>OZ025292.1:153331687-158131687 GCA_964019185.1 Maratus speculifer | reverse complement strand
GAAATACCAGAAAGCTACATAAAATTCAAATAAGCCGAAAGAGTGAATTACAGAAAATTGATTCAAGAAGAAAAATCTAAAGCTTGAAAAAGTTTTTGTCGAAACACAAAAGAGCTTTACGGCAAATTGAAAAACCTCACTTTTCAACACTTCTATAGGCAGGAGACTTATTCACTGTCAAACTCAACCCATCAAATTCAAATAAGACAAACATTTTTTCAAGATATAACAAATGAAATATTTGGACCATCACAGTTAACTCAACCATATATATTCAAACCAAACTCCACAGAACCAAAAATTTTATTACAGGAAATAAAACAAGCAATCTATACCTTTAGCAAAAGCAAAGCTTCAGGTCCAGATGAAATAGATCACGTAATACTCAGAAATCTGTTCAAGAAGCAGCCAGAATTATTACAAGAACTCACTATTAACTCTGAATTATTTTCCTGATGTTTGGAAAATCGGTGAAGCTGTTTTCTTTCTATAACCAGGCAAACCAGCAAATGAAGCGGCATCTTATAGACCGATAACGCTACTTTCAGTATTTGGAAAGGTCTACGAAAAAATACTTCTAAAACGAATAAATTACTATCTGCATACAACTAATAAACCCTTTACTTCCCAGCATGACTTCCAGGAAAATAGATCAACTGAAACAGCAATAAAAGAGCTTTCCTCTTAAATTGATTTACTCAAGCAAGAAGATGTATATATTTCCCTCCTGTCAATAGACTTTAAGAATGCAGTCGACAACTTGCCGTGGGATATTACAATACAACAATTAGAAGAGTTACAAATAGAAGAAGCATATGTCAACACCATAAGGTCCTATTTATCGAAGAGAGGCATTTATCCAAATTGGCTACTAGATATCATGCATTGGCTCTCTAAGGGTTGCCCGCAGGGTTCCTGTTTAGGACCTTTCCTGTGGAGAATGTTTATACATAAATTAATAAATATACTTAGAACAAGAGGATTTTGAGTAATAGCGTTTGCAGGCGATATATTGTTGGTGGTGTATGGAAGAACAAGAAAAATACTAGAAGAGATGGCCAGGGAAGCCCTGCAATTAGTGATTAACTGGGCAGACTTAAACCAAATGAGCATCTCATATGGAAAATGCAAGGCATTAAATCTCAGAAAACCAAAATATCTGAAAAGAGCTTCAATTTTTAAAATCTTATAAATCTGGTATACAACAATCTTAGAAAAAAAGATAACGTATGGAGCTGCAGTTTGGTACGACCGTCTACAGAAATCTCATGGGCTTCGTTTACTGTCCTTCATACAGGCTCAGTGCCTTCTTTTTGTGCCGGGAGCATATAGAAAAGCTGCCACCCTTGCACTTTGTGCTTTAACAGGAATCCCTCCATTGCATCTCAGAGTATTTCAAATTGCTACATCGGTAAAAGTATTAAGATTGGGGACACCAGTAGAAAGTTTTAGACCAGACTTCTATCAAGGCAAATCCCCAAATTCACCAGTGTGTCCTTACAAAAATTACACTCACAAGACAAATGAAAATCTTCAAATGGAAATAAAAATCTACACAGAAGGCTCCAAAATGGAAGAAGGGACTGGGTTAGCGTTCTGTGCTTCCGAAAATTCGATCTTGTGTCATACTTTTCAATCAAAATTAAGGCAAAAAAAAACACCGTTTTCCAGGCAGAATTGCTAGCGGTACTGCGTGCAGTTGAGTACATGGAAAAAAGCAAATATGGAAGTGTAACAATATACACAGATAGCCTCTCAAGCCTACAAGCCATTGAAGACAGCACAACAAAAATAGCACTTGTCCAGAACATAATTCAATTACTAAAGAATACAAATAAAATTATAAATCTAAAATGGATAAAAGGACACTCCGGAATAGCAGGAAACCAGGCAGTGGATCAAAAGGCAAAAGAAGCAATCACAAATCCTAACTTACCAGAAATATTTCTAACTTTCCCACCATCTCTTCTCAAACGAAAACTAAAATTACAAATACAACAGGAATGGCAAATAATATGGGGCACTGATCATAAAGGCAGATTTACATATTTACTTCTGCCTATTGTCACAAAGGAGATTTTACTATTGCACAGAAACCTCTTCCTCTTTGCTACAAATCACGGGCCTTTTCCAGATTATCTGGTAAAGATCGGTAAAGCTAATTCAATCAACTGAACGTGTGGAAAACGAGGTACCTCACTGCACTATGTAACGGAATGTACGCTAACTTCCACATACCACATCAGAATCTCCAGAATGATAAGTTTCTCTTCATGGTTTAAAATAATAAGAAAACAACCAGAACTATTAAAAAATCATAAACAGCGTAACATTGATTGAAAAAAATCAAGGACTGTTACAATTTAAGAACTTTCGGCGAATTTGGGTAAATATCTATCTAATTGTGCACTATTATTTGCTGAGTCGAGATTTATGAATCAAATGAATCGATAGCCAGACATAAACATTTTTCACTATTTTGTGAAAAGTCTGTAATACAGGGGGACACATAAATACTGTGACACAAATAAAAAAACGGCAAATTTTAACTGAAGGGATAAAACAAGTTGTTTTATTCACCATTCAAAAGAGAAGAAAATTTTGTACAAGAAACAATCAAGTCATTCGTAATGGTTTCCTTGCGTGCCAATGCAAGGGTCTAGGAGCTTCTGGAAATTCTTCAAGATCGCCACTACAGAATTTTTCCGACGTTATTTCACCCCAGGCGTTTTTCAAAGTGCGTTTCGTAAATCCATAGACGTGTGCTTATTTGCAGAGTCTTTTTGCTTCAGAATCCTGTAAACAGGAAAGATTGTTTGCGGGGGTAGGTTGTTGAAAGAATGACTGATTGACATTTGACTACCATGTTTTCATGCAAAACAATGAATTAATGTCAGTGGAAGTAGCAATCAGATAACAAAAAAGCACGAGGGACATGAACATGAACATGACTTCTGTTCTATCAACAATAGCATAGCTAAAAAACGAGAAAAAACTTTAAACTAAATTGACATTTTTATCAAGTCACAGAATTTATGCGCCCCCTTGTACATTCGTGTAACTCTTTTTTTGTAAACCAATATTTTTTAACATGATTTATTATTGTTGTTATTATTATCATTATTATTATTTTTGCCATTACCAATATTTTTTTTACATATTCACAACTATCCTGCCATGTAGTCCACGCTCTAAATCACTAGTCTAAAATATAGTCCAAAAATTATTATTAATTGGAAATGAATTCGTATTAGTATACAAGTTATTTCGACAAATATGATTCTGTAACTATTTGCCACTAAATGAAACATTTAACTTTGCCTGTAATATTCTCAAAACATAACTGTTTATCCTTTCCGCTTGGATTTCTCGAAAACTGTTTCATCGATTTTCTTTAAATTTAACACAGATATTCAAAATTTAGGAAACAAGGATCGGAAGAATAAAAAAGTTTGTTGTAATTATTTTTTCAAAAAAAATTTCTGTAACTACATAGGCAAAGGTCTACAACCATGACTGCAAACGCACTTTTAGCAATGGTTTTTCATAAGCATTTTGTAGCCAAATATTTATGTGTGCCCCGGTAAATGAACTATAAATTATAGACATATCAGATTCCCCTATAAGTGCTTTGTAGAACATCTCAGTCATGTACTTAAATTGCAATATGCTTAAAATAGCATAATACCATTTACGCCTCAAAACATATTTCCCAATGCCGATAATGGAATTCTTTTGAGTGCTCCTGCAATAGAATCGTAAAATCTACTTACGTAAATGCACTTCCTTTTCAGTACCGAAAATGCCATGGTAAATCTCAATAAAATATATCAATTTAATGACAATCTGACTATATCTACGCGAGTTAAAGCTTGTACAAATAGACAAACTGAATTCATAAACACTTTTGAACTATGCTGGAAATGGTTGAAATTTTTACTTTTTTGGCTGTATAAAGTAGAATCGTTTTTTCGTTCATCTTCTTTATAAATTCTTAGTTTAATCTGAATCATTATTGAATCAAAAGGTTTGATAACTTTTGCCGGTGCAAAGTACTTTTTATATTTTTACATAGCAATACTACAATGAAACTGGAATTTTAAAAAGCTCAAGAAAAGAATATATTCATAATAAAAAAGGGAAAAACTTAATCAAGACCAGTTCAAGAACATCCGCAATCAAAAAAGAGAGTTCTTCAAAGTTCTTTAAGATATCAGATAATTATTCATTTGAGAAATCATTCATTTAAAACACAAAATCGATTACTTTTAATCATTTAAAATGAGGATTAATTAACCTGTTTCTGTTCTTCCAGCTACACATACATCGTTTTGATGAAGTTATCTTAAATAACATTAATAAACAAATTGAAAAATAATTTTTGGAACAGAAACCGTAATAATTGTATTTTTTGTTTTGATGGCGGCTGTATTTGAAAATGATGTTTATTTTTCTGTAATATGCGTCACAGTTTTGTTAGGCAAACTTTACAAATTGCTAGTAAAAGTGATAAAGTTTATTGATATATAAAATTAGGCAAAATCAAATTAACCAAACTTGCCTGACGGGAAGAAGTAGTAGATAACTCTCAGAATTTAGTATAGATTACCACATCTGCAAATAATTAAAATTTAACTATTAAATTTAACCTTAAATTTCGAAACAGGTTCGCGGGAGTGATTGTTGTTTAAAAGTATTTTTTATTGATGTGTTTTATGTTACAGTATACTTCCATGCGTAAACCAAGAATTTTCGGTATTTTTTTATTTTTTGCTCCAAAATGAAGTAATGAATTTATACACAAGTTTAAGAAAACTTCCAAAACGGATATTCAAAAGCAAAAAATATAAAAATCATAAAAAAATATTTACAAATTTCTAAAAATACTTAAATATTCCTGTTTTTAAAACAAAAGAGTCAACAATCATCATTCATTATAGCTAAGTCATTATTAGAATTTTGAAACAACTTCTTAAAATCACTTCATTTCACTGCTATTTCAGGATGAGTACCGTCAGTGTCTAATCTATCATCATCGTCACCTTCTTCAAAAATGGCACATCCTCAGTTTTATCCACGTCATTACTGATGCAACATTTTATGAAATATCGGACTATCATTTCTTGTAGTAATTTAAATGGGCTCAAGGCTTGAAAACTTTTCAAAAAATCGATTTTATTTTATTATTTATTTTGATTATTCAATTAATTCTGAACTCAGTGCAAAAAACCTCATAAAAATATTTGCATTTTTAACGGAGTTATAAGCATGTGTGTATCAACACTTTCAGAGTCGCACCCATATAATTTCAAATTTAAGTCGCGTTTTCTCAAAACTTGATTTTTGACGACTATCCGTAAGATTTAAAAATACTATTTGATAGAATGGCCTTTTTTTTGCAAGCATATAACATCATTATCTATAGAATGAATTAATATATTTTAGATAGTTTAATATTTTTAATGAAAAAAAATTGTATTTTTTAGGGATTTTTCAAATTTTCAAATTTGAGAGTCTTAATAATGTTTTTAAATGATTTAATGTTATTTAACCTTTTAATAAAGGTTTTTTTGTGTGATAGTTATATCCTTAATTCATTCTATAGAGTAAAGATTCCTGATCATTTTTAAGAAAAAATTAGCTTCTTATATCAATTCAACATTAAGATATCTTACGGATGGTGGTATAACACATGATTTTTTTTCGAAAATTGTGTTACATAAATTTTACTATATTTTTATTGCATTTCATTGAAGTTCTCCATTTTATGATTTTATAAGGCTACAAACATATCTTAAAAATATCAGAAAGTTTAAATTAATTGCATTGAGTACTTCTGTTTTTATATGGACTCGAAGCGAGAGCTCTGTTTACATGTTTTTCCGTATCGATCAAGCCCTGAGCCCCCTTAAACCAATATTCTTCCATCTATTAGGAGATAATGACCATGTCACTTTTTTTTAATTATCGCCATTTGTCACAGTTGTATTTCCAGATGACATATATTCAGTCAATTTCGAACAGGATTGTCTTTGAATGGCTTAATTAGACAAACATCTAGCGAAACCCAATTAAGCAGATTTGGAAGCTCGTTTCAACAGAATAGATTAGATTAATAATTTCCCAAGAGTGCTTTTTTTATTCTATTTAATTTTTCTATTATTTTTCCTTTACTGAATTTGTCATCTATTTTCGTTATACATCTGCTTATGTAAAGGTTTCTAATGTTGGATGATTTTTCACTTAAAAGTCACATATTCAGCTTATATACGGAAATATGGTATGTGCCAAAATAAAACTATAGGAATATTTAAGGTTATATGATTAGCAAAACTCACATGATAGGTTATTTTCCTAACATACATTTTTAATGATTCTGTTTTGGCCTTTTTTAAACCATTTACTGACTTATCAGTTTCGAAAACCGTGTTGATTAGCATAATTGTTATAAAGTTCCTACTTGTCATCCACAATCCTAAACAAAACCTGGTTCGTCTGTGAATGGCTGTTGTTGAATTACAGTTAGCAGAAATATTTGACGAAAATAAAAGCATACAAGATAAAATAACTGTTAAAACTTTAATTTATGTCACTGAATTTTAAAAAAAGCTTCCTTTTATCGATAAAACTGCTACGACAAATTTGTTTCACAAGTTCAGTAAACTCTCAATTAACCGGGATAGTCGGGAAATTCCTCGTCCTTGATAATCGAATTTGTGCAAATTTTAATGAAAAGTTTTAGAAAAAGTATAGAAAATGTTAAATTATTAAAAAACAGGACATTAATAATTCAACTAAAGCAAAAAAGAGAATAAACACAAATTCCAATGTGACTTAAATTTACAGTTAGTAAAATATTTAAAAATATATAACTGTAGTTTACCTCACCATTTTGTGAAGAATGAAATAATAAAGGTCTATTTTAGTTTTTCATTTATTCTTTTACTAATGTTACTACTCAAATTTCTCACCATTATTCCTTGAGCAGATGTATTTTCATCTTCTTGCTTGAAGTAATTATGTAATGCCTCAATGTGTACTAATCCGTTATAGTGACTTAATTTTGGATGAGTTAGAACATTTTCTCCATCACTTTCAGAATATTTTTCGAAATTCTCTGCTTCACGTGTCTTCATGAACCACAAAAGACACGCGATTTAATATCGTTGTCACTTAAAACTTCGTAACATTCCAATTTCGAATCTTTCTTAATCCATTTTTGCACTGCTTCTTTGCCTATGTTTTCAGAACCGTTTAAGTTTCTCAAATATTCTATGATTTTTCAAAGTAAATCAGTAGTACCATCGTTGTCCGTAGGTATTGCATTTTCGTTATGTGATGAAATTTTCTCTATGATACATTAACAATGATTTTTTAATTATTTACCAAGCATAAGCATTATAATAAATTGCGTGCAAAAATAAGAGTTTTGTCGTCCTGGTTAACTCGCAATCCGGATAATTCGATCTCGGCCAATCGACAGCCTACTGTACTTATAACAAACTGTATGCAATTTAATTTCCGATAAAAAATTGCAATGTTCGAGGTAACTTGGAAAAAAAATTATTCATAACTTGGTATCAAATCCTTATCTGGAAGATACCGCATTGAGAAACCAGTTTCTTACATCGGAGTAATTGCCTGTTAAAGGTACTTTACTTTTATTTTCCTATTAAATGTAAAAATATTTCTCTAGAAGTAAACAGAAAGGTTGTAATTAATGATAAATTGTTTTAAATTTACGGGGTACATACGAAATTGATGCTAAAGAAAATTGACTTGAATATCAAATGCAAACATTTTGTGATGTGATGACGAGAAAAGGATAGAAAATATCTTTCTAGAATAAAGTGGTCAAATTCTCTAGATTTTTGAAACACATCTTCATAAACATATTTTGCTTATTTAAAAAATGAAGTTCGTATATACTATTTTTTTTTCTAACTTTTAGTTTATATTTAAATAAATTTTCAATAATCTCTAATCTTTTAAATTGGACCTACCTGAGAATACAAAATCTGTTATAATCAAATTTATCTTACATTAAAATTTCTTCTATTAATCAATGATGCATTTCTTTATATAAACTTCGAAATATAGATATATTAAATTGTAACAAAATGTCAAACAAAACATCACATTATTTTAAGCGTAAATAACGCAATAGATAATTCAAAGCATATTTTCAAATTTCGAAAGTTTTATAAGGAAAGATTCTGCTGCACATTCCTTTTTAATAAAAATGAAGACCTTCTGGATGAGTAGTTTCTTAATTAATGCAAGAGAATTAGTTGTTGAAAAAACGCGCACAGTAATGGATAATTTACTACCGATGGTATCGACTTATCACTCTTTATGGCAATCAATAGAGCATTTCTCCATTGGCTGCATAACTAACCGTTTCACAAAGAAAAAAAATATTGTAATTTGCACCTTATTGAATTTTTTCGCATTATTTCTCCGTCGACAATTTGATTACTGATGTCGTCATAGAAACGAATCTTAAGGAATGCGCTATAATGACATACTATAGAAATAGACACCACTTACCACAAGATATGAATCGAATAGAAATTGCTTTGGACGTGTGGCTTAAATATATATTTCCTGCAAATTCTGAGACATTTCATATGAATAAATTTATGCTCTGTCATGGAACATACTTCAGTTTCAGATCATTTAAAAGAACAATTTGGTAAAGAAGAATGCCATTTTTTGCTTAAAAATATGTCTTAGAAAAAAATTTATATAGTCTAATACCGCTGAATGATAAATTTTCTGAAGTGATAAATTATGCCATTTTAAATCTATTTTCTTTATTTTTTAAAAATCAGTTCAAATAGCTAAATAGCTTTAGTTGATTTTTAAAAAAGGAAGTCATTTAATTCGACATTATATTTCTAAAATATGTTTTAAAATTATCTATATCAGATTTTAAGTTTTGTTGTCACAATTTCTGATGTTCTTTTACGAACACATATATTTTTATACGGATTAGAAACAGTATATAATTAAATGTTGTGTGTGTTCCTGTTCGTGTCTCGCCATGATACATAATTTTATTATTTAATGTCCCTATTACATTTTAAGTTTTATAAATAGCCAATTAACTTTGACAGATTACGACCCCTGTACACAGTCCCAAAAAATGTATTATAAATAAGTTAATTTAATCAGCTATTTTTTTATTAAATAACTGCTGTAACTTTAAGCGACCGGGGCTAAACCTAATGGGACAAAATGTATCCATGTTTTTGCTGTAAACAAATGTAACGACCAAAACTATTCGCAATGGAATTTTAAACTTATATGTGCTGACAACAGCGCCAATGCTAAACCAAATAGTAGTTATTCAAAAATAGAATAATTGGAAAGAGATGAACCGATAGTGATGTTCGTGATATCACTGGCCATGGAACTATCAAAAATTTGCATTTATAAAACAAAAATGGAAAATTTTAGTTCTCATTTCACACATAAATCCGATTTCTTTGAAATACTGTAACTTTATGAATTTCCCCACATAAAAATGTAAAATTCAATCGCACGCACTATGATACGATACGAAATATATGCTAGTTCCTCTAGATTTGTTCAATCGGATTACTCGCTCTGCAAACAGGATCATTTTACATACGGAATAAAACTCATTAACATAACTGATTAGTACTATTTTTCAAGATTTCTACTGAGTGGAAATTGAGCTAGAAATACAATAGAAGATACAAGTAATAATAAATTCATTATTGACAATTTTACAGGAGGTATCGTGCCGCATGAAATGTTTAAAATCGCTTTTCTCTTGAAAAACTTTTATGAAAAATTTCTGATATCATCCGTCTATGATAAAAGCATGCGTGGGATGGCAGCATAGATAAACGATAAGGCACTACGTAATGGTGATTGGAAATATCGCACATCAAAAATCAAGAACTCGAGCTAAAATATTGAAAGAATGTTTCAGAAAGGAACATCATCACAGGGGCGTAGCAAGCAGGGGGCGGAGGAGCGGTCCGCCCCGGGTGTGACTCTCTAAGGGGTGATACCCAATCTTTATTTGTAAATAAAAAATATAATTTTATAAGATTTTGGAAAGGAATTCTGAAATAAAATTCTGAAAGGATGTGAAATTTTATACAGAACCGTGTATCTAAATAAGACATTCACCAGGGAACAAAAATCTACGCATCTAACGAATGGGTAGCAAAAGCAAATTTTAAAAGAAAGAATTCTCTTCTACATACAGCCAGCACATTGACTTATGCGGATTATGGATTGAGTAATGGATCACTTCTGCAGTTCTTTTATGCAGGAGCGCAAAAGATAAATAAGGAATTGTATGGTCATTTGTTATAATAACGTAGAATTGTGATTGAAAAAATATGACGGATCGGATAGGGGCGGGGGTTGACACCATGATGGCTGGGGGTGACACCATTTTCATCCGCTCCGAGTGTCATCCATCCTAGCTACGCAACTGCATTATCAATTCGCAGTACATTTAGTTGTGAAATAAGAAAATGAAATGAAGAAAGTAAAGGACGGTTGATACTCGATAGTCGCGTATCCGCTCATTTGGGCTATAACCTCAACTATTTTGATTTCTGCAAATCAAATGACGATGAATTTGTTCATCTTGGCAGCAGTCTAAAATTACATATTTTATTCACCAGCATTCACACACATTTTTGTTAGCACACTATGTTACCACACACGTATTAGGATAAATCTCAGCCCATTTCGTCCCCTATTATATTTTTGGCAAAATACATTTTAAATGCAAATCTACCATTCTGTATTGAAAAGTTCATCAGTATTACGTCTTTTTTAAAGAAAAATCATACTTTTCATAAGTATTTTCAAACTTTATAGCAGTTTCTGTAAAAATGAATTTTTTTACTAGTAAATATTGAAATGAACCTTTAAGACATGAATTATTTTACAAAATGGATATTGATTATTTTTAATGTCCTTTCATCAATATATATAAGTAGTTTTCATTTTATTCTTTCATTAAAATTATTTTAGAGTATACTATCATGTAAGAAATAAACATATCGAAATTAAACGTTTGTAAACGAGCTGGATTGTTTTATCTCAAGAGTCATATTTCTTTTCTTAGTAAGCAAAGCGAAGACATTTCTTCACCCATCTCATCATTTTGAAAGGTACAAGGCAAATTAGAGGTGTCCTAAAAAATTAACCTTTCTTTCGAAGTAAAAATGTGATTGGGGTATATTTTATCACAGCGCGTGTGCTGACTGTTTAAGGAAAAAAAATACTCCTCATTTAAAGAAAAATCTTCTCTTTGAAGGTGAAATTGTAATCAAAAGCATGACGATAGTAAAAATGCAAGATCATGCTGATATTGTGACGTATTGACGAATAAATCCAGGATGACTTTTGGCAAAGCTTTTATTTACAGCAACACACTACACAGCGAACAGAAGAAAATTAAAATTGGAAAAACATATAGAAGTAAAATTCAAATAAGAGCAAAATATGTACTCTGTCCGCAGCTGTTACCACAGTTGCGCGTGGGTTTTAGGCCTTTTCACAGTTATAACAATCAGACGATGGCCGTTACGGACTTCACTTTCTTACGGGACAGTCTGCGCCACGGCTGACGAGCTAAGTCGTCTCACTTCAGAGTCAAAACCAAAAATCCTCTCTTGAGCCTCTTTGAAATTGCATATATATAAAGCAGTTTTCTTTGATAATCGCCGATCATTAAGAGGGTAAATCAGACAGCTCAAGTAATATAGATTTATTATATTCAAGCTGTCTAACGTTAAGTTCTTGGCCTGAAATACGATTTTTATTACGTCAGTTGGAGAGGTTTCAAGTGGAATTTATTGCTTAGATAATGTGAAAGTTGAAGTTTTATTTATACACAAACGTATCGTACTTGTCAGAGGGTATTTACACGGGCTAACATCTGCCTTTATTGACAGTGTGCTAATGAGGAAATTCAGAACGTTACAATTTACACAGTGTCTAATAAGCAATTTATATTACAGGCTATTTAAGACTCACTGTAACTGAAATAAACTGTTTCACAAGAAAAATTTGTAAATTTACCTGAAAATTAAGACATATGAAGTTGAAAGGTCTCTTTTAACTATGACACCATTGAAAAATTGGATAGCTTATTTAAAGAGGATTTCTTCTACGACGAATGCTATATTAAAAATATCTACCCCCAATTCATCGTAATAGTCCGGGAGCCGCCCGTCGATTTTCTTAGGTATCGAGTACAAGGACCAGACATACATCAAAATGTAGGTCTCAATGTGCACATTAAGAATTTCTCTGGCTGCCAGATCCTATCCTACCGAAACCCAAGGCCGCCGCACTTATATGACGTCAATTTTGAGTATTTGCTTATGTATCGAGTACAAGGACCGGACATACATCAAAATGTAGGCTTCAATGTGCATATTAAGAATATCACTGGCTGCCACATACATCAAAATGGAGATCTCAATGTGTACATTAAAAATATCACTGGCTGCCAGGTCCTATCCTGCCGGAACCCGGTGGCAGCCGCACTTTTATGACGTAAATTTTGAGTGTTTGCCTATATATCGAGTACAAGGAACATACGTACATCAAAATGTAGGTCTCAGTGTGCACATTAAGAATATAACTGGCAGCCAGGTCCTATCCTGCCGGAACCCGGTGGCAGCCGGACATTTATGACGTCAATTTTGAGTGTTTACCTATGTATCGAGTATAAGGACCGGACATACATCAAAATGTAGATCTCAATGTGCACATTAAGAATATCACTGACTGCCAGGTCCAACCATGTAGGAACCCGGTGGCAGCCGCACATTTATGACGTCAATTTTGAGTGTTTACCTATGTATCGAGTACAAGGACTAGACATGCATCAAAATGTAGGTCTCAATGTATACATTAAGAATATCACTTGCTGCCACATACATCAGAATGTAGATTTCAATGTGCACATTAAGAATATCACTGGCTGCCAGGTCCTATCTTGCGGGGAGTACAAGGCCAAGACATACATCAAAATGTAGGTCTGAATGTGCACATTAAAAATATCACTGGCTGCCAGGTCCCATCCTGCCGGAACCCGTTGATAACCGCACATTTATGACATCAATTTTGAGTGTTTACCTATGCATCGAGTACAAATCCAAGACATACATCAAAATGTAGGTCTCAAAGTGCACATTAAGAATATCACTGGCAGCCAGGTCCCATCCTGTCGGAACCCGGTTGCAGTCGCTCTTTTATGACGTCATTTTTGAGTGTTTGCCCTTGTATAGAGTACAAGGACCGGACATACATCAAAATGTAGGACTCAATGTGCACAGAAAAATATCGCTATGTATGTTGCAGCCAGTGATATTTTTACTGTGCACATTGAGTCCTACATTTTGATGTATGTCCGGTCCTTGTACTCGATACATAGGCAAACACTCAAAAATGACGTCATAAAAGAGCGACTGCAACCGGGTTCCGGCAGGATGGGACCTGGCTGCCAATGATATTCTTAATGTGCATATTGAGACCTTCATTTTGATGTATGTCCGGTCCTTGTACTCGATACATAGGCAAACACTCAAAATTGACGTCATAACTGTGCGGCTGCCACCGGGTTCCGGCAGGATGGGACCTGGCAGCCAGTGATAATCTTAATGTGCACATTGGGACCTACATTTTGATGTATGTCTTGGCCTTGTACTCGATACATAGGTAAACACTCAAAATTGACGTCATAAATGTGCGGCTGCCAACGGCTTCCGGCAGGATAGGACCTGGCAGCCAGTGATATTCTTAATGTGCACATTGAAATCTACATTTTGATGTATGTGGCAGCCTGTGATATTCTTAATGTGCACATTGAAACCTACATTTTGATGTATGTCTGGTCCTTGTACTCGATACATAGGTAAACACTCAAAATTGACGTCATAAATTTGCGGCTGGCACCGGGTTCCTTCATGGTTCGACCTGGCAGCCAGTGATATTCTTAATGTGCATATTGAGACCTACATTTTGATGTATGTCCGGTCCTTGTACTCGATACATAGGCAAACACTCAAAATTGACGTCATAAATGTGCGGCTGCCACCGGGTTCCGGCAGGACAGGACCTGGCTGCCAGTGATATTCTTAATGTGCACCTTGAGACCTACATTTTGATTTACGTCGGGTGATTGTACTCGATACATAGCCAAACACTCAAAATTTACGTCATAAAAGTGCGGCTGCCACCGGGTTCCAGCAGGATAGGACCTGGCAGCCAGTGATATTCAAATTCGTGCACATTGAGGCCTACATTTTGATGTATGTGGCAGCCAGTGATATTCTTAATGTGCACATTGAAACCTACATTTTGATGTATGTCCCGTCCTTGTACTCGATACATAGGCAAATACTCAAAATTGACGTCATAAAAGTGCGGCTGCCACCGGATTCCGGCAGGATAGGACCTGGCAGCCAGCAATATTATTAATTTGCACATTGAAATCTACATTTTGATGTATGTAGCAGCCAGTTATATTCTTAATGTGCACATTCATACCTACTTTTGATGTATGCCTGGTCCTTGTACTCGATACATAGGTAAACACTCAAAATTGGCGTCATAAAAATGCGGCTGCCTTGGGTTCCGGCAGGATTGGACCTGGCAGCCAGTGAAATTCTTAATGTGCACATTGAGACCTACATTTTGATGTATGTCTGGTCCTTGTACTCGATACATAGGAAAATCGGCGGTCAGCTCCCGGACTATAATGAGATGACCAATACAGAGAGCGGTGCGTTGATCTAACTAATCGAAGAAAACACATATTATGATTATTAATAATGATGTAAACATACATTGTGTCATAGATGATTGAAATGAGGACTTGAGTATTACTCAATATCTTTAATACATTTTTTTTGTTATAATATCTGAATAATATAACTATTGAGAGATTAAAATTCTTCTCGGAGCCTGGTAAGCGGAGTCCAGAGTACAATTGAAAATAGATGTCAGCATATACATTACGTAGATGTAGTAACGGATAGGCATAAACACAAGTAAGTAGTTTCTCTTATCTGGTAAAGCAAAAATTGAAGTTCTATTATTAGGTCGGAATAAGTTTCCAAGAGTTTCTTTATCAGGGATTACACACCTCTCAACATACTAATGTATCTAACAGCACAGATTTTTATTCAGTACTACTATATAGTAGTATTGATAGTTAGTTATATCAGATTGCCGATTGGAAAATTTATAGCAAATTTGTTGCGACATACAAGATTATTATTGTAAATAAAAATTGTAATAAAAGTATTGTAATTGTATTGTAAATAAAAATAAATAAAACTTTTTTCCCACATTTTTATTGTGTGTTTCTCTTTAAAATTGAATGATCTTATACAGCAACTCTTTAAACATTCCTTGATATATATAATATTGATAATCATTATAAGAAATTTATGAAATATATTTTATAATAAATTAGATTTATCCCCATTTTGTACATAATCTAGATTTTTAACTAATTATATTGCTCACAATTTGACCATGGCATTGTATTTTTTCAAAATTAATCTAAAATAATTTAAATAGTTTTTTTTATGTAATAATACCATTTTTACATTTTTTTTATTTAACTGAAATGTATGACTATAAATAAGAAACTTAATTTTATAATACCTAAATAATTCACAAGATTTTTTTTCATTCAATTTTGTTGGAAAAAAAACTGATGTTAATTAATATGTTGAGTGACACACCAGACAGCTGTGTCTAACACTGAATTTTCCCATTTAGGCAGCTTCACTGTAAAATGAGATATAAAGCTACTGATTTTATTTAGAATTTAAAAGAAAAGTCTATTATTCACCAAATGTGAAACCTCAGTTGATAATAATGGATAATATAATAAATTTTCTAAATACAATTGCAAAATTATGCGAGTTTTAGTCATCTCTAATTTCTTTTTAAAATCTTCACCTTTTTAAATTGCAGATATCTTTTATTAACCCGTTAGAGACGAACGATCAGTATACATGCCCTTAAATTGCTCAAAATCTTAGCTTATTCTCGCCTGTTACTTTTTTATTATAAAATTTACCTTCTATAATCAGAGCATTTTCAAGATTCAATTATAGAAAATTTTCTGCATTGAAATACTGGTGGTAAAATATTAAAAATTAAAAGGCTCTTGTCGTGAAAGGATTGCATAAAGCGAAAATTTCTATTAAAAAGTAGTGCTAGCTAAAAATCATAGCTGTTGTCTGCTATATAAATTCGACCTTTTTAGATGAATTATCACCATCAATAATAATATAAATGAAACTTTTTTTTTTTTCAGGAGAAATAGTACAGTTAATCAGAGTAACTTTGGCCAAGAGAAAAAGAAAAATGTTCTATATCACTTGAGTTAATGGCAAAGTTTTGGTCTCAAAATATAGCTACTTGCACTAGTTTGAATTTGGCATCTCATTGGAAATAATTTGTCAAGATTCCACCATGGCAGAATGGATCAAAGTTTTGTAAAGGTGGGGCAAGGTTACTCTGATTGACTGTATATAGAATAAAAATGTGAAGAAGAGCAAAAATGCATAGATATCTAGAAATGCACAAAGCAAAAACTGGTACGCTGGTAGGTATCTTGCATTTTTTATTTCCTATTTTGTGTAGAGATGAAGGGCAGTAACTAAAGTAGTTTCTTTAAAGATCTTTCAGAATTGAAAGTTTTAAAATGCTAAAAATAAGTTTTATTAGCAATAATATCTTTAATTATATATACTTTTAAAAGTCACAAGAAAATTTACTATCCTTTAAATAATTTGTTATTATTTAACAACAACAACAACAACAATTTTTTTGATATATTATTGAATAAAAAAATTGTTTAGTTTATCTTAAATTAATGGATGTGAATATATATACATTGGCATTGGCAAGAGAAAAATTTTAACATTTTAGTTAACTATTTTTTTTTCTAATATGAAATGGAAAAAATAATTTTTTTTAAATTCTAGATATTTTAAATAGTTAAAAAGTTTGACTTACTTTATTTGCTTTTCAATATAATGTCATCTTTTTTTTTTTTTTTTTTTTTTTTTTAATCTATAAGCACTTATATTACGACTAAAAGGTGTCTATATTTCGTCTGGATGTCGAAGTTTTTCGGTGTAATATGAATAAATTTTGAACGTAATACGGACAAATTTTTGGATGTAATAAGAATAAATTCTGGATATAAGGTACCCTGGGGTAATAACGCCAGGCGGGGTAATAACGCCAAGTGCTTATATTTTGCATAATTATGGAATAATCAGGTAAATGACACCCATGTGCTCTGCGAAGAAGGGTTTTGAGTTATATAAATCGCAAAAAACAGCTTCAAGTTAATTTGTTTCATTTTTAGGTCTTATTGTTTTTACAAACAACTAAAATTAACGCTTGATCTAAAATTTGCGAGATACGTTTTGTATATGTGAAGACTATCTTTTTATCCGGAAATACTTTGTTAATTACATAAATTTGTAGTGCATTTCATGTACTTTTAAAATGTTGTTGAAGATTTTGGATATCTTCTCGAGATAATTTGTAATTTAAAATGTACTGCGCAATAACTATACCGGAGTAATAACGCCAATCCTTGACATTAATACCCCGGTTGATTCCCTACAGTGGCCGAGCTACATCCTAAATACTGATTCAAATAAACACAGTTAAAACTGTGCAATGTTTCTCATATTTCTATTCAAACGGTCCTTTTTAAGCAAAAAGAATCTCACGGTCTGATATTCATTTGCCTCATCCCCCCCTCCCACACCACACCTTTATATTTCTTACACTTTCACAAAAATTGAACATTTTCAATAACTTAGAATGCAATTTGTCAATTTCTAATTTTGTAGAGTTTGTATTTTTAGAATTGGGCTATCTACATGCAATTATTCCATCTTATTTCACAGTTTTGTTTGCTTGGCGTTATTACCCATATAGGTGGGTAATAACGCCAAATAGCATGGTTCAAGAAAAAACGCCATTACATTTTATAAATACATATCTGTTAAATTATTTTATTTTATATAGGTAGTCAATGAGCTGCTGTATCAAATCCTATATTTGTTTGAAAAATACAATCGAAAACTAAGCCGTGAAAATTGGTAGAACCTTAACGTGGCGTTATTACCCCAGGGTACCTTAATATAGACAAATTTTGTACATAGTACGGACGTAATTTTCGACGTAATGAGAACAAATTTTGGACGTCCAATTTACGTAAATTTTATGTTCATTCTATGCTCATTTTGCGGCCCAAAAGACGTACTTTTTACGTAAAGAGAGCTGACATTTGGACGTAATAAGAATAAATTCTAGATGTAATATGGACAAATTTTGTACGTAGTATGAACGTAATTTTAGACGTAATAAGAACAAATTTTGGACGTCCATTTTACGTTAATTTTATGTTCATATTATGCTCAATTTGCGGCCCAAAAGACGTACTTTTTACGTAAAGGGTGGTGACATTTGGACGTAATTTTGACTAAATATTGACGAAGTTCGGAGAACTTTTAGACTTAAATTGGACACGTCCATTGATCCAAATTACGTACTTTACGCGTAAATTGGACGAATCTGTGTTGTGTGGGTATATATAACAAAAGAAAAAAATAAGCGTCAGATTTGATATATAATGGTAATGTGGTCCTATGTCGATGCAATCATTACTTGGAGCAAAGTATTTCATCATATCCTTCTAATGCACATGACCACCTTAAGGCGGGCTTTACTAAAACCCTGTTTATAGCCGAAGAAAATAAATTTCAACCCCTACAGAATGTAACTCCCTTTAGGAGGTATCTACACCAACGGACGATAGAGGTGTCAATGCTTTCACAGTTTTGGCTTCCTAGCAGCAGTCAGTTAAAGGAAGAATTTCTGTTGCAATGGACGAAAAAGTAATGCATTATAGGGATATTGACAGAGGATTTCAGAGGTTTTATAGCATATAATATTCACAAGCATAAAAGTAATGCTTTTCAAGCATTTCAGAACTTCGTTTAACTGCGTAAAAACAAGTTTGGTAATCAAATTAAAGAATTGAGAGTTCGAGGATTTTCTTCAAGTTCAAAATGATTTTATTTAGATGAGTAATGTAAACAAATATTCTACCTGCAGATCCTAAAACAAACATGCTATTACCTAAAGGAAAAACTGCCTTCTTACAGATAAACTATTAGAGCTCAAATGTTCCTTTTCACCAATATTCTCCAATTATAGCCATTTGAATTAATATGATCAGCCATTTTAAAAAATCCATTGGTATTCATCGGAAAGCTATCAAACATATTTTTAGATTCTTCATATGTACAGTAGCTTACGGCATTGAATACACTTCAGTAGCTGCTCATCCTTGTCATTTTATTAAATATTTTTATTTTGACTTTGTTAATAATGTTACCAAAAGAAACTCACCTCCTAGCTGTGTGTTCAAAATCGGCAATGATCCAATAACATGGGGTGGGCATAAATAGCCAATTGCTTCTAGATCCACAAGTAAAGGTGAATATATTGCAGCTTTGTCTGCAGTTAAAGAATAATCTGACTACACAAACTACACTTACTTCTACAAGATGTGATTGAATGTAAAACATGTAAAAAAGATACTACTTACTTCACTGATAATCAAAGTGCTTAAAATAAAAAATAAAAATAGACTAACTTGTGACTTTGGTTAAACTTTTATAAAATTAAGTCACATAAATTTTTATATAATAATACAGAATTTGTTTTAAATTTTTTAATTTACAATTTATCTTTTACTTAATAATCAGTTTAGTTCTCTTTTTTTTAAATGTTAGCTGTCATAGTGGTAACTTCATTTATGTGTATTCGACGTTTAACTAACAAGGAAGGTCTCCATTCGGGCATACTCAGAAAATTCTGAAAAAAATTACAGAATGTTCTTCTCATGAGGGTAAATACGTTTATAAAAAAAATTTCGGCGGAACCTCCGTATCCTCTCCTTAAAAAAATATTGAAAATTTCGTTATTTGGCGATTTATCATCGGTTGGCGATGAAAAGCAATTTCAAGAAATACTTTGTCAAATACATTTTAAGAAATAAAATTTCATGTTTAACTTCTTTAGATAAATTAAATATCTTTGGTTTTGTCAGTTTCAGTTTGTTTTAAGTAGAATTTCGTTATATTGATTTATATTCAAATTTAACCATTAAAATTTGTGATTTAAAATGAAATTCAAATTTAAATTAATTAAAACTGTTTCAAGTTCAAAGTCCAGCTGAGCATTGTCATTTCGATTTTGTTACTATGGAAACATCTGGCTTTTATTTTTGAATGCGTATGAAGATAATTTTACTGAATAAGTATCTTTTATATATGAAAATATTTTTTTCAGTGGTAAATTAAATAACTACAGCAACAAATAATATACATATATGCAGTTTAATATATATATATATATGTATATAATTTGTTAAATTCTTTCATTGTTTATGTTTAAATTCATTAAATACATTTACACGGATTCTAAAAATCCAAAAGTTTTCAGTTGCTTTAAAATCGTTTGCTTTTGGCGGAGAAAAGTGCTGCTCGTCAAATCGTGTGACACTTTCGTCTTTTCACGCCAAATATTCGAAAGTATTTTATTTTTTTACATGTTTTCTTCTGTAATTCCGCCGCTAATTTTCACTGATCCTTTATTATATACATGAGTAGTTTAATTAGTATTTTTTTTTTCAAAAAAATCTGAGTATGCCCAGTATGGAGAACTTTCTTGTAAGTAGTTTAATGTGTATTTGTTTTCTAAATTCAAATGATAACAGAATAAGAAAAAAAAATAGCTTTCGATTTTTTTTGTCACAATTTCTGAAGTTATTATGGTAATACACTTTTTCTTAATTCAGATTGGCAACAGGGTTCTATCTCAGTGATTATTATGGATGCGTTTGTTCCCAAGTATATGTCGCCATGACATGTAATTGTGTAAATCTATGTCCCGATAATTTTAATAATTGATCATTTAAGCTGTGACGGTATACTCATGCTGGGTGTCATTTGTCACGTTATATGCAGACATACTCATTAATTTAGGTTAAAACAACACAGTTTATTAAAATGATAAGGGCTAAAGGAAAGTGGAGCCAGTCTATAATTTCACTCACTGAGAACACTATGAAAAGCTAAATCATACTCACAGGCTTTGGCCTAGCTCAGTCGGGGCACCGTCTAACACTTGACACTATTTCCTGGCTGATCTACTAAACAAATCTTAATTTCACAGCCCGTGGCTGTGGATATTTCTTTATTTGCTCAAATAATCAAAACGGAACGATTCTAAACTTTCTTACCAAGGCCGAACCTTTAATCCACTATCTGAACTTCTTTCCGCTTTACTGGAGGCCGTAGCTATTCTCTAATCGTCAGCACCTTAATAAACAATCATCAACTTCGTTGTCCAATGACGCTGGCTGCTGGCCAAGGCCAGAAAAACACAGACGCTGGCTGCTGGCTAAGGCCAGAAACACACAGAGGCTGGCTGAGGCCAGAAACACACACCCCACAAACTCACACCCAAGCTTTTATACGCGACAAACTGAGATACTTCTCATTAACATAATACTAATAACCGCGAGCTAACTGCGGAATTCGAAAGAGCACACACACTCTAGAAAGTTAAAGTAAAAGAGAGGATAGATGTCACTTTTACGCCTACAAAATGTTAAATCATTGACGTCACGATCTCAGAAACACTAGAGTGCCTTTATGACTAAAGGTCACTCCCTCACAACCCCCCCTCGAACTCCGCAGAGAAAAAGGGCTGGGCTAAATGCATGCCCAGAACTTTTTCTTGTTATAAATTTAGAGCCGTAATAAAACACAGTGATGGGTGAAATTTAACGCCGAAACATAACTTTTAAAATATTAACTTTAACCCATCACAACCAAAAAAAAACTCAGTTTGCCTCAAATAATCACATATTCAATCCAATCATTCTTCTATCTTACAAATAGCCTCCGTAAAACTTCCAAAAACTCGTAAAACTTTCAAAACTAATTACTTCTTCTCTCAAAACAACCCACTCCACTGGGAGTGCTAAAATTTCTCAAAACACTAAACTTCCGAAATTTTCCTCAACATTGCAATGCAACTATAACTTTACCCAAAAATTTCTCCATTAATATACTAGAATTCGCACCAAGTCCAAAAAACCCAATGCGCAAAAAATTTTCCTCATCCAGATTCCGACTTCATCTAGAATTACAATTACTTCATATTAAACTAACTCTGCTACTACGTAATACCTACATCCCCATTAGCCAATGAACTAACTCCCAAACTTCTTCAGACTTAACTCCACTTGAACAATAATTGGGGCACATACGTACAGCGGCATATCGCTGTGCTTATGCAACAATCAAAAAATATCAAAAATTTACAAAATGACGTCATCAATCTCTTCATCTGTATTAACTAAAAGAAAAATAGCAGAATCAATACATAACAAAAAGTATACTTCCCTGCAAGAAAATCACATTAACATTCAATTTTAATACAACACAATTTCAAAGTCAAATGCAGCTTAAAACTTCGCAACTTGCGGAAACCATTCCCAACTAAAGTACAAAACGCAACTCATAAAACACGAACGATAAGAAGAAAGTTAATTCATTAAATGTTAGTATCAGAGATAGAAACGCGTGTCAAGGACTTCTTGACCGCAAAACACGTGCGCGCCTGAACCGCGGCGCGTGTACAAAATAACCCAAACTACTATCTGTACTTTCTGAAAATTTAAACATACATTAACATACATTTTATAACACATGAACAATATAACAATATAATAACATTTTAAACAAATAACATAACCATTTAACAATAGATCCAGAATTTTTAAAAGCAGTTAAGACCAAAATTTCCAACATACATAAAACTAACAATTTTGCAAACAAATTTTGAACACAATTAAGCACTAAACGTGAGTCCGTCAAATAATTCCAAAAATGGCCAAAAGTACCAAACAGTCTTTCTGCTTTCTATTCCTTCACATTGCTACCACATATATGCACTCTAATAGAAATTTAATAAAGAACATTATCACCCAATCATAGAGACGATTCGCTGCTGGCAGCCTTCATACTGCAAGATGGCTTTCTCCTCCTGTCCCAAAAGGCTTGTACGAAGGATCTCTCGTCATCAGAACTGTACGGTGACGCCACAGTTGACTGTCGTGCCTGCAGCCTGGTTCTGAATGGATGCCGTGGAATACTCGTAGGTTCCACTCGACGACTCTGCTCCGGCCGGTTCGCTGGGTTCACTCCATGGCGAGGCTCACTCTGTTGTTGCCGGTAAACTGAGAGTTGTCTCCTCTTTCTAGACGCACCCGAAGTTACCGAAGATCCAAGGCCACGTTTCTTTCCGGACCTACGTTGTTTCTTGTTAGGCAAAGATTCGGCATTTAAAGTTCGCTTAACAGTTTTACGAGTGTCCAAACGAAATCTTTTCTGGGGATTAATCACTGAAGATGGTGAACTATTAGTTAATTTATGCTTGTGAGGTTGTTGTCTAATAGATGAAGGAACTGGACAATTTATAATTTTTTGTCTTTTATGACACACAGAGTCCGATGTATTTGACACAGTTCTCTTATTTTTATTATACTTTGCTCTCGGATTGCTAGGCTTTCGACTTTCAATAACAGTCTTTGGAGCTGTTTGACCAAATTTTCTTCTTGAATATTGATGAAAAGAATTAGGCGAAGAAGTGCTGGACTCGGGACACTCATTGGATCGGGAATTTCGCGAAACACCACTCGACATATGAGAACCTTCACTACCATTTTCTCTAAACTTATACACTCTAACCTGATCCAGATTAACAGTCATTCTTTCACCATTGACATCAACAACCAAATTATTATTTCGAACTTCCAAAACCTCGAACGGACCTACAAACTTCGGACCAAACTTAGCTACTCTCTTTTGACGACTTGAACTTAACCAATGCTTTTCTACTAACACAAAATCTCCAACTTTCACTTCTAACTCCCTTCTACGCATATTATAATACTGAGCTTGCTTTTCTTGCGCTTTTCCCATTTGAACCTGAGCTTCCTTAACCAACCTCTCAATATCCTGACACATGTACTGACTTTCTGCATCTGACACCATAACTAGCCTTTGGAATGGAGTAATAACTTTTCTACCCAAAAACAATTCAGCAGGCGTTTTCCCCGTTGACTCGTGAACTGCCGTACGAAGTGCGTACGCAAAATGCTGAAGAAACTGGTCCCAATTTGCATGATGAGAACCAACATAAGAAGAAATCATTTGAATTAATGTACGATTTACACGTTCAGCCATATTAGACTGAGTAAGTTCCCTACCGTCCTCAGTCTGCAACTTTTCACACAAAGACTTAAAAATATTGAATATAAAATCATAACGAAATGGTTTACTAGCAACTAGTGCGTCAAAACCAATATAAATTTCATTAGTTAAACTCGGTTTATCAGAAAAAACCTCTCCAAATTCATTTAAAAACTTATTAAATTCCTCCCTCTCCATTTCACTTAACCCCGACTCCTCCAAATTAACTGACACTGAAACAGGCTCTTTCTTACTCACATTCTCATCATTATTCACGATTAACGACTTTTTAAAGAAATCCAAACTAATTCCTCTATCCCTCATATAATCCACACCAACTATACAATGCACTGTTAATCCATCTAACACACAAAACTCCCAACATGTCTTAACCGAACGAATTTCAACTTCCAATTCTACTGAACCTTTATTATCGCAAGCTACTCCCTGTGCTGACTGAACCACCAGACTTGACCTTTTCAACTTCTTATACGAAAAATATTTCCGATAACAATCAAAAGAAATGAACGACTTATCTGCCCCCGTATCGAAGACACTTTTAACGACAATACCATCTAACACAATTAACACTTCAGGTAACTCAACCGGATTAATAGTAATTTTATTCAAACTCACCGAAGACTTTTCCGACCTCTGAACACATTTGCTTTGCATTGACCTATTTTCAACATTCTCATCCGAAGTTAATCTCCTTACTTGCGAAGAAACATTCCTGTCCCGTACTCCCCCACTACGATCATAACCACTATTCTGTCTATTTCCATGCATATTTCTCTCACCACTTCTAAAATTATTAGCACCACCACCATTCCTATTACCATTACTCGTATTCGACATATTACGACCAAATCCATCACTTCTATTACGCACATTACTATCCGGAAATCGCTGTCCCCCTCTCACAAAATTACGTTCCCCCTCATTTCTCAAATTACCATCCGTGACAGGTCTCTGCCGAGGGTTACGCAAATCCCGTTGATCCGAGCTATGCCGAGACTCATACTTCGATAATATCTGGTGCATTTCTGCAAAATTCTTCGGTGCTCTAACTTCAATAAAGTCCTGTATATTTGGATTAAAAAGAGGAAAGACAATGTCCAACAATTCCTCAAATGTAATATCTAAATCTAATTTATTTTTTAGTTCCAGCTTACGAAGATAAAATTTCGACGCCGACTCATATATATTCTGCTTATTACAATAGAACTCTTTTCTCAAAATACTTTTATCTTTAACGGGAGGAAATGCCTTCTTTAACTCAATCACAGCTTGTTCAAATCTTTTCGCTTCACCAGTAATCAAAAACTTTCCTATATTTTCTAACCACAAAAGTGCTTCGCCCTTTAACGAGCATTTAAGCACTACGTACCTGTTTTTCTCAGGTATATTATTGAACAAAATATAATCATCTAATTTCACTAAAAATTCACTAATATCACCCTCACCGGTGAAATACACTCGTGGCACAATCTCAAAATGTCCGACATTTCGTTGGGCGCCATTTGTGACGGTATACTCATGCTGGGTGTCATTTGTCACGTTATATGCAGACATACTCATTAATTTAGGTTAAAACAACACAGTTTATTAAAATGATAAGGGCTAAAGGAAAGTGGAGCCAGTCTATAATTTCACTCACTGAGAACACTATGAAAAGCTAAATCATACTCACAGGCTTTGGCCTAGCTCAGTCGGGGCACCGTCTAACACTTGACACTATTTCCTGGCTGATCTACTAAACAAATCTTAATTTCACAGCCCGTGGCTGTGGATATTTCTTTATTTGCTCAAATAATCAAAACGGAACGATTCTAAACTTTCTTACCAAGGCCGAACCTTTAATCCACTATCTGAACTTCTTTCCGCTTTACTGGAGGCCGTAGCTATTCTCTAATCGTCAGCACCTTAATAAACAATCATCAACTTCGTTGTCCAATGACGCTGGCTGCTGGCCAAGGCCAGAAAAACACAGACGCTGGCTGCTGGCTAAGGCCAGAAACACACAGAGGCTGGCTGAGGCCAGAAACACACACCCCACAAACTCACACCCAAGCTTTTATACGCGACAAACTGAGATACTTCTCATTAACATAATACTAATAACCGCGAGCTAACTGCGGAATTCGAAAGAGCACACACACTCTAGAAAGTTAAAGTAAAAGAGAGGATAGATGTCACTTTTACGCCTACAAAATGTTAAATCATTGACGTCACGATCTCAGAAACACTAGAGTGCCTTTATGACTAAAGGTCACTCCCTCACAAAGCCAAATAAATTTGATAAATTCTATAAATACTTAGAGGAGAAGAACACGTACGTTACACAAATACAAAACATCATGCACTTTTGTAAATTAAACGATGAAGCGGTTAACAGATATTTCTGCTACAGTAAAAAACGGAGTTTTTATCATAAATTTTAGTAAATAGCCGCTGAATTTTATGTTAAACGATTTGTTAGCAAAGAAAAATTTAAACATAAAAGTAAAACACAAAAGGCCACAAATTACACAAAAAAGAGAGTATCATTTTGAACTATTTAAAACAAACATTTTCATAAAGGTGCAGTTATAATGCTGACCATATGTGGAAAAATCTCATGTTATGGAAAAGTCTACTTTAATCGTTGAAATTTTTTTTTTACCTGATGCAACCAACCATTTCACACGCACAAAAGGGTTTTCAATTAGTACTTTTTTGAGCTTTTTCACTTTATTTCTAAATTAACGATTCCTATAAAGATCTTGTCATGTAAACAAATCTTCTATAATAACGTATTATTGAAATAGGTACCATTTACAAGATATATGAATCGCGACAAAAATTATATCGGATGCTTGTTTCACATCAAGTTTTTTGAAAAACCACCATGCATTTCATATGAATAAGTTTATGCCCTGTCGTTGAACATTCATTAATTTTGGACAACTTTAGAAAAAAGTGTGCCCCCTCTCTCCCCCGCCCCCCTACAAAAAAAAATATTAATTCAATTTTCTTTTTTAAAACGTTTGAAGAATACGAAAAGTTTCTTTATACAGTCTAATATATGCATGTATAATAATTCTTCTAAAGAGCATATTATCATATTTTAAATATTTTCTCATAATATATTTCTCTGTAATTATATCAGTAACGTATTTCTCTGTAATTAAATCAGTCTAGTCGCGATTTGTAGGAAAAATAAGATTTTCAATTTGGCAACATTCAGAGTGTCTCAAATTATTTGTTCAAACGTAACGAATGAAAACGAAGTGTTCTTCTTTGACAGCAGAAATTTCTAGACAAGCATAAATCACCATACAATGCACAGTCGTAACTCAAGTCGTAATCGCAATTAAGCGATACATTGTTGATTGCGGTAAAAAACGTGTTTATATTATAAATTCTATTATTTCCGACACATATTTTGCGTAATTCAAATAAGAAATAAAAAGTTAAATTTAAAAACCCGCACAAGATATCTTAATTGATAAAAAAAAAATGCAATGAAAAGAAAAAAGCTTTATTTAGCCCTTTTATATAGGTACATTAATGATACTGTCATTCGTTGAAAAAAATCTTCATATATACTTTGATTGTGAATCTCCTTAATTAATACAGTGTAACCAGTTCTTGAAGAGTACTCATACTAATAAATAATTCACTGCCTATGGTGTTGACTTATCGCCCTTTTTCACGGCTTTTATGGCAATTCATAAAGGCCTTCTCAATAGATATATAACCAGGGCTGTAGCTAAGGAGGTGCTAAGGGCAGCTCCGAACCTCCTAAAACATTTTGGAACTCCCCTGGAAAAGATTCCAAGATCACTAAATGAATTTATGTTTCGAAAATCCAATTGAAATTCTGTTTTAAATACATCTTTCTGTTTAATAATCTAATTTAGTTTTGAGGTCATTTGAGATCATTTTAGAAATACTAAATAATAGTAGCTTAAATAAGCTTAATAATAGTAGCTTAAATAAGTGTTTCAACATACGATCATCCTATTTGCACATATGAAAGAAACATCAAGTTCAATATTGCACAAGTTATGCACTCGAATTTTTCATCATATAATTCTTTTCTTAGCATAAAATAAAGTTATTACAACAGTTTAATAAGAAACATAGTAGTGTGATTACTAGGAAACTGTAGTGTGAATATGCACTAATACATCTTTCTGCGTCAGAGAATGAGAAAAAATATGAGCCCCACACTCCCAAAAAAATCATAAATATTTCTTAAGTTATTGGCCACAATGTCTTGAAGGTGTTTTCGAAACTCGGATGAAAATAATATTTATTTTATGAGGTAGTATTCATCAGTGCTGACATTTATTGGTTTTGTTTTAAAACAAAAAACATTCAACTGTATAGAAGTAAAGTAAAAATGTAAAAAATTCGAACATTCGAACAGTTATTTTTTTTTTTGGGGGGGGGGGGAGTATGGAGGTACACATTTGTGTACCTCAGGTCTGAAGAGATTAAGAATCCTCGTTTATTCCTACCAGTAAAATTTTACTGTAAAATTTGCTTTATTTAATCGGCCTCATTGTCTCAATTTAATAAAAAACAAATTTCTAGTTTTAAAAACCGGCGACAAAACAATAAAAATTTCGTATAAAGCTCCGGTCGCGAAGGGCTTAATAACACATCATAAAGATATATTGGTGATTCTCTTCAAATAGGCCAAAATAAAAGTAATGAGGAAGTGATGAATTTTAACAAAAGGCCCATTTTTTTTTAAACCACTATCTGAATTGTGATGAGGCTCAGTGGGCTTTAGTTATATCTAAATACTTATAAATCAGTAATAATTAATATATTTTTTTTATATTTACATGAAGAATAAGCTTCTAATGAAACGATGAAAAAGGCTTCAGACCTCATCATTCCCTAATCAGCTTCTAACGATTACAGGTTAAGTATAAAAAATATATCTTAATTATTACTGATTTATAAGTATGAAGAAATAGTTAAAGCCCACTGAGCCTCATCCCAATTAAGATAACTGTAAAAAATATAAATTGCGCATTTTGTTAAAATTTATCACTTTCTCACAACTCTTATTTTGGCCTATTTAGAGAGAATCACCCATATACCACTTTCTACTTGTATGAATCGCGAGAGAAATTGTTTCGGTTAAAAATTTTACCAGAATTCAAAAAGGTTCTTGATAGTTGAATGTGATACGGTTGAATAATACCTTTTCTGGTGTGATAAAATATGGCATTTTAAATTTCTTCTTTTAATATGTTTGCCCTTTTTTAGTTTTAACTATCTTTAATAAAAAAGCGTAAGGTATTAAATTTGTTATTATGTAGGTTATCTAGCATTATTAATTTAGTGGAGAAGAACAGATCTAAACAAACAAACAGCATTGTTGTACGTAGAGAATGCGCTGAAGCGTCGAGAAAAGGCTGGGGGATGATTTCAATAAACTTTATTTGTGTCATAAATTCTATCAAATGATTCTTTTTTTCATTTAGTACACTTAGCAAATCAGAAATAAAAAAAAAAATAAAACCCAAGAAACCGCTAATTATGCATAAAAAATGAAATAGATCTTTTTTAGGATTAAATTAGGATTAAAGAGCTAAAAGAATGAATATGATACTGTAATTCTATAGGGATATCTTACACATCTTCTGGTCATTAATTAATCAAATTAATGCAGAGTAAATAGTTTTTGCCGTACACTGTAAAAAAAAATTCAAGAGGTTACTAAAATTTTTTTAGTAAATTTGTATTCCACAGAATTTTTTAGTAACCATTACAAACTTTTTTTGCAAGTGAAACAAGCATTTCTTTTGTAAACTGAACAAAAGAATTTTTTCTATAACTAACTTAAAAAATTTTAGTATGAACCATCAAGCAAAATTTAGTAATAGCTCCAAAATGATTTTTAATAACCTTTACGTGCGCCCGAAGGGCAGGAGCTTCCTTCGAGCTGCATCCAGACTTCTGAAATGATAGATTTTCAGCAAAACCGCAATAGATGGCAGCACTAAACATTGCTACCTGCTCCGACAGGATTTTCATAATCACTTTATTAACGAGTACTTACACTATATACATTCGGGGCGTATTTGGCTTTGTCCAGCATCGAACCCGGGACCTTTCAGCCTGGAGTCCGTTACTATAACCACTATGCTATCAAGGCCACACCAAGTGAGTTTTAGTAATAGCTATTAAAAATATAAAACTATTAACTCTATTCATTGCTAACTTTTTTCTAGTAATTCTTACAGATTTTCTAGTAACCGACTAAGATTACTAAAATTTTTTTAGTAATTACAAGGATCACTAAAGTTTTTTTAGTAGATTGACCCTTTTTTTTTACAGTGTAGCCGTATACTTACGTTAATTTATCACAAACGATGTCGTCTTATCATTCTTTACGACAATCAATAAAGACATCTTACTTGATCGCATAATCAGCCGATTTCAGCAAAGGAAAAAAAACTTCATAGTTTATGCTTTATTGAATTTTTTGCACCTTACTTCTCCTTCCATGATTCAATATCATTGTTGGCATGGAAACAAACCTTTAGGAATGTGCTATAATTACATACAACAGATACCATTTACAAAAGATATCAATCGTGACAGAAATTGTTTCAGATGTGTAGTTTAAACATATGATTCTTGAAAATTTCTCAAGTATTTCTTAAGAATATTTATGTCCTTCAAAAAATTCTTCGGTTTTGGGCAACTTATAAGTAGAGTATGACCAAAAAATAATGTAATTTTTCTGTAAGATTATTAGAAAAGCAATCGAAAAGTTATTCTAAAATCTATGACGATAAAGAATGATTTTTTTTTTTCAGGAAAGTAAAATATGTCATTTTAAATTTATTCTATTGACAACTTAACTGTTTTGCCGTATTTGCAACAAAAGCTTGATTAATTCATTACCTAAAGCTTTTGGCTATCACTTATCTTTTAACTGTAATCTAATGGCCGAAATTACTTTATAATATAAGACAAAATTTTCATACCAAAAAAGGATGTTTTATCATCATTTTTAGTTAATTGCATCAAAAAAAACTGTTAAGTCATTAATAGAGTGTTTGGCTTTTTTAAAAAATGAAATTAACTTTAAAGAATTTTTTTTTTATCAGTTTAATTACTTTTTTTTAAATTCCATTTCAGGTCATTATAATCAATAAATGTAAAAGTTTTCTTCGTTTTACTTTCTAACTTAAAAAAAAAAAAAAAAACGACTATTAAAGAAATCAGTAATGCAATAAGTACTATTATTTAACAACAAAACTAGCTCCTTGTAAAAGTATAGTTACTTAAAGACAGTATAAATAGAAGTGATGTGTGATAACAATTTGCATGGTGATAAGTTAAGATTTAATTCAAGTTTAAATGATGCGTGCATATGCATTTGCCTAATTTTGATATTTAAGAAAATCTTTTCCCATTTGCCTATACAATCTAATTTCAAAAAGGTTTTTTGCATTTCGGAATTTGTTGAAAGATAACATGTTTTACTGATAAATTTGATTTAGAGGGAATCTCTTTCTGGGTTACAAAAATCTTTTCAAAACATCCTCTTTCGTTTGAGATTTACGCACAAATCAATCCCTTTTTAAAAATTGTTGATTTCGATTTTTATACCTCTTATTTAATTTCGTTTGGTATTGACTGTCTGGATCAAATCTTACAATCGATTTTTAATCCCTTTCCTTCGATCTTGTATATAATAGTCCAAGAGCCAACAGCAGGAAAACCTAAGATTTCGAGCACAAGAAAAAAATGTTTATTTAATGGAAGAATAGAAATAGAGGAATCCTATGATTTATGTCAGCTTGAAGTGAAGTGGTGCATAAGCATAAAATCAATATCACCAGTGGTTGACTCGCAGGTTTAGCATTGTGTTTTTGTCTTACAATCAAAGGTATGAAAACGTGAAGACTAGGAGAAGGAAAACACTATGGTAAACCTGCGAGTGAACCACTAAAGGTATTAATTATTGGCTTATACAACACTTCACTTCTGGCAGACATGGATCATTAGATTCCCCTATTACTATTCTTTCATGAAATAAAAGTTTTTTTTCTTGTACTCGATATCTTAGGTTTTTGTGCTGTCGGCTCTTGGGCTAACATGTACAGACACATTTGTTCAGTTACTTTTCCCTATGGTGATGTCCTGGAAAATTAGATTTTGGTTGTAATCTAGTTTGGTGGTTAATAATGTAGAGTAAGAGATCAATTCATAAGGAGTCTGACTTTTATTCTTCTTGTTAGCTACACAATTTCCCGTTTCAAATTAGGATCCCTCGACAATGATAGATGTTTAATTTTCCCTTATATGCACTGAACGATCATTCGAACTGCCACGATCTCTTTAGCATATTATATTGGTTAAAAAGCCAAAAATCAATCAAATTTCATTAAAGATGGCTAAATGGACAATAAGAAATTAGTGGTGTCCGAATAATTTAGTTCGCTAATTTACGTGAGAGGCACGGCAACACTAGTTATTACAGTAGTCATAACATTGGTTAAAACAGTGAAATTAATATTCTGCCAAAGTATGCTTTTTGAAATGCAGCAACACTATCGTTTTAAATGTAATTATAACAATGTTATAAAAAGTGAAAACCGAAATATAAAAGCGTGTTACTTAATTAATTTTTTATCAATTTTATAATTACAAACAGTTTTCAATCAGTTTAAAACTTCATTAAACTAAATTTTAAAAATGCTATAATTTTCAATAAAAATATCATTATTATTATCTGTATTATTTTGATAGAAGATAATTTTCATTTTTTTTATTATTCAAAATTCTTTGGATCAGTAAATGAAGAATTGTACTTAAAAAATCTCTTTAAAACGAAACAATCTGCTCAAAAGTCTATCGATAGTCAAGCTTGTCTACATCATTTATAATTTATAAAAAAAATATATATATTGTTCATTGTAAAATTATTCCATATAAATTCCATAAAATATTCTATAAAATTGTAATTAATATAGAACATTATTTTATGCATCTTAAATTGTAAATGTGTTTTAATAAAAAAAAAATCGTTAAGCTTTAAAATAAAGGCATTTCCTAATTTAACTATATTAAAAACTTAATTAGCTTAATTTAAATTTTAGGAACATTTACAAAGAAAGAGTTAATTTTCTTTCTTTTTTTTTTTTTGCCAATATGAGACTTTTTATTTTTTACTTAAGTAATATCCATCAATTAACCGAATCAATTACTAAGTCAACTTCATTAAAAAGCATTCCAGCTACGAACAGAAGATATATTTTTATCCTTATAAACATTAGCATACAGATTACTTTGATTTTCTTAGTAAATAAATAAATAAACAAGTAAACTTAATGAAGTATTTTGTATACAAAATTTATGAGGTGTATTTTCTTAATTAAAACAGGCTTCTTTTTGAAAAAGTTTAACGGAAGCATAAGACTGGTAAACAAATTATTAAATAACTTACTGCATTATTCATAAAATTGCTGCAATTAACAAAAAATATTTTCTTAATATTTGAAAAAGAATCTAATATGATTAAAAATGAAACGTAAAGATTTCGCAAAAAAGTGAGTAGTACTCAATTCATTACTTCTTTTATAGAGATTCATCGAAAATTTGATTTAATTTTCGTTTTCGGCACAAAATGGAGTTTTTCCAAAAATTCGTTTTCGGCGAAAATGCTTCCAAAAATTCTACCGGCCAAAAACTCGTTTAGAACTCTCCATATCGTCGAAATCTCATTTCTTCTTTAGGAAATTTTTAACATTACTCATTCATTTAAGCTTCGCAGGCTCAAATAAAACACTTTTTACTCATAGCTATGAAATTCACTGTTTATGATTATCAGACATGACTGACTCAAGACGTGAGAGAAAATTATCAAGTAAGCAATGCATATGTGAATAAACTTTGAAGACGCTTTTCACTATCTAAAAAGCGGTCTGCTCTGTTATGACTGTAAAGTCAGCTGCAGACTTAACAGTAAAAGATGATCAAATAAAATAACAATTTTTAAAAATGGTAAATGCGGATTTAGAGATGCGTATGTAAATTTTGAGAAAGTGAAAATGATGTTGGGGATGATTTTATAGACGGAAAATTCTGTGATTGTGGCATAATGGAATACATTTTGCATTTTTTTATTCCGAAATACCAAGCATAAAAAACCTCAAATGATTATTTCATCACAATAACTAATATTTGCTATGTTTTAATGATTAAATATACATAAAATTTTAATTTTAACAATTTAGATAACTGAGTTTTATAGATATGTATTTTGTTAACTGTAGGTTGAAATAACATTTGTTGAGAGTTAGACTAGCTATTGTAAGGTGCATTTTGTACTGTAACTAATTTTGTAGGTTTATAATAAATCAATGGAACAGCCCCTATTTAAATATTTTTTCATCGAAATTCGACGGGTTCTACCTTGTATATATAAAAGCAGTTTTCTGTGTATATGTTCCTTATACAAACCTTTAATTTTTGACCGATTTGCATGAAATTTGCTGTACATATCCTGTTCCGTGTTTTAGCGCATGGTAACGGTTGCTGTCAACTTAAAAAAAAATCAGACCGCTTTTTATCTTTTTTTTCTACCATTTTATATAATTTAACATTATTATTTTTAGCACTTTCCAACAAAGTTGAAACGTGATTATGCTTTCGGTTTATCTGTCGGTCTGTCCCTATGGTCGTATGGCCATTTGTCCGCGCTCTAATTCTCGTAAATATGCTCGGAATGCCAAGAAATTTTTGGACGTTATTGACGTTTGCCCTAGCATGAACCCTATTGAAAATGAAGTTTCTACCATTATTAGTTTAATTACAGGTTCAGTCAAAATTTTTCCGTTATATTACTGCCTATGGGGAAAAATCGTTTCAAATGAATTTTAAAGATGTTACACCCGATAAACAAATTCAAATTTGTATGCATCAACGAATTGCACTAAAATGTGTATTCTGTAAACTATGCAGTGAAAAGAATAGTTATTATTCATTTACAGGGCCACACAAAAGAATTCCATCACTTAATAATAAAAGGGGAAATTGTTTGTGAAATATTTTAATTATGATAAATGATTTCATGTGTAATCAAATCGATATACGTCGCTGAGGCTTAATATGAGTTCTTTCATGCATAATACATAGTGCATAGTATTTAAAGGGACACAAAAATATTTCAAACAGTGTATTCTATCCGAAGTACTGTATATTATAGATGTTGGCTGTTGTATGGATGAAATGCATTTTCAATTACGGTATGCTCTTTTAAGTTTCACTAAGTATATGCACATTATATGGTGTATATAAATGCTAATAGTTACAGAATTTAGATATACAGGTTTACATAAAAGAGCTCGAAAAGGTTACTGAATATAAGCGTAATTTACTTAAATGTGGTTTTTAAATAAGTGATGCATTTTTATGTTGAAATGCACCCAGTTTACTAAGAAATGTCTGTAAAATATAGATAAAATGATATATAGGGTCACGCAAAAATTTGGATACAGAGTGGCCTGTGGATGGTAATTTCTGGAAATGTGATTTAAGTAGTTTAAAGGGTATTTTTATATGAAGTAAGTTTTAGTAAAATACTTTCATGTAATAAAGGTACTAGATAAACTACATCGCTGAACAAATGTATTTAAATATGTTTCCATCTATTAGTATAAATTGCTGAAAGAAAATTTTCTACCAGATAGGCGTTTTCTTTTAAGATTGCATTTACTCATTATAATATATATATATATATATATATATCAACCGACATATCAAATATATGGCTTTCAAAAGTATTGGAATACATATTTGGCTATGGTCAGTAACATCTTATTTCTCTAGTTAACGAAGTTTTGTTAATGATTTCACGAAATGTTGGAAAATGTTTCATAATCTATGATTTTTCTTACTTGTTTAGTTTTCAATTTCAACCATTTTATGGTGATGCCACAATTTAATAAAAGGTGCAATAATTTTAAAAAGTTGGTAAGTTTCTTTTTATAAGCTAATAAAAATTCAAACTCTATATTTTTGCATTTTAGAAATTGTTATCATTATAAACAAAAAATGCATATTTTTCATTCTTAAATTAAAACTTTTAACTAAATGTGTGTTCAAATGACATAATATCTTCACTTGAATGTTTTTTGAAGTTAAAAATGTATTTTAATACAGGCGTTTGAATTTCAGGAAAATAATTTTGGATCCATTGTGGATTAAGTGTCGTGTCTGCTGGCACTGTAGGTGCTGCATATATATAATTACAAACACGCCTAAAAAAGATCATATAACATTTAGCAGGAATAACCAAAAAATCGCCATTTATCTTGAAAAGTTATAAAGATAAAATACAGAGACATGAGGAAACATTTTTGATAGGTTTTAAAACCATTTTTCTAGGTTTCAATCTGGTCATCCAAATTTGAGACGTCCTGCATAAACTGTAGAATATTTATATGGTAAGTCACAATCATGGAGCTTCACTTTTTTAAATGATTTTCATGAGAGTTTTTATTGATTTCTTTTAACTTGAGTTTCAGTCTAGACAAATAAGCAATGAACAATTATTTCCCCATAGGAACGAAATTCATTTTCAGCCAGTTTAATGAGATAGAATGAAAAATGATACCACTGATGAATATATATAGACACGATTGACGTAATATATTACGTTCAACATAATTATTGTTTAGAAGTTTATTTAGTCAGTAATTTTTAAAATAAATTTTCTTAATATAAAGTTTAGGGGAAGTTAAATTTGTAATTAGGAGAAAAAAGTGAAAAAAGTATTTTTTTTTTTTAATTGCATTGAAAAGTAAAATTCAGTTTCAATATAACAAAGAAAAATAGCGCTTTAGCAGGGAATTGGTGTGACGCACTGGCTCGAAGATTTAACGAGTCGGAAATTGCATGTCAGACGAACTTTTAAAATATGCAGTACTTCGGATACAATACAGTATCCGAACTCTTTTGTGTGTCCCTGTAAATACTCAATGCTTTTTATTATATAAGAAATAGCTTGCAATATACCTAAGCAACGTGTATCAATTTCATAAAATGTGAAATAGTTTAATATAATTAAAATGCACCCAACCATGTTTCCTACTATAACATTATGTAATAAAATACTTTTGCGTGGCCCAGTATATTAATAAAAAATATTCTTTGCACCACAGATTGTACAGAATGCATATTTTAGAACAAATTTCAAAGACGCATAAGAATTGTATTATATTCGAAAGAGTGTAACACAATTAAAAGGTACTTAGTACTATTTTTTCTCATTGACAGTAAAGTAACGAATACTTTTGATTGTCTCTGTAATTGATCTATGCATCCAATTTTCATAAAATTATAAATGATTCAACAAAGCTGTGTAATATTTATTAAACTTCAAATAATTTGGTTGGGTAGTTTTTGCGTTGTTATAAGAGGACAGACGGACGGATTGAACGATGACTATAGGTGCTACGTAGTTACATAATTATGAACGCACCTAAAATGGACTTTGTTTAATGTAAGTAAATTTTAAATTTCAAAACAATCGTGGAATAATAAAAGTAAATAGCCCCTGCTAAATGTGCAGCAATTATTGCAGACGAAAGTTACTGAAAGTAAACGATTGCAAATAAAGTCCATTTTTAAATGATGTACAAAAAAATTTTGCTTATGTAGCCATCTATACATATAAAAACAAACCAAAACTTTTTTTCAATAGCAAAACCCAAGTTTGACGCAATTCACCCTTCAATTAGCCGAAATATAAATTATCATGAAATTAGTTTCAGAAAAATTAATTATTTTAAACTATTACAGGTCTATTTTACAGGGTTTTTTATTTATTTATTTATTTTTTTATTAATGCTCGGTACTCGATTATTGAAATGTTAGAGAATGAATGTGAATTTTTTAATTTTTTGCCAATATGAACATTTTACTTGCTTAATGTTTCGACTACTGCCAGCCTGAATGATTAAAAGAAGGCAAAAAAATGTATTTTTTTTTTTCAAATTGGCTTTTCTGCACATAACAAACAGCCCATGATTTTGACGGTTTTTAAAGCATAATTCGAAAACTACTTAGAAAAAAACTTTGAAATTGGCAGTTTGCACAAAACAGGAAATAATAAATATAGAACTATAAGAAAATTGTAAATTGCAAATCATATTTTTTTTTCGAGTATTAATTACAAAATGCATAATTCAAATCATAATTCTTTTAATTGCAAATTCAATGGGTCAATCCATTTCAAGTGGTCCAGCACTGGTCGCTCGACCATTTTTTAAAAATCTGAAATTTTTTGTACAACAGCCCTAACATGATGGAGTTCAAAATGACCGTTATTTTAATTTTACTATTTTTTGTTTGTGCATGGCGGCCATCTTTGTTTCATCGTGTGCAACGATTTTCTCAAATACTAGGATACGCAAAATTGTAAATATCTCCTCTTTTATTTTCCCAATGGAAATGGGGTTTGCACCATTTTATTCAAAATAAAATATACTAAATGTATGGTTGTAGAATAATTTTGGAAAATAAAATTTTACAGGTGAAATTTTAGCACAAAATTTAAGATTTTTTCCAAAATCTAGCCGTTTGCAAGAGGAAATTTTTCATTCAAGGAAAACTGTCACACTTACACAATTTTTTCTACAAGCAGGTCAAAAGTGCGTGTACTCATACACCAAGTCCCAGATCTGGGAGTTGATTTCTCTTTGCGAAAAAAATTCCGAAATTCGTCAAAAATTTCCAAAATCGCACTTTTTAGGCTTTGATATCTCTGGTGGGGCACGAGATAAAAATCTGAAATTCTGGCCTTTGATAGTATTGTGTAGTAATGTTGTTTACAAAAAATTTCAAGAAGGAGATTTGACTACAAGCGGAGATATGACATGGACAATATGTGAAAGCAATACTGCCAAACTATTCTAACCTACTATGTAACTGTTCAACAAGACTGTCAACCTTACACAATTTTTTCTACAAGTAGGTCAAAAGTGCGTGGACTCGTACACCAAGTCCCAGATCTGGGAGATGATTTCTCTTTGCGAAAAAAATTCCGAAATTCGTCAAAAATTTCAAAAATCGCACTTTTTAGGCTTTGATATCTCTGGTGAAGTACGAGATAAAAATCTGAAATTCTGACCTTTGATAGTATTGTGTAGTAGTGTTATGTACAAAAAATTTCAAGAAGGAGATTTAAATATAAGCTGAGATACGGTGATTAAAAAATGTTAAGAAATGCTATTATGAGTACATTAGGAGAAATGAGATTAGTCTCATTTATTACAATATTTACACAGAAAATATCGTTTGTTGAAAACAGTTTAATAATAAATGTTTAATTTACAAAGATACTATATATGCTCAACTAAGAGCTTAACACTATTTACGAGAGATGTTATGAGTTCGTCCAGTTACTGTTGTCAGTCCATCAGGCTGTTCTATCTTTAAATTTTTTTTTAAAACCACCCAGGTCTTGTCATCCCTTGTTAACTTGAATGAAAATATCTACGTTTAATAATTGAAACCCTGTCAACTCGATCAGTTGCGACCCATTATCTGAAATTTACTTTTCCTGAAATGTGTACTGAGTAAAATTGTTGCAATAGCATTTCTAGTAGGTTTGTTCCTTAGACAAATAGTGTATTGGCTTAGCATACATTCTGAATTGTTTAAATCAGACAGACTCATTTGAAGAAGATATTTGTAATTAACATTTAACTTTGTACCATAAATAATTAATTTAAAATTTTGGAGGTATGAACAATTACATAGAAGGTTACAACAGTTTGGCAGTTTTGTTTTCACGTATTGTCCATGTCATATCTCAGCTTGTAGTCGAATCTCCTTCTTGACATTTTGTGTACATAACACTACTACACAATACTATCAAAGGCCGGAATTTCAGATTTTTATCTCGTGCTCCACCAGAGATATCAAAGCCTAAAAAGTGCGATTTTGGAAATTTTTGACGAATTTCGGAATTTTTTTCGCGAAGAGAAATCAACTTCCTGATATGGGACTTGGTGAATGAATACACGCACTTTTGACCTATTTTTAGAAAAAATTGTGTAAGGTTGACAGTCTTGTGGAACAATTACATAGTAGGTTACAATAGTTTGACAATATTGTTTTTCAGATATTGTCCATGCAATATCTCAGCTTGTAGTCAAATCTCCTACTTGAATTTTTTTTGTGCATAACTCTACTACACAATACTATCAAAGACCAGAATTTCAAATTTTTATCTTGTGCCCCACCAGAGATATCAAAGCCTAAAAAGTGCGATTTTTGAAATTTTTGACGAATTTCGGAATTTTTTTCGCAAAGAGAAATTAACTTCCCAGATCTGAGACTTGGTGTATGAGTACACGCACTTTTGACCTATTTTTTTTAAAAAAATTGTGTAAGGTTGACAGTTTTCCTTGCATAAAAAAATTCCTGTTGCAAATGGATAGATTTTGGAAAAAGTCTTAAATTTTGTGCTAAAATTTCACCTTTAAAAATTTATTTTTCAAAATTATTCTACCACCGTACATTTAGCTTATTTTATTCTGAACAAAATGCTGCAAACCTTATTTCAATTGGTAAAATAAAAGACGAGATATTTACAATTTTGTGTTTCCTAGTATTTGAGAAAATCGTTGAACACGATGAAACAAAGATGGCCGCCATGCACAAACAAAAAATAGCAAAATTAAAATAACGGTCATTTTGAACTTCCGTCATGTTAGGGTTGTTGCACAAAAAATTTCAGATTTTTTAAAAATGGTCGAGCGACCAAAAAAATATTTTCTGGACCACTTGAAATGGATTGACCCAATGCATTAATGCTTAAGTTTTTTAGAATTATAACTATGCACAATATATTTAATATTACAGCGTTACAAGAGCTTTCACACTATGTACAATTTTTTTCATGTATTTTAATTAGCTCCTCTACATATTCCTAAATATATTTGTTAACGGTTCATAATCAATAAATACATGGAACAGACTTTATTACTTCTGCCAAATCTCAACTACTTTTAATAGAGATTTGCACCAAAAACAATAACAACAAAATAAAAACGCAGGGACAAATAAAGCATTAAAATTATATATATTTGTCTTATTTAAATGCTAAGTAATAATATTAAAAGCAATAAAAAATAATAATTTAGCAAAATATAGCAACCATTTGGAAAATGAAATTCTAATCAAGTTGACATGTTAGATTTACATTCAGATGACGAAAGTTTACCGGATTCAGATTTAAATTTATCCAATGCTAGTGGTCAGCTAACGGTTTAATGTTAATAAGTTTGACGCAGCTGCGATCGTTTAGTAGCTTCAGAATCCAAGACCACTTTTTCCACTTTTTGTGTCTTAATTTAATCACTTTTCCTTATAAATTTAGCTGGTTTCAATTTTTTTATTTTTTGCTCAACCTGGCTTCCACTAAAGACTCGGCTTTCGGGACGTCGGGTCGGTCGGGACGTTTGAACCGGGCATCTGCTAGAGAGTCGCAATAAGAGAAGAAAATACTAATGAATACAGATGTTAAAAGGAGAAAAGCTAAAGGATCACATACATTAAAAGGAGCAAACTTAAAGAATCATGCACGTTAAAAGAAAAAAATCTAAAGGTTGACTAGCGTTAAAAGGGGAAAAATAAAATGCGGACATCACAAAGTCCATTCTCGACCGAAAACAACAACCATTCTCCAAATGGTTAATAAAAATTGCTCTAGAGGTCGCATGTGGGAATCAAGGATTTATGTATATTCCTGATATTTTATTTTTCTGTCATATAATATAATATAGCTTTTTCTTACTTAGAAGTAAAGTTCTTTCAGAATTCCGGTGTCAGTCATTAATTTCCACACTTAGGCAATGAATTTGCCCTGCGCCGCAAAGGGTTAAGCTGTGATAGGCTCAATGGTCGCAATTCCAAACACAACTGCAACCTTGTTGCTACAATTTAACTGCACTATCTTCTACTTTAGGTGATTGGTAGAGGTACATAAAACATGCAGAATGGCAGCATAACTCAAAAAGTCCAATTTTTCGAGTTATGACACTTTTGTACCAAGAGTGTGTACCATGATATGTTTGCGAAGTTATGCGAATCTCAACACACTCAAAAAAGATTAACAAAAGTACAATTAAACTAGTAAAGATCACAAAAGTAGTGCAACAAAACAATGGCAATTATATTATCGTAGCGTTGGACGTTTGTCACGGAAAAGCTGATAGCAAAAACATTTTATGCCACTATTTCTAACCAATAAACTTCATGGTAGAAAACAACAGAAAAACGTTGTAGAAATGGCCTACAAATTTGTTGTTTGAAAATAGTTGTGCAGAATTTTTTTATACCAATATGTTCTATGCGAGCGTTCAACCGTACAACGCAAATACTAGCTATTTAATATAAATAAATCTTTCTATTATAACAATGCAGAAAAAAATTAGGAATTTTCTGTATTAAATTAGTTTTTTGCTCTTTCAAAAATCTTTATAATTTTTAACTATATAATATAATTGAAAATTTAGCAAATTTGGTATAATGTTTGGTAGTGCTGAAGATTAATATATCTGTAGCACAAATAGGACTATGTAAAAAAATAGTACTAAGAAAACAGCATTAAGGATGTTTTAATGTAATTTAAATTACTTATAAATAACAAGACAGAATTTTGCCTCCCATAAAAATCTGTAAAACAAGAACGAAGTAATTAAATACATTTTATGCACATCTCCATATTAGCCTTCAGGTTTTTACTTTCTTCTATCTTCAACAGAAGAAAGTATTGTATTCGAAATTTTTTCGACTTCCGGTTTTCGACGAATTTACACGTTTTAGGGGACAGAACTTCCAAGAAACCTGCTTTTACAAATTTCTGTATGTCCGTGTGTCTGTGTGTGTGTCTGTGTGTGTGTATGTGTGTGTGTCTGTGTGCGTGTCTGTGTATGTCGCCATTCTACCATCAAAAAGTGTATGAAGTTATGCATAGAATCCAACCAAATTTTTTGTGAATGTTTTTGGCTGTGGCAAGCAGGTCCTCCTTCAGTTTAAAAATATTCCGCCGGAAGGGGGCACTGCAATCGCGATTTTTGTGCCATTTTCAATATTGTACCGACGAAAAGAAAGAAGAAATGAAATGAAAAGAATATGAAAAGGAAAAGAATATGAAATTGTGAATGAATGAAAATGAAAAGAATATGAAATTATGCATCGAATTGAACCAAATTTTTTGTGTAAGTGTATGACTATGGATAATTGGTCCTCCCTGAATTTGAAAAAAATATGCCGGAAGGGGGTGCAATAGCGATTTTTATGCCATTTTCAATATTGCACCACCTAAAAGTGTATGAAGTTAGTCCTAGAATTGAACTAAAATTTTTGTATATAATTATTTTTTGGTAAGGCAAGTAGGTCCTCCCTGAATTTAAAAAAAAATCTGCCTATCATTCTATTGTTCATTGGGTCGTGCAGAGACTGAAATTCGTTTTTACTCCGATTAATTGACTGAAGCAGAAATTTAAGATGAAAACCAAAGTTCGTATGGTATTGAATTAAAATTACTAAAGCATTAAAATGAGTAACTATTTTTAAAAAATATTAAAATGCATGTATGAGATAGAAGAAAGTTTTCGGATGGCACATCCAACTAGTTTGTTAATAAAAAAAGTAAAAGTATGTGAAGATATGTTAGATTTCATCGGTTTGCACTATATATATCAGGGGAAAATTATAACAAATGTAATGTTTGGTGCATCTAAAATTCCATTGGCAATCTTGTGTAATACATATTTTAAAATCTAAAACAAAACGCAAAAATATCATTTTTTTAAGTACTGTGGATTTTAAAAGATTCAAATTTTTATAAGCTTTTTAAATTTTTAATTAATTAGGCAGTATTTTTTTTTTCAAAATGTATTCTTAATTGAACATTGAAATGCAATGAGTTCAATATTTAAACCACAATTTACAAAATAAACCAAATTATTGAAAAGTTAAACTGTCCCCTTAAAATTTTATTATATTTGGTTAAAATCCTGCTTGCTATAAATTAGTTGGAAATTGCTCATCAAATATAGCAAATGAGGTGCGTTCGTACTATAAGGATGTTCAATAAAATTCAGATCATTGTGTAATAATATACAGTACTTTGGATACAGTATAGTACCCGAAATCTTTTGTGTATCCCTGTAAATACTATCTGCTTTCTAGTATACTGGAATTATTTTGTAGTAAACCTTAGCAATATATCGCAACATATATCAATTTAATAAAATGTGAAATAGTTTAATATAATTAAAACATGCTCTAAAATGTTTCCCCGATACCATTATGCAATAGAATATTTTTGTGTGGTCCTGTAAATCAATAACACATATTCTTTGCACCACATATTGTACAGAATGTATATTTTAGTATATATTTCATAGATGCATATCAATTTTAATGTGTTTTAAATTGTATAACATCCTTAAAATTCACTTAAAGCAATTTTTCCCATTGGCCATAATGTAACAGAATAATTTTGATTGTCTCTGTAATTAAACTATTACATCCGATTTTCATAAAATTTGAAATGACGGCATGAACTACTATGATCGAAATGATGTGTAACAATAATATATTTTAGATTTTAAACGATTACGTTGGGTAGTTTTTGCTCTGTGACATGTGGACAGATACAAAGCGAACGATGACTATAGTTGCTACGTATTTACATAACTACGAACGCACCAAACAAAAACATGAAGCTTTTTTTTTCCTTTATTTTACATTATCTTTTACATTTTAAAAGGTTTTGTATGCAATTTTTACAGAAATGAATACGAATGTTGTACAAGGTAGTCGTCTGTTATAGCAACAAGGTATTCAATCAATTCATTTGTAGGGATGGTTGCAAATATTTTTCTTATTAATTTTTTTGTTGTTTCCTAATTACTCTAGTGACAGAATTTTCGTTGACAAATATGAGGTCAAACATGTTCTTTAATAATTCTGAAGTGCAAGAAGAATTTGTCGACAAAACATCAAAAATCGAAATTGTCCAGATGCTTTGAATCAGATAATGTAGATTACATAATAATTATATACTGTTAAATCTTCTATAAATAACACTAGTTTACACGGTTTTTATACCCCAGCTTAAAGTTGTTAATTTATTGTTTATTTAGATAGAGTTATCCAGAAAAAATAATAAAAAAATTTTGTCACGTCTGGTTTAAGAAATATTTATTTACTTAATATGATTACACAATTTTTGTATTAATATTAAAAAAATCAAAAATGGCTAATTTTTGCCTTCTTTTTATAGTTATTTGGACCAGTTTCTCTTATAATGGACAAACAGTAAACCCCTAGCGTGTTTCCATCCCAAAATCCCTGATGTCGTTCTTCAAAAACCTTTAAATCTTGGTGAAAACGTTCCCCTTGTTCGTCACTCATACATCCTAAGTTTTCAGGGAAAAAAACTCAGATGCTAATGCAAGAAATGAATCTTTAATTACAAGTGTACTCCCATCTGTTGAAAATTTTTCAATAAATCGGCAACAATAAACGCCCACTACCCCGGACAACGGGACAACCCTGGCTATTGACAACGTAACTTTTGAGTTTGGTGTTAATAAGTTCCATTGCTGTAGGCAAGAACCAAGAAGCTCTGCTTTAGATTTTGAGAATTGTAAATCTCTTATAAGATCATTTAATTCGGCTTGGTTAATTAAGTGTGGAGTCTTTTCTTGAAGAGAGAACTCGTCAGAATCACTGGAAATCGATTTGAATTCAACATCACTTTCATTGTCATCTTCTAGTATATTTACACTAGAATTACTGAGACAAACTGGACGTGATAGATCTTTCGAGTGTGAAATGTGCTTAGTAACAGACGGAACTTCGGCATATATAATACTCGCTTATTTTTTGTAATATATCCCACTGTCTTCGTAACACAAAAGTAACAATCATTTTCATGATTACTAGGTTTTCTCCATAGCATTGCTGAACCAAATGGAAGGTGTATGTTTTCTCTTGATGACCACTGGAGTAAAACGATTAAATAGCTTTCGCGAAACACAAGAGGCAGCCACTTTTTATCTTGGTTTGCAACAGGAAATCCAAAATAATGAAGATATGCACTTTTTAATGAATCTAAAACGGGCCATCTTTTTTATTTCGAAAATATAAACTCTCCACAAACATAGCAAAAACGATCAGAACTTTGTTTACACTTTTCACTCGACATTTTAATTCAATTCGAAACAAAATATTTGTTGTTTGAAGCGAACAAATGAACATTAAACTGTCGTCGCCACGTTGGGTAATTTAAAAAAAACAATTGACTGCAGAAAGAAAATTGTGATGTGATAGAATATTTCTGTTGACATTTTTAGGTTTAAAGAAGGTAGACTAATACATTATATATCTCTTTCGGGGTATAAAAAAAAGTTGAATTTTGTAAACTAGTGTAATTATTCCGCTACCTGAAAATGCATATTGTGTAATAATAATAATATGCTATCCATATACTCATAATACACTGCTCAAAACAATTAAAGGATATTGCAGTTTTAGGTGGATTTTGTATCTGGGAAACTTTTTAGCTGATTGATACATGGCCGACAGACATAGTAGGTTATATGAGAATAAATTACACATGTTTGGCAGAAAAAAATGCATTTTATTGCGCATTTGTGTACAAAAGGAAAAAAAACACAATTTGTGCATATGAGAAAAAAAGAACATGAAAAGGTGTTTTCTTCAAAGAAAATCATTTTCAGTAAGGGGTATGGTTTCCACGGGCAGCCAGCAACGTTGAACACCTTTGAGGCATAGACTCAATGAGGCTATTAATGACGAGTTGGGGTATTCTGCCCCACTCTTCCAGAAAAGCTCTTTCCAGTTCTTGGAGAGTTTGTGAGGGTTGTTGGCGGCTAGAAACTCGTCTTCCTAGAGCGTCCCAAACGTGCTCGATTGGATTCATGTCTGGAGAACGTGCTGGCCATTCCATTCGAACGATTCCTTCCTCGAAAAGGAAATCCTCCACCAAGTTTGCACGATGTGTCCGGCAGTTATCGTCCATTAAAATGAAGTTATCTCCGATTGCTGCAACGTAAGGGACTACAATAGGTCTGAGGATCTCATCCCTATATCGGCGACCAGTCAGAGCTCCATCTCGAATGATGTAGAGGTCAGTGCGCCCGTCAATGGAGATTCCACCATACACCAACATTCCTCCACCGCCAAATCTGACACTTTCGTGCACGAACGCTCGGATTATTCCTACTGCCACGGTCCCTCCAGATGAAAATACGCCTATTATCCGGATGCACAGAAAAACGGGACTCGTCAGAAAACGGAATATTGCTCCATTTATTTCTCCTCCAGTTGACATGCTCGGTTGCCCACTCCCAGCGGTCGCGACGATGTTTTGATGTTAATCTAACACATACCATCGGTCGACGAGCGTACAGGCCTGCAGCATGAAGCCGATTTCGGACAGTCTGAATTGAAATCGTGGTGCCTGTAGCCGAGCGAAGGTGTTGTTGGAGAAGAGTAGCGTTCATGTTTTGGTGTCTCCAAGCTGTTAACGCTAAATACCGATCTTCATTGGGCGTTGTTGCCCGTCTACAACCTTGCCCTGGTCTTCGGCCTGCACATCCACTCTCTAAAAAACGGTTCTAAATCCTGGAAATGGCACTTTATGACACTCCAATGGCTTGCGCTACTTCGGCTTGAGTTTGGCCCCCTTCTAACCTACCAACAATTCTCCAAGCTTCTGAATCTGTCAAATGACTTCGCTGAGACATCGTACTCATCGAAAGAAAGCAATCACTGAATGCCGATCATCCTTGTCTTCATTCTCTTTTATCCAGTTGAAAGTCAAATTTCATTCGCTGCCGCTGAAGCGACGTTTTTGACGTCGAACTCAAAATTTGCATACTCCACAGTTTGAAAACCTCAAAATTTTGCATTTGTGATTCTCTTCTTCTATTTTCGGTAAAAAAAAATTCGTTTATATCTTTATTTTATATAAAACTTCAAATATCCTTTAATTGTTTTGAGCAGTGTAGTTCCCATCTATGTGATATGTTTAATAAATTCATTGAGTGTATAATCTAAACTCTTATGACAACATTTAAATGGAAGGATATCTTCGATGATTCTCAATATGTAGTCTCTGTTCCCATAGCATATTTATAACCTTAAATAAAATGTTATTGCATAGTCTTTTTTGTAGTATAAGAAGGTATTCATCAAAAGCATTCTAGAGCACTATTACTGTGACTGGCTGCATGGTAAGTGGAGTGGATACAATAAACTGCATGAAGAGTTTGGATTATTTTTTGAGGGGATTAGGGGAGAGGAGTTAATTGTATTAGATTGGTGCAAAAGTGATGCATAATTTCTGAATTCAAATTTAAAAGGCTATAACTGTTTTCAAACTAAATATATTTGATCAAAGTAATAGCTCTTTACATTGATACATTTGCCAACGAGAAAGGAGCTTATTGATTCCTGTGACATATCCAGGTTTCTAAAGACGACAAACTCTCGGAAGCCGTTTCTGATAGTATTTTAATAGACGAAAATTTTTACTCATCAAGTTGTATACTCTTTATGGCTCAAACTATTAATTCATAAAAATTTTCTCTTCTAAAGTATCTTTCATGAGTTTTTGAAACAATATAAGACTTACCACAATTATTTAATAAATTTTAGATGGATTTTATCAATTAGAATTAATTAAATTTTGATTTATACGGATTTTGTGCAATATTTATCCCCTCACACAACTCTTTTATTTATTATTATTATTATTATCATTATTATTATTATTATTATTTTTTTTTTTTTTTTTTTTTTTTTTTTTTTTTTTTTTTTTGCATTTTACAAAATTAGGAAATGCAATGTTCTTGCAATAGAAATATAGAAAAAATCATGAACTGAAACTTTCTTCCCTGAATCTTTGAACGTTAAGAAAGCTGGAAAGATAAAAATCAAAAATGCTTTGAAAAACACTTTTGTTTTTTATAAGCAAAAATGCGTTTGGAACACGATAAAATAAAGTATTTATAACTCGTTCTAACTTTTATTACTAACAATCGAGGTAATTATGTGAATTTTATAACAAGTTATTTTAATGGCACTTAAAAGTACTATCAGAGCGTACAGGATTAAAGAAGTGGTAGTTGGTTGACGAGAGCTCCAGTGAGTACAATGGGTAAGGTAGCGTTAACAGGCTACCGAATGTAACCTTGGGAGAATCAATTGTGTGACGTCAGTCATCGTTTCATTTGTGCGGTACCGATTTCTTGCTTAAACGATACTTAGACTGCTCAATCTTGAACTCTTTCGCAATTTTTTGAATTGTTTTGTTGGATCAACTTCGTTTATTGCCTCTAATTAATCACCATCAACAATAAAAGTAGGAAACGCAGTGAGTGAAGGTCGAAATTTTCTAGATGAAGTTTTTAAGTTTCTTAAGTCAATGCTGAAATGTGAACAAACGCCGAATAAATTGGAGATAAATAATAATCGAAGTAGTACACTTTGTTAAATTCACCATAAAATAAAAGACAATACAGATGCGTGTTCATAACGGCATGGTAGACCTTATGCCCTTACGGACACGTGTCTGCTACAGCTGATGACAAGCTGTATTGTTTTAGTTCGAAACGCGTCATGCATTGTTTTTTATTTTATGCTGCATTTAACAAAGTGTATTATTTCAATCAATGCTGAACTGTGCTTACGTTGATGTTTCTCCTCGCTCCAAATTTCTTTAATGTCTCGCGCGTTTTCTGATGTACAGCGACCGAGTTGAAATTTAGTGAAAAACATTTTTCGACATCGCAGCTTCTGAAATCAATTAATAACCTATAAGAAAAAACTAAAACAATTAATTAACAAAGGAAGTTCTTAAAATAAGCTGTAAAATAATAATAATACATACCACTAGGATTAAATTCTGTACACATTTATAGAAGTATTGCATTGTAAAATCATGCAATTTTTGACCAACCTAGCATCACAGATTTAAGGAAGATTTATACGAATATTTTTATTAATTTCTAAATAAAATACGAAAACATAATTTCAAGCTTCATTAAACGTTTTTTCGATAAAAATGCATGTTTTTAATGATGTCATTTGTCAAAAATATGTTTTTCTTTCAAGATTTTGCTTCGAATTTCAAAGCTAATCTTTGGATTGAATGTAAAACTCAAAAAAATTACAATGTACTGATTTCTAGATGTCAAGTTTTCAGCTTAAAGGTTTTTATTCTCAAGAATAAATTGCTCCATGAAACCTGACTACGTTAAAACCTGTTTTCATACATCAGAAATTTCCCTAAAATCTTATTTAATTGAATAAATTTTTCTACCATTCATTCAAATTTAAAATAATTATCTTAAATTTTATTTTATTTTATTTTATTCTTTTATTTTATTTTATTTAAAGGAGAATGTAGGAGGCAGTAAAATTATAATAATTCTATACTATTTTTCCCTCTAGTATTTTGTTTCTTAAAATTACAAAAATTACATTAAATTTTTAAAATATATATCTCGGAAGCTAATTTAAAATTTAAAAGATAGAGTTATTATGTCTTCCTCGGGCCCTTATGTATAATCGGTGTTTCAACGCATAATTCATCCTGTTTTCGAAGGAGCATTTATATAAAACCCATACAGACAGATTTTAATATAATAGACTAGCGAGCTACGCCCGCTAGCTGGGCCACTTTTTCCAAACGAACCTCGATATTAAGCCGTATATAATAAGCAAAAAAATTCATTTAATAAGCAAGTCTTGGAGTTCGAATCCTCAAGCACAAAAAAAGTAAATTAAAGAGCTATGGTTGTTATGCGCCCATTATCCCTTTAAAAATATGTGATTTCGCACAGTGGGCGTTACGTGCCCACCGTGCAAAGGCGGCCCACTGGCCTACCACCCACCGGCGCTACGCGCCATGGTCGCCATCGTCCCGTTAAAAATATTTGGTTTTGCACGGTTGGCGCTGCGCGTCCATAAGACATTTTCTCGTATTTTTTGGTTCATCAGAAGCTGACTTTTACGCAGATTCTGGATATGTAATCAGTTTTATCTACTTTAAAAATTGTCTGTATGATGGTTTAAGAAAAAACGCGCAAAAAAAGTTTCGATATTAAAAACTGCATAAGACTGCTATTAAAAAAAATAAGTAATTTCATTAATATCACAAACAACACAACTAACAAATAATTTTGGCAGCTCGTTCTCCGTTTGTACTAACAAAAATTAGTATTAATCGCGTAAATCTTAGGTTACACAATATTCGTGTATGCTACCAAAAAAAAAAGTATGAAAATAAACCGTGTTTAACATTTTTTACCAATTAGTTCTTTTTCAAAGAACCGAAACGAAAGAAAAAGTCGTTTTCCCGGGAGAAAAAAGAGGTTTTCGGCTGCTTCTTCTTTTAGCCAAAGGGGAAAAGTTCAGGTCAGTTACCGTGAGGTGGCGCAGTGTTCTGCCTCAGAGCTCCGTTTGAGCTCCGTTTGGGAAATTAGACGTTTTTCGTTCGGATTCCCGACCGGTTTTTAATTCATAACTTTTTTTATTTTGGTCCTACGGTCTCGAAAATGTTCGAAATGACTTTCCCGGAATTTTTCGAATCGAAAGACACCTTTCGCGACTTCCAACTCGCCCGCGTTGCGAACTGTAATCGGCTTCAAGCAGACAGACAGACAGACAGAGGCGTACGGATTTTATTAGTATAGATATACTAATGCAGATGTGTGAACGTGTTTAAGAAGCACTAGTTTTCCGAAATTCTTAGATGTTTAAACCTTTCGGATGTAGTGTACTACTTATAGTACATATGTCTTTTAACGAAGCCTTATTTTGATTTAAAAAATACTTTTGCTACTTTTACATCTACTAACGTTAGTATATGTCTCTGCATTTACTATATGACTCCATTTATGTTTAGACATTTAATAATAATAATAATTATTATTTTTGCTTAATTCTCTTTGAAGTGTTTGCGATTCTATATTTTACTCTTCAAATTTAAAATAAAAGTTACTTCCCTGAAAAAAACATGCGTAATAAAGCGTAAAAAAAATTGAAAATTGTAATATAAGTTAAATTTTTTTGCAATGCAATATTTTCTAAACATCTCGAAAATTTCTTTCTTAGCCTATTATCACATGAATAGTAATTGAAAAATGAGTAAAACGATAACATTCGTTATCTTTCAATCAATGAATTATTCGTTACACACTAATTAATCTAGTTCGATTGCTAGTATTAATTTTATTAACATAATAGTCATTTAAAAAAAAAAAAAAAAAAAAAAAAAAAAAAACTCAGTCCCGAAAGGGTTAAAATGATATCGCGAGTCTTGACCTTCGTTAAATGCGAGTTCTATCACACACACATACACCGGAGCGTATACATATAGCGAGAAATATATATTTTGGAAATTTGCATCTTCTCATGCTTCCGTAATATGAGGCTGTGTTTTAAAGTTGCCATGGCAACAAGTTATTATGAATCGTTCTGTACCTTAGGGAATAGCTGAACACACTCGGCATGCATGCTTCTCACGCAAACATCTATTATTGAGTGAAACATTCACAAGAATGGTCAAGGACACCCGTCATTAATGTTGAAGACACACCTGGGATTTATGTAGATAGATTTTGGAAGACTGGTGTTCTAGGGCTCATACATTTAATTAAGGACTACTGTTTTTCTTTCGTATCCCAGACTCAATGTACTAGCCGAGTGTCTAGCCACACGTTTCTAATGAATCTTTAATTATTTTTATTAGAAAACAGTGCATAAAAATACAGGTAATAGTTTAAACTAAGAAAATATAGATTTGAGAATGAATAATGAAAGTTCTTTTTAAAATAGTATGATTTATATTTTGCTATATTTAGAGTTTACTTATTTAGTCTACATTTTTGCCGAGAAAAGTAGTTGAAAAACATTTGAGATTAAATGCAACATTTTTAGTTGAATAAGATTTATTTTAACATAAATATAATTTTTATATAATCATAATAAAAACATAACGTAATAGATAATGAAAATTACGGTATTTTGGTAAACCATTGACCTTGTAAGCCAAGGATCTGAGTTCGATTCCCTGCCTGGGCAATTTTCCGCTCAGTTGGAAATAGTCAAATTTGTAGGATAAATTTACCAATCAGTTTGATTGTGTTAAAGTAATAGTATATCTTCGTACCCATTGTTATATGGTGTCCCTTTACCTGCGGTTTATTCTGTTGAGCTGTGTAAATGACAGACCAGATGCTATGACCTATAAAGTTAGCTTAAATGGTAAACCATTGGCCTTGTAAGCCAAGAATCTGGATTCGATTCCCGGCCTGTGCAATTTTTGTTTAGTTATACTGAGAAAACACAGCGAAACAATCGAAGGTAAATATTTTTTGTTGTGGTTATTTTCTCAGCTATTTATCTCGATTTAGCTTTTATCCAAATAAAAAGTGTTTTATCCGAAAAAATATGTTATTTTTTCTATTGTGGTAATATTTTATATAGGATGATTGAAAATTCTACCTACAATTTTCAGAAATGGAAGATTATACTTACAAGAGACTATTTTCGATAAGAAAGCAGAGGTGTTAATCTGTTTATTCCTTATAAAATACAAGATGCACTCAGGGTTCTTGATATATATATATATATATATATGTATGTTTTATGACAACAAAGATCGTTTGAATTATGCGATAAACGGTTTGTTTAATAGGTAAGCAGTTAAAATCTTATACAGAAGTTTCGAACGGTGAATATTTGAAAAGATTGTGTTCTGATTGAAAAGAATTCTTGATTTGACATTTTTCTAGTTTCAGATTGCTCGCAGAGAACGCGTTTTTCGGCTTACAGTGCCATATTTTAACGAATTTTGGAATAATATTTTTTTTTACTTTCGAAATTCTGAAAATTTAGTTCGAAAAAACATTGAAATATGGCACTGTAGGCCGAAAAACTTTTTCTCTCCAAGCAACCTAAAACAAGGAAATTATCAAATCAATAATTCTTTGCAATCAGAACACAATCTTTTCAAAATATGCACCGTTCAAAACTTCTGTATCAGATTTTTACAGCTTACCTAATAAACAAACCGTTTACCGCATAATTCTATCGATCTTTGCTTTTCAGAAATTTAATTTTGAAATCAGGGTTTTATTTGCTGAACACCCGGTATCATAAAATGTACTCGGCAGTTATTTCAAAATCTGAAGAATATTTATTTTCAGAATATCAAGATATTTTATATTTTCGATATTTTCATCATTTTATGTTTATTTTCAAAAGCTCACTGTGCAAGATATTTCTAATATTTTTAGTCAAATTAAGTGAGGAATTTACAGTTGTTAATCGTATTATTCTGTAGATAAAGAGCTTTTAAATCTTTCAGTGACATTTCTAGCCAAGAAAACAAATATCTTTTCCAATCTTCATGTTTGAAATTCTTATTTTTCAAATTCTGAACTCAAAATTATGCAAGACTTAACTACTTCCGAACAGTCATCGAAAGTTGACTAATTTAGATGATCAGTTATTTACAGTTTCATTACAAAAGAATCTATATATACATATATATATATATATACTAGCGGACCCGACAGACGTTGTCCTGTCACCGACAGACGTTGTCCTTCCTGGCACCGACACCAGAAAATCAAATAAATGTACTTAAATATAGTAATACGCACGATAAACACTGCGCTCTTAATTTAATTTCTTATTACAATTATTTAAGGAAATTATTTTTCACTCTTCAGTATTTTTTGAAGTCGGCTCAATTTTTGATAGAAAAGTTTATTTTTCTCTTTTTTGTTAAAAGTTCACGATTTTCTGAAGTCAGTTAATCAAAATTATAATACAGGCTATATTACTGTAAAGCATACACGTTTGACAGAAGCGGGGTTCGAACACGTGATCTCTTTCTTCTAGAAGCAGAGCTTATATCTGGCGCCTTAGACCGCTCGGGCATTCCGTCCGCACTCTATTCATCGAACTTATTCAACACTTTTAATTGGCGAAAAATCACTAACTATTAGTTTTTCCCTAGTACTGAATCAATTTCGATGAAATGTGAATCTAAACCATTCTCGAATCCACTGGAACACACACGCAAAATTCCATTAAAATTGGTCCAGTTGTTTAGGAGGAGTTCAGTTACATACACAGGCACAGAAGATTTTTATATATAAAGATGAGCATTGAAAATTTCAGGTTTTTGCGCCGAAGACATCGCCAAATTAGAAAAAATATGAATTATCTCACGAACTACTGGATTTAAACGAATTTGGTTAGTACCATTCGTTTCAGAATGAAAAAATGCACTAAATTATCTTATCAGTTGGAAAATAAATACAAAAGCCGATTTTTAAGGAATTTTTTAAAAGTTCGCTCTTTTTTCTACTCCTCTTAGGGGTGGAATTTTCGAAAATCCCTTTTTAGCGGCACTCGATGTTATAAGAAGTATTTTTACCCCAATTTTCAAGATTTTTGGTTGGGTAGATTTTTTTTGTGCTGTTATTAATACGAAATCCTGACTTTCTTTTATATATATAGATAAGGATTGAAAATTTCAGGTTTTTGCGCCGAAAACATCGCCAAATTTGGAGAATATGAGTTATCTCACGAACTACTGGGGTTTAAACGAATTTGCTTAGTACCATTCAATTCAGAATGAAAAAATGTACTAAAATATGTTATCAGTTGAAAAATAACTACAAAAGCCGATTTTTAAGGAATTTTTTTAAGTTCGTTCTTTTTTCTTATCATCTTAGGGGTGGAATTTTCAAAAATCCTTTCTTAGCGACAATCGATGTTATAAGAAGTATTTTTACCGAAATTTCAAGATTTTTGGTTCGGTAGATTTTTTTGTGCTATGATTAATACGAAATCCTGACTGACTTTAATATATATAGCACTTTAAATTAGCGAAAAATCACTAATTATTAGTTTTTGCCTAATTACTAAAAAAGTACTGAATCAATTTCGACGAAATGTGAATCTAAACCATTCTCGAATCCACTGGAACGCACACACAAAATTTCATTAAAATCGGTCCAGTTGTTTAGGAGGAGTTCAGTTACATACACACGCACAGAAGATTTTATATATAAAGATGAGCATTGAAAATTTCAGGTTTTTGCGCCGAAGACATCGCCAAATTTGGAAAATATGAATTATCTCACGATCTACTGGATTTAAATGAATTTGCTTAGTACCATTCGATTCAGAATGACAAAATGCACTAAAATATCTTATCAGTTGAAAAATAAATGCAAAAGCCGATTTTTAAGGAATTTTTTTAAAGTTCGCTCTTTTTTCTACTCCTCTTAGGGGTGGAATTTTCGAAAATCCCTTTTCAGCGGCACTCGATGTTATAAGAAGTATTTTTACCCCAATTTTCAAGATTTTTGGTTGGGTAGATTTTTTTTGTGCTGTTATTAATACGAAATCCTGACTTTCTTTTATATATATAGAAAAGGATTGAAAATTTCAGGTTTTTGCGCCGAAAACATCGCCAAATTTGGAAAGTATGAGTTATCTCACGAACTACTGGGTTTAAACGAATTTGCTTAGTACTATTCGATTCAGAATGAAAAAATGCACTAAAATATGTTATCAGTTGAAAAATAACTACAAAAGCCGATTTTTAAGGAATTTTTTTTAAGTTCGTTCTTTTTTCTACTCATCTTAGGGGTAGAATTTTCAAAAATCCTTTCTTAGCGACAATCGATGTTATAAGAAGTATTTTTACCGAAATTTTCAAGATTTTTGGTTCGGTAGATTTTTTTGTGCTATGATTAATACGAAATCCTGACTTACTTTAATATATATAGCACTTTTAATAAGCGAAAAATCACTAATTATTAGTTTTTGCCTAATTACTAAAAAAGTACTGAATCAATTTCGACGAAATGTGAATCTAAACCATTCTCGAATCCACTGGAACGCACACACAAAATTTCATTAAAATCAGTCCAGTTGTTTAGGAGGAGTTCAGTTACATACACACGCACAGAAGATTTTTATATATAAAGATATATATGACGATTTAAAAGTTAGGAACCAGGGACATCAACGCGGGGTTTCCCTTTCACCGCAGAGAAGTCATGGCCACCGAGGAAAATAAATAAATAGATGTAGACAATCCAAATAATTACTCATTGGCTGCTGTAAGTTCATTTATTTAATCCGTAATCATGAGAAAGGGAAAAGCTCCTTTTGCAAACTGTCTTTTACCGAAACTTCCATCATTATTTCAACGAGCCGTACTCATCGAAGGAAAAACCCAAGAATCCTCCTTCTCAGCTTGAGACTTTCCCTCTTAAATCTAAAAAGAAAATTCTAGAACATTCTGTATCCTCAAACCATCATTCTTTTATGTAAACAGAATTCTTGTCCAGTTACGAGACTATTTTCCACAGACGATAAATTTATTTTTAAAAAAATATTATTTAACCAATTTATAATCGACTCAGAATTTCTTAGGCAGACGATTTTTATAAATGATTAATTTTAAGAGAAAAAGAAAAGAAATGAATTTATTAATATGCACACATCAAAGGTTGACGGAGGAAAAATAAATAAATAGATAAAATAAAATAATATTTTTTGAAAGGTATGGTTTTGGAATAAATTTAATAAGACTTTCTTAAAAAGGGTTGATAAAAACATAGAAAAATGAATTTTATTTGGAATATTAAGAAATAAAAATTTAATTAAGAATATTTTTAATTTAGAGCCATCTTTTTAAATCTACGCATACTGGAATAATGTTTTTTTAAGGCAAATTAAGAATTTATATCGTCTGCATAAAGATTAACAGATTAGATTTAGAAACAAGATTTTAATTTAATAATTTGAAGTAAGTACGGAACATTATTATAAGAAAATTAAGATAGTTTAAAGGTTAGTTTTGGCGAAAAATTTTAAATTTGTAATGTTATCTCCCCTCCCCAAAACTTTGTATGAAATTGATAGTTAAATAAAACTACAAGTTCAGACAACAGAAATATAATAATTTAGAAAAGTTAAATTTTGGAATAAAACTGTCAAACTCCGGAAGCCAAGAGATGGAAGAAAAGAAAATTAACGCAATATAAAAAATATTAGCGATTAAAATAAAATAGTTAAGAGAAAATTAATGTGAATTAAATTTAGGTAGGAGCATTTCCCTGAAAGAAATACAATAATGTTACAATATCACTTACCATTTGTAAGTGCATAGCAGATAATACATACAATAACAGTAAATAAGTTATGAAAATTAATAAGCAAGAGACATTAAAGATCTAACATCTTAAACATAACATCTCTTTCATGGGAGTTTATAGAATTTCAGTGACTTAATTAGTAGTAATTTCAGTTCAGAAATTAAATTTGTTAATATAGTCCTTGTAGTAAACATAGTCTTTAAAGGCTACAATAAACGATCTTCTCAAACTTAGTTGACTACATACAGTCATTCAAATCAAAAGTCTCTAATAGTTTTTAAAAATGCAATTCTTCAATGTAGTTCACTAGTAAATTGTATATTTTTTGTAAATCTAGTTTTAATCTTTGGTTTTAATCTTACGTTGGAATCAACATCTTTCAATAATATATCAATTTTTCAATAATAAATAGCATCACTCTCAATATCAATAATAAATAATATAGAAAAATTTAAATAATAATAATAACAACAATAATAAGTAATAGTATAATAAGACTCAAAATTTATAGCAATAATAACAATATTTCTCCATATCCTAATATTTCTCAATAAAAGTATAATTAATACTAAACTTCATTATAGAAATCATAATGATAATAATAATAAAACAAGAGTATAATCAAAAGAAAATATCACTATTTGTTTATTATTGATAGGGAAAATATTGGTTGAGGATAAAAATAATTACATAGCAACTAAATAATTTCTTATCTTCTAATAGCATAAGAAAGTATTTTTTGCTAGCCGAAAGTATAAATAAAAAAAAAATCATAATAATTCCAAAATCCAAATAAAATGAAATCTAACTATTTAGAAAATGGATTCTCAACCAGTATTTCCTTACAGTAATTCCTCTCTGATACTCTTTTACAAAATTGTCAAATTTAGTTATAAGTTTTCAAATGCCAAATGTAGAATAATGTTTTATCTACACATGGTTTATAAACTTTAATAATAAAAACAAATAGGAATAAAAGTTGTCATTCTTAATTGAGAAATGGAAATAAAAATACTTTGCTTTTTTGAAAAACTTTTAATATCTGTAGTTTTCACAATCACTGAAAATCACATATTATGTTACAGGTTTGAGTAGAATCATCAGATTTTATAACTGTTATAACATAAATATCTGCTGAATAAATAGAATAATACTAATGTCAAATACATGAGTAAATATAGTTAGACTTAAACACACTTAAAATTAATTTATCAACATCAATTTGAAAGCTTTTACAATCAAAGTGTACACCTTATGCCTGCATAAGGAGCCCAATTTAACCCCAAAAACTCCCAAAAACAAGTAATATTCTTGCTGGCCACCAAGAACATACCTGCTAATGTTGAAAATTATGGTGATAAAATATTTAAAGAATAAGAATTAAAATTTAATCTACTGTCTTGACTTTAGTTTGATCTAGTGATTGTGATTGTATCTGAGGTTTTGTTGGTTTTTTGAGTTGCTCATGAAACAGTTTAAAATCTTCTGGTGAAAAATAGGGTCTTAATTTAGAAACATGCACAATAACGGAATTCTGTCCTGTCTCTTAATTAAATTTATCTATTTCATAAGTTACATCGGAAAGTTTATTTATAATTTTATATGGTCCAGAGAAAGTAGGTTCTAATTTCCGAGTGTTAGGGTATTTAAATTCTTCATAAATTACAGAGTCTTGTATTTTTAATGGGCATTCAACAAAATTTCGATCATAGAATCTTTTACTTTTAAGGTGAAATTCACGAGTTCGCGCTTTCGCAATCTTGAGGGCTTTGTCTACTGGAGTTGTATACATTTTAACTGCTTCACACAAAACCATTACCCTCCCTTTTAGAAATCTGAATCAAAATTATCGTGAAAACGATAACTATATTTAGCTGCTAACTTTAACCAGAAATTTTATCTAATAAAATAGGAATTGTAAATATCATAGTTATACCTTAAATTGGGATCAACTTTTTAATTCTATTATTTTATAAATCATAAACAGATTGAAAAATTTTAATTATAGGTAATTCCTTACTTAAAATCACAAAATTTACTAAAAAAATTAATCATATTTATCAGTCAAAACTCTAGCAACAGATTGTACAGTTCCATCTTTCTTACTGAATTTAAATAAATTATAAGAATTCGGGAACCAAAGCTCACTGTCACTAGAAATTCTAACAAATAAAGGAAAAAACATAAATGTTGACTTAGTTTTATAGCTCAAATATCTAGTAATAGCAACATCAATATAAAAATACTGCATTCTGAGAATAGTTCTTGATAACAAACAAATATCATTAAATTAGAAAATGTACTTTTTTGAAATAAACTTGAGCTTCTAAATTCTTTTATACTTCATTATTATTACAAACGTACCTTCAATCGTGCATAAAAATATCATAATAGTCTTTAATATGCAACAGTAACTGACTTAAGAACATCATGCTCCTCAATTAAATCTTTAAGAACAAAAATATTTCAATCTCTAACACATAATAATGATAATAATAATACTCATAAATAGGTAAGTAAATAAGATTCACAGACAAATAATCAAATAAATAAACCTGACAAACAGAGAATAATTAATTTAAATAAATACATAAAAAGTATACAAATAATAATAATCAAAATACTACGAAAAAATTCTCACCGAAATCCTATTGGGCTTATCTACTTGAAAAATATCTGTCTATTCACCAATTTTTCAAGAAATGGTCTTGTAATTATTATTTTTTTTTCTTCTTTTTCATCAACACGAGGCCTACTTTTTCTCGACTATGAAAGAATGGATCTCAATAGTCATGGAACACACAAGCAAACTCAAAGCAAGCACTAATTCTTTCAGATTAACATCTTTCCAAGCATAGCTGTGAAGTTCTTTAGAAAGAATATTCTTTTACTTTAATTAAGTAAGAAATTACGACGATTTTGGCACAAGAACATTCACGAGAAGTCGATTTTCGGCCATTCGCAAACCTATCCCCATTTCGTTCCACAGCAGACTCCATTAGCAAGCTGAAAATACCATATAGAATGTCCTTCAGAACATAAAATTCATTCGAATTTCGGCGATAGCATGTTCTACTTTGCTCCGCCGCAATTTTCTTTAAATATCCAAAAAAGGCAGCACAGATAAATAATCCTGTCGGACTTTTGAGTTTATTGTGATGATTTAAAAGTTAGGAGCCAGAGACATCAATGCCGGGTTTCCCTTTCACCGCAGAGAAGTCATGGCCACCGAGGAAAATAAATAAATAGGTGTAGAGAATCCAAATAATTACTCATTGGCTGCTGTAAGTTCATTTATTTAATCCGTAATCATGAGAAAGGGAAAAGCTCCTTTTGCAAACTGTCTTTTACGGAAACATTCCATCATTATTTCAGCGAGCCGTACTCATCGAAGGAAAACCCAAGAATCCTCCTTCTCAGCTCGAGACTTTCCCTCTTAAATCTAAAAAGAAAATTCTAGAACATTCTGTAACCTCAAACCATCATTCTTTTATGTAAACAGAATTCTTGTCCAGCTACGAGACTATTTTCCACAGACGATAAATTTATTTTTAAAAAAATATTATTTAACCAATTTATAATCGACTCAGAATTTCTTAGGCAGACGATTTTTATAAATGATTAATTTTAAGAGAAAAAGAAAAGAAATGAATTTATTAATATGCACACATCAAAGGTTGACGGAAGAAAAATAAAAAAATAGATAAAATAAAATAATGATATTTTTTGAAAGGTATGGTTTTGGAATAAATTTAATAAGACTTTCTTAAAAAGGGTTGATAAAAACATAGAAAAATGAATTTTATTTGGAATATTAAGAAATAAAAATTTAATTAAGAATATTTTTAATTTAGAGCCATCTTTTTAAATTTACGCATACTGGAATAATGTTTTTTAAGGCAAATTAAGAATTTATATCGTCTGCATAAAGATTAACAGATTAGATTTAGAAACAAGATTTTAATTTAATAATTTGAAGTAAGTACGGAACATTATTATAAGAAAATTAAGACAGTTTAAAGGTTAGTTTTGGCGAAATATTTTAAATTTGTAATATATATATATATATATATATATATATATATATATATAAAGTGAAGAAGTCTAGGGGTAATATCACATAACTTTAATACTCTTGATTAATATAAACTATTTACAAGGGAAAAATAAGTAAAATGTTAAGATTAAGGGGCATCTTCGGTCTTTTTGACCAGGGCTCGGCTGAGTACGTCTTCATCAGGCTGGATCCGGCATCATTCTAACTCCTCTGTACTTGTTGCTGAGGCCCTTTCGTGTGAAAGTGCTAACTATGCAACATTTAATTCACACGTGGCTGTAAAAAGGTCGTACACGTGTTGTACTTTGCTATGGGGCGGATGTCGAGTCGGCCAAATGCATCTGAAGCGAGCCTGTTGCTATGGGCTCTTTATATCGACACTCGGCCAATCCGACATGCAGCTGACCACAGCTGAACGTGTACACTGATAGGGATACTTAAGACAAACCATTTCTTCAAGGGAGAGAGAAAAAAAAAACCAGACGATCACTGTAAAACATGAATTAAAAAAAAAATTAATATTACTAAGAGAGAAAAAAAAAGGAATTTTGAAGACGTCATTAATAGCACACACAATGAAAAGAAAAAAAATTATATCATAATAGTTAGCGTCGTTAATGTGCTCTTTGCACACCTGTCTTTTGTTTTATCATCGTTCCCCAAAGGGGGTTTCCAACACAACGTCTTCTAAACAGATATTCGTCCTCGTTTAAAATTAAAAAAAAAGTCTCAAATTTATTGTAGTGTTTCTCAATACGTCTTCAAAAAAAAAAAAAAATAGAGAAAAACTTTTATTTTTATGTAAAAGAAAATTGCTCAAATTGGAATAATCGTAAAAACTTTTATGACAAAGACAAAATAAACAAACCAAAATAATTATCTTTTGTCTGTCAAAAAGAAAGAAAGAGTAGAGGAAAAAAAAAATCTAAACTTATAGTTTTCCTGCTACATCTTGTTTTTTCATTTCTTTTTCTTTTCTTTTTTTTTTGGGGGGGGGGTAGAAGAAATAGTTTATACAGATAAACATATTTATAAAAACAATCATTATACAATATTTAGAAGCATATAAAATGGTACTAAGTATGTAAAAAAAATATGTCCTATATACGATGAAACATAATAAATCATAAGTCTGAGTTCTGAAAAGAAAAGTAAAAGAGAAAAAAAAAAAGTCAAATGTCCTGAGCACCAATGTCTAATATATCGTAAAAGTTAAATGTTTGTGCCAAAAAAAAATCACTTGGCAACTGGATTTGCTTACTAACAATGAATGAAACAATAATTTAAAAAAAATGTTTTGGCCAGCGGAAAAAAAAGCACCTGGCCCAATCGCTTTTTAGCATATTCACAAACGAGGGAATAATTAAAAAAAAAAGCACCATTATTCCCTCTTCGTAACGTGGAGTAGTAAAAACACACACAAAAAAAATGTCTTCTTGTGGTTCTGCGGAAAAAAAAACACTCGCAGGCCACAAAAGTTATCTTGAGATAGTTATCATGAGTCAAGTCAGTCATATAAAATGAAAAAAAAAAATCACAGCTTTCCATAAGCTGGGTATGATTTAGTACAAAAACCAGTATGTAAATAAAACAGAGAAATCCATAATAGAAAAATAATGCACTGATGGTTTCGTTTAAAAAAAAATGTTGAAGTACGAACATCTTAAAAAGGTTTCAGGTTGGGAGAGAAAAAAAAATAAATATAAAGATCACATCTGTGTAACAAAATATCTTGCTTGAGAAAGAGAGAAAAAAAAGTCTCACTTAGGATCCAACGCTGATAACACACTTTTTCTCCCCTTTTGCATACCTTTTTTTTTCTTTCTTGTCTTTTTCCATTTAAGCGTCGCGGTGAATCGAATGGCAACGATTAGGAACACAGAGCATATCAAAACGTTGAAGGTATCTAGTAGCATAGATGAACATCTTGCCATCGGTGACTCATAATTGCAATCTGTTTGCAGTAGGTGACAGAGTAAGACACAGATGAAAAGTATAGGGATCATATATTTAAGAATATTCAGCATAGCATCGTTGTTACCAACTGTTCCATGACCAAGGGTAGTGGAAACGTCTCTTCCGGAGAAATGTTTAGCTTGTTGATTTTGAGGGGGAAATAAGACATTAGGCTCTTCTATATTAGCGCATATTTCATGTGGCACGGGGTTGTCTGCGATGCATGGAAGTGTTCCGTCGAATGAGTTGTAGTGTGCCATGTCAGTACAAACAGAAGGAGTGTTATGTGGCGTAAGGGGGGCTGGTAAGAGAGTGTTGCTCGCGGGCTTACGGATGCGTATGCAGTTGACAGATAATGTTGAGGGTGGTAGCTTTGTGAGGAATACGCCGTTTTCGTCGCAAACTAACTGACCTTGTGCGATAACATCTAGGCCTATAATGCATGGATTTGACATCTGTGAGGAATTTATAACAAAAACAGTAGTATTAAATTCTTGGTCATCTATCTGTATATTTGTGTCGAAAGATCCGATTGGTTTTACATCGCCACAACCAAAACCTTCGAGAATTAGATTTGTGTGATTTAGGGGGGGGGAGCTAAGTATTTTGTAGAAATCCTCTCTGATTGCTGTGATTTGGCTACCCGTATCACAGAGCGCCTCTATCGCGAGATTTTCTATTTTAACAACTTTTAGCATGTTTTTGTGTGGCTGGCGTTGCTCTACGACATGGATTTTTGGATGGGGAAGGGTGCCTCGGGTTATAGGCTTTTTGTCCGCAGTTTGCTCATCACATTCAAAAGAACGATGGCCCCATGAAGAGCAATTAAAACATTTTGGGCCCTTATTTTTATTATTACAATGTTTGGAAACGTGGTTTCCTAAGCCACAATTATAACAAATAATTTTACGTTCATTTTTAGCCTGTGGTATTGATGAAACATTCGGGGTGCAATTCTGCATGCGTGCTTTCGATACGCGGGGGGAATGGCAAATTTCGTCATATATTAACAATTTTTGTTTAAACTGGGGCAAATCTGTGCATCCAAATAATACAACCTTATTTTGGGGAGAATCATCTATTCCCTGTATTATATAGTGGATAAGGGACATATCATCAATGTTTCCACGATTTGCTATCTCACGCATATGTAAAAAATATTCCATCAAACCTTCGCCAGGCTGACGATGACGGTTTGCTAACATCTGGTGAATTTGCGCTGGAGAAGAAAAATGTCCGAATTCTAATAGCAATGCTTTTTTAAGCGACGTATACGATGTTAAATTAGGCTCTGACTGAATAAATAATAAAGCAAGTCCTGATAATGCCCTTTCTGCGAAAATAAATTTCTATACTTCCGAAAAGTCGAAAGACTGAGCTAGGGATTCGAAACGTGTGATCCATGTTTCTATGTTATCAGATTTTAATCCGGAAAAGGGGGGATTAAATTTTCAAAGTCAGCGAAAGAAATGGATGGTCTGGACGGGAAAGGAATAATGGAGGGCCTACTATTTATGTTATCTCTATCTGCAGGTGACATGATAATGGTACTATTACTGGAAACGTTAGCGGGTGTAATATGCGGTGCATTTTGAGTGTTTGAATTAGCTTCTGCATCAAACTCAGAATCTGATGTCACCTGGAATGTATTAGAAAATGCTTCTATGTCCAAGAGTGCAATTAAAATTTTACGCGCAATCTCTTGTTCTGTGCCGCTTATCTCTAAATTTAATAAATTGGCTACGCTAATGAGATCGATTTGCGAAAAATCGTCCAATATTTTCGTCGACTTTGCTTTAAAAGTATCATCATCCAGTTTAAACGAAAAGCCCGAAAAGGAGCGAATATCCTTGCGATTTAAACGTCCATTATCGGTTTCAAAAATCAATAAATGTAATAATTTAATTTTATCCGCTCTTGCGGTTTTAATAGCAAGGTTAACAGGGGCTATTTCTCCGAGCAACATCTTTAAAAACAAAATGAATAAAAGAGGGGGGGGGGAGAAAATGAAACCTATAGTTAAAAATCTGTACTCACCCAAACATCCCTTCCGTCACACTAACACATATGGCCCATATATCCTCTTTGGATATCTTGTTTCCATCTGTGCATTCGAATAACCAACGTAGTAAATCCTTGTTTAGTGATTACGGACGGTACACCGATAAGTTACTCCAACCAAACCAGCTCACGTTAGAATATGGGTCAATGTCATAAATCTTGTGTCATCCCTTCATAGCTGTTGATTCTCGCTGAATCTATCTCTGGAGCAACCGTCGTCTTTCGGTGATGAATTTTCGTCTTCACGTTAGTCCAAACTGGGCAGAGAAAAACCAGCTGGTGGTCTATCATAATCGTCGGCTCATCGAAACATGCTGCTAATTAATTCCGTTGCGCTGTTGTAGCTGTTTCGTTCGGGGTGTAGGCCGGTGTAGCTGTTTTGTTCAGGGTGTAGGTCGGTGTAGCTGTTTAGTTCAGGGTGTAGGCCGGCCCCCATATAAAGTGAAGAAGTCTAGGGGTAATATCACATAACTTTAATACTCTTGATTAATATAAACTATTTACAAGGGAAAAATAAGTAAAATGTTAAGATTAAGGGGCATCTTCGGTCTTTTTGACCAGGGCTCGGCTGAGTACGTCTTCATCAGGCTGGATCCGGCATCATTCTAACTCCTCTGTACTTGTTGCTGAGGCCCTTTCGTGTGAAAGTGCTAACTATGCAACATTTAATTCACACGTGGCTGTAAAAAGGTCGTACACGTGTTGTACTTTGCTATGGGGCGGATGTCGAGTCGGCCAAATGCATCTGAAGCGAGCCTGTTGTTATGGGCTCGCTATATCGACATATATATATATATATATATATATATATTACGGTAAGGTATGTGGCACAGAAATCGCGATTGTTTGTTATTGTTTAAAGGCAATGCCCAAACAAAACGTATCTCATTGGTGATTGTGTAAAAGTTCTTTGGCAGGGTTTAAACCGATTTAAATAGGTTTATTTATGTTTCGTTCTTTCGCTGCAATTATGAAGCTTCAAAATATCAATATTTTGTTTTTATGTTATTTTTCTTTGAAAAGAAATAAATAAAAGTCATGTATTTAATGCTACACTTGAAAGTTATGCATTGTAAATGAAATGAGTGAAAGTATTATGTATTAAATGAATTCTGTATTATGTATTATGTGATTATGTATTAATTATGAATTATGTATTAATGAAATACGAAAAAATGCCACGGAAACAATGTTTGGCACCCGGCTAGCAAAAAAATACCCAGTTCTTGATTTTTCTTAGCAAAATCTTCTGATTTGGCAAAGAATTGAAAAAGTAAATTAAATTATGAATAAAAGGAATATGATACAACAGTCAGCATATGTTCAAGGGAGACGAAACTGGTCGCCAAGGGTGGCGAGTCTTTTTTAATTTTGGAATAATTAAAATTAAACTGAATAGTGTAAAACATGTCAAGGAATTTTAAAAAGGACTATAAATGTAACTGTACTTTCATATATTTCATAAATGTAAGAACATTTATGAAATTTTTAATTACAAAAACTATTTTGTATTTAAAATTTTGTGTTATAAATATAAGATTTTATTTGAAGTGAATCCTATAGTTTTTTGTTTTTAAATGTTTGTGTTAAAGCATATTGTTTCTGGTTTCAATTAAGTGATCTTAACTCAAGTAAATGTAAAAAAATGTATTTTTAGATTAATGTTTTATAAAGAATGCTTTTAAAATATAGGGGACTGAGAGCAGAAAAACACAATGGTAAATCTATGAGTAAACCGCTAAAATCGGGTTTTTAGGTATAAAATTTACTGTCGTATGTTTGGAAGCATCTCTTTTACCGTATTTCAAGTAATTTAAAAAAAAAACAATAATAAGGAAATTAATTGTTTCTCTTATCGGTTTTCCATGATCGGATCCGCCGGCAGCTTTGGAGTTGAATCACCAAGATTTGCATCATAGCTGCATATCTCGGTTAGGATCATAATGATATAGATAGAGATGAATTTTTATTAAATTCAAAAAGAGAAAATGTTAGATTACATGTTCATTTGATATGTTAATTCTTGTAAAAGTTGGATGATGAAGAAAGCTATAAGATTCAGAAAACTTAGTTAGTTTCATGATTATTTATGTTACATTTAATTAAAACGAGACTGAAATTACAACCCAACATAAAGTACAACAAGTTGGAAATTGCACGTAAAGCGTAGCAAATGAGGTGCGTTCGTTGATTACGAAGTTTTAAAATATTCAGATCTTGTTGATATAGTAGAGCGTACTTTGGATACAATATAGTGGTCGAAATCTTTGTGTTCCTGTAAATATGCAGGGAGTAATTTTTATTATACTTCATTAACGTATATCTTATTCATAAAATGTGAAGTAGTTTAATATAATTAAAACACCCCCCAAACAATGTTTCCCCGTATAACATTATTTAGTGGAATACATTTGTGTGGCCCTGTAATTTAATAATAAATATTCTTTGCATCACAGATTGTACGAAATGTATTTTTTAGTACATATTTCATAGATACATGTCAATTCTGTTATATTCAAATGAGTGTAACACCATTAAAATGCATTTGAAACTTTTTCCCCATTGACCGTAATTTAACGGAATACTTTTGATTGTCCCTGTAATTGATCAATGCATCCGAGTTTCATAACATTTGAAATGACTCGACAAAATTATGTAATAAATATACGTTTTAAATTTCAAACGATTAAAATGCATTTGAAACTTTTTTCCCCATTGACCGTAATGCAACGGAATCCTTTTGATTGTCCCTGTAATTGATCTATCCATACGATTTTCATAAAATTTGAAATGACTCGACAAAATTACGTAAAAAATATACGTTTTAAATTTCAAACGATTAAAATGCATTTGAAACTTTTTTCCCGATTGACCGTAATGTAATGGAATCCTTTTGATTGTCCCTGTAATTGACCTATCCATCCGATTTTCATAAAATTTGAAATGACTCGACAAAATTATGTAATAATTATGTATTTTAAATTTCAAACGATTCGGTTGGATAGTTTTTGCGTTGTTATATGCGGACGGACAGACAGACAGACAAACGGACAGACAGACAGACAAACGGACAGACAGACAGAAGGACGGACTGAGCGACAACAATAGGTGCTACGTATTTACATAATTACGAACGCACCTAAAAATTAGAATGACAACTGAATAACAAAATCACAGAGGAAGAACGAATGGAGTCAAAAAATATGCTTTTACATTATGACCGCAGTTAAAGTAAAAAATCATTTAATTTGCATTACTAAACTGTTAAAAATATGCCTCTTCATTACGACCGCAGTTAAAGTAAAAAATCATCTAATTTGCATTACTAAACTGTTAAAAACATGCCTTTTCATTAAGACCGCAGTTAAAGTAAAAAAATCACCTAATTTGCATTACTAAATTTCATATTTTTAATAGTATACGCTTACATTGAAACGAATATGCTACGAGAAAGTTCATCTCAGTCCTGAATATTTAAAAGAGTATTTTTGCGATATGTAACTTGTTTGTTTCGGGGTTTCACATAGTTACATTTTACACCAAGATATGACTTGGCAGACAGATTGTATTTTAATCTGCGAATGGAGTTTTCAGTAATTCTGGAATTTCAGCTGTGAACTCTATAAGGTGATTGACTGTACTGCCATTTTCCAGTCTATAATCAATTACATTTGAAAATATGGAACTTCATTTAGTTCACAGTAATTTGATTATGTTTTGTGACCACTTGTACTACTATTTATTCAATATCATAATCACAACACATGAATGAACAGCTGGTTAAAATACATAAAATAATTAATCTTTACAACACTGCATTTTTGGATAGTGATTTCTCAATAAAAACAGCAACTGGCATCATACAGGGTGGTTATTAATTAACCTCAGGTGTTTAGAGCCCTCTAGCGAGTAAAGTATTGGACGAAACATAACCAAATTTGATCAGCATGCATAGTAGACCATGGAATTTCGAATTCTTAAAAAAAATAAAGAAAATAAAAAGTTTAAAAAATCGCCACTAGGGGCAATTTTAGCTAAAATGCGACTAAAATGCATTTAATTTGCATAAAATCAGCAATTTTGGCGCACCAAAAGTGTATTAGTGTAAATGTTGAATGATTAAATCGCAAAAAATACAGTACAGATCAATTTTATAATGCTGGAATACTGCCCGAGCGCTGATGGTACCTGCACATTTTTCATCTCTTGTTCGACAATAGCACTTACAACTTCGTCAACTTGTTAGTGACTAGTCACTTTGCGTCCTAGGCTTTGTTGCCGCATAGTTTCAAATTGATTAATCATCTTTTGTAAATTTGTTATGCTCATCGGTTCTTTTGGCAAATTTTGTAATCGGTGAAATTCAGGACGAGTATCATTGCAATTCTCGTTCTGCTGATAACACAGCTTGACTAGTAAAGTATGGTGAGAGTTGATAATGATAAGAACTCTCCCAGCCTTTCCTTTTATACTCATGATTGCTATACACAGCTGATTTTATGCAAATTAATGCATTTTAGTCGGTAAACAACGCTAAAATTGCCCCTATTGGCAATTTTTAAAACTTTTTATTTTAAATTTTTTTAATACTTCGAAATCCCATGGTCAACTATGTATGCTGATCAAATTTAGTTATTTTCGTCCAATACTTTACTCGCTAGAGGGCTCTAAACACCTGAGGTTAATTAATAACCACCCTGTATATAGTCACTTGATTTAAAAGAAATAGCTTTCAGAAACTTCCTCTAAATATTGCAAAAAATCGATAATAAATATATTGTTATGTAACTTAAATGTCATTCAATCTGATCTAATATGTTCTTCGCTCTCTTATTAACTTACTTAAATGCGGTGACATGATAAACCAAGCATGATGTCATTATTAACTATGTTCTGTATGGCATAAATGCAAAGTAATGACAGAATAAACCATTGACGTTGAAAAGTCAAACGTGCATGATACCTTAATCGCTTGCATTGGAATTCTTCATCGTGAATTTTGAAATTCTCCCTCGCTACAGATGTAATTCAGAAATAGCAAAATCTGACTATCTCTAGACCATCTTATGCTTTTCCATAGTCAAGTTAGGGTTTGCTTGGAGGAACAGTCTATTTATTTATTTCTTATTTATTTATTACTTACCCATCATACGTAGTATAGGGTAAATCTTGCAATCGTTTTGAAAATCGAAAAAAAAATTTTTGGCGGATTTAGACGTTTCAGATAGTGGAGATTCCGAAAAACATATTTTTATGAAAAAAAATTTGCCGTCCGTCCGTCTGTCTGTCTATCTGTCTGTCTGTCAGTCTGTCTGTCAGTCTGTCTGTCTGTAAACGCTCTATCTCCCGAACAAATTGAGATAGAGACTTGAAATTTTGTATGTAGTTAGTATGCAAGAATTGGACGAACCCTATTTAATATGAGCAACCTCGATTATCCGGAACTATTCTTTTCGGACTCCCGAAAAATTCGTTCTGATGAAAGGTGTATAAAAATTTTCGAATTTTTTTGTTCTAAGGAATGAACGTAAAAGGCAATAAAATAACACACATTTTGCATATAGAACGAAGTCGATCGGATTATTAGTTGCCGAGATATTTGTAATCTTGTTTTCCACATTCTTCGATTTTTCATGACCCTGTATTTCATTCAAATTTCAATTCAGAAGTATATTTTAATTGGAAATGAGACGCTTAATCCGACGCAATTAATTGTTAGTTAAAAGAATTATTATTTTTGGAGTTATAAGTATGTTTCTTTTACGCAGTTCGGTACTAGTTGAGTAGTTTGGTGTTTTATATAATTTGTCGAAATTGGTACATCAGCAGTTCTTTAATATAGCATTACTATGTATATTAACAATATTTAAATTTTGTTTATGAATTGCAATGCATTGTATAAATAGTTTCACATGTTTTATTTTCATATACATATCCATGATGGGTAAGTATTACGGTGGCCCCCAAAGACTAGTTTTTTTTTATGTTGCTGTTGAAGCCAATTTTTTATGTGCGTTGATGAGATAATTTATCATTGAGTTTCATACGCTAAGAACTTCATTTGGTCTAAACTTAGTCTCTGCAGTATCCTATGCATTTAAATACACAATGACATCACGAAACTTGTACGGAAGGATAAATGATTAATTTTCGGATAGATGTAGATACAAGCATTGCAGCTGACAGTGATTATTTTGACGATTTCAAATAAAAGTATGTTGTTATAACTAATTTTATATATATATATATATGAGGAGCCCAGAAGCCAAGAGGTATAAGTGACAAAATTGAAAAAAATAAGTTAAGTGCACAGACTATCTGGAAATAAGTCTATTTATTTGTAGGTAAGAAGTTATGAGTGATTTTTTAATTATATACTGTGTTTTAGGGGTCAGTTACTTAACCTCTTTCCCAAACTGTGAAACGCTTGGAGGCCAAAGGGTTGCAATTGTATCCATTAACGTCTACAGCAGAAGCGCGACCAACGGCAAGCAAGGCCATTTGCTTTTTTATACATTAAATAAATGCATTTTAACTGTTAACATGTGAGAAAATCATGCTTTAAGTGTAGATTTTGAAACACTTTCCAACACTCTCTGAAATCTTTAATACATTCGCTGCCGATCACGCGCGAACATTAAGGGGCCACTCACGAGCCAGCGCGTGATGTGGGGTAATGTCTCAATAGCCAGTCACTCGCTGGCACGGGAAAATCTTTCACTGTTTCTTTGTTATAAAACGTAAATAGGCTTCTGGGAAAAACCCACTTCTACAGTGCGGCATTAACTATCATCGCATCTTCAAGTAAGCGGCAGCGAACGTGTTAAAAATTTTTGCTATTTAGGGTAATAGAGTGTTAATGCCCATAACCAGGTATGTATTCTAATAATTTTGAATAGACCTAGGTTTTATCTGTCGGTTGCTATGCACTGCATAATGGGGAAATTTAGTTTAACAAGAAAACGCATAACAGTTTGAAATTTCTGTTTCAGCAATTTTTACTAATAGATGGAAACACAATTGTATACTTTTGTGTATCCTGAAGTTTACCTTGAACCTTTATTATACGCCAGTATTTAGCTAAAATTTAGTTAAAACTAAAACACTCTTAAGATTACTGAAATCACATTTCCTGAAATTATCATAAATAGATGCATAAAATTTTGTACATGACCCTGTATATCATTTTATCAATGTTTTGCAAGCATTTCTTAGCAAATTGAATGTAGTTCAGCATAGAAATATATTACTTATTTAAAAGCAATCTTTAAGTAAATTACGCTCATATTCAGTACCCTTTAAGAAATCTTTTGTATAGCTCTGTATATGAACTATAGAATTTATATGAACATATGAATATATATTAATATGTATAAATTTAGTGAAACTTAAAAGCGCAAATCATAATTAAAAATGCATTTCGTCCATCCATCTCCATCAATCATCATCGATAATACACAGCACTTCGGATAGAATATACTATTTGAAATCTTTTTTGTGTCCCTGTAAATACTGAGTACTTCGTATTATGCGCGAAATAACTTATATTAAGCGTCTGCAATGTATATCAATTTTATTATACATGAAAATTGTAATATAATTAAAATATGTTGTAAAAAACTCCCTCTTTATCATTAGGTAATGTAAATCTTTTGTGTAGCCCTGTAAATAAAAAATATCTATTCTTTTCACCTCATATTTTACAGACTGTTTATTTTAATGCAATTCGTAAATGCATATAAATTTTAATGTGTTTGACAGGTTGTAACTTCTTTAAAATTCATTTGAAACGATATTTCCCATAACCCGTAATTTAAAGGAAAACTTTTGATTGTCATTGTCCCTGTAAATAAACTAATCGTGTTAGAAACTTCATTTGCAATAGAATCGTGTCGAGGTAAATGTGAATAATTCCCAAAAATTTCAGGGCAATCCGAGTATATTTACGAGAGTTAAGGCACGGACAAACAAACTAAAATCACATTCACTTTTCAATTTTTTTGGAAAGTGTTAAAAAATATAAAATTTCAAAGTTTCAAAATTTATAATAAAATTTTAAAACTTATATTAGAACAAAAAAAGTTCCTTTCATTCATTTATATCAACATCGTTCATTTTTTTTTCGTAAATTCATTTTTTATTTCATAATTTTTCCGTTTTTAGAATTTATATTAAAAAAAAATTTTGTCTTTTCATTTATTTGTACCAACATTGTTCTTAATTTTTTCATAAATACAATTTTTTATTTCATAATTTTTGCATTTTATGTGCTCATTCGGCACTTGTACCTTTAGCTTCCAAAAACCTTTCATTACTGTTTGGAAGCCAAGGGATACAAGTGCCGAATGATGATAAACATTGCTTAGTTATAAATAAAAAGAAAAAATGTATTCCACATTTTTTAAAACAGTTATTGAAATAAGAGTTCAAAGATCATTAAGATATAAGCAAAAGTTCCATATCTCAATTGATTCAATTACAATTGATGTTTAACTTTGAACTCAATTTACTCGAAATCTAAATTTTGTCACTTGTACCCCTTGGCTTCTGGGCTCCTCATATAAGATCGTTTTCTTACTTCATAGTGTAAAAAATCACACACACAAAAAAATTGCGCGTTATAATTGTTCTATTCTTTACTTTCATGTCCACGTGGTGTCGATGATGCTCTACAACTCTGCAAATCACTTTTTCCCCTATCTCTTTCCTTTATCGAAATAGGAATGCTAGCTCCGCAGTTTTCCACAGGTGGCCCCCTAGGAGCTTTCATTCAGTAGCACATGTCTACTTTACCTATACACCACTTTAATTAATACAGCAGCAACCATTCTTAAGTTAAGAGGTTGGCCAGGAACTTTAGTGGGCATAATTTATACACCGACATCATCAAAAATCCACAAAAAATGAACCCAAGGACTTAAAACTTGGAGAAATTTTTAGATGTGCACACCGATTGCACCCAGAAGGTTATAAACTGAACCTAGAGGGGGGCGGGAATCAGACTTAACAATTGGCACAGGGGATGCTCGGCAAATCCCCAATAGATGGCAGCACCAAACATCGCCACCGGTTCAATTTCGGTACGTCTCTGAAGGAGAGGAAAGGTTTCTCCAGAGATCAATGCCCATGGTATCTGCTACGATCGACTACAGAACCCCTTTATTTAGCAAGCATGTACACCGCATACACTCGGTGGGTCTTTGGTGATAGCGAGCATCGAACCCGGGTCCTTTCAGTCTGGAATTTGGTGCTATGACCCATTAGGCTTCTATGGTCTTATTGCTGTTTATATAGTCATTTATACTAGAGTTTGGTAAGGGAAAATACCATTATGAGAACAGGAATTTTAAATGTTCTCTAGTCATCACCGTACTAAAATTAGAGACCATTAAAATGGTTGCAGAAACACTGAATTTAAATAATATTCAGATGAATCATTTTCGTTTTCGAATTCCGTAATAGAACATTACTATTGCACATGTTTTATGAAAGTAAAACATGGGTAAACTATTTATATTATTATATTTATTTATCACATCGATTCATTTATATTAGACTTCATCTATATTAACTACTTATATTATTTTATATTATGCATAACCATGATGGATAAGTATCGCGGTGACCCCCAACGACGATTTTTTCACTAGAAATAAAAAAAAATTTAAAAGTTAAAAAAAGGAGGAAAATAAGATCTTTTAACATATAAATAATTTTTACAAGTATTCTAAAATATGCATATGAAATTGTACATATATATAATTAACCCTTTTTGTGCCAAGGAGCGCCGTCGCGCTGCTCTCGCTAGTTGTGAAAAATGCCAGCGTCGCGATAGCGCTCTTTTTGACAGTTCACTTTTGGGGAGCGCAGTGATTGGTAAAGTGCTATTTAAATTTATTTAATTTATTGTCGCCTAGCAACAGAAATACCAAAATGTAAGAAGTTTTCAATGACAAACGATAAACTGTGAATGAAAGACATTATCATTTTATTTCTGCAGTTTTTCGAGCTGCTCAGAGCAACTCGACCGCGCTTCTTGGCACTTTTCAAAGCAGCGTGACGGTTCTCCTTGGCACTGAAAGGGTTAAAAAATCTTTTCATTAAGATTTTCAAAGAAAATTATTCTCTTCTTTACTAAACTTAAAGAATTAAATTCTTATTGAGTTTAATTTTTATAAATATTTACAAAGTAAAAGTTAAGTTTAATTTTTTTTAGCTTTCACCCTTCACTTGCATAACATGTATGAAAACATCGAATTAGTTACTAATTCAGCCTCATTAAAAGTATTCTGGTTGTAGAAGAGGTATTTTTATCTCCAACAACACTAACACGCAGATTACTTTTATTTTCTTTCTAAATAAATAAAACTTAAAAAAAAAAAAAAAGAGTAAAGTTAATGAAGTATTTTATACAAAAAGCATCACAATTTATGTGGTGCATTTTCCTAATGATGCAGCTCACTTCGGAAAAAAAATATAAGCCGCGTAGGTTTAGAAAACTTTATTAAATAAACTCATTGCATTATTCATGAAATTACATCAATTAAAAAAGTTTGCCAATATCTGAAGGCAAAAACTACAACAGTTCATAATGATTGATAAAGGTTGCTCATAATGTTAATCTTGGCATGTACTTTATAAATCTAAAATATTTATAAGGTATTAGCAGGCTGTGGCTTCTGCACTGGTCTTTTTTCCCAAACGAAGCTTGAATGAAATGAAATTGTGAATTTGGCTTTGTATTTTAAAGCAATATGGGATTTCATATGGAATGTACTTCCGCTTTGCTGAAAATGAAGTAAATGTCATTGTTATCTTATGAATTGGACGAATTTTGGGCAATTAAGAATTACTGTTTTAACTGGTCATTTATACCTGAATATGGCAGGGGAAACGACTGTTATGAGAATACGAATTTAAATGTTCTCTAGTCACCACAGCACTAAAATTACGGAGCATTACAATTAAAAATTATTACAATTAAATTTTAAATTTTGAATTTAAATAATATATAAACAAATGAATCATTTTCGTTTGTTAGTTCTTGAATTGAAGGGCTCTAAGTTTGATGCTATGTATGATTCTAGTAAATGTAACACATATTATATTTCGAAATTTTCGTCTTTTTTTATCAAGTCTATTATTGTTTTCCATCTTTGAATTTCAGTAGAGTAAATGCAGTCGAAAAGGTAATAAAGCATTTGGAGATGTTTAACTGTCATATTCAACAGAAAGAAAAAGCATGATAAGGTAGATTTTTAAAGCTCAATTGTTTGAATAAAATATAAAAAGCGTCAGTTTCACTGTTTTTTCATTTTATAGATCACTTGTAATTATGTAACGTTTAATTTAGAAAAAAATATCGATAACTGATTCTACTGGAAAACATATCTGCTGTTTGCATCTCATAAAATCTTTCTAATCTTCTATAATCAGGGTTTATAGCCCATTTTAACGTCACAATATTGCAAATGATACAATTGTTGAACAAATCAACGAATAACGTTGACATTGGTAAAGGACACAAACAGCTATTAAAACAACCCTGACGCACACTGTTATATTTTTACTTACAAATATGTGCTAACAAAGATTTTAACTGCATATTTATATTATACACAGTGAGCGTAAGTTAAGACAGCTCCGTTTAAGATGTACTTCTCGTTATTACGTGCAAAAACAAAATCCCTTGTTAAGATCTATAAGAAGTACCGGGTGATCCAAAAGTCAGGACGAACTTTACAAGTAAGAAAAATCATGCGTTACGCATAGATTATGAAGCACTTTCAACGCTTCATGAAATCTTTAACAAAACTTCGTTATATAGGGAAATAACGGCATATAGCCGTGTACTATGGATTTTTTTTATTACTGTATCTTGTAGGTTAAATACTGTCATGGATGACTATTAGTGCCGTGAAAGGGAGAGTGATAATAAACATGATAAGTAATTAAGGAATCCAGGTTCGTTTTAAAACATAATTTTTATTTTGCCCTTTCGAGCGATAATGGGTGCCCAACGTGGTATTGGCAAGAACAGCAGAGGGAGGCAAAGTGATTCTCCTTACAGTGAGAACTAAGATAACTTCAGTTGTCAATTATCGCCCAAGGGTTACAATGTTTGGCATGTATATGATATTTGGCAAAAATATAAGTGCAATTTTTTTCTTCTGAGAGAGAGATTTTGTACTTAGCATATTAACAAAATAATCGCTAACTGGCGATAAAAGTGCTTAAACTTTGATATTGGAATTTGAAAAAGCAAAGGAATTTTTGCGGTTAGACCTGGGCTCGTGAAGTGGATTAAAATTCGCGAATGCGTGCCATATAAGGAGATAGTAGCATGGGAGGTGATCTATTTTAACATGTACGAAGCGCAAAATATCTTATGCAGCATTTTTATTATAGGGCAGCTGGTATGCAGAAAACCACACGCGGTTTCATGACCATATAAGGTATGGAAAGAGTGACATGTGCCGGCTTTTAGGTGTCCGTTATATTAAGGGGGGGTCGTTTGCGTATTACAAAAATGAGAAAAGGGGCGATATATCTATAACTTCAACTGTAATGTGGATCTTGTTGTGATCATGATTTTTTAGGTACTTTAAAAGAAAAGATTTTTTTTATGGAGAAAAAGATAAGTTTATCAATTTGTTAACTTCGCATCGTCATATTCAATGATATATGATATATTGATATCATATATCTCCCCCGCTGGTTTGGGTTTGAAAAAAAATTTGGACCAGGTACGAAAATGTCTCTCTCAGAATTATATACGAACAGGCCCGTAGCCAGGATTTCTCTTCGGGAGGGGCTGAAATCTTAACTATTTTTCTGACCTTACAGCAATAATTTGCCTTCTTTAAAATGTAAAAATAAATAAATAAATAAATCAAGATAAATCTAAGGTCTCTGAATAGGGTAATCTATTGTCCATGTCAATTTTTTTTTTAGAATACTGTAAAAGAAAACTTTGAAAGTTACTAAACTTTTTCTAGGAAACTGGGAACCCTAAAAATTTTATGCAAGGGTAACAGCAAAAATTTATGTAATAGAATCTAATACTTGAATTTTAGGTAGATTTCGTATGAAATACTATCTATTGACGTCCTTCTCATTTTGGAATTTCTGAAAACTTTTTGCAGATCTACACCGATCATGACGCCTATACCCCAAAAACAACATCAGTAAAAATCCTTATTTATCTATCTATATCACTTTTTTATGGGCATTTTATATTATAACTTCTATAATTCAGCACATATCTCTCCCAAACTGATACATAAAATCAAAGTGCATAAAATCCCGGTCAAGTTCGTTAATGGGAAACATCGGATAAAGGGGGTGGAAATAAGATGTGGGGGGGGTTGTGAAAACAGAAAAAAAAACTCATAACTTCTTAGTTAAAATAGATATCGAATCAATTTAAAGTTTATAATACTTCTAAGAAACGGACCAAACGTTTATGCTTGAGCAATTTTTGATAAAGTTAAAAATTGGCTCAAGGAGCGAAAAAAATAGGGCTTTTGTATTAAAAAAAATCATAATTTCGTTAACTCTCAAGATATCAAATCCAATTAAATATTTTATAAATGTTCTTATTATTATCTAAAACTTTCGTATTTCCAAGTTTTTGATAGGACCAACTCTTACTGCAAAAAAATAAATAAATAAATAAAAATGAAAAAAAGGGGGGGGGGGTGGAAAGAGAAAAAAAATCCATAACTTAGTCAATTTTTAAGATATCAAATCCGATTAAATTTATTTTACATCTTCCTAATAATATTTACAACTTTCAAACTGACAAGTTTTTTATAGGACAGGAAATTTATAGGAAAAATAAATTAAAGAAAAGTAGGAGTTGTAGAAAAAATCTCAAATCCAAACTGCTTATTTTCTGACTCATTTTAAAATTCATTTTTGATTTTAAACGCATCCAAATGACAGGTTCTCTTATTTGGAAACTATAGAATGTGACGAATTGGCCAGTTTTTTGATAAAAAGAAGATATATTTCAAAATATGCTGTCAAAATACACATTTTGAACAGAATTTTCCGAAGCTATCGCGATTGAAAAATTGAGGAAGTATTCAAATAACAAATTGCTTATTTTCTGACTCATTTTTAAATCCATTTTTGCTCTCAAATGCACCGAACTGACATGTTCTCTTATTTAGGAACTGTATAATGTGCCGTAATGTTCAGTTTTTTTTTTTTTTTTTTTTTTATATATATATATAAAAGTAGAATACATTTTTTAAAAAATGCTATCAAGGTGGGCATTTCGAACAAAATTTATCGAAGCGATCGTGAATGAAGAAATAACAAGCTGCTTATTTTATGACTCATTTTTTTACAATTCAATTTTGCTCTCAAACGTATTCAATTGGCAATTTATCTTGTTTAGGAACTATATAATGTTCCGTATTGGTCGATTTGAGCCAAACTTCGCTTAAGATGATTCTGATAAAACCAGTTCTTACAAAAAATGAAATTAAAAATTGTTCAAAAGCGGCCAAATAAAGTTGCTAAACTGGGTTATCGCTAATCATATTTTATTTTTTTGTAGTTGAAATGAGTTACTTAACTTTGAAATCTACCTCCGCTTGTAGGCCAAACCGACAGAGATTTTGTTGTTGCCGTACTATAAAAAATTCTAGGAATCCCACTTTCTTAAAAAAAATTTAATAACTTTACTGTTTTTTTTTCAATGTATTGTTTTGATTTCTGTTTTTGAGAAGAACTTCCAGTTTCAAAACCAATTTGGAAACCGAGAATGCTTTTAGGGGGATGAGAACTGCAACTAAAACTATAAATCACATACTGACAATGTTTGGGATGAGCCTTATATATCCTATAAGAAAAATTTTTAAAGATATTGAAATGCAACAAAAACTTTGAACAGATTAAAATACAGGATCAATATTACCATGTGAGTGCCTTGTATTACAAGCACGATCTTAAAATAGTTATACCACAAATAAAATTTATTACACTTTTTCCCGAAAGAAAAAAATAAATTGCTATAGATATATGTAATCATAACAATTATATTTATAGTTTATATTCTCTGTTTACAATAATTATAAATACTGGTACAAAACAGCAATATTCGTGAATTCTTCTCAATCGTTAGGCTTATTACCTTATCTGGAATATATTGTAGTTTTTCAATGAATGGAAATCATTGCAAGACTACTCAGGATTTCGCTCCGAGACAAAGATTTAATTATTTTTATTGTCTTTAGACCTTATATCACTGGCTTATTATCAAAAACAAAACTGTCAGAAAGAATTCGATCGTGTTGTAATATGTTGCAATACAGTACTCCAAAGTTTTATGACATATGTGACAAGATTGGTAATCAAATCATCTCATATTCCACTTTCACTTGAAACATTGACACTTTATCGTCACATTTTGAGAGAGATTATCTAATTTGCTAACTTTTTACAAAAAGCAAATCTGGAAGACATGCTTAGAAATCTGTTCATTCGAAACGAACATTTCTTTCAAAGTTTTAATGAGACTTTCTACATAGGGATTAAAAGCCATAATCATATAATACTCTTCAGCATATGCCATTTAGTCCAAGAGCCGACCGCACAAAACCCTACGTCATCGAGCACAAGAAAAATTCCTTTATTTTATGGAAGAGTAGTAATAGGGAAATCTAATTATCCATGTCTGCCGGAAGCGAAGTGGTGCATAAGCCAAAAATTAATACCACTAGTGGTTGATTCGTAGGTTTAGCATTATGTTTTCCTGCACCCAGTTTTCCGTGTTTTCATACTTATATTTGTTCGGCAAACAATATGCTAAGCCTACGAGTCAACCACTAGTGGTATTAATTTTTGGCTTATATACCACTTCGCGTCAGGCAGACATGGATCATTAGATTCTCCTATGAGCATTCTTCCATAAAATAAAGGATATTTTTTTTGTGCTCGATGACTTAAGGTTTTGTACGGTCAGCTCTTGGACTAATTTGAGGATTTGCACGTGTTGGCTACCAAAATATTAATTTTGGTATCTTTATTCCAGTTTCAATGATGTCTTCCCCAAGTTTTGATGCAAAATTAAATATCTCACAAAATATTCCCATTATATTTCCTTTATACTTCTGTAAAATAGTAAAGACATCTTTAGCATGAGTTATAGCCAATATCACAACACGAAACTTCTGGAAGAAAAACTGACAACGGTTTGTCAGACTACTTGTGAAAAGTTTGGCACAAACAGACTTATGAGAAAATCACTCGATAACTGCCAGGAAAGCAGTTAGAGATATATTTGATGTATTTTCCCCAAATACTTTCTAAGCTAATGCAAATACATTTAAACAGCTCAAGAAAAGATAATGTTTTCATGCCTTTAGAGATATCTTGTATCGCAAAAAGAGATTTTTTTTGGGGGGGGGGAAGAAGGGGGCATTTGAGGCAAATTGCTTTTTGAAGGAATGAATTTACAATTGATTGATTTCATAAAAACACTTGTCACTCATTAATAGTTCCAAGACTGTTTTGGATGGCAGAAATCAGCATGCTGTTGAACAAGAAAGGTTTAACCTGCGACTTACATGAAAGGTGCTTCTAATTTTTGGATACTTCTGACAAATTCTAGATGGGACTTCACTCACATGACCAGAAATATTGGCTGCTCCCTCATACGGAAACCCCACATCAGGATATTCAACCCTAAAATTGATAATTCTTCAAAAGACAAAACTTTTTTAGCCAGACTATTTTGTGACATGTTTTTTTCTATTAAAGATTCATATGCAAACTATTTAAAGCAAATTTCTTCAATGAACAGGACGGAGGGCGTCAACGTGGAGACCTTCGGTTTCTCTATTGTTTCTTTTCATACCATTTCTTTTCGGAAGTTCCTGCAACTAGATTTTTTTTAATAAAAAGCCTTTTACGCTTACATCATTTTCAAAGATATACATTTTTTAAAAATCATTATTTTTTACATTATTTTACCTTATAGGTGGCTATTAAAGTTTTTAGCTTCTTTCTTTACCATTTTAACCAGTGGCGTAGCTAGTGGGGGATGGAGGGGGCGGTAATACCCTGGTCACCCTGTAAGGGGTGACACCCAAATCTTTATTTGCAAATATATACACATAATCTTATAAGGTTTTGGAGAAAATTCCGGAATAAAATGAAATTTCTAGCAACGAAGCATCACAGTTAATTTTCTTCTCTTTGAGAATGTGAGAAATACAGAATGGAATGTCTAAATAAGATATGCACCAGGGAACCAACCTATCAAATAAGCGAATAGCAAAAATCAAACTTTAACAGTTTTTTTTTTTTTTTTTTTTTTTTTTTTTTTTTTTTTTTTTTTTTTACATACAGACATGGCATTGACTTATGAGGACTATGGGATAAGTGATGAGTCGCTCATGTGGACTTTTTTTATGCAAGAGGACAAAAGGTAAATCCGGAATGATATGGTCATTTGTTATAATAACGTAGATTTATGATTGAAAAAAATGACAGATTGGGGTCACCCATCCTAGCTACGCCACCGATTTTAACAGTGGATAACTAACTCTGTTTTCATTACTTGCGAGATATAATGAGGATAGAGAAAATTAAGAGATATAACGTGCAGGTAAATGTTTTCTATTTTATTCCTAAAGTTAATTTATCTGCCATACGCGTATTCCACTTATTAGTCAAATTATGATATGGAATTAAACTTATCAAATTTTGCCATGCTTAAAGATAGTTGAATTTGTGCTTTAAGAAGAACTTATATTCTCAGAGGTAGATACGAAAAAAGAATAATATATCTAAATGAGTGATATAACGGGAAATTACAAAAACTGCACAATATATCTAAATGAGAAATATAACGAGAAATTACAAAAGCTGCAACTAAATAACTTTATTTTTTTATAAATAAAAATGTATGTAGTTTTAATGTAATAATAGATAGAAGCAAGAAAACCATTGTCAATTTTCATTATCATTAGCGACAATTAAAAAAAAAATATTCTAAATTTCGGGAGGGGCTTCAGCCCTCTTAGCCCCCTCCCTGGCTACGTGCCTGTATACGAAAGTGTAAAATTATGCTGGTTAAATATTATGAATTGAATACATAAATAATTTGAATTTATATAGTTATACACCATGTAGTCATATGCCTATATATCTTCAGAGTCTCACTCTTTTTTTAATGCTCATTTGTTTTGATGTTGTTCCGGAACATAAATAGGCATTTTATTGCTTGGAGTTCAGGCCTAATTTGTTCTTTCTGTAGCACTTTTCACACAACATTCTTCCTGTTTTTTTTTTTTTTTTTTTTTTTTTTTTTTTTCTAGGTATACCATATATATTGTTACTTTATAAAGGTTATCTTTTTTTTTAATCAAGGATAAGGCGCCAAATGCAATAGAAAGATGTTTAATATGTAAGATACTTATGAAGTTCGTACCATCAATTGTTTATAAAATATATGTTTATGAAGAATATTAGCTATAGGTCACGAATAATATAAAAACATAGGTTATGGATAAAATGATTTTGTATTTTTTTTAATTTTCTTTTAAAAATCTTATATTATGACATAGAGATTCATTCCAAAGATCGAAAGCTTAAGGAATTTTTTCATATGTAAGACTCATTTTAATTTTTCATGTTTGATGAATAAACGACTTAGAACAACAAACTGGCTCCGTTTCTGATGGAGAAATCACTGGATTACCGAATCAACTGCCTTGCTACACCTACGCTCTGACCATATAGATTACTAGTACAACTGCAAAACAACCACCTTCTGTTCTCAATTTAAATTTTCTGATATCAGCTATTATCAAGAATTTCATCCAAGTTGACAAAATTTGGCGACCACAAAAAACTTTTTTTTTCATAAACTACCAAGATTCCACGAATTTAATACATTACATTACGGTGCACAACATTTTCGAGAGAAGTGCCACTTAAAAATATGTCTGGGTGGTCAAGGGCCACATCAATAACACAGAGGTAATTCGATTTCAAGTAGATATGTGGCATATAATCGGATAAAAAATATGGTTTCAGAGGGGAGTAGGGAGGGGGAGATTACCCCTTTAAGTTCACTTACCCAGTCAAAAGATTCCAATTTAATTGATAAGGATATATCAGCAGTTTTTATGGTTATATATATAACAAAGACAGACAAAAAAATGTGACTTTTATGGGTGAAAGAGAGAGAAGTAGTTGATCAAAAGATTTTTCCATGCCTGATCAATGAAGTTCTTGATTTTTCTGCGCCTAATCAATAAAATTTGCAATTTTTCTATGCTTGATCGACCAAATTTGCGCTTTTTACGAAATCGATGAACGAAATTCATGTTTCTTACACAGCCGATCAATGAAATTTACGAAATTTCCTCACATGCTCGATAACATTTGTGATTTTTCTGCGCCTGATTGAAGAAATTTGAGATTTTTTTTATGCCTGATTAACAAAATTCGCAATTTTTATAAAGCTAATCGACGAAATTCACGAATTTTACTAATCTGATTGACGAAGTTCGCGATTTATAATCGCATGATCAACAAACTTCGCGATTTTTCTCCCCATGATCAACGAAATACACTATTTTTTCGAGCATGATCGTCGAAATTCGCGATTTTTCCCAGCCTGATTGACGAAGTTCGTAATTTTTCCGAGACTGATCGACGAAATTCACGATTTTTTCGAGCCTTTTCGCGAAATTCGCGATTTTTCCTCGCGTGATCGACGAAATTCACGACTTTTCCTAGCATGATCGATGTAATTTCGCGATTTTTCCGAGGCTGATCGACGAAATTCGTGAATTTTCCGAGCCTGATAGATGAAATTCGTGAGTTTTCCGAGCATGATCGATGAAATTTGCGATTTTTCTCAGCAATGATCGGAAAAATTTTGCGATTTTTAAAAGTTAATCGAGAAAATTCATGATTTTTATGAAGCCGATCGTGAAAATTTACGATCTTTCCACTTCCAATTAACAAAATTCGTGATTTTTACGAAATCGATCGCCGAAATTCGAGATTTTTATAAAGCTAATCGAGGTAGTTCGTGATTTTTCCATGTCCGGTCGTCGAAATTTACTTTTCTCCGGTGTCCGATCGTCGATTTTTGCGTTTTTATCCGTGTCCAATTGTCGAATTTTGCGTTTTTTCCATCTTGAATTGACGAAATACGCATTTTTCCGCGCCCAAACAAATAAATTCGCAATTTTTAACAAACTGACGAAATCTGCATTTTTTTACGCGACAAGATAAAATTCACGATTTTTTCCTCTTGATAAATTGGTAAAACTCACGATTTCTTCGTAGCTGATATGCAAAATTTTCAATTTTTCTGCGCATCAACGCATAATTCGGAATTTATCCGTGCCTTATCAACAAAATTTGCGATTTTTTCATGCAGGATCAACGAAATTCGCGCATTTCTTATGCGATAAACCAAGAAAACATGCGATTTTTCCGCAGCCAATGATTTTTCGTACGTCACACATTTCGTACAGTAGATTTTTCGTACATCGTACATCACCGCATTTCGTACTGGCGATTTTTTCTTACCCTATCAACGAAATGTTCATTTTTTCGTTTCCGATCATTAAAATTTGATTTTTCCGTGTCTAATCGACAAAACTCGCAATTTTTTGTGCGCGATCGGCGAAATTTGTCATTTTCCCGAACCACGTGGGCGAAATTCGCGATTTTTTCCCAGCCTCGCCGACGAAATTTGCTATTTTTCCGCACTTGATCAATAAAATTCGCGATTTTTCCGTGTTCAATCTACGAAATTTGCGATTCTTACGTGAGTGACGAAACTATGTATTTTTCTCATGGTAATTTAACGAAATTTATGAATTTTTTCTGCGACCTATGCACAAAAATTGCATTTTTTTCCAGTTGTAAATTGACGAAGTTCGCGGGTCACATGTTAACCCATCGCGGACCACTTTTTGCCCGCGGGCCACAGGTTGTGCATCCCTACATTACATATATGTGTGTGTGTGTATATACATACATTACATACATACACGTATGTATATAAAAGTCGGTATTTAGTTATTTTGATATTTGGAAATTTCCCTTCTTGGAGTCGGAAATTTATGAGTCTACACACCACTACGCAACAAGGATGGTTTATGCCCCTGCGAGCATATAGTAATACAAATGCATTTCATCAATCCATCAGTCGTCATCGGATACATACCGGGTGTCCGAAAAATGACTGATGGATTTTAAAATTCAATAACTTACAAATGGTGACAGCTATTTAAAAAAAATTTTGCAGGAGGGTTATGTATAATGTCAGGAGTTTTTTTTTTACCGTAATTTTTTATTTTAGTTCGAAATTCAAACAATAGGTGGTGCTGACGGCGATTGAAGGCCAGATGATCAATGCTGAGTGAAGCGTCGACCTGGTCTTCAATCGCCGTCAACGCCACCTATTGTTTGAAATTCGAACTAAAATAAACAGTTACGGTAAAAAAACTCCTGACATTACACATAACCCTCCTGCAAAAAAGTTTTTAAATATCTGTCACCGTTTGCAAGTTATTGAATTTTAAAATTCATCAGTCATTTTTGGGACACCCAGTATATAGTACTTCAGAAAGACTATATTATCTGAAATATTTTGTGTGGCCCTGTAAATGCTACGTACTTCATATTATGCAAGACAGTATCGTATAATTCGTATAATTTATAGTAAGCCTCAGCGACATAATCAATTTTATTATGTATAAAAAAGTTTTAATATAGTGAAAATATGTCGCACAATATCCCCCCCCACACACACACACTTTTACGGTTATGTAATGGAATTCTTTTGTGTGGTCCTGTAAATGAATAATAGCTTTACTTTCACCACTTACTTTATAAAATGCATATTTTAATGCACCTCGTTGATGCATATAAATTTTAATATGTTTGACAGGGTATAACAGCTTTAAAATCCTTTTGAAAAGATTTTTCTCTATAAGCCGTAATGTAATGGAAAACTTTTGACTATCCCTGTAAATAAACTAATCATGCTAGAAACTTCATTTTCAATACGGTTCCTGCCAGGGTAAATGTCAATAACGCCCAAAAATTTCAAGGCAATCCGAGTGTTTTTACAGGAGTTTGAGCGCGGACAGACGGACAGACGGACAGATGGAAAGACGGAAAGACGAAAGGACGGCCAGACAAACCGAATGCATAAACACTTTTCAACTTTGTTGGAAAGTGCTAAAAAATGAATAATTTAAAAACGAATCAAGATACAAAGGTACGGTTTGCACTAAACGTATGAAAAAGAAACTGGGTTTTGTGTGGCAATAAAAAAATAGTTATGTTGGAATTTGTTGAGGTATCCTTGCAACATGTAAAAGTGACAGTCTGGTGTGACTTCACAAGGAAGTCACACAAACGATTTCACATTCTGTGACTGTGGAGATTCATGAAATCAAAAATGTACCTCGACCAACCGGCATCACCAGCAGCATTGAAAGATGCCATTCCGCCAAAATCTGTTTGCCATAACGCATAAGAAATGCTACTACATGCTGGGAACGGTATGGTACCTCGTCTCACAGATGTACTTCTGATTTATGGACATGACATTGAACTTTTATTGCAGTGCTAATTAACTGTAATTAAGCTGAGTTGTAAGTTGCCAATATTTTTTTCATTTGTAAATCATCTTTTGGTGCAATAAAACACTTTAAAGTCATCCGCTGGTCGCCCACAGAACTACTTTTTTTCGTTGCCACACAAAACCCTGTTTCTTTTGCCTCCGTTTGTTGCAAACCGTATCTTTTTACTTTGATTTGTTTTCGAATTATTCATTTTTAAATTTCGACCTAACTTTTAGATCACCCCGTACATGTAATAGACATTGTTTACTACGTTCAATTTAAGAGTTCATTCGTTAAGGCGGACAAATATTTGTTAGAACAACGATTCGGAAATACTAGAGAACCTCGATGTTTTACAAGGTTAAAAGGTATCCTATAAAATATTAATCCAATTTTAAGTCGTGGAAAATCATACAATTCTTTGAAAAGTATATCAGGAAGCTAGGCTGGGCAGATGTTTCTATAAAGAAAAAAGACAAGTTTTGATATTTAAATAACTGTTCGGCTCATGCTACCGAGATACCAGAAATGAGATCCATAAAAATTATTTTTACCTCCCGCCCATCCCTTTTTTTTTTCATTCACTACCATTTTGTAATTTCAAATAACAATGTAAGAATGTTTCAGAGTAATTTAGAGTTTCAAATATGATTTTTTTTAACTTTGAATTTGTTTACGTACATTCTGTTGTTCTTGTTGTTGTTGTTTTAATATTTTTGATAAAATGGCATAATTTGAAAAAAAACAAAACAAAAAAAAAAAAAAATTTAATCATATTAGAATGTATATGTACACAGCGTTGAATTCAGACACTTTTCTCCCGTAGGGACTTCTGTGGCCTTTTTTTTGGGGGGGGGGAGGGGGAAGAGCATTATAGAGCTCCGAGGAGAATTGCACTTTTTGACCGAGAACAGCAAGAAAATTTCCCTATTCCGGGGGAGTAATCCCCCGGGGCACTCACCTCCTAAATTCAATACTGTATGTACATAATAGGTTTTTTTAGTGTAATATAAAATGGCAGATTTGTGAAATCTTGTTATAATGAACTCATGTTCATATGAACAAAAAATGCTTGCCTTTAAATATACACTGGTGTCCAAAAGTTAAGCATAATTGGTAATTAAGTAAGTAATGAAAGAAATATAAATCGAAATGTGGTGAAACTCCAGGTGTGTAAACAAAATAGTACGCGTCATATATTTTCGCGAAGAGTTTTCCCCGAAATCGAACAGGGGACCGTGAACAAATTGAAAAAGAACAAAGATCTTTTGGGTAACCCTGTTAAAAACTAATGTAGCAAAAGCGTTCAAACTGCACATTATGATTAAATGGCTTATTGTAATGTACTGTGTTTATTTTTATAAGGATAGCATGTATACTCGTAGAGATATTAAGGTTTTTATAAAAACAGTCCTAAGTTTTTTGCTTATAATTTGCAGAGTTCTTAATATAAAATAATGTTATTTTCTGAAAATATGACAAAAATCATTGTACACAATGCCCTATCATCAGAATTTAAAAATAATAAAAATTGTATGAAAAATGAGTAGGTTTAGTAAATAATTTTTCATTGCGCTTGCGTCAACGATATCAAAATTTCATTTGCATATTGTGTTAGCTAAATGTATAGAGCAACTTCTGTAAAAGTTTCAAAAACATAGCTCTAAAATTCTGAAAATGATCGTCTATCGAATCAACTCAAAATCCGTTATTCCTAAAAGGAAGCAAAAAATCAGGGGTTTTATCCAAATATAATTGTACTTGCAATATTGTGTAGGTACTAAACAAAAGAATATGGATACAGCCCCTCATCTTTTTGCTTCATTTAGGGAATAAAGGATTTTGATCTCATTCTGTCAACGATAATTTTCAGAATTTTTAAGGTATGTTTTTGAGACTTTCACAAACGTTGCTCTATATATTTAACTAACATAATATGCAAATGAAATTTTGATATCGTCGACGCATGCGCAATGAAAAATTATTTACTAAACTTACTCATTTTTCATACAATGTTTATTATTTTTAAATTCTGATGACAGGGTATTGTGTATAATGATGTTTGTCATATTTTCAGAAAAGAACATTATTTTATATTAAGAACTCTGCAAATTATAAGCAAAAAACTTAGGACTGTTTTTATAAAAACCTTAATTTCTCTACGAGTATACATGCTATCCTTATAAAAATAAACACAGTAAGTTACAATAAGCCATTTAATCATAATGTGCAGTTTGAACGCTTTTGCTACATTAGTTTTGACAGGGTTATCCAAAAGATCTTCGTTCTTTTTCAATTTGTTGACGGTCCAATGTTCGATTTCGGATAAAACTCTTTGAGAAAAAATATGACGCGTACTATTTTGTTTACACACCTGGAGTTTCACCACATTTCGATTTATATTTCTTTCATTACTTACTTAATTACCAATTATGCTTAACTTTTGGACACCAGTGTATATTAAAAAAAGTAAACATCGTTAATTAACCTTCCTACCCTGAATGGGTCTAATCGACCCATAACTAGAATTTGTTTTACGCGATTCGAACCAGAACTTTTTTCATAAAGAAATTTAAATTATAGATTGAGAGAAATAAGTCTATTAAATATATTAAAATGTTCTAAATAACAATTCTGGCATGAAATGCTTTTATCAAGATTGAGTAAAATTTGAACAGGGTAGGAAGGTTAAGAGACTTATGGATATAAAACAATGATTATGAATTAATATTATTAATTGATATTAGATTAAATTTAAATTAATTTATAGAAGCACCGAAAGACAGTTGAGTGTATTTAATCTATTTTACAAGGACGCAGATTTTTTTGTTAGTGCGAGATATACACAAATTTTCTTAATTATTGTTAAATAAAATGATGCACCAAAGTAATCTGGGAGTTTTTAACTTTCCGTAAATATTCTATACTAGATGGTACCCGTCAAGATTTGACGATTAACATGTTAAAAGATTAATTAGAATAATGTTTGATTTTCTTAATTAGTTACCTGTAAATAAAGTTTTGAAAATTTGATTTATTTGAATGTTATCTATGTGATTCCAATAGATTCAAGGGCGTAGCTACCGAGGAGCAGTGCGGAGCAAACTGCTCCAGGCGCATGAATCCTAAGGGCGCAAAATTTGAAAGAATGATTTTTTTTTCTTTTAAATATTTAGATATTTTTTCTTATTAATCCTATATTATCGATGAATTCTTGTTGCAATAAGAAAATTTTAAGACATTTTACACTGTGTTTAACCTCAATTCTTTCGATTTAATTTTTTTTTTTTTTTTTTTTTTTTTTTTTTATACACAGTCAAAAGCAATTACTTCTTTTCGCGAAGTTTTAAAGAAAGACAAGACTGAGTGCAATCCTATGGAAAATACGTGAGCTTTAAGACCCGTTTTCTCTGAAACTACACGACCGAATTTGGTGAAATTTGAAATCTATATTCGCTGGATTATGCTCACGATTTATGGTAGACAGTTTTTTTCCGCTTTTAAACATTTATTTTAAAGTATTCTTTTTATTTTAAAATTTTTATCGCCATTTTTTCAGAAATGTTCAAATTGTTTTTCACAAAAAGAAACAAAATTCTAAAACTAATCAAAGTTTTCTAAAACTGTCTGCCAAATATGATCGTAAATTTATACTCTATCACAAAAATTACGATTTTTCAGGAGCGAAAAAGGTATTGAAGCGGATCAGTTCAAAACTCCAGTTGCCCCTCACTAGGGAGCAAAATATATTCTCAGCAAAACTGTTTCTGAACGAAACTCCGTGAAACAACCTACCCTTAGATATATTAGGCAAAAGGGAAAACTTCAGCAAGAATTTAAGATATTTGTTGAAATTACGATTCGAAAATAGGGGTATACATGTTTTTGAAATTTTTACATTAAATAAGTAATAATTATCACAAGGCTCCATCAAAAAACCGCATCTAAAACGCTAGAAAACAGTACGGTTTTAAATACTTGATCGTCGCCGGCTCCCCCCACGCCCCCTCCCTTTCAACATTTGTCGCCCCCTCCTAATTAATTTTTTTATTATGTACTATAAATTATCTTAAAATTCCAAACTAATCTGTTCATCAGTTTTCTTAATTTTAACAAATTCACGTTTCAACAAAGCATAAAAACAAAGCATTTTCCTTTTTAAAATACGAATTTTTTTATAAATCAAAAACTTGCGGATCAATTTTTATAAAATTTAGATATTATTAAAGAGCATCTAAAAATAAGGTTAGATACATAACTATAAAATCTCTAAATGGTGCATTAAAAATAAATTGAATAGTGTTTCAAATAACACTATTATAAAAATTGTGGTTTTCGGAGACTGGATTTGAAAGCGAGAGTTTGAAAAGAATCATCCAGTTTATGAAATAATAATTAACATCTAACATTGTAATTGAGCGACCTTGAAGAAATTTTCTTATACGAAGTAAGCGAAAAATTCAGCATCTGGACAAAATCTATAAATTCAATATTTTAAATTTGCTTCAAGTCGTCCCTAAATGCCACTATTCACAGTCGACAGCTGTCTGCTTTTGAAACATCTGTACTTGCTGTGAAAATTTTCTCAAAAAGCTTTGTTACTTTGAACCGAAATAAAAACAGATTTTATAAATAGATTTTTCATCTTTAAATAAGAGTATAAGGAATAATTTTTAGAATTTTTGAAAATGAATTTTTTTTCTCGTTTGATTATGCAATTTTCGAGTTTTTAGGCCCTGTAGAATTTAAGGGGGTCCGGAGCTAACTAAAAATTCTCAAAAATTGGATTTTTTTTATTGGCTTAAAAATCCTCATCAGATCCAGATAAACGATTCATCAGCTGCCCTCTGCCGATAACTTTAACTTCATTTATCTCAGAATGAATTTTTTCACGATTTGTACAAATATATAGTTTCATGCAAGATATATGTATGAAATTTTTAACAGAGCTTTTACGCCACATTTCCAACAAATTGTCTTCATGATTTTTATTTTTGAGTGATAATTGTCAAAATATGTTAATTAATGCAAAACTCATACAAAAACTTTATTTTCTTGCTTAAAATTATTTTATGAAATTCTTAATTAATATTTTAAAAAATCCTGAAGACAGTTTAAAATGACACATTTTCTGTACACTAAAGTGTAAAAATATTGTAAATCGAGTTAGTAATTCTAGAGTTATAAGTTATATCAAAAATTAAATATGTTTAATTTTTTTTAATTTAATTTTTTTTTTAAACATATTTAAAAAATTTCAGATTTTTTTTACATTTAATATTTTTATTATATTAAAATATATTCCAGAAAAAAAAGTTCATAACAAAATCTTTATAAATAAAAAAATAGAATTTAGATCCCCGGACCCCCTTAAAATACGCCCCTTTTTTAAAAGGCTCAGTAGATTAATCACCCTATCAGCTCTCTCTTTGAGTTTTCGAAGAAATTTTCTGCTTTTTGATATAAATCTAGGCTTTTGTTGAATTATGAATACTTTTTATTCGTTTAAGATTTTTAACTAATTTACATTTAATTATTAGAGATTTAAGTTTCTGAATTTCAAGAGCACCAAGAGAAGCCTTCAATTATCATTACAAAAAATTTGAGTCTCGTACATACCGTATATTTTTCTGGCCATCGCAAATAGAAAGACAGACAGACATACACGTATGAGCGACACTTTATTTAATTTGTATTTAATACGTTGTCAAAGTACTTTAGATTTTCAAATAAAAGTAAGATTTTAAATCGAATTAAGAATAGCATACAAATTTTAAACTGTAAAACAAAAATGTTCAGAACTTTTTTGAGTGATAAAAAGGCCGCACAAAAGCTTAACCTGCTCCAGGGCGCTGAATATGTAGCTACGCCACTGGATTCAAAGCGTTTCATGGTTTTGTCAGTCTCATCATCTGAAAGACTTTTAAGCAGAAGTTAAGAATTGTAACAGCGCTTGCTTTTTAGCAGAAGGATAACTAATATTGATTGAACTGATGTTTATGTTGATGAATTTTCTCAGTGTTTTGAAAAAAAAAACAATGTTTAGTATTTTCTAATGTTTTAAATCATATTGAAAAGTTTTTATTAATTTTATTTTTATCAGTCTCATTTTAAGTCTCTAAACTTAAAATTTCATGCTACCAAGTAACTACTTATAATGTATTTTAATTATTGGCAGTTTATATCTAATAATTACTATGTTTTAATTGGAAAATCCCCATAATGCGCCAATGGAACAATCAGCTATAGCATATTATATGTTACAAAAAAACTCGGTTACTGATTTCTAGTACAAGAAACTGTAGTATAATTCACTTTCTTTCTTCTTTTTTCACGTTCTTTTGGTAAAAATCTTTATTTTTTACTTTGCAAAACGCCCCCATAAGTATTTGACTTTGATAAATGTTTTTTCTAACCAGAAAGTTTTCCTCAATAAATAGCTCAAATTTATACCGATTGTAGAAAGGACATAAGCACAAAAAAACGCTCTTGATTAGAGGTATAAAGTAATGCTATTTACTTTAAGAACATATTGAAATATGTCGTAAATCGATCAACCAAGTGTTAAGAAAGTTGCAGGCCACAAAGTAAGAATGAAAAAAAAGTGGGAAGAAAATGGACAAGCAGACAAACATACCATTTTGGTAAAATCTGTAATGGAAATACGACCAAAAATCAACTCTTTTCAACAAAATGAAATAAAAACATTTGCTCTAAAGTTCACTTGGACATTAAAAACACACAAACGAATTGCATAAATTTCTTTTTTGGAAGCCTGTTAATAATGTAATTTATTTTAAAGTATTCATAAACATAAACAAATGAACTCGCTACAAATCTACCTTTTAGTATTCCTTCTTTCATTATGAATACTACAAAAAAATGGAATATATTTCTGAAAGCATGGAAAAATAATTCATAGCATAAAGAAATCAAAGCGCACACACATGCATTACGTTTTAACATCAACATTTCATTTATTCTTCGTGTAGAATAATTGAAGAAATCACGATATGTGTGATTAAAGACAACTTGGAAATCTGTTTTGGATTTATAACCTTTCACTTTTAAAGGAAATTTCTTGATGGATAGATATGGAGCTCGGAAATTCAAAAATAAAAGTTCATTATCTAAAGCTATTTATCAACATCATATCCAAACTAAAAATACGAATTAAAGTAAAATGTTTTTTTTTTTTTTTTTTAAATATGGGAAATGGCTTTACCATGTCAATATTTTCTATTGTATATTTACAATTTGCCGTTTCCATGGTAAATTTTTATTTCCGAAGTATTTTTATAACATTAACATTTAAGTCAGTGATATATTACAATATTAAAGCCATTAGGACTTTTAAAAGCTTTCGGCAAAAAGGGATTATTTCAGTTTTCAAATTCTGTCACACCATTTTTTTAATTGATAAATAAAGCTTGTTTTATATTAAGGCATTATGATAAAATATTATTTAAAAGCGGAAAAGATCGAGCTATGCTCGTTTAATATTAGTTTTGTGTTCAACGCGATATTAAAAGAAATTCTCGCTGTATCATTTCGAAAAAGTTTTTTTGCCGAAAGGTTATTTGCCGCAAAATTAATGTTAAAACTGTGTGCATATATCTAAATTATATTTTATTTACACACTTACAAAGAAACTGCATCCTTCCATACTGCAGTTTTGATTCACCAACTATCACCATTCTTTTATTTGGCGCCAATCATGTGTTGAGAAAGTTCTATGTATGCTGATGGGTTGAATTTTGTTTTCGAGAACGTTCTAAAGATTCTGATTGATTTAATCATGTATCTCAATTCCTATTCAGAATTTCTAGAAAATTCCTCCAGATTTTGAAAGTCAATTTTTTTGCAAAATTTTGCCACAAATCTCTTTTTTTTTAACCGATAACCCAACCCCTACCTGCCGGGTTTGATACCTGGTATTAGGGCGGCTGATCGCCTAGTCGCCGCATTCCGGCAATAAATCTGACAATCGCTTAAATCTTTTACCTAACGGCATTACCTACTGCTTAGTTGTGAACTCAGTTTATGCTATTGCTTAACATTTTGATATTGTTGTTTGGTTTGTGCTTTTCTACTCGAGTTGATTTCGTAATTTAGAACCTTGGTCAGGTACGAGACCTTCACCTGGCAAGGCACCTACTTCCACAGGGATAATTCACAGGTAACTTGGACGACTTTACACCCACGACGGCTTTCATATGCGCCAGGTGCATGCTGGACATTTGCTAACACCAGCTTGGCTCTGATTACCAGACTCTTAGCTGCCAGATTTCTATAGATGAATGAGTTACTTGCTTGGTATCGGAGTGGTATCCGCCTGATCGCCTTATGAAGGCCATCCACTATAGACAAGCCTCCCGGCCAACCTAACTCCAGTGCCTGTTATTTTGATTATTGCTCTGTTATACCGATTGATAACTGACTTTGTTGATATGACTCCTGCATATTACACATTCATATCTGTCCTGGGGAGTAGGGAAACTAGGTATTTAAATGCCTAATCGATGGTGGGTACTTATCACGAAAAGTGGTTCGTGGATCAATTTAAAGGTAGAGAAATAAAGAAGAAGAAAATGGGTGCCACTGAAACACAACTATCACCACAAAAATTTTGGGGGCCGAGATGTAAAGCAATCTCACGTTGCTGGAGGGACGAGACTCGACTTCTATCATACCCCATCTTGTAAAAATGGCTCCGTAGGATTTCCCATAGGAGCGTCCGGTAGTTCGTGCAGATCACAGCCCATGTGCACCTAATGTAGAGGCAGCAGCCCCGCCCCCCCCCCAAAAAAAAAACAACTGAAAGGGAAGAGGGTAAATTGGACATGTTAATTAAACTTTAAGATTAGTTTTTATTACTTTGAAATAAATTATAATTATCCTATGCACTAGGTTAGAGCTATCTAAATGTAAAAGTTGCGACGTTTACCCAAATTATTAGTAGCTTAATTTTAGTTAAGAATACTAACCTTTTGAATTGAAACTTTGGCGACGTTCATTCATTGGCAACAAGTATGTGTTTGGCATTTGTAATCTTGAAAATCGATTTTCAAGTTTCGTTTTTCTCGAGAAAGTTGACGCTAAATATCGCCAAATTTAGCGAAGTACTGCCAATTGTTCAAAAACTTAATAACTGATTAAACCTCCATTATCATTCAAATGAATTAACCTGTAGAAATTCCAAGATAAACCACTAATCGAATTTTCTCGAATATGTGACCTAGCCCAATGGTCTTTACCTACCGAAAACAGTAAGATGCAAAATTTTGTCAAAATCGTTGCAGCCGTTTATAAGTAAAATTTGCAAATATAATGGTTCTATATATATATATATATATATATATATATATATATATATATATATATATATATATATATATATATATAGAACCATTAGATAATACTACAAATCAACATCAAAATATGGAATAACTCGTTAAAAATAAACTATATCAAACATACGAGTTGGCAAAAAGTGGAACAATATTGGAAATGTGGTATTTAGCTCGTTATCAAGGGCAATGCTAAATAGACACATTAATTGCGATTAATTTCTGACTAGAAATCAGGAAAACCTAAAAAGGATTTCTATATTGCCCGATTAATCGCAATGGAAAACATAATTCAAAGAAAAATAATAGAAAAATAATAAAACAATATTTGAATTATCAAAAGATTAATTGTAATGGAAAACATAGTATGCTTATATAGAAAGAATTTATAAATAAAGGATTAAATATATAAATAAATTAATAGAATAATTAAATTCAAACTGACATTAATATAATAGCAACCATAATAAATCAGAGTGACGAAAAACATGTAGCAATCAAATGGAAATTCTTAGAGTAAGGTATCAAATGACTACAAATTAGAAATCCAAATAATACACTATGAAGATGCGCAATGCAGCAATAAACAATGTACATTTTTTCAGGAAATTATGATTTGAATCAAGTGAGGTAAACCTGAAATCTTTTTCAAAATATGCTTCCTGACTCATCCGCATCTCGTTATGAGCTCCCAATGCAAGCAAAAACGTATAATTGGTTTGGCATTTTATATTGGCATTTTGTAGCTTAGTGTATAAAAATTAAATAATTTGCTAATGTTAAACATATGTTAAACATAATAATATATAAGATACCTATAAATAGAATTGGATTTTCAGAATGAATTTTACAAATCATAGTGAAATAGAAATAAAAAAGCATACATTCATTATATATATAATATATATATATATATATATATATGTGTGTATGTGTGTGTGTGTGTGTGTGTGTGTGTGTGTTTATACAAGATTTGCTTGAATTATGTATGATAAAAAAATACTTTTTTTTTTTTTTATTCATCTATTTATTTTTGTAAATGATTTATCTGTTTTAAAAGTCAAGTGTTTACCACTTTAAGTGTCCTAACCTTGTTTTATCCATCACGTAACTTTTGAAATCCGCTATTTGGTACCAGTAAATCTCTTCTACGATTATTTGTTGCAGAGTTAGTATGGGGTGTTTACTTTTTCTCTCATGACTGTACATACGTGTGTTATGTTTTGTGCAGTTTTCGAACTAAAGTGATTCTTACTTTGTAAATGTGTCGTAATAATATTAGAAATTTTAACTTTTGAATGTTTATAATTCAAAATCTTATCATCCAAATAACTTGAAATTTCACTTGTATGCATAGTGTGAACCGAATATTTAAATTTTACTATCAAAATTGAGTATTGCCTTTGAAAAAAAAAAACAAAGTTTGGTCGGATATTGATTTATAGATTGCCCCTAAGTAAATTTTATGTACATCAATTAAAAGTATGCTTCATTTCCTATCGTTTGGTACCTGTAATTTTTTTCTACTATAAAGAGCTCTAGAATTAGTATGGATGCGTTTATTTTTTTTCTACGGCTGATTTTTTCCAAGAGAAAATTCACTAGTAGCGAGAATATGTCGTATCATCCAAAACTTGGATAATATTGGATTAAGGAAATTTCTAGTTTCTCCTATTTTCCGTGAACAAAACATGTAAATATTCTGCTTTTTCTATATTTTTAATGTAATAGCCATAAACACTTTCAAAACACTCTTATGTATTTTTTTTTAAACTGATATAGTCTATTTTTTTCTACAAATAATAGTAATATTACTTTACGTAGTTCATTAAGTAATTAGAAAAAAATTAACAAAATGTAATCGAGCCAAAATAAACTAGTATACTGCTAACCATAACAAAATTTTCTTCTATAGAGTATATTACTATAGTATCAACGATTTTGAAAATTTCAAAAAGTTAATTTCAGGATACAGAATACAGCAAGTTACAAGGTACTGGAAAAACCGCAACAACACCATGCCCGTTGCGTATAAAAATTAAAATTAGACAACATATTCGGTTTTAATCATTAAATCCAACTATAAAATTTGATGCATTTTTACAAAACAGTAAGTAAAACATTTCTGTAATGTTCATCGCAAGAAGCATAGGGATGATATTCAATAATCAGATTTTCGACCAAAAGTTGAGTCAAAAAAAGAAAAAAGAAATGATTAAGCAATGTAGTTAAAAGTTACACGAGAGTTAGAGGAATGATAGTTACTTCAAAACACACTCCCTAAATTGTGTCAATTGATTATGGACCGGACAAAGCACATTGCAAATCCCGGCAACACAATACAAAACGCCAAACCAATATCAAAAAGGTCCTATTTTTAATGCAAAAAATGCGTTGATAATATGTTTCATGATGCGTCTGGCATAGTAAAGCGCGTTTGCCGAAGGTGTTGTATAAAACGTTCGTATGCCGTTTTTCGAAACACATTTTACACGCTTCGCTTTTTTAAATACATTCACATCACAATTTTAAATGCACATTAAAACACAATGGTTTACATTTTATGTTGCAATGGGAGCTTATAACGAGATGCGTATGCGTCAGGAAGCATATTTTGACAAAGATTTCAGGTTTACCTCTTTTGATTTAAATCATAATTTCTCGATAAAGTGTGCATTGCTATAGTGTGATTTTCACTAATTTCGCGAGAGACATGAAGAACTCACGCATAGGATTTCATCAAACTGCATATTCTGTTAGATTTGACATACATAGATTTCTATTCAATTTTGATTCTGATTACTTTGCAGTAGACGCGGTTTCTCCTAGGCTTGGTCGTGTGGTCCTTGTTGTGTAGTTATATAACCAAACCTTATCAATATCTATTTATAAGAAAGTCTAACTTAACATGAAGTTTTATGGAAGTCTGTGTATTAGTTTTTAAGACAGTGCGGGCCCAAGACTAAGAGAGAGACAACAGGCAATGTCCAAATTTGGTTATGTCATATTCGAACATCCCAAATTATGTAAATTTATCGAAAAACACAAGTCGAAAATTTTTATTCCATTTCTTTCTATTTGTTACTTACCCATCATACGTAGTATAGGCTAAATCTTGAAATCGTTTTGAAAATCGAAAAATTTCTTTTGATGGAATTACACATTTCAGACACAGAAGATTCCGAAAAACATATTTTTAGGGAAAAAAATTGCCGCCCGTCTGTCTGTAAATGCTCTGTCTCCCAAACAAAGGGCGATAGAGACTTGAAATTTGGTGTGCTCTTGGTGTTTAATAATGGGGAAAGAAGCCTATTTTATATCAATAACCTCCATTATCCGGAACTTTTTTTTTTTCGGATTCTTGAAATATTCTTTCTAATAAAAGGTCCATATGAATTTTCGATTTTTTTTTTAATTTTTATTTTAAGGATTGGATGTAAAAAACGGTAAAATAACAGAAATTTTACTCACTGAACGAAATCGATCGGATAATTAGTTGCTGAAATATTTGTAATCCAATTTTCCACGCTCTTCGATTTTTCATGACCCTTTATTTCCTTCAAATTTCAATTCAAAGATATATTTTAGTCTAAAACTGCATTGTTTAGACTAAAGTACGTATGAGACACTTAATTCGTCGCAGTAAACTGTTAGTTAATATGATTGTTATTTTTGGAGTCATATAATATTTATTTTACGAAATTCGATACTATTTGAGTAGTTTGGACTTTTATATAATTTGTCGAAATTGGTTCATCAGCAATGCATTAATAGTGTGTTAAAAATATTTAAATATACGTTTAAATTTTATTCTGAAATAGCCTACACATGTTTTATTTTAATATTTTATATTATGGATATGTATTACAGTGGCCCCCAATGAAAAATGAAATAAATAAAAGAAAGTAAAAAATAAATAAATAAGGAATAACAGTTTTAATATATTTAGTTTATTTAATAAGATGTAACTATGTTTTGATTTAATTTTACATCATTTCTAGAATTAATTTCTTAATAAATTTTAGAAATAAAAACTGAACAAAATGTACGCTGAGCTACCATTACACTACAAATTCTCAAACACAAAAATAAACACATTTTAGACCAATTTTTGTCACCAAATTTATAACACATTAATGTGTTGTGAATTAGAAAACTTCATGTACAAAGTATTAGGTAGATTTCATATGAAATACTACCTATTGCGGTCGTTCCTATGTTGAAATTTCTGAAAAATGTTTACAGATCTACGCCGATCATGACCGCTAGACCCCAAAACTACCATCAGTAAAGCAGTTTATATGTATTATCACTTTCTTATGGACACGGTAACTTCTAAAGTTCTGCTCCAATCTCTTCCAAACTGGTACATAAAATCAAGGGGTATAAAATTTCGAATATGTTCGTTAATGGGCAAAATCGGTCCAAAAGGGTGGAAATAGGGAGGGGTTTTTTTAAAACCGAAAAAACGCCATAGCTTCTTAAGTAAAATAGATATCGAATCGGTTTAAAGTTTATATTGCTTCTTACAAATGGGCCTAAAGTTTATGCATGACAGATTTTTGATACATTTAGAAATGGGCTCAAGGAGCGAAAAAAACAGGGTTTTTGAGAGAAAAAATATCATAACTTCGTCAATTTTCAAGATATCAAATACAACTAAATTTTTTATAAATAACCTCAAAATTACCTAAAACTTTTGTATCTACAAATTTTTGATAGGCCCAACATTTACCGATGAAAATAGTCGTTGGGGGCCACCGTAATACTTACCCATCATGGATATGTATATGAAAATAAAACATGTGAAACTATTTATACAATGCATTGCAATTCATAAACAACATTTAAATATTGTTAATATACATAGTAATGCTATATTAACGAACTGCTGATGTACCAATTTCGACAAATTATATAAAACGCCAAACTACTCAAGTACCGTAATTTCGGGTGTATAAGCCGCGGATCAAACAATTCTTTTTGGACCCAGAAATCTTATTTAGTGATTGAAGACAAATATTTACGGCGATCTAACTAGCTATTTTTGTTTCTTAAAAAATTCTGGGTCGAAAAAGAGTTGTTTGATCTGCGGCTTATACACCCGAAATTACGGTAGTACCGAGCTGCGTAAAAGAAACATCCTTATAACTCCAAAAATAATAATTCTATTAACTAACAATTAACTGCGTCGGATTAAGCGTCTCATTTCCAATTAAAATATACTTCTGAATTGAAATTTGAATGAAATACAGGGTCATAAAAAATCGAAGAATGTGGAAAACAAGATTACAAATATCTCGGCAACTAATAATCCGATCGACTTCGTTCTATATGCAAAATGTGTGTTATTTTATTGCCTTTTACGTTCATTCCTTAGAACAAAAAAATTCGAAAATTTTTATATACCTTTCATCAGAACGAATTTTTCGAGAGTCCGAAAAAAATAGTTCCGGATAATCGAGGTTGCTGATATTAAATAGGGTTCGTCCCATTCTTACATACTAATTACATACAAAATTTCAAGTCTCTATCTCAATTTGTTTGGGAGATAGAGCGTTTACAGACAGACAGACAGACAGACAGACGGACGGCAAAATTTTTTTTCTAAAAATATGTTTTTCGGAATCTCCACTATCTAAAACGTGTAAATCCGTCAAAAAAAATTTTCGATTTTCAAAACGATTGCAAGACTTACCCTATACTACGTATGATGGGTAAGTAAACTAGTCGTTGGGGGCCATCGTAATACTTACCCATCATGGATATGTATATGAAAATAAAACATGTGAAAACTATTTATACAATGCATTGCAATTCATAAACAAAATTTAAATATTGTTAATATACATAGTAATGCTATATTAAAGAACTGCTGATGTACCAATTTCGACAAATTATATAAAACGCCAAACTACTCAAGTAGTACCGAACTGCGTAAAAGAAACATCCTTATAACTCCAAAAATAATAATTCTATTAACCAACAATTAACTGTGTCGGATTAAGCGTCTCACTTCCAATTAAAATATACCTCTGAATTGAAATTTGAATGAAATACAGGGTCATGAAAAATCGAAGAATGTGGAAAACAGGATTACAAATATCTCAGCAACTAATAATCCGATTGACTTCGTTCTATATGCAAAATGTGTGTTATTTTATTGCCTTATATGTCCATTCCTTAAAACAAAAAAATTCGAAAATTTTTATATACCTTTCATCAGAACGAATTTTTCGAGAGTCCGTAAAAAATAGTTTCGGATAATCGAGGTTGCTGATGTTAAATAGGGTTCGTCCCATTCTTACATACTAACTACATACAAAATTTCAAGTCTCTATCTCAATTTGTTCGGGAGATAGAGCGTTTACAGACAGACAGACAGACGGTAAATTTTTTTTTTCTAAAAATATGTTTTTCGGAATCTCCACTGTCTAAAACGTGTAAATCCGTCAAAAATTTTTTTTCGATTTTCAAAACGATTGCAAGACTTACCCTATACTACGTATGATGGGTAAGTAAACTAGTCGTTGGGGGCCACCGTAATACTTACCCATCATGGATATGAATATGAAAATAAAACATGTGAAAACTATTTATACAATGCATTGCAATTCATAAACAAAATTTAAATATTGTTAATATACATAGTAATACTATATTAAAGAACTGCTGATGTACCAATTTCGACAAATTATATAAAACGCCAAACTACTCAAGTAGTACCGAACTGCGTAAAAGAAACATCCTTATAACTCCAAAAATAATAATTCTATTAACTAACAATTAACTGCGTCGGATGAAGCGTCTCATTTCCAATTAAAATATACCTCTGAATTGAAATTTGAATGAAATACAGGGTCATGAAAAATCGAAGAATGGGGAAAACAGGATTACAAATATCTCGGCAACTAATAATCCGATTTACTTCGTTCTATATGCAAAATGTGTGCTATTTTATTGCCTTTTATGTCCATTCTTTAGAACAAAAAAATTCGAAAATTTTTATATACCTTTCATCAGAACGAATTTTTCGAGAGTCCGAAAAAAATAGTTCCGGATAATCGAGGTTGCTGTTATTAAATAGGGTTCGTCCCATTCTTACATACTAAGTACATACAAAATTTCAAGTCTCTATCTCAATTTGTTCGGGAGATAGAGCGTTTACAGACAGACAGACAGACAGACGGATGGCAAAATTTTTTTTCTAAAAATATGTTTTTCGGAATCTCCACTGTCTAAAACGTGTAAATCCGTCAAAAAAAATTTTCGATTTTCAAAACGATTGCAAGACTTACCCTATACTACGTATGATGGGTAAGTAAAAAGAGAAGAAAAAGGGGGGTGGAAAAAGAAAAAATCCATAACTTACAAGGAAGGTCTCCATACGGGCATACTCAGAAAAATCTGAAAAAAATACAGAATGTTCTTCTCATATAGTTATACATGTTTATAAAAAACATTTCGGCGGAATCTCCTTATAACGTCCGTAAAAAAATAATAAAAATGTCGTTTATTTGGCGATTTATCTCCGGTTGGCGAAAAACGAAATTTTGAAAAATACGCTTTTACGCTCTGAATACTTTTTAAAGAAAAAACTTTCTATGTTCAATTTATTTAAATAAGTTTAGTTTAAGTAATTTTAGTTTTGCATTTTTACTTTACTTTAAGTGTAATTTTGTCACATACGTTTATACGTACTTAAACAAAATGAAATTAATATATTTTATCATTTAAAACACAATTTAAATTGATTAAAATTGTTCCAAATTGAAAGATACACTGTTAAAAATCTGCTGCATTTTGTTGCAACGCACTCCCTTGCTTCTATAGAAAACGGTTACTTGGCCGTGAAATGGAGCTTTCTCATTGGTTGGAATAGATATATTATATACAAGCGGAGGAGTGCGTTGCAACAAAATGCAGCAGATTTTTAACAGTGTATGACACGGCCAATTCACGGTGCTATGGAGCATTCTCATTGGTCAGAAGAGAGATACTCTTTAAAAGTTGTGGAGTGAAGTTGCAGTAAATGCTGCAGATTTTTAACAGTGAAGTCAATTGAAATCAATTTTCAGATTCGTTAAAATCGTCTGCTTTTGGCGAGTAAATGCACTGTACGCCAAATCCCGCGTCGCTTTCAGCTTTTCACGCCAATTATTCCAAACTATTTTATTTTTTTACATATCTAATAATGTAATTCCGCCGCTAATTTTCACTGATCCTTTATTACCTACATGAGTAGTTTAATTCGTATTTTTTTCAAAAAATTCTGAGTATGCCCCCAATGGAGACCTTCCTTGTTAGTCAATTCTTAAGCTATCAAATCTAATTAAATTAATTTTACATCTACTCAATAATATCTACAACTTTTATACTAGCAAGCTTTTCATAGGACCAATTCTTATAGCAAAAACAAGTTGGAAATTGCACGTGAAGCGTAGCAAACGAGGTGCGTTCGTACGATAACGAAGTTTTAAAAATATTACTCTTAAATCTCAATCTCATAAAATTGTAAATAGTGAATTACAATTAAAACGCTCATCAAGCCATTATGTAATGGAATACTTTTGTGTGGCCTTGTAAATCAGTAATAAATGTTCTTTGCATCACAAATTATGTAAAATGTATATTATAATATGTACTTTATAGTTGCATATAAATTTTATTAAGTTCGAATGAGTGCAATACCATTAAAATGCATTTGAAACATTTTCCCCCATTGACCGTAATGTAACGGAATACTTTTGATTGTCCCTGTAATTGATCTAAGCATCCGATTTTCATAAAATTTGAAATAACTCGACAAAATTATGTAATAACTATGTATTTTAAATTTCAAACGTATAAAATACATTTGAAACTTTTTCCCCATTGACTATAATGTAATTGAATACTTTTGATTGCCCCTGTAATTGATCTATTTACCCGATTATCAAAAAATTTGAAATAACTCGACAAAATTATGTAATAACTATGTATTTTAAATTTGAAACGATTAAAATGAATTTGAAACTTTTTTTCCCATTGACCGCAATGTAACGGAATCCTTTTGATTGTCCCTGTAATTGATCTATTCATCCGATGTTCATAAAATTTGAAATGACTCGACAAAATTATGTAATAATTATGTATTTTAAATTTCAAACGATTCGGTTGGGTAGTTTTTGCGTTGTTATATGCGGACGGACAGACAGACAGACAGACGGACAGACAGACAGACAGACGGACAGACAGACAGACGGACAGACAGACAGACGGACGGACTGAGCGACAACAATAGGTGCTACGTATTTACATAATTACGAACGCACCTAATAAATTAAGCAAAATTAGGAGTTGGATAAAAAACCTCAAATACAAACAACTTATTTTCTGACTCACTTTTAAATTAATTTTTGATTTTAAACACATTCAAATGGCAGATCCTCTTATTTACGAACTGTATAATGCGACGCATTGGTCAATTTTTTGATAAAGACAGAATATATTTCAAAAAAGGCTGCCGAAATGGGTATTTTAAACAGAATTTCCCGAAGCGATCCTGATTGAAAAATTGAGGTATTCAAATAACAAATTGCGTTTTTTGTGACTCATTTTTAAATTCAATTTTGCTCTCAAACGCATCCAATTGACAGGTCCTGTTATTTAGGAGCTGTGTAATGTGCCGTATTGGTCAGTATTTTGATAAAGGCCGAATATATTTTTTAAAAATGATGTCACAGGGCACTTCGCACAAAATTTCCCGAAGCGATCACGATTAAAGAATTGAGGATGTATTCAAATAACAAATTGGTTATTTAATAACTCATTTTTTAATTCAATTTTGCTCTCAAATGCATTCAATTGACAGTTCTTCGTTATTTAGGAATTATATAATGTGCCGTTTTGGGCGATTTTTTAATAAAGTCAAAATATATTTCAAAATATGTAGTCAAAATGGGCTTTTGAGCCGAATTTAGCTTAAGAGGATTGTGATAAAACCAGTTCTTACAGAAAAATGAAATTAAATTTTTTTCACAAGCAGATAAATAAAGTTGTTAAACTGGGCTCATCTGTAATCAAATTTTATTTTTTGTTGTTGAAATGAGCATTCTTCGAAATCTACCTCAGCCTATAGGCCAAGCTGACAGGGATTTTTTTGTGTTGTGATTGTGTTCTTAATATGTTGCAAAAGTGTTGTTATGTAGAAATGTATTTTAAAAATAGTGTTGTTAGTTGTGCTGAAATAGTGTTATAAATAGTGTTGATGGAAATATTTTCTAACAATAATGTTGTGATTCACAATAGTTTGTCATCAAATCGACAGCACATTGTAAACGCCACACAATTTAGAACACTATAAAACAACATCTGTAAAGTACTTTCAAAACATTTTCTACACGGTGCCTTTAAAACTACACAATTTTAGAAGAAAGCAGCCAAGTTGCTTTGACTGCTTTCTTCTTATTGGTTGCTTTTCTTTAGGCGGGATTGTTCCCATAGCGGGTATATAAGCCTGCGTCTCTCTGTCTCTTTGCTCAGTTTTGCTCAGTTTTGCTATTTTTTAGCTCGCTGAGTTTTGCACTGATGAAGAATCTCGATAGTAGATTCGAAATAGCTATTTGCTACCTTCTTATACTTTATTTGTGCATATCTAATCGTTGGTTTTCTATGTTTAAACAAAAATCTAAGCTTTTATTTATCAGAACAATCGTTTTGTCCTTTTCAATTATTAATCTGAACTTTCATTTGTTTTTTATGTTCAATTATATAAAATTAAAATTTGTTTATTTATATTTAATTATATAAATTTAAAATTTGTTTATTGCTTAAACTTAATTACAATAAGCAATTTATATGATCCTTTCCTCCCTTCTTTAACCGACTTGCATAGAAAATTATTAACAGAAAAAAAGCAAACTAAAAGAATTATTGCGGTGTCTATCTACAAAATCTAAATAAATCACTGCATAAGTAAAAATCACAATATTAAAATGTTTTAATTGATTGTAAACAATAACTTGTTCCGAATTTCACAGCAGAAAGGCATAATAGCAATATCATTTTTTAAATTTTTACGCTGAGACATTTAATTGTTAGCAATATTATTTTTCAATAAAGAATATACTAAGATCCATTTAAAACAAAATTAATTTTTTGTGACTGAGACAATTTGATATTACTAAAAAACATTATATTTAGACAGTGGTGTATTTCGGATTTTAAATGACTATACCTCACATTTTTTTTTTTCATTTCTTAACGTTAATGTTTTTCATTAGAAATATTCTGAAACCACTTAAATGTAGAATTATTTTTTATATAGTTTAAAAGTCACACGATTAAATAAAAGAAATTTGAATTTATAATGTATTTTTGATATTATCGGGACATGGCATAAAAGCTTATCATAAAATTTACCTTGGAATTATCTTTAGAGAATGTAGTTAGATTTCCTAAAAAAATGTATTGAAATTTAGTTTACAGTTAAAAATATTGACTAAGTGTTAGTTTAAATTGAAATTTTTTCCAATGAAAATCCCACATTGTACAAAAAAATAGCTATGCATTGAAAAGGCATACATTTGTGCAATATTGAATTTTCAGTAAAAATGCGTAAATGTTTTGCAAATATTGGATTTACATTGGAAATATTTCTTCTGAAATTTAAATACCAGTTTTATTCGTTTTACATTCGCTAGATATATCATATCAATATACGTAAAAATCCATAATCCAGTGATTAAACAATATGTTAGGTAAATGAAATCATATTAATCCAATATTGCTTGCTACTGAGGTATGCGTGGGAGCGTAACCAGAAGAAAATTTAGGTTGTTGGAATTTCTTTCAAAATCAGAGACTTTTTTAATCTAATTCCATGGCCAGTGGTGTAGCTAAGGGAGGGCAAGGGGGGGGGCGTCCGCCCCGGGCGCCGAGGCCTAGGGGCGCCAAATTGAGAGAAATTGTTATATATCTATATTGGGGTGGGGGCGCAAAATTTCTTGCTGGCCCCGGGCGCCAAAAAACATAGCTACGCTACTGTCCATGGCACAGGTACATTATACGAATTACTATAATCCTGCATAAGGTCACCTCCCCCATTATTTCCTGCTAAACAAATTCTTATAAATCTTATTGGATATGTGTCATCGTGACACTGAAAGAGTTAATTTCTATTCTAGATGAAACAGAACCGAAAAAACTCTTTGTGATCTCTCCCAGCTCCGTTCAAATTGCAATACTTTCAGTTCAACTAAGACGGCGCGTTTTATGTCCGCAGGCGGTGCGTTTGGTGTTAATGATTTTTCAGCTCAACTTCAATCCAAGAGTAGCACGGGAATCTTTCTCTTAAGGCCCCACACTAAGCACAGAAGAGGAATGGATGATAATGTAAAGTCTATGGGAGCGTTCTTTCCAAATATCTCGTTCAAATTTTAATATTTTTACATGATTTACATGAGATAGCTGAGGATGATCCACAACTGTCCTAGTTTTTACTTTTTCAATTTTGGTTTCAGATTCTTTTTTTTAAATTACTTTAACATTCGAAACCAGTTTAAACCGGTTCTGAATTTGAAACTATCGTAATATAAAAATATATAAGCAAAATCGAAAAAGTAAAAACTAGGCCGGTTGTGGATCATCCTCAGCTATCTTTTGCAAAACAATCATGTAAAAATATTAAAATTTGAGCCAGATACAGTCGACTCTCGTTAATTCGAACTCGTCGGGACCACATGAAATGTTCGAATTATCCAAAGTTCGAATTATGGAAAGTATTAGGGATGGGACGAATAGTGATTTGGCCGAATAGCCGAATACCGAATATTCGGCCAAATTTTAGGCCGAATACCGAATATTCGGCCGGCCGAATAGTAAAAGTTTTTTTCCAATAAAGAAAATAAATTTTGATTACATATAATTTAAAAAATAAGAGCTCATTAATAATTATTACTCTTAAATGTGCTTTTAAATGTATTTTTGAATTTAAAACACTTATTTTAACACAAAAAAATTAGGAAATTGCACTATATTCTTTTATCTTAATATAAATCAAATTGATTTTCAGAAAGTCAGAATGGTAAGATATTTCCATTAAAATATGAAGAATGTACTTCACTTTTACTATCAAATGATACTTTTATCCTTTCTTCTATCCAAAATTAATAATATTCTTAATCTCTATCTCTCGGAACTCACAAGGAGATATTTTCTGAAATAACGAAGTAAATTTAATCATTTAGAGTTTGTGTTCCTAATAATAAGCAAATTCGTAAGAATGAGATTGCTCTGAAATCAGTTGCCAAGCTTTACATTACAAATTCCGTTATAGCTAAAGGTTATGCTTAAAGTAGAATGCATATGGTAACAAAATCTTTGATTTTTGAATTGGCACGTACTATATTCAACATCAATATTCCACTTATTCAACAAGCATTAAAAGGATAAACAGAAATTGACAACAACATGAATGAAGAAATATGTAAATTAAAAATATAGACATAGTAATGTTGCATATTTAAGTCAGTAATTATGCAAATTATTTAAAAGTGAAAACTATAGAATAAAAAAATTATTTTGTTCAGCATTTAGAATTTATGTGTAGATACTTATTAAATCATCTTCATAAAGCAAGTTGTGTCATCTAATGCATATCTAGTTTGCCACCAGTTCTGTCTTCAGATGTACAGTTATATTTGGAATAGTGATATTTGATATCTAATTTTGAAAATGAATCTTCGTTAATACACACTGTGAATGAATTCTTTTATTTCTTACTTTACAGAAAATAAGTTACAAATTTCATAAGAACTTTTTTTAGTTGTGCATGGAATTTGCAGACATTGATAAATATTCATGTGTTAGAATAAGGCAGTGTTTTTCTTTTTCTTTTTTTTTTTTTTTTTTTTTTCTATAAGTGTTTTTGTATCTTGAATTGTAATATATCATTCTCTAATGAAGTACATTAAATCTCCAACTTGGGCAGCATTTTCTAAAATATCACTAACTTTTATAGGAAATACAGAAAGGCTGTGTATTTTTTAGCAATCGAGTAACTGTATATTTTGTAAGTAAGAATGAGAATGACTTCATGAATGAAGTAGCAATTTGGATTAGGGAAAAAAAATGCAAGAAATGAAATTCTTTAAATCTTAAATTTATTTGCCAAAATATCTTTCACTATTCGGCGAGATTTTAGCAATATTCGGCCAGATATCTCTAAATATTCGGCTACAGGTATTCGGCCGAAGTATTCGGTCAACAAGCCTTCAATATTCGGCCAACCGAATATTCGGCAAAAGGGCCGAATAGGCCGAATACCGAATAGTGGCCGAATATTCGTCCCATCCCTAGAAAGTATGAAATGAGAACATGCATAATATGGTACTATTACAAAGGAATTAATCTTCTAGTGCTCTTTAAATTTATTATGTCTGTTATCATCAGAATATGACTTAATATTAAATTAGAATGTTTAAATACATAAACTAATTAAAAGATTAGAAACAAGTACAATGGAAGAAAAATTTGAAGCGTCACTGATGGACAGACAGGGAGATTATATGTATACTCGTTCGGAACAATTTTCACAAATATCAAAAAAAGAAAGTTATTCAAATGATCTGAAATCCGTGAGAAAGAAAGTAAGAATGGAAAATCGGAGTTCTCGTTAGTTCGAATTAAACGATGTCAAGAGAAAATGAGTTCGAATTGAAAAAGTTTAACGTTATTCTACCATTGAAAATTTCGGGACTTCATGTTTAGTTCAAATTAAGCGAAGATTCGAATTATCCGATTTCGAATTAACGAGAGTCGACTGTATTTGAAAAGAACGCTCCCACAAACTTCACATTATTACCCGGGTCTTTTTCTGAGCCTAGTGTGGGGCGTTAAGTAGGGTTAAGATAGCGATTTCCCCTGACCATTGTATCGCCCTCGTTTTCCATTGTCAGTAAACCGCAAGTGTTAGAAAAGAAAAGGGAGTTATGGGAATAAATTTCAACTTCAGAGTGGTCATGTCTGTTTAAAGCTTTAATTTAAGGGAGTGGAGAGACATCCGTCCCAGAGCAATAAAATGTCCCAGCACGGAAATTTTGAGATTTGCATTTTCAGTAGTCAAATATGTGCAATCCCCCCCCCCTCCGGAATTCTTTAATGTTCCCCCTGGAGCCAGAGAAGTCCCTTCCGGAGAAAAATGTCTGAATTCAACAGTGATCTCTCCTCTTTCCTCTTTCTGTTCATTTGCAACCTTGTGCCCTTAAGGACTAGTGTTTGCAGTAGCCGATGACAAACTGTTTATTTTCTAGCTCGAAACACGTCCTGCTTATTTTTATACTTTTATGGTGATTCATACAAAGCTATATTAATTAGCTTAATTTACTTTCGTTCACATAAGCGAATGTCTTCCAAAGTGCTTCGAAAATTATTTCTTAAAACTTTAATCTCGGGAAATCGTATAAGTTCTTATCATTCAGATAAAGCAATTACATAAACACACTGAAAACAGAAGCAAAACTTGAGATTTTAAACCCGTGTTTCAACAGATGGAACGGAAGTTAATCCGAAAGCGATAAGGCACTTTCACTGATACATACTAACAATATTTGCATTGCTTATCAAAGTCTCTTGACAGCAGAAGTGCAGATACTCATTTGTGTTTATCTTTGATAAAATTGTATTTTTGCGATATTTTCCCGCTTTCTGTCTATGTGGTTTTAAAGTTCCTAAACCTATCGCTAAATTAAGAAAGAGACAGAATTTGTTTAGCTTTAGAAAGGTAAATAGTTTTATAAAATATTAAAGATAAGCAAAATATTGGATTGTAAGAAGTTTCAAACGGAACAAGGAGACATATTTGCTTTTTTGAGATGCGGTCCTAATTATATAAAAGTATCACTTATTGTTCAGTCCGTCTGTATGTCTGTCCGAATATAACAATGCAAAAACTGTCTAACTGAATTGTTTGAAATTTAAAATATATAATCGTTGCATAATTTTGTCGATTCATTTCAAATTTTATTAAAATCAGATGTATAGTTCAATTATATGGACAACCAAAAGTAGTCGTTACATTACGGCCAAGGGAAAAAAAGTTTAGAGTGTATTTTAATTATGTTACATTCTTCCGACCATAATAAAATTGATATGCTTCTATGAAGTATATACTAAAATATACATTCTGTCAAATCCGTGCTGCAAAGAATATTTGTTATTAATTTACAGGGCCATAAAAAAATATCTTGTTACACAATGGTATGCGGAGGAAATCATTCAGAATCTGTTTAAATATTATTAAAATATTTTACATTTTATGAAATTTATATATGTTGCTGAAGTTAACTATAAGTTACTTTCTGTTTAATAGAACAGACACTATTTACAGAGGCATACAAAAGATTTCTGATACTATACTGTATCCGAAATAGTGTACACTATTACATCAAGATCTGGATATTTTTAAAATTCAGTTACAGTACAAACCCATCTCATTTGCTCTGTTTGATGTGAAATTTTCGACTTGTTTATTGAAAGTTAGGATTTAGATAATATTTGCACCCGAACGTTACACTCATTTCACACCTGTAGAGTACCAAATGGGAAATCTTTAAAACTCATGCTGCAAAGTTTCATGCATGAGATCCTGTTTGAAAATAAATCGTAATTTCTATTAATAAAAAGAAAGAAAATGCAATTACAGTAAAAATATTAAATTGGGAAATATTTCCTTTAGTAACAAGAAGTCGAAAATTGCAGGTCAAGTGTAGCAAATGAGGTACATTCTTACTAAAACGAAGTTTTAAAAATATTCAGATCTTGGTGTAATAGTCTACATCACTTCGGATAACAGTACAATATCTAAAATCTTTTGTATGTCCCCGTAAATACAATCTGCTTTCTATTATACAATAAGTAACTTAAACCTCAGCAACGTACATCAATTTCATAAAATGTGAAATAGTATACAATTAAAACGCATCCAAACAATGTTTCCATCAAACCATTTTCTAATCAATACTTTTATGTGGCCCTATGAATTGATAATAAATATTCTTTCCACCACAGATTGAATAAATTGCACGTCAAACAGAACAAATGAGGTGCTTTCGAATTATAACAAAGTTTTTAAAATATTCAGATCTTGGTATGATAGTGTACAGTATTTCGGATACAATATAGTAGCCGAAATATTTTGTGTGTCCTTGTAAATACTGTATTTTACCTATTATACAGGAAGTAACTTCTAGTAAGCCTCAGAAACATGTATCAATTTCATAAAATGTGAATAGTTTAATGTAATTAAAGCGCTTCCCAAACAGTGTTTCTCCTTAACCATTACACTGAGAAAAAAAATATGCCGCCTTCAACTAGAATGAATAGTTAGTCACTTTCTGAATCTCTAAACTAGAAATATAGATGTCCAAACTATGCGAGTGGGGTAAACAACTAAGCTGAATAGGCGAAATGACTTGACATTTCTAGTCTCGTGTTTTCTAGGAGACGAAACGACATTGAACCGTTTCAGTAGCTAGAAATTATCGCTTGATTTTAGGAATGGTTTCTTAAGCTATAATTCTAGCTACTAAATCAAATCTATTGTGTTCGCATCTATTTGAAGAGATTTTTAGATAAATTTGACAACAAAAATATAGGAAAACGCGCTTGAATTCTAATAAGAGACTCTGGAACTCTCTAAGAAATGGAACTAAAATTTATAGGGATGACATGGAACTGTTTTTTCTAGAGCCATTACTTAGATTCCATATGCCAGAACCATATTTTTTTCTCAGTGTATGTAATGGAATATCGTCACCAGAGAATAATAAAGTTCTATCTGTGTTTTTGAAAAAATTTACTTATCGATATAGATAGGTTCTATTTGTATCTATTAAGGCATTTTTCCATCAAAATGATGTTATATATAATTTACATATGACCTTACAATTATAATATGACATTATTTTAATTCTGAGATGCCTTCATAGATACAAATAGAACCTATCTATATCGATAAGTCAATTTTTTCAAAAACACAGATAGAACCTTATTATTCTCAGGTGACGATATGTCTGTGTCGTCCTGTAAATAAAGAACCAATATTCTTTGCGCACAGATTGCACCGAATGTATATTGTAGAGTATACTTCATAGATGCTTATCAATTTTATTACTTTCGTAAAAATGTAATATCATTAAACTGCACTTGAAACTATTTTTTTTTAAATTGACCGTAATGAAATGGGATAGTTTTGAATATCACTGTAATTAAACTATGCATCCGATTTTCATAAAATTTGAAATGACACAAGAAAATTATGCAACAATTGTATATTTTAAATTTCATATATTGCTCTGTTATATGAGAACAGGCGGACAGATGGGCGGACGGACTGAACGAAGACTATATGTGCTGTGTATCTACATGATTACGATCTAGCAAGATCATCACAAATACTGTATATCTGTATTTTTAAAATTGAATGAGTTAGTGAGTAATTGAAGGAATAAAGTGAGTAAATTGCATGAGTTATTTATCACTGTGAATGAGATCCGATATCAAATTAGAAATGTAAATGCCATACTAGATATTCAAAGCTTGCGATAATATTAGTGGTGAATGAATATTTACAGAGATTGTTTGTGTACTACATATGATAAAAACGCTTTGAGAGGGCTTTGTGAATTACTTTTCTCTCCTAGTGAGAATTACGAGCTATGCTCGACTAATAACTAACTCGAATAACTAAGTCTTAACAACTTCAACATTAAATAGCTTTTTAAATAATTATTTGATTTATAAACAGTCTGCTTACTCGTATTTACCTACCATTTTTCGATAAAACTACCAATTTTCATATTTTTATATGCAATAATTTTCTTGGTAACCATACTAGGAGGACCTCTGCTCACAGCAAACTCATTTACAGTGCAGGTCAGCCATAAGCGATTATTTTTATAATCAGCTTGTATCATTATTTATAAGTAATAATAATAATTTTTAGTATATTTCTCTTTCAAATGTTATCAAAACACATCTAAAAGTTTTTTGCTTTGAAAAAATAGTACGAAATAGAATTAACAACACAATGTCCTCACAATGACGACAGCATTAATTAATTTAAAAGAGAAATATTTACAGATTTTTTTAAAGATATGTCTCTTTATGTATGTCTCTGCCTGTGTAATTGTAATGTTTTATTTAATTTTATTTGTAATGCAATTATTTCACACTTGGTAACGTATTTTTTATGTGTAGAAAGCTATTTTCGAATTTGGATGGGTCCTTATTTTAAACCATTTTAACCCTTTTGAAACGTTCTGTAGAAACTTTAATCGAAAAGAAAAAGAAAGAAAAAAAAAGAAAAGAAAGAAAGAACAAACAAAGTCACTTTCTTTTCCGCGATGCCAATCTTTACTAAACACCTGTTTTCGCTGACATTCGAATACTGGCATATTTATTGCTTCTATTTAATATCAAAGTCTGTTTAAGCTTCAAAATTTCTTATTTCTTTCTATCTTCAGTACCGATTTTGTGCGAATTCTCTCAAAATCAAATAAGCCTTTCTGTGAACAAAACTTTTCTTTTCATTTTTATAGTCCGAAGAAATTAAATATAACGGACATATATACAGCCTTTCCTATCTCCACACACTATTTTTAGCTGCTTTATCCTAGAATATGAAATATCGAATAGCCTTATTTTTGTGATTTTTCAGGTGTTTAAAAATAAAGTGGTATTTTAATAGAAATACAGGATGACTTAAAGGATGAAATGCAGTATTCTTTTCTCAACTGCATATTGTATCGGAATGATGCATTTAATTATACACAAATGAAAGTTTGATAAATGTTCTTATTTGTACTCTTATTTGTCTTATTAACTCTATTTGTGCGGATAAGATTATTGAGGTTCTCAAAATATATCCAAAACTTTCCCTTCAACAACACGAAATTTTCTGAATTAATTTTGAATTTTAATATTTACATACGTGATTATTAAAAGCAAATAGAAAATAAAATGGTTTAAGTTTTTAAATTTTTAACAATCGTCCTAAAAACTAGAGCTAAAAGATATGGTGCTAAATGATTATGGACCTAAAAGATTATGTGGCTGGAAATTTTTTAAAATAATAGAGGAGAAGGTCCAAATACCGGCTAATAGGTGTTCTGAGAACTGAGCAGAGCGCAGCATTGCGACAAGGTAGAGTTTGTACCTTTAATTGAGAGAAGAAAGTTACGAAAAATATACACTCACTTCCAAAAGTTAAGCACGAAGATGTAAAATGCAAAAAAAATCAACAAATACTGCTTTGATTGACACAAAATTCGGCAAGAAAGTAGCATATATATTTATGCATAAAATAAAATCAATAATTATATACAGAAATGAAAACAATGATAAATTTTTATAAGTTATCAGATAATGCCATACTGGAGACTTAAACATAATTATGTATAAAGAGAAATAAACAGCATAAAATGAAAAAAAAACATTAATAGGGTATGTAATCCCCCCTTATCTGTATACAAAGTTTACACCTTGTGATCATGCTTTCAATTAGGTGGTCAACCGCCGCAGAATTAAGCAATTGCCATTCTTCTTGTAGAGCAGTTTCCAGCTCAATAAGAGTGGCTGTAGATGGGAAACATAAACATAAAGCTAGGCCGAGAGCATCTCAAAGATTTTCAATGGGATTAAGGTCAGGCGAATATGCTGGCCACGCCATACGCGCAATTCCTTCACTCTCCAGGTAGTCATCGATGATGCCAGCTCTATGGGAAAGTACATTATCGCCCATTAAAACAAAAGTAGAACAAACTGCTGCAGCGTACAATCTCATAAAGGGTTCTAGGTAGGGATGGGCATTATTTATCGTATTAGGATAAATAACAGTGTTACTACGCTAGAACCTAATATTGCATTAATATGTTACTGAAAAGTCCCTGTTAAACAAATAACACATGGTTCTTAATGACAGCATCTTCCTTCACTTGTTTTAATCAAGATTTCATTTTTTGTACCTCTAAAAAAGAATAATATTCATTAGAAACGTCCTTAAGGCCCCTGTCCTCGCTCGAAGAAACACTCGCGAGCTAATGCTATTCCTATGGGGGAGCATTTTTCTAATAACTCTTTCGCATTTTGACATTTTTGAATAATTTTTTTTGCATTGGATAGCTGAGGTGCATGCCAACTGCGCACCTTTTTTACTTTTTCGATTTTGGTTGCAGATATTTTTTTAAAAAGCACTTTCAGTTTCGAAACCGGTTTTGAAAGTGAAACTAACATTGTAAAAAATATCTGCAATCAAAATCGAAAAAGTAAAAAAGGTGCGCAGTTGGCATGCACCTCAGCTATCCAACGCAAAAAAAAAATTATTAAAAAATGTCAAAATGCGAAAGAGTTATTAAAAAAATGCTCCCCCATAGGAATAGCATTAGCTCGCGAGCGTTTCTTCGAGCGAGGACAGGGGCCTTAACCGTTTCTTTTGAGACGTTTGCCGAACAATGTTGAATGTCCCTGCTGGGTTCCCGGACAGCCCCCCCCCTCCCTGCTTGCGCAGACCCATTCACAATTATTTAAAAAATTTGCGTCCCCCCCTTTATTAAAACATCCTTAAAAACCCTTATTATTTTTAATAAGGGTTATTATTTTTAATAAATTGTGAGCTTTTTTTAAAGCTCACAATTATACACTCTAAGATAAAAAACCTGTTTAAAACGGAATTTAAAACTGTTTTATAGGTTTCCGTTTTAGAAGGTTTTACTATATGAAATAAGATATTGTTTGTATCCAGCAAGTACAGCCCGGACAGCCCCCCCCTGCTTGCGCAGACCCATTCACAATTCTTTAAAAAATTTGCGTCCCCCCCCCTTATTAAAACACCCTTAAAAACCCTTATTTAAAAAAATCTCACAAATATACACTCTAAGATAAAAACCTGTCTAAAACGGAATTTAAAACTGTTTTATAGGCTTCCGTTTTAGAAGGTTTTACTATATAAAATAAGATATTGTTTGTATCCAGCAAGTACAGCCCGGACAGCCCCCCCCCCCTGCTTGCGCAGACCCATTCACAATTCTTTAAAAAATTTGCGTCCCCCCTCCCTTATTAAAACACCCTTAAAAACCCTTATTAAAAAAAATCTCACAATTATACACTCTAAGATAAAAACCTGTCTAAAACGGAATATAAAACTGTTTTATAAGCTTCCGTTTTAGAAGGTTTTACTATATAAAATAAGATATTGTTTGTATCCAGCAAGTTCAGGTTAAAAATTCTGAGTACCCACCCGTTCAAAATGCTGGTTACGCCTATGCAACCACAGAAGAAATAATTCCTTAATAATCGCTAATTCAATAACTGTTAGATTTTTCACCAGTTTTTCAATTCAGTTCAGTTATGTAGTTCTTTTCTGTTAGATCTTCCACCCGTTTTTCAATAAACGTAGTTTTTTACATTACAAAAGAACATTTTATCGCTTCGTAACTGTTGTTTATTTTCAAACGTTTTGTTACAAATTATTTGACAACCTTGAAAAGTGCTGAGTAATATACATTATCTGAGGAAAATTTTTTTATCGTTAACGACTTTTGATTTAAAGTTTCGTTTCCTGTTTGGTTTTTATTAGCGGTTGTTGAAGAAAGAGGATAAATAAAAAATGATTTCGTCTCTTTTTTATTAAATATCAGAAAGACTGAATTTGAGATTTGTGGATTTGATTTCTAAAGGGCTCTTCTGGGGGGGGAGGTTCACCCCTTAAACATACACCTTCAAATTTCGCTTATTTAGTTCTCTTATTTTTAACATGACACCCCCCCTTTCGGTGACTCACCTAATTTTGCTCATTTCTTCACTTCATTTCGATCTTTAAAAGGCAATAACTTTGCTTCTATGGGAGCTAAAGCGGAGAAAAAAATTCTAGCATAGCTAACTTTTACTCGCCATTCTTTTTGCTATTTCAATTTTCCGGTTTTTCCCAATAGGACCATTTTTTTGGAGGGGGGCAGCGGGGGGCGTTTCTCATTTTTTGATGTAATATGTCTATCGAAAGCTTATGCTTCATACATTACAAATCTAGCATAAAAAAATTTCTTACGTTACTCCGGTTCACGTTATGGACCCATAATGGGTTGAAATTTAAATTTCTCAAACTTCTTCGAGGTTTTTTGCCAAATCGGCATCAGAAAAAAAATTGTGCCAACGTGATGTGTGTATGACATCTGCGCCATATAAATATTATTCAGTCTTTTTTTATTGCAATTTTTTTATGTAAACCAATATGCATTATTTTTCATGCACAATTGCGCATTAAATGAAAATTGTAATGTAATTTTTGTAGTAGTACTTTATAATAATGAATAAAAGAAACACATTATTTAAAAGTATTTCCTGCACAATAAAATGTTTCCTGACGATTACAAAAAATATGTCCTGACAATTTAAAAAATAAAAACGCAATTGTCCAAGTTTTCACTTCTGTCGGCACTCCAAAAATGTCACTTTTTTTAGGGGGGGGGGTGAAAATTTTGTGGAAATAAGTCTTATTTTTTATTTATGTATGGATCCATATAAAAAAGTATGAGCTAGTGAACTTTGGAATCATTTTAATACAACTCATATTCCAAATATTAAAATAATTGAGAAAAATTATTAAAAAATTATTTTCAATTTAATCATTTTTATACTAAGTAAATGCAAATAAATTTCTTATAAATTGAATCTGGAATGTTTAGATAAGATTTTAATATTTACAAAATATAAAATACAGTACAATATATTAGGTTTACAGCTTTCTGAAAGACATAAAAATAGTAGGATAAACTTTAGATGAGTTCAAAATATTAGAATATTTTATTTTGCGCAACAATATTACTTTATTAATATGAAGTAAATGGTAGTTAATTTTTTGTAGCACCCTCTTTTGCTTTCATAATAGCGTACAATCGATCTTGCATATTATACATATCTGCTATTAAGAAACTAGTAAAAAAAACTGAGTCTGGAAAAAATTTCATTCTCTACCATCTGTCCTATCTCATAAGTTTCTTTGTCCTATCAGTTAATATTTGTTTTATGTTTTGCAGCCGCTCTAGTAGTAGCAGCACGCTTTGACTTGCTGTACGAAAATCCAGTAATGCATTTCATCTCAGATTTTAAAACATCAACAGTGCTGGTTGAGAAAACGCGGTATACGGAAAATGGATTTTTGAAAAATTCGTTTTCCTCTGTATATTAAAGAAAGTTTTCTTAATATGTTTTCTTGTACTTTCTAATTTTCCTGTTTTTCGTATTTCCTATAGGATACATTATTTTATATTCAAAAATATATGTGCCTATAGATATTTTCTTAAATGTTGTTGCCCCACCAGTGGCTGAGAGATTCTGCCCTCAAAACTGGTAGACGGCAGGCGCTGGATTAGAACAAAACCCAATAGCGCTCGTCAGCCCAATCATTCGGAGTTTTCCGTGGTTTTCTTCGAACTTTGGATTTCCTTGCGTAAATACGGGTTGGGTTCCCTTAGAAAGACCCCTCATCCCCCCACGGAGGGCACCCCCTTAGGGCCCATATCCCATGTGTTGTCCGTTTGGGAGCATATTTAGCAATTGTTTATAAATTGTTTATTGTATCCTGTTTCAAAAATAACAGGATGTTGGAACCTGTTACCAGCGCTACTGTGGAAGGATGTAACCTGTTAACCAAAAATAACCATATTTCCCATCTCTAGTTCTAGGACTTCATCTCGATACAGGACAGCCGTCACAGAACCCAGTTCAAAGATGTGCAGGTCGGTGCGGTATCCTAATGAAATCCCTGCCCACACCATAATGATCAGCCTAGGAATGCGTGGTGTTCGGTGATGTTTTGGGGCTTATTGCGTGTTCCTTGTTCATGTCATATCCTCACACGTTTGCCATCTAGCTGCAGAGCAAATCTTCGTTCGTCAGTAAACATGACATTGCCCCAGTCAGATACAGTCCAATTGACATGTTCTCGGCACCACTTTAATCGTGCTCATCTTGGTTGGATGGATAGAGGGACACAAACTCGAGGTACCAGGGCATACAGTCCACTCATATGTAATCTTCGGCGTACAGTAGCTGCAGTTATCGCCTTACCAATGGACGCTGTAAACATAGATGTCACACGTGTGGAGGTCGCTCTGCGATTCTGCTTGATTACAGTAGCAATATATCAATCTTCCACAGGGGTTGTAACCCTTGGGCGACCAACTACGTGCCTTCGGACAACTGCCTGTGTGGTTTGGAATTGTTTCCATAAACGTGAAATTACAGAATGATAAATGCCGAAGAAAAGAGCAACATCTGTGATCTACTGCCCTGCTTCAATACGCCCCACAGTACGCCAGCGCTCAGAATCTTCCATTCGCCTTCTGAAAGTCATAGAAACACGTATGTCTTCAAAACAAATTGTACGAAAATTTTAAACACCTTCTATCAGCATTTACAATCAACTTCTGTAACCCTTCATAAAGCTGGCTTCTTAGAAGACTGACTTTTTTGCATATTTCTTGACATGAAAGCGCGATTGGCTGTTACCTAACATATTTGCATGCTTCCATCTACCTCTGCAGCGATTTGCATTCTCTTTAATTCTGATTGGCTTCAGGAAATTAGCATTTTTCTCTCCGTGGAACTTTTCGAAGTGAGTGTAACCTGTTTCATTTACAAACAACAAAATAAGGTGCCGAAACGAAAAATTTTGGTACACCAAAAGTTTTTCAGGCATGTGTTTCTTTATATATTGACTTGAATTGATGACTAAGCTATTTTCTGGACACATTAAGTTCCAAATCACCGCATGCACATTGTTAGTATTTTACTATATAAAGGAATAATACCGGTTTAAACTTAAAGATAGTAATGGTCTAAATACAGGTTAATTAGAAAGGTCTAAATACCGGCTAGCCGATATTTAGAACGCTCAGGTTTTACTCTCTTGAAGAGAAGGAAAATAAATTAATTTAAAGAGTTCCATAATTATTACATTAATGTAAACGGTTCAAAAATAGTTCCAGTCTCATTTAGCAAAAAGAAAAAAGTAACTCTGGCCACAAGTATTTTAGAGTGAACTGGTTACCGAATCACTTCACAAAAAAAGCGTTGTTGAAAACCCCAAAGCGATATTAAAGCAATCAAAATGAAATGTATAATGACCTGATGTTCTGGCTGTTCCTTGTCTGTTTGTTGGCTGTGGTAACTTTGTCATATCTGGCACTTTAACCCCAGAATTCTCTTCTTTCTTAGGAAAGGTGAAAGAATTACCAGGTTTTCTGTTTATAAATCGGTTTACAAACAGAAAATAAAGGATAATTATATTAAAAATTATGTTTATAATATAATTATCCTGTACTGTTCTGCAGCTTGTTTCTCTTACTTGACATTTCTCATGTCGATAATACATTTTTCTCTGGAGAATCGATATAAATTTGAGATTTGCTAGGCTGTCGTCCATTTCTTTTGTTAATTCTACTAGCACTGGATATTGTGTAAGTTTGTACGTTTTCTGTTTGCAAAAATACTATAAAACGTTCTAATTTAAAGAAATTTGAGCTATTTCACTTCAATAAAAACTAATAGTAGAAATTTTTGACGAAAACTAGTTGAACTAAGGAGTGTATGGAAAAAAAATAAAATAAAAGGTAATGAAAAAATAAACTAGAAAAGGATTTAGGTTGTATAAATGTGCCCCGACAAAGACTGTATCAATGTGCCCCATACAGCCATTTTGAATAAAATGAATCGCAAATCTAATACTTCATAATTTATCTAACAATGAAGAATGAGGAACTGATAAAGAGTAGCTTTACGCGCCAGGGAGGGTATTCTTTTCGGTCGAAAATACTGGAACAGTTGTATAATACCATTTCAATTGTACAACTCAAATTTACTTAGGACCTACAAAAACAATTAATCACCCATCCCATTTCATCAAACTATTGAATCATTCCAAAACTTTCTGTATGTAGTTAATTTCACTGGTATCACCTTTTGGAGCTGTTGTGAAACTTCCTGTAATGACCCTGTGTCCTGTACAGGGGGTGTATCAATGTACCCCAAGTATCAATGTACCCCAGTTCCCCCTATATTTAGCTAATAGATTATGCACATTATATTGTGATTGCATTCGTGCAGGCGCAATAAAACATTGTATAATTAACCTGTTCATTTTTCTTCCAATATTTATTTTTTTCTAATTCTGAATGCGTGGTATATAGTACAATATTGTTTGTCATGGTTTCTGAAAAGAGCATTCTTTTATATAGAGACCTGCAAATTATAAGCAAAACACTGCTGAATATTTGGGATTGTTTTTTCTAGGTACTTAATAAACCGTCTAAAATTGCAAGTAACCACTCATCATTTGCCATATAGTGTAGAAATCCCTATTGAAACTTTTCAAAGTTCGTACAAATTAAATATACATATGGCTTCTTCAGAAAACTAAACTATTAAAGTAGTAAAAAAAGATGAATTTAAAGTTGAAATTTCAATAATTTTATCCTACAACGTTTTAAACGAAAGTTGATTTCGTACTTGGATTATTTTTTTTTTTTCTGTTTCTCTATTTTGACTTTTTAGGTGAGTTCGTAATTATGTAAATAAATGGCACCTATAGTTGACGTTCAGTCGGTCCGTCTGTCCGTCTGTCCGCACATAACAACGCAAAAACTACCCAACCAAATCGTTTGAAATTTAAAATACATAATTATTACATAATTTTGTCGAATAGTCATTTCAAATTTTGAAAATCGGATGCATAGATCAATTACAGGGACAATCAAAAGTATACCGTTACATTACGGTCAATGGGGAGAAAAGTTTCAAATGCATTTTAGTCGTTTGAAATTAAAAATATATGGTTATTACATAATGTTGTTGAGTCATTTCAAATTTTATAAAAATCGGATGCATAGATCAATTACAGGGACAATCAAAAGTATTCCGTTTTATTCGGTCAATGGGGAAAAAAAGTTTCAAATGCATTTTAATCGTTTGAAATTTAAAATATATTGTTATTACATAATTTTGTCGAGTCATTTCAAATTTTATAAAAATCGGATGCATAGATCAATTACAGGGACAATCAAAAGTATTCCGTTACATTACGGTCAATGGGGAAAAATGTTTTAAATGCATTTTAATGATGTTACAGTCATTCGAATGTAACAGAACACATGAACCTATGAAGTATTTATATATTAAAACATACATTCTGTACAATTTGTGATGCAAAGAACATTTATTATTAAATTACAGTGGCACACAAAAGTATTTCACTGCATAATGCTATCGGGAAAACATTGTTTGGGGCGTGTGTTAATAATATTAAACTACTTCGTATTTTATGAATATAATATACGTTGCTGAGGTGTAATGAAAGTTTTTTCCTATATATTTACAAGAACGCAAACAAGATTTCGACCACTATACTGTATCCGAAGTACCGTCTACTATAACAGCAAGATCTGGATATTTTTAAAACTTCGTTATCCTACGAACATACCTCACCCAACGCTATGCTTCACATGCAATTTTCAACTTGCTATAATTATTATTACTTTAACTGTACTGATTAATAACTCCAATGAATCAACTTGTTACGCCTTATTTTTTTAAACATTTTCTCACATTCTGTAAAATAAGATAGATTGTATAATAAATAGTGTACTATTGCGTATATTTATTCTCTCAAAATTGAGAACAAAAAATGTAAAGCAAATATTTTTGGAAAAGGAATAATTTAGTCAAAGTCATTCTTAGTTGTATAATAAATTAATGAGCGGAATTTATAAAAGAATTTATCAATCACTCAATCATCCGTTACCGTCATGTATATCGTTAATTTTGTCACTGCAGTTCTTCCTAAGATTGATGTTTTCGTGCGGAGGTAGTGTCTGCAAACAACAATCAGTCATCTTTTAACGAAGGCCTGCCTTAGTTATTGTCAGAGAATGCGTATTAAATATTATTACAGGAGACGTGGGAAAAAGATCTCGCATTTGTTTACATGCATATTCATTAACTCCAAGGCTTTGGATATTTGTATTTATTGTCAAAGATAATTCAACATGGTCTTTTCTTTTTATTCGAAGTGTAATCAACGGGGATGGGGGGAGGTCATCAGTTTTACACAATCTTTAATTAGAAGGCCTTTTTTTTTTGGGTGGGGGGTCTTTTTTCGTGTATTCTAGTTTAGTAATCGAATAAATTTTCAGATTTTTCTATTTAAACCTCCTCTTTAGAAACTATTCTTTACAAACTAATTATTATATTCAAAAATTCATTAAACTCAATGGAAGAAAGCTATATGTCATAGGAAATATTTACCATTTATTTAAAAAAAATAAATAAATAAATAAATAAAAAATTAGTACAATTGTTGCACCCATCCTTATAGCCACATGATCTAATTATTAATTTCCGTTTTGAGTTTTTATTAATGCAAATGTATTATATATAAAGCTTAACCTAAAGATTTTAGATTATATAATATTTTAATGTTGAAGAATAGGTAATAAAATTATGAAAAATGTAACATACAAAAATATACTCTAATCACAACGAATAAAATTTGCATATATGTTATAAAATAACATAACTAACATATTTATGTTCATGAAAACTCAAAATGGAAATTACTTTTTTCTATGTCCCTGCGTTGTTAAATGCATTAATTGAACTAAAATTTATCTATTTTTTAATAAATGGTGAGTGTTTCTTGTGAACAAATAACATTTTATTTCACGGATAATAAAATGGTTCATGGAATATAATAATTGACCAATAAAGAATAATTTCCGAAAACTAGGTTCATATCAAATAAATCTGAAAAAAAAAAATACATTAAATGAAGGTTTAAAATCTTGAGTACTGTAAAACTCATGAACGACCTTAAATCTTTTTCGCTTGTCGGTATTTTTTGTTTCTGTAAAATTTGAGGCAATAAATTTCAATGTAAAAAAATTGAAACAGAAATTGTTTAGTTAATGCCATTCAAAAAAAATGAAAAATGCCTGATGAAATTAATGCTGTTTGCGTGAATGAGCTATTACTAATCAATGTATTAATCTTCCAATTGCATTGTATATCAGTAATTTTGTCGCTCCGGTTCTTGCTTACAAGGAAAGTCTCCATACGGGCATACTCCAAAAAATCTGAAAAAATTACAGAATGTTCTTCTCATGAGAATATATACGTTTATAAAAAAAATGTTGGCGGAATCTCCATATAGCGTCCATAAAAAAAATAATGAAAATTTCGTTATTTGGCGATTTTTCACCCCTTGGCGATGGAATGCAATTTCAAAAAATACTTTTTGAAATCAAATACACTTGAAAGGAAAAGAAGTTTTATGTTGAACTTGTTTAGGTAAATTTAATTTAAATAACTTTATTTTTGTCAGTTTTATTTTGTTTTAAGAATAATTTTATTATATAGATATTTAAGGTGTTTATATTAATATTTAACCATTAAAATTTGCGATTTAAAATGAAATTAACAATTAAAACTAATTAAACTTGTTCCAAGCTCAAATTCCAATTGAGCATAGCATTGTCGATTCGATTTCGTTGCTATGGAAACATCTGACTTTTATTTTTGAATACGCTTAAATGTATAAAATAATTTTTCACAATATGAATTTTTTATACATGAAAATATTTTTTCCAGAGTTAAATTTAATAACTACAGCATCAAGCAAAATATATATGTAATGCAATATATATATGTATATATATAATATATTAAAGTCTCATTTTTTATGTTTAAATTCACTAAATACTGTGTACACGCATTCTAAAAGTCTACTAACAAACAATTTTCAGTTACAAGAAAATCGTTTGCTTTTGGCGAGGAAAAATGCTGCTCGCCAAATCGCGTGACGCTTTCTTCTTTTCACGCCAAATATTCGAAAGTATTTTATTTTTTTACAAAATTTCTACTGTATTTCCACCGCTAATTTTGACTGATCCTTTAGTATACATACATGCGTAGTTTAATTAATATTTTTTTTTCAAAAGATTCTGAGTACGCTCAGTAGGGAGACTTTCCTATTTAGATTAAAGTTCTCGAGAGGAGATTCTGACTACAGGCAACAATCATCCATATCTTAGCGAATGTCATCCTTACTGATTTTCGAAAAATGGAGTTACAGGTTATTATAAAAGACGTGGGAAACAAATCACGCATTTATTTTTACTTTGTTCTATTTTTACAAGAATAAAGTATTGGATTCATGACAATTTTTGAAATTCCGTTTTCGACGGCTTTATGTGTTTTAAGGGCAAGAGAACCCGAAAAACAAGTTTTTACAAAATGTCGGTGAGTCTGTCTAATTGTATGTGACAAAAATTTTGTGTTCGCTCTATCTCAAGAACTAACGCGCGGAATTCACAAAACTTTAGATTCTGTGAGATTTTGATATAAATTAGATCTGATTAGTTTTTAGTGTATATCGCTCAACAGGTAGCGCTCTATGCAGTATTATTCCACAATAGCCACCTATTTCTTAAGAATTAGTGCATGGATTTTCATAAAATTACAGGTTTAGTTAGTACTTGATATAGCATGGGGCTTGTTATGTTTTGATGTAAATTGCTCAACAGGTAGCACTGCCATGGTGCATTATTAGTAATTATCTCAAGAACTAATGTACGAAATTTTCTCAAACTTCAGATTCAGTTAGTTCCAGACATTGATTGGTGCTGGTAAGTTTTTGTTGTAAATCGCCCTACAGATGACGCTGATATGCTGATTTTTTTTCACGATTTCGCAATAAATGTATCTCAATAACTAACGCGCGAACTTCACAAAACTTTTGATTCTGTGAGATTTTGATATAAATTAGATCTGATTAGTTTTTAGTGCATATCGCTCAACAGGTAGCGCTCTATGCTGTATTATTCCACAATAGCCACCTATTTCTTAAGAATTAGTGCATGGATTTTCATAAAACTACAGGTTTAGTTAGTACTTGATATAGCATTGGGCTTGTTATGTTTTGGTGTAAATTGCTCAACAGGTAGCACTGCCATGGTGCATTATTAGTAATTATCTCAAGAACTAATGCACAAAATTTTCTCAAACTTCAGATTCAATTAGTTCCAGATATTGATTGGTGCTGGTTAGTTTTTGGTGTAAATCGCCCTACAGATGACGCTGATATGCTGAATTTTTTTCATGATTTCGCAATAAATATATCTCAAGAACTAATGCATGGATTTTCATCAAACTTCAGATGCAGATAGTACCTGATAAAAAATTTATCCTGATTAGTCTGGCGGTGTTATGCAGATTTTTTAAAGGATTTACAATATTTCTATCTCAAAAGCTAACGCACGGATTTTCATCAAATTTTAGATTCAGGTATAAGTTGACATGTGTTGTTGCTGACTAAACTTTGTTTTAAACCACCTAATCGGTGGCACTGCTATGCCTCATTTCTCAAGAAGTATTAACTTGCATAAGATAGAAGAAGGTTTTGGGATTGTCACATCTGACTAGTTTAATATACACACTCAGACCAAGATTTTAAAGAATTGTCTGTGAATACTCTGGGTATAAAAATATTATTTTTTTTTTCCTTTCCTAAGATAGATTTAATTTTTCATGCATCTGTGCAAAAATATTTCAAATTTTATTCGATTTTCGTACATTTTTATTTTTAAATTAATTATATGCTGACTGTGGAAAACCATCTTTTAAAATTTATATTTTATCTAGTCAAAATTGCTTTTTATTGAAAATTACAACCTTACAGATAAATAAATACTTTTTGATACAAAAAATAATTTTAAAAATCAAGTACTCCGATAAAATAAACTAGTCGGATTTGGTAATCCCAAACTTTCTTCTATCTCATAAACTTCAATACTCCCAGGAAATGAAAGATAGAAGTGTCATCAAGTTTACACCAACCTAATTACAGTAATTTACACCAAAATATAATCTGCAATAACTTATTTCAAGTTTTAACTGAATCTGAAATTTGATGAAAATCCGTGTATTGGTATCTGAGGTAGCAGAAATCGCAGAAATCGTAAAAAAATAACTGGATGAAAGCTCCACCTGTTGAGCCCTTTACTCTAAAAACAAGTAAGAAAAGTCATGCGTTAAGCATAGATTATAAAACACTTTCCTACACTTTCCGAAATCTTTAATAAACTTCGTTATCCAGGGAAATAAGGTGATACTGTCCATAACCAAATATGTATTCCAATACTTTTGAACAGTCCTGTATTTGACTAGTCGGTTGATATATATATATATACATATATATGTACTATATAATGGTGAAATTTAGTTTAGCCAGAAAACGCCTAACTGGTTGATATTTTTCTTCTAGCAATTTATACTAATAGATGGAAACATACTTTAGTGCTTTTGTTTAGCTCTGTAGTTTACCTAGTACATTTATTACACGCCAGTATTTTTCTAACATTTAGTTCAAATAAAAATATTCTTTAAACTACTGAAGCTACATTTCCAGAAATTATCATCCATAGGCGACCACCTATCCAGTTCTTTGAGTGACCATGATATCATTTTATCTAGATTATACAAACATTTCTTATAAACTGAATGCGATTCAACTTAAAAATGCAAAACTTAATTGAAAACCACCTGTAAAGAAATTACGCTCATATTTCAGTAACCTTTACGAGCTCCTTTGTGTAACCCTGTATACCTAAATTGTGCAACTATTAGCATTTATATGTGCATACATTTAGTGAAACTTAAAAGCAAATAACATAATTAAAAATGCATTTCATCCATCGAACAGTCATCATCCATAACTTAAAGTACTTCGAATAGATTATACAATTTAAAATTTTTTGTGTGTCCAAAATTACTTATAAAAATATGTCAACAAAATTAATTATAAAAAATTCACTGCTTTTTTACAAATGGTAGAAAGCTGAATCAAATTAATTCTTTTAAAAATTTATAACTTTTATAAATACTAGCAAAAGCCGTGCTTTGTTTGGATTCGCGAAGCATTATTTCATAAGATAAATATTTGAAAGGAACATTACTTTTTTATATTATTTTCGCATTTTTACTAAGCAAAAAACGTTATCTCATGTTTTGGCGCATTTAAATTTTAGGAATGTAAATTCAGCCAAATAACTAAGAATTTCCTCGGAATTTTTTATTTATGATATAAGGCTGGTATAAATAAAAATATTTTCGAAGCAGAATTTTACAAAATATATGTTTTTTTATTTTTTTAACTAAAAGCTTTAAAGATGTTTTTACATTTTCCAATGGCCAGTAACGGCGTTCGTTCTGGCCAATAAGTGTTCTTTTTCTCGACATTTTTAAATTACTAATACATTCCAGAAATTATTTATAAACGTAGATAATATATTTAATTTGGTTGAATTAAATTATTCTTCAATCAATTAAAATGTTCTTAAATTATTCTTTAATCTTTCATTTCGAATACCAGACTTAAGAAACTTATCAAATTTAACAAAATATTCACTTTAAATACCAAATATAAGAATTAATTTTACTTGTTTACGATTCTTTTTGTTGCCACTTTACCAAAGTAAATCCCTAAATAAATAAATCATAATGTAATTCTTTTAAAATCCGTAAGTATAAACTGCATAAATAATTTTGGCAGAATAATGAAAATATATTTTATTTAATTAATCATGATTCTATCTATAATTACTAACCCCATGGTTTATTTTAATTCTGAAAATAAAAAGATACGCGTTCAATTTTTTATTTACAAAAATGCGTCCATAATAGAAAAACATATAGAATAAATTAATTATTAAAATAAAATTTTTTAAAGGTTATTCTGTAAAAAAAATAACATTCTGCAAATCTACATATCATAATTTATTCTTATGTTTAATTTCAAGTCAAAATACTGAATAGATTTTTTATAAAGTGTACGACAAACTGTAACTTGAGTGGCCTAGTAGAGGATTCGCTTCGCTCATCCTAATAAAATATATATATAATAATATATATAACAGGGAAATATATAAAAATATATTTCCCTGTTTGATTCTTATGAAAGAAAACAGGAAATATAAGATTTTTAATTAGCTTTCTCGACATATAACCGTAAATTAATTATTATTTAACTATTAATCGATAAGAGCGTTTTTTTAACATTACATTTTTCATTTTTAATTTATAGTTTATTTTCTAATTTTAAGTCTTTAAAGTGTTTCATTGTTGCAATTTCACAGTGCTCCGATATATTCTAAACAGCATTTATTAGCGCATCTTTAAAGCCATGATTTTTTTCAACTCCGATGTAACTAATTGAATTACAGAACATAATTGGGGATTTATCACCTGTTTAATTAAAAAATCGTCTGCTTTTTATCCCAGTGCTTTTCCCTCTGCGTAGGGATAATATGTGTTTTTCCCTCTGCTAACTAACTATCCAGATATAAAAATGTATCAGAAAGAGCAGAGGGAAAATATATGCTTTTCCCTCTGCGTAGGGATAATATGTGTTTTTCCCTCTGCTAACTAACTATCCAGATATAAAAAACCAAGTAATGCCTCAGTCCTCGTATCAACCTAGTGAGATTGCTCCTGAAACATCTAATAATACAAATTTGTCCATAAATTCATGTCTTGGGGAAATAAATTCAAAATCATTTGGCATACTTGCAACTGCGCTAATTAATGTGAAAGATAATTATGGAGGCAATAAATTATTGAGATGTATAATAGATGTCGGAAGTACTAACAATTTTATAAGTGAGCGTGCAATACAATTATTAGGTATAAAAAGAAATTCTGCTAATTTACAGATTAAATGTTTGGGAATGGGATACTCCGAAGAGACACGTGGCGTTGTAAGATTGGAATTTTCTCCACATTTTGATAAACAAAACACACGATTAGGTACTTTTTATATTTTGAAAAAGATAACGAGTAATCAACCAGTTGTATCATATGATATTAATGCATTCAGTCATTTAAAGAACATAACACTAGCTGACCCTAAGTGGAATGAACCGGGACCAATAGACTTATTATTTGGCGTGTCATTATCATTATCTATAATTAGAGGAGAAAAAATATTTGGAAAACCAGGACTGCCTTTTGCAGTAAATTCAGATTATGGGTGGTTAATAACAGGAGATAGTGATACTTTTTCAGAAAATAAACCAAATATTATAGTTAATTTTGCAAATGTTGAAACAGATTATGCAAAAAGATTCTGGGAGTTAGAAAACATCCCCTCAAAAGAAATATACACAAATGAAGAAAAATATTGTGAGGAAATTTTTGATTCAACTCATTCACGTGATACTAAGGGAAGATATATTGTGCGTTTGCCATTTAAAAAGCAATGTAAAGAATTAGGGGAATCAAAATCGTTAGCTATAAAAAGATTTCTAAATTTAGAAAAACGATTTAATAGAGAGTCCGATTTGTATGAAAATTATTGCATATTTATGAATGAATATCTTGAAATGGGACACATGGAGAAAATACCAAAGAGTGAAATTCAAAAACCCGTTAATGAAATTTACTATCTGCCACATCATCTAGTAATCAAGGAATCTAGTACAACAACCCGTCTTAGAGTTGTGTTTGACGGTAGCGCAAAAACTATAAATAATGTTTATCTTAATGAAAATTTAATTGTAGGTCGTAGGGTTCAACAAGAGTTATTTTTTATTTTGTTAAGATTCCGTACACACGCTATAACTATTAATGCTGACATTGCAAAAATGTTTCGTCAAATTAAAATATTTCCTGAAGATCAAAATTTTCAAAGAATTCTCTGGAAGGATAAATTTTCCGATGATATAAGTGATTATCGTCTTACTACAGTTACATACGGACTAACGTCTAGCCCCTATTTAGCTACTAAAGTTCTACAGAAATTAGCGTTGGATGAAAAATTAAATTTTCCATTAGCGTCAAATGTTGTATTACGTGATTTTTACGTAGACGACTTACTTACAGGTGCATCATCTCCCGAAGAAGCTATAAAATTAATATCAGAGTTACAAGAATTAATGAAAAGAGGCGGATTTGAGTTAAGCAAGTGGGCCTCGAATGACATTAGTGTACTAAAAAACATTCCTGAAAATTTAATTCAGTCTAAATCAGATTTATCAATTGAAAACGATAACTCAATAAAGATGTTAGGATTAAAATGGGACTCAAATCGCGATGTCTTTAAAATTAGTGTCACCATAGAACCAACATTAAAAGAAGTCACAAAGAGATCCATATTGTCAGATATAGCAAAATTTTTTGATCCACTTGGTTGGATCTCCCCCTTTATAATTTCTGCAAAAATTCTACTTCAGGAATTATGGAAAAGTAATCTGGCATGGGACGATCCTGTTCTACTTCTGATTAAAAATAGGTGGATAAAAATTCGGGAAGAACTCGCATGTTTAACATCAATTACTGTGCCTCGTTTAGCAATTATTCCTTCAGCTAACACATTTGAAATTCATTCATTTAGTGACGCTTCCTTAGGGGCATATGGTGCAGTTGTTTACTTAAGATCCTTATCAAATGATTCGGCTGTATCAGTTAGAATATTAGCAGCAAAAACAAGAGTTGCACCTTTAAAAACAATAACTTTACCTAAATTAGAATTGAGTGCCGCCCTGCTGTCAGCCCGTTTGGTAAAAACTGTTTTTGATTCATTGTGTTTGAACATCTCTAAAATTAATTGTTGGACGGATTCAACAATAGTTCTTTCTTGGCTATCAACCGAATCAAGAAGATGGCAAACTTTTGTTGCGAATCGTGTTTCTGAAATACAGCAACTTGTTCCGTCTGAGTGCTGGCATCATATAAAGGGAAAGGAGAATCCAGCAGATTGTTCATCAAGAGGTCTATCACCCTCAGAATTATCATTGCATGATCTGTGGTGGAATGGCCCCAGTTGGCTCAGTGATCCATTTTTCACTTCTCCAAAATCACAATTAGGGAGTGTTTTCTGTGACGAAGCTTTATTAGAACAAAGGGAAAATTATTTTTGTGCTACAACCCAATTAAGTGTGGAAATGCCAATTCTCTCAAATATATCATCATTTACTAAGCTAAAACGTGCTATTGCTTGGTGTTTGAGATTTCTTACGAATTCTCGTTTACCTGTTTCAAAAAGAAACTTCGGCTTTCTTACACATACAGAAATTCAGAGTGCAAAAAAAATAAAAATATAGAAAAAAAAAAAAAAAAAAAAAAAAAAAATGTTGTGTCGATATATTTGAAGAAAGCAGTAGACTGTATAATCACTTTTCACATAATTTAATAACACATTTCACATAATAAAATCCGCTGAGGGAACACAATGCACACATCGTCGAGATTCACAGACTCAACTATAAAGTAAACATAATAGAACAATAATATCCCTGCGCAGAGGGAAAAACACATATTATCCCTACGCAGAGGGAAAAGCACTGGGATAAAAAGCAGACGATTTTTTAATTAAACATACTCCCGGCCTTGAAAGCCGAAAGGGTTTCAAAAATTTACTCTAAAGGTAATTTACACAATTTAGTTATTGGCCTTTTTAATTCACTATTTTCAGTTTTCAGGGTAACTACACGAACCTTTTTATCAGATCCAGGGTGAGTTTTGATCACTCTAGCTAATTTCCATTGTAAAGGGGAGAGACCTTCATTTTTTATTATAACTAAATCACCTATTTTAATATTAGGCTCTTCTTTAAACCATTTTACTCTCTGTTGAAGGGTCGAAAGGTACTCATTGCTCCATCTTTTCCAAAAGTGTTGTTGTATTTTCTGCACTAATTGCCACCTGGTCAATCTTGATGCAGGTACCTCTGAAATATCTACTTCTGGTACTGAAGTAAGAGGAGCACCAATTAAAAAATGACCAGGGGTTAAGGCCTGTAAATCATTAGGATCTGAACTTAAAGGACAAAGGGGTCTAGAATTTAAACATGCTTCGATTTGAGCTAAAAGAGTTGAAAGTTCTTCAAATGTCAAAACTAAATTGCCAACGGTTCTTTTTAAATGAAATTTCATCGACTTTATACCAGACTCCCAAAGTCCTCCAAAGTGAGGGGCTGAGGGTGGATTGAAATGCCAATTTATTTCTTCTGAACTTAAGTATTTTGTCACTTCTTCATTATGCTGAGAAGAAGCCACAAATTTATACAATTCTTTCAACTCCTTGCCCGCACCGACAAAATTTTTGGCACAATCACTTACAATTTCTTTTGGTTTTCCTCGTCTGGATATAAATCGCTTCAGACAAGCTACAAAAGCCTGAGTAGATAAATCAGTCACTAATTCAATGTGAATTGCATGAGTAGAAAAACATATAAATAATGAAATATAACACTTAAAAGATTTTGAACCTCTACCTTTTTTAAATTTACACAATATAGGTCCTGCATAGTCAATTCCTGTAATAAGGAACGGACGGGTAGGTTGCACTCTAGTTGTAGGTAAATCAGCCATGATTTGTTTAGCTGTAGAAGCAGAAGCACGAGCTCAGATTACACAATTCCTTACGAACTTTCTTACAGCACTTCGTCCACTTAAAATCCAAAATTTCTGTCTGATAACACACAATAGTTGCTGAGGGGCAGCATGAAAATGAGATAAGTGAAAATATCTGATAATCAACACTGTCACTGGATGATTTTTTGGTAACAATATTGGATGGATTTGTTCTTGTGTGAGATTTGAATGACGAAGACGTCCTCCAACTCTGAGTATTCCTTCTTTATCAAGGAATGGAGAAAGATTAATCAGTTTGCTATTGCGAGGTAAACACTTACCAGAAGTCATACATTTAATGTCATCAGGAAATGATGACTCTTGCACTTGTTTAATTATCACCTTTAAGGCACTCTGAATTTCTGTATGTGTAAGAAAGCCGAAGTTTCTTTTTGAAACAGGTAAACGAGAATTCGTAAGAAATCTCAAACACCAAGCAATAGCACGTTTTAGCTTAGTAAATGATGATATATTTGAGAGAATAGGCATTTCCACACTTAATTGGGTTGTAGCACAAAAATAATTTTCCCTTTGTTCTAATAAAGCTTCGTCACAGAAAACACTCCCTAATTGTGATTTTGGAGAAGTGAAAAATGGATCACTGAGCCAACTGGGGCCATTCCACCACAGATCATGCAATGATAATTCTGAGGGTGATAGACCTCTTGATGAACAATCTGCTGGATTCTCCTTTCCCTTTATATGATGCCAGCACTCAGACGGAACAAGTTGCTGTATTTCAGAAACACGATTCGCAACAAAAGTTTGCCATCTTCTTGATTCGGTTGATAGCCAAGAAAGAACTATTGTTGAATCCGTCCAACAATTAATTTTAGAGATGTTCAAACACAATGAATCAAAAACAGTTTTTACCAAACGGGCTGACAGCAGGGCGGCACTCAATTCTAATTTAGGTAAAGTTATTGTTTTTAAAGGTGCAACTCTTGTTTTTGCTGCTAATATTCTAACTGATACAGCCGAATCATTTGATAAGGATCTTAAGTAAACAACTGCACCATATGCCCCTAAGGAAGCGTCACTAAATGAATGAATTTCAAATGTGTTAGCTGAAGGAATAATTGCTAAACGAGGCACAGTAATTGATGTTAAACATGCGAGTTCTTCCCGAATTTTTATCCACCTATTTTTAATCAGAAGTAGAACAGGATCGTCCCATGCCAGATTACTTTTCCATAATTCCTGAAGTAGAATTTTTGCAGAAATTATAAAGGGGGAGATCCAACCAAGTGGATCAAAAAATTTTGCTATATCTGACAATATGGATCTCTTTGTGACTTCTTTTAATGTTGGTTCTATGGTGACACTAATTTTAAAGACATCGCGATTTGAGTCCCATTTTAATCCTAACATCTTTATTGAGTTATCGTTTTCAATTGATAAATCTGATTTAGACTGAATTAAATTTTCAGGAATGTTTTTTAGTACACTAATGTCATTCGAGGCCCACTTGCGTAACTCAAATCCGCCTCTTTTCATTAATTCTTGTAACTCTGATATTAATTTTATAGCTTCTTCGGGAGATGATGCACCTGTAAGTAAGTCGTCTACGTAAAAATCACGTAATACAACATTTGACGCTAATGGAAAATTTAATTTTTCATCCAACGCTAATTTCTGTAGAACTTTAGTAGCTAAATAGGGGCTAGACGTTAGTCCGTATGTAACTGTAGTAAGACGATAATCACTTATATCATCGGAAAATTTATCCTTCCAGAGAATTCTTTGAAAATTTTGATCTTCAGGAAATATTTTAATTTGACGAAACATTTTTGCAATGTCAGCATTAATAGTTATAGCGTGTGTACGGAATCTTAACAAAATAAAAAATAACTCTTGTTGAACCCTACGACCTACAATTAAATTTTCATTAAGATAAACATTATTTATAGTTTTTGCGCTACCGTCAAACACAACTCTAAGACGGGTTGTTGTACTAGATTCCTTGATTACTAGATGATGTGGCAGATAGTAAATTTCATTAACGGGTTTTTGAATTTCACTCTTTGGTATTTTCTCCATGTGTCCCATTTCAAGATATTCATTCATAAATATGCAATAATTTTCATACAAATCGGACTCTCTATTAAATCGTTTTTCTAAATTTAGAAATCTTTTTATAGCTAACGATTTTGATTCCCCTAATTCTTTACATTGCTTTTTAAATGGCAAACGCACAATATATCTTCCCTTAGTATCACGTGAATGAGTTGAATCAAAAATTTCCTCACAATATTTTTCTTCATTTGTGTATATTTCTTTTGAGGGGATGTTTTCTAACTCCCAGAATCTTTTTGCATAATCTGTTTCAACATTTGCAAAATTAACTATAATATTTGGTTTATTTTCTGAAAAAGTATCACTATCTCCTGTTATTAACCACCCATAATCTGAATTTACTGCAAAAGGCAGTCCTGGTTTTCCAAATATTTTTTCTCCTCTAATTATAGATAATGATAATGACACGCCAAATAATAAGTCTATTGGTCCCGGTTCATTCCACTTAGGGTCAGCTAGTGTTATGTTCTTTAAATGACTGAATGCATTAATATCATATGATACAACTGGTTGATTACTCGTTATCTTTTTCAAAATATAAAAAGTACCTAATCGTGTGTTTTGTTTATCAAAATGTGGGGAAAATTCCAATCTTACAACGCCACGTGTCTCTTCGGAGTATCCCATTCCCAAACATTTAATCTGTAAATTAGCAGAATTTCTTTTTATACCTAATAATTGTATTGCACGCTCACTTATAAAATTGTTAGTACTTCCGACATCTATTATACATCTCAATAATTTATTGCCTCCATAATTATCTTTCACATTAATTAGCGCAGTTGCAAGTATGCCAAATGATTTTGAATTTATTTCCCCAAGACATGAATTTATGGACAAATTTGTATTATTAGATGTTTCAGGAGCAATCTCACTAGGTTGATACGAGGACTGAGGCATTACTTGGTTTTTTATATCTGGATAGTTAGTTTCTCGTCTTTCATAGTGTAATAAGCTATTATGACTCTTCAAATTACATTTTAAACAAACTCTTTTTGACTGACAATTGGTTAATTTATGATCAGCAGATAAACATGCAAAACAAAGATTTTTTTTTTTTACAAATTGCACTCTTTCACGAACAGATAATTTTAGAAACTCACTACATTTAGGTATTTTATGACTTGGTGAAGAACAATATTTACACTCACTATTTTTAACAGAAACATTCATCGCAGTTAATTTAGGATAACTGTTTTTCTTATAAACACTATTTCCTTTAGCAGATTGTAATGAACGGGCATAATCTTTCAGAAAATTTATTAATTGATCTAACGTTGGAAGTTCGTCATTTTTTAACTGCCGTTCCCACCACAGTTTAATATTAGAGTCAAGTTTTTGCAAAAGTAAATAAATCAACAAAGTTTCTGAAAAGCCACTTACCTTCTGATCCAAGATTTCGAAAGATCGGACACATTCATTCGTCATATCCACTAAATTAAGTATTGCTGCCGGTGAATCGCCTTGCACGAATGTAAAATTTAATAATCTTCTAATGTGAGAATATATTAATTCTCTTTTATTTGAAAACCGTTCCGTTAATAATTCCCATGCTACATTGTATTTCGAATCTTCAATAGGAATTGATTTTATTATTTTTAACGCGTCTCCATGACACGATAATTTTAAATATTGCAGTTTCTGAGCAGGCGATAAATTTTCATTTTCGTGTATACTTGCTGTAAACAAATCTTTGAAGCTTAACCATTCATGAATATTTCCACTGAAAGATGGTAAAGAAAGTTTAGGTAATTTCATTTCACTCACCTTCTTTTTTGGATTGTCCATATTTATTTTTCTAGCATTAATTTCACGTTCAATTTTTACCGTTAATTCATCTAAGATGTCTTGTTGTTCATCCTTCTCTTCTATAAATAAATCTATGTCTTTTTCTTCACATGCATAAAAAATCGATTTAAATAAATTCTTTAACTCTTCGTCTAATTTTTCAATTTCTTTTTTAAATAACTGAATTTGTTCTAAGTCACACACACTCAAATCAGTTTTGAAGAATTTATTTTTCACTCTTGTAATTGAAGATTTTAAAACTTTTTTATCAGTCAATATTTTCTTATCCATTTTTTTTCTTGTGTTATTCTATTTGGCACAATTCCAATTAGATCATTTTACTTTCGAATGAATTTCACTCACGAATTATTCTATTAACTTTTTTACTTAAATTTCGCAATACTCCGGCTGCGATGCCGACCAAAATGTTGTGTCGATATATTTGAAGAAAGCAGTAGACTGTATAATCACTTTTCACATAATTTAATAACACATTTCACATAATAAAATCCGCTGAGGGAACACAATGCACACATCGTCGAGATTCACAGACTCAACTATAAAGTAAACATAATAGAACAATAATATCCCTGCGCAGAGGGAAAAACACATATTATCCCTACGCAGAGGGAAAAGCACTGGGATAAAAAGCAGACGATTTTTTAATTAAACATCACCTATGGCTGGTAATTGGGAAAAGGCTTAATATTAATGTATTAATTAATAAAACGTTGCAAAAATGTTCTATTGTCATCATCAGAAACATATTTTTCTACGCAATTTTTATAATTCTAGCGTATCAGGAAGTGGGTTAAAACTGGATTGCAAAATTCCATCGTTACATACAAATACCAGATTAAATTAAATAAAAGAATGTAAAACAAAAAATCTCCAACGCCACATGAGTCGGAAAATAATGCGACACTAATTATAAGAGCAATTAAACAGGGTAAAAACATTGAATCTGACGCAGCACCATTGTGAAACGCTAATAATTTGATAGTTAATATACAGCGATTTTTATACTCATTTCTAATATCTTATTAATTATTAATTATTTTAGGCATCTCTGAAGTGTGAATTTAGGAGGCGTACTTTCAATTGTTACTTCGTTAAGATTTTTTAACGGACATTTTTTTTCTTTTCCGAAATCAAAATAAGCCAATAATACAAAATGAACCACGGTATCGCTGCTTCCAATCCAGATTAATTTCGGAAATCTGGGAAATTTTTAAAAAATCATTTATAACAGATTTTAAAAAAATTCTGATTTCTCTTAAATTTTACTAAGATGCTAAGAAAAACTATGAAAATACGGGTATTTTATGATTTTTTAAAAAAAATACGTATATATTTGTACACACGCATTCAGGATTTGCACAGTATATCCACTATTAAATTGTAAACATGCGATATTGCTATAGTGCTTAATAATCTTCGCATTATTGTTGGTAGAATTCTTTAAAATTTACATGGCAAAATCAACAGTCGACCGACAGTTTTCTACATGCAAATTCGAGAATTAGGGATCTTCAAATTTTTGGCTTTCTTCTTTTAAATGATATATATAAGATTTGCTTAGATGTCCATCTGCATATTAAAACGAACCTAATGGCAATTTTAACAAAATATTTCTAATCTTCGGTACAAGCAATGCCTAGACACCAAGTTTCAAGCCATTTAAATGATAAGTTTTTGAATTATAAATATTAAAAATTCAGTGTTTCTAATGTTAAATTACAATTTCATATTATTCTAATATCTGCTGAAGTTACAGGGTAAAGCGCAAAAGTATAGTCTGCTAATATAGCAGTACCTTATATCTTGTGAAAGAGAAGTCGCGCTCTAATGAAAAAGTTTTTAAACAATAGTTTTTTAAGCTTACTCAACAGTTTGTGGTGCTTTTGCATTCATTCTATCGATTTTAGTACTAATACTTCCCCAGTTGTGTTTCCAAGTGTGGAATATTTTGAAGGTTACATTTTCAAGAGTAAGTTTTTTGAAGAAGGTAAGTGATTTTAAAATGATTCAACATATCTATAATTTTAGTTTACTTATATTAATGTTTTCTAATTATTAGTTTGGGTTTAAGTTAATTTTCTTTTTGTCAGTAAAGTATTAGTATTAGTAATCCATGTAGAATTTCCAATATGGTACCACCAAGGATTCCCAAATATGGATATAGTGCCATATTTGGACCTCCTTTTTTCGTGTATTATCTATTTACTTTATCTTTGCATATTGTTATGAATTTTGTAAATATTTAGTGTTTGTTCCCAAAAATAATGTAATTAGTTCAATTACGCTAGCTTTATAAATAAATATTAGTTTTCGTTCCATTAAAATACCTCAATTTATTAATTTTCCGCAAGCAAATAAACCCTATTGGATTACAATAGAAGTCTGTGGGATTTTGGTCAAATATTAGAGATATCGCCAAATTGGCGTAACTTTTGGCGAATAATTTTAGTCGCAAAATTTAGCAGTATATCGCCAAACTGGCAACAAACTTGGCGACATTTGGTGACAGAATTCCCCCTCCCCCCTTGTCGTGCGAGGGGGTATCTTCTTATAGATATGAAAATACGTTAAATGCTGTTCCGTGTTTCTCAAGGCGATTTCAGAAAATTCTACCATTAGAAAATTACCATTAGCAGAATGTTTTCGAACGTGGGAAAAAAGAGGGATAGATGCACCAAATATTTTGAGTGGTCTCACAAGGATTGTGGGAAGAGGAAACTGACTTATTTCTGTGCAACCCATGTTTTGAACTTTCTTTTGCGTAATTTTATCATACTTTTTTTTTTTACTTTAAAGTCAATTATTTGTTTTCTACTGTTTACTTTTATTTCATCATAACTGCTCATTTGAATAATTTTGATTATTTATCTTAGGGTAGTTATCTTAAGGTAGAAAATTATTTTATGTGATGCTTTGCATAAGCTTATTTTATATTTTAGAAAAATACTTTTTCTGACTAAATATTTCAGTTTAATAAATTTAATATATGTGAAAGATGTGTCGTTTTATTTTAATATCCTAAAATCTTGATTTCCTTTCCATTTTTGGCGTGTATATCGAATATGGCACTGGTATTAGGGACCCAAAGTATACTATATTAAAAACCCCTTTCTCTGAATCCTGAAAATGACACACCACATTTTTTTCACAAGCTGTATTAATTTTTCAACAAACTTAATTCTAGAAACTTATAGAGATGAAATGTATTACAACAAGTAATTTTTTGGTAAAAAAAAAAAAAAAAGCATTTGAAAATAATCAAAAAATGACATCAACAAAAAGTGGTTCATATTAGGGCACTTTCCCCAACTCCTAATATGCTAATTTTTTACGTATCAATCTTGACACACACGCATATATATATATATAATATATATACACACACAAATAATAATAATTTTAATTGATACTGATAATACCAGTATATCTCAATTCCCAGTAGATTTCCCAGCTAATTTAGAAATTACAAAAAACCTGCTTTCTAATAATACCATTAACTTTTTAGATCTTAAAATTATATTAAAAGAAAACAAATTAATAACTGATGTATATGGCAAACGGAATGAATTTAATTTTAAAGTTAATACATTTACTAATTTTAAATCATGTCTTCATAATTCTGTATCGTAATAAAATCCTTAATCATATATATAGAATAAAATGTTTATGTTCTTCTCATCTAATTAATGCAAATATTAAAAAGCTAATTTATGACGCACTAAATAATGGTTTTCCTAAAAAAAATTCATATATTTTTTAATATACAATTAGTCAATACATGATCTCTAAAATAATTAACACATTGCATAAAAAAAGTACAAAAAAAATATTAAAACGTAAAAATAGTAATAAAAATTAAATATGTAAAAAAATATATAAAAAATGTATATAATAGGATGACTGGGTGGGTGGATGTTAGAGTACGGAGGAGGGCGGTATAACGATTATTTCGTTATATATTGGTTAATTTCTTAAATTATTCCTTTGCACCCCCTTCTCTTTTCAATTCAAAATTAGTTTTAAATTGTCCTTCATTTCTTTTCCATTTTCCTCGCTTATTATTTCTCTAACCGAAAATCTGCAGCTGCCCAAGATTATCTGTGAGAAATACACCCACATTTTTAATCAACCATTCAAAACAATTTCCAGATGTCGGCTATTTCTGATCGAATCAATTCTTCATTACCTTATAAGGAGATCCTCTCTGTATCGCGGTTAAAATTTATGTTTACGCTTCTTTTTTCTTTCTTGACAAAATCCTAAAAAGAATTTAACATCTGCGCATTAAAATCTGGTGCCCCTTCTGTGTGCTTCTTTGCTTAGACATAACAACACGTGTAACATTTATCTATTGGCAACCATATCCTTTCCCCATCCCAGCTGGGCAGCCAAATTGAATTCTGATCATGCCGGTTGCATTTTAACTGTAATTTGGCGTATACTATCCATTGTGCATGGGCGAACTTGTGTATGTTGGCGATTTACTTTCACGCCAAAAGTGGCGGTTTGTTTCTATGTACGAAGACACTTGACTCACTGCTCTTGACTGAATAAGATGTAAATCTCTGTTCGGAGATTTTCACCGATTATTATAAGTGTACCACCCCCCCCCCCCCTATTACTACATGTTTAAATAAAAAGTGACTTAACAATCATTGTGGGGGTTTTTTGCTATCTTCACATCTGGACCTGGACTACTATACTTTATTTCGTTTCTTCTAAGTGTTCTAACAAAATATCTGCTACTACAAAACGTCCCTACAGGCGGTGTTGTCTGGATAATACGCAATTGTTAATTAATAATTTAAAAAAAGAGAGTGGGAAATGCATTTGTTAAATTGAAAAACAAATTATAATGGATGTTTAATTGACACTAATGAATGGATAATTGTATAGTTACATCAATTAATTCTATTACTGTAATTTAATTAATTTACATGATTGAATTGTACTTAACTTTTAATAAATTGGACACCTATAATACTATTTCTAAGTGTGCAGGGTAATTATATTAATTATCTATTTTTAAATCTTAAATCATTTTATATTAAGATATTGAGTTTAGCTTAGAATAGTCAAATTAAATGATTTTGTTTTAAATCTTAATAGGGTGTATAGTTTAATTTTTCTGTTCTCACATTACTCTTTTTTTAATTCATTTATTTATATATTATTATCGTATTGACGATTATTATTTTTATTTTCCCCTTTTCATTTTGCTATCCAATTTGGTAGTTTTGATGTGTCTGATTTTGATGTTTTTCCTTCATTTGGTTTTGGTTTTGTGTGTGTTGGTAGTCCCAAATTCGTATTGTTTTGCTTTTTCATGGCAAATACGAAGATGAAACCACACACTTCATTTGTAGCTCCAAAGTATTTGGGACCTAAAGATTCTGCTTTGGTTCTACAAATTCCATTTGTATTCATATTAATTTTTTTTCCTTCCATGTTCAATGTGCTATAAGTTATTAAATTCAATGGTTCATATATTGTAATAGTATTAACGGTTATATATATATTGGGTTGGGGAAAAAGTAATTTCGTTTTTTCCCTATAGATAGCTTTAAAGTCGTATATCTCAAGTAATATTAACTCAATTAAGCCATACTATAGAGAATTTGAAATGTAATAGGCTCTAGAAAATTCTAGATATAAAAGTAGCGTCATCTGTTTAATTAGTCAAAAGTTATTGAGTTTTAAAAATAGAGATTCCAGAAGATTATTTTCATCATATTTTAGTTTTTTACTTCCAAAAAGGAAAAAATGCGGCGCAGGTTCATCGAAAATTGTGTGGCATTTATGATGATCAGTGCTTATGTAAACGCCAAAGTCAGAATTGGTTTGCTCGTTTTCGTTCGGGAAATTTCGATGTTAAATATGAACTTTTCCCTGGCCGGCCAATCATTGAAAAAGTAGATGAAATTTAAAAAAAAAATCGAGGTAAACTGATATATTTCTTCCCGCGACATTACTACGGAACTAAACATCGACCATAAAACACTTTTGAATTATTTACATAAATTTGAATACCAAAATAAGCTCGATACTTGGGTTTTCCATGAACTTATAGTGAAAAATGTAATGGACAGAGTTTCCATTTGTGAATTGCTACCGAAACGTAATGAAATTCAGCCCTTTTTGAAATAAATGATTACGGGTGATGAAAAGTGAATCACGTACGACAACAATGTGTGAAAAAGATCGTGGTCGCAGCTTTACAAACGGTGGCAAAGCCCGGATTGATGACAAGGAAGGTGATGCTGAGTGTTTGGAGGGACTGGAAAAAATTGTCCATCATTGAGCTTCTCAAATCTGTCCAAACTATTAATTCAACTATCTACTGTGAACACCTAATGCGACTGAAGCAGGCAATTAAAAAAACCCGGCCAAAATTGATCAATAGGAAAGGCGATGTCTTCCATCACGACAACGCTAAACACACACATCTTTAGTCACTCGGCAAAAACTGGGAGAACTTTGGTGGGAAGTTTTGATGCACCCACCGTATAGTCCGGACCTGGATCCGACCTATTACCATTTGTTGGACCCTCTGTGGAGCTCTCTTAATGGTGTTCAGCTGGCTTCAAAAGAGGCTTGTGAAAATCACCTTGTTCAGTTGTTTGCCCAGTAATCTCAGAAGTTCTACGGTGACGGAATTATGGTTTTACCAGAAAATGGCAAAATGTCATCGAACAAAACAGCACATATATTATTGATTTGTTTTTTTTTTTTTTTGTTTTTTTTTTTTGTTTTTTTTGTTTTTTTTTTATAAAAAATAAATTTAGTTTGAAAAATACTACAAAAAGCGAAATTACTTTTTCCCCAACCCAATATATATATATATATTTACTTAAAATCTTGTAACGTTCTATTTTAAAAACATAGATATTTAAATATAACTAAGCAAATATTCCAGCCTCGTTTTTGATTCAGGTATTGTTTAAAATATTGATCTTTAAATCTTTAAAATTTTGTATCTAAATTACATTTAATATTATTATTATGGTAATCATTTTAAAATTAACATTACTCCAAAAATCGATGCACATATTAATCTTCGCTTTATAACGCATCTCTTCTTCAATTTCTCCTGAAAAATCTTTGAAATTTGACACACATGCCTATTTCATCAGACTATATTGCAATATCCGTATTTCAATTTAAAACTTCGATATAGTTTTACAAGCATTAAAAATTGCTAATCAGATTTCCGATCTTGAATTTTAAAAAACAAGGATATTTTGTACCTAAAAAATATTCATATCAAATTTACTGTTATGTTAATTGAAAAAAGTCTCAGATTGCATGTCATTTCTATTACATTAGAAACAAAGTTACTGGGAATAAAATGGATACTCTTCTTTCAAATTGAAATTTCACTCGTTATGGTAAAATTAAAAAATAAATAAAATTATTAGAGCAATATTTTCTCTTCAAGTTTAAAAAAAAAATTCTGTTTTGATGTTGACTTGAAAATTTTGCAAAACACCTTTTCTTGAAGATGATATGACCTATGAAGGTGATTTGGTCACTATTTTCTACTAAATCAATTTCTACAATGTTTTACTTGAGTTAGAAATAAGGTGTAATGTGAAAAAGACGCAGCTTTATTATTTTTTTTTACAGAATTTTATTTTTATTTGAAAAGAATCGCATGTAGATAAAATAATTCCAAAACATCAAATTAAACGGTCTAAAATATTGTCAAAACTCAAAGGGTTAAAATGCTAAACCACTACCTGAATTCTCATTTAAAAATGACACAAATGCTATATGATTCAAAGTCATCAGTTCTTTAAATTTTAAACGTTTATTCGAATATCTAGAGAAATACTTGACGAATTCTTCCGAAATTTCTTCAGTACAAACATCATGTTTGACTTCATATTTTTCACTAAAGTTTTAATCGCGATAACAATTAGGGGACATACAACAAATTGAATATAAAACATATTTATAATCACAGTGTAAAATAAAATGCCCGACATGATCTGTAATCGTAGCACATCTCTAGTTTGATCTTACACAATATTTGTGCTCATTTACACAAGCAGACTCGTTTGGAGAACGGTTCATTGACAGAGACTCGTTGAGGAACGGTCTGTGACTTTGACACGAGCAGACGTGCTTTTTCGCTGCTCCGTTAGTTTTATGCGCACTGCGCCTAAAGTTCATCTCTGAATATAGGCGTATTGATATTATTATTAGCTGCATAGGCAGCATTATTTGAACTATTCTCGTGTATTTAAGATGGCTGTTGCCAATTTGCCATGGGTTCCCGAGGATTTATTCACGGAAGCCAAAGCCCTTCGTGTCGCCCTTTTCGCGGGTGAAATTCAAGCCTCTGATATGGATAATCGGAAAAAGAACGTCCTACTGGAATATTACAGAGCTGCTGAGCAGTATGCCACGCTCGAGCTTAACATCATCGAACAACGTATTGCAAAAGCGTCCACTCCAGCTGCCGCAACACAACTCTAGCTGCTGAAAGCCACCAATTTAGATAAGATGCAAGCATTGGAAAGTGAAGTCGAAACGAGCCTTAGGGTGAGTGGTCTCTCATTACTTCATGATTTTCCTGTTGAAAATGTCTCACCCCCCCCCCCTCTATTGAGGAAAATTCTATGTTGGTTGATGATCAACCCGTCGGCGCTCAGCGCCCTTCTAACAAGAGAAGTTTAGATAAAAATGATGTTGACGACTGGGAAACAGTCGATACTAAAAGAAAAAACAAAAACTCATCTAAATTGGCCAAGCAATTGTCTAATGCACCTAAAAAAGAAAGAATCCCCCCTTTTTTCATAGAACCAATCAAGCATTGGAATAATTTATTAATTCTTCTTTAAAAAAATGCCCGTTCAATTCGCTCTGTAATGAGTAAGAATTATATCAGAGTGTCAGTTGACACCGAATTAGAGTATCGAAGTGCTCAAAAATCGTTAGACGGGGAAAGGATTCATTATAGGAGTTTTCTTCTCGAAAATGAAAAAAATTACAAATTTGTTTATAGAGGGTTGCCAGCTAATGCTGACATAATTCTTATCAAAATGGCCCTAGAAGTAACCGAATTAAATAATTTAACCATTACCCAAATGTACAGGGGTAATACTAAAAACCGCGTAGGACTCCCCCTTTTCCTAATCCAAGTGCCTAGGCAAAAGCAAAATACCGATGCTCTTTTCCAAATTACCGAAATCCTGGGATTGCAGGTTAAGTTTGAAAAGTATCGCGGTCGGAAGGGCCCGATACAATGTCACAATTGCCTGGGATACTTTCATTCCGCGGCAGTTTGCCACCTTCCACCGGCATGTGTAAAATGTGCACAAGCACATAAATCAAATACATGCCATAAAACTTATGATGAACCCTGCAAATGTGTACATTGTGGAGGTGACCACCCTGCGAACTATCGGCTTTGCCCTAAATTCCCAGGGAATCAAAATAATCAATTTCCGAAAAATCAAAAACTTGGCAATCAAAAAGTTGCACATCAATCGATAGCTCAAAAAACTGTCAAAAACAGCGCACCATCCTTTCTCCGCAAAAATGTGGATAAAGCAGTCTCGTTCGCGAGTGCTGCAACCAGCGCAGTTGCAAAAACCCCTATTGCCACCTCTGTGGCAAACCAAATTAAATCGGCCCCTCAAAAGAGTGCACTTTCGGACGCCGATTTCCTTAGCCAAATCCTAAAATTTGAAAGTACATTTGGCAAAGAGGTTGTCTTAGCAACCTTCCAAAAAAGTCTACCTGCCCTCCGTACTGCACTTACGGACATTGACAGAATTTTTATTATTTATAACAACCTACCCAGTCTCTCTGGATAAGTTTTTCTGTCTTTTTTCTTCTCTTCTCCGATCCCCCCCTCTCCGGCACATTCCCAGCTTCAAGCTTGAGGTTTTTATCTGTTGGTTTATGGAATGTCAACGGGCTTCGACCGAAAGCCAATGAGTTTAAAGATTTTGTTTTTAACAGTGACTTAGACATCATTTTAGTCTCTGAGACTCATTTCACCCAGGGTAACTGTACGAGGTTCGCCAATTACGAGTTATTCCATGTATACAGACCTCAGAACGGCACCCTTCCCTCCGGTGGCACCGCGGTGTACGTTAAATCTGGGCTCAATGTTTCTCTCGCTAAAATCCCCCATTTCGACTGCATTGAAACCACTCCAATTGTTCTGGATTTTCCCTCCATACCCCATTTATTGATTGCAGCCATTTACAATCCCCCTTCTAGAAGCCAACGTCTGCTTGACAAAGATCTTTCCAACCTCACTCGCCCTTTTTCAAATTTTATCATTGCGGGTGATTTTAATGCTCATCATTTCTCCTGGGGCTCTAGACGCTCCAACACTTCTGGTATGAAAATTCGCAAGTGGACAGATCAAAATCATGCGCAAATTTTAGCGCCTACTGAGTCCACTCGCCATAATTCCCATTCTATAATAGATTTTGCTATCACTCGTAATTTTCCTTTCCCGCACACTATTCAAGCAGTGAATGATTTGTCATCCGACCATTTACCTGTTGTGCTCACTTTCGACGTGGGGAATTATCATCTCGATGTCCCACAAGCCTTTTCGGTCAACTGGGACAACTTTGCTCATATTCTCACGAATACTGAGCCTCCCCCCACTGAGATACACTTTGCCGACGATGTAACGACTTCAATTCAAGCTTTTGGAGATATTCTCCAAAATGCGTTTAAAGAAGTCGCCAAACCGCGACAGAGAGTGGTTGACAAGTTCCGACTACCTGAGCACATCAGGAACTTGAAAAGAGACAGAAATCGTTTAAAGCGGGATTGGCAGACGTTCAGGGACCCCCTCCTAAAGCCCCAAATTAATAAATTAAATCACGAAATTAGTGCTGCAATCAAGGAGTTTAGTATCTCACGTTGGAACACTTACGTTGAGTCCTTATCGACTTCTAACAACACAATTTGGTCGGCAACGGCCCGTATGCGTAGGTCACGAACACACATTCCGGCCCTACTAGGCCCTAGCGGAATGGCCTATAAAAACTCTGACAAGGCTGAGCTCATCGCTGACAGTCTTAGAAACCAGTTTACACTTAATAGAGATGTCGTCAATTCTAGAATGACTGACATTGTTAATACCAAAGTTGAAGAGTCTCTACATACAACTCATAATAACAATATCACTCCTACTACTCCTTCGGAAATTGTAACTTATATTGAGAATCTTAAAAAGAATAAATCTCCAGGCCTCGACTGCATCTCTACTAATATGCTAATGTGTCTACCTATAAATTTTATCTTTTTCTTAACTTTTCTAATAAATACTATGTTAAACTTACGCTTATTTCCAGATTGTTGGAAAAAAGCCCTGGTGGTACTAATTCCCAAACCTGGGCAGGACCGCCACGTACCCTCAAATTTTAGACCTATCTCTCTTCTATCCTGCATTTCTAAAGTCTATGAATACGTACTCTCAAACCGTCTGAAGGCGTTCGTTACTACCAATGCGATAATTATTCCTGAACAGTTTGGGTTTCAACCTAAACTTTCTACGAATCATCAGCTTTGGAGGGTAACTAAACTCATTCATGAGGGTTTCCTTAACAAACAAAAAACTAGTGCTGTATTCATAGATATTGCTAAAGCTTTCGATAGAGTTTGGCATGAAGCTCTAATTTATAAACTAATTATTCTTAAAGTTCCACCCCAACTTATCCTTATTATTTATAATTACTTAAAAAATAGATCCTTTTCTGTCAGAGTACATCACTCTATTTCTTCTTTTCGAAATATCGAGGCTGGAATTCCGCAAGGAGGACTTCTAAGTACTTGGCTCTTCAACTTATATATCAACGACATTCCAAAGATTCCCCGCATCCTCTTAGCATAATATGCTGATGACACGGCCATACTATTCAGAAACACGTCACTAAACACTGTGATTGAACAACTCCTGTCCTATCTTCAGGCCCTTTCTATTTGGTTGCGTAAATGGCGCATAAAAGTTAACCCTTCGAAGAGTGCTGCCATGATCTTCTCTCGAAGATCTATTACCCCAGACATTAATCTCACTTTAAATAACGAAGATATACCCTGGGTCACTAACTATAAATACCTAGGAATTTACCTAGATTTTAAATTAAATTGGTCTAAACAGATTACCGATGCTAAATCAAAATCTGTGGCGGCCAAAGCCTCCCTTAAATCCTTTTTAGCTAGACATAGCTGTCTGTCGCTTCCTAATAAATTACTGTTATACAAATCTTTCACCAGATCCACCATGACTTACGGGTCAGTTGTTTGGGGATCTGTATGTGAAACTCAACTTCAAAAACTTCAAATTGTTCAAAATACCATTTTAAGGCAGTTTGTTAAAGCAACTTCGCAAGTTATTAAAAAACTTGCACAAAACTTTCATAGAGATCGTATTCTAATACCCAACGATGCGTTGCGATCTATAAAACCATACAATATTAACAATACTGTTGGTAAAAAAAGACCGTTTGTTATCTTGAGTAGAGATGACGGTTTTGCCCCCCCCCCCTTCCAAAAGAAGACGGCATGAACCACCTTAAACGCATAGTTGCGGCTTTTCCAAATTTATAACCTTGATATATTTTCACTCTTTTTACTTAAAATCTATCCTACAACCTATTATCTTTTCGACATCGTTCCTGCCTTTGCATTTGGCTTCGGATTTTATCCACATCGCGTATAAATATTAATTTTTTACTTAATTATGTTAAACTTTTATATATTTTCCCTTTTCTAATCTTGTTTCTCCTTTCCAGTTGGAAAATGAAACATAATCCTCTCTAAACAATCGCTTTTCCGTATCGGACGATTGTTACTTTCAAGGTTGCGAACGGACAAATTTCATTGGCCGGCTGCTTAAATTTCATTGGTCGACCAAGTTGTTCGTCGTATCCCCTTGTTTCTCTCTATGAATTCTTTGGATATTTTTTCTCTAATGATATTTTTATTATTTTTTAACTTGTTATTTTTACTAAATTTAACTTTTTGCTAAATTTATTTACTTTATTTTTATTTTTCTTTATTTTTCAATATTCCCCTAAATTTTTTTTTAAGATTTAGCTAATTTATATATATATATATATATATATAAAAAAAAAAAAAAAATGTATGGCCCTTGGTTTTTTCGACCGTTTTACCCTGAGACTCATTCGACCAACCCAATGCTACGGAATTTTTGAAAATTCCACCATCATTCTTGCAAAACATCTATGCAATCAGCAACTCGACTCATCGAATCCGATGGAAGGTAAACTGGAGCAAAGCGACTCCAGTAGGCACTTCTGATTATCCTGCATTGGTTCATTGGTTCATTTACACAAGCATAACATGCATATGTATGGAAATAAAAGTTTTTTTTTTTTAATTAAAATATATATATTAGTATTTTTTCAGTATAGTTTAAAAGTCATAAACTAAACAATATGAACATTAAACTTTCCTTTTCACAAGGTGACAGAAAGTATTAAACTTTTGCAGACGAAAAATATCGACTGACGATTCAATCATTTAAATACGTCACGTTTTTCAAATACGTCAATTTCATAACTTTGATATGTAGATTGGTGTTTATAGTTGCTATTGTGTAGTTAATGATTGAATCACGGTGGGATATTGCATTTTATCTTTTCAATTCTATTTTATTTAGTTTAAAAAAATTATGAAATCAATTTTGGTCTTATGTCTGTCTGTCCGTTTTTTAACTCTTTTAAATTTCTTTGGATAGTAATATAATTGATGTATGTTATAGATATTTATAATGTCATCTTCGGTATTGAAAATTAAGTATTTTTTATAGTTCCTTTACAGGGAAACAAAAAAGAATCCTGTTCCTTATACTCTATGCGGGAAAAATCATTTGCAACATATTTAAATGGTGTTTCTCTATTTCAAACATAGTGAAATGCTTTAAAATCACTGAGATGCATCTCAGTGACACAGTCATCACTAATCTATATCAGGGACTGACTGAATCTGAAGTTTTAGAAAAATTCGTGCATTAGTTCTTCAGACAGAGCTATTGTGATAATCACGAATAATGCACCATGGCAGCGTCACCTGTTGAGCGATTTACACCAAAACGTAACCAGTACTGTGTTACATCAAGTACTAACTAAATTTAAAGTTTTGTGAAGACCCATGGTGTAGTTTTTGAAATATGGCTATTGTAAAAGTTGTGAATAGTGCAGCATAGCGGCGTCAATTGTAGAGAGATATACACCAAAACGAAACCAGTACCATTTTATATAAAGCACTAACTGAATCTAAAGTTTTATGAAAATCCATGAGCTAGTTCTTAAGATATGGTTATTGCGAAAACTAGGAATAATGCAGCATAGCAGCGCCACCTATTGAGCAATATATACAAACACGTAATCAGCACTTTGTTATACCAAGTATTAACTAAATCTAAAATTTTATGAAAATTCCATGCAGTAGTTCTTGAGATATGGCTATTGGGAAAATTGTGAATAATGCAGCATAGCAGCGCCGCAAGTTAAGCGAATACATCTAAAACTAATCAGATCTAGTTTGTATAAAGGTCTAACACAATCTAAAATTTTGTGAAATTCCCTGCATTAGTTCATGAGATAGATCGCCCACAAATTTTTTGTCACATGCACACAAACAGTCTCACAGACAAACATTTTGTATAAATATGTTTTTCGGGTTCTCTGACCCTTAAAACGTGTAAATTCGTCAAAAATCGAATTTCGAAAATTTTCATGAATCCAATACTTTCTTCTTGTAAAGATAGAAGAAATTAAACATATGAACGTAGTGAGTTATTGTAAACACAACATTTCTGTAACAGTAGTGAAAAATATATTAAAATTAATCGTAATTTTAATTGTAAAACAAAAATAAGACTCAATTATTTAAAAAAAAAAAAAAGTTTGACGTGCATTAAAATATACGGTTGTGCTGTAAAACAAAACTATGATTTAACTTTAAAAAAAAATGGCTGAAAATGCATTTAAATTTATGGTTGTGTTGTAAAATTAAAATACATCACAGCTGTAAAAAATAACGGCTAAAAGGACAATAAAAATTACAGCTATGCTATAAAATGAAATTATGACACAACTGTAAAAATAATGGTTAAATGTGCCGTGAAAATTACAACAATACTGTAAAATGAAATTTCAATACTGCTGTAAAAAGTATAGCTAAAACTGCAGTAAAATTTACGTCTGTGCTGTGAAATAACAGTAATGCCACTGCTGTAAAAATAACAGCTAAAACTGCAGTAAAATTTACGCCTGCACTGTGAAATTAAAATAACGCCATAGCCGTAAAAATAAGAGCTAAAACTGCTGTAAAATTTACGCCTGCGCTGTGAAATTGAAATAACGCCATTGCCGTAAAAATAATAGCTAAAACTGCAGTAAAATTTACGCCTGCACTGTGAAATTAAAATAACGCCTTTGCTGTAAAATAACTGCATAACGTGCTGGCACCCAAATTGCCAGCACTTTTTTGCTGTAAAATTACAATACTTTTTCTTATAGTGTGCACTGCAAGAGAATTGCTATAGAATACAGGGTGGACAGAGCATTTTATCATTCCTTTTCAGGGACACCCAAAATAATTCCGTTATAATCCTCCTATAAGAAATAAATGTTAGAAGTTCATTTTAAGTTGTGCATATGTTTTTTAATTTGAATAACGTACTCTATATTATTTGATTTATAAAAACGCTATAGATCATATACAAAGCTTCACAAAAGAATTTGAGCACATTTTTCTTCTGTCAAAGTGAATTTTTGAAAGGGGATTTTCAACTGCGTTACGCGTTTCCTAATTGAGCTTAATTTTAGCATACTAAAAATATATGTGCAAATATATAGACCCTATACAGGGCTTCACAAAAGAATTTGAATGCTTTTCCAGCTAATGGAGAATAATTGCTGAATTAGAATTTGTAATCGAGTATTTTACTTTAAAGGATGATCAGAAGTATTTTTTAATTTTTATCTATTTGATACTAGTAACCTAATTACCTTTGGATTAAAATCTTTCCTGGAAATATGAAATCGATCTCGTCATGTACATATATTCCAAGTTCGAGAAGAGATTGTCAAGTATTTCTCAAGGAATCCGACTAAATTTTTAAAATTGAAAAGTGTCCAATGACTTTCGGCTATAATGGCAGATCTAAATTCGTAATCTAAGCTTATAAAAACTGACTTAGTATTGATTTGCTTAAGTGGGCCCTTTCCTCTATAGCTAGCTCTTTGAGGACTCTTGTGATTCAAGTATGAGTCATAAACCTCTTAAAGAAAAATACTATGCATCATTCAAGAGCAATTGAAAAATTGTCAAATTCAACAGTTGAATTACACTTTTACTTTCTTCTATCTTTAAAAGAAAAAAGTATTAGATTTGTGAAAATTTTCGAAATCCGGTTTTTCGACGGATTTACACTTATTAGGGATCAGAGAACCCGAAAAACACGATTTTACAAAAGGTCTGTCTGTGGGTCTGTCAATCTGTCTGTCTGTCTATATGTTACAAAAAAATTGTGGGCACTCTGTCTTAATAACTAATGCACGTAATTTCACAAAACTTTAGATTCTGTTATACCTTGATATAAACTAAACGTGATTAGTTTCTGGTGCATATCGCTCAATAGGTGACGCTGCTATGCTGCATTATTCACTATTTCCACAATAGCCATACTTCAAGAACATGTATATAGATTTTCATAAAACTTTAGATTTATTTAGTATTTGATATAGCATGGTGTTTATTATTTTTTGGTGCAAATCGCTCAACAGGTGGTGCTGCCATGGTGCATTATTCGTGATTATCGCAAAAGCTCTATCTCAAGAACTACTACACGAAATTTTCTAAAACTTCAGTACAGTTAGTCCCTTATATATATTAGTTTTGTTTAGTTTTGGTGTAAATCACCTATAGACGGCGCTCATATACTACATTTTTCACGATTTCGCAATAAATGTATCTCAAGAACTAACGCATGGATTTTCAACAAATTTCAGATTCAGTTAGTATCTGATCAAAAATTTATATCTATTAGCTTTTGGTGTACGTCATCCAACATGTAGCGCTGTTATTCAGAACTTCCTAAAGATTTTGCAATAACTCTAGCTCAAAAATTAATGCATGAATTTTCATCAAACTTCAGATACAGTTATAAATTGACATAAGTTGTTGCTAACTATAGATTCTGGTTTAAACCACTTAACTGGTGATGGTAGTGCTGCTATGCTACATTTTTCAGAAGGTAATAATTTGCATAAGGTAGAAGATAGTTTGGGGATTGCCACATCTGGCTAGTTACATTCTGTAATTACTGACATATGTTTTTGGTTTCTATACATCGTTTAAAGAAAAAAAAGGTATATTTACTATATATACAATAGTCTCCATCAAATCCGCACAGCTTGGGACCAGAGGTTGTGCGGATTTTAGAATTTTGCAGATTTCTGGTCGTTGCTTTGTTTACATTTTTTTAACAGTAATTTGAGAGCAATTGGAACTATAATGAATGCTTACAATATAATAAAATATTAAAATAAGTAATAAACTAAAATAATAAAAATTTAGACAATTTTTAAAATGATTAGAGTACTAATAGCAAAGGTCAAGTTAATAACCAGTAGCGTATGATTAAATATTCATTATAAAGATTAAATGTATTTTTCCAAAATTATTCAACAAAACTTGCCTCATAAAAGTGCATTACTAATTCTCATCAAAATCATAAAATAAGGATTTTTTTTTAAAGTTTAGCCTGGCTTAATAACCAAAAAATTTTGATTAATGCATAAATATATTTGGTAGGAAGATTCTGATTACCAGTAATATCAGCAATATCTTGAATTTTTTCCAAAAAAATTTATTCTCCTTCATGAAAAAAACATGAATAGAGTATTATTAAGAAAATTACAAATTAAAAAACATATGGAATTGATGCAAAACTAAAAAAAAATCAAATTTTGTCCCAATATCTGAACTGAAAGTTTCATTGTTTACATCCATAAAATATGTGCGGATTTTAGAGAGTTGTGGATTTCTGGTTTGCGGATTTGAGGGAGTCTACTGTATATATATATATATATTGTAGTTTCATATTTATCCGCATTCCCCAAATATACGCTTCATCTTCAGAAATATTTAAGGAAAAAAAATAATGCAAAACTTGAGAAACCGACAGAAATTTCTGAGCACCAAAGGAGACCTTCAGTTACAGTAACGTTCCTGTAAAATCGGACGGGGAGAGTGCTGTATTATATTTATATTTTTTTTTAATGATTAATTTTGGTAAATAAATATAGTCAGAATTTAATGATTAATTATTTTCATGCTTAATACAATTTTTATATTTAAGCAAATTACTTCTCAATTTTAAAATGTTACTATTTTAAGAATTACCATTGAAATAAAAAATTAAATTAAATCGGGGAATTAAACAAATATTAAAAGAAATTTTAAAATAAAAAATAATTATAACACTTAGAAATTTGATTTTAAGTATGAAGGTTTCAAATTCAATTGATGGGAACGTTTTGTTTAAAATTACATCTGTTCATACCATTTTACAAAATTTTTGTTTAATAAAGAAAATCATTCCAACAACAACAGATTTTTTTTAATCTACATTATAATTTAAAAAAGAGAAAGAAAAGAAAAAAAGCTTTTTCCAGACCACCATAAATAAAAATGCTCCGCCGATCTCCGATGAAAATATCCCAATTAAAACAGCCTTTTTCATTCATGAATTCTTGAAGTTCTACTCAATTATGTTCATTGAAACTGACTTTTTTTCTCATCTTGGAGATAAAGTTGTAGTATGTCGTTGCAGCTTGTCACACAAATGGGAATTCAACTGATTGAAAACAGTCTGCAACTTTATAAGATCAAAACATTTGTTAAAATAGTTTTAATTTTAGAAATTGTTAGTATTTACATGAAGTATAGCATTTTATTTTGATAAATTGACAACAATGTGAGCAATGTCTTTTTTTAGCACTTTTCAACACAGTTGAAAAGTATTATCCATTCGGTTTGTCTATCTACGCTCTAACTTCCTTAAATATACTCGGATTTTATGCAATTGATAAGGATTATTTAGGTTCACCAAAGCATGTTTGGTATTGCATATGAAGTATGTACGATCAATGATTTATACACATGGATACTCAAAATAATTTGATTACATTATGATAAATGGGAAAAAATCGTTTGAAGAGTATTTTACACTTAACCGTCTGCCCCGAGATTAGTCGGGAGTAAAAGCACTATTTCCTCATACCCTTAGCCGGTTAAGTAGTTAATGACATTACGCTATTACAAATGTAATTGAAACTGATATAAACCACTGAATTTCTCTACGGTCACGTTAAAACAGAGCATACACAGCATTTTTATTAATTTATAGGGACACACAAAAGAAATCGGTTACAGTACTCCCTTTGTGTAATAATTTCTTTAGAGTACGCTATAACATTCGGCAGGCGTTTTTAAATTTAAATAGTTTTTTTTTTCTTTGCATAGTACTCTTTATATATAAATTGTATACCTTATATATAAATACTGCATAAAAATATTAGCTTCTATTTCCATTCTACTTAAAAATAGGAAATTGCTGAAGAGGAATTTTCAACTATAATGTACGCATCTCTTAAATAAACTAAATTTTAGAATGCATGTTGTTAATAGATACAAATTTCTATATCACATACAGGACTGCTAAAAAATAGTAAGATAATTTTCTGATTGTAGATGGGAACGCCTGAAATTCGGTTTTGAAATGCGTTATACATTTTCATAAGGGAAAATAAGACATAATATTTTATTTTTTTTAAGAGGTGAAGTTTTGTTATATTATTCTGAATGTGTTTGAAAGTTCTTCATAATCTATACTTGTCAGATGATTTTTTTCTTCCTTTTTATAATTTAAAAATAATTTTGCTTAATTTTTTTTTTTTTTTTTTTTTTTTTTTTGCATTATTTACGTAAATTATTTCTTAATGATCATAATGATTCTTCTACTGTGAATGGAAGAAATTAAAAATCTTAGCGAGCATTTGTTTACTAAAGGTAACCACCATGACAAATTTCAATATTTTAATCACTTCAGTACCGTGAAAATCGTAATTTAGAAACTTTTTTTTCCTCCTGCATCCTATCAATTTTGTGTTTAAAATAAAAACTGTTCACCGTGTGCATTTGCATCTGAAACCTGCAGTCATGTCAGTTTAAAATTTTTTATCCTTAAGAACTCCATAGTAATCGTATATTAGATTTTAGCACTTCTAAATTTCGAATTCTTTCAGAAATCAATATTTTACAAAGGATTTGTAAATCAAAACCTTTGTATTAAAAAAAAAAAAGAAAAAAAAATCATAATTAAAGAATTTTTTCTCCTGTACCCTCTTAAATTTCCCTTTATATGTTTTAAGCTGTTCTTTGCATGCATTTGCGTTATAAATTAGCCCAAGTAACATATGTTAAATTTCAAGTTTCCATTCTTAGCACTTCTATACAATTAGCATTTAGAACATTTTTAGAATGTTTTTCTCTTATTCTCTTTTAAATTTGGAATTTCGTAGAAATGGTTCTTCGAAGGCATTTACGTCGTATAAGCAATTACATGCCAAATTTTAAATATTTAGCCCCTCTAGTAGCACAAATATAGCAATGTTAGAACGTTTTTTGCTCCTGTATGTCGATGGGGTATCGACGCATATCATAATACCTATTACTTACTCCGTTTCAGATTCTACACTTCTATTTCCCAGTATCATTTTCTGGTATGAAATTTTGAATATTCAAAAACACTTATGAAGGTGATCGCTGTCTCATAAAAACATAGTATTATTATTTAACCCAGTCCTTCTAAAAGTTAAAATGATGCTAAATAATTATTTATTCTATTTTTTTAATGGTTTGTATTAAAAATAACTGACCTTAAAAGTAATAAAAATTCAGAGATATATATTACGCCTGTCTAAGAGCAAACGAAATCACTTTTAATTAATAATAATGCTATTTTGTATTATTTCTATATTTAAACAAGAAAGAAAAAATCATACATCAAACATAGATCATGAAACACTTACTAACACATTCAGAATAGTGTAACAAAACTGCACCGTTTAGAAATTAAAATATTCTGTCTAATTTAATTATATAGAAACACATAACACATTTGAAAACCCAATTTCAGCGATTCCCATCTACAATCGGAAAATTATTCTAATTTTTGCAATACCCTGTATATGATAAATAAATTTGTATCTATTAACTGCATGCATATCAAAATTTAGTTCACTGTGTTGAAAATCCCCTTTCAGTAATTTTCTATAATAATAAGGAGAATTTTATGTGAATACTTTTGTGCAGCTCTGCATATGTGGAATAGAATTTATATGTAACCAATAAAATGCAAAAAATAGTTAAATTTCAAAGCGCATACTGAAATTTAAAATGCACATTCCAGTAATTATTGCTAAAAGACAATACTGTAGACATTTTCTTTTCCGTGTCCCTGTAAATGAATGAAAGATGCTATGAATTCTCTGTTAAAACTTAATCATAGTAAAATTCGATGATTTATGTCAGTTTCAATATCTTTGAAATAGAGTATCTCATTAAAATACCCTTCAAACGATTTTTTCCTATATACCATGTAATGTAATTGAACTCTTTTGAGTGTCCTTGCAAATGAACTATTAATCCTACATACTTCATATACAATAACAAACATGCTTTGGAAATAACCTTTATCAATTGCATGAAAGTCAAAGTACATTTACGGGAGTTAGAGTGTGGACAGACGGACAGACGAACATACGGCGAGGCAAACATATTGCATAACACTTTTCCACTTTGTTCGAAAGTGCTAAAAAGCTATTATAGCCCAATACAAAACATTTTTTTAATAAGACACACTGCTCCAATATCATCAGAGAAAAAAAATAATTGTAAGTGAAATATATATTTTTAAAAACAGCATTTAACAGGTAGTCATAAAAACTGTATATTCCGACTGACCTCGCATGAAAATATTCCATTCTAAGCAGCCTTCTGAATTCATAAAGTTCTATTCACTGACGCTGATTCGCGGACTTTTTAATCAATTGGATGATGAAGATATATATGTCACTGCAGCATATGTCATTCAAGAGAGAGTGTATCCTAACCAGGCGTATTTATCTGTTCAAAAGCACAAGCAGACAGAGATTGCTGAAGAGAGCGCGTTAAAATTATGAAATCAATACTCTTTCTAAAAGATGTTTTGATTTTAATGTTAATCAAATTATGATGATGAAATACTGTTCATAAGAATCAAATCAAATAAATCTTTATCCTTTTTTCATAATTTTATATTGTAACAATTATATATTTTAAATTTCAAATGATTCCTTTGGATAATTTTTTCTCTGATATATGCGGACAAATGGAAAAACTGAACGACGACTATGGGTGTTACGTATTTATATAATTATAAACGCATCTAAAAAAAGCCATTATACTACATTACAAAATATTCCTTTAAGGGTGTTCTTAAATCAAAAGGGGCAGCTTTGTGACACAAGTTTTAATTTATTTTTGCTCGGAAATGCATGAAACTAGCAGGTGTTGTTATTCAGAAACTGTCTCATTGCACTCAGTTTTCTGTTTTTTTTTACAAATAATAAGCCTTCAAATTGACGTTTTTGAACACATTTCCTGACAAAAGCAGAAAAAACGGTCGATTAGCAGGAGAAAAACATGTGATCACGTGATGGAAATTGCTTATAACTCGATAGGTAATTTAATTATCATAAAATGGAAAACTAAGTTCGATTCGATATCACTTCCATAGCCAGACCTTCCAATTTTATGTATATCTGTTAAAAAATGAATTTGTAAATGCGTCAAAGTGTTTTGCGCTTGTTGAGCAGAGCAGCTGAGAACGATCTTAATAAGACGTACTGTTCCGATATCATCAGAGAAAAAAAATAACTGTAAGTGAAATATATACTTTTATAAATAGCATTTAACAGGCAGTCATAAAAAAACTGTATATCCCTACTGACCTCGTATGAAAATATCCCATTGTAAACAGCCTTCTGAATTCATAAAGTTCTATTCACTGACGTTTATTCATAATTTTTTTTTCATCCATTGGATGATGAAGATATATATATATCTGCAACACATGTCATTCAAGAGAGAGTATATCCAAACCAGGAGTATTTATCTGTTCAAAAGCACAAGCAGACAGAGATTGCTGAAGAGAGCGCTTTAAATTTATGAAATCAATGCTCTTTGTAAAAGGTATTTTGATTATAATGTTAATCAAATAATCATGATGAAATAATTTTCATAATAATTGAATAAAAAAATCCTTATCCTTTGTTCATAATTTTAGAATTGAGTTTACTTGTACTAAAGATGACATTTACCGCATTTAAATAAGTTATATCTGGATTTGAAATGTAGTAGAACACCGCTAATCCGAAATTATTCGAACCGATCTTATTTTCAAAGATTATATCTGTGCAGATTAACTGAAAAAATTTAAATACTGTACTAGTTACGAGAAATTTAAATTTTTATAACGAAATTTTCCGACTTAGAAGATAAATGTCGGAACAAGTGTAGAAGTTAGAATTAAATAAAAAATTGCTGTAAAGCACATATTTTATCTCTGAAACGGCTTGAATGCAATAAAAAAATTCAAAATACAGTAATACATTATATGTACATGAATATAAAATGAAAGTGTCACTGTATGCCTAGCCCTAGAAGCCATCTTAAAAAAAAAAAAAAAAAAAAAAAAAAAAAAAAAAAAATCGAATATTAATTTGTTTGCTTTTCACTTTAAAATTATTCTCTAAAATGCAAAAATTATTTGATATGATATTTTTTTTTTTTCTTTTCAACAATTTGATTTCGCAAATTACCTATAGAAATATTTTTTTCCTGTCCCCTCGTCAACGTGTTGACTGAACTATTTATACATGCGGGATTTTGAACCTTTCTGATTTCGTCATTCCACGTTATTTGGGGGTCGTCTTTTTGGTCTTTTTTCATGTCTGCTGTACCATTGTTGTATGTTTGCGTTCTATTTATTGTTTTGTCTTATTGCAATGTGCCCATCCCATTTCCATTTTAGCTGTTTAATTCTTTCAATGATGTCAAAAACTTTTATCTGACTTTTTATCGAGGTTATCCTATTTTTGTTTTTTCTAGTTATGCCTAACATATATCTTTCCATCCATTTTTTTAGTGTCCATGTTTCTGCTCTGTAACTTACAAGGAAGGTCTCCATACGGGCATACTCAGAAAAATCTGAAAAAATTACAGAAAATTCTTCTCATATAGTTATATATGTTTATAAAAAAAATTTCGGCGGAACCTTCTTATAACGTCCGTAAAAAAATAATAAAAATTTCGTTTATTTGGCGATTTATCTCCGGTTGGCGAAAAAACGAAATTTTGAAAAATACGCCTTTACGCTTCAAATACTTTTTAAAGAAAAAACTTTCTATGTTCAATTTATTTAAATAAGTTTAGTTTAAGTAATTTTAGTTTTGCATTTTTACTTTACTTTAAGTGTAATTTTGTCATATACGTTTATAAGTACTTATAACAAAATAAAATTAATATATTTTATCATTTAAAACACAATTTAAATTGATTAAAATTGTTCCAAATTGAAAAATACACTGTTAAAAATCTGTTGCATTTTGTTGCAACGCACTCCCTTGCTTGTATAGAAAACGGTTACTTGGCCATGAAATGGAGCTTTCTCATTGGTTGGAATAGAGATATTATATACAAGCGGTGGAGTGCGTTGCAACAAAATGCAGCAGATTTTTAACAGTGTATGACACGGTCAATTCACCGTGCTATGGAGCATTCTCATTGGTCAGAAGAGAGATATTCTATAAAAGTAGTGGAGTGACGTTGCAGTAAATGCTGCAGATTTTTAACAGTGAAGTCAATTAAAATCAATTTTCAGATTCGTTAAAATCGTCTGCTTTTGACGAGGAAATGCACTGCTCGCCAAATCCCGCGTCGCTTTCAGCTTTTCACGCCAATTATTCCAAACTATTTTTTTTTTACATATCTAATAATGTAATTCCGCCGCTAATTTTTACTGATCCTTTATTACCTACATGAGTAGTTTAATTCGTATTTTTTTCAAAAAATTGTGAGTATGCCCCCAATGGAGCACTTCCTTGTTAGTGCAGGCAAAACACATTGATTAAACAGGTTTTTTTTTCAAACAAAGAGGCATATTACTCTTCAGAATATTATTATTCTTCCCAAAAACACTCCACCCATTTATTATCCTTCTATTTATTTCATTCATGATACTATTATCCGATGTATTTTCTGTCCAAAGTACACATAATATTGCACTTCTTTAATCTCAGTGTTCTTGTACACAAATTTCTTTTTTGTTATCCAAATGAAATGAACATCACCTTAGTCTTTTCCAAATTTATTTTGAATCCCATATTAATGCTAGATTCTGTCAAATCTTTTAGCATAGTTTCCAGTTTTTCAGGGCTATTACTGGAATTAAAATGTCGTCAGTGAACCGGGGATAACTTAAATATTCCCCATTTATTCTAATCCCTTTATATATATATATATATATATATATACAGTCGAGTTTCTCTATAATGAAACTCCATCCAACGAATTTCTCTATTTAAGGAATTTTTTGTAGGAACGGACAATTTTTCCATAATTACATTGAAAAAAATCTCCATATAACGAAATATATATCTCTATATAACGAATTTTTTCAGAGATGTTATATTCAGAAAATGCTTTAAATTGAAATTATCGGCGAAATCCATTTTTCTTTGCTCATCCCTGGTTTATAATTTCCTAACTGGATTCTTCTGCCTTATTCTTTATGTCCGAAAGTGGCGTTCACCTCCATCCGCTCCCTTCAAAAAAAGTTCTTCTTGACACAGTATCTATCGGATTCTTGCACGGTCACGCCTGACTTTGTTTCAACAAAGATGAGCAGATGTTTATGGAAAATATTCAAGCATTTGTTTGCTATTGATGCTATTTGCAATTATAAAAAAGCGTCCTATTAGATAAAATAATTTTAAAGTCACCTGGAAATTACTTTTTGTTCTTCGGTTTGGATAGTAAAGCAGAAATAATCATGGGATCAGGGGGGAGGGGGTCAATTGATGAAAGGATCGTAATTTTAAAGACGTTATCATCTACTTAAACTTCAGAGGAAAGATAGGAATAGAAATCTATATGAGAAATCTGCAACCTAAACTAACTCTCTTTACTCTGTTAAAAATCTGTACCATTTGCTGCAGAGTCATTCCACCACTTTTATAGAAAGTGGTTACTTCACTGTGTTTGGGGCATTCTCGTTGGTCAGAATAGAGATATTCTATAAAAGCAGTAGAGTGACGCTGCAGCAAATGGTGCAGATTTTTAACAGTGTACAATTTAGAGAGGATGTTTTTTGGTTGTGGCAACTCGGAACATTCTTTAGTGTCTGTCTTTATGTCTGTTTATGTCTGTCAATTTCTGTTTCAAAACTGTAATGAACTAAATAAAATACATACCATTAACATTTAGCATTAAACATTTCAAAACCTTATATATACAGCTGAAAAACAATTTTCTTCCAAAATTTACACATTAAATAAAAAAACCTTTCGTTATTCTCTATTAAACGAATTTTTCCATATAACTATTTTTTTGAGTGAACGATGGATTTCGTTACATAGAGACTCAACTGTATATATATACAATTAATTGTATTACAATATATGAATCAATCGAATTTAATAACAAATTACCACATTGAACATTTGGAAAAAATTAAATAAATAAATAAAATGAATACAAATGGAATTTGTAGAACCAAAGCAGAATTGTCAAGCCCCAATTACTTTGGAACTACAAATGAAGTGTATGGTTTCACCTTCGTATATGCCATAAAAAAGTAAAATAATACGAATTTGGGTTACCAACACACAAAAAACGAAAATTAAATGAAGAAATAACATCAAAAACAAGGCACATCAAAATTATTACATTGGTTAAAAAAATGAAAAGGGGAAAAAATAAAAATAATTATCGTACACATGATAATAATAAATTAATAAATAAATAAAAAACAGAGTATTGTGATAATAGAAAAAATAAGCCATACACCATAGTTTACCTTATAAAGATTAAAAATAGAATATTGTGATAACAGAAAAATTAGGCCATACACTATAGTTTATCCTATAAAGATTAAAAACAAAATTATTTAATTTGACTATGCTAAGCTAAACTTAATATCTTAATATAAGATGATTTAAGGTTTAAAAATAGCTAATTAATGTTTATGCCCTATACACTTACAATAGTATTATAGGTCTCCCACTTATTAAATGTTAATTGCAATTTAATCATGTAAATTAATTAAATTATATTAATATAATTGATTTAACTATACAATTATCCATACATTAGTGTCAATTAAACATCCATTATAATATGTTTTTCAATTTAACAAATGCATTTCCCACTCTCAATTTGTTTTAATTAACCATTGCGTATTGTCCAGACAACACCACCCTCCTCTGTCCTCTAACATCTATCCACCCAGCCATCCTATTATATATATATTTTATATATTTTATTTTACATTTTTTATTTTTTTATTATTATTTTTATGTTTTAATATTTTTTTTGTACTTTTTTTACGCAGTGTGTTAATTATTTTTGAGATCATGTAATAACTAATTGTATATTAAAGAATATATTATTGTTTTAGAAAAACCATTATTTATTGCATCATAAACTAGCTTTTTAATATTTGCATTAATTAGATGAGAAGAACATAAACATTTTATTCTATATAAATGATTAAGGATTATGTTACAATATACAGAATTATGAAGACAGGATTTATATACATATATATATATATATATACAGGGTGATTCCAAATTTTTTTTACAAGAAGACAACCGTTAGGTTTCTGGGTTTTTACGTCCCGAGGGAAAAGTCCCTACCGCTATCCAACGAACACAAAGGCAATATGCAACGCACAAACTGACAAGAAAATAGTAACAATAATAAAAATTACAACTAAAACAGTAATCTGTTTTGGAAAAATTACAGATGCAGTAAACAGACAACATCGCCAACTGCCAACCCGACAAATTATTATATAATAAATAACAAAATTAAACAGGTAACAAGGCATACAAACATTAATACAAACATTGTCAATACGCTACAATATATATATATATATATATATATATATATTACAAATTTAAAAATTTTTCGCCAAAACTAACCTTTATACTACCTTAATTTTCTTAATATAATGTTCCGTACTTACTTCAAATTATTAAATTAAAATCTTGTTTCTAGATCTAATCTGTTAATCTGTATGCAGACGATATAAATTCTTAATTTGCCTTAAAAAAACATTTATTTAAAAAGATGGCTCTAAATTAAAAATATTCTTAATTAAAACTTTATTTCTTAATATTCCAAATAAAACTGATTTCTTCTATGTTTTTATCAACCCTTTTTAAGAAAATCTTATTAAATTTATTCCAAAACCATACCTTTCAAAAAATATCATTATTTTATTTTATCTATTTATTTATTTTTCCGCCGTCAACCTTTGATGTGTGCATTAATAAATTCATTTCTTTTCTTTTTCTCTTAAAATTAATCATTGATAAAAATCGTCTGCCTAAGAAATTATGAGTCGATTATAAATTGGTTAAATAATATCTTTTTTTAAATAAATTTATCGTCTGTGTAAAATAGCCTCGTATCTGGACAAGAATTCTGTTTACATAAAAGGATGATGGTTTGAGATTACAGAAAGTTCTAGAATTTTCTTTTTAGTTTTAAAGGGTGGAAGTCTCGAGATGAGAAGGAGAGAGATTCTGGAGTTCTTTCGTCGATGAGTACGGCTGATTGAAGTAAATGATGGAATATTTTTTGGACATTTCGGTAAAAGATCGTTTGCAAAAAGGAGTTTTTCCCTCTATAATGACTACAGTTGAATAAATAAGCTTACAGCCACCAATGAGTGATTTATTGGATATTCTACATTTATTTATTTTTTATTTTTTTCCTCGCTGGCCATGACTTCTGTGCAAAGAACGGGGACCCTGGCGATGATGTTTTTGGCTCCCAACTTTAAAATATCACAGTCTTTTCTAGAGCCGGCAGGATCTTTTATGCCTGCGCTGCCTTTTTACGTTTTTAAAGAAACTGGCTATGGAACGAAGTGATAATAAAAACTGTGGATCGCTGAATAATTTGCCCGTCATTATTGGATGTGTTCTTAAACAAAAACTGCCATAGTCTCATGATTTCTGGAGTGACAAAAACAGAAGAATTGTTCCTGTAAAGTGCTTTGGTCGATAAAAAGTAGTCCTCTTATGATGAAAAAGAAGAAAAAAATAATAATAATTACAAGACCATTTCTTGTTAATTGGTGAACAGAAAAATATTTTTTCGAGATAGTTGAGACCCATAGGATTTCGGTGAGATTTTTTTTTTTCGTAGTGTTTTGAATATTATTATTTGTATACTTTTTATGTATTTATTTAAATTAATTATTCTCTGTTTGTCAGGTTTATTTATTTGATTATTTGTCTGTGAATTTTATTTACTTGCCTATTTATGAGTATTATTATTATCATTATTATGTGTTGGAGATAGAAACATTTTTGTTCTTAAGGATTAAATTGAAGAGTATGATATTCTTAGACAATGACTGTTGCATTTTAAGATTATTATGATATTTTTATGCACGCTTAAAGATAAGTTCGTAATAATAATGAAGTATAAAAGAACTTAGAAGCTCAAGTTATTTTTTTTAAGATACATTTTCTATTGTTTGTTAGCAAGAACTATTCTCAGAATACAGTATTTTCATGATAATGCTCCTGCAACTAGACATTTGAGCTGAAAATTAAGTTAACATTTATGTTTTTCATTTTATTTGTTAGAATTTCTAGTGACAGTGAGCTTTGGTTCCCGGATTCTTTATAATTTATTTAAATTCAGTAAGAAATGGAACTGTGCAAGGCTGTTGCTAGAATTTTGACTGATAAATATGATTAATTTTTTCAGTAAATTTTGTGATTTTAAGTAAGAAATTACCTATAATTAAAATTTTTGAATATGTTTATGATCTATAAAATAATAGAATTAAAAGTTGATCCCAATTTAAGGTATATCTATGATATTTACAATTTCTGTTTTATTAGATAAAATTTCTGGTTAAAGTTAGCAGCTAAATATAGTAATTTTGAAAAAATATGTAATTGATAGAAATCATTAACTTTGAAATTTATTGCGAATGATTTTACGATTAGGATTTAATAAAGAAAATAGAAGTGCTTCATTTATTCTAATGAGTAAGAATAAAAAAATTATGGAAGATCCTAAGTTCGTACCGTTTGACCCGAGTTCTGGAATGAACATTTTGTCTTGGTTAACTTATTTTGATAAAACATGTGATAGGGAACAGAAAAATCTAGAATGGAAATTTAATTCTATTGCGCAATATTTGAAAGGTGAAGCGCAAAAAATTTATATCAATGACTGCTTAAATTGTACGGATTATGAACAAATTAAGAAAATTTTGATAGAAAGACTCATTGAATTGGACTTCCCGAGTTTTTCTGATTTTTCAAATCTGAAATTAGATAATTTAGACAATTTAGAAACTTATTTTCGTAAAAAAGTGGAAATTGGTAGGAAATTACATCTTAGTGAAAATATACTATTACAAGGTTTAACTGATGGTTTAAAACCAGAATTCAAAAACAATATTATTATAAATCCTCCTAGTAGTACCACAGAATGGTACCGGGTTGTCAAACAATTCGTGGAAGTTTCCACCCCACTAGTTTCAAACCAAGTAATAAATCAACCATCCGCTAGACGAAATTTTCAACCTTTTCAATCAACTAGGCCCTGGATTCAGCCAGTTAGGCCCAATAATAATACACCTAGGAATTGGATTCCCCAAAGACAATCTCAGTTTCAAAGACCTAGAGTTTGTCAAAATAATTATATTCAAAATTCATATTCTTCAAGACCTTGTAGGATATGCACAAATAGGGGTGTGAGTAATGCTTTTCATTGGGAAAGAGAATGTATTTTTAGGAATGAGGTACCATCCTCTGATACTCTTCCAAATATCTCACAAAATAATTCTCATAATGTTTGGCAATTAATTGTGTATGGATATACAAATAATTATAATTTACCATGTGTTGTAGATACTGGCTCAACTATTGCAATATTGCCACTTAAATTTGTTAAAAAACTTAATGCTAAAATTGAGACTATACCCTCAGTTACCATTGGTCAGGCAAAAGGATTTTTACATATAAATAAAAAATGTAGTGTTCTTCTAAAAGTGGGTAAAATTAAAAAATATGTTAATTTTTTAGTATGCAATACAAATTTGGATTATGCTATTTTGGGGTTAAAAGAATGTTCTAAATTTAAATTAACCATAGAATGTAAAAATTGTATTGTAAGGCAGGGAAGGAAAATTATAACTAACAGTATATCCATACATAATGAGAGATCCCTTCATTTCAATACAGTAAATATGGACCAAGTACAACAAAACAGGGATCAATCTAATGAAATTGTAACCTCAGAATATAAAAAAAATATGAAATTAAATACTGGTAATACTGTAGCAATAGATAATTATGATAATGAAACACTGAATGTAAGTAATCATGATATAGAGTTACAATCTACTTGTGGAAATATTATGAAAAATGAAGACTGTGTTGAATATGATCACGAAATTAATGTGCATCCTGATTATAGAGGTTCCATGACTCTTCAAAATTTTCGCGATAATTCGGATTCAGATTTAACTGGGGAAATAAATTTAATTCAAGATGTAAATTTAAGGGAATTAGTTCATATTTATAGTGATATTTTTGCAAAGCATAAATATGATGTGGGTAGGATAAATATTGAACCACAACGCGTTATATTAAAATCTGACCTACCTATATCTTTGAGGCCCTACCGAACATCTCCCCTAGAAGAAATAGAAATAAAAAACCAAATTCAATCATTGTTAACAGCCGGACTGATAAAGGAAAGTAATAGCCCCTATTCTGCCCCTGTTACACTAGTTATGAAAAGAGAGGAAGGTAAAAAAACGCGATTATGTATAGACTATAGAAAATTAAACGCAATAATTAAAAACGATGCAGAACCCTTGCCCCGTATCGATGGAATTTTAGATAAATTGAGTAGTGCTCAATATTTTTCAACTTTGGATTTAGCCTCTGGCTACTGGCACATACCAATACATCCATCCGATACAGAAAAATTAGCATTTACAACCAATTTTGGACTTTTTGAGTGGCTCGTGCTCCCTTTTGGCATAAAAACGGGCCCTCCCATATTCAATAGAACCATTCGAAGGATCCTTAATAAATATAAAATCGACTTTGCGTGCCACTATTTTGATGATATTATAATTTTCTCTTCCTCTTTACAAGAACATTTAAACCATTTAGCTCAAATTTTTGACATTTGCAAACAAGAAAACATTAAACTTAAACTTTCTAAATGTAAATTAGGCCAAAATAAAATCAATTTCTTAGGTTATGAAATCACTAATGGAACTATAACTCCAGCAAATGCCAATATTGAAACCATCAAAAATTTAAAACCTCCTTCCAATGTGAAAGAGTTACAACGATTTCTAGGTTCCATTAATGTTTACCATAAATTCATTAATAAATATGCTGAAATTAGATATCCTCTAAATCGATTACTTAAAAAAGACACAATATGGGAATGGAATTCAGAGTGCCAGGAGTCTTTTGAAAAATTAAAAAATTCTTTAATTGCAAAACCCATCCTCAAAATTTATGATCCTAAATTACCTTTACATATGTTTGTAGATGCCTCTCAGATAGCAGTAGGTGCCGTTCTAAAACAACCTGATAAAGATAATTTCTTACATCCTATTGCTTATCATTCTCGAATTTTGAAGAGTTATGAACAAAATTATTTCATAACTGAATTAGAATGTTTAGCTATTATAGATACTCTTGACAAATTCTATCATTACTTTCATGGTGTCAAGTTTACAATTCATACGGACCACGCATCTCTAGTATGGTTAAAGAGTGTTAAAAACTTAAGAGGTAGGCTTTTTAGATGGTCGCTCAAACTTAGTATGTTTGATTATGAGATAAAATATGAAAAGGGTTCAACAAATGTCGAAGCAGACATGTTGTCACGAAATCCTGTTTGTCATTTTAATCAACATACTAGTTTATTGCTAGATAGGAAAGAAATTATAGAGATGCAAGACAAAAACAATGTTTGTGACAAAAAATATAAAAAAGAGAATGGAATTATTATAGTTCAGAAAAAGGGATTCAAAAAAATTGTTGTACCAATGTCATTAAGAAAAAAATTACTTCATATTGCTCATGATAATTTTGGACATTTAGGGATTCAAAAAATGATTAATTTAATATCTCCCAACTATTATTGGCCTAATATGACAATAGACATTACAGAATTTGTTAAACATTGCGACACCTGTCAGAAAAATAAAAAACCAAAACAGAAAAGATTCGGCTTATTACAAGCTATGCCAGCAACAGATCAACCTTTTGAATGTCTTTCTATTGATACTGTTGGTGGATTTAACTATTACAACTCAACAAAAAAATTCTTACACATAATAATAGATCATGCAACTAGATTTGTTTGGGCTTTTCCCTCCAAAAATGTTACCACCGAAACATACACTAACTGTTTAAAACAAATTTTCAATATCAAAGCACCTCAAAAAATACTTAGTGACAGGCATAAATCTTTCAGATCTCCAAGATTTAAGAAATTCCTTAGAAATCATCATGTTCAACAGCGTTTTACATCCGCACATCATCCTCAGACCAATGGAAAAGTAGAGCGAGTTAATCAGACTATAGTTACTAGGCTTAAATGTAAAGTTAATTCCACTTCTTCTAAAATACCTTGGACTAGATTATTAAACCAAGTCATCGAAGAATACAACAATACGCCCCATTCTATCACCAAGTTCCCACCTGCCTATTTATTTTATGGTCAATTGCCTTATGAATCTCCTTTAAAACAAAACTATTATCCACCAGTAGACAAAGCCCTCAAAATTGCGAAAGCGCGAACTCAGGAATTTCACCTTAAAAGTAAAAGGCTCTATGATCGAAATTTTGTCGAATGCCCATTAAAAATACAAGACTCTGTAATTTATGAAGAATTTAAATACCCTAACACTCGAAAATTAGAACCTACTTTCTCTGGACCATACAAAATTATAAATAAACTTTCTGATGTAACTTATGAAATAGATAAATTTAATTATGAGACAGGACAGAATTCCGTTATTGTGCATGTTTCTAAATTAAGACCCTATTTTTCACCAGAAGATTTTAAACTGTTTCATGAGCAACCCAAAAAACAAACAAAACCTCAAATACAATCACAATCACTAGATCAAACTAAAGTTAAGACAATAGATTAAATTTTAATTCTTATTCTTTAAATATTTTATCACCATAATTTTCAACATTAGCAGGTATGTTCTTGGTGCGCAACAAGAATATTACTTGTTTTTGGGAGTTTTTGGGATTAAATTGGGCTCCTTATGCAGGCATAAGGTGTACACTTTGATTGTAAAGGCTTTCAAATTGATGTTGATAAATTAATTTTAAGTGTATTTAAGTCTAACTATATTTACTCATTTATTGACATTGTATTATTCTATTTATTCAGCAGATATTTATGTAATAACAGTTATAAAATCTGATGATTATACTCAAACCTATAACATAATATTTGATTTTCAGTGATTGTGAAAACTACAGATATTAAAAGTTTTTCAAAAAAGCACACTATTTTTATTTCCATTTCTCAATTAAGAATGACACCTTTTATTCCTATTTGTATTTTATTATTAAAGTTTATAAACCATGTGTAGATAAAACATTATTCTACATTTGGCATTGAAAACTTATAACCAAATTTGACAATTTTGTAAAAGAGTATCAAAGAGGAATTATTGTAAGGAAATACTGGTTGAGAGTCCATTTTCTAAATAGTTAGATTTAATTTTATTTGGATTTTGGAATTATTATGATTTTTTTTTATTTATACTTTCGGCTAGCAAAAAATACTTTCTTATGCTATTAGAAGATAAGAGAATTATTTAGTTGCTATGTAATTATTTTTATCCTCAACCAATATTTTCCCTATCAATAATAAACAAACTGTAATATTTTCTTTTGATTATACTCTTGTTTTATTATTATTATTATTATTATTATGATTTCTATAAGGAAGTTTAGTATTAATTATACTCTTATTGAGAAATATTAGGATATGGAGTCTTATTATCCTATCACTTATTATTGTTGTTATTGTTATTATTTAAATTTTTCTATATTATTTATTATTGATATTGAGAATAATGCTATTTATTATTAAAAAAATTGATATATTATTGAAAGAAAAATTTGATTGATTGTTAAAAGATGTTGGATCCAACATAACATAAAAAACAAAGATTAAACTAGATTTGGAGATCTTTAATTAAAGAGACTGTATTCAGTGAACACTGGAAAAGACTTTTATACACAATGGAAAGACTTTTTTCATTTGAAGAACTTTATTTAAAATAACCTATGCATTAAGTTATTATAATTAGTTAAACTTCCATGAGAACGAATTGTTATTGTTTTTATTATATTTTTTATCTCTTGCTTATTTATATTTATAACTTATTTACTGTTATTGTATGTATTATCTCCTATGCACTTACAAATAGTAAGTGATATTGTAACAGTATTGTATCTCTTTCAGGGAAATGCTCCTACCTAAATTTAATTCAGATTAATTTCCTCTTAATTATTTTATTTTAATCGCTAATATTTTTTATATTGCGTTAATTTTCTTTTCTTCCATCTCTTGGCTTCCTGGGTTTGACAGTTTTATTCCAAAATTTGACTTTTCTAAATTATTATATTTCTGTTGTCTGAACTTGTAGTTTTATTTAACTATCAATTTCATACAAATTTTCGGGGAGGGGGGATAATATTACAAATTTAAAAAATTTTCGCCAAAACTAACCTTTATACTACCTTAATTTTCTTAATATAATGTTCCGTACTTACTTCAAATTATTAAATTAAAATCTTGTTTCTAGATCTAATCTGTTAATCTGTATGCAGACGATATAAATTCTTAATTTGCCTTAAAAAAACATTTATTTAAAAAGATGGCTCTAAATTAAAAATATTCTTAATTAAAACTTTATTTCTTAATATTCCAAATAAAACTGATTTCTTCTATGTTTTTATCAACCCTTTTTAAGAAAATCTTATTAAATTTATTCCAAAACCATACCTTTCAAAAAATATCATTATTTTATTTTATCTATTTATTTATTTTTCCGCCGTCAACCTTTGATGTGTGCATTAATAAATTCATTTCTTTTCTTTTTCTCTTAAAATTAATCATTGATAAAAATCGTCTGCCTAAGAAATTATGAGTCGATTATAAATTGGTTAAATAATATCTTTTTTTAAATAAATTTATCGTCTGTGTAAAATAGCCTCGTATCTGGACAAGAATTCTGTTTACATAAAAGGATGATGGTTTGAGATTACAGAAAGTTCTAGAATTTTCTTTTTAGTTTTAAAGGGTGGAAGTCTCGAGATGAGAAGGAGAGAGATTCTGGAGTTCTTTCGTCGATGAGTACGGCTGATTGAAGTAAATGATGGAATATTTTTTGGACATTTCGGTAAAAGATCGTTTGCAAAAAGGAGTTTTTCCCTCTATAATGACTACAGTTGAATAAATAAGCTTACAGCCACCAATGAGTGATTTATTGGATATTCTACATTTATTTATTTTTTATTTTTTTCCTCGCTGGCCATGACTTCTGTGCAAAGAACGGGGACCCTGGCGATGATGTTTTTGGCTCCCAACTTTAAAATGTCACATATATATATATATATATAAAGAAAGACAAATTAAAAGTACAAAAGAATTAAAAGAATTAAATATTAAAAAATTACAACAAGAATAATGATATTTACAGATGAGAAAAACTGAATCCACTGAGTATAAATTACAGATAAAGAAAGCTGACTATAAATTCATAGCATTGACATCAATACTAGACTGACACATCAATACTTATAACGAATAATTGAATAGAGTCCATTCAAGATATTATAACTGTCCTTAAGTTTATGGTAATTTAAACAGTTCATAAGAGTCTTTTTCATATTCTGCCTATAAGATAAATCTCTATCAAATTTAAAATGATGGATCATGAGTTTGCATTTACCGAAAATATAGTGTTTCACGTTTCCAGTAGAGCCACAATCACAGCGATCCGAAGGTCTTTTACCTATATTAAATAAGTAGGATGGAAAGCTTCCGTGAACTGTAAGGTAAAATTGTACCACTTCTTTTGTGCAAAGAAAATCTAAGTCAACTTTATTAAGAACTGCATACGTATCTCTTCCAACTGTAGCTGTCTGCCATTGATTTTGCCAGTCTGCCATGGATTTTTGTTTTAAATGTCGTTTCAAAAAAGAAATATGGTACGGAACAGAGGCATGTACGTTCGCTGACCCTTTTAAGATAACATTTTTGGCTATCTTGTCTGCACGTTCATTGCCCTCCAGACCTGCGTGTGCCTTTATCCAGCCGATGAAAATCTGTTTATGTCGATTAGAATTTAATATATTAAATATATCTTTGATAATGATATTTGACGGAAAAAGTCTCTGCAGATCACTTACTGAAGACAGACTGTCAGAGTATAAAACTGCATAGTTGAAGTCAGAATTCATAAACCAGTCTATCGCAAATTTGATTGCTGAAAGTTCTGCTTGATATATAGTATTATAGCTCTTTAAACTGATACCATAATCCATAATGAAACTGCCGTTATAAAATACAGTGATGTACCTTCTGACATATGAGAACCATCTGTATATATGATTGGATAGAGCGATTTTGGAACACTGTCTGTCACATCTTTTATAAAATGAAGATTCTGCAGATGGTTAAAATCTGGAAAATCAAATGTTTTTAATTTATTCATAAAATCCTTGCCCTTAATAACTACGTTATCAAGTTTAATATTATCATGATTATGTAACACAGCATACTTCTTAGCCATACACCTCAAAGTGATTAAAATTGGCATAATTCCTGTTATTACTCGTAAAGCTTCAGTGGAAACATTTCGATATGTTTTGATGATTGACATGAGTCCAATTCTCTGACATGAATTCAATCTTTGGACACCATTAGAGTTCAAATCATTCACCTAGACTTCTGCACCGTAAGCAATCTGTTTTTCAATTACCAAACGATACCATTGCTTTTTATAATAAGTGGCAAGTCCCTTATCCCGATGACCAGTCTTTCTAATGCCAAATGTAAAATTTCGAACATTCTCTCGAACAATATCCAGATGGTGATACCAGTTGAAACGGCTATCTAAATTAAAACCCAGATATACAATGTGTTCTTTAACTGGAATTGAATTGCCTCTCAGCTTAAAAATTGGGCGTCTGTTCTCCAACGTGAATCTTCCCATCATCATAGCTAAACATTTATCAACACTTAAATTAAGTTCAAGACTGTTACAAATTCTATCAAAAGTGTTAACAGAGTCATTAACTGACAACTCAAAAGCTCGTCTTGTATCCGCACCTTTAATAACTATAAAGTCATCTGCATACGATATAATGTGAGAATGTCTTTTCTTATATTCCTTAATAATTTTGTCTGCAAAAATAATCCAGATGAACGGACCAAGGCATGAACCTTGAGGACAACCACGAAAGGCGGTGAACCACTTAATGGCATCCGAATAACGGAAACCTTTTCTATTAGACATATAATTCTTCAGTGTTGATTTCAAATAAATTGGTATAGGCAAATCATCAATGAGCTCTGCTAAAATGTTCCAACATACCGTGTCAAATGAGCCTTCAATATCCAAGGACACAATCGTGCAATACTGTTTTCTGCTGAGAACATCCTTAACAATTTGCTTAAGTGTAGCTAGTGTAGTCATCGTTGAGTGACCCTCTCTGAATCCGAATTGCATATCTGAGAAAAAATTTTTAGATTCCAGAATGGTCATCGCACGGATTTTAATGATCCGTTCCAAGACTTTTCCAAAAATGGAGAGTAAAGTGATAGGACGGTACCCTCTGGGTGATTTAGCTGATTTGTTTGGCTTTCTGAAAAATATAACGACTCCTGCTTTCCAGCATTCCGTATAATGTCCCAAGGCAATACACTTATTAAAGATAGCACAAACTAAGTCTGGAAATTTATTGCAGATATTCTTGACAATTATAGCGTCCAAATTATCAAAGCCGGGTGCTTTACCATTTGCCTGTTGGGATAAAGCAAATTTGATTTCCCTTATGTGAATATTAAAAAAGTCATCGTCATTTACATAATTTCTAGAAGAAATAAATTCATATATTGTATTTGGAACATCGTTTGTCTTAAAATGCTCAGCCATCAACATATCTGCGATTTCATCATAAGTAGTAAAAGGAAACGAACCGTCCAAGGAAGTAAATATCAGGTCTGAGAACTTTAAAGATTTTCCTGAAACGAATTTATACAAATTACCAAAAGAATTTTGTGTCCGTTCACAATAATTGCACCATGATTTTCTCTTCGCATCACGAACTAATTTCTTATACGCATTTCTTTGATTTATATATGCTTCTTTATAAGATGGATTGTCTAAATGCTTTCTATGACGTTTGTATAAAGCAGAGACATGGTTTCTAGCTTGTCTAATTTCTGGCTTGAACCATTAAATTGTCGGTTTATTTGTATGGGGTGATAGTTCACATCAAGACAAACAATATTAAATGGGAGACAAGGGTCCAAAATTTTTTCCTAAGCAGATAGCCGCCATTAAAGTTTAGGGACCGAAATTTCAAATAAACATAAAAAACGGAAAAATCGGTCGATTGATTTGCGGTTTTCACTAAAATTATTCTTTATACCGGCGTTTTCTTGAAATTAAATTATAAAGATAAATTTCAAAAAATGCCCATAGAGGGCGCTTTAGACTTTGGTGTAACGAACAACTATTTTTTGCCGGTATTTTTTGCATTTCATTAAATGTTTTCGTAAGCATAAACTCAAACTTAAATTTTGAGCTCAAAATCTGAAAGCTGGGGCAGTTAAATAGCACAAATTGAACTGTGCTCAGAGGGTTCAAATTTCAAATGATTATAAAAAACGGAAAAATTGGTTCATTGATTTGTAGCTTTCACTAAAACTATTCTTTATGTTGGTATTTTCTTAAAAATAAATCATAAAGATAAATTTCAAAAAAATGTCGATAGAGGGCGCTTTAGACTTTTGAATAACGAACAACTATTTTTTTGCCGTTATTTTTTGCATCTCATTAAATGATTTCGGAAGCTTAGACTTAAATTTTGAGCTCAAAATCTGAATAGTAGGGAGTGGTTAAGTAGCACAAACTGAACTGTGTTTAAGGGGGAGGGGGGTTCAAATTTAAAACAATTATAGAAAATGGAAAAATTGGTCGATTCGTTTGCGGTTTAAAATAATATTCTTTAAGTCAGTATCTTCTTGAAAATAAATTTTAAAGATAAATTTCAAAAAATTCCGTCAGAGGGTGTCTTAAACTTCAGAGTAACCAACATTTCATTTTAACCATTATTTTTTAGTTCTAATTAAATGCTTCCAAAAGCTTTTTAAATGCTTTAGGAAGCTTGGATTTAAACTTAAATTTTGAGCTCAAATTCTGAATCGTTATGAGGGGTTAAGAAGCGCAAACTTAAGGGTGTTCAGAAGTTGAAATTTAACCCTCCTTCCTTTTCGAACGCAATTCAATTTTTCGCTAATTAATCCCTCCCAACGATTCAGAATTTGAGCCAAAAATTTAAGTCTATGCATTTGAAAGCATTTAATAAAATAAAAAAAAATAACAGTTAAAAATAGTTTTACGCTACTCCAAAGTCTAAGCATCGGCATTTTTTGAAATTTATCTTTAAAATTTATTTTCAAGAAAATACCGATTTTAAAATTAGTTTTAGCGAAAACTGCAAACGAATCGACCAATTTTTCCGTTTTTTACAATCATTTGAAATTTGAACCCTCTGAACACAGCTAAGTTTGTCTACTTAACCACTCCCAGCTATTCAGATTTTGAGCTCAAAATTTAAGTTCAAGTCTAAGCTTACGAAAGCATTTAATAAGATACAAAAAATAACGCCAAAAAAGAGTTGTTCGTTACTCCAAAGTCTAAAGCGCCCTCTATCGGCATTTTTTGAAACCTATCTTTATAATTTATTTTCACGAAAATACCTAAATAAAGACTAGTTTTAGTGAAAACCGCAAATCAGTAGACCAATATTTCCATTTTTTATAATCATTTGAAATTTGAACCCTCTGAACACAGTTCAATTTGTATTATTTAACGACTTCCAGCTTTCAGATTTTGAGCTCAAAATTTGAGTTTATGCTTACGAAAACATTTAATGAGATGCAAAAAATACCAGCAAAAAATAGCTGTTCGTTACTCCAAAGTCTAAAGCGCCCTCTATCGGCATTTTTTGAAATTTATCGTTATAATTTAATTTCAAGAAAATGCCGGCATAAAGAATAATTTTAGTGAAAACCGCAAATCAATCGGCCGATTTTTCCGTTTTTTATGTTTATTCGAAATTTTGGTCCCTAAACTTTAATGGCGGCTATCTCCTTTGGAAAACGTTTTGGACCCTTGGTCTCCTATTTAATATTGTTTGTCTTGATGTGAACTATCACTCCTCTTTTATTGTAAAAAAAATTTAGAATCACCCTGTATATATATATATATATGAATATATTTATATAACATTTAAAAATAGTCTTTAAATATCAGCAATAGTATCGTATAGGCTTTTTTAAGACAAAGAAAAATATTTATTTAATAGTAAGCTATACTTCAATACCAACTGATCGGTTTTTATTAAGTTTGCATAAATAAAACACGCAGCTTTAATGATCCATATTATGTGTTTTCTATTCCATTGAAAAGAATTTTATGATGCTTTAATTAATTTCTAAATTTCTATTCAGTAAAGCTCATTCTAATTGTTTTTTTTTTAATCCGTTCAGTAGTGAAGATCAATGTTGTTGCAGCATGTCATTCAAGAGAAAGTATCCAAACAAAAAATATTTATCTATTTGAAAGCACGTAGACTGACATTCATCTGTTAAAAAAAAAAAAAAAAAAAAGGTTATAATTTTTTTTATTCAGAATTATTTCTAAAAAGGATTTTGATTGTGTAAATCCTTGCCGTTTGCATGAAAAATACTTCATTTTGATAAATAGTTTTGGGAACAATTGAATCAAGGAAGGCTTTTTTTTATATTAAACTTTGTTTTGTTTATATTCAACCATTATATGCACCCTTTTTGTTTATAGAACTCACACAACTTATGATTAAAGCAATTACTCTATAAATCGAACACTTCAGTATAGTATTCATATCTGTAACTATTTCTTTTTGTTAAGTACAGTAGAACCCCGTAAATCCGGACCCCGTAAATCCGGATCTCCGGATAATCCGGATCGGTTTGGTCAAGCGATTGAGAAACGATTTGGTTAATTTCCATAGCATAAACTTGTTTCGTCGTATTCTGAATTAAAAAAAACTTTTTCTGAAATATTTTCGGAAGAATACCTTAAGCTTTCTTATTTAAACTCTTATTTAAACTACACCCAACAAACTACTTATGCTTAAGCGGATGCGTGACCGTACGGCTCACAAAAGTTATAGAAAACTGGCACAGCAAAAAATTACAAACTTTCTTATTACAAAGTAAACATTTTTACTGACTGTAAATAATCAATAAGTTAAACATAAAGGTGATTTTCTGTACGTATGTTTTATTTTATTTCATTTTTTTTTCTTATTCTCCGGATAATCCGGATTTTCGATAATCTGGATTGGGTCTGGTCCCAATTAATCCGAATTATCGGGGTTTTACTGTAATAAAATGTGAATGTATACAAGGGAATGTTATGTGTCTTTATTGAAAAAAAAAAACTTCATTAGACGCATGTAACAGAAAGTTTTTTGAAACTGTACCACTTTGCATTGAAAAGTATTTTTTTAATAATTTACATCCTTTAATAAATTATTTTTCAATTTCAATTGAAATGATTTAAATTTGATGCAAATCCATATCAAGGGTTATCATTCAATTAAGGAAGAAGAAATCGATGATACAAGTAAAATATATAAGGATAAGAATTCAGACAAAAAATTGTACTTCAGGAAGCATAAATTTAAAAAATAATAATAATAACAGCAGACAATCTTTTAAAATCAGCAATAGTATCGTATAGGCCTTTTTTTAAGACATTGAAAAATATTTTTTAATAAATGTACTGGTGAAATATCAATTGAAAAAATAAAAAAAGTAATTAATAAATAAATTTTTAAAAACTATTAAAAGATTGAATAATATAAATTAAGACAGACTTGAATACATCTTTTTAAAATAAATAAAATTTATATACAAAAAATTAAAAAAAAAATACAAATGTAAACGTTTCGCCAAGCTGCACGCAAGGCCTCGTCAGTGCAAATAATAACTCATTGCATAATAAACATCAAACGTGTATATAAATTTTATTTATTTTTCAAAAATGTATTCAAGTCTGTCTTAATTTATATTATTCAATCTTTTAATAGTTTTTTTTAATTCAGACGTTAAATGTATGTGTATTGCGAATAAATTAAAAAAATTAAGTGGTTATTTTAATATACATACATATACACATATAAATACATATTAAATTGACCTTATACGTATATACACATACAAATCACTGCAGAAAATATATAAATGAAATTTATATATATTTTTTAAGAAATAACAATTTCACTTATATAAATTTGCGGCGCTCTTTTCAAACAAATGTCTGGCAACATACGCGCTTTTGAATCGATAAATATTTTTGGTTGGGGTATTCTCCGCAGAGTAAAGAGAAAGAGTTTTCCTTCCTCTCTTATACTCTGTGAGTATTCTCCCTTGAATGACATGCTGCAACGTCAAAATTTCTTCATCATGAGATCAATAAAAAGCAATCGGAACGAACATCAGTCAATAGAGCTTGTTTTAATTTATGAGAACCTACTAAAAGCTTGCATCTATTTATTTTTTAGCTTTTCTATTGGTATTTCAACTGCACTTCTTATGAAATATATATTCTGCAGTGCCTTAAAGAAAAGTTTACATTACGGTTTATGAGGAAATCGTTTGCGGCGTATTTTAATAATATTACCCTGTTTTAAACCTTTTTACATTTATATATATCACTGAGTTGTACTGAAAGGCCCTTACTCTAGAATTTGGTTAATACTTTGGTTAATACTCTAGAATTGGGTTGGCATATACGTTATTGTTCTTTTACAAGAACACACAAAATTTTCTGGCTATATTTTTTAATATGAAGCATAATTGCTGGAAGTATGCTTTCGGTATTAGCACGTGTTTTAAAATTTAACCGCTTTTTTATGCATAGTACTTGGTGTTTATAAATTATGTACAGCATATGAAAGGTCAAAAGATACCAATTACATATCCATTTATTAATGGAAATTGTTGAATCGAAATTTTCAACTGTGATATGCATTTAATTGAACTAACTTTTATCATACTATGCAGTGTAAATACAAATCTATAAATCTTCTACAGGTCTGAACACAAAAATTTAATAGTTTCAAACTATTATTGTAATTGAAGAACTCATGTATTCAAATGCGTTATGCATTTTTTAAATTGTCTTTATATATACATCTCTCACCTAAATTATAACTGTAAAGTTTTGCTACATTATTCTGAATCTATTTCATAATTATTTCATAATTTATTCTGAGTTCATATTTTTCCACTCTTGTTTAATATCCCCTCGTAAATATGTTTTTCACTTGTAAAGCGTTTGTAAAGATCATTATTTGGGATTTTCTATCGACAGTGCATTGTAAAAAAAAAGACAAATGGTTCTTAATTTACGAAAATATACAATATCCTATTTTGAATTCCTCAACATTCCGAAAAGCTTTTCTTTACCTTTAGAAACCTCACAAAAGAATTTATGATTGAAATTTAAAGAAGAATTTAGAAAAATAAATTTTTATGAGCTGTCTGTAATTTTTAAAAACGTTTCCGAGAACTCGGAAACGTTTTTAAACTGTCCCCTCTTTAAAATTCTATTCATCATATTCATTTATAATAAATTATTTCTTGAACCGCCGCGACACGACGAATAAAAATGTCACATAACCCATTCTATTTAATGGGCATCGTCCTGAAACATGCGATGAATGAGCCATGAAGAAAATCACTGACGATCATTTGGAATAGGAAATGTTGATTGAGATTCACATTAGAATCGGTTTCCTCTTTCTCTGATTCGGCCTTCAACGTCCCAGTGTGTAGCTGCTGAGCACAGAAAATGATGATCAAGAGCAGTACACTGGCACTCGGCATCTTTTGATACGCGAGATTTGTTTGGCTCCTAAGAAAAACATATGACTCATGGCAAAAAAAAAAAAAAAAAAAAAAAAAAAAAGAAAAAAAAGAAAAAGAAAAAGAAAAAAAACGAGATGGAAAAAGAAAACATGTTTTGATAGAACTTTACAGAAATGCATCTTAATTAACGAGAAATGTGATCTCAAAGCAAACAGGTGCATACAAAATAAATGGACCGAAGAAAACTATTTTTCGATTTTTGATGATGGGTAGTGTGGGAAAGTTGCCACTGGTGGCGCGAAATACTTGCTTTGAAAACGTATTTAATAATAATGAAAGTTTAAGAGAATGAATTAGTTCAAATGACGTCAGAACCTAGCAACGAACTTCACAACCTGGAATTCATGTTGTTCGTATTTCTGTTTTCCTTAACTCTGATTGGTTGAGCAATGATACATGCGTAATTGAAACTGATCTATTTAAATAGCAAGACATATGGTTTTTAAATATTAAGTAAAAGATAAAAAAAAATCTTACTGGCTCTTTTATCACTAAAAATAAAAAATTGGACAAAAATAATTCCTTACATTCAAATGCTTTCTGTTGCTGTTGCGAGTAGCAATATTTTAAATATAATTTACATTCTCATTTTCGATAATATTAATGATATAATTTCTTTTAATATCAGAAGTGTTTTTAGCACTTTTCAACAAAGTTTAAAAGTACTTATGCATTCGGTTTGTCTGTCCGCCTGTCCACACTCTAATTCCTGTAAATATACTCGGATTTTTATGCAATTGGCAAATCTTATTTAGGGTCATGAAATTGCATATGAAGTACGTACGAATATTGGTTCATCTACAGAGACACTCAAAAAAAATAGATTACATTATGGTATATGTGGAAAAATTGTTTGGAGAGTATTTTAATGAGTATTTTAACGCTATTTCAAATGTACTGAAACGGATATAAATTCCCTGCTTTCACTACTATTAAATTAAATACACAAATCATAGCAATTTTTAATAATTTACAGGAACACACAAAAGAAATCAGGTACAGTACTGTCTTTGCGTAATAATTGCTGGAGAGTATGTTTTAAAATTCGATATGCACTTTTAAATATTTAGTTTTTTGCATACTACTCTTTATATATAATTTCTACATCTCATATACTATAAGGCTGCACAAAATTATTCGCATACTATTCTTCTTATTGATGGAAATTGCTGAAGAGAAATTTTCTGCAATATATGTACTTCTTAAATGAATTAATTTTTGAAATACGTGTTGTTAATGTGTACAAATCTCTTCTATATCATATACAGAGTTGCTAAAAAATTCGGATAATTTTCCGAAAGTAAATGGAGACAGCTGACATTCGGTTTTGAAATGTTTTGTGTATTAAATATATTGTAAACGGAAAATATTTTTTTTTATGTTTCTAAAGATAAAGGAATATTGGGTGACTTAGAAGCGGTAATCGAAGATTTTTACTTCATGATTATAATAAATTTTCGTAGTTTAAGAAACATCTGTCTTTTTAGCACTTACCGAAAAAGTTGAAATTTATATTACTTAATTATTTTATTATACTTATTTTATTATATTTATATTATACTATTTATCGCTTTTTTTTTATTAATTTAAATGGATACACGAAAGAAATGTTTACATTACTCCTTTTCTTTAATAATTGATGGAGAGTGCTTTTTAAAATTCAGTATGCGCCTCTAAATGTAATTAGTTTTTTCCATATTATCCTTTACATATAAATTCTATACATCCTATACAGAGCAGCCAAAAATATTTGCATACCATTCTCCTTATTAGAGGATATTGCTGAACGGGAATTTTCAACTGAAATATGTGTATCTCTTAAATGAATTAAATTTTTGAATGCATGTTAATAATAGATATCAACCTATGTGTCATATACAGGGCTGCTAAAAATTTCGGATCATTTTCCGAATGTAGGGGAACAGCTGAAATTCTGTTTTGAAATGCTTAATATATTTTCATATGGTGAAATGAGATGTAATATTTTAATTTTTTAAACGGTGCAGTTTTTTACATTATTCTAAATGTGTTGGATAGTGTTTCATAATCTGTGCTTGATGCATTGTTTTTTATTTTGAAAGATATTTTTAAACGCATTTTATCATTGCTCTATTTTTTTTCTTTTTAAATGCTAAAACTTGTTCCGAGTTTAACGCACACCTGCCATACAGTTCTACAGGTAGTGGGAATTTGTGTAGGATATTCGTACAGAACATATTTCATCATAATTTTACTAAATTTCTTAAATTCTTTTTGGATTTTCTCACCCTCTCGATTAATATATCTATACGAATAAGTTTAATACTGGAGTTTCCTTCGGATATATGTTTGTTAAGGTACTGAAGAGCTACTGGAGGTGAAAAGCAGAACTAACATATTTTAAAGAGCATATTTCACAGCTTATATTCTACTTGATAAATTATGCAGCAACTAGCCGTGTAGGAGGTTGTTATTGATTAATATTGGTCTCTTAATTGGAATGGTGGTTATCATTATTTCCGAATAGAAATTTCCATAAATTTCTTAAATTGCTATTTGTATCCCCATACCGTTGGGTAATATATCTACGGAAAGAATGATAATCGGAGTATCGTTCGGATTTAGGTTTGTTTACGAAAAAATGCTCATTCTGGGGATGTAAAGTGAAACTTTAGCATTCTGCAAATCGTGCATTGCACGCCTATTCTATCCAACTGCAAGTGGTGGTGATCCGTGTCGGATTTTCGTACAAAACATACTGCGCTCCGTAGCGGTGAAAAGTGAATCTGGAGTACTTTGTAGCACGTACGCAGTTAGAATTGTTAATTTATAGTTATTATTAATTTTAGAATTTGGCTACGATTAGATAACGGTTAGGTTACTTTTAGGTTACAGTTAGGTTGCATTTAGGTTGCAATTATATTATGGTTAGTCTTAGGTTAGATTTAAATTCCGGTTACATTATAGTTAGGTTATAATTAAGTTACAGTTAGGTTAAGGTAAATTGCAGTTAAGTTACTATCAGATTACGGATATGTTACGATAAGGTGACGATTAGTTACTGTTAGGTTCAGGTTAAGTTGCAGTAAGATAGGTTACGATTATAGTAAAATTAAGTTACGGTTAGGATTTTAGCCACAAGGTAAACATTACACATGTTTTGATTAAAGTATACTTAATTTTGTACTATGGTTCTGAAACTACATTACTATATACTAATCATTTACCTAATCATTGCTTATCGATTTTAATCATGGTATAGTCGGATCCAGGAGTGTATAATTTTTTTAAATCAAAATATTTCACTTAGGATTTCGATGTGAAAAAAAATAAAAAGTTACGTGACTGAACAGTGATATTTACGGATAAAAATCAACATTTTAACGTGAAAATGAAACAATTTTTGCACACATATTTCCTCTCCCGTTTCACATTGAAGTCATTTTGAATATTTGTTACTCTAAAAATTAGTTGTTTATTTTTTTGACAGATTTTTCTCACAGTCAGTAGTCACGTATTTCGAGTTACAGATAAAATCACAAATTTCAGGTTCGTTTAATATTATTACCACGGACCCGGGCAACGCCGGGCGGGTCAGCTAGTATATATATATGTGTGTGTGTGTGTGTGTGTGTGTGTGTCTAAACTTTCTAGATGGGGATAATTTTAGATTCCTGGGGTCATATAATAAAAAGTTATGCAGAAGTTTTTCAAAAGTCATACCATGTTAACGACTGCAATAAGTAGTATTTCTTACGAAATTTACCTAAAAATAAATGTTTCCGTTTGAATGAGGTGGGTTTAATTCTTCCTCCCTGATTTGATCTTCCTGTGTCGAACGTCGTAGTCTGGTTGCTGTACAGAAATGATAATGAACAGCAATATATTGGCACCCTGAATCTTTTGACACTCAAGATTTGTTTGATCTTGAGAAAAGCATGACTCATGTTAAAGAAAATACAATATGAAAAAACAACTTTTGGTTGAACTTTGTAGAAGATTTTCGCATCTTAATTAATGAGCAACGTGAACTCCAAAACAAATTAATATATTTGAAGTCTCAACAGCTTGGCGATTCAAAGTCATTTTCAAATAAATTAAATAGTAACAAATTGGAAATTGCACGTCAAACGTAGCAAATGAGGTGCGTTCGTACTAAAACGAAGTTTTAACAAATATTCAGATCTTGGTGCAATAGTTTACAGTATAGTGGCCGGAATCTTTTGTGTGTCTCTGTCAATACTATTTGTTTTCTATTATACAGGAAGTAATTTGTAGTAAACCTCAGCAACGTATATAAATTTCATAAAATGTGAAATATTTTAACAGCATTAAAATGCGCTCCAAACAATGTTTTTCCCTATAACATTATCTAATGGAATACTTTATGTGGCCCTGTAAATTAATAAAAAATATTCTTTGTACCATACATTGTACGTAACGTATACTTTAGTATATACTTCATAGATTCATATCAATTTCATTATATTCCAAAGAATGTAACACCTTTAAAAAGCACCTGAAATTATTTTTCCCATTGGCCGTAATGAAACGGAATACTTTTGATTGTCCCTGTAATTGACCTATTCATCCGATTTTCATAAAATTTGAAATGACTCGACAAAACTTTACAACAACTATATATTTTAAATTTCAAATAATTCGGTTTGATAGTTTTTATTCTGTTATAAGCGGATGGACGGACAGACAGACGGACGGATTGAACGACGACTATAGATGCTACGTACTTGCATAATTACGAACGCACCGAATAAGCATTTATCAACAATTAATAAACTGTTTTTGACAATGATTAAACGTTCTAATTAATTAATAATACCCAATCTCGAAATCAATATTTCAATTATTTTATATTTTAAAAAATGGATCTCTGAAAATTACCATTAAATTAATGAGACTAATGGGCGTGATAATGGATTTGACATGTTTAAAAATTTACCCTCGAAATAAAATTGTGCAGTTAATTGTATGCTCTTGCCTAAATACATACATGGGCTGATACATTCGCCAATTTAAAATATTCTTATAGGTGAATTTTGGTAGAACTTGCCCGGCTAGTTAATTTTCAAAGAATGATTTAGTGTAATACACATATCTTTATAGGTTGCTTGGTTATAGACTTATGACTGAAAGCTCTAGAGTCAAGTGAACTAAGTTATGAAAAATTAGTCTTTTAAATTTGACCAGTTTCAATTTCTTTCTTCTAATTTTTTTTTTTTTTCTTCTTCTTGCTTTTGCCAGTCTTGACAAATGGGACGCAGGCAGGAGCCTTTGAAGTAGACGCGGAACACCGCGCTCTGCGAATTGTCACGTGGTTATATGGACATGAAAATGAAAATATGCAAATAATTGGAAAGTAAAGAAAAAGATCATGATAAAAGGAAATGTTAAAGCCTCTGTAACTGTCCGCCGAAGACACTCGCGAGTTAATGCTATTCCTATGGGGAGGCAGCTGAGGTTCCTCTCAAGATCGCTCCTAGATTACTTTTTTTATTTTTGGTCCCAGGTATTTTCAATACAGTTACTTTCACTTCCAAAACCGGTTCCGAAAGTGAAAGTAACTTTATGGAAAATCCTGCCACCAAAATCGAAAAAGTAACCAAGCGGTGATCTTGAGAGTGATCTCAGCTATCTAATGAAAAAAAATTATTTAAAAATGTCAAAATGCGAAAGAGTTATTAGAAAAATGCCTCCCCATAGGAATAGCATTAGCTCGCGAGTGTTTTTGCGGGCAGGGACAGGGGCCTTAAACTCAAAGCGAGGAAACTGCGCACATAATCCCTCCTCTCCTCTCTGTCAGATCATTTCTAATCGTTTTACTTGAATTACCCTTATAAAGCCTTTTACCCATAATTTATATTTAATTGTAGCCGAGGCTAAAACGCAAGATGTTCAAAAAAAAAAAAAGAAAAAAGAAAAAGAAAAAGGGAAAAAAAAAGGAAAAAAATGAATTGAGCATCCTTAATAGTCTATAGATGCAAAATAATAATAATAATAATAATAATAACAATAAAGTATATTGAACAACCAATTTAAAAAATATATTCAACAACTTTCTTTGGCACTTTTTTAAATCATAAGACTACCTTATGGTTTTTTTTATGGTTTTTTTTTTTTTTTTTTTTTTTTTTTTTTAAATATGAAAAATATGAATTGTGTAAAATATAGAATGAAGATGTTACTAACTTAACTCATTTTATTTTTTACCTTTCTCATTTATTTATTTATTTTATTTTATTTTTAGTTCAAACAACTTTATATGTTTAATAAATTGCCACAAAAAATACATTTATAACTTTGCATAAAAATAAAGGACAAGGGATTAAAAGTGATACCAATCATTGACTATCGACGGATGATTAATGTGAACACAATTTTTAACCTTTTCGTATTTTTCTTGTTCGTGACTACGAATCATATCATAAATTGATAAAACAGTAATATTTCCAAAGATTATCTATGTGTATTCATGTTCGTGTCATCTTTCTTAAATAAATTTTATGTGATAGAGTTCTTCAAAAGTACAAGAGAAATAAAAATTTCATAATTTGATAAGTATAGACAGTAACACGATAGGATTTCGCATAAGTACGAAGAAAGACATGGCATTTTCAACATTTTCCAACATAGTTGAAAAGTGTTTATGAATCGAGTTTGTCTAACTCATGTAAATTTACTCGGATTATCATGCAATTGATATACGTTATTGAAGATTAGTTTAGTACGCGTACTGGGGAACTCAAAAGTATTACACGAAATTATAGTCTATGAAGAAAAATGGCTTACGAAATGTGTCTAATCACGATTCTTTGTTACAAAGAAATTCCTCAGGAGCAATTAAACATACGTTCTGTAGGATATGGGGTGCAAAAGCATTTATCATTCATTTAGCGGGTTACTTAAAAGTGTTCAGTTATACTATTGATTATGGGGGGAACTTTTCGGAGAGTACTTTATTTATATTACAATTGTTTAAAAATATGATGAAATGGATGTACATTACTACGATTTACTTTAAGATGTTTGCAGTATAATATGATGTGCATCGCATTTAAAGTTCATTTACAAGGTCACATAAAAGGATTCTGTTATATTATGGTCTATGGGGGGAAACTGCTCCGAAGATATTTTAATTATATTGTACTCTTTCAAATATTATTATATAAATAGCTATTACTGAGGTTTATTACAAGGTGCTTGCAGTAGAATATGACATGCACCGTATTTAACGTCCATTTACAAAGACACGGGAAATATTTAAGATACAATATTGTATCCGAAGTATTATATCAGGGATGATTCTTGAAAGTGCCTTATTTGCTGTGTTATGGGTTTCTAAGTTTAACTAAATGTTGTGCTTTGCATGGTGAGTATACATTCTATAAACCATATGCAGGGTTAATCAAAAGAATTCGTAAGGATTACTAAGAATCAGCGTAAACTGCATTTTTTTTTAACTGAATTATACATTTTTAAGCTAAACTATACTTTGAAAGAGATGTTTGTGAAAGATAAGCAAAATTATACACAGGGTTTTGCAAAGAATACTTAGACACCTATGGATAATAGTTTCTGAAAGTGTGGTTTCAATAGTTTAAAGCAGGTTTTCATCTGTTTTAAATTTCAGCTTAATATATGGCGTGTATAAAAATCTATAACTAATATACAAGGCTGTACAAAAGAATTCAAATACGTTTCCGTTAGTTAAAAAATTTTTGAAGGAGAATTTTCAGTTGCTTCCAATCATACTAAATTTTTGCATACTGTATTATATATATATATATATATATATATATATATATATATATATATATATATATATATATATATATATGTATACATATATATATACATGTTTGCATAACATGGTAAAAAAAAAGGTCTGTATTGTTTACAGAAAAACTTAGTTAAAAAAAGCTTTTTTTTCTGTAAAAAAAAAAAAAAAAAAAAGTTGAATTTTGTAATTGTTGCAAAATAATCTATGTATTTTAATTAAAAAAGATTTTTAATGAAAAGTTTCAAACTGTTTTTTTTTTTTTTTTTTTTTTTTTTTTTTTTTTGTAAATATATGGTTTTTTGCTGGCATTTATATTAATAGGGGTTTTTTTTTTATTATACAGAATATATACAAATCTATAGATCATACATGGAGTTACATAAAAAAATTTATCTTTTACACTATAGGTGTCAGTTGTTAAAATCTGGTTTTCAAGTACTTTAGGACTTTTAATAGGGAGTTTTTGAATTATTCCTGAAAGTGTGATTTCTTCTAAAAAAATAGGTATTAAATATCACTTGCAAATATCAATTGTTATCTTTTATGCTCAAACTTATACTTTATTTTATGCTAGCAAAGCCAGGGATTTGATAGTATCATTATAAAATTATAGTTGGAAGGTTGCTATAGCAGCCTTCGAACGCTACGTCGACGGTTTATCTAAAAGAATCTTGAATCAAATGAAAATACCTAGTAAAGATGAAAAATGAAAAAAAAATTCTTAACATTTAATCTAATAACCATAATTGTTGTCATATTTGTATAATCTTACATTATCCAGTTAAAAGTTGATGCTGGCGACATAATAGACAAAATATATTTAAAATCACTGGAGCTCTATGTATTTAACTATATTTAGCAGATTTGTTATTTTGAATTTCCCACTTTTATTTAAAATGTTGCTAAGATATGGTAAAATCTTTCATAATTTTCAACCAACTCTTTAACCCAATTAGGAACTAGATTTTTAAAGTCTCTGAAATATGAATTTAATTTCTTTTTAATAGGCATGTTATTCTGAATTTCTCGCTCCTATCTAAAACTGCTGCTGAGAAATGGCAAAATGACATAAAACTTCCGAGCACTCCATTAAACTCTGAAATGGAAATTTCCAAAATCCATAAAATGCATGTTTAAGTAGGTTTTAATAAATCAATTTTACTGAAATTCATACTTCTATCTAAAACAGCTGTTGAGATATGGCGAAATCTTTAATTTTCGTAAAAGGGAGGATATTTCTTTAAATCGCTGAAATACACGTTTAATTGTTTATTTAGTAGATTATTTATCTAGGATTTCACGCTTCTACCAACAACTATTGCTGAAATTCGGTCAAATGTCTTTATATTTTCGATCTCCTCATTAAACCCCCTTAGGAGAGAAGGGGATTGCGAAGATTGCTCCAATGGGTATTTAATTATATTTTAGTATGTTTGTAATCTTGAATTTCATACTGATACTTAAAACATCCGCTGGCATATGATCAAATTTTCTGAAATTTTTTACCTCTATTTTAACTTATTTGTGGGAAAATTTTTATGGAAAATTTATAAGGTAAAATTTTATGGGGAAATTTGTATGGAATGTGAAAAATGGATTTTAACACTCCTACCTAAAACGTTTGCTGAGCTATAATTAGATTTTCTACAATTTTCGATCCATTTTAATTCCTTTAGGGAGGAAGGGGAGGGAATGCATTTCCAAAAATGCCTTTTTAATACGCATTTATGCCATAAGAAGTATTTTTAATCCATTTTTTATGCTGTAGTATATGAGCTGTGTATATGAGCTGTGCAATGATATGAATCAGTCATAACAAATTCGTTAATATTCGTATGCAGATAGATAAACAGAAATATTATATTGCTACATGTACAGGGTGTCCAGTAAATGACTGACCCAATTTGAATGTAAATAACTAAAAAACGGTTTGAGATAAAATTATGCGGTTGGCTGCATTGTTATCAGAAAATCAGTAAATTTTTAGATATGCACTTTCTTAAAATAGTTCGAATTTCGGCCAACAGATGACGATGGCGGCGGCATTAGGCTGTTGAAATTCAGACATTACTCTATTGTCATATGCATGAACTTTTTGGATCATTTCGCAAAATCGAATATCAGTCGACATATTAATCGAATCTCCACTCACCTGCAGAAATAGAGTTTGTTAGATTGAAAGAGATTTATAATAATATTCATTATTGAATAATGTGTATTATACTTAATAATAACCAACAAAACTTCCATTTTATAAGCATTGACTTTTCACACATTTACCATAAAGAAATTGTATTCAAAAATGTTTTTGTAACTTGTAACTGAATCTCTCTTTACGTACAATAAATTGAACAATACCGCTTTTTTAATTCAAAAAATTTATAATATCTAATCTAAAATTTCTTCCATTAAATTAAATAGTATGAAATTGTAATTAAAAAAATTAGTGGTGTGAAAAAGCTTTAAGTGACGGATCAACCAAACTTTTCTTGCCGACGTCATGCAGTGAAATCAGTTAAGTGGTTAAAACAGTAGTTCGGAAATAATGTTGGCAAGTTCCCTGACTAAAAAAAAGCGGGGCAGTGACTTATAAATTGGCACATAAAAATACAATAAACCTGAGAATAGAAGAATACGTTTATAACAAATGCTGTATTAAACGTAAAAAAATATTGATTTCGACGGAGGAAGTAATATACATAACCAGCTGCTAAGACGGAAACCTGCCTAAATCGAAACCGAAATCATCCCTACATTATATTCATATTTTGTCATTTAACACATCTGAAAATTTTTATGTTTTTATCTTTAAATCTTTATATTCTTGTTTTGGTAAAAATCGTCTGCTTTCATTTATGTGAAAAAGCTCCAGTAAGAAATTGTATTATTCGTTACCATGGTAATTTATTCTTTTTATTTTATGTTTTTGGCAGCATTCTATGTTTTGTTTTTAAATTTGTGTTTATTCGAATGTAAAAAGATGATGGAATGTTGATAGCCGACCAATGGCTCGCATTTTTCAGTGTTAAATAAAACGCATCTACAGTCCACATTTGTTGTGTTTAAGAACCAGCGTGTGTTGTTTTTATTAGTGTAAAATCCGCTAAGATCATTTTTGGTATTACGAACATTTTTGGTCTCAAGTCTAGCCGGAGCTAGCGAAAATTATCAGTGTAAAAAAAGAACATTTTTCCGAAATCCTTTTCAATGTTGACATTCATAGCAAGGGAAAAAAGAGAAGGTGAGTTAATTTGGCATTCGATTTTATGTGTAAAAAAGTATTAGTACAGTTTAGAATTACTTTATTGGTTTAATGTAATAAAAATGACTGACTTGAACACTTTTAAAACTAAACGAGCTGCTTTACACAGAACTATTACAAATTATATTAAGAAAATTGGAAATATTATTGCGGTGGATGAAATTAATGTGAATGATTTAGAAGAAAACATTGAGTTGTTAAAACAGAAGGAAACTGAGTTAAAAAAAATTGATAGAGAAATAGAAATTTTAATTAAAGATCCTAAATAGTTAGAAAGCGAAATAGACGGTGCTCAAGAAATTTCAGATAAAATTGATTTATGGAAATTTAAAGGTGAAAAAATATTAAAAATTCAAAATGCTCAGTTAAATAAAAGTGAAAATAAATCTAGTGTAGTTATAGAGCAAGTTTTTGAAAATGTTAAACTGCCACAATTATTCTTACCTACTTTTGGAGGTAATACAACAGAATGGATAGGATTTAAGGATCTTTTCAATGCTTGCTTAAATAGCAATAAAAATATTTCAAATGCCCAAAAACTGCAATATTTGAAGGCTTCATTAAAAGGTGAAGCATATCGCGTCATCCATTCTATTCAAATTTCGGATTCTAATTTTGAATTAGCATGGAATTTGCTAGATGAAAGATATTCAAATAAGAGAGAGCAAATTTTTGCGTATATTAAACGATTTCTGAGTTTACCTACACTTCAAACAGCTATTGTTTTTTTTAATTTAGTTGACAATGTTAATGAAATAATTCGCTCGTTAGAAATATTGGACCAACGCATTGATAAATTTGGGGATACATTAATGACGTATTTAGTTTTGCAAAAATTGGATACTTCTACAAAATTATGGTGGGAACGCCAGCTTAAAAGCAATGAGATTCCAAAACTTAGTGATTTAATTGAATTTCTTAAAAATTACGCAAGAACTCTTCAAAATAGTAAACTAGCTGTAAATAAGGTATCTAAACCTACATTTCCGAATAAGAATAATACTTTTGTAGCTACCTCGGTTTGTGGTTATTGTAAAGAAGATCATAGTTTAGCTAAGTGCTCAAAATTTCTTATTTTACTTGTGCAACAAAGAATAGAATTTGTAAAGCGAAATCATTGTTTCAACTGTTTATCTAACATACATTTACTCAACAAATGTAAGAGTCTTAATACGTGCCACCATTGTTTTAAGAAACATCACAGTATTTTGCATATGGTAGATTATTCAAGGAATAAGAGTCGTTCAAATAGTAGTATGTCACCACATGTACAAGAATTTGTCCCTCAAAAAGTTGAGTCAGCAAATGAGAATGTGTCGTCTACAGTGTGTGCTTCCCATTATGAGTCAAACGCAAAGAGTAATCAAAAGACTCATATTTTGTTATGTAGCGCATTGATAAAAGTTCAAAATTATAAACAAGAGTTTGTAAAATGTAGATGTTTGTTGGATACAGGTTCTCAAAGATCATTCATTTCTCGAGAATGTGTAAACAAATTAGGATTAAAAGTGAAAGACAGTTCTATTTCTGTCTCATGTTTAGGAACATTTAATACTGTGAGTGATGGAGAAGTCGATTTATTATTCACTTCTCACTTCAAAAGTGATCTCAGAGTATCCACATCAGCGTTCGTAATGGACAAAATCACAGATAACATTCCCTATGTGTCTTTGCCTTCAAACATTTGCGATAACTTTAGTGATTTAATGTTAGCTGATCCATTATTTTATAAATCACAAAAAATTGATATTCTTTTTGGTGTAAATGTATTTATGCATTTAATGACTTGGGAACTTGTTAAACGTGAACCAACCTTCCATTTGCTTTAAATTCGAGACTTGGGTGGATAATCTCAGGTACTACAAATTTTGAAACGCTAGCAAAGGATCCAGTACATGTAAATCATTTAAGTACAAAAACTGATGAGCTAATAAATTCATTTTGGGAATTAGAAAAAATTCCAAATGTGCCACTTTTAACACTTGAAGAAAAACTTTGTGAAAAACATTTTGCGAATTCTCATTTTAGAGAAAAATCAGGTCGCTATTCAGTCGCATTACCATTTAAACATGATCGAGATAGTCTAGGTGATTCTCGTAAATGGCGTATGGAAGATTTCTTTCTCTTGAGAAAAGATTAATATCCATGCCAGAAATTTATGATCAATATGTTCAATTTATGAAAGAATATTTAAATTTTGGGAATATGGATCTTATTTCAAACAGAGATCATGGATTGGAGAGTAAACATTATTACATCCCACACCATTTTGTCTTGAATAATTCTAGTTTAACTACCAAATTAAGAGTCGTTTTAGATGCGAGTGCTAAAACCACAACAGGTGTTTCTTTAAATGACACTCTAATGATAGGTCCTAAAACACAAGATGATTTAATTTGCATATTATTGAGATTTAGATTTCATAATATTGCAATAACAGCGGATGTAAGAATGATGTATAGACAAGTAAAAATTCATGAAAAGGATAGGGATTTTCAGAGAATTTTATGGCGAGATAGTCCTGAAAAACCAATATAAAGTTATCGCTTAAATACAGTAACATACGGAACTGCGGCTGCACCATATCTTGCAACAAAATGTTTGAATCAGTTAGTAATGGATGAGGGTCTTAATTTTCCAAAAGCGAAGACTATAGTTTTGAGCGATTTTTATGTCGATGATGTGTTAATTGGTGTTAAGAGTAGTCAGGAAGGTACGGAATTGATAAATGAATCGCAGAATATGCTAGGAAAAGGTGGTTTTGAGCTACAAAAATGGTGCACAAATGAATTATCACTGTTGAAAAACGCTGAGTTTACAAACATAAGTAATGATAATATACATAATATAGTGGGCAATAAGGCCATAAAAGTTCTAGGAGTTGAATGGCATCCTCATAATGATATGTTCAAATGCAATTTCAGTGATATAGATTATCAAAATGTCCCTACTAAAAGAATTATTTTGTCATATGTATCAACGCTTTTTGATCCACTAGGGTGGATTGCACCTTTTGTAATTTTAACTAAAATTATTCTTCAGCAGCTGTGGAAATTATAATTATCATGGGATGATCCAGTACCAGAAATTATTAACCAAAAGTGGAAAATTTTGTGCCATGAAGTCAAACTCTTAAATTCCATATATATATACCCAGAAAAGTCGTCTTGCCCAATTATTCTCGATGTGAACTTCATGGATTCTGCGACGCTTCAGAAAAGGGTTATTGTGCCGTTATTTATGTTAAAACTTGTAATAACTCGAACATTGATGTGAAACTTTTAGCAGCAAAGACTCGAGTGGCACCCTTAAAGCCCATCACGATTCCAAGACTCGAATTATGTTCTGCAGTATTACTGACACATTTAATACAAGTTATTAAATCAGCATTACATATAAAACCATATTTAGTGCGCGCATGGAGTGATTCAAGAATTGTGTTGTCATGGTTAACATCAGATCCTAAAACATGGCAAGTATTTGTAGCCAATAGAATTGCAGAAATTCAATCCATATTACCAGCTGAACATTGGAGTCATGTAGATGGAAAAGAAAATCCTGCTGATTGTGCATCTCGTGGATTATTTCCAGCAGAATTACTGTCTCATGAATTGTGATGGGATGGACCACCATGGTTAAGAAGCAGTGAAGTTCCAGTGAATAAACTTATTCCCATAAATGAAGAAGATTTACCAAAAGCACGGAAAACATCATAACTTGTAATTTCTGAAACTGCAAAGGAACTTGATATTATATCGAAAATATCCTCGTTTCCAATGTTGCAACGCATATTTGCATGGATACTGAGATTCATCTCCAACTCTAAGGTAACACGTCCAGAAAGAAATACATCCTTTTTATCAAGCAAAGAAATTCAAGCCGCAACACATTGCATTATTAGAATAGTTCAACAAATGAACTTTAATAAAGAAATCCACTGTTTAGAAACCGGAAAAGAGTTACCTGGAAATAGCAGTCTCATTTGTTTGTGTCCTATTTTAGATGATGACAAAATATTGAGAGTCGGAGGGAGATTGAAAAATGCACAGCTGTCAGAGAATGAAAAACATCCAATCTTACTACCATCAAAGCATCATGTGACTAACATCATAATTCAACATTTTCACGAAAAATATTTACATGCAGCTCCAGAACTTCTTCTTTCTTTAATTAGGCAGAAATTTTGGATCATTGCTGCCAGATTTGCTATTCGTAAAATAGTGAGAACTTGTGTTACGTGTTGTAGATACAAAGCTCAATCTGCAAAACAAATAATGGCTGATCTTCCAGTATCCAGAGTAACACAATCACGACCATTTAATCGAGTTGGAACAGATTTCTCAGGACCATACATAATTAAATATTGTGCTGGACGTGGATCAAAATCATTTAAATCATATGTCTGTGTATTTGTCTGCTTCGTGATCAAAGCAGTCTATCTTGAAGTCGTAGAAGATCTTTCAACAAAGGCATTCTTAAGTGCATTAAAATGATTTATTGCAAGAAGAGGAAAACCTCTTGAGATTTTTAGTGACTGTGGAAGCAACTTCAAAGGTGCAAAAAAGGAAATCAACAAGTATGTATTGAAGTGCAAACAAAATCAAGAAATTCACAAATTTCTGTCGTCAGAGGAAATAACTTGGACATTTAACCCGCCTCAGCTCCACACTTTGGTGAACTGTGGGAATCTTCAGTAAAATCAATGAAATCGCACCTTAAGAAAACCGTTGGTGATACTGTGTTAACTTATCCCGAATTCCAAACCCTGGTTACGCAAGTTGAAGCTTGTCTCAACTCTAGATCATTGTGTCCTATATCATCTGACCCAACAGACTTAACTGCTCTTACACCTGGCCATTTTCTAGTTAGAACTTCTCTGACTGCCATACCTGAACAAGATCTAAGTCACAGTCCCTTAAATCACCTTGATAGATGGCATGTGAGACAGTTCATGCTACAGCAATTTTGGAAAAGATGGAGCCGAGAATACTTGTCTCAACTTCAGCAAAGAGCTAAATGGCAAAAATGCCTCAAAGATTTGCAAGTTAATGACTTAGTTCTCATCAAAGATGACAACCTTTCACCACTAAAATGGAAACTAGGAAGAATAATAACTGTTCATCCAGGTTCAGACAATAGAATTCGAGTTGTCACGATTAAGACTAATAGTGGTATCATAAATCGACCAATAATGAAGCTCTGTCCCCTTCCTATAAAAAACTAAAAACTATGAACTATAAACTTTCTTTTTTCATTTTTTATATTTTTTCATTAATTTTATTTTTGTTATTAATTGCTTTTTCATTATAGTAAAACTGTAAGAAGACCACTTAGCCACTTGTTGAAATCCTAAGGGATTTCAACGGGGAGCAGGATGTTTTGGTAAAAATCGTCTGCTTTCATTTATGTGAAAAAGCTCTGGTAAGAAATTGTATTATTCGTTACCATAGTAATTTATTTTTTTTATTTTATGTTTTTGGCAGCATTCTATGTTTTGTTTTTAAGTTTGTGTGTATTCGAATGTAAAAAGATGATGGAATGTTGATAGCCGACCAATGGCTCGCATGTTTCAGTGTTAAATAAAACGCATGTACAGTCCACATTTGTTGTGTTTAAGAACCAGCGTGTGTTGTTTTTATTAGTGTAAAATCCGCTAAGACCATTTTTGGTATTACGAACACCCCTTCCTTAAGTAGTCTTCCTGAGGAAAAGAAGAGAAGGATAATTCTGAAAATTCATCTTGGTTGTGATTTGAAATAAAGAACATTATTCAAAAAAATGATTCTAAAAACTTTTTAAAAGTTATACATGAAATTCACTAATGTTTCAGTAATTTGTTAATATTTATATTTATAAAATTGAACTAAAATAAGTAGAACTATAATGATTCAGGATCTATAATGCTTTCTGTAATGAAATTTTGAAAAGCGGTGACTCGCAGGATATAAAAACAGGTAAGTCACTTTATTTAAGCATCCTACCATTTCAGGTAGATGCGTTTGCAATCAGGGGAAGAAGAGAGAAGGGTTGCGTGTAAAAAACATCTTAAAATCTGTCGTGGTTTTCGTAATAAAATTTTCAGATATATTAAATGTCAAAATACGAATATAATGTAGAGGCGAATACGGTGTGCGGAAAAATGAAAACGTTTCGTTTTAGACAAGTTTCCGTCTTATCACGTAGTTTCGTATGTTACTTCACCTCCGTGATCAATAATTTTTTATGTTTAAGACAGGATTTGTTATAGACGAAATATAGATTAAACATTATTCTAAGATTTAATCTATTTTTATGTGCCGTCACTGCCCCGCTTTTATTTTAGACAGGAAACTTGCTACCACTATTTGCGTACCACTATTTTAACTTCTGATTTAACTACGCGACGTACAAGCAAGAAGAGTTTGCTTGAACCATCCTTTAAAGATTTTTGACATCACTAAATTTTTTAAATACAATTTCATACTATTTAATGGAAAAAAATGTTTAGATTAAATATTAAGATTTTTTAACATAAAAGAACCGTGTTTATACCATATTTTTAACTTATTGTACGCAAAAAGAGAATCAGTTAACCGGTTACAAAAACATTTTTTGAATACAATTTACTTATTTAAATATAAAAAACACTAGCAAAAGCCATGCTTTGTTTGGATTCGCGAAGCATTATTTTATAAAGCATATATTTGAAAGTAACAATATTTTTTAATATTATTTTTGCATCTTTATTAAACAAAAACGTTATTTTATGTTTTGGCGCAGTTTAATTCTACAAATGTAAGTTCAGCCAAATAACTTTCAATTTCCAAGGAATTTTTTATTTATGATGTAAGACTGGCATAAAAAATATTTTTAAAGCAAACTTTTACAAAATATTTTTAAAATTTCAACTAAAAATTCTTTTAAAGATGTTTTTACAATTTCTAGTAGCCACTGGTGTTTTTTAAAGTTGTTTGAAATATGCATGTTTCCAATCTTTGTAATTAACATCAAATAATCTTTGATAGCTATTTTAGAATAATATATTTGAAGAGAGCTTGAAGAAAGTTACTTCTTCAAAATCCTATTTTCTGGAAAAACATTTGAAATCTGCTCTCGTCGATACTATGAATTTTTAACTGTAAAACTTTTTATTCTAATTTCTTCGTTTTTATACATGCTAACGCATGAGAATTTTTGATACTATAGAATTTTTCGTAAGGAAAATTTCTATTGAATGCTTAATTTTGAAGGATTTTTACTCTTGCCAACGTTACGCACGTTTTTAAGCCAACTGGTGCCTATATAGCCTCAGTATCTACAACTGCTTCATCTAATGTTAAACCTTGGGATTTATGATTTGTAACAGCAAAAGCTAACTGCAGAAGAAATTCTTTCCTTGAGCAGTTTATGCTTCCATTTTTTCCAGAATTCAGTTATTGGGGAATAGGTACGCACCAATTCTTATAAGTTAAATTACTGTAGTATTCAAATTTATCCATGATTATTCGCGATATCTGGCCTGGTGGCTTGTGATTTTCTTTAATACGTGCAACAAAGCCTAAAGTCCCGTTCTCTAAACCTTTTTCGGTCCACAAATAAGAACGTAACATTACTTTAGATACAAATGATAAAGTAAGAAATGGTTGAAGTCCATTTGTCGTTTCTGAATCGGCCAACTTTGCTTTAGTACATTTATAAAGACCTTGAATAGAGGCAACAAGTTCCCGTAATTCTTTTAATTTTTCATTTATATAACAAATTTAACAATTAATTGTATTTGTTTACAATTCTTTTGTTGCCACTTTACAAAAAAAAAAAAAAAAAATCCATAATGCAATTCTTTTAAAATGTTTAAGTGTCATCTGTGCAAACGATTTTGCTGAATAATGAAAACATATTTTATTTATTAAATTAATCATGATTCTATCTATAATCACTTACTCCATGATTTATATTTTTTTTTCTGAAAATATACGCGTTTCATTTTTTATTTATTTGCTAAAATGCGTCCGTATTGGAAATGCATGTAAAAAAAATTATTTAAAATAATATTTTTTAACGTTTTACTGTAAAAAAAAAAATATATTCTGCAAATCTACAGATCATATTTTATTTTTGTGTTTAATTTGAAGTCAAAATATTGAATAGTTTTTTTGTAAAGTGTACGACAAAGTGTAATTTGAGTGGCCTAGTAGAGGATTCGCTTCGCTCATCCTAATTATTCAATCATAAATCAGAGTTTCCCCCAGGTTTAAAAAAGGGCAGGGCGCTACTGTTTTGAAAAGGGCACTTTTTACATTTTTCAGGGCACTTTTTACATTTTTAAGGGCACTTTTTCATTTTTAAGGGCATTTTTATAGAGTTGAATCTAAAATCTAGCAGTTCAAAAAGTCGTGAAAAAACAGAAATTTCATCAAAAAATTGAAAAAAAAAAAAAAAAGGTAAATTTTGTTAAAAAATCGCGAAAAAGCGGCAAATTTCGTGAAAAAATCGCGAAAAAACGGCAAATTTTATTAAAAGATCGCAAAACAGCATATTTTGCTAAAAAATCGCGAAAAAACGACAAATCTCGTGAAAATATCGCGGAAAAACAGAACTTTTCACAGAATTTTCCGTTTTAGTGCGATTTTTGTACGAAATTTGCCGGGTTTTTTTTTTTTCGCAAATCTTTTGAAATCTGCCGTTTATCGTTATTTTTTGACGAATGTTGCCGTTTTTTTGCGATTCATTTCACAAAATTTTCCGTTTTATCGCGATTTTTGGAAGAAATTTGTCGTTTTAACACGATCTTTTGATGAAATCTGCCGTTTTTGTGAAATTTTGTGACGAAATTAGCCATTTTTTGCGAATGTTGCCGGAAATTAGTCGTTATTTCGCGATTTTTAACGAAACTTGCCGTTTTTTAGCGATTTTTTTAACGAAATTACTCGTCCCACGAGACGCGTATGAGGCTATTTTATGCGTTCCATCTCCGATTTTTAACGTAATTTACGAGCTATATAGCGCGTTCGGATCATCACTGGAGAGCCGCGTTTTTTCAAATGGGGGCCATGAAGGCAAGGGCGCTATTTTTTTTGAATGAATAACAAGAAGGGCGCTAGTTTTTGGATGAGGGGCAAGAGGGGCACTATTTTTTAAACTAAAGGGCAGGAGGGGCGGAGCGCCCCCCTGAAACCCTCTGGGGGAAACTCTGCATAAATATTATTTTAAATCTCTTTTCATCCAACATAATCTTTTTCTGTATGTGTGTGAAGAGTCGATTCAACATGTCAACAGATATTCGACTCTGCAAAATAAGCCCAAAATATCATGCGTATGAAAACTAGGGTAATGTCTGAATTTTGATAGCCTGATGCCGCCAACAGCGCCATCTGTTGGCCGAAATTCGAGCTATTTCAAGAAAGTGCATATCTAAAATTTACTGGTTTTCTGATAACAATGCAGCAAACAGCCTTTTTTTTTTTTTTTTTTTTTTTTTTTTTTTTTTTTTTTTTTTTAAATCTTCAACCGTTTTTTAGTTATTTGCATTCAAAATGGGTCAGTCATTTACTGGACACCCTGTTTCATATATGTACTCTTATTAATGAATATTTGTATGAATTTTTAAAACTATAAATATTTAAAAATAAAACGGTTAATTTAAAAGCCAGACAAAATTATTACATTTTCACCTTTATTTTATACAGTTTATTTATACAAATAACATATATGGATACATACATTGCACTTTATACTTCAGTGTTTAACGTAAAAGCTATTAGTGCAGTATTTTTGTGAATTTATACAATCTTATTAACGAAGATTTGTTTTAAATATAAAAGTTCAAAGAGTACATAAGAAAAATTGATAATTTAATCGCCGCCATAAAGAAACAAGCCTGAAATTGCACGTCAAGTTTAGTAAATGAGGTCCGTTGGTACTATAACGAAGTTTTAAAAATATTCAGATTTTTGTGTAATAGAATACGACACTTTGGATACAGTAGAGTATCCGAAATCTTTTGTTTGTCCCTGCAAATACTCTCTGCTTTCTATTATACAGGGTATAAGTTATAGTAAACCTCAGCAATTTGCATCAATTTTTAAAAAATGTGAAATAGTTTAATATAATTAAAAGCGCCTCAAACAATGTTTCCGCCAAACAGTTATTTAATGGAATACTTTTGTGTTACCCTGTAAATTAATAAGAAATACTTTTTGCACCACAGATTGTTCAGAATGTATATTCAAGTACACACTTCATAGATGCATATGAATTTTATTATGTTCCAAAGACCGTAAAGAGCATTAAAAGGCACTTGAAACTATTTTTTCCCATAGGCAGTAATGTAAGGGAATGCTTTTAATCGTCCTTGTAATCAAACTATACATCCCATTTTCATAATATTTTAAATGACACGACAAAATTATGCATCAATTATATATTTTAAATATTGAACTATTTAATTGGGTAGCCTTTGCCCTGTTATATGTGGACAGATAGACAGAGGGACGGACTGAACGACGACTATATAGGTGCTACGTATTTACATAATAATGAACGCATCTAAAAACATGCATTCGATAAAAGGAAAACTGTAATGAGGAAGCATCTAACATACAAGGTCACTTTAGTAAATACATTAAAAAAAACCTCTAACAATCCTATTTCATAATCTTAACAGAAAAATTGTAGTGATAATAACAATAAAAACAGATTCGTGAGTTGCAGACATTCTCTCAATGCACAAACAATTCATCAAAAATTATGGAAGCTCGAACATTCATCCTGCGTATTTTACTTTACAACTTACATCGTTAGCCTTGTTTTCTGCTTTTCCTGTGTCTTAGGTTTAAATCACAATTAGGAAATTTTTTGAACAATGAAATTTCAAGTCTATTCTCTTTTTAACTGTCTTGTTCTTTGCTGATTTTAACGTTTTGAGAGGGAAAAATACTGACTTCTTAACGTTGAAAAACATGGATAATTTGTAGCAACACAAAAGTACGGACGGCGTATGCACCAAGCCCTTTTAATTCCCAGATACTAACTTTTAATACTGTGCTTCTTAGTATTTTGGCAACAATTGATTTTTAAAAAAATAAAATTTAGCTAGAATTAACGTGGCACGAAAGGTTTGTAGTAAACATAAAACACGAGCAGTGTATTTAATGCTCCAAAGCATTTTAATACCTAATAAAAATGTAATTAAAAAAATTACAAAAACGATTTGGAAAATGATGTTTTCAAAACTAAAATTTAAGACTTTTAAATAAATTCTATATTTGAAAAAAAATCATGGTCCTTTACAACCAATTAGTTTAACATTACATTGTTTCTGTTTTCGTAACCATCGCACATTTCGTAATCGGTAGGATCGATAATCACACCCGTTTTTTTGCTTTAAAAGATAATCTTTCATATGATGTCTTTCATTATAATCGTTTTTTTTTTCTTTTTTTCATATCTGACAAGTTTGTTTATAGCTTTGTTTATAAGTTATCCATTTTGTAACTTTTTTAGTTTCTTGTTTATTTAACAACGATATTTTTAAGCCTATTCAAATAAGAATTCTTCTAAATGTAAAGAATTTCCTAAAAAAATAAATAAATATATTTTTTTAAAAAAACATCATTTTTATGATGATCAAAACGTGATTTATGAAATAACAAAGTCATATATAACGTCCGCCATGGATTAAGCATTAATATTCATAGACCAATCATAAGCAAATTTTAGATAAAATTTCAGTTTTGTAATTTCCGATACTGCAATTTTTTAAACTTCTAAACATCGCACATTTTCCATTTTTACACCGTCATATAGGGAGAAAAATGTACTTTTAAATGCAATTTATTTTAAAACAATATCCCATTTTGTTTTTGAATTATTAATTTCTTTGTAGTTTTTTATTGTCGTCGCGGCAGCAAAGCTATTCCATTTCTAAACATTAAATGTGGACCAATCAGAAAACGAATAAAATATGGACATCATAAGGTTTCGAATATCTCTATTCTTGTCCGACAGAAACAACTATTTTCCAAATGGATAATAAAAACTTTTAATATTGTGCTTGTTTATTTTTTGTTTAATAGTAGTACAAAAATAATAAACATTAAACTGATTTAAAAAGCACAAATGTAGTTAATAAAAAGAAAATGTTGAGAACTTTTTTCTTTAAACATTGGTTGACCATTGGTCTATTAGAAGAGTAACTGAGGAACTGGCGGTAATCATGTAATTTTTTTTATTATCAACTGTTTTTACTCAGACGCCTTCCATTTGAGGTACGTTGATAAAAACTAGTTGTAAATTGCACGTCAAACATAACAAATGAGGGTGCGTTCTCACTATAATCAAGTTTTAAAAATATTCAGATCTTAGTGTAATAGTATACAATATTTCGGTTGCTGTATAAGCATCCGAAAACTTTTGTGCGTCCCTACAAATGGTATCTGCTTTCTATTATTCAGGATGTAACCTTTAATAAACCTCAGAAACGTATATTTCGTAAAATGTGAAATAATTTAATATAGTTGAAACGCGTCCCAAACGATGTTTCCCCTATACCATTGTGTAACGGAATGCTTTTGTGTGGCTCTGTAAATTAATAACAAATATTCTTAGCACCACAGATTGTACAGAATGTATATTTTAGTACATACTTCATAGATGAATATGAATTTTATTATGTTCGAAAGTGTGTAACATCATTAAAATGCATTTGAAATTATTTTTCCCATTGGCCGCAATGTAATGTAATACTTTTAATAGTCCCTGTAATTGAGCTTTACATCCGATTTTCATGAAATTTTAAATGATTCGACAAAATTATGCAATAATTATATATTTTAAATTTCAAAAGATTCGGTTGTTTAGTTTTTGCGTTGTTATATGCGGACGGACAGACGGACTGAACGACAACCATAGGTGTTACCTATTTATATAATTACGAACGCACCTAAGAAGATTTAAACTACATTTATCTTGGCGCATTTCCATTGTTCATTTATAATATAGATAGTGACGCAAACATTTTGAGTCACGTAGGTAAATATTATACAAAAAATATATTTATCTTGTATTATTAAACAAAGTTATCTTAGCGGATTTATTGGTATTTTATAACATAGGTCAGAGAATATTTTCTGTTCTCGAATTTCGAAAATAATGAAACATTCTCTATGGCAAATAAACATTATATGTGGAAGAATAAAACTTTATACAAAAAAAAAAAAAAAAAAAAAAAAAAAAAAAATACGTGTGGCACTCGGGGACTGCCGCGGTAAAGCTATTGCATAGCATTTTTTATCAACTTATGCAATTATAATTATGTATTTATTTTTTATTGATGTAGTTTTTTTTTTTTTTTTTTTTTTTTTTTTTTGTCTTTGATATTAATTCAAGTTAAACATTTTGAACGTGATGACCGATAACAATTTTACGTTTATGGTAGCTGAAATAAAAAAACATAAGTTTAAGACTTGATATTCTCAAAATATCTGAAAAATACCGCGTCAATGTCTGCCGAAGTCTACGGAGGGATACCGTGCCGAAGTCTGCCAAACTAAAACGACATTAGCCGGAGTGTTAAGTTTTTTTTTCTCGTTACAGAATTTCTAGATTCTTTCGCCGCGCTAAAAGCTATGCAATAACTTAATAAATTACAAACAAAATTTCGCCGCTATACGAAAATTAGATCGCGAGTTATAAGCATTTTAAATTTTTCGACCCTCACTGTGGAGGGTCTCCTGTCACCAAAAATTAACACTGTCTCATAATAAATTACCAAACAAAATTTGGCCGCACTACGAAAATTTGATCGCGAGTTATAGGCATTTTAAATTTTTCGACCCTGACCATGGGGGATCTCCTGTCACCAAAAATTAACACTGTCTCATAATAAATTACCAAACAAAATTTGGCCGCGCTACGAAAATTGATCGCGAGTTGTAAACATTTTAAATTTTTCGACCCTCACCGCGGTGGGGGGGGGGGGGGTCTTCTGTCACCAAAACTGAACACTCTCTCATAATAAATTACCAAACAAAATTTGGCCGCGCTACGAAAATTAGATCGCGAGTTATAAGCATTTTAAATTTTTCGACCCTCACCGTGGGGAGTCTTAGTCACCAAAAGTAACACTGTCTCATAATAAATTACCAAACAAAATTTGGCCGCACTACGAAAATTAGATCGCGAGTTATAAGCATTTTAAATTTTTCGATCCTCAAAGTGGGAGGGTCTCCTGTCACCAAAAGTAGCACTGTCTCATAATAAAATACCAAACAAAATTTGGCCGCACTACGAAAATTAGATTGCGAGTTATAAGCATTTTAAATTTTTCGACCCTCACCATGGGGAATCTCCTGTCACCAAAAGTAACACTGTCTGATAATAAATTACCAAACAAAATTTGGCCGCGCTACGAAAATTAGATCGCGAGTTATAAGCATTTTAAATTTTTCGACCCTAACCATGAGGGATCTCCTGTCACCAAAAGTAACACTGTCTCATAATAAATTACCAAACAAAATTTGGCCGCGCTACGAAAATTAGATCGCGAGTTATAAGCATTTTAAATTTTTCGACCCTCACTTTGGGGGGTCTCCTGTCACCAAATGTAACACTGTTTCATAATAAAATACCAAACAAAATTTGGCCGCACTACGAAAATTAGATCGCGAGTTATAAGCATTTTAAATTTTTCGACCCTCACCTTGGGGGATCTCCTGTCACCAAAAGTAACACTGTCTGATAATAAATTACCAAACAAAATTTGGCCGCGCTACGAAAATAAGATCGCGATTTACAAGCATTTCGACCCTCAGCATGGGGGGGAGGGGTCTCCTTTCACCAAAAATTAACACTGTCTCAAAATAAATTACCAAACAAATTTTGGCTGCGATACGAAAATTAGACCGGAGTTATAAGCATTTTAATTTTTTCGACCCTCACCGTGGGGTTCTCCTGTCACCAAAAGTAACACTGTCTCATAATAAATTACCAAACAAAATTTGACTGCGCTACGAAAGTTAGACCGCGAGTTATAAGCATTTTAACTTTCTCGACCCTCACCGTAGGGGTCTCCTGTCACCAAAAATTAACACTGTCTCATAATAAATAACCAAACAAAATTTCGCCGCTATACGAAAATTAGATCGCGAGTTATAAGCATTTTAAATTTTTCGACCCTCACCGTGGGGGGGTCTCCTTTCACCTAAAATTAACACTGTCTCATAATAAATTACCAAACAAAATTTGGCCGCGCTACGAAAGTTAGACTGCGAGTTATAAGGATTTTAACTTTTTCGACCCTCACCGTGGGGGATCTCCTGTCACCAAAAATTAACACTGTCTCATAATAAATAACCAAACAAAATTTCGCCGCTATACGAAAATTAGATCGCGAGTTATAAGCATTTTAAATTTTTCGACCCTCACCGTGGGGGGTCTCCTTTCACCTAAAATTAACACTGTCTCATAATAAATTACCAAACAAAATTTGGCCGCGCTACGAAAATTAGATCCGAGTTATAAGCATTTAAATTTTTCGATCCTCACCATTGGGCGGGTCTCCACTCACCAAAAGCTACATTATCCTACCTTGTTTTATCTTAAGACGATTCTTCTCTATACACATTCTATCAGGAATTTTTATTATTGAAACTATAGATTTATAGTAACTGAAATAAGATATATAAGTTTGAGACTTGATATCCTCTAAATATCTCAAAAATACCGCGTCAATGTCTGCCGAAGTCTACCGAAGGATACCATGCCGAAGTCTGCCGCAGTGAAACGACGGTAGCCGAGTGTTAGGTTTTTTCGTTACGGAAGTGTTAGGATAATTCTCGTTACGGAATTATTGGATTCGGTCGCCACGCTCAAAGCCCGCGATAAAAGCTATGCAATAGCTTAAAAAAAACTTATTTTTTAAATAATAAACATGCAACGCGTTTCGAAAGAAACTTTTTTTATCAGGCGCAAAAAAGTCAGAAATCACTTTGAGGATTGAGGCAAAACTAAAAGAAAATGGAAGAAAAAAAAACAGACGGGATAACAGACAGAACAACAGATAATGATACAAAAGGAATAGTTAGAGGGACAGATGTGAGAAGCAGAAGATACCTAAATAAAACTTCCTTTCATCTTTTTTTTTTTTTTTTTTTTTTTTCGCAACTTTTCTGTTGGGCTTATCTCTCAGTTGCTCTACGCCCGCCATTTCTCTTCTGTTTCCATCCAGCTTTACTCCGGCTCTCAAAATAACTAATGAATCCAACTTGGGAAGTCTAGAGAATGTAAGGAAATCCCCTTTTTTTTCAGTAATGCTTATGCTTTAAATTGCCACTAACAACATAAAAAAAAACACTTTTATTCGAAAAGAATAAATTTTGCATTCAAATAAATTTTGAAATCCTGCCTTAATTTCGTATTATTTAATAACGAAGAAATCGCCAAAGATTTCATTACTTATAGCAGTCCTTTTTAATTTCAGTTGTTTAAGCGTATCATTCTATTACATGCCTGTTAAATTTCTGTTTTATTCGTATTATTTTAGTTTATTAATAAAGTTTTAACATCGTCATGGAATATAAGTCAGAAACAAATACTAAACTATTTATATTAGCTGAAGTGCAAATGGATTTTTCTTTCATAATAGTCTGCACTTTATAGAGTTAGTTTTAAGAATATTATTACTTGAAACTTTTTTTAACCATAAAAAATGAATAAATTGCGATACAGTTTTGAAAGAAATTGCATTTGTAAGTAAATTTTTTATTCTTTTCGATGGTCTAAAAATTGAAAATGTGCGGTGTTTAGACATTGAAAAAATTACAGTAAAAGCCTGATCGAATCGAATCGTCTGCAGTTGCCAACATAAAAAATGACGTCGGCGTTACGCATGGACACGTTTGTTCTTTACAGATAACGTGACTTTCTGTACCTCATGATGATGAAAGATCAAGTTCTTTCGAAACGCGGTGTACTTTCCTAATTTTCTCATTTATATTGTTTCAAAAAAATTCTTTTATTTTTATCACATTTCTCTAAGTTTATAGAATTGTAAATGAAAATACACCGGTTTTGTATATAATTTCTGAATTTATCTTACGGGCTGTTGTGCAGTAATTGCAAAAAATATTCATACACTACAAAGTTATTTAGTGGAAAAGATGAAAAAATATTTATATTTTCAAAAAAATCCTCTCCCGCTATAATATTACTCTTCTTGGAGGAGTTTCATGGTATTATTTTTACGCTGTTTCTCATACAAAAGGTACATGTACATATTAATAAAATTAATGATGTTTTTTGTTTTGCACAGAAGAGGTTGATTAATTAAAGGTTGTTTTATTTCTTTGTTGTAAGAATATACAAAGGTTACTTATTATTAAGGGTTACTTATTATTAAAGATTACTTATATATTTTTTATATTATAACATTGTCCGCCAGTTTTACCTCGTATGAAATCAATATCGATTTTATTAATCCTCTTTTCTTTTTTGTTCATAGTTTATAACTTATGACTAAAAATATGACTAACAATAATTATAATATAATAAAAATGTATAATATATCAAGCACGTCGATAAATTATCCATTGGCAAGATCATTTTCGGAATATTTTTTCTCCATTAGGAAAAAAAAAATACCATCTTAGTACAAATAATTTTTTTTTTTAAGTTTTAATTATTTTATTTTTAATTTTATTGTCCTTCTGTACTCTATCAATCTAAATATTAGAATTTATTTTTGAAACACAAGCATTGAGGCTGTGTCTCCGATACTTCAGTTAATATTTGCAACATTTCATAATTTAATGTACTGTTCTTATCAATTTCACGTGGTTATTATTATTATTTTTTTAACTAAGGGATTTAACTCACAAGGAAGATCTCCATACTGGGAATACTGAGAATTTATAGAAAAAAATACTAATTATGTGTATAATATGTATATAATAAAAGATCAGTCAAAATTAGCGGCGGAATTACAGCAGAAAGTATGTAAAAAAATTAAATATTTTTGAATATCTGGCATGAAAAGACGAAAGCGTCACGCGATTTGACGAGCAGCACTTTTAATCGTAAAAAGCGCACAATTTTAATGCAACTAAAAATTGATGAATTTTTAGAATGCCTATAAATGATATTTAATGAATTTAAACTTAAACAATTAGAGATTTTAATATATTATTTATGTATTGTATTACATATATATATTGCCCATTGCTGTAATTATTTAATTTATTTATCACTGGAAAAAAATATTTTTATATATAAGAAATTCATATTGAGAAATATTATGTTCATACATTTAAGCGTATTCAAAAATAAAAGCTAGATGTTTCCATTAGCAACAAAATCGAATCGACAATGCTCAATTGGACTTTGTGCTTAAAACAACTTTATTTAATTTAAATTATGAATGTTGTTTTAAATCGCAAATTATGATGGCTAAATTTGAATATAAATACATATAACTATCGATATATCAAAATCATACTTAAAACAAACTAAAACTAATAAAGCTAAAGTTCTTTAAATTAAATTTATCTGAAGAAGTTCAACATGAAACTTTTTTGCGTCGTGTATTTGGCATAAAAAAGTATTTTTTGAAATTGCATTCCATCGCTAACCAATAAAAAATCGAAATAACGAAATTTTCATTATTTTTTTACGGACTCAGTATTGGACTATGGAGGTTCCACCGAATTTTTTTTTTTTTTTTTTTTTTTTTTTTTTTTTAATATAAACTCATATGTACACATGAGAAGAACATTCACTCATTTTTCAGATTTTTCGGAGTGTGCCCATATGGAGACCTTCCTTGTCAGACGATAATTTAGATAAGAACCACTTTTTATTAAGCACTAATAAATTTTCTCATTTAATGCATTTTTTAGATTGAATGCTAACAACACACAAAAATATTTTATATGGAAAATATTATTTATGCATTCAAATACACTTTTGAAATTCATTAAAAGTAATAATTTCGTATTGAACACATGCCAGGAATTAAACGCCTGCGAAACTGCCGAAGATTTCGTTACTTACACCACTCTTTTTTAATCTAATAATTTCAGTACTCATTATTAGGCGCATAGCTCAATTGCAAATCTGGTCAATTTCTGTTTTATTTATATTAGTTTTCTTACTTATGGATGAAGTTTTACTTTCATCATTAAATATTAGCAAGAAACTTAACTATTTATATCATTTTAAGTGAAAACGGGTCAATCTTTTCAAATCAGGCAGCAAGCGATAGAAATACATATTTTTTTTAAATTATGCTTGAAAATTATTTCAAAAACTATAAAAAAAATCAGTAAACTGGGATGTATTTTATAAACAAATTGCATTTGGAAGAACATGTTTTTTACTGTTCGTTGTTGTAAAGAATTAAAATTGCGCGATGTTTAAAAGTTTAAAAAGCTGCAGTGAATTGGTTTTGTCAGCTATTGCCACTGTCATATGATGTCACTGAAATACACAGAAGTGTTTTTGATTTGTAATCCTCATCAAAAATTTTATAACTTTGAAAGTAGAATTTTTGTAACATATTTGAACATGATTTAAGGGGAGGGGGGGGGGGAGGTTGACTTTTTTTTCACTTCATGAAGCTACATAAATAATTTATTAGCATAAAGTGAATATATATTTTCAGTAAATTTTGAGGAGTAACACATAATTTTAGGGAAGATAAAGTCCTTTTTATAGGAAATAAAATCTACTTAAAATGTTCCTTTTGCATTTCTTTTCATCAAATGCTTTACAATAAAGTTTATGAGTGTTAGTGACCGTATTAGTCACAAAACAATTCATTCGTTTTAAAAACAAGAAATATTATCATAAGTTAGTTATAAGCTCTTAATTCAAAAACATGGCAAAAAAAAAAAAAAAAAAAAAAAAAAAAAAATCTGTTTTTTATGTATTATGCTTGAATTGTTTGTTGTTGTAAATCAGCAGTTCTTTTGTATTTTGATAATCCTAAATATTTACGCATGGATCTCCAAAAATGTAATTCCTACAGTCCCTTTTTGGTAACCGGAGCGTTAATCTTTGTAAATTTGAGCGGTTAAAATCATAGTTATAACTGTAAATAATTTTTCTTAAATCTAGAAAAACAAATCATTTATTAGAACATTATATTTTTAATTTGTACAATATTACTTTCTTCTATGTTTACCATTTACTTAATACTCTTCTATCTGACAAAAAGAAAGTATTGTATTCGTGCAAAAATTCGATTTATTTCGACGGTTTATACATTTTAGAAAGTCCCGAACACAATTTGACTTTTTTTAGAAAAAGGCCTTGTTTGTGAATCTGTGAGTTTGCCAGTGAATTTGCCTATCTGTATGTGACACCAATATTATGGGAGCTCTATCTCCATAATTAATGCACGGAATTCAATAAAACTTTAAATTAAATTCACGTATTTATATCGATGAGGGCAGCATATCAAATAAAAAACATTTTTTCGAAGTCTGTACGAGTGATGATCGTGATTCTGGGAAAATTCATCAGCGTGTGGATTAAGAAAAAGAGAAAAACACTGTTCTGGGAATTAAAAGCTATGTATAGATAAATTTCTGAAAAAATAATGTTTTAATAAAAAAAAGTTTTTTTTTTTTTTTTAATTTTGATACAGACTGTCTTCAAACAATATCACCGATAATTTTGACTTTTAAAATGTATATTTGCATAACAATTCATTAATATAAACATTTTTTTCTTCTTTAGTAAAAGATTATTTTGTTTACCCCATTTCAACAGTAGTAGTATCTAATATCATTATTTTTGCATGTATATTATTACTATCTCGTATGTTTTGATGCAAAGTTGATTTTTATTTAAAATAGTTTATACAAAAGACTCTGTCTGCATATTAGGTTAGTCATAAATTAATTTCAAAACTTAACCATTAACCACAAAAGTTTAAACGAAAAAAAAAAAGATTCAATTATAGCAAGCAGATTTCAAAAAAGAAAATTAATTATTATTTCTAAAATTGTATTTCCTAAAATCAAAGTTACATACATATAATAGAGCGATTCTATAATAATGTATTTCCACAAAAATATTGAGATTAACAGCAATCATTACACATTAAATTAGTAAGCAATAAACATATATCCTTTTTTTATATTTTTCATATAAAAAAATTTTTTGATTGGGGTCCGCAACGCCTCCTATATGTGCGGTTAAGAGTTAAAGAGACTCGAATAGCACTAAAATTTAGGAGTTATTGTTGTGTGAATTAAACACTATGCATGCATGTATGAAATTCGATAACCCGAATTCTTATTCCTGAAATTCAATCAATTGCGCAACTTCATGATCCAGCTAAGCAGTATACTTTAATGTAAATTACAATGATTCAGAAATGAGATAAATCCATTTGAGTGAGTCGCTCTTTATGCTACTGTAATAAATTTGTAGCAGATGTATGACATCTGTTGGTGACATGCAATTAACAAAAGTATATATACATGTATTGTAATGACAGCTGCAGGTAAGATGCAGCTTTTATTAAATTTTCTTAAGAAAGCATCTACAGATAGGTTACTTAAGAATATGTTAATTTAAGCCAAATGTTTAAGAATTTGTATAAATGTTTCGCTAGTTTAGAACTTCTTTAATTTTGAAAATTTCAAAATGAAGAACGCGCCAGATATAATTTGAAAAATTTATATTCTCAATCACGCAAATCTAAAAATTAATCATAATTTGTTCCACGCTTAACTTTGTTTATTATGAAAATTTTACACCATATCGAGAAAATTCCAGTGAATTTATTTTCAGACATTTTTATTATAAAATCTCAATTTTAAACGCAACATCATAACAGCGTGAAGCAATAATTCTCCATTGAAGTTTTGAAAGTATTTTCTTCTTTCCTAAGCTATTCAAATAATCAAATTGAAAATTAAAAATTAAAACAAAATACATTTGATAGGTATAAATTATGTTAAAATGACAATGTTCAGAAACTAAATACAAAATTTAAAAGCTGACGATTCGCATTAATAGATTAAACAAACTTATGTCATTTTGCTCCCGCACTATTCAACAAATAAGTTAAACCCTCATGCACCTGTTTCTCCGGAATATTAAACGGTTAAGATGAGAGAAAAATGCTTTGTAGAATTTCTTTTTCTTCTGAATTGTGTTACTTAAATTTCGAAAATGCAAAGACTTTTCTGACATATGTATGTTTTTTTCACTGCAGCAACATCTAAGACTGTTCCTAAAATGGGTAGTCAATATTTCATTTTCCTCTTCAACTTATTCAAATTTTATATCACGTTCAAGTTTGAAGGGCACGGACGATATGTTGAGAGTGCGAGTAAAATTGATTTAGTATAGTTTAGCATATTTATAACTATATAGGGTAAAGTTCGGATAAGGCTTCTGTCCCTGTTCCCCATTCGCGAGCTAATGCTATTCCTACGGGGAGGTTTTTTTTTTTAATAATTCGTTTTCATTTTGACATTTTATTTATTTTTTATTTATTTATTCATTTATTTATTTATTTTATTTATTTATTTATTTATTTTATTCTTTTATTATTATTATTATTATTATTATTATTATTTTGCATTGTATAGCTGAGGGTCCTCTCCACATTGCTCCTTTTTTACTTTTTCTATTTTGGTTGTAGATTATTTTTTAAATTATACTTTCATTTCCGAAACTGGTTTTGAAAGTGAAACTAACTTTATAAAAAATATTTGCAACCAAAATCGAAAAGTGAAAAAAAGCGATGTGGAGAAGGACCACATCTTATACAATGCAAATAAATAAATAAATAAACAAATAAACAAATAAATAAATAAATATAAATAAAAATGTTGAAATGCAAACGAGTTATTAGAAAATAACTTCCTTATTGGAATAGCATTAGTTCGCGAGTGTCTTCGCAAGCAGGGACAGGAGCCTTAATCTGTATAATGTGGTGAAAGAGGAACCTGTTTCACCGAACTATAGACCAACTATATCTCAGCTTTATCTAAATTCGAGCAGCTCAGTAGCAGTTTCGATAGTTTTTTTTAAATTCTGTTTCAGAATAATGTTTTTTTTTTTCTACGCGTTTTTAGAACTTTTTAAAAATGTTTTTCAGTGCACTGAAATAAAATGACGAGGGTTTTTTTTTTCCTCCATCGCATGGAGATTTTTCAAGAGATGAATATCTATGAAAATGCCACGGAATATCTATCAAAGTCAAAAAGGTTTATTGGGAAAAAATAATTTGTTCATTATCTTTTTTATTTATTTGCTATGTTTTCCAACTTTGCCACAAAGCCAAAAATCATTTTAACGTCTTTTCTTACACCCGTGGAAAAATATTTTCTTTCTCTGTTCCAGAAAAACTGAAGAAAAAACTCTATGCCTCTGTGTCCATGTTATGAAGAGTTCATCTTTAAGTGTCTTCAGGCAATTACGATATAAATGTAGTTCGCCACATTTCATGTAATACAATATTGTTAAAATGAACTTTCCATTCGAAATCATAACAAATGAAATAATATTAATAAATTCCATTACGCTGATGAAATTTACTACATTTAATGAATAAAAAATAATTTTATTTCAAACTGAATAGTTTTGGTGTTTCGAAATTGAAAGCATTGGATGGTCATATTTGAGTAAAAGTTTCATAACAAAATGAAAATACCGATTTATGCAGATTTTTAAGTGTCATTTTTCTTTGTGTAATATTTATTCTTATCACATTCCTCTACAAAGGATTTTATAACTTTAAAAAAAAATTATGTTAGACATTTTCATTGTCTATTTTTTGCTAACGAACAACAAATAATTTTTTTAAAACTGAATATTTCGGGTATTTCAAAACTGAAAGCATTGGGTCGTCATATTTGAGACAAAAAGTTTCATAACAAAATGAGAACATCGATTTACTCAGATTTAAAAATGTCATTTTTTTTTTTTTTTTTTTTTTTTTTTTTCAAGATAGTATTTATTCTTATCACGTTCCTCTACAAATGACTCTATCATTCTTTTAAATTATTTTAGCCATTTTCATTGTCTATTTTTTGTCAACGAACAATAAATAATTTTGTTTTAAACTGAATATTTCGGGTATTTTAAAATTAAAAGCATTGGGTCATCATATTTAAGTAAAAAAGTTTCACAGCAGAAGGTCTCATATTTGAAAGTTTCATACTCAGATTTGAAAGTTTCGTTTTTTTCAGTGTAATATTTATTCCTATCAAGTTCCTCTAGGCAGGATTTTATCATTCTTTTCAATCATGTTAACCATTTTTATTACCAATTCCATTTTCATTATCGATCTTGCAAGTTTTACCCGCGATGTCTTTCCTTTTACGAATTCATCCATTCTTCGGTTTCAAAAACGGAAAAAAAATTCTACACTTCTATGTTCACATTATGACGTCATTTAAGTGTTCTTCCGCGATTGCGATAAAAATGTAGTTCACCACATTTCATGTAATAAGATATTGTTGAAAACTCCTTGAAAATGCCTTATTTCAACAAAATTCCAAAGTTTGATGGCATATACTCAATTTATGAGAGCATCAATTGAAGGAAATTTGCTTATGTATGATAATATAACAAAAATTTATATGAATAAATTCCACTTCTCTGATGAAATGTACTACATCTAACGAATAAAGCATAATTTTGTTTGAAACTGAATATTTCCGGTATTTCAAAATTGAAAGCATTGGGTTGTCATAATTGAGACAAAAATTTGAGCAAATTATAAAATTAAATTCTCATTTCATAATTATTGATTAGATTTTTTTTTAAATAATAATTTTTCTCAGTATAATATTTATTCCTATCGCACTCTACTATGAAGGATTTTATCATTTAAAAAAATATGTATATTAGCCATTTTCATTGTCTATTTTTTATTATTATTATGTTATCATCCATAAAAAAACAGTTAATGCTCTTATAGATAGAATATATTCCATCAAACTTTTAAATTTTGTTGAAATAAGGCATTTTCAAGGAGTTTTTACACATGCCCATAAAAGGGGTTTACTTTAATGGAATGGAACATAAAAGTGGTACGTGACCGCGTGCTGTGAAACGTATCTGAGGCTAATCGTCAAGTAGGGTGTTCTGTGGACTGTGAAACAGGGGTTGTCATATCTGTGAGTTGACAGTTAACAAGGCGTTCAGTCAATTGCAGAATTTACAACCAGTTAAAAATACTTTTTAACTTACAATTTTGGAAAAATTTGCAGTATCTTTTCAAATGCTCCATCATTAAATTGATTTGGAAACGTCTGTTGCCAAAATATTTATTTTGCTGCTTTCTATTCCCATATAAAATACTGCGCAAAAGCCAAAAAAAAAAAAAAAAAAAAAAAAAAGAAAGAAAAAGAAATGCTTGCATGTTTCTATTGCCATATCGAATACTGCGCTAAAAAAAGGCCGAAAAAAAAAAAGAAAGAAAGACAGAAAGACTGATAAGAAAAGATATACATGTTTTCAACATTTGTATCATTTCATAATATGATTAATATCATTGAAACAAATTAAACAAAACTTATTAGGATTATAATTAGTTTTGATTATTGTTAATTTCTCTAAATATCTTCGCTTCTCGGCAAAAAGGCAGCCTTACTGTCTGCACATCCACTATTCTTACATTCATAAAATTTCTCTGATTAAGTTCATACATTATTGAAGTATACTGCATAGGGTCTCAGATAAAGTGATAATCACAGTAGCTGTACAAAAAATTTCATGCATTCCATTGTTATGACATTTACAATAACATTATCCTTTCACGTGAACTCTTAAATAATCGTATGATGATGAACCATAAAGTAACCATAAATCATTATTCATCTCTAATTTTAAAATTAAATTCTCATTTCATAATTATTGATTTTACTAAAGTTAAATAATAATAATAATAATAATAATAATAATAATAATAATAATAATAATATAAAAACTATTTTATTTCTTTTGCATTTAATAAATAATATTATGCACTTATGCTCCGTAATTTATTCCAAATGTTATTAAAATAAATAAAAAACAAATTTATCTTTTCTTCCTAATATTTCCAACAAAGCTGTTGCATACTGCTTGTCAATAAATATAAAAAAGTTAATAAATATAACTGTTACTATTGTTAATAAATATAAAAAGATATTATTTGACAATAGATCAAGAAATATTTCAATGTTTTCTTGTTATCAAAGCATTTTTTATTTATTTATTTATTTATTTATTTTAAAGAAAAAAGATTTATCTTTCCTTGTTACTTTTAGAAGAGTTAAACAAATTTTCAAAACTTTCATTGAACTTTAAATACTCTCAAATGAAAGTTTTTCAAAAGTTTAATGTACACCACAAGAAATATTTGTAATAATATTCGTATATTCGCCAACTTTCGACTTAACTTGCGAATTAATTTAAGCCATGTTAAACGTGTTTCAAAATAGATTTTTTTTTTTTTTTTAAAGAAATGATATGAACAAAGTTCCAGATGGAAATGATAGATTAAATACTGACCGTCAACCGGGGCTACTTAGGGCCACTTTTTCCTGGTTCCACTCACATTTCCATTAGTAAAAAGCATTGTATGTGATTTTTCAACGTCGGAATTGAGTTTTAAATAATTAATATGAAACAATAAAGCAAACTTTATGATTTTAAGGAGAACATTTTTTACTTATTTATTTTTTAATCATCTTGAAAGTTTTGGAACAAAGTATCCCCTGCTGAGGGCAAAGTTGTCCATTCACTAAATTTCATATAAATTAAATTTATTTCACATGTGAGTCATTCCATGGTAACATACGTTACATTTTGAACTATTTTTAATTTAGAAATATAACGCGCAAAAAAAAAAAACTTATTCAAAATGTAAATTTAACATGGTTTACTAATTAAACTTATTCAAAGCCCAATTTTGATGAAAATTACCTAATTTTAATGTTATTTCTTAAATTTTGGTTATTTTATTTACTATGGTAATTACCATTACTGAAAAAAGAATTTAAGTTATCATATGAAGTGTAATTTTCGATATCGTTTTTTAGGTATCCAAATTGTCTCTTAGATAGGTTTCATTGACAAATCTTGTTAATTTTACATTCGAATAATTTTTAGTATTATATTATTAAAATTACTGCAGTTAATTGTGCTAAATGTAATGTAAGTTACCATGGAATAACTTAAGTTCGATTATTGAAAACTCTTCTAATATGATCTGCTAATGAATTAACACTGGAAACTCGATAAACCAATTTTTTTTTTCTTCTTCTTCTTTCATTGGAACACAATAAACTAATTGTAAATATTAAAGAAACACGAAACAATTTTCATCATGTTATTCTCAGAAAACTGGAACAAAAATAATTAATGTAACATTTTGCTACAGTAATATTTAAAAAAAAAAGTTATTCTAAACATTTTTTAAGAGATTTGGCGATATAAAAAAAACGCATTTCTAGGTAGTTGGGACTATTTTCGTACCAGCCTGGCACAAAGTAGATTCAAAATACTAGTATTCATCTTACATTTATGAAAACGTAAGCATATCCTATAAAAAAAAATAATAATAAACAAATAAATAAATAAAAAATAAAAAAGTCCTTCCGGCAATGCCGGGAGGAAGAGGTAGCTTTCATATACTTATTTATTTATTTTAAGGTAAGTTACATTGTTCAAGAATACTAAGCTCAAATTAGTGGAAATAATCTTATAAAATTAGTGATTTTATAAGATTGAAACTAGTTTTTGTCCAGACTGAATATTAATAGGAATTTTTAGAAATTAGTCATCTTTTATTCAACCTGGTTTTATTTTAAGCGATTTAGAGAGTCACCAAATTCCACGCTATCATAAAGTGTATGCCATTTTAAAGCAACATTGTGGATCGTTCAGATCAGACCGTTTCAAAATGTCAGCCATCAAAATTCAAAGTGCTATAACTCAGTCATTTTTTAAGATAGAGACAAAATAAAAAGTGTTCTGGAATCTTTGTTTTAAATTCTAACGCGTAAAAGAAAAATATTTTTCAATTTTTAATTTTTTCGCATTTAATTTTAAATTTTAAATTTTTTTAAAAATTTAAAATGGCCACCATTTTGAAACAAAATGGTGTATGATGCTGGCCAACGAACTCGGTCGAGATATTTGTATGTACTATGTACATTCCAAGTTTCATTGAAATCGGTTCATAAATACGCGTGTTATCACGTGACAAAAATCAGATCGTTTCAAAATGTCAGACATAAGAAAAATTCAAAGTGCTATAACTCAATCATTTTGTAAGATATAGACAAAATAAAAAGTGTTCTGGAATCTTTATTTTAAGTTCTAACACGTAAAAGGAAAATATTTTTCAACTTTTAACTTTTTCGCATTTAATTTTAAATTTTAAATTTTTTTAAAAATTTTAAATGGCCGCCATTTTGAAACAAAATGGCGGATGATGCTGGCCAACGAACTTGGTCGAGACATTTGTATGTACTATGTACATACCAAGTTTCATTGAAATCGGTTTATAAATACGCGTGTTATCACGTGACAAAAATCAGATCGTTTCAAAATGTCAGCCATAAGAAAAATTCAAAGTGCTATAACTCAACCATTTTTTAAGATATAGACAAAATAAAAAGTGTTCTGGAATCTTTGTTTTATGTTCTAACACGTAAAAGGAAAATATTTTTCAACTTTTAATTTTTTCGCATTTAATTTTAAATTTTAAATTTTTTTAAAAATTTAAAATGGCCGCCATTTTGAAACAAAATGGCGGATGATGCTGACCAACGAACTCGGTCGAGACATTTGTATGTACTATGTACATACCAAGTTTCATTCAAATCGGTTCATAAATACGTTAGTTATCGCATGACAAAAATCAGATATATATATATATATATATATATATATATATATATGGTTATATATATATATATATATATATATATATATATATGTCAACATTTGAACGGAGGGTGGTTTTGGGGTCTGGGGGTCATGATCGGTGAAAATATACCAAAATTTTCCGGAAGTGCTTTCCTCCGGACGGCTGCAATAGGTAGCTTTTTACTTTTTGTAATGAAAGCTACCTAAAAATAAAGGCAAAATTTTGATTACAAGTTACTAAAGGTAATATTTTGACACTTATCTTATTTATAGCTTTTATCCAGATTGTTTCACTAAAGAAAGTTTGGAGAATATAAAATTTACACGCCAAAATAGCAGTTTACAAACACATTCAGTGTTGCCACTGAAAAAAAAAAAAAAATTACCCCAAACTATTCAAATATCCTATAGTAGTGCACAAAATATTTTTCAAGGGCAAAAACTCCAAATTATCTTGTTTTGTTTGTTCAGTACAAAGAATATATATATATATATATATATTTTTTTTTTTTTTTTTTTTTTTTATGGGATGAAACAAATTAACACCTCAAAGACCAAAGCCCTGGTTGAGGATAATGATATATGCATATAAAAAAATTTCCGGTGTGAGACCTGTTAAACCTGTATCGTAATATTAATAATATATATTCCACAACGAAAGAGTAAGAATTTATATTGTAAATAAATATTTTGCTTATAAGTTTATATATACATATTACAATTTTTTTTAATCAATTCATCTTCAGAATGTAAATAGTAAATAAAATTACAAACATAATGAACGTGAAAAACTGGAATAAATAATTATAGAAATTAAATTAAATATATCACGCTCTTTTTAATTTGGATATTTCCGTGATCTAGCTGTAATTATTTTGTAAATTGTTCAAGCATTCAATCCATATATTTGAGATGCGAAAAGATAGCGAATCGTTACAAATATGTGAACTTTTTAAATAAATTTCAATGGATTCTCTTATGATTAACTTTAAATATTAATTGGATCTGTAAATTAATCTACTCTCGTTAAAAAGTATGTTAATGTTCTCTTTTTGATTCAACCTGAATGATGAATCGATTAAAAAGAGTTGAAACATGTATATAGAAATACTTATAAGTAAAATATTTATTTATAATATAAATTCCTACTTTTTCGTTGTGGAGTATATATTATTAATATTACGATATAGTTATTAATGGACGTAATCAAGACTTGCTACTGTTATTTTTCACATTGACTGTTAAACCCGGTTTAAATTAACTCACCTTTTACGGAAGTTAAATCGAAAGTTGGTAAATATAAGCATTGTAATAAAAACATTCGGTTCCCCCTTCCCCCCCCCACCAAAAAAAAACTCCTCCAAACTATTTTATTACCAAAGTATCCAACACATATCCAAAAGATATTTGACTGGTAGCTGTCTCTCTCTCTTTTTTTTTTTTTTTTTTTTTTTCCAAACGTGAATGCAGTTTTTGAAAAAGTCTACATATTAAAAAAAGTATCAACTTTGATGTTTAGAATGGCAAGGAAATATTCGCTTTTGACACTACATTTGAATTTTCTATCAAACCAGATCAAATCTGTCCGGGAAAAAGAATAAGTTACATACTTTTTTTTTTATCTTCATAATTTTATAAAGTAACATTTCTTAGGGGTTTATCCATAATTTTCAGAAAATAACATTGAGATTTTACAAGGAAATCTATCGAAAACAATTAGTTATCGCAAGAATTCTATAGAAATTCTAAATATCAAATAAAACTCACTTTATATGAAAGGAAATCGTATAGAATTTTTCTGATAAATATAAAACTTTTTTCTCTATAAATCCTATGGTAACATAAGGTGGTACCTTAGACCCGGATTTGCTAATTTGAGCTCCACCTAATTATCTGGACATTATTTGCTTTTTTATTTTTTATTAACAATAAAATAAAAATTATAAATTTATACTCATGAAGTTTAAGGATTCTAGATTTATAACAAAGATAATTACGGTATTTAATTTTATTTATATTTATTTTACTAAACGAATAATTTTTCCATTTTGTTTCTCTTTGATTCAAAAAACATAAAAGGTTTTAAATTTCTCTTTCATGGGTTACCTGAGGGCCGAAAATATACTTCAGATCGCCATCATTACATTAAATATCTAAAAGAGAATTATTCTAATCTTTAATATTTCCACACTGTAAAAAAAAAGGTCGATCTACTAAAAAAACTTTAGTGATCCTTGTAATTACTAAAAAATTTTTAGTAATCTTAGTCAGTTACTAGAAAATCTGTAAGAATCACTAGAAAAAAGTTAGCAACGAATAGAGTTAATAGTTTTATATTTTTAATAGCTCTTACTAAAACTCAGTTGGTGTGGCCTTGATAGCGTAGTGGATATAGTAACGGACTTCAGGCTAAAAGGTCCCGGGTTCGAAACTTGCCACCGCCAAATACACCCCGAATGTCTGCAGTGTTTCCTTAATAAAGGAATTATGAAAATCCGGTCGGAGCCGTAAGGAATGTTTAGTGCTGCCATCTATTGCGGTTTTGCCGAAAATCTTCCGCTTCAGAAGTTTGGATGCAGCTCGAAGGAAGCTCCTCCGCTTCGGTTGCACGTAATGGTTATTTAAAGAAATTTTGGAGCTATTACTAAAATTTGCTTTGTGGCTCATACTAAAAATATTTAAGTTAGTTATGCAAAAAATTGTTTTGTTCAGTTTACAAAAGAAATGCTTGTTTCACTTGCAAAAAAAAAGTTTGTAACGGTTACTAAAAAATTCTGTGGAATACAAATTTACTAAGAAATTTTTAGTAACCTCTTGAATTTTTTTTTACGGTGCATGAGAGAAAGTATTGGGATTCGTTCGTCGACATTCGTGATTTGGGGGAAATCTATGTGTTTTTGACATGTTCGAACTAAAAACAAACTTTTAATCTGGAGTCATTTCTGCATTTGTGATATAATATAGGTGCATTTCATATTTAAAGAAATCGAAGTTTAGTTATCATTATTATACAAATTTATTTGTTTTTAAAAATATTATATTCGTGATCCGCGGAATTTTAGATATGACATTTAGTGCTCCATGAAGTAAAAAAAAAATTGAGGACCATTGCCTCAGATGGTGGCAAAGTAAAATTTCTATGTATATCTCGAATACCAAAGATAGGAATGAATAGTAAAAACACGTTTGGACAAATGTATTTGTTTTTCTAAAATTCATCTTAGTGATTCGCGAGATTTTAGATATTGCATTTAGCGGTCCATGAAGTTAGATAAATTGACGACCAGTACCTTAAACGATGCAAAATAAAATTTCTATATGTGCGAAAAACTAATAAAAGTACTGAGTTGTAAAAATAGGTTTGTACAAATATACAGTTGAGTCTCTATATAACGAAATCCGTCGTTCACGAAAAAATCGTTATATGGAAAAATTCGTTTAATAGATAACAACGAAAGGTTTTTCGTTTAATGTGTAAATTTTGAAAGAAAATTGTTTTTTAGCTGTATATATAAGGTTTTGAAATGTTTAATGCTAAATGTTAATAGTATGTATTTTATTTTAAATTTATTTTACTTAGTTCATTACAGTTTCGAAACAGAAATCGACAGACATAAAAACAGACACTAAAGAATGTTCCGAGTTGCCACAACCAAAAAACATCCTCTCTAAATTGTACATTGTTAAAAATCTGCACCATTTGCTGCAGCGTCACTCCACTGCTTTTATTGAATGTCTCTATTATGACCAACGAAAATGCCCCAAACACAGTGAAGTAACCGCTTTCTATAAAAGTGGTGGAATGACTCTGCAACAAATGGTACAGATTTTTAACAGAGTAAAGAGAGTTAGTTTAGGTCGCAGACTTCTCATATAGATTTCTTCTCCTATCTTTCCTCTGAAGTTTAGGTAGATGAAAACGTCTTCAAAATGACGATCCTTTCATCAATTGACCCCCCCCCCCATCTAATCCCATGATTATTTCTGCTTTACTATCCAAACCAAAGAACAAAAAAATAATTTCCAAGTGACTATAAAATTATTATATCTTTTAGGAAGCTTTGTTATAACTGCAAATCGCATCAATAGTAAACAAATGTTTGAATATTTTCCATAAACGTCTGCTCATCTTGAAACAAAGACAGGCGTGACCATGCAAGAATCCAATAGACATTGTGTCAAGAATTTTTTTTGAAGGGAGCGGATGGAGGTGAACGCCACTTTCGTACATAAAGAATAAGGCAGAAGAATCCAGTTAGGTAATATATACCAGGGATGAGCAAAGAAAAATGGATTTCACAAATAATTTCAATTTAAAGCATTTTCTGAATAAAACATCTCTGAAAAAATTCGTTATATAGAGATATATATTTCGTTATATGGAGATTATTTTCAATGTAATTATGGAAAAATTGACCGTTCCTACAAAAAATTCGTTTAATAAAGAAATTCTCTGGATGATGCTTCGTTATAGAGTTATGTATATATATATACACCAGGAGAAGACCCTTTAATTGGCTTCTAGGAGGACTTAAAGGAATCGACTGGGAGCAGAGACTTAATGTCCAATCCGGACCTTCCATCGGTACAGCCTGTTAGTACTCTTGTCTAGTGCAAGGGGAACGAACGCGGATGAGCTTCCTCCAACCCGCTTGGCCAGCGTGGAGAGATTTGGCCACAACTCCCTTATTATACCATGAATACACAAAACAAATCACGGCCCTCAGTACCCGGTAGTCTGCATGTTCCTGGTTACGGCAGCGATCAGACAGACATGAAGACAGAAGGTGATAGCAAAATCACCAGGCTCGGCTTGGCTGCCATAAGTTGATGACCTTGGCTACGTACAATGGACGTTCCCTATCTTCTGAAAACCGTTTACAGGAACTTGAAGAAGAGTTAGATAGGATCAACTGGTACATTTTAGGATTGTGTGAAGTAAGAAGAAAAGGAGAACAAAAGATTGATCTTGCGAGCGGACATGTTTTATACTACAGAGGCACGGAAGATGGAAGAACAAGTGGTGTAGGATTTCTGATTCATAAAAAGTGGAAGAATCACATTGTAGAATATGATAGTGCATCAGATGGAATTGCAAGATTAGTAATACAAGTGTCCAAAAGATACAAGCTGCAAATTACCCAAGTTTATGCACCAACAATTAGTTATTCTGATGAAGAAATTGAAGATTTCTATGAAGAAGTAGCTTCAATGCATCAAAAGGGTAATTGCTATATAAAATTAATAATGGGATACTGGAATGCTAGAATTGGAAAGAAAAAGAAATGTGAATTATCTGTAGGAAATCATGGATATGGTATGCGAGATGAAAGAGGAAACAAATTGATTGAGTTTGCAGAATGTGAACAGATATATATCATGAATTCTTTTTTCAAGAAAAAGCCACAAAGAAAATGAACATGGCGTTGTGCAAATGGCTCAACAAGTGAAATCGACTACATCTTGACCAACAAAAAGTATCTTATTCAGGATTGCAGCGTTCTCAATAACTTCAATATAGGAAGCGATCACAGATTGGTTAGATGCAAACTGCTGTTAAATACTAAAGTGGAAAGAATGAAGCTTTTGCTACACTCAAAGAAATCAATCGATATTATAAACCTCCAGAAACATAAAGAAGAATTTCATTTGGAACTTCAAAATCGTTTCCAAGTACTTCAATCAACTTTAGAAGAAGAGCAAGATGTTACAATAGTGAACAAGAAGCTAACCAATACTCTACAAGAAATTGCAAAGGAGATAGCCGGTGATGCACAAATAAAACAAACAAAGAAAATAACTGAAGAAACAAGAAGATTGATGAAAAAACGCAGAGAATTTAAAATGAAAAAAAATGATCCTAAATCAAGAATTGAATATGCTGAATTATGCAAAACAGTAAGAAAATGCGTTACAGAAGATATCAGAAAATTTAACTGTGATCTTGTTAAAAAAGTTCTGGAAGATAACAGAAGTTTAAAATCAGCTAAGCGCAAGTTATGTGTTGGAAGAAAAGGTATTTTTGCACTGAAGAAAACAGATGGAACAATCACCAAAATCAGCAACGAAATAATACACATTGTTGAAAAATTCTATAATGAGCTATATAAATGTGAAGATCAGAGGGAAATCAACGTACACGATCAACAAGAAATCTTAACAGAAACTGAAGAGATAATCCCAGTGATGACAGATGAAGTTTTACAAGCTATTAGATTTATGAAAAAAGGTAAATGCCCTGGAGAAGATGGAATTACAATTGACCTTATCAAAGAAGCTGGAGAAGAATTTGCAAAAAGGCTATCCTTACTGTTTTCCAAATGTCTCAAAAAGTCAGATGTACCTGAAGATTGGAATAATGCTGTGATGGTGCTACTTTATAAGAAAGGAGAGAAGGAAAACATTAAAAATTACCGTCCGATCAGCTTACTGTCAGTGATTTATAAAATTTTCACCAAAGTTTTAACGACAAGACTTGAATCAGCTCTGGACTCAGCTCAACCTAGAGAACAAGCAGGATTCCGAAGTAGATTCAACACAATGGATCATATCCATACAGTAAGGAAACTCATAGAAAAACATAAAGAATATAATTTATCTCTCTGCCTTGCCTTTATTGATTATGAAAAAGCATTTCATTCCATCTTACACATCAGCAGTAGTAGAATTTCTGGAAGACATTGGTATAGACAAACCTTACATCAATATCATAAAGAAGATTTACACGAAAGCGTCAGCAACCATCCGTTTAGATAAAGGAAAAGCGAAGAACAAGCTCGGAAGAGGAGTAAGACAAGGAGACATCATTTCACATAAGCTTTTTAATGCTGTCTTAGAAAATATCTTCAAGAAGCTGGATTGGGAAAACAAAGGTATTAGAATAAATGGAGAATATTTAAGTCATCTCCGGTTCGCTGACGACATTGTAATTTTCAGTAACAGTCCTGAAGAATTGGAAATTGTGCTAAAAGAACTTGCAGAAGCTAGCATCAATGTGGGATTAAAAATAAATTTAGAAAAGACTAAGGTGATGTTTAATTCTTTTACACCAAAAAAGAAAATTGTCTACAAGAACACTCAGATTAAAGAAGTGCAAAGTTATGTGTACCTAGGACAGGAAATATCATCGGATGATAGTATCATGAATGAAATCAATAGAAGAATAAAAAATGGGTGGAGCGCTTTTGGGAAGAACAATATTATTCTGAAGAGTAATATGCCTCTTTGTTTGAAAAGAAAAGTGTTTAATCAGTGTATTTTACCTGCATTAACTTATGGAGCAGAAACATGGACACTAACAAAACGGATGATACAAAGACTACAAACAATACAGAGAAGTATGGAAAGATGTATGCTAGGCATAACTAGAAGAGACAGAAAGAGGATAACCTGGATAAGAGGTCAGACAAAAGTTTTTGATATCCTTGAAAGAATCAAGCAGTTAAAATGGAAATGGGCTGGGCACATTGCAAGAAGACAAGACAATAGATGGAGCACAAATATACTACAGTGGTATCCCAGAGATGTAAAATGACCAAGAAGACGGAGTGACGAAGTTAGAAAAGTGGCTGGTGTAAATTGGTTGACGAAAGCACTTGATAGAAAACATTGGAAAAATCTGGGGGAGACCTACATCCAGCAGTGGATCGAAAACGGTTGATGATTATATATATATATAATATAAGACCGTTAATCGTAAACAATATTAACCATTTGAAATTAACCATTGAATTTAATAACTTATAGCACATTGAATATGGAAGTTATCTATGTTTTTTTTATGTGTAATTAAAATCTTATTTCTGAAAAATATACATTAATACAAGCCGTATTTATAAAATGACATGGTAAGTCATATTTAATATCAATTTTTTATTCCCGTATATAGAGTAGATGTGCATGTAGTACCTGCCGGCGAAGACACTCATGAGCTAATCCTATGGGGAGAGATTTTTCTAATATCTCGTTTGCATTTTGACATTTTATTTATTTTGCATTGAATAGCTGAAGTTCGTCTCTAAATCGCATCTTTTTTACTTTTTCGATTTCGGTCGCAGATATTTTTATAAAGTTTCTTTTACTTTCATAACCGGTACCAATAATGAAAGTGTTATTTAAAAAAATATCTGCAGACAAAATTGAAAAAGTAAAAGTAAACAAATATTTAAGAGAGAAGGTGTGTTTTTGACGACTTCTGTAACTTAAGTGTTTTTATTTAAATGGTGAACGATTAAGCCCTATAGGCCCCTCTTTGACTGTGCCCTTAAACATTTTTTTCGGCTTCATGAGTGGTTTGATTGCCAGATTATAAAATAGGCAAAACATAGTTAGATTCATTTTTAAAAAATAATAATAATAATATGAAGAATATATTGAAATTTTATAAATCACATTAATATAACTTGAAAACAACTATTTATAAAAATTTTGGTGTCATTACATTTTGGTAAGTGCAATTTAAAAATTAAAAATAATTACTTAAGTTTTTAATTAAATCAAAATATTTTATGCATTATAAACATTACCGTAATTGCTTTTTTAACAGTGCCTATATGAGGTGTACATTACTGGAAAATGACTACTTAAGTATTCCAGTTATGGACACTCCTCTCAAAACCTTAAAAATTAATGAAATTTTATAAACGTCATTATTACATAAAATTCAAAGCTTTCTTCAACTACAGAAACAAAAAAATTGCAAATTTTGCTATAAAATAAGGAATACATAAATTTATTAAATGAAGCCAGCTCTTAGTATGATTTTCAATGAAAAACAGTGAAACTTAAAAACATTATTTTGTGCTTCCTGATTGGTTTAATTAAGAGTGTCAACAATAGTGCTAAATTATAAAATACGCAAGGGCGAGTTACGAAAAAAAAAAAATTAAAATTAAAAGCTAAATTTTTATTAGTTATTTTTATTTATGAACCAAAAACATTCAGTGTGTACATTACTGCTACATCTACCCTATAGTATTCTATGAATATGAGTTAAAGTTTTATAAAAAATATACTCATGTAGAAAAAAGAAAAATGAAGAAAATATAAAAGAAAAGAAATGACTACATAAGTGTTGAATTAAGACATTTTTCTCCGGGAGGGATAATTCTGGCTCCGGGGGGGGGGAACATTATAGAGCTCCGGGGAGGGAAATTGCCCATTTTGACCATTGAAAACACAAAATCTCAAAATTTCCAGGGGGCATTTCAATGCTCCGGGGGGGGGGAATACTTCCCCGGGACACCCTCTGAATTCAACACTGCTACATATGTTTTGTTGTTACTGTTGGAAAAACAATTTTAATGAGTGTTTTATCTCTAATAAATAAATGTCATCTAATATAAGTCATACTGCAAACTTTTAAAATTACTAAAGCGTTTTATTCTGTTAACATGAGGCATAAAATATCAATCTTTGCGTCAGCGATTTTTCTTTTCTTTTTTTTCCTTCTCGGAGCACATAGAGATAGAAGACAACTTCCTCTGTAAAGTAAAACTTTTAACTCAACATTCTAGAATTTACTTTCGGAAAATAAAAAGTTGAAATTAAAATTGACTTACCGTTTTTTATGTTAAATATTATCCCTTGTTTGATGAATAATAATCCTTTGTTTGATAAATAAGATATGTGCAGTGCAACATCTTCGTCACTCAGTATTAATGGAGTATTATTGCTTTTTACTGAATTATTTGTTCTCCATTTTGACTCCAGATCAAGAAACTTAATCTATGTAGATTATTTTGAATCATAAGATATTGGAGTATATCATTCCAAGATTGAAATTTAAACTACTTTTCAGTATTAATAATACAAATTAAAGATCCACATTTGTAGACCGAGGAAACGAAAGTCGGACACATAACGGACACGATAAAATGGCGAAAACATTCTTATCATCACAACTGAGAAGACGATATCTGATTGGCTGATGCATAATACATATCTAAGTCACTTTAAGAGAGTGACCGTTGACTCTTTCGAAGGAGTGATACTCATTTTTGAAAACGAGTGCATTTTAATAGCAAATAAGCGTAATTTTATAGGTTATATTATAAAATGTAGTTTTTGAAAGGTAAGAATTGACATATTTTGGTACTTTTCATTGTTTTACTTCATATATTGGTTCAAAGTTGAGCGGGTATTTTTTCTTTTCAAGTGTATAATGTCGGGCTTTTACTCTCGTTAACGGAGTGAGATTTTTCACTCTCGACCATCGAGTGAGATATTTCACTCTCGACAATGGAGTGAGATATTTCACTCCTTTTTAGGGAGTCGGAAATTCCACTCTTTAAAGAGTGTATTTGTATAAAGTTCACTCTAAAAAGAGTGAAAATGCAAATCACTCCTACAAAAAGTGAGCTTTTCACTCCTCCCAGTTCTAGAGTGTAGGCGGTGATATAATGTATGAAAATTGAATCATTTACAGTGTATAATGAAAACTTGTAAAATAAAAAGAAAAGTGATCAATTAAACTGATGGTAATGAGATCATACGCTATTCACACTAATTTTTAAAAAAATAATGCCCCTCGAAAAATAAAGAAATAAAAAAATTGCTAAATTAAGGGGGTTGAACAGCCCCATTCTCCCTCTTTATACTTAACCAATGAACTTCCAAATCTAAACAGGAAAGTGCCTTATCAGTATAAACCGGTATACCAATTTTGAACCAAATCGGATAAATCTGTCTGAAAAATCGATTTACCTAAATTAATTAACCCCATTACCCTATATGCTTACCAAATGAACCCAAAAAACTAATCAGGGAAGCATCTTATCCAAAATAACCTATAATCAAAATTTAAAGTAAATCTGATAATTCCGCATGAAATACCCATTTATCTAAATTTAGAGGAGGGAGGCCCCGTGCCCCCGCCGCCGTTTCCTCCCTTTATACTTAACCAATGAACCCTCAAAAGAATTTAGGGAAGCGCCTTATCAGAGCGTACCTATTTAGAAAATGCGAAGCAAATCGGGTGTTACTATCAAGAGTTATCGCGTTACGTACATACATGTACACAGAACCTGCGGGCATATAAGCTTGCTGGCTGACAGTCTGTGAGCTAAAAAAACAACCAAAACTATATATTAATAAATCAATTTTCACCACTCTATAGGAGTCATTTATAAGTTACTCGGATGCCAGATAAATTTTTCTACGTGCCACTGGTTCGTCGAAACTACTGTGGGATATATTAAGTGACGAGGGAATTTTCATTTAATATTAATCTTAGCATCACGCCTTTCGTTAAATATTTATTGCCATTTAACTTGGATCGTTATTAATCTTTGAAGAATAAAATAATAGATATCTTTTCCTTAACAAATAGTATGTGTACGAAATTCTATTCACAATTTGGATGCTATATATTTGGAATAATCTGTTTTATTTCTCAATTTCTGTGTATGGTATTAGATTTTTATTTATTTATTTACTTTATTTAACATTTGATTCACAAAAAAAAAAAAAAAAAAAACACATATTTTTAATATTGACATTTCTACCCAGTTAAAACTGTGGAATTTTTCTCAAAAAAGTGGAATACAAATGCAACGTTATTGATTTTAGTCTAAAATAAAATAATTTTGTTGCCCAGAGTGATTTTTAAATTCTGACAATACTAAAATTAATACTCTTAAGTGCAGCAAAAGGAAGTATCTGTATGAAGATCTATGCACGATTTTCTTGTTATATTTGGAATAATCAGTTTAATTTCTCAATTTCTGTACATTTCATTATTATTATTATTATTATTATTATTATTATTATTATTATTATTATTTTACATTTGCTTCATATCAAAATTATATTTTTCTACCCAGTTAAAACTGAGAATTAAAAAAAAAAAATTAGAATGCAGCATTGTTGGTTTTAGTCCAAAGTAGAATAATTTTGTTACCACAGTGTCTTTTAAATGTATGACACAACTACTATTAGTAATAATTAAGTGCATTATAAAAGAGTACAAGTAAACTAATTTCCGATTTTTTGGGACACTGTTTCATTGGGGCAGCCATTACATTGTGATAATATCTGAAGTACAAATGTGAAAAATATTGTTTAATTTACTTTTATTATTGGGGGTTCGTTGGGATAAATCATGGAGGATCGACGTTTATCAATTAACTTGAATTTAATGTTAATAGGGATGAGATTTCCGCTTTTTTGCACACCAGTAAAATCTTACAGAAAAGGCTTCATTATTTAATCGGAACATTTTTGTGACAATATTTTCTCTAAGATTATACTGGTGTCCAAAAAAGCGGAAATCTCATCCCTGTGTTAATAACAAAGTACACAATAATTTCACTAACATGTATTATTTGTTATTGCATTAAAGTTAATTTTCAACTACACTTTATTTTTTCTTATTTTATTTTAATATTATTTTATTTTTTAATTTAATTTATTTATTTGTGAAACGCATTATAGAAAGTGTCCGTGATAAACGTGGGTTTCACCGTGCAATATAATTATCTTTTTATCTTTCTTAGTTTTAATTAGTTACTGATTTTTATTAATTTTTTTTATAAAAGAAGTTATTACTCAATTTATTACATATGTTCTATTTTCGTTTCAATTTAATTTCATTTGCAAATTTATTTTTTAATACAAAGAGATATTCTGTGGGATCAAGATACATTAGTTACAGTGGTAGTAAGCTACTGATATTGGACTGAAGAAGTTTTGTTGCTGTAAATAGCCAATTAAATTAATCTGAAAAAGAAATATTTTTCCATGTAAATTTACTCATTCTGTTTACTAATTAATGACTGGAACTCTGACCTTAAAACTCGACATAATTTAAACAGTTATGCTGGATTTGTATTAAAGTTAATCCGCGCTGCTATATATTTGTTATTTTTCGACTAAGACTAAACCAAAATATGTCTAATTTCTAAAAAATCCTTCCTTCACTAAGAATAATTTTTAACGTTTTTTATGATGTTAATTCGATTTATTGTTTGCATATTTATAAAAACGGATTTTTGTTTCGTAGCATTTGTAGGATATTCATGAACTCACCACCAATATTTATTCAACATTATGAATTACTAGAATTTATTAATAAACGAAAACTTGTAGCAATAATATAATTTGCGCTATCAAAATTAATTTGATAGCACTCTTCTTTTGTTAGTTATATTAAAATCTACTTTATAATAATAATTATTATTATTTTAGATGCAACTTTCAGTACAGATAACATCCAAGAGTGTGTAACGTTATCCGTTTCAAATCTGTCACTCCCGTTTTTGTTATAATGAGACAAATAATATGTTTAATTTTTAAGGTATAAAACGTTACTCTCATTTTTTTGTGTCTTCCTAGGCGCCATATATAAAGATATGTATGTATATATATATATATATATATATATATATATATATATATATATATAGTGTGTGTGTGTGTGTTTAATAACTTGCATTAGAAATTGCAATTAATACTTTTGATTGATTTGTGAAGCAATAATTTTTCCTGAAAAATATTTTCTGTTATTCCTTTCTTTTGCTCGTTAAATATATTTAAAATTTTGCTTGTGAAGTTTAAGCATTTGAAAAATTCAATCAAATTATTTGGTTTCGTAAATCTTGATTAAACGGTTTGCTAGTTGAATCATTGTAAAAGGGACACTTTATATCGCCAAGTACAGTAACCTTTCCCTTGCCAACGGTCTAATAATATGCCAAATACTCGGTCTTCCGTGACGTCAGAGCGACGCGAAGGACCCGTATATAGGGAGTAGCGACGCCTGACGTCAGTCGCTTCAGTGCGGTACATGTAATGGAAAAATGGCCTCGCAAGATAAGGAAGACGAACAGGTCTGTTTAATATTTATATTTATTTTTTATATTACCGGTTAGAATTTTTTTTCTATAAACGAGTATTTACTAAATAATATTTGCAAAATATTTTTTTCCTGCAACAGCGTCGTTGGCTCATTAAAATCCGTTTAAAGGGGAAGGGGGCTTTCCATATAATTGAGGGGGTCTGCGTGGCCCACGGTCGGTGGACTTTTAAATGGGCTGGGCAAAAAGCGTGCGCTCCACTTTTTGCTTCTTCTTAATAAATGCTTGCATATGAATATTTTTTTCTATCGCTATATTTTAAGTTATAGTACAGTTCGATTGCATATTTACTTAATGGTCAATAAACTTTCATTGACGTTCGTTTCACGAAAGGAAAAAAAAATCGATAGAACTCAAATAAAAGAAGAAAAAAAAAATCCCGGTTTGAATTGGTTTTGATTTCGCTTATAATAGAATCTTTCTGATAATATAGAATTTGTTTACTTAATAGGTTGTAAATTTTACATCATTTAGCTGAGTTTTCAAAGAGATAAAACCCAACATATCCAATGAATATTTAAATTAGCATTTTATGTTATCAGATTTTTTTTTTTTTTTTTTTTTTCGATATTGCTTTAGGAAATTATTTATACTGCTGGAGAAAAAAACAGTTTTCACTTTAGAAAATATTACTTTTTACGTATTCCTTAAATGAATCACCAATATATGTACACAATAATATAAAAAAAAAAGCAGGAAAATGTTTATATATATATATATATATATATATATATATATATATATATATATATATATATATATTTTCACCAATCTTTTTATCATTTTCAAAGTATTTATTTGAAAATTTTGTAATACAATATAGAAACTTTTCTGAACATTTTACTCTTTTTTTTCCCCTGATACAAACTTTTTTGCGGTGATTATTCAAATGGTTGAATGATTATTAATTGTTTAATTAATTTTAATGATAATATTAATAATTATCAATTTAATTTTTGTATTTCAGGAAAAATTCTATTGTAGTCTTTTAATAATTTTTTTATTAATAATAATTATTTTCTATTTTACTTTTTTATATCTTATGAAATCTTGAAAGTTTGTAAATTAGCTTATTTTATAAATTATCGAATAATTTTATAGAACATTTATTTTATTTTAATAATAATAATAGCAATCTTTTTTTTTTTTTTTTTTTTTTTTTTTTTTTTTTTTTAAGTTATATTACAGGATTATATTATATTACAGGATTTATGCATTTATTAATATTTGAGTTTTTCATGGCATAATTTTTGCCTTGCCAAAAAGAATAAAAAGTAATAATGATTGTATGATTATCAATAATAATTTTAAATAATTTACTAATCAGATAAAAAATTATATAATAATTTTTATAATTATGTATTATTTATATGCAATAAATATAATTTTTATTAATGAAAAACATATTTATACTATAAAATAATTTAATGTTTCAAATTAATTAAAATTTTTATGTCTAATGGCCTTTTTCAGTTCAAACTGTTACTTTAAAATGTATTTTAATTATACTGGTTTATGCTTATCATATTTCTAAAACCTTACGAAAATGTCTTTTAGAATTTTATAGAAAAAGTTTTATAGAATCCTATAGAATTATGACCCTTTTTTCTATAAGCTAGTTTAAAAGCTATAGAAATACCTGTTGAAGTTAGAAATGTCTATTTGGAAAGAGTGTTTAATAGAAGTCTAATAGAAATTTCTGCTCTAAAGACATTTCTATTGAACTTCTACAGATATTTCTATAGCTTTTAAACTAGTTTATGGAAAAATGGGCCATAATTCTATAAGATCCTATAAAACTTGTTCTATAGAATCCTAAAAGACATTTTCGTACGGGAAATTTAAAAAGTAAATTCAGAATGTTATAAGGTTTAGATAAGCAGCAACTGAATTTGCGCGAGGCAAAAAAAAAAAAAAAGAAAAGAAAAGAGGCTGGAAATTTACAAATGTTATAAAAATTATTATAATTTAATGGATTTCTTAAAATAATTTAAAGCTTGTAATTTTGCATTAAGAAAATGTAATTTCAATAAGAATAAATTATTAAATACAATGTATATCAGGAAAATTGGGTATTTCAATTAAAATTTTTTCTATATTTTTACTTCAGTTGAATAGTTTGATAATAATATTAATATTCATTTATTTTTTAATTATTATACTGCTAAAATTATGCTGGTTGAGAAAAACTGTGTTTTCAATCAAATTTCCTTTCCGTAACAAGTTTACAGAATTATTATTGTTTTATTTATTTAGCATAAGTTCAATTATTATTAGTAAATTAATTGATAATTATATAATACTACAAACTTTTTAAATGTAAATACAGGAATTGCATCTGTACTTTTTAAGAAGTTACCCGATTGAATGCAATTTGACAGCCAAACTTTAATTTAAATTTAAATTTAATGAATTGAAACAATTCAAATTTTCCAAGTTTTTAAAATAGCTTAGTAATTACCTTTTTATTATTTTTTTTTTTTCATTTATTTAAAATCCACAAAATTGAGCATTTTAAAGAAAAAAACCACTTGTGGAATACATGTAAGTCATTACGATTACGGTGTTTTTATTACTAATAGAGATAATTGTGGTCCGGGGTAATTTGTAACAGATTTTTTTAAAAAATATCATGCTATTTATGTATGAAATTTGACTAATATTCTACTTATTCAATCTTTTTGGATTAAAAATGTATATTACTGTAAAAGTAATCTCTGCTATTCCAGAACATAGAGGAAAACTTTATCCATCAATATAAGATTTTTTTTTTTTTTTTTTTTTTTTTTTTTTTTTTGTAAAGAAGGTCTTGTGTAAAAATTGTGGGAATATTGAAATATAGTTCTGGATTTAAAGTTTGAAAAAGCTTTTTTTTTTTTTTTTTTTTTTTTTTTTTTTTTTTTTTTTTTAAGGAAATGGTTACATTTTACGATAATCTGCATAATCTTAAACCTAACTGTGCCCGAAATAGCACATTTTAGAGATAAACAGAAAAATAGAGTTTTGAGGTAAATGAGATTGCATATTTCATTTTCTATTTAAATCAAATTGTGGTTTGGAATGCATTTTTTATTCTTCCAGTTTGGAGATCCTGCGAACTACCCATAGTTTAGTTTCTTAACTGCACATTTTGTGTTCGCAAAACATTTGTTTTACAGTTTTATTTTGTATTTATTCCAAATTTTAGTCTTGACTGCATGTTTTAAACCTTATGAGGCCGCAACACTTTCATTGCAAATGAAATTTTCCTTCTTCAAGTTTTGACTGTTTCTTTTCTCTCATTTGCTTGTATTTCATGTTAATAATAATAATAATAATAATAATAATAATAATAATAATAATAATAATAATAATAATAATAATTATATATATATATATATTTTTTTTACTTTAAAAATTAGTTCTTTTACAAGGCTGTAAATGTCCAATAGAAAATTTTGCATTTGATTTGTGTTGCAGGTAGAGTGTAATTACACTATAATGATGCACAAAGAATTTATGAATATTAAAAATCCCTTGGAAAACATTTTTTTAAGGCGTACTTATCTTTCCTTCTAATCCTTCTCATTCTGTTTATCCCCCCGCCCATGTTGCTTGCATTCCGTGTTATTTTTATTTATTTATTTATTTTTTACTTTAAAAATTAGTTCTTTAATAATACAAGGCTATGAATGTCCAATAGAAATTTTTGCATTTGATTTTGTTTTGTAGGCACAGTGAACCACGAGCCCCGTCAAACGTCTTTACTTACGACAGGCTCTAAATAGAAAATGAAAAAAAAAAAAAAAAAAAAAAAAAAAGAGAGAAAATTTGAAACCGGACAAATTTAAGAGAGAAAGTACACAAATTAGAGACAGTGAAAAGTGGTAAGGTGCGGTTGGGGCGATGAAGCTGTAATAATATAACTACACAACAATAATACACAGTAAATATAGGAATTTAAAAAACCCTTGGAGAACGTTTTTTCCAGCGTACTTATCATTCCTTGTAATCCTTCTTATTCTAATCATCCCCCCTTACCCGTTGCTTGCATTTCATCTTAATTTTTTTAATGATTTTTTTTTAAACGTTAAAAATTAGTTCTTCAATAATACAAAGCTGTGAATGTCCAATAGAAAATTTTGCATTTGATTTTGCGTTGTAGGCACAGTGTAATTTATTTACACTATAATAATATACGGGCCATTTTCACCATTCGTTTACATTTCAGAATTTTATTTTTATTTTTCAAACTTAATAATTTCTTTTAAAAATGGAAACAGGTGTTAAAGTAAATGTTCAAGGTACATGAAAAAAAAAGGTGTGCACTTTGCCCTATAATATAATATGTAAATGCTATTTAATTTAGCTTGTGAGGCAAATTGTCAAGTCCGTTACCATAAAAAAATTACTGAAAATACTTAGGTTTAAATTTATTAAATTTCCTAAGATCAATTTAATTTGAAGTGACTTATGTCCCTAAATTTCAAAACATGATATTTTATTAATAATACTTAAATTAAATTGAAATGAGAGACAGTTTTAGCCACACGATTTTGATCACATATAAATTATACAAGAACTTTTTCTAATAATTACAATATTAGTAACAAATTAGTACAATATTAGGTTAAAAAAAAAAAAAAAAAAAAAAAAAAAAAAACGTGTGGTAACAGACTTGACATTTGGTAACGGACTTGACATTATGTTGAAAATGGCCAACACAATAAATATATGAATATGAAAAATCCCTTAAAAAACGTTTTATCCAGGGTACTTATTTTTCCAATACTGTATCTCTAAGAATAGTTGTAGCTGTAAAACCAAAATTATCTTGCTGTAAAAAGTCCATGCAAAGATCTTTTAATCCCATTTACCTATGACTGTGTGTCTTGAAACGCATGAGAGAAAATACCATCGATCCCAATTACCTTATTTAATGAGGTAATTGGGATCAAAGAGGTAGTTTTTGAAAAACACATTTGTACCAGGTAACATGGTGCTTTGAAAAAATTTTCTTTACTCATTTCAAGCGACAACTACCTGCTGAGTAATGATGTCACACTTTTTTTCTATATTTTTGACTCAGACACTTCAAAAACAAAGCACTTAGATAACATTTCAATTTTTATTTTAAAACTAACTGTTTTAATGAAATTTGTGAGATGAACAATAAAAAATATTCATATTTTATATGAAATAAGTTTTACAACAAAAAACATTATTAATATACAATAGTAATAAAATATTAATATAAAAGAGCAATTGAAAACAGTAGTATTTTGGAAGTTAAAATTGAATTTAACAATTTGCTTTAAATCGTATCTTTATGAACACGAAATATTTTTTCTAAACTGCTTTTAGTGTTCATTCTAGGCCATTTTTTAAGGGTGCAGCACCCTGCCCTTTTTAAAAGTAGCAAAATGCACCACTGGTTTTACCCAGAGATTTTTATTAAATATTTATTTTGTTCCATAGTATTCCTAAATTTGTGCATCCAAAAATGACAAATTTTTTTTCATTTCTTTAAGAAAAAGAATATCAAACTATTCAATCATGGTTTAATTTTATTTTATTTTTAATATTTATATCATAAAATCACTCAAAATTAATATTACTTAATTTATCTTACTTAAAAAATACGTATTTTCCCGCTTTCTTTTTTTCCCCTTCTAAAGGCAATAAATGTTTTCTTGCAAAAGTGCCCTTTTCTGCTGCAGTAGTGCCTTTTTTAGCAAATAGCACCATGCCCTTTTTATTTCTAGAGTGAACACTACTGCTTTGATTCTTTTAATTTAATTTAGCTTGCATATTTCCTGTCTGTCTGATTATTATTATTTTAGTTTGTTTAAATGTGTTATACAAGACCAGAAACATACCTTTATTTAGCAAATCTTAACTTATTTGAATTACATTATAGTATCAATTATACTTTTTTCAATGCAAATGCTCATAACATTACTGTAGTTAGTATGTGCTAAAAAACTAAGTTGTAAAAACCATAACAATTAAAAAAAGAAAAGAAAAAGAAAATTTAAATACTACAGTGGTGTTATGAATGTTTCATATTGAAAAGTAAACTCAAACTCATATAAATGAAATAAACTAAAATTTGCTAAATAAGCATATCTTTCTAGTCTTATGGAACACATTTAAACAATCGTCCAACAAAAATCAGTCATATTAAGCAATAAATAAATATCTTAAATTATATAAGGAGTTGTCCATAAATGATGTCACGCTTAGAGGGGGGGAAGGGAGTTCATGAAATTGTGCAGAAGGGGATAAGAAGAAAAGTGACGTCGCACATTTCGGTTAAAATAAAGAGCATTAAAAATCAGCAAATTAAATTTTGAAGTTAGTTTGAATTTAAAGTAGTTTATTTCTATAAAATAAAGATAAGATTTAAGGACAAATCTATTTAAATTCCATTTCAAATTCCAAAAAACTGCTGTTTTCAGCTGTTCTTTCATATTAATATTTTATTACCATTGTATATTAATTAGGTATTTTATTGTAAACCTTAATCGTATTTCTTACAAAATAAGTACATGAATATATATTTTTTTTTATGCTCACTAATGTCATTAAAATAGACTGTTAGAAATAAAATTTGAAATATGAACATAGTGATTTGTTTCTGAAATGCAGGTATATGTTTATGTAATACCATAACTTCACATGTTGACAAGAATGTGAAACTTTGTGAGAAGGGGGGGGGGTGTCAAAACTATTGAAGAAATGTGTGACGACATTTATGGACAGCCAGCCCCTTAAAGCAATCAAAATATCGCAGGCAAAATAACAAAATATCTGTTTTTTGACCCCAAATTATAATGCGTATCTATCCATAAATGTCTGTATTTGAGTAAATTAATGTTTAGATTTTTAATAATATCATTAAAATAAAAAAAAATATTGTAATTATTCAATTTGTGTTAGATACGATAATTAAAATGCTAATTATAATATTTAACATTATAATTATTTTAATGAAGTCTCAAGAGAAAAGTATTATGAGTAGAAGAAATAATTATTTGCTTAGTGGCTATTTTGCTATTTTGCTTAGCTGTAATTTATTTTTGAAGACAATGTCAATTTATTCTAACGTGCACCTATTCTAATATAATAAAATGTTGAAGCTAATGATTTTTTTTTCTTTTGTAAATAATTTCTCTATTACCATACATCAATGCATGCGTGGGAATGGCTGACATTTTGTGTCACTAAAGTAATTACCATCGCCAAAATTTTATTTCTTCTCAGAAAATAAAATGATTATCTTAAAAGATCAATATGAATCATTTATGAAGCTTCTTTCTGGTAAGTAATTTAATACTCTTATTTCCTTTTTTCTTTCTTTTCAGTTTTAGATAGTAATTTTAAATTTTAAATCTACAAAAAAATTTAAATATATCTATAGCAAACTTTTATATCTTCCTTTCCTTTTTTTTCAAAATTTATAAAGTTTAAATATTAAAAAAAAAAAAAGTCTTTTTTTGTAGGTAGATTTCTGTATGAACTAAAATGGCTGATGTTATTTTTTTCTTTCATATTTAATATCAGGATTGGCAAAAAACAGGTTTTTTTCGGGGGAAAAAGTTTTTTTTTTTTTTTTTTTTTTTTTTTTGTTTAAACTATGTTTTTTTGGTTTAAACCGGGTTTTTTTAAGTTACATATACATACATATTTATTGATTATAATAGGTACTGTTGGATATGTAAGTAGTACAAATTCATTTGAAAATAATTTATATTAAATAATTACAGTCAATTTATGTAGAAAATGGGGGAAAAAATCATATTTTAATTTAAACAGTATTAGTAAACAGTTATATGTTCAAAGAATAAATTGCTCTACACCGCGAAACATTGATAACTTGAAAAACTTCAGAAACAATCTTTTGTTTATTAATAATAAACATTTGATGTAGTTTTATGAATATAATATTCTTTTTCGCAGTTATTTAGAAAAAAAAATATAGTTCTTGCGGTTTTGTTTTTTGAATAACAATTCAAAGTCAAAATTTTTAGTTTTTAGATTCAGCAGATGATAGAAAATATACAATGAAAATGTTTTAACTAAAACTCAATTTTTTTAATACTCTCTTATTCAAACTTTATATATTGATTTTAATTCTTAAAGATAATCTCCCCAGTCAAGAAAAATTTCTTTTACAACTTAACCAAAACCTTAAAGGTCATGTTGTATGTAGTTCTGTGGCTCCATATTCAAAATCACCATGCGTGTTATGACAAATTGTTTTAAATAATCTGCATTTTTTTAAACGAAACTATTTTATACTAAATATTAAATATTTTAAAATTAAGCCTTTTCTTGTTAAACTAAATTTTCCCATTATATAGTATGTATATCAACTGACAGATCAAATACAGGGCTATTCAAAAGTATTGGAATACATATTTGGCTATATATCCTTATTTTCTAAATAATGAAGTTTTGTTAAAGATTTCATGAAGTGTTGGAAAGTGCTTCATAATCTATGCTTAACGCGTGATTTTTCTTACTTATTATTGTCTCTTGTCACCATATCGCAATACACGAGTATAGGAATGGCTGGCATTTTGCATCTCTGAAGTAATTACCATCGCCGAGATTTTATTTCTTCTCTCAAAATAAAATGATTAGAGTTTTGAAAAATCAATATGAATCATTTATGAACTATACAGTAAAAGTGGATTTATTTTAATTTATTTTACGAGCTATAATGCGAATAAGATTACGTTCCCTAATGAATATTCTTTTTCTTTCTTTTGTTAAGTACTTTCGCTGTCACTCAATCTCAAAACACGCGCGTGAATGGTTCGCATTTTGTGTCTCTGAAGTAATTAACCATCGTCGGAATTTTATTTCTTCTCACAAAATAAAATATGATTTTAGTATTTTGAAAAATTAACATGAAACATTATGAAGTATAGTAAAAATATTTTTATTTTGCGAGCTATAATATGAATAAGATTACAGTCACTACACTAGGATTATTTCTGTTTGTGAAGATTTTGTTTGCATTAATACTTTTTATTTCAGGGCGTTCTGCCCGATTACAGTCACTACACTAAGATTATTTCTTTTTCTGAAGATTTTGTTTGCATTAATACTTTTTATTTCAGGGCGTTCTGCCCGATTACAGTCACTACACTAGGATTATTTCTTTTTCTGAAGATTTTGTTTGCATTAATACTTTTTATTTCAGGGCGTTCTGCCCGACTACATCTCCTCCGTATTCTTATTTTGCTAGTAATAATCGATTAGAATTATGCACCTCAAAGAGGTCCAAGACACAAAAATCTCATCAAATTTTCTAAATAAAAAAATATATCTATTACATAAAAAATTATCTGCTTTTATTATTATTATTAAGCTAATATGCCATTTAAGCTTCTATCTGACTTGGCGTTTGGTGCCATTGCACCACCCTTGCTGCGATTCTAGATATGCATAATTTATTTTTCATAAGTAATATTTTTTTAGTCTAGATCAAGCATGTAAAACATGTGGCCCGCAGGCCACAACTGGTCTGCTAAGAACTTCTATATGGTCCGCCAAGCATTTGACATTTTCCCTCTGTTTTTGCCTGTTTTTTAGACTATACTAAAAGTATTTAAAAAGAAAATTTTCAAATTTCAAAAAATATGAAAACCAGTTTATTTATTTTACTTTATCGTTAATGATTGATGTTAAAATTTTGATTTAGCATTTATAACTTCAGATAATCAAAATTAATTTCGATTCCATATTAGAGAGAAAATATATGTATATGAAGTTTTCAAAATTTCGTAACAATTTATTAATGAACCTATTTCTTAAAGTTTATGTTCAATTAGGCATATTTTAGCTATGTTCAGTAGCGCACTTTTGTATACCACATTATCGTAGCTGAAAACATTTTATTTTTTTAAAGTCAAATAAACATAATTTCATTTAGAAAATGTATTTAATAAATAAAATTAAATAAACAACGCATTGGTCCAAGATACAATTTTTTAAATAAATTTGCTGGTACAAAATTTGTTTTTTATTATTTTTTTACTTGGAAAAAATCCAGATAAACTAGCACGCATACCTTTGTTAAATAAAAGTTAACAGATAGCGTGTGCAGTCAAATTTTGAAATTAATACTGTGAAGAAAATTCAATTAAATTGTGTAGATTCGGTTAATTAAAAGAAATATGAACTGTTTAAAAATTATATATCAAAAAATAAATTGCGAAATTTGGAAATTTATGGTTCATATTTCCTACATGTGTGTGTTTTGTATGTTTTTATCTGTATATTGATAATAATATTTATGATCTCCTTTTTTTATATGGCCCGCGTCGGTAAATAAGTTTGACATATATTTGTCTAGATGCAGTGTAGAACTCCATTTAAATGGTCTTTAATCTTAATTACGAATTTCTGAGAACGCATCCATAATGTTCTTAAATAAAGAACTGAAAATGTGGCACTACAATCCAATAAAAATTCTGACTTATAGTACCCAGGCTTGTTTTCTTCGCTTTTGGTCTTGAGGTATACAGCATATGTCTCTTCCAGCACTGTAAAAAAAGTAAGGTGTTTCTTATAATCTACGAAAATTATTATAATCATGAACGAAAATATTCGATAACCGTTCCCAAGTCACCCAGTATTCCGAAAAGTGTACCTTTATCTTTAAAAACCTCAGATAACAATTTCTTTTCGAAATTTAAAGAAGAATTTATGAAAATCATTCAGGATTTAAGATTTGTTGGCTGAATGTAGAAATCTTGCAAACCGTTCCTCTTCTTTAAAAATAAATAAATAAATAAATTTTGAAGTAAAATTTGGAGGGGGGGGGGGATACAAAAAGAAACCACTCATGTCAAAAAAGAAATGATAAATACAATATTTATGGTTCATCTAATAAGTACAGCTCTAGTGTATCTTTACTCTGGTTTGGAATAAAATCTAATAAATAAAATAAATATATATATAATTAAAATATAATAATAATAAAATAAATTTATTTAATTGCTAAAACGCAAATGTCACGAGTAGTCTCGCATTTATATCTTAAGTTTTTATAGCCATTTATACATTTGTATAGACAGTAAAATCTCCCTAAAGCGACCACGTTCCGTTCCAATAAAAATTGATCCCTTCAAGAGGTTGTCTTTTAATGGAGGTCATGTCTGAATGTAGATTAATTGTTGGAAAGGGCTAACAATTAATGTTACTGAAACTTATTTTCCATATTAGGAGAAAATGTAAAAATTTAGTATAACAGTAGTTAATTACTTAAGTTCATTACTGCAAAGTTTAGAAAATGAATGCATGAAGTTCTCGTTGATTTTACGGTTTTATCTTTTATAACTTTCATTTCCAAATCTTTTCAAAATTCAGCAATTTTTTTTTTTTTTTTTTTTTTTGGGGGGGGGGGGGGGCAAATAAAGGCGATTTCATTACTTTATATATTTCTTGGAGAGTTTTCTGACAGAATAGGGTAGGGAGTTTATTATCATTCTTTATTTCTCAACATACTTAAATTTATTTACTAAAAATACACAAAAGAAAAAAAAAACTTTTAAGTGTTTACACTTAAAGTTACCGAAATTTAAAAAAAAGAAAAAAAAAATCTGAAATTAGTTTAGAAGTGTGATAAATAATCCGTTCTCCGGAATTGTTTGTCTAATAAAATCTTCTTCAAGCGAGCTGGAAAAGACGGAGTTTGTTTCATTTTCTTCAAAGAATTTGGTCACTCTTGGAGGTATAGTTCAACTCAGATGGTCTCTGAAGGGAGGTAAAATTAAGGGGCGTAGCTACCGTGGAACAATCTGCTCCAGACGCACGAATCCTAAGGGCGCAAAATATGAAAGAGCGAAATATTTTTTTGTTATTTGTTTAATATTTACACATTTTTTCTTTATTAAACAGACATTGTAGATGAATTCTTGTTACAACAGAATATTCTTTGACATTTTACCTTGTGTTCAACCTTAACTACTTCGATTTAAAACATGTTTTTATACACGGTTAAAAGCAATTGCTTCCATTCGCGAAGTATTAAGGGAAGACAAGAATAGGTATAATCCTTTGGAAAACATGCCAGCTTTAATACCAGTTTCATCGAAAACTATCCGACCCATTTTTATGAAATTTGAAATCAATCGTCATTTGATTATGCTCAAGATTTGTGGCTGGCAGTTTGCTTCTGTCAACATTTTATTTTAGAGCAATATCATCTTTTCAGAAATTTTCCATTAAAAAAAATCTGAAACTAATTAGTTTTTTTTTTTTTTTTTAAACTGTCTGCATCATATGATCTTATATTTATGCTCTATCATGAAAAACAAATTATCAAAATATCTCGAGTACTTTATGAGAGAATGGGATTTTTACCTGAAACGTAAGAGTGTGAAGTACTTGCACAATTTTATCAAACACTTGAGTTATAGTATATATAAACCAGGGTTGATACGGGTCAGGGAATTTTTCAGACCATGAAATTCTTCTGCACCATTATTTTATTATAAAAAAAAATCTCTCATTAAATATAGCGAAATTTTATGCTCTTTTACTAGACTTATTTTCTCATAAAAAATATTGATATTTGACCTGGAAATTTCCTTGAAGCGTAGCAACCCTGTATAAACACTTGGATAAAATTTATTTTCATATACAGTGAAACATCCAAATAAGGGACACTTTGAATAAGGGACACTTTTATTTAAGGGACAAAACTAATTTTACTAAAATTAGTATTGAGCCTATTTGAAGAAATTCCGTTCCATGAGAAACTAGTCGTTGGGGGCCACCGTAATACTTACCCATCATGGATATGTATATGAAAATAAAACAAGTGAAACTATTTATACAATGCATTGCAATTCATAAACAAAATTTAAATATTGTTAATATACATAGTAATGCTATATTAAAGAACTGCTGATGTACCAATTTCGACAAATTATATAAAACACCAAACTACTCAAGTAGTACCGAACTGCGTAAAAGAAACATCCTTATAACTCCAAAAATAATAATTCTATTAACTAACAATTAACTGCGTCGGATTAAGCGTCTCATTTCCAATTAAAATATACCTCTGAATTGAAATTTGAATGAAATACAGGGTCATGAAAAAATCGAAGAATGTGGAAAACAAGATTACAAATATCTCGGCAACTAATAATCCGATCGACTTCGTTCTATATGCAAAATGTGTGTTATTTTATTGCCTTTTACGTCCATTCCTTAGAACAAAAAAATTCGAAAATTTTTATATACCTTTCATCAGAACGAATTTTTCGAGAGTCCGAAAAAAATAGTTCCGGATAATCGAGGTTGCTGATATTAAATAGGGTTCGCCCCATTCTTACATACTAACTACATACAAAATTTCAAGTCTCTATCTCAATTTGTTCGGGAGATAGAGCGTTTACAGACAGACAGACAGACAGACAGACGGACGGCAAAATTTTTTTTCTAAAAATATGTTTTTCGGAATCTTCACTATCTAAAACGTATAAATCCGTCAAAAAAAATTTTCGATTTTCAAAACGATTGCAAGACTTACCCTATACTACGTATGATGGGTAAGTAAAATGGTCGTCCGAGAGGTAGTCGCTTAATGGAGGTTCTCGCAAGGAGAGGACTCACTGCATAGTAATAGATCTAAAATAAAGACCAAAAAACAATGCTAATTTTAACAACATGTTTCTCACACTTATATCTCAAATAATTGCCATCGTTGGAATTTAACCAGTCTCGAAAGAAAAAAATTATTAAGTACATTTAAAATCAACTTGTATCATTTATGATGCTTCACACAGAATGAATGACAGAAAAAGCTTTTACACCTTTTCTGGATTTACTTTACATTTAACATTTACTTTACATTTACTGTTAACATTTGAAAAGCATATGTATCTCATTTTTATTTTATTTTTCCTTTTCAAAGAAAGAAGCTTTTCAAATCACTGATGTTTTGAGTCTCACGCCTACGTTATTTTAAATATAAAGATTAAAGTTGGATGTTGATGTAATATCGACATCATGCATATAAATCTGTATTAAGTCCTGTAATCAAGTCTTTTTTTTTCTTTTAAGAAAAAATTTCCTTTGAAGTCGAATTCTATTTCAATATTTCATTTTATGAGTGTGATACAGGAATGAAAAAAACCTTTTTAAAATGCAAAATGGTAAATAAGAAATTTGAAAAATATTTTGAATGTATGTTTGCATGTTTTTCATTTTTTAATAAACTGTTTTGTAATTTTTACTGTTTATTTCTTGAATGTTTCTTTTCTAAAAAGCATAAGCGATGCACTAGGTATGTATGAATTCCTGACTATAAGTATGCATATCGATTTTCTTTATACATATATATTAAATATTTAAATCAATACAAAATAGTACAAGTATACATAAACCTTAATAAATAGTACAAAGATATGTAAACCTTTTATATCCTAATAACAACGCAAAAATCGATAGAAGTAAAAAAAGAAATAAATAAATAAATAAAACAAAAAATCACCCCTACAAATGCTGTGACTACATCCTAGTTCCGGAATATTATTGAAGCACTGTGCTCAGTTCTGTTTGAATACTTGTTATTGAATCGACACGTGGAAATAAAATCTTATTCTCAATTTTTGCAGTTTTTTGCATTTAAATGTATGAAATTTGTGTTAATTATAAAATCTCATTGCAGTGATATTAAACTAGTTAAATATAAAATTGGACGATTTATAGAGGATGTACTAAAATTTACTCATTGAATAATTTTTTTTTTTTTTATTACTGTGTTTATCAGTCTTTCTCTATGCTAACTTGTTGACAAGTGAAGAGTTTGTGTTTTTCAAGATAGTGTGCCGTATAATATAGAATATTCAAGCTGTTTCAAGATGACTGTAAAAATTAAAACAGTTTTTCAAAGAATTTTACGATTTATAGAGGATGTACTAAAATTTACTCATTGAATAATTTTGATTATTTTATTAAATCGTGATCCCTGCAATTTTAGTATTCCTTTGGAGCTATTTCATATTACTGGACTGATTGTTCATTATCCGTAAAATATAACCTCTTTTAAAAGCTGAATGTATAGTGTACTATATATTTTTTTTAACTCATTAAAAATGTGTCAAAAAATAGTCAAAGTTTGTTCTTGACTAACTTTTAATGTGTTCTTCTTATGCTGATTTACAAATAAAAATATAATGGTATTTCATAATACCCGAACTCTCTCTCTATAAAAAAAAAAAACAGTTTAGCTGTTGTTTATAAAATACATACAGAAGTTATACGTATATTTTTTGCAAAAATCGAACAGTTTTTAAACCAAGAAATAGCACATATGCAAGGCATATAAATCATTTTAAGTTTTTAAAATTATTGTTATTTGCAAAATAAATATCAATTTAAAAAATTCAAAAATACCCATGGGAAAAATAAGCACATTTTTATTTTTATTTTTTTATTTTATTATTTTATTTTATTTTATTTTATTTTTATTTTTTTAAGGTTTTATAAAAGAGTTCTGCTTTTAATACGAAAATTATTAAAGAAACTAAGAAACAGTGGCAAAACTATTCTCTGATTATTCTCTTTTGTTATGTCTCGCAGCCGCTTCAGAGTCATATTTGTAGTGCAGTTTTAATATTAATTTCATATAAATATGTATGTATATGAATTGTTTCCATAAACACTCCCCTTTCCAAAAAAGGAAAGAAAATAAAGAAATTTCCGTTACACATAAATTTATTAAAAATGTAAGTAATTTTTTGTTTGTTTTTTAAATATTCGATTGTTTGACTTTCTTTTCCAAGGTAACTATACCTCTCAAATTTTGCCACCACCATTTAAAACGACATATATATATGTATTAATTTAATATTTAAATTGCAAAAATCGTAATAGCCTCGTTCATTAATAAAATTTTTTATAGTTTTCCGCGGCTAGATAAAACAAAAAACTCTAATAAATTGTTCCGTTAACTTCATTATATTTGTATGCATGAAAGGTATTAAAATCCTACTTTAAATCTAAAACTTAAAATTAATCTTGACTTTTTTCTTTCGTGACAGATACAATTCTAAGCCTATTCAAATTAATAAGCAGCCTATTTTAACTAGATATTGTTTTTAATGTTATACTTTATGTTTTTTATTACCTGAAAACTCCTCACTATTGTGTTGTATAATTATTAAAACAATATTTAGCAATATAATTGCAATAATTAGCCAATCAGTGTCGTCCAGCAGATAATTGGTGTCATACACAGATATTTACTTATAGATAATTACTTATAACAAGTAAGGCTTTTTTTTTTCTTTTTTGTAAATATATATCGCATGGGTACTTGTTAGTATGAATTAGATCTATGTCTTATTATGCAATAAAAAACGAGTTAAAATTTATTAATAATGCTTGTAGTTACACTTCAAAAATAAAAACTTTGAAAGTCACAGTTATTTGAATATAAAAAAAGGTTTTCTTCTCTTTGCCCTTTTTTGTTAGTGTTATTTATTTTTGCCCTTTATCTTCTGAGCACGTTTACAGTATTATAAAAGAAACAAAAGTTTTGTTGATAACGTGTTCTTTAATGTTTATTTAACAGTTGCTACTGAATAAATATTAAACAAACCGAATCTCTAAGATTATCCAAGATTTCTTTAAATTTTATGTGTTTCAACCGTCGATAAGATGATTCTTGATTATTAATGGTGGCGTTATGCTCCTTTATCACCATTTCTTTTATGGCTTTCTTTTCTTTTGCTCTCTTTCTTTATCTTTCTTTATCTTTCTTATTCCTTTTTTTATATAATTTTAAATAAGTCTTTTGTATTGCGTTTTTTGCTTCTATGATGTGTAAATATTTTGTGAAAAGGAGGTTATTTTAAAACTCATTAAGGTTAATTTTTTCATGCGGTAACATTGTAAAAATTGCGATTGCGAGGCACTAAAATTCTAATCAAAACTGAAAAATGTTCTTCTTTACCATATTTATTTGTTTATTTCCTCTTCGGAGCGCAATTATAGTACTATCGGATAAACAAGAATTTTGCTGATTACATGTTTTAATGCTTTTTTAACAGTTTCTAATAATAGGGCACAAAAGTCTAAAATACTAAAAAAAAAAATCTTTTTTTTTTTTTTTTTTTTTTTTTTTTTCAGAGTACTCTATTTATTAATATTCTGAAACTTATTGTACACTATTAACCATTATTCTAAAAATATTCTTCTACATTTTCATAAAAAAATATTGAAAATTCAGCCAGTGGTAGTGTGAAGAACCGGGTCACCTCAAAAAAAAAAAAAAAAAAAAAAAAAAAAAAAAGAGGGAGGGGGGTTAATGCGGGAGTTAGAAAAACTCATGATTGCTTCACCTAAAATTAAATAAATAAAAAAATAAAATAAAATAAAAAGGATTTTTTTAGTGCATAAGTTTGTCTTGAATTTGAACTAAGGAATTTTTGGTGAAGGTGCAATCAAAAAACTCTGATTTAAACTTTGATTTTTGCCAAAAATTGCTCTTTTTGTTGACTTAAAAAATAAGTTGTAATCGAAAAAAAAAAAAAATCCTTCGTTCAGAAACTAGTATATAGTATGTAAATGAAGTGTGCAAAGTTTAGGCGAAGTCTATCCGAAGTTTTTCGAGAAGCTTTGGCTACCCACTTATAAAAAAATGTTTTGAGAAAAACGCGATTAAAGAAGAAATTTAAGAAGAAATCCTCAATTTAAGAAGAAAATTATTTGAAAATAATCAAAAACTCTTTTTTAATTGTGAGATTACTATTATTATTATTATAGTACTATATTATGATATTATGAGATCGAAATTGTACTAAAAATTTACTATTGGCAGTTTCCACTTTGAGTATTTAAATTAACCGTTTGTAAATTTCAAACGGCGCCCCTGAAAGGGTTAAAAAGCCATGTCTTAATGAGAGAAAACTTATATGTGTATTTTTTTTTTATTTTGCTGGGTTTTTTTAATAATTAGAAATATGTTCATTTTTCATAGCTTTTTTTTTTTTTTTTGGTAAGTGTTTTTATCTTGGCTTTTTTTTTTTTTTTTTTATTGCAAATGAATGTTAACAATTAAAATGGCTTTAAATATTTTGTTCCTATTTGTTTAACCCTTATGCACTGACGGTACTTTTAATGAAGAAAATTTAATATAAAATTTATTTATTTAGTCTTTTATGAAAGTTTAATGCTCTTGCCACACAATAAACTCTTCTCGATCAAATTTAGATAGCGTACACAAACAGTCGAAACTAAATATTTTCAAAAAGTGGTGATATTCTTAATAATTTTCTTAGGTATAACCTTCTTTTTAGGAAAAAAGTTTCATGGAAAATCTTAAACTACAAAAGCCTTCCAATTTACAGAGAGGATCATAACACATTTGAATACATTACTTTTTTAAGGTTTGGGATATTTCCATAAGCGTATTTTTGGTTAATTAATAAAATTATTTTTGTAAATGTTTTACAAAAAAGTTATAACTATCGATAAATTTAATTAGTTTTAATTAAAAAAATACGTCTAAATTTCACAATATTATAATCTGAAAATTCCAGCATATGTTCAATTATCAAAGAACATAATTATTGGGGTAAAAAATTTTTTGATGAATAATTCGGTAATGATTAATTAACTATATATGTGTGTCGGCATTTTCGTGTTAGTTATTTTCTAGGGAATAAGTTCAGGCTGAGGACCACATTAGGACATGAGCCCAAGAGGCACAGGCAAAGGGGCCCTCAAACCTAGAAGGCCCCGAATCTGCAAATGAACTTTTTAAAAGTGCAATAAATACAAAAACATTTTTATTTTGCTGTACACTGTGTACAACAACATATACACAATAGTTTAATTTAGAGTTAATTTTTCATAAAAATAGCTATAGTTTTGAGTTTAACTGACGATTTTATGAAAGATACACGCGGGAGAATCATTTAGCATTGCTACATAATGTATGCATATAGAGCCCTATTAAATCTGTGCCCAGGGATCCTAAATATTATAGTTGGACCCTATGATAAAGTTGGATTGGGCTTCGCACGCTTCTGAGCCATTATTACATCAAACTTCCTATTTTGGCGGGCTCGGTCTTTAAGTGAAACTTTTATTTATTCAAAAATTGGGGAGAAAACATGTCAGATGCTATTTGATTTAAAAATAATGTCGTCTAAGTTTCTTAAAGTGTATTTTTAATCTATAAAAATTTAGTTTGAAAGGATATTGTTACCGAATGGTTACTGACTGTATATAAAGCGAAATATTTTATATGATTCTGAAGCCTTGGTATAGCCAGTATTACTATTAGTAACATAAAGAAATGGTGCCTATCCATCGGTTCTTTTTCTCTTTAAATAACTTTTTCAATATTAATAATGGAAAGAACATTTTTCTTTCTTCCATATTTGTAGAATGATATTTTAAAAGAATTAGGATTGCTACTTTTTCAGACTTCTGTCTCTGGGCAGCTATGAATGACAAATTTGAAATTTTAAACCGATTTTCAGAAATATTGAAATCACGAAACATCGCCATGGGGCAGTATTTGAAATTAATAGTTATTTATATGTCAGAATGTAACGGTGAACCCACGGTGGGCGTCATTTGTAACGGTAGGTTGGTCGTGGTGGAGGTTAAATGTAGACATACTCAGTAATTTAGGATAAAATAACAAAGTTTATTAAAGTGATAATGGCTGAAGGGAAGTGGAGCAAGTCTCAAATTTACACAACTGAAAACACTATGAACAGCTAAATCATACTCACAGGCTTCGGCCTAGCTCAGTCGGGGCACCGCCTAACACTTCTCACTATCTTCTGGCTGAGCTGCTAAACAAAGCTTGATTAAACAGCCCGTGGCTGTGGGTAATTCTTTATTTCACCAAATAATCAAAAATGGAACTAATATAAACTCTCTTACCACGGCCGAATCTCAAATCAATTATCCAAACTCCTTTCCACTTCACAGGAGGCCGTTGCTACTTCCTATTCGCTAGCACTTCGCTGAACAATAATTCACTTCGCTTGTCTAATACTAGAGATCCTCACTCGCTGGCTGCTGGCTAATGCCAGAGACACGCCAGAGACACACAAACCCAAGCTTTTATATGCTGCAAACTGAGATACTTCACATTAACATATTACTAATAACCGCAAGCTAACTGTAAAATCCGAAAGAGCACACACACTCTAGAAAGTTAAAGTAAAAGAGAGGATAGATGTCGCTTTTACGCTTACACTTGTTAAATTATTGACGTCACGATCTCAGAAACACTAGAGTGCCTTTATGGAAAGGTCACTCCCTCACAAGAAGATAGATTTTTATAGAAGAAAATTAATTTTGAAACAGTTTTTCAAATATTATTAACAGCTTTCTATTGCACCCGTTCGGCACCGATTCGAATGAGCCTGGCCTCGGCAATCTCTACGATTTCTTAAATAGCCAATATTAAGCTTATTCCAATTAAACATTGATAGCCAATAATAAGTCCTGGCTTCTAAAAGTCTCAAATTCTGTGGATTTCATTTTGAAATTCATTATAGTGCATTTTTTATGTGGTTTTCATTTTAAGATATTGTGATTTGAGATACTAAAATCACTAATCAAAACTGAGAAATGCTTTTTATACTGTGTTTATTTAAAAATAAAGATTAAATAATCTTTATCTTCAAAACCAATTTACAGTGTTATCAGAGAAACAAAACTTTTGAGGATAACATGTTTATTTAACACTTGCTACTAAACACATATCAGACAAACCATATATATCTTCTAAAAGATTGCTGTGATTTCCGTAAATTTTATCTGTGAATGAAAGCCGTAGACAAGATATATTTTTCATATCTAATGGGCCCCAGCATTATGTTCATTTTTCATCCTTTTTGTTGATAAAGATCTTTTTTCTTCTACTCCTTTTTTTTCCCCTGAAGAGCACAAAGGATCCTTAGAGGCACATAAAAGCCACTTTTTAAAGACCTTTTTGAAATTCAAAAAATGCACTTTATCTTTTTAAAAAATAGTGAAACTTCTCCATACAACAAGATTTTCTTTTAAATACATGTCATAATTCTAAAAATTTATTAACAAGGAATTTTCAATTAGCATTAAAATCATTTGCTTTAGGCGAGGAAAAAAACTGATCGCGTGAAGCTTCCGCCTTTTCGCCCCAAATGCTCGAAAGTATTTTATTTTTTTACAGACCTTATATTGTAATTCCGCCGCTAAATTTGACTGATCCTGTACTATATACACATGTAGTTTAATTTAAAAAAAAATTTTCAAAACATTCTGAAAATGCCCAGTAAGGAGCCTTTCCTTGTTAGTAGGTATAATTGTATAGTATTCTTTTAAATGCCGTACAATTATGCCTGTTGATATTGCATGTAAGCAGTGTTCACGCTGTAGCTCGCTATCGCTCGCCAATGCGCTAAATTGCGACTAAATTCTTCCTTTCGCGAGTAAGCAAGCTAGATTCGCCAAATTACTAGTGCTCAATTTTTGCTTTTTTCCGTGTTCGTTTTTTATACATATGCATATATACACTTCTGGCCATTAAAATTGCTACACCAGGAAGAAATGCAGATAACAAAATGATATTTATTGGGCAAATATAAAATGATAGAAATAAGAAGTGATTAAATTTTCAAGAAATTTGGGTGCATAGATCCTGAGATATCAATACCCACAACAAACACCTCGGGGAGTAATAAAAGCACTTATACCCCTGGGCATTGAGTCAAACAGAGATTGGATGGCATGTACAGGTACAGATGCCCATACAGCTTCAACAAGATGTCACAGTTCACCAATTGTAGTGACTGGCGTATGGTTATGAGCCAATCGTTCGGCGACCATTGACCAGACGTTTTCTATTTGTGAGAGATCTGGGAAACGTGCTGGTTAGGGCAACAGCCGAACATTTTCCGTGTCAAGAAAGGTCCGTACAATTCCGGAAACATGCGGTAGAGCATTATCCTGCTGAAACATCGCTTTTCGCAGGTCACCAATAAAGGGTGGAACCATGGGTCGTAAAATATCAGAAATGTAACATACACTGTCAATGCGAACAAGACATGACCCAGAAGTGTATCCAATGGCACGCCATACCATCACGCCAGGTGATAGGCCAGTATGACGATGACGAATGCACGCTGCCGATGCTCGTTCACCACGATGCCGCCAAACATGTATGCGACCATCTTGTTGTAAATAGAACCTAGATTCATCTGAAAAATGACTCCTCGCAATTCGTACACCAACATTCGTCCTTGATCAAACCATTGAAAGCGCTCCTGTCTATGACACAGCGTCAAGGGAAGTCGCAGCCATGGTCTCCGAGCTGAGAGACCATGCTACAGCAAACGAACTGTTTGTGCAGGCACTTTTTGTCTTGCAAATGACCCCGTTTCTTGACTCAGGGCTCGTGACGTAATTTCACGATGCATTACGGCCATACGGATAACATGCTTGTCTTCTCAGCTTCTAGTGATAGGGGGCCGTTGAGATCTCCTACGGTGTTCCGTATTACCGTCCTGAATTCATCGATTCCATATTCTGTGAACAGTAGGGCTGGGCGATATACCGTAATATCGTTATATATCGATATTTCTTTAAGACCGCGGTAACGATATTGAGATTTCAATCCTTCCGATATATCGTTTCAAACAGCATTTCACCCTACTTTCGGAATTATGGAGTTACGGAATTTCGAATCTACCTCTGTCGGCGCAAAAAGTTGTTTACTTTTGCAAATGTTCGCGCTGTAATCGGCACTTGCGTGATACTTCCGGTTTTGACCCGGTGTCGCGCACACACCGGAATATGGGCGAACCGTCTACTTTTTGTGCTGGTGTCGCGCACATACCGGAATATGGGCGAACCGTCTACTTTTTGCGCTGGTGTCGCGCACATACCGGAAGCATATTTCAGATGTGTATATTGCTGGGACGATTACTGTTTCTAAACCAATAGGAGACCGTCATTATCACGGTCAAGTACACGCCCACACAGTTTGATTGACAGGAACTCGTGGACAATTGATCGTGTGTGTTTATTATTTATTTGTACTCGGATTGTTTGAATTTGTACTCGGTAATTAAAAATTAAAGGTACGAAAGAATTTTTTTTTTTTCAAAATGACTGAATTTTATTTACTTCAATTAGAAATTATACTTCCTCTGATCCTGAAACAAACAAATAAATAAATAAATAAAAATTAAAGTAAGAATTTTGCTTATACGGATATTTTCGCAGAATACTTTTTTCCCATTTGTTTAATATATATATATATAAATCATTTTGGAACGATATTTAGAATATTAAAAGGGTTTGAAATATTTTTTTAAATGTCTTATTTATTAATAAAAGACAGCCTCCAATAATTTAAAAAAAAAACACCAACGGACTCTCGGCCCGCGATGGACTCGAACCCATATCCTCCGGTTTCAAGCTCGACGCTCTAACCATTCAGCCAGTCAGCTCTCTTTCATCCGCAACAGATTATCGTTATAATTAGCACCGTCAATTGTCCACGAGTTCCTGTCAATCAAACTGTGTGGGCGTGTACTTGACCGTGATAATGACGCTCTCCTATTGGTTTAGAAACAGTAATCGTCCCAGCAATATACACATCTGAAATATGCATACCGGAATATGGGCGAACAGTCTACTACTCTGATGTACCGCTTTATTTATCGGAGTTCGTTCGAGAATCGAAGTTGAAACACTCGTTCGAGGATCGGGCATTTCCGATACAATCACTTGTTGACTCCATATTGGTGGCTGACTGTTGTTTTCCTGTGAGCTTGTGTACAGTTATTGCTGCCGGAATGCAGAATTGATTGACATATTTTCAAGAATGTGAGCACAATTAATCGATATTTCTTGTATATTTGTTTTTCATTTATTAATAGCATTAATAAATAATTATATTAAATCACATATTATTTTACATTTTTTATTAATAACATTAATAATTTACATGTATGGTAATTCTATTATGTCATTTATTTTAAGCAGAAATTTTACTTAAAGCGGAAGTTTTTTCTTTTTTCATTGTGATTCACCTTAATCATAGCTGCCAACATCTTCCGCTTTTTTGGCCCGGAAAAATATTAAAGAAAATTTTACCTTTTCAAATCGCTGAAATCTGCCGATTAAATAAGGCAAAACATTCTGTTAAATTTTTCCGGGGCAAAAAATCAGAAGAGTTGGCAGCTATGCCTTAGTTTTAGAGTTTATTGGATACTAGTATTTTTACCCGTTTTGCGTACGGGTTTTTGAAAAAATCCCCCCCCCCCAAAAAAAAAAAAAATGAAAATCTTTCTCAAATTAGGAAGGAAAATACTTTTCATTTTGAAAGATCGCTAAAACTCTATGGATGGTGTCTTTCTGCTTGGCAAAACATATTACCATCCACAGCAGATGACAATATGATTATTGTATAAACATTCAAGTTTCGATTTCGCTGAGTTCGATAAACAAAAACAAACGATGGATAGTTTCCTACGTTTTCTTTGAGGTTCTTCTGTACTGGACACTTGTAAAAGACGCTCAAATTTTGTAATAACTTATTATATTTTAATAAAAATTTGTCACACAGCCTAATTTACTATTATTGCAAATTGTTAAAAATTTGAAAAAAAATCGGTAAATTAACTTAGGAGTTATGATTTTTTCCCCCTTTTAATGGTAAAGAATAAAAGGTTTTGTTTTTCTTCCTCCCCCACCCCCTTTTCGTTTGTATGTGCCGTTGAATGTGTTTTTCGCGCACTTAAACAACTGAAACTAGTTGGTACTTTCACAAAACCCTTTTTATAAGTTAAAAAAAAAAAAAAAATCGAACAGTTTATCTTTCATAAAAGAATGAGGATAATTTTGATTTTGAATATCATGGCTCCTTTTTATTTCAAGAGTTCGGTAATGCAAAAACATCCGCTCAATGTCAATCTTATTTTTTTAATACCTCGTTTGCATTTCCATATTTTTGTTTATTTATTTATTTATTTATTTTTTGTTTTTGCATTGCACATCTGAGGTTGATCTCTTTCAACAAAAGCCGTTTTTTAATATTTGTTTTCAAGGTTTTTTTTTTCTTTACTGGAATACTTTCATTTTTGAAACTGGTTTCGAAAGTAAAAGCATCCTAGAAAAGAAATCTGTAAACAAAATCGAAAAAGTAAAAGATCATTATAGAGATAAATTCAGCATTATTATTAAAAAAAAGAAGGTAGTTAGCTAAACGTCCTGATTTGGGACTTTGTACTCTATTAAAGAAATTTCGTGTTTTCTTAAAATTATTTGATTATTCTAATGCTTTCATTTGTATTCTGACTAATAATAGAATTATTTATTATAACAACGAAAAGAAGGTGTTCCTTACTGCCCAAAATTGCAGAAATACAATTTTTTTTTTTTTTTTTTTTTTTTTTTTTGTATTGTAATAAAAAAAATCTAAGTTTATAGGTAATTAAAGTATTTCCTTTCAATATATCTAATGTCTATTTGTTGTCTTAGATACATTTTCTTGTTTCATTTTAATGATTTATAATGTTTAACTTTCTAAGAGTTTTCATATATAACACATATTTTAGATCAGATTTGCAGGTAAAGGGTTTGCATATTTTGAATCAATACATAAAAATTAAAATTTATGTTCCTTGGAATATGTTAAGATATTGATATTTTTGTTTTTTCTTGATAATTAACATACACACACACACACACACACACATATATATATATATACTATTATGTGTTTGTAGTATTTTATACAGAGGACAGTTACATTTATGACCCTATAATGGAGTGACATATGAATTGAAATATATCGATATATCGAAAATTATCGATATTTGGTCAGCGATATATCACGATATTAAAATTCTGATATCGCCCAGCCCTAGTGAACAGTTATTGGATCTCGACCAACGCGAGCGGCAAAACTGCGATACGATAAACCGCAATCCCGGTAGGCTACAATTCGACCATTATTAAGGTCAGAAACATGCTTGTACGCATTTCTCCTTTTTATACGAGGCATCACAACGATTTTTCACCAGGCAACAATGCTCAAATACAATTTCTGTGTGAGAAACCGACTGAACAATTTGTAGGTGTCGCTACCGGTACCAGCTTTGTCAGAAGGCGCTGAAAAACTAATCATTTGCATATCATGGCATCTTCTTCCTGTCGTTTAAATTTCACGTCTGTAGCATGTCACCTTCATGGTGTAGCAATTTTAATGGCCAGTAGTGTATATAATATACACACACTTTTTATATTTGTAACGAATAGTTGAAATTAGATTAATAACAATCACTGTCACAGTTATAAAAACTTAGGTTATTTTAGAACGTATTGAAAAAAGGGGAAGTACATTAAAAGATTAAAAATGTTTTTTTTTTTTTTTTTTTTTTTTGGTAATTACACGGCGAATCTATTTTGCTATTACTTTTTTCATATGGCGAATGTTTTTTTTATTTTTAATTAGCCAAATTACTAACGTTGGTCAAATGTCGCGAGAACACTGCATGTAAGAATAGACTGAAACTGGTTTTTAACCCTTTGTTGCATACTGTCCACTACAGTGGACAAAAATTCATTCCCAAATGCTAATGAATTTAATTCCCAAATGCCACATTGGCACAGGAATTTTGGTTTTAAAAAATTCGGTTTATGAAATTCCTGCAAAGTAGCTTTTTCTTGTTTACAAATAAAGCTGTTTTCAAATTCCGGTGTCAGTCAATCAATTTCAACACTTAAGCAATTAATTTTTTAAGTGTTAAGCCTATGCAACGGGTTAAGATCGAAACCGTATTTCGGTGATCTTTCTATTTTCGGCCTAAAACGAAAATGAAAATGTCCATTTAAAAAAATTAATTAATACACACATAAATATACACACTTGTGAATAAATTGTATGTGCGGCCCAAGTTGGCTCGCAATGCGTCTGCCCAAAACTTTTTATTTTCATATAAAATAAAATCTGATTAAGTCATCATAAAAATGATTTTCTAATTATATTTACATCTAATTAAAAACTGTTTTAGGTCTCAGTTTACCTTTTATAATGACTTTTGTAAATGATCATCTGTTATGCAAAAATATTCTGTTATGCTGTTCTGTTATACTTTGCTGAAAGAGCATTGTAAACACTTCTGCAGTTTTAAACTAAAGACTTTCTCTACTTTTAAATCTGCAGCATTTAATGCAAATATTAGTCAATTATGTATTTTTTGTTTTATATTTACACTCAAGTCTCGAGTCAGTCATGACTGATAATTAACAGTTATACTCATATCAATAAATAAAATAGCCCCTCATTTGAGCCGATGTAGTTCAAATCAATAAGTAATGTTAAAATTTTCGAAGATAAAAACGAAATTTTTGGAATGGGACAGTTTCGGTCCGGCCGAATTTTTTGCCATATTTTCACCTAAAACAAATTTTTGACGAAACTCACATTTTGGGACAAAAACGAATTTTTGGTCGATCTCTAATTGTCTGTTTAGGACAGAATACCATTTGCACAGTTTTTACCGTAAAATAATCAGTAACAATGATTATTTTGCTCTGACTTTTTTTCTTTAATCGAAAAGTCATATAACAGAATTCTTAGAAGCTTTTGAATAAAAATAACCATTTCTATTTAAAATCAGTTTGATATTGCCTGAGATCGGATTGTTGTCAGGGATAGATCCAAACGTTGATGACATTTTAATGTCTTTATGATCACCAACCTGAAAAAATATTGGAAAGAATTCTGAACCTCCCCCCCCCCCCTACGAAAAAACAATCTCGCACATATTACTATGATATGTTTATAAATAGACATAGGTATTATTTATATAGTCGATTCATTGCATTCATAATATCGATTGTAATTACTAGAATATGGATGTTGATTGACAAAATCACTTTTTTATGCCTTTTTTGTCTTTAACTTCACTTCACAAAGCTTTCTTAGCCACTTACTCGTGCAAATATAACCTTTTTAAATCCCGGTGGAATTTTATAGTACCGCTAAAAAAATGACATCCAGTTGTAACAGAAAATTCAAATTTTCATGCAAAATAATTCCTTTTCCATATTTAGAAAATAAAGTCAATTTTAAGGAACAATTTTTTATGGAATTTCCTCATAATTTATGCCTGATGGATAAATTTTCATTCTTGCAACTTTTAGTTTTAGTACAAATGCATACTAGTATTTTTTGTATGTTTGGTTAGCGCTCTATTAAATATTAACATAGGTTTATTACCATCATGGGTCGATCCAGGCAAAATTTAAAAAAATAGGACTTTTTCTCGAAAATCGATTAAATAAAACAAGCCGCTTCAGAAAAAGCCATTTAATACAATATGCGCTTTCACGCAATTTCTTTTCATAAAACAACCCTCTTATACTGTACCGCAATTATTTTATTTATTTATTTATTTTTTAGCTAAATCGCACGAGTATTTTAGGAATTAATGAAATTTTTAGCTGAAAAGTACAATTTTTCAAAGAGCTAAAAAATTTAAACACTTCTAACTTGTGTGAAATCCTCCACAGTTTCAACAAACATAGAAATTAAAGCATATATAAACATTTGGATAAAATTTGGTTGCATATAATAAATGTGTGTTAAATGTCAGAGTAAAATTAACGTAAGTGAGCATGGCATCTCATTCGTGTATTCCTTTAATTAGCAAAAAAAAAAAAAAAAAAAAAAAAAAAAAAGAAAGAAAGAAAAAAAAAAGAAAAGAAAGAAATCCTCTCAAGAGTTGAAATAATTTCAAGCAAAAACAGGTAGTATATGCACACGATAAAGTAATGCATTGAAAACAACTGGTATTAAGAGTTTTTGATTGCAAAACAAGACATTCGACATCGTCACCCATCGCGGAGTCGAAAAGAATAGCATGTGTAATGGGCTGACGTCGCGTCGCTCGGCCAGTGTCCCAGATATTTCCGCAGCACCCTTAAAGCCGAGAAAGAAATCAACCTACATTTTCACAAATCAGTGATTAGAATACTAGCCTAACTAGATACATGTCATTTGGTTGTTCAAAGTCTTGCTGCGAAATCCAGGAAAAACTATTTAAGATAACGGTTTTGTCCGCAGAGATCACATCACAAATAAAGACAGATTATTCCACTCGTCACTTCGCCAAGGATAAACCCATTACAGACTTAATTCCTTATCATTGCCATATCTTGTTCATAAATGAAGCCTCTTCAATTGTAAAGACTTTTTTATGTGCTCTTGAGGGAAAAAAAAAAGAAAAAAGAGAAAAACATCTTTATCAACAAAAATGATGAAAAATGAACATAATGTTCGGGCCCATTAAATATAAAAAATATATCTTATCTACGGCTTTCATTCACAGATAAAATTTACGGGAATCATAGCAATGTTTTAGATATGGTTTGTTTCATATGTGCTTAGTAGCAAGTGTTAAATAAACATGCTATCATCAAAAGTGATGTTTTTCTGATAACACTGTAAATTTGCTTTGAAGATAACGATTATTTAAGCTTTATTTTTAAATAAACACAATATATAATTGCATTTAATATTAAATTGTTAACACTACTTAAAATTAATAATTATTGAACAGATAATCTTTAATTAAGTATTAAATATACGTTTCTATGCTTTAATTACTAAAGTGATAATTTGTAATACTAAAGGCAGGAAGGCCAAAACAGGACACTGTTACATAAGAAAATATATTGTAATGTGTTTAATAACAATTAGAACGGAAGAATATTTTTTTTATTAAGGAAACTAAAAAATCATTTATTTTTAAAATTTTCATAGATTTCAAATTAAAAAAATACCATGTTTTATAAGTAATAAATATATTTTATATTTATGTAAGTATGTATGTATCAATCAATCAATAAATAAAATGATCAAAATAAGACATTGCATTTTCGTATTGACATATATTCAAGCGATATGAATATTTTATTTACACTTTCCCTTGAAAGTGTTAAGTTCCTGTTTGGCTTTATTTGCGTTTATACTTCGAACTAACACACAAATTCTTGTAAGTCAGTAACATTTCCATTTTGCTTGGTCAATATGGTTATATATTTTTTACAGTTTTCTATTCCAGTTAATAGTCTCCGAAATATTTATATCAACCAATTTTGCCAGAAATTTGGTTAAATTAGTTTAATATTCACAGTATCACAGTATATATATCAGGGTTCGCTGAAGTGGGCCCAGCCCGAAAAAACCCGCCCGGGTTTTTTCGGGCGGGCCCACTTGAAAAAACCCATCAAAAACCCCATTTGTGGGTTTTTTCAAATTTTCTCGTGTTTTCACATCTGTATCATTATTTAATCTAAGATATGAGGATAGAAAGATAAATGCCAATTTAAATATAGTTCAAACTAACCATATTTAAAAGAATTTCTAAGTATTGATATAATGACCATAAAATAAATTAGTTTGTAAATAAGGAAGATTTTCATGGCCATATATTTTAAAATGCATCCAAGTGCTTTAAATCTTAATGTTTACCTAATGATGGCGCTTGAAATGTGATCCTCATCCTGATTGCTTGTATTGTTATAGCTTTAAGATTAATCGCAACATTTATTATCCTGCTTCAATGTTCAATGAAAGTTTATACAGTAATTTTCAACACAAAAATGGTGACAGATTATACAGGACTTCCCAGCATCATGGAAAGTCAGGAAAATCTCAAAATATACAGGAAAAGTCAGGGAATTTACAAATAATTTTTAAAAAAAGTCATGGAAAACATTTGAGTGAAAAAATGAAAAATGACATAAAATTCATTAAACAGTTCGAAAAAAAAAAAAAAAAAAAAAGACTGAAGTATGATTGCAGAAAAAAATTGCTAATTTTGGCAAAAGATTGTGAAAATAAGTATCAAATTTTGCTGTATGCTCGTTTGGTCAGAGAATTTTTCTAGATTTGGTTTGGGAAAGTCAGGGAATTTTTTGAGATTTGGTCATGGAAAGTCAAGGAATTTGCCAGTCATGTTTTGCTGGGAATCCTGTTATAACAAAAAAAAAAAAAAAAAGTGAAAAAGTTTTAGTATAGTACTTTAATAATTTTATTGTTAAAATTATTACTAATAATTAATTTTTGTAAAAGCAAATTATAATGTTCATTATTGTCATAACCTTTTAACCTTTAACCTCATAAACTTTTTGTAATCAATTAGTTATTTTAAATTGTATTTAGTAGTATAAGTACCTTGTTTTCAAACATTCTGGACCATGTTTCTTTAACATAAATAACCTTGATAATATCCAAAAAACCCAAATAAAATCTAATGTAAAATGTATCCAGATACTTTAAAAGATTGCTTACAGATGTCATACAAAAGCAAAACTAAACTAGTAAAAGTGCATTGCCATTTACGATCTAACTTTATAGATATGACTGACATTGACTTTTAGATAATCCAATTCAATACTATTGCAATATAAATGTTGCTTAAATTGTAGTATATATATATGCATATATATGTGTGAATTCTATTTTTTTCTTCACAAAAATAAAAATATTTACATAAATGTTGCTGCTTTAAACTGATTTTTATTGAAGTAAATGAAAGAAATTGCATAAATTAGTCTTTAACTTAAGATTTATATAAAGAAATTCAGTTGCACTTGATTTAATGTATCATTCTTCCAGTAATCTAGTTCTATGAGATACAAAATTATCTTTTTAAATATATTTATATTTTCTTTTTATGTATTTATTTTTATTGTTAATCTATACTTAATGCAAAATTATACCTATGTTTCACTGATAAATGAAAAATTTAGGTACTATGCATGTGAAAATTAAAAATGTGAAGAGTTCTCTAAAAAAAAATTGATAAAACCCGAAAAAACCCGGGTTTTTTCGAAAAAACCCGGGTTTTAGACTACTGGGCCCAGTGGGTTGGGCTTTTTCAAAAAACCCCGGGTTTTTTCAAACCCTGATATATATATATATATATATACAATTTCACTTTTTATTATATTCTTTGCTTTTTAACTTGTGATTTCATTTTAGTTATGTATATTCTCTCTCTCTCTCTCTCTCTCTATATATATATATATATATATATATATAACGCAATGGTTAATTATTATATATTTAATAAAAAAAAAAAAAATACTTTACACATAGTATTAAAGTTTATGTTTACCTAAAAACTAATATGCATTACTTAAAAATGATCAAGTTATTGAGATAAGATATGATTGTCTATTGTATTTGTCTTAAAGAAATTATTTGTAAAATATTAAAATAGAAATTATTCTTGGAAGTTCTTAGCTAATAAATAATTTATTTTTTTCCTATAATAGAGGGCAGCACCATAAGCATATAATTTAATTAATATATTAATCCTTTAGATGGCAGCACTAAAATAATTTTCTGCTAGAAGTTGTAGTAATATATTCTAGTTAATTATAATTGATTAAAAATACAAATATAATATTTCTAATAATAGCATCTATTTTTTTTCTAAATATATTATGAATTATATAGTATAATATATGTTTTACTAATTTTTATAATTATTGTTACTACTTTATTTTATATTTTGTTTTCTTCTATGTGTATCTTTCTACTAATTTGTCATCTGAATAGCTTCCAGCCAGTTGGGTGTATTGTGAGTCGAATTCTTAGCTTTCAGCACGACTCATAACAGAAACTGGATGGATGTTTTTGCTTTTTTGTTAAACTATACACCCCTGATGAAGTAGTTTAATGAAAAAGCCTTCTACTGTATTATTATCCATTTATCTTTCATTATTTTGGTAATCTGCCTTCTATTTCACTTCAAACTTCAACTGTTTTCAAAAATACTGGTTTCATTGGTTTATTGTATGGTAATATATGAATTACTCTGGTTATATAATGTCCATTTATCCATATATTTCTTAGTAATTTGGTAATCTGCCTTCTATTTCTCTTCAAACTTCAACTGTTTTTAATAATATGATTGTAAAAATACTGGTTTCATTGGTTCTTTTATTGGTATTGTCTGAATAACTTTGGATGTATTTATAACAGTATATATATATATATATATATATATATATATATATATATATATATATATATATATATATATATATATATATATATATATATACATATATACATATGTATAACTATTATAAAAAAATTATCATTAAAATGTGAATATGAAAATCAAAAATGAAGTTTTATTCTTTGCAATATATATATATACATATGTATAACTATTATAAAAAAATATCATTAAAATGTGAATATGAAAATCAAAAATGAAGTTTTATTCTTCGCAATATATATATATATATATATATATATATAATGCATATAATGCATTTACATGCGCTTAAAGTAAAGAATGAAAAGTGTAATTTCAAGTGCATGTTATTTTAAAAAAATCTGATAAATATTCATAGGTTTTACTCTGATTATATAAAAATTTGACAAATGGTTATAAAAGGAAATTAATTATTTAAATGACACTCCATTTAATTTTTTAACCATGTTAATTGGTATGATTAAAAATTAATACTATAATTTTGCGTTTGATTTTTTAAAACGGAAGAAAAAACCTTTAATTATCTTTTTTCCAAATTAATATTTCCATGTGAATATTGATTATTGAAAAAAAAAGAAAAAGAAAGAAAAACTCATAATAAGAGATCGAAACAATTATTATAAAATTTTGAGTACATTATTTTACAAATGAAATTTGAATTCTTTCAAGTGGAAGGAAAAAAGAAAAATAAACCTTCGGATAAAAGTGTTTTTCACCCAAAATTTAAGGTTTTTTCCCCGAAAATTCCTACTTTTATCAATAATATAAATAAATTCCTTTCTACTTTGGTTTCAAATTACTTGCGAATAATTTTTATATGAATAAAATTTTACTTCCGCAGGTAGTAATCGCTATTTCCCTAAATAGCCTTATATCCTCACAGTTTTTCCGATGAATATTTTATCTAAATATAGATCATTATCAAAGTGTGATAAATAAATTGCTTATTTTGCTGAGGCATGCACAAATTTTCTCTCTCCTTTTATAAACTAATTATTAAAAGTTTAAAAGCTTTTAATCTTGTCGTAAAAAGCTATCCTAGCAATAGATTTTAATGAAACGACAACGTGTAGTTTTTTTTTTCTGCCTTATCTTTCATTATATTGGGAATTTACAGCTGAAAGTAGCCTAAAATTAAACTGCTGATAAAAGTGGCTGATAAAATAAAATATAAAAATTATTATTTTAATATTCTTTTAAATGTTATTGTTTTGTAGCATGTGTATCGTCTTCTTAAAAAAGGAATATATGAAAGCATTTTGTTAGCATTATTGTTATTTTATGCAACGAAAGATACGCACGCATTATGCAACAAAGTATACTTAAAAGCACTTCTTAGAAGAATACCTTTGCTTACGTGTATTTATTGAGAAGTTGAAGTTTTATTTGTGTATTTTTAATTCTTGTTACAATATATTTATCAGATTTGAACGGTTATGAAAATAGCTACACTGGAATGACTTTGGCGCAATATGGTTAAGAGGCTGTTTCAGTCAAGTGAAAAGACCAGTTCGCTAGTGCTACTTCTATGGAAGAAATTTATAAAGATATCTCGTTTGCATTTCAATATTTTTAAATGACTTTTTGGGGGGGAGAGGGGGGAAATTGGATAGTTGAGATCGGTTGTACAAATACACCTTTTTTTACTTTTTCGTGTTTAATTGCAGAATATTTTTATGGGGAAACTTTCACTTTCATAATCGGTTTTGAAAATGAAAGTGTCCTCATTAAAAAATATCTACGATCAGAATCGTAAAAGTTAAAACGGCTTTTGTACCGATAGATCTCAGCTTTCCAATGGAAAAAAATAATTTAAAAATATTGAAATGCAACCGAGATATCTTTATAATTTTTTTCCATAAGATTAGCATTAGCAAACGAGTCTTTTCAGTTGATCGACTGAAGTAGCCTCTTAAAATAATCCACCCTTTCCCGTTTTGTAAGGGAATAAAGATTCTTAAATTGTTCGTAATCAAAACATAACTCGCCGTTATTGCGAGAAATCGGATAAAAATATTTTCTCTTTTTTACTTCCCGAAGATGGTATCAAATCGTTTTTTCATTCGCTTGAAAATATGCAAAATCCTGCAATGAGGACGCAAGTTTTCTTACAAAAAAATCTTTAAAAAAAAACTGATATCTTCGAAAACTTGGCATACTTTCCCAGATTTAGTACAATTTTCTAGAAAAGTAATACTCCTTAGCGTGCATCTGGGATTTAAAAGAAAAACATTTTTTACTAGAACATATAATAATGATATACTGCGCCAAGAAATATCCCTGAATCCAGTATGGGGTATTTTCCAAAATAAAAATTTATTAAAATGGGAAAAGAAATTAATTGTCTGGTTTAAAAGAATGCAAGAGGATCACAGATGTGCAGTAGCATTGTAAAATGTTTATTGGCGAAATGCCCAAAAAGCTCAAGGCGTTAGTAAAGGTCAGGGGTCGCCACATAAAATATCGGAACTGTTTCTTATTATTTATAAAGCCACTTCGTTTACAAAGCATTAAAACGTGAATCGTAAATCTTGACCAATGTATTAAATAAAAGCGTATTTGTTTCGCGTCTTTCACATTTATCTATTTATTTATTTTATTGTAACAATTTGAATTTTGCATATTTTTAAACGGTACGAATAAAACTAGTCGTTGGGGGCCACCGTAATACTTACCTATCATGGATATGCATAGTATAAAATATGAAAATGAAACTCGTGTAAAATAACTGTAAAATAAAACGCAATTCCAAAATAAAATTTAAACGTTTATTTAAATCAGGGTTGGAAAAAAAACAGGTTTTCTCGAAAAAAAAAAACAAAAAAAAACGGGTTTTTTTGGTTTAAACCAGGTTTTTTTGGTTTAAACCGGGTTTTTTTTAAATATCCTTTCTGATTACATATACATCCATATTTACTGATAAAAACAGACATTATTAGTTTATAAGCAGTGTAACTTCGTTTAAAATAATTTAAATTTAATAATTATAGTGAATTTATGCTGAAAATTGAAAAAATTCATTTTTTCCATTTAAACAGTTTTAGCAAACAGTCTTATGTTGAAAGTTTTAACTGTTCTACACAGTGAACCATTGATGCCCTGTAAATCTTTATAAACAATCTTTTGATTACTAATAATAAACATTTGGATATAGTTTGATAAATATTCTTTTCCAAAATTATTCAAATAATAAATTACAAATACTTCTTAGGATTTTTTCTTTCTGAGTGACAATTTGACGTTAACATTTTTAGTCGTTAGATTCAGCAGATAGCAGAGGGGGAAAAAATATTAAAATGCTATAACTAGCAACCAGTCTTTCTTTTAATGTTTCAAGATAAACTCCCAAAAGAAAAATTTCTTTTACAGCTTGTGCAAAATCTTAAAAGATCATTGTGTTACATTATTAATTGCATTAAATAACCTGCATTATTAAAAAAATTTAAATATTTTATACTAAATATTGAATCTATTTTATCTTTGATCAATTCACATGTTGAAGTTTTTCTTTAGAGCAATAGATATGTTCAGCAATGTGTACTGATTTTAATCCTATGCATAAAAAATGAAGTAAACCCAATATATCTAATGCTTATTGCTGAAATAAAGTGTTAAAAGTAGAAATTATTTATATCCAATAATCTGAAACTCAAATTATAAAGAAAGAAAGAAAATGTCATTAGATTTCTCCTAAAAAACAATAGAAATTATTTATAGCTAATCATCTGAAACTCGTAAATTATAAAGAAAAAAAGAAAATGTCATTAAATTTCTTCTATAAAACGAATTGGTTTTTTTTTTTTTTTTTTTTTTTTTTTTTTTAACAGAAAAAACCAATTGGTTTAATTATATGCATAAAAAAAAGACCTAAACCCACTATATACAATACTTATTACTGAAATAAAGTGTTAAAAGTAGAAATTATTTATGTCCAATAATTTGAAACATGTAAATTATAAAAAAAAAAAAAAAAAGAAAATGTCATTAGATTTCTTCTAAAAAAACCAATTGGTTTTTTTGAGAAAAAAACCATTTGGTTTAAACCGTGGTTTAAACCATGGTTAAAACCAATTGGTTTAAACCGTGCCAACCCTGATTAAATATTTTTAATATATGGTACAGCTCTATTACGGAATTGCGGGTATTACTTGATCATGCTATTGATCCATTTGGACAAATTATATAAATCACCAAACTACTCGTAAATTATACATATTCGCATAATTTTAATCTTAAATAACGAAAGAACAAATAAATTAGTAAAAGGAAAAAAAAAAAGATAAAACGTCGAATTAAAAATCGAGTATGATATGATTTACGATATAAAAACACATGTAACATATTTAATGTCAAGTACCTGTGACATTTACGATAAGCCATTATTGGTATTTAATCTTACAGTTTGGCGACAGTTTGACCAACAGTTTACTGGCTCGGACGAAGTGTCTCATTTCCAATTAAAATATACATTTGAATTGAAATTCGAATGAAATACAGTATCATGAAAAATCAAAGAGTGTAGAAAATACGATTATAAATATCTCGGCAACTAAATATCCGATCGATTTCATTCTTTAAGCAAAATTAAAGTTTTTATTTTTATTTTACAGCCACTATTTAAAATTTTTAAAAAAATCAAAAATTTGTATGTACGAATCCATCCATTTTTCCATTTGGAATCCATTTATATGTACCATCAGAACGAATATTTCGAGAGTCCGAAAACACAAGTTCCGGATCATCGAGATTACTGATATTCAATAGGCTTCTTTGTATTTTTACAAGCTAAGAGCGTACCAAATTTTAAGTCTTTATTCCAATTTGTTCGGGAGATAGAGAATTTAAAGACAGACAGACACAAACGCACAAACATACGTACGACCCCAAAAAAAAAAAAAAATCTTAAAATATGTTTTTCGGTATCTCCAGTGTCTAAAATGTGAAATCAGTCAAAAAAAAAAAAAAAGTTCATTTTTAAAATGATTGCATAACTTATTCATCAGTACGTATGGCCAGTAGATAAAAATTAAAAAATTCGATTTTTTTTTTTTTTCTTAAAATACATTACATGTTCGTTTCGAATGTTAGTTTCAGGTAATATGGGGGTAGATCGAGGTAATTCTCGTACAAAAAATTACAAACATCTAAATACATCTAAAATTATCAAAAATTGATGTAACCAAATATATCTACTCAATAACATATAGACTTTTATCCAAAATATTATTTAAAGTGTGTTTAATTCAAAAAAATTCAATGAACGGTAATTACCCGGCAACAGAATAAATGTCGATCACACCCAAGACAATTGTTGATCAAAACATTTTTTGTTCCAATGACAACTGATTGATTTAGACTACAAATTTAAAATAATAATAATAATAATAATGCAAAAGAGATGAACAATTTTCTTGATTTTAATCATGTATTATGTACGTTATCAACAAGATATAAGTATAGTTGATTTACTGTTTTTGCTGATTTTGAAATTCCACCCAGACTTCTTGGCAGAACTAAGCATTTAAAAAACAATATATAGCATTATTGTTCACAACTAAAGCTTTTGCGCCTTTTAGTTTCACAGGAGCATAAAAATTAATTTTTTTCGTTAAAAGAACAGTGGACTTTTTTACCATACCAATATGAAATTTTGTGCATGGATACATTTCACCAAAATCATATAGAACACCTTCAAAAAATTTTCCGATGTTATTTAAATTTTTAATTTTTCTAAAAAAATTTTACATTTTAAACGAAATTTTTAAAGGCTCCACGTGTCTTAATTTTTTAGATATTTTCTTGCTTTTGCATTTTTATCACTTAAAACTCTATTATAAACAAATTTGTGTAAGATTTTTTTAATCTCTTGAATAGTTGATATTTTACAGATTTTTTTCTAAATTCCACATCGATTTTCATCAAAATTTTGCCCTTTAATAAGTAAAAAGTCAAATTTGACTATCTTAATGAGGCGAATTTTAAAAAGCTTACGCAATTTCTTTCTAAACAATATCAGGATACTTCCTTATCAATTTCATAAATATTGATAAAAAATTACGACGCAAGAAGCATTTCAAAAATCTAAAAACGCTGAAAAAATTAGTTTTGAGAAAAACAGATTTAAAGTATATAAGTGCACGTGCCTTTATTATTTACTTCTTAAAACCTTCATAGATGATATTTTAATATGAAAAAACGGTTTTGGTACTATTATACCACAGAAATAGCCCTTTCTGCGACGATTTTGCTCAAATAAAGGTGCACTGTTTGTTGTTTTCAATTATGTCTCGTTTTCGACAACGAAAATTTCCAGCTCCTTTTTCAAGGAACTTCATCGTCATATTCTCCTTGTCTACTATTTAAAAATATTTCAGTTTTATTTGAAAATTTTACTTTTTACTATGAAATGAAGACAAAACAGTGGTTTTGATTTGAACTTTTATTTGATTTATAATTAAGTATTGCATTTAACAGTTAAAAATATATAACTTTTATATTATTGCATAATTTCAACAATACGATGCAATTTAATTTATTAGTATTGGGTGCAATATACAGCAGGGTTGACACGGTTTAAACTTAAACCAATCGGTTTTAACAATAATTTAAACCAGCTGTTTTTTTTTCTCAAAAAAAAAAAAAAAAAAAAAAACAATTGGTTTCAAATTGAAATTTATTGATTTTAAATCAAAATTCACTACATTCATCATAAAAACCAATTGATTTTTTGATGAATGAAATTAATTTTGATGAACATTAAAACAATATTATTTAATTAGGATGTTGTGTAGGTAAGGTTTTAGTTGAGATATTTTAAAATAGCTCCAAGGATTGTTGGTGGTGGAGGGGGGGGGGGAAATAGAAATTCTTATCAATAAAACAGGTGGACCACATTCTTTGTCTTACCACGTTTATTTTTTAAAAAAATCTGTGCTAGTTCACATAAGACAGAAGCTTTTTACATCGCAATATATTTTATTGCTTATAAAATCCGACATTTCTCCATATGTAAACATATACTAATCTGAATATCATTCATGTATTTCTCGGTATCTAATCGGAGATTAGTTAAATTAAATCAGACAGCGTAGATCAAGTCACATGCACTGCAATTTCTGGAATTCAAATCACTGTCTGATTTATTCTGATGTATTTTCACACTTGAATTCTCTTCTTAACGGTTTAAATGCGTCTGAACTTAGAACTAAATGACTCATTCGTAAATGTAAAGTTTCATATCAATTGGTGCCCTGAATTACGACAGAATATTATTAGAAACTGTTTTAAAAAGAAAACTTTTTTATGGTTGAAGTGTGTCTGTTATGATTTTAGAAAATTAATAAATTCATAAGGGTGTTAGTCATTCAGCGACGGAGTTCTCCAGCTTAAGATTAGTCAAAAAGAAACGGCTGATAATGTTAAGTCTATGGGGACGTTATTTTCAAATATCTCGCTCAATTTTTTATATTTTTGTATTTTTTTTTCTTTTTACATATGATAGCTGAGGACGGTTAGTTTTTAATTTTTCGATTTTGGTTACACATATTTTTTGTAGGATTTCAGTACAAATTCAAACCGATTCCGAAAGTTAAAGTAATTATTATTATTATTATTTAATCTGAAACCAAAATCGAAAAAGTCAAAACTAGCCTTAAAATTAGCCGCCCTCAACTACCCTATATAAAAAAAAATCGTCAAAAATATTAAAATTTGAGCAAGATATTCGAAAATAATGCTTCCATAGACTTAACATTATCATCCGGGACTTTTTCAATGACTCTTGTAGGCTCTTAAGCATATGAGCGTTTGATGCAATGTTATATTCAAAATATCTTCTCGGGAAATTAATATTTTTAACGTCTTCTTTCAGTGTTCTCTTCTTAAAAGAAGTCTCTTTTTTTCTTAGTTTTCAAAATATTTCTAAAATTTATGCATAATTTCACTCAGTTATTTTATAATTTCAGTCATGTATGATTTCGTCAGTTTTTAAGGCATAAAATGCTAAATTGAGCATAAATTTTAGAAATATTTTGACAATTAAGAAAAAAAAGAGACATCCTTTAAGGGGGCTCAGGGGTTGAAAACTTTTCAAAAAATCGATTTTTTTTATAATCTAGTTTGATTATTCAATTAATTAACTCAATGCAAAAAACCGCATAAAAATATTAGCATTTTTAACGGAATTATAAGCATTTATGTATCAATACTTACATAGCCGCATCCATATAATTTCAACTTTAAGTCGTGTTTTCTCAAAACTCGTTTTTTGACGACAAACACCAAGATTTAAAAAAAACTATTTGATGGAATGGCTTAATTTTTTTTTTTTTTTTTTTTTTTTTTTTTTTTTTTTTTTTGCATGCATATAATATTATTATCTAGATTATGAATTAAGGATATAACTATCACTTAATAAAAACATTAAAAAAACTATCAAAGTTGAAAATTTTAAAAAACTCTAAAAAATACAACTTTTTTTTTCATTAAAAATACTCAAAATATTAAACTATCTAAACTATATTAATTCATAATGATGTTATATGCATGAAAAAAAAAAGCCATTCCATTAAATAGTTTTTTTTTAAATCTTGGTGTTAGTCATCAAAAATCAAGTTTTGAGAAAACACGACTTAAAGTTGAAATTATATGGATGCGGCTATGTAAGTATTGATACATAAATGCTTATAACTCCGTTAAAAATGCTAATATTTTTATGCAGTTTTTTGCATTGAGTTAAGAATTAAATGAATAATCAAATTAGATCATAAAAAAAAATCGATTTTTTGAAAAGTTTTCAACCCCTGAGCCCCCTTAAGAAGTGAACACTGAAAAAAGAACTTAAAAATATCAATTCCCCGAGGAAATATTTTGAATATAAGAATCCATCAAATGCCTATTGACTTAACATTATCGAGGGAAATTTGACCGTTCACTGACTAAAAAGAAAGTTTGAAACCCTTGTAAAACAGAAAAGTAAAAACTACAAGAAAAGCATATTGCTTCTCGAATGATTGCAGAGAGATATTTATAAGAGATATCTAAAGATATCTTCTTTATAAAGTCTTCTTAAGTAGTGATTTATTTCGTCATTTATAGTTTTTACAAGCTGCAGAGGTTTAATAATGCAATATGTTGGGAATTTTAAACTAAAAACATGAACTACATTAAGTGAGTTTTGTGTATTTTATTATCGTCGAACCTCAGATTATAGGCCGAAAACGGAACCGAACTTAAAGTTGGAAAATTAATTTATGTATAATCACAACTCTGTATTATAACTACGTCTTGTCAACTGATTGTAAAAATTCAGGATGGCTTAGATAGAATGATGTTTTTCATATGATTTTATTACATCATTCAACTATTTGGGTTTGTATAAATTATGAAAAATGCTCAACATGGCCCTCTCTGTGGCATTCAATTTAGCTTTAAATAAAATGAAATAAGAGGGCGAAGCCGATAGCTGCAACAAATATTTTTACACTCAACACAAACAATAAATAATGGCAACCATCTGTATATACATCAAAATAATTACTCCAATTTACACGATGTTTACACAAATGATTATGCAGGAAAGCAGGAACCAAATTGTTTTTATCATATTTCGTTAAAAGAATGAAGCGGGATAAATATTAAGAGCAGCATTTAAAAAAAAAAAAAAAAAAAAAAAAAAAAAAAAAAAAAAAAACAGAGGGTATCCACTAGGAACATAGATGTTTATGGTTACGGTATACGCTATAGCTTTATTTCATAAATAGAGGATATGCGATACGGAATTTCTTTTAAACAAATCCAGAAAGTATACGGTATATATCTGCATGTGCACCACTACACTCCTGATTAGGATGGAGGCAGATTGAGATTGTCCCAATGTACCCCATGCATTACTGTCCCAATGTGCCCCAATAGGTCATTATTAAAACAAATGATTAGGCCTAATTTTCTAGAGCACATGGAATAATGATTTATGGTGGAAATGAAAGCTAAATGTTTTTAAAAGCATAATATATATCTAGAATTTTAAATAATTTTTTCCATAAAATTTAATACCAACATTTAATGAGTCTTAAAAATTTACTTTTGATGTGATAAAATAGACTTACCTTACTCACAGACAGCAGACTTGAATGAATGAGCTGGAAACACAGGTGCAAGCATATATTAGTTGCGCCATCTAGTGTGAATTTTTACAAAATTTATTTTGCAATAATAAAAGAATTAGAGCCTTTGTCCCAATGTGCCCCGTGTCCCAATGTGCCTCCACTTCCCCTACGCTATACCGCTATAGCTTTATTTCATAAATAGAGGATATGCGATACGGAATTTCTTTTAAAAAAATCCAGAAAGTACACGGTGTATATCTACATATGCACCACTACACTCCTGATTAGGAAGGTTTCCAGGGAATACTCATGTGCAATGGGCATGGGCTTTCTTCGATATTACTCTCAAGGTCTCAAGGCTTTGAATAATTTCTGATTCTGACTAAATAATATGACTCCAAAAGGTAGTTTACAAGATGACCAATGCTGATAAAGAGTATCATTGTCTGTATTTAAAATGTAAATATGAAGTGGACGGTCTTGAGGCAAACAGATATGGTGTACAAATGTAAAGGTTATCTAAAGGGAATTTTTCACGGATGTACTGTAGTTCCGGTTCTTTACAGTCAACATTATAGACTTAAAACTGGCGACCAGAACAAATACAGAGTGCGCTATGCTGGATTTTTTCTACATGTATTCATTTATATATTTTTAAAAAATAATTACAGTCGACTCCCGTTAATTCTAACTCGTCGGGACCATAAGAAATGTTTGAATTATCCAGAGTTCGAATTAGAGGTCTGCACGGGCCGAAATTTCCAGGCCCGGGCCCGGCCCGGCCCGAACGAAAGAAATATTGGCCCGACCCAGCCCGGCCCGAAAGTAAAAAATTCGGCCCGAGCCCGGCCCGGCCCGAACGAAAAAAATAATGGCCCGACCCGGCCCGGCCCGAAAGTTAAAATTTCGGCCCGAGCTCGGCCCGGCCAGGAAAAAAGTTTAAAATTCGGCCCGAACCCGGCCCGGCCCGAGTGAATTTCTAGAGAACATTGATCTTTAATCTTATGGAAGAGTTCTGACCAAAAAAAATTATATTAGTCTTTTTTTTCCATATTTATAATCTCCATTTATGCAGAAGTGCTCTAGGCCGCGATATTTATGCTTTTAAATGAATCTTTGTTTGTTGTATGTAAATTTATTAGTTATCACTAGTATTATTAATCCATATTCCCTGTAATGGAGACAAAAAATCGAAAAAGCGGTATATGTTAAAATTTCCAAAGACGAAATCGTTTTGGAACGAAAAAAAATGCATTCCCTTCTTAGCAGATGTAAATGTTTAATATATTTTTTTCTCCCGTATTGTTGTATTCATTTTGCATGTATGAACATTTTAAAAGAAACTTTCAGTTTTCAGTTTAAAAAAAAAAATCCGTCATAATCATTTTTTTTTTTTTTTTTTTTTTTTTTTTTTTTTTTTGTGTGTGTGTGTGTGTGTGTGTTTATTTCTATTTTAAAACGTCTAGTAATCTACGATTCTTTAAAAGGAATAAATTTTAATGTTTAATTGTAGAATAATGACGGCTTAAAAGTATATTTTTGCAGAAATTTTTGGACAAAGCCAAATATTACTGATTTATAAAAAGTCGAGAAAAGGATTTTCACATAGGAAGATTCAATAGGAACTGATTATTTTGGTCCATGAAAACTAGGAAGAATGGAGTCAGTCTCGGCTTCATACGAAAAAAAAAGTTAGGCCCGGCCCGATACTTCAGCAAAAAAATTAAGGCCCGAGCCCAGCTAGGCCCGAAAAGATTAGTGACTAGGCCCGGCCCGAAAGGATTAGTGACTAGGCCCGGCCCGGCCCGAGTCTTCAGAAGTAAGGCCCGAGCCCGGCCCGGCCCGAATGCCATTATTGAAAATCGGCCCGAGCCCGGCCCGCGGGCCGGGCCGGGCTCGGGCTTCGGGCCGAGGCCCGGCCCGTGCAGACCTCTAGTTCGAATTATGGATGGTATGAGAGGAAAACATATTTAAAGGAGTACTATTACAAAGAACTTAATGTTATAGTATTTTTTTAATATATTTCAGTTGTTATCATTAGAATATGACTTAATATTAAATTAAAAGATATAAATACATGAACTAATGAAGGGATAAGGAACAAACGCAAGCGAAGATGGGATGGAGGTGTCACTGATGCACAGACGGGGCCCTAAAAAAAAGCGGATATCAAATGCATGGGATTATGTGTATACTTGTTCAGAACAATTCTCGCGAAAATGAAAGAAAAAAAAGTTATTTCAAGGATATGAAATCTGGGAGGAAGTAAGGAAAAATGAAAAATCAGGATCTCGTTAGTTCGAATTAAACGAAGACTCGAATAAATGAAAAAATTTAATCCCTTAACTGGTTCTTTTTTTCCGTTCAATAAATTGAAAATAATGGATTCACACCACATTTTTTAAATAAAATATTCGTAACATTTAATCTAAACATTTCCCCCTTTAAATAATATAAAAATAAAAAATAAAAAAAAATGGTGTCAAAAAGCTTTAAATGATGAATTAAGAAAATTCGTCTTATCCGAACGGCGCGGCGTACGGACAAATCAGTGTTAACGTTATTCTGTTATTGAAAATTTCGGGGCTTCATGTTTAGTTCGAATTAAGCGAAGATTCAATTTTTCCAATGTTTAATTAACGAGAGCCAACTGTATAATAAAAGAAAGAGAAGTATCGTGTTTAAATAACTGCGCTTTATTTAAAAAATATGACGCCGTTTTATTTAATTATATATATATTTATTTTTTTAAGAGGAGGATTAAAAGATTTAGTATTTCTTTTTTGATGCTATGTGTTATGTATCACACTTTAATCCAATCCGTATCTTAATTCGTGTAAGGCTTCTTCACCTTAACCTCAGCGATTACTTACAAATGATTGAATTCGGCATGCAAAGAAGTTCCGCGTTCTTAAAGAAAAACTTTTTAGTTTTCCTGTTGTCTATTATTATTTACTTTTTACGTAATACGCGTTACATAGTGTGAGCTTCATAACCACAAGGAATATAGAAGTGGTAACTTACTTTGTTTCTTTATATTCATCCTTTAATGTCTCAAGATATAAATAAAGAAAAGTTCCACCTCATTAACTTTACTCTTAATATTTGAATTGGTGGATTACAATTTACGTAAAAAAAGAAAAAAAAAGCTGAAGTTTTGAAAGGACTTATCTGTTAAAACTGATTTGACAAGTCTGTAGTTATAGATTAGATTAGTTGTAAAATGCTTTTCGTAAAATATTGACATTATTTGTCTAACTTTTTCTTCTTTTTTTGAAATCTTTTTATTCTTATAAGACTAATCAGGCTTCTCTCTCACACACAAATAAAAAAAACATGTTATAACAAAAATTTAGTAAGTCTGATTATGTGCGAGTTTCCCGAGTTGTTCCTATATAGTGTATATGGGTGAAGATCATCTGTAGTTGATGTTCATAACTGTATATACATATTATACGTATACATATAATGCATGGTAAATAAAAAATATATACATTAATTAATATTCATTAACCCTCACTGGCAAACTTTGTGATTGTATCTCTATTTTGAATTTTATAAATATAAATAGAAAAGATATATTTAATCCTCCCCCCCTTCACACACACATATAATTATGTTTTAATAAAACAAAACACGCTAAAAAAATACATAATTTAACAAATTACAACAACTGTTTGGAAAATAATTTTTTGAAGGTGCCTATCATCGAAAAATTACAAAAGGATAGTTAATAAAATTTTCCTTACAAAAAAAAAAAAAAAAAAAAAAAAAAAAAAAAACTTTAATTAATTTAGAAATTAGCCTTTAATGATACGAACTGTTTGGACTTGCATGAAGACACGGGTCGCGTACTCTATGCGTTATCGGTTTCAAAATCTTGAATTACAATTTATTGTTCTTTCAGCAACGATTTTTTGTAATATTACAGCTACTAAGTAACATATTTATTGTACAGAACCCTCTGTACTCGAGTAATATTCGCATTTTCACCGATGTTTAATGCGGTAAATGTGATATCCAAAATGTTGGGACATACGCCTGAAAACTGTTGCAGATTCTCTAATAAATATTTCCGTAAGAAACCTCTACTCCGAAAACTGCTTTGAATCTTCTTCCGCACAATCAAATGCTTCTATAAATAATTGATTAAAAAAAGATGACCAGAGGCTTCTTCCTAAATCCCACCTTGGCACGAAAGGAGTTACTACGTTATACATGCCATTAATCATTAATAATGTGGCAGGGATTGATCCAACGGTAGCCTTTTGATTTCTTTCTCTCTTTTTTTATTTATTTAAGAAAAAGACCTGTGAGAGTTATGGATTTTTAATGGAGTAATATGCTGTGACATTTCATTGAAAATATATCGGAGGCATTTTAATTTTTAACACTTTCCAATAAAATTGAAAAATATTTAGGCTTTCAGCTTGTCTGGCCGTCTATCCACATTTGCTCTAACTTCTGTAAATGTACTCCGATTTTCATGCAATTGATAAGGGTTATTTAAGATCGCCAAAGCATGCTTGGTGTTGTTTATGAAGTATGTAAGATTAATAGTTCATTTGCAGGGGTACTCAAAAAGGATTCTATTACTTTGTGTTATACGGGGAAAAATCGTTTGAAGAGTAATTTAATTTGATTACGCTATTTCAAAGATATTAAAACTGTTATGAATCACTGAATTTCACTACGATTACGTTTAAACAAGGCATTCATAGCATTTTTTATTGATTTACAGGGGCACTCAAAAAATTCTATTACATTATGTTATATGGTGAAAAAATCGATTGAAGAGTATTTTAATGCCATTACACTATTTCAAAGATATTGAAACTGATATAAATCACTGAAACGTAATATAATTACGTTTAAACAGGGCATTCATAGCATTTTTTATTCATTTACAGTGACACCCAAAAGAATTTCATTACATCACAGTATAAAAAATCATTTGTAGAATATTTCAATCAGATTACGTTATTTCGGATATATTGAAGTTGATACAAATCACCAAATTACATTACGATTACGTTATAACTGGGCATTCTTATCTTTTTTTATTCCTTTACAGAGACACACAAAAGAAATCCATTACAGTACTGTCTTTGAGTAATAATTGCTGGAATATGCGTTTTAAAATTCGGTACGCGCTTTGAAATTTAACTATTTTTATATGTTATCCGTTATATGTGTATATATATATATATATATTCTATATCTCATATATAGGACTGTACTTGAAAAAGTATTTATGTAGCATTCTCGTTAATACTTTAAGTATGTGAACTTTCGGGTGACTGCCGCGTCTTGGCTACACAGATCAGTATAAAAATGCAGAATTTAGCCATTATTTGATTGTCTTTTTTTTTCCCCTTTTGAAACATTTTAAATCTAAAGAAAGAAAACATTTGGCTATTGAACTTTATAAATAATATTATAAGAAAAGTAAACTGAATTTTTCTTCTATTTTTCTTTGCGTGGGTATATCAGGAATCAAAGCGCATGTACAGGTCTTTTACCTTCTGGGTAAAGAGAAGTGTCTTATTTCTTAAAAGAGTGAATTGTAAAAAAATCAAACTTACATATATGTTTTTTTTAATTTTCTCAAACATTATAGTACACTAATTGGTTTTAGAAGGAAAAGTTTTCGAAAAAAGTTTTTTTTCTTACATTTCGGCCCTATTAAGAAACAAGTTGTTTAATTCTGTCGGTATTTGATTCTCAGAAATATACTTTCGACTCGCATTTATTAACTTTTTTGGAATATTTGCCAGAAATTTTTTGTTTTTCCATCTGGAATTTGTTTTATTGTTTATTTTTTAATATTTTTATAAACTGTGAAATCTTTAAATGAAAATTTGATTGGACATCACATAAATCATTATTTTGGTATGTTCACGACTTGATGAATTATTCAGTAGAATTTTAATAAAAAAATGCTTCTAAAAATTTGAAAATACTAAGGGAAATAAATAATATTTAATGCAGCATTAAAATAAAAGCAAACAAAAATTGAGGTTCATTAACTGAGGTTAACAATCATAATTTTAATCCAAAATCAGTAGCCTAATTTTATAAATGTATGAGTCGTTAATATCAGTGTAGCCACAAAAACAACGGCATATATACATAAAAAAATAATAATAATAAAACTCAGTTACAGTCAATCAGGGTAATTTTGCTCCATCTTTAGGAAACTGTGATCCATTCTGCCACGGTGGAATCTTGACAAATTATTTCCAATGAGCTGTCAAACTCACACCAATGTTGCTATCTTTATTCTGAGACCAAAACTTTGCCGTTAACTCAAAAGATATAGTGGGTTTAATCTTTTTTTCTCCCTTGGCCCAAAGTTACCCTGATAGGTCAAAGTTATTCTGATTTACTGTACCGATTCCAACAGAAAAGCAGCAGGAAACTGCATTAATTATTATTAGTTAGTAAAATTTCATAAATGTCATCACTCAAGGTTTGTTAAAATAAATACTGCTTGTTAACTATAATAAAAAAGATTATTTAATACTAATTATTGCGAAACAATAAATTTGAATTATTTTTTATTTATTTATTGAGAAATGTTCATAAATTATGTAATATTAATTCTCCTGTTAACAGACAGGAACTTGATATCTATATTCAAAATGATAATTCGCATAGAAAAATGACTGAAAACTCTGTAAATATGTGGCTTTTTCATATATTTACAGAAAAAGTGACATAGTTATAAAATTCATATTTACAGAATTTCAGTCATTTTTTTTTTCTTTGGAAAAACTAACTTGAATGTATCTATGTCGGATCCACTGGACCCACCTAGTACGCTGAAGGTTGAATATAAAATTTCACCTAAAAAAATTTTTTATTCTCAAATTTTGGGTAAGTTTATTATAAAGATTAAAAAATATATATGTAATGAATATTCGACGAAAATGCTATGTTCCATAAACTCTAGGAATCCAATGTAATAATATTTTGACGAAATGCTATGTTCCATAAACTCTAGGAATCCGCAGCAGCACGTGCAGAGCAGTTGCTCCGGCAGATGGCGAGCAGTGGAAGAGTTTCATTAAGGTATTTCCCCGTTATAAAAACAAATGCCAGCAGTCTTCAAGTTCTTTATTTATGAACTCACAAAATCAATAAGCTATTCCCCACAGTCACCAGGACATTGTCATCAGATATTCCAACACGTCGTGAGTAAGCTGCATCCCGAGATATTAGAAATTTTCGGCGAAACAGAAACAGCATCCGAGTATTTGAAAAGTTAATTGAAGCTACTAAAAAACCAAATGAGAACTAAACATTTTCACGACAAACTAGCCCCTCCTACTCCGCGTCAATCATTTTGTTGTGTTGGGTTCTTTTTATTAAACTTCTGCAACAGATCATTACTTTAATTAATTGCAACTTCTGCTCAGCAAATTATACTTAGTTAATATAGATCAATAAATATTCTTCAGCTTTATTAAAGAATTAAAGTGAGAACCGGGTCAAATTTCCAATCACATGAACCCTGTTGTAGATTTAATTAAATAAATTAGGTGCTCATATAAAAAAAAGAATAAATTAAGTTAAGATTACACCAGTTAACATTAAGAAATCAGTAAGATAAATAAACTAAAAGACAAATTAATACGATGAAAAGGATAACCACAAATATTATTTACGATTCTTTAAAATTTAATGAATACAGGTAAATAACACAGCAGGATTCTCAATCTGACCCAGTCTCAAGTGCTCAATCTTGATCTGCAGTAGAACCCAACTCTTATCACAGTTGATTCCTGAGATATTACACTCATACTAATAATTTAAAAAGTCAAGATTCAGTTTAACATTACAAAAGAGAAAAGAAAGATCCTGAAATCCTTCTTATTTTCAAGAAGGCAAAGAAAGATATAATTTTGAATAAATTAAAACACTAGGAGTAATAAAGATAAACACCCCAGAAATCAACAATGATATTTTGGCCAATTTCGTATAGTGATTAGTATTAAAAAATTATAGTCTTGTAAATTAGTTTATGTAGAGATGGATATAATCCCTATAAAATTACTTTAAATTTATGAGTAAGAAATCAAATGAAATATTTACTTTTCTTATAAACATTTAGAAGAATCTCTACAATTTCAAAAATTATCACTTAATTATTCTAAATCAATCCTGCATTTAAAAATTTAAAACTTTAAATAAAAAAAAAACTATTTTAGTCAAGACTAAATGCAACTAGGACTTCAACTATGAGTAAAATGATCACTTAAAAAACTAAATTTCACCACAACATTTTAATAGTGAAAAGAAAACTAATAATAAGGTATGTATTCATCATCTCTAGTCAAGTCTAACATTAATTTCTAAATAAAACAATATGAAGTACACATTCTCTTCCTCTCTTTTTTTTTTTTTTTTTTTTTTTTTAACTTTTACTAAACAGAATGAGAGTATAAGACATGTTGAAATAGTATGTATCAAAAACAACTTGTTTTCACATAAAAAAAAATCTCTTTTATTTAATCAAATAATAATCACTCTCACTTCGATGAAAATACAACATATGTTGAAATGAGACTTACTAATAACTATTTCTACTCAATATTAGGTCGACAGTAGTTAAATTGCGTACATTAAATAATGGGCAAGAGCATTTATAAATTAGTAAGATTCTTAGGGATGTAAAACATCCGATAATATGTACACTTATTTATAACAACTTATAACAACATATTGTGAGTGGCTTACCTTCAAGCTCCAAGTAGTATATATTTTTTTTTTTTATCACAATATTTTAGATGATCCTGAGATTAGTCGATATTACCGCTTCCCAGTTCATTAAAACTACCATTCTAGTCTCTTTTCAAAAAAAAGCGACACAGGCTTAACACTCAATTCCAGTTCCAAGCGTACAAGTGATTAGTGATTTCCGTATACATTCTACTGTGTGTCTGGAGTACCCGCAGTTTCACGTCTTCTCGAATTCTGCTAATGCGTGTGCATTATCTCATGTGAAGCGCACGAAGTCCTCTTGGGAAGGTCACTTATTCTCAAACTTCCGCAAACTTCCTTATTCTCAAACTTCCACTATTTCTCAGACTTCCGCATACAGGGGGTCGAAGAAGGGTAAAAATCCCGGGAGAAAAACTATGTTCTCCTAAAATCATTCGGGGTTTTCGTCGAGAAATGAGGCACAAAAACGCACGAATTCCATGTCAAGTCAACAGGAGCGACACTCCAATGTTTTCTCACATCAAAAGGTGCTCTCTAAATTTCGACTGATTTGCATCAATCAAAATATGCACAGATTCACTTCAGCTTGACAGACACTAGTTGATAACAATTTCATCGCCAACTATCTCGGTGCCAGAACCTTCTTCTGCAGAATCAAAATGTAGAATGATGAATCTTAAACGAATTATTCTTACACATCCTCCACGTAAGACTGCTGGCACGGAACTATCTCATCTCTCCACCGAATTGCATGCTCTTCTCTAATTCTGTATTTTTCTGCCGAAAACCTCCCTCACCCCGATTGAAAATTAAAAATGGGGGAGGGAGTGAAGGACGGGACTACTTCTTTTTACCTCCTCTTCGTAAGACTCCTAGCAGGGAACTATATCAACTCTAAAACCGAATTCCACACTTCTCTAAACAGAAAAGGGGCACCAAAATACTAGGAAGGCTACTGCCTCCCCCTTTCTCTCTTCGACCAGGGTCTATCTCATTGGCCAAAGCCACAGGCACCCTCTCTCATGACCAAATATGGTCATCGCTAATATCCCCTACTCTCAGACCACGTGATACAGCTGAAGTTTGCACCTGCTTGCAGACCAGTGCTTGCCGATAGCCGTGAATAGGCACTCTTATCTTAGATCAGTCATAAAAAAATTTTAAGGGCCTGGGAAAAAACTACTCCGCCTCAAATGACAGTCAACGTTTGTCATGGGTTATAAAATTTTAGGGTACTATTCATTCACGTACGCAAGCAATAAACTATGCGTGTGGGCCAATTTTTAACAAGGCTGAATATATGCCCTTTACAAACAAGCCAGAAGCTACTCTTCTTCGAAAAAAATTAACAAAGGACCACTTTACTCAAATAGTACAATAATTCCAGGGCAGTAAAAGCATTCGTACGAACGGGTGTTATTTACGCTAGATAAGGGGATGGGAAACTTTCACTTTCATACACAACAATGCCTTTATTCTCGTGAGAACGAGAACGATCATAAAATAAATAGAAGAAAAGAAATGTCCAGGGTTTTCGCTACCAAAAAAAAAAAAAGACTAATTTTAAATATGAGATACACAAAGCATTATAAAAAACCGTATTAAAAATATCTTAACAAGAGTTCCTTTTAAATTTGGAATATTAAAATAATTTATACAAAAAAAATATTACTAAAAAAAAACATAACAAGAGCTCCCCCTCGTTGAAAAAAAAATAAACATTATTAGTTTTGAACAAAAACAAGAATTTTATTTTTTTAGCTAAATGACCACATAAGGTCAGTTAAAGAAAGTCCTAAAAAAATTTAAAATTAAATCCAAAATGAAAGAAAAGATTAAATAAAAAAAACAATGCAGTACCCCGGTTGAATAGTAGAATAAAGATAATCGCCTAGAACAGATCAGACGACGACCCGAAAAGTTGATAACCTATCACCCTACTAAGCTACCACACCAACTCTGCACTCCGGAAATGCTAAGTTGAAGCTTGGGCAAAACATCTAGAAGTTAAACATATACTAGGGCCTAAGATGCTATTAAAATCTATATTATATACCTGGCATACTTAATTAAATCTCTACATCTGCTATACCGTCAAGAATACCAACCCACTGGGATATCCCTATCTGCTAACACCTCTGAAAAAAGAAAAAAAAAAATCCTAAAAAAAAATTTCCACAAGTAGAATGCAAGGAAGAGTTGTCCAGTGAATAAAAAAATTAATTTTTTTTTTTTTTTTTTTTTAAAAATTTTGAATCCTGTGAGCAGGATAGAGCCAAAGGACCGAAACAATCAATTTCTGAAAAAAAACAATAGATATACTACTTGCCAGCTGTAGGTATCACAAATATATACATATAATAGCACGATAACATTTTGTATACACATGCACAAAATAAAAATAGCAATAACCTTTCAGTACATATATAAGGTACACATAAAAAAAATAGCACTAATATCTGTTTATATTCAGTGGCATAACATGTGTATATAAATAAAAAAAAAAAAAAAAAAAAAAAAGTTCAATGACTTGCATCGGTGACACAGTATTACATAAGTGTATGGGCATTTTATATCACAGCATTATAATTATATAGGTTACCTTGTGTAGCCTAGACTGATAATTATCTGCCTTAGTTATTATCAATGGGTAAATATTCCATAAACTAATAGTAACTAAAAAAAAAATTCATAAAATGCTACACATAATACTTAAAATGAACTGATAATTTCACAATAGAGTTCGCCAATTTCATTGACAAGTACCACTAATTTTTTTAAAATACCCAATTTACACAAACAATGGGTATATTGTTAGAAAAATCACATGAAATAACAAAACAGACTATATAAACAAAATATATACATATATAATACACATAAACCAGATAATATATCTGTGGGCTGTGGGGTGTACACTACCTGTATCTTAAATCCCCACTTCCCAAATAGAGAACTAATATCAAAAATATCCAAAAAAATACAAAGTTAAAAGAAATGCAAAAAAAAAAAATAAAAATAAAAGATGAACTACATTCCTAACAGTACCTATACTATATACAAAAAGGGGGCAGTAGGAATACGCAAGCATCACATGTACTGCTACCAAATCTCTACTCCAAAATTTCCTGACCCGAAATCTCTCTAAGTCCCCAAAATTAGCGCTAAAACCCGCTAAAAAATAAAAAAAAAAAGAACACATATAGGGGGTGGAGTACTTACACGGTCCTAATCTATCGAAATAATCCATAAATCACCGAGAGAAAATACGGAACTGGCGGAAATCCACATTAAATAACAGCGGAACCAAATCAAAACAAACGATATCGAGGCTCGAAAATTACTTAAATTTTAGCTAACTCGCGCATAAAACCTTCCTAGAATAACTAAAATCACAAGTATTTATATACAATCAAAAAAAAATAAAGTTAAACCGCCCTACAGTTTATAATTCGGTCGCGAATCCCTTTTTCGAAACGCATACCCAGTTCTCGGAATCGAATAAGATTTGTTTCGCCTAGATAAACAGACGCCATTACGATCTCGCGAACGACTCACGCGCTCCGAATCAATATGCGTTCCTACCTGCCTATCTCCCTCACAGCTATCAGCGCTCGCTATTACACACGTATTTTCCCGTGCTTCTGAGAGCAACCCACCAACCGTTTCCTCGCAACCCTCTTGTCGTCTGCTCGTAGATTGCACTGCAGGTTGGCTGGTTCCTTGACATGGAATGGGAGGGGGAAATCTATTTATGAATCGATTCCTTTTCCTTCGCGTGGTGAACTCGAATTGAGAATGATTTGAATCATTCGTAGTTGATATCAGAGGTTGGCGTTTGTTTTGGTCTACAATATCGTCTCCATTTTGCTCATTTACACCTGAAATATGCCTATCTTTAAATAAAGTGAGGCGGTCTACATGGACAATTTGAGTTTTAGACGGATTAGCAATTAATGCTATCTTAAAATTAACTTCACTGAGCTTCTCAATTATAGTAAATGGTCCGTTATTTAATTTCGACAATTTTTTCGTATTGCCAGCAGTGATGGATGGGTTAAATAACCATACTCTATCGCCTACTTTTAAATCCTTAACGACTGCAGATTTTTCTCTGTACCTTTCCTGGCTTTCAGACACCTTAACTAAACTATCATACACCTCAGCATATACCTTTTGGAGTGCGGGTATTAATAATTCACAAAAAGATGGGGCGTCGTTATAGCTAAACCTCGGCGCTTGCGAAAATAGATTATATGGTAGATTTAAGTTTCTGCCATATAAAACTGCTGCGGGGGTTAATTTAGTCGAAGAATGCACAGCCGAACGCATCGCTAATAGGGCAAATTTTAGCTTAGTATCCCAGTCTGACTGGTTCTCGTTTACAATGTGACTGAGTGCGTTTTTTAAAGTTTTATTCTGCCGTTCAATCTGTCCATTCGAGGCTGGGTGAAAGGCAGATGTAGTTATATGTTTAATACCAAACATTTTATATACATGCTCAATCGCTTCCGATACTAAATTTCTCCCATTATCTGTCGCAATATACACAGGAGCGCCATAACGTGAAATGAAATCGGCAAGTGTATCTGCGATAACATCAGACGTGGTAGAGCTAACAGCATAGGCCTCTGGCCATTTAGTAAACGAGTCTATATACGTAACAATATGGGTGTTACCAGAAAACGTGACCGGTAATGGGCCAATTAGGTCTAGATGCACTTTGTTCATGGGAAATTCAGGTGTAGGCATCCGTTGAAGGGGTGCCTGCTGATTTGGTTTATACGCCCTCTTCTGCTGGCAACTAATACATGATTCTACTAGATGCTTGACATCGGCCGACATTCCGGGCCAGTAAAAGTGCTCCCGGATGCGGTCAATCGTTTTCTTAAACCCTTGATGACAAGCCGCTAGAGAATCGTGTGTTAGAGCGAACACTTGCTCAATCATGTCCCTAGGAACTACTAACTTAATAGGATTATTTATTACACTTGAATCTCTGGTATCTTCACATACGAGAATATCATCTCTAAAAAAAAACTTCATGTATTTAGGTGCTATATCTATATTTTTGTCTAATTTTCTAGCTATTTCACAACATTTCTTATCAATTTTTTGTAATTCACTGATTTTCTCAATTAAATTTGAATGGGGAACAAAAGTAGTTTCTTTTTCTACTTGAATACAAAAATTACTCTTACTAATCTCAGGTGTTTCATCAATTTTAGCAAATCTAGATAGAAAGTCTGCTACACTATTGCATTTCCCTTTAATATATTTAATAGTAAAATCAAAATCTGAAAGAGTACATACCCATTTGGCTATACGTGAAGTTGGGTCATGAATTTTTAACATAAAAGTAAGTGGTGCGTGATCAGTAAAAATGTTAAAATGAGTGTTAGCTAGATAACACTTAAAATGACTAGTCGCCCAAACCAGAGCGAGAAGTTCTCTCTCAGTGGCAGAATATCTTGTCTCTGCACCTTTTAGTCGCCTACTGGCAAACGCCACTGGATGAATTTTATTTTTATCATCCAATTGTGACAAAACAGCACCCAGCGCTTCTCCACTCGCATCTGTATATAGATAAAATTCTTTAGTAAAATCAGGCAATACTAGGCACGGTTTAGATATTAAAGCCTTTTTTAAATCTTCAAATTCCTCCTGGGCTTCTTTTGTCCAGGCAAAATGTCCAGTTTCCTTAGTCAAATCGATTAAATTTATTGCCCTTTTTGTGAAGTCAGGTATGAAACGCCTATAGAATGATAGGGTTCCAATAAAAGACCTGACACCTTTTCGATTAGAAGGTGGTTGCAATTTTTCTATTATCTCAATATTTTTATTAACCGGGGATACTTGCCCGCTATTAATTTCAAAGCCAAGATACTGTATTTTATTCGAAAGAAAATTACATTTACTGGGCTTAAGTTTCAGTTTATGTTGTCTAAGTCTATCAAATACTAATTTAAGTTTTTCAAAATGGGATTCTACATCGGACGAAGCAATGACAATATCATCTATATACACTAAAATTCCTAGATTTCCTAAATCTCCAAAAATGGCATTCATTAGCCTCTGAAAACTATTGCCTGAATTGGACAACCCAAAACAATTTCTATTCCACTCAAAAAGACCTTTATGCGTGATAATAGCAGTTTTATGCCTGTCCTCGGGTCTTATTACCTGTTGAAAAAAGCCACTAGTTAAATCTAGTGTTGAAAAAAAATTAGCTCCACTTAACGCATCAACAGAGTCAGTAATGTTTGGGATAGGATATGCATCTTTGACAAGATTCTTGTTAAGTTTACGAAAATCAACAGCTAACCTATAAGAACCATCTGCTTTTTCTACAAGAATAACTGGTGAAGCAAATTCAGACATAGACGGGGAAATAATCTCAGCTTGCAGTAAAATATTAAGTTGATCTTCCATTTCCTGGCGTAATTTATATGGGACTCTATAAGCTTTGGATTTTACAGGTTTATCAGAGGTTAAATTTACAACATGGGGTATGGTATTACAGCCTGGTAAGTCTAGGACAGAAGCTGCAAACACATCTTTATTTTGGTCTAAAAATTCCTGCATTTTAGATTTTAAGGGGGTGTCTAGATGGCTTAAATCAATATCAGAGCTCCAAGTGAGATCAGCGTGATCAAAGTCAGCTATTGGAGTGGTTAAATTTACATTACAAGTTATATTATTATTATTTAAGGGTATATTAGATTTATCTACACATTTCTGAATTTTAGCAACATAAGTATTTTTTCCTAGCTTAACAGTTTTATTCGAAAAATTAGCAAGCGAAACAAAAAGGCCATGTTCTGGGGTACAAATGGCTCGAGAAATAAGAAGCCCTTGGCTTAAATTCTTCGCTAAAGGTTCTAATATCAGTATATCATTATCTTTTATAAAATTAATTCTATTACATTTAACTTCAGCTATTAATTTTGACTGGGGGGGAACAGAAATTCTCTCGCATAAAATAGCTAAGGAAGTACTTTCACTATTTCTGTTATTATTGTCAACAATGCCTAACTCATTAGTCTGATTTGCTCTATTTACTAACTCATTTTCATTATCTTCAGATATGTAGAAATTTTCATGGACATAGATTGAATTTTCCTGTACAATTTGACTCGCTGATTGCTGGTTAAGGTCTAAAGGCACATTATTCTCATTAATTTCACACTCATTAGTACTTGAGTTACTCCCTGGTACACTTTGCAAACAAAAAACCTGAGCAATTTCACTTTCTGACTCTTTCGCATTAAATGTTATGCTTGAGTCTACCCTTTCCTCCATAATGGGATACATATTACCCTGAACCGTCTCATTTCCACTACTCAGATTCCCAAATTTTTCTTTTACACATTCCTTACTCTTTTTGTTTACACTTTTCCTAGGAGTACTCTTATTACTACACTTACTTCTCTGTTCACTATCAGAACTTTGCTTGCCTTTAGATTGCACATTACAAGTATTTACATAATTATTCTCTAAACCTATACTATTTACACTGATACTATTTACAACATTTTTTTCTCTAGAATTTTTCACAGGTGAAACATTTGACATATGACTCTCTACTATTTGCTTACACTGCGTTTCAGTAGGAACATCTAAAACCACATTGTTATTTTTACAATTAATTACAGCCTGATATTTACTTAAAAAGGGCATCCCCAAAATTACACTAAACTCATCGGCCAACTTACCGTGGACAATAAAAAACTCAGACTGGCATAATAAATTATTAAATTTAAAGTTTAAGGAAATTTTATGGTTTAAAAGCACTCTCTCGCCAGTCACCGTTAAAATAGGGGTGTTGCACTCTACAATTTCATAAGAATCTAAACCATTAAGTATTGTATTACTTAAAATATTTATAGCAGATCCTGTATCACATAGCGCATTAAAAAACACATTATTTACATTTATGAAGACAGTAGGTAAATGATAAGACTGGGGTGAAAACATACTAAAAATAATTGGGAGGTCTAGAGGCCTTGATGGAGACGATTCGACCAAATCGACACCAGCCCTTACCTGTTTAAAGAATTGTTTTGATTATTCCCTTCACTAATTGAGCTTTGAATATTCTCGCTTTCTATATTTACACCATTATCATTATTTCTATTCCCTCTACCTCTGTAATTATTATATCCTCCCCTGCGATTTTGGTGGGACTGAGAATAACTACCCCTACCTCTTCCTCTAAAATTCTGAAAGTTCCCTCTATTAGCATTTTGGTTTTGTGGGCAAAATCTGGCTATGTGCCCTGTTTGGGAACACACGTAACAGATTAATTCTCTATATTGAGGCCTCTCAGTAGTGCGAAAGTCTCTTTGCTGATTTCTACCCTCTAAAAATCTCTCTAATTTACTAGTAAGAGCTTCTACCTGCTCCCGCAGTTTACTAATTTCCTGTTCTGACTGATTAGGGTGGCTTGGCTGGATAGCAGCACATGCAACACTTTGCTGGGCAATTTGGGGGAAAAAAGGGTTGATATTCTCTACCTGCATGTTATATAAAGGATTAACACTCTTTAATGCTTTTTCCTCAAGGAGGGCAAATTCTAAAATTTCAACAGGTGTCTTAGGGCACCTAGTTATAACTCCTCTTCTTATCTCAGGAACTAAATTACTTAATAACATAGAATGCAGTAGAGCTTCCCTGCTTTTATCAGCAACATTCTGTTCTACACCTTCGACTACTAATGCTTTAAGGGACAAATCATATGCTCTGTCATAAAATTCCTGAACAGGCATATGGGGATTTTGTTTAAAATTCAAAAATTGGGTCAAAGCAATATCAGGGGTTAGCTCTTGCGTATATCTCTCTTTAAGTACTTTAATTATTTCTTCAGTTCCCTTAGTGCGGTGCAATTTATATATCCTAGCAGCATTCCCACTTAATCTACTTAGTAGGGCAAATTTTTTCTCATCCTCTGACCAATTAAAGAACTCGGACAACTGCTCATATTTTTCTAAAAATGCAGAAAATGAGCAAGAGTTGCCTTCGCCACTAAAAGGGGGAATAAGACTGACATTTTCGATTAATGCGCTCTTTTTCTGAATAAGAGCGAGCTCTTTGAAATGCTGATTTTCTGTCATTTTTTGGCAAAACTTCACACCGAATTAAAAATAAAATAATAGAAAATAAAGTAATTTAACTGCTACTTAATTCTCAGATGCCCAAGAAAGAGAGAAAAAAAAGTAAATAAAAAATACATAAATACATAACTTATATTGGCATATAATTTACTCAGTAAGCCCAAACACTCATATAAATGTACAAATAACAGTAAAAATTTCAAATTAAACAGTTTTTTTTTTTGAAAACCCGGTAAAATTGCCTAACTAAAAAAAAGCATTTGAAATTAGTAAGCTATGTACACCCCTATTACTTATGCACAATATACACTAAAATAATCAAACATGATATACAATAAAATCAGAAAACATATATATTTTCATTTCGTTTCACTCTTAATATAGTAAATATATATCAAAATTCAGGCTATTGTTGCCATAAATAGGCTCTACTTCATAGTACTATTTTTATACTTATTGTGACACAATAATCAGGCTTTTCACACACGGCACCATTTGTTGTGTTGGGTTCTTTTTATTAAACTTCTGCAACAGATCATTACTTTAATTAATTGCAACTTCTGCTCAGCAAATTATACTTAGTTAATATAGATCAATAAATATTCTTCAGCTTTATTAAAGAATTAAAGTGAGAACCGGGTCAAATTTCCAATCACATGAACCCTGTTGTAGATTTAATTAAATAAATTAGGTGCTCATATAAAAAAAAGAATAAATTAAGTTAAGATTACACCAGTTAACATTAAGAAATCAGTAAGATAAATAAACTAAAAGACAAATTAATACGATGAAAAGGATAACCACAAATATTATTTACGATTCTTTAAAATTTGATGAATACAGGTAAATAACACAGCAGGATTCTCAATCTGACCCAGTCTCAAGTGCTCAATCTTGATCTGCAGTAGAACCCAACTCTTATCACAGTTGATTCCTGAGATATTACACTCATACTAATAATTTAAAAAGTCAAGATTCAGTTTAACATTACAAAAGAGAAAAGAAAGATCCTGAAATCCTTCTTATTTTCAAGAAGGCAAAGAAAGATATAATTTTGAATAAATTAAAACACTAGGAGTAATAAAGATAAACACCCCAGAAATCAACAATGATATTTTGGCCAATTTCGTATAGTGATTAGTATTAAAAAATTATAGTCTTGTAAATTAGTTTATGTAGAGATGGATATAATCCCTATAAAATTACTTTAAATTTATGAGTAAGAAATCAAATGAAATATTTACTTTTCTTATAAACATTTAGAAGAATCTCTACAATTTCAAAAATTATCACTTAATTATTCTAAATCAATCCTGCATTTAAAAATTTAAAACTTTAAATAAAAAAAAAACTATTTTAGTCAAGACTAAATGCAACTAGGACTTCAACTATGAGTAAAATGATCACTTAAAAAACTAAATTTCACCACAACATTTTAATAGTGAAAAGAAAACTAATAATAAGGTATGTATTCATCATCTCTAGTCAAGTCTAACATTAATTTCTAAATAAAACAATATGAAGTACACATTCTCTTCCTCTCTTTTTTTTTTTTTTTTTTTTTTTTTTAACTTTTACTAAACAGAATGAGAGTATAAGACATGTTGAAATAGTATGTATCAAAAACAACTTGTTTTCACATAAAAAAAAATCTCTTTTATTTAATCAAATAATAATCACTCTCACTTCGATGAAAATACAACATATGTTGAAATGAGACTTACTAATAACTATTTCTACTCAATATTAGGTCGACAGTAGTTAAATTGCGTACATTAAATAATGGGCAAGAGCATTTATAAATTAGTAAGATTCTTAGGGATGTAAAACATCCGATAATATGTACACTTATTTATAACAACTTATAACAACATATTGTGAGTGGCTTACCTTCAAGCTCCAAGTAGTATATATTTTTTTTTTTTTTTTATCACAATATTTTAGATGATCCTGAGATTAGTCGATATTACCGCTTCCCAGTTCATTAAAACTACCATTCTAGTCTCTTTTCAAAAAAAAGCGACACAGGCTTAACACTCAATTCCAGTTCCAAGCGTACAAGTGATTAGTGATTTCCGTATACATTCTACTGTGTGTCTGGAGTACCCGCAGTTTCACGTCTTCTCGAATTCTGCTAATGCGTGTGCATTATCTCATGTGAAGCGCACGAAGTCCTCTTGGGAAGGTCACTTATTCTCAAACTTCCGCAAACTTCCTTATTCTCAAACTTCCACTATTTCTCAGACTTCCGCATACAGGGGGTCGAAGAAGGGTAAAAATCCCGGGAGAAAAACTATGTTCTCCTAAAATCATTCGGGGTTTTCGTCGAGAAATGAGGCACAAAAACGCACGAATTCCATGTCAAGTCAACAGGAGCGACACTCCAATGTTTTCTCACATCAAAAGGTGCTCTCTAAATTTCGACTGATTTGCATCAATCAAAATATGCACAGATTCACTTCAGCTTGACAGACACTAGTTGATAACAATTTCATCGCCAACTATCTCGGTGCCAGAACCTTCTTCTGCAGAATCAAAATGTAGAATGATGAATCTTAAACGAATTATTCTTACACATCCTCCACGTAAGACTGCTGGCACGGAACTATCTCATCTCTCCACCGAATTGCATGCTCTTCTCTAATTCTGTATTTTTCTGCCGAAAACCTCCCTCACCCCGATTGAAAATTAAAAATGGGGGAGGGAGTGAAGGACGGGACTACTTCTTTTTACCTCCTCTTCGTAAGACTCCTAGCAGGGAACTATATCAACTCTAAAACCGAATTCCACACTTCTCTAAACAGAAAAGGGGCACCAAAATACTAGGAAGGCTACTGCCTCCCCCTTTCTCTCTTCGACCAGGGTCTATCTCATTGGCCAAAGCCACAGGCACCCTCTCTCATGACCAAATATGGTCATCGCTAATATCCCCTACTCTCAGACCACGTGATACAGCTGAAGTTTGCACCTGCTTGCAGACCAGTGCTTGCCGATAGCCGTGAATAGGCACTCTTATCTTAGATCAGTCATAAAAAAATTTTAAGGGCCTGGGAAAAAACTACTCCGCCTCAAATGACAGTCAACGTTTGTCATGGGTTATAAAATTTTAGGGTACTATTCATTCACGTACGCAAGCAATAAACTATGCGTGTGGGCCAATTTTTAACAAGGCTGAATATATGCCCTTTACAAACAAGCCAGAAGCTACTCTTCTTCGAAAAAAATTAACAAAGGACCACTTTACTCAAATAGTACAATAATTCCAGGGCAGTAAAAGCATTCGTACGAACGGGTGTTATTTACGCTAGATAAGGGGATGGGAAACTTTCACTTTCATACACAACAATGCCTTTATTCTCGTGAGAACGAGAACGATCATAAAATAAATAGAAGAAAAGAAATGTCCAGGGTTTTCGCTACCAAAAAAAAAAAAAGACTAATTTTAAATATGAGATACACAAAGCATTATAAAAAACCGTATTAAAAATATCTTAACAAGAGTTCCTTTTAAATTTGGAATATTAAAATAATTTATACAAAAAAAATATTACTAAAAAAAAACATAACAATTTTAAAAATCCAATTAGGATTAACTCGAGTCTAAACGTCAAAAAAAATGATCAGCTCTGATTGGTCTTAGCAGGCGTGGCCTCAGGTAGGGATTACTTAACGCCTCGCAAGTAGAAAAGCCTTTTAACATCTTTGCGCATTAACACAGATCACGTGATCAACAAAAAATAAAATTAAAATCCCGAGAATATTCTAGAAAGTAAAAAGGTTACGAAATACTTACCGCCTTTTTTAAGAAACAAGCAATAGATTATTAATAAGTTAAATAAAAAAAAAGAAAAAGAACCAGGGCCGTAGCTAAGGACCTTTCATAGTTATGCAGAATTACTAAATTGTATCTAAAATAAGTGTTTCAACACTCCCTCATCCTATTTGCACATATGACGCTAACATGATGTTTAATTTTTCACCAGTTATGCACACAAAATTTTCATCATCCTGTACTTTTTTTAGCATAAAATGAAGTTATTAGAACAGTTTAATAAGAAGCATAGTACCTACAATGTGAATATGCACTAATTTATCTTTCAGCGTCAGAAAGAAAGAAAAAAAAATTATGACCCCCCCCCCTACATTCTCTTGACCCCTCCCCCTGGAGTTCACTTCTAGCTACGGCCCTGAAAAGGACTTTAACTGTTAAACGATTAATATATTACGAAACTAAGATTAAAAATATGTTCCACAATTTTAGAATTAAAAACTCAGAGAGAGCAAAATGGCAGATTTTTTTTTTTTAATTATTATTATATATATACAGGGGTTGGACAAAAATATGGAAACACCTTAAAAAAAACACGTTTTCTTGCCTAGTATTATGTACGGTACCCGTTGTTATTCAAAACAGCTTGCAGTCTTCTCGGAATGGATAAATACAGTTTCTGTATGTTTGCCAAGGGAATATTGTGCCATTATTCTTGAAAACGGTGGCAAGTTCAGATAACGATGTTGGCGGTGGATAGCGAGAACGTACTTTCCGCTCCAATGTAGACCACAAAGGTTCGATAATATTCAAGTCTGATGACTTTGGTGGCCTGGGGAGATGCGAAAATTCATCCTCGTGCTCAGAAAGCCAGTCCTGGACAACGTGAGCTGTGTGAACGGGGACGTTGTCGTCTTGGAAGATACCATCCTCATTGGGGAACAAAGCTTGTACCATTGGATGGACTTGATCGGCCAAAATGGTCACATAAGTCTGAGCAATAATACGCCCTTACAAAGTTTTCATGGGGCCAGAAGAGAACCACGATATGGCTGCCCAAACCATCACCAAATCCCCGCCATGTTTCACTCTTGGCAACAAGCAGTCTGTATTATAGGCTTGATATGGCGTTCTCCAGACGTAAATTCGGCCAGAAGTGGGGAACAATGTGAAAGAAGACTCATCAGACCATATTACGCTCTTCCACTGCTCTATAGTCCAGGCTTTATGACTTAAACACCACTTTTTCCTGTTACAGGCATTAGCATTACTGATGGAGGGCTTCTCAATTGCAACACGGCCAGCAATTCCCTATTTATGAAGTTCTTTTCTAATTGTTTTGGTACTCACAGGATTTGGTAACACGACATACATTTCAGCAGTAACTTTTGCAGCTGTGGACTGCTTATTTTTCGCGATAATCCTCCTTAATGATCGTCTGTCCCAATCACTCAGCACACACTTTCGTCCGCGCTGTGATTTAGCGGATGATGTTTTTTCCGCATTTCAAATATGCGGAATAAATCTTCGACACAGTACCTCTTGAAACACTAAAAACCTCGGCTACCTTGCTTACGGAAGCACCCACCATACGCGCGCCAACAATTTGTCCACGTTCGAAGTCTGTTAACTCTGACATAATGCAATGATAATCTCACATAACAGTGCTCCAACAACGACTGAACTTTGCAGCGATTTTACGAAGTTGTATAGGTGGCGTCAGTAGGCGAAAACTCCAGTGCCATCAACATAGTTCATTATAATCAATCTTTCTTTTCAAGCATGCATTTCAAAAGGTGTTTCCATATTTTTGTCCAACCCCTGTATATAAGCAAAATCCAAATGTGTTTCTCTTTCTGCTACCTATAAAAAAATATTCAGTTTTTCTTGATTGAACCCAGATTGCCATCTCTAAAAAACAGTCTCCTCTGAATATAGCTCGAAAATTAAAAAAAAGTAATAATCACTATCCTTTATTACTTGTTTTTATTTTCGAACTTTAAACTTTATTTTATAACTTTAAATTCTCAGAAATTAACTTCCCAACTGCTGGTTGTTACAAATTTTTACTTTTCTCCCTCGTAACTGAATGCAATGCGACAAACTAAAGTAACCCATGTATGTTTCTTAATTAATGGGGCAGGTTAAAAGAAAGGGTTTTGCACAAATTTCAGAATGCATACCTTCAAAAGTTATGAATCCACTGCTAAAAGAATTTTACAAGAATACCAATTAGAACAGGAGTTATGGCTAAAAATATCTTGTATAAAAGCATTTGCTATAATGCAATGTTATAAGCAAACTTTGAAGCCGTTTTTCTAAAAATTGAATATTTAAGTATTGCGTTCACTCTCATTTAAAAATTAATTATCATAGAATTTTTAAATTATGTATATTCTTTGTTTGCATGTTTTAGTTAATGGTGAACCTCAATTTAGCCTTATTTCTGCCACAGGAAATTTGGGACTAAAAAATCAAATACACATTTTTTGGTGAAATTTCGTGAAATATGATTACAAGCCATTAATTATGCTAAAGAATTTGAATGTACTCTCAAATTTAGGTTCAGTGTAAAATGTAGTACTGTGAGTAACTAAATATGAAACATTAAATATATATCTGCAGTAAAATTTGTAAAATCGTGCACGAAAGACGCTAATTAGAATATTCATACTTTTTAAAAGCCACTTTTGTTGTTATTATGTTGTTAATTAATATAGCTAACTAATTGTGTGTAGTTGAACCTCGTTAACATGAACCTCAAGGGAAATCAAAATTTTGTTCATCTTAATAGTAATTCATGCTTTATCAGTATCATATCTTTGTATTCGTCTTTATAGGGGACTGTGAAAACAGTTCATGTTAAAAGTAACTCAAGTTCAGCGTGTTCATGTGAATGAGATTTGACTATATTTGAATATTTTATCAAACCAAAATCAAATTCAGTGGTTATTCAATGGTTAAGAAACTACAAAGTTTTCCGTACCCTTTTAAAAGCGGTCATTTTCTGATAGTTCAACGTGATCTTGCCTCCTTAAAAGTAATTACTGTTTGTTAACCTAGCTGTTAAGCGATCTGCAGCAATGAGTTTAGTTAATTTGATTTGCTTGCTTGACCAAATAGTAATATTTATACGTTATTTCGATTCTAAATCTGAGCTTATTACATAAGAGTTGCCCAGTTGAATCATTAATTAACCCTTTCACGACGGGAGCATTTTACGGAACTTTTACAGTTTTGTCACCGGTTTTTAAAAAGAGAAATTTGTGCCTTATTAAAACGAGAAAATGCTCCGTTTAGATAAGGACAATTTTACAGTATAATTTTACTGGTGGGGATAAACAAGGATTCTTAAGCCTTTTTGCGGCTCTTATACGTGTCGCTCGTCCCCAAGGGTTTAAATAAAAGTGAAATCAGCTCATTCAGGTAAAATGTCTGCCAGAAAAGAAGAAGAAAAAAAATGGTTAATGAAATTTTTCTGTTTAATCATCTTCTCTTTATAAAATAGGCAATGAAAATTCTTTTTTAGAAGGAAAAATATTTCTTTTAATGCAGAAATGTGAAAAAATAATTAAATATGGCTCTAATACTTGTGTAATATTTCGGCTGCGTAATCGCTGTTAAAACAGGTGGCATTGGACGTTTTTGTTTCCGTTCCGCTTCTCGCTAGTTACAATATCGTCTGGTAGTTGAAAAGTGCTGTTTGACATGGTAAACATTATTTGACCCGTGCAATTGTTTAAAACGATTTTCTTTTTTAATTTATTTATTGTCATTCAAGAAGAGTTATTGTTTCCTATTCAGATTTTATACTTTTTTGTAATTTTTTCTTTTATGTATATAGTGCTTGGGTTTTTATGAGCTCTTTTCATAATCGTTATTAGTCAATATTCTAAAAGGTTTTTTTTTTACCCTTGAAGTTATTAAAATACATATACTTTGTAGTTCTTTTAAATGTTAAAGAAAAAGGGAGGGAGAGAGAATATCTTATATGCATAAAAGATAACACATTTCGCGATATGATTTTAAAACAGTGCAGTTTTCAATTTTTCTGCATTAAAGAAACTATAAAAACAAAAAAATTCAATTATTCTTATGTTTTTGTCAATAATGCTTGTTTGTAACTAACTGCATAATTGTGACTACGGTTCTCTTGTAGTATTTTTTTTTATTATTGTAGATCTAATAATATTGTTGGTGTAACGAAAAAGACTATTTTACTTTGACTCTCTGGATCCCGAACCGCCCGAGATATTCTGAGATATTTTAATTCGTGTATCTTAATTCCCACCAGAAAATTAAAACAGCAATATTTGCTTTAATTAATAACAAATCATTTCGTATTTAAGTAAAACGAAATTAGCCATTGAATTTTTCTGGTGTAAAATCAGATTTTCTGAATTACATATTTCTAGAACGTGTTCTATCAGGCGAATTAAAGAGTTAATTTAACCTTTTTCAAAACAATAAATTTATAGCCGTAATATTGTGAAGTGTTTTTTCCTTGAGAAATGTACACAATATTTTTTTTTTCCTCACCAAGTTCAGTGCTTATAAACTGCACTTGTTGTATTTTCAACATATGAAATGATTAGTAAGTTAACAATTCCGTATCATCTTCAGTAGTAGATTAAATAATTTCCGTTTGATCAGTTTGATAGACATCTTGAATGTAAATGTTTCATTGTTTAATAAAATTAACACTGTTCTATCTTTGTCACAAATAATGATATGATCTATAAACAAATAGTATGTGTAAATTTACAGGTCAATTATTTAATTTTTTTAAAACTCTGTGACTTAAATTTATATGATATGGATTAAATGACCGAGAAAATATCTATTTCCATCACTAAGCATTATCGCAACTTTCACAAACAGATTCTGTAGACAAAGCAATGATGATAGTTATAATAAAACTGACGAATTCCTATTTATTATAAATGCATTAATTACGGTAATTTTGCTGTAAATCTACATCAAGATAATGACACCAAGAACTGTTTGTTAGAATGAATTTTTTTACGGAAATCTCGAATTATCAATCTTTTGTAAATCTAGTCTTTATTGGAAACATTATTTAAACCAATGTTGACAGTATTAACCGTCTAATGGTTTATATTGTCTTTGGAAAAAAGTGTTTTTACCAGGGGTTTTTAATACCTGAGAAAGACTTACTACTTAACTGTTTTTGTCACTTTTATGAAAATTTATCAACCAATTTTTCATTTTTTTCAGAGGTGAAGGTTTTCCGGATATTTAATTCTACTATTTCCATGTAACAGTATTCACCTAATTTCTGATTAAATTACTAAAAGAATGCGGCACGAAACTGGTGGTTTTCAAAAAATATAAAAACCCGGAAAACATTTATCCATGTTTTTCTCCTGTAAGAATTTAAAATTTTAAAGATATTACTACAAATTTATCATTATTAAGCTAACTAAAAACCTATTATTAGTATTATTATGAGAATACACATTATAAATAGGATATTTATTGTCTTTATCTTAATGGAGATTAGTTTACTAATTTTAAAGCACAAGAAAAAGAAAAAATGTATTTTTTTTTAAACACATTTTTTAAACACATTAAAAAACCTTGATCATTTGAGTAAAATTCAAATATTTACAAATATTAATTATCACATGATACAATTTGTACAAATGTTACTACATTTTTTAAAATTTATGTCCTTGGATTTGAAGTTCTGCATGGGCCGGGTACAACCTTTAGGTTTTACCGGTAAATACCTAGTTTTTACTATGCCCTGGTAAAAACTGCTTTTTACCGGCAAAAAGCCAATTCTGATTTTAAAAAATTAAAAAAAAAAACTTTCAAAATGTCTTTTAAATATTAAGAGGGTCCTCGGCGAAAAAATCTTCGAATTTTCTAAAAAAAATTCATTTAAAATTTCTTTGAATTTTTATGTTTAAAATGTTTTTATATGTTTTTATATCTTAATTAGAACAGGAAATATTAACTTTTTCGTTTTGGTTTGTTTACAACATTTAGGTTTCAAACAATGGTTGTCATAAAATAAACTCTTGTAAAAATGCATCTTTCTTCATGATGGGTTTTTTTTTCTCTTATTTAAACTGTTATAATTCAAGAACCGTTAAAAATAAATGCTCCAAACTTGGAACATGTCTTTTTTTATTGTTTTACTTTAATTTTGATTAAAGCACATTTGAAAAATATGTACTTTTGAAAATATGATTTTTTAAATAAAAGTTACATCATTTTTATTTTCAAATTTTTACTTTAAATATTTTTACTTTTTTAAAAACTATAAATAAAAATTAATATTTAGATATTACTGTTTATTTGAATGTAAAAAAAGAAAAAAAATTTAGTTTTGCAAATAATATTTTGAATTATGATGATTTTAAATTAACTCCCTTTTTAAATAAATCGAAATAAAAAAGATATTGGAAGTTTTTTCATGTGATTTTGTATACAAATAAAATGAACAAAAAAATTCAAAATTTTAACTCAATAAATAAAAATTATTTTAAAATGTATCCCCCTTGAAACTTTTGAAGATAAAAATTATCCGCCAGTTTTGATTGTAAGAAAAAAAAACTGCCTTTCCACTTCCGTAAAATAAATAAGCATCACTCTTCAATCGGTACTTGAGAGGCGATGAGTGAATCTGTTGTTACTTTGGTAAACATGACACTTATTGTGCGTACTTGAGAACTGATGTGATAACAGAAGCTGTTGAAGAGAGTCACTAGAACAGGAATGTCGCTCACACGTGCCTCTTGTTACATTCCCCTCCATCATCCACAAATCATTATTAACAGAAAGATGTTGATAGAGGGATTATATTTAGATGGAAATTCCATATTTCACACATCTTATGAAGTTTCATCCAGTAATCGTAAGTAGCGAAATTACAGTAGTCTCTGGTTTTTTTCGATAGTTTGTGAAGTAGCACGCTACATTTTGATGTAGCGTAATTAATTAACAAATTAAATGTAAGATAGCAAATAGAGAAAATCAATAATTTGTAATCAGCAGTGACACTACTTTTAAAAGGTTGCAAGTCATTCAGCTGTCGAATTCCCCTCACTAATATTATGATGCATTTGGATATTTTTTTTCGATAGTTTGTAGTGAAGCACGCTGCAGTTTGATGTTGCCCATATAATTAACAGATTAAATGTAAAATAGCGAGTATAGAAAATCAATTATTTATCGTGAACAGTGACACTACTTTTTAAAGGTAATTAGTCACTGAGCTTTCGAATTCCTCTTACTAATATTATGATGCATTTGTATGTCTTTTTTTCGATAGTTTGTAGTGTAGCACGTTACATTTTGATGTAGCGTAATTAACTAACAGATTAAATGTAAGATAGCGAGTAGAAAAAATCAATAATTTGTAATGAGCAGTGACACTATTTTTAAAAGGTTGTCTCTGCTGTCTCTGGCCAAAAACATATATGAAATTTGGTTCAATTCTATGATAACTTCGTGCACATTCCAAAAATACAAAGAGGCCGCACACACACGAGAACAGACAGACATTTTGTATAAACATGTTTATAGGGTTACACCTAAAGCATGTAAATGCACCAAAGAAAATTCCGATTACTTTGAGTAACATTCTTAATCTTTATTTTACTTTTTTAACAAAATTCTTTTTATATTAAATACATGTGTGAATTATGAATCGTTGCAGGTTAAAGTTCTTATTAGTGTTCTTTTTTTAGTTTCTCCCCTTTTTTGCCACTTACTGGCAGAACTAGTTTCTACCATGCCGGTTTTAACCATAGCCGCTGGTTTTAACCACCCTGGCAGAAACTTGCCAGCCCTGATTACAATATTTTCTTCTTTAAAGAAAGAAGCAAATAAAAATGAATGGGAAATAACAAAGCGACAAATTTACTATGTTGTGACAATAAAGTTGAATATATTTTAGTTTTTAATATTTTTCTTTGCTGTCTTAAAAATTCTTACTTATATGGTATTTCACATTGGCACAAAGCTTTACGATATAATCCAGAAATGTTTGATTTTTCAGAAATTCTATACGCATTCGTGAAATCACAGGTTTAAAAACTGTCTTTAGTAACAGGGATTTGTTGAACAATATGGGGCTTCTCGCATGATCCTTTCGTGAGGCACGGATGCAACCAGAGGCTTCCTATGGCGTTGTTGAATTTTAAAAGGGAGGAACTTTCCAATGCCTTCTCTAATAAACTATGTAAATCTTCCAACAACGATCGCCATATCAGCTTTTATTTAACCTTAACTTCTCCTAGCTTTAAATAGTTCTTTACGTTCGAAAACACGTACATAAATAATTACCAAAACCTTTCACATGTAAATCAAACGTAGTAATACTTTGGATGCTCAATATAACAGCCGAAAAAAGTTTATAATTATCATAAAATTTTGCTTTTCATGACGTAAATCTTTCGATCTACACGATATATACCTAAAGAAGACGAATTGCACTGTTATTCGTATTGATTAATTTATACTGAACAAATTATTTTTTTAATTATTGAAAAAAAAATGTTGTGATAAATTGCATTGATACATTGATTTCATTCATTCATTTAAGACAGAAATTTCCTCATAAACTGTTTTTACCATTGTATTCCATTGCTGTTAGTTTCGTAATGTAAAACCGTCTTTTTTTTTTTTTTTTTTTTTTTCCAAAAAAATAATTAAAAATAGATAGAATGAAAGAAATTAAAATGGTTTGCCACGGAAAAATTTTGCTTTTACAGACGTAAAACTTTCGGTTTAAACGGTATATGCTAAAACGCTGATGAATTTTATTGAAATTGATTAATTTACACTGAACAAGTTCTTTTTCCAATTGCTACTGAAAACAAAAAATGCTATAATTGCATGGAAATATTGATTTTCATTTTATTCATTTAAGACAGAAATTTCTTCTAAACAATTTTCATTGATTATTTTATTTTTGTTAGTTTTGTAATGAAAATCGCCTGTTAAAAAAAATTAATAAAAAATAGTGATTAGAGTGAAAAAAAAAAGTCCGGAATTCTCTTATCATAAAATTTTGACCTTGCATGACATAAAACTATGGATCTAAATCCTAAATTCAGTATATCTAAATGCAAATGAATTGTACTGAATAATTTATCATCGATCGAAATAAATGAATATTGCAATGAATTTTAAATATTTAAATGCAGGTTTATTTATGACTGAAATTTCCTCTAAAACTTTTTTCGCAGTTTCATTCGATTGCAGTGAGTTTTGCAATAAAAACGCCTTCTTGCGAAAAAAATAAAATTGAATTAAAGAGAAGAAAACTGGTTGTCATGAATACTTTTTATCATAAAATTTTGCTTTGCATGACATAAAACTACGGGTAATATAAGCTGCTCTCTTTCTTAGCACTGTTTAACTTTGTCATTATTTAACTTTCACTTTTATGAGAAATTACTTCTTAGCAGGAAAAGAGTGCTTAATTAAAATGGGTAAGAATAATGATTTTTTAATTCCTTTTTTGTAGATAGAATATCTTTTTTCCGGGTTAAAGATAAACGTTACCCTTGAAATAACTTTGTTTGAATTTTGAATTTATTTTTCAATAAAATTATTGCACTTTTTTTTTATTTTATGAAACTAAATAAAAATTGTATACAAATAAAATCAGATAAAAATACATTATATAAATTATTTCTTTTGAATATATTTTTAACTCAATATACATAACTATATCAATAGCTATATATGCTTTATAACTAACTAGGTATAGCCCGTTATCGGAGTGAAAACTCTTAAATTATAATTAATGAGAGATCATTCAGTCGAAGACGGGACCCACCACGTGAAGGCGATCTCTATTAGGCCCCACCCATTTTTTAATGTGGTTGGCTTTCCAGTCTGTCCACTACTTACCAAATAATTAAGGATATAGAACATTATATAGAATAATACATACTGTCTCACCACCGCCCACTGACACCACCAATTTCTCAATCTGTCTCATTTTCTCTTCTTTTTCTATTCTGCTCTCTTTTCTTCGCCAGTCTTTCTTCTCGGTGTTCTGGGGTTTCGTTTGCATATCTTTTTTTATTGTTAATGAAGAGGTCTTCCATTTGTTCTTCCATCTGTTCTTCTTTCTGTTCTTCCATCTGTTCTTCCATTTGTTCTTCCATTTGTTCTTCCATTTGTTCTTCCATTTGTTCTTCCATTTGTTCTTCAATTATATTCGACGATTCACTGTTTGAGAGCCTATCTGTCCTTTTATTTATAGAAGTTCAAAATGAAAAAAGATTTTCTTAGCAGACGATTTTTTGTGATAAATACATTATCTGTTTTATATTTCTTCTGCTTTATTCCTTTTATTTATAGAGTTCAAAATGAAAAAAGATTTTCTTAGCAGACGATTTTTTGTGATAAATACATTATCTGTTTTATATTTCTTCTGCGTTTACCTAAGCTGTGTAAAATATAAAGAAAAAAAATATGACACTCAAATGCAATGCATTCACTGTTTGAGAGCCTATCTGTGCCTCAATTAATTAATTATCCTCTTTATTCCTTTTATTTATAGAGATTATTATTATATTATTAAATTATTATATTAATTATTAATAATATTATATTATAATATGAATATAAAATAATATTGTAATATTATAATAATTATTATTAATATATAATATTTATTCTATATTATTCTATATTTTTTATTATATTATTATTAGCTTATTATAACTAATAATATTAATAACTATACCAATAACTACATATGCTTTAATTATATTTGTATAAATATGTTATAGGCAGATAGTTAAACGTTAAACAGTAATAAATCATTTTACTAAAGACGTTATTTTATTATCATTATCTTAGTACTTGCGTGATAAAAGTTATTCCTGTTCGCATTATATCCTTTTCTATAAAATTATCAAAGAATAGCGATTTAGAAGAGTTTCCATAAATCTGTTATTAATAATTCATGTTCGTAGCTTCTTTTAATGTGGCATAACCAAAAACTTGCTGGATGATAGTCTTTGTAATACCAATTATTTTTAAATAAGCCTTTAAAACTAGAATATTTCATATATAACATTAGAAATGAATTGGAATTACATGGTTAAAAAAAAAAAAAAAAAAAAAGGATAAAAAAATTTCTTAACCGTTTCGGGTCCAGATTTTTTTTTTCCCAATATTTAGAAAAAATTACTTTTATGTTACTAACACTAACTATTCAAATAGATAACGTTAGCTATTCAAATAGATTAATTAATATTTAACGAATATTTCATTGTCTGAAATATAAGGAATGTTGTTGTTTTGTTTAATATTCAATTCATATTCATATGACAAAAAGGCTAAAGGATGAATTTTTGGAGATGTTTAGAAAACATTGTATTTCAATAAGATTTAACTTATATTACAACTTTCTATTACTTTTTGCGCTTTATTACACATGATTTTATTCAGGAAATTAATTTTTATTTTAAATTTAAAGAGTGAAATATACATTTAAAATAAAATAATCGCAAATGGTTAAAAAAGAATCAAACACATATTTATTAGTTTTATGTTTTATTATTACTAAATTTCTAAGCGTTAATGAAGTCATATAGTAAATGCATTGACATATACTAACAATATTAGCAAAATAATAGCTCTAAATAAACAATTACAAAAGAAAAGAAGACTTAAGAAATGTTAATGTTGTAGCAAAAACATTTCTTAAAACAATATAATTCCATTAATAGACATGTACTTTAATAGTACATCAGATCTGAAAGGGTTAATGTAACTACAAACGATAATAATAAATAACCACAAACAGTAGTCTCTTCTGAGTTAACACTATTCTGAAAAGCATTTTTTACCTTTAAAAACCTCGGAAACAAAATATTTTCGAGATTTGGAGAAGCATTTATAAAAACAAATTTTCTTTTATTGCCAAGGAATTTCGGAATGATTTTCGATTCTTCTGTTTATTATTCAGCGTATTCTTTTAGGCTGCAAAATAAGGAAAAAAAAAACCTTGACGAGAGAAAGAAATTTGGCAACTTATTTTCTAGCAACTTATTCATTGTTTCATATTACACATGATTTTTTCTTTTTAATACAGTAAAACCCCGGTTATCCGAAAAGAATGCACCAAAGCATTTTCGGTTAACCGTGGTACCATAAAAATTTTCGGATAACCGAGGTTTCATTGGCATTTTTGAATAACCGGAAGGCTTATGGTGAAAACTTGTTTGATGGAAAGCTGTGATCGTAATTTAGAACATAGGGGACAATGGGAATGTTTGTTATGGTACCGTATTCAAAGCATCCTGAAATTGAAAAACAAAGGAAAATCAACCTATTTTGTAAAAAAAAAAAAAAAAAAAAAAAAAAGCGTCGTATGTATCTATGTAATAAAGTGATCGAAATTACTCAATGGGCGAAATAAGTAAGTTAACTTTATTTACAGGGTTGGGTTTCTTCCGGAAGAAACCTATTTCTTCCAGGACAGTGGAAGAAACTGGAAAAAACCGGAAGAAACTGGAAGAAATGGAAAAAACTGGAAGAAATGGAAGAAACCACCAGAAACCAAAACAAATGATCAAAGTTAAAGTATACTATAACTAGTTAAAGTATAATATAACTAGTTAAAGTATACTATATACTATATGTAAAAGAATTAAAGTATAATTACATGAAATCTAAATTGGAATATTTAATTGTTATTAAAAATATTATTTTTGCAAAGATAAGTTTTTTTGAATAACAAACTTCAGCTTCAGCAGACATTTTCAGTTGATGGATTTTTACTACTGTAGAGGTTGGGATTTTTTATTGTGGAATGGGCTTTTTTATTAATTGCTCCATTTATATAAAAAAAAAGAAAAGAAAGAAACTACCTACAAATTGTTTATTTTTCATATAAAAATATATTATTTTCATATAAATGTGCATTATTTTAAACTGCTCAATACAATAAATAAATAAGTTTGTTAATTTTTAATATTTTTCATTTAGCATGAATATTTCAATGCTGATTTTAAAAGATTAATGTTCTAAAATTAAACTATCCTGAAGTGTAGAACTTGAAAAAAAAAATCTTCAGTTTTTGCTTTCATCCAATTTAAGTTGAGAAATTGATTGCAGCATCCTACTGTTAAAACCTTTTTTGCTATACTATGTTGCATTATACTATGAAAAATAAAGATTTTAATGACTTTTTTTAATACTGAGGATAGATTGAAACAGGTTTTTAAAGCCAAAACCGAATTTAGGTGGCCTTCCTACTTTTTGGCCAAAAATGGTAACATCCAAAAAAGTTAAATAATTAAATTTTATCTTTTAAAATAATTAATACATACATAAATATACGTAATTGAAACTAATTATTTATATAGTATTTATTAATTATGTGAAACTGTTAATAATCCAAAAACTTTACTTTCATATAGAATAATACGTTAATTAATTCATCCATGACACAGAAAGATTTTCTAATTATACAAATTTCATTTCATTAAAAAATAGTTTAGTTTTAGGTAAATACATCTTGATTTTTCTTCTATAATGATTTTTGTAATTGATCATTTGTTATTCTAGAACTTTCTCAAAGAATATTTGAAATCTAATGCAGTGTTCACTAAAAATAATTTTCTATGAGATGACTGATAAATCATGGCTGATAATTATAAACAATGAAGTTCATTGCAATACATTCATTTGAGCCGATACAGTTCAAATCAATAACTAAAATTGAAAATTTCCGAAGGAAGAAATAAGATTTTTGAAATACTAAGTGTTTCGATCTGGCCAAATTTTTGCCCTCGTTTTTGGCAAAACTCAGATTTTGTGCCAAAAACAAAACCGTATTTTTGATTGATCTTTATTTAATATAGTAATTATTATACATTATTCACATTAATAAAATTGATGTAAATTAAAAGCTTTAATTTAAATGGGTTTCATTCTACCATTAGTAAAGAATCTTCACTATTTACTACTAGTTTCAGAAATTTAAATAATTAAAAAATATGTTGGTTAAATTGAAACGGATAACATTTAACTGATTTTGTGTATTTTGGATAAAATTTCTTTTCACTTAGCCAATGGTTGAAGATCTCAAGATAAGTGTTGTGTGTGATCTTGGCTAAAAAACTGATGCAATTATTAATTTAGCATATATACTTAATTAAATTTGTTTTGGTCCAGTGAAATTAATTTATATTAAATTATAGGAAGAAGATATTTATTATATCTTACAAAATTGAAAATATATGGTAAATTCTTAAAGAAAAACAGTTTCTTCCATTTCTTCCACTTGGAAGAAACCTATTTCTTCCGGACGGTTTTTTCCATGGTTTTTTCCGCGGTTTTTTCCACTTCGGAAGAAACTTGCCAACCCTGTTTATTTATTCCATAAAGAATATGCTTTTTTAACACTATTTCTACCGGTGTCAACAGTACTTTTCAAAGTTTTGATTTTTACTTGTTTTGCTTATTTTTTTCAAAACTAATATTGCGTATTAAAACAACTCTTCAATGTATTAAAAATGATTCAGAATTGTTTTGATCTAAAACTTACAAATAAAATAGTAATCGTAAATCAAAATATGTTGAAAGGTGTCATTTGACATCGGTAAAAATAGTATTGAAAATAAAATTTTGGTACTAATTGGGTTATCCCGTCGACCAAAAAATTATCGCCAAACTATAAGATTAAATGCCAATCATGGATGATCGTGAATGTCACATTCAGTGACATTAAATACGATACACGTGTTTAAAACGTCATTAAGTGATTTTTATTTCGACTTTTTATTTGTATTTTTATTAATATTCCACTAATCATTTGTTTTTATGTTACTTAAAATAAAAATTATGTCAATCTATATAATTTGGCTATTAGATTGGCGATTTGTATAATTTGGCGAAATTGGTCAATGAGATAACCAAGTAGTACCAAAATTTTTCACATTTAGAATGGACTTGAGAAATTTTAAGGCCTTCCGGTTAAACCAATTTTCGGATAACTGGGGTTCTGCTGTATTTAAATGGAATTATTAAGTATATTACAATACAATAATCTTTAACCTATTCTTATTCCTATTCTGAAATTCGCAGATATAGTTTTAAGCCAGAGTCACGAATTTATAATCATTCACTTGTGCATGAACCTTTCAGGTATAATTAATCATATTCCTACTAATTGCACCTTTTAAAACTATATTGCATATTAATTCTTCCGAAAACCATTGTTAAACATGCTTTAAATCAATTTTCGGTGCATGAAAATTACATACCCGCAACTTGCACTCAAGTTTGCTCAAAATATTTTGTATTTGAAAAAAAAAAAAAAAAAAAAAAAGAAAAAAAAAAAAAAAAAAGAAAGAAAGAAAGAAAAAGAAAAAAAGAAAGGAAAATTCAACAAAAATGATATTTTAAAGCTAAAATTGTTCTATAAAAAAGCTTAGAAGTTTTATGCCTTCGGCAATGAAGATAACTTGAGAACTGTGTTATTGAAAATTGAATAAAAACGAGATTACAGAATTATTTAATGAATCATTTAGAAATGAGGCTTTAAGAAAAGTTTCTTTCGAATTTTGAATGTTTTTAAATGAAGCCTAGTTAATGATTACGTTTATTACTGAATATGTAAATCGTATCTTATGACTTGATGTCTTTTATTTTATTTTTCTTTCTTTAAGCAACCACTCTATCAATTATTTATGCTATAAATTCGACTGAAATATTTAAAATACTGACTTTTAAACCTTTTCAAGTAAAATTTACATTTTTAAGTGCTCCGAATAAACACTTTAAATCAATATATAAACAAAGAAATTACGAGTAATAGATTTTTACTTATTAATTAATATTCATCTGTAATAATCTATCTTACAAATTCCTACGAAAATTTCCATTTAAAATTATTTAAAGGCACATAGAACATAAAATGGTCCAAATTTTTGAGTTTTTAGTTATCGGCTTAAAAAATAGAGCTAAAAGATTATGGCGCTGAAAGGTTTTGAAATAATATAGCCCAACCCTCTAGTTAATGATTTTTTTATTTTTCCTTAAAAAAAATATTTGATTTCTTAATAGGCATGCATCAAAGAAAAAATACTGCAAAAATTTATCATTCTTATTTTTTTTTTTCAGTATTTTTGATTTTTTTTAATGGTTGTCAAATTACACCACCATACATTAATCGCATACATACAGATCGAAGGCTTCAAAAGTTCCTTTTTATTTGTAATTGATAAACAAATATTTTATCAGTATGGTATTTTTAATGAATTAAACCTTAATATAGAATCTAAATGAATACGTAAAGCCTAAAGTTACTGAGAGGCAACGGTAAATAAACGATAAGAATAGAAAATTTAATTTGTTGCCGATTGGCAACATTATGCACTAGAGGGTTAAGCACGATGTATATATATGTGTTGATGTGTATACACGATGTGTCGATGTGTATATATATTATTTTGCCTTTTACCTATTTATTTATTTTATTTTTATTTTTTTATTTATATTTATATTTATTTAATTATTTATTTATTTATTTATTGCTTTTTTTTTTCCTTTTTTAATGTGTTTTTTATGATTTTGTGTACTTTTCTAAAATTCTATTTTTAGTAAACAGTTGAAAATTTCCAAAATCGTGTAACTAACTTGTTTCTTTAAAAATATCTAATATTTTAGGTCTGAGTGAAAAATTATTTAAAACAATAAAAAATATGTTGTTAAAAATTTTTAGGATTTTCAAAGTTTTGTAGAAAAATATTTTTTATTTAATTTTTTTAAAGCCAAAATGAAAATTGCTTCTTATTCTCAAATAATATGTTTTTTGGTACCACAAGAAATTTTAAGGGGATCTATTAAACAGTTTTTTAAAAAAGGTTCTAAACAAGACGTATTGTTAAAGTACAAAAAAAAAAAAAAAAAAAAAGGTCATTTCTGCCTCTATTTTTAAGTATTATATTATATGTATTAAGTATTATTATTAAGTTATATAAGTACAATATATGATGTTAAATGTTTTGCAAAATCTGCTTCATTTATTCGTCGAGATGTTCCACGTATTCTTAAATGGGTTTTATTAAAATATATGCATTGTATAACTAAAATATAAAACCCAAGTAGTTTTGAGAGTATGTGTTCATCATCTGGGTTAAAGTCGAGTTCATTTATATTTCATATGCTGCTCCAAAATTCAAACTTCAAAGATCGTTCGATAGAACACATTCCTCATATTAAATTAAACCTATGTCGAAGTGCAAATTGTAGGCTGCATCAAAAATAGGTGCTAGGATTGAGTTTAAGATAGCGGAGATCATAGAGAAATTATCAGGTTATCAAAAGTTATTAATTATAGAATCAAACGAAATACTATGTCGAACTACTTATAGATGTAATGATTATCTTATACTATTTTAAAATTTGGTATAATTTACTAGAAATAATGCACTCCCTTTCCAATTCGGTTTGAAATTTGGAGCAGGCCACCAAGTATAAGTGAAAGCATTCGAGATCTATTTTTAATGATTTTAAGCTAGATGATAAGCATGTAAATGCTCAAATATATTTAGTTTTGATATTTATGCAATGTATATATTTAGAATATTCCTTTAAGTAATTTCAAATGGATTTTTTTTCTTCTTACGAAATAATTATCTGATTTACATCAAAGTTTTAAGCATATCCATGCTAAAGAATTCAATTTTCCAATTCTTTCCCTTAAAATTTCATACCAAACATTTCTTTTTAATGATAATTTTTTTCTTACAGCGTTATTTCTAAATATTTCATTTTTTTAATGTATAAAGAACTATAAAAATATTGTATGAAAAAATAAATTATCAAACACATATCTAAGAAAGCATCTTTAACCACGTGATGTTGCTCAAAAATTTTAACTCACTATTTTATACTACCGCACGAAGTCCCATTCATTCGCGCAATCATAAAAGTACAAAATACAATTAATAATACTTCAATTAATTAAATGCTTTTTTTAAATAGTTAATAAAATAATAGATATTTCAGGAAACATTGTGAGAGTTGATGTTTTAAATCAATATCTGAGACATAATAATCCCTATATTTTATAATAAATTATAATTATTGATATATCTTTATTAAAAATAAGAGTTACAGTACGAAGTAATTTTAAATTACAGCTTTGTATTTCTTTTTTTCACATGCGATAACAGTCGAACGTGATAAAGTATTTTATCAAAAGCATATTTCCTATTGATTCAAAAGGAAAGATTAGAGAAAAAAATAGATTTTTTTTTTTTTTTTTTTTTTTTTTTTTAACAAAGCTTTTTTTTTTTTTTTTTTTTTTTTTTTAACGAAGCTTTTTAATGAATAAGTTTGTAAATGAATCCGCGAGCCGCGCGACATAAGATGCGCTTATTTTTTTAAGCATCCACTTTATCGATTATTTATGTTGGCAACATTCCATTAGCGTCTTCCAAATATTGATTCACTGCCCTTACGTAAAGAGTATCTGTGTTGGATAGCGTGTAAGGTTATTGGATTTAAGTAATTGGGCCACTTGATTCTGAACAGTTGATGCGGACGGTTATTGGTTGTCTTCGGATTAAGTGTACAGAAATAGTTAGGCTTTAATCTTTCTAACGAGAGGTCTTGGATCAGAACAGCCGCATTAATAAGGAATAAGTCTTCTGCAGTTGCTTGTTGGTAAAACACCGGAGTGAAACCAGTGATCTTAGGAGATATACGCAAAGTTCAGTTTCTTTCAAGTCTGATTTGAAAAAAAATTGAATTCATACGCTCTTATTTGAAGATGGCTTTGCTTCGTAAGGAAGGTAATGTTATATTTTATATGTATATTTTTAAAGTTTTGTTTCCAATAACTAAATCTCGAAGTAATTCAGAAAGAACAGTTTGGAAATAATTTTAATGGAATGAGTTTTTTGTTTTATCCATCATTCTGTTGTAAATATTGTTAGCCGATTTGATACTTAATACTTTTAAAAGTAGTTTATATTTTACGTTTTTTAAATCTGAATTAAGTATACAGAAATAGAGTTAATCTTTCTAAAGAGAATGCTGAATCAGAACAGCTGCATTAATAAGGAATAAGTCTTCTGCAGTTGCTTGTTGTTAAAACACCAAGTGAATCGAGTGCTTTTGGGAGCGATACGCAAAGTTCAGTTTCTTTTAAGTTTGATTTGAAAAAAATTTCGAATTGGTTCTCTCTTATTTGAAGATGGCTTTGCTCCGTAACACAGATAATGTCAAATTTTATAATTTAAGTTTCTTGCTTTTGGTATTTAAAGATGGTTTTGCTCAGGGATGTAATCGTAAAAATAACAGAGGATATACGCTCTAAGCATAGGGTATATGCTCAACATAAAGGGTATGCCCTAGAGTGTGTATATAAGCTTTCTCGAGAAACAGACGGTATACGGGACTCCTTTTAAAAATTCAGAAGCTATACGGCGCATACCCCCGCATACTCTCCACTGCATCCCTGGTTTCGCTTCTTAATAGTTGAACATTTAAAGGTATGCTATTTGGAGTTTCGAATTGTTAAAATTTGATGATTTTGGAAAATGTTTGGATCAGAACAGTCATATTAAAAAGAAATAATATGCAGCCGCTTGTTTTTAAGTATCAGAATGGCACTGATCTAAAATGCGATTTCTTCCAAGTTTGTATTTATTTATTTTAAGAGGTCTCTATTTTTTATTTACTTATTTATTTGTTTTGAGAATGGGTTTGCTTCACAATACAAGCAATATTGATATCCAATTCTATAATTTAAAAAAAAATGTGTTTGTAGTTTTGAATATTTGAAATCTAAAAATGTTGGAATATTTTTATACTAGTATCAGAGCAGTCGCATTATAAAAAACAAATCTTTTGAAACTGCTAATTGTTAAAATATCAAATGACAGTGCAATTAGGACACAAACACAAAGTTTTATTTCTTTCACGTTTCAATTGAAAATATTTTTGAATTGATTCTCTAATAGTTCAAGATATGTTCAATGTTTCACTCAAATAATGTCAAATTGTACAAATTTGTTAAATTTCATTTAACGTTTTAAATAATTAAAACCTGAAGAATTCTGATAATTATTTTTTTTAAACCCTGTATTGCTTACTTTAGTGTAACTAAATAATATTAAAGATATGTAATATAAGTTTCTTACATTTTTGCGTAAAAACAATCCATTTTATCATTTTGCATAAATGATTTACACAAGTGAAAAACTAATATTGTCAAGATACTGAAGAGTTGATAAAACTAAAATTTTTATTTGAATTGCATCTTTTCTATTGCATTAAGTTCTTTAAATTTAATCACATATATTTTTGCTATAATTTAATATTTTTAATTACAATGTTTGTATCCAATTTACATCAAGTTTTGAATAATTGACATTTTTCTCTCACAAAAGAAGAAGAAAAAAAATCTGAGGAAAAGTGTTTAAAAGCACTCATATTTCCCATAGGATTGTGTATTTTTAATATTAAGAAGGTGTGAGAGAAAGGAAGGTTGAGAAAGAGAAAGATTTAACAAATTTAAGCTGCAAATTTTATCACAAACTATGCTTTTTTTTTTTTTTTTTTTTTTTTTTTTTTTTTTTTTTTTTTTTTTAATATCTTGATTAACAAAAAATAAAATTGATAAGTATATAATTAACTTACAATCCGAAATTTTATGGTGATAAATGAGGAATTCTGGAATGTAATATTATCTTATTTCTTTGATAAAAAATAACAGTGTGATTACTTAATATTTAATAAATTAATTTTGAGACACTCTTTGCATTGCACCAAAATATTTATTCTCATTAATATTATTTTTCTAGTGATACAATGTAAATAAAGCTTCCTGTAATATAATTATTGAGAATTACAAAAATAAATAAATAAGTATAAATTAATTATATTTATAAGTATAAAGAAATAAAATAATAAATGCTATTGTTAATATTTAAAATTATGAATTATTTTAATTTTGTTAAAGTACTGATTAAAATTTATTAAATGTTGAGAATGTCCCAAAAAGAATCGGAAAATAGTTGTTAAGACTAAAAAAGTTATTTGAATATTTTTACAATACCTTTCGAAAAATAATTTAATGTTGAGAATTAAGGAGACTTGATATCTATCATTTTGATAAAAAATAACAAAAGTGTCGAATTTTAGATTTTTATTTAAAATGTGTCTTAGTATTCTTAGAACATTCTGTCCAGATTTCGGAATGATTCGATGATATTAGAGAAGATTTACTTAATTTCCTTTAAGCCTTCCGTTCAACGTCTCTTTAAATGCCATTGTTTAAAATTTAAACTCACTTCTCTGAATTCGCAATGTTTTATATTATAATTTTAATCCAAATATTAAGCCTTATACAAAATCCAATAAAGTGATATTTATATGTATATATGGGTGATTCTCAAAATAGGAGACTTTTTCAAAAGTGAAATCTTTAAAAAAAAAAAAAATACTGTTAGCAAAATTTCTGAAAAAAATAGATGTTGTTAATATGATATTAGGTTACATGTAGTCAGCAGAGCTAAATATTTAAAAATTAGCTTTAAAAAAATAACTAGTATTTTATGAGCCATGCTAATGACAAAACAAATGGCATGGAATAAATATATTAAGAAATTTCTATTTTCTTCCTGTTTAAATATTTTTTTCTATATTTATTAGCCTTCTTTTTCAACAAATAGTTTCCATTTTTACGTATATACATAGAAGGAGAAAAAAAAACATTACCAAAAAGCAAACTTTTTTTACATGAGCAACATTCTGACACTAACAATGTAAGAAGCTGTCTTAGTGATTTTCTGACAGATTTAATGCATATTTTAGGGATAATAAATATAATACCTAAATTTATATGTAAAACTAAACTTTATAAAGGATCCAATATAAGTACTGGTTACATTTATGCACATAGGAGTCTTTAGCATGGACAGAAAAACCATGCTAATGACACTAATATTTGTCCATGCTAATGACAAATTTTAATTTAAATAAGATTAAGAGCCATAATATAATCACAATGCAATAGTCCTTTCTGGGGCTTTTTAAAACACAAAAGTTCTATGCAAATAAGTAAAATAAAAATTTTAACTATAAAATAAACATGAAAATTATTATCCATTCTAATGACATACAATCAGGGTTGGAAAAAAATCATGATTTTCTTTTAAAATCAAAAAAATCAGATCTATTTGATTTAAATCAGATTTTTTTTTATTTAAATCGGATTTATTTGATTTTTTTAGAATTCTATTTTTAATTATTGTGTTTTTATGTTTTTACAATACATGGGGCAGTTTTTTATAAAAATAACTAAAAAAAGAATAAATAATATTTATAATTTATAAAAATAATATAAGAAATAATTATATAGTTCAGTAAATACTATATTCTAGTTACTGATTGGTACTAAAAATTAAACATCTAGGCTTTAATCTAAAACCATTCTATTATTATGTAATTGAATTGTGCACACTGAATAAGAAATAAACTTAAATAGGTTGTAAATGAATAGAAAATGGTAACATTTAAAAAAAAAATTAAATATTCATTTAATGCAAGCTTTTTATTAACCCTTTCCGGCGCACTACTCTTTAAAGTTGGAATTTAAAGGAAAAAAAATTAGGCAATTTATTTAGGCCTAGAGGAGTACACGGGTATCGTTTTGTAAAGATTGCACTAACCATTTTAATTATACAGCTGTTGCCGAAGTGGTAACCTCCCATAAGTAAAGCATTGATAAGCGCAGTGAGAAGAGCATTGCTGTGAAGCGCGTATTACAGTAAAACATATTACCTATTATTTAAAAACAGTAGAGTTTCATCTCTGTGGTGCTGCCATCTAGAACTCATTAAAAAGATTTAAAGTAGCCATTAGAGTAGTTTTTAAAATATTCACGGAGTTTTTGTGTCTCTAAACAGGGGGAACTTTAGGTGTTGCCGACCCGGCAACACTGCGCGTTAAGGGGTTAAGGGATAAAAATCACAATTAATTCAATAGTTTTTAAGCAAACAGAAATAAATCAGGGATTTAATTGTTTGAACAAAAACACTAATTTAGAAGCTTTGTCCATTCCTAATTTATTATGAAGGTTTGAATAACTTGTCCAAAAGAAGAAAATTGTTTTTCTACTCCAGCAGATGAAGCCACGACTGTTGTTATTTGGTAAATAAACTCAATTTCAATTTCACTGATTATCTCTTTACCTCCCATTATATAAAAGGACTTCCACCAATCATAATCTGTCATAAAATCAAACTTTTTTTCTCAAGCAACGGTCATTTTTGGAATGGGCCATTTTTTGCTTGAAAATGTGCTACAGTGGTGAGAAGATTTGGACAATTTTCTTTAATGAATGCCAGTCTTCATTGTTTTCCTCTACACTAAGTAAAATTTTATTTCAATTTAAAACAGAGGGACTTAAAAAAAAAACTCCAGCAAAATAACAGCCATAGCTTGTTCATATTTTGCTCTAAATTTTGTAATTCTATCTCAGACTTGACAAGTTCTGAAAGTTAAAAATCAGGAGATTTTATTTCAGAAATCAGGAGATATTTTTGTCAATGAAAACTTGTTAATTTGTTGATGTATACATCTTTAGTAAAAGTAAGTTTCAATATTGCTTGGTTATTACTAAAGATTAAAAAGAAATATATCACTCTTATTCGAATAAGGAAAGTATGTATTCCTTACAAGTAGAACACTTTAAGAATATGATGTTTAGGATGTTTTAACATATTTTTAATTTGACTAAATATCATAAAAAGAGGGATGTTTTGTTACTCATTAACTTATATAAAACTGTAGTAAAGATCATAAGTCTTAATCGAGACATATTATTAATTCAATACATGACCATAGTAACAATAACAAACCTTAAAGATTCATAGTTTATAATGAATCTGGCTGTAATTCATCACATAAAACACTACTGGTCAAACATACTTAAGAACAATTACACCTGTACTAGAGCTTTTCTCACTGAATCACAGCACATTTGATTGGCAAATAACAGAATATTTAAAAAGTGTGAAAAATTAGGAGAAATATGTCAAAAATAAGGAGTATGGAGAAACATCTGAAAATCATGAGACTTGGCAACTCTGCTATCTTTATCTAATACATTTTCTAACTTTTTACCCAAAAATTTTAAAAATTCGTAAGCTTTGATTGAAATTTGACAGTGTAATATGACAAGTTTCAAAACTTGTTCCTTGCATGTAGTATCTGATTTTTTGGTGAACATTAATGAATTTGTTTAATTATTAACTTGTGAAACAAAAAAGATTCAAATAATTTAGTTGCCAAAATTGGCAAACAAAATATGATTTATAAAGTGTTTCTGTGTTTCGCCTCATTGTCTAAAGTTTATTAAAAAAGAACAAACAATTAAAGGATTAGGAGGGGACACCTAGACTTAACCTGTACTTGCCACATTCTTTCTGATAGCAATCCTGAAAATACCAGAAAAACAACTGTTACTTGTTATTTACACCTATTTCTTATTTCTCTGCTGACTAATTTCAAAAACGAAAAAAAAATGATTTAAATCAAATGATTTTTTTTAAAAAATCAGTTGATTTAAATCTAGATTTAAATCTTGATTTAAATCGGTTGATTTAAATCATGCCAACCCTGCATACAATTGATGTACTCGTCTAACATTCAACTTCTATTCTTAAAATACAATACGTGCTTCTATTTTCAGGCTGGGATAAAATGGCTACTTGTTGCCATGGAGAAACTTTATATTTTCAAAGTATTGTCATATGTGAAAATGAAATTTTGATTAATGACCAGCTGTTATAGTATGACCTTGTTTTGAAATTAGAATATGGAGGACAAACTTTAATTCTTTTTTTATATACTATAATTTTATTTTATTTTTTAATTTATTGGATAAATCCTCTCCTTGATTAATTTAAACAAAGAATAACATTTGTTTTATTTTATAAATATGATATTAACTCTTGAAAAATGCTATTATATACAAAGCACAGCTGCTGTGGACATCCATGCTAATGACATTTTGAACATTTATTCTGTTATTTTAAGGTGTTTTTAACTAAAAAGTGAGTAATTCTTGAGTGCAAATAATGAATAATATTAAGACAAACATATCTAAATATAAAAACATAACAGAAAACCTTATTTTTTTTGTATGCCGAAGAACATAAATTGTCCCCTATTTTGAGATTCACCCATATATTGGGTGAGTGCAAAAGTTCGTGCGGAGGTGCAATAGATGTCGTTTTAAGCTGCTTAAAGTGTTGACATTAATACTGCCTTCTACGTTGACCTGACAGACCGTTGGAAAGGTGACGTGTGCAACTTTCATTTCAAATAAAATAATTTTTGTAGATACAAACTATTTCAAGAAAATTACTTTCAAAATGAGTGTCGATAAGGTGCATTTACGGCATGTTATACTTTACGAGTTTCGGAAGGGAATAAATGTTGCAGAAGCCGTAAAAACAATTGAGAGGTTTATCAAGATCAAGCACCAGTTATACGAACTGTGGAAGAATGGTTTGCGAAATTTCTCTGCGGAGAGTTTAACCTTGAAGACGAATCACATTCCGATCGACCTTCACACATTGATATTGATATTGTGCATACTTTAGTTCAAAATACTCCGCGAATTTCAACAGAGGAAGTATATATGGGTTTCCCATTTTCTGACCGAGAGGAACAAAATCGAGCGAATTTCTGCTGCCGTTTATTTACTCGGACAGCTCAAAAACGAGCCTTTTTTGGATCGATGAGAAATGGATCTTTACAACAGTGTTCAGCAATGTGAGCATGACGACGCGATTGCAAAGGCTAGTTTACACCAGATGAAGGTGATGCTCTGTGTTTGGTGGGGTTGCAAGGGCATAATTTATTTTGAGTTTCTCCCCGCTGGCCAAACAATTGATTCAGTCAAGTACTGTCGCCAATTCACGAATCTGAATCGAGAAATCAAATAGAAGCGTCCGATTTTGTCAAATCGCAAGGGTGCGGTCTTTCATCACGACGACGCAAGACCACACGTTTCGAAACAGAAGCTGCGCAAACTGAACAGCCTGAAATGGGATATCCTAACTCGTCCACCTTATTCCTCTGATATTGTACCATCTGATTATCATTTGTTCTGATCATTTCAAAATCATTCAAATGAAAAAAAAAAAACTTGACTCTTTGGATGCCTTAAAAAACGTCGTGTCTTCGTTCTTCGAAGCTAAACCGCGCAAATTTTATGATCGAGACATCCGTATGCTGCCAGAACGTTGGAAACAGATTATAGAAAACGATGGAGCATATATCTTTTCTACTGATCTAATGGACTATTGAAAAATCTTAGATTTTTAGAAAAAAGCGTACTCTGAATAAATGATAAAAAAATATTTTTCCAAATATGAAAAAAATAAATAAATAAATAAATTTTAAATTGTTATTATTATATATTTTTAAGTTATCGCCATATTGAGAATTTATCATTTTTTATGATCTGTTATGACTATGCTTTATTCAAATACGAACTTAAAAAATATAATATAGATTATAGTTTTTTTTTTTTTTTTTGGGGGGGGGGGGTATTAAGTTCCCTTTAAAAATAATTATAATAAAATAATTAATTATTGAGAATTGCCATAAAAGAATCGAAAAGTAATTAATTATTAAGGCTAAAAAATTATCTGAATGGGATTTAATTGTACTGTATTATTAATTTATTAGACATATATACCTACTTGCTTTTATAGCAAACGTCGCGATAGTTCTTCTTATTGCCTTTTTTAAATCGTTTTGTTCACCTTCATAGTACAAACACATTACTGCAATATTCGCTTTAATGACAGGATTAAAGCTAAAAATTGCAGAAAATTATTTCTGTAGAAATATTTTCTTGCAAAAAAAAAAATTGGAATCGAGATTAAAATGTCTTTCCGAAAGTGATAAATTGTCATGCGCTGATGTACTATTCATTTTATCTCCAAAGCAGGAATTTAAAAAAAAAAGAAAACGCTTGCATTGTATTCATTAATTATACTTGGGTTTATTCTTTTCATTATATTCAAAAGTTTTTATTTTCACAGGTATTATTTTTTAATGATATAATCTAAATAAAACGTGCCGGAAAATAATTAATTGTTGAGAAACTTATGATTATTCGAATTTTTCTAACTAGTTGACTTACAATGAATTACTATTGTGTATAATTTTTTTTATATTCCAGTGCTTTCGGATTTGATATACCTGCCTTCTTTTATTGCTAAAGATATATTAGATGTTCAAAAATATGGATTTATTTGTGGAAAATAGCGCATCGTAGGCAGTGCTCTCGCTGACATTTGACCAACGTTAGTAATTTGGCTAATTAAAAATAAAAAATATTCGCCAAATGGGAAAAAGTATTAGCAAAATAGATTCACCGTGTAGCACAAAAAAAAACTTTTAATGTATTCTCTTTTTTTTTTTTTTCAATATATTCTAAAATAACCCAAGTGTTTATAACTGTGACAGAAATTGCTATTAATGTCATTTCAAACAAATATAAAAAATACAACTTAATAAATTTCGCTACAAATATAAAAAAAATATGTATACACTAAATATATATGCATATGTATGAAAAAAGAAAAAGAAAAAACTGAGCACTAGCAATTTGGCGAATCTAATCTCTTGTTTACTCGCCAAATGAAGAATTTAGTCGCAATTTGGCGCATTGGCGAGCGACAGCGAGAATACTGATCGTAGGGACAATGCAACAAAAAGGCTTTGTTACTTTAGGGACTATTTATAAAGAAGAAGAGGACGATTTATAAGAAAAATTCTTACTGATAGCATTTTCCTGTGTTAACCCCTTCTCTGATTGCCCCAAGACATTTCAGGTTCGTTTTAGGGATCTACCAAAAATTCGGTTTCGTTTTCGACTCAAAATCTGAGTTTCGTAGAAAATTAGTTTTCGGCGAAAATGCTACCAAATATTCCATCTTACCGAATTTCGGTCGAACAAACATAAAAATCTCGTTTCTTCTTTCGGGAATTTTCAAAGTAACAAGGATTTTTCCCCCAAAACCCCACAGGAAGCCGTCAACAAATTGAACAAAAAAAAAAAAAAAAAACTAATATCTTTTGGATAATCCTGTCAGCTAATGTAGCAAAAGCGTTCAAACTGTAGATTATGATTAAGTAGCTTATTGTAATAAACAGCATGAGGGCAGCATGTATACTCGTAGAAAAAAAAATAAAGTTGTCATAAAAACAGTCCCAAATTTTGCCTAGTTTTTTGCTTATCATTTGCAGATTTCTTAATATATATAAAAAAAAAATTCTTTTCAGAAAGTATGACAAGCAACATTGTATACAATATCCTGTAATCAGAATTAAAAAATAATAAAATTGTATGAAAAATAAGCAAGTTTACTAATTAATGTTTCACTGTGCATGCGCGAATGTAATAAAAATATAATGTGCATTATGTGTTAACTAAGTGTATCGAGCAACTTTTGCGAAAGTCTCAAAAAGATAGTTTGAAAATTCTAAAAATTATCGATAGAATAAGCTTAAAATCCATTGTTCCCAAAATGAAACAAAAAGATGAGGAGCGGTATCCAAATATAGTAGTGCGTGCAATATTGTGTAATCTATATTGGCACTAATTAATGAATACGTAGATACAGCCCGTCTTCTGTTTTGCTTCATTCTGGGAACAACGGGTTTTGAGCGTATTCATTCGACGATAATTTTCAAGCTACGTTTTTCATGTTTTCACGAAAGTTGCTCTATACATTTAGTTAAACATTATGATAATTATATTTTGATGGCGTTCACGCATGAGCAGTTAAGTACTATTTAGTAAACCTGCTCATTTTTCATACAATTTTTATTATTTTTAATTCTGATTACAGTGCACAATGGTGTTTGTCTTTTTTTTCCGTATTAAGAACTCTGCAAACTAACTTTGCAAAAAAAACTTGGCAAATTTTGGATATATTTTTTATGAAAACCCTAGTTTCTCTACGAGTAACCAAAACCATGCTATCCTCATAAAAATGAACACAGTTTATTCCAAGAAGCCACTTAATATAATCTGCAGTTTGACCACTACATTAGTTTTCACAGAGTTGCCTAAAAAATGTTTTTTTTTTTTTTTTTTTTTTTCAATTTGTTAATGTTCCCCTGTATGGTTTCGGGAAAAAAAAAATTCCGGAAATATATGACCTATACTATTCTGTTTACATACCAGGAGTTTCAGGATAATTCCTCGTGTTTTCGTCCATTTTTCTCCTTAATTAAAAAATCGTCTAGAATCGCAAATGACCGGTTACCTTTCTCCGTATAGTGTATTTCTAATTATAGAATCTAAATATAACTTTCTAAAAAATAAATTTGTTGAGATTAGTTTGTAGTAATTTGAATTCTTTATAACACGATGAATTACAACCAATTATAATTTGTAATAATTTGAATTCTTCCTAACTAATTAAATTACAACCAGTTACTAATTAAGAGTGCAATAAAAATAAATTACAATAATTTATTTTTGAAGGGTTGCGTTCTGGTTTACGATAAGTGCTTTCTTTTGTAGTGAAAGTTATACTTTCTAAACAATCTAAATCCTTTTATTCAAAATACACTTCAGGGCGAAATTCAATATGATGACTGAATGAAAACGGGAAGTACTTAACAGAAAAATCTTTTTCTATGAAAAATATTTTCCTGGGAAGAATTTGAATCGAGATAAAAATATCTTACTAAGAGCGACAAATAAGAAATTATTGAATATACGATTATTATTATGAAGTATTTTTCTAAGAAAATAAATAATAGTAAAAAAAAATCACACTCGCATTATTTAATATTAATTAAACTTATTTTGGGATTTCTACTACGGGCATTGTTTTACAATATTTATTCTCTTATTATGTTTCTTATAATAAAATCTAATTAAAACTTGTAAGGCAAATAGTTGTTGTTATAATTTTTTGTAATTAGTTGAATCCTTTCTAGTTAAGTGAATTGGAACTAATTACTTATTAGCCACACATTAAAAATAAATTACAATAATTTATTTTTATTGGACTGTTTTTTGGTTTGTGATTGATACGTGTTCTTTTATTTCAATGAGCTATATATTAAAAATATATGTATTTATTTCTTCAAAATGTACTTCTGGGCATAATTCGACATTGAAAAACAGCATTTATATAAAAGAAAATTTTCTCCAAAAATATTTTCCTGCGAACAAAATAAAATATCTTCCCCAAATCCATCACGAATTTCATATTTACCGATATTTCTAAAAAATTGCCATTTTTAGAAATAAATGTATGTTATAAATAATTATGTAGTTTTCTTTTAAAACTACAAAGCTAATATGAATAATTTATTGCTCTGCATTCTAGGTTGGGGTGCATGCTTCCTTTTATAGCAAATGCTGTACATTAAATATTCTTTAATATTTTTAAGATAATTTTTTTAAATACATTTCAGGGCAAGATTTAGTATGATGTCAGAATGAAAACGGAATTTGCTTAAAAAAAAATTTCGCTGAAAAATATTTTTTCGAGACGAAATTGAATCGAGATAAAAATGTCTTATCACTAGAGCGATAAACGAGAAATTCTGGAATGTATTATTTTTTTTATTCATTATTTTTCTGAGAGAAAAAACGCACACACACACATACACACGTTTGCATTAACCGATATTCATTAAACTTATTTTGGCATTTTATATTTATTCCCTATTATATTTTTAATGATATAAATAAACTCACTAATGAACGATTAATTGTTGAGATTAATTTGTAATTATTTGATTATTTTCTTATCTAGTACATTGTAACAAATCATTTTTATAATTTATTTTTATTGTATAATTTTCTGATTTGAGATATGTGAATCGAAGTGAAATATTTTTAGAAGGAAATGTTTTTTCGAAAATGTTCTTCTGAAGAGAAATTAAATCGAGATAAAAATGTCTTCCGAGAGACAATAAATAACTAGTCAGATATGGCAATCCCAAAATTTTCTTCTATATCATACTTGTTAATACTTCAAAATTCGCTGTCACAGTACCAAAATTAAATTGCAATCTACGCCCATCGTGAGGATTCTAATGATATGAAATTCCGTGCATTAGCTCTAGAAATAGAATTATTGCGATTGTCGGAGAAAAGGCAGAATAAATGCGTCATCTGTTGTGCGATTTACACCATAATATAATCATCATTAATATTTATCAAGATAAACCTAAATCTCAAGCTTGATAAAAAAAAAAAAAAAAAAAAAAAAAAAAAAAAAAATGATGCATTAGTTTTTGAAATAGAGCTATTGCGGGAATCTGGAAAAGCTCAGCATAGCAGTGCCACTTATCGGGTGGTTGATGCCAAAACGTAAGTAAAATCACTTTATATCAAGGATTAATTGAATCTGAAATTTGATGAAAATCCGTGCGTTAATTCCTGAGATCAAAAATCGTGCAAAAGACAACATAACATCGCCACCTGTTGAGTGTTTTTCAACAAAATATAAACAACATTATTCTTGTCAAGGACTAACCAAATCTGAAGTTTGATGAAATTCCGTGCATTTTAGTTCTTGAGATAAAGCTGTTACGGAGATCGTAAAAAATACAGCATAGCAGCGCCATCTGTTGAGTGATTTGAACCAAAGTGTAAACGTCATCCATTCATGTTAAGGACTTGTAGAATTTGAAGTTTGGCGAAAATCTGTGCGGTAGTTTTTGAGATAGAGCTCTTGCGGAAATCGTGAAAAACAAAGCATATTAGCGCCATCTATTGAGCGATTTACTCAAAAACTAATCAACATCAATTTATATGAGGGGTTATCTGAAAATAATTTTTTATTCAATATCGTGCTTTAGTTCTTGAAATAGAGCGCCCACAAAATTTATATCTCATAACTAGTTGACCCGCCCGGCGTTGCCCGGCTCCGTATTAACAATATTAAACGAACTTGAAATTTGTATGATTTTATCATTAACTGGAAACATGCAGAAATGCATTGTCTGAAATACGTCGCAGCTGACTTCGTGAAAAATCGGTTTTAAAAACAACAACTAATATTAAGCTCTAAAAATACTTAAAATGAGCAATGAGAAACACGGGAGGGAACATGTATCCAACGATTGCGTTAGTTTCGTGTTAAAGTGTTGATATTTACCCGTAAAAATCACTGTTAAATCACGTAACTGTAACTAATTATTTTTTTCGCACAGAAATCTCAAGTGAGATATTTTGAATTTCAAACTAATTATATCACTCTTAAATCCGACTATACCGTGGATGAAATCGATACGCGATGATAAAAGATTGGTATATAGTAGGGGTGCACAACCTTTACACGAGAAGGGCCACATACAAATATGTCTGGTTGGTCGAGGGCCTCATCAATAACATGAAGAAAATTCGATTTTGAGGGGATCTGTGGCCTATAATCGGATACAAAATATGGTTTCAGAGGGCAGTGGGGGAAGGGAGCTCAAGTCCGCTTACCTAGTCAAAATATCCGATTCAGTTGGTAAGGATACACGGCAGTTTTTACGTTTTGTATATATAACAGATATAGCAAGGATTATTTTCATTAAGTAATAATATTCCTTGACTTTATTCAGAAGAGTAAATTTTGTTTTATTAAAAGTGCTAAAAAACAAACATAAGAGGCTGGTACTGAAAAAAAATAAATAAGCTTTATGAACAAAGGAGAGAGAAGGAGCCGATCAACAAGATTTTTAAGTACATGATCAGTGAAATTCCCGATTTTTCTCCGTCCAATCAACGAAGTTTGTGCTTTTTTTACAAAACCGATTGACAAGATTCGCAATTTTTATTAAATCAATCGACAAAATTCACAATCTTCCCATGCCTGATCAACAAAATTTACAATTCTTACGAAACCGATCGAGAAAATTCATGAAATTTTCCCCGTATCATCAACAAAATTCCCTATTTTTATGAAACCAATCGACGGAATTCAATTTTTACAAAGCCGATTGACGAAATTTGCAATTTTTCGCTCCCATGATCGATGAAATTTGCGATTTTTACGAAGCCAATCGACACAATTCGCGATTTTTATGAAGCTTATCTATGAAATTCGCGATTTTTATAAAGCCGATCGACGAAATTCGCGATTTTCACGAAGCCGATTGACCAAATGCTTGTTTTTTTATGAAGCTGATCGGCGAATCGCAACTTTCCTTCGCATGATCGACAAAATTCGCGACTTTTACAAAGCCGATCAAAAAAATTTACATTTTTTTCGGCCTGATCAATAAAAGTAGTGATTTTTGCGAAGCCGATCGACGGAATTCACGAATTTCCAAGCCAATTGACGAAATTCGCGATGTTTACAAAGGTGATCGACGAAATTCGCTAATTTTTTTCGCATGACCGACAAATTTTACGAAGCAAATCGAGAAAATTCACGAATTCCCCACACCTGATCAACAAAATGCGTGATTTTTATGGTGCCGATCAATAAAATTACGCGTCTGATCAGCAAAATTTGCAATTTTTACGAAGCGGATCGCCAAAATTATCAAATTTTAATCGATGAAATTTGCAATTTTTACAAAACTGATTGACGAAATTCGTGATTTTAACAAAGTTGACTAGTGAGATTTTCGATTTTTCCTCACATGATCGATAAAATTCGTGATTTTTATGAAATTTATCGACGAAGTTTGCAATTTTTATAATACCAATTGACAGAATTCACCATTTTTACGAACCTGATAGACAAAATTCGCGATTTTACACACCCAATAGAAGGAATTTGCGATTTTATTTAAACCTGATCGACGAAATTTGCAATTTTTTCCGCAATGAAATTTGTGGTTTTTCAGAAACTGATCCATGAAGCTCGCTTTTTTTGTGTTTCGATCTACGAAATATGTATTTTTTCGCGCCCAAACAACGGAATTCACATTTTTTTTTTTTTAAATAGCTTTGACGAAATCTGCATTTTTTACGCGGCAAGATTAAATTCGTTTTTTTCCCTCCTAAACTCACAAAATTCACAATTGTTTTGCAACTGATCAACGAAATTTTCACTTTTTCCGCGCATCATTGCAAAATATGGGATTTTCCTGTGCCTTATCAACGAAGTTTTCGATTTTTTTTTGTCCCTGATCTGCAAAATTTGCTATTTTTCCGAGCTCTGACAAAATTTGCTATTTTCCTGCACTTGATTAATGAAATTCGCGATTTATCCGTGCGCGACCTAGGAAATTTAATAGACTTTGGAAGCGATTTTTAAGTGACTGACGAAATTTTATTTTTTTCCATGGTAAATTGCCGAATTCTACGATTTTTTTTCTGCGACTTATGCACAAAAATTGCAATTTTTTCCAATAGTATATTGGCGATGTTCGCGGGCCACACGTTAACCCATCGAGGGCCACTTTTGGCCCGCGGGCCACAGGTTGTGCATCCCTAGTATATAGTATTATAATTTCAGAGCCATTTAACAAAACTGTATATTTTTAATCAAAGCATGCGTAATGTTGACTCTGTAGACAAATTCCTAACCGTAAACTTTTGTACCGTAACCATAATCTGTCTGTAACCTAACTGCGACTTAACAGTACCCTACCGTAACTTAAATATAACATAAATGTAACCTAGCCGTCACTTTATTGTTACCTATTCTTATTCTAACCATCACATAAATGCAATTTAACTTTAACCTAACTTTAAATTAACCGTGATCTAACTGTAATCTAAAGTGAAATTAAATAAAATCAAAAACCTACCGTAATGTAATTGCAACCTAATTGCGACCCAAATGTTACCTAACTATTCATGGAGTTCATGTCCATGGAAATTATTTTCTCTTGTTCGGATTTGGTTATGATTCATTAGAATATTTTCGTCGGGTTCAGATTTGGTTCGATTCAGGTTTCAGGTATTTTTTTAAATTCGATTTAAATGTTCGGGTCGGATTCATGTCCATGGAAATTATTTTGCCTTGCTCGGATCCAGTTATGTTTCTGTGAAATAATTTTGTCGGAAACAGATTTGGTTCAATTCAGATTTCGGCGTTTTCTTCAAATGGAATTTTTGGGTTCAGGTCTTCCTGCGTGTCCACGGAAATTATTCTGTCTAATTCGAATAAAGACATGCTTCACTGGAATATTTTTGTCAAGTTCAGACTTGGTTCAATTTAGATTTTGGCTTTTTTTTTCAAATGTAATTTTTGGATTCGGGTTTTCTTACGTGTTCACGGACATTATTCTGCCTTGTTCGAATAAATACATGCTTCACTGGAATATTTTTATCAAGTTCATTTCAGATTTCGAGATTTTTTCAAAGAAATTTTTTAGGTTCAGATTCGGTTCATATGCATGGAAATTTTGTCTTATTCGGATCCTGTTACGGTTCTTTAGAATATTTTTGTCATGTTCAGATTTGGTTCGATTCAAATTTCAGGCGGTTTCAGATTTTGTTCGGGTCATATTTCGAGTTTTTTTAAGACAATATTTAGGTTCGGGTCAGCTTTCATGCCCACTAAAATTATTTTGCCTTGTTTGGATCGGGTTATGCTTCATTTGGACATTTTTATGGGATTGAGATTTGATTCGGGTCAGTTATGAAATCCATAGTTTTTTTCAAACAGAATTTTTAGGTTCGGGTCGGGTTTATACTCACGGAAATTTTGTCTATCACGGATCAGAGTGTGGTCTGTTTTTTTCTGTTTGGGATCGGGTTATGTGTTAATTAGTCTAAACATTAAGGTTATAATCAGTTTTGCTACTATTCTTTTTATGGCTATTTCTGATAAATAATTTACTTTGCTATTTGATAATTTATTATGGTGTATGAATCGTTTGCGGATTCGAACAATTGTACGAAAAACAGCTATATTTTATTTTTGTTTTAAAACCAAATTAAAGCCATAATTTGATTTTAAATTGAATAGAATACATTTAAATTTTATCAATAATAAAAAAAAAAAATAATCTCCTAGAAAAGTGTTGTGTGATTTTTTTTTTACTGCAACATAGCTAACGACTCATACATTCTAAGGTTCGAAATGCCAAAGATCTGCGTACAACCACACAGTAAAAAGAAATTGAGTGGAAGTATAATGTCTTGGGCTGACGTCAAAAATGTAACCCTAAAATCCGCTACATGAAGTCCAAATAAGCACAAACAAAACCATGTGCTTTGACACGCCGATCAATTCAAACTGGTTTAAACCCGTATTTCTGTGTTTTTACCTTTTAAACTGTTATTGAACAAATGATCAAAATTTTATTTAAAAAATAACGTTTTGTGCCATTATTGATTGTAATACACGATCGGAATGCATAAAAGATACAAATATATCAATCATAGGCAAGACGTGTGTGATTATTTTTATCATATGACTTTGAAATATCAATATAGAAGCATCATTTAAGATTTTGCTTGAAAAGTTAACATTCTTTCGTTAATGTCTTAACCCTTTCGTGGTTATAAGTGGTATACGCGCCCCGAATACCACTTAATTTGAATTGCGAAATGCCATACTGACACCGGAATTTTTAAATGAAAATTTTAATTTTACAAAGAACGTAAAAAAAAACATTCATATATTATGAAATAAATTTGTTTTTAAATTCCGGTGTCATTCAATCATTTTAGTATTTTATGAATAGAAGTGCTTTAACCGTCAAAGGATTAAAAATCGTCTGCACTCTGAAATCTAGATTTTAGACTAATATTTGTTATTTAAGTTTTCGCGCATGATTTTAAAAGAATGTTTTCATAAATGCATTTTATATATTGACATAGAGTTATTAATATGTTGTTAAATCATAAACATTTTTCATCTACGTTATAAAGTATTAAAAAGTTCTGAAAAAAAAAGAAAACTTTTAGTAATACAATTTTTAGTTCAAATCAAATGTTTTCAATATTTTATTTTATTTTATTTTGACATTTAATTATTTCGAATTTATCAATTTCAATTATTTTAAAAGCAAACATTTTATTAAAATAAATAATATAACAAAAAAAGAACATTTTAAAAAAATTACTATTTCTTCGTAAAATATGCTTCAGCTGTAATTCATTTCTTTCAATTCGTCTTATTAATACAAAATCCCTTCCACATGCTTTTGTTTGGGACATTAAAATTTGAGCGATAAATGGTTTAATATTGCAACCCTTTTTTGGTTTACTTCACCACCACCTATCTTTTTCCTCCATGGCTTACAACCGCTGTGATAAAAAATTATCATTTAAACTGACAGTTTGCCAGTCTATGAATTTTAAAGGTCTGTTCCAGCTTTTTTAATTATTTATGCGAAAATTTTATGCAACCAATTAACCATAACTAAATGAAGTGAAAAACAGAAGAAAAAAGGCGATTTTTTATGAGAGTGATCTTTGGAATTTAATTAATTACTCAGTTAATAAATAGAATTTCGAAATTCTGAAGCTCAGGTGCATCAGGAGAGATTTGGGGCTACTCTCAAAAAAATTTTGAGCTTCGTACATGCTGTAGATTTTGCTAGCCATCGCAGACACACACACACACGCGCAGACAGAGCGTTTTGTTCTTTTATTAATATACTAGCTGACCCGCCCGGCGTTGCCTGGGTCCGTATTAACAATATTAAACGAACTTGAAATTTGTATGATTTTATCATTAACTGGAAGCATGCAGAAATGCATTGCCTGAAATATGTAGCAGCTGACTTTGTGAAAAATCGGTTTTAAAAACAACAACTAATATTAAGCTCTAAAAATACTTAAAATGAGCAATGCGAAACACGAGAGGGAACATGTATCCAACGATTGCGTTAGTTTCGTGTTAAAGTGTTGATATTTACCCGTAAAATAATTTCTTGAGGCATTATTAACTGTAATACACGTATCGGAATGCATAAAAGATACAAATATATCAATCATAGGCAAGAATTATGTAATTGTTTTTATCATATGACTTTGAAATATCAATATAGAAGCATCATTTAAGATTTTGCTTGAAAAGTTAACATTCTTTCGTTAATGTCTTAAAATCGTCTGCACTCTGAAATCTAGATTTTAGACTAATATTTGTTATTTAAGTTTTCACGCATGATTTTAAAAGAATGTTTTCATAAATATATTTTATATATTGACATAGAATTATTAATATGTTGTTAAATCATAAACATTTTTCATCTACGTTATAAAATATTAAAAAGTTCTGAAAAAAAAAAAAAAAAAAAAAAAGAAAACTTTTAGTAATACAATTTTTAGTTCAAATCAAATGTTTTCAATATTTTATTTAATTTTATTTTGACATTTAATTATTTCGAATTTATCAATTTCAATTATGTTAAAAGCAAACATTTTATCAAAATAAATAATATAATAGAAAAAAGATCATTTTAAAAAATTACTATTTCTTCGTAAAATATGCTTCAGCTGTAATTCATTTCTTTCAATTCGTCTTATTAATACAAAATCCCATCCACATGCTTTTGTTTGGGACATTAAAATTTGAGCGATAAATGGTTTAATATTGCAACCCTTTTTCGGTTTACTTCACCACCACCTATCTTTTTCCTCCATGGTTTACAACCGCTGTGATAAAAAATCATCATTTAAACTGACAGTTTGCCAGTCTATGAATTTTAAAGGTCTGTTCCAGCTTTTTTAATTATTTTTGCGAAAATTTTATGTAACCAACCAACCATAACTAAATGAAGGGAAAAAAAGAAGAAAAAAGGCGATTTTTATGAGAGTGATCTTTGGAATTTAATTAATTACTCAGTTATTAAATAGAATTTCGAAATTCTGAAGCTCAGGTGCATCAGGAGAGATTTGGGGCTACTCTCAAAAAAATTTTGAGCTTCGTACATGCTGTAGATTTTGCTAGCCATCGCAGACACACACACGCGCAGACAGAGCTTTTGTTCTTTTATTAATATACTAGCTGACCCGCCCGGCGTTGCCTGGGTCCGTATTAACAATATTAAACGAACTTGAAATTTGTATGATTTTATCATTAACTGGAAGCATGCAGAAATGCATTGCCTGAAATATGTAGCAGCTGACTTTGTGAAAAATCGGTTTTAAAAACAACAACTAATATTAAGCTCTAAAAATACTTAAAATGAGCAATGCGAAACACGAGAGGGAACATGTATCCAACGATTGCGTTAGTTTCGTGTTAAAGTGTTGATATTTACCTGTAAAATAATTTCTTGAGGCATTATTAACTGTAATACACGTATCGGAATGCATAAAAGATACAAATATATCAATCATAGGCAAGAATTATGTAATTGTTTTTATCATATGACTTTGAAATATCAATATAGAAGCATCATTTAAGATTTTGCTTGAAAAGTTAACATTCTTTCGTTAATGTCTTAAAATCGTCTGCACTCTGAAATCTAGATTTTAGACTAATATTTGTTATTTAAGTTTTCACGCATGATTTTAAAAGAATGTTTTCATAAATATATTTTATATATTGACATAGAATTATTAATATGTTGTTAAATCATAAACATTTTTCATCTACGTTATAAAATATTAAAAAGTTCTGAAAAAAAAAAAAAAGAAAAAAAAGAAAACTTTTAGTAATACAATTTTTAGTTCAAATCAAATGTTTTCAATATTTTATTTAATTTCATTTTGACATTTAATTATTTCGAATTTATCAATTTCAATTATTTTAAAAGCAAACATTTTATCAAAATAAATAATATAATAGAAAAAAGATCATTTTAAAAAATTACTATTTCTTCGTAAAATATGCTTCAGCTGTAATTCATTTCTTTCAATTCGTCTTATTAATACAAAATCCCTTCCACATGCTTTTGTTTGGGACATTAAAATTTGAGCGATAAATGGTTTAATATTGCAACCCTTTTTCGGTTTACTTCACCACCACCTATCTTTTTCCTCCATGGTTTACAACCGCTGTGATAAAAAATCATCATTTAAACTGACAGTTTGCCAGTCTATGAATTTTAAAGGTCTGTTCCAGCTTTTTTAATTATTTTTGCGAAAATTTTATGTAACCAACCAACCATAACTAAATGAAGGGAAAAAAAGAAGAAAAAAGGCGATTTTTATGAGAGTGATCTTTGGAATTTAATTAATTACTCAGTTATTAAATAGAATTTCGAAATTCTGAAGCTCAGGTGCATCAGGAGAGATTTGGGGCTACTCTCAAAAAAATTTTAAGCCTCGTACATGCTGTATATTTTGCTAGCCATCGCATACACACACACGCAGACAGAGCGGTTTTTTCTTTTATTAATATAGATATATAGAAGACAGACAGATATATAAATATGCCTTATATGCATTAGACTGATATATATGCCTTATTGTATGGTGAAAATTATGTTAGTTGTTCCAAAATACTTTGGATAATTTTGTTCTAAATGTACTGCAGTTGATTTAATAACACATTCGAATAAAAACTCATAGGAGAAAAGTTTGCTTATTAAACATACTTTTTTGGAAATTTTAAATCAAAGTAATAGTATCTTCCCAAAAGTTATAATAAAGTGCGAAATTCCAGAATGCATTTGCCTTATCCTGAAAATTTTCATTAAAAAAATATATATATATTTTACAGTTACATTTATATATTTTTTTTTAACTTATTTTACAATTATTCTCGTATTGTATTCGAATAATTATGCTAAGTATTTTTTTCTTCTTTTGTGTATGTAATGACAGAAACTAACTAAAACATACTGAAACAAAATTAATTGTCGATAATTATCAATAATTAAATTAACAAAGTTGAACCCGTCGAATTTCGACGAAAAAAAAATATTTTAGAAGGAACTGTTTCATTGATTTATAATAAACCTTCAAAATTAGCTTCTGTAAAAAATGCATCTAACAATAGTCAGTCTAACTCTCAAACAAATATTATTTAAAGCTGAAATTAAGGGGGGGGAAATACTATTTCTATAAAACTCATTGCAAAATAAGATCAGATATATAGTCATCTCTGCAGCATAAATCATGGCATCAGCAGCATACATCATGGTTAGTTCAGCATATGAGTTACTAAGACAAAGTTATCAATTGAGGCTTTTATGTTTGTTATAAATGCGTATGAAAAAAAAAAGTCAAATTGACACGATCTTAGAATTTCACGTGAAATCTAAACCCGTCATAATTTTCATCTTCTCAAAATTTGCATGTGCACATTTCAATTTTCAACAGTTTTAAGAGAAAACGGTATATATCTGTTGCCACAATTACAAAATTCGCATTAAAAATAATAAAAAATTTAATATTTCAAGAAGGAATTGAGATACAGCTTTCAAACAAATTGCATTTAAAAGTACATATTTTTCTCTATACGATGGTGTAAAATTTAAAAATGTGCGATGTTTAAAAGTATATAATTTGCACTACTAAAATCGCAAAACCGAATTGCATGTGAAAGTGTTGCCATTCGCAAAATGACGTATGCGTTACACACATATACGTTTGGCCTTTATAATATAGATAATAATAAAAATAAAATTACATTAAAATAGTTATTTTAATATATAAATGCCTGACATAAAAAAATTTATTGAAAACAATTTGTTTAAAATACGCTATATGTAATATGGCAAAATTCCATATCATAACCGGATTGAAGCGAAAAGCACTTTTAATAGAAAATATTCTCTGAAAATATTTTCTTGCGAAGAATTTTGATTAAGAAGATAATGTTCCCAAGGGCGATAAATGCGAAATTCTGGAATGCACTGTTTTATTTTGAATTGTTTAAAAAGCCATATTAAAGTAAATAAAAATTATACTCGTTTTCATAATTTAATATTCATTTTAATCTTATTTGGGGATACTTCAAACATTATATTTAAATGTTTATTCTCACAAGTATTGTTTTTCTGCTGATAGAATCTAAATAAAATTTGCTCAAAATTAATGAACTGTTAGGATTAATACATAATTTGAGTTCTTCAGTAATAAATTTATTATATATATTTTTTTCAAATGTAATAAAGGAAATTCAGAATTTGTACTTATCAATTAAATTTTCATTTTTCATAATATAATTTACAAACACGTATTTAGTCTAAATGATTTATTTTTATGAACGTCAATCGTATTCAAAAACGTAGATTTACATACACATTTCCCCCACTTATAATGGTATAGAAGGTGCATCGAGAATAACAATAAAAGACAATTGGGTGGCTCATAAATTTCATTGCGTTATTTTGAACATATAAAAAACATATATCTTTCATTCGGTACATATTTTGAGCTAGTAAAAAATTTAACTGTGAGTTACATAACCTGTAAATAAAAGGAGAAAGATATATAGGAAAGAAGAATATAAGAAATTATCTTACTTACAACCTAAGGATAGGAGAGAGTAACGTAGTGTGTTATAATAAATCAACTTTGTTTGACACAAAAAACAAAAATTTCAATTCATAGAGTGCAAAGTTAAACACTTTTTAACCTCCCTAAACAATATAGAAACATAACTTGCAAAAGCTATTTTATAATTAAAGAAATTGTAAGTTTCAAAATGTGTCCCATACCTCCCCACTAACAAGGAAATATAGGACAGCAATAAACAAAGCTATGTGGTACAAATAGTCTAATGTCGGCTAAATATGCAATCAAGCAAAGATTGTAGGTTCATAATAGAAAATTTCAGTATAAAATTATAAACCACAATATAAAATACCAGTATTTTCATGGCAAGAATGAAATCTGAAAATATTTTCTGGTTGCGAAACAAACATAAAAGGGGCAAATTCAGAATTGGACATTGAGAGTTAGAAAATATGGTATTACTCTGTTATCCCGTCGACCAATTTCGAAAAAACAAATAATTAGTAGAATATTAATAAAAATATAAATAAAAAATCTAAATAAAAATCACTCAATGGCATTTTAACCTCTTCAGTCCCTGAGTACCCAAATGGGTACATCAGTTTTGTCCCATTTTATTAATGATACTCAAATATAAATGAAATTTCGATATAAGAATAATATGTTTCGAATTCTAAGATTCGAGCTAATGAAAATAAAACAAAAATCCCGCTCTGAAGTCAAACGAGAGAAGAAATAATTCAGTAATAATTAAAAATACTGTAATAATCGCCAGTATCGAAGAGGTTAGACACGTGAATCGTATTTAATGTCATTGAATATGACATTCACGATCATCCATTATTGGCATTTAATCTTATAGTTTGGCAATAATTTTTTGGTCGACGGGATAACCTAGTAGTACCGAAAATATTTAATAGGAAATAAAGTGAAAGATGGATTTCAAATGTGATTTTACTTTTTTAATACCTTTCATAGATATACAATAAAATTAATTTATTTTGCCAGAAAAAATTCTGAGAATGATTTGATTTCACATTATTTTTCTAGGCGGTCTTCTACTTATTGTTTCAATATAAGTGGATTAAAATGTTTTGTGCTTTTGTAATTACATTTTTTTTCCCAATAAGTATTTTCTTTGTTCTTTTAGGTAAGGAGATTTTTGTCTTAAAATTTCTTTTGAAGATGTTACCCTGAATAGTTTTGTAAGTAAGAATACTTTGTTTCTATTTAACCCCTTGAAGGGCAGTGGTTCATTTTTGCACCATCTAATTTTAATTTCTAAGTACCACAAAGGAACCAGAGTTTGGAATGTTTTATCAAGTACGCGAATGAATGTTTTTAGTTATTTTCAAATAAATTTGTTTTAAGATTCCTGTATCATTCAATGGTTTCTGCATATAGCGAATATAAGTACTTTGCCCGAGTAAAGTTTGATAGACAAAATATTTACTTCGATGCCTTTCACACATCTGTTGGTAAATAGCTACAAAAGGAAATTAAATATCACTAACAGTAAGAACAACTGATTAAGAGAATCTGATTATTACCTAGATTTTAGTTACAATTAGTAAGCTTTTAATTGTATAAAAAAGTAGTGGACTCCCTCAAATACGCACTCCTAAAATCCGAAACTCTGTAAAATCCGCACATAATTTACGGATGTAAACAATGAAACAATCAATTCAGATGTTGGTGCAAAGTTTAGCTTTTTTAGTTTTATATCAATTCCATATATTTTTTAATTTGTAACTTTTGTTAAGGTTATTGAATTCATGTTTTTTCATGAAGAAAGAATAATTTATTTCTGAAAAAAATCAAGATATTGCTGATATTATTGGTAATCTAAATCTTACCAAATATATTTATGCAATAATCAAGCTTTTTTAGTTATTAAATCTGGCTAAGCCTGAAATAAAGCTTCGTTATTTTATGATCCTGATGTGAATTAGTAATGTACCTTTATAAGGCAAGTTCCATTGAATAATTTCATCTTTATAATGAATATTTAATTGTACATTATTGATTATTAGCTTGACCTTTCTTTTAGTATTTTAATCATTTAAAAAATTATCTAAATTTTTATTATTTTAGTTTATTACTTATTTTAATAGTTTAGTGTATTGTAAGTATTCCTTATACTTTTGATTTCATTATTAATTACATTCAAATTACTTTTAAAAATATAAACAAAGCAATTACCAGAAATCCGCCAACTTCTAAAATTCGGACAACCTCTGGTCCCAAGCTGTGCGGATTTGAGGGAGTCTACTGTAACAGTATTAGTGAAATAAAGAAAAGAAACTCTGCCTTAAAAAATAATTACTTCAGTAAATAACAACAACAAGATTAATAATAATAATAATAATAATAATAATAATAATAATAATAATAATAATAATAATAATAATAATAATGCACATTGTTAAAAAAATTCTTAACATAGAAAAATGTAACATAACTAAGAAAAAAAAATCAATATCCGCTTTCAAGTTATTAATGATTTCGGAAAGCGTTTTTTTATCTTCAAAACCCTGAGAAACTGACTTTTTTATTTATTTATTTATTTTTAAGATTAAAACTTTTTTTTTTTTTTTTTTTTTTTTACTTTTATAGATTTTCGAAAACGTTTCCGAGTTGTTTTCTCAACCTTTAATATAAGTTTTTTTTTTTTTTTTTTTGGGGGGGGGGGGGGGGGTGCGTCCATTTTCGAATAAACATTTTCATGTTCACCAGATAGGCTTTTCGGACAAGTATGATGCATTAATATGAACATTAAAAGTAATACTATTTTACTACATCGAAATGCATGTACGCAGATGAAAATGTTTAATTGAGAATTAATAACATGCTAAAAACCGATAGTTGTGTTTGAGAAAAACAAATAACTCTTAAAAAAACTATTGCTCTAAAATGATTCCGAAATTCAGGAATTCAGAATCAACAAAATAAACTATGATAAAAAATGATTTTTCTAAATTTCGGAAATTTGTTGATTTCTAATGATAAAGAACGCTTTTCAGAACCACGATTAACTAGAAAGAGGTTACCCAGCGTTTGAAATCATTGGTGGTCCCCTGATCTGAGACCACGAAAAATTCAATCGGACTACTAATTTGAAAAATTTAGTGGGTTAGTTTATTTTAATTTAGTTTTTAGTTATTTTAGTTTAGTTTAGTTTTTTAGTTTTAGTTAAATTTAGTTAAATATCCTAAACTTTCCTGTCCTTGAGAAAAACCACAACTAAATATAAATCACATAGTTTTATTTTATTTTAAAAAAATGCATTAAATTTTAGTCAGTTGACATAAATAAGCTGAAATAAAATATTTAATCAATAATTTTATAGTTTTTTTTAATTTACTATTTAATTTATAGCAAATTATAATTGTAGATTTTACTATGCTAACATTTTTTGATAACTGCCAAGTAAGTTTGGGTGGTTTCTAAAAGAGAGGAGGAAGTCACTCAAAGGCTTAAAGAGAATTAATAATAATGACTATCGACCAGTCAATTCTACGCTTACTGATTCTTGGAACCAGTAATTTTTTTTTTTTTTTTTTTTTCAATTCTACTGCTGTTACCGTACATTTTCGTTCATGGTTGGTATATTATATTTTCGCAAGATTGAGAAACAGTACTCGTTTTTTACAGTACTAAACGAACGAATTTGTTTATTTAATTTTCCGCATTTTCTAAACATAGAAACGAATTAGGGCAACTCTACTTCTTAAATAAAATTATATGCTTAAAAACTAATAACTAATGCCAAGTTTAATTCGCGGTTTTGATTGAAGCAGTATAAATACCAAAGAAGAATATGGGGGAAGGTTTGGTACGATGATGAATGGAGAAAGTAGATGAATTCAGTATTTCTTACAGTTAATCATAGATACTAGCAAGTCACAGTCACCAAAAGAGTTCCATGAAGACAGGGCATGCACAACACTAGGATAAACTTGCACATTCGCACTCTGAGGGAGGTTATGTCCATTATTTCGTTTTCAGTACGTTTCCTTAAAATGTTTGACCATCACAACATAAGGAATTACTATTGAAACCTTCACAGCGCGAGGAACCACCATACTACTGTAATTTTTTTTTCCTTACTTTTTTACTAAAATATTTTGTAAGTAGAACTCAAAGATCTATAAATTCGTTTTTATTTTATTCGTTTTTATTCTTTCGCATTTATTTTGTAATATTTTTAATTTCTATTTAAAAAGGGGTAATTTTCGACCTATTACCCCATGACTCTTTCAACAAAGATAGCATTCTTTTTTTTTTTTTTTTTTTTTTTTCTTATAATTTCGTGGTTTATCCATCTAAAGAAGGCAACTGAAAAAACTGTAATTATTAGATGTTCATTATTATTCTCCTATTTTTTAGTCCTGATAAACAAAAATTCAAGTAATTTTGATTCAATAATTTTGACCCCCCCACCCTTTTTTTGTTGTTGTTGTCGTGTCATGATCATGTAAAGCCTTTTTGAAAAAACTGCACGGTGATGTGTAATGGTTCGCTGTCTCTGCTATATATCCCTTATGTTATTCATAGGATCAGTCAAGATATGGACGAAGTTCTCATGCAAATATCAGTTCATAAATTCTTTCACAGGGACTAGGAGAAAAATAGTATAAGATTAATTGTGTCATCTTTCCCATTTTTCCCCCACTCTTTCAATATTAGCAATTGATGCTTTTGAAAAAAGCAACAGCTTCACTTCACCGGAGTCGTTATTGTTATTTTTTTTTCTTTTATGATTCCTTTGACTTTTACACCATTCAAAAGCTGTCATACTATCGCAAAATTCTTTTCCAAAGAAGGTATTTCTAAAATGAGTAAGTTTCGGCATGAAACTTTCTAAAGAATTGTTTTGGGATTTCTTTCTGACATATTTCAAAATAACAAAACAACAATAATTTCAAAATAACAATAAAAATATAACATTTAATATAATTTTTAAAAGTACATTATAACATTTTTTAAACCATAATGCAAATCAAATTATTTAAATATCGATGTGAAACCGTTTCAACCCTTGTTGATATGGGTTATTTTTGTTTAATATGGAACTATTTGGCTCCATTGTCTTAAGCGTAAAAAATTAGATAACATTTTATAACGTATAAACATTCTATATTTTAATGGCTAACGACTTATGTTTCTATAAACTAATAGCAAATAAGAAAAAATCATATGTTAAGCATATAGATTATGAAACACTTTCTAAAACTTCCTGAAATCTTTTACAAAACATTGTTATTTAGGGAAATAAGTTGTTGCTGTCCAAAATCAAATATGTATTCTAATACTTTGATTTGTCAGTTAATATATATATACTATATAATAAGGAAATTTAGTTTAACAAGAAAATGGGTAACAAGTTGAAATTTTTCTTTCAGCAATTTACACTAATAGATTAAAATATACTTGAATACTTTTGTTCAGTTGTCTAGTTCACCTAGTACTTTCATTTCACCCTGTATTTTGCCTTGATTACACGCCTACCTAAAATTTAATTCAAACGGACACTCTTTTAAATTTACTGAAATCGCAATTCCAGAAATTTTCATCTGTACATGACCATGTATTCATTTCTTAATTAAAGCATTTACACACACCATATAATATGCTTAAATTTAGTAAAACTTAAAAGTGCATATCATGATTAAAAAATGCATTTCATCTATCTATCAGCCATCATTGCTAATATCGAGCACTTAGAATAAAATATACTATTTGACTTTACCGTGAGTGACTTTTTTTTTTTTTTTTCAAACTTTACATTTTTATATTTCCTACTTCTTTTCTCTTGATCTAACAGTCTTCACATTGTTATTTTTTTTTTCCAGTGTGCATGATGCCGGAGATGCTTCATTAATGTATTAACCAAAATAGTGCTTGCACGCTCAATAGCTTTGAATTGCGTTTCTTTTAGAATTAGAGAAAAATATATAGTATTCAAAGAAAGCTGAAAACTGTGTTCTTGAAATAAATCATTTTTTGAAAAATAAAACTTTCATTGTTGTGTTTATTTAGATATGAGATGTCGAATTGCGAATCTTCTGTTCGATCAGGAAGACACAGAAATACAATCGATAAAGAAAAAGAGAATAATCATGCATTTAAGTGGATGATACGTCATTTTTTCTCGCGTGCAAACATGTAAGAATGTGATCGAAACACGAAAGATGAAACTTAAGGAAAAGAATTATGTACATAATTTAGATTTCTGAATATATTGTTTAATTGACATACAATCGAACTTTTGCTTTGAAATTTCGATAAGTCGACGCTATTTAAAGATTTTTTGCATTGGATAGCTGAGATTGATCTGTACAAAAGCCGTTTTTTACTTTTTTTTTTGTTTGTTTTATTTGCAAATATTTTTAATTAGCACACTTTCATTTTCGAAACCGGTTTCGAATTTAAAAAAATCTGCTATCAAAATCGAAAAAGTAAAAAACGGCCTTTGTACAGATCGATCTCAGCTAGCCAGTGCAAAGTAAAATCGTTTAAAAATATTGAAATGCAACCAAGGTATCTTTATAAATTTCTGTCATAGGCATCATTAGCGAACGGGTCTTTTCGCGTATTCGAAATAGCCTCTGGGTATTCAAATGGTCGTAAGTGACTTTTTACCGTGACCTTTTTTTTTTTTTTTTTTTTTTTCCAAACTTTACACTTTTATATTTCCTACTTATCTTCTCTTGATCTAATAGTCTTCACTTTATTTATTTATTTTTTTAGGATGCATGATGCGGAAAATATTTCATTAATGTACAGTCACCGCCAAAAAAATCTTGACACTTTCGATTTTTGGTGTTTTGTTAAATATCTAGAAATATACACAAGGAATTATTCTGAAACTCCTGGTGTGTAAACAAAATAGTACACGTCATATATTTTGACAAAGATTTTTCCCCGAAATCTAACAGGGGACCGTCAATAAATTGAAAAAGAACGAAGATCTTTTGGATCACCCTGTCAAAACTAATGAAGCAAAACAGTTTAAACTGCAGATAATGATTAAGTGGCTTATTGTGATAAGTTGTGTCGATTTTTATGAATATAGCTTGAAAACGCGTAGAGAAATTAAAGTTTTTATAAAAACGGTCCACAAATTTTCCAAGTTTTTTGCTTATAATTTTCAGAGATCTTCATAAAACACAATACTCTTTTCAGAAAATATGACAAACAACATTGCACATAACACCCTGTAATCAGAATTAAAAAATAATAAAAAATGTATGAAAAATGAACGGGTTTACTAAATAATTTTTTACTGCGCATGCGTCAACGCTATTAAAATTTCATTTGCATATTATGTTAGTTAAATGTATAGAGCAACTTTTGTGGAAGTCTCAAAAACATAGCTTGAAAACTATGAAAATTATCGTTAATAGAATATTGTCAAAATCCATTATTCCCAAAATGAAACAGAAAGATGAGGGACTGTATCCATATTCCATTGATTAGTGCCTACACAGTATTGCAGGTAACTATTATATTTGGATACAACTCCTTATCTTTTTGCTTTATTTTGGAAATAACGGATTTTGACCATATTCTATTGACGATAATTTTTAGAGTTTTTAAGCTATGTTTTTGAGGCTTTCCCAAAAGTTGCTCTATACATTTAACTATAATATGCAAATGAAATTTTAATAGCGTTGACGCATGCGCAGTAAAAAATTATTTAGTAAACCCGTTCATTTTTCATACATTTTTTATTATTTTTTAATTCTGATTACAGGGTGTTATGTGCAATGTTGTTTGTCATATTTCCTGAAAAGATTATTGTATTTTATGAAGAGCTCTGAAAATTATAAGCAAAATACTTGGAAAATTTTTGGACCGTTTTTATAAAAACTTTAATTTCTCTACGAGTTTTCAAGCTATATTCATAAAAATCGACACAACTTATTACAATAAGCCACTTAATCATTCTCTGCAGTTTAAACTGTTTTGCTTCATTAGTTTTGACAGGGTGATCCAAAAGATCTTCGTTCTTTTTCAATTTATTGACGGTCCCCTGTTAGATTTCGGGGAAAAATCTTTGTCAAAATATATGACGTGTACTATTTTGTTTACACACCAGTAGTTTCAGAATGATTCCTTATATATATTTCTAGATATTTAACAAAACATCAAAAATCGAAAGTGTCAAGATTTTTTTGGCGGTGACTGTATTAACTAAAATAGTGCTTGCACGCTCAGTAGCTTTGAATTACTTGATTTTCTTTTAGAATCAGAGAAAATATATATTGTTCAATGAAAGCTGAAAACTATGTCCTTGAAATAAAAGCATTCTTTGAAAAGTAAAAACTTTCGTTGTTGTGTTTATTTAGATATGCGATGTCGAAATGCGAATCTTCTGTTCGATCAGGAAGACATAGAAATACAATCGAAAGAGAAAAGAAAATAATCATGAATTTAAGCGGATGAAACATCGTTTTTTCTCGCGTGCTAACATGTAAGAATGTGATCGAAACACGAAAGATCAAACTTAAAGAAAGGAATTATGTACATAACTTAAATTTCTGAATATATTGTTCAATGGATATACAATCGAACATTTGCTGTGAAATTTCGATAAATCGATGCTATTTAATTTTTTATTTTATTTTATTTTATTTTATTTTTATTGAGCTAAGTAATGGTTTTAACCCTTTCGGGTCTGGTGTACTAATAATAGTACATGTCTTTTAATGGAGTATTATTTTGTTTTAAGAAACACTTTTGCTTTGTTAGTAATGTTAGTATATGTCTATGCATTTCCTATATGACTTCATTTATGTTTAGGCATTTAGTAATTATTATTATCATTTTGCTTAATTCTCTTTGCGTCGTTTGCTTTTATTTTAAAGATATATTTCAGCCTTTAAATTTAAAAGAAAAGTTATTTTCTTGAAAGAATCATGCATAATAACGCCAAAAAAGTATTTGAAAGTTGCAATATAAGCTAAATCTTATTATAATAAAATATTTTCTAAACATCTCCAAAAATTCTTCCTTCGCCTATTGTCATATGAATATGAATTGAATAGTACGCAAAACAACAGCATTCGTTAGCTTTCAGACAATGAAATATTCTTTGAACACTAATTAATATATTTGCTAATGTTAATGTTATTAACATAAAAATAATTTTTTCTAAAATGTGGAAAAAAATTCGAACCCGAAAAGGTTAAAGAAGGTATACTTTAACAATTTTTTGATACACTTCTTTTTTTAATTGTATAGTATCTCATTTCATCATATAAAATACGATGCACATATTAAACACATTAATAAAACATTAATTCAAATTGTAATCAAAGCTAGTTTGATATTTAGTAACGTAATGAAAATAGTTCTCATTACATTATATAAAATACCATACATTTATTTAACAATATTAATTCTACATTAATTAAAATTATAATCAAAACAAGTTTGCTATTTAGTAACGTATTGAAAGTAGTATTTCAAACATATAAAATATCATACATTTATTCAACATATTAATGCAAAGTTATAATAAATATTTACCTTTTTGAAATTTCCCTAAATTTTTCTAAATTAAAAAAACTCTTTCAACTTAATTTTTTTTTTTTTTTTTTTTTTTTTTTTTTTTTTTTTTAGATTACTAAGCAAATGATCTTAACCAAATAACTTTAACGAAATAACTGTACAAATGTGTATAAACTCTTCTCTCCCTGGGCCCACTTATGTGGACCTCCATTCTTTCCCTTTTTATTAACGATACTCAAATATAATTGTAAGTTCAATCTTTGATATGCTTCACTATTCAAAATTCGAAATATTCCAAATAGATTGAAACTTCTTTTCTGAAGTCAAATTGGAAAATAAATAATTCAATAATAATCAGTAATATTGCATTCCTACTTTGTGCTTCTAGAAAGATGGAAGTAAATTTTGTACGCTGAAAGCTAAAAAAAAAAAAAAAAAAAAAAAGCTTGCGTACAAACTTTAAATATTTGAAATAGTAGTTATAAAGATTTGTTTAGATAAAGTGCCCAGGAGCATTCAAGCTATTAAAGTTTCAAATAGATGTATAAATTCTGCTTCAGACTCGATGTCTAAATTTCAGCTATAATGCTATTTATTACTTTGCGTTTTCATATGAAGTGTATCGTGATTGTTTAAAGAATAAAGGTAATATTTATGCATGAAATTAAAATATTACTAAAAAAGATTTTTTTTTTTTTTAAGATATGTAATTTTAAAAGTTACTCAAACATATATGAAAGTAGAGTGTGATTATAAATGGATATCCCAACTTTACCGAGTTATTAAAATAAAACAAAATTGCGAAATAAGTTATTTTACCAACTCGGTATTTGGAGAGGCTCACATTAAACACTCATATGGCTATTTAAACTTTAGGCTGTTACTTTTCTTTCCTAATTAACAGGATATATTTTTTTTTGGAAATTCGAAAATGTACAGATATCTGCCAAGACCGATGCAAAACAAAAAAATAAAGTTGGTGTTCCGAAATACAAATGTACCGAAATATCTGAAAAAAAAAAAAATCACCTTAAATTGTCAATTTTCGAGAAAAGAGAAGAAATTCTCTTCTTGGTTTATTCGCATTTTTAGTAGTTTTTTTTTTTTCCTCAAGTGACCCTAACTTTATTGCGTAATAACCATTAGCGTTTTAAACGTGATAATTTTATATTAGTCTTATAGTCAATGTTAAAGGCACCTGAAAAAATTATTCATTTATATTATTATTTAAATATTTTTTATTATTATTTAAATAATTACCTTATATTTACGCGGAATCGCGTATTAACCCTCAATTGGAGGGTCTGGCGTACGAAAAGCATGCCAATCAGTTCTTTCTGGCTGTAGATATCAAACTAGCTCATCATAAGCTTTCACCCTTCCTCTTCCTCCTAGAAATATCGCCCGTGTTTAATCAACACGTCCTTCTTATACGACGTGTTGGTTTAATGCGTCTAGCCTATACGTTCAGTTTAACTTCTATTTTCCCCTTTAAACCAATTCTTGTGAACGCTTCACGTTGGCAAAATCAGCACTTTGCCCCTCCAAGTATCTCAAAAAAAGTTTCAGTGACTCCATTGCATAATTTACAAGAACTTAGAGAAGAACAGTCTTTTAACAGTGCATCTGATATCGTTTACTTCCTCGAACATGAAACTGACTCAGAATTGATGGAGACATTCTAGAACGTCCACAAGCTTCCCAAGCATTTTTCTTCTTCTTTTCTGTTATTTATCTAGTTTTTTTCCTTATTTTATTTTTAATATAGTTCCTGATCAGATTAGTAATATAAGCTAAGAGATATTTCTAAAAATTTGAAGCAGATGATGAAAAAATGAACTGGCATACTCCGTATGCCGCGCCGCCCTCCAAAATTGCACTGTACGAGGACCGCTCCAACTAAGGGTTAATCACGAGCGTCTTAACCTGGCTCGACTGTAATCCTTATTATTAGAATTTGAGTTCAATCATTCTTCTAACATTAATTCATTTTCAACGATAGAGAAGCAAATATAAAATAAATGGCATGTCCGTCAATATAGGAAGAATCCCGAATACTGCGATTTTGTTTTCAATAACATCCCAAAAACCTCCACTATTCATTATCTTACAAAACATTTCTCTCATCCTTTTCATGTGGAATGATTCTGAATCGCGTGTATTTTAATTCCAGCCTTCCAAATAAAAATTACATCTAACTTCTAATAGATAAGGAGACTTCATTCAAATCATATTCTATGAAGCGGTTATTGATTATTTCCTTACCCAAAATGTCAGATTTCTGGATTCTATTTTCGTCTAGAGTCGCTTTTGTAGCATCTCCAGATCATGAACGGCGGCGGTAGAGAAAATGCGATGTTTCTAAAGATTCAATTTCCCACTGAAAGTGGTTGTCTGTAACTCCCATTTCCAGAATCTCTTCTATTTTAATATTGAGAACTTTATAAAATGTTATCAAAAAATTTCAAACAGAAGTGTAATATATCTGTAGCAATTTGCAAATGTGTGTTTGAAAAAAGCTTATGTGCAGAGCTTGCATTTCTGAAGTTTATATGCACAAAGCCAAAATTAGGGGAGCGAAAGCATAACATGTGTTCCGGACGCCAGTGCAGAATGGGGGGAGGGGGGGACAAAAGAAGTTTTGATTCTTTTTTAGTATAGGTGCAGATTTAAGGTCGCCAATCGCCTCCTGGCAACTAAATTTTTTAATCTGGCGGCTAATTTTTGGCGTCTGAATCATCAACTTTTAGCGAAATTTGCGTTTATTCTCGCGACCATTTGACGAAAATTGCGTTTTTTTCTCAATCCTCTGACGAGAATCCCACATTTTTTCGAAATCTTCTGACGACAATCGAGTGTTTTTTAGCAATCCTCTAATCAAAATCGTGTTTTTTTCGCTGTCATTTGATGAAAATCGTGTTCTTCAGTGATTTTTTGATGAAAGTAGTGGCGTTTTTTAAGATCCAAAGATAAAATTAGCATTTTTCTGAGATCTTTTAAAGAAATTCGCGTTGTTTCTCCGCTGTTTCCCGTCGTTTCTTCATTTTTCTTAGAAATTAAGCCCTGGTGACGAATGGAATATCTTGGTTTAGGAGCCACCGACTCCTTAAACATTTTGGGAATCTGCACCTATAGTCTTTAGATATAAGAAATAAATAACGAAATTTGTGCAAAAAATCGGACAGTCAGATAATCCAAAGTAAAAATATATTCTTCAAACTTTGTACTTGTAATAGGGTTCTGTTTTATTTTAGGTAACCGCGTAGGAGCTTCAAAACAACGAATTCATCCAAGGTATTTGAAATAACAATACATAGTTACCAATTATCTTTGAATTGGTTAAATATTTCGGACGTTATAATGATTACTTTTTGTATGTTTTTTTTTTTTTTTTTTTTTTGCTACATATCTGTAAACGAACTATAAGAACTATGTGAGAATTACTGTGTAAGCTTATGTGAGAAATTCAAAACTTTTACAAAAGTTATCCTTAGAGTGGAACAATTATGAAATGGTACCAGTGTTTAATGGGTTACAATGTGCTACCGAAAACAAAAGAGATTAAGAAAAAAAAAATCGATTTTGTTTCGAAATAACTTTAAGATAATAGAAATTTAAGGCATTTATTAAGGTAAACATAGCATTATTTTTTCACTAAAACCTGTAATTTTGATTTATACGAGTGAGTTTGTGCACTATCAGTTTGAAGTGTAAATTAATTGTACACTATATTGCCATTGATTATGGGACACTTGCGATTTTAGACATTTTACTAAATATCTAGAAAACTACATTAGGAATCATCTCGAAACTCTTAGTGTATAAATATAATAGTATACGTCAGACATCTCCGTGAAGATTTTTTACCGAAACTCCATAGGGGACCGTCAACAGATTAAAAAAGAATGAATATCTTTTGAATAACCCTGTCAAAACTAATGTAGCAAAAGCGCTCAAACTCTAGATTATGATTGAATGCCTTATTGTAATACACTGTGTTCATTTTTATGCAAATAGCATGCATATTCGCAGAGTAATTAAGGTTTTTATAAAAATGTCCCTAAATTTTTCTAAGTTTTTCCCTTATAATTTTCAGAGTTCTTAATATAAAATAATATTTTTTTCAGAAAATATGACAAACAACATTGCACACAGTACCCTGTAATTAGAATTAAAAAATAATAAAAATTGTATGAAAAATGAGTAGGTTTACTAAATAATTTTTTACTGCGCATGCGTCAAAGATATCAAAATTTCATTTGCATATTATGTTAGCTAAATGTATAGAGCAACTTTTGTAAAAGTCTCAAAATTACAGCTTGAAAATTCTGAAAGTAATCGTCTATAGAAAAAGGACAAAATCTGTTGTTTCCAAAATGATGCAAAAAAAAAGGGATTTTAACCAAAAGTAGTCGTAACATCCCGTATTGTGTATTCTATATTGACACTAATCAATGAATATATGGATACAACCCCTCTTGTTTTTGCTTCATTTTGAGAATAACGGATTTTCAACTTATTCAATTGACGATTATTTTCAGAATTTTTAAGTTATGATTTTGTGCCTTTCACAAAAGTTGCTCTATACATTTAGCTAACATAATATGCAAATGAAATTTTGATATCGTTGACGCATGCGCAGTAAAAAATTATTTAGTAAACCAACTCATTTTGTATACAATTTTCATTATTTTTTAATTCTAATTACAGGGTACTGTGTGCAATGTTGTTTGTCATATTTTCTGAAAAAAATATTATTTTATATTAAGAACTCTGAAAATTATAAGGGAAAAACTTAGAAAAATTTGGGGCCATTTTTATAAAAACCTTAATTACTCTGCGAGTATGCATGCTATTTGCATAAAAATGAACACAGTGTATTAAAATAAGGCATTCAATCATAAGCTAGAGTTTGAGCGCTTTTGCTACATTAGTTTTGACAGGGTTATTCAAAAGATATTCATTCTTTTTTAATTTGTTGACGGTCCCCTATGGAGTTTCGGTAAAAAATCTTCACGGAGATGTATGACGTATACTATTATATTTATACACTAAGAGTTTCGAGATGATTCCTAATGTATTTTTCTAGATATTTAGTAAAATGTCTAAAATCGCAAGTGTCCCATAATCAATGGCAATATAGTGTATATCTATAAATATATAAAATATGTACAAAGATTTCATGTTTATTTAATTTTTAAAAATTAAAATATACGTTGATTTTAATTTTTAACCAAAGAAATGTTTAATAATCTGTGAACGGGATTGCTATAAAAGTTTTCTGTACAAGCCGGAAAACTGTCTAAGGCGAAATTTTACTTCAGTCCCATTCGAATCCGCCTTAGATATATTTCACTATCTAAGTATCTATTGTTTTCAATTCATTTTTTAATCAAGATTAAGCTTTTTGAATTCATTATTTATGAATATAAACTGTTAAATAAATACTCAGCGCATCGTTAACGTTTTATTTCATTTTATTTTTTAAGAGTTTATTGATTCATTCCTTCGCCAAAATGTCAGATTTCTGGATTCTATTTTCGGCTCGAGTCGCTTTTGTAGCATCTTCTGTTCAGATCATGAATGGCGGCGGGAGACAAAAGTGTGTTGTTTCTATATTTAGATTCCATTTTCCAGCGAAAGTGGTTGTCTTTATTTTCAATTTTCAACGTTGAAATTTTTATAAAAAAGTATCAAAATATTTCAAACTGAAAATTTTTATATTTTACTGGCAATTTACAACTAACTGCACTGCATTGTTTAGTTGCGAGGTTTGCTATTTTTTACCCAATAAAAATAATTTTACAAAAAGAAAAAAAAAAAAAAAAAGAAAAGAAAAGAAAAAAAAAAAAAGAAAAGAAAAGAAAAAGAAAGAAAAAAAAACGAAAAAAATCCATGCATAAAGCATAACTTATGAAACATTTCTCAACATATTCAGAATAATGTCAGCAAACATCACCGTTTAGTTAAAGTGATAAATGATTTGGAAAAACGCAGATGTCGATTTTAACATATTTGCAATAATGCAATACCATTTAAAATACATTGAAAAAGAAAAAGAAAAAAAAAATCCCTGTCGGCTTGGCCTATAGGCGGAGGTAGATTTCAAAGAGTGCTCATTTCAACAAAAAAAAAAAAAAAAAATGATTACAGATAAACCCAGTTTAACAACTTTATTTGTCCTCTTTTGAAAAATTTTTAATTTCATTTTTCTGTAAGGACTGGTTTTATCAGAATCATCTTAAGCTAAATTCGGATCAAATGCCCATTTTGACAATATATTTTGAAATAATTCTGACTTTATTTTTAAAAAATCGACAAATACCGTACATTATATAGTTCCTAAATAAGAAAAGACTGTCAATTGAATGCGTTTGAGAGCAAAATTGAATTTAAAAATGAGTTATAAAATAACCAATTTTGAATACAACCTCAATTCTTAATCATGATAGCTTCGGGAAATTTTGCGCGAGAGCCCCCTTTGACAGCATTTTAAAAAATATATTCAGCCTTTATAATAATAATAATAATCATAATAATAAAAAAACTGAACAATGCGGGACATTACACAGCTCCTAAATAAAAGAACCTGTCAATTGGATGCGTTTGAGAGCAAAACTGAATTTAAAAATGAGTCAGAAAAAACGCAATTTGTTATTTCAATGCTTCCTCAAATTTTCAATCACGTTAACTTCTCGAAATTCTGTTCAAAATACCCTTTTTGGCAGCCTTTTTTGAAATATATTCTCTCTTTATCAAAAAATTGACCAATGCGTCATATTATACAGTTCCTAAATAAGAGGATCTGCCATTTGGATGCGTTTAAAATAAAAAATGAATTTAAAAAACGATTCAGAATGTAAGCAGTTTGGATTAGAGGTTTTTTTCTCCAACTTCAATTTTTGTTTAATTTATTTTTGCTATACGAAATGATCCTATGAAAAACTTGTCAATACAAAAGTTGTAGATATTATTGAGAAGATGTAAAATAAATTTAATTGGATTTGATAGTTTAAGAATTGACAAAGTTATGGATTTTTTTTCTTTTTTCAAACCCCTTTTAATTTTCGTTTTTAATTTTTTTTTTTTTTTTTTTTTTTTTTTTTTTACCGGTAAGAGTTAGCCCTATCAAAAACTTGCAAATACAAAAGTTTTAGATAATTTTGAGAATATCTATAAAAAATTTAGATGGATTTGATATCTTGAGAATTAACAAAGTTATGATTTTTTTCTGCCCAAAATCCTATTTTTTTCGCCTCTTGAGCCCATTTTTAACTTTATCAAAAATCTGTCATGCATAAACGTTTGGCCCATAATTTAGAAGCAATATAAACTTTAAACTGATTCGATATCTATTTTCATTAAGAAGTTATGGGTTTTTTTCTGTTTTCACAAAAACGCCCCCCATTTCGACCCCCTTGGTCCGATTTTGCCCATTAACGAACTTAGCCGAGATTTTATCCCCTTCGATTTTATGTACCAGTTTGATGGAGATTGGTGAAGAATTATAGAAGTTATCGTGTCCATAAAAAAGTGAGATATGTATATATATATATATCTAAACTGGTGCGAATGCAATAGGTAGTATTTCATACGAAATCTATCTAAAACCACTGATCATAACTGAATTTTTTTACAGTGCCTGAAAACAGCGCCGTGCGAAAAGGAGGGGGGCGGTAAGCCCGGGCGCGGAAATTTACCGGGCGCTGAATTTAAACTATCAATGTCATTTTTAGCCTGTCAGGTTGGTTGAATGGGGTTTTATGGCGCAAGGTCCCCTGTGGGACATGCTGCGCCAATTTTAGCCTGTCAGAAGAAAAATTTGGGAGGGAGGACGCCAAATTCTAACTTTCAACCGGGCGCAATTTTCACTTCGTACTCCCCCGCCTGTAAACAAACTTTTAATGCTACATACAGTAAAAACCAAGGCAACACTAGATACCGGGCTTGATCATTCCTTTCATGACGTCACAAAAGGTGGCTGATTGACATCCAGCGGCTGGTACAAAACGATGGGTGCGTCACTTTGAGCCCTGTTTGAACCAATCGCAGATAGCGGCCAGCCACCTTTTGTGACGTCGTTATAAGGAATGAGCAAGCCCGGTATCTAGTGTAGCCCTGGTAAAACCTCTGAAGAAAAAGAATTGCAGTTAGATGGCGCTACGCGCTATGCAATTTCGTTGACTTCAACTTCCACTTTTAGAACACTCTGAAGTTTGTAAACAGAGTGTAGACGATTTCCGTTTTGATTCGAATGTTTTGATTTCGAGAAAAGATGTGACAATTAATTTGAGAATTGATATGTAATGGAACATTGTGTCTCCAGATGATTTAAACTTGTGTAAATATGTACAAAGAACTGTAAATACTTATTTTATCTCATTAAATAATTAGTTAAAGAAACGTTCGAAGAAGATATTTTCAATTTCGATTTTCACCTATGATACGCATTGTGGATTTTTACGATAGATTATTCCTTTGAATTCAGAATGCTTTTTTAGATTTTATGATTACATATTTACGTATGATTTACTCGACCTTGATTTTCGAATGAGAAACCTTGATTTGAAGACATGATATATATATTTTTTACAATGGTGCATATAGAGGCCGGGAACGAAATTGAAATATGATAAATACAGAAGATTATTATTGATTGCGAAGATTTTTAAAGGTAGTGTTTCCGAAGATTTTTAAAGGTAAGAGTTTTATAATTTTATTTTGATGTGTTAATTATGGCTAACCTAGAAAAGCTAAAGAAAAACAGAACAATTTTAAGAAGTTCTGTCACGAAATTGATAAATAATATAGAGACTATATTAAAAAATGATACCGTTAATATTGATTCTCTTGAAGAATCTGTTAACCAATTAAAAATTAAATCATGTAATTTAGATGAAATAAATGAAAAAATAGAACCACTTTTGAATTTAGACGAATATGAGAATGAAATGAATACAGTATATGACTATGCAGACAAAATATCCTTAACGAATTTTCGCGCTGAAAAGAAACTTAAAGAAAATAAAAACATTATTCCTTTGAACAATAGTTCGGTTAATGATTCTACCCCCAATAATGAAAATAAATTTGTGAAACTGCCGAAATTGAATATACAGAAATTTTATGGCGATTGCACACAATTCACCAACTTTTGGAATACTTTTAAAGTATCGATAAATGATAATAATTCACTGACAAAAATTGAAAAATACAATTATTTGCGAAGTTACTTAGGTTCATCTGCTTTAAACGCCATAGAAGGCTTAGAAGTTTCGGAATCAAATTATGATGTAGCACTTAAAATTCTTGAAAGTAGGTTTGGGAATAAAGAGATGATAATCAATCATCATTTAAATAAATTGTTAAATTTATCTCCGGTTTATAAATCTAGTGATACTTCAAAATTACAGAAACTTCATGATGATATTGAAATTAATGTAAGATCATTGACCACATTGGGACTCGAACCACAGGCTTACAGCTCTATGCTTTTAGCCGTAGTTTTGAAATTGCTACCATTAGATTTAAATTTTGAATTTAACAAGCAAAACATTAAATCTTCATGCAACCCTGATATAAACAAATTACTAAATTTCTTGCAAACCGAAATTAAAAATCGCGAATTAGCTTTTTCGTTTTCAAAATCGTTTCAGATTAGAAGTAAACAAACAAAAATTTACGAAATCTCCTAAAAGAAAATTAAACTTTTCATCCGCGCATGAATTAATGACTACAGTTTCAGACAAAAAGAACACAGAGAAACAAAGTTGCATCTTTTGTAAAAGTAATCATTTGTCAGAAATATGCAATGTTTTTGATCTTGATAAAAAGAAAAATATTTTGAAATCGCAAGGTAGATGTTACCTCTGCCTTTTGCCAAAACACCGGATCAAGGACTGTGTTTCTTAGATACGATGTACGACATGTCAGGGTAGACATAACAGAGCTATTTGTAAACAGTCTAATTCACCAAATAAAACAAGTTGTATAGATAAAAATTTGGAAACAGCGAATGCACAAAATGAAACAACTAATGAAATTATTTCGGCTATTTCGTGTATTGGAAAAAACCGAATTTTCTTGCAAACTTGCTGTGCGAAAGTAAAAAATAAAAATAAAGAAGTTTCTGTTCGATTATTATTGGATACTGCTGCAATGCGAACCTTTTTAACTCGAGAAATTGCTGATAAATTACAACTTAAAATATTGAGAAAGGAAAAATTATCGGTATTCACATTCGGAAGTAAAATCCCAATTGAAAAAAATTATGATGTTGTTAAACTTAAATTAGAAAATAAACATTTTTCGAAGTCTAATTTAGAAATAGAAGCATTGGTAACAGACGAAATATCTGGATCTGACATCCCTCCCCCTGAAGTAAAAGAATTTGGTGAAATGAGTATCTTACAGAATTTAACCCTTGCTGACTCACCACAATGTCAAGACCCTATTTCCCTTCTAATAGGAGTCGATGACTATTATGATATAGTAACAGGTAACATAAAACATTTAAACAAAAATCTTGTTGCTGTTGAAACCATCTTTGGCTGGTGCCTCCAAGGTAGAAAAAGCGGAAACCAATCTTCATTGATTTTAAACGTAATTATTGAAGAACACTTAATTTCTGATCAAATAAAAAAATTTTGGGATCTTGAAACTTCAGGACTTATTAATATTAAACAAGATTCTGACCCTTTTGAAAATGAAATAATGAAAAATTTTGAACGCGATATTAAATATGAAAACAAAAGATATAAAGTTAAATTGCCCTGGAAACTGGAGAAAGGGCGTCTGGATGATAACAGAAAAATTGCAGAATCTCGATTAGTTAAATTAAGTAGAAGATTTGTTAGAAATCCCCAGTTGTTTTTTGAATATAAAGATGTATTAAATGATTATTTAAAACAGGGAATCGTAGAATTAGTTCCTAATTCAGGAGATAAGGGGCATGTTGAATTTTATTTACCTCACAGAGAAGTGATAAGAAGAGACCGCGTAACAAGTAAATTAAGGATTGTGTTTGATGCATCAGCTCATGATTTAAATTCACAATCTCTCAATAACTGTCTTCACACAGGTCCTAATTTGTACCCAGAAATCTTTGATATTTTGTTACGATTTCGATTAAATCCAATTGCCTTTACAACCGATATAAAACAAGCGTTTTTGCAGATATTAGTAGATGAAGAAGACAAAGACGTATCTCGATTTTTGTTTTCAGAAGACCCTTTTGATGAATCTAACCTTCCTCAAATATATAGATTTACTAGAGTTTTATTTGGGGTAAATTGTAGTCCATTTTTGTTAGCAGCCACAATAAAACACCACTTAAAGAAATATATCAAAAAATATCCAGAAACTGTCGAGTTTTTAAATGAAAATATTTATGTAGATGATGTAATTGGAAGTCAATCTTCTGTCGAGCAAGCTTTATCCACTACATTAGAGTCTATAGCTATTTTTAAAGAAGCTAGTATGACATTACATAAGTGGCACACTAATTCAAAATCCTTAAAAGAATTATGGAAATAACGATGTAATTTCCAGTGATAATTTGGAAACATCTGAAACAGAAAATGTTCCTTACAAAGTTTTAGGAATAGCATGGAACAGTCTAAACGATTTTTTGTATTTTGACACTCGTGAATTAGCGGCGTTTGCTTCTAAAAGAATTGACACAAAGAGGTATATTTTGCAAGTTTTGGGTCGAGTGTTTGATCCTATTGGATTTTTAGAACCCTTCACATTAAGAATAAAATGTTTGCTGCAAAAAATTTGGTCATTAGGCATAGATTGGGATGAGGCCATCCCAAAAGATTTAATCTCTCTTTGGAAAGACTGGTGTAGTGAAATTCCTCAAATATCTGAATTGTCTATTCCTCGACATTATTTTTTCGAAATTCCAAACGAGAAAATTGCCAGTTTGCAGTTGCATTTATTTTCCGATGCAAGTACAATAGCCTTTGGCACAATTGCCTATTTACGTGTATCGATCTCTGAAAAAGACATTCGAACAGTTTTCGTAGCTTCTAAAAACAGAGTGGCTCCTTTAAAAACTCTCACTTTACCAAGACTGGAATTGATGGCTGCATTATGTTCAGCTAAATTAAGCTGCAGCATTTTGAAGGCGCTACATCTAAAAATTCCATGCATTTATTGGACGGACTCAAAAATTACATACTTTTGGATTAAAGGATTACCTGAAAAATTCAAACCATTTGTGCGGAATCGTGTTGAAGAAATTCGTAAGCTGACATCCCCTTCTGATTGGCATCATTGCCCAGGGGCAGACAATCCCGCAGACCTTGTCTCAAGAGGACCAAAAGTCTCCAAATTCATCAATAATCCTACTTGGTTACTTGGGCCAAAATGGCTTAGTTTACCCCCTGAATTTTGGCCAAAATCTGAAGATAAAGAAATAATTGATGAAGATGAATTAGAATACAGGAAAAAACCCAATGACATATTGCAGTGCGAGTGTATAACTGAAGAAATTAAAAATCCTATCTGTATAGAAAAATTTAGCAATTTGGAAAAAGTAATAAGAACAACTGCTTGGGTAAAAAGATTTGTAATAAAGCTGAAAAAATCTAATGCAGTTAGCGGTCCACTAACAACTGAAGAATTACTAGAAGCTGAAAAATACTTAATACGAAGTGAACAGAAGCAATTTTTTAAAGAAGAATTTGAGTCTCTTAGAAATAATAATTCAGTAGAAAAGAATTCACCCCTATTCAACTTTGTTCCATTTATAGATGAATCAGAAATCATACGTTTAGGAGGAAGACTAGAATTTGGTGATCTTCCAACAGAAGAAAAACATCCAATCATTTTACCTAGACATTCCTGGTTAACGACGCTGATTGTACGTCAAGATCATGAAAAGATGATACATGCAGGAATTGCTCACACTTTGACAAAAATTAGATCTCGATATTGGATTCCGAAAGGAAGACAGTTAGTGAAAAGTCTCATTAAAAAGTGCCTCATTTGTCAAAAATATCTTTGTAAACCTGCAGACCAAATCACAGCCCCTCTACCTAAAGATAGAGTGAATGAAGCTCCCCCATTTTCAATTTGTGGTTTAGATTTTGCGGGACCTATTTACGTGAAAAACTTCGGTGAAATTAAGAAATCTTACATTGTCTTATTCACTTGCGGAGTTACCAGAGCTTTGCATCTAGAACTTGTTACCGACATGACTACAGATTCTTTCCTCCTTGCTTTTAGACGATTCTTAGCTCGAAGAGGAAAATGTAAAGTCATTTATTCAGATAACGCGGAGACATTTAAAAAAGCTAAACAAGAAGTCGATAATTTATACGACGTCATTTCCAACAATCTCTTTTTGAAATTTCTTGCAAGAGAAAGAATCGTTTGGAAAAATATCATTGAAAGAGCTGCATGGTGGGGAGGCTTCTACGAAAGACTTGTGAAATCAGTCAAGGAGTGTCTACGAAAGATTACTGGAAAAGCTCTATTGAGCTATGAAGAAATGTCGACACTACTGGTTGAAGTAGAAGCTGTCCTCAACTTGCGTCCTTTGACATATGTGTATAACGAATATGATGAACCTCATCCTCTCACTCCAATGGATTTTTTGAATTTTGGTAAAGAACTTTCACTTCCTATTAACTTTTTCGATGTAATTGAAAATGGTTCAAAAAGATCGGCACTTCTCAAAAGAAAAAGATACCAATCACTACTACTAAAACAACTTTGGTCGAAGTGGAACAAACAATATCTTCTAGATTTAAGAACATTCCATTCATCGAAAAATCCCAATTCACATACACCACTAAAAGTGGGTGATGTTGTCTTGATCGAAGGCGATATAAAAAATAAACTTCTCTGGAAACTTGGCAGAATTCAGAGAGCGATTCCAGGTAGAGACAACAACATTCGCTCATATGAAATAAAGACAGCCAATGGAGTGCTGAAAAGATCTGTCCAACATTTATATCCCTTAGAAATTATGGACTAATGAACATTAATAGACTTTCTTTCTTTTTTATCTCTTTTAGAACTCTAAAAGTTTTCTTTCTTTTTAGTTATTCTGTTTACTTTGAATGCAGTATTATTTGAAGCTTAGCATAAGTAAGTATATTAACTGTTTGAAAAAGATTGTCATTTTTATTGTGTTAATTGCAGGTAATATTTTTCATTTATTATATTGTTTGAATTTTATACTTTTTTGTTTATAATTAATTGATTTTGTTAGATTACTTTCTTTAGATGGAATTGATATTTTTTATTTGAAATTGATATTTGCATTTGCATTTGAATTTTGAAATTGTATCAGATTACTGAACCACTGATATGAAAATTTTATTAGATTATTGAAAATACTGATATGAAAATTTTTTATTTTCATAATAGAATTTATTGATGAACTCTGTAAGAGTTCAGGTGGGGAGTGTGAAGAAAAAGAATTGCAGTTAGATGGCGCTACGCGCTATGCAATTTCTTTGACTTCAACTTCCACTTTTAGAACACTCTGAAGTTTGTAAACAGAGTGTAGACGATTTCCGTTTTGATTCGAATGTTTTGATTTCGAGAAAAGATGTGACAATTAATTTGAGAATTGATATGTAATGGAGCATTGTGTCTCCAGATGATTTAAACTTGTGTAAATATGTACAAAGAACTGTAAATACTTATTTTATCTCATTAAATAATTAGTTAAAGAAACGTTCGAAGAAGATATTTTCAATTTTGATTTTCACCTATGATACGCATTGTGGATTTTTACGATAGATTATTCCTTTGAATTCAGAATGCTTTTTTAGATTTTATGATTACATATTTACGTATGATTTACTCGACCTTGATTTTCGAATGAGAAACCTTGATTTGAAGACATGATATATATTTTTCTACACCTCGATCATCCATCATAATAGGGACCGAACATGCATCGTATAATTGTGAATTTATCAATAAATACCTAGTTTAATATGTAACATCGCAATCAAATTGCTATTATGACTATTTAAACTCCTAAATAAATATCTAAATTATAATTACTCATGGAAAAAAATATATTTTTTTAAACTAAAAATTTGCTTAGTGAAAATATGGCAGTGATTCCCCCCCCCCCCCCCCCCCATCCTTTGAAATTAGACAACAGTTAATATTCCTGTTCTCGAAATGATGACAAAAAGGGTTTTGTCGCCTAAAATATGAAGAATAGAAAATGAATCCGGTTTAAAAAATGAAAGTGCACGTTTTCTTTAGAATATAGTCACTTTTATCACAGTCGAAACACTTCAGTTGTGTAAAATTAGAATCTTATTTATTTTTATATTACTATTTAACCGTTTACACGCCGAATTAATATCGCAATGTAATTATGATTTTGTTTTTCCTATATTACAGCTTCAAATGTTTTAATTTATGCATGCAAATTTAGAAAAAAAAAATCTGCAGTTTTTTTGGTTGTTTTCATTTCAGTGTTCGCATCTTGGAACATGATTATTGATTGACAGCTTGGTGCAAATATAACAAATTATTTTCTGCTATATGCTATTGTATATTGTTCTTGAGTATTTTTTCGAATTCTAAAAACATTTAGATTCCTAGAAGTCAAATATAAATAATATAGAGAAAACGATAAAAGCAAATAATATATTTTTTTATGCAAATTAATGAATTAACATCAATATTTTTTTTTCAAACGTTCAAATCAACCTTATATTTTATAGGAAAATTAAAGGCTTCGTTATTTTGTTGGAAAATACATGTTTTGTATTAAAAATAATGCAATGTTCCCATCTGGGAACATTGGCGTTTAAACGGTTAATCGAATGTACCTCATTTTGTAAAATGTCACTCCAGATAAATTTCTTGTTTAGCATTATTGATCTCATTTATTACAAACGCACTACTATAACTATTGTCGATTTAGTATTTTTTTAGGAAATCAGGTGTTAGAAATGATAATTTTTTTCTGCTAAATTATTTCAACTACTCCTAAAATTATTTTTTTCTAGGTTTGTTTTTTAAAATCAATTATCTTTTTATGAATCCAAAAATAATTAATATTAGACTTTTATCTTTTGAAAATAAAGATGAACTTTGCAAAAATAGAACTCAATTGTTTTTCCAATCATTAACTCGACAAAGTGGCTATCAGACATAGAGATGGGAATGCTCGAAAAAAACCCAGAAAAGTTTGGGAAAAAAAAAACAGTTTTTTTTTTCGGGTTTTTTCCGAAGGCTTATTTTCCAAACCTGAAAAATTGAAATTTCATTTGTAAAATAATATATTGAAAATTTTGTAATAGCTACATTCTCATACGTTTTATTTTATTTATTTTTTATATTCAGTAACCTACATGAAAATTTTAATGTAGTTAATCTGATCTCTCACCAAAAATCTGTTTGAGAAGACTTGAAAGGATCCTTCACATTTTTTTCTGCTTTGAAACACAAGACCCTTCACAAAATTTCTCCTGAAAATAGACATTAATCACCAAATTTAATCTTTCGCAATTGCAATGAATGATTGAAGAAAAAAACTTTCATGCCATACAGCAGCTGAATCTTATGAAGTTGTATATATGTATGAATAACCTTATTAAAAATGTCTAAATAGGAATCTAAATATAGTAGTAATTTCTAATTCACAAATTCCGATTATATTTTGTACAAGAATATACAAAAAGTTACAAAGACAGGACTACATAAAAAAAAATCTATATATGTAATTAAATGCAACTTCTCTTGTTAAAAATGAATTCATATGCAACATTATTTCAATAATATGCCGATTAATGGAAATGGTGAAATAAAAAATGTAACATAAAATTTGAAGCATCCATTTATTACTTTCAAGAAGTATCTTTACAAGAAGAAAGTATTAAATTCGTGAAAAATTTGACTCCCAGTTTTTGGTGGATTTATGTTTCAGAAGGTCTTGAAAAAGATTTGGTAATTTTTAGAAAATATCTGTCACTTTGTGAGTCTGTATATGACAAAAATTTTATGAGCGCTCTATCTCAAGAACTTAGTGTTCACTCTAGAAAAAAAAAGGGCAGAGTGCTAGTAAAAAAAAGGGGCACAGTTGAAGCTGAAAAGGGGCACTTTTCTCAGCGAAAAAGGGCATCGTTTCTTTAGAAAATGTACAGCTTCGTAATTGATATAAAAATGTTATATTGCATATTCATCATTGTTTATAATCACATTTAATAACAAATACAGATATTTTTTTCTTAATTGAATATTTCAAAGATCTAGTAAATAATTTTGGTTCACATACCTATACTGTAAAACTATTAGCCACATAAAATTATCAGTTTTATGAATAACTATTAGTTTTATGGATATGACAGAAGTTTTAGAGGTAATAGAATTTAGATGTTAATTAGTATTACTGTAAATCACCAAATACAGATTATAAGCCTTGTGAGCTGTGGAGGGAAGGGGAGCAAAGAGGTAAAAGCAATTTTTTTTTGGGGGGGGGGGAGGAGGGAGGATATTGATTATTTATATTAGTAAAAATTTTAACATTAAGACAGAAAAAATATTAAAAAATACAATACTTTAAATTTGGTGTGCTTGATAAACGGAGAAGCGGAATTTAGATGATTAGTTATTTGTTGTCACAATGAATTGACAAACAGTTGCAAGAAAAAGAAGTTTTTTTTTTGGGGGGGGGGGAATCGGAGAAGAGGTTGATTAGATTGAATGATTGATTATTCACATTGTACTGTATGTTTATTTCAATATTTTATACAGATTTATGTATACATTAAAATTTACAGTTAGAATAGAAAAAATTGTAATCCCAGTGGCAGAATTATCTTCAAATGTCTGCAACACTAATCATTTTCAAAAATAGTTTGCAAGATGCTATAATAAGGTTCATACTCATTTTCCAAGAAAAAATCCCCTGATGTATTTTCGGGCATGTACAATTTTCCCATATCAACAATTAATGACATTTTATCATTACATATAATAATAAAGCACATGAACAGCAATAATTGCCCCCAATTTCCCAGCATAGACTCTTTTGGCAGTTTTCCTAGGTTTGGGAAATTTTTTCCATTGTTCCCTGAGATTCTCCTGACTTTTACAACCTAAAATTCTTCCACTGATTTTCCCAGGAATCCCATATTCCTCTGAGTATGAGCCCTGTATAATTATACATAAACGTATTATATAAATAGAATATAAATATATTCTTTGTGCTTTTGTAATGCTAATTATGGCAATATATGTGCGTATGTAAACTTTCTGTCATTTATTAAAAAAAAAAAAAAAAAAAAAAAGGAACAAAAAATTTTATTACCGGTATTTTTTTTTTTTTTTTTTTTTTTTTGCTTTGTTTTGCCTTTTTTTTTTGACGAAATTTGCCGTTTTATCGTGATCTTTTAACGAAATTTCCCGTTTTTCCGCGATCTTTTAACGAAATCTGACTTTTTTGGGGGGGGATAATTTTGGCAAAATCCCCCCCCCCCCTTTTTTTTTGCAATTTTTTGACGAAATCTGTTTTGTGTGTGATTTTTTAACAAAATTTGACCTTTTTTTTTTTTTTCAATTTTGATGAAATCTATCGTTTTTTGCGGGATTTTTTTTTCTGATGAAATTTGCGTTTTTTGATAATTTTCTGACGAAATTTATCATTTTTAAGAGGCTTTTTTTTTTTTTTTTTTTTTTTTTTACTATAATGAATTTTGGTGTTTTTAGCGAAATTATGATGAAATTGTCTTTCTTCCCGCAATTCTTTGAAGAAACTGACTTTTTTCGCGATTTTTTAAGAAATTAGTCGTTTTTTCGCGATTTTTAAAAGAAATTTGCCAGTTTTTCGCAATGCTTTGATAATATTTGCGTTTCTTCTCGCGATCTTTGGACGAAATTCAGACTTACTCCATAATATTTTGACGAAATTACGCATCGCACGGGACGCATTGAGCTATTTTTATTCCCCATGACCGACTTTTTGCGTAATTTATGCGTTATATCGCGTCCGTGGCATCGCTGAGTCTGCAGGTGTCCTTAAAAGTCTGCGACGCCTGTCGCAGTTTCGCGCACATTCTGCCAAGGTGATTGTAACATTTTAAGAATTCAAATTTAACGTAAATAATTTTAAACATTTAACTAAATTGTGGAGCTGATTAAAACGAAGAAAAGAAATTTCAGAAAGGGGGTGGGGGTGGGGAGATACATACATTTGAAGAATCAGAAATCTGTTAAAATATAAAAGGTTGTATATCGACTCATGCGCTTAATTTTACAAAACTTTAGATTCAGTTACACCAATTCAGTTTAAATATAAACTCGATGTTTAGTTATTGGTATATATTGTCCAACAGATGCCGCTGCTATGCTGCATTATCCATGATTTCCACAATATCTCTACTTAAAGAACTAATGTACGCATCTTCATAAAACTTCAGATTAAGTGAAAATTTGGTGCTGATTACTTTTAATGTGTAAATCGCTCAACAGATGACGCTGCTATGCTGCATTATTCATAATTATTGCAATAGCAATCTCAAGAACTAAAGGACGATTTTTCATTAAACTGCAGATTCAGTCAGTTCCTGATATATATCAATGTTGTTTAGTTTTTGGTGTAAATTGCCCTATAGGTGGTACTACTATGCTGCATTTTTCATGATTTCAGTGTAGCTGATTAATTGAATGTTTTTTCAGAGTGTTGAATCTAAAACTGATTTCCATAACATACAGTAATATTTCAAAACATGGGCAGTTTGCATTAGATAAGTACAACTGCCATGAAAAAAAAAAAAAAAAAAAAAAAAAAAAAAAAATCCATGTTTTATTACAAGTAACTATGTTCCAAATTATACTTTCCTCTTTGATTTAAATTTTAAATTTTAGTAGTTGTTTGAAGTATAGTATAAGTTTATCTCTGTATGGAACTGCTTTTGTTCATTTCTCAAATTCCTTGCATTTTCTATTTGGAGGGTTCTGTTTTCATAATTTTTGAGTTCCACTCTTAGATTGAAATTGCCATACGGAAGCATTGAATATGGTTTCTTACTCAAGAATGTGATGCAGTAAACCTCCATAACGGACACTCCTGAATAGCGAACACCTCTATTTAACGGACAATTTTCCAATCCCCACTCCCAAAATCTAATTTTTGTATGTTTAACTTCTCAATAACGGATATTCCAAATAGCGGACAGTAATTTTGGTGATAAAAGATGAAAAATTGTTTTTTAACAAGAAAAAAAATATAGTAAAAATCCTTTAAATTTATCAGGGTCACAAATTTTGTGATCGCAGACAAATGTAGGGGGTAGGCTGGAAAAAATCCCCCTCCTACGTCCAGTGTTGGATTCAGGGAGTGACCCAGGAAGGATATTCCAAAGAACATTCAATTTAATAAATTTGATATTGTGTTACGGTCGAAACAGAAAGCGTGGATCATCAGTCTTGTGGCATTGTTTTCGACAACATAAATTAAAAATAAAGGTTGTAAACCACATTTTCCATACTAAAATAGTTGCTTTACTTAATCGAAAAACATCTGCCTATCAATAAAGATAAATTTTCAGTTAAAAATTAGTCGTGTCAAAAAGCTTTAAGAAACGAAGCGTGCAAAGAGTTCCTACCCGAAGTCAGTTCGGGCAACACAGTTAAGGGGTTAAAGATCGCATTGTTGATTTCATTTGATAATAAGATGAAAAAACGACTTGATTTCGGACAATGCAAGTCCTCATTCAAAACATATAAATTTGGCAATGTTAAAATTTTTTTTTGTCCCCCCCCCCCCCCCCCCGTAAACACAACTTCTGTATGCCAACCACTTGGTCAAAGCGGTAATCAGGGCCTGTTTACTGAATAGGCCCGTGAAGCCCATGCTTACCCACTGAAACAGAAAAGGGCCCCCAAACACTTTTCATAGCTAATTTTTAGAAGAAAAATAATCAATCCGAATAAAAAAAAAAATTCTTACAAAACTGTTTTTTTTTTTACTTTACTATGGAGTAATTAGTAAATCATAAACCATATTTTGAAATTCAAATATTCTCAACTGTAGTTCCACATCGGTAAATGACAAAATTAATTGCTTATATATAATTTTCTATGAAATAAAATAGTCTTTGATTTGGGTACAGGTAGTTATTTTAATTTAATATTAATAGTGTTATATTTAGTCGAAGTTTTTATTATAAAATTTCAAATTATCGAGCATACAAAAAAAAGGATTTAATGTTATTAAAATTGGTTGAGTAATAGGGGGCCCCCTGTGTGACGTTGGGCTTCCCTTACTTCTAAGTCTTAAGCGGGCCCTGGCGGTAATACACAATTTTAAAGCCTGTTACAAAAAGATTTTATCTCGCAGCATTCTTTTAAAATTAGATTCCATGAATACATTTGAGAATTGCCTAAAATTTGTTAATGCTCTCAATACTATAAGTTGGATTTCTTCAGCTGTAAAACATTAAACTGGAAAATGTAGGACAATGTTTCAGAAAAGTAGGATTTACATAAAAAGAAAATGAAACACATTTCCGACACAAACGAAGAATTAACGAAATAAGTGAATTAACGAAATGTATCAGGAGTGAAGAAGCTGCCGAATGGAAATGACAATTTTCATTATTATTGTTGCAGAAGTATTAGTTGATGTATCCGATTACATTCCTTGAGAATTTTCAACAAGAACTGACTTTATTAATGATGATGAAACAGATACTGAAATTGGACATGCTTCTTGCAATATCAGGAATTTCCAAGAAGCAGGAATATACAGTGAGCAATTGCAAAATTTTATTATTAAAAAAAGTTGATTCAGAAGGATTAAAAATACTGACACAGTTGAAATTTCACAATGAAAAAAAAAATTACATGTAATCGCAAGCAAAAACAAACTTTTGTGATATTTTTTTTTTTTTTTTTTTTTTTTTTTTGTAAGAATGTAATAAACAGTGGATAAAAGTTATACATAATTTTAATTCAGTTTTCTTGCTTAAAAAAATAATTTTAATGCCTGATTAATCATATAATAAAGGTTTCAGGATATATAAAATTCAGTTAATGAAGCATTAAGCATTTTTTAGCAATTTTCGAATCTCTAAAGTTTTACCAATAGCGGACAGATTCCACGCTCCGAAGGTGTCCGTTATTTAGAGGTTTTACTGTACCAGATTTCAGGATAAAAAGAGAAATTTTATGTTTAATTAAACTTTTTTTTTTAATATTTTCCTGGTTTCAGTGAGTAAAATCTATCAGTTAATAAATCATATGCTGTTTTTTATTTGCAGACCTGAATAAGCCAAACAAACTTAGTTTTGTTTGATTTCAGATTATAAAACTAAATCAAAACTTTTTTGAGTTGATAATGGAAGGCTATACCAAAACTAAACATATTTTTAAAGGAAATAAAATTATAATTGTAAGAAAAAAGATGTAATATTGTAAAAATATACTTTTTTTTAAAACAAGATTTATATACTGATATTCTTAATAATGACAAAACTGCAATAATTTGTTTCTTTAAACTAGTATCATTTACTTAAAAACAATACTTATATAAATGGGATGTATAATTCATTTCATTCCAAACTGCAGAGATATTGTCTCAGGTTTTTACATTAGGTCAATCGGTAATTAAACATATAACTGAAAAATCTTTTCAAGACAAACGTGATATAACAAACAATAGCGTTAAATAAAGCCTGAATGTTACTATGAAACGTCTGAGACTGAGGGGGAAAAAAACTCAATTTTTAAAAGCAGGTTTTGCTTTTTTTTATTTTTATTTTGTAACTAGCTGACCCGCCCGGCGTTGCCCGGGTCCGTATTAACAATATTAAACGAACTTGAAATTTGTATGATTTTATCATTAACTCGTTACATGCAGAAATGCATTGTCTGAAATACGTAGCCACTGACTGTGTGAAAAATCGGTTTTAAAAACAACAATTAATATTAAGCTCTAAAAATACTCAAAATGAGCAATGAAAAACGCGGGAAGGAATATGTATCCAATGATTGCATGATTTTCGTGTTAAAAAGTTGATATTTACCCATAAAAATCACTGTTAAGTCACGTAACTAATTATTATTTTCACATATAATCACATATAATACATACTATTATTATCACATTATCATATTATTATCACATATAATACATACTCTTAAATCCGACTATACCATGAATGAAATCTATACACGATGGTAGCTAAAAGATTGGTATATAGTATTATAATTTCAGAGCTATTTAACAAAAGTAAGTATTATTTTTAATCAAATCTTGCGTAATGTTCCCTCTGTGTATAAATTCCTAACCTTAAACTTTTGTACCGTAACCAGAACCTGTCTGTAACCTAACAGCGACTTAACAGTACCCTACCGTAAATTAAATATAACAGAAATGTAACCTAGCCTTCACTTTATTGTAACATATCCTTATTCTAACCATAAAATAAATGCAATTTAACTTTAACCTAAATAATATAATAGAAAAAAACCATTTTAAAAAATTACTATTTCTTCGTAAAATATGCTTCAGCTGTAATTCATTTCTTTCAGTTCGTTTTATTAATACAAAATTCCTTCCTCGTGCTTTTGTTTGAGACATTAAAATTTCAGCGATAAATGGTTTAATATTGCAAACCTTTTTTTCGGTTTACTTCGCCTCCACCTATCTTTTTCTCCATGGTGTACAGCTACTGTGATTTAAAAAAAAATCCTCATTTAAACTGACAGTTTGCCAGTCTATAAATTCTAAAGGTCTTTTTTAATTATTTCTGCGAAAATTTTATGCAACCAATCAACCATAAGAAAATGAAAGGGAAAAAAAGCGAAAAAAGGCGATTTTTTATGAGAGTAAGCTTTGGAATTTAATTAATTACTCGGTTAATAAATAGAATTTTGAAATTCTGAGCTTTAGGTGCATCAGGAAAGACATTGGGCTACTCTCAAAAAAAATTTTGAGCTTCGTACGTGTTGTAGATTTTGCTAGCCATCGCAGACACACAGACAGACAGAGCGTTTTGTTCTTTTATTAGTATAGATATAGTCATATAAAGTGAAAATAATATTCTTTTAATACAAATAAATAAAAAAAATGTTTTTTATTTAATATTATCTAAGAAAATATAATTTATTTGAGAAAACAATTATGAAAAATCAATTTTTTCAATTTTTCCGTTTTTTCCGAAAAAAAGACCGTTTTTTCCACCATTTCAATTTTTCTGAAAAATTTACATCTCTAATCAGACATAATGGTATCATTATGTATTCCTGAAAAAATTATTATTATTTATTTATTTATTTATTTTTTTATTTTTTTTTTTTTGGTAAAAGGATCTCTGTATCATAATATTGTTAATATTCTAACTCGTTTTTCATCATATGATGAATCAAATTCCAGTTTCTGGGCATTATACAACTCTCTGTATTTTTGTGACACATTTGAGCCTTACCTTGAGAGTTCTTGAACAATTCTTTTTTGGCTGCATTTCCGTTTATACAGAGGTTTGGAAAAAAGCCATCAGTGAATCAAACTATCAATATTTACTCTAAGGTACACTTTTAAAATCTGAACAGACAAAAATTTTTGATAAACCATTGTGTTTGCCAAGACATTTCTTATTTCCTTTTTCTTTAACCCATTGTGGCTCAACAACTCTGATTTGAAAAATATCAGACTCGGATGTTAGAGTGCATCGTTTTAAGCATGTAAAAAAAATAATTAAAACTTTTTTAACGTAAAACTAAAATAATTATGGACTAAAAGGTATTTTTTCACTTCTACAATAAACACAAATTGATATACTTCCCATAAATATTTCACATTTTCTGATACAAAATTTTAAAGTATACAAAATTACCTTTAAAAAATCTACTTTTGGACTTCTCCAGCTTTTTTAATTGCACAAAATTTATTAAGTTAATTTTTGCAATATAGACCTGAAACTTCTCAAATGATAAATAAAACTTTGGTGTGAAAAATTAACATAATATCATCGTCTGTTGAGAATTCCAATAATCAATTTGTAATTAACTGGTGTGTTGGGAAATAGAAATAATAAATAAAATCGTATTTTAAAACTTACTGTGTAAGTACTGTTGACTTTTGGGTATGCTGTAAATCTGCAACACGGTGATACAAAGGATTAAAGTAAAATAAAATAATACAAACAGAATTATAATGACATGTTTCGATTTTCTTTAATTTTTCATGTCTTGAATTATGATTTAAGAATAGTACTGTTTCATAATTTTATACGGAATTTTCTAATAATAATGTGAATTTTAGAATACAGTAGACTCCCTCAAATCTTACATAACTCGGGACCAGAGGATGTACAATTTTTAGAATTTAGCGGATTTCTGGTCAATGTTTTGTTCAAAGTTTTTAAATATAATAATGCAATCGCAATTATAATGGAATCTTACAATGTAGTAAAATATTAAAATAATTATGTAATAAACTAAAATAATAAAAATTAAGATAATTTTTAAAAGGATGAAATTATTAAAAGTAAAGATCAAGTAAATAACAATGCATAACTAAATATGCATAATAAAGATGAGATACATTTGTCTTGAATTATTCAATGAAGCTTGAATCGTAAAAATACCCTGCTAATTCACATTAAAATAATAAAATACGGATATTTTATCTCAGATTTATCCAAATTGAATAACCAAAAATGCTTGATAAGTACATAAATATATTTGCTAAAAAGATTAATTACCATTGATATAGCCAATTTTGAATAACATTCATAACAGACTTTATTTAAATTTCTTATTAGTATTATTTCTTAGTTTCTGCTACTTTTTGCCACTTACTGGCAGAAACTAATTTCTGCCATGCCAGTTTTAACCGGTTATAACCGCTGGTTTTAACCACCCCGGCAGAAACTTGCCAGCCCTGGCAATATCTCAAAAATACCACATAATTTCACAAAACTTTAGATTCTGTTACACTTTGATATAAACTCGAGATGTTTAGTTATTAGTTTATATCGCCCATAAGATGGCGCTGCTATGCTGCATTATTCAAAATTTCCACAAAAATTCTATCTTAAGAACTAATGTATTATCTTCATAAAACTTTAGATTAAGTTAATTTTTGATATAACTTCGTGCTCATTACTTTTTGGTGTAAATTGCTCAACAGATGACGCTGCTATGCTGCATTATTCATGATTATCGCAATAGCTCTATCTCAAGAACTAAAGGTGGATTTTTTATCAGCTTCAGGCAGTTCCTGATATACATTAATGTTGTTTAGTTTTTGATGTAAATTGCCCTATAGGTGGCACTACTATGCTGCATTTTTCAAGATTTTGTTATAGCTGATTAATTGAATGTTTTTTCGAGATGTTGAATCTAAAATTGACCTCCATTTTACCTCCATAATGTACAGTAATGTTGCAAAAACATGGGCAGTTTGCATTAGAAAAGTACAACTGTGATGAAAAAAACCCTCACATTTTATTACAAGTTACTATGTTCCAAATTATACTTTCCCTCTTGATTAAACTTTGAATTTTTGTAGTTTTCTAAAGCACAGTAGAAGTTTACCTCTGTATGTAACTGCTTTTGTTAATTCCTCAAATAGCGAGCATTTTCTATTTGTAATGTTCTGTTTTCATAACTTTTGAATTCCACTCTTAGAAATATAAAATTACCATATGGAAACATTATTGAATATGGTTTCTTACTCAAGAATAGAATACCAGATTTCAGGATAAGAAAAAAAAATACATTTAATTAAAGTTTAAAAAATATATTTTTCTTGTTTCAGTGAGTAAAAATCTAACAAGTCAATAAATCTTATGCTATTTTTAGTTGCAGACCTGAGTAAGCCAAACTAACACTTAGTTTGACTTACTCAGGGTTTACTTACTCTTGGGTTTGAATTTAGATTATAAAATTAAATCAAAACTTTTTTGAGTTGAGATTGGAAAGCTATACCAAAACTAAACATATTTTTAAAGGAAATAAAATTATAAGAAAAAAATGTAATAATGTAAAACTGTACATTTTTTAAACAAACAATGGAATTTTTGAATACTGGTATTCATAATAATGACAAAACTGCAATAATTTCTTTAAACTAGTATCATTTACTTAAAAACTATACTTATGTAAATGGAATGAATAATTTATTTCATTCCAAACTGCAGACATATTGGCTCAGGTTTTTACATTAGGTCAATTGGTAGTTAAACATTTAACTGAAAAATCATTTCTACAAAGATATGATATAACAATCAATAGCGTTTAATAAAAATTCTTAGGCTGTGAAAAAAAAAAAAAAACTAAGCTTTTAAAAGCAGGCTTTACTACTTTCTTTTTATTTTGTAATATAAAGTGAAAATAATTTTCATTTAGTACAAATAAATGGGAAAAATGTTTATTGTTTAATATTCTCTAAGAAATTATAATTTATTTGGGAGAAACAGTCATGAAAAATCAATTTTTCCAATTTTTCCGTTTTTTTTCCGCCACTTATATTTTCCCGGAAAATTTACATCTCTAACCCTGAATAAGGACACTGTATAGATCTGCAATTTAATGTACGCATATTAATTTTTTTTTCTTTTTTACTTTAACTTTCACCCACCCAATAATAATAATAATAATAATAATAATAATGTATATATAAGGTTTAATATATAAACTTACAGTACTTTATGCAGCTTACCTATGATTTTCACACTGCTATCTTATAACATTTTTGGATACATTTCATTTTACAAATGTGCAACGTTTTTTGAGATGCGCCCTGTTAAATTGAAAAATGACTGAAGTGTCATGCCATGTCTATCCTATGACCTTTTTCAGATATTTAAGAAAGGAAAGAAGAACTGGTAAACAGTCGGATTTTAGAATTGTAATCTGGGGAATTATCGATTAAATATATTGTGTTGCCCACAAGATTCGGTAAAAACACGAAATTCGAAATAAATTCGTTCAACGAAAATGCAGCGAAACGTAATTGAAAGATTTGAGCTCTGCAGAGAAATCAAGATAATCCCAACTAAGATAATTTGCAACTTTTAAAATGATTGATTCACGTTTAAATCTTTGCAACCGAATAAACTAGATTATATACTGCTAGATAGTTTTTAATTATTTTAGTCAATTAGAACTTTTGATGTATGTTTCGTGATGTTTTGATCATTGATATAATCAGCATCATATTTATCTCAAGATGTTTAGTTTTTCGCGTTCGTATATACATCAATATTAACAAATTTAACAGTTAATTCCGATTACTATAAATATTGTTAACTTCGCTGTAAAGTTATTTTTGAATTTTGATACCTTGTCTACTTGTTTTTCGCTTGACATCTTCACCTGTGTGCCACTGCTTATTGCTATTTGGATTTTCTTTGTTGTGCTCATTACTGTATCAAAGAAGTAAAAATCTGCCTAAAATATTGTTTCAAATAGGATAAAAACTGAAATTGCATGCTAACATAACCATCCCCCCCCCCCCTCACAAAAAAAGTACACAAAATTCTGTTCACTTTCTCTTAAGTCTTCTCTATCTTTCCTCTAATGAATTATTAATTATAATAATAACTAATATTAACAAAAAATTATGATTTATTATTTATTTTTTTGTTCCAAAATAAAAGCGTTTCAAACTTCTTTAAAGTATTTTAAATGTTTTCGTTCTTAGTGCCATAAATACTTAAAAAAAGAATGGCGTAGAAATATACATTTCCTCTTTAAATGGTCGAAATTGAATTCCTTATATTTAACCGGTCGGGTCAGCAACCATATATACGTATATACATTTTTATTTTTGAATAGACCACTATTTACGAATAGTAATATTTACATTATTTATTGCTCAAATACAGAACTTTTTAAGTAAGGCAAAGTTCATTATTAGGAAATAGTAGAATTTAAAAGTAAGACTGGCATGCACCCGTTAGCAACTCATACATATACATGCAACGCTCATCCTGTAGGGGCTGATATAAAAAATAAAAATTCGATTATTTTTTGCACTGTGTGTAAACTGTCTTCTTAACCTACATTCATTCATTCTTCCGCGGTTATTTATTTCTTCGTCAGTCTGCGACGAGAATTACTCGAGTTACTATCGCCTTTATTTAATACCAAATTTGGATCCTTATCTGATAATTTAGAAAATTACTTTGCTTTATTTAATTTAAATCAAATGTTAATCATTGTCTGTCGATCGTAATTCATCACAATTTATTTCTTTTGTCCATGTTATAGTTCGATGCTTCATTAATGAGAAAGAATAACCAATTGCTAAGCTGAGATTATGGAGCTGTTTACTTTGAGAATCTATATTATAAAGCAAAAACATTTCCATGTGTAATGCTGACATCATATGGACAGTGACAGCACTTGACCGATAATTTTCAATTTACTTCTTTCTTTCATTTTCTTTAATACCGTCGAAGGGTAGAAAACAATTTTTCAGATGGCGATTATTTGAAAAGACCTGTATCTTAATTTACTGATTTTTTTATCATTTAAAAATAATTTTCAAGCATAAGGGCATAAGGAGGGTCCGTAATACAAAAATTTTCGAATTTTCTAAAATTATTTTTTTACATTTAAAATTTCTCTTTTTTATGCTTAAAATGACTTTAAATCTCAAATTTTTATCTTAATTAAAAGAAGAAATATTATTATTATTATTATTATTATTATTATTTTTGTATGTGTGTGTGTGTGTTTTTGTTTTCTAAATCAACATTTCAAGCAATGATTCTCATGGAAATGACTGTTAAAATGCGTTTCCTACTTATGTACTATTGCAGCAGTAAAAGTAGTTTTACAGTATTTCGCAATAATAAATTTAATGTATTGATAGATAAAAGTTTGTCAACCTTTGACACCAAACTCTGAAAAATTCCGAAAAGCAAAGCTCAAGAACTAGTTTATAAAGATTTTTCCGGTTAATATCTGATCAAGTCGCCAGATTTTCTTCTAAAAGCCAAAAGGAATTGCTTGCCAGCTAGTGATTTAGAGAGATGGCTGAATGTTTGTTACACGTTATATACTATACTTCAGCGATACTTTGTATTCTTTGCCGCTGTTTTCTATGTTTAAAAATTAGTCGTTTAATGTCTATGAGTCTTATGTTCTGCTTTATTGATACGTTCTTTTCTGGTATTTATTAATTTCAATTATATCACTTCCATTTTACCGGTTGTCCCAAATATTGCCTGATGAATTTTGTAATTCAATAGCTTTCAAACGGTGATATTAAAAAAATTCTTGCAGGAGGGTTACATATGATGTCAGAATTATTTTTTTTTTTATTTTTTATTTTTACTGTGATTCTTGATTTTAACTTGAATTTCAAACAGTAGATGGCGCTGAGAGCAATAGATACTTTTTTTTTTTTTTTTTTTTTTTTTTTTTACTTTGGGATTTATTTAATACATTTTAATCTTCTTTTTTCGCATGGATTAAGAGGGAAGGCATAAAAAACGAGACTGATTTAGTTGTTATTAGCGCCATCTATCACTGCTACTTACAACTAAAACTGAGAATCGCCGCATAAAATCTCTTGACATCTTACATAACACTCCTGCAAGATTTTTTTTTAAATATATGTCGCCGTTTGCAAGTTATTAAATTTTAAAATCCATCACTCATTTGTAGGATACCCGGTATCTTCCACATGAAAGACGGGCACGACCGTTGTTTTTATATATTTAATGTTAGAAAAATAAAGTAAAACATACGTAAAGGAAAACATTTTTTTTTTTTCAATAATTAAAATATTGTTTCTAATTTACACATCCGAGAAATGAAAGGGGCTATTGGCGAAAGAAAATGTTGTTGGTGAGATTTGTATTTAGCTAATATAAAATATTGGAATTAATCTATAATCACATTCTCTATAACCATAATCTTATTCTCAGTTGTGCACCAAAACCAATGTAGTTTTTATTTACATATTTTAGCAATGTTTTTTGAAATTTCGTCATTGTGCGCTGGCGCTATTTTGGCTGCATTGGGCTCTTTTTTTACTTCAAGGAATGTCAACTATCTGTGAAAAAGAAACAACTGATGTTACAAAATGTATGTTTTTTTTTTTTTTTTTTTTTTTTTTTTTTTTTTTTTTTTTTTTTAAAGTCTCCCCTTTCTTTGTGCGGGAAATCTCAGAAGAGTCGAGAAATAAAAGCTGTCATTAAAAGAAAAAAAAGAAAGTCAGCAGTAAGCAGTATTACTTAATTGCTTTTGTATTTTTACATGAAGCCTGCGCTATTCCGTGAAATCTTTAAGTTAGAAAAAGAATTGAAATACAAAGCAGCAATTAAAAGAATGCTTTTATTTTCATTTACGTTTCACTATGAGCGTTTATAAAAGTTCTATATGGTGCTCGAATTTTTATAGTTTGCTTCTGAAATATATTAGGAAATTTAATGACTTTCCTTTACTTTTTCGACTCCGTTTATATTTTTATTTTCAGAACACTTTTTGGAATAAAACAAATTTTAATTTTTTGTGAGACATGGGTATTTTTTATACGATCACTATAATGTTATTAAAATAATTTTTTTAAAGTCTTAAATACATTAATTTTTAAACCTACAGTTTAATGACAGTTTGCTCTCTAGTGTATCAGTAAGATAATAATAATTCCTGTTCTACGTAAACATGTTGATGGTTTTCTTTAAAATGTTTCCTTTTGTAAATAACACAAGTGAAAAGACCTTATATACTAGTTTTTCCTCGCAATTTATGTAAAGGGCATATAAATAATGCTATTATAAATGCCATTATAATTCAGACATCATACAGAATATATAAAATGAAAGATATATGGAGGGAAAAATGAAAGATACACTATATAGCCAAAGGTGATCAACCACTTGTGATTTTAGACATTTTGTTAAATATTTTTTTCTTTCAATATTTAGAACATTGTTTCTAATTTACACACCCAAGAAGCTATTGATGAGAAAATAATGCTGTTGATGAGATTTGTATTTAGCTAATATAAAATATTGGAATTAATCTATAATATTTCGTAGTTGCACACCAAAACCAGTGTAATTATTATTTACATATTCTGGCAATGTTTAGTGAAATTTCGCCAATGTGTGCTGCTGGCGCCACTTTGGCTGTATTTTTTTTTTTTTTTTTTTTTCTTTTAACTTTACGGAATGTCAACAATGTGTGAAAAAGAAACAACTGATGTTACAAAATGTAAGCATTTTTTTTTCTCTCTCCCCTTTCTTTGTGCGAGAAGTCTTAGCAAAGTCGAAAAATAAAAGCTGTCATTAAAAAAGAAAAAGACAGGCAGCAGCAAACAGTATTGCTTAATTGCTCTTGTATTTTTACATGAAGTCTGCGCTGTTCCGTGAAATGTTGTTTTAAAAGGAGTTGAAATGCTGAACAGCAATTAAAAGAATGTTTTTCTTTTCATTTTCGTTTCTTTTTGAGCGTTTATGAAAGTTCTATATGGTTTTTACTTTTTTATGGTTTAATTCTGAAATATGCTTGGAAAATTAATGACTTTTCTTTTTTTTTTCCTTCTCTGTTTATACTTTTATTTTTATAGCACTTCTTGGAATAAAAGGAAATTATAATTGTTTTGAAAGATGTGGGTATCTCTTATACGATCATTGTAGCTGTGTTTTTTAACTTGGAAAAAAAAAAAAAAAAAAAAAAACTCAAATGCATACATTTTTAAATCTACAGTTTGTTGACAGTTTATTTTCTGGTTCTTCAATGACATTTTAGTTCCTACTCTCCGTATATATGCAGATGATTTTCTTTAAAATGTTTCTTTTTGTAAATAACACAAGTGAAAAGACTTTATTTACTAGTTTTTTCTTCTCTATTTATCTAAAGGGCACATAAATAATCTTATTATAAATGTCATTAAATTCATTATACAGAAATGGGGAAAAATAAAAGATATACAGATACCTGTTAATATTATTTATCTTTAGAAATGAAAACATTAAAATAATTTTGAAACCAAGTTTTTTTTTTCTTTTTTTTTTTTTTTTTTTTTTTTGTAGAAATTATATGATGTCTTATCAGAATCATTTTTAAAAAATATATATTTTTTAATGCAGTTTGAGAGATTTAAAATAAATAAATAAAACTACACTTTTAAATCACAGAAAGTTGAAAAATATATTTGTTTTTAAAAAAATGCACATTTGTCTTGCAACTTAATATCCACCTATAGTAGACAGATGCAAAATATGAATGCAGCAAGCATAAACTGAAATAAAAATCTACATATGAAATATTTGAGCCAAAAATGCTTGCCTGTTGTCTAGTTAGCTTAAATAGCTTAAGCTATAGTTAGCTTAAATGGTAAAGCATTGACCCTGTAAGCTCAGGATCTGGGTTTGATTCTAGGCCTGGGCAATTTTTCGCCCAATTGGAAAAAATCAATTCATATGATAACTTTAACAATCCGTTCGATTGTGTTAAAATAGTGGTATATCTGGGTATCCATCGTTTATATAGAGTTCCTTTACCTGCGGTTTATTCTGTTGAGCTGTCTAAATGACAGACCTGATGTTATAACCAGTAAGGTTTTTTGAGCGAGAATTGCTTACCGGTTGTCGACCCAGTTAGCTTAAACGGTAAGGCATTGGGCTTGAAAGCCAAGGATCTAAGTTCGATTCCCGGCCTGGATAATTTTTCACTCTGTTAGAAAAAATCAATTCGTTAATGTGAAACATTATACAGAGTGAGATAAGATTCGAGATATTGATTTCACATAACCTTTTCAATTCATCAATGAAATAAAAGACGTGAAATGCTAACTATATATGGCCCAGAGTCCATATTTAAGGAAAGAAACAAACGAAAATTTCGTTCCGTGCTCCTCGCTTTACATATCTCAGTTGTAAATATTACTGAAACATCCTTGTCTCTTTCTTGTTTCAGAAGGAGAGAGTTTAAAACATTCCTTTGTATTTTCTTGATTGTCTGTCTGGGGAGGGAGGAGACAGGCTTTCTTTTAAGATTAAAATTCTGCTTGGTACAACAAATAAATTACTAAATTTTGGCAGATAGTTGTAATATAGAAATATTACTATTAATAGAAACGTATTCAATAATAAAAAGAATATTGCCCTGTTAAACTGATGGCATTGAGCTCACAGGCTACGCATACTAATTGTACATTACAACCTTATATTTTCAAGGGTTAATTCTGTTCGAAAAACAAATTAAGTAGGGGAACAGCTCTCCTCTTTCTCCTTTTTTATACCTAATCATTGAACCTCCTAAACTATCAAGGACAAGCTTTATCATAAAAAAAATCTATATCCAAAATTCAGAGCAAATCGGATAATTCTTAATAAAAACCCATTTAGCATTTATATAATTTAAGAGGAGTTATTCCCCTCTTTTATACTTAACCATTGAACTTCCAAAACTATTCAGAGATTTGAACGAAATCTGACAATTCTGCTTGAAAAATCCATTTATACAAGTTAAAGGGAGAGGCATTAGAACCCCCGTTCCCCCTGTTTATACTTATTTAATGAACACCTAATAACAGTCATGGAATCGCCTCATCAGAATGATCCTATATCTAAATTTTGAACGAAAACTGTTAATTCTGCATGAAAATCCCGTTTATATCAATTAAGGGGAGGGACATGATCCCCCAGTTCCCCCTGTTTATACTTATTCAATGAAAATCTAATAACAGTCACGGAATCGCCTCATCAGAATGATCCTATATCTAAATTTTGAACGAAAACTGTTAATTCTGCATGAAAATCCCGTTTATATCAATTAAGGGGAGGGGCATGAGCCCCCCGTTCCCTCTCTAATACATATCGAATGAACTCCAAAAACTAATCAGGGAAGCGCCTTATCAGGATATACCTATATACAAAATTTCAAGTGGATCCAATATTTTTATCATGAGTTATCGCGTTACGCACGAACATGCGAACATACATACAGAACGGACGGGCACATAAGCTCTCAGGCTATGATAGCCTGTGAGCTAAATAAAGAATACTGCCACGTTAAACTGAAGGCATTGAGCTCACAGGCTACAAATACTAATTGCACATTAAAGCTTTATATTTTCAAGGGTTATTTCCGTTCGAAAAAAAAAAAATTAAGAAGGGGAAACAGCTCTCCCCTTTTCTCTTTTTTTATACTTAATCATTGAACCTCCTATACTATCAAAGACATGCTTTATCATATAAAAAATCTAAATCCAAAATTCAGAGCAAATTAGATAATTCTTAATAAAAACCCATTTAGCATTTATATAATTTAAAAAGAGTTATCCCCCTCTTTTATACTTAACCATTAAACTTCCAAAACTATTCAGAGATTTGAACGAAATCTGAAAATTCTGCTTGAAAAACCCATTTATATAAATTAAGGGGGGGGGGGACATTAGAACCCCTGTTCCCCTTATTTATACTTATTCAATGAACACCTAATAACAGTCACGGAATCGCCTCATCAGAATGATCCTAATCTAAATTTTGAACGAAAATTAATTCTGCATGAAAATCCCATTTATATCAACTAACGGGGGGGGGGGCATTAGAGCCCCTGTTCCCCCTATTTATACTTATTCAGTGAACACCTAATAACAGTCACGGAATCGCCTCATCAGAATGATCCTAATCTAAATTTTGAACGAAAACTTAATTCTGCATGAAAATCCCATTTATATCAACTAACGGGGGGGGGGGGGGGCATTAGAACCCCTGTTCCCCCTATTTATACTTATTCAATGAACACCTAATAACAGTCACGGAATCGCCTCATCAGAATGATCCTAATCTAAATTTTGAACGAAAACTTAATTCTGCATGAAAATCCCATTTATATCAACTAACGGGGGGGGGGGGCATTAGAACCCCTGTTCCCCCTATTTATACTTATTCAATGAACACCTAATAACAGTCACGGAATCGCCTCATCAGAATGATCCTAATCTAAATTTTGAACGAAAACTTAATTCTGCATGAAAATCCCATTTATATCAACTAACGGGGGGGGGGAGGGCATTAGAACCCCTGTTCCCCCTATTTATACTTATTCAATGAACAACTAATAACAGTCACTGAATCGCCTCATCAGAATGATCCTAATCTAAATTTTGAACGAAAACTTAATTCTGCATGAAAATCCCATTTATATCAACTAACGGGGGGGGGGGGCATTAGAACCCCTGTTCCCCCTATTTATACTTATTCAATGAACACCTAATAACAGTCACGGAATCGCCTCATCAGAATGATCCTAATCTAAATTTTGAAAACTTAATTCTGCATGAAAATCCCATTTATATCAACTAACGGGAGGGGGCATTAGAACCCCTGTTCCCCCTATTTATACTTAATCAATGAACACCTAATAACAGTCACGGAATCGCCTCATCAGAATGATCCTAATCTAAATTTTGAAAACTTAATTCTGCATGAAAATCCCATCTATATCAACTAACGGGGGGCATGAGCCCCCCGTTCCCCCTCTTATACATATCGAATGAACTCCAAAAACTAATCAGGGAAGCGCCTTGTCAGGATATACCTACATACAAAATTTCAAGTGGATCGGATATTTTTATCATGAGTTATCGCGTTACGTACATACGAACATACATACAGAACGGACGGGCACATAAGCTCTCAGGCTATGATAGCCTGTGAGCTAAAAAGGGATTTATTTACTAATTCTTCGCTGCTTTTCGCCAAAAATCCTATACAAATGAGCAGATTTTTGTACTGGAATTAGCCATGACTCCGTTTTTGAATTCGTAAAATGCATGTAAAACTCAACTTAGTTCAAATTATTAATTATTCTTAATGTACAAATGGCTTGATTTAATCATGTCCTCGTTTTAGCAGTACTCTTATTAAATAAGTTCGAATTTATATAAAAAGGATCTTTTTATTCGTCTCTCTTAGTTCTTGCCTCTTATTATATTCACCTTTTCTCAATTCATGAGTTTTAATCCAAAACAAGATTCTGAACTTTTTTATTCTATTAAATCGGATTAACCAGGTGCATGGTTCTAATCCGAATGCGTGATATAACGAATTCCTACTGTGTTTATTTATTTGTTAATCCGTTGTTTTTACACAAGTTCACAGTTTTACACTAAAGTTTTATCACAAACTTATCCCTTTATAGTTCAAAGAATATTTCTACTTTACCATTAATTTCACTACGACCGCATTATTGAATGTTTCGAATCGATTAAATAAATGCATAGCAAAATTTATTTTGAAACCAACAATTATTTATTTCGCTGCCGGCCCTTTTCACTGAAGCGTAACATTGTTCTAAATATTTGAAACCTTATTCACGTACAGCTTTGTAATGAGATACTATCCAGAACGTGTCGTTGTTCAGTTCCATTGTGCTGCTATATTTGTTGTTACCTAATGTTTGTTTTAATGTTTTGTTGTGCTTGAGTGATCAAATGACTTACATATACGAACAATGTTTAGCGCCATCTGCAGTCATAATCTTAGACAGATTAGCAGATTCAATATTAATGCTTCAAAAATATAAAATACATCCATACATTAAATAAAGAAAAAGAAAAAAAAAACATAAATGTACTTGTGCTCTTTTTTACTATAGTACTTTTTGTCTATACGTAATACAAAATAAAAAATCTTAATCTGTGGTATGGTTGCTAGGTGCTCACAATAACCAGTGTTGATTTCAGGGGTGTGGGGGGACATCCCCCTCCAGAGCAATGACCCCCCCCCCCTTCCGAAAAATTTAAGATTCTATATTTCCACCGGAAAAAAGGTGCGATTTCTGTCGCGGAATTCACTAATCCTCCCTTCCTCCCGGAGCCACAGAAATCCTACCCAAAGAAAAGTGTCCGAGTTTAACACTGGCAATCACAATTTTTAGGCAAAATTAAAAATCCTTTTCGGAATAGTTAATTGCATGATATTTCATATAAATAAATCATCCTGCTTGCATCTTGCATGTATTGTAGAGTTCTGCATAGGATCTGCACCGGATTTTATCCTAACTTGGCATGGGTCGGGTTGAGGTTGGCGTAATGTTTTGCCTCATTGTGGATTGGGTTCGCATCAGATTTAATGTAGCTTTTTCGGTTTCGGATTGAATTCTTAGATTGCGTAGCAAAAAATCTAACTCTAAAATTTTTACTAGTAAGGGTGCACTCTAATATATTTCTTGCGACATTTAAATTCTTTGCTAGCCTGATTGTTGGAATTTTTACAAAAAAGTTTCAGCAGATTTTTTCAGGTGAAAATAAATGCATATATTCGTTTGAATGAAACATATACATTCAGTTTACAGTATAAGACATTTAATGTATGTGGGTGATTCTACGATAAGAGGTAATTTGTACGGTAATCCGTTTAAAACAGATTTTTTATTCTATATATTGCTATTTTTTGCAATGAATCGCATCATCTTCAGGGTTGGCACGATTTAAATCAACTGATTTAAATCAAGAATTAAATCTAGATTTAAACCAGATGATTTTTTTTTAAATCATTTGATTTAAATCAATTTTTTTAAATGTTGGAAAATAGTCAGCAGTGAAATAAGAAGTAGGTGTAAATAAGTAGCAGGTGTTTTTCTGGTATTTTCTAGGATTGATATCAGAAAGAATGTGGCATGTGCAGGTTAAGCCCAGGTGCCCCCTCCCTCCTAATCCTTTAGATCTTTGTTCTTTTGCAATAAACTTTAGATGATGAGTCAAAACACAGAAATACTTTATAAATCCTATTTCGTTTGCCAATCTTTTCAAATAAATGATTTGAATCTTTTTTGTTTCATAAGTTAATAAAACAAATTCATTAATGTTCACCGTAAATTCGGATACTACGTGCAAGAAACAAGTTTTAAAACTTGATATATTACACTGTCAAATTTCAATCAAAGCTTACAAATTTTTAAAAAAGCATTCCAAAACCAAAATAACTACCAAATACCCTACCAAATCGTAAAGTTGTTGCTGGAACTAATATTGGAAAAAATATACAATGATGAGAGCAAAAAATGCATAGATGTTTTAAGTGGCGAAATTGTGTGTATGACATTTGATGAATGGTCAAACAAAGAAATGAACCAATCGTATGTGCATGTGTGGTAAGTAGAGGTAACGTCTACTTAGTTGACACAATCGATGCACCAGGATCTTCACACACAGGTGAATATTTGACTTAACTTGTAAATAAAATGATTCCTTTAACAAAAAATAAATTTTAGCGCAAAGTTTGTAGTTTCGTCACTCATAATGCTGCCAACATGGCTAAAATGCAAAATGAATTAGAAGAGAAAGGTTTTTATAATGTTTTAAATGTTCTGTTTTAAATCAAAATGAAATTTCATTTAGTGTAAAGGAAAATAATGAAGGTTTGGCATTCATTAAAGAAAATTGTCCAAATCTTCTCGCCACTGTAGCACATTTCCAAGCAAAAAATGACCCATTTGAAAAATTACCATTGCTTGAGAAAAAAGTTTCAGATATTATGACACATTATGATTGGTGAAAGTTCTTTTATGTAATGGGAGGTAAAGAGATAATCAGCGAAATTGAAATTGAATTTAGTTATCAAATAACAACAGCAATGGCTTCATCTGCTGGAATAGAAAGACAATTTTCTTCTTTTGGGCTAGTTCATTCAAGTCTTCGTAATAAAATAGGCATGGACAAAACTTCTAAATTAGTGTTTTTGTTCCAACAATTAAATCTCTGATTTATTTCTATTTGCTTAAAAGATGTTGAATTAATTGTAATTTTTATCCTTTAATAAATAGCTTGCATTAAATGAATATTTAATTTGTTTTTTAAATTTTACCATTTTCTATTCATTTACAAAATATTTCTTATTTAGTGTGCACAATTCAATTACAAAATAATAGAATGGCTTTAGATTAAAGCCTAGTTGTTTATTTTTTAGTACCAATCAATAACTAAAATATAGTATTTTCTTAACTATATAATTATTTCTTATATTATTTTTATAAATTATAAATATTATTTATTAAAATTTAGTTATTTATTATGAAAAACTGCTCCATTTATTGTAAAAACATAAAAACACAATAATTAAAAATAGAATTCTAAAAAAATCAAATAAATCCGATTTAAATCAAAAAAAAAATCTGATTTAAATCAAATAAATCGGATTTTTTTATTTTTTAAAAAAAATCAAGATTTTTTTCCAACCTTGCAATATACTTTATTAAATAACATCACGATTGAATGCCTAATTAAAACACATTTTTCTGAAATTGCTTACAAAGTCTAAAAATGTCTCTACCCTGGCATGTCCCCTTGCTGGTTTCAATTTAACTTTCAAACAATACATATATTTTTTCCATCAGATGCTTAACTAAAGTATGTTCAATTGGAATTTAAGTAATTATTCTTACGTATTATTAAATAAAAAATAAAATAATTTTGTTAATTTCAAATAATTTTTAAAATTAACTTTTGTCCCACTTTTTTTGCATATCTACTCTGTCAAATTTCGTTCCGCTGAAACAAATATAAATTCAAGTACGACCATATTGGAAGTAGCGCTCAAGGACATCTATCGGCTTGAAGTTAGCAATACCAAACATGCAGGCCATTTAAGCTTCGCCATTTTTAGTTGTAGCGACGCGACCGTGCGGTGTAGTGGTTTCGCAAGATGATCGTGTACCTCCCCTGGTAGATCATAAAACTTATCATATTCATTTGATTCAGTTGCATTTACTGCTTATTTAAACAATATAGTAATAATTAAAGTGAAACATACAGTTAACCCAAAAACTTATTCAGTCATTTAAAAAATTTGGATTTATTGTGGAAATGTCTCTCCCCTGCCGTATTTCCCCTGTCAAGATAACTGCCAGGGTAGAAAGTCACTGGCCAGAAAAAGTTATAAAATATGTATAAAGTGACTTGCCTGTCGATAACTCATTTAAAACAGTCATAAACTCAATAGAAACTCATATTTAAAAAAACTCTATGAACTGTATATTTATTTAACTAGCTCACAACTCAGCCGCTCATGGCTGCATTCTCTTAAAACACTCTATTAACTCATAAAAACAAATGCAGACGATAAAAATCGTTGCCAAAAATACAGAATAAATACGACCGAACATACCGGCCCCCGTTGAATGATTTTCATTCAACCACAATTATAATACATTATTACACATGAAATTTTTAAATAAATAATACAACACATACTAATAAACAATAAATAGCAAATTAAATGAATAACAATTACTTTTCCAAGGGTAATAAACATATTTTTGACACTGGTCTCTTAAAAAACCCTCTTTGTGTTTTCACTTTTACTACTCTAATAATTCCATCATTACCTGGAAACAACTCTACAATTCTACCTAGAGGCCAGTTGCAAATAGCAACATTGTCCTCCTTTATAATTACTAAATCATTTATTTTTACATTTTGTTTTTCAAACATCTAAAATTCTGCAATCATTTTGACGAGATGTACACTCATGACATCTAACTCAAATTAAATTTACTCTAAATGATGCAATAATTTTATCTCTTTTCTCATATTTTATCTCAAAAATAACTCAGAAACACTTTATTTAAAAGTATTTAAAAATTAAGAAACTCGATTTTATCAAATCAAAACTAACATTCTGAACAAAATGGATGTCATTTAAATAACTCAAATGGCATATATGCACTCTCGATACACATTTTGTATAAATACTTTCTTTGATAATACTTAATATATTCAATCAAATAGAAATTATCTCAATTTTACATATGTACACTCAAAATAATTATATACCAACTATATATAACTTAAAATATCCTATAAAACACATTGCATTAAAAAATATATAAAAACTTTTTACAAGATTTATAACATAAAATAAGCAACAATTATAAATTGATTCTCTAATATTGCACGACCATTTAAAGGCTAAAACTGCTGCCTAAACTCAAAAAGTAAAGCTTGTGGGCCTAAATGTAAATATCGTTTGTGAAAATATTCTACTATCATTTGAGTAAGTTTACTTTTATTATGTAGTAAAATTGGAAATTTTTGGTTATCATTTAAGTTACTGTTTGCTAACCTAACTCCTACTCTAAGAAGACCTGCTTTATCAAGAAATGGGTGAAGATTTCTTATCTGACTATTATTATTTACCTCACCTGATTTTTGCAAGGATTTTATTTCCTTGTCAAAAAATTCTCGTTGAACACTTTTTAACAAAAAGGATTCTGCCTTTTTGAGCTCCTCGAGGTCTAAAGGACCCTCTTTTCTTTCTTTTTTACAAATGCTAAGAAACCTGAAAATAAATCCTAAAATACGAATTATCTTACAATAATTATTACTTAAATCAATTATATCATGCACAAAGGTATTATTAGAAACTGAAAAAAAAAACATGTTTTTAAAGTCATTAGTTTTAAAGTTTTTCAGTTCTTTTGAAAAGTCATTGGAATCAACTGCTTCAGGTATGGTTGTATTTGGATAGTCTTTTCCTTTTAGGAACATTGGGCCACTCCACCACAACTCATTTGAGATTAGCTTATCAGGATTAATTCCTCTTGTTAGAAGGTCTGCTGGGTTATGTTGAGAAGGAACATGTCGCCACTGCATCCCTTCAGTTAGCTCTTGTATCGATGAAATTCTGTTCGCAACAATGTTTTTAGTATGTACGGTTCTTTTTTAATCCATGACAATACTATCATAGAATCTGACCATAAGAAGATTTTGTTTATATTGATCTTGAGAGCAGAAATCACACGTTTAATTAGTTTTGATAATAAAACAGCTGCACACAGCTCAAGTTTGGGAACAGTTAATTGCTTTAAGGGGGAAACTCTTGATTTACTTGTCACTAATTTCACTGACAATTCTCCAGATTCTGATACTGATTTGCAGTAAATTACTGCTCCATAGGCTGCTTCGGAAGCATCGCTGAAACCATGTAACTCGATTATAATAGCATTTTTCAATAAAATACACCTACTAATTTCAATTTTGTTAATTAACTGTAGATTATCTGAAAACTCTCCCCATTCCTTAGCTTCTTTTTCCGGTAACAAGTCATCCCAATTTAATTGCAATAACCATAATTTTTGCATAAATATTTTCGCTTTAATTATAATAGGAGAAACTAATCCAAGAGGATCAAACAAACTTGATATAATTGATAACACTTGTCTTTTAGTGACATTTACCTCATTATGAATTTTTACATCGAAACTTAAACAATCTTTTCTCGATTTCCACAAGACACCTAATGTTTTGGATTCTTCTGAATCACCAAAAGGATATATCTTGTCATTTGTTTGGTAAAGTTGTGGAGCATTACTGCACCATTTATGTAATAACATTCCTCCGCTTTTTAAAATTTCTATTAATTGATTTTGGAGCTCTAATGCAGAACTTAAAGAATCAGATCCAGATAAGATGTCATCCATATACATGTCTTCTCTCAGCACGGGTGCTGCTAAAGGAAACTTGCTTTCTTCATCCCTAGACACTTGAAGTAGTGTTCTCATGGCCAAAAAGGGTGCACTAACAGTACCATAAGTAACAGTAGTTAGTTCAAAATTCTTTATTGGTTCGTTTATACCTTCTTTCCATAAAATTTTTTGTAGTTTCCTTTGATCTGGATGAATAGAAATTGCTCTATATATTTTTTGAATATCTGCAGTGAAAGCGATAATATATTTTCTAAATCTCAGCATAATTGAGAATAAATCATCTTGTATTACACCCCCATTATACTGAATAGAATTAAGTGAGTTTCCTTTTGTCGTTAAAGAAGAGGCGTTAAAAACTACTCTCAAAGGTGTTGACATACTTTTTTCTATTCCTCTATACACTCCAAGGTGGGGAATGTAATAGGATCCATTTTCTTCCTCGCTTTCGTTAACTTCGACCATGTGGCCTAACTGTTGGTATTCTTTCAAAAAATCGGAATATAATCTTAAATACTCGGGATCCCTTGCTAAGCGATTCCATAAAGAATTCAATTTTTTAATTGCTATCTGTTTAGAACTTCCTAATGTAGTTGGATCTTGTTTTAGGGGCATTTTAACAACATATCTGCCGCTTTTTTCTCGGATATAATTTTCTATGAAATGTTTTTCACAAATTAAAGTCTCTTTGCTTTTTGGTTTTTCTATCTCGATATTTTCTATTTCCCAGAATTTTCGAAGTGTTTTATCTAAGTTAGTTTCTTTCTTTATCAAACCACAATGAACTTTATTTTCATTTTCTATTGGAAAACTTCCAGATACTACAAAACCGAAAACTGTGTCTTGCAGAATAAGATCAGAATTATTAATACGAATCTGGCCCGGTTTTAAAAGTTCATAGAAAATTCCTGCTCCGAGAAGCATATCTACATGTTCTGGGATATTAAATCTCTCATCTGCTAATATTACGTTAGGGAAATCCTGTGCTGAAATTTCAATTGGACGCGAAGGGGTTAAATCTGCAGTTATTTTTGGAACTATCAAGAAATCTAAATTTTTTATAAAACTTCCATCTCTATTGCTTATTGATGCATTAACTTTATGATTTATTACTAAGGTGGCATCATTTAGACCTGACACTAAAATGTTTGTTCTCTCTTTTTTCAAATTCATCATGTCTATTAAATGGTGGGATAGAAAATTAGACTCGCTGCCTACATCTAACAAACACTTTACTCTATATTTAGATCCTGATTCATCAATTAGAAAACACATAACCGTTGAAAGTAAAACTTTATTCTTTTTATTCGAATAGTTACTAATAAAAGTTTTCTGAACGAACTCTTCTGCATTAGCGTTTAACATTGACGTGCCATAATTTGCTAGTCTTGAATCTGAACATTCTCCTACATTTATTTTACCTTGTATATTATGTTCTGAAGAAACATATTCTTTCATATATGTATTATTTGTTTTGGGAAAATGAATAGTTTTGTGATGTCGTTTCTTGCAGAAACAAATGTTCTTTGATGTACAATTGGCTACTGGGTGTAAATTTAAACAATTGAAACATAACTTGTTACATTTTATTAGATGGTGCTGTTTGTGGCACAAAATACAGTTTAATGTTTTAACATCAGTTAAAAATACTTTATTTACACTTTTGGGATTATACTTTCGATTAACACTAAAATTCTCAGTAAGAGATTTTCCGCGTGATGTAAAATATAAATCAATCTCACGTCCTAATTCTTCTGGTAAAAACCATTTATCTCCTTGTCTCACACTAATGTGAGAAGCAGTCTCCTTATCTAATGTTTCATATAATTTATCTGACACAATCAATTGTTTTAGACTCTCGAAATCGGACACATTTCTTAAATTTAGATAATAATTCCAATTGGTCATCAGTCGTGAAGCGAATTGTACATGAGTCTCATTTGGTAGTTTAAAAGCTTTTCTAAATTGTTCTAGGCAAAAATAAGGTGTTGGTTGAAATTCTTTTAAGACTATTTCTTTTAATTTTTCATAATTCTCGATATCTGTATCGTGTAAATAAGTTAAAATGTTAGACGCTTTGTCACCTAATAAATTCAGCAGAATTTCTGCTTTATTTTCTTCCGAAACATTTTTAGTTTTGAAAGCCCGTTCTAAAGAAGAAAAGAAAAAACCCCATCCTTCAGGCTTAGTTGGAACTTTTACAGTCAAAGTTTTAATACTTTTTATTATTTGATCTAACGATTCCATTTTTACTTCACTTTCAGTAATAAAAGATTTAGTTTCAGATTTAATTTTAGCTAATTCCAATTCATTTTTTGATCGTTCAAGTTTAAATTTTTCAAAATCAAATTGCCTTTGTTCTTCATGTTTACGACTCTCAATTATGGTGTTAGCTATTTCTGTTACAAAATCTGGTTTATTTTTATATATTTCGCTATTTTCAATAATATTGTTTAAATCAGCTATAGTCATTTTATCATTAATATTTAAATTTATTTCAGTGGCTATTTGCCTTAAATCTTCCTTTTTTGCTCCTTTAAACATTGTTTTAAATTTATATATAACAGTACAGATTAGAAAAATCACATTCACTTACTTTAAAAATTCCACTGCACGAAACTATATCGTTTCTTCTTGAACTCGAATAATTCAGAAATTTACGCGTTGCACTTTATTATCACTGATCCTTCGTGGTCGACGGACCACAAATTATGTCGATAACTCATTTAAAACAGTCATAAACTCAATAGAAACTCATATTTAAAAAAACTCTATGAACTGTATATTTATTTAACTAGCTCACAACTCAGCCGCTCATGGCTGCATTCTCTTAAAACACTCTATTAACTCATAAAAACAAATGCAGACGATAAAAATCGTTGCCAAAAATACAGAATAAATACGACCGAACATTGCCCTTATATGAATAGGTAAATAAACGGGACAAAAATCTAATATAAAGGTTTTATGATAAAACTCAAACTTTTCTTTTGGCTCAAAACTCTCTTCTCTATCCTCTATGTACTTGAAACCTCTTATCGTAGAATCGCCCATGTAAGAAATGCGATCATAAATTGTTTGTTCTGGTACAAGTTAGAACTAATTTTTCTTTCCTCAGAATTTGAAAAATATTACGTTTTTGATACGCGCAAAAGCTCATATATCGTATTTGTGATAGTTTATGCACACTCAATTTACTTGTGTGTAGATTTCAAAGTATCAATATTTCAGAGGGTAGAGTTCATACATATAAGTGTTAGGAATTTGAAAAATGTTCGCTAAATATAAGTATCCGCTATTCTGGAATCTCCTATAGTTATTTTATTGTATATAGATTTTTCTCCTAATAAACAAATTTGAACATTAATCTTTTGAAAAATCGGGTCAGCTCAAATCTGATCCGCAAGAATCAGAACCCAACCTGAAAAAATTAGAATCAACCCGTCTCGGAGCCAAAAAAATAGAAGTCAATCGGGACCCGAACCGCAACGAAAAAGTATAGCCGTAACATATATGCATTTAACCATGAAATAAAACTGTTATTTTGAAATGGAACGTTACATATACATACCAGTGTATATAGTGTTATTATTCTGTAAGAAAAAATAATGTTAAATTGACAGAAAAAAATGTCAATTTTGGCGCCAATGGAAAACCGTTTAATTTACAAAAAATCTAATTTTTCATTGTAACAATCTTTTTCTGTAAAAAATAGATTTCTCCTGTAAAATTTACAATTTTTTTTTTTTTTTTTTACAGAAAAAAATTGTTTTTCTTTGAAATAATTATTTTTTTCTCTAAAGAGAATTTTTTATCTTACAGTGTATTATTATGCAATTATAGTAATAATAAACAAAATCTCAATTCACTTATGCAAAGAAAATAATAAAATGTATCTTAATAAACTTGATGGAAATCCTACTGGTTTTAATTGCGTCAATTATGTTTGCACAGCCTCGTCCTTCACTTCACAGAAAGAGATTTAAAAAGAAAACAGCATAAATATCAACATCAGGAAGAATCAAATACAAAAATTGCTTCCTCTTCCGAGAACAAACCGACATTCGATGCTTAAGCTTTCGAGGCTTGAGTAAAAATAACGATGGTTTGTCTCTTTATAATATTTTTCTTGTGCTCTTTTTTTTCTATCTGATGTATTTGATCTTGGACATGGATCCCTATCTTTTATATAAAGCACATATGATATGTACTTTAATTAGTAATGTTGAAGTTTTTATGTTGCCTGACTACACGATGACGTCATGGTCTTAAAGGCGTAAGATATTTATTAGGAGATGATGAAGAAAATTTCTGAAGTATTTGGTGAAGACATTGATAAAATGTCATAATAAATAGATTTAAAAATCAATTTATTCAGTTAATAAATTGTAATAGTAATAAAATAACTCCCTTTTTTCTTGGTTAATTGGTATAGGCGTGGATAACCTAACAGATTACCAGCGGCTTCCAAATATAAATTATATGGCCAAAGGTGACCGGCCTCTTGCGATTTTAGTCATTTTGTTAAATATCAAGAAAAATGCATGAGGGATTATCCTGAAACTTTAAATGTGTAAGCATAATAGTTATACATTTCCGTGAAGATTTTTTCTCTACACGTCTTAGAAGATCGTTAATAAATTGAAAATTAACTAATATCGTTTGGATAACCTTAGTAGAAAAAGCGTTCAAACTCTAGATTATGATTGAATGGCTTATTGTAGTGAAATGTGTTCTTTTTTATACAGATAGCTTGTATACTCGTAGAGAAATTAAGATTTTTATAAAAACAGTGCCAAATTTTTCCAAATTTGCGGAGCTCCTAACATAAAATAATGTTCTTTTCCGAAAATTTGACAAATAGCGTTGTATACAGTACTCTATAACTAGAATTGAAAAATAATAAAAATTGTATGAAAACTGAGTAGTTTTACTAAATAATTTTTCATTGCATATGCGTGAAGTCTATCAAAATTTCATTTGCATATTATGTTAGCTAAACGTGTACAGCAACTTTTGCGAACGTGCCAAAAACATAGCTTGAAAATTCTGAAAGGGATCGTCAATACAATAAGCTCAAAATCAGTTATTTCCAAAATGAATTTAAAAAATGAGCAGCTGTATCCAAACATAATAGTACGTGCCATATTGTGCATTCTACATTGACACTAATCAATGGATAAATTTATACAACCCTTATCTTTATGCTTCATTTTCGAAATAACGGATGATAAAATTACTAACCCTTTATCTAACCGTCGGTACTTATAAATACCATTCAACTAATTTATTATAATATTCATTTAATACATCAATTAATTGTAATACTATTTAGAATGAGTTATAGATACATTATTTTATCTTGCTACAAAAGCATTATTGATTACACAAAACAAAAATATTTTTAAAAGGATGATTTCTTTTGCCTTTGCATCTTTTAAGCTTTCCTAGCTTTATGGGTGGGGGAGGAATTTTTTATTAGATATATTTCTATATTTATGTTGTAAGAACATCATATTTCTACATTTCCTAATTCTTACAAAATACTAAGAAAAAACTTAAAAGATTTGATTATGGTTATTAATATTGCGCAAAATCTCTATAAACTCAAATTTAATTAATCCTTCTAAAATCCTTTTAAAATAAATTAAATGATTATGCAAATATTCTAATTTAGTTTGAACAATTCCGAAAAATGCTTTAGAAGATAAAATTTTCATGAATTCATAATTCAGTAGATAAAGGGTTAGCTTCTTTATTTTTCATTCAAATTTCATTCGTATGTGTTGTTTATGTGGATCTACTTATATTTGCTTTTCTCAGATTGTTTAATGGTATTTATTTTTATTACTGATAATAAACTTAGGAAAATGTATGCATCCATTTCTATCACTATTTTATAAAAGAAAAAAAATATAATATAGATTTCGTTTTATTTATTTAATATCACGTGTTGTAGTGATGACGTTTTATGACGTAAAATATATTTTTTGTTGTGTTTTCCGATGACGGCTTATTTGTTTAAAAAATATTTTTTCACTTCAGGTTATTACGATTTTATCAGCATTTATTTATTTTTTTATTTATTTCGTCTATAAAAAGCTGTTCCACAAAATTTAAACGAAGACAGAAACTATGCTGGCTTATATGACTATGTCAGGGCCGTAGCTAAGGGGTTGCTATGGGCGGCTCAGACCCCTAAAATATTTCCCCCCCCCCCCCTCCCTGGAAAAATTTTCAAGGTCAGTAAATGAATTTCTATTCCAAAAATTCAAATGAAATTCTATTCAAATATCTAATTTTATATAATTTAATCTAATATTAGTTTTGAGACCCTTTCAGAGTTTTGCAGAAATATTAAATTGTATCTAAAATAAGTGTTTCAACACTCTCTCATCCTATTTGGGTTATTCTCTGCAATAGTGCAAAAAGTGATTCCCAGCCATATAAATGCTCTAAATTTCATTTTATTTTTATTTATTCATACTTTTATTAGAAGGTCTAAAGTTTGTTTATTAAGGGCAGGGCGTAAAATTTAAAAATGAACAAATTTAATATTTAAAAATGTAAGATATATCATGCAAATATCATTCCCTCACCTCTCCCCTACCCATACTACCATACTTTACTGCCTGATTTTTTCCATTCAGAAATAAAAATAATTAAAAACACCCTAAGCAAAATAAAATTCTTAATTGGTACCTTACAAAAAATAGTAAAAATATTATTTTTTATTATAATTATGTAGTCTACTCAATTAGTTATTTGTCTCCCCATGTTAGACCATCATTCCCTCACACCTTGCTATTATCGCAAATATCCTATCACTAAAGATGAGCAGCAGTCTAGCATTCTTCACAGAGATGAAGCTAATTTGAGTACTTGTCAGTCCAACAACATAAATTGGTGGTACAAGTTTTTGTTAATTTTCTAGAAATTTTTTTCAATCAGAAAATTGGGGAGTATTTTTATTAGCAGTCATTCCCTCACACAGAATGCTACATTTTTAGCAATTTCCAAAATTTTTAATTTTATCATACATTATATATTATGTATTCTTCTTTAAGAAATCAGTTTGGTTTTTTCCATAATTTTGCTTTTTCATGACAATTAGTAAAAAATCTTAATTTCATCATTCCCTCACATTTATTGTTATGAGTTAATGATAAAGTAAATGGGGAATATGTACTTTTATTTAAAATTTTATAACGATTTCTGCTGCTATTAAAATCTTCCAACAATCGACCAATTACTAGCAATTTATCCAATTTTTATGAAAATTTACCTATGTAACATTCAAGTCATACTGCTTGGTCAAATTTGCAGTATTGTAGAGAATAACCCATTTGTATGTATGAAGCTAATTTGATGTTCAATTTTGCACCAGTTATACACTCAAAACTTTCATCATTATGTAGTTTTCTTAGCATAAAACAATGGCGGATCTAAGCGGGGGGGGGGATGGGGCGATCGCCCTTATATTGAGCCCAATAAAGAGTCTGAAAAACATTATTAAATGCCCGCACAGAAAAAGGATTGGATTTAAACTCGAGTTACACTTTCAGAACTGGGGCGGGTCGAGTCTTACTTTTTCCTGTAGTGCCACACTTTTCTTTTCAGGGCCGGCCTGGCGTGGATTTCGTTCTTCCTTGCGATAAACGCTCGGTCTGGGATCGACCCAGACTATAAAGGGGGGAGAAGCCCCCTTATAGTCTGGGGGGGGAGAAGCCCCCCTCCCTTGGGCTAATAAAAGTTTCCTAAAAAGACATGCATCCTCGCAGGAAATGAATTGAAGCCTAATCGAGTCCGGCGCGGCCCGCCCCGGGCTGCGCCTTTTTAAATTCGCGATGCTCGGGCTGGGTCAGGTCTTCTCGCTTTCAGGACCGGCCTATATCGTGATTTTTATTTTTCTGCAGATTTGGGTCGGGTCCAATGGCGAGTCTCAGGGACAATCGTCTTCACTTCTTAGGCTAATAAAAGTTTCCCAAAAATACATGCATCCTTGCAAGAAATGAGTTGGATCCTAACTAGAATCCGACGCCCCCTCCCCGGGCCGCGCCTTTTTAAGTTCGCGAGGCTCGGGCTGTGTCTGGTCTTACCGCTTTCAGAATTCAGCCGTCATTTATTTGATACTATCATGATCATTATTTTTCTGCAGATTTGGGTCGGGCCCAATGGCGGGTCTGAGGGACAATCGTCTTCACTTCTTGGGCTAATAAAAGTTTCCCAAAAATACATGCATCCTTGCAAGAAATGAGTTGGATCCTAACTAGAATCCGGCGCCCCCCCCCCTCCCTGGGCCGCCCCTTTTTAAGTTCGCGAGGCTCGGGCTGTGTCTGGTCTTACCGCTTTCAGAACTCGGCCGTCATTTATTTGATACTATCATGATCATTATTTTTCTGCAGATTTGGATTGGGCCTGACTTATTTTTCTTCCAGATCGAGTCTGGCCTGGAGTCATCCGTCTAAGATGTCTGCATTAGAGATGACACAGGTTCAGACTTAGTCCGTATCCGATACGAAATCGTGTTCTGTTTTTATGCTGGTCTACGGGTTCGTACTCACTTTTTCTGAAATCTGAAAATTTTATTTATCGATGAAAATAGAAAAATGTAAAAAACTTTTTCCCCCTTAAAAATTAGTGCTTATTCCTTTTCAAATGAATGTCTTGCTATTTTGATAAAAATGAAAGTGAAGCACATTTTTTTTTTCTATTTTAGTATTTAAATGCTACTAAAAACAACCAATCAGTCATATCTACATCAGTAGATTTATGTTCAAGCATTACCGACGATCCGGCGCCTTCGAAAAAAGGCGGGAATAATGAATTTGTTTTTAGTTCGGTTTTTGTTTGTGGCAGAGATTATTTTGCAATTGGATTGTTTATTATTATTATTATTATTTAAACATCTAACGCGAAAAGAATATGTGTTTTTTTTTATTTGCGGTTACAGAATAATTTAAATTTCTAGTGTATGCAACGTATACAAGTCGTAATCGCTTTTCATATGGAAATAACTGTAGTAACTATCATTTCTTTTGGGATTTCTGCTAATGCCGTAGCGGTAAGTAAATGTATTTACCATATTCTTGCGATCGAGTAGTGTTTCCTCTGTTCCTAAAGAAGTGTTGAACTTTAAAAATTTTAATTTGAGGTTATTTTCTGGGTCATGCCTATAACGAAGGCTTGTTATGAAGAATGAAATGGTTATAGTTAAAAAAGTGCATCTTTTACAGAAAATTTAAAAATTTTGTTCGATTTGACAGATAATAGACAATATTTTCTACAGGTTCCATGCATTTATTCATGAAACACACTTCATTAACGTGTCCATTGCCCATAATATTTTCTTATTAAAACAAAGACAAAATATGAGAATCCTTTTATGCGTAAAGTATATTTTTATTTTATACCAAACTGTTCTTTTGATAATATTAAATTTAATTTTTCGTTTAACAGCCTTTTTTATATAAAAAAATAGCTTTAAAATTATAATTACTTTTGGAACATTTTTATAAGTATTACGCAATTTTTTTCTACTATATAATTTCATTATCGGGCTTTTGCTCTTGACGCCGCAAAAGGTTTCTGACTCAGGCGGGACCAAATGGGCTGTGGAATGATAGCCCGAATTTATCTCTAGTCCAACAATCCGAAATTTCCCTGGTCGGGGTTCGGCTCGGAATGAAAGGTAAATTTCGGTCCGTGTCCGACCCAGCCTAGACGTATGCACGTGCGCGGGCATGGCCGAATCGGCGAAATGGTTAAGAATTTTCTAACGGGCGAGCCAAATTAGAAAATTTTTCCAAAAGGCCGAGTCAACAAACAAGATAAACGGGCCTAGCCGGCAAAAAAACTGAAGGGCCATATGGGCCGAGCCGATAAAAAAAAATTAGCGGGCCTACTGGCTCTTTATAAAGATTAAAGCAGGAACGTTAAAATATGAGTTATTTTCAATTATATGGGTTTAATGGGAATAAGTATAAATGTGCGTCACCAGCCGATACTAGTTTGACAACATCAATACAGAAATGTAACTTTTACCGTGTAGAGATCAGCATCGGAGAATTATATTGTGTGTAACCCAGGTTTAATATATACAGGGTGTATCTAAACTACTGGGCAAAACTTTAAGGGGTGATAGTACACATAAAGACAAATAATATTAAATGGGAAACTAAGGGTCCCAAACGTCTTCCGCAGGAGATAGGCGCCATCAAAGTTTAGGGTGCAAAATTTGAAATGATTATAAAAAACGGAAAAATTGGTCGATTCGTTTGCGGCTTTCACTTAAAATATTCTTTATGTCAGTATTGTCTTGAAAATAAATTATAAAGATAAATTTCAAAAAATGCGGATAGTGGGCGCTTTAGACTTTGGAGTAACGAACAACTATTTTTTACCGTTATTTTTTGCATCTCATTAATTTTTTTTAGAAGTTTAGACATGAACTTAAATTTTGAGTTCAAAATCTGTGGTTAAATAGCGCAAACTGAACTGTGTTCAATGGGCGTGGGTAGGTTCAAATTTCAAATGATTATAAAAAACAGAAAAATTGGTCAATTGATTTGCGGTTTTCACTAAAATTATTCTTTTTGTCAGTATTGTCTTGAAAATAAATTATACAGATAAATTAAAAAATATATCGATAGAGGGCGCTTTAGACTTTGAAGTAACGTACAACTATTTTTTACCGTTATTTTTTGCATCTTTTTAATTTTTTTAGAAGCTTAGACATAAATTTTGAGCTGAAAATCTGAATCGTTGAGGGTGGTTAAGTAGCGCAAAGTGAACTGTGTTCAATGGGGGTGGGAAGGTTCATATTTCAAATGATTATAAAAAATGGAAAAATTGTTCAATTCGTTTCGGTTTTCTCTAAAACCATTCTTTATGTTAGTATTTCCTTGAAAATAAATTTTAACGATAAATTTCAAAAAATTGCGTTAGAGGGCGCCGTAAACTTTAGAGTAACCAACAACTATTTTTAAACGTTATTTTTTAAAATCTAAATAAATGTTTTAAAATCTTAGATTTAAATTTTGAGCTTAAAATCTGAATCGTTGTGAGTAATTAAGTAGCGAAAAATTGAACTGTGTTCATAAGGTGGGCAGGGTAACATTTCAACTCCTGAACACAGTTCAGTTTGCGCTTCTTTACCCCTCCCAACGATTCAGAATTTGAGCTCAAAATTTAAGTCTAAGCTTTTGCAAGTATTTAATTAGATACAAAAAATAACAGTTAAAAATTGTTGTTGTTTACTCTAAAGTTTAAGACGCCCTCTAACGGAAATTTTGGAAATTTATCTTTAAAATTTATTTTCATGGAAATACTGATATAAAGAATGGTTTCAGAGAAAACCGCAAACGAATCGACCAATTTTTCCGTTTTGTATAATCATTTAAAATTTGAACATCCCCCCCCCCTTTGAACACAGTTCAGTTTGCGCTACTTAACCACTCCCAGTGATTTAGATTTCGAGCTCAAAATTTAAGTTTATGTCTAAGCTTTTAAAAAAGTTAATGAGATGCAAAAAATAACCGTAAAAAATAGTTGTTCGTTACTCCAAAGTCTAAAGCGCCCTCTATCGGCATTTTTTGAAATTTATAATTTATTTTCCAGAAAATACTGACATAAAGAATAGTTTTAGTGAAAACCGCAAATCAATTGACACATTATTCTGTTTTTTATAATCATTTAAAAATTCGAACCTACCCACTCCCATTGAACACAGTTCAGTTTGCGCTACTTAACCACAGATTTTGAGCTCAAAATTTAAGTTTATGTCTGAGCTTCTAAAAAAATTTAATGAGATGCAAAAAATAACGGTAAAAAGTAGTTATTTGTTACTCCAAAGTCTAAAGCGCCCTCTATTGACATTTTTTGAAATTTATCTTTATAATTTATTTTCAAGACAATCCTGACATAAAGAATATTTTTCGTGAAAACCGCAAACGAATCGACCAATTTTTCCTTTTTTTATAACCATTTCAAATTTTGGACCCTAAACTTTGATGGCGCCTATCTCCTTCAGAAGACGTTTGGGACCCTTAGTTTTCCATTTAATATTATTTTTCTTGATGTGTACTATCACCCCTTAAAGTTTTGCCCAGTAGTTTATGTTAGCGATAATTTGCATAACATATTAATTGCATGAGTACGCCCTCATCAGTTTTACTAAAAAAACTGTTATTAACAGAAAAAAGCCAGGTAAGATTGACTTACCTTCAATTAGTTTTCATCTCAGGGCAGGCCGTCGCTAGATTCGTATTGTAGTATCCTTATGTGGTATCCACTTGTTATAACGCAAAGTTATGAAGACACGAAAAACACTGCACCATTTAGAAAAAAGAATATTATATTAAACTTGGTTAAAAAAAATTACGGAGCATTCACAAAAAGCTCCTTTCTCTGTTGTTACATTTTGAAATCTGTGAAAAATACAAGAAAAATTATTATTATGTTACAATGAAAAACAAAATTTATTATTTGAATGTTTATATCGTGAAAGTAATTTAATGTTTATTGATGACAATGTCCTTGATAGTTAATTATCACTTATTTACTATAAATCAATTTCATTATTTGCAGATTATACTCCTTTTGTAAACAACTGAAGGTTATGTTGCGTATGATGACAGTTCTTTCACTTTCGATAAAAGAAAAATTGTTCTTGCTAAAATCATTTCCTGGTTGCTCTTTAAATATGCGATGATTGATGGAAAACAATTTAAGTCTTTTGTTTATTGTTTTCTGTAATCTTCATTTAGAGTTTACATTATAATGTTTTTAACAAACCCCCCCTTAAACTCTCAATGGAGATTATCCAGTAGTTTGAGTTTGTTTCTATTTTCTATGTATTCAGGTTTGGGTTCCGGTTTTGTAAGGATGTCGGCAATCATTGATTTGCTTGGACAATAATGTAGTTGGATTATTCCGTTTTCTTTAAGCTGTTTAATTACATGATACTTGATATCAATGTGCTTTGTTCTGTTGGAATATTTTCCAGATTCTGTCATCTTTATGCAAGAGATGTTATCTTCGAAAATAGTAATTGGCAATTGTTGTGGTACGCCAAGATCTTCTAATAATTTTAATAACCACGTCAATTCTTGCGTAGCACTGGCCGCTGCTACAAACTCTGCTTCTGCAGAGGATTGTGCAATGCAGGTTTGCCTTTTCGTGATCCACATTATAGGATTTTTTCCTAGTAAGAATAAATTTCCTGTAGTTGACCTTCTTGTCTTTAAATCACCCCCCCCAATCCGAATCACTATATATTTCCAAGATCGGTGGTTCTTGTGTGCTGATAACCAAATTTAGGTTTTTTGTTGAATTTAGGTATCGTATAAGTCTTTTGACTCCTTTCCAGTCCGATTCGGAGGGGGTTTCGTTTTTTCTGCTTAAAATGTTTACAGCTACAAGTATGTCTGGTCTAGATATCGTGGCGATGTATAACAATGCACCTATTGCTTGACGGTATTTCGTGTTGTTTGGCATTTGTTTACCTTCATCATTTAATCGCTGAAATCCTACCTCCATTGGAGTGCTGTATGGTTTAGATTCTGTTAAGTTGAATTTTTTTGCTACTTCTTCTATCTTTGCAGTTTGATTCAGTTTGAATCCATTCTGCGTTTTTTCTATTTTTATTCCGAGGTAGTTGTTTATTTCTCCTAAATCTTCAAGAGTATATTCTGTTTTCAATTTATTTATTATATCTTTTATCTGGTCATCATTTCCTGCAATGAGTATATCATCAACATACACTATGATGTAAATATTATTTTCCCCTTGTTTTTGTATGAATAAACAAGTGTCTGCTGTACTTTGTGTGAAGTTTAATTCTTTAAGTGTTTGGGTAATTTTTATATACCAAGCTCGTGCTGCTTGTTTTAGGCCATAAATTGCCTTTTCCAATCTACACACTTTGAAAGGTTCTTTTGTGTCTATGTATCCTTCAGGCTGAGACATATATACCTCTTCTTCCAGTTCTCCATGTAGGAAAGCTGTTTTAATGTCAATGTGATGTATTTTTAACTTATGATATGCTGCGGCAGTTAAAAAGCTTCTGAGTGTCGTGTGTGACACCACTGGCGCATATGTTTCGTCATAGTCTATCCCGTATTTTTGTCCGTAACCCTGAGCTACGAGCCTAGCCTTGTATCTTTTTATTTTTCCAAATTCATCATATTTTGCTTTAAATGTCCATTTTGATCCGATTACTTTAGCTCCTTGTGGTGGATGCACTAATGTCCATGTTTTGTTTTCTTTAAGTGAATTTATTTCCTCTCGCGTCGCATCGATCCAGTTCCTTTTTTCGTGTGGGTTCTCAAGATTTATCATTTCTTGCCAACTTTTGGGCTCATATATTGGATTGTGCCGGACTGCATAAGCAAATCTGTCCGGTGGTACTCCTTTATTTTCCCTTTCGGATCTTCTAACGTGTTGTGTTTGTAAAGATGTGGATGGTGTATCCGTATCGATGTTTTCTGGTGTTAGATTTAGTTCCATTACATTTTTTTTCTTCTGCTGAGCCTGTTTTTTGATTTCAGACTTTGAATCATTTGTGTTTGTATTTTCATTAGTGTTTGCGTTATCTATTTTGTTTTCGATAAATTTTACTGATCTAGCTAGTATGACTCTTCCATCACTGGTGTAGATTCTGTACCCTTTAGAGCGATTGTCATATCCGACGAAAGTGCCCTTTTCTGCTCTATTATCAAGTTTTCCTCGTTTAAATTTATGTATATAGGCATATGCGGTACAGCCGAAAACCTTTAAATATTTTATGTTTGGTTTTCTACCTAGCCAAAGTTCATATGGTGTGGTGTTGATGGATTTAGAAGGTAGTCGATTTTGCAAATGGTTTGCGGTACATATGGCCTCTCCCCATAATTTATGTGGGAGATTTGCTTCGTTTAGCATGCTCCTAGTCATATCCAGAAGCGACCTGTTTTTTCTTTCTGCAACCCCGTTCTGACTTGGAGAATATGGGACGGTAAGTTGGTGTTCTATGCCATTATACTTTAGGTACTTTTCAATTTCGTCATTTATATATTCGCCGCCATTGTCGGATCTGATCGCAGTTGGCATTTTACCAAATTTATTTTTAACTGTAGCGATGTATTCTTTTAATTTTTCAAACGCGTCACTCTTATTTGACATTAGGTAAATTATACAAAACCTCGAAAAGTCATCGATGAAAGTGATGAAATATCTTTTCCCCCCTATAGTGGGTGTGTTTATAGGGCCACATACATCAGTGTGAATTAATTCTAGTCTTTCTTTGGCTCTATATGCTCCTGATTTTGGGAATGGTGTTTCGTTTGTTTTTGATTGAATGCATACCTCACATACATTGTTGTGTTTACATTTATTTATCGTTACACCGCTTACTAATTCTTTAGACACCATGTTTTTTATTGTGTCGTAATTTCTATGGCCCATTCTTCTGTGCCATAAATCTATACAATTTGCATTTGTGCAATTATACGTTACATTTGTGTAGTAGCTACTATTTTCATCTTCATTTACGTGTATTTCATACAAATTGTTTTTTAATTTACCTTGGAGTATTGTTTCACCTTTGTGTGTAATGTTGCACCTATCCCTTTCAAAATGTACCTGGCATCCGTTTTTTTGTTGCCCTGCTAACTGATAACAGATTGGTTTCAATATCTGGTACGAACAGAACATCCCTTAGTGTTACTTGTTTATTATTTTTTCCGGTTTGAATAACAACTTCACCTGATCCATATGAAATCAATTTGCTACCGTTTGCTACAGTGACATTTGTTTCAACATTGTTTGTTATTTTTGTAAACATTTCTTTTGAGTTTACGATATGGCTGGAACTTCCGCTATCTACAATAAAGGTTTTTTTGTTATCAGGTTGCTCTGTAAGTAAGGCTACATCATTTTTTTCATATACAGCATTTTTTCTGCCTTCAGTGTTTTCTTCAAAACATAGCGAAGTGGAATGGTTTTTAGTTTTATTTTGCTTGTTTTGAGTGTAAGTGTTATTATTTTTCCCTTTTAGGAACCAACATTCTTTATTTGTGTGGTTTTTCATTTTACAGTGTGAACAATATTTGTTCATTCTTTTATGATCAGAGTTGACAGATTTTCCTTGAGCTTTATATGCTCTGGTGTTATTTTCTGAATTTTCAGAGCTTTCCGTTCGGCGGATATATTCATCCGTTAATTTATTTTTTATAAATAGTACTGTGAGTTCAGTTTCTGGACGGGCCTCAAGAGCCGTCACTAATGTATCGTAAGAAGGGGGAAGTGAACACAATAGTAATGCGGAAATATGGGAATCTGTGATGTTTTCTCCTATGGCAGATAGTTTATCCACAATTTCTAGAATTTTAGTAATGTGGGCTATCATGTTACCACCTTCATTTAGTTTTGTGCTGTACAGTTTTCTTAATAAGTACAGCTTGCTGGAGAGATTGGATCTCTCATGAATTTGTTTTAGAGTGTCCCATGTTTCCCGCGCCGAATTCAAATTTTTAACGTGTACTATTTGACTATCTTCAATACTGAGATTAATTAACGCTCTGGCTTTCCTGTCTTTTTTGGCCCAATCTGTGGTTATGGGGGTTGGAACCTCTTCCGTAATAACTTCAATTAAGTCTTCACGAATCAACAGCATTTCAATTTTAAATCGCCAATTTGAGTAATTATTGGCATTTAGTTTTTCAATTGTTGTGCTGTCTTTTACAGTAGCCATGATATTGTTATAGAAAAGTTTTTTTTTTTTTTTTTTTTTTTTTTTTTTTTTTTTTTTCTTTAGAGTTTGCTAAATTGTTTAATTATGGACTGCCTGACCTGATTTTGTTTTTATTTCAGTCTCATAATCAAATTGTTAGCGATAATTTGCATAACATATTAATTGCATGAGTACGCCCTCATCAGTTTTACTAAAAAAACTGTTATTAACAGAAAAAAGCCAGGTAAGATTGACTTACCTTCAATTAGTTTTCATCTCAGGGCAGGCCGTCGCTAGATTCGTATTGTAGTATCCTTATGTGGTATCCACTTGTTATAACGCAAAGTTATGAAGACACGAAAAACACTGCACCATTTAGAAAAAAGAATATTATATTAAACTTGGTTAAAAAAAATTACGGAGCATTCACAAAAAGCTCCTTTCTCTGTTGTTACATTTTGAAATCTGTGAAAAATACAAGAAAAATTATTATTATGTTACAATGAAAAACAAAATTTATTATTTGAATGTTTATATCGTGAAAGTAATTTAATGTTTATTGATGACAATGTCCTTGATAGTTAATTATCACTTATTTACTATAAATCAATTTCATTATTTGCAGATTATACTCCTTTTGTAGACAACTGAAGGTTATGTTGCGTATGATGACAGTTCTTTCACTTTCGATAAAAGAAAAATTGTTCTTGCTAAAATCATTTCCTGGTTGCTCTTTAATTATGCGATGATTGATGGAAAACAATTTAAGTCTTTTGTTTATTGTTTTCTGTAATCTTCATTTAGAGTTTACATTATAATGTTTTTAACAGTTTAGATACACCCTGTATATATATATATATATATATATATATATTTAGCAGGCTCATACCGGTCCGAGATCGGGCTTGCATTGTTTGTCTTCATGTAGACGAGCCGGGCTGGAACGAGACTTAATTATTCTCAAGATGTGTAGGACAGACAATATGTAGCGCCGTACGAAAGGGAGGGGGGGGGGGCGAAGGATGCGATCGCCCCTGGCGCGGAAATTTAGGGGGCGCCAAATTTATGCTACCAACGTAATTTCTGGCCTGTTACAAGAAAAAATTGAGTTGGGGGGGGGGGGATTTTGCTTTGCTCCGGGCGCAGTCTTCTTTTCGCACGCCAAATGATTGAAGATTTTTCTACCTTCTCATGCTGTCGCTTCCAGAAATTCTATTCCAAACGGTACTTTTCACAATATTTTCTTAAACTGCTTGTATCAAAAAATGGATAACGCCATATTTTCTGAATAAAAACACCTGCTAATCCTGCTAATGTGATCCACAACATAAACATTACCTGACCAGCAGCAAAAAGAGGAAGTCAACCGGACCCAGACCCGACCCGCAGCAAAAAATAAAAGCAACATGACCCGCAGTGAAAAAATTAGCCCCGACTCACGCATTAAAGTCGAGTCTCCAAATTTCTAAAATCGCCCCCCCCCCCCTTGAGGCCTCTCCAGATCCGCCCTTGGCATAAAATGAAGTTATTACAACAGGTTTAATAAGAAACACAGTACCTACAATGTGAATGTGCACTAATTTATTTTTCTGCGTCAGAGAAACAGAAAAAAAATTATGCCCCCCACCCCCTATACTTTGTTGAGCTTCCCCTATTGTTTACTTCTAGCTACGGCCTTGAACTATATGCTTAATTGATCTCATTATAAAACTTTTATAGAACCATGTAGAATCCTTTACACATCAAATTTTTTCGCTAAAAGCTTCCAAAATGTTTCTCTCAAGATTTCTTAAGAAACTCTTTGTATAGAAATCTATATAGATTGCTATAGAAAGATTGGAAGAATGAGATTTTCTATGGAGCATTCTAATCTATTGAACCTGCAGAAAGATGCCTCATACTTCTATAGTATTCTATAATGTGTATTGTATAAAAAATTTTGTAGTATTCAATTTAAGAAATTGTAAGCATTGATAATTGATAGAGTTGGTATTCAAAATATCGCAAATGCCATTTATTGCTCATCTAGTGAAGTTTACCCATTATTATCTTATATGCATAAAACATATATCAATGGTTCGTTGGTTGTATAAGGTTTTATGACACAAAGTCCCTTAAGAGACATGCTGCGCCAACATATATTAATGTGTTATTACAAATCGTTGATATTTTAACACCTTAGGCGTGAACGACCAGTATACGTGACATTTAAGTTGCTCAGAATCCTTCATCATTTTCACCAGTTATTTTTTATTGTAAAGTTTGCCTTACTTAATTAGAACATTTTCGCGATTCAATTACAGAAAATTTCCCGTTTTTAAAAACCGGTGGTAAAAGATTAAAAATCGAGCAAAAGGCTCTCGTCGCTAAGGGTTAATAAAAGAAGCAAAGTTTTGTGATAATAAAAATATTCCTTTCTCGAAAGCATTAATCATTTGTAGATGCTAACTTTTTTTTTTTTTTAATATCCGTCTATCAATGCATGTAAGCCACTTGTTTTGATTTTGTATGTAATTGACTCACCTCACTTAGAAACCATATCGTTTACAGCTATTAACACCTGAATGCCGAAAGAAAAGAATGAGGAAACAAAATACTAGGAAACACAAGTATTCTTTTCTCAATGCCAAGGCTAGTTTTACGTGTTGACAAGGCCGTTTGCATGTTTTGTTTGATTTGTGAAGATTATTTTTCTTTATGTTATACTACAAATCCAGAAGTGTCTCTAGTTTTCATTTCGAGCAGTTGAATATGTTTATGACTTTCTATTTTGCAAGTTGCAAATACTATTTACTTTATATTGCATTTAAAATGACTTTCAAGGTCCTTAAATTTTTTTATTGCAACTTTTGAGATAATTTTAATAGTGCCACAAGGTAGTTCAAATTTATGCATTTTGAATCTTTTTTGTTAAAAAGTCAAGGTAACTTTTGCTAAATGAAACATACCTTCTACACAAAATTTAATGAAGCAAAATCTTTTCACATTTTCTGCATTTATCTGTATATTTTTCCCTGTGCAAAGTTGTCACCCATTGCTTTGATATATTAATGCACAAGCTACAGCTAATTATACATTTTTTTTTTTTTTTTTTAAATGATTGGACCTATCGCTCCTTGATCATAGTTTGTAAAAAGCTGTACTAAATTATTCTGAATTATTCAGCCCAGTCGTGTTCTAGACAGTTAAAATCCTTAATTCGTCAATAATTTTCGTTAGTTTTTCCTACATGCATTTTTTGTTACAGCTGTTTTATTCTAAGCAGTATATTATTACATCTCGAGAGAAGAGGAAAAATTCGAGCTTTATAACGAAAAATGTGGTGATTGAGATTTATAATTTAATAAGGTTATAGAGCAAAGTTTTTGCAACATACTGAACGAAGTTTATTAAAATAAGGCATTGCACAACTTTTTTTTGTTCAATTTTGAATTCCCAGCTCTTTCTATCTACCTTATATGTTTGCATTGTATTCATGACGTAATTCATTCTAGGAGATTCATGAATGCAAGCTTAACTCATTGAGGTGGCCGACCCGGAATTATTCTCGACTCCATCCATTTTAAATTGTTATAAGAACTTTCTTAACTTGAAAATTTCAAGTCAAACCATTCAGACTCCAGCTTAAGTTAAAGTTAAATACCTTAACCCATTGAAAAATGATAGTATATTGTTTATACCACTTAAATTCATTCAAAATGCGTACCAGATTTTTTAAATAAAATTATCTTTTAAAATTTAAGTGAGATAGTAAAAAAAATTAAGTACATTTATTTGTTTTAAAATGAAATTGATTGTAAACTCTAAGGACATTTCGACATTAAAACAATGAAAATTCTTCCTTCTAAAAGGCTTGCGTTCTTAGCAAACGAGAATGACCAATCAGACGCCTGCGAATTTTTCGTTGTTTTTAAGTAAGCAAATTTTCTGATTGGTCTCGTTTCGCTAACTGTGCAAAATCAATCCGGTTTCCGGCCATTATTTCCCTGAGCTGTCTCTGCCCTTTATTCATTTCTCTTGTTTAAAATTTTAGTTTCAAATGTGTCACATTGTTTCGTATGGTAAGGTTATATCGTTCACCCGCAAAAAACGTAACACATCTCGACAAAAGTACGTAAATTTTACAGGAGAAACAAAAGAAAATAGGCATGATTTTACTGTAATGTGAAATTGCAGAACTTAGCACTTCATTTAAAAATAAAAACGTAAAACCCTAAATAATGAAGACATTGGATGAGGTTTCCAGGGTTGGTTAATTTTACCTCCCCACACAATCCACCCCTCTTCTTGGCCACAAATAGACATTTAGCGTAATAAAAGAATTTTCTGTAAAACTATACTTATAAGCCCCACCAGTGGCCGAGAGGTTCTGACCTCAAACTGGTAGACGGTAGGTGCTGGGTTCGAACCCAATCGCGACTGTCGGCCTAACCGTTCGGAGTTTTCCGTGGTTTTCTTCGAACCTTGCGTAAATACGGGTTAGGTTCCCTTAGAAAGACCCCCATGGAGGGCATCCCACCCCTTAGGGCCTATATCCCACAGTGTAGATAATCGGCCGACATACATACAACAACTATACTTATAAAAAAAAAAATCTGTATCTAGATGCACCTATGACTAGAGATGGGAATGGTCGGAAAAAAACCGGAAAAATTGGGGAAAAAACCGTTTTTTTTTTTTCGGTTTTTTTCCGAAGGCTTATTTTTCAATTTTTCCGAACTGGAAAAATTGAAATTTCATTTATGAAATAATATAATGAAAATTTTGTAATAGCTACATTCTCATACTTTTTATTTTATTTATTTTTGTGTTGATTGTCTCACATGAAAATTTTAATGTGGGTAATCTGATCTCTGAGCAGAAATCTGTTTGAGATGACTTAAAAGGATCCTTCACATTTTTTTCTTGTTTGAAACACAAGACCCTTTGCAAAATTTCTCTTGAAAATAGACATTTCAGAAAATGTTTAATCAACAAATTGAATCTTTCGCAAGTGCAGTGATTGAAGAAAAAAAAAAATCTCATGTCATACAGCAGCTGAATCTTATTAAGTTGCATATATGTATGTAAATAACCTTATTAAAAATTTCTAAATAGGAACCTAAATATAGTAATAATTTCTTCAAAAATTCTGAATATATTTTGTACAAGTATATACAGAAAGTTCACAATTTCACAAAAATTAGTAATGATAGATATGTAATTAAATGCAACTTCTCTTTTTAAAAATTAATTCATGTGTAAAATTATTGCAATAATATGCAGATTAATGGAAATGATAAAATTAAAAATTCAACATAAAATTTTGAAGTTTTTTACTACTTTTATTACTTTAATCTATCTTTACAAGAAGTAAGTATTGAATTCGTGAAAAATTTGACTTCCAGTTTTGGTGTATTTAAACGTTTTACAAGGTCCTGAACACGTTTTAATGGTTTTTGGAAAATATCTGCCACTCTGTGAGTCTGTATGTGACAAATTTTATGGGCACTCTATCTCAAGAACTGATGCATATAATTTCACAAAACTTTAGATTCAGTTACATCTTGATATAAACTCGAGATGTTTAGTTTGTTAGTGTATATCGCCAAACCGATGGCGCTGCTATGCTGCATTATTCATAATTTCCACAATAGTTCTATCTCAAACTAATGTATGTATTTTTATAAAATTTCAGATTAAGTTAATCTTTGACATAACTTCGTGCTCATTACTTTTTGGTGTAAATTGCTCAACAGATGACGCTGCCATGCTGCATTATTCATGATTATCGCAATAGCTTTACCTCTAGGACGATTTTTTTTTTAAATGAAACTACAGCTTCAGACAGTTTCTGATATATTAATGCTGTTTAGTTTTTGGTGTAAATTGCCCTATAGGTAGCACTACAATGTTGCATTATTCAAGATTTCATTATAGCTGATTAATTGAATGTTTTTTCAAGTTATTGAATCTAAAATTGACCTCCATTATGTACAGTAATGTTGCAAAAACATGGGCAGTTTGCATTAGAAAAGTATAACTGCAATGAAAAAAAAAAACATATTTGTAACTATGTTCCAAATTATACTTTCCCTTTTGATTAAACTTGGAATTTTTGTAGTTTTCTAAAGCACAGTAGAAATTTATCTCTGTATGTGACTGCTTTTGTTAATTCCTCAAATAGTGAGCATTTTCTATTTGTAGTAGTTCTGTTTTCATAACTTTTGAGTTCTACTCTTAGAAATATAAAACTACCATGTGGAAACATTGAATAGGAGTTTTCTTGCTCAAGAATAGAATACCAGATTTCAGGGTAAAAAGAAAAAAAATTACATTTAATTAAACTTGAAAAAAAAAAAAAAAATCTGGTTTTAGTGAGTAAAAATCTAACAGTCAATAAATCCTACGCTATTTTTTAGTTGCAGACCTGAGTAAGCCAAAGTAAAACTTAGTTTTGTTTGAATTTAGATTATAAAACTAAATCAAAACTTTTTTGAGTTGAGATTGAAAAGCTATACCAAAACTAAACATATTTTTTAAAGGAAATAAAATTATAATTCTAAGAAAAAAAGTAATAATGTAAAAATATACATTTTTTTAAGCAAACAATGGACTTTTTGAATACTGATATTCATAATAATGACCAAGCTGCAAAAATTTCTTTAAGCTAGTATCATTTACTTAAAAACTATGCTTATGTAAATAGAATGCATAATTTATTTCATTCCAAACTGTAGACATATTGGCTCAGGTTTTTACATTAGGTCAATTGGTAGTTAAACATGTAACTGAAAAATCATTTCAACAGAGATATAATATAACAAACAATAGCGTTTAATAAAAATTCTTAGGCTGTTGAAAAAAAAACTAAACTTTTAAAACCAGACTTTGCTACTTTCTTTTTATTTTGTAATATAAAGTGAAAATAATTTTCATTTAATATATATAAATTTGAAAAAATGTTTATTATTTAATATTCTCTAAGAAAATATAATTTATTTGGAGAAACAGTCATTAAAAATTAATTTTTCCGTTTTTTTTCCGAAAAAAACCGGTAAAAAATCGGTTTTTTTCCACCACTTATATTTTTCCGGAAAATTTACATCTCTACCTATGACAGACCTATTAGTGTAATGAAGCGCAAAAATGATTTTTTGCGAGATAAGTCACTTTTCTTGCGGTTGAGCAATATACGTTCATTGATGCTCAAATATAACTTTTTTTTTTCTCTTCTTGGTATTAGACACATAGTGTAATAAAAGGATTTTCCATGTAATTACACTTATGAAAATTTTTCTGTAGCAAAATGCACCTACACTGTAAAAAATTTGACCTTTTTGCTCCAATATCACTCCACCGCTTTTATCGTAAAAGATTACTTCAGCCTATTATGGAGCATTCTCATGGGTCAAAAGAGAGATATTCTTTAAAAGCGGGGGAGTGACGATACAGCAAAAGGGTAAAATTTTTTACAGTGTATGGCAGATCTACTACACTGTTAAAAATTTGACCCATTTGCTGTAGCGGCACTTCACAGCGTTTATAGAATATCTCTTTTATGACCAATGAGAATGCTCCATAACACAGTAAAGTAACCGTTTTCTATAAAAGCGGTGGAGTGACGCTGTAGCAAATGAGTTAAATTTTTTACAGTGTAGTGGAATAAAACGCAAAATGAATTTTTGCGAGATGTGTCACTTTTCTTGCGGGCGAGCGATATTATCGAGGTTGATAGCTGGTGTGAGGCTCAGAACAACTCATTTCTATACGGTTAAAAATATCATGAAAAAATACCTCTATTTTTAAAGGCTATATATTTTCTGACCAATGAGAATGCTAAATAAACGCCTATAGAAATTTCTCGATGGACAGAAAATAGATAGGTAATTTTTCGTGATATTTATAAGTGTATGTATCAAATCACTTTAAAAAAATGATAGAACCAATCATAAATGTGATGATATGGATAGGGTGTTTGTATAAGAGAGTAGAGACATACGCTCAGAACGCATGCCCGGGCTGAAATTTTTGTCCAATCTAACATCCCAGAATTTTACATTCCAAAACGTGGTAATATTCCCTTACATTGTTAAAACATCGTGAAAAATTACCTCTGTTTTTATAGACTGTCTATTTTTTTAACCAATGAAAACGCTCCACAGTCGTTTATGGTCAGTTCTCATTGGTTAGAAAATAAATAGTCTTTAAAAACAGAGGTAATTTTTCACAATATTTTTAACAGTGTAATGCTTGCATTTACCTTCTACCTAAACGTAGAAAGCTTCGGTCCAACACTCAAGTAATATTTATCATTAATCTGATTGGACTTCAGTTGCGATCATGCCCAATCAAGTTGATCGTAAATTTCATTTTAATGTTACGCCGAGTTTTCTTACCCCGCTAAAAATATTGTGAAAAATTACCTCTGTTTTTAAAGACATTCTTTATTCTTGCCAATAAGAATGCTACATAAGTGCGTATACATCGTCAAAAATTTGCAACTTTTATTAGATAGTAACTACGCCGCTTTTATAGAAAACGATTTACTTGATGATATTATGAAGTATTCTCATTGGTCAGAATAGCGATATTCTATAAAAACGGTGGAGTGACCAGACCATGCAACAAAAGTTGTAGATATTTAACCGTGTAAAACGCTCTCATTAGTCAGAAAATAAATTGTGTTTAGCCGCGATTCTAGTAGATTTTTTGCTGTTTAGCGAAGTGAGGTTGACCAATCATAAGTCTCCTTTTTTAAAACAACGAAAAGTTTGCAAATTTCTAATTGGTCAATCCTTTTTCACTTAACAGCGAAAAATCATCTGCATCCCGGCCTTTAAAAAAAAAAAAAAAGAAAACTTTTCACGGTATTTTTAATAGTGCAGTTAAAGGTACAGCGTCTAGAGCAAATAGTGTGGAAATTTGATATCCCAGTATAGTTCTTAAAAAGGAGCTTTAAAACATCATATCCCTTAAACGTTCAACGATGTTGAAATCCTTAGTCGATAGAAGTGATATTTGCAGGAAATTTTCTAAATCAGCAAGACGATTGCTAGTTTTCACTTCTCAATGGCCTAAGCTCTAAACGATGTAATAATACGATGTTTACACTGAAATTTGAAAATATCCCGCTGATGTCGCTGCGATCGGCTCGTCCGAAGTCTGTACCATTGTACATTTATGGGATTCGGATAAATTAACATTATTTGGATAGCAGATTTCCAAACTATTCTAGATGCTGTACTCTAATTGTCCAAAGCGAGACTACATTGTAAAAAAATGTTACCCTTTTGCTGCATCGTCACTCCACCGCTTTTATAGAAAACGATTACCTCAGCCTATTATGGAGCATTCTCATGAGTCAAAAGAGAGATATTCTATCAAAGCGGATAAGTGACGATGCAGCAAAAGGGTAAAATTTTTGACAGTGTAACGCTAATCTTAACGCGGCAGCCTGTATGTTTCATTAACCTTAATTAAAAGTTTCTCTGCACTGTAAAAAATATGACTATGTCACTCCCCCGTTTTTATAGAATATCACTCTTTTGGCCAATGAGAATGCTGTTTGTTTCTACTGCATTCGTAATCATTAGTTATGTTATTGATAGATTTTTAATTTTTCTGCAATTCTTTACTTACGTTATTTTACCAGCAGATTTTAAAGGTTTAGTGTTAATATAACTTTTTAAATATGAATAAAGAATTTTCTTAATTTAACAGAATCGAAGATTTAATGTATTCTTGTTTTTAAATATCTGATTTCGTATTAAAATGGGCAATAAAACTAGTGATCAAAAGGACACAAATGAAGAAAGGATTGAAATAAACAACAATCCAAATCAAGTACCACACCGCTGGACCCTGGTTCGAGTCCAGCTAGCGGCATGGGTGTCTTGTGTTGTCCCAGTGATAATAGATGTACCGGATATTCTGTAATAAAGTGTTCTATGTGGTTTATTGTGATCATTGGAGGTTATGCCGGCGAATAGCTGTAGCGTCTACCTCAAAGCATGTAAAATGTAAAATGTAAAAATGTAAATCAAGTAAATGAAGAAAATAATGAAGAGTTATTACTCTTGAACTTTGTTATTATTTTTTTTTTCTTACATAAACATTCAGATCTCAAAGCAATTCCCCTCCAAAGTCAAAAGTATCAGAAAGTTTTTTATGCTTGTAAAACTAACAACTGACTAATCCATATACAGTACAATACGTTGTATTGATTAAATGAAGGTTTTAATCTGTCTAACGTCTTTATTTTATTATTATTATTATTATTATTATTATTATTATTATTATTTTACTTATGGTGGTTTAATGTGCGAAATAATGACCAGACTTCATAAGTAGTATTTAAAAGGAACAAAGTATACGGACTGTGATTTTTACATTTTTGTGCGGATTATTGTTTAAGATATTTTGTGATATTTGATTTAATCTATTTCTAACCCAATGTTGTAAGTTGTAACCCACATAGCATTGTTCTTTTTTCTAATGTTTGAATACATGAATGTTATCCTTTTTTTTCAAAACAAAGATTCTTTTTGAGAAGGTGTAACGTAATCTAAATATGTTATTAAAAAAGTAATTTTTTTTTCAATACAAACTATTTTTACCTATGTTGTGTACAGAGTGCAGTATTTCCTTTTCTAACCCGGTGTATTCTCCTCTCTCTCGTAAAACATGCATTAAAAATTGTGATATTTTTATGCCAGCTGGCGCAAATCTTGCCAATAGCATTTTTTTTCTTATTACTATTTAATCATTTTTCGCATTTTATATAAAATGAGGAAGCCTCGTAACAATTTGATACATTTTAAATGTACATATTTAAAATGAAAGTTGTATATTTTTAATTAAATGAATGAAAGGTTTATATTTTAAACAAAATGAAAACAGTACTGATAACATCGATGAGAACAATATATCTCCTGCTTCAGGCCAATATCAAAAGTGCCAGAATGCTTTTTTAATTTTAGCCACTCGGCTGCGTAAATAAAATTTGACAGCAAGCTTTTGTTTGGCCGAGAAGGCGAGTGTACATCGATAGTTTAAAATTTAATCTTTGTTTATTTAAATTTTATTTCGTTCGTGTGCATTCATAAAAGCTAATAAGTAAGTATGTTCAGACACTAAATTGCACTTCTGGATCAGCGCCAAACAAATTATTTTTGCATTGCAAATTTTCTGTTTCCATTCAAGAAAATAATCAATGAAATGAAATAACACACAATGACTTCGACAAGCAGGCGTATATCTCCATTAATAATGTTTTGTTTTGGAATATCTTTCTTTCATTTCTTTTTTTGTCAGACTCCAATCAGATTATGTACAATCATTTTCTCCGACGAAATGACGTTGTGTTGTAGAAAATATATTTTTATTTTCAAATCTATTTTTACTGTAATTGTGTTCCTTTTAAGGTTTTTTCTTCCTTAAAAAATCTGATCTGAATAGTTCATTCTGGTGTTATTTAAATAACTGAAAGGTCGATAAAATCGTCGTTTCTTTCAATTTTTTAAAAGTTTTCTTAATTCAGTTTCATGCTTCGCAAAAGTGTTTAAATTATTTGCAAAGTGTGTGAAAGTCTGTTAAGTATACTAATTGAAAAACATAAAAAAATTAGTATGGTGGTGTAGGTTCCCAATTACACTAAGGCCCCACGGCAAGCGTCATTCTGGGTGGCCCCATTCTACCTATACATAGAAATTGTTCGCGAATTATCCTGAAATGACTAAACACTAAATTTTATATCTATAATATGTATACATAATTTTGAACCAGATACTGACCACATCTGTATACAGGGTATCGCAAGAAAGATGTCAACTTTAAGAGATGGATATTACTTTATATTTAGAGACTTTAAGATTGGATTTAAGACACTACTTTTTTTGTATAGAAATATAAAGATTTATATGAGCCTTTTGAAGTGAAAGCCTTTCATTCATTTTTGTCTATTTGTCATAATGTCATAAAATTTTCTACCAAACTAAAAATTTTAATCTCTGTATGGCATGAAAATGCATTTGAGTAATTTCGACACTTGTTTTATTTTTGTTGCATCCTTCATATGCTAAAGTGCTTTTGTGTTAAATTATAACATTAGTTTTTTGATCTGTTCTTTTTTTTTCAAGAGAGATTTAGGCCATGGAATATGGGAGAAGAAGAGACGGGAAAGGGAGGACAATGCAAGAATTTTGGTTGATTTTAACCATTTGACACCTTCCTAACAAATATCCTGATTAAGCTCAGAGGAGGGGCTTCAAATGGGACGACCCAGAGAAATTGCCTTTCATGCCCCTGCATTAGCAGGTTTGGCAATGGTCATCACAATTTTTTCTTATAAATTATTCTTATATATTAATTTAAATAGCTCAGTTATTAACGCAAATTTCTTTCACAGTACGGATTACTGAATGGAAAAAAAAGATAACGCATTTTATTGTTATTTTATAATAAGTATTCAAATACAAAAAAATACATAATAACCTAAAGATAAAATTGATACATTTCTATTCAGTGAAAACTGAGACTATTTCAGTGTCATATTTATCTCAAAAAGAGTTATCTATTTAGGAATCATAGCCAAAATTAAATTAGTGTAACTTTTCGTAAACTTTTCTCATCATTTTTTAATGCAATTTCAGAAATAACAAAAAATCATGCGCCCATCATAAATTATGAAATACTTTTCAATACATTCAAAATACTGTAACAAAACTTTATAATTTATTAAGATAAAATATGTCTAAATAAATAATTTAGAAAATGCATTATGCAATTGAAAATTTCTCTAATTACTATGAATAGCACAAAAAAAATCTCTTTTTGCGAAGCCCTGTATTTGATCTGATTCATATGTATGTTACATAGTATGCTCTTAAAAGTTACTTTAATTAAATGTTGTAGAACTGTCAGGGCTCCCAAATGGTCCCCTTTTTCCCACAAAAGTCCCCTTTTTAGAAAAAGGTCCCCTTTAGTCCCCTTTTTTGTATTTTGGTCCCCCAAGTCCCCTTTTCTGTGTCTGAAAAAAATCACCGCGAAATGAAAAAATCTCTGAAAATCACTAAAAGCTTAAAAATCCAAGAAGACAAAATTTATTAAAGTGGGCATAAAAACATTAAAATCCTTCTATAGTAAAAAAAAACTAGCCTTAAAAGGAATGACTCCTGGAATGATGCTGATGTGGAAGATTTCCGGAACTAACGAATCCGGGTTGTCCACTCCTTCCATGAGTCGAATAGACCAATCAGGAAAGGGCTCCGTCTATGCATCGCCGTATGGGTTACCATAAAGAGAGGAAAGGTTACCATCGCCAACAATCGCCAAGTTTGTCGCCAACTTGGCGATATATCGCCAAATTTGGCGACCAAAATTAGTTGTCAAATGTGACGCCAACTTGGCGATAACTGTAATATTTCGCCAAATTTTTAATTTCTTTACAACACCAGTCGTTTGATACATCATTTGAGAGGTTTGCAACTGCTTATTCATATAATGGATGTCTTGTGTGTTATCCCCCATTCTGCTCCCCAGGGGGGGGGACACATTTTTAATTTCTTTACAACACCAGTCGTGTTACACAAGATTTGAAAGGTCTGCAAATGCTTATTTATATTATGGATGTCTTGTGTATCATCCCCACACTCTGCTCTCCCCAGGGGGGGGGTCACATTTTTAATTTCTTTACAACACCAGTTGTGTGACACATCATTTGAAAGGTCTGCAACTGCTTATTCATATTATGGATGTGTTGTGTGTCATCCCCCACTCTGCCCCCGGGGGGCACATTTTTAATTTCTTTACAACACCAATTGTGTGACACACCATTTGAGAGGTCTGCAACTGCTTATTCATATTATGGATATCTTGTGTGTACCCCCCCCCCTCTGCCCTCAGAGGGGGCGCATTTTGTAATTTCTTTACAACACAAATTGTGTGACACATCATTTGAAAGGTCTGCAACTGTTTATTCATTTTATGGATGTCTTGTGTGTCACCCCCACTCTGCCCCCCAGGGGGGTACATTTTTAATTTCTTTACAACACCAGTCGTGTGACACATCATTTGAAAGGTCTGCAACTGCTTATTCATACCATGGGGTATTGGCGAGCGCAGCAAGCAGGGGTAGCCAATAATTTGGAATCGCGAAGCGATTACGCGGGGGGTTGGCGAGCATAGCGAGCAGGGGGGCGGGGCCCCCCTAGTGGGTATAAAAAAAAGCGTGGTAACTGAAATTCTTTCATGAATCTAAATGTTAAAAAATCACCACAGAATACAGGTAAATTTTAAGAATCTCATTAAAATTCTTAAAAATTAAAAAATTGCAGAACACGAAAGTTACTATATTAAGCTACTGCTTGACCGGTCTTCAATAATGGGCCTTCGCATGCTTAACCCCCCCCCCCCTAAAAAAAAGGCAGTGGCTTTTGCACAAAAATACTTCGCTTTTGAAATGGCCAGCTCAAGCACCCAATCTGAATACTATAGAAAATCTTTGGAATGAACTTTAGAAACATGTTTGAAATTATTATTAAAATTCCAATTCAGCATGGACGGAATTTTCCTAAAAATTTCAAGATGATTGGAAAAACGTACCACAGACGATTTTCAATTGTTTATTGAATCGATGCCAAGTCGCTGAACCTCGGTATATTTTGCTAAAGGTATGACAACAACATATTAATTATAAATCTAGTTGATCATACAATGATTTTCTGTTATAACACAATTTTTTTTCCAAACTTTCCAAGATAGCCAATAACTTTTGAAAGCATGCGTTTTTTTTTTTTTTTTTTTTTTTTTTTTCCAATTTTGTCAATTGTATTTATTGATTTATATTCATTTTTCATTATATTCATTTGTTATTCCATAAATAAATTCCTAACTATTATTTCAATAAAATGTATGAGTATCACGTTGAGATTCCTCTTTATATGGATATACTTTCAAAATAATGAAAAATTTTATGCCGGCCGAAAACTTTTGACCGCCACTATAAATTGTTGTTGATTAGTTTTTGGTATAAATCACTCTACATGTGGCGCTTCTATGCAGCTTTTTTCATGATTTCTGCAATCGCTCAATCACAAAAACCAATGCTCAGAATTTTACCGAACTTCAGATTCGGTTAGTCATTAACATGAACTGACATTTTTTTATATTTTGGTATAAATTGCTCAACAAGTGGCACTGTTAATCTGCATTTGTTGCGATTTCCACAATAGTTCTATATCCAGAATTAATGCACCGAATTGAATCAAACTTTAGATTCAATTAATCCTTAAGATGAATTCACCTTTTTTACATTTTGATGTAAATTCATTTACAGGTAGTGCTGCTATAATGCTTCTTTTTTTTTTTTTTTTTTTTTTTTTTTTTTTTTTTTTAGGATTTCTGCAGTAAATCTATCTAATTTAATGCACAAATTTTTGTCTAACTTCGGATTCAGTTAGACGTTGACACAAGTTGTTACTCATTAAGTTTTGGTGTTAATCTTTCAATAGATGGTGCTCCTAAGCTGCATTTTGTGGAATTTTCACAAGTTTAGCGATATTCATATTTGAAGAACTAATGCACAAAATTTCATATCTTTAGAATTCTCATGATGGACATAAATTGCAATTTAATTTTGGGATTGTGATAGTGAATTTTGCAGTATTAACATGCATGAGGTAGAAGAAAGTTTTGGGATTGCCACATCCAATTAGTTTGACAAGGATTGTTCCCAGGGGTACAGAATATTTACATGTACTGCATTTATAAATTTTAAACTTGTGCATATATGCCTATTTTTTGGCACTAATTCTGAATGTGTAATTTTCTAAAAAATTGATTAAGATTTTATTTTATTCAAATATCGCTTTTTAAAAAGAAATGTTTTTGTATGACATGTTATTTAAATCTAAGCTTTTCTCCACTAATTATCATTATTTTATGTCTGATTTGTTATTATAGGCTATATAAAATGAACTTATTGCCCCCTTTTATTTATGAGTGGTAGTATTTAGCGCTAATCAAAATATTAATTTTAGCCCCCTCCCAAAAAAAAGAAAAAAAAAGAATGTAATTAAGAAAAGTAATCAAGTCATCAATTTTAAAATCTCAGATATTTTGTATAACACACAAAAAATTTTAAGAAGTGTGTTTGGGGGCAGTGGGATTAAATTTCTTTTTAACTTCCTTTTTTAAATTGTCAGGGTCTAACTTAAGTATTTTAAGCAATTTTCTAACTCAACCCCTAATTAAACTACAGCGAGATTCAATCTCATTTGAAGGGTTGACCAAAGGAGGCATCTCGTCGAGCCCCACGTCTTGCTAGGGTCTATTTTGACCCAGACAATTAGGGGCATTTCTTCATGTACATGTTTGTGGAGGGTGGCGAATCAGAAAATTTTACCACATATCCTTTTAAAACTCTTAGTCTAAGCACCCATTTCCCACCATCTTAACTCATTTTTTCATCACTAGCAGATATTTTAATGTTCATTTGCATTCATTACCACTCCATAAATTTTCTAAAAAATTAAGAAAAAAAAAATCCGTTCAACATATTTTTAACAATGAGCATCTTTTCATCCCTTTCTGTCGCCAGGGGATGCTATTGAAAAAAAATATTCAAAAAATTTAATCTACAATATGTTCTGTAATATCTTAAATGAAAGGCCAGGTTATGAATAATGTTATTCTTCACTCTCTCTCTCTACCTCCATTCTCACTACCTTATATCATCCCTGTCTATGTAAGAATTTAATCATTATAAACAATTATTAACTTTTAACAAATTTAGTTATTAACAATTTTGGTTTATTAATTAAAGGTTAGAATGTTTTGAAAGGAATATTAAATAAAACCCTCTGAGTGATCTGTGATCATATTTACCCACTTATTTGTTTTTATTAACTGATCACTATTATTTTTTACCTGTAACGAGAATTATCAAGGTGAATGCTTAAATATATTAAAGTTTTTTTTTTAATTATTTAAGTATATTTTTCAGTAGGATATTTAAATGTGCTTAAATAAAATTGTGTACATTGTTTATTGAAATCTTATAAAGATAAACATCTGACATATTTTCTGTGGTTATTTTAAAAATTTACTTTCTTATTTAGGAAAATTTGTGCTATATTTTTACACACATATGATTCTTTTTTTGATTTTCATTTTCAATAAAAATGGTCCTCCAAAGTACCCTTTTTAAACAAAAAGAGTCCCCCAAAGTCCCCTTTTTAAATAAAAATGGTCCCCTAAAGTACCCTTTTTAAACAAAAATGGCCCCCCAAAGTCCCCTTTTTAAATAAAAATGGTCCACTTTCCCCCTTTTTGAGGACTAAAATGTGTTGGGAGCCCTGAACTGTTGAAATTTCCCATTCATCAATTTCCACCAATAATAATTTGTACTTGCTGTTACCTTGTAAATGCATGATAAATTATATACACACCACACTCTACTGTAAGCGTTTTGTAATATACCTCAGTGATATATGAGGGGCTCACAACCCCTGGCATACCATGTCCATTTTGAAAAAAAAATGAAATAGTATATTTAGAAGGCGCATAAATTCTGATTTACCTACTGTCACAGAGAGCGAAGTCTGTTTTCAAGCATATCCTCATACATCTATTTATAGACTTGGTTTATCATGGGAGTGGTTAAAAGATATTTTATGCAACTTGTAAATGGATTACCCCATTCATTTTCAAAATGGACTTGGTCTACTATGGTTTGAACCCCTCATATACAAATTTCAATATATTTAAAGTGGTGTAATATACTATAATACATCCCAAACGATTTTTCCCCCATAAGCCATAATGCAGCGGAATTCTTTTGAGTGCAGCTGTAAATGAACCATTAATGCTACACATTTCATTTTCAATATTAAACATGCCACAGTAAACATCAATAACATCAATATATTTCATTAGAATCTGGCTATATTTACGCGAGTTTGGATTGACAGGTAGACAAATCGAATTCATAAATATTTAATAAAAATATTTTCAACTATATTGGAAAATGCTAAAAATGAATCAGTACCAGAGATATTGTATAAAGCATACCATAAGTAAGGCAACCTCTTGCGCAATGTTTATCTAAACCTAATCAATGCAAATTAATATTTAAAGTACTTTCAAATTTATAAGAACTAAATATCGTGCTTCAGGGAAATTAGCTTCATACATTAGTTCTTAAGATTGAATTGCATTTCACTGTAATAAATAATTGAAATACAATAATAAAGTAGCTTCACAATACGCAGACTTGCACCAATAGCTGGTGTATTGCCTTTTTTCTCATAATAATAGAACAAATGCTTATTGTAGAAATCCGATGAATATTGTAGAAATATGTATATTTAAAATCCTTTATTATGACTAATCTCCTGTACGCATTTGTGTCAGTGCTAAAATCATGTGTGAAGGAACTAACGTCAGCGACTTTCGTTATCTTGACCATTGAATTTCATCGTACTTCCGCTGAAATAAACTTGCACACTTTTAATTCATTCTTGAACAGATATTCTATTTTTGTATATGGCACTAATTTATATTGTATCTCAAGGAAAAGCAAATTAAATTGATAACGCATTTGCTTACAAGTCAATTAAACATTGTTTTTGATCTACTTGCATGTAAAGGGAATGCGAGAAGGAAATTGCGAAACTTTTAGTCTGATAATAGACTAGGAGGAGGCCGTATAGACAATCACCTCATCGAGTTTACGATTGAAAATCTAGGATTAGTTAATTTCAATTTGTATATTAAAACCCAATCGGTCTGTCAAATCATATCTTAGCGCAAAACATCTAAAAACTCTATTTTAGCTGTTGACTCATAAGTTTACCATTGTTCTTCCTGCTCCCAGTTCGCCATGTTTTCATACTTTTGGGTGCAGGAAAGCACAATGGTAAATCTAAGAGATAATCGCTAAAATCGAATTTAACATTTGAAGCTCAAAATTTTGAATATTTTAAAACCAAAAACTTGTTTTCCAAATGACGGGAAATATCGTTTCTAAGCATAATTTGAATCAAAGATTTAAAATATATTATCAAACTTGGGTGATGCTATTGGAAAAAAAATAATAAAATAAAGTTTGGTCTGATTTTGATTTGTTAAATGGTCCCTTAAACTTTATGTATATCATTTAAAAGCTGACTTTATTTCCAATCATTTGTTACCAGTAACTTTCTTCCATTAAATAGTTTTAAAATTAGTAAAGATTTTTTTTATGACATTACATACATAATTTTGGTTTGATAATGCTAATAATACTTTTATTAAAAACTTGGTTTCAAAATGACCGATTCAATTAAATTGTGTGAGTTTGTTGGATTTTTCCCTTCCTGACTCAAATATTCCTGAAATCTTAAGGCAGCATGAAATAAATTAAGTTTCCTTAACATAAGTTAACTATGTTTTTGCCAAAGTGGATTATTTCGACTGAAAATTCTGTTAATGGTCCAGTGCCCCTGCTCAGAGATTGTTATATGTTGTTAAACGTTGTTGTGTATTGTTGACAAAATTTAGATGTGCCAGCTTTTGCCTGTGCATTGTGTTTAAAATTATTTACGAATAAGAAGGCATGTGAAACTGGTATAAAGCATATCCTTTTTAAAAGTATTCGTGGCGCAATATTTTAAAATTAATTTGTCGCCAGAGTTCTTAAATGTCGTAATATTTTGGAAAATATCGAAATATTTTTTAAATATTTAATTTACAGCTAATTGTAAATATTTTCAGACTGAATATAAATTAGTCAGTGAAATATCTTCACATAACTTATTAATAGCTTAACATGAGTTATTAAAATCTTAACGTAACTTAAACTGAAAACTTAAGTAAAAAATTATTCTAAATCATTTTCTTAAAAAAAAAATCAACTAATTGAAAACACAACTTGCTTTGTATACTTATGAAAAACTAACTATAGATTCAATATTCAAGAAAATTTTATGCTCAACACAACAAAAGTTTTAAACACCAAATATTTTTTTAATTGAAACTGAGAATGGACCGAAAATTCGGTTTTGTTTTTGAATCAAAATCTGAGTTTCGGCGAAAATTCCAAAAATGCGTCCAGTATGAAATTCGATCAAAACTATCTGTACTCTAAAAATCTCTTTTCTTCCTTCGAACATTTTGAACATTACTTATTATTTGAGTTGTATCCCTCAAATGTGATTCTTTATTTATCTATGAACTTCATTATCATGGTTCACTCAAGACGTAAGTGTAAATTATAAAACCATAAATGCATATATGATTAAAATTTGAAAACACTTATCACGGGCTCATTAAAAGCGGCATACGTAACACCACACCTAAAGAATATTTTTATTTTGAAACCGCAGAGGTGTTTGGAATGTACTCTTAAGAAATTTTTAGCATAACAAATGATGCTTTAAATGATTATAAAAAATAAATCGAGGTATGTATGCCTAAAACACTTTTTTAGTGAAATTCATATAATTAGAAATTTATTTTGTATTTTATTTTATATGAAAAAGTTTTATAGTCATAGAGGCAGAGAGCCAACTTGGGCCGCAAATATTTTACTTAAATAAGTTTTTTTTTTATTATTATTATTATTTAAGTTCTGAAGTAAAAATTTCTTGAACATTTTTGACGCCTTAAAACATGAATTTATTTCCGTTGTATTTTTAATATTTCCTTTTAACTATTTAATCTTTAATGTATGTGGAAAATTTAACGCATGTATCACAAATATTTTGCAGAGTTACTTTGTAAACATACTAATTATTTTCTTTAAAATATTTTTCAACTTTAGTATAACTAATGTATGATCAAACAAATATCCCCCGAATGAACCTGGAACCCTCTCCCCCTATCATTTATCTACATCAAATTTTCAAGAGAAGTATACAGGATCAATAAAAAAAAAATATATATATATTTTTAAGGACAGCAAGCATGGAGAAAAAATGGATAAGATTTTTTGTATTAATGTTGTATTACGATTTCGTAATTTTATTTTGTACATTGTTTAAAATATTTTATTGATAAATGGCCTTTCAAACCCTTACCAATCTTTTGACGTCCTTTTTAAATGCGTTCGTAATTATCTAAGTAAGTAGCACCTATAGTTGTCTTTCAGTTCGTCTGTCCGCATATAACGCAAAAAACTACCCAACCGAATCGTTTGAAATTAAAAATATAAAATTATTAGATAATTTTGTCGAGTTATTTCAAATTTTATGAAAATTAGATGCATAGTTCAATTACAGGGACAATCAAAATGATTCCGATACATTACAGTCAATGGGGAAAAAGTTTCAAGTGCATTTTAATGATGTTATACTCTTTCAAGCATAATAAAGTTGATATGTATCTATGAAGCATATACTATAATATACATTCTGTACAATTTGTGGTGCAAAGAATATTTCTTATTGATTTACAGGGCCACACAAAAGTATTCCATTGCATAATTATGTATTGAGATATTGTTTGATGCCATTTTAATTGTATTAAACTATTTAATATTGTATGAAATTGATATACGTTGCACAAGATTACACCAAGTTATAGTCATCGTTCCGTCTGTCTGTCCACATACAATAGAGCAAAACCTTACCCAACCAAATCGTTTGAGATTTAAAATATATAATTGTTGCATAATTTTGTCGAGTCAATTCAAATTTTAGGAAAATCGGCTGTATAGTTTGATTACAGGGACAATCAAAAGTATTCCATCACATTGCGGTCAATAGGAAAACATAGTTTCAAGTACATTTTAATGATGTTATACTCTTTCGAATATAATAAAATTGACGTGAATCTGTAAAGTAAATACTAAAATATACATTCTGCACAATTTATGATGCAAAGAATATTTATTATTATTTTACAGGACTACTCAAAAGTATAACACAGCATTATGGTACACGGGGAAATCTTGTTTAGGACGTGTTTTTATTATATTAAGCTATTTCATATTTTATGAAATTGATATACGTTTAATACAAGTTACTTCCTGTATAATAAAAAGCAGCTAGTATTTACAGGAACGCACAAAAGATTTCGACCACTCAATACACTGTATCCGAAGGTCTGTATACTGTAACAGCAAGATCTGAACATTTTTAAATTTCGTTGAAGTACGAACGCACCTCATTTGCTACACTTCACGTGCAATTTCAAACTTGTTTATACCTTTACACCAAAATGTGCAGACGATTTTTGGTTTATGCTTATTTAAGGGGCAACATATAATTCAATATGAATTAAATGGTAGATATTTTTCAAATTGCTTAATAAACTATTATACAGATTTTTAGATGCAATGATATATATTCTGACCAAGATACATTTTATCAAACAAAAATATCTTGTTTACAGGTTAAATGCGATTTCGTAAGTTCAAATACAAAAATCTCTTGCAGACATTCTTTAATAGTTTGTAGACATTCTCTGCGATTTAATATCATTTTAAATATTATTTTTAATTTTTATTAATTACATAATTAAAGATAGCATTGTTTTTTAATACTATTTTTCTTTATCGTATTTGTATTTCTTTTGGCAATTTTTTTTTCGATATTTCTCACATTTGTTTTTATTTTTTAGGTAAGCAGTTTGGATTTTACTTTATGGAGATACATTGATTTCTTTGCAATAATAACAATAAAATCTCATTGTGCTAATGTGGATATATTGTGGAACTCTATACCAGACTTTTGGAATTAAATTTATTTTGGTTTAATAAAAGCAGGTATGTTGCTTTACATTTAAAACCTTTATATACTTTAAATCATCCATTTGAAGATTTCCAGATTGAAGTGTAAGAGTAATTGTAGGAACAAATTGAATCCCTTGGATATGAATTTAATTAGTCATTATCTGTCATAGCGTATATTTATTATTATATGCACTTTTTTTTTTTTATCTGCGCATTGATAACGGGAATCTAACCCTAAACCCTTGAAATAGCGCTCCAAGTGTTCTATCATTTAAGCCACGAGAATGATGCCCAGCTCAGCATCCTCTTACTCGCATTTGTTGGTAAGGCTGCAACTGGAGGAAAATAAGATGTAAATAGTTTTCATGAGATTCAATCTTGCGGCAAAACATGAAACACAAATAAACACAACATTGGTAAACACATGTATAATTTTTAATCAATTTCATAAATTAATTTTCATTAGTGAAATTACGCTCGATATTATTAAATATTTTTTAATTCGTGATTTATAACATTGTTCATTAAGCGTTGAACGAACAGAGTGATAAATGTCTAAGCTGGGAATTTTTCACTCTGTTCGTTCTACGCTTAGTGAATAATATGATAAATGACGTATTAAAAATATATTCAATAATTTCGAGCACTGAAAATACATTGAAAAATTGTGTTTACCGATGCTGGGTTTGTTTCATGTTTCACAGGGGAATTATATGCCGATGAAGACTGTTTCATCTTGTGCTGCAGTCGCAGCCTTACCAACATATGTGAGTGAGAGATGCTGAGCTATCGTCCCCAAACATGTAAAACGGTACAAAAACGATAAAATTAATATTAGAAATATAATTGTAGACTATTTTTTAATAATTGCCTTAAAATACGGAATAGTTTTCTTATATTTCACATTCTGGTTTGAAATGTGTATGATTCGTCCCAGGTTTCGGGTTGACTTAAAGTAGAAAATTAGAGTTAAAGTTGTATCCAACCCTTACAGGATCAAGGTTGGATGTATTCCTATTAATTCTGCTGCAAGTAATAATATAAAAAAAGATATTGATACAATACTAGGAATATTGACCGATATTAGATGCTATAAATGAATTTTCTTTGGGGGTCGATTACAAATTAAAAATTGCATCAACTTTTATTTTACTCAAACAGTAAAGTACCTTGATTTTCTGAGCTCCTTTGAATAAAGAAAGACCGAAAAATATTGTATGCATCTCATCTTAATTAAGTCTTCGTAGTGTTGAAGGTGGTCAAATTTGAGGATACTAAAGTTAAATGCATATCAGAAACTTTAATTCGTATGTCCTTAAAAATATCATCTGATTGAAATGTGTTTTAAGTGATACTGAATGAAATCCATCATAAACCTAGTCATTTTTTAATTAAAAAAAATCACATTTGTTCATGTTAAAATGAATTGTGAATCTCCTCCATGAATTTTTACATAAAACAAATCAATGTTTTCAAAAACATGCTTTTACCACTCATTCTAACAATTTTCGAAATATAGGAGAAATTTATTTTGCGGTGGTTTAAATCTACTTTTCGACTTCTTCCTTTATCATTTGCGTCCAAAGAAAAAAAAAAAATCTGAATTAACCAGAAATTTGGAATTTTCGGACTTTTTAGGTTGTTAATTTAATGTCTTTGATTCTTCTCCATGTAATATCTCAATTTATTTTTTCTAAATTTATAGATTAACACTTAACACCTTTTCGTAATTACGTAAATGCGTAGCATCTATAGTTGTCTTTCAGTCTGTCTGACTGTCCGTCCGTCCTCATATAACTGAGCAAAAACTACCCAACCGAATCGTTTGAAATTTAAAATATATAAATGTTGCATAACTTTCTCGAGTCATTTCGAATTTTATGAAAATCGGATTTATGGTTTAAGTACAAGGACAATCAAAAGTATTCCTTTACATTATGGCTAATGGGAAAAAATATCCTCTGAAGTGCATTTTAATAATGTTACTCTTTCGAGTATAATAAAATTGATATGCATCTATGTATGAAGTATATACCAAAATATACAATCTGTGGTGCAAAAAATATTTGTTATTCATTTTCAGGGCCACACAAAAGTATTCAATAAGATAATGGTACAGGGGGAAACATTGTTTGGGACGCGTTTTATTTATATTAAACTATATCACATTTTGTGAAACTGATATGCATTATGCTGAAGTTTATTGTATAATTGAAAGCAGATAGCATTTTCAGTGGCATACAAAATATTTCGTCTACTATACTGAATCCGAAGTACTGTATACTGTTACACCAAGATCTGAATATTTTAAAAGCTTCTTTACGAACGCACTTTATTTGCTACGTTTAAGGTACTATTCCCGACTTAATTTAATATATATTTAAAAATTTCAAATATGTTTTTCTGATATGTTGTAGATTTCTTGAGAAATCAGTCTCTTTGCAAAGAGTAAAGTTAGCTTGATCTTATTGTGCAAAATTTATGGAACACATTATATATGTGTGTATATGTAAAATTCTATGAATGTTTAAAAGAAAAGAATCCACCAATAATATACTTTTCCGGGCTTATTTAAACCAAGAAATTCAATATCAAAAGTGGGTATTTCTATATGAAGTTCGTGCTAATTATAATTATTATTGTATTTGCTATTTTATTTTTTTTTTTTTTTAAAGCTAGAAATTTATTTAAAATAAATAAATAAATAAAGTGTGTATTATTTATTGCCTTAGATTAAAAAGAATTTTTTTGTGGGATATTTATCCTGATAAGAAATTAAAAAATAATAATAACTAATGTCTTTCTCGAAGTTTATTTGAAATCTATTTTTCCCCTTTTAACCAGCCTTCTTTTTAGTTTTCTTTTGTTCCTCTTTCAGATTTTATTTATCATTCATAATCTTTTATTCATTCATTCTCTTAAAACCTTTGAAGTTGAATGGATTCTTTTGGCTCTTTTTAATGAGGATTCTTACGCGCATATTTGTTTTGCTGTACAACAATGCGTAATGCTCTGTGGATTTTGTAACATCTCTCGGCTTGTAATTTAATGTATTTGTTGAAAAATCACATCTTTGCATTCAAAGTGTGATTAAATATTTAATGAAATAATTAAACTTTCCTACCCTGTTGAAATTTTACTCAAACTTGATTAAAATATTTCACACCAGAATTTTTATTTAAATCCATTGGACATACTTATTTAACTTAAATCTTTGTGTTATTTATTCAATTTACTTTATGAAAAATTTCCTGGTTTGAATCGAATGAAACGCATTATAGGACTGGGTCGATTAGACCCATTCAGGGTAAGAAAATTAAATTCGCTTTTTTTTTTTTTTTTTAAGTGCTACAAACTTATCGGAAATTAATATGGGTCCCTGCTAACCCGCTAAACAACCCTCCCCCCTCCCTCCCTCTTCTACTTCTCTTTCTTTTCCAAAATTCTCAGATATAAAGGAAATTTAATTGATTAGATTTGAAAAACCTGGAAGTTGTAATTGCACTCCCGGGCACTCATTAAAAGTTACTTGCATATTTTTTTCTTTTAATCCACTGAAAAAGTTTTTATATTTACATTTCTACGTTTGTTTGTTTTATTTCCTCCCCGTTCGCCTATTAACAAGATTTATCATTATAAGTCTTTTGCAAATATAGTAATTTCGTTAATTTTGAGGAAATTATCAGAATTGCACTTTGAATATTAATATGTTTTTCTCGTTATTTAAATTTTCTCATTCTTTTTTTGTTGTTGTTGTTGTTGTATGTTTGTGTGTGTGCTGATGCTATCTAAAAGACAAATGTAGAATTGCGTATTTATTAGCATAGATTTATGTATTATAACTGGTGAATTTAAAAAAAAAATCAATTTTTATAATGATAAATTAATATTTCTCCTATTTTCGAAGTTTGTATGTCTCCTTAGTTTATATTTTGTGTTTCAACAGCAAAGAAAAATCAAGCGTCATACATAGATTAATATTTTTAGAAAACTGTAACGAAATTTAAATATTTAATAAGATTTCTAATTAAACAATTAAGAAAACGCAATAAAACAATTGAATACCCAATTTTCATAATTTTTCACATTTGAATAATTGAACAGCCCTGCTTATTTTTGGGCGATTTATACACACTCAACGCGGTTTGCTAAAATTCAGTTCAGCTATAAAACGCAAAACACATTTGAAAAGTTATTATTTTTTTTCAGCATTTACTAAAAAAAAATATGATTGCTTAAAATACTTTATACAGTTCTGCATATGATCTACACATTTTCATACGCACCACATAGCGTAAATTAAAATTTAATTCAGTAGGAAACTGATGACGTTTTAAAATTGCGCTCCCAACAATTTCTTCCATAGATTATATAATATATTTAGTTTTTTGCGTAGCCTTGTGAAATGAATTTATTTATATACAAACATATCTTGGTATATACCTAAATATAGTTTAGCTATGCTGTCGAAGTTGGTAAACGGGAAGTGCTGGGTTCGAACCAATCGCGCCCGTCGGCCTAAAGGTTCGAAGTTTACTCAAGATTCGAAGAAAACTATGAAAATCTTGTGTAAACACGGATTAAATTTCCTTAGAAAGACCCCGATATAGAACACTCTCTTTAGGACCTATATCTCTCGTGCAGATTATCGGCCATCATAAGTATCACCAACACCTCTGATCTTCTCATTTTATTTGAATACTATCCAGCTTTATTTAGATTTCTGTATTGTAAGCTCTTCTTGCTTTTTACTCAGAGCTTCTGTTGTTTTTTCTGTGTTGGCAAGAACATGGTATCTATTTTGATTTTCTTAATGTACACAGACTGACGCGCAATTCATGAAAAGCTTTGTTTGAAACTTTATTTCAAAATGTTAAGGCCGCACACGCGGAGATAATGGGGCCAATAGCTTCTGTTGTGCATACGACTGTTGTCAACCTGAGTTCTGTCACTGCTCCGTTAACTTTGTGTGTTTGTAGTTTGCACTTTAATAACAACTCATGTTTTAATAATTGTATTGCGTAATAAATTATTGCTTTGCTACACTTAAGGTCTTCGTGACCTGAGAAACTTAAATAAATCTGATTTTCTGCTGAGGTTATAGGTAGGGAGTTGGAAACTTTGAAAGACTAGTGATCGCGGAATTGAATTGTTTTCATGTAAGGGGCCGTCCACAAATGATCTCTAGCTGTAGGAAAGAAAAGGTGGGAGAGAGGTAAAAAAAAAGTGTGACATCACACATTTTAGTTAAAATAAAATCATTAAAAACCATCTGAATAAATTATGAAGCTTTTTTTAAATTAAGTTATTTTATGTTCATAAAGTAAAGATTTAAAGCCACATATATTAAATTGCATTTCAAATTCAAAAATACTGTTTTCAATTTTTCTTTCATGTTGATATTTTATTACTATTGTATATTATGTTTTTGTTGTAAACCTGAACCTTATTTCATGCAAAATAAGTACACGAAACATTTTTATTGTTTATGCTCACAAACATCATCAAAAGACATAGTTAAAGTTAAAAATAAAATTTGAAATAGGATCTATAACGTAGTGCTTTGTTTCTGAAATGCAAGTATATATTTAGTACGTAATATAGCGTGACATGCGACAGGCGGGGATGTGGCAAAGTCTGACACATTATGACAAAAGAGGAAGGGGGTGAAAAATGCTAAAAAAAGTGTGACATTATTTATGGACAACCCCTAAATCAATAGCAAAAAGTCATACGAACAAAATGGGTTAGATATGACTAGATTTGACAAGCCGAAAATTATTTATTATTAAAGTTGTAATTACCGTTATTGCGGATATTGATCTCTCTTAGATCACTGTAGAGTATATATGTACTCTTTCCGAAAAATATTTAGTTATAGCAAACCTTAAAATGTCGCAAAAGTCTGTTATATCTATTTTAAGGAGGTGGCTAGTGATAAAATTGCATCATTTTTTTTGCTTTAAATTTTAGGAGTTTTTTTAAACGTATCCCGATATTTCTTTCCATACAGGATAGATAAAATGTAAAATTAGACGGTAATAAGTTATTAATAAAAATATATTCATGAAAAAACAAAGTCCTCATTTTCGGTAGATTGGGCAATTTAAAGAAAATCTCGAAAAATTCAAATACCCTTTTCGAATTGCGAAATGAAAATAAACTTTCTTGAAAAGCGGACAGAATTTATATTGGACAAGAAGTTTGGGTTTCTTTTATGTAACTGGCTCAAAATTGCTGGCGAACTTGGGAAGTAGAGAAAAACAGAAAACTAAGCTTTGGTGAAAAATGTTTCATCCAAATACGACAAGTCAAATTAAAAATTTCTTGACAAAAGTGTTTTTTAATTGGCATTTTAATAAAAAAAAACGCTTGAAGAAGAAACAAAAATCTTGAAGAGAAGCAGTTATTGAGAACGTTGTATTGGATGGTTAAAAATTGTATTGTATATGTGTGTGAGCTTTTAAAGTATGGGCCATTTTCACCTTCGCTTACGTTTCATGGTAACGGACTTAACATTTCAAATAATACTATTAAAATGAACTAGCTTGTATATTTTCTAACTTAGATAATAATTTACATACCTTTTTAAACTATTTAGTAAACTTACTTAGTAGCTTACATTTCATCGCTTACAAATATGGTAACAGACTTGATAAGTAACGGACTTGACTTTTCTTATAAAACTATTAGAAATGAACTAGCTTGTATAATTTCTAACTTAGATAATAATACAAATACCTTCAGAAACTATTTAGTAAACAATATTTAATTACAAAAGTGCAAAAATCATTATTTTAATATTAAAATTTACGGTAACAGACTTGACATTGAAAAAAAAAAAAAAAAATACCAACTTTGATGAAAGCTGAAAGCTTATTCTTGCCACTATTACATTGCTTCACAACTGAAGAGTAAAAAATGGGAAGTAGTATAGTTACGTGAACAGTTTAACTATATCGCCGAATATTTGCTTCTAACTTTATGCAGAATTAGAAACCTATTTTGACTAAAATAATCACAAGGTAACGGACTTGACGCAAAGTGAGGAACAAAATATTTCTGTTAATTGCTTAAAGGAAATATCTCTTGTCAACAATTTTTTTTCATTTTTATAGAGCACTAACAGTTCATATTTAAAATAATTAAATCTGTTTATTTAAAAAAGTTAAAATAGATTTTAAAAAAAAATAACAGTTAATTACATAAAATTTGGCATGGGACAGGCATTTTTGCTTAGAGTCACAATTTTAAAGATTTATATCTCCAAAATTTTTATTGATTTTTTAAATTTTTCGTGTTAGAAATGTTCAATATAGTCTTCTTTAGCTAATGCATAGCTGAAATCAAACTTTAAATATTAATTTATGTTTGAATTTTCTTCTTTTTACTCTTCATTATGTTCCATATGTCATAACATCATTAAAATACACCACAGACAGTATTTCCGATTAAATCATAATGTAATAGAATTACAGTAGAGTGTCTCTATAACGAAACTCTATCCAACAAATTTCTCTATATAACGAATTTTTTGTAGGAACGGTCAATTTTTTCATGGTTACATTAAAAATAATCTCCATATCGCGAAATATATATCTGCAGGACTTTTTTTTTTTTTTTTCAAAAATGTTCTTTTATATGTTCAGAAAGCGTTTCAAATAATTTGTAGAATAACTTGTTTTCGTTGATTTCTGGTTTATATCTCATAGCTCTCTCTTATGTTAAAAAACTCCTTATTCCTTATGTTAAAAAAAAAAAAAGGCATTCAACCACCCCCCTTCCCTAAAGAAAAGTATCCTTTTTGAATGGTCACACTTGACTTTGTTTTAGGCAAGATGAGCATGTATTTTTGGAAAAGTTTGAAACATATGCTTGCTACTGGAGCGATTTGCAATTATCACAAAGCATCCTAAAAGGTAAAACTATTCCATTGTCGTCTTGAAAATCCTGTTCTTTCTTGGTTTACTTACTGAGGCAGGAATAAGGAAGGGATAAGAGGGCAATTGCTGAAAAGGTCGTTTTTTCAGTAGGTTTTCAATGTTTCCATCTACCTAAATTATCTCTCATTAATTTTAGAGTTTAGAGTGGATGTTTCTTATCTGCGCCTCGGAGCATTTTTTGTTGTGAGGGATCATTTGAATGAAGAATTGTAACTAACAAAGAAGGTCTCCATACGGGCATACTCAGAAAAATCTGAAAAAATTGCAGAATGTTCTTCTCATATAGTTATATGTTTATAAAAAAAAATTCGGCGGAACCTCCTTATAACGTCCGTAAAAAAATAATAATAATTTCGTTTATTTGGCGATTTATCATCGGTAGGTGAAAAAACGAAATTTTGAAAAATACGCTTTTACGCTTCGAATGCTTAGAAAGTTTTTTTTTTTTTTTTTTTTTTTTTTTTTTTTTTTAATGTTTAATTTATTTAAATAAGTTTAGTTTAAGTAATTTTAGTTTTGCATTTTTACTCTACTTTAAGTGTAATTTTGTCATAGTCATATACGTTTATATGTACTTATAACAAAATGAAATTAATATATTTTATCATTTAAAATACAATTTAAATTGATTAAAATTGTTCCAAATTGAAAAATACACTGTTAAAAATCTGCTGCATTTTGTTGCAACGCACTCCCTTGCTTGTATAGAAAACGGTTACTTGGCCGTGAAATGGAGCTTTCTCATTGGTTGGAATAGAGATATTATATACAGCGGTGGAGTGCTTTGCAACAAAATGCAGCAGATTTTTAACAGTGTATGACACGGCCAATTCACCGTGCTATGGAGCATTCTCATTGGTCAGAAGAGAGATATTCTATAAAAGTAGTGGAGTAACGTTGCAGTAAATGCTGCAGATTTTTAACAGTGAAGTCAATTAAAATCAATTTTCAGATTCGTTAAAATCGTCTGCTTTTGGCGAGGAAATGCACTGCTCGCCCAATCCCGCGTCGCTTTCAGCTTTTCACGCCAATTATTCCAAACTATTTTATTTTTTTACATGTCTAATAATGTAATTCCGCCGCTAATTTTCACTGATCCTTTATTACCTACATGAGTAGTTTAATTCGTATTTTTTTTTTTTAAATTCTGAGTATGCCCCCAATGGAGACCTTCCTTGTAAGTGTCATCTATACTAGTGTTATCGTTTTCTGTATCTACATAAAATCGATTCTACAATAAGCATAACTCTTTCTAATAAAATAATAATTTTGAAAATAATCAATAAGACACTGGGAAAAAAAAAGAAAGTGTTGAAAATGTTTGAGATTATGGAAAAATTCCGTTAAATATTTCAAAAACCTAATTAAACATCTCAAAACAATTCTATTTCAAAATTTAAACATTAAATGAAATTTTTTTTGCCGTTCTCTATTTAATGAATTTTTCTATATGGGTGATTCTACGATAAGACGGTAATTTGCACGGCAATCCGTTTAAAACAGATTTTTTATTCCATATGTTGCTATTTTTTGCAATGAATCGCATCATCTTAATGTACTTTATTAAATAACATCACGATTGAATGCCTAATTAAAACATTTTTCTGAAATTTCTTAGAAAGTCTAAAAAAGTCTCTCCCCTGGCATGTCCCCTTCAGGGTCGGACTGGGTCATTGTAAAGGGCGCAGACCTTGAATTTTTGGAGGGCGCAACTTTTTTAACGAAACTCATTACAGTGAAACCTCTGAATAAGGGACACCCATGGGACCAGAACTTTTGTCCCTTAAATAGAGGTGTCCCTTATTTGGAGTTTTTGCATTTTTAAAAATTAATCATTTATAAGGACATAAAAATAACAAAATATTAAAATTGAAGTTTAAATGTACCGGAAGGTTGTAAATTACATTAATTAGGCACAAAAGTAACAGAGAATTAATTTAATTTTTTAATTGATTACTTAGTAAATGATTTGCAGATTTATCGATTTGTACTTCTTACGTAATGTTTCTATAATGCAAAAAGTTCAATAATATTTTTAAAAAAACCTACTTGCAAAGTAATCAATGAAAAAAGTGACTGTTTTGCAGATTTTCCTTTTTCTACTACTAAACTTTTCAGATATTCATTTACCATAATTATAAGTTTTAGTCCTTCATTATAAGCAATATTTACGAAAAAAAGTATTCAACTGGTTTGCATATTTTAAAGGATCTCTGAAGTTCTTTATTTCACAATTTTCCTTTCTCTTTCGTTTTAAGGGTGTATTTCGATTCAAACTACTTATTTTCCGATTTATTTTTGAATTCATTTTTGCTCTCAAATACACCAAACTTTCAAAATCTCTTATTTGGAAAGTAGACAAGGTGCCGTGATGGTCGATTCTTTGATAAATGCAGAAAATATTGCAAAAAAAAGCAATCAAAAACGGCATTTCGAACCGATTTTTCCCTAGCGGGAGATTTGGGAACGAAAAAAAGGGTCATACTGATAAGGTAATTGTTTATAACTCGAATTTTAATGAATGGAGCGTAAAAAGACATCGCACGGCAGTTCATACGTACCTTCAAGAATCCCCTCAGCAAGTTTCATGTTTCTACTTTTAAAAATGTGTCTGAAATTGTATCGGAAAATTTCGAGCTGTTGAAGGTGGAAAAGCATTTTTTCGAATACACCCTTCAGAGTCATCTCTCACAATTTTCAGCCTTCTTTTCAATATAGACTGGGAGGTAGCAGCACAGACAAACACCTCATCGAGTTCATGGCAGAAATTCTAGGATTAGTTAAAACTCAATTTGCATGTCATCGGTCTACTAAGCTTTATCTTGGTGGAAAACACCTAAAAATCTGAATTTAAGGGTTGACTCGTAGATTTACCATTTTGCTTTCCAGCACTCAAATCTATGAAAATATGGAGGAATGGGTGCAGGATACCCCAATGATAAACCTACGAATCAACCCCTAAAATCGGATTTATATGTATTTTCCACATAGATATGACTTGGAAAACCAATTGTATTTTAATATGTGAATCGAGTTTTAACCAATTCTGAAATTTCAGCTGTGAACCCGATGAAATTATTGTCTGCACTGCCACCTCTGGCTCTAACTGGGATAAACACACTTCGATATCTTCATCTGAATTGTGGATAAATAAATGCTCATCAGTTGAGTTGCACACCTCTGTACCAACATAACTACCAACCTGATAAGTTCACAAAACTCTGCATTTTCATCACAGACTACTTCATTATTTCATATGCAAAAATCAACCTACATTTAACATTTTGCACTCGTATGTCAAGTGTGATTATGGGCAGCAATTTTCTTTGCAAAATTTGTTTTTGTCATACCAGTAACAAAGGAAATTGTTATTTAATTAAAGCTTTTTTTGAAATTAAGTACTTGAAGGAAACTTTTTTTTAAGTGGTGTCAGCTGAATAAAATTTGTGTAAGAAATTCCCGGGTCGAAAGGGTTTAATCTAATTTTCAAAAGTCCCTTAAATAGAGTGTCCCTTATTCAGAGGTAAATACATTACACTTCCTATACCAAGGGACTGGGACCGGAACTTTTGTCCCTTAAATAGAGGTGTCCCTTATTCGGAGGGTCCCTTATTTGGAGTTTTCACTGTATTTTATCATCTTATAGGAAGCCAATAATATTCATTAATAACAAACAGACTGTAAGAATATGTAATAGAGCTTCGCTAATCTGAATTGGGACCGTTGCCTATTTTGATTACAGAAATTGGGAAAATCCGAAATTTCGATTTAAAAAAAAATGTTAGTTATAAGTACTCAGTAGCACAGTAAAGATCTTTTAGTCCGTCATCCGATGGTTCGGCTTGCTGGATAAACCGGCACAACTCTCGGAAAAAAAATAGTATTCCTTCACTGAAAAAGAAAAAAAAAGATCCAAACTGGGTTGTAAGATTTCTACGTAGAGTACTGTTCTCAAAATAATACAGTAGTATTCCCAAAGTAATCAATCAAAAATGGTTCAAAACAGTGCAGATCCTTAATAACATTAAAACAATCGCTTTGATATAATGTATACATTAGCTAAGATGTTTTGATTGTTAATGTTATTAAGAATCTGCCATTTTTTTTGTATAAAACCATTTCAGGCTACAAAGTGAACTTTCCAATTTGGAACACTTTGCTGTACCAAATCTTGCATCCCAATTTCGATCTTCTCTCTTTTTTTCTTACAGTTTTGTTTCATTATTTGATGTTTATAATAATACAATGGAATTGAGAATGAGAAATTATGTAACAACCCATTACCAATTAAAAAATCGGGAATCGATAAATAGCTCATTCACCGCGTCTACAAGGAGGGGAGGGAAGGGGGAAGGAGAAACCATTTATAATTTGTGAAATCAAACTGCTGAAAGGAAATTTAAATTTTTATCATCTGAATTAAATATTTTTTGCGTTTGAGAAAAGAGTTTTTTAGCGATTGACAGACAAAATAATATGAGATTTAAAAAAAAAAAAAAATGGCTTCTACGAGCAGGCCAACAGTGCATGTTTTTATTTTATATTCGTATACATATGTTTTACTTTTCCATATTTGAGTATATTTTTACTCTTTTCAAGCTGTTTAAAAAATGAAAAAAGTTGCTTTACTGCAATTTTTTTGTTTGATTCTTATTTCTACACGACTTTCTCGACATTCATATTGTAATCTGAAAATTTTCATAAGTTAATCTTATCAATTAATTTGTTCAAATATAAAATCCGTCCGGATTAACCGGAATTTCGGATTAGCGAGTTCTACTGTAATCCGAAATGTCTTTTATCGGTATGTGGGTACGTTTATTTTCTTTATCTTATTATAAATAGCTTAATCATTTAATAGCTTAATCAATTAAATAGCTTAATCATTTTATAAATTAGGATCGATTCGAAAATCTATTTAATTTAGTTCGATCAAATGAAAGAATAAATTTCTGATTAGAAGGGGAAATCATGTAAATTATATAAAAACTATCGTCGGAATAGCAAAGTAAATTATATATCGAATTCCGATGTAACGAACAAAATAACTTTTAAAACCTTTGGAATAGTTTTTACGTAAAAACTATTCGGACAAAATCAAATATTCCGCTGTAGACAATATTCCGCCATATACAGAGTTTATTGTATAATAAAAATCATAACGGGGAACTTGAAAATCATTTTTATGTTAGATTCATATCCGTCTAATGGAAAGTAGAAAAAAAACCGATTTAGATTTTTTTTTTTTTTAAACGGGATAGAATAGAACATGGAAGGGGCAGGGCAGTAGCTAAGGGGCCGCTATGGGCGGCTCAGTCCCCCCTGGAAAAGATTCCAAGGTCACCAAATGGATTTCTGTTCCGAAAATTCAAATGAAATTTTGTTCAAAAATCTAATTTAGTTTTGAGACTCTTTCACAGTTTTGCAGAGTTACTAAATTGTATCTAAAATAAGTTTTTCAACACTCTTTCATCCTATTTTTACATAGGAAGCTAATAGAATGTTTAATTTTGCACCAATTATACACTCAAAATTTTCATCATCATATACTCTTCTTACGTAAAATGAATTCATTAGAACAGTTTAATAAAAAACATAATACAACTACAATGTGAATAGGCATTAATTTATCTTTTTGCGTCAGAGAGAGAGAGAGAAAAAAAATTATGAGCCCTCCCTATTGTTTCTTTCTAGCTACGGCCCTGGGAAGGGATATAAAAAGAACATTCAAAGGTCGCCGTAGCACCCTGGCCTGGGTGCGGTGCGGTGTTGATCAGCCCTATTTTACCATAAACAGCACTGAGCGAAAGGAACGATCGCCCCGGGTGCGGTTATTCAATAGGGCGCCAAATTTATACTAACGATAACGACTTCATTTTTTGGCCTGCTACAAGAAAAAGTTGGCAGGGGGAGGGCGCCAAATTGACCCGGGCGCAGTTTTCTCTTCGCACGCCCATGCCATATCCATGACCATGAAAATCCGTGACAGACTTAACGTTTTGATTGTTACATTTAATATACAATAATTAAAACAGTTTTGTTTTCATATTAAAATAAAATTTTTAGCAAAAGAAAAAAAAAGTTTGAATTAACTTTTTTTGAAGAAAATATTCTTACTAAAATTGTTTAGATATATATATTTAATAACAAAAATACTTTTAATAAGAACCACTTATATTTTATAAATTAAAATCAAAACGTTAAACTTTAAGGAAACACAAAGCTCCCGTTTTTGAAACGAATGATTTTACTGCAAACTAAATGATAATAATAATAAATGAAATCGAAGCGAAAGTGATGATCTTTGGTGCCAGACAGTCTGCATGTTCGTTGTCGCTATTGGTAACATATAAAATATACTTTAGATTTTAAAAGATTTTGATTGGATGTTGCCCTGAACAAAGAAACTGTCAAGAATAAACATTACAATTATTTTCCTTTGCAAAGGGAATAAATTCTTTTTATTTGTTTTTTAATGCTTACAAAATTATTATTTTTTAAAAAGATATATAAAGAATATTTTTAACCATGCTGTTGTAGTTATTCTAGTATTTGTCATATTTTTATTTTTATTTTTTTGTTTTATTTTATTGATTTATTTTTTGTCTTTTTTAAATTATTAACTTCACGTAGATGAGGGCGCACATTTACTTGACCGAGGGCGCACCGGCCCACTGGCCGGTGGGCCGGCGGGCCAGTCCGAGCCTGGTCCCCTTGCCGGTTTCAATTTAACTTTCAAACAATACATATATTTTTTCCGTCAGATGCTTAGCTAAAGTATATTTAATTGGAAATTAAGTAATTATACTTACGTATTATTAGGATGAGCGAAGCGAATCCTCTACTAGTCCACTCAAATTACAATTTGTCGTACGCTTTACAAAAAAACTATTCAATATTTTAACTTCAAATTAAACACAAAAATAAATTATGATCTGTAGATTTGCAGAATATAATTTTTTTTTACAGTAAAACGTTAAAAAAATTATTATTTTAATTAATTTATTTTACATGCATTTCCAATACGGACGCATTTTAGCAAATAAATAAAAAATGAAACGCGTATATTTTCAGAAAAAAAAAGTTTAAATCATGGAGTAAATAATTATAGATAGAATCATGATTAATTTATTAAATAAAACATGTTTTCATTATCCCGCAAAATCGTTTGCACAGATGACACTTAAACATTTTAAAAGAATTGTATTATGGATTTTTTTTTTTCTGTAAACTGGCAACAAAACAACAATTGTAAACAAATAAAATTAATTCTTAAATTTGTTATATAAATGAAAAATTAAAAGATGTGCGTGAAGTTGTTGGTTCAAGCTCTTTATAAATATTTTTGCGAAGGTCGTATTGTGGCTAAATAATATCGACTCATTAATCGGAAGGATTTATAGAAAAATAAGACTTTAATAAGTTCGCAAACACAACAATAATTATTCGTGAAAACGTCACTGCGAGAATGAGAGAGCGCTTCGTTAACAGGTAATTCCATTAATTGAGTTGCCATTCGCAGAAAGTAAAAAGTTCTCCCACGCGGAGAGAATTACAGCAATTCTCATACGCTAACATGTATAAAAACGAAGAAATTAAAATAAAATGTTTTACAGTTAAAAATTCATAGTATCAACGAAAGCAGATTTCAAATGTTTTTTCCAGAAAATAGGATTTTGAAGAAGTAACTTTCTTCGAGCTTTCTTCAAATATGTTATTCTAAAATAGCTATCAAAGATTATCGGATGTTGATTACAAAGATTGGAAACATGCATATTTGAAACAATTAAAAAACACCAGTGGCTACTTGAAATTGTAAAAACATCTTTAAAAGAGCTTTTAGTTGAAAAATTAAAAAAAAATTGTAAAAGTTTGCTTCGAAAATATCTTATTGTGCCAGTTTTACATCATAAATAAAAAATTAAAATTCGCCAAAACATAAAATAACGTTTTTGTTTAATAAAGATGCAAAAATAATAATAATAAAAAAAAATATTGTTACTTTCAAATATCTGTTTTATAAAATAATGCTTCGCGAATCCAAACAAAGCATGGCTTTTGCTAGTAAAATAAAAAACAAAACAATTTTGTTAATTTCAAATGATTTTTAAAATTAACTTTTGTCCCGCTTTTTTTGTGTATCTACCCTGTCAAATTTCGTTCCGCTGAAACAAATATAAATTCAAGGATGGCTATATCGGAAGTAACGTTTAAGGACATCTATCGGCTTGAAGTTAGCAATAATAAACGCGCAAGCCATATAAGCGTCGCCATTTTTAGTTGTTGCGATTTGACCATGCGGTGTAGTGGTTTCGCACGGTGATCGTGTATCTCTCCTGGTAAGTCATAAAACTTATTATATTCATTTAATTCAATTGCATTTACTGCCCTAATTAAACAATACGGTAATAATTAAAGTGAAATATACAATTAACTCGAAAACTAATTCAGTCGGTTAAAAAATTTGAATTTACATGAAAATGTCTCTCCCCTGCCGTATTTCCCCTTTCAAGATAACTGACAGGGGAGCGAGTCACTGACCAGAAAAAGTTATAAAATATGTATAAAGTGACTTGCCCTTATATGAAAAAGTAAATAAACGGGGAAAAAATCATAATTTAAAAGTTTTTGATCAAACTCAAACTTTTCTCTTTGGCCGAATTCTCTATGTTTTTGAACCTCTTATCGTAGAATCGCCCATATAATGAATTTTTTGACTGAACGATGGATTTCGTTATATAGAGATTCGACTGTATTTTGTGCAATCCTATAAACGAATTATAAATGCAACTTATATACCTGAGAAAGAAGAATGTAGTATCCTACCTCAATTGATGCGTATTATTAATCTTACTGTGCTTGAAACATCATATAACATGAATAAAATTCGCTGTAAACGATTTTTCTCCTTAGACCATAACATAATGAAGTTCTTTTGTATGTCTTTTTAAATGAACTAAAAGGACAACTCATTTTATTTTCAATAATCATAAAAATTATAAGGCAATCAAAGCATATTTTTGAAAGTTTGAGCACGGATAGACAAAGCGAATGCGAATTCATGAACGCTCTTCAACTACTTTGTTGAACGTGTTTAACAATATTTTATTAAAAAGAAGGAAAAGAAAAGTGTGAAAATGTATAATGTCATTTTGACTTTTTGCAAATCTCCAGCTCGGTGATCAAATGATCAAATGCTTCCATCTCTGCAGTCACTATGAACAGAGACAGCGCTTCCGGAATAGGTTGCCACATGTTGGCTTGTTATCGCCAAATGTTTTTTTTTTTTTTTTTTTTTTCTGCTCTTGTTTGAACGAAAGATTCATTACTTAAATGATAAGGAGCTGGTATATATATATATATATATATAAAAGTCTTGCATTATTCAGGGTATTTAATATATACCCACTTGAGTCTAAGTGTAAAGATTTTTTTTTTGTCGAAAATTTTAGTGCATCACTAGCTGTATTTGAGGTCGTGTTATCTGTTTTAAAAATATGTCCTCTATTTTTTTTTTTTTCAGATATTTTTTATAGAAGGGAGCAGATTGATCTTTATAAAATATTTCTCAATTTTTAAACTGACAAGGACAAATTATTTATTAAAGAATAATTTAAACTTGTAATAATTTTGATTATGTAATGTTTGATCAGCAACAGGGTTTCTGTTATTGAAGAGATATACAGAGATAAGATAAATCTTTTTGGCTTTTTATATTTTAGAAATCCTTCTGTTTTTTCACCCCCCCCTCTTTTTTTGGAAGCGGGGGGGGGGGGCAAAATAGATAACTTTTACGGTATTTTTCTCTAGCATTTTCTGTAACAATTTTCATCAGTGAAACGAAATAGCACAAACTGATGCCAACTTTACCGATTTCCACTGGAGAATCCCGATTTTCTGCCTAGCTTTACAGTAAATTTCTTCCAATTTTTTTTATTTATTTCTATAGAAATTTAATATTTTCCTAGGATCTTTGGCTGATATCTTCATATGTTTGATATAGTCACCCATGAAGATACATCGAAACGGCTTTCGTTAATTGAAAAATAAAAATTAATGATTTTATGAGGGCTCTAATTAAGAAATAAGCTTGGCATACGTTTCAATTTGGCAATTATGGAAATCGGTCTTGAGTTTTAATTATTTTTGTTCTTTTCTCTTTTAGAAGAAAGGGACTTCGAACTTTTAACTGTCCACTATTCGGAGGATCAGAGGTCTGTAATAGTCGAAATTTCAGAGTTAAGCCGTATCCCTGTAATTAAACTGTACATCCCATTTTCATAAAATTTGAAAAGACTAGACAAAATTATCCAACTATTAAATATTTTAAATTTCAAACGATTCGGTTGGGTATTTTTTGTTCCGTTATATGCAACTCACCAGCGGCTGAGAGGTTCTGCTCATGAAGCTGGTAGACGGGAGATACTGGGGTCGAACCCAATCACGCTCGTCAGCCTAATTGTTTGCAGTTTTCCGTGGTTTTCTTCGAACCTTAGATTTCCTTGCGTAAATACGGGTTAGGTTCCCTTAAAAAGACTCCCACGGAGGGCACCCCATATCCCTCGTGTTGATAATCGGCCGTCATAATCAAAACCAAACCAAACCTCTGTTATGTGTCGACAGATGTACTGAACGACGACCATAGGTGCTACGTATTTACATAATTAAGAACGCACCTAAAAAGGGGGAGAGTATAGAAAATCTTAATTTTAAAGCTCTACGATAAAAACAAAACGGATTTGAAAAAAAAAAAAAAAATCTCGAAACAAGCGTACGATATCGTCTTTTTTACCGAGTAAAATGCTACCTGAACTAATTAATTTTCAGACCTAACATTAGACACTGGCCGGATTTTTTTCTGGGTGTGAATGTCATGTCCGGGCTGAGTCTGCAGAAGAAAGTAAGGCCCGACCCAACCCAAATAAATCTAATGTGGAAAAAAAAAAAAAAAACTCCTTTACCCTGATTAGCGAACGAAATTCATGCAGACCTCCTAATGTTCTTATATTTTCATTTACCTTGTGTACTCTTTTTCTTAAGCTGATCTTTTGATTGAAAAATATTTACCATATTATTCTAGAAATTTTATTAATAACATGCAAATGAAATCTGTTTCACAGCACACTGAAATGTCTCATCTTCCTGGTAGTTGCTCCTCTGAGTGGATAGATTTAAAAACAACTGGGGATACTGATTCCTCTTATTTTACGCGAAAACCGGTTTTGCCCGTTTGTTTCATTTTCTACATAATTATTATGTTTCACAAGCTTTGCGTGTCTTAGTGTCTTATTCTTTTACAATTGTCTGAATGTGATGGCTGTTGAACAAGGAGGAAGTAGTTATGCGATGTGGTGCTATGGAGAAGATTAAAAATGAAGTAATGAGAGAGATCATTATTTTCATAACGCATCCCAGAATTGTTTAATAAATATGAATGAAAAGATAATTGTTATATTTAAAATATCTTGTGGTCATTTTTTTGGCACATTCTATCGCATTTAAAATCTGATGATGTTTATATTATCTGTTTTATTCGTTTGTCAGACTGCCCTTTCGTAAAAAAATATTTGGTGGAGTAAAGATTGAAATTGTGTTGCATAATGTAACTCCATCATTGTTAGATATTTTAAGATGGTAATAGATTGTCCCCCCCCCCCCCGAGATGCAAATCCTTCCTCTCCCCATCTGCCTTTTTTTTTTTTTTTTTTTTTTTTTTTTTGCATGTTGGAGTAGTTTATTTTTATTTACTTTCATCTTTACAAGAAGAAAATATTGGATCCGGGAAAAGTTTCGACTTCCGTTTTTCGATGGAATTATACGTTTTAGAAAGTCCTGAACATGATTTGGTGGTTTTAAGAAAATACCCGCTTTTGTCTGTCACTGACATTTTGTGTGGCTGTATGTGACAAAAATTTTGTGGGCGCCCTATCTCAAGAACTAATGCACGGAATTTCACAAAAGTTTAAATTCTGTAAAGATCTTGATATAAACCGAGCTTATTATTTTTTTGGTGTATATCGCTCAACAGATGGCGCTGCTATGCTGTATTAATCGCGATTTCCACAATAGATTTATCTCGAGAACTAATGAGCGGATTTATATATATATATATACATGTATAAAGCTTTAGATCCAGTTAGGTCCTTATATAGTTTAGTGCTGATTACTTTTTGGTGCAAAACGCGCAAGGCGCTGTTATGTTGCATTATTCCCATGATTGTCGCAATAGCTTTATCTCAAGAACTAATTCACTATTTTTCATCAAACTTAAGATTCAGTTATTTCCTGATATAGATTAGTGTTATTTAGTTTTTGGTGTAAATCTACCTACAGGTAGCACTGCTATAGTGCATTTTTCATGATTTCGCATTAGCTGTACCTCAAGAACTAATGCATTGATTTTCATCAAACTTCAGATTCAATTGGTACCCGATAAAAATTTATCCTAATTAGTTTTTGGTGCGCATCACCAACAAGTAGCGCTGTTATGCAGAATTTTCTAAGATTTCCGCTATAGCTATATCTCAGAAACTAATGCACGGATTTTCATCAAACTTCAGATTCAGTTAGCAGCTGACATGAGTTATTGCTGTCTAGATTTCAGTATAAATTGCCTAACAGGTTGCGTAGCTATGCTGCATTTTTTAGGAAGTAGTAACATGTATGAGATAAAAAAAACTTTTGGGATTGCCACATCTGACTAGTTATTATTGTCGAAGAAATTTAGAAAAAAAAAAAAGTGTGAATGTTAAAAACTCTTCGTAACATTGTTTGTTTTCTGTAGAGAAAAACCGAAGGCACGAGTAAATATAAATTTTCGATAAGATTAAACGGAAAAATTCTTAAACTATTTTTTAGAACTACGGTGAAACCTCTAAATAAGCGATGGAAGAGGGATTGGAAATTGTCTCTTAAATGGAGGTGTCTCTTATTCGGAGTTTTAACTTAAATAGTAATAATCATCGAAAGGACATAACAAATCATTAAAAGTGAAGCTTAAAAGTACTTGAGGGCTATAAATTATGTTGATCAATACAGAAGGAATAGAATTAATTCATATTTTCAATTTCTAAATCATTAAATGATTTCTAAAATTGTTTATTTGTACTTTTTAAGTAAACATTTGTGTACATCAGTGGCGGATCCAAGGGGGAGGTCACGGGGGTCATCCCCCCCTCCCCGAAAGAAGAAACTTTTTAAAGGAAATATGAAAAATCAAATATATATTGAAATTTTCAAATTTATCTCTTTCTAAACAATGAGAATTTTTCCGGCTCTTCCAAAGCTGATGTATTTAAACCCAAAGTAGGAAATTTCTCTCATATCCATGAAATATTTTTAAATCTTAGATGCATGATACATTTATTCAGATCAAATGTGATTAATTAACGGTTTCAATTTGTCAATGAAGGTAAAGAATCTTTCGCAAAATCTCCGTAAACTGTGGAATTTTAAACTAACTTTCAAGCCGTGACAGCCAATAGCTCCCCCATAACGGCTTTTTGAAACTATGAAGTTCTAAAAATTTGCATAAAATGCTCATTTTTTGAATGATTGTTTAATTTTATAAGAATAATCTTTTATAATAAATAAACTTTAATTCCTTGGTATCTGAATAAAATGTATATATTTATACTTTTACGAATATTAATGCAATTTTTTTGTTACGAATAAAAATAAAAGTATCGGAAATTTAGCCATTTTGGATGTGGGGGCAATTTTCAGTATAAAAATTGCTTATTAAGAGACATGACCCCGACCTCCCTCAAAAAAGAGGAACCATGATCCCCTCCCTCTGAAAGGACGGCTTGATCCGCCCTTGGTGTACATGCTACAGTGCGTGTCAAAAGTTTAAGCACAATAGCAATTTTAAAATAAAACTTTAAATATTACCTTTAATTTCAATATATGTCTTGTATATGTTAATAATATCTATTTGTACACCATATTCATTTAAATTAACTTTTAAATTTTATTTCAAACCATGGAGTTTAAGAATAGAAGAAAAATGACCGTGTCAAAAGTTTAAGCACAAAATCGTTTTTATGCAAATTTTACAGTCTGACGTAAACGGTTGCACATGCAAACAATTTCTGGGTGTATAAGAAGTAGTCCGCTGTTGTTTTTCAGTTAGTACAAAATGACCAATTCGTAAAAATTTTCAGAGGAGGAAATGATAAAAATTTGGAGTATGAGAGCAAAATGTAATTCTGTTTCTGAAATTGCAAGTGCATTAAAAAGATCAAAACAAGGTATTCATCATTTTGGCTCGTGATAATGATTTTAAACGGAAATTTCGTTCAGAAAGGCCGCGAGTGACTAGTTTGAGCGAAGATAGCTGCATCAGAAATTTGGCTTTCAACTGGTAATTACTCCCTTACGAAAATAAAATATGCAGTTGGAGAGCAAATATCGAAAAAAACTGTTTATATAAGAGTTTTAGAATTCAAATAAATCAAATACCGTAAAATGACTTGATTACCGTGTCTCAAACGACACCATAAAGAAGCTAGATTACAATGGGCCAAAGAGCATATGTCATTTGGTGAAAAGGAATGTCATATTCAGTGATGAAAAAAAATTGGAACCTCTATGGCCCTGATGGGTTTAAGTACTATTGGCATGATCTCCGCAAAGAACCTAGGAGTGTATTTAGCCGGTAACATAGTGGTAGTTCTGTAATGGTATGGGGGATATTTCTTTCAATGGTCAGACATCTCTAGCATTCATCAGTGATCGTGAAAACTTTGAAAACTACCAAGATACACTTGCCAATCATTTGCTTCCTGTTGCCGAGGTTTTTAGGGAGAGAAAAATGGTTATTTCAACATGATAATGCTTCCATCCATACCTCAAACTCAACTTCATCGTGGCTTAAGTCGAAAACAGTGTCTATTTTGAAATGGCCGGCAATTAATCCTGATTTAAACTTTATAAAAAATATGTGGGGTATTCTCACTCATGCAGTTTATCCAAATGGAAAGCAGTATTCTTCAGTTAAAGATTTGAAAGATTCCATTGAGAATGCTTGGTTTAAAAATTAACCAGAAACAATACAAAACCTCATTTTAATGACGAAAGACCGTATATTTAAAGTAATTCAGCAGAAAGGAGCAATAATCAAGTATTAATTTTTTTCATTCTTGTTCTGCTAAAGACTAAAAAGCTACTGTGCTTAACCCGTTGGGGACGAGCGACACGCATACGTGCCGCAAAAAGACTTAAGAATCCATCTTTACCCACCAGTAAAATTTTACTGAAAATTTTGCCTTATTTAATCGGAACATTTACTCAATTTAACAAGGCATAAATTTCTGTTTTTAAAAACCGGTGACAAAATATTAAAAATTTCGTAAAAGGCTCCCGTCGCGAAAGGGTTAAACTTTTGACACATTCATTTTTGTTATTTTGATAAATTTTATTTAAGATAAATTTTATAGCATAAATCCATTAACTATCTTTTTAAAACTACAATTTGTAGGCTATGTGAAAAGAGAAGTAACTTTCACCCATTAATAAAATTTTATTTTGAAATTTTCTGTTGCGCTTAAACTTTTGACACGCACTGTATAAGTACGATAACATTTAAAGGAATTTTATTCGAAGTAATCAATCAAAAGCTATTCTTTTGCAAATTTCAATTTTTCACTACAAATCTTTCTTTCTAAAAGTTCATTTATTGTACTTTAATTTTGATCCTTCACTATCATAGCAGTATTTATGGAAAAAGGTTTTCAGCTACTTTGTATATTTTACAGCAGTTCTAAAATTCTTTATTTCACAATTTTCAACACCGTTTTTTTCTTCACTTTAAGGTACACCTCTCGTATCTACATCGATATATGTCTGTTTGATAAATTTAAAAATTAAATATTTTCATCACAAGGCTGCTCCATTATCCGAAATATAAAAACCGATATGCAGAAGTGCTGGACAGAAAAACACTAAAGAATGAGAAAATGGGAAAAGAAATCTCATTTTAAAGAGTACCATAAACATCGACACAAGATAAATATACAAAATACACAAGAAGAACGTATTGGATTCTAAAAATTTTTGAAATCCTGTTTTTGACGGATTTACACGCTTCAGGGGTCAGAAATAATTTTTAAAAAATGCTTTTACGAAATGCCTGTCTGTGTGTAAATTTTGTGGGCGCGCTATCTCAAGAACTAATGCACGGAATCTTATAAAAATTTGTATTCAGGTGCTTCCTGATATACATTGATGTAGATTGAATTTTGGTGTAAATCACTTAACAGGTGGCGCTGCTATGCTGCATTTTTTTTACGATCTCCGCAACAGTTCCAGCTCAAGAATTAAGCACGGAGCTTCAAATTTGATTAACCCTTGACATCGATTGCTGCTGTTTACATTTTGGTCTCAATCGTTCAACAGGTGGCCCTGTTATGCTGCCTTTTTTCAAGATTTTTGAAGTAGTTCTATCTCAAAAATTAATGCACGGACTTTCAGCAAACTTCAGTTAATCATTGATATGAAGTGATTTTGTTTACGTTTTGATGTGAATTGCCCCACATTTTCTCTATTCCCGCAATAGCTCTATCTCAAGAACTAAAGCCCGAATTTTTGATTCAAGTATATAACATGATAGATATTATTCTTTATTATATTTTGATATAACATAGAAATGACTTGATATTTTAAAACTTCTTATGCTCTCCTATCTTCAATAACGGCTTGAGTGGCGCTTAAGAGCACACACTAGTCACTCAAAAAGACCCGGATGATAATGTTAAGTCTATGGGGGCGATATTTTTAAATATCTCGCTCAAACTTTAATATTTTTACACTTTTTTTCTTTTATAGGATAGCTGAGGACGATCTACAACCGGGCTAGTTTTTACTTTTCCGATTTTGGTTTCAGATTTTTCTTATAACATTACTTTAATTTCGGAACCGCTTGGAACTGATTCTGAAATTAAAACTATTCTGATATAAACAAAATATAACTAAAATCGAAAAGGTAAAAACTAGTCCGGTTTTAGATCGTCCTCAGCTATCCTATAAAAGAAAAAAAAATGTAAAAATATTAAAATTTGAATGAGATATTTGAAAATAACGCCTCGGTAAACTTAACATTATCATCCGGGCCTTTCTGAGAGCCTCGAATGGCATCTTAAGTGCTCATTAGGCGCATGCAATTGTCTAAAATCGGCTGAAGAGATTCGTTTTTTATGATACACTGTAAAAAAATCTGACCCTTTTGCTGCATCGTCACTCCCCCGCTTTTATAGAATATCTCTTTTTTGACCCATGAGAATGCTCCACTATAGGCTGAAGTATTCGTTTTCTATAAAAGCGGTGGAGTGACGATACAGCAAAAGGGTCAGATTTTTTACAGCGTAAATACTAGCTCTTTAACCCATTTTACGCACGAGAGATGCGTAACACGGAAATTCGATTCATAAAAATGTTTTTTCGATTGTGCATTTTTTTAATGAAATCTAATTTATCATGTTGTTATGACCACAGACGATAAAACGATATCTTGAATAGAATAAAATGTTTTGTTGATGTTAGTGATAAAATGTTTATTATTTTTTTAAAAGATAATAACTAAGCACAATAAAATATTCTTTAATTATTTGCATGATTAAAGATTTTTAAAAATAAAAAACAATCTTATAATGATCAAAGCGTGGTTTACGTAATAACAGAGTCATATAACAAGTAGGCCATGGATTAAACATTAATACTCCTGGACCAACAATAAATAAATTCTAAATGAAATTTTCAGTTTTACAATTTTCGGTACTGAAAATTTTAAACTTCTAAACATTTCACATTTTCAAATTTTACACCGTCGTACAGGGAAAAAAATTTACTTTTAAATTCAATTTGTTTGAAAGCTGTATCTCAATTTGTTTTTTAGTTATTAATTTTTTGTAGTTTTTAATTATATTTTAAGATATAAAATTAGATTGATCTCCCCGATACAGTATAATAGGTAAGCTGAATACATTCATGCTCTAGTTAAGACATTTTAATTTTGAAAATGAATACTGATAATTTAAATATCAATATTAAATAATATTGAAGAATTTTATAAACAGTGATAGATTCAATATTATTTTGGCATCCAATTGCTGGGATATTTTATTATTTAAGAAGTAATATAAGATAATGGAACAAATTAAACGATTACGTACTCCTCCATTAAGAAGCGCTTTTACGCGAATCGCTAATTTACTTGACAATAAATTAAATGATGAAAATAAAAATATTGAATAAATTGAGATTTTATATGCTCAATTAGAAGAAAAATGGGTAAATCTAGAACCAAAAGAAAAAGAAATGTTAGATCTTCTTTTAAATGATAAATCATGTACGCAAGAAAATTATGATACGGAATACGAAAGTTTTAGTGTGTATGAAGAAAAATTTATTAAGTTAAAAACGAAAGTTCAAAAATTTTTGAAAGTTTCTGAAACTGAAAATATTACGAAACGGAAGTTTAAACTTCCTAAGATAGAATTTAAATTATTCGGGGGAAATATTAAGAAATGGTTGGCCTTTTGGGCTCAATTTGAAAAGATACATAACGATTCTGATATCGCGAAAGAAGATAATTATCAGTACTTGTTGCAAGCAACTTTAAAGGGTTCTGGGGCTAGAGAAATAGTCGAGTCGTACCCCGCAACTGGTGATAGTTATGAAGATGTCATTGAATGTTTAAAGGCTCGTTTTGGTCGCACTGATATGTAATTGAAGTATATATACGAGAAGTACTGGCTTTAATGATGAATAACACAACAGTAAAAGGTCCAAGAATTCCTCTTTTTAAATTATACGACAAAATTGAAACGTATTTAAATAAGGTCGTTAAAAATGTTAGGTGTTTCAAGCTAATATTATTCTGCAATTCTTTATCCATTGATTGAATTGTGTTTGCCTGTTGAAATATTAGAATTCGGGAAAGAAATTTGAATTCCATTACCATAAATTCAAAAGATGAAAGTAAAAATAAGTTAGATTCTTTGATGAAATTTTTGCAGCACGAAATCGAAAGCGAAGAAAAAGTCCGTTTGGCTAGAAGTGGATTTAATCTAGAAAATGTAAACAAAAATATTCATACTGCGCCAAGTAGGCGAGAAAAGGATCTTCCAACGGCTACGGAATTACATAATTCATCGAAAATGAAAAGGGAAACTTGTATTTTTTGTAACAGGTCACATTTAAGTACCGAATGTAGATATGCTAATAGTTTATCTCATGAAGATAGAAAACAAATATTGATGAAAAAAGGGGCTTGTTTTAAATGTTTAGAAACAAGAAAGCACATATCACGTTTCTGTAGAACGAAAATACCACCCTGTGATTTCGGTAAATTACATTTTAAAATAATGTGTCCAACGAAAAATGATAAGGAAAACCCGCTTACAGAAAAGTCAGATATCGAAATTAAAAACGACACTGCTTTATCCAATAAAACAAGTACTCGCCATGTACTTTTACGAACGCTTATTGTCCGACTTAGATGTAATAGTAAGATGAAATATATAAGAATATTAATTGATTCAGGTAGTAGTAAATCCTATTTGTCATCTTTTGCACTGAGCGAAATGGGATATGAATGTGTAGGGGAAGAAAATTTAACACATAGTTTATTTGGAGGAACAGAAACAATATCAACACATAAGAAATATTTGATTAGTCTGAGTGACTTCTTTGATAATTATCGCTGTTGTTTCGAAGTGTTAGATCAAGAAAAAATTTGTTCGGACATTCCAAAAATTCCCCGTGGCTCTTTTATGAGTGAAAAATGTATGAAATAAAGAAGCATAAAATTTTTCTATCTGATTTGAATAACCAGGTTGAATTGCTGTATGAATTTTCACCTAACGAAATTCATGGGCTTATAGGAGCTGATATAGCAGGCTAATTGTACACCGGAAAAATAAAATAATTGGTTTCTGGCTTAGTAGTAATGGAAACACGTCTTGGTTGGACTTTGATGGGAAAAACCGACATTTTTAATATATCAGATAGCACAAACAGCGTCATGTCACTTCATGTAAATGATGCAAAAATTTCAGATTTATGGCGACTAGACACGCTTTGAATTCTCGATCCTGGTGAAAGCAGAAACAGACAAGAAATAGAAAAAGTAACTGAAGAACATTTCAATAGAAATATAAAAATAGATGCAGGAGGAAGGTATGAAGTATCCCTCCCATAGATTGAAAACCATTCTCCGTTACCAACTGGTCAGAAAATTGCTGAACGACGATTAAAAAGTTGTGTTGAATCACTAAAGAAAACAGGAACATTAGAAGAGTGTGAAGATGTATTAAAAGAATGGATACAAGAGGGTGTTATTGAAGAAGTTAGGAATACTTGTAATGATGAAAGTGAACACTACTTGCCACATAGAGCTGTGATTAAAGAGAAATCTACCCCAAGAGTTAAACCAGTCTTTGATGGTTCAGCAAGACAAAAAAATTCACCTTCAATCAATGACTGTTTAGAAAAAGGTCCTAATATAGTAGAACTCATTCCGACTATATTGAATAAATTTCGGCAGAAGAAAATAGGCGTGATTTCGGATATTCGAAGAGCATTTCTGCAAATAGGTTTAATGAGCGAGATAGACCATTTCTGAAGTTTTTATGGTGGGAGGAAGGTGACCCCGAAAAATTGAAAATTTTCCAGCATAGAAGAGTTGTTTTCGGTCTTACATGTTCACCTTATTTGCTTGGCGCAACTATCCGATAACATCTGAAGAACGCACCTTCTAGATTTAAAGGTACAGCAGAGAAATTGATGAAGTCTTTTTACGTTGATAAATGCGTCACTATTGTTGATAATCATGAGCAGCTTGAAAAATTTATTGAAGAATCCAAACTTATTCTCCAGAATGCTAAGTTTGATCTTCGAGGATGGGAATATAATATCCATGAAACAGAAGCAGAAAACTTCCCAGAAGAAAAGATCATTCCAGTTATGGGACTAATGTGGAATTTAAAAGCTGATACTTTGAAGATAGATTTACGAAACTGTTTTGAAGATTCTACTGTTGTAACGAAAAGAACAATTCTGAGTGCTGTTCATAGAATATTTGATCCCATTGGCTTCACATGTCCTGTCACCTTGGGTCCAAAGATTCTTCTTCAAGAATGTTGGAAATTGAAAGTTTCGTGGGATGCTGAATTACCTGAATCTATTGCCAAGAAATTTGAAAAATAGCGAAAGGATGTCTCTAAATTGAAAGAGATACAAATCCCTCGATGTATTATTTCCAATTATAAAGCTCTAAAGAATCTTACATTGCACATATTCTGTGATGCAAGCAAAAATGCATATTCTACATGTGTATTTTTAAGATGTGCGACTGAAAACACAATATCTTGTCAGCTCGTACAGGCTAGGAGCAGAATTGCTCCAATGAAAACCATTTCTATTCCTCGATTGGAGCTGCTTTCCTGTAATATCGGAGCTAGACTAGCACAGAATGTTATAAATGATCTCCAGTTGAAGCCTATCCCGAAATTTTTCTGGTCTGATTCAGCAAATACTCTATATTGGATCAAAGGAACTGAAAATTGGGTTTCCTTTGTTTTCAATAGAGTTAAAGAAATCCGATCTTTGACAGAACTTGAAAATTGGTATCACATCCCAGAATCATTGAATGCTGCAGACCTCTCTTCTCGTGGTTGTAATGCAGAAACTTTAGCGAAATCTAAATGGTGGGAGGGCCCAGAATGGTTACGAAGACCAGAAAATGAATGGCCAAAATCCAACATTGTTCCTGATTTCATCGTAGTATATTCAGAAAAGAGAAAAACTGTTATTAGCACTACAAATCATGAAGAACCAACTGAAAAAATTTATAATAGATTTTCATCGTACGACATATTGATCCGAATTATTGCTTGGATTTATAGATTTTTTATTAACTGTAAAGTGAAACTTGCCAACCGGATTTCTGGACTCTTAACGCTAGAAGAAATAAACAGAGCTGAAATATCTTTGCTAAAAATAATACAAAATGAATCATTTTCAGGAACTGGATGATAAACGCTTAAAATCACTACAATGTTATAAAGAATCAAATGGACTACTTTAAGTTAATACTCGTATTCTGATGAGAGAAGATAAAAGAAATTTTCGATTTCCAATATTGTTACCCTGCAGTCATCCAGTTGTCGAAATACTTATTCGGACAAGACATCTTAGTTTAAATCATGCTGGCACCCAGCTATTAATGAACAACTTAAGAGAAGATTTTTGGATTTTGAAATGCAGGAAGACTGTTAGAAAGGTAATCAGAAGCTGTGTACGCTGTAAAAGATTCAATTCAAAACCTAAACCGATTATAGAAGCCCCTCTTCCAGAAGATCGTATAAAAGAAGCTGCAGTATTCGAAGTTGTAGGAACTGACTACGCCGGTCTTTTACTTCTTCGAGGCGGTCAAAAAGCTTGGATTGTTATTTTCACATGCACTGTCTACAGAGCCAAACATTTAGAGATAGCCACATCCTTATCTACTGACAACTTTTTGCAAGCTTTTGGAAGATTTATAGCACGAAAAGGTAGACCTGCGATAGTAGATTCTGACAACGGAAAAAAATTTATGGGTGCTGAAAATTTGCTGAAACAAATCGACTGGGATGTCATTTCTCAGTACAGCGCAGCTCAGAAGATAATTTGGAAATTTAACCCTCAATCTGCGCCGTGGTGGGGTGGATGGTGGGAGCGGTTCATAGGCATAATAAAAGGGATCCTTCGGAAAGTCTTAGGACGAAGCTCTTTAAATTTAAAAGAAATGCAAACTGTTATTTGCGATACTGAAAGTATTGTTAATCAGCGGCCTTTGACCTGTGTTTCAGAGGAAATTGATGATTTAACACCAACTTACTCCTTCTATGTTTTTACAAGACATCAGAGAATCAGGTATTCCTGATCTTAACATTTTGGATTCATATTCATCGTCTATTAATAAAAGACATGCTTATATACAACGACTAAAACAAGATTTGCGAAAAATATTCCGTACTGAATATTTGGGATTTTTGAGACAATCCTCGAAATTTGACAAAAATCCGAGACCTATCCAAATTGGTGATGTTGTTCTAGTGTCCAGTGAGAATGTTAGAAAACTTGAATGGCCACTTGCCAAAGTTATTGAACTGTATCCTTCCAAGGATGGAAACGTGCGATTAGTGAAGGTTAAAATGAAAGGTGGTGAATTTCTACGTCCTGTTCTGAAATTGATTCCTCTAGAAATAACTCAAGAGAAAGGTACCGAACTGCACTCTATAGTTCAAAACTCAACATCTTCCGAACAGACTGTTCAACCACATAATAAAGAAAGTCCTTTAAATCTTGTTCCTTCTAAATCGACGGTAAAGTTGAATGGAAAAAACTGCTATTTAGATCCTTCTACGAACAAGCCAATGAGCCAGCATTCTGTTAAAAACTGTGTTAGTGACTCTCCTGTAGTAACTGTTCCTGAAAAACTATCTAGATATGATCGTTTATATAAACCCAAATTTAAGTTTGAGTTTCATTGAATTCGAATCTCAAAGGTGGGAGTGTGTTGCGTATTATCGCTGCTTCAACGGTTTAATTCAATCGTTTTTATTTTGCGTCTCGCGCAAACGATTTTTTTGTTGTTGTTTACATTTTGAATTTGTTAGAACTTTTTTGAAGGGAATTTTTTCTTCGAACTGGAAAAATGCAGTATGAATTTTAATAATATATTATATTGAAGAAAAGATAAATGTGCAAAATAACGTCCTTATTTGTAATGTGAAAGTTAATGTTTTTTTATACATTTTGTGTTTGAATTTTCTACGAAGATATGAAAATTGATTTACTTAAGATATAGAATTAGATTGATCTCCCCGATACAGGATAATAGGTAAGCTGAATACATTAATGCTCTAGTTAAGACATTTTAATTTTGAAAATGAATACTGATAATTTAAATATCAGTATTAAATAATATTGAAGAATTTTATAAACAGGGATAGATTCAATAACTTTTTTGTCATTGTGACAACAGAAGTATGAGAGAAAAGTCTCAAATATATCTATTCTTGTCCGATAACAACAACCATTTTCTAAATGATTAAAAAAAAAGAAGAAATTCGTTAAAAATGTCTATAAAAAAATCTATTTAATTTTTGAATTTTTGACCTCAATTGTTCATGGGCCCCCTACCAGCAACCCGTGTGCCAAATTAGGTAGCCCTGTGCCCTGCGGTTTCGAAGTTTTTGAGCGTACCTAGTACATACTACACGCACAGAATTTAATAGAGTAGATAGATTCATGCAGTATCTTGCTAATTGTTTTTAAAAACATCTTGTAGTTGTTGTTAAAAACATCTTGCATCAATTGCAAACTTAAAATCCAAAATGTGTATTGCTTTTTAAAATATATGTTTGGAAAAATATGTTGCTGTAGCACCTAATGAAATTAACCACTTCCCTGGATTTGCCTGTCCATCATACGGGCAACATGATTTTGCCAATCGTGATTTATTATTTTCACCAGTAAATTTTTATTGTAAATTTTGCATCATTTGATCCGAGCATTTTTCCGATTCGATTAGGCCAAAATTTCTATTTTGAAAAACCGGTGATAAAAATTTGTAAAAAACACTAAAAAATAAATAAAATAATAATAATAATAATAATAATAATAAAATCATTATTTGGACATTTTTATTAAAAATATTTATCAGTTAAGTGGTTAATGAGAAAAGTGAAATTCTAAAATCCTTTAGCAACATGAGTTAAGATATTGCAGATGTGATAATGTGATAAGGTAGTCATTAATCGAAAAGTTTTTCATGAAAAGAATAATTTCTCTACATGTACCATTCAATTCATTAATTTGTCAAAAAAAAAAAAAAAAAAAAAAATGCGCGACTTGTCAATTTTCAACATTTCCACCATCTGTCTTCTACATCCTAATCGTGTAATTTATCTTAAATTTTAATACAAATTTTACTTAAATCTCCACATCCTGCTATCTTATTACAAAAGTCGCCAGTTTCAGCCATTTGTGAACATTTTAGTAGAAACTCGCTTCACATCCTGGCATTTGAGCAATGTGGAAAATATATGAGATACATTTCACCCTATTACTACAGCAGTCACGACTTCATTATTCATGTCCTCAATATGTAACGGAGGGATGTCCCGGCGATTTCCTCTGGTTGATTGACTGCAAAGGAAATTCATAGTTTCATACCGTAATAGTTGGTCTGGTCTTGAACCGATCCTAACCGGGTGCACTTAGGAAACATATATTAAAACATTCGTATTTCTCTTTTTTGTATATTCATTCGCATTAAAATGTAAAATGGTAATGGACGATTAAAATTATCTAAACTTTTCACAGATTGTTAGTCGATGTAATCTCTGGTTGTTTGCTAAGAATGAAACCATATTATAGTAGTCATCAGTATTATAAAAAATTTTCAGTACTGTGTATGCTCATATTAAAGTTGGATATTGTATATCTTTGGTAAGTATTTTGTTCATATTCCATAACTATAATCATAGTTCAGGTTTAAATTGCAATGCTTTTTTGAATGATGTATTCAGATGTTATTTGTATCATCTATTATAATTAACAAATTCTTGAACGCATGTGTGTACGCGCTCGTTGGTTAGTGTTTTTCAGAGACTAATGTAGGGGCATGTAAGATGTAAGACAGTTGATCCTACTTCCCCCCCCCACACCCCTTTGAGTATTTGTGTGGAGAATTAGTCGGGATTTTCGCTAAAACGGTGCTAAATAGTTAAAATTGCCAAAAAAAACTAACCAATAACATTTTTAGATTTTCGAAGAGAGTGTAATCCTGCTAACCCCCCCCCCCCCCCCCACACACACACACAAATACAAATACACGCATCACTCACTAAAATAGCTATGTCTTTTGAAAACTAATATTTCAAATTTCATTATAACAACTTTAGCAGTTAAGTGGTCGTTTTCTTTTAGATGTCTTATAGCATTACGTAGATTAGCACAAGGAAATTTTGCAAATTACTCTCGTCAAAAAATCTTCAGTCGTCAATCAAATCAAGTTTTCTACATGTTTTCTATCAGAATTTTTCTTAAAGTTGTGAGTATCTTACTTATGATACTTTGTGTACAGATGAGAATAGCACCTGCCCATCGCACAAAAATATTAGCTAGATTCCCCCTCACCCTCAGATGTATTCGAAAGATATTAGATTACCATACGGTTGTCAGTTAACCAAAATCATTTTTGGTGTTTGAGAAAATAATTGCAGGAAATGCAATATAAAGAAATTTTTTCTGAATCATTTTATTAAATTTGAGCCCTTTTCAGCTCTGGGTCCAAGGCTACAGCCTAGTAGGCCTGTGCATGTGCAGTAATCAGACCCTGACTTTATAAAAAATAAATGTGGGAATGGCTAAGCCATCCAGATTATGGAAAGGAAACGAGGGGAAACCATGCAAAGAAATTATCAGTCGAAAGCATTAAAATTCTGTTTCACATGCAAATTTTTTAAATATTATTGAAAAATATTTTCTCCGTCAGAAGAAATGAAATTCAAAGAAGAATGAATTGATGAGGACATTTTAAAACTTATTTTTAACGTCGAATATCGACGGGTTTCATGGTTTCATCTGGTATGAATTAAATCTAACGAGATTTTGATTTTTATTATTATTATTAATAATACTCAAAATAAACAAATTCATAAAATGATTGAACACTGGTGTTTTCAATTTTTAACTCTTTCCAACTACCACTGAAAAGCATTTGTGAATTCGGTTTATCTAGCCGTACTCAAATTTGCTCAAATATACTCATATTGCCGGATAATTAATATGTTATTGAGGTAATTAGGTAGCTAGCTATGTCATGGGTCATGTTCGAAACTGAATTGTGTTGCATTGGACCGAAACTAATCTTTTTTGCGCCTGGAGTAAACATATGAATTTCCCCCATCCTCATGAGTGCAGAAAATATTTCTACTCCTACCACTTCTCCCAATCCGCATGAGAATTTTCCCAATATTTTACAGTATGTTATAGGAAAATGCTGTATTACCGTAGGTAAAGAACATTCATTTTTACAATATTTCTCTCAATTTATGCGCGAATATACATGGCAAATGCCATTCTGAGTGTAAAAAAAATTGAAATTGTTAGCAATTTTTCTGAAAGGTTAAAGCAGAGTGGGAAAAGGGGGAAGGGAAGCCACTCTGAGCACTGTTTTTTTCACGGACTTTTGATGGAATTCGCGTTTTTTGGTGAACTTTTAACGAAATTTGCGTCTTGTAACGATCTTTTGATGAAAATTGTGGTTATTTCACGATTCTTTGACGAAATTCACTTTTATTTTGCGTTCGTTTGACAAAATTTGCCGTTCTTTCGTGATTTTGGATGCAATTTGGTGTTTTTGGCGATCTTTTAAGGAAATTTGATTGTTTTGTTGTAACCTTTTGACGACATTTGTGATTTTTCTGCATTCCTTTTTCAAAATTTGCGGATATTTCACCAAAGTTTTGTTTATATAGTACTTTTTATATTGTTAATATAGTATCTGTTTATTTATTTATTTTGATGAAAATGTGGTTATTTTGCGATCCTCTGACAAAATTTGCAGTTATTTTGTGACATTCTGACTAAATCTTATTTTGCAGCAATTCTTGAACAAATTTCACGGTACTTTTGTGTCTAAATTTTAAGGTTGATTACAGATTTTTTTTTTTTTCCTTCGGAACCAAATGCTTTAAATTTTTGAAAAATTCAGAGCAGATTATTCAGAGCTTGATATACGATACATATTATTCTGAGATCGATTTTATGAAGGTCTCCGTACAATCAATTGTATATATTTGTACAAAATTTCTCCAGGTGGTTAAAATTTCCCCCGATCCTAGAATGCCGGATTGGATATGCACTCCTGCCCCTCCCCGCCTTAAGGCCCCTGTCCTCGCTCGAGGAAACGGTCGCTAGCTAATGCTATTCCTATTGGGAAGCATTTTTCTAATAACTCTTTCGCATTTTGACATTTTTGAGTTTTTTTTTTTTTTTTTTTTTTTTTTTTGCATTGGATAGCTGAAGTGCATGCCGATAGCGCACCTTTTTTACTTTTTCGATTTTGGTTGGAGATATTTTTTTTAAAAAGCACTTTCAGTTTCGAAACCGGTTTTGAAACTGAAACTAACTTTGTAAAAAATATCTGCAACCAAAATCGAAAAAGTAAAAAAGATGCGCTGTCGGCATACACCTCAGCTATCCAATGCAAAATAAATAAATAAATAAATAAATAAATAAATACAGTCGAACCCCGTTAATACGCGAATCAGGGGTCCGATCGAAATTCGCGTATTAAACGGGTTCGCGTATTAACCAAAGGTCGCGAATTTTCGTCGAGTGGACTATTTAATAGCAATTTATGCGGAAAAAAGCACTTTTTTTGTCCATTTTTAGCACTTTTAAGACATAAAATGACATTTTATTTATTTTAATCATTAGGTGCTTATTAAACAGGAACGTTTGAAAGCTGTAAATTCAAACAATCATCATTTTCTGAAGTAAAAATTCTATGTCTTTCCAAATTTAGATTTCTTATGTAAGACACAAAAAACTGAATAAGACGAACACAAAAATTTCTGCTAACCATATTTATTAAAACTAATGTTAACAAAATTGAAATCTTTGTTAGTTATATAGAACAGATAGATGCGATAATAAATAGTATTGATAATAATGAAAATTCAATTAAAATATCTTACTGAAGTCAATAATGTCATAAAAATTACTTTTTGGAAAAGTAATTGTCAGTTTTGACCTGTTTGACATGCGGTCGCTCCATCACCATGATGTTTTCCTCCTTATTCAGGTAGTGGTAAAGTTCGCTTGTTGAGGGTCCTTTATCCAGTGACGACGCATATTGCCTTAGGAAATTAAATGCCTCTATAACTTTAGAGAGTGTGGATGGGGCCGGAAGCGCAGGTTCATCATCTTCCTCCTCATCCAGATTGTCAGTCGCAGTTACATCGGCGATGATATCATCCAGACTTCTAAGTTCGGAGGTAACTAGATCTTTGTCGATATTAATGAACGTGTCTAAATCGACAACATTTTCTCCTACAGTTTCTTGTGTGGGCAGCCAATCTGATTCAGCATTAGGGTGCGAGGTTGGCTCCGTGTAAATGATGTCCTCGCTACTTCCGAAACCTGCTTTGTGAAAACAATTTTGAAATGTTGTTGGTATAACACTTTTCCATGTTGCAGTAAGCATGTGCATGGCATCGAGCATTGTAATTGGACGACATTTGTAGCAAGAAGGATTGCCGCTGTGTTTCATTTCGTGAAGGTATCAACGTAAGAGTCTTGTAATTTACTTTTATTCCTTGGTTCATTGACTGGGTGACACTATTCAAATTTGGATGTAAACATTCTACTTATACATTATTCAGATCTTCTTTATCTTTTGGAAGCTCAGGGCAGTTGTCCACAAGCAATACGCATGGCGCGATTCTTTTCTCATAAGCCGATAAAAATTACGAAACCATGTTCTAAAAATGTTGCCCGTCATCTATGCTCAACGCTGGCTTTCGTACAGGCAGGGGAAATTCTTGACATTTTTAAAGCATCGCGGGTTGCTTGATTTCCCTTTGACCATGAGCTTTAATTTATCTGATCCATCAGAGTTCGCACCCAGCAGAGTATTAAGACGCTCTTTGCTCAGTTTGCCTCCAAGACCTATTTCTCCGTTCATGACCATTGTTTGACTGGGTATCAGTTTGTAAAAAAGCCCAAATTCGTCCACGATGTAAATATCCCGACTTGAGCAGTTATATTGAGTAGCCATAGATTAGAGGCATTGAAATCTGGCAAAAACATTTTTACTGCGATTTCAAAAAAAATTTCTTGCATTGACAAGCCGCTTATTGGTGTATTTGTAGAGCGTGCTTTAACAAGCCATTCGTGAAGGGCTTTTTCCATGTCCTCAAACTTTGCGGGTTTTATTTTCTTATTCTTTGTTCCTCTAACCACAACTTGGTTAACGATGGCATTCCTATTCTTTAACAAAGTCCTTAAAGTTGACTCAGGTATGCCTTTTTCTTTGACGAACGCAGACTTATTTGAGACTTCTTGGACATCGTACTGATTTATAATTTGTAACTTCTCAGTGATGGAGAGAGCCTTGCTTTTAATATGTTTTGTTCCTTCCGCCATAGTTTAGACTAGATTATAAAAGTATAGATGGATATCGTAGACTAAATAATACTGGGAGAGACAAGTGACACCCTTCTTTAAAAAATATCACAGCACTTATAAAACAGCGATTGGAAAGACTCACGTGATTAATCTGCGATAGTAGCGCATGCTCCATCTATCGGTTCTACTGCTCTAATGTAGGGGAGGAGGGGGGGGGGGATCACATCATTTCTTAATTATGGGGAAAAGTTTTTTTCACTTTTGCTTTTTATAAAACTAGCTGATTCGCGCAGCCTGCACCCGCGATGAATGAACCTTATATGAACTTCAAATTTATAAGATTTTATATATTTAATTCCCTGTTTTTGTCTTTAATTTTTAAATGACAAAAACTGCAAGAAAAGTATTGATTTGAAGCAACATTCTACTTTGCGTAATTTGATTTTTTTCAGCCTATGCGTACAGAAGCGAGCAAAATCACCACAAAACACTCAGGTTTTTACTGATTTCAAACAGTTTTGCATCAATTATTTTTTTTTTTTTATTTACATATTCTTAATTTGCGTCTCATGATAGAACGAAATGCATAAATTAAAAATCTCTAAATGCTAATTTTTTTAAAAAATATGAATTTCCATTAAAATTTTACACTTTGGTTTTATATATTTTCCAAATGAAAACACGCGTTTTTCTTGCACAACGCAAGCCTCGTCTCGCATATGAGATTTCATTGGGAGAGTTTTGATTGGGCAGTCTTATGCTAGCCTCGGATCGAGATCCAAATTTAGTCAGCGTGTGGTTTTGAGGGGAAAATGTTCAATTTAATTGGGTTTAAATAATTGTTGTATAAAGGATAAGTTAAATAATTGTTTAAATAATTGTTGTATAAAATGCTTGGGAAAATACTTCATCTGAAAACTCGTATGTTTAGAGCTAAGTTCATTCGCGTATTAAACGTAGGTTTTTCTTTCTAGGGACTGATAAAATTTCGCATATTAAACGGGTTCGCGTATTAACCATTCGCGTATTAAACGGGGTTTTTTCTATGCATAAGATAGAAGTATTTCAAGGGACCAAAGAAAATTCGCATATTAAGCAGTTTCGCGTATTAAGCGGGGCGCGTATTAACGGGGTTTGACTGTAAATTAAAAAAAATGTCAAAATGCGAAAGAGTTATTAGAAAAATGCTTCCCCATAGGAGTAGCATTAGCTCGCGAGCGTTTCCTCGAGCGAGGACAGGGGCCTTAAACCTTGCAAAGAATTTCGCTGTTTCTAATAACAGGGGTGTAGTGCATGGTATATGGCGTATACATTCTGGATTTTTTTAAAAGTGCCGTGTAATCTTTATTTCCCAAATAAAGTTATAGTTTGTACTCTAAAGGTAATTTTCATGACTTCGGCGTATATCCTTTGGGGGTTTTTTTACGGTAAAACACTGTATAATAGCCAATCTATTTTAAGATGTAAAATATGATAAGATACGTAATCAGCTTTGTTAAACATTTGTTCATTAAATCCATTAGAGGAACCCAAAAATGTTCCTTTATACGGATTTCCATTTTAACCAGTTTTTTATGGTTATTATTCTTTTTGTTGGATTTTTTTTTTTTTTTCATTTAAGACAGGATTTTATTGACAAATAAAAAATACAACATTATCACCTTATCTATAAAACATTATCTAGATATGTTTAACATTATCTAACTAAATGAAGACGGATATCGTTTAGCGAAGACAATTAATGTCAAGCTAATGTTAAACGCTGAGTTTCCCAGGTTTAAAAAGGGGCAGGGCGCTACTGTTCTGAAAAGGGCACTTTTTTGATTTTTAAGGGCACTTTTTTATACAGCCGAATCTAGAATTTAGCGGTTAAAAAAATCGTGAAAAAACAGAAATTTCGTCAAAAGATCGAAAAAGAACAAAAATTTCGCCAAAAAATTGAGCAAAAGGAAAAAAACCCATAAATTTTGGTAAAAGATTGCGAAAAACAGCAGATTTTGCTAAAAAAAATCACGAAAAAACGACAAATTTTGTTAAAGATCGCGAAAAAAAGGCAAATTTTGTTAAAAGATCGCGAAAAAACGGCCGATTTTGTTAAAATATTGTTAAGGGGCAGGCCTAATTTATTAAAAAACACATTTTTTTTTTCGAGAAAAAAGAATACTTTTGTTCAATAAAGGGTTCTTTTTGTTTCATAAACGGGTGCTTTCAGGATTCACATTTAGAAAGTTTTGTACAGTCAAAAGAGGATTGTGAACAAAGGGGGGGGGGAGAAGGTCGCCTGGGGCTCGGAAATTTAGGGGGTGCCAAATTTATGCTACAAACGTCATTTTTGGGCTGTCACAAGAAAAAGTTGGGAGGGAGGGGCCTCAAATTCTAATTATGCCCCAGGAGTAATTTTCCCTTCACACGCCTAGATCGTGAAGTAATAAAAATCCGCTTTTTGAGCATTAAAAACACAATTTTGAAGCAGGAAAATTAGTTTGTAGAACAGAAAAATTCACTTCTGGCATTAACTTTTTTTGTGTGTGTGTCTCTATGAGGAAATTTGCATTTTTTTTACAATCTTTTGACAAAATCTGCCGTCTTTTCGAGATATTTTGCGTTTTTTCGCGAACTTTTGGCAAAATTAGCTGTTTTTCGGAAAAATTTTGACAGAATTTTCCGCTTTATTGCGATTTTTTGACGAAAATTTGCCTTTTTTTGCAAATCTTTTGACGCCATCTGCCGTTTTATCGCAATTTTTTGACGAAAATTGCCGTTTTTCGTGAATTGTTTGACAAATTTTTCCGTTTTATCGCGCTTTTTGCATGAAAGTTGGCTTTTCTTTACGATCTTTTAAGGAAATCGCCGTTTTTATGGGATTTTGTGACGAAATTAGCCATTTTGTCGTGAATTTTGCTAGAAATGAGTCTTTATTTCGTGATTTTTTTTTTGTGAAATTTGACTTTTTTTTCGCAATTTTTTGACGAAATTACACGTCCTGTGGGACGCGTAAGAGCTATTTTTTTGCGTTCCGTCGCCGATTTTTTTTATGTAATTTATGCGTTATAGCGCGTCTGCATCATCGCTGAAATTCTGTGTTTTCTCAAATGTAGGGCAAGAAAAGCGATATTTTTTTCAATGAGCGACAAGAGGGGCGCTAGTTTTTGGATGAAGGGCAAGAGGGGCGCTATTTTTTAAACTAAAGGGCAAGAGGGGCGGAGCGCCCCCCTGAAACCCTCTGAAGGAAACTCTGTACGCTACAGTGTTGTAGTCGTAAAAAAATCAGAGGGTATACGCTAAAATGATTACCGTCATGCTTGCAGTGTATGTTGTAGCTTTATTTGAGAAATACAGCGTACACGGAGTTTTTTGAAAAATTCCAGAACGTATACAACGTGTACCTTCGCATACCCTCCACTACACCCCTAAACCTTTTGGAGATTTTCGACAAATTTTATTTTCATTATCTGTGAAAAGGAAATTTATCACATGTAGATTATTAATAGCAAGCTAATGTTAAAATTATGGGAACGTTCTTGACAAACTGGTAAATTTTAATTTCGTCTAGTTAAAATAGCAGAAACAAAAGGAGAAAACATTTTATTTCGGCACAAGTGCCAAGTCATCTGTTACTTATAATTGGTATCAAATATCTCTCCACATTTCGTCAGCTGCAGTATTGAATTCAGATAACTTTTCTGCGGGGGGGGGGGGGGGCATTATAGAGTTCAGTCGGAGAAATAGATCCTTTAGAAGACCATTAAAAATACAAAATCTGAAATCTTTAGGAGGTTGTGGAGAGGGAGAATACCCCCCAACTAGAGATGTAAATTTTCCGGAAAAATATAAGTGGTGGAAAAAAACTGGTTTTTTACCGGTTTTTTCGGAAAAAAAAAACAGAAAAATTGGAAAAATTGATTTTTCATGACTGTTTCTCCCAAATAAATTATATTTTCTAAGAGAATATTAAATAATAAACATTTTTTCCCATTTATATCCTTCTATAGTAAAAAAAAACTAGCCTTAAAAGGAATGACTCCTGGAATGATGCTGATGTGGAAGATTTCCGGAACTAACGAATCCGGGTTGTCCACTCCTTCCATGAGTCGAATAGACCAATCAGGAAAGGGCTCCGTCTATGCATCGCCATATGGGTTACCATAAAGAGAGGAAAGGTTACCACCGCCAACAATCGCCAAGTCTGTCGCCAACTTGGCAATATATCGCCAAATTTGGCGACCAAAATTAGTTGTCAAAAGTGGCGCCAATTTGGCGATAACTGTAATATTTCGCCAAATTTTTAATTTCTTTACAACACCAGTCGTTTGATACATCATTTGAGAGGTTTGCAACTGCTTATTCATATAATGGATGTCTTGTGTGTTATCCCCCATTCTGCTCCCCAGGGGGGACACATTTTTATTTTCTTTACAACACCAGTCGTGTTACACAAGATTTGAAAGGTCTGCAACTGCTTATTCATATTATGGATGTCTTGTGTGTCACCCCCACACTCTGTCATCCCCAGGGGGAGGGGGTCACATTTTTAATTTCTTTACAACACCAGTTGAGTGACACATCATTTGAAAGGTCTGCAACTGCTTATTCATATTATGGATGTGTTGTGTGTCATACCCCACTCTGCCCCCCCAGGGGGGCACATTTTTAATTTCTTTACAACACCAGTCGTGTGACATCATTTGAGAGGTCTGCAGCTGCTTATTCATATTACGGATGTCTTTTATGTCGCCTCCCACTCTGTCCCCCAGGGGGACACATTTTTAATTTCTTTACAACACCAGTCGTGTGACACATCATCTGAAAGGTCTGCAACTGCTTATTCATACCATGGGTTATTGGCGAGCTCAGCAAGCAGGGGTAGACAATAATTTGGAATCGCGAAGCGATTACGCGGGGGGTTGGCGAGCATAGCGAGCAGGGGGGCGGGCCCCCCCTAGTCTATTAAATGAAAATTATTTTCACTTTATATTAAAAAATAAAAAGTAGGTAGCAAAGCCTGCTTTTAAAAGTTTAGTTTTTTTTTTTTCCACAGCCTAAGAATTTTTATTAAATGCTATTGTTTGTTATAGCATATCGCTGTTGAAATGATTTTTCAATTACATGTTTAACTACCAATTGACCTAATGTAAAAATCTGAGCCAATATGTCTGCAGTTTGGAATGAAATAAATTATGCATTCCATTTACATAAGTATAGTTTTTAAGTAAATGATACTAGTTTAAAGAAATTATTGCAGTTTTGTCATTATTATGAATATCAGTATTCAAAAATTCCATTGTTTGTTTAAAAAAATGTATATTTTTACATTATTACTTTTTTTCGTAAAATTATAATTTTATTTCCTTTAAAAAATATGTTGAGATTGGGAAGCTATACCAAAACTAAACACAAAAAAGTTTTGCTTTAGTTTTATAATCTAAATTCAAACAAAACTAAGTTTTACTTTGACTTACTCAGTTCTGCAACTAAAAAATAGCGTAGGATTTATTACTGTTAGATTTTTACTCACTAAAACCAGAATTTTTCTTTTTCTTTTCTTTTTTCTTTTTTTTTTAATTAAATGTAATTTTTTTCCTTCTACCCTGAAATCTGGTATTCTATTCTTGAGTAAGAAACCATATTCAATAATGTTTCCACATGGTAATTTTATATTTCTAAGAGTGGAACTCGAAAGTTATGAAAACAGAAGACTACAAATAGCAAATGCTCCCTATTTGAGGAATTAACAAAAGCAGTTACATACAGAGATAAACTTCTACTGTGCCTTAGAAAACTACAAAAAATCAAAGTTTAATCAAGAGGGAAAGTATAATTTCGAACATAGTTACTTGTAATAAAGTATGAGGGGGGGGGGGGTTCATCGCAGTTGTACTTTCCTAATGCAAACTGCCCATGTTTTTGCAACAATACTGTACATTATGGAGGTAAAATAGAGGTCAATTTTAGATTCAACACCTTGAAAAATGCAGCATAGTAATGCCACCTATTGGGCAATTTACACCAAAATTTAAACAACATTAATATATATCAGAAACTGTCTGAAGCTGTAGTTTGATTTAAAAAAAAAAAAATCGTCCTTGAGGTAAAGCTATTGCGATAATCATGAATAATGCAGCATAGCAGCGTCATCTGTTGAGCAATTTACACCAAAAAGTAATGAGCACGAAGTTATGTCAAAGATTAACTTAATCTGAAATTTTATAAAAATACATACATTAGTTTGAGATAGAACTACTGTGTAAATTATGAATAATGCAGCATAGCAGCGCCATCGGTTTGGCGATATACACTAATAACTAAACATCTCAAGTTTATATCAAGGTGTAACTGAATCTAAAGTTTTGTGAAATTATGTGCATCAGTTCTTGAGGTAGAGTGCCCATAAAATTTGTCACTCACAGAGTGACAGATATTTTCCAAATACCATCAAAACGTGTTCAGGACCTTCTAAAACGTTTAAATACTCTAAAAACTGGAAGTCAAATTTTTCACGAATTCAGTACTTACTTGAAAAGATAGAAGAAAGTAATAAATGCATACTTCAAAATTTTATGTTGAATTTTTAATTTTATCATTTCCATTAATCAGCATATTATTGCATTAATTTTACACATGAATTAATTTTTAAAAAGAGAAGTTGCATGTAATTACTTGTCTAGATTTTTTTTCATGTAATCAAGTTTTTGTGAAATTGTGAACTTTTTGTATATACTTGTACAAAATATATTCAGAATTTTTGAATAAGAAATTATTACTATAATTAGGTTCCTGTTCCTATTTAGACATTTTTAATAAGGTTATTTACATACATATATGCAACTTTATAAGATTCAGCTGCTGTATGGCATGGGATTTTTTTTTTCTTTTCTTCAATCACTGCACTTGCCAACGATTCAATTTGTTGATTAAACTTTTTCTGAAATGTCTATTTTCAAGAGAAATTTCGCAAAGGGTCTTGTGTTTCAAACAAGAAAAAAATGTGAAGGATCCTTTCAAGTCTTCTCAAACAGATTTCTGCTCAGAGATCAGATTACCCACATTAAAATTTTCATGTGAGACACTGAACATAAAAATAAATAAAATAAAAAATATGAGAATGTAGCTATTACAAAATTTTCACTATATTATTTCATAAATGAAATTTCAATTTTTCCAGTTCAGAAAAATTGAAAAATAAGCCTTCGGAAAAACCCCGAAAAAAAACCGGTTTTTTTCCCAATTTTTCCGGGTTTTTTCCGAGCATTCCCATCTCTACCCCCAACCAACCTTTTTTTTTCTCTCTTACTTATTTTTTAAAAGGTTTGATTTGGGAAAAGCTTTTTAGCTTATTAAATGTTTTTTTCTTACGTTATTAGATTTTGAGGAAAAAAAACTCTGATGAGGGAAATTTTAGAACTTTTTGGGAAATAAACTTTTGGTTATATGGCAAAACTGACGCATGTTTAAAAAGAATAATAGCGAAAACTCATTTCACCATCGCAGCCACGGAATAAGAAACAGGAGGGGGAAGTAATGTTAAAATTTTGCCATGCTGTTTTTTTTTTATGCATGTGAGGGCGCCACCGTAGATGGCATTTGTCAGTCTATCTTTCTTCAATGCTTTTTAATGGGGAAAAGAATTCATTTTTTTATGAAAAGTCTGAATCTCTGAATTTTTAGAAAATCGTACAAATTGAAATTTGATTAATTGATATTTTATTCGTAAGATACATATATTTTTAAAGGTACTTGGCGTTTTGATTACTTTTTAAGACTTTTAAAATGCATGATTTAAAATTCTGACAAAAACCAAAAGGCAGGCCTTTTAAAAACATTGAAAATCGCGGATTAAAGTGATTGTTGTAAGTACGTTGAATATCGCGAAGAAATAGACGCATGATTTTTAGAGAATAAAAGTATTAATAAAATTTTCTGGAGTAAATTTAAATCTCTCATATAGTTTTTATAACCTTTGAATAATTTAATAATTCATAACTTTTGATATCTGTACTATTAATACATGTAGAATTGAAACATATTCTATCGTAATAATTTTTAGAGGAAACTAGTGTAAATTATAGGTGATTTTCCAGAAACAAATTTTTGAAAAAGTCGTAAGGTGTAATTTTTATATAAATGGGGGGAGGGGGCATTATATAGAATTCCGGGAAGGTGTTTCATTTTTTGACCATTAAAAATACAAAACCTCAAATCGCTCGGGAGGGAGGGGAATCTTATTACTCGCCGCTGATAATACTGTCCCCCCCCCCTCCCTCTCTATATTTAGAAGAAGAAAGGAAGATCGTAAAAAAATACGAATTTGTTTTCGATAGATTTATGCGTTTTTAAAAGTTCTGAACAAGTTTTTAGAAAATATCTGTCTAGCTGATTGTCACACAATTTTTCTGCGCACTGTACATCAGTAACTAACACACGGAGTTCAATAAAATTTTTGATTCCGTTATATCTTGATATAAATTGATGCTGATTATTTTTTGTTGAAAACCGCTCAACAGGTAGTGCTGTTAAGCCGCATTTTCCCTACTTTCCGCGATAGTTATATCTCACAAACTAATGCAGCAAATTTCGCCAAACTTCATTCTCGGTTAAACTTTGACATACATAGATGCTGATTATGGTTTGGTGCAAATCGCCGAATAGGTGGCGCTTCTATGCCACAGTTTTCCCTATTTCCGAGTTAGTTATATCTCAAGAACTAATGTACAGAATTTTATCAAATTTCATAATCTCTTAAATCTTGTGGTTTGATTTAAATAGCTGAAAAAGTGGAACTGATATGCCGTATTTTCCCGAGATTTCCGTGACAATCATACCTCATGAACTAATGCACAGAATTTCATAAAACTTAATATTATACACCTTGCGATAAATAGATTCTGATTAAATTTTGGTGTAAATTGCCCCACAGATAACGCTTCTTTGCCTCATTTTTACCGATTTCCGAAATAACTATATCAAGAACGAATGCACGGAATTTCACCGAACTAGTCTGTTATGCCTTGAAATAAATGAACACTGATTATATTTTTGCGTAAATTGGTCAGCATGTGGCGTTATTATGGCGAAATTTTCCAGATTTCATTTTATATGTATAAGAACTAATGTACGGAATTTCTTCAAACTTCATTTATAAAATATACAGATTTTCTAAATAAATTACTTAGACAAAAGCTTATTATTTAAAAGAATACATAAAAGTAATATTAATGTGTTTTCAAATGCAGCACTTGTTATAAAAATTTCCTTTTTATGAAATAATGAGATATAGTTATTGCAGGAATCGGGAGAAATACGACATAGTAGCGTTATCTTGTTGGACAAATTATTTCAAAACTCAATCAGAATCTATTTATCCCAAGATCTAACGAAATATTAAGTTTGATAAAAATTCTGTGCATTAGTTCTTGAGATATTACTACCGTAGAAATCGCGAAAAAATATAGAATAACAGCACTAACTGTTCGGTTATTTACACCGAAACACAGTCAGCATCTATACATGTATATACATATATCAAGGTGTAGCATATTACGAAATTTGAATTTCTGCACAGTAGTTCATGAGATATACTTATCGTGAAAATCTGGGACAATGCGGCCTAGTAGCGACCGATTTATGCAAAACATAATCAGCGTTCATTTATCTCAAGCTCGAACGGACTAGGAATTTGGTGAGATTCCGCGCATTACTTCTTGAGATATAATTATTGCGGAAATCGAGAAAAATGCGGCATAGTAGTGTTATCGTGTTAGACATTTTACATCAAAATTTAATCAATCTATTTATCGCAAGGTTTGACGGAATATTAAGTTTTATTAAATTCAGTGCATATCTCGAAAAAATTAGGTGTAGCAGCGCCACCTGTTAGGCTATTTACACCAAAGCACATCCACCATCTATTTATGCCAAGGTTTAGCATATTATGAAATTTGATAAAATTCCGTGCCAATTTGTTCTTCAGATATAACTAACACGGATATAGGGAAAACAGTGCCATAGCAGCACCACCTGTTCGGCTATTTGCACCAAAACAAATCGGTGCATTAGTTCGTGAAATATAGCTATCGGGGGAAATGTAGTTTAGCAGCGCTATCTCTTGGGCGATTTACTAATAATAATAATAAACGTCAACTTGTATCAAGATATAACTGAATTAAAAATTGATTAAACCATGTATGTTAATTCTTGACATACAGTGTGCAGAATATTTGTGCCACATTTAGCTAGACAGATACTTTCTAAAAACTTTCAAATCTTGTTCAGAACCTTCGAAAACGTATAAATCTATCGAAAACAAATTCAAACTTTTTCACGATTTTAACACTTACTTAAGTAAGTGTTAAAATGAGAGTACACTCTAAATAAAAAGGAGTGACTATTCACTCCGGAAGAGTGAATACTCACTCTATCACAGACTCAAAATATGCCCAACCTCTTTAGAGTGACTATTCACTTTGAGCAAAAGTGGAATCGTTGACTCTTTGAAAGAGTGAATACTCACTCCTGGGAAGTGAATATTCACTCTAAACAGGAGTCAATAATCACTTTTTCTGGGGAGTGACTATTCACTTTTTCTAAAGGAGTGAGTTTTTTCACTCCTCGTAGGAGTGAGTAGTCACTTTTTCATAGGAGTGAATGTTTTTTTTTCCTTTTACCTTTTTTTTTTTTTTTTTTTGCTATTATGGGCATTTTAAAAGAATCGTATCTTTTAGAGCATACAATGGAAATAAAATAAATACAAGCATGGTAAAGATTGGAATAAAATTCTTTATTGACAATATTTATTTAATTCATAGTATGTTACATTAATTGAACCAGGGTTGCCACGCCACCTGGAGAACCGGGAAAACACAGGGAATTTTAAATCTCCTCCCAAAACAGGGAGAATCCAGGGAATTTTTTAAAAAATCTGGAAAACACAGGGAATTTGGTAATGGCAAATTATAACATTTCTAATTACCTTCATACACGCATCTATTTTTTCGCACTCAACATGGAATAAATGCGTTGCAGTACAGGGAAAATACAGGGAAATTTTTTTCAAGATTAGAGTGGCAACCCTGTGAACTTTTTAAGGGAAAACATAATTAAAGTTACTATGAATTAAATTAGATTATTGACAGAAATAAAATATTCTATTCCAATCTTTCTCCTTGTGTTTGCTTTCATCGGTAGACCCATAAATATATGATACTTTTAAAATGCACATAAGCGCAAATTATTAAACAGTTTTAAAATCTTAAACAATCAATATATTTTTTCAGATACCCATTAAGTTTTACATATTATTTAAACAAATACATATGTACGTTATCTGTTTTTTATGTATAATTAAAATCTTATTGCTGAAAAATATATATTAATGTAACCCTTATTTATAAAACTACATGGTAAGTCATTGTCGGACGTTCCTCTCAGTCCACACAACTTTGAAGAATGTCCGTGGTAGATATAGCTGCCACCACCGATATTACTAGGTGATATCGGTCACCCACTGTGAGGTTTGTGTAAATGAAGACTTACGCTGTCAAGTAACTGAATTATCAGTTTATTAAGAATATATGTACACACTAAATACGCTATTTACAAATATATACAATTACAACTCGGATATAGGTGATCCGGTTCAACATTAAATTAGATACAGTAAAGATTGGCTGTGTACTATTCCAATTACACTTTCCACCTCACACTCAATACACGTTAAATTCACTTTGTCGGAGCTCAACCTTGAGTCTCCCAACACAAGTATACTAGGCTCAGAGCACTAAACACCAGGACGTCTGTGTCCTTTGCTCACCAGAAAACGCACTGCTTACGCTCTACAACACAGAGCACACTCTACCAGAACCTCTGGCATACACCTTTCTAGGTACGAGACCCAGGTATCGACTGACTTCTCTGAGACAAACTTGCCCTTCTCAACTCACGGGGTCACACAAATGCCAACCCCCTTTTGAGCTCCCTCATTGGGCACATTCCCACACTCCTTTCTTGTCTCGTCATGTTGCTTATCCCCTGATCATCCGCATACCTCACTGACAGATGAACATGCCTGTCAGCAATCTTCTCTTCCTCCAACACACCACCTGCATAGGATTATCTGGCAATTCCCCTTTCCACAAAGAAGGAATGTCACCTTGGAAATTCTGTACACAACCATACAATACGAAATATTGAAATAGAGAAATAGTAGAAATTCCATTCTTTAGCACAGGTGCTATCCGAACCTGACACCCCCCACCTTAGCGGAAAATATGCCTTTTAGGGGATAATTTTCCCCAAACATATAGTAATATCGCAGAAGAGTTCAATAGTCTCTTTACAGATTTCTTCATTATGCTTATTACATAGGTATTTCCAGGTGTCTGAACATTATCTACTGACATCTCTACTGAACCTCGTACTAATATTATTATTACATAAACAATACATGTACTAATACACTATCATAAACACAAATTCAAAAATATTTACATATACACAAAAAAAATTAAATGTGTAACGACATCCCTTTAAGGTTGTCCACTACTGGGCCGTTGATGCTGATGGGCTAACAACTGGTTGTTCTTCCCAGCTCTTTCTATGTAGCCTAGAAATTGCGTCAGCATTTAAATGTTGAGCTCCTGGACGATGAGAAATACTCAGGTTCCAGCGTTGCAAGGCAAGAGCCCATCTAGTGAGTTTGGGTGATCTTGGGGTTGTTTCGGTGAGAAATTTTAATGGATTATGATCCGTAATGATCTCAATTTGAGATCCATAGGTCCACTTTTCAAACTTCCGCAACCCGAAGAGAACACTCCAAGCCTCTTTCTCTATACTCGGCCAAGCACGCTGAGCCCCTGACAATTTCTGACTGGCAAAAGCTATCGGTTTAAACTGACCCTTTTCATCTTTTTGAGTAAGGCAACATCCTACTGCCAGGTCAGAAGCATCTGCGTGGAGCTGATATTCCCGGCCTACGATAGGTGTAGCCAAACTCGTCACCTTACATAACTCATCTTTAAGAGTATTAAATGCTTTTTCTGCCCTTTCATCCCACGGTACCATATTTTTAACCTTCCCTTTAGTCAATTCGATTAAAGGTATAGCAATTTCGGCATAATTTGGAATATAAGATCGGTAAAATCCCATTAATCCCAAAACAGATCTAAAACTTCCTTTTTAGTTTTTGGTCTCTTTAGATCCCTTATTGCTCCTATTTTTTCCTCATCAGGTGCATGCGTTCCACCTCCAATTACATGACCTAAGAACTTAGTTAATTTCTCTCCAAATTTACATTTATCCAGCCTAATCGTAAAATTCCTGCTTCAACTCTTCAAGGACGGCCCTAACATGCTCACAATGCTCTTCCCAGGTGTCGAAGAAAATGATGACATCATCAATATATGCTTCCGCATACCTCCGATGACCTTGAAGAACCTCATTCATATCTTTCTGAAACGTGGCAGCCGCCCCCGATAATCCAAAAGGCATTGTACGCCACTGATAAGTTCCGTTATGCGTTGTAAAAGCTGTCAAATGTTTACATTCCTCAGCCATTTTAATCTGCCAATAACCTCTCAATAAATCAATCGATGATAAATACTTAGCCGCCCCTGCGGTATACATGATTTCTTGAGAATCTTTCATCGGAAAGGTTGGCACCTAAGTTACCGAATTTAACGCTCTATAGTCTATACAAAGTCTAACAGTTGCGTCTTTTTTCGCCACGCAAACAATTGGAAATTCTGTAAAACCTTGGAAATTCTGTACACAACCATACAATACGAAATAGAGAAATAGTAGAAATTCCATTCTTTAGCACAGGTGCTATCCGAACCTGACAGTCATATTTAATTAAAATTTTTTATTTCCGTATATAGAGTAGATGTGCATGTAATGGACACCCTTAAGGCATCTATCCCTGCCGGCGAAGACATTCACGAGCTAACGCTAAACCTATGGGGGGGGGAGTTTTCTAATATCTCGTTTGCATTTCGACATTTTATTTATTTATTTTGAATTGAATAGTTGAAGTTCGTCTCTATATCGCATCGTTTTTACTTTTTCGACTTCGGGCGCAGATATTTTTTATAAACTTTCTTTCACTTTCAAAACCGATACCAAAAATTAAAGTGTTATTCTAAAAAATATCTGCAGCCAAGATTGAAAAAGTAAAAATAAACAAATATTTAAGAGAGAAAATATGTTTTTAACAACATCTGTAACTTAAATGTTTTTATTTAAATGGTGAACGATTAAGCCTTATAGGCCCCTCTCTGACGGTGCCCTTAAACAATATTTTCGGCTTCATGAGTGGTTTGATTATAAAATAGACAAAACATAGGTTAGATTCATTTTAAAAAATAATAATAAAATGAAGATGATATTGAAATTTTATTAATCACATTAATATAACTTAAAAGCAACTATTTACAAAAATTGTGTCGTCATTACATTTTGGTAAGTGCAATTTAAAAATTAAAGTTGATAAGTTTTTAATTAAGTTAAAAAAATTTTTGTACTATAAACACAGTGTTGAATTCAGAAGTGGTCCGAGGAGACATTCCCCCGGAGCATTGAAATGTCTCCCCCCCCCCTCCCACGGAACTGTATAATGTCCCCCTAGGAGCCAGAAATATCCCACCTGGAGATAAGTGTCTGAATTCAACACTGCTATAAACATAACCGAAATTGCATTTTTAACAATGCCTATATGAGGTGTACATTACTTGAAAATGACTACTTACGTATTCCAGTAATGGAATAACTCCTCTCAAAACATTAAAAATTAATGAAGTTATAAAATTCGAAGTTTTTTTTTCAACTACAGAAACAAAAAATTGCAAATTTTGCAAGAAAATAAAGAATATATAAATTTACTAAATGAAGCCAGCTTATAGTATGTTCATCATGATTTTCAATAAAAAACAGTGGAATTTAAAAACATTATTTTCTGCTTCCTGATTGGTTTATTTAAGAGTGTCAACAATAGTGCTAAATTATAAAATATGCAAAAGCGAGTTACGAAAAAAATAATGATAAAAGCTAAATTTTTATTAGTTATTTTTTTTTTATATAAACCAAAAGCATTCAGGGGTGTACATTACTACTACATCTACCTTATAGTAAGGCTCCTATATACTCGGGCTGAATCACGCCTCCATTAAGTTTCCAAAACGGTTGCCTGATTTGGCGTCTTATCGCGTAGATGGCGAGACGAGTAATTTTAGTTTCTCAATCTCTCTCAAGGGAAAATATAAGGCATTTAAAATTGGGTAAAATAATAACGTGTAGGTATGCTTTTGTATAATGCTATATTAGAATTAAAATATTATTTCCATCAATTTATTTTTATTGATATGTTTTACATGCTTATTTAAGAAAGAAAATATAAATGGAACTAATTCTAAATTTGATTTAATGTGAGTATAAATATATATTCTCATACATTAGACTGATTTTATTCTTTTTTTATTTTCACAGTGAAATTATGATTAATATTTTTTTAATAAAAAAGCTTCAAATGCTAATATTCTTTGCTATAAGTTAGTAAATTAAGGACACAATTTTAACGAATTAGTCGTACGTAAAATAATTTCTAATTAAAAATTTAAAAAATGAAATAATTTAAAAAGGAAGAATGAAATCCTTCCGTGTTTCCGGTTTCTTTTAATTTCATCTTAACTCACCCCCCTTTCCTTTTAATCCCTAAAAGATTCAATCAAATGCTTTAGATTTGTAAAACTTTTTTTATTTACTATCTTGCCCTTTTATTACTTTATTGCAACAACAAATAATCAATTATTTAAATCTCCACCTTTCGAAATTACCGATTTCGCCCCCCCCCCCCCTATCGAAACAAAGCACTCAAAATGTAAAATAATTAAACAATACTGTTTCATTTTTTTTTCTGTTCTATTTGGAATTTTATAGTAATTGTAGATCAATAATATATTGTTAAATCAAATGCCCCTCCCTTACGCCAAATAAATAAATAAAATAAAATAATACTAATAATAAAACATGACACCTCCTCCATTTTTAGCTTAAAAATTATAAATCTTTTATATTTATAATTTTTTCTAATGCTTTTGATATTTTTCTAAACAATAAATTTATAACCATAAAATCCCACCACTCTGAATTTTCGGCTTTTTCCTTTTTAACTCTCCCCCCCCCCCCACCCTCCTTTTCCTCCGCAAAAATATCATATCTTTTCACTTTCGATTAAAAATATCTCTATTCTTTATTACTTTATTGCAACAATAAATAATTAATTATTTAAATCTCCACCTTTGGAAATTACTGCTTAATTATCCCTTCCCCCAAACTGAGAATTCAAAATATAAAACAATTAAACAATACTTTTTCATTTTTATTTTTCTATTCTAGTTGGAATTATATTGTAATTGTTGATAAATAATAAATTGTTAAGTCAAACACCCCAACCCCACGCTAAAAGAATAAATAAATAAATAAAAATAATAATAAATAATAATAATAATAATAAATAATAAAATATGCCACATCCCTCATTTTTATCTTACAAAATTTAAAATCTTTAAAACTCGCGATTTTTTCTAATATTTTTGTTATTTTTTTAACAATAAATTTATAATTATAAAATCCAACCTCCCTCTGAACTTTTGGCTTTTTCTTTAACTATGTCTCCCCCCCCCCCTCCTTTTCTTACGCCGCAAAATATAATATCTTTTTCAATTTCGATTTAAAATATCTCTATTCTTTACTTCTTAAATATTAAATGAATCCAACCATTTAAATCAATACCTCACATTCTAAATATAAATAAATAAATAAAAATAAAAATAAATAAATGAATAAGGCGAAAGTTGCATAAATGAGGGAACGGGAATTCTTGTCTTTTCTTTTCTTTTCTCACCCGTCTGGTATAAAACACGACATCAGCTTCGAAAAACCGGTTTGTTGTATACAAGCGATTAGGTTGGCGCGATATTTGGCGAAGTTCTCCAATTCAGATCGATTCTTTTAAGTATTTATACACAAATTACTCCCCCTTTTTTTATTTATATGGAATTTAAATACTCTAAACCTATTCCTGGACAGGTCTGAATAATTTTCTGCTAAACAACCGTCCATTTTCAACGATTTTGTAGCTTTAAAGTCATTCAAACGTTTCTCGCCCCATAGGAATCAATGGGAAACAAACGGTAACTGGGAAACAAGATGCTTGACGATTCAGCCTGAGTTACAGGAGCCCTACCTTATAGTATTCTATGAATGTGAGTTAAAGTTTTATAAAAATATACTCATGTACGAAAAAGAAAAATGAAGAAAATATAGAATAAAAGAAATGACTACATATATGTATTATTCTTACTATTGGAAAAACATTTTTAATGAGTTATTTATCTCTAATAAGCAAATTTCATCTAATATAAATCATACTGCAAACTTTTAAAATTACCAAAGCCGTTTTATCTATAAACATTACGCATAAAATACCAATCTTTGCGTCAGCGATTTTTCTTTTCTTTTTTTTTGTTCCTTTTTTTTTTTCCTCCGAGCACATAAAAATAGCAGACAGCTTCCTGTATAAAGTAAAACTTTTAACTCAACATTCTAGAACTTACTTTCGGAAAATAAAAAGTTGAAATTAAAATTGACTTACCGGTTTTTTTGTTAAATATTACCCCTTGTTTGATGAATAACAATCCTTTGTTTGATAAATAAGATGTGTGCAGTGCACTGAGTATTAATGGAATATTATTGCTTTTTACTGAATTATTTGTTCTCCATTTTGACTCCAGAATGAGAAATTTAATCTATGTGGATTATTTTGAATGATAAGATATCGTAGTATATCATTCCAAGATCGAAATTTAAACTGCCTTTTCAGTATTAATAATACAAATTAAACATCCACATATGTAAACCAAGGAAACGAAAGTCGGACACATAACGGACACGATAAAATGGCAGATACATTTTTATCATCACAACCGAGAAGACGGTTTCTGATTGGCTGATGCGTAATACATATCTACGTCACTTTTTAAGCGGAGTGACCGTTCACTCTTTCGAAGGAGTGATACTCATTTTTGAAAAGAGTGTGTTTTAATAGCAAATAAGCGTAATTTTATAGGTTATATTATTAAATGTAGTTTTTGAAAATTAAGAATTGACATATTTTGGTACTTTTCATTATTTTACTCCATATATTGGTTCAAAATTTAACGGGTATTTTTTTCAAGTGTATAAATGTCGGGCTTTCACTCTCGTTAACGGAGTGAGATTTTTCACTCTCGACCATGGAGTGAGATATTTCACTCTCGACAACGGAGTCAAATATTTCACTCCTTTTTAGGGAGTCGGAAATTCCACTCTTTAAAGAGTATATTTGTATAAAGTTCACTCTAAAAAACAGTGAAAATGCAAATCACTCTTACAAAAAGTGAGCTTTTCACTTCTCCCAGTTTTAGAGTGTAAGTTAGGAGAATTCTCCTAAAAATAGAAAAAAGTTAAAAAGTTATCAGCGTCAGCAATGAAATCTCCCCCCCCCCCTGGATTTTGAGATTTTGCATTTTGAATGGTCAAAAAGTGCAATCCCTCCCTCCCCCCCCCTCTCCTCGGAGCCACAGAAATCCTTGCTGGGGAAAATTGTCTGAATTCAACACTGCCTCCTATAACTAAGATTATATAAAAATCATATCTTACGACTTTTGCAAAAAATAGTTTGAGTTTCTGGACAATGACCTATAATTTACACTATTTCCTTCCGGAAATAATTAGGACAAAAATTTGCTTTAATTCTGCATGCATTAATTTCAGAGATATCAAAAATTATGAAATATTAAATTATTCAAAGGTTATAAAAACTATATGCGAGATTTAAATTTACTCCAGTAAATTTAATTAATACTTTTAATTTCTAAAAATCATTAGTCTATGCCTTGGCATAGACTTGGCTAAATAACCTACGATATTCAATGGCCTGCCTTTTGGTTTTTGCCAGAATAATCTCGTATTTTAAAAGGCGTAAATAAGCAATCAAGATGCCAAATACATTTAATATATATATATATATATATATATATATATATATATATATATATATATATATATATATGTATCTTGTGAAGAAAACTTCAATTAATCGGATTTCTACCTGTACGAGACTTTCTAAAAATTCAGATTTTACATTTTTTTTTTTTTTATGATTACTTTTCCCATTGAAAAGCTTTGCAAAAGCATCTATCGACAGACTACCATCTACGGTTGCGCCCTCATTATTTATCAAAAAAATCTCTCTGCGTTTTCGGCGGATCATGCGTATTAATTTCCCCCAGTGGCGTAGCTAAGGGGGGGCAAGGGGGGCGTCCGCCCCGGGCGCCGAGGCCTAGGGGCGCCAAATTGAGAGAAATTGTTATATATTTATATTGGGGTGGGGGCGCAAAATTTCTTGCTGGCCCCGGGCGCCAAAAAACATGACAGTAGGTGGCTACGCCACTGATTTCCCCTCCTGTCTTTTACTCCTTGAAGTTTCTTTTTTGAAAAGAATAATGTTGTTAAATGATTGTAAAAAAAATGAGTTGTGAAAGACTTTTAAATATGTCAAATCATAAGTTATAATATCCGCAGATAGATTTATTTTAAGAGTCTGATAAGAGCCGAGCCAACGTGTAACATGTATAACCATAAAGGCGTGTTCATTTCGCCAAAAATCTCTCTGAAAAGCGTAGCCTGATTTAGTACAGACCTCGGTGTTGCACAAATTCAGCGTGATCTTTGTTTTTGTTTACAAATTATTCGTTGTTGCTCCGGTAGCAGCTAACATTTACTTTTTTTCTCACCTTTAAGAAAGATTAACCATATTTTCAAATTAACAATAATACTAATTATTCAGATTTATACAATTTTTGAGAATATTTAATAGATTGTTACACTTAACAGTTACATTGACGACTTACTATCACATTCAAGTAACACTCTAGATTTGGTGACTTGCTTATTTTTTACTTTTTCATGTGATAAACAAGCTCCTCCTAGGCAGTTTCAGGGGAAGGGGAGGGTGTTCCTTTTTTGCCCTTTGATTTACAAAATAGCACCCTTCCTGCCCCATATCCTGAAAATTTATCCCTTACTCTTTTTTAAAAAAAATTTAAAAATCTTCATTGCTGTCTTGAAAGGAGTCTCCTGAATTTTAAACATTATGAGCAGCTTTAAAATAGAATAGAATAGAATAGAATCCTAAAAAGTGCTTTTTTTTTAGAGATAAAAGTGATAGGTAACTTTCATGTATTTTCTGTATTTTTTATGTTTTAGACTTTAAATTTAGATATTAAAAAATGTTATACGTACAATGTATTATTATATAAAACAACTTGAACATTTAAAATATATATGTGTAAATAACATGAATTTTTACACTACATTAATTATTAATATTATTTACACAAATTTTCATTACAAATTAATTACATTTATTACATTCATCTATGGAGTGGGAGACAGACATTTTACTACCTTTCTCCTGGTAAAATTTAGTCTTGTTTTAAGACTGGCTCTCAAGCAGCCAAATCTTTTACATTTTATAATTTGTCATAATTTATACAAATGTTTGAATACATATTAAGAAAAGGATTACATTTTGAACAAACCATTTACACCAACTGTAGTCTTAGAGATGCAAATATTAAATCTCAGCTAACAATTTTTAATTTTCAAAATCTTTTTTAAGAGGCTACTTTAGTCACATGAAAACATCAGTCACTAATGCTAATCCAATAAGAATTTTTTTTTTTTTTTTTTTTTTTTTTTTTTTTTACTATCTTGTTTGCATTTTAATGTTTTTTGCTTTTGATACTGAGGTAGATCTGTATGAAGGCTCACCCTTTTTTTTTTTGTTGTTGTTGTTTACATGGCTTTTATTATTAGGATACTCTCTCAGAATCTGTTTCAAACGTGAAAGCATCATCACAAAAAAAGCCATATATATATATATATATATATATATATATATATATATATATATATATATATATATATATATATATATTATATATATATATATTGATATGCAGCCGAGATATCTTTAAAAAAAATTCTCATTGATAAGCATTAGCAGACGGTTGTTTTTGCCTGACTGAATTAGCCTTTTAACCCGAATGTGTAAATAAATTAGATGCTTTTTATAGTTTTTTCATGAAAGATTTGAAAATATTGCGACAAGGATTATAAAAGGTTGCTAGTTGATGAGGTAGTTCGTATAAAGGGTTTATGATTAGCATACTGGACAACATAAGTAGCATATGTTTGTATAGAGATTTAACTCTAGTTTTAAAATAAGCTTTAATAGATTGTGGAAGCATAATTAAACATCTGAAAAAATTTAAAGTTTTTTTTATTTATTATTATTATTAGTTATAAATGGATGTTTTTATGTTGAAGAAATAGTGTAATTTTTTAACTTTAAATTTACTTTACATTAAAAATATTTTGCAGCATTTCTTGCATATAATGACAGTTGAAAATGTTAATGACTAAAAAATAAACAAAATTAAAAAAAGTAAGGGGCTTGTAATCGACAAATTTTCATTTTTGACACTGAAAAATCCATCAGTGTTATGTAATTTTTCATTTGGCCTGTTCTTAGTCAAATTAATATATTTTGTTTTCAAGTTTCTTTAAACCTTTACAATAAAATGGTGAGTTTAATGCATCATGAGGTTTTTCATGTTAAAAGGTAAAACGACTAGTGAAGCTCAGTGTATTTAAGCAAAATTATTATATTTTTTTTTTTCAACCGCAAATTTTATATAGTTCCCAGTTGACAATAAATTACATTAAAATTTCATCCAAATTTATTATAGATTTTTTATGTATAAATCGTGTATTAAAAAAAAAAAAAAAAAAAAAAAAAAATGCTTTTTTTAATGGAACAAAAATACTTTTTTTAAGCTCATTTTTCAACATTAAATGTTACTGGAAGGAGTTAATTAATGACATTTATGAGGTTCATGAATGCATTGTTGTACTTTGTTCGTGAATGCTGATTGATCTTCACATTTTTATTAAATATTCACTTAATCATTTCTTCAAACTCAAAAATTAAAACTGAAAATTCTATAATTCTGCTCCAACATCTGAACTGAAAGTTTCATCATTTAAATCTGTCATAATGTGCAGGTTTTATGGTTGCTGATTTGAGTAAGTTTATTGTATTACAAATATATTTTTTTAATCTAATTTTAACAAACTTTAATGCTGTGTTTTTACTTTCCATTAAGTTCCTGATATTGTTGTTGAAACAAAAGTCTCTATTTATTAAGTAATCAGTTTAAAAAAAAATCCCAACCCTCTTCAACCTTTCAAAATATTTTCTTATTATTAAAAATGTCATTGATATGGCAATTACTAAAATATGTTTGTAATGTTTTTAGTTTCAAAAGTTCATTTTAGAATTATATAGTAATATGGGATTTATCATATTCCTTAATTTAATTTTTATCCTTTTGAAGAGCTACATTTATAAAATAGGTATCTTGATTGACCACTATTTTTTTTTTATTATTATTATTATAAAATTAAATATGCAAAAGTAAAACATTTTTGTACAAGTAAAGTTTGAAAGGTTTATTTTAACAATAATTGCTGAAAAGCTTATAAAAATTGCTATAATAATATGTGTTAATCAAGTTAATAGAATGAACTTGTAAACTACAAGTTTACAGGTAGATCATTCAGAGTCGCAAAATCAACCTTTGGGTCCTCCGTGGCCAAGTGATTAAGGCACCACATCGCTAATTGCTTGGGAGTGTAGGAGGTTGTTTGGGCTCCATTGCACACACTCTGTGTGTGAAACTTCCAGTTGTATCTCTCCTGTGTTGTAAAATTTCCTTGTGCTATCTTGTCCTTGATAGCCTTATAATTGATGGTGACTTATAAGTAGGCTTTCATGTCAAGCTCACAAGTCAGATGTATGTTGTTCAATAAATAAATCAAAGTTTAAAACCAGAAATTTATTGTTCTTTTTGTCAAAAGAAAAAGTACCGTACTTTCAGGTGTATAAACCGCAGATCAAACAATTCTTTTTGAACCCAGAAATCTTATTTAGTGATTGAAGACAAATATTTACGGCGATCTAACTAGTTATATTTGTTTAAAAAAAAATTCTGGGTCGGAAAAGAATTGTTTGATTTGCGGCTTGTACACCCGAAATTACGGTATAACCATAGCCAGCTACTACAGCTACTATACTACCAGCCGAGCCATTTCGCGAAAAAATGCCGAAAAAGTGAAGCTGGATTCAGCTTCAAACCCTGAACCATTTCATTGGACCATATGTGAGTCCACGTGACGCAAACCCTGACCAAATTAGCATTGAATATGCTGCTTATTGTTCTGTGCACATGTTTGCACTTGCACATGTGGTCATTGTTTTGGTTCAGGATTTGCAACAATTGGTCAGATAAACTTGGGCAAAATATCAGAGTCCTCTGGCGGGAAACTTCATACATTAATCTCAAATAGACAGGCCTTTAGATCTTGTGGGCCATGGTATAACTAAGGCCGGCAATTCCACGGAAAGGTCAACCAGATAACTAATTTTTCAATATTAGAATTTTTTAACAAACAAGATATCATTTTAAAGCTAAAGCACTACAGAATCTTAATTTTATAATGGAATAAGGATAAATTTATTTTTAAGTGAAAGTAGGCTCTTTAGCAAATACAGCTGATATTTGAGACATTAATATGCAATAATAAAATTTTTAAATTTGAATCTTATATGAAGATTGTTTCTTTTTCTATTTGTTATATTTATTATACAAATGAATGTTTGAAAGAGTATGTTTAATCACAGCTTCTTTTTTTATATTTTAGCTGGCCAGGTCTGACAGCTTCAGACTAGCTGTCACACCTAGTATTCCGGATGATGGTAAGACACCTGATGGTAAACCGAAAGTACTAAAAAAAGCCATGGCCAAAAAAGGGAAAAGGGATAAGCCTGATCTTGATGACCTCAAGCAGGAGGTCGATATGGTAAGTAAATGGAAAATATTTTCTTTATTTATTCAATGTGTATAATGTTGTTTACATTAGCATACTTCATCTTGAATGTTTTTGTTATTATAGGACGAGCATAAGATCACTCTGGATGAATTGTACACTAGACTAGGAACAAATCCAGATACTGTAAGCTGATCCTTTAAGTTACTTTAAAATAATTTATTATATTTTACCTATTTGTGGTATTTTTAAATTGCTATTAAAAATAAAATTGACTAATAATCCAGGCAGCACAGCAATATTGGATCTGTTATCTTGAAATGTTCAATGTTTAGTTTTTTATTTTAATTTTATCTGGCTTTTTTAAAGCAGAGGGTAGAAAGCAATTTTAGTATTTTATATTGTATAGAACTATGAGAAAAACACTCATATCTATACAGGGTTGTTAAATACCCGGGTTTTTTCAGAAAAACCCAACCTACTGTGTTATGGGGGGGGGGGGGTTCAGGGTATTTGGGGTTTTTTTCAGGGTTTTTCGGCTCGATTACTGATATTAAGAAATATATTACTGTGATATCTTCGAATAGTAACACTCTCTAAACATAGATGGCGCAACGATACCGTGATATGTGTTTTGTGAGGCAATGCATGTTGGCCAAATAAAATCGGAGATGTAAGAATGTTTTTTTTGTTCGAAATGCTGCTTAGCGGCAGTTGTATCATAATGTAAATAAATGATGGAAATATAAAGGCTGTTTCCCTGATGGAATTACAGTACAAGTAATTCGAACCCACACGATATAACAAAGTGGCGACTAAGATGGGATTATTTACCCATATTATTTTGTTAAGAAAAATATTGTGAAAAAAAAAAGTAAACGCCGGGAAAAGAAATGGCTGTTGAAAAAGAAATTATTTCACTGGGTCGGCTAGAAGAATATGACTCAAAGGTTCCTTGGACTATTTATGTTGAGAAAATGGATTTTTATTTCTGTGCGAATAATATAAAGAATGAAGAAATGAAAAAGAATATTTTGCTTAGTTCTGTTGGGACGACAACATTTACGATTTTAAGAGATATTATTGTCCCGAAGACGTTAAAGGAGATAAAATATGAAGATCTTTTAAAAAAAGCTAAAGAACATTTTTCTCCTTGTCCAAGTGAAATTGTAGAGAGATTTAAATTCCAGAAACGTCTTAGGAAGTCAGGGGAAAGCATAGCTGAGTTTGTAAGAGAACTTAGAAGATTGTCTGAATTCTGTAATTTCGGAAACACCTTAAATGACCGCCTGCGAGACCAACTTGTGTTCGGAATACAAGATGAAAAGATACAACAAAAGCTGCTGGATTCTAAAGAATTAAATTTCAAGACTGCGGTGGAGATCGCCGAATCGTTTGAATCTGCTGAAGCCGGTGTGAAATCACTACATATAGGCGAAAGTACAGCTGTCAACCAAGTGCGCGCTAAAGGGGAGAAACCGAAACCAGAAAAGTTCTCTCATCCATTTAAGCCCAAAGAAGAAAAATTCGCGTCTGAGAAACCTTGTTATAGATGTTCGAAACACCATAATCCTAAAATGTGCCCTTTCAAGAATGCCGAGTGCCATCTGTGCCACAAATTTGGCCACCTAAGAATTTGTTGTAGAAATCGAAAATTTATGATGAAAAATGATAAACGGAACAAAAACAGTAAAATAAAAACTGTTCAGGAGGAATATTGTTTTAATTGTGTGGACAACAACTCCAATAGTGTAACATGGCAAAAAAATGTAAAAATAAATGGTGTGGATGTTAAATTTGAAATTGACACCGGGGCGGCGCATACGATTGTAAGTAAAAATGTGGCAGAGAAATTGTTCTCAGGTAAGCTACCTTTAATTAAATCTAAAGTTAAGTTGCAAACTTATACTAAAGATTTTTTAACTGTATTAGGTGAGTTAAAAGTAGATGTTTTTGTTGATGAATATTGTATACCTGATTTAAAATTGTTAGTTATTAAAGAGCAAGGTCCGAGTCTAATTGGAAAAACTTGGTTAAAAGCATCAAAATTATTTTGGCCTAATGTAAATATGATTAAAAGTATTTCGAAAGATGATTTAATTAGAAATTTTCCTAATGTTTTTGCTGACGGGATCGGTACAATAAAAGGTCCTCCCGTTTCAATAAATTTGAAAAGGGATGCAAAACCAGTTTTTCTTAAGTCTCGACCTGTTCCGTTTGCTTTGAGAAGAGCTACTGATTTGGAATTGGAACGATTAACAAAAGAGGGTATTTTGAAACCTGTTGATCATTCAGATTGGGCTAGTCCTATAGTAATTGTTCCAAAACCAAATGGTACTGTTAGAATTTGTGGTGATTATAGAGCCACAGTAAATGCAAATACAGAAAATGATAATTATCCTCTTCCTAGGATGGAAGAATTATTCTCTAAATTGTCAGGTGGAAAATTCTTTACTGTTTTTGATTTAAAAGATGCTTATTTACAACAACCTGTAGATAATGAAAGTAGTAAAATTTTAACTATTAATACTCATAAAGGATTATTTAATGTGTTAAGATTAGCTTTTGGTGTAAAGTGTGCTCCTGGAATGTTCCAGAGAAAAATAGAGAATATATTAAAAAAATATGAGTATGTTGGTGTATTTTTAGATGATGTAATCATAAGTGCTAGGAATGAATCAGAACATTCTGAAAGAGTTGAAAGTGTTCTGAAATGCTTTTCTGAGCATGGTATAAGATTAAATAAGGAAAAATTAAAATTTATGGTTTCGGAAGTTTGCTATTTAGGACATAAAATTTCTCAGGAAGGAATTAGACCTATGCCAGAAAAAGTTAATGCTATTTTGAATGCACCTATTCCAAATAATGTGTCACAGTTGCGTTCATTTTTAGGCTTAATTTCTTATTATAGAAACTTCCTACCTAATATTTCAGATGTCTTAGAACCTTTACATAGATTATTAGATAATAATGTTAAGTGGACATGGTCAGAAAAGCATGATAAAGCATTTCAAAAAGTTAAAGAATTATTATGTACATCACCTGTTTTAGAATTATATGATGTGAACAAAGATATTGTTTTGAACTGTGATGCTTCAGAATATGGCATTGGTTCTGTATTAAGCCATATTATTGAGGGTAAAGAGAAACCCATAGCTTATGCTTCTAGAACTTTAAATAAAACTGAAAGAAATTATGCAATGATAGATAAAGAAGCTTTATCTGTAATATTTGGTGTTACTAAATTTCACCAATATTTAGCTGGTAAACAGTTTAAAATTATAACAGATCACAAACCTTTAATTAGATTGTTTGATCCTGTTAAAAAGGTACCTGATACATTATCACCTAGAATGCTGAGATGGTCGCTTATGTTAGCAGGATATGATTATACAATTGAGTATCGCGAAGGTAAAAATAATAAAAATGCGGACGCATTAAGTAGATTACCTCTCCCAGAAACTGTAAATATAGTTAGTAATCCTGCTGAAATAATGTTTGTTTCAAATAATAATGATTGGCCCGTTACTTCTAAAACGATTGCAAAGTGGACAACTGAAAATCCTGTAACTAAACAAATTTTAGAGTGGGTACTACATGGGTGGCCTCGAAAGGTTAAAGCAGAAGAATATCAACCTTATTTTCGTAGAAGGGATGAAATTTCCTGTTTAGAAAATTGTCTATTATGGGGGTATAGAGTAATTGTGCCAGAGGAAGGTAGAGAATATATATTGAAATTGTTGCATTCTGTTCATCAGGGTATGTCTAGCATGAAAGCTAAAGCTAGAGGGGTGGTTTGGTGGCCAAACATGGATAAGGAAATTGAACAAATGGTAAATTCATGTAGTAGATGCCAAATGTGTGCGAGGGATAATCCAAAAATGAAACCCTTAGAATGGAAGTCTGAATTACCCTGGGAAAGGATCCACATAGATTATGCAGGTCCGTTTGAAGGGAAATTTTTCTTAATAGTAGTTGATTCTTATACAAAATGGTTAGAAGTAGAAGTAGTGCCCAGGACCGATAGTAGAAATACTATTAGAGTACTGAGAAGAATTTTTGCGACATTTGGATTACCAGTAGAATTAGTCAGTGATAATGGATCCGCGTTCACAAGTGAGGAATTTGAGGAATTTCTTAAAAATAATGGAATTAAGCATACACCTATTCCACCATATCATCCGTCGTCGAACGGATAGGCGGAAAGATACGTGCAAACTGTGAAAAATTGCCTTAGGAAACTGGATAAAAATGACATATCATTATCAATTGCACGACTTTTGTTAGAAAATCATTCAACTCCTCATTCGGTGACTGGTAAAACTCCTGCTGAATTAATGTTTGGAAGGCCAATTCGAACAGCCCTTCATTTGGTATTACCATCAAAACCTAAAATACAGCAACCCCTGCACAAATTTAAGCTTCATGAATTAGTTTTCGTTAAAAATTTTGGAAAGGGGGAGAAATGGGTAAAAGGAAAAATTATAAAATTATTAGGAAGTAGATGGGTTTTAGTAAATAGATGTGACGGAATAATGTGTAAGCGTCATGTGAATCAGTTGAGACGTAACAGAGAGATAAGTTACGAAAAATCTGAAAGAATTGAAGAAAATGACCACAATAACAAAAAAATGTCAGAAAGAGTTGAAAAAATGGGTTATAGTGGTAAAAATTACAATGCTTATGATAATTATGAAAGGGTTAATAAAAACCGTTTTTCTGAGATTAATGGAAAAATAAAAGACCAACGTGATAATGAGAATATTATGGAACCAAACAAATCTCAGCCTTCACATGATATTGTAACAGGTACTGTTGTGAGTAATAAAAATGATGCTATGACAGATATATCTGTAAAGGACACTGTGACTAAAAATAATGATGAGGACTCGAAGAAAAGTGTTCCAGTTCGAAGAAGCAATAGACCAAGATTGCCTGTAGTTCGTTTGAACTATGAGGAGAGGGGTGTGATATCTTCGAATAGTAACACTCTCTAAACATAGATGGCGCAACGATACCGTGATATGTGTTTTGTGAGGCAATGCATGTTGGCCAAATAAAATCGGAGATGTAAGAATGTTTTTTTTGTTCGAAATGCTGCTTAGCGGCAGTTGTATCATAATGTAAATAAATGATGGAAATATAAAGGCTGTTTCCCTGATGGAATTACAGTACAAGTAATTCGAACCCACACGATATAACAATTACAATATATTATACAGAGTGTATCTAAACTACTGGGCAAAACTTTAAGGGGTGATAGTACAAATAAAGACAAATAATATTAAATGGGAAACTAAGGGTCCCAAACGTCTTCCGAAGGAGATAGGCGCCATCAAAGTTTAGGGTCCAAAATTTGAAATGATTATAAAAAACAGAAAAATTGGTCGATTCGTTTGCGGTTTTCACGAAAACTATTCTTTATGTCAGTATTGTCTTAAAAATAAATTATAAAGATAAATTTCAAAAAATGCCGATAGAAGGCGCTTTAGACTTTGGAATAACAAACAACTACTTTTTACCGTTATTTTTTGCATTTCAATAAATTTTTTTAGAAGTTTAGACATAAACTTAAATTTTGAGCTCAAAACCTGTGGTTAAGTATCGCAAACTGAACTGTGTTCAATGGGAGTGGGTAGGTTCAAATTTCAAATTATTATAAAAAACAGAATAATTGATCAATTGATTTGCGGTTTTCACTAAAAATATTCTTTATGTCAGTATTGTCTTGAAAATAAATTATAAACATAAATTTCAAAAATGTCGATAGAGGGCGCTTTAGACTTAGGAGTAACGTACAACTATTTTTTATCGTTATTTTTTGCATCTCATTAAAATTTTTTAAAGCTGAGACATAAACTTAAATTTTGTGCTGAAAATCTGAATCGTTGAGAGTAGTTAAGTAGCGCTAGCTGAACTGTGTTCAATGGGGGTGGGAAAGTTCAAATTTCAAATGATTATACAAAACGAAAAAATTGGTCGATTCGTTTGCGGTTTTTTCTAAAACCATTCTTTATGTCAGTATTTCCTTAAAAATAAATTTTAAAAATAATTAAAAAAAAATCTGTTAGATGGCGCCTTAAACTTAAGGGTAACCAACAATAATTTTTAACTGTTATTTTTTGTATCTAATTAAATGCTTGAAAAAGCTTAGACTTAAATTTTGAGCTCAAATTCTGAATTGTTGGGAGGGGTTAAGAAGTGCAAACTGAACTGTGTTCTGGAGTTGAAATGTTACCCTGCCCACCCTCCGAACACAGTTCAATTTTTCGCTACTTAATTACTTACAACGATTCAGGTTTTGAGCTCAAAATTTAAGTCTAAGCTTTTAAAACATTTATTTAGATTTAAAAAAAATAACAGTTAAAACTAATTGTTGGTTAGTCTAATGTTTAAGGCGCCCTCTAACGGAATTTTTTGAAATTTATCTTTCAAATTTATTTTCAAGGAAATACTGACATAAAGAATGTTTTAGAGAAAACCGCAAACAAATCGACCAATTTTGTCCGTTTTTAATAATAATTTGAAATTTGTACCTCCCCACCCACATTGAACACAGCTCAGTTTGCGCTACTTAACCACTCTCAACGATTCAGATTTTCAGCTCAAAATTTAAGTTTATGTCTAAGCTTCTAAAAAATTTAATGTGATGCAAAAAATAACGATAAAAACTAGTTTTACGTTACTCCAAAGTCTAAAGCACCCTCTATCGGCATTTTTTGAAATATATCTGTGTAATTTATTTTCAAGACAATACAGACGTAAAGAATAATTTTAGTGAAAACCGCAAATCAATTGACCAATTTTTATGTTTTTTATAATCATTTGAAATTTGAACCTACCCACTACCATCGTACACAGTTCAGTTTGTGCTACTTAACCACAGATTTTGAGCTCAAAATTTAAGTTTATGTCTAAACTTCTAAAAAAATTGAAAAGGACACGAAAAATAACGGTAAAAAATAGTTGTGCGTTACTCCAAAGTCTAAAGCACCTTCTATTGGCATTTTTTGAAATTTATCTTTATAATTTATTTTCAAGACAATACTGACATAAAAAATAGTTTTCGTGAAAACCGCAAACGAATCGGCCAATTTTTCCGTTTTTTATAATCATTTCAAATTTTGGACCCTAAACTTTGATGGCGCCTATCTCCTTCGGAAGACGTTTGGGACCCTTTGTTTCCCATTTAATATTATTTTTCTTGATGTGTACTAACACCCCTTAAAGTTTTGCCCAGTAGTTTAGATACACCCTGTATATGTAATATAAATATATTATATATGTAATTTAAAGTTGAAATTTTGAAAAAAACCCACTTGGGTTTTTTCCTAGGTTTTTTTAGAAAAAACCCACCTGGGTTTTTTGGGCTAATTAAAATCATAACAACCCTGTATCTATAAAAATCAGGGAAATCTTGATAAACAAGTATGTGTATTTCAATCTGTAGTGGAAACTAATCGTTACATGCTCCTGTTTTTTTTTTTTTTAATCTAGTGAGAGCTATTAATGCTTAGTTTTTTTAATATTCAAAGCCTTGAAAGGTGATTTTTCTTTAGCGCTTACCATCACAGAAATATTTTAAGGCAATAATCTATTATACTCGTGAGGAATGCAAAAAATACAAAAACAAAATTTTGACCTGAAGGATTTTTTTTTTTTTTAGTAAAAACTATTTATATCTAAAAAAAATCCCTTTACAAGATTACAAAAACAACAACAAAAAAAATTCTACAAATATTTTTAAAACGATTATGGGATGCTCAAGATTCTGTATTTTCAAATGAACAATGTTCATGCTATTTAAAAATAATAATAAATAAATAAATAAAAATTCTTTGCAATTTTAGAGCAGTTACTATACTTCTTGTTTTTAGAAAAACTTTACAGTTTATCTCATTAAGTTTTTTTTTTTTTAAATAAAAAATTTCGGTACTATTCTGTTATCCCATTGACCAATTTCGCCAAATTGTATAAATTGCCAAACTATGCATATTGACATAATTTTTATTTTAAATAATGAAAGAAACAAATAATTTGTAGAATATTAATAAAAATACAAATAAAAATCACTTAATGGCATTTTAAAAACGTGTATCGTATTTAATGTCATTGAATGTGACATTTACGATCATCCATTATTGGCATTTAATCTTATAGTTTGGCAATAGATTTTCGGTCGACAGGATAACCTAGTAGTACCAAAATTTCTATTACTTAAGAAAAGTGTTACAAAATTTATTATAAATAAATAACTTTTGACATGGTTCAGTTTCGAATCTGCTAAGAACCATAATCATAATAAAAAAAATAAAAAAACAATTTGTCTCACAGTAAATATAAATGACATGTGACAGTGAGTTGTAAACAAAATCATTCCATGTACTGTAAAATATTAAATTGAAAATAGACCATGATCTGTTATTTTCCACGGTGGCTCCTCCTATTCAAATCTTCTGCAGGGAATTTATTCATGAACCCTAACCATAACTTAGGAATAATAAAAGAAACTACATTATTGCAAACAAATCTTTTACCCATATAAATTACAATGGACTCTATTGTTATAAAAAAGATAAGGGAATCCATTGAAATTTACACGCATTAAAGGTTTATTTGTAATGATGCTGTTCCTTTTATTATTCCTAATTTATGGTTAGAGTTCTTGAATAAATTCCTCATAGAAAACTTGAATAGGAGAAGCCACATTGGAAAATAATTTTAGATCATGATCTATTTTCAATTTAATATTTTATAGTAGAGCGCAAGGTTTTGTTTACATATCATTGCTGTGTGTCATATTGATCGTGAGACGTTTTGTATTTGCATTTTTTATTATGATTATGGTTCTTATTAGATTTGGAACCAAAACATATCAAAAGTTATTTGCTTCTAATATATTTTGTAACACTTTTCTTAAGTAATATAAAATGTTTATTAAAATGTTTATGAAAAGCTAAAGTTCTTAAAATATTGTGATTTTATTAATCTAATGGATTTAATAAACTTTTCATCAAAATTTTTCTCACTTTTTGGGGGAAGGGGTTACTTGTATTTGGATTATTTCATGTTTACAATTAAAACAATTTTTCAAGTTTATTTTTTCTTTTTCAGGGTCTCACTACCATGCAAGCTCGAGAAATTTATGAGCGAGATGGGCCCAATTCATTAACACCTCCCAAAAAAGTTCCAGAATGGGTTAAATTCTGTAAACAGCTTTTTGGGGGGTTTGCACTTTTGCTCTGGATAGGAGCAGTACTTTGTTTTATTGCATATTCTATACAAGTAGGAACTTCTGAAGGAAGTGTTGAAGATAATGTAAGTATGAATAGTTTATTAGAAATATTATTTAGACACTTTATAAAGATGCCTACAATAGATACATTCAGCGGTTTTAATTTCATAAATTCTTAGTTTCATAATGTCCCATTCAATATTTTCCCTTTTGTTTAAAAATGGATAGTTTTTGGTGTTATTTTATTTTTGTGTGCTGTATTTCTAATTTACATATTAGTTAAGCAGTTACGACTGCTAGTCACTCAGCGTCTGAATTCCCCTTGGTAATATCAAGTCTATGCCATTTCATGTATTCTTATATTCAAAATATTTCCCCAGGAAATTAATATATTTAACTTCTTTTTCCTGTATTCTCTTCTTGACGGATGTCACTTTTTTTTTGGGGGGAGGGGGTAGCTGTCAATAGATTTCTAAAATCTATGCTTAATTTAATATTTTATGTTTTAAAAACTGATGAACTGGGAGAGAAATTTTAGCATTTCGTTTAAAATTAAGCTTTAACATTAAAATTAAGCTTTTTATAGAAATATTTTAAAAACTAAGGATAAAAAAGACACATCCTTTAACTACTTCACTGGCGATGGATATGGGGAAACAGTGCTTTTAACCCCGAGTTATCTCAGGGCAGACGGTTAAGTGGTTGAGAAAAGAACACTGAAAAAAGAAGCTAAAAATATTAATTCTATGTAGAATTTGTTTTAAACAGTTAAAATGATTTTTTTCTAATTACTCAAAATGAACATTTTTGTTTTAACTTGTTAAAATAAACTTTCCTGAATTCAAGACCAAGGCTAAATTTTTTTATCATGCTCAAATTAATACAAGAAACATGTGTTGTGAAAATCACTGGACCATTTTTTGATTTATAGCAAGCAGATCTTTCAACGGTGAGTTGATTTTAAGAGGTTACTTCAGTCATGCGAAGAGGCCCAAATGCTTATGCTATTCCTATGGAAGAAATTTTATATAAATATCTGTTGCATCTCAATATTTTTAAATCTATTTTGCATTGGATTAATTTGTACAAAGGCTGTTTTTACTTTTTTTGATTTTGATAGCAGATTTTTTTTATGAGTATCATTTTACTTTCGAAACTGGTTCTGAAAAGGAAAGTGACTTCATTAAAAATATCTGTCAACAAACTTGAAAAAATAAATAAGTCTTCATACAGATCAAACTCAGCTATACAATGCAGGAAATATATATATATATATATTAAAAATGTTAAAATGCAACTGAGAAATCATTATAAATTTCTTCCATATTAATAGCATCAGCGAATGCGCCTTTTTGCTTGACTAAAGTAGTCTCTTAACTTATCAAGACAAATTTCGAATCTGGGATATAGCTGATCATTTTCTCATGCTTGATTTAGTTTAAAATTCCAACAGTGAACATATTTGGTTGATTGTGGTTCTAAAACAAAATAGAATAAAAAATACAAGAATTTCAACAAGCCAAGTTTTTCAGATTTTTTAAAAATAAAGTGCAACTTATTGAATGCTTAAACTATATTGATGTAAGATCATTTATAAGAAATTAAAAAAAACATTGGGAGAATTTTAAAAAGAAAAATCATCAAGCATTATAAGCAAAAATGCTGTTAATGAAGTTACAGGGACTTGATATGAAATTCGTCATTTTGACAGTTTTTCCTTCTGCAACTTATTTTTAAAAATTAGTGGATATTAAGAACTCAAATAGAAACAACTTGATATGTAAATCTAATTCAGCTTTCATTCCATTAAAAGTAACTAAGACATATACCTACATATAAGCCTGATTGCATGTAAACTGCTCCCCTCCCCCCCTATTTAACAAGACAAAATATATTTAAAATCCTTGATCCACATATAAGCTGACTTAAAAAAATTCTAATAATTTTTCAGACAATTTTTTTTTTATATTTTTTTTTACTGAAATGGTAAACAGGCAAAAATAACCATATAAAAAAATTAAGAAACGTCAAAGAAATCCTTCAAATTCAAAATCACTGTCAATCTCCAAAAAGTTCTGAAAATTTTCATCTTGTTGCACCTTCATCGTAAAACTTCAACTCAGCATCTAATGAGTTTTTGTCTGCATTTTCATAAATAAAATCTTCCTTAGTGCCATCCATAGCATTGTTAATACTGCACTTTTTAAATGATTTCACAATTATCTTCCTTTCAATCCACATACTTGTCTCATTTATCAAACTGTTACCGTTTGTTTTCTGGAGATCTGGTGAACAATCCATTCAATTCTGATTTTTTTTTTAATCTGTCTTTAACTGATTTGTTGATCAAGTATAAGTTTGCTTACATCAGTCAGAATGTCCTGTGGCTTATAACTTTTCTCCTGAAATTTGCCTCGCATATAAACAGACTCCCCCCCCCCCTTTTTTTTTTTAAAAGAAAATTTTTTGTAAAAAAAATTTTGGCCTTTACACGAGTATACATGGTAGTTGGATTGTTATTAATCAGATATGAATTGTTTTTTTTAACATGCTATATCAGAAATATATCATTTACTTTTTTTGCTATTTTGTGCTGAGTTCATCAATCACTTGAGCATTTTTCTCAAATATATTTTTTTTCTGCTAGCTGGGCACCAGTGTCAACATGTATATATACACATATATGTACATATTTGTGGATATCTTTGTATAACTGTGTGTGTATATATACAATATGTGTGTATATATATGTTTATATACATATATATGTATATATAAAACTGGTGCCCAACTAACCGAAAAGTATCTTTTTTCTATAATTATTACAGTATAATACCTTCATATATATTATCCCTATATTCTTTTTTTTGTCATAATAAAAAGGTGAATTGGTTTCATTAATATTGATCAACTAAACTTTTTGTTGTTGGCACATCAAGAAAAATATCACAAAAACAAAAAGGTCATGAATTTTTTTTTTTTTTTTAATTGATTGGATGTGTAAAGGTTTGCCGTCCCTTGTATAGCAGACAAGTTTCGTGAAAATCATTACAACCATTTTTGAGATATTCCAAACACCCAAAAATGTTTGCTTATTTAATAGTCGTATTATATACAAAAAGTCAGCAGCAAATATAGAGTGATTTGGTCAATAGTTAATCAAATAAAATCAATCTATGGATGTTTTATTATATTTCCTTCCTTAAACTAATATCATTGCTACAACCCTTAATGGATGTCCTATACTGGACAAAAATAGAATCTGCTGAAATTAAATAGCAAAACTACTTTTTTTGAAAATTTTTTTTATTAGAGAAAAATCAATCAAAAATCTAAAAATCTTTAAACTATTATCCTTAGGTTGTAATTAATGATAATTCTTATAAAAATATTAGTTAGAATAAGAAGATAGAAAAGATTTTTAACTTACTGTAATATTCTCCAACTAATCAAAAGTGAAATGTTTACATTTTCTAATAAAAAAAAAAATTCATAATATATTTCAAAAATTTGATCAATTACTAGTGGGATCACGCTATAATTAAAAAAATCTGAATGAAATCTGTGCAACTTTAAAAAAATCTTTTAGCAATAAAATAATTAAAAGTAAAATAAAAAAGTAAATTCTTAAGTATTTACTATGTAATGAATTGTTACTTCATAATTTTTTTTTTTTTCTCTTAGATGGAATTTATAATACATGATAATGTGAATGAATGATATATTTTTCGTAAGTCCTCTGCACTTAAATTAATTAAGTTAAAAATAAGGCTTATGATTTATTTTTATTTATAAAAATGTAATTTAATATTATATTTGGAATGAAATATGATTAATCAAGCTATCGTATCTGTTACTAAAGATTTAGTAAGTTTGTGATTTATTTTAATTCGTAACAGTAAAATTAAAAAAAAAAAATCACTTTTATAAAAAATTTATGTTGTTAAAAACTTATCAAATTTGAAACTCTTAATCAATTTATTCTTCAAATCACCATGCTTTTAAGTGTTTATAGAGCTTAAGTGTCTATAGCAGAAAATTTGTATGTGTGACTCGTATTAGCTCAGATGAAATTCATATCTTTTATCCATCAGAAAAGTTTAGTTATATTCAGGTATACTCAATAATTTCAATATGTTAATTGTCACATGTATTAATTAATGAGAGTCATTTACAAAACTATGAATAATGTCATTTGGAGAAAAAAAATTAGAAAGAATTTTCTTTCATATTATTGCTACATCCATCATTTTAAATATACCTGCCGGCATTTGTGATTTCGCTGTATGGTGTGCAGAATTATTTCTAATTGTATTGTCATATGGATGAACAGTATGATTGTATGGTTTGGGGCAAAGTAATAAGTTTAAAATACAATATTTTAAAAAGTATATTAGTTAATTGAACTTTCTAGTAATATTTATCATATGTTATTCAGCTTTTAATTTTTCAAAAATATTATTCATTTCAATATTATGTGGTCTTTCTGGATTCAATGCTGCTGTCAGAATCGCAATTAAACTTGTAGCCCATTTAAAGAAATAGCAACTAATGTAATGGCTTTGCAATTTCCTAAAATCAATGATGTTTTTATTATATGTAACCACTCTGCCAAAAGCTTTAGTCATTTTTTGCCAAATCCATAAATATTAACCTTTGCAATGTAGTTTAATTTTGGTTTATTCTTGTTAGCTGTGGTGGTAATAATATGTAGTACAGTTAGCTATTGTGAACTGAAATTTTAATATCATAATATAATAATCCAACATTTCATTCATTAAAATCAACAAAGTATATAGAGAAGGAATTTGAATATTGTTATAGAAATTCTAAAATGAAGATATCTTGTAAATACAAAATTATTTACATAAGGTAATAATTGGATTTTCCTTTTGGACTTCAAATTTAGTAAAATAATTTAAATAAACCTGACAAAATCCTTATCCTTAACCAGTCACACAAATTTCCTCATCAGAACAGGACCCTTCACAAATTTTTGTATATTAAAAAAGAGATGTTAGAACTTTTTGTTCTCTAAACTTAATTTTTTGTAAATTTAATCTTTTCCATATAAAATCTGACCCATCACATATCTAGCTTTTATATATCTGTGTTTCCCTAAAGATGACTGTTTGCTGTATAGAACATGTATGAAAATCATTTTAAATTAAAAACCTTTTGAATTAGCAACATACCAATGGTCAGTTAAGAAGCATTTCACAAACATAAGTTATTCTTAATTAAAAAACCTTGTGAGGAAAGTTTTGACAGAATGCTGAAACTAGGTCAAATATACCTCAGTGCTAGGGAAATCATATAGAGTATCACTGCATACAGTGCAACTGAAAGGAAACAGTCATAGTTTCCTTAGGTTTTTTTAATTAATTTCTTGTTTCCCCGTAGTTTCCCATAGGGGGTGGAAAAAAATACAGAAATTGTTCCTAACATACTGAAATATTGTAAAATATAGAAGACACATATGGTAAAATAAATCATTTCATTAACTTAAAATGTACCTTTACTACATGCAAAACATAGTGAGGGCATAAAGTACACAAGCAAGTATGTATATCTATATGTATTCTTTTGCACAAGAAAAAATTATTTGTTTAATCTTGTGAAAAGGAGGGATTTTATTATTATTATTATTATTTTTTCATTTCTCCCCACCTCTCAAAATGTACCATAAAAATTGAGGTGGGTGTGATACATGTATGTATAGAAGTTGGCCTCATGTCTGTCTGTGCAAAAGATTCTGCTTCTGGCTCTACAAAAAAATCTTCATTTTATAAGAAAAAGGATGTAATTGAAAGGCATTTTCTGTATCTCAGTTATAAATTTAGTTGTAATTATTTCTTCATGGTTCTTCTGTAAAAGATTAAATTGCATATTGTTTTCCAGTTATATTTAGGTATTGTGTTAGCTGTTGTTGTAATAGTTACTGGATGTTTCTCGTATTATCAAGAAGCAAGAAGTTCAAAAATTATGGAGTCTTTCAAAAATATGGTGCCTCAGGTATAGTTACAATTAATTTTTTATAAATATTTGTATGTTTTTTGCTTAACTTTAGGCTGAATATAATTTTGAATGTGAAAATATTTTAATGTTGTAAAAAAAAAAAAAAAAAAAAAAAAGTATTTTACCATGATTAAAAATTGTCTGGAAGCAGAAATTGTATTCTACTTCATAGAAATGTTTTTAGTTTTAAAATATCAAAATTCAGTTGAAGTAATAATAATATTCATTACTAATCAAATAAACCTATTATAAGAGGAGTGTCTCAGCATGCAAAGAAACTAAAATATATCAAAGTTATTTCTCCAAACAATTACTCATATAGATGATTTTCTCAGAAATATAAACATTTTTTGTAATGTTAGTTTGACTGAATTGGGGTGAACTTATTTTTTAGTGGCAGATTTGTGATGATATGAATTGCACAGATTTTCATGAATTCATCAGGCAGTTATTTCTGATTTTTCTGAAAGAATATCTTATTTTAGAGCATTTTAAACTTTTGCTTATCCCATTTGTGATGGTACATGTCTGAGAACTGAGCAGGAAGTTTTTATACTATCTTTTGGGATGAGGGATTCTTCAGAGTTGGAACATAATTTCAGTGAAAATAAAAATCATAAATTTATTTTTCCATGAAGCCTTTTGAAAATCCCATATGTGAAATAAGATATTATAGTTTGTGTCAATATTTTAAGCACAGAAACAATTTAAAAATAAAACTTTAAATATTCACTTTATTTCAATAACTATCTCATGTACATTAACAATAGCAGTTTTAGCACCACAATAAAATTATCTTTTAAATTTTATTTCTAATCATTGAGTTTAAAAATGGAACAAAAATAACTGTGTCAAAAGTTCACAAAATCATTTTTATTCTTACACTGATGTAAGTAATTGTGTATGCAAATGATTTCTGGGTATATAAGTAGTAGTCAGTTGTTGCTTTTGAGTTTGTACAAAAAGCCCAAGTCAAAATAATTTTCATAAGAGCAAAACATATGTGTTTCTGAAATTGCAAATGCATTAAAAAAATCAAAATGAGGTATTCATCTTGTTTTAGCTTGTGGTAATGATTTCAAATGAAAATTCTGTTCAGGAGGTTACTATTGACTTCTTTGCATGAAAATTGCATTTTCAGAAACTTGACTTCAATTGGTAATTACTCTTTCACCAATAAAACATGCAGTTGGAGGATATATATATATATATATATAATATAATATAAACTGTTAATAGAATTTTGGAATCAGAATACATCAAAAACAAACCATAAAGAAGCTAGGTTACAGTGGGTCAAAGATTATCTGCCATTTGGGGATAAGTGGCTGATGTCATATCAGTGATTTAAAAAAAAAAAAAAAAAACTCTATAACCCTAATGGGTTTAAGTACTATTAGCTTGATCTTTGCAAAGAATCTAGCAGTATATTTAGTTGACAACATGGTGGTGATCATGTAATGGAATGGGCAGCTATTTCCTTCAATAGTCACACATCTCTAATATTTATCAGTAGTTGTGAAAACTCAGAAAACTATCAAGGGATTCTTGCCAATCATTTCTTCCCTGTTGTGAGGTTTTGAAGGGGGAAAAAAAGTTATTTCAACATGACACTGCTTCAATCCACACCTGAAACTAAACTTCAACGTGGCCTAAGTGAAAAAAGTATTTGTTTTGAAATGGCCGGCAATTAGCCCTGATTAAAACCCTATAAAAATATGTTGGTTATTCTCATTCATGTATTTTATCCAGATTTATCTAGTTTGCAATGTTAAAAAGTGTTCAGAGATTTTCTGTGTCTATATTCCTATATATCTTATCTTTGAGTTTTATCCTGTTATAAAATATAATTATCCTCAAAGAAAGACAGAAAGAGTGTTAAAAGTCCTTCTTTATTTATATTAGACTGAAAGCATATATGCATATGAAATGAATTTTATTTTTAATATTTAGAAATTATAATAACCAAGCTTTAATAGATGAAAAAAATAAAGAGTAATTAAAGATTTAGAAAGACTCATTATGTAAAACAAAAATTCACATGTAACATTTCAACATGATTAGACTAACATCCTTTGTTTACATCTCTTATCAACTGATAGATGAAAACTGGATTGTGTGTTTACATTTAAGGTCATTGGACATAGAAAATTCTAGTATGAAATATTATCAGTATGAATTAAAAATTTAGTATAGAATATGAAACATTTCCCTAATGCTTCAAAATCATTCAAATGTAATTATTATTGTGCTAGAAAAGTTTATTAATTATTCCATGTTGTCACTAATAAAACTGGAGAAAATCAATTTTACGGGGTGTGGATGATTTGTTTAAATTAATCACTTCCTTTAACCACTTAACCATGTGTCCCAAAATAAGTCGGGGGGGGGGGGGGTAAAAGTACTGTTTTCCTATATCTGTCGCTGGTTAAGTGGTTAATCTGCTTTTAAATTCATAGGTGTGATCTTAAAAATGATGTTCTTGTATATTATTTAAAAATTTTGATGTTTGTGAATTTTTAATATAACAGTATTTGTAATCTGCTCTTGTTGGCCAAATTGAGAAAATATGTACATAAAATTTTTACCAGTTTTTTAATGCAATTAGTGAAGGATAGACAAATGATGACTTCCTATAAAATTAAAAGAAAAACTGATTTAATGAATAATAGAATGATAGTACATTATCGTAAATATTAGCATACTGTTGAAAATAAATGTTTGGAGTGGCATTAATATAATTATATGTTTTTGCCTTTAAATGGTGCTTTTTATCATTTTAATTTCTGTGATTGTCAAAAAGTTATTTTTTTCTGATTGATGATCTATGGTAAATAATTTGAGTAAATGGTAATACTTTTAAAATTGAATTAATATTTATTTACAAATGTAATATTTATTGAAAATGCTATTGCTTTTATTTTTTAGTATGCGACTATTATCCGAGAAGGTCAAAAACTAACACTGCCTGCAGAAGATGTAGTAGTAGGAGATCTAGTTGAAGTAAAAGGAGGTGATAGAGTTCCAGCTGACATCAGAGTGATCTCTGCTCAAGGTTTCAAAGTTGATAACTCATCTCTCACTGGAGAGAGTGAACCTCAGACCCGCTCCCCTGAAATGACAAATGAAAATCCTTTAGAAACTAGAAATATTGCCTTCTTCTCTACTAATTGTGTTGAGGGTAATTTTTTTTTTTTTTTTTTTTTTTTTTTTTTTTTTTTGTCTACTTTAATGGTTTGATGCCTCACCTAATCATATCTAAAAACTTTAATACTTGCACTGCCACCACCACTCTTCCTTGATAAATAATTCATATTTTAAAGTCAGCTCTGATTTTTGAGGTTTAAATCTGAAATGACATTCAATTAATCTAAACAAATTTCCAAAAATCACTGTAGCAATGAAAGGATAGTAAGTACCAAGAAAAGAGAAGTACTCAGAAATTATATATATAAAACCCCTCCATGTATAACAATTCTGGGGTCAATCCATCCACGAGAAAAAGAAACTTATTGCAACTGCATCCACGTTAGGCTTAACTATTCCGAGCCGTTCAGAAATATTCTAACTGTTCAACTTATGAAAATATACATGCAAAAGATTTATTCATTACTCATTTTCTTTAAAACCTACAAAAACTATTTAATTATAATGTTTAAGTTCTAAATAAACAACCAGAAATTACGGGAAAAAACAAACAATGTAAGCAAATTAATACTGTTGCCATTCAAGAATGACAAATACCGTGAATGAATCTTTAGAATGACGAATGACTCCATTGTTGACATCACGACTCAGGAATGATTGGGTGCGTTCGGGAGCTATGCGTCCTGAGCGCGCGCGCTCAGGAAACAGGTACATGAAGTGGATCTTACAGCGGATATAGTACTCAGAAGCAAAAACTCCTGAGATTGCGCACACAGCGCAAAAGTGTCTCCCGAACACGTTCACTGTTTACTCTTTATTGTTGACATTCGTTTTCAAACTTATAGAGTGTTTTCTTTTAAGTATTAGCTAAAAAATGGGCCAAAATAGGAATTTTTTTAATACATTTTAGATATTTTTATTATTTTCTCTGAGTATTTTTATATATATTTTGGCTGTAGTTTTACAATATAATCTTTTATAATTGATTTTTTGCCGTACTTTATTCTTTTAAAATTTATGTATTTACGATTTGTTCATTACAATCCCCCCATCCACCAGACAGTTTTGTTATAGTTTTAAATGCAAATTTCTGTTAATTTTTTTTTTTTTAGATTTTTCCCCCATGTTTAATCGCTGTATTTTTAAAAATTGTTTAAGCCTAAAGTGGCTGATTGACCACATTTGTAATTTTTTATCATCCTTTTAAAAATGCAAACACATCAGTTTGACGGGTTGTCTTCTAGTTGTTTATAAGAATGTGAAGTGATAGGAAAATATGAAAAATAAAATCCCAAAATAAATAACAGGAAAATGTGTCATAATGCATAGGCTTTTGTCATTAAAGGTAAAATTAAAGGCTTTTCTTTTTTATGGCCTTGAAAACAATAAAGAAAATGGCAAGATTGAATTTGATGAAGAAAACAAACTTTTCAAAACCCTTTCTAGCATTCTTTATTTTTATTTTGATACCTCATCAGATTTATTACATCTTTATGAAATGATTATCAATGTATCAAATACACAATAAAAGCTGTTTGTTCACTATTGACATATACATAAGAAGTACTTTATTTTACTGGTACTGGCTGACTCACCCGGCATTACCGAAACTTTTATAATAATTTTAAATATACCTAAAATCAGCATTGAATATTTTTATATTTGTAGACAAAAAAAATTTCTATTGAACTTAATGTTGGAGGGCATGCATTGTATGTACGAAGCTAGCTCTGATCTGTTTTTTCAAATAAACCTCGAGAATGAATAATATAAAATTAATGGTTATAACTTCGAGGAAAATAAAAATGTTACAGTGAAGCTGTCAACAATATGTATCTTGTTTTGTATGAAATGTAATAACACCAGGAAAAATTCTGAAATAAGGTACTCTTGCATTTAATAATACCATATGAACTGGTAATCTCATTCCCAAATGTGAGCATGAAATGCATGTTGATGGAAACTTTTACTTATTTTTTATGTTATCACATTTATAACAAAGGTGACAAAATAAAATGGAGGAAAAAATATAAATAAGAAAACACATAACGTTAAAAAAAAATAACATGTGATACTTGGACAAATTTATAAACTCAGTTATAAATTTCTATTTTTTTTTTCTTTAACCTAAATAAAAGAATTTTATGATAACAAACTTATAAATTTAGTTATTAAGGATCAATCCATTTCAATATATCAATGCATTTTTTAAAATTTTCTCAAAAGGATGTGTAATATTAACATAGCACATGTCTAAATTGAAAACAGCAAATTGAGTTTAAGATAGGAACATGATTTAAATCCTGGTGTTAAGTATTTGTGCACACATTCAAAATCAATTAAACTGTCATTATTTATTTATTTATTTTAATATATATATTATTATTACTTCAAATAGCTGGTCTGGCATAAATTGAACAAATTTTTTCAGCTGCTATATTGATAACTGGTTCCATGCTGAAAGTATATTCATTTTTAAATCTTTTATTGACTTCTATCATGATAGGCTATTCAAATTATTACATTCTAACATTTTTTATTAGAGTTTAGATTAGGGTTTCAGATTATCCATTTCATGACAGTAACATGCCAGCATTCAAGCCACTTCTTTTTGCTTCTGGCAGAGTGTATTTTTGCATTATCTTGCTGAAAAACTCAGTTTACTTCAGCAATCAATAGTGCTTAAGGTAAAAGATTATCTTCCAGCATTATTCGGTAGTCTTCTACTTTTGTTTTTCATTAAGGAAAACCAGAACAGTTTTACCATTCTTAGAAAAACCATCCCACACCACCATGGATCTTCCATCAAGGTTTCGACTAAAGATGTGCCATTTTCCATGCCTGATAGTGTGCCTGTAATATCTTAAGCCATTTGGGTCATCTAAATTAAACTTTTCATCCGATCAGATGACTATGTTCTATACTGTTATCCATGACATGTACAGTTAGGCAAAATAAAGCTTTGTTTTCATGTAATGAGGCTCAAATTTTGGTTTAACTTTCATTTTCTTCTTTTTCATGTTCGGGACACTTTGAAATTTTTTTTTCAATAATTAAAGAGCTTACATTTAGCTTTAAATCATTTACAATTCGACTAGATGAAGCTCCAGTACTAGATGCTTTTCATAAAATAGATCTTTGATTTCTTTTTAAAATTATTATTATCCTTGGACATTGATCCACAGCATTTTTCTTTGCATAACCTGACAGATTCTTTGAAATTTTATTTTATTTTATTTTTTTTTTTTTCTGCTGTTCGTGGACATTTAACTAGCAAAGCATTTGGCATTGGGTTTTTCCAGAAGCTTTGAAGGCCAAAATTTTATCAACCTGTATCTCTGTGAGAACTTTTCAGCAAGACATTTGGAAACCTGTTGATTTTCTTTGTGCTAAGAATAGTATTTAAAAACATGACAAGATAAACAAGGATGCATTAAAAGAGAACAATCTTATTCTAAAAGTTAATTCAAAGACAGTCAATAAAAGATTTTTTTATAAAACCGTCGAGAAAAATGAAAATATGGGTAAATGTCATTTGTTTAAATACCAATGTGAAAAATAATTTTATTGAATTAGTTTCTTATCATAAAATGCATTTATTTAGATCAAAAATACCAGACTGTAGAAATTCATTGTAAGTTTATAATTTTGTCCAAGTCTTATATATTATTATTATTTAAGTTCTATATTTTCTTCTGCATTATTTTCTTCATTTTATTTATAAATTATATTAAATTTAGATGCCTTTTTATAGATTTCATTTTTATTTTATTAATGTAAAGCTAACCTTACTTATTATGATTTAAACAAATTGAAAATTTTCTGAGTTTATAATTTTGTCCACGAGTGTAGACAGTGAAATTTACTGTTACAGATGTAGAAGAAAATATTCAGAATTTAAATAAATATATATATATATATATATATATATATATATATATATACCGTTTTGGTATCCATTTTAATATGTAAATGCAGTTATTATGAGTGAACTCATGTTTTTTCATGAAAGAAGTAAACATTTGCTTCCACAAATATTTAACTTTATTGTAAGCATTCATTAAGATTTCAAATGAAGAGAAATTACATTAAAAAATATTAATTGCTTAAAAAATATAAACAAAACAGTGACTAGAAATATGTGCAGTTCCTGATCTCTAAGCGGTGTGGATTTGAAGTAAAGCACATTTTGTGTGTGTATATATATTAATAATCATACTGTTTTATGTAGTACTCATTTTATTTGTATTTTATTATAACTGTAAATCAAAGTTTTATAATTTTTTGCTCCTCCATGATGTGGATTTTCCTTTGAGTGTTACAGCCTCTGAAATTAACCATTAACCGCATTAACCGTCTGCCCCGTGATAAGTCAGGGGTAAAAGCACTATTTTCCCATACCTGTCGCCGGTTAAGTGGTTAACTTGCTACTTTACAGTGTTGAATTTAGGGGGTGGCTTGGAGGAACATACCCCATCGCAGGGCAATAAAATGTGCTCCCCCCCTCCCAGAAAATTTGAGATTTTGTGTTTTCAATGATCAAAAAATACAATTCCCCTTCCCCTGGAACTTTATAATTGTCCTCTCCCTCCCCCGAAAAAAGATCTGAATTCAACACACTGCTACTTTGTATTTAGTTTATTATAAATGTATATTTTTGGAAATGGAATGAATGACATATTTTACTTAATCATTTATACAAGGTGATCAAATATGCAACGGATTTCTTTAATTAAAAAACAATGTCAGCTATCATTATAGCAATAGTCACATTCATGGGAGCAACAACATTGCTTAGTGAAAGCGGAGTGAATAATTGATTGCAGAAAATCATCAATGGTCACAATAATTTCTTTCAATCCAATATAATTGGGTTGTCTTTTTTTTTTTTTTTTTTTTTTTTTTTATACTGAGAAATGCTGTTACTGCTAAGTTTGCATTCATCACTATTATGACAACTGGTGTCTGTTTTTGTGATTAAATAAGCTCAGTTTAAATGATTAAATGAAAGGTGTCTTTAATTCTCAGACTACGCCTTCATTCTTTTATATTCTTTCTCTGTATTATAGTTTTAAATGTTGCATAAATCAAAAGTTTTATTATTGCTATACTGTTGAACCTCTTGTAATAATGATAATAGTAAATAATAATAATAATAATAATTTAATTTTCAGGCACTGGTCGAGGAATAGTTATCAACACCGGTGACCGCACTGTCATGGGTCGTATTGCAAATTTAGCATCTGGCTTAGAAATGGGAGAAACTCCAATTGCCAGAGAAATTGCCCATTTTATTCATATCATTACTAGCGTGGCTGTTTTCTTAGGTATAACATTTTTCATCATTGCTTTCATTCTGGGTTACTATTGGTTGGATGCAGTTATCTTTTTAATTGGAATTATTGTTGCCAATGTACCTGAAGGTCTTTTGGCTACTGTAACGGTAAGGAATTTTCTTATTTATTATGATAAAATAAGGAAGTTTTATTCATTTATTTTCTTATCAAATAAAAAAGAATTTTGCAATGATGCTTAGTTTAGAGTATAAGTTTTTCTAGTAATCTGTGATATTATTTTAAAAATTTAAATATAATTTGGAATATATTTTCATTAATAATTTTTATAAAAGTGAAATAGCTAAAATGTGCTCAAAATGTCTATAGTCACTTCACCATTTTTATGAAAATAGTTACTTAGCAACAATATTGGAGGTTTTCATTAGTTTGTATAGAGATATTCTATGGAAATGGTGGAGTGACTATAGACATTTTGCTGCAAGTAAAGTAAGTACCGGTGATATGCCTCTATACTAGAGTGGCGTCACATGATGCTCAGACCATAATAAACAACATACAGTGCTGTTACATAACTTTTAAAATGTTAGTGGATTATATTTAAACAGAGATTGGCACAAAATGATGGATCCACTGTTTTGTACCAATTACCATGTAAAAATGATCCACTCCATGCAATGTTTTAAATGTCATGAACGGACATTGTATGATGTTGATTGCTACTAAACTATTCTTAAACAGATGGGTTTTCCCAAAATATCTCAAGATGTTATCACTACAAATTTCTTGAGTTCCTATGTAAATCTCTAAAGATTCTCTAATAAATTGCTTAAAATCAATGGTCTTGTTTTGAAATGTTCTTTGCATTATCAAAGTTAATAAATGAAATGCTTTTGTTAAAGAAAGCACTTGATAATGCTCTTTAAACTTTATTTTATTTCACGTCATTTTTATACTCTTTCAACCTTACAAAGAGGTGATGCTTTATCATACCAATATATGTAGAATCTGTACTATCAGTGAGTTTAAATGGTATCTGATAAACTTCAGGTAAAGATGTAGGTGAAGCAGGATAATTTTTTGTTTCTTACAATATTAAACAATGTCCTTCAATTGGTTGCCACTATTTGAACATTATATTCCATGAAAATTCTTTTTAACCTTTCAATGAGGTTATTATCTTTGGAAGGCTAAAAAGGATTTATTATAATTATGATATTAAATTTATATTATTAGATTTGTGGCACCCAGTTCAAGGATTGTGTTTAATATTGTGAGCAGAAATTTTTTTATTGTTCCTTCTACATTTTTCTCAAAGGATTTATGAGATACTATTTAAATGTACAATTTCTTCATATGTAAGGATGTCCAAATGTCACCTCTTTCAAAGATTGTAAGAGCAAAAAATAAAAAAAGACTTGAACAACATTAAATTTCAACTGCATTATGATTATTTCCTTAAAGTATTTTGTTTATTAACTTTGATAATCTCCAAGGTTTTTTTCTAAACAACACCAACAATTATTAAAGCAATTATTCAGAAATTTTTAGATTTCTTTTTTCTTCTAGAAGTGATGGAATTTGTAATGTTTTTTGTAATATAGTTTTTTTATTTATTTAGAAAGATTGGGGTTATTTTAAATGTATTTATGAAGTTTTTGTTACTTCTAGATTCCTTTTTAGTTTGAATACAGCTTCTATAATGCAATAAATTATTTTTGCTGCTTTGTAATTGCAGCTAACTGTGGAATTTATCTAAATCTGTATCTCAATTAACTCTGGATGATGTTTTCAAAGATAAACTAAAATATTCAGTATAATTTTTATTTTTGTGAACTTTTAAAATTTTTCACATCTTATGTTTAAAGCTTCAGAATAAAATGTGTTTTGGATAGTAACTTATTGTTTTGTTTTGAAATTTGAGTATATACCTTGGAAAGTCTTTATTTCTTGTAAAGAGATCTTGTATAGTCAATTAATGGTATCTTAAGGGTATACCTGTCTTTTGTGCTTTGAATAAACCATATATAAAGCAGAAACATCACCTGTGTAACATGTGAAGTGCTTAGGTAACATTGTTTGATTTGTAAATTATTGGATATTTTATTTTACTGGCTTTAGCTTGTCTTTTAAATTTATAATGCTTTAGCTAGTTTTTAATTCTTATTTAAAAAAAATGTTTGATTTCTCCTTCTTTTATCCAATATTTTTTTGTTTTAAAATTTTCTAATTTTCACCAAAAGTTAGATAACAGGTATGAGCATGATAACTGAAATAGAGATATAAGATAGTATTTTATTTATTTTTTTTTTAAATCTCCCCCTCTCCTGAAAAATGTTTCATTTTGCAGATGATTTTGTGTTTGCAATAGCACTTGTTTGCTTTTCTCTTATGATTTAAAATATCTTTATAATAGGTGTGCTTGACCTTAACTGCCAAAAGGATGGCTTCCAAAAACTGCCTTGTGAAAAATTTGGAAGCTGTCGAAACATTGGGCTCTACATCAACAATCTGTTCAGATAAAACAGGAACCTTAACTCAAAATAGAATGACTGTAGCTCACATGTGGTTCGATAACCAAATTATTGAAGCAGATACCACAGAAGATCAATCAGGTAAGAAATAACTTATTTTGAAATTCATACAATTCAGTATGATGTATTTAATTTCTATTAGCAGAAAAACTTGGGAGGTGAATGAGCCTATTTATCAAAGATATTTTAAAACTATCATTATGATTAACATTCAAATTTTCAAATTATTATTATTATTTTAGTTTAATAGAAAATTTATTTATTTTGTGATTTGTATTTTTGTTTAACTTTATGCACTTTTCAGTTAATGTGAAGCAGGAAATTTCAAATAATTCAGACAATCATTTTAAAAAAAATATTTTAGATTTACTGCTGATTCTTCAATTGATCTCATTTTCTCAATTATTTTCAGAAGGAAATTCATTGTATGATTAACGATGATACAGATGTTATATTTTCTATTACATTATTTTGATATGTTGCTGAAAAGCAATTTACATTACAATGAAAATTTATAGTTGTCAAGATTTAAATATATTTTGCCTACTTTTCTTTTTACACGTATAATGCTTCTGAAATAAGCTAATCTTTTGAGGAAAAATATTTTATTAAGGAAAGTACAAAATATTCAAATTTTATTTATGAAATATATTCACAATTTTATAACTATAGCCTGATGTTTTATTTTTTTCATATTTATTATTTTAACATTCAATGTCCTGCATGAAAACATTAGCTTTGAAAATTTAAACTACAGTACATTCCCTCTAATCCACACAGGTTAGGACCAAGGGTTTTGCGGATTATAGAACTTTGCAGATTATAGGACATGTCTTTGCTTACATTCTAATATTTGGAATTTATCAACAAATGTATTAAATATACAGCAAATAAATAACACAGAAATGAAAGAAAATACTTTTTTATGCATAAAAAGCTATAGTTAATAGGAACACATTTAAATGATATAATAATACAAAATTAATGGAAAATGTTTCTATTTATTTTTGCATCTATCAAACATAACAGTGATGGTGGTTTGCTTTATCATTTTTTATTTATGCTGTGCAGTTTAATCTTAATGCCCTTAAGAGTCAGGATTTCTTGATCAGTAACATAAGTTTGTCTTTTCTTAAAAAAAAAAAAAAAAAAAAAGAAAAAAAAAGAAAAGATATTTATCCCCTAGAGCTATTTTATCTTTTATATTGCTAGCAGATGTGCTCAGAATATAGCAGTCTTAATAGTTATTTATAAGATACTTAAAACATTTCCTTCTAATGAATGCAGAAATGCATTAAAAATTTCTAATTTCATCAATACAGTTCAACTTTTATTATGGTCAAAGTGTGCATTATCTTGGTTAAAAAGAGGAGATTTTAACTGTTTGTTTACATCTAAAATATAGTGCGAATTATAGGTGTTTGCAGATTATAAGGTTGCGGATTAGAGAGAGTGGACTGTATATAATTAAATTCTTCTTGTAATTTTATGAGTGAAAATTCATTCATGAAATTTTATCAGTAATATCAGTTTATATTAGATAGTATTAAAATAATATCAGTTAATATAAGATTAAAATTTTAATGCAGTTTCATTTGGAAAACTTTTCTTTTTTGCTACCATATATAAAATTTTTCACATAACAGTACAAGAAATATTAAACTATCAATATTTTTTTTTCTTTCTTAACAACATGCAGCTAACTTTTTTTAGTTCTTTTTCTTTGCTGTTTTCTCTTTTTACCTTAAATATGGATCTGACTTGTCTAGTTATATTTTTGTAAATCATAAATGCATAAAAATAAACTTAAGCAATTTCTTATATATATATAAAATCAAATCTTGCCTTTTTATTTTGATTGAAAATATTGAAAAAAATTATTAATTTTCCCCATCTAAAAATTTCAAAAACCATAATCTCTTAGAACACAAAATGATATTTGGGAATATGAAATCCGATCCAGAAAATAAGTTTTCTGAAACAGTTAATATTATTTTAATCAAAATATTAAAACCAGAAAGTTTTTCTTATTATTATTTTGTATGTGTAATATATATACATCTAGAAAGCAGATCTGGCAGTTTCAAAATATAAAAAAAAATAACATAAAATCAACATTCAGAATTTTTTTTAAGTAACTATTTTTTCTTTTCTTTTTTTTTTTTTTAAATATCATTACAACTCAAAAAGTACCTTAAATAAGTATTTTTTTTATTTGTGTGTTTTGATCTGGTAAATGGATGTGGCTGTTTTTCAAAATGCAAAAAGAAAAGGAAAATTTTTTCCTTCTTACTTTAAGAAGTAAAAAAAGCTTCATTGGGAACAAAAGAGTCAGCAAAGCTGCCATTTTGAAATTTTAATTGTTCTTAATTTGTCTCATTACAGCAGCAATTTTTAGCAAACTATGACTAAGCTGTTTTTGAATGGTACCACATATTCAGTCTTTCAGTGGCTTTGTAGAAGATAGCAATCCAAATACACAGAGACATTTACATATTTTAATATAATCCTCAAAAGCTAGACATATAATAAAATTAGAAGAAGAAATGTGCAGAATAATTTACAATAAATATTCAAATTGTAATTAAATGAATCATTAGATAGATTAGTTACAACAATATTATTTTTTCCATAAAGTTAGCATTTTTGTTTAAAATGATTGTCTTGAAAGTTAAGGCAAACATTAAAATTTTTTGAACCAAAATGACTTGAAAATACATGTTGTTTTGTAACAAGTGGTTGTGGTTCACTATATTATTCATTTACAAAAGGAAGTAGAATATAAATGTTCCTGATGGCTGAGATTGTTACTGTGACTTCAGCAAACAGTCACATACTTTCTACATTTTACAACAAGATAGGAGCTATACAAATATAATGTTATAAACTTAATTGTAATTTTGGATTCCCCCTCCCTCCCTTCTTGCGATATCACACATTAACATGCATCGACCCCCCCCCCCCCCTTCTCTCTCTCTCTCTCTCTCTCTCTCATGATATTGTTATCAATGTCAAAAAATTCTTTTGATATTTGCATACAATTTTTTTTTTGTTTGTTTGCAGGGTTATACAGATATGGTTAACTATTTTGTAATTGCATATTTGGATAATTCAAAATAAAGAGAAGTAAATAAACTATCACTATTATAAGCAAAATAATTTTATATAAAAAAAACTTAAAGAAATAGTTACTATTTAAAAGTATTTAATAATAGATTTTTGTTAGACAATGTACTGAACAGTAATAATAGCTTCTTGCACTTGCCCCCGCGTCGGGTGGGGGATAAGGAGTACGCAGAACTTCTTATTAACAAAACAGGTAGAAAACATTCTCTGTCTTTTACTGGTAAACACAAGCATCATTTCAAATATATTTTGAACCAGCTTTCTTGAACAGCTAATTACATATGCATGCACAACTGACTGCAAAGTAGAAATGGCAAACATTGAGGTATTCCATATTTTGTATTTTCATAAAATAGATAATAGACTAAAAAAATATTGTAGTCCATTTTGATAATTTATTCAAAGAACAAGTTAAAAATTAAAAGACAAAATTTTGCTATATAGAATAAATTACAAATAAAATGAGAAAACTTTAGTTGGATCATATCCACTACCTACAGATATCTTTTGATATCATATTCCAGGCCTCCTTCTCTCCCCTAAAGTGATAACGTTATGCATAGCCTCATAGTTAGTTTTTTATGATTTAAGAGGCAATTATCTTTCAATATCCTTTCCATTTCTCCATGGGGATAAAACATTCAACAAACTAAAACATTCAACATTTGTAAAGTACCATCTATTTCTGTTTGATGATATCTTAGAAGCTCCTGAGGGACAATTTCTGTTCCTGGGGATGATTTCAAGACAGTGCTTTAATCTTTAACTGACATAGTATGAAACAGTGGAATTCTGCTCAAATCTTAATATTTTAGATTGACCAACTTTAATTTATACTTAAGCATTATTTAAAATATCTTAACTAGTGAATCTTATATTAATGAAAAATGACTTTACTAAATAAAACTAAATAGCACCATTTAAAAACATATCTGCTGCCAAATAATATTTCAAAAACTAAATAATTTAATGAAAATACAATTGTTTGAGGTTATCTGAAATCAAAGAAATAACTATTTATAAATATATAGCATCAAATAAAAGTGTGGTTTTTTTTACCGAAATTTGAGACATTGTATAGATAAATTTTTTAAAATTTTTATCAAAGATAAGATAATGCACTTATTAGTTTGATTTATTTGAATTATTTTACATTATCTATAAGTAATGTATTTGTGTTTTAATTCTGTATAGTTATTTAATAAATGATACTCTGTTTATGCCTAAATTTTTGAGATAGATTGTAGTATATGTACTCTAAGAAGTTAGTGCTGTATTTCTTTTCAGGATTTATATTAGTTAAGCATTACTATTTAATGTATTGTGCGAGGTATTAAAAGTTCAAAAGCAGTTTTATTTGAATTCAGTGAGAGATTTGGTTAACTTTTGTAAAAATTCTGTTTATTTGCTAGGAGCATCAATATTTCATTAACAGTACTTGAATCTACAAATGTACTCAAATTTTCTTCCAAAAATATAAATTTAGCAGCAGTAATCTTAATATATTGATTTCCAAGGATTGTTGTTTGTATTTGTTGCATTTCATTAGCTTTTGTTTGCAAATTATGCAATTTTATTTCTCAAATTTCCTTCACCAATATCCCTTGTTATACACCTAATTTTTCCCCCTTAAGTTTGGTTTTTAATTACTATTTTAATTTTCATTTATAGTTTAAAATGTAATCAAAATAAGCAAATTATCTTTAAAATTGCTATATTTTATATTGTAAACAAGAATAACAATACAAAATTTGTTTCATTTTATTATAGTTGCTGTTTCTAAAATTGTAATTTAAAATTTAAAATTTTAGCTTTGTTTTATTGTAGATTTGACATACCAGTCTTTTAACTGTCTAATCTTGGTTTTAAAAAAATTGCCTGATAGAAATTTTCAAGAAGTTATTGTTCAACAAATGTCCTTACTAAAATTTAATATGAATAAATTGAATAATAAACCTCAAATAAAAGAAATCTTAAAGCAGTCATGCAAATTTTCAGTTTAAACTTTTTTTTCCTATTAATTTGTGAAAAAATAAATTCAAATTATTAAAAAAAAATACTCAATATACATTTTTTTTTTTTTTTTTTAGTGATGCAGTTATTTAAATATGACATTACAAGCTTATTTGAATGCTTTGAGAAACTTCATCTTTGTTTATGATTTTTGCCATGTTGCTGTCATTATTTCAGTAATCTACTATGTGATTTGTTTTGTAAAATTGATTAATTTTATGAATAATTATGCATACATTTATAGAAATCTTTTTATAAATTTGTTTTTAAATGACCAGAACTATATTATTGAAATTAGGAATTTAGTCTCTCTTTTTAATATTTAAAATTCTGTAAATATGATAAGAAACACAGAAATGTCTGATTCCCATAATATTTATAAATTTACTTGAAAATCAAAATAAAGTTACACTACCGTTAAAAATTCAGTGTACTACTGATGTATAGAATATCTCAATGCATGACAAAACAATGACTAAACAAGTTTAATTTTTATCAAAGTAATGTTACAAAGTTTTTTATATTGTTATAAAATGTTTGTTTGATATTATATAATTTTTTTAACCAGAGTAAATTTTTAGTTCATGGTTTGGTTTAAATAAAATTGCAGCACTCTCATGTTTATGTCGTAAAAGTTACTCAATTACAAAAACTACAGGAATTGTATAAAGTTTTGAAAAGAGAATAAAAATAAAAATCAGCATCTTTCAATTTCATTGAGTATCTAATATTATTAACTATTAATATTTTATTAAAAAGATTTTAGCATGTCTAGCAGATAAATTATCGCGAAATGTTTTTTATAATACTGAGGACTTTTTTGTATTATCATAAACATAAATACAATGTAGGAAAATTGAATATAAAGTAAAATAATTTTAAAATATCATGTGGAGTCTGGTTTTGGTGCAAAAGAGAAATGAAAAAGCAGCATTTCTGGGTATTTTTGTTATGAAGGCTTTTCTTTTTCTGTTGGAAGGAGGGGGTCCGTTCGACTAGCTTTGGATAAATCTGTAACTTAAAAATTTCCCTCTCTTCCTTTTTATATTTATCGAAAAACGCAGGTTTTATAGCAATTTTGTTCTCTGTTTTTTCTTCTCTTTTTTATTATTAAACGAACATCCTTTTATTTAAAAAACAGTCTGTAAAACATAGATTTGAGCAGCAAAAAAGGATTATCAATTTTTAGAATAGTTTTAATCCAAGTTATCTTTGTTTTTGTACCTATTTTTGTTCATATTTTTTTATACATGTTTTCTAAACTAAATATTCTCCCTCTTTATAAATTAATGATTATTTAAGATGTTAAAGAAATAACAATCAAATAAAATCCATAAAATGGAAAAAATTTGTTCTGTTCATATTTTAAAGAATATATCATATACATATAAATGAATAATAATAAAATTGCAATTTCTATGCAAAATATAGCACATTCTTTGAAAATTTGTGATGAAACTTAAGTTTATTAAAAGAATATTGAAAAAGTATCAATTCTTAATTATTCAAAAAACAATTTTAAATCTTCCCTTATAAATGTTATAATTTTTATTTTACTTTTTTTTTAACCATTTTATTTTTATGCGTGAATCTAAATTTTTATGAAATTTCTAAAACATTTAAATTGATAATTATTTCTATTTATTTTTGCATGTACTTTTTTTTTTTCCACTGTAAAAGAAATGATTTTTAAATGTTACATCCTTATGTGTATTAGAATTGAATTTAGAACTTTGTAGTATTTTTAGTAGAAGTCAAAAACTTAAATATACTTTATTTTGTATGTCTACCTTAAATTTAGATGTGGGGGGTAAGTGTCTAAAAAGTTTTTGTGCATGCTATTTTTAGTCTTCCCCGCTATGACTATCATTATGTTAATTTCAGTAAATGTTTAGTTAGTAATTTGTGTAAATTTAGGCTTATCTGAAGTGAAATCCTGTAGCTTTTGTAATTAGTGTGCTTATTTCTCCCATCTTTTATTTTTGCTGCTTAATTATTCTCTGTGCTTAACTTTTTTGAAAATATTTCTAGTTATGATCTTGAGGCATCTATACTATATCATGAAGGATTCTTATCCCGCTCTCATCCAATCAAACAGTTGGTATATCCCCTATATAAGTTATTGACTTCATCCATCAACTTAGAGGTATTAACACTAGCGCGTTTGGGATGTATTTTCATCCTTAAATCCTTTTTAACAATTTCCCACCAATAATAGCATTGAAATCACTATGAAATTAGCTTTCACAAGAAGTTTAATGCACTTTGAAAGAGTTATTGAACTAATGTCTTAACAACGCACTTATTTTTTGTTACAATTTTTAGATGAAGTAACAGCATGTACTAATTTTCCTTTACAAAACTAATATCGCATTAATATCTCACTGAAAACTTAGGTATCAGTGGCGTGCAGTAATCATTTTTTCATTGATCATATTCAAATTTCTTCTTTAATGTTACAAATATAAAGCTAATGAGAATATATTTAATGATTCTAATCTTAAAATTCTATTTTGTTTATTATCTTTTTCAAGTTTTATAAATTAATGAGATTAAATAATTGAAACCCAAATAATAAAATATTTCTTCAGTTTATAAGTTAACTGTAAATGGGAAAAAACTCTTGTTTTTTATGTTAATGAATAAATATTCATAAATATCAATGTTGTTTCTTTTAATTTTCAGGGAAGTTTTAATTCAATGGATATTTATTTCTCTTAACAAAAATTTAAATTTTTCATTGCTTTGTTAAAAAAAAAAAAATGGTACAATAAATGTAGTTTGGAATAATTTAGTGTTTCAAATTAATTAAAAAGCTAAACTGTACCAGTTCTTTTTTCTAAAGGTTACTGTAAACAGATATAATTTATTGATGTATATATACATATACATTTATATATAAACCTTTTTTGGTTAACTATATATATTATTTGTTCATAATGAGAAAGAGTGTATTTTCCCCCCATATATTTCCACAATTTGGTTATTAGTGAAACAGTTTTTCAAACTAAATATAGATTCACAATTTTATTTTGATAGTTATTTTTTCAAGTAGCAAGTAATTAGTTATAGTTTAAATAATTCTATTTTATCTCTCAGTTCACAGCACGCCACTGAAAGGAATTTGAACTTAATTTCCAAAATGTAATTATTTTAATTTCATTTATTCTGTTTATGCTGATTTAGACTAGCATGTAAGGTGTGCTTTGCTTTTGCATCTCTTTTGTGTGCAGTACATGAAATATAGATTGAACTGAAGTAGTGTTAAAACATAGTAATAGAATAAGAGATTGCTGTAGTAAAGATTGGTATGATAAGAAAAAAATACTAACGCATGCAATGCTGTTACAGCCATTTAGTTAGTAAAAAAGTGATATAGCTATGTATCTTCATTGCAAATACTTTAATAATTTTTACAAAGTCATTGTGAAAAATCCCATTTTATCAGAATTACGAGAGCAAACTAAATTTCATGCAATTCACATTTTAAAATTGAAATTTTATCAATGATTTTTTTTAAACTTTTTTATAAAATTAACTTTTATCCTGTCTGATCACAGTGACTCTGTTTCATGTACTTTTGATGTGAAAATATGTACAGTTATTTTTCTTACTATTACATGTGTTTTCTTTTATGGTTGTTCTGTTGAAATGAATGATTGTGTCTCCTCTTTATATTTTCTTTACTCCTATTACTTTTTTTAGGGATTGGGTTTGGGATATAATTTTATTCATTCCTTTTATTTGTATAGGCATTCTTTATTTGTTATACATTTTTTTAATTCTGGATCAGCTTACTTTAGTTCTTTTTTAAAAAAATTATGCAAAGATTTTAAAAAATGTATTTTAATCCACATCATTAGCAATTTTTCTAATAAAATAATTTCCAGTATTTAATTTATAAAAAATGTTGTTCATTACATTATAATTACTGATATAAAGTGGACTAAATTTGTTGCTATAAGAGTTTAAAAATAAACAGATTCTTATAATTTGCAAAATTATCCATCTCATGCATTCATTCCGACAATGATTATTTAAAGTTTATTGAATTAATTTTAAAAAGCGATCTTTTTTTTTTCAACAGAATTCTCTAAATCTTAATTTTTTTTAAATTATTTAATGATGCTATTTAAGGTTGAAGTTTGTTTCGATAATCTTTCATAAATGAATAAAATTAATAATGTTCACGATTTTATTTTACCAGCAATCTTAAAAATCTTTTTTTTATATTTACTCTCTTTTACTCTGAATAATTAACTCTTAAACCATTTGAGGTTCATTTTGTTTAATTAATATAATAAGTTATTGTGATTAATTGAATTTATAATAGGTATGAGCTGATTGTTTCTAACAAAATGACAAGTGAGCAAATTATGTAACTTATTAGATTGATTCTTTGGAAGCATATTATATAACCATTATGCATGGTTGCTAATTAAAATTTGATAAAAGTTTGCTATAGTATATTTTATGTATTACACTTAATTTTATTTATTTATGCTAATTTCATTTAATTATTATTATTCTGATAATTTGAAGGACTTTTAAATTTGACATGTTTTATGTTATATATTTTAATTACAATGTTACATATTTGAAAATATTTTTTTTTTATTTTCAGAAAAGTAATATTTTTAGATTTTAGTTGTCACCCTAGAAGCAAGATAAATGTAATTTTTCTATATTAAAAATAAATAAATAAATAAATAAATAAATAAATAAAATAAGAATCGAAATAAATTTATTAATACCTTTTATTATTCTGTTTTTAAAATGTTTTCATCCAGTTTTCAGTTTGTCTGTTTGAAGATAATGTTATCTCTATTCACTTGTACTTTGAAATCAACTGTATTGCATAATATGATTTAAAAAACAACAAAATGGATAATTTTGTTTCATAATTTTAGGTCAGGATTAAAATTTATTGTGTTACTTGAATTCTCCATAAAAAAAAAAACTATGATTTTAAAAGTATTTGACTGTAATAGGAATCATTAAGGAATTGTATACATTGTATGTTCTACCTATTATACTTAGTTCATTTATCATGATTCAAACTTTCGAGTTAATAGAAAAAGAATAGCTTGAATGTCACCCTTTTTTAATTTGATATTGCAATAAGCTTTAAAAACATATCATATATCAACTTATTTTTCATGTAAGTATCTGAATAGATCTTGTTGATAGCAATTTGTATTAGATTTTTGCAATTGCAACTTCCAGTTCAGCAAAGTGCGTGGTGATTTGTTATAGTTTATTTGTATTGAGATTACTATCTTCAAATAAAGGGGAAAAAAAATCTGTCTGCATTATTTTTTTACAAAGATTTTTTAAAATACAATCAAGGTAATAGTGATACTAACTAGCATTTTAATACACTGAAACAGAAAAAAGAAGACTTTTGTATAAGTAGTATCATGGGCTCTAACAATGAGTTAGATTAAGGGAAGCTGTAATCACTCTTGCACATATTGGATTGTACTCAGTCCAATCTAAAATTTATTTGAAATCAACTTGACACTTGAAATCATTGATAATAAAATTTGGACACTATTTTAATGAAATTGTTGGGGAGGAGGAGTGTGTCTTCATATCTGTAATGCTTTATTTAATTTTATTTAGAAATGTGTATATACACATCATTCAAAAATGTCGTTTGTCATCTGAAAGAATGTTCTAATCTTTAAGGAAAATTGTTTGTTCTTGAATCTAACCTGTATGAACCAATACCCAACCCAAAGCTGGAAAAATCACAGTCCAACCCACAGGAAAAAAAAAAAAAAAAAAAAAAAAAAAAAAAAAAAAAAGAAAAAAAACATAACTCTAATCTGACTCATAGGCCAGGTCCTCTTCTGATAATACAAAGTTTGTCCATACCAATGTAAGATTTTGATAAATTATAATAACTGAACTGTTAATTTTTAAAATATTTGTTTTGGCTATTGTTTTTCTTTAATACTGACAACCATTGTATATATATATATATATTAATCTTCCATTCAGGTTATATTATTTTCAAAGTTATTTAAAGTTGTCATTGTTTTATTAATGAAACTCTGTCTCACATTTGCAAAATATTTAATTTTTCTTTATGTGTGATTATTTAATAGACCACACTGACTTGCAAGATTAGTCTGTGCAAACATAAGATTCATAACATGTAATTTATTTGCTAGTCTATTATTTTTATAGGATTACAGTATGATAAAACCTCCTCTGGTTGGAAGGCTCTTTCTCGAGTTGCTCGTCTCTGCAGTAGAGCAGAATTCAAACCAGGTCAAGAGAATGTTCCTATACTAAAACGGTATGTTATATTTTTTATATGCTGCCATTTTATAGGCTCGTTCTGAAACACACACACATACCTTAAAAAAAAAATACAGTTGTTTAATAGCTTGATGCAATGTTTCTCAATCTGATCATTTATCACTACTGATGCTAGATTCCACATTTTCATGGATATATGCTCAATGTAAAGGGTATACCCTGGGGGCCTACCACAAAGCAATCGTATTTCACCTTTTCTCGGAAAGACGTCCAATGTGAAGTTGCATCCCGACGACCTTGCGTATTGGTACTATGAAACAAGCGGAAAATCTCCCGTCGGATAAATGTCATCGTAAGCTCCTTAAAAATCCCCGACCCCTCAGAACTGCGTCAAATGAAAATCTCATTATTGGATATCCGTGTTATAGCTGTAAATATAGTTTACGCTCTTTATTAAAAATGCTGTCGATGCACGTCTAATTAAGATATTTTGATAATCTTTTTTAAAAATAAGAATTTTCAGCTGTAAAAAGCTCAAATGGATACGATGGATAATTGTTTATAAAATGGGAAAATAAAAATGAAATTTGCTCTTTTTTTTATTAGGTAAAGACTTTATTTTAAAAATTAATAAAAAATCAACATGTTAACCTAGAAATATTTAATATTTATCATAAAAAAGGCCTTATTTTAAATTGTTAGGTGGTATGAAAACAAAAGTTTATAAATTCTTGTTAAATAAATATATGAACATATGAATGCTCCAAAATTTCAAGAAGTTCTACTTAGATATGAAAGAATTGGGAAAATTTTATAAGCTTTGAAAACTAATTATAAACACTAATAATATAAGTTTTTTGCAAATACTGCAAACAATTTTTTGTAGATTTAGATTGATTTTTCTTGGTGGTACACAGTCTTTTCAGAATGAAATATTAAATAAAAAATATAATACTAATAAAAAAAAATAATGATTGAAATATTTATTAAAACATTACTCTTACGAAATATAAAGCAGAATATTATTAATCTGCTTTAAATAAACAATGCGCAATATCTAGAAAATTAATTATGCAATTATTGCATAAATAATTGATAGTATGACCAAGCACTTCATACCCGAAAAATAATTGTCCGTATATTATTTTTACTAAAACTTCTCTGTACTAATTATAACATTCATGCTAATATTTAAGGCCATGTGGATTATCGTTGTTTACTCAAATAAAATTATCCAAAATTTAAAATCTATTTTTTAAAATTGTTATTAAATGTTGTATCAATTTTAATAACTTGTTGTATTATGTAAATATGACCTTGCATACAATATTTTAATATTATCCATTGAGAATTTCCGTTTAGTAAAAAATTAAAATATTCAATAAAAAAAAACAAAAACAAATTAGGAGAGTACTACTAACTTTTGAAAATGTTAAAGATACTATATTTTTGATACGGCATATTTCACTGGATATTTGGAAGGGGGGGGGGGAATGTAGAGTTGTGAAATTTTGAAAAGCTTTGAAATTTTTCTTTTCTATTAAATTCAATGGTTCATATGTTGAAATGCAATTAATGGTTATATATATATATATATATTATATTTATATATCTTTTCGAAGTTTTTGGAAATCACTGTAAGATTACTATAAAATATATTGTTTTTGATATTATTAGAAAACTTACAATTTATTTTATATGCAATGAACTATGCGGTATCAAAAATATAGTATCTAAACTTATTCAAAAGCCTGCAATACTTTCCAAAGATATATATGTATATATTATTTACTTATTTATTTATTAAGAAGGAAATTATTCATCAATGTTACTAAGGAATTTTGTTATTTGTGTAACAAAAAATAAACCTTAAAACTGATACAATATTTAATATATAAACGCTTGGAAGTTTTGAATAATTATAGTTTATTTGTGTAAACATTGATAGTTCTCAGATAACTAGAATGTTTGCAAAAATGTTGCATTTACTATGAAAAAGTTTTAACAAAAAATACCTAGTCAATTATTTTTTCTAGTATGCACTCCATGTTTATTTTGGCCGTTCGGAGTTTTCGTGGTTTTCTTCAAACCTTGCGTAAATACGGGTTAGGTTCCCTTAGAAAGACCCCCACGAAGGGCACTCCCCCCTGGTCCTATATCCCTAGCGTAGATAATCGGACGACAAAATAAACCAAACCATGTTTATTTTGCTTTTTTTTTTTTTGAGAGAGAGAGAGCTATTGTATAATAAGAGTTTTCTTGGTATAACACACTGTTTATTTAAAGGAAATTAATAAAATTATACATTATTTTATTAAGTTATATTTTATATGTACAGCAATTATTTTTATAAATTTGCATTAGATTTTTGACTTAATTTTGCATTAAATTTTCATTTTAAACAAGCTGCAAGTGATATTTTTAAAGTACGTTTATTATTGTCATTTAAAATGAGTTTAAAAACTTAAAATATTTTTACATTTATTTTATATTTCAACAAAATTTCTTTAAATTTTTGAGCATTTATGCTTGTATTTAGCTAACAAAAACTTATAAATATATTATTTTCATACCGTTTTTAAGTTTAAAATAAGGTCTTTCTTATGATAATTATTAAATATCCCTAGAACAATGTGTTAATTTTTTATTAATTTTTAAAGGAAAGTCCTTGCTTAATCAAAAAAAAGCAAATTTAATTTTTATTTTACAATTTCTAAAAAACTACCTGTCGTATGATTTTGAGTTTTTAACAGCTAAAATTCTAAATATTTCACATTCGTTTAAAAAAAAGATTATCAAAATATTTTAATTAGGCGTGTGATGATGACATTTTTAATAAACACGGATAGCAATATGTAATGTTTCTTTTCTGTTTTCATGCAGGAGAAAAGGAGGGAACGACCGTGAAAATTAGCTTGAAATAAAGTGGTCAATCAGGTTGTTTTCGACGCTTCTTTGAATGAAAATCGACAGGTTTACCCGATTTCATCATGGTAGCGTTTAAACTGTGCGTCGGACTTTTTTTCCGCGAAACATTGAAATTCGACTTGGGCTTCTTCCCGATTCGTAAGAAGTTCGACGTGCTTGTGGTAGAGCCCCTAGAATGTATATACTGTAGCTTTCTAGAGAACGTGTATGGTGTTCCTTTAATAAATCCAGAAAGTATACCGTATATCCCTGAATACCCTCCACTACATCCCTGAATTGAACTATTGGTTTGGGAGCATGAAAGTTTTGTGTCCTGAACTGTGAGGCAGATTGGGCCTCCGACACAATCACTTGACAAAAAGAAGTCAACAAATGCAGATGTTCTCTGAATAATGATGCTTTCTCAGCTAATTTCTCTCGCAGGAGAAAAATTTCTGCATAATTATTCATTATATTATGACACTCAATTTAAATAATCATTTCATAAAATTACTGCAACATCATACCTGATCAATTTTGGAGTCAGGATTTTAATGCTGCTGAATTCCAACACTATTCAATTATCATGTCATGGAAACTTTGCAATATTTGTTAAAAAAAGTTTATGGAGTCTTTGTAACTTCATTAGTACTTAAAACAATTCTCTTTCCAATAAGAATCTAATGCACAATGTTTTTGCAAATTATACTTTGCAGTGTATGCAAACTATACTTTACGATGCTCTGTATCACAATAGGGTGTGTTTTATTAAACAGAGCTTATCAACTAGAATGTATTGAACTGAAATCCTTCCATCATTCAATTCTTTTTAAGTAACTCTCAAAAGCTCTTATGTACCTTCAGATTTTTAATTCAAACTATAACTTTATTTATAGCATTTATAACCTCTTCAGTCCCGAGAAAAATCTGTTGCATAGAAAAATTATTTTATTAGCAAATTATGGCACTTTTAGGCTTAGAAAAGATAAAACTATTTTAAAATTGTTAAAATTTATGTCCCCATATGGGTACATCAGGTCACAATTTAATAAAAATGTCATTCTTTAAATAAATAAGACCAAGTTTGTTTTACAACAAATAGACCTATTTATTGTTAAAAAATTAATTTAAATAACTTAAATGATTTTTTACATAAAGTTATGTATTGTGCCAAAATATTATACATATCTTGAAAAAATTGTAATACATATATTGCTACTATGCTATGTATGCATATATTATACATATCTTGTAATATTATACATACCTTGTAATAATAATCTTCTAATAATTTATCATTTATTATAGAATTTTTTGAAACAATTATTATTCTGAAGAAAAAGAAATAGATTATATTTCGCACATTTTACTCTTCTGTTCCTTTGCATCCTTCCATGCACCATCGAGATTCATGTACCCTAGCAACAGATTCGGGCCAATGTCCAAACACATCATAGCAAAACTCATTCTCTTTTTTTTTAGAAGATGTAGATTCATTGGATGATTGCCCTGATTTTTGTGGTCTTTCAACAGTAGACTTTTCCTTTTCACATTTTATAAGGACTTCAACAATATAAAGATAAGTTCGAGTAAACTTATTTGATATCTTTTCGGAATATTGGAGGATCTATAATCTCTTACATACAAAACCCAACTATTTACCGTAACTAAGTCGAGAAAGTGAGAAAAGATACGAATTGGCCATTTATGTGTTCACATTAATGAACCTATTGTTTAGATTTATTCCACCCATATGTGTTTTATACATTCTAAATATAGCTGATCTGGTTACAGGAACCTTGGCTTTTTTTCTTTCCACTAGCGCTCACATGTCTGGACTCACTTCCACATGTGATGGACATCATATGTACACATTTCTTGTCCTTCCATTTCAACACCACAATTTTATTGTCTGATCAAGTAAACTCAGAAGGAAGATGTGAAAGAGAATGTTAGAAAATTTAAAAAAAGATTATCAAAAAATTCGAAGAGAAATAAGAAATAATAAGAAATTCCTGTTAGAAATTTTTAGATACTAAAAAATATAACATATTTTAGCAGTAAATTCAGTATATTACTTCATATTATTTTAAAAAATGAAAAAAAAAAAACCCTTTTAAATTGTTTTGTAAGACTAAATCAAATAATTTATTTATTCCTAAAAAAAATTGTTAATAATCAAATATACACAATTGTTACACAGAAAATTAGTTTCTTTAGCTGGAAATGTATAGTAAAGACCCATTGTACCCAAATGGCTACAACATATTTACAGATGTTTTCAACATCCATGCATGAATGAACAACATTTATAAACAACTCCAAATCATTCTTGAAACAGTATTATTTATAAAAAATGCAATAATTTTTTTAAATTCACTCACAAATTTGTATTATTCAGATAATTTGACGTGAAGCCGTTGGTAAATTGCTTATGTCACCCATTTTGGAAATGTCTCATTTTCAAAGTCACATGGTTCCTCCTTCTTTAAACGTGTAGCACATCTATTGATAATATAGAACACTGTGATTTTTCTAAATAATGATAGGAGAAATTTATGCATTTATTATAAAATTTTGGGGGTAATTTTACCTTTTGCTTTAATGTACCCAAATGGGTACTCCAGGACTAAAGAGGATAAATAAGAACTATGTAATATAAGGTTAACTATTGTCTCAACATAGCTGTAAATTAATCATTGTTCTCAAATCAACAGTATTTTATATTTAAATGTAAGTAAGACTAGCCAACTTCTGATGTAAAAGTTATTTCATTAAATAATTTATTAATAAATTATTGGCACATATACTTAATTGTTTGAAAGTGCTCTTGCACGAGAGGTCAAAGTTGCTTCAATTTCCAGGCGTCTCCATGTTATCCTATGGATCCAAAGAAGTTGCTCAGGAAGCAAGCAACTATTTTGTGTCGAAGAGTCTTTTACACCTGAAATCTTGGGAGTCACCAGCAATAGCCAATCAAATGCATTGAAATCCAAGTGATAGAAAATGTTTTTCTTGAACAACCAATGAAATGCTTAGAAAACTTAAAAATGCAGGCAATTTTTGTTGCTTGAAATTTTTACGTGTAATAGCACTTTAATGAACTACATACACATATACTGGAGTATAAAAAAAAAATCAAGGCACCAGTAGGCAGACTCTTACTTTTAAATTTTAGTTTCCTTCATTTAAATTTTATTAGGTTAAAAAAAAAAAAAAAAAAAAAACTGAGATAAAATGTCAGATTAAAAATGACTGTTAAAATTTAGTGGTAAGAGACTGTCTGCTGTTCCTAAATTTTTAGATCGCTGCACAAATAAGTTATTGTATTTTTTTTTTAAATTTTATTTGGATACGAATCGTATAATACTTAAAATATTGTAAAATTTTATGGCTAATGAATTTCAATTATAAATTAAGTAAGCTAATAAATTGAAATCTATAATAAAAAATTTGACTTTTATAGATTCTAACTATATTAATTTAATTAAATTCATAAAAATACATGTTAATGTATGTATATATTGCTTAAAAGGTGCATAAAAACCTTTAAAAAATGCATTCAAGTCCTTTTAAAATGAAGATGTTTTCAACCAAAACCTATGCATCTGCAGTTTTTTACTGATGAAAACAGCTTAAGTGTTGGTTGAAAACATATTGATTTTAAAAGGACTGTATTTTTATATGTTTTCATTCTCCTGTTAACATGCATTTTTATGAATTTAATTAGTAATCAAACTGAATTTTGCATTGAATTTTAACTCTTATTGTATATTAATTTAGCAACATAATTTAATCACTGTACTATCTTAAATTATCCTTAGGCTTTATTGAGGTGTATGTGTGATATTAAAAAAAAATTATATGCTTCAAACTTTAATTTTTTATTTAAAATTTTCAATATATCAATTTACAATGTCAATACAAATCTTTTTTTAAGCATTAAATATGGCTATATAACCTATGAGAAAACTTTGAAAAACGATGACTCATTGCTTAATAATAGCTATTAAAATACTATTTTCTTTGTCTGAAAGTAGATACCAGATGCAGATGATAAGCATTTTTAAAAAGTGTCAACATAAATTTTAAATATTTTTAAAATCATAAAATTTAATCAAACAAAAATTTCAAAGTTTATAGGGTTTTTTTCATGTACTTAAAATTTACAAAGAGGTTTTTTTTAAATGCACATAGCCTACATCTGATGTCTATTTTTACAACACATGGCGAAAACATACGAACATATGGTGATATTTTAATATTTATATTAGGTAATGAATCATTGTCCTTCAAAGTTTTCCCATAGGCTAACATGGGATTTTGTGATCAGGATGTTTCAGTGTAGCAGAGCCTTAAAATGATAGTTTAGAGATTATATACAGTATGAATGAAGTTATCTACAGAGCTTTCTGACTTATAAAAGGCTGTCTTATTTCACTTGCAAAATTTTGAGAAACACTGTCATAATCATTACATATGATAATACACTGCTCAAAACAATTAAAGGATATTGCAGTTTTAGGTGGATTTTGTATCTGGGAAACTTTTTAGCTGATTGATACATGGTCGACAGACATAGTAGGTTATATGAGAATAAATTACACATGTTTGGCAGAAAAAAATGCATTTTGTTGCGCATTTGTGTACAAAAGGAAAAAAACACAATTTGTGCATTTGAGAAAAAAAGAATAAGAAAAGGTGTTTTCTTCAAAGAAAATCATTTTCAGTAGGGGGTATGGTTTCCACGGGCGGCCAGCAACGTTAAACACCTTTGAGGCATGGACTCAATGAGGCTATTAATGACGAGTTGGGGTATTCTGCCCCACTCTTCCAGAAGAGCTCTTTCCAGTTCTTGGAGAGTTTGTGGGGGTTGTTGGCGGCCAGAAACTCGTCTTCCTAGAGCGTCCCAAACATGCTCGATTGGATTCATGCCTGGAGAACACGCTGGCCATTCCATTTGAACGATTCCTTCCTCGAAAAGGAAATCCTCCACCAGGTTTGCACAATGTGGCCTGCAGTTATCGTCCATTAAAATGAAGTTATCTCCGATTGCTGCAGCGTAAGGGACTACAATAGGTCTGAGGATCTCATCCCTATATCGGCGACCAGTCAGAGCTCCATCTCAAATGATGTAGAGGTCAGTGCACCCGTCAATGGAGATGCCACCATACACCAACACTCCTCCACCGCCAAATCTGACACTTTCGTGCACGAACGCAGGATTATTCCTACTGCCATGGTCCCTCCAGATGAAAATACGCCTATTATCCGGATGCACAGAAAAACGGGACTCGTCAGAAAACAGAATATTGCTCCATTCATTTCTCCTCCAGTTGACATGCCCGGTTGCCCACTCCCTGCAGTCGCGACGATGCCTTGATGTTAATCTAACACATACCATCGGTCGGCAAGCATACAGACTTACAGCATGGAGCCGGTTTCGGACAGTCTGAGTTGAAATCGTGGTGCCTGTAGCCGAGAGAAGGTGTTGTTGGAGAAGAGTAGCGTTCATGTTTCAGTGTCTCCGAGCTGTTAACGCTAAATACCGATCTTCATTGGGCGTTGTTGCCCATCTACGACCTTGCCCTGGTCTTCGGCCTGCACATCCACTCTCACAAAAACGGTTCCAGATCCTGGAAATGACACTTTGTGACACTCCAATGGCTTGCGCTACTTCGGCTTGAGTTTGGCCTCCTTCTAACCTATCAACAATTCTCCAAGCTTCTGAATCTGTCAAATGACTTTGCTGAGACATCGTACTCATCGAAACAAAGCAATCACTGAATGCCGATCATCCTTGTCTTCATTCTCTTTTATCCAGTTGAAAGTCAAATTTCATTCGCTGCCACTGAAGCGACGGTTTTGACGTCAAACTCAAAATTTGCATACTCCACAGTTTGAAAACCAGAAAAATTTGCATTTGTGATTCTCTTCTTCTATTTTCGGCAAAAAAAATTTCGTTTATATCTTTATTTTATGTAAAACTTCAAATATCCTTTAATTGTTTTGAGCAGTGTATATAATAACTGAAATTTAATATTGAGTTCAGAATAAGTCTTTAGGGCAGTGCATGTGATTTGAAAATTTTGTCTTTGTTGAAATAAGGGAAAGCTTTTGAGCCATGCGAACCTTCTCTTTGCTATAATCATGTTGCTCTTATAACAGTATCGTACAAACTGATTGATGCCTAGTAAAATTCCTCTCTTTCCATTAACTATAAATCTAAAAGACTTTTCATCAGTTGTTTATTCTTATTTATTTATTTTTTTTTTAAAAGTTATCCTAATATCACATTTCTTTTCAGGGAATGTAATGGTGATGCTTCAGAATCTGCCATTTTGAAATGTATGGAATTAGCATGTTCAAATGTACAACAATATAGAGAAAATAATCCGAAAGTTTGTGAAATTCCTTTTAACTCTACAAACAAATACCATGTAAGTGTTTTTGTTATTTATTTATTTAATGCTGAATTAATGAAATAAAATTTTGTTTTGTATTAACCAATTCTTTAGACAATTTATTTTAATTTTATTATTATATTGTTTATAAGTTCGATTGCATGTATTTCAATAGTACCTGCAATAAATAATTGTTGTTACTTGTAATAATGCATACAATTATTGCAGATTACCACAGTCACAGGCAAAAGAGTCTAAAAAGTGACTATTTTCCACTTGTTTCAGTCCACGCAATACGAAAAATTTTTTAAGTTATAAAGGCAAGGGAAAAAAATTCCCCATAAAGGCAACTATTTTTATTATCAAACTGTGAAAATGAAATATTCAAATATGAAAGTTTGCCACATTTTTCATTAAGATTGGCTTCTTTTAATGTCTTTCTGATTATGTTTGAGATTCATGCAAATACATTGAGAAATCAGGATCTAACAACTTATGTTGCATGTTATGCAAATATTTTGCCTCTGCCAAGCTGTGCACAGACATAATTACAGTAAAGCATCGTTTAGATGGCGTTTTAATGTGGTTCAATTTATTCCTATTATCTTTATTGTAAAAATATATCCTTTATACAATGCACAAAATCATTTATATATCTATTTTTCGACTTTGTACACCTTTACTTTTGTTTATTATCCTTGTGTATTTTAAGAACGAGCTGAATTTGCCAGCTATGAATGAATATTAATGCAGTTATCAATGCGCAAACATTACGTATCTTTTTTTTTTTTTTTCGCTCTTCACTTTCCATATTGTTTGGGCCACAGCTCTTTTTAGACATGTCTCGAAAACGTGAGTCCATCGTGGTAAAAGAAAAAATTTAAATTTTGAAAGATAGTAAAAAATGCTGTGAATTACATTGAAGCATTTAAAACTTGCTCTCTTTTTTTTTTTTTTTTGGCCAGAATACCAATGGAAAAACCTTTCAGGCCCTTGACTCATTGCACAAATCATTAATTTCATCTCATCGCCAGTCATCACGTCAAACGGCCACAGACAATTTTTCTGCAATACTAGATAAATTTATCAAAATAAATAAAAGTATGTGCATGTAAATTACTGTATTTTTTTCCCTTTATCTGATTAAATGTTTTGGTTTGTTTAATTTAGAAATTTATGTAAGTCAACATGTTAAACCTTAAAATTAAGTGAAAACAATTAATTCTAGTTTTAGAAATAAACTATATGACGTTTTTGGTAATCCCTTTGTGTCATATAATGATGCTTCACTGTATTGTGATAGTTATTGTCGTAACTAGGCAGGTGAAACACAGCAATATATATATCCAGTATACTTGTGTTTTCATGTAAATTTATTTTCCAAATTTCAAAGAATTGTTAGTTTTTTTATTTAATTGCCATCGGCCAAATCATTTGGAATACAGAAAAAGGGTAGATATATTCTTAAATCTGATGCTTTTATGCCTCAAACATTGCACTCATTTGGCACCCATTATTAACTCTTTGAAACAGGATCATTTTGGCAGGCCATGGGCGTTTTTTTCTTTTTATGCTTTTTTATGCTCCTTACACATTCAGATGTTTTTAGCTGTATAGCTGATCAAAAGGAAAAAAAAATAGATAAATCTTTTAGTTTAAAGTTGAGAATTATTAAATTGGACATTAATTTTGACTTCATAATGTGAAAAATTTACAAATTTAGGAAAAATAAACTCAGAGATTTTTCTTGTATATTAATTTTTTTTTACTGCAAATAAAATTTAAATCATTTAAATGTTTATCACTTTAAAACAAACTCAGAAATTTCAAAAGATAAAACTTTCACTCATTATGTTGGACTATATACTTTTTAGTAACAATATACATAACAAAAAATGCAAGCAATAAAAATATCACATGAGGGTAACTAACTTGATTAGCAATTTATATACAGAATTACCGTTTATACTCCTGTATAAGTCTGTTCCCTAACTTTCAAATGCAAATTCTGCAAAAAATCAAAAACCAGCATATAGGTCAACTCCCTAACTTTTTACTTCAATTTTGCACAAAATGAAACTGTAGATGTCACTTGCCAATGCAAAAAAGTAGTAAGTAAATAAAGACAAATCATTGAAAAAAAAATTTAATGATAAATTATCATTTTTATACTATTTTATTGTACATTCACATAAAAAGTCAGAATTTTGCAGTATTCGAAGGTTTTTTAAACTTGTATATAAGTTGATCCTTCTTTCCTCAATTTGCTTGCCGAAAGTTGTCAAATTCCTCGACTTATGTACAGTATATTGAAATTTTGAACACTAATGTATTTACATATTTTATAGAAGTAGTGATGTTAGTCCTGTTTAAACATAGATTGATTTCCTTTTCTGAGATTTTTTTTTTCTTTCCATCTTATTATTTACAACTTTAATAAACATTTTCTGGTGCTGTTAAATAACTTTCAAATTTCAAAATTAATTTCACATGGAATTTTCTTATTTTCATTCATCGTTGAATAATTTTCATGCATCTACATTTAAAAATTTGCAAAGATTACAAATTAATACCTCTTTCACTTGAAGGACATCACTGTACAGGGTGCCTCCAAATTCATGGACCAAATTGTAAGGGAAAATAAAGTATGCATAAAGGGACAATTTTGGTATAGTAATGTGAAGTTATGAAGAAAAGTTTTGGCATAAACAAGAAATGTAGAGGAAATTAAAACAAGTGTTTTGTTGGCATAACATTTACAGTAAATGCTATAATTTGCCACCTGCAAACATTGATACATACCTGACAGTATTTAGAAAGTGATTAGTGTAGCCTTTCAAAAGTTTCTGAAGTTTTTGAAAGTTCCAGATGTCTCATCTATGAGACACCCATTGATTTTGAAGACCTCAGTGCAAGACTTTCAGTCACTTCTTCAAATGTTCATGAAACACTTGGAGTATGTGAAAGGATATGCCAATTTCATTTACTGTAATTGTTTTGTCAATAAGACACTTTTCATTTACGATCCCACATTACTGTACAAAATTGCTTCTTTATGTGTACTTTATCTTCCCTTATAGTTAAGCCCATGAATTTAGTAACATGCTTTATTATCTTGCATTTTTTTTTTTTTTTAAACTCTGGATTTTTTAAAAAAGATATCACTTTAAATGGCACTAACAAAATTGTATACTTGCACACTGTAGATTACATCAGATGACACTGGAAATTTGTAAACTGGTAGACAGTGTTCTATTGACAAATATTCACAGAATGCTTCTCCATAAATAAGATATATCTGTAGATTGCTATGGGATAATCTGTTGCAACACATCTCAAATTGCTGTTCATTACATTAAGAATTGGAACATAAAATTTAAAAATTAATTTTGGGATCAATGAAATTGAAAAGGTATTTTAACCACAATTGTGCAGAATCAGCACTACTTTTTCATTATTCCCACTCATATGCAATTAGCTGGGAGACATCTCTTCAGAAAATGTGAGGGGGGGGGGGGGGGCTCGTTTCTTCACATGTCATATCTTTCAAGGATGCAGTGGAAGAAATATTTGAATCCAGCTCAAGAAGAAAGTCTTATGAATGGATTGCTTGTATCAGAGGAGTTGTGTTTAGCATTTTCTTGTTGATATATTTATAAAGGCAAATCCAGCATGTTGATAAACAAATGTAACAGATTTCTTCTTTATATGCATGTGTAAATTAATGATAATTAATAAACAAAAATGTTAGAGAATATATAATATCTAATATATGACATACTAAAAATATATAAATGTCAGTTTCAAATGTTTTAAAGATTTTTAAGCACATTGGCAGACAGAAAATTGGCTTTCCACATAAAATTGTGTTGATCCAGCTTAGATATCCAGTTAGAACATTTGCAGTTCTCCTTTGAATAGAAGTTAAAAATCCTTAAGATCTTTAAAACATGCATTTTGATGCTAATTTCAATACAAAAACTTGCTGTTTTATTTTAGAAAAAAATATTTTAAACCTTATTATCTTGGAATTTTTGTAACTTATATATTTCTCAAAAACCTAAAAAAAAAAATTAAGTTGAATGTTTTTTCTTCCCTCTTTAAAGTGGTTTTCTTGTAAAATTATGGATATGTTAAAAGTTATCATAACTCAACAGATAATACTTCAATTACTACAAAGTTTATGAGTTATGTTTTAATTATATATTCAAAGAAAGTAGAATATCTGTATGCTGGTTTATTGAAAAGTTTGAATTATAGTTTTAATTAACAAATTATTAACAGTTTTGGGGAATTTTCAGCATTGTTTGTCTTTTTAATACCTATAACATTTTACACTTAAAATATTCATAGTATTATCATAAAAATACAGAATGTTTGTAAATGAATATCTCAACTTTACAGGGCTATTAAATGAAATAAAAAAATTAAAGCCTTATTGTTCATTGGAAATTAAAAATAACAGTTGAAAGTTGAATTCAACCCAATTAAATGCGAGTATCCCTCTAAAAACATGAACAAAATTGAGGTGGTACAGATCTTTTGAATTCCATTATCAAAGACCATGTGTTGTTTGATTGCTACCAAATGGCATTGATAAACTTAAGACATGTATATCTCAAAGAGCCACCCCTGACATACTTTTTTTTTTTTTTTTTTTAAGTGTGGAATAAGTCATTGCACCACTTTGATATGATTCATATTTTTGGAGAGGCTCACATTGAATAGTTATAACTGTGTTAAAATTAAACTTTCAACTGTTATTTTTTATTTCAAATTAACAACAGGTTTTACTTTTTTTATTTTCTTTTAATAGCCCGGCAAAGTTAGGATATTCATTTATAATCACCATGCAGTCTCATTCCTCTCCAATATTATATTTTAAGGCACTCATAAAATGTATTTATCTTTAATATTTTTAAATTTAAATTATTTTAATGAAATAGCAATTTTTTAGTTATTTTTACAGCCTTTTTTAAAATAAAAAATTAGTTCTATATTTTATGCTTATTTGTCACATTTTTATGGTAGCTTTAAACTTACCCTTTTTAATTGTTCTGAAGGCATACAGGTGCTAAACTTTGGATGGGGAATCACAGTCCGAGCATTGCTAAAGCTGCAAATTACACCAGTATTTACTCAAATTAAAATTAAATATTGCACTACTCGAAGGAACTCCCCAAACAAAATCTGACTGTGATCATAAGTGGCTAGCATAGGAGCTGAAAATCCCTAAAATTTTGAGTATAAAAATTCAAATGTTAAAAATTAAATATTAATTTTATTATTAAGATCGAATGGAGTCTGTACAAGCGAAATGTACCTGAAAGAAAAAAAGGGAGAAAAAATACTCACCCCACTGTTGAAGGACTTATACATTTTATTTATATATCACAAAAGGGTACTGCCTGGCCAGATGTATACAAAAAAGAAAAAATCATCTATGCATTATTGTAATTCTTTGGATACATGATTATATTATTGATTTAACGATAGTTCCATTTCAATAATCTATAGTTCACAAAAGTACATAAACAGATCACTAAAAAGATGAAGCGTTCCTTAGCTACTGGAACGTCAGGAATACCTTATTTGGTATAGGTATCTAATAAAGGAGATAACTACTTCACTATTGGTCGAGCTGGAGGAATGATGGCTTATAGGGAGATCTAGAAATGTAAGGTGATTTCTTTGGCAACTGTGCTAATCGAAAAAGAAGGCAGTATTCCTTCAGGCTGGGTTGGAGGTACTTCCATGGATACAAATCTGGCTATTTTCCCAGGAACTAAGATGTTAGAGTCCGGCTGTCATCAGGAGTAACACCACTTACTGTTACCGTCTGGATCTTCCAAAAAAAAGGAGGATGACTTCATCGGCCGCTTTCCGTAGCTAGAGTTAAGATCTTTATCTGCACAAGTGAATCATTAACATACAGAGGCTGGAGAAGTACTGTAGTTTAATTCCATGAGAAATTGCAAGATCTTTATATATTTGTTGTTTTCCTTTATAGATGCGATTTTTTATATAAGAGAATTGAAAAGATGCTATCTAGTCTCTGGCCATGTAGAATCCCCCAATCAAAAACAACCGAGGGATAGGACTCAGAGAGCCCTGCCCCCAGTCGTAACGTCCACCTTCTCTCGCCACAACCGACAAACTTCCAAAAACTCATCAATTTTTGAACTGCCAGCCCAGAAGCACGCCCTAACCAGCCAATCAACAACATGGATTTTGCCACCAATCCACCATCACAAAATGTTCATAGGCAAAAGTCTTACCTCCAAACTGGGGAAATTTAACCAAAGTCAACCAATCGTGAAGTGTTCTGGAATGATCAGGAATAAATCATGACTCACGTGCTTCGCAAAATGGACGCTAGTGTGACGTCATGAAGTTGTTTTTTAGGAGGAAGACGCGGGAAACCAATATGGCTACTCGCAAGCTACGAAAACTATCGCGCATGCCATTTTCAAATGCTAGGCAAGAGGGAGCTTTATGAAATGATTAACTTCGAAAGTTACGGTCCAAAATGAAAAAAAAATCACGTTAAAGTGATTTAAATTTAAGATGAAACCCAATTATTATAATTTTAAGAGTAAATAATTAATATTAAAGTAATTTTGAAAAATATTATTTTTGGTAAATTGCTAAGCGAAATTATCGGAAATTATTATTATTATTATTATATATTTTTTATTTAGTGATTTCAAAATAATACGGTGTTTACATTGATCAAATAATAGATAAACATTAGCTTTAATGAATTTATAAAGATTTATTACTGAGATTGCTGCAATTTAAGATGTAATATAAAAGAATATTTTGGACTTTTGAATAATTTAATAATTACATTTTATAAAATAGCCATCTGTTAATTATTTTTTCTTTAACAAAAACTATAATTTCTATAAATAAAAACAATGCCTAACAACAGGTATCTTTATTAATGGCTGAATGTAAACAACTGTATTAATATACAAACATAGGTTATTCACTTTCAGCTTTTAAATTCTTCTCCATTATTCAACAAATTAAGAGAACAGGGATTAAACAAAATCCTTATCATGATCTCAGATATTCATATATATCTTTGTCTTTGTTTGACGATATAGACCTTTTGAAATATTCTATTTCCGTAGGAATATTTATGATGTTATTAAAACTGTTAAAATATATTTTATAAAAAGAAACTTTATTATCTGCAATCCTGCTTTCATTGCTACATTGGACCATATATGAGCCATTATTTAGGCAACCCTGCTCTAAATATCACTTTATATTGTGTAATATTTAATGTATGCCTTCTCTAAAAAAAAATTTAAATAATTTTTCATTTAGCTATATGAAGATTTTCATTGCTATGTTTTAATTTAAAATAAGTGTATTTCTTTAAAAATTGTTTAATTCATTTTATTTTTTTAGGTGACAATCCATGAAACTGATGATCCAAATAACCCTAGTTATTTATTATGTATGAAAGGAGCACCAGAGCGTGTTTTAGATCGTTGTTCTACAATTTATATTAATGGTAAAGAAAAAGTATTAGATGATGAAATGAAAGAAGCCTTCAATAATGCTTACTTAGAGCTTGGAGGTTTAGGAGAACGTGTTATTGGTAAGTTACATACAATGTTTTTCTGTACTACAAAAAATAACTTAGAGGACAAATAAAAATTTTTCTTTTCTTCAGATTATTATAACATTTCTCATTCTTATTGTATTTTTGTTTGTTCATTTGTGTTTCTTTTCTTTTATTTATTACTTTCATTTTGACCTTTTTTATTTCTGAAATAATATGCAATGATTTTGAAAATTAATCTTCTGTCAAAAATGTTTTATAAGTTGTATTATATTTGTAGTGTTTTAATATGTAATTTAACCTTTCTCAGTTTATTATGAATAACTTGTTATATGTCCTTATCTTTTAAAAAGCTAGAAAGTTTTACTGTTTTGTATTTTTTTAGGTTTCTGTGATTTTATTTTGCCTGCTGATAAATATCCGTCTGGTTATCCTTTTGATGCTGATGAGCAGAACTTTCCATTAGATGGCCTTCGCTTTTTAGGTCTTGTATCTATGATTGATCCCCCCCGTGCTGCTGTGCCTGATGCTGTTGCCAAATGTCGAAGTGCAGGCATCAAAGTGAGTAAGAATTTTAACAAATTTTTATGCATATGTTCTGAAAGTTCCATCTCATCTTTTCATTTTCTCAAAACTTCTTTTCATCAATCTCAGTGTAATTGCTGATTTTTATTTTACACTTCTAGTACATTAAGTTTTTTTTTATTCCTTCTTTATTTGTTTTTTTAATTATTTCTATGTTACATGTCTGAAAGAAATGTAATTTAAACTTAATAAATAAAATCAAATAGATTTCTTCTAAGACTAAATTAAATTTAGTACAATTAAATTTCTAGCTCAAATCATTGAAAATTAAGAGCACTTATCAATAAATGAAATCTGGTACTGTACTAGGAGAGTTACTCTTTCAGTGAACATGTTGCAATATTTTGCTACAGTAAATCTCAATAAAATTAATCTTTTTTATTTTGCTCATTAATTATGTTACTACAAATTCCAAATATTTCTCAATTGTATTAAAAGACAGGTTAAAAAAGTAATTATATGTAATTTGTCGTAAAATCTTCAACAGCATTCTTTCTGAAAGGTTAAAGCCATTCTTATAATTAAAAATATTCAAATAATTGTAAATGAAGTTAGACTTGCTCAGGGATTTTTTGTTTAATTATAATATATAAAATTATTATCACTTTGCATGTCTCTTGAGAAATTTCACTTCATGTGCCTCATTAGGAGTTAATAGGTTTTCAGATTAGGAAATTTCAATAACTTGCTGAAGTAGAAATACTCATTTTTCTCTATATATCCCCCCCCCCCCCCAATCCTTTTTAATAAACCAGATTAGATTACAGTGATCATTATGCTGGATATTATTTTTTAAATGCTGATTAAAGAGAGAATGCAAATTATTTAAAAAAGCTTTTTGAAAAAAATACTTTAAATTTTTGTGCTACTTAGTACAATTTTAAATTTATTGAATAATAAATTCACTAATTCCCTTTTGAGTAATTTGGTATCTAGATTTCATAATACTTTGCATATTGCATACTGCTGTTTTGTCTGCTAAAAGGGAGAATTTAAATTCTTTTTTTTTTTTTTTTTTTCATGTGAGTTTTTTGGTTAAATAGTATAACTACAATATTTAATCAGAGTTATATTTTGACACTTCACAGATGAGTGGCAACCGAGAATGCCAAAATTAAAATGTTGGAAAATATGAGAAAAAACTGATTTAATCTTTTTTTTTTTTAAGTTATTATTTATAAGAAGCAAAGGGTGCTTTGCCAACTATCTAGCTGTATCCATTTAAGGAAAAGTTATCCTTACTAATATTATAAATCGCAAAGTGAGTTTGTTTGTTCCGCTTTCACGCCGTAACTACTGAACCGATTGCTTTGAAATTTTGCAGACGTAAAGTTAGAAGTCCGGATTAAATAATAGGGTACTTTTTATCCCAGAAAAAATTGATATTCCTGAGGGAAAACAAAAATATAGTTTGCTTGACGGATGGATTGGAGATGGCGCTGTGTGTCATTTAAAACAAGATAAAATAATGCGATAGATGGTGCTGGGTGTTTTTAAAACGTGGTAACGATGTGCAGTAGCTGTATAATAGTTACGTTAGGTTAGTTTATTCTTTTTTCTAGGTAGATATCTAAAGTAGTTATTGTTTTTTCGATAGGTAATTATGTCGCTTTGTTCGTCGTTTAGCTTGTTATAGTTTAGTTTGGGATTTTAGTTTAGTTTAGGTTTATAGTTTACTCATATTTTCACAATGCCTCGCAAACGTAAATGTAATTCGTCGAGCACCTCATCTAAAGCTCGGGCAATGAAAATTGCCCAATATCAAGAATCGTCTCCGTGCTGAATTAAGAAGGCGCGAACAAGCAGAGCGTCCGGTTGCTTCGAGAGCTGCTGAGCTACCATCTCAGCACCAGCAAAGACTTGAGGAGCAAGCTGCTCGCCAAGCTTCTTTGAGGGCTTCTGAGAATGATATTCGTACTCAAGTCCGTTTATCGCAACAGGCTCAACATCAGACAGCACTAAGGGCGTTAGTCACCTCTTCAAATGCAGCTATGTTTGGAAGAGCAAGCAGAAAGACAAGCTGTTTTGAGAGCTAACGAGACGCCCCTTGAAACACAGTTTCATTTAGAGGAGCAAGCAGAAAGACAAGCCGTTTTGAGAGCTAACGAGACGCCCCTTGAAACACAGCTTCGTTTAGAGGAGCAAGCAGAAAGACAAGCTATTTTGAGAGCTAATGAGACGCCTCTTCAAACGCAACAATCATGGCCGGATTAAGGGGGGGGCTAAGGGGGCTGCAGCCCCGGGCCCCAACCAGTCAGGGGCCCTCAGCAGAGGCTTAAGTTGTACCAAAGTTTCGTTTACAACAATTACAGAGGTGTAAGAGCTGCGCGAAATCGCCGTTTTTTTTTTTTTTTTTTTTTGCAACTTAACTTGAATTACCATTCGACGTCATTGCTGTCTGTATCTCCGAAAATTTCTAGGTTTAAAAAAAATGGCGAAGAAAACGAAACGAAAAGAATCGCATAAAAAAGCGCGAAATTCGTCAAAAAAAGAACGGATTTAATCAAGATCGCGGAAAAGCGCAATTTCCTTCAAAAGGCCGTGGAAAAAGCCTTAATTTCGTCAAAAGGTCTTGGAAAAAGCGCGAATTTTGTAAAAAGGTCACGAAAATAGCACGAATTTTGTCGAACGGTCGCGGAAAAAATGCGAATTTCGTCAAAGGATGACCCAAAAAACAGCGATTTTGGCAAAGAATCGTAAAAAAACGCGAATTTCATCAAAAAGAGGAAGGAAAAACGCAATTTTCTTTAAAAGATCGCAGAAAAAGTGCAAATATAATCAAGAGTTCACAGAAAAAGAGCAAAATTTGTCAAATCATCGGGAAAAAACGCAAATTTTGCGAAAGAATAGCGAAAAAAAAAAAAATGTGAATTTTGTCAAAGTGTGGCAGGAAAAGAGAATTTCTTGAAAAGTTGTTCTCGGGGAAAAGCGCAAATTTTGTCAAAGGATCGCGAAAAAACGTGAATTTTGACAAAGAACCTCGGAAAATTGCGAATTTCTTCAAAGATTCGCCAAAAAAACGTAAACTTTCAGAAAGAAGGGCGAAAACAACGTAAATTTTGTCAAAGTGCAGCAGAAAAGTGAGAATTTTTTTTAAAGTTCGTGGGAAAAAGCGCAAGTTTAGTCAAAAGATTGTGGAAAAAGAGCGAATTTTGACAAAGAACAGCTAAAAAACGTGAATTTCGTCAAAAGATTACCGAAAAAATGCGAATTTTGAGAAAGAACCGCGAAAAGAAAGTGCGAATTTTGTCAAAAGGATGCAGAAAAAGCACAAATTTCATAAAAAATTGCGAGAAAAGTGCAAATTTAGTCAAAAGAGCCAAAAGTGTCGCCGCCGAAAATAAGCGAATTTTGACAAAGAACCGAGAAAAGCGCGAATTTCATCAAAAATTGCCGATAAAACGCGGATTTTGACAGAAATCCGCAAAAAACACGAATTTCGTCAAAGGATGGCAGAAAAAGCGCAAATTTCTTGAAAAGATCGCGGGAAAAGCACAAATTTAGAAGGGAGCGAAGTTTGTCAAAGAGACGCGGAAAAAGTGTAAATTTCTACAGAGGATCGCTTGAAAAAAACGCGAATTTCGTCAAAGAATCGCTGAAAAAAACATGAATTTTGGCAGAGAATCGCTGAAAAAACGCGAATTTCATCAAAGAGTGGCAGGAAAAACTCAAATTTCGGAAAAAGATCACAGGAAAAGCACAAATTTTGTCAAAAGGTTGCGGAAAAAATGCGAATTTAAAAACACAATTAAAGATAACAAAGAAAAAAAATGATTAACATTATACATATTCAAAATCTAAGATTTGTATTTTAGGATTAAAAAAACAAAACAAAGGTGTGTGTGTGTATTTGAGGAGGGGGTGACATTCAGTATCGTGGTAGGAGGCTTAAGATTTCCAATAGCGTAAGGGGGGGGGGCCCAAAATTCCCAGTAGCCCCGGGCCCCAGAAGTGCTTAATCCGGCCCTGGCAACAACGTTTAGAGGAGCAAGCTGGGCGACAGGCAGCTTTTAGAATGGCGGAGACTCCAGAAGAGTCTCTGGCGAGAAGAACCGCGCATGCAGAAATGCAAGCTGAACGGCGTCGAGCTTTCATGAGAAATACTTGGTCTGTGTTTAATAATACTGCATTTGAATACGATCCTTTGATTGATTACAAAAACCATTCCTTGGTTATCATCGGGTTAATGAATAAAAAATGTAGGTTTTGTGATGCCCTTAAATGGAAGGACGAAACGGCAGGTCTCTGTTGCGTCAATGGGAAAGTACGTATTCCTGCATTGGATGCACCAGAAGAACCCCTCAAAACTCTTCTTTTATATGACTCCGATGAGTCACAGCGCTTTTTAAATAGGATTCGAAAATATAATTCCTGTTTCCAGATGACATCTTTCGGGGCAGACCGGGAAATAATCATGCCTGGATTTTCACCAACTTTCACTACCCAGGGCCAAGTTTACCACAGGATCGGTTCTATGCTTTCCGCTGCCAATGAACAGCATAAATTTCTTCAGATATATATCATGGGAGATGAAGATAATGAAGCAGATCGGCGATGTCAGTACATTCAAGGAGTTGAGAGGGAAATCGTACTAAAAATCCAAAGAATGTTGCATGAGCACAATCGACTTCTTAATACTTTTAAAACGGCGTTAGACCGCATGCCTCATGAACAATACAAATTGGTTATTCACGCAGATCGCACTTCGCACAGAGAACACGAGAGACGATTCAATGCGCCTCTCATCAATGATGTTGCTGCAGTGGTTTGTGGTGACTTTTCTTCATCATGCGACATCGTTTTCCGAGCGCATGATAATACTTTGACATGCGTACCCGATACTCACAAGTTCTTTGACGCCCTTCAGTATCCCTTGATTTTCAGCAAAGGCCAAGAAAGTTATCATTTTGAGCTGTCATTAATTAACCCAACTACAGGTCAACCCATGCCTAATAAAAATTATCCTGTATGAAGTTTTATGCTTATCATCACATGATGTTACGTGAGAATGATTTTAACTTGCTGCCCCGTTTCAGGCAAATTTTCCATCAGTTTTTAGTGGACATGTGGGTTAAAACCGAGAGCGAGCGCCTCCGTTATATAACTCTTAACCAAAAAAAAATTATGAGCTGAACAATACATTCACCTGCAAGATTCAGTAAGTAACGATGCCATTGTAAATCCCAGTGATTTAGGAAAGATGGTTATTCTCCCATCAACTTTTATCAATAGCCCGCGCTACTTTCACGAATGTACGCAAGATGCTTTTGCATACGTACGTGCTCACGGCCGTCCCGATCTCTTTGTTACATTCACCTGTAACCCATCTTGGAAGGAGATAACCGATGAGTTATCTCCTTCCAAGCCAATCCTTAATGCCAATCCTCCTTAATGCCAGGTCAGAAACCAATTGACAGACACGACTTGATAGCGAGAGTATTCAGATTAAAAGTACAGAAATTTATGGGTGTCATTATCAAAGGTAAAGTATTTGACGACGTGCAATGTTATATGTACTCCATCGAATGGCAGAAAAGGGGGCTGCCACATGTTCATATTTTGATTTGGCTCAAGGAGAAATTGCGACCTACCCACATTGACAATCTGATTAGCGCTGAAATTCCTGATCCTACAGAAGATAAGGAGTTGCACGACACTGTGGTTAAAAACATGATGCATGGTCCCTGTGGCATTCGTAACTCTATGTCACCGTGTATGAAGGAGAGGAAATGCACAAAAAAGTACCCGCGATCACTTATAAAAGACACTATCCACAATGAACAGGGCAATCCGTTATACAGAAGATCACCTAAAGACGGGGGCCGAACGGTTACTATCAAATATATTTGTAAATATATTAACAAAGGAACCGATCAAGCCGTGTTCAATTTTATACAGGAAGCTGGATCGTCTGTCATAAACGAAGTGCAAGCTTTCCAACAGGGGCGCTATGTAAGCAATGAGGCAGCATGGCGACTTTTAGGATTCCCATTACATGAAAGGCAGCCCACTGTCACTCATTTGGCCGTGCATTTAGAAAACGGACAGCGTGTGTATTTTAATGAAAGCAATTTTCATGATAGGATGGCGTCTCCACCAAAGACAACACTGACCGCATTTTTCCATCTTTGCCAAATCGACCCATTTGCAAAAACTGTTAGTTTAACATTACGAAGACGTAATGAATTGGGGTTTAAATTAGCAGAATGCTAAAGTACAGTGGAGAGCGTTATTACTGATTTTATCAAACCCCCCAAAATTAAATTATGTTAACTATGGTAAATAAAGATATTGTTAATTTAAATTAATGTTTAAATTAAATGTAAATACTTTAAACAAAAATAAAGATAACATATTTAAAAATAAATATCCATTTATTAAATTTCAATATATATTCAACAGAAACATATTTAATCCATATCATAATAAAACAACAATTAAATCCTTTAAAATCTTTAAATAATATAACATTTACCCATAGAATTAATTTATTTATAGAGGAGAATATTAGAACGAAAAAGACTAGACTCACGACATGATTGCTTTTATGCATATTAACAGCCACAATCCAGGACATTGATGCAGAGGTTTGATCCATTCCTAGGAAGATCTTACTACTTCATTAAAGGAAGTGCTTTACCTTAGAAATGGTCTGACACAAGAAAAATACACCTGTCCTTATCATCGGCATACTTAAGCTTCTATGGAAATTACACAACAGTAAGTCTCTACTTGAGAATCTGACGATTACCAGTTCAGTCGGGAAAAGAGGTTTACATAAACTCCGATGTTACTCCTCCCAATAAACTCTTTAAATCGCCCTCAAGGCATTTAAAATAAAAAACAAGGCTCGTCAATTCACCTCAGGAGACATCAGCCAAAGCTCTTTATAACATCAAGATGACTCACATTAAAAAGTCCTTTAATTAGGAAGACAAACTTAAAAGCAGGAACTCAGCTGAACTATAATCATCTTAAATGTTTTCCATACTGACCAGACAGCCGACAAAACTTTACTCAAAACATTAGAATGACCGAACAAACAGCGATGGATAGAAAGCGTGAATGAACTGATAAGAACCTGCCCGCTATTCTATTTATATCTTACCAGCAGTCTAAAACGAAACTCTACGTATGACAGCCCATCCTTCTACCAGTTTCCAGAACGTCATATGCAAAACTAAAGATGACGTGGATTGCGATACGATCTAGATCGCAATGCCATCTGTTATTGCTTCTATGAGTTACTCAATTAAACAACTGGGATTAGACCGGGAAATACGTACGGAAGTTTAATGTGTTGCCGGTGTTTATAAAGAACAGACAGGTGGTTTTAGAAACAAGTTTCTTTTAAATTTATTAACTAAAGAATTATACTTTATAAGAAAATGACTATGTTTGAAAAAAGGTAAGTTAAATTTATTCAGTTACTTTAATAAAGTTATTTTAAAAATAAACTATTGAAATGATTTGTTTTTAAAAGATTATGACAGCTATGGTAAGTTAAATAGAAGTAATTAACATATGGAAATAATTAATATAAGTACTTAATAAATGAATTAATGAAGATATTTAATTTGAGAAGTATTATAAATTAGTGCAAGGGTGATAAGAAAAAGGTCCTACTATTTCTGACAAAAACCCTTTTGTATTCAGAGGTTCCCCGATACTATACATGGAATGCCTGTAGAAAAGAGTGGAAACGTCGCATTCAAGGCACCCCAGTAAAAAACTGGCCCGGGGTAAAATCAGGGGATGCTCTTGGTCGTGTATATACTATTCACATGTGCAATTTTGAGTGTTTTTGTTTAAGAATGCTTCTGCACCATGTTCGTGGACCAAGTAGCCACAGGGACCTTAAAATTGTGAACGGTCAAGAGTGCGCAACATACAAAGAGGCATGTGAAGTTCTTGGTCTGCTGGAGAATGAGAATCATTGGGAGAAAACCATGATCGAAGCAGTTCAATGCAGATCACCTACAAAAATAAGAGAGTTGTTTGCAACCTTGATCTCAACCTGCGGTGTTTCTAATCCTCAACAGCTATGGGAAAAATATAAAAATGATATGGCAGAAGATATTTTAAAAAGATTGCAGATGACACATCCAGACATCACATACAATGATTTTATTTACAACGAGGCTCTCACTAAAATAGAAAATAAAACTATGGAAATAATTGGTAAAAAATTGAGTGAATTTGGAATGACTAGCCCACAACGATCAGAAGAAAACGTAACTGACATCGCCAGAGAGCTAGATTATAATGCTACTATACTGCAACAGCAAGTAAATGACATGGTCCCACAATTGTTACCTGAGCAAAAAACTGTATTCGACGAAGTAACATGCTACATAGAGTCAGGGAATAGCGCACTTTTCTTTCTTGGTGCTCCGGGGGGCACTGGAAAAACTTTTTTGCTGAATCTTTTTTTGACTCATGTCAGAAAGGATAAAAACATTGCAGTAGCCGTTGCTTCCTCTGGAATTGCTGCCACGCTGCTAACTAGAGGACGAACTGTGCACTGCGTTTTGAAACTGCCTCTAAATCTTGCTCAAGAGGAATCCCCAATCTGCAATTTTAGTAAAAATAGTGGTCGGGCCGCGATGCTGCGCCAGTGTAAGCTGTTAGTTTGGGATGAGTGTACCATGTCGCACAAAGGAGCTATTGAAGCTCTCAATAGGACTTTGCAGGATATAAGGGACTGCAAAAGCATAATGGGAGGATTGGTAGTTTTATTAGCAGGTGACTTCTGGCAAACACTGCCACTCATACAAAGGGGACTCCAGCAGATGAAATAAAAGCTTGCCTAAAATCGTCCAAGTTGTGGGACCATGTCATAAAGTTTCAATTAACCACAAGCATGCGAGCGGGATTATTCAACGACATTCAATCGGGCCATTACGCGGAAACACTGTTAAAAATCGGTGATGGGAAAATGACAGTAGATACAGAGGGAATGATAACTTTAATGGAAGAGTTTTGTAATGTTGTGGGCAGCGAATCGGAGTTGGTAGCAAAAGTTTATACTGACTTACACAATCATATAAATGATGACCAATGGCTCTGCGAATGTGCAATATTGGCACCAAAAAATGAAACGGTCACTAAAATAAATGAAAATATTTTGAATCAAGTTATGGGAGAAAATACTGAATATTTATCTGTAGACACAGTGATAGAAACAGAACATAGTACCTCATATCCTGTGGAGTTATTTATCTGGGGTGCCTTCTCATAAATTAAAACTAAAAGTAGGTGTTCCGGTGATGCTCTGCGTAATCTCGATGCCCCTAGACTGTGTAATGGTACCAGGCTGCGTGTCACTCAGCTTGGGCAGAACATTATTACAGCCACTATTTTAACTGGCGCAGCAAAGGGTGAAAGTGTACTCATTCCTCGGATTCTGATTATTCCAACAGACCTCCCATTTCAATTTAAAAGACTACAATTTCCTATAAGGATTTCATTTGCAATGACCATTAATAAAGCACAAGACCAAACTCTAAGGGTTGCTGGAGTACACTTGGAAAAACATTGTTTTTCGCATGGTCAGCTCTATGTAGCGTGTTCGCGGGTTTCCAGTGTCCAAAATCTGCATGTTTTTGCTCCACAAGGGAAAACATATAATATAGAGTGCCATTCAGTTTTGGTTTAACAACTAATTGTATCCAGCGTTACATGGCGCTTCTTACATTTTTCCGTGGAAATGAGAAGTTTTCTTATAGTTGTGCTTTATACCGCAATATAACTGAATTCCACGCGGGCGGAAAGCTAGTTCTGTATAAGTTTTAATATAAAATGACACTTGCACTATATTAATTAATAACTTTGGTATGTTGATATTGTTTTTATAAAATAATTTCTTTTGTTCGATTTTATAAGAAAAGTTTTTCTTTTTCCATTTTGAGAAAATTAATTTATCCTTGATAATGCATATTTTGTGATTTGTATAAATTTTAATTTTTCTTCTTGTGATTTAGGTTATTATGGTTACTGGGGATCATCCTATCACTGCCAAAGCCATTGCCAAAGCCGTAGGTATTATATCTGAAGGAAATGAAACTGTTGAAGATATTGCCCAGAAAAGAAACATTCCAGTTGAAGATGTTGATCCTAAGTGAGTTTTTAATGTATTTTAAATGCCATGTTTATATATTTCAAAAGGTCAATGCTATTAAAGATATAGGACTTTATTCTGATATTAATTCTTCATGTGTAATTCATCTCTTTTTAATCATGTTGCCTAATGTGGATATCTTTCTTTTCAGTGAGGCTAAAGCAGCAGTCATTCATGGGTCTGAACTTAGGGATATGTCACACGAGCAAATAGATGATATTTTGAAAAATCACACAGAAATTGTTTTTGCCAGAACTTCGCCTCAACAAAAATTAATTATTGTAGAAGGTTGCCAGAGACAAGGAGCAATTGTTGCTGTAACAGGTGATGGCGTGAATGACTCTCCTGCCTTGAAAAAAGCTGATATTGGTTAGTATAAAACTGTCTTTTGGAACCAAGTATTTTCAAGGTAATAGGGAGAGAGAGATATTGCATTCAATGGTGTTAGCAATATTTTTTGTAAGCATGATAAACTAACATCCAGTATTTGACAGTGTTCATGCTATAGGTGCAGATTCCCAAAATTTTTAAGGAGCTTAAACCCAAAGATTCCAGTTGCTATCAGGGCTTAATTTCTAAGAAAAATTAAGGAACTACAGAAAAATGGCACGACATTCATCAAAAACTCGCTAAAAAACATGATTTTAGGGAATTGCTAAAAAATTTTTAAACATTATTTTTGACAATGAATCGCAAAAAAAAAGGGATTTTCATAAGAGGATTGTGGAAAGGGATTTTCATCGTCACGTTGCATTTTCAACATTAGGTGCTCACGAGAAAAAATGTAAAATTTGTCAAAGGATGGGGGCTTAGAATCAAAAATTAGTCACCAAGTCTAAATATCTAGTGACCATGTAGCAACTGGCGACCATGAATCTGTACTTATAGTCCATGCATGTTGCTAGAGAGATGTGCTCTTCCTCTCACTCTCTGAGATGCACACACAGGTTGATGACTTTGTTGATGCCAGTTCTACTTCATAAATGTTCATGCATAAAATATGCATATTGGTGTCATATACAATAAAACCTCTGAATATAAAACATTTTGAGACAATGGAATTTGTCTATTATTGAGAGATAAAAGCACCTAGACCAAAAAAAATACTTGCTTAGTAGAAGTGTCAGTAATGATTTCCTTATTATAAATATTACATTTTATGCAAAATCTTCTTCTCCTTGTAACAGTATTTATAATGCAGATCTGTTATTGGAATTTTATTTTGGAATGTTATATAGCAAAAGCAACACATAACACAAAAAATTCAAAAATTGAAATTGTAAATGTCATTCAAATAATATACCTCACACATGCTTATCTTCTATAGGTGTTGCTATGGGTATTGCTGGCAGTGATGTCAGTAAACAAGCAGCCGATATGATTCTTCTGGATGATAATTTTGCTTCAATTGTTACAGGTGTTGAAGAAGGTTTGTTTTCTTTTTTTGTCCGTAAAAAATATGATATTGAAAATAATTGTTGCCTGGTGAAATAAGTTTAAATGAATGATGAATTAAATTTTTGTAATATTCTTTTCAGGTCGTTTAATCTTTGATAATTTGAAGAAGTCAATTGCCTATACTTTAACTAGTAATATTCCAGAAATTTCTCCATTTTTATTTTTCATTTTGGCTGATATTCCTTTACCATTAGGAACTGTTACAATTCTTTGCATTGATTTAGGTACAGATATGGTGAGTTTTGTTTCTTGAATTTTTAAGTAACATTGTACTTAGGTGCCAAATGATCTTTTGCTTTATTTATTTTAGATACTATAAAAAAGAATTGCTGGTATAAATATTATATATAATTTCTAACTTTCTTGTTGTTATTTTTAAGTGGAAGTTAAAATTAAATTTTGAAGTGTAAAATTAATTAAAATTAGCTTCAGCAATGAAATCATGTTTTTATTGTTCATGTCAGATCCAAAGTAATATGTGAGTAATGATAAAATATAAATATTAAGAAATTTAAAATAGATTATAACTTAACTTACATGAAAATTTTTATCATAAATTACAAGAAGCAGTGCTTTTGGAATGTAACATCAAGATTTTATTCTACTTTATAAATAATCAGTTTTGTCAAGTATTATACATAATGTACAGAAATTGCACATTGACCTGCTTTTACTACACTACACATTATTTGCTAAAAACTATACTTTTTCAAAATTTTTAAGAAGAGATACTCTTTTTTTATCATGTTCTTTTTTTTTTTCATTTTTCAACATGTAGAAATACTTAAGTAGGAATTTTATTATAATTTAAAATATATATTGTACAGAGAGTTTTGCATACTCTCTGAGACATTTTAAATAAAATTATTCAATTTATGTTTTGGCTAAAATTAATATTTTGTTATATAAAATAAAAAGGCACATTTTATTCAGTTAATGTTTTTCAAATAAATACTATCTTGTAATATAAAATAAAGACATTTTATTCAGTTTAGAAAAAAATTTTAATTTAGAAAAAAAAAAATAATAATAATCGAGATATGCATATTTGTGTTTTTGTGTTTTTATTAGCAAACTCTTTCTTTGTCTGTTTGAAGTTTTAATGTTTCATACTTTAACTCTTTGAAAACAAAATACTTCTGTTACTTAAATGTTGAATTGACTAAATGACACCAGGATTTCTTAACATATTTATTTCCAAACGAGTAAATCTTTCTTTCACATGCATTGCAAACGCAAAATTTTGGTATCATTGGTGACATTTGGCAATTAAAATTAAGTGAGATATGTAATATCTGATCACACTTCATGGGATTAGTGTGCTTCATAAACTAAAATTAATTATAATATTATCTTTAAAATTTTTCTATTTTGAATGTATTCATAATTTTACTGATTACATTTTAACATTGCACATTTTATTAGCTTAAACTACACATTAGTACTCACTAAAGTTAGAAGCTCTGACTATGTAATTTTATTTTAATATGTATTATATATAAAGTAGTACCTTTATGCAAACTTTTAATTGCAGTTGAATTAATATAAAATTCAGTTTGATATAGGCACCTATTTCAATATTTTATGGATGGATTTTTAAGGAATTTTTAGTCAGTATATTTCAAGTATTAAATAGGGTTTTCAAATGCTGTTAATTTAATGCATGCTTTGTTCTTATATTGTTCTCTTTTGTGGTGTATATATTTTGTGTTGTATTCTATTGTGTAATGCTTAAAGCATGAATGTAATTAATTCAACTATCCTTATAAAATTTCCTGCAGAGTTCATGCCCTTTCATTCAGTTTTGCTTAATCATCAAAAAGAACCAGACATTTTGTAGAGCAAATTTTAAATATCTTTAAACCATACATTAAATTCACTTTCTATTGAATATTTAAATATAGCTTGTTTCTAAATTTTTGTCATGGCTCTTAAAAGATTGTTCTAAGCAAGGATTTTTTTTTTATTAGTTTTAATTGCAAATTTAATGCAAACAAGTTATGTATCTTTTTAAAAAAATAATTAGCATTTCAGAAAATTTTATTAAATTGTCATCATTTAAGTTAGATATGTATTAATTTCAACTTAACTGGAAGTTTAGGAAGTTATTACAGAAAGAAGACAAGTGTAGTGTGATATGACCATAACCTTATTAGTCTGTTTGTTAAAGATTATTAAACAGAGCTTTAATCGATTACATTGTGCATGGGATGATGTAAATTGAGTATTGGATTAGTCGTGTTAAGGTTTTCCCATGTGCCCATTAAAAAATAAAGTAATATTTTTGACATTTTCTTAGTTAAAGATGCAGACCAAATTCATACTTTAATCTTAGCAAAAGATTATACTAGAATTCTGATTTGAAGTTATTTTACTATACAGAGTGGGTTTGACTTAACATCATGGAAAAAAAAGGGGGGGGGTAAAACTCTTCAGTTCCGAAACTAAAATAATAATACAAATATTTATTCATTGTTTTTTCCCAAACAAACAAATTGACATTGTAAAGTGTAAATTAATGCAATCAAAAATTTAAGAGCTTTAAACAAGTAAATAATCTACAAATCCTTCAAAAAAAAAAAAAAAAAAAAAAAAAAGATTTAATTTAAATACTTAAAAATATTTATAACTTTCTTGGTCACACTATTTTTTGGTCATATTTATGGTCATAGGCATTTTGCAAAATCAGATAAAAATATCATTTATTTTATGAGGGATTCAGCTTAAATGTAGGCATTTATTTGTTTGTTTTCAATGCAAAAAACATTCAACTATTTAAAAATGATGTAAAAGTGTTAAAAAAAAAAAAAAAAAAAAAAAAAAAAATCAAGCAATTTAGGTTTTAAGCCGCTATCAGATACACCAACATTTAGTAAGACTTTTGAGCCAACACTCTATTTCCTCCAATTTTCCGGGAAATATCCTCCCAACTCCCAGTGTAATAGCAAACTGCAATGTCTCCCAGACTTTTTCCCGCACGTTCAAAAAAATCTGGCTTAGCTTAGATTTTTCATCCAACATCGAACGTTTCAACGAATCAGAGGTAAGCGATTGATACGAGTAGGCGATAAATGTTAACGCCTGGCACGAGTAGAAACTGGTTTTACGGCTTTTCCTCCGAATTTTTCAAAGACAGTTGCAAACCTTTGTCCCCCTTTGAATGGGAAAATGTTGGAGTTAAAATCCGCTGAAAAGTTTGTCTCGCCTAAAGTCCATTTGTCTAATAGCAGCTTTATAAGTAAAAGAACAGAGGTCTCCAAATGGGAACCCAAGGGCCAAAGCGGTTGAGATAATTCAATACAATGACTGTATCTTTCAGGGAAATAATGTATCAAAAGCTTTTTTTCTGATTAATTAAAAATAACCTATATTTTGAAACATGCATAAAAGTCCCTATCTATTGCAATTTTTTTTTAAATTTATTTTACATCTTAAAAAATTTATATGTTGTTACAGAAAAAATAGTTACTTTTCATTTTACTTTGTGCAGATTCCTAATGATTATACTGTTTTGAGTATTAATTTTATGACAAATATTTTCACATATCTGTATTTATTAACCTCAACATTTAAAAATATGTTTTAAATATTTTTAGATGTGAAAAATTCATGCATTAAAGAGTTGCAGAACTTGTAATAAAATGTTAATGTTTGCACTAAATATTATATCATCCTTTAGTCTCATGATTTTTTTTTTTTTTCTCATTCAGACTTCTATTTATTATTATTATTCCAGTTCTTCTACACACTTCTTGGCCATGTGTCAAGTAAGCAATACAAAAAATATTTTTTTTCAGATTAATACATTATGAATTTAAAAAACATACAATCTTCTGTTATCTTTTTTTTTTTTTTTCAAAATGAAAAACTATTTTTTTTTGCTTTAAGGGGATCTCTGCTTCTATGAATCCTCCATTTAAAATAATTTTGAAATATATACATGAAGGTTAAAAGTAAATGGGAGTACATGAAGAGCCCTGATCCCTCCACAACAAAAAATTCTTTGTCTTCTTTATCATCAGTGGCACCAACTTATGTGGAGCCCAAGCCACCCACCCAATAATTTGCTCTTCCAGTCCATCCAATTTAGATTATTATAGTTTTTGCTTATTCATTTTTAAATTGCAAAAAAAAAAAAAAAAAAAACTTCCATTAAAAATAATTTTGTTCGAAAATATGGTAAGGGTAGCAGTAACAAACATGTAGAACCCCTCCCTGTCACACATATGACATTTCTCAAAAAAGTATACTGCTAATTTTTTTCTCAAAAGAAAAATTTTCTGCATATTTTACCAGTGAGTATAAAAGAAGTTAGTTAAGATTCTTAGTGAGTACTGGTCAATAACTATTTAATTTATGCCTTTTTGCCATCCATAAAGTACTTAGGTGATTGCTCAAAGGGTGTGTTTGTGAACATTCTTTATATTTAAAACTGCAAACAGGCACATTTCTCTTTCTTTAAAATGTACTTACTACTCCACAGTGTTGTGCTAAATCCCATTAAGCCCCTTCTCAGCTTGACTGAGCAAAAAATAATGGAAAGCAATATAGTTAAGATAAGTTGATACTATATCTAGCAACGAAACTAGGATGCAATGTGTAGAAAAAAACCACTTCCAGGCAGCATATTAGAATGTGTGTCAATGGATCTTTTATGTGATAAATTATATTATAATCAAGTTTAAGTGTTACTGTCTCTGTATAAAAAAATTAATAATGAATGGTTACAATGTACAGATATATTTCACCAAAAATTTATCTGTAAATGCATTCCGGCTCGTCTTTTTTATGTGTTTTAGTCAAATTTTACAGTCTAAATTAGCAAATAAATGCATACAAAAAAAGGAAGGCTGTTTTCAAAAAAGAGATTAGTTATTTTCTGATACATTGTCAAATTAATTTATTATCTTAAATGCATAAAAATCTCTGCGTTCAGAAACTAGAAATCAAATTGCTTAAATTGAAACTTCTCTCCGGGTGCAGTTTTTCTCTTTGCTAAGTATCGATTTTGTAGCAAACTAAAAAGGGTAACTAAAAACTTATATATATTACTTTCATTTGTGTGTGTGCTTGTGCTTTATTACGCATTACTTTAATTGACAGCAAAATGAAAAAAATGTTACATAGAAAAGTACATGAAATTTTAAGTTTAAAAGCTAAACTAAAAATAGTGGTCATAGCCATTTTTAAGAAGAAGAAAATCTTTTATTTTCTGTCTAAAGATATAAAGCTGATGTTTTGTTTTTAATTGTAATTAATTTGTTACAGTTTATTTGCCCATAGCACTTAATGGATTTACATTAAATACAAAAAACATTATCTATTTAATAACATCTGATCTAGTTGCATCAGTGATTTGATGAAACTTTTAATGAAATCTTTTACACTATTACCACCAATATAACATATTGGTGCACATCATTGCATTCAGAAATAAATACATAAATAAAATAAAATGGATTAAATATACAATCATATTCTCACTGTAAAATCAAAGAAATATTGCGTTAAATTTATACTGACATTTCTTTCTAAAACAAAAAATACTTTTATTCTAATATATTTAAAAATGAGATTTCACGTATTTAGTTACACAGAATAAATTATAAAATTGAAATATCAGAAATACTCTTTTCTATAACGTAGAAAAAAAGGCGAATATGTGGAGATTGGTGATTATAAAATTTCGGCAAAAGTAAGTAAAATGTTGCTTTGAAATCTAAAAATGATTTTATATTTATATATATTGCTTTCTAGTTGCCATCTTGAAATTTCAGGTTACCCATCGGGACCTAGCAATCAGAAATTCACATCCTAACTATTCATTCTTCAACATCAGTTTTAAAAATATTACAAAGAAAAAGCATGAACTCTTTCAAATTATGCTTTCTGTTTCTTAGCTTGTCTCTATTCTGTGTTTCTGTTGCTCCTAACTCTGTGGTTCTTCCTTCTTACTCAACATAGGTTCCAGCTATTTCACTTGCATATGAGCATGCAGAATCTGATATCATGAAACGAAGACCACGTGATCCTAAACATGACAAATTAGTCAATGAGAGGTAAAGGTGTTGCAATAATTTAAAGCAAGAATTTTTCGTGTAGAGCACTTGCAATTTTAAGTGCTTGCAACATATGTTTTGTTAGTTTTGCAAACTGCATGCTCCCTGGATATGCTGTGTTTGAGTATATATCTTCACTGCTGCATTTCTGAATTAACCTTTTTATCTTTTTAATATTTCTGCTTTTGGCTTTAATTTCTTGCTTTTTTTTTTTGTGCATGCTTTCATATTCTGTTTTTTTTTTTTTTTTTTTAATTAGCTAATTATTTGCATATTTTATTCTCAAAAGATATTATTGGGTTAACCCAAAATTAGGGTTATCTTTGCAAACCGATATCAGTAAGTTTGATTTGCTTTATATGTATATAAAACTAACAAAGTTACAAAATTCAGGAATTAGATATCTTTTAATTACGATGTAAATACAACTTTATTTTATCAATGAGTGTTTCTTATGTACATAATTGCTTGAAAAATCTGACTTACAGCTTTCTAATCATAAGAACTTATTTGAAATAGCAGTAGATACCTTGCAAAAACGTACTTTGTATTATTAATTCTAAAAAATTTTGTAAGTTCTAGAAAAAAAAAAAAAAATTGGGAACTTTTTCTTATTTTGCTGATATTAAAATTTCATATTAGACTCTTAATTCTGAGTCGACCTCTAAAGTAAGTGCTTACACTGTTTTATACTTTTTATTACTTTGAAAATCTTTTCCTTATGATTTCTTGTTACCTATAGTAAGCCTGTTTCTTTCAACTATTTGACTGTGTTGATAGTTAAAAGAAATATTTTCCTTGAACTTTTCGCAATTCAGTGATTTTACAGCATTACCGTATTTTCGGGCGTATGCGCCGCACACACCGTAAGCGCCGCACCTCCGAAAATACATTAAAATAAAACAAATATTCATCAGAAGCGCCGCACCGCCGTATGCGCCGCACTTACGAAAATACATCAAAATGTTAAAAATTGCGTTATATTTAGTGTTTTTTCGCGTTTTATTTAACATTTGTAATATAAATCCAATTTTAAACTTAGTATATTTTGTATATTTTTTATGATAAAATTAAATTTGAATTCGTGAAGCCTTTTTTTCGCAATTTTTTAATACGTTGTTTAGAGTTTGTAACGAGGTTTGCAGGGTTTTATCGCGATAGTTGACAAAATTTGCAGTGTTTTATCGCGATATTTGACGAAATTTGCAGAGTTTTATCGCGATATTTGACGAATTTTTTCGCGATAATTGAAAAAATTTGCGTTTTTTAATCGGGATGAGCAAGAGATGAATCATGATGAATTGAATGAATCATGAATATTTGAATGACAAATGAATCATGATTTTTAATACTTGAAAAAAATTGCGTTCTTTAAAAAAACGTAAATTCTGTCGAAAAAGCGCAGAAAAAGGAGAAATTTGTAAAAAAAGCATAAAAAAATTAAATCTATTAAAAAAATCTCGAAAAAACACACATTTCATCAAACATTCATGATTTATCCATTTTATCATGATTCAAACCGTTCTCATTCGCCTTTGAGATCGGTATGAATCATGATGAAATGAATAAATCATGAATCTTTGATGAAATGTTCGTTTTTTCGAAATTTTTTAATAGATTTCATGCTTTTTTTTTTCAAATTTCTCCTTTTTTCTGTGTTTTTTCGCCTGAATTTCGTTTCTTTTCGTTTTTTTTTTACCGTTTTATAGATACGACATATTTGCGTTTTTTTAACAATTTTTCTGACAATTCTTTTGAACGTTCTTTTTGGCGTACCTTTGAGAAATTCATGACTTTTCTACGATCTTTTGACATAATTTGTTTTTTTAGACATTTTTTGACATATTTCGTGTTTTTACTGCAATCTTTCGTCGAAATGTGGGTTTTTTAGCGATACTTAGGCGAAATTCATTCATTTCCCGCGAACCTTTGATAAAAGTCGTGTTTTTTTCTGCCGATCCTTTAATAAAATTCTTGCTTTTTCTGCGAATGATTGACAGAAATTAGGCTATCATTTGCCGAAATTCGCGATATTTTTTATGCTTCGCATTTTCTTCCTGATGATTGACTTTTCACAATTTTCAGAAAAATTCCAATCAGAATCACCTCTGTCATGAATATCGCTGCAAGAAAAAAAAATATATCGTATCCGCCGCCCCGGCAGAAGCGCCGCAGTAAGCATAATTTTAACTTTTAAACTCGTATGCGCCGCGGCGCTTACGCCCGAAAATACGGTATATAAAAAATAAATGGCATATAGAAAATAAAATTTTTGCATTTGAGAATAATTAAAATATACATACATATATACTTTAAAATCATGGTGTAGTTTTTTGTTTAATATGCACTTGTAAGTTTAATGTATTTGTTTAATAAGTTTATTTGTCTAATCTTAAGATTAGATTAAGCTGATTTTTAACTGAAACAAAAATTTAACTTTCAAACATAAATTTTTATTTTTTACAATGAAATTTCTTAAGTTAATTTAAAATTCACTATTTATGGTAAGTATTCATCATCATTTCAGTATATTTTATTTGCATATAGTTTTTTTTTTTTTTTTTTTTTTTTTTTTTTTTTGTCTTATTAGTGCTTGTTAATACAATTGTTTACTTTTAAAAAGATTTTGGTTTCTATTAAAATTTGCTTTACTATATTTTGCATGTTAAAAGAGAGAATATTATGCTTGTAAATTTTTATTTCAAATGCAATACTTGACATGCTTTAACCCACATTTAACAAGAAAAGCAGCAGTGAAGAAGCTTTATTCCTTTTTTGTGTAGTGTTTTTTTCTCTTTTTGCTAGAAGGTTATAAAAAAAAAAAAATTTGTTTTCCATTTAATATTTTTATTTGAAATTACTGAATTTGCCTTGAAAAATACTTGGTTCTTTAAGTTTTATTATTTTTCTTTTTAATTTATTACTGCTTAAAATTCTTTGAACAAATGATTGGAATATTTATAAATAGTTTATTTTGTAATTTCTTTTTAAAACATTGTTTCATTGTTTTGATATATTTTTTTTTATAGTGTACTTTATATTCTGTATGCTTTCTTCTTGCATTTTACTTGCAATCTTTTGCATGTTTTGTTTCAGAAATGAAAAACATTTGAATGTTGACTTCAAAATCGATGAAATTTTAACTTTCTGGATTTGAATTTCGTTTTAAATTCTTCTTTCAACTAAAATTATTAAAAAGAATGATGCATCAATAAAAAATTGTCCATTTATATTTAATAAGATCAAAATACAGAGACATGATGGTAGTTTAAATTTTTGGAAAAAACTATCTTATTTAATTGTTTCATCAACAAGTTTCCTTATGAATTATTTCTTAATCGTTCATAGGCTTTTAGACACTTTTGCATAACTCTAAATTAGACAATGTGGTATGAAATCTGATTACTCTTTTTTCTCTGCTATTTGATTGTGTTGTGGAATGGAGTGACTTTTTTTTTTTTCACATTTTGTACTGATTGTAGTTCTTGATTATTTTTCATGTCTGTATGATATTCTATTTCTCCTTACCCACTTTTTATTATAATGTGATTAGTTGAAGCTAGACATCTGTGATACTGTTGTTGATATTCAATAGGAATTTTTTTTAATCTTTCAGATCTCTATAATTTAAAAAACTGGAAATTTGAATTATGAATAAAGGTAGCCACTGTATACTTTCTTTTATTCTTAATATTGTTTATATTTTAAAGAAAATTTAATTTTGCTTACTTTCATATAATTATAAAATGAATTAATGCATTACAAATTTAATTTTTGGATCAATTTGACATAATAAGCAGATAAAAAACTATTATTCTGCTAAGTTAATTAGTACCTTCACTTTGTTAAATAATCTTTATTTGCAAGTAGTTTTTATGAAACTATCTGAGTATTAGGTAAAATTTTTTACTTCATTTATTCTCTTGTTTGGAAATATTGCACTTAAAAATTAAATTTTCAAAACACTGTGCAACAATTGATTTCCCCCCCCTGTGAGCTATGCTATATTTCTGCTAGAATTTCACTTTTGCTCTTCAAACTGCATTCTTCAAATTCTTGCTTTTTGTGTTACTTATGTGGTTAACTTTTCTGAAATGTATTTAGATATTGTTTCAAATCGAAAATTTTATGAGAGTTGTTATTCTCTCTGTGCTTCTTTCCTTTACTGGAACAGTTCTTGTTAAATAATGGGTTAAGACATGTATCTATACTTTATATATATATATATCTATATATAATTCATTTTCTGGTAGTCTTGATTAGTTTCGTTACTTCAAAATTTCAATAGATTCCTGCTATCTCTCTTGCATATGAAACATCTGAAAGTGACATCATGAAACGACAACCAAGAGATCCTCGTAAGGACAAATTAGTGAATGAGCGGTAAGTTATATGCTTGCAATTTGGTGATGAGATACTGTGGAAGTCTTCGTGCCTTTGCTTGGTATTCTATGACATTATCTCTCCTCAGTGTACACTACTGCTGGTTTGTCTAAGATATACTTTAGAAACAAAATTTTCAAACTTTGTAAGGAAATTAAAATGTTTCTTTGAATTACAAAAAACTGCAGTATAATTTATATTCTATCGGTAATTAAAGCTTTCACAATTCTTAATTTATATGTATTTCTTTTAAATACTTATTAATGTAGTTACTGTTTACAAAATAGAAAAAGGTTTCTTGTCATGCTTCTGGAAAGCTGCTACTTTGTTTATTGTTCTATTTCATAACATTAAAAGCTTTTGCTTAAAGTAATTCATGTTTGTTTTTCATCATTTCCTAATTAAAAAATATGAATTAAAGTATTATAGTCTACATTTTTTAACTACTAGTTATTATTTTTATTTAAAAATTCTATTGCCATATTTTTATACTGTGAATAGTTATAAAATATAAAATTCAAACTATGTTAATAGAAATGTAAAAGCCTTCTTATATTTTCATTAGTTTGCAAGATACTTATCATTAAACTGTCTTAGCTCAACAGTTATTTTTTTTTAATTTTTAACTGTCAAGATTGAATTGAGATAGAATTTTATCTAATTTAAGTGAAAGATGTCTTGTAAATTTAACTAATCTTTTGTCACAGATAATAGTTTGATCTTTGAATCTCGTTCAACTGTTTTTGTCAAGGTAGTTTTCAATTAAATTTCTACACTTTGGAGATCCACTAGCACTTTGTAAAGCATGTTTTTAAAACAATGTATGCTGGTATGCTTACAATGCATGTTATATTGCTTTATGCTTAAAGTGTCAGTGTAACTTCTACCTGTTAGAAAGTTTAATTAAATAAACACTGATTTAAAAAAAAAATAATAATAATAACCTGGTCAAACTGTTGATATATAGTTAGATTGATTTTACAAAACAGGAATCTACTTATAATAAAAAGCGACTTCTGAAACTGTAGGAACGATTCCTGCATGAGCCACTCCTGGATATCGACTGCAGCTAAGTGCCACGTTAGGCTTAGCTGAATACAGATACTAAAATGACGCATTTAAAATTTCTTCCATTTGAAATAATGTTTGTTCAGCGTATTTTCATATAAAAAATGTATATCCAATTATAATATATAAAGATTAACAACGGAAGTGTGAACTGAAAAGTTTTTTATCATTTAAAAGTATAATTGCATTTCATCAGCTCAAAGCACCGTTTTACTCTGTCCTCACAAAACTTTAGTGCTGCCATCTATGAACTAACAAAGGACTCGCAAACCTGTTTTCAAACCAATAGTGCTACTCAAATATTGCGGATTTGAATTTAAATTTAGTTTTATTTTTCTTTTTATTTTTAAGATGGTAGCATAAGACGTTTATTTTTTTAACTTTGTTTTCTATTATAAAGTAAGCTTCCCCCCCCCCCCTTCAAGTTGTAATGGATATATAAGATATTATCATAGCTGCATTAGTATAACTGAAAATTATTTTTTCACATGCTTTTAAATCAAAATTTTATCTGCTTATGTAATTAATATATTTAGTACATGATATGGTACAGATGACTTATAGATGTGCACCATAAAATTAGCAATTTTTTTCGCACCAAAAAGACATATCCGAAAATGATTGGCAAACTATAACTACATGAGAAACCCATTTTCAAATACAGCGATCACTTTCAAAACTCCTGAAAAATGCATTTTTGTAAATATAAAAGATGAACAATTTACACTATGTCAAGTGAACTCCGCCCCCTAAACCCTCTGTTTTTTTTTTTTTTTTTTTTTTTTTACACAATACAATATTACAATTTTACAATAATAATTATTATTATTGTAATAAATACTGCTCTTGAATTTGGAATTAAAATTTGTTCAAAAACTAAATAATAAGTAAAAAAAAAAAAAATCTTCATCATTTGTATTTGTAGAAATGTATTGCTATTTTTAAAATGTGCTTTTTTAGAATACAAACTCTTCAATAATAAAATCTTCATTCGCTTTGTTTGTATGAAGTATTATGCAAATGAAATGCAAGTGAAAATTCCGTCATTTTTGACGGGGTTATATACTAGTTTCACATAAAATATGTCTGTTGTATGTTTTTATATGGCCCAACTATCTTTGCTGTCTATTAAGAATGCTGTTTCCCATTAAAGTTCTCTTGTATTGTATAAATTCCTAACAAAATAGATGAGAAAAAAAATCGAGCAAAAAAGGATTTTCATACTGATGTATGTATAAGACATATAAGATGCAGAATGAATTTTGAATCTTAAGTTATGGAATTAAGAAAATATATAACTGAAATTAAGAACTTATTTCTTTTATAAGATTAATATTTCAACATTAATGTAGCGAATTGAGTTGGGACTCCAATCATTAAAATATAAATTAATAGAGGATAAGAGTTCATACTTATTAACTTTTTTGTTTTGAAAAAATGAAAAATATATAAATTTTAAAATTTTACTACCTTTCCTTTATTAGACAGAGCTAATAGTCAGTAACTGATCAATCAATGTGATTAGACTTCAAGTAAATGGGCTACTGGCTTCATAAATATGGCCATCCTTGTATATTGCTTTTTGTAGATTTCACACAAGTTATCTGAATATGAATCTTCACATTTTGTGTAATGCATAATCATCTTCATTGTTAAAAACTTCTGTAAGCTGAATTTGCTAATTGTTTGGATAATAACTTCAGTTTATGTGTATTCCAAACACAAAATAAATCCATGGGTTTTCACATTTTATACACCTTATTTTTGAATATACCTTCTTTACATCTTTTTTTTACTATTTGATTCTTCAGCCAAGAGTTTTTAGGAAGAGAGGTTATTTCTCATTGGGTGAGAGTTTTTCTTTCTGTAATTAACAACCTTCTTCCTTTTTTTATCATTTAAATAAAGCTCAGTAAACACTAATAGTTTTACACTATTATTTTAACACAAACTGATTGATAAAGCTATCCTAGTAATAACTCATAGATAACTAATAGTTTTATTTATAGTTTGCTAAAGGAAGTATTTCCTTTTACAGTCTTTTACTGACTACATTACTTATATATATATATCAATTCTTGTAACTTCAAAGGCTGAGTAATTGACAAGTCACTTATGAAGGTGCAAACAGTTTTCCATTTACTACATTACTTGCACAAATATTTTAATTCTTGTAATTCCAATGGCTGTAGGTTAATGTTTGCAGTAGCTGTGTAATCTTTGGAAAATTTTTCATGCTGCACTGTTAAGTGTTTTTTTTTTTGTCTGAGTATTCAGATGACCATTTATTAGAATCAGCTGCATATGCAGCTGATTAAAAGTAGGTTACAATGATTTTGTAATTTCAGCTCTACTTTAGATTGCATAGATCCAAAAAATGTAAGAAAAATGGAGGACTGAAAGTTTTACAATTATCACAAAGATAAATGCTAAATTTTACAATTTCAACGTTATCTCCCTCAAAGATCAGAAAAATCAGTTGGAAAGAAAAAAGAAAACAAATACACAATTTTGCATTACTCAGAGTTCCACGGACAACAACAAATACAACGAATGTAAAACATGTGAGTGAAAGAAAGGTTAAAAAAAAGAGCAAGAACTTTACTGTATATGCATTATTTCACATATTGATAACCTGGGAAGAGGGTAAAAGGACAAAATTTTAAAATTTTAGTGTTTTGTGACCCACAGTCTCTGGGAGAAAAATTGCAAGAGAAATAAGAAAGAAAATATGCATCTTGCTACCTCCATGGTATTTTTAATCCTGCAAATTTGGAGAGGATGGGAAATCAAAGATTTTTTTTACAGTGTTACTTTGCATTTTGCTTATTTGAAAAATAATTGCAAATTTTTCCATTTTCATCATTTTTTTGGGTATCATAGATCAGAAAAATCTGGAATAAAGAAAGAAAGGAGAATAAAATAGAAATTTGTTGTTTATGCATTACTTCAGGTCCTGTAGATCCAAGAAAAATCTAAGGGAAAGAAAAGCAAGAATAGAAATTTACAATTTTAATGTTACTTCAGTGCATATCCTAAAAATTTGAAAAAGGAAGATAAATATGATGTGAAATTATGATTGTAACTGGCATACTAAAGAATTAGAAAACATTCCAAAGTTTATTGTGAATTACAAGTAGGGGACTGCACATATAGTAGCATTCAAAAGTTTCCATCCAGCCAAAATTTTTTAGTTAATTTGTAAGGGTACCCATATAAAGAAGAATCTCAAAGTGATATATATACATTTTATTGACATAATGGTTAGAAACTTATTTATGGAATAATATATAAATATCAATAACTTTAATTGACAAAATTTAGTGCAAAGGAAAATGCATGTGCTTAAAAGTTTCCGGCCACTTTCGCTAGTTTAGAAAAAAATGGTATAGTAATAGAAAATAAGTGATCAGCAACATTTACAATTAGTATTTCATCACCATATCTTTAGTAATAAATACTGTGGCACAGCAACATGACATTGATACAATCAACGGTGAAGATCATCTATGGTACATTTTTTCCACATTTGGAATTTTTTGGAAATTTCAGCTGAGTTGGAATATTTATAGTTCCGCACATATTTGCCAACTTATTTCCATAGATTTCTATGGATTAATATTGGTCATTTGAACTGGCCATTTCAAAAGTGGAATTTTTTGTGTAAATGCCATTGCTTATCAAGATTACATACATTCATTAAATTGTTATCATATTAAAACAAATAGTTGCGACCAAAATTTTTCCTCTACTAAGGCAGCAAGTATTCTTGCAAAATATCCTTATGCATTGCATTTTTCTGCAGATTTCAAATAATGGACCAACACTTTTTGAAGAAAATACTCCCCACGTTATAACATGTCCTCCGCCATGCTTCATTGTAGGAAAACATATGTTGAATCGCATCTTTTGTAGTTAGGTCATTGAATGTAGTGTCTGCCACCATTCCCAAAAAAGTTTGAAATTCAATTGATGGTAAAAGAACTTTTGTCCAGTTTTCACTTGACCAGACTTTGTTCCTTGTAAAATACCAGTCAGGTACGTTGATATTTTTTTTAACACTATTCCTCCGGTTTCTGCATCAAATGGATCTGCATCACATCAGCATTGTGATATAGCAAGGTTCCCAGCGTCATGGATAGTCATAGAATTTTAAAGTAGTCAGGGAAAATCATGGAAATTTAAAAATATATAGGAAAAGTCAGGGACTTTTCTAATATTTTCTAAAATGTCTTAGATAAAAAATTAAAAATGATGCAAAAGTCATCAAATAGTCTCAGGGAAAAAATCCCAAAATTCCTCAAACAATCACAAGGAAAAAAGAACTAGAAATTTGAAGAATAATTGCAGAAAAAACGTTAGTTTTGACAAAGGATTGTGAAAATAAGTAGAAAATGTAATTATATTCCTGTTTGGTTAAAGAAATTTTTGAGATTTGGTCATGGAAAATCACGGAATTTGCCATTCATGTTTTGCTGGGAACCCTGTATAGTAGACTGATTTTATTTAAACACTATTTTCATTCTGTAAATCGTAAAATTTGCAATGACATTTTTATGCAAATCATCAACTGTTTTTCCGCTGATAATTCATCCACAAAAATAGTGATTTTCTGGGGCCTCTTGGATGCCAAAAAGTCCTGAAGGCCATGGCCATCCTTACTAATATTATAAATCGGAAAGTGAGTTTGTTTGTTTGTCCCGCTTTCACGCCGTAACTACTGAACCGATTGCTTTGAAATTTTGCAGACGTAAAGTTAGAAGTCCGGATTAAATAATAGGGTAATTTTTATTTATTTTATTCAAATATTTTCCTTAATAATTCAAAATTTAATTATTTTTCATACAAAATCAATAGGCATTTTTCAGTTAAAATTTAACCATTTTCCTTTCCTGTTGCCAAGAAAATAAAAAATTGGAATAATAATTTTTTAGTGGCAATGAATTTTTAATAGAAAACTTCCACGCGAAAAACTATAAAAAAATAATTTAAAAGAAAATAAATATGACGTCATGTTTGAAATAAAAATAAAAGGTGTATTTTTTATAATACATTTAACAAGGATATTTGTTTAGTTAATGGGAATTTTTGTGTAAAATATGGTGACATAAATTAAAAGTAAAAAGAATGAAAAATAATTATATTTTTAATAAAATGGTTCACTCATGAAAATGTGACGTCATAGTTGAAATAAAACAGGTACTTTATAGCAGTCGTTAAAAATACAAGGGGTATGAAATGAATATCAGTAGCTAATGGAGCGAGATAAATAATGACGTCATATTTAAAATGACTCAGAAATATTTTTTACTTATACTAATTAATGAGTTATAAGTTACATACAAATGAATATTTTTATTCAAAACTCATAATTATCAATGGAAGAAATTTTTTGTGGGGAAAAGGTGGAAAATAAAATCACTGATTAATATATTTTTGGTTCGATTTTTTAACACTTTCGAACAAAGTTGAAAAGTTATTATGCTTTCGGTTTGTCTGTCTGTCTGGTCGCTTTCTAACTTTCGTAAATATACTCCGATTTCCATGAAATTTCTGGATGTTTTTAACGTTTACCTAGCACAAATACCTATTGAAAATAAAGTTTCTACCATGATTAGTTTATTTACAGGGATAGTCAAAAAATTTTCTTATATTATGGCATTATGGGGAAAAATCGTTTTAATTAAATTTAACGATGTTACAGCCTGTAGAACATATTCAAATTTCTATGCATTTACAAAGTGCACTAAAATATGCATTTTGTAAATTATGTAGTGAAAAAGGCACTTACTATTCATTTACAGGGCCAGACAGAAGAATTCCATTGCATAGGAATAAAGGGAGGAACAGTTTCCGACATATTTTAATTATGGTAAACGATTTCATGTATAATCAAATTGATATATGTTGCTGAGGCTTAAAGTAAGTTATTTCATGCATAATACGAAGTGCATAGCATTTGCAGGGACACACAAAAGATTTCAAATATTATATATTCTATCCGAAGTACTGTATATCATGGATGATGACTGTTGCATGGATGAAATGCATTTTGAATTATGATATGTGCTTTTAAGTTTCACTAAATGTATGCATATTAAATGGAGAGTATAAATGGTAATAGTATAAATAGTTAAAATTAGATATACAGGGTTACACAAAAGATCTCGGAAAGGTTACTGAATATGAGCGTAATTTACTTAAAGGTGGTTTTTAAATAAAATATGCATTTTTATTTTGAACTGCATTTAGTAAACTAAGAAATGTTTGTAGTATATATATAAAATGATAAACAGGGTCCCGCAAAGAACTGGATACAAGGTTGTCTTCGGATGATAATTTCTGAAAATGTAATTTAGGTAGTAATAAGAAATATTTTTGTTTGAAATAAATTTTAGAAAGATACTTTTGTGTATTAAAGGCACTTGGAAAACTACAGGGCTGAACAAAAGAATTCAAGAATGTTTCTATCTATTAGTATTAATCGCTGAAAGGAAAATTTTGACCAGCAAACAAATTAGCAAATAGGGATTATCAAAAGTTTTTTTACCATAAATTCGTGATAAAAAGTTAATTACACATGCTTTTCATCACCGAAATTTTTTGCTTGATTGATCAATTATTTCTTCTTTAAATGTTATGTGAACAAAGTCATGGGTAACTGCTAGTCTTTATATAATTTTTAAGTATTGTTTGCATTCAGTTTTCTAATCAATAGTTTTGCAGCAATATCTTGAGAAAATTGGCCCTTTTAGCAACAAACTAATCACACATTTACAAACAATGATTGTTGAACTTTTCATTTTTGTATTTAAACTATGCTATTCATTTTGATTCATTCACAAACACGACCATAGCACTTTATCCTTAGGGAAAAACTAAGGAATGATGAGCGGCTGGAAACTTTTGTACACACAAATTTTGAATTCTGCCCCTTTCCATGAAGTATCTTCAGTATCCAATCAAAATGATCATGTGGTCAGAGGACATTCACATGTTACTGACTTTTAAAACAATTGTGCTTCTTCTTTGCTAAAACCTTCTGGTAAATAATTCAAAGAAACTGACTGGAAACTTTTGACCGCCACTATATATACATTATCAACTTTTAGCAAATTTCAACCTCCATATCCTCGCATATCATTTGTATCATTTCTTCAACTTCCTATCATTCTAATTCAGTGTTTTAAAATACTTTTTATTTTTACATTTTTTTCTTTTCGTTATTTTCATATGTTTGCAATGACATACAGATATTATTATACATTTATTGTTCACATATTTTACTGATTTGAAGTTAAAATATCAATATTATGTATGGAAAAACAAATCAAAAATAACACTTTAAAGAAATACTTGCTATTTAAAAATATTTTATTCTAGCTTTTTATTACATAATGCATTGAACAGTACTATTGTTTTCTCTCATTTGCTCTTATAAACAAAAGAGGTGAACAACATTTTTTTCCTTTTTTTTTTTTTTTTTTTTTTTTTGTTAATAACAATCATTATTTTGTGCTTGGTTTCTCTTAACAGCGATTTAGAATCTAGTCTTATTGTAACCTATTTATTTTTTAACAATTTTTATGGCCATAAAATTAATAGCTCAAATAATTTTAGTTTTTTATGCTTAAAGCATCAATTAAATGTAAGTTTTCTTTTCTCCCCATCAAATATATTTTTTTGCATCATGTGAGTGAATTTTAAGTTATTGTCTTTTTTTTATAGTACTATATGTATTATTAACTGTTTGTGTTCTTTAGGTTAATATCAATGTCCTATGGACAGATTGGTATGATGCAAGCTGCTGCCGGTTTCTTCACATATTTTGTCATCATGAGTGAAAATGGATTCTGGCCAGAACGACTTTTAGGAATCCGTAAAGAATGGGATTCTTCTGCTATTAACGATCTGACCGACTCATACAATCAAGAATGGGTATAGCATATTTTCAAAAATTTATAGTTGCTCTGTTATTTTCCATCTGTACTGTTTACTTTTTAAAAGCAACTTAATTCAAAGATGTTATGTAGCATAACTGTAGAATTCCATAACATAAATGTAAATCTATTTATTATCTTAAAAATGTTTTTAAAAAGTATTTCTCTATGAGAAATTTTTTAAATATTAAACTTTTAAAAATTGAAATTATTTAACAATCTATAAAGTTAAATTTTATTTTTCTGTTTAAAGTATTTTGTCTTTATTAGCCTTTTATTAATCTATTTATTTTTTCTGTTTAGACGTTCAAAGATAGAAAAACTCTTGAATATACTTGCCATACAGCTTTTTTTGTATCAATAGTCATTGTACAGTGGGCTGATTTAATAATTTGTAAAACAAGAAGAAATTCTGTACTTCATCAGGGAATGAGGTAGTGTTTGTTCTTAACTTTTATTTAAATTAATAAAATTTTACTGAAAACAGCAACTTATGATATTTATTTTTTCAGGAATCATGTTTTAAATTTTGGTTTAGTATTTGAAACTGCCCTAGCTGCATTTCTGTGTTATTGTCCTGGAATGGACAAGGGTCTTAGGATGTATCCACTTAAGTATGTTATTTATTTTTCAAACCATTTATTTATTTTTTCATGCATATTTATTTATTTATTTATTTTTTTATTTAACTGTTAGACTTATTTGCTAGTCTTATATTATTCTGATTTTAGTGTTGAGAGTTATTCTAACTTTACAAAAATACTTAACTGTTTTTAAAAGTAAACTAAAATGTGTTAGTTTTTTAATTATTGTCCTAATTTTCCTTAAAGTGTTAAATTTCTAACTTCTGAAAATTTTGTTTTCAAAAATCAGTATCTACTTTCATAAGATAATTTTAAAAAAATAAAGCAAAAGTATTGCATGTACGTTAAGCAAGGTAGACCATTAGGGCTCCTGTTTCATCAGGCAAAAACACACACAAGCTAATACTAAACTTATGAGAAGATTAAAATACATATACACACAAATAATGCCTGATTCAAATCATAAAAGTACATACAAATAATATGCAAATATGCATACAATAAACCCAACTGGAGTGAAAAATTAGCCAGAGCCAGGAATCAAACCCGGGACCACAGCATTCCAGGCTGTTGCTCTGTCCACTGAGCTACTCAGGCCCGATCACTGAGTCCGCAATTTCCCACTTATAAATCAAGTTAGGGAAAGTCATCAGCCATCATTAAGATAGCCATGGATGACAGGACAACAATGAATAGATTCCTGGCTCTGGCTATTATTTATTTATTTTTGTTATGCTCACAAATGTTATTAAAACACATAATTAAAGTTTAAAAATAAAATTTAAAAATGATTTATAACATAGTGCTTTGTTTTTCAACTGCAAGTATATCTGTATGTAATACACATACTTTCAGTATAATATAGCATGACCAGAGGAGGAAAGAGGTATCATGAAGTGTGACACTTTGTGACAATAAGGAAGGAAGAGGATCTAAAATATTGAAAAAAAAAAATGTGACATCGTTTATGGACTGCCCCTATATGGATTCTTAATAAAAAAATCTATAAAATAATAATTTATAATGTATAATATTTATATTAATAATAATCTATAAATATAACACCTTTATAATTCAATAATTATATTTTCTTTATATTATCATATAAGGAAATTTCTTCAATGATGAAAACTACAGATGAGACAGGTTTTTAATGTTTCCCCAGAATTGCATAAAGAAGATGGGTTGATAAATGAAATAGAAAAAAATCTGTAATAATGAATCAACTAATGAGGCATGTTATTAAGAATTCCTAGTATTATGCAGAGAAAATTGGTTGCTAAACAAAATCAATTGCAGTAAATAAATGAATAAAAAGAAAAAAAATGCTTCTTGACAGGTTTTATTTATTTTATTTTATTTTTTATCTAGATGATAAGTAAGATTAATAAATACTAATTTTTAGAAGTAAATTTTATCCTCTACCTTTTTAAAGATGTACAAAAAAAAAAAAAAAAAAAAAAAAAAAAAAAAAAAATCTGCTGTTAAAGCAGAATGTTTTTTTGTATTACATTAAGTAATGTGTTGCTAATTGAATAATCTCAGATATCCATATGCATTGAGAGTTCATTTTTATTTTCAGTGCTCAGTCGTCTTACAATTAAAGTAATCATTAATTTCAGGAAATCTAAAGTATGAATCATATCTTCAATATGGCAGTTTTCATGTGTGCTTGCTGTAACTAAATTCAGTCAGAAGTGATTCTTTTCTAAAAACAATAAAAATTTACCTCATCTGTAAATTTTATTGATACAATTATTTTATATTATATGTGACTTTTTGTAAATTTTTTATTGAACAATACCAAGTGCGCCAAAGTAAACTTCAAAAATTTATCTCAACTGCACGTGCTCTCTAGGAATACAGCAATTTCCTAACATATCTATACTATAAAGGCCAAATGTTTCTGTGCGTAACGCACACATCATTTTGCAAATGGCAACCCTTTCCAATGAAATTTCGCTTGTTCAATTCAGTTTTGCAATTTTCGGTACTGCAAATTTTATACTTCTAAGCATCACACATTTACAATTTTTAAACCATCCTATAGAGAAGAAAATGTACTTTTAAATGCAATTTGTTTGAAAACTTTATCTCAATTTGTTTTTGATACATTTTTTTAATAGTTTTTAGTAGGAATTTTGTAATTGTGGCAACAGAAATATGCCATTTTCTTTTAAAACTGATAAAAATTGAAATGTGCACATGTAAATTTTGAGATGAAAATTATGACAGGTTTAGATTTCATGTGAAATTCTAAGATCGTGTCAATTTGAATTTTCTTCCATATGCATTTATATCAAAACTTAGAGCCTCAATTAATAACTTCATCTTAATAACTGATCTTTATTGTATTTTGCTTTGTTATATTTTTACCTATGCGATTAAAGTTTATTTTTAATAATTTGAACAAATGAGTTTTATAGAAATAGTATTTCTTTCTTCTTAATTTTTGCTTTAAGTAATATTTGTTTGAGAGTTAGATTGACCATTGTATAATGCATTTTTTATTGTAGCTAATTTTGTAGGTTTATTATAAATCAGTGAAACAATTCCTTAAGCATTTACTTTCATCGAAATTCGACGGGTTCCACCTTGTGTTTTATAATCATTAATCAACCTGTTTTCTTTACTAAGGCTGGGGAAAATATGCCTCATCTGCAGATTTTATTGATAAGAAAGTTTTCTCATGTATGTTTTATGATTATTTTCCTTCAGCAAGTCCATATTCTCAATGTAAAATTATAAAACCATTAAAAATCTGCCTCATCTGCAAATTTCATTTTTGCAGAAAATTTCTCATATTTTTTATAATGATTTTTAATAGCAACCTGTCCATACATAATGCTGAGGAAAAAAGAAATGATCCACTTCATTTGTAGATTTAATTGATAAAGCAATTTTTCTTGTTTAATTTTTGCATTCATTTTCATTCAGCTAACAATCTTATCTATGTAATGCCGAGAAAACATTAAAAATAAGACTCATCAGCAGATTTTATTATTGCATAAATTATTATTATTATTATTATTATTATTTTTTTGTAATTATTTTCTTTGATAATGACAACCTATATTCATTACATAATCGCAGGGGGAAAATAATAAATAAAAATCCGCCTTATTTGTAGATTTATTAATACAAAATTTTTCTTACATAAGCTTTGTAACTATTTTCCTTCATGAAATCATCTTCTTTGTAACACTAGAAAATAAATAAATAAATAAAAATCTGCCTCATATTTTGATTTCACTATGGTAGAAATATATTTATAATTATTTTCATTAGCAATGAGACATTGATTGGTCATTGATGTGCCTCATCTGCAGATTTTATTGAAATACCTATTTTTCTTATATATAATTTATAATTATTTCAGAGCAAATCATCTTCTATAAATAATTTTGAGGAAACATTGAGAATCCGTCTTATTTGCAGAATGTATTGATTTTCTGCAAGACCACTCAAATTAATGACATCTGTCACTGTTTTCTTACATATTTTTATAAGCATTTTAAATTCCATCTGCTATTTCTTACATGAAATGTATACTTAAACATCCCTTATATCTGACATATGGGCATAAACTTTGGTAAATCTAGGTTACTTGGACAAACATGTAATCATCAGTGGTAATTTTCCTAAAAAGCCTAAAACAGTATACTCTCATTGCCGTGAGTCTGAAAAACTCCAAGTTCATTGAGAAATTAATGAATATTTTCAATTAGCCTAACTCGCCATTGACCTTTTTACAATAAGGTATCAATGACAATTTTTATTGGAATTAATAGTATACAAATGCAATTTCCCAAACATTGTCTGGTTTAAAAAAAAAAAATAAAAATCAGTTTCTTGCTTTTTTTACAAACAAGGTTCTCAATAAAATAGAAAAAACTTGCAGGGGTAATAAAAGACACTAAAACTAGCAATGTTTTGTTCAGAAAACCAGGATAACAATTCACTTATTCAGTCAAAATTACAGCTTATATCATCCCAAATTAAACTTTAATTTTTTTTTTTTTTTTGAATTGTAACAATAATGAAGGTATTGTGACTGCATTGCCAACAGAGTTATTTTAATTTCTGTAAAATATGATAACATGACAAAAAAATGCTGAAAATTGCTACCATTCATATCTAATAGCACTAAGTTAAATATTCCTTCATTAAGAATGCAGCTAACAATACTTATATTGTCACTAGTCAAAATTCAACCCCTTCCATTAGTATTATCACATTTTATACAACAAATTAATATGATGCAAATCTCTCTAAATTATCTTCATTTTTGTTGTAGTTATTAATGAAAAAGTAGCTAATGACTTAGTTTTAATTTTTGATGGAATAAGTGGAATGGAATGTTTCTTGTTCAGTATACGAGAATTCATTTGCTTGAAAGAACAGAAGGCATGGAATTTAAATTTTGTTAAAGTTTTAAACAATCATCGTACATAACAAATCAAAACACTTTTTTTTAGCACAAAGTTTATTTATAAAAAAAGTAAATATAATGTGTTTTTACTTTTTAATGTCAATAAACACTAAGATATAAAAATACTTGGTCACCCCAATGTTCTGTATTTGTCAAATAATTATTATTCAGCTGGCCGAAAGTTTGGTATTTGGCCTAACAGTTATTATTGACTAGCTGAATATTCAATATTCGATTTACCTGCAGGCAAAATATTTGGCTTTATCTAAATGTATATAATATGTGCATATATGTTATATTATTAAGTTTTCCTTCACAATATTTCCTTTCATTTTCTTTTTATTATGCTAAATTACTGGCATATTCACTAATTTTCTATTCTTTAATAATATCTATCATTAATTCTATTAAATTCTTGCTAAATTAATTATTACCTTACTTATTTTACTTAAATATAAGGCTTTTAGTTTATTTCTAAATTGTCCTATCATTTTTGACCAAATAATTTATTGTGAATTCAAACGTTTTTAATTGGGCCATTTCTTTTTCATTTATTTCTTTTTCTTATTTTTATTCCAAAAATTTTCCTGCCTTGGGATTTCATGTTTACACCTCATTTTTTTAGTTCATTCACATTTCTGGCACTCTTTGCAGAATTATTTTCATAGGGCCTTTTTGTGTGATGTTCTTTGTTCTTTACCAATCAGAAACAAATGATGTCATAGATTGTATCCTTGTGAATTTGATCAAAAAGCATAAGCATTGAGTGAAAAGAGATTTTGCATGATTTTAAACTGCTAAACATTTGTACACAGGTTTTTAGATATTTTGTATGAATTCAGCTTGATAACATCTCACGCTGCCTGGAGTTTCCATATGATGCTAGTTTTTTCGCTTGTAAATTTTTTCTTAAACCTCCACTATGAGTAAGATTGAGCTACAATATTTAAGTAGGAACTGTTTTAGATGATATATGCTAATAAATTATACCTCTCAGAAGATCCCTTAGTTTTCTTTTAATGGAGAAATACCATGTTTAATAATTTTCATTCCCTATTTACCCCCTTCACAATTTGAGCAATGACTACATTAAGACCAACAAGAATGTTGTTATTCATTGATTAGAAGTCACACATTTCTAAAATACAATTGCCATAGATTGAATGCTTACTGTTTTAAATATCACAGCACAACAGTCAAAACATGGAAGCATTCCAAGAATCTACACATTGAATAGGTGCTTACTGCTAGATTTGCCACAACATTACATGTATATGTGAAACTCAAATAATAGGTTTTAATACTTGCATTAACTGGAATATTGTTCTGGTTTTCTCTAGTTTGTTTTGAGCCTTACACTTGACATAATCATTATTTTCTGGTTTAATGATGAATACAAAAATAGATCTTTTGGGTGTTTGTGTGTGTATGAGTGAGGGAAGGGGGGAAGAGATCTAAGCTCTTTGATTTCATAATTATATTAAATTTATGAGTGAATGTTAAAACAGAAAACTTATCAGTGAAATGTGATAATAGTGCATACAGCTTGGATGTCAATGTGTTTTTAATGATTAGTTGAGCATCATTAATTGCTGATGGATTTTAATACATTCATATTTTTTTTCTTTTTTAGATTTAATTGGTGGTTTCCAGCGTTACCATTTTCATTATTAATATTTGTATATGATGAAGTTCGACGATATATTCTCCGTCGAAATCCAGGTGGATGGGTTGAGAGAGAGACTTATTATTGATATGTTTCAACTGTGTTAAGGACATTCATGCAGGTTTCTTGTTTAATTTTCTTTTACATAGAGAAAAAAAAGGAGCTGAACAATCTGTTACACAGATACAGAGCTCTCTGAAGCCTGCGTTTTGCGAAGAAACGTTTTCACAAGGATTGTCTTTAAAAAAAAGACATGTGATGCATTGTGTTGAGCAGTTCGAAAAAAAGAAATATTGTAAATGTACCTTAACTATTTTGAATAGTAGAAGAAAAAAAATGAACAGATAGAAAAATTATTCAATCATATGAAATTATTTGTGAACACTTTATTACTTGTAACATTTTATCTGAATTATATAAAATACATATGGGAAAAAATGCTTTCAAATATTGGTGATGCTGCCAAATTGTTCTGTAGATTCTTCATGCATTTTATATATATTATTTTTTGTTTGTTTGTTTAGTGTTTCTTTACTTTGTTTTTATTTTGTAGGGTACCATTTCAAATTTGAGGTGGATTTAGGATTTTTGTAAAGTTTACCAATATATAATAGACACTTGTAAATTTATTGTGTGCAGCTTATATTGCCAATTATGAAACCTGGCTTTGATTATATACATTTTCAAATTTACTGTTCAGATTGTTCTAATCTTTTTTATCTTTTTTATATCTTATCTATATACACTTATCCTACTGGCTCAATTACATACTTCTGCTTGCTTTGAATCAAAACAAGCACGAAATTGTCTCAAAAATCTTTCAATGAAACTATGCACAAATCTTTGCTTGCTTATTTGGAAACACAATTTATAAAATTTTCTGAATACTATACACTCAATGTAGATCAAAGAGTTTTATGTGCTTTATCATCTTATTCTTCTTTTTGAAAAATCATCTTTCTCTAAAAAAAAAAAGGGATAAATACTTTTATCTATTTTAAACTAAGCTGAAAGCAAAAATATTGAATGCAAATTGTGCATTGTTTAACTGTTCAGCATAGGAACCAAATTTTATTATTCTTAAAGCGTATATTGCCTTTTAAAATGTTCTATTGCATTTATATATATTGTAGAATACAGATGCTTAAATAGCAAATTGGGTGGCATATCATTAGAATAAAATTTTATGAAGTTTATCTAAAGTATTTTATGGAATAATGATATTCAAATTTAGGAACTTGTAATCTTGACCTTTTTTTTTCTTATAAAAAAATGCCACCCATAAAAAAATCGTTCATGTTAATAGTTGAATACAATCTCTGAACATTCAATTTAGCTTAATTATGTGACATCCATGTTATTGTTAGTATAATAATAATTTGCATCGTTCCAACATTTGGGTACTGCTGCAATAAAAATCATTCACTATATGAAATGTTAGCATTATTAAGATGCTATTTTTTTATTATCTCAATTTTATTGAGTGATTATGGTTATGTCTAAAAACTTGAGATTTTTATTGTGCTCAGTGCCATAGGTAAATGGGCTACATTATTATTAAAATCATTTTTACATTATCACCAACATTTACATTTTATGGAGGATTTGAATGGACCATTACTTGTAAATAGAAAAGTTGAAACATTAAAGTGAATATTTTTGAATAAATGGCTGGACATTCAAATGGGTGAAAAATCAATGTAGAAAGTTTATATTATGTGTTTCATCTTGACAGCTCATCTTTGGTTATTATTAACTTCTTGTCAAATATTTATCTCACTATATTTTGTGCTGTCTTGTCTAAACAAGTGCAATTTATCTGCTGAACTGAATGTAATTCTCAAATTAGCATCATCTGCTAAATTTAAAAAGAAATGTTATTATTTTTATAAATGATGTAACTGAGTTGCTATAAATTGCTAGAGTAAAAAAAATACAGATTTAAGCTGATGACAAAACTGATTTTGGAGGGAATGGAGGGAATAACTATAGAAGCCAAAATTGTTTATTTAAGCCCTATTTATATATGTTACATATAGGTGCCCTGTATTTAAATTTTATTTTCCATTACTACTGTTATATATAAATTTTTGATTAATCTTGTTATAGGGTGGCCAAAATGGTGAGGCATGGAGAAAAATATTAAATTATCCTATTTTTAAATTTCACATATTTGATATATTTGCACTAAATTATTCAAATGTATGCTATATGTGTATAAATTTGTGAATTACTTTTGACTAGTTTAGCAAGCAGTTTCAAGGAGTCCTATCACGCACTGTCCAAAGTGAGTAAAGTAAATTTACTTTCTGTATATGTGTTATTAACATTAGAGCATAGTATTAATATTCTAAATTGATTTTAATTTCCAAAAATGAAATATTCTTAAATCTTGAATTTTCTTTGAAAATTTATGAATTATTTATTAAAATTTTGCTGTTGGTCACCCAACATTTTGTGGCAATAGTTTGCCCATTTTCTTCCCTTCTTCTTTGCTATTATTACCTATGGCAATGAGTTCTGAGTATTAGTTAGTTTTTACCAATAGAATTTTTAAACTAGGCTAGGCATTCACACTTGTTTACCTGGTCACTCATGAAATGTCTCGGATTCTGCAATCATGGTCTCTTCCTGTCCAACTGTAGGTCCAATTATAAAATGTGGTAGATAGGTCAGCAATATAAAAAATTTTAAAATATCAATATTATGCATTATATTATTTGTTACTGTTTTATTTGTTGTTTTGTTGATAAAAAAAAAAACGGTCAGTAAAAATTATTTTATTTCTAGAGTTCTATTTCTTGTTAACAAATACATGTCATAGAATGGTGTAAAGTTTCTCATTATCAATTTTTTATACGTAGCAGTTCTTAAAAATTAATTTTAAATTTTCCTGTGTCATACTTTATTTTTAGGCACTTATAAGAAAACTGAAAATAAAGTTTTAAAAAGATGTATTTTTGAATACACCATCAGATTTTGTCCAAAAATTGTAAAATCTATTCTTTGCTCACAAACATTGAGGTTTAACGCCTTGTATTGTTTTTCTTTGTTAATACTTTTACAAGTTGCATTTCTGAAGAATTTTAATAAAGTGTGTGCACTGAATGTTTTCCTTATTTCGTTAGATTTATCTCTGTTTATTTTATTAATAAAATAGTGGTGTATGTTTTCTTCCTTTAGGTTAGATTTTATTAGCTATCAATAGAATTTAAACATTGTTTTGCAATTAAGTCCAGTTAAAACCTTAATAGTACTTATTTCATATGAACATGTTTGCAAGCTTGCTGATAGCACTATTAGATATATTTCCCATAATGTTGACAATGTATTCTTTTTTCATTTTTCTGTTTTTCTAAAACATTTCTATTTAAAAATTTCTTTTAAAATTGCAGTAAAAATGCTAGCAATTTCTTAGTGATCTTCATAACCTATTTGTACCAATGCTCTCAATACTTTGGTGGTACAATGTCCCGAAAAAATATCACTAATGTTAAATATTGTAGTTTTTTGATGTTTTAAGAAATCTTTGATTTTATGAATTTTCAATGATTTTGATACCATTTTTGCTCCAATCAATTAAGAATTATGTTAATTTGATAAACTATTTTAGATATTAAGTAACAGCTTTTTAAAAAAATTGAAGAATAGTATTAGAAGGGTTATTCCCTCCTACCCTTCATTTTATTATTGTTGATATATTTTATATATTTCCGCAAATTTTTCTCCTTTTTGGAAATTCACTAACATACCTATGCATATATTAGTGTATGTTGGTTAAACCAAACAATTGTGCCAAAAATAATAGCAGTTGGCATAGCTGCTAACTGCTATATTTTTTTGTCACCATTTTGTCTCAGAAGAAAATTTTGCCTTACTTAATAGTGCCCAAATAATTAAGCAGTTTTCTGCTATGAAAATGTAAAGTTTGGAAGGCACGCAATTGTGACTGGCTGAAGTCTAAAATATTTGATTTCAGGAAATATGTGCTATCTAAGAAAACCTACATTTTTTTCATGAATAGAAATATTGTGCTTAAGTTCTCATAAGTGGAGGATATGTGATTGGAAAATGAAGTTTGACTAGAAACATTGCATAACAATAACTTACCTACCATCAGTGAAATAATATATATTTTTTAGTGTGCTATTATGCTGCCTATTATATTAAAAAAAAAAAAAAAAAAAAAAAAAAAACATCCTGTAAAGTTTGATTTATTTGCCAAAAGAATTACTAGTTCTAAAATAAAATGTTTCCGGATTCAATGTTAATCACTTCCCATGTGGATCTTTTTAGAAATCATTTCAAAAAACATCTAGCAGATTTCTCAACAAATCAATCAAAAATTGATGATATAATTTTCTTCTATTTCTGAAAGGAAGTGAAAATGAAATAAGAATGTTCTATTTTTAGTTTTTTAATTTAAACTTTAAGATGTTTTAATTTTGGATATTTCTTACATAAGAAAATTCTTTTAACAGGCAGAATTTTTCATTCTGCCGATTGAATTTCTCTTTCAATTTTACATTTTGTTATGAATGAAATCTTAATTGATTCTTTATCTTCAATATTTTCATTACTGAAAGTTGATAATTTTTAGGATTTTTCAAATGCAGATATACTCAGTTTTCGACTTCCTCATCTTCTTCAGTCTGGATCATGAATGAGAGTTTACTATCCTCTGTTTTATATTTGGGGAAACAATAATAATGAAAAAATGTATAATTCTGACTAATAATTGCTTTATCTAAATGTTCCAAAAACATATTAGTATACTTAAGAGCACATGGAACATAAAATAGTTTAAATTTTACTGTTAGCATGTTTTACAAATAGCTATATCTTTATCATGCATGTTCTACATCTCGACTAACTAGATCAATCTTATTGTTTTTAATAGACCAAAAAGTCCAGATATAAAACTGTTAAAATTTCATAAAAAGTAATGTAGAAGCCATGTTCCCTCTCTTTCCAGCTTGGATAAAAATAGTAAAATTATGTAACAGAAATTCTCAATCCCCAGTGACAGATAAGAGACAGTAGGTGTTAGAAGGAATAATCAAAAAGGATTATGGTTTCTTTTCCACACATCCCATTGGAAAGTATTATCGGTTTTGTTTGTTTGTTCTTTTTTACTCAGCAAAGGTAAATTTTTTTTAGACTTTGCTATCATTGCAGGGAAAGAAGTACAGTACTCATGCTGATATATCAAAAGTAAGTAGAAAATCAAAAAACTGAAAGAATTAAAACTTCAGGAAAAACACAAAATAGTTCAAAAATTAAAAAATAAAAAAAAAAATAAAAGTATTGCATCTTAATTGAATTTAAGTAGGTAAAGTGAATGCCACCAGTAAGAAAGATAAATAACTTATAGCTGTTTTTAAAGCAAATAAACCTTCTTCAAAGTATAGAATTTTTTAAACAAAGTGGAAAAAGAAAACATAATCACATTTGGGAGATTTCCTGCTAAATAAGGACAAAAAAAAACCTTTTCATCTCTGGATTTTCTTTAGAAAAGGAGAAAATCACAAAATTCAAGTCATCAAAAGGATGGTTGAATAGTTTTAAAAGTTGGCTTAACATTGAATTCAAAATAATCAGTAGTGAAATTGCAGACATAAATATCAACAATGTGGAGAAACGGAAAATAAAATTTCTAGACATAACAAAGGATTTCAATACTGCTGACATTTTTATTCATTTTTTTTTTTTTTTTTTTTTTTTTTACGGCTTATGCCAAATAAAACCTTAACAGATAGAAGTCAGAAATTCATGAGCAGTAAAGTATCGAAGGAAAGTAAAAAAAAAAAAAAAAAATGATGCTTCAAAAATGTGAAAAATGCATCATTGCTTACGCAATATAAAACAAAAAGCCTGGAAGACATCCACAATTTTCTCACTGTGGTTGGAGAGTAATAAGGAGATGATGAGTAAAGGAGGAAGAAAAACTTTTCTTTCTGTGGATAATGCCAAATAACATACAAACACACTGCTGAGCAATATGACCCTGAAGCCCCTGTCACTAAACTGTTCTTCTATAATCTGACCACTGGGTCAAAGAGTAATCAAGACTTTTAAAATTCACTACTGAATTCATTTTCTGAAGAAAATGTCCCTGGTGATGGAAGATGCAAATTCGGCATCTGAACTAATGAAGGTTAATGTCATGGAGGCTTTCTATTGGATATCAGTGGCATGGAATGAAATAATCCCCCCGACTCTATGTAGAGACTTCTACAAAACTGTATTTCTATGTGTGAGTCAGCAATGAAAACCAAGAAGCAACAGCTGTGAGTAACTTGCAGTCAATTCTTCATATTGAAATTGAACCTGGAGCTTATTTAGAAGCTGATAAAATCCTTATGGTTTGCCAGAACAACATTGTTGCAGAGGAAGAGGAAAGTGAAGGAGAAGCAGAATCGGAAGAGACCAATGAAACAAGAAGATGATTACCTTCAAGCAATATGGCCAAGAAACTCATTGAACTTGAACTGTTGAACTATGCGGCTGAACATCACTTGGAAGCATTTCCACTTTTTAAATAGCTAAATAACATGCACTTGCATGAGCATACACAATGCAAAAACCAACTAAAGTTACTCCCTTTTTAAAGTATTGTACCAATTATGTTTTCAAATAATGTATTGTATATATGTAATTGTATGTTTTGTAAAACTTTTTAAATAAAAATAAACGAACAAATGAGATGTACCGTATAGGACTAAATTTAGTGCGACATTGCACATTAACAATCTGAATATTTTTGATCAGTCTCATGAGTGTTCAAAATAATAAGAATCCATTTTATTAAAGTTTTTCGGTACACTTTTATAAAAGTACTCGTATGTTTCATTTCTATCTCTGTTTTTAAGTAAAATAACATAAACATAATGTTGACAATTTTGCAAAAACTGCTCCATTTTACTTATTGAGATGTTCTATGCGGTCTTAAGTCTTAATGTTTCTAGCTTTTAATGACAGTCTGGATAATGTACATGTTTTGTTTGAAAAACCATCCAAAAGACTATCCTAATTTCCTGCCTATAATCCACGGCAATGTATAATCCACAGGTGTCACTATCATAATATTTAAAAAAATATATCGTATAATCTGCAAGTGAAATTTTTACATAAAAAAATAAATTAAAAAAACAATATGAAACATTTTTTTTAATTTAACCAGAGGACTTCATTTAAAAATTAACGCAGATTTAATAAGTTGCACTGTTTTTAATACAATCAAACCTCGTTAGCATGAACACACATAATGTGAATTATTTTTAACATGACTTGTTTTCATAGCCCCCTATAAAAACGAATAGAAAGATTTGATACTGATAACATGAATTACTGCATTGATTACATGAATTACTGCATTTAGTGGATCAAATTAGAGTTCGTCAAAAACCGGAATTCAAAAATTGTCAGGATTGTAGTTCTTTCCTATTTAAAGACAAAAGAAAGTAAAAATATATTTTAGTAATGCAAATTTAAAAAATAATAATAATAAAATCGTATTATTAAAATCATTAATTATGACCTAGAATAATTTTTATCTAAAAATATTCAGCATCCTTAAAAACATGACTGTATGCTTTCATATATTAAATCATTCATTATTAATAATACGTTTCAAGATATGGAAAAATTTAAAACGAATTATAAACTTTATACTTTAATCACTTTTATACTTTTATACCAGGTTTATATATTTTTTTATACTTTTAACAGAAAAAGTATGTAATTTTATTTAGAAATTGCTTATTAAGTTTGAAAATACAAGACGCATCCTACTTTTGTTATTTAAATATTTTATGCAGTGCTACCAGATTTGCCTCTTTATTTTGGACCGAAGATTCGAATTTAAGCGAGAAGTTCTGAAGACTACTGTTTCCTTTCTTTAATTAACCCTGTGGCTGTGCTCGGGTCCATTTTGACCCAAAAGTTATGTGTCGTGATGCAAAGTCTTCGGCTTTTTGCACACCATTAATATCTTAGGGAAAATATTGTTCTTTAAAATCGCCCAAAATGCCCCAATCAAATAAAAATTTCTGTGTTAAAAAAACTGATATCTAAAAGCTGGAGACTTGGTGCCGCTGGAAAACAAATATTTCAATTAAATTATAAAAGTTTTGTCTTGATTTGTTTCTCCTTTCTCAGTTCTTATAAGAAAATTCTCATTCCACTTATGGCCAATACTTTTTTTTTAAAATAACGATGGTAATGCAAAAGTGAAATTCAATTAATTTAAAAAAGGAAATGAAACTGAATTTAACTAAGGATTTAAGTAAAATGCTAGGCATTTTACAGGGTTGTTACAATCAGGAAATTTTTCAAGTTATGCATATACATTTCTACAGAAAAATTCTCTTAGTTTAATTGAAAGTAACTTCGACTTTTTAAGGCAATTTTTTTCTATAGGAAAGTACTGGTACATCCACTGAAAATTTCCGTGACGCGTAGCATCACTGTTTTAATTAACTGTTATTAACTTGTTCAGGACCAGCATCTTTTGCACTAATTTTATTCGTTTGACACCACTTTCTGTTAATTATTTCAGTTAACTTTATAAGTCAAGAAAATGCCGTAATTAAATAAAATCAATTTTACTTTTCTTTTTATTGGTATCAAACTCAACCGCTGTAAGCACTTTTTGAGAATGCATATATGCACCCATGGTCCCCAATGGGTTGAGCTATTTAAAAAATATAATTAAATGTTAGCCCCTTTGCAATAAGCATCACATAAACTTATTTTTAAAAATATTAGAAACAGTATTTTTGACATGCATATAATTTTGCCCAAAATCTGCAATTAAGTACGTCAATTTTTTCTATTTAAAAATAGTGGCATGGAAATGACGTAGAAGTTAGTGTCAGTAGTTGTACTACGTTTTTATTTATAACTAGAAGATAGCCCGTCAAAATGACGTGTTTGCATTTTTAAAAGGATGATAAAAAATTGCAACAAATGTGGTCAATCATAGCCACTTTTAGGCTTAAACAATTTTGAAAAATACAGAAATTAAACACGGGGGGGGGGGGGATCTAAAAAAAAAGAAATTTGCATTCAGAACTATAACAAAACTATCTGGTGGATGGGGGGGGGGGGAAGAATGATAAATACATAAATTTTAAAAGAATAAAGTAAGGCAAAAAATCAATTATAAAAAAATATATAGTGAAACTACAGCCAAAAATACATAAAAATGCTGAGAAAAAATATTATCCAAAATGTATAATTTGTTCCCTATTTTGGCCATTTCTAAACGAATATGCAAGGATAGCCAAATTATTAATTGAATGAGTAAAATAATGGCATAGAATATGCAGCTAATGAATTTCACTCACAAAATTAGAGTAACTATTTCACAAAAAACATGCAAATTAGCACTAATAATGCTATTTTAAAACATTTATGAATAAACTATTTTACTCCATGCCCGGGTTATGAAGTAAAATAAGCTTAATCAGATGTAAAACTTCAATTTTTTAGCTATTACTTAAAAAAAAAAAACTATAAGAACGAAAAGAAATGTCAACAGTAACGAGTAAAAAATCACTCATGAGTCGTGATGTGACAATGGTGTAATTCTCAAGAATTATTCATGCAAAAAAAAAAAATTAAAGCAAACCGAATATAAAAAAATAAAAAGTTTTAATTAAATATTGTTTTTGAAATCGTGAAAAGATTTCAAAATGTAGTGACGCCTCATTATTAACAGCCACCACTGTAAATCTGAACAATGAGAACTCTCTATTACGATAATGGAACGTTTTCATTGGTCAGAAAATAAATAGCCTTTGAAATCGGAGGTAACTTTTCCCAACATTTTTTATAGATTTGTAATTTGTCATTCTTGAATGGCAACAGCATTAATTTGCTTACATCGTTTGTTTTTCTCGTAATTGCTGGGGTTTTTTTTTATTTAGAACTTAAACATTATAATTAGATAGTTTTTGTAGGTTTTAAAGAAAATGAGTGATCAGGGGCGTAAACCACCCTTGTCGCGTAGGGGGCTGTAGACTGATAAATTTCCGACTCCAAAAAGGAAAATTTCCAAGTACTAAGAAAAATAAAATACCGACTATTACTATATACATACGTGTATGTATGTATGTGTATATACACACATATATTATGTCATGTATTGAATTCGTGGAATCTTGGTGGTTTATGAAAGATTATATTATTTTGTAGCCGTCAAATCCAGTCAACTTGCGTGAAATTCTTGATAATATCTGATATCAGACAATTTAAATTGAGAACACAAGGTGGTTGTTTTTCTGTTATACTGCTAATCTATACGATTAGAGCGCAAGTGTAGCAAGGCAGTGGATTCGATAATCCAGTGATTTCTCCATCAGAAACGGAGCCAGTTTGTTGTTAGAAGTCGCTTATTTATCAAATATGAAAAATTAAAATGAATCTTATATATGAAAAAACTTTAAGCCTTCATTCTTTGGAATGAATCTGTATGTCATATTATAAGATTTTCAAAACAAAATTTAGAAAAATACAAGAATTGTAGACAGGAGATAATATATGCGAAATGCTTGAAACAAGACAGAAATCTAAGCTCCAAAGTCACTGAATCTGCTTTTTGTTAGATTCGCAGACGACAACAGATATCGACGTAGTACAGAAACGAGCCAATCAGTGAAAGAAACACTTCTAGAAATGGGCAACTAAGCTAAAGACTGGAGAGCAGTGGCGCAGCCAAGGAGGTGTTTTGGGGTTAAAACCCCTCCCAGAGCAAAGAAAAATCGCTATAATTGCCGCTTATATGAATTAAAACCAAACTTTATATTTAAATATTTTGGCGCATTTCGGAATCCGCCGCTTTATTGAATCATATTTTATTTAATAAAGTGATTCAATTAAATGTTGAAAATTCTCCTGAAAACTGTGAAAGTGCATATTACATGGATTAGTAAAGTAAAAATTGCTTATTTGAACTAAATCATTTTTCTGAGACGTATATGCTAAAAAATGATTTCCTGCCAAACAGATGCTCTTTGCGTTTAAGTATTATAAAATAAATATTCTAATTAGTACTGATTCTATTAATCGGCGATTCAAATAACCAGCAATCGCCTTTATCAGAAACTGAACCCCCCCCCCCCCCCCCCCTAGAACCGATTTCTGGCTGCGCCACTGCTGGAGAAGGGAGCGGCTTAAGGAGTCCATACCTCGTAGCGTGGTGTTTTCGAAGTAAAAAGCCTAGCATTGAAAAGACGTGGGAACATAGATTCCTGGAATTAAGATTGGAAATAAAAATAACGAAATGACTTTTCGAAAATGAAAAGTAGCTTGTCTCAGAATATTATATATTGGACAACTGATAAAATAAAATTAATAAAAGGACTAAAAACTTAAGATTAAGATTTTAAATAAGTTACTTATTAACATGCGCGTTTTAAAATTAAAGGGAAACGCAATCGAAACAAATATTAGGTATTATTAAGAAATGGAGAAATAAAACTTAAACACACACACACATACCGTCAGCCTTCGCCCGATATGATAGTCTATTATCCTGAACGATTGTTGAATCAAATGAAATAACACAGATAAAATTTAAATAAAACTACATTTTCTTAACATCTTATAAATTATCCATTATTGTTGTCTTATTCGTATAATTTCACATTATCCCCTTCAAAGTCGATGTTGGCGATAGAATAGACAAAATAGCTCTAAAATCACAAGTACTGTAATTAACAATATTTTGGTAGGTTTGTTACATTGAATTTCCCGCTCCTACCTAAAATTTGTCCTTAGATATGTTGAAACAACTTAAAACTTACCATCATCCAGAGTTGGGCAAAATACATCAAAAAATCATTTTCGATACAAAATACAAAATACATTAGTTTTAGAACCTAAAATACAAAATACAAAATACTTTTCGAACTGAAAACGTTCGAAATACAAAATACATGTATTTTCAAAATACATTCAAAATACAAAATACATTTGAAAATTTAAAAAAAAAACCACTATGAGGTTAAAGGTTTGCACGGGCCGTGTCCAGCACAGTTAGCTGGCCGATTTTAATCCACGACACTCGGGTCGGGCCTGACCGGACCTGTCCTTCAGTCGTTCCGGAGCTGTCCGGGGCGGGTATCGGAATTCAGAAAGATAGACTCAGATGGGCCTCATCATCACTCTTTCGGGGTCCTGGGCTTTACTTTTTTCTGCAGATTCGGGCCGGGCCTGACCTATTCTTCCACATCGGAAAGGGACTGGGATTCATTCTTCCTAGAGCACTAGTTGCACTAATAAAAAATATCCACATTATAGGTCCAGATCCAGCCCGTAGGGAAATCATTGGCTCATTTCGTCTCGGTGAGCCTATGGGAAAATCAATAAAATCTGGCCCGACCCAACAATTTTTTTTTTTCAAAAAATGTATGTATTTTTAAATTGCTATAATTTTACCATTAAAATTATTACTATTTTTTATGAATAGTAAGAATATTTCTGGATAATAAAATTAAAGCACAGCAAAAGGAACTCTGAAAATGAATCTGTCTATAAATCATGTCTTAAACGGGAAATGTATTGACTCATGCAAAATAAATTTAATAACAAGAAAAAAGAATATGATATATTTAGAACAAGCTATGCTCCTGCTAAGAAATAAACCTGTCTATAGTGTATTTTTTCTCCTATCCTGTGCGAATCCTTCTTAGAAGATTTTACTGTATAGGATTTTTCCACTTTTAAGTTTCCAAGGCATAAAATGATATTAAAGCTACTCTCATCTGCTCCGCTCAACAAGTGCAAAATGTTTTGACACATTTACAAATCCATTTTTTAACAAAAAGATATAAAATTGGAAGGCCTGACTATGGAAGCGATTTTGAATCGAACTGAATTTTCCATTTTTTTATCAATAAGTTATCTGTTGAGTTATAAGTGATTTCGATCACGTTACAAGCACGATTTTCACCCCAGTTTGAGTGGTTATTCTTCTTTCGCGAGGAAATTCGTTTCAAAACGCCCGCTTTGACAATATTTTCTAAAAAGTCTATTGTATTTGCAAATTATGGGAAAATGAGTGGGGATTAAATAATTTCTGTACCTGCTAGTTTAAGCATTTCCAAACAAAAATAAATTAAAACATGTGTCATAAAGTTGCCTTTTTGACTAAGAACAGCCTTAATTATAATAAAAACGTTTACATAAAAATAAAGTTTCGTTTTTAAATTAAATATTAAAAATTTCATTTTTAAATTAAATAATCCAAAGTGCTTTTTAAAAAGAAAGCCTAAAAACGTGGGAGAAAAATATGTATTTTTGATTAGAATTTCTCGTACAAGATGATTTTTTACCATATCGACACAGAAATTTATGTTTTCTAAAAATTTAATTGGTCCGGACTAATCAAGTTTTACGGACAGGGCCTGGCCAAACTTTTATCTTTTATATCGAGCCGTGCTAGTTACGAGATTTTATTTTTTGTATCGGACTGTGTTAATATTTCTTTTCTACGGACCGAAACTTTAACTTTATATAATGGTTCGGGTCAATAATTTTTGTTTTATTTCGAAATGGGCCGGACAAAAAAGATCTTTGTTCGGTTTAAACCGGAATAATATTTTCGGCCTGTGTAGACATCTTATTTGTGTTTGCACAACGCAACTGTTGGATGTTTTTGTAACACCGAATTAAATTCTTTGAAATTATAAATTTTCAAAGTAAAGAAGCAAAAGGAAAGATAGATAAAGAAAACAAATCAATCTATTTCGGAATACTCTTCATAAAATAAACGAAGAATACTTACAAATAAAATGTTTAAATGTATACTAAAATATAAAATCTTTCTTGGGTATAATTCAGCTTCATTTTAAACATAGGAGTAAAGTGTTATCAATACAATCTAAACTAGGACTTCCCTCAGAGGGATTAGTCTGAGCGATGTTGCTGAGAATACACAATACTTGCGACAAGTAAAGAAAATATGTTAACTTTAATTGGTCGTTCATTGTGATAAAATATGATGAAAATAAGCATATTGAATCATAGAATTACAAAATCTTATATATAAAGTTGCATATACTATTTTTATAAAAAGGGAAAGCAAACCATAGATGGACATAAAATTGGAAATATGCAAAATGTTAAAAGTAATACAGAAAATAAAACACCAAATTTTCCTACATTGGAAATATAACTTTTTGAAATGATGTCATGAGCATAAACAGAAGCTCCGCACCGATTTGAGAAACCATAAATAACATAAACTATTACGTTTGAATAGAATGGAGTGTATTTTATATGGTGTGAGATCCGTCTGAATAGTTTATATTGTTGAACATCTGTTTTCCATGGATGCCATGAGGTTGTCGATAAGAATTAAGAATCCTTTTTTAAGAATTTGTCCTAAACGAGCATTTACATTTTATAAGTTACTGTGATGCCAAAGTTCTAGTTTCTAACCCCAACAGTATCCTAGAAATTGCGATATTCTCAATAAATTGGGTTTAAAACTTTTTCTAGAAAAAAAAAATGTTTAATTTGTGAATTTAAATTGTCGAATGTTTTAGAAATCGTTCATAACGAGAATATTATATCTTAAAAGTTGCCACAAAAAATAAATAAATAAATAAATAAATAAATAAATTTTTAGTCATATCAACATTAAAGAATTCTCAATTTTAGAACTTTTTTGCTCGTGCATTGATGGTGATTATTGTTCCTACGCAAAATATAGTATATTTTGCAACAAACATGGTTACCAACATTTTTTTCCCATATTATTTTTTTAAATCGGCTAGGTATACTCCCAATGATAACGAAAAACACACAAACGTTATTGCTTTATAGCATAGAAATATAGAATCAAAAACTATTTATCTTCTATTATATACATAAATTATCTAATTAGTGCTAGCAGATGCATTTTAAAATATACATAGATCAATATAATGCTTCATTTTTCTTTTCTTAGTATTTTTTAATATTCATTTTTCATTTATTTGTATTATTCAGTAAAAAACTCACCTGCCCGAATTACATCAAACTTTTTATAAAAGCGCCAAAGTCCATATAACAGCGAAGTATTGTGAAGAGTATTAAATACAAGGTAGTAAGACACTTGGCCAAGCGCAGATAATAAATCGCCAAATATTGTTCTTTTCGCCCTCTCTCGAAATGGATATTTTCCGTAGATTTAAAAAACACGATTTTGAGTCATCTTATTTAAAATTCAAATAAATAAATAAGAGGAAGCAATAATAGCATAAGTCAATACATTTTATTTCAGCATGAAGGAATTGTATCGTAGTTACACATGTGGAAAAAAGCTGCTTTTGGCCAAAAAACGTAGTCTCCACTAAATTTGAATCCGATTAAAAAAAGTACCGTGATTAATTAAAATGTTATAGGCAGAGCTGCCAAGTCTCCCGCATTTCGGATACCGGTATTTTAATACAGAAAATGTTTTATTAAATTGGAACATTCTGCAGATTTGAAAAATAACTTTTCCTATAAGAAAATTCTGCTATGCAATAAGCGGGGCTTGGCATCTCTGTATAGGAATATTTCGTAATTCTACTTTTTAACCTTAAAAAAAGCAACGACCATTTTTCGGGTACAAAAAGTGTTGCTAATTGTTCCATTTTGCATACAAGGTACCGATTGTAATATTGATACATCTATGGAGATAAATTTCCAATAATTTTTCAAATCCCATTTATTTCATTAAAAATATAAATCTTTTATTCATTTAGTTTAAAGTAAATGGTTTTTAACTAATTTCATAATGCTTTTGAAATATCACTTTTCATTGGTCATTTTTTAAAGCATTTAGAAAATGGTTGTTGTTTTCAGTCAAATATAGACTTTGATCTGACCGCATTTATTATTATTATTATTATTATTATTTATAAATGGTAGAAAAATATTAATACTTAATCCATAACGTACATAATATATGACTCTGTTATTACATAAGTCACCTTTTTATCATCATAAAAATTATGTTTTTACTGATTTTTATTAACTCAATAGGAAAAATGTTGTGCTTTGAGCAATAGATGTTCGCATTCCATTTATTTATTTATTTTAACAAAATTCTTTGCTTTTAGAAGAATTTTTATTTAAATAGGAAATCCAAATGTCGCTGTTAATAAAGAAGAAAGTTACAAAAAAAAAAAGTTACAAAACGAGTAGACGCATACTATCAGATATGGTAAAACGACGAATCCAAAACAGACGTCATATGAAATATCATCTTTTAAAGCAAGAAAACGAGGTCTGATTATCGAGCCTACTGATTACAAAATGTGCATTACATTAAAAAAAAAAATTAAATTAAATAAAAATACTGCAAATATTGACTTTTTTCTTTTGTGCAGTTTTGTCTTCAAAAGGTGCGCTATGTTGCAAAAAGATATAAGCGGCTATGAAAACACACTTGGTAAACGTTCATGCTCAGTTTTACAAATAAATATGGCACATATATGCCCTATATACACCAAGATACCTAATTGGTGCCAAAATGGCGTTCAGTTGCCTAACATGGTTATCATATAAATGTTATAATAAATTGTTTGTTCTAAAAATATTATCATTTATTGGTTGTTATTTCTTTTTTTTAATAACAGAAAATGTTTCGTTTATTCCTTTTTTTATTTTGAAATAAATAAATAACGTGTTATTATAGCATGCTATATGTATCTGGTAATCAGAACGATGTTTCCGCCTAATTGGCATAAAAAATCTCGCCAAACCCGGTGCTTATATCTCAAGTATATTATCTCAAGAATTTTATTTATATATACTATAATTGTTTTTACATACCACTTACTTCTTCTTGTATATAACAAGTTGGAAATTGCACGTGAAGCGTAGCAAATTAGGTGCGTTCGTACGATAACGAAGTTTTAAAAATATTACTTTCATATATCAATCTCATAAAATTGTAAATAGTGAATTACAATTAAAACGCTCATCAAACAATGTTCTCCCTATACCATTACGTAATGGAATACTTTTGTGTGGCCTTGTAAATCAATAACAAATGCTCTTTGCACCACAAATTATGTAAGATGTATATTATAATATGTATTTTATAGTTACATATAAATTTTATTAAGTTCGCATGAGTGTAACACGATTAAAATGCATTTGAAACATTTTTACCCATTGACCGTAATGTAACGGAATACTTTTGATTATCCCTGTAATTGATCTATGCATCTGATGTTCATAAAATTTGACATAACTCGACAAAATTATGTAATAATTATGTATTTTAAATTTCAAACGTATAGAATATATTTGAAACTTTTTCCCCATTGACCATAATGTAATTGAATACTTTTGATTGCCCCTGTAATTGATCTATGCACATGATTATCAAAAAATTTGAAATAACTCGACAGAATTATGTAATAATTGCGCATTTAAAATTTCAAACGATTAAAATGCATTTGAAACTTTTTCCCCATTGACCGTAATGTACTGGAATATTTTTGATTGCCCCTGTAATTGATCTATGCATCCAATTTTCATAAAATTTGAAATGACTCGACAAAATTATGTAATAATTATGTATTTTAAATTTCAAACGATTCGGTTGGATAGTTTTTGCGTTGTTATATGCGGACGGACAGACGGACGGACTGAACGACCACTATAGGTGCTACGTATTATATAATTACGAACGCACCTAAAAATAGGTAAGTGGCTCCTTTATGCAGTATAAATTGTATAAATCTTTAAAAAATAACCCCCGTTGCCCCTTTTTAGATCGAATAAAAAAAAAAAAATCAATGTCTAATTACAGTATTGCTCCCAGCTATGCATACATATTACGAATTTCAAAGTTGCATGCCAACAGGAAATGGATGAAAAATAGGAAAAGATGGGACATATGCACCAGGGTACATAATTGGCGTCAAAATGGCATTATTTTACCTGAGATGGTAACCCGGCTTTATTTATTTATTATTTGTTTATTTACTCATAAAATGTTTATTTACTTCCATTTCCTTTTTTTAATTATATAAAATATTTGTTTTTATAGTTATTAATTATTATTATTATTTTATTTACTGTAAGTTCTTTTTGATAATAGAAAATAATTTAAAAATGTGTATGTAAGCGTTATTTGAAAACGCAGTTTTCGCCAAATGGGCTTTGAAAAAAATGCGCCGAGTCTGATGCGCGTGTGGCATCCGTGCCGAAAAATTAGTGACCAGAATTGACTTCCACACACAAACAAAATATAAGTTAAAAGAAAACATGCAATAAATATAAATATAAAGGGAAAATGATGTCATAAAAGAAATTTTTTATTTAAAAACGTAATTGTTTCTAATTTTCACACGCGAAATATATAAAATATTCTTTTAAGTATCAAAAAATGCTATTAAGTTTTTATGACATTTTTTTAATATAAAAAAATAACAGTTTTATTTTCCTGCATGATTAAATTTTAAAATGTTTTATTGCATTCAATATTTATGGGTGCGTAAATGATTACTATTTACTCCATGTACTGATTCGGTTATCTACGAAAATATCCAGCTTCTGAAAATCACGCACACCAAATTTCTGTGACGTATGCAAATAAATTATGCTTTTTTATCAGTTTTTTTAACATAACTTTTAAAATATTTGGAACTAATTTTAAGTAGGTGCATTCACCAGATTACCTTCATAGGCACCTATTGGTACAAACAGAATCAAAATCCGACAAGTACTTTTTGAGATTTGCTTGACGAAAGAATTTTTTTGAATTTTAATATCGTTACGTATTTCTGAGTATAAAGACTTCGCTTCGCTCAGACAATTACAATAAATCAAAATTATGTTTGGAAATTACAATTGGCCTTCAAAAGAGAAAAAAAATATCAAATTGAAAATTACTTAATATGTATCTTTGGAGAATTTATAATTAAAGATAGACAAAACAGGTTTTTAAGGCCGAAACCGAATTTCGGTGATTGGTAGTAATAGTTAATAATAATACATTACAGAATATAAAGTTAGATGACTTTTAGTGCATTAGTTTTTGTTAAAATCCTGTAAATTCTGAAAAATGCTTCTATAACAGCGCTACCTGTTGGACGATTCGCACCAACACTTAATTAATGACAATTTATATTAACAAAATCTGAAATTCGTTGAAAATCTATGCATTACTACTTGAGATAGAGCTAGTGCAGAAATCGTGAAAAATGTAGCATAGCAGCGTCACCCATCTGCTGCGCAATCCACACCAAAATTTTCGCAATTCACACCAAATTGGCAACAATATATGTCAACGTCTAATTGAATCTGAAATTTGATGAAAATCCGTGCATTACTTCTTGAGATACAGTTTTTGGGATCATTGTGAAAGACACAGCATATCAGCGCCACCTTTTCGAAGAGTTACACCATTTCCTATTATCTAAAATAATTTATGTAAATGTCTAACTAAAGTTTTATTAAATTCTGTGCATTAATTCTTAAGATAGAGCGTCCACAAAATTTGCATCATACACTGATAAATTCACAAATAGACATTTCCAAAAAATTGTCAGTGTTCAGGACCTTCAAAAATATAAATCCGTCGAAAACCTAAAGTCGAATTTTTTCACGAATCCAATACTTTTTTGTTGTAAAGATACCAAAAAGTAAAAAGAGTGAGTAATTAAAATTCGAAGCGGCAGTTCCACAGTTATTCTTGGACGTACACATAAACACATATATGTAAAAGAATTGTACAGGCTCCTTCGTTGGAAGTTAGTTAAATATATAATAATAAATACATAATTCGGTTTGTTAAAAATATAATTCGTTAATGCCTCGAATACTACTACCCAAATACAAGTATGTTTCTCATCAATAATTAATAAGAAATAATTTAAAAAAGGAATATTAAATAAGCATGTTAAATATTTTCGTTTAAATCCTGGGAATATCATAATGTGTAGAAATACAACGCTTGGGGTATCATGATATCAAATAAGTTTTTTAAGTTAATTTTTTTTTAATACATGTTTTTTTTTTTTTTGCATTTAATAAATGTCTTCTATTAATGCATCATTCTTCGTCATGGTCTGTTTTAAAAACTTAAATGAGTCATTACATTAAAAATCAGGGGCATGCGAAGAAAATCTGCGCCCGAGGAAAAGTTTCAATTTGGTGCACCTCCCCCCCAACCCAACTTCTCCTTGTAATAGGCCAAAAATAACGTTGGTAATATAAATTTGGCGCCTCCTCAATATCCGCGCCCGGGGTGACCACCCCCTTCGCCCCCCCTTTCTCACGGCGCTGTAAAAAATACTTTAAGTACTCATAACATAATTTTCCGTAAGTTTTATTGTATTTAAACATAAGCATGCTATATTTGTAATAATGATATCAAATTAAAAGTTATTTTTTTTTTATTTAAACATGAATACACTGCTTTCTTTGAAAGAATCATTTATTGATATTTTTTGAATAATTTGCAAGTTAAATGTTAAACAATTTGAAAATCTATGTACAATAAAAGTTGATCTCGGTTGATACATAAATAATCTCGGGATAGTCAGGATACATAAATAACTTCACAATTAGTAATGCATAAATTCCTATGCTTATAAATCTGTACAAAATACAAAATAATGTTTCATTAATCTTTTGTAAATTTTAGTCTAAATAAATGTATGCAAATGCCCGCATATTAAAAACCATATATATTATTCTAAAGGGGGGAAGGGTTTGTAATTAACTAAATTAACATTCTTATTGATATTAAAACTTTCATCTGTAAAACTTCCGTTTACAATCGAAACTCAAAATCATACTTTGGTTTAGTACAACAATTTTCGTTTTGGTCCGATATTAGTTTATATTTTCATTGTGTTTTTTTATTTTAAACAGTATAAAAGGAAACATAAAATGAGTCAAAAAATTTTTTCATTGCGAAGTCACGCTAGATAAACATGTATCTGTAGTAAGGACAGAGCTATAATAAAAAATCTAATATTTGATAAACTCAATAGTAAATACTATTAATGAAAATCTGAACTGAATATCAATAAATAGAACTGCTTGTATAATAAAATTCGCTCGCAAATGAATATCAAGGGTAACTTAAAATTTACCCGAACTTTGATAAAATAGATACAAAAGGACTAGAAAAATAATGTTTCGATCAATGTATAACGGTATAAAATTAAAAATCTTACCATTAGATGTGTTTTAAAGTTTATTGTTGCTTCAAAAGTTCCACTTGTAAAGATAGATCTTGTTTTACACATTTGTCATGCTACTTTAACAACTGCCATTATTATCAACAGAAATTATTTTTAAAAAAATTCCCATATAGTATAGCGCAATGTGTTCTGTCGCCAGCACTGTGCAAAATGGGGGGCGGTCGATCCGGGCGCGGAAATTTAGGGGGCGCCAAATTTATATTACCAACGTCATTTTTGGCCTATCACAAGAAAAAGTTAGGGGATGGGGGCGCCAAATTCTAACTTTACCCCGGGCGCAAATTTCTCTTTGCACGCCCCTGTCTGCCGCAATTCAGTAATTGATACATTATCATTTGAAACTGAAAAAATATCAGGCATTCTTTCTCGAGACAAACATTGAATTACATTTCTTTTTACTACTACATTATGGTTCTTTAAAAAACCCTAGACACAGCAAAAATCTTAATAATTCTTCCTGTTTATCACAGAGTAGCTTTTGTCGATCTCTAAGAAACGTTGCAATTATAAAACCTAGAACTTTCAAATTGTAACAGTTCAGCAAAAACGCCTAAGAAAAACAGAAGCATTCATTGTAATCCTTATCATATCAGTAGTGGCAAAGTATGTTTGCATTAACTTTCAGAAACGAACCCAACGAATCCTATTAGACAAAACAAAATAGACAGGCTCTTGTGTTATTCTTTTATAAATTTTACATCTGCGGTTTTAATGAGGCAGTTGGAAAGCTACAGAAATGTATTTTGAATATGAAATGTATTTTCAAAATACAAAATACTTGAAAAAATCATTTCAAAATACATTACCAAAATACTTTCGTTTAGTCAGGTTAAAATACAAAATACAAAATACAAATGTATTTTGAAAATGTATTTCAAATACATGTATTTTCGATACTGCCCATCTCTGCCATCATCCATCCCATTAAACCTCATTACTTGAGAATTTCCAATATCAATAAAATATATGTTTAAGTATTTTTTAGTAGATTTGTTATTCTGAGTCTCATCATTAATCTAAAACAGAAATATTGCGAAATGATCTAAGAGTTTCAATACCCCCCTCCCTTTTAATCCTTTTAAAGGCAGGAGAATTTCTAAAATCTCTGAAATGCATGTTAAATTACTTTTATATTAACTTGTTATCTTGAATTTCATGCCCCTACCTAAAACTGCTGCCAGGTTATGGCCAAATGTTTTAGAATTTTTGACTCTCTTTAACTCACTTAGAGGGTAATTTCTGAAGTCCTGAAATAAGGGAGACCGGCTTAGTGTGCCCATGCCGACCCCTCTTTTTCTTTCCCTGTATCAAGTGCGTTCAGCGTCAAAGTGACCGGATATCGTTTTCACCCCCGTCTCTTGTACATATAAGCACGAAGTGACACCTTCTTTAGTTAGAAAGACTTTTTTCTATTGGCGTTAATTCCCTAAATTGGGCGCTTTAACGATAATTTCGGCTATCAATGTTTTTCTTCAACTCAATAATATATAGTAAATTTTTTTGTTAAAAATAGCTGTTAAATCACAGAAAAATGTACAGTATAAAAATGCATATCCGTTAACATAAAGTGCACAAACTGAAAAAAATATATAAATAAAAAAGGGAAATAAATAAAAATATGGTGATAAAAAAACCCGTATACATATTTTTCACAAGAAATTTAAACATTAGAATTTTTTTTTTTAATTACTTGCGAAAAGAAATTTTTATGAAGAAATAATACTTGTTACCTAACAATATATTTTTTTCTTCAAGCATATTATTTTTTGTTCAGAAACATATTTTTTAAATATTTGACCTAGCATAATTATATATGGAAACAAATATTTCCTTCAATTTTAAACTAATTTCTCATTTATTGTTCATTCAGATGCTTCATTCGAAGCTTAGATGTTCATCCTAGGATTTTTTAACGGAAACTTAAATCTGTATTTTTTGATAAAATTTGATTTTTACTGAATATATAATTCTTACAATCAATCATATTTTTCTTATGCACATGCTTACAAAAATTAATTATAAGGAGATGAAGAACATTGAATCTCCTTATGAATTCAAAACTGAGAATTGCGTTCTCATTGGAAAAACATGCATCTAAAAGGGGGGGTAAAGAAATTTATTATCTTAAGTTGCACTTAAAATACTTCACAAATTCCCTGCTGACAACAAAAAATGTTATGACTCACTGTCTGATTCATTTTTATGCTTAAAAAGGAATGAAATTAACAGGCATATTGAAGCGATTTTTAATTAAATAGCGTTTTCCATTTTCAGATAAATAAATTACTTAGAGTTATAAGTCATTCTTGTTATGTAACAATAATTTTTTCTTAAACTGATACACCGAGAATTTGGTTCAAAACTCCAACTTTTACTGTATGTTCTGCAAAATCATATGCGTTTACCATGAAATGAAAAAGTCATTCGATTAATATCTGAATTAGAAACTGTTAGGTTCTGTGACAACATCTGCTACAAAATAGAATTTCTGTTATTTCTCTATCTTAATATTTTGTGTATTGTACTGGCTGTGTACTGGAATTTTCAAGGTGACACTCTTTCTATGTTAAAAGGAGAATTGACAGGTGATCATGTGCAGGTGGGGAGGTGAGAAAGAGGATATTGCCGAGAGGCGTGTTCATCCGTCAGTGATGTATGTGAATGATGAGCAAACAAGGAACATGCCACGAATCAAGAAAGCAATGTGGAATGCGTCCAATGGAGAAGTTCCACAGGGGGTGTACATTGGGGAAAAGCAGTGATTTGAGAAGAGCAAGTCTTGTCTGAGATTTTGGCAGTTCGTATCTGGGCTTGTACCTAGAGAGTAGTGTAGGAGAGAGGTTCTTGCGTAGAGTTCGTATCTGGGCTCGTCCCTAGAGAGCAGTGTAGAACAGAGGTCCTTGCAGAGAGTACTCTGTGTCGGAGAGAGTAGGTTGAATTCGTATCTGGAGAGCAAGGGACACAGACGTCCTGGTGTGTAGTGCTCTGGGCCGGATAGCGTAGGCCGAGTGTCCATGTGTTGGGAGATTCGAAATCGATCTCCGATAAAGTTAATCTAACGTGCTTTGAGTGTGAGGGAGAAGGTGTAATCTGAACAGTACACAGCCAACTTTTTACGGTATTTAATGTTGAACCGGATCATCTATATCCGAGTTGTAATTGTATATAATTGTATAGTGTATTTCTTGTGTACATATAGTATAAATAAACTGTTAATTCAGTTAATTGACAGCGTCGGTGTTCATTTACACAATCCTCACACTGGGTGACCGATATCACCTTATAATATCGGTGGTGGCAGCTATAACTACTACGGACTTTCTTCAAAGTTGTGTGGACTAAGAGGAACGTCCGACAAATTGATGGCAGCGTCGGGATAGAATCGTCTGAGACCAGTGACCAGCGAGCCGTGTTGCAGTGTGTTAGTGCCGGAGTACCCTGTGGAATTCTTGCGTGGTAATGCCGGATCGTCGAGCGGAATTTTAGAGAAATAATAATCAAGCGTCGAGGGAACTAAAGTGTTGTGCCGTATCAGTATTAGAGAGAACTGAACTAAGTGTTGTGCCATATTATCGCTAAATCGTGGAACTACCTGTGAATAGAAGAGTAACCCAGCAGATAAAGTATAAGGTAAGGTGTTTTGATCATTTCCTTCTGCTGACATCTCGAACCTATTTGTGTTGTTGTATAATTAATAGTAATTTAAGTAAATTGTCTAGATCATTTATGTGCAATTAAATAATTGTGTTCAGATAGGTAGAAAGTATTAATAACCATATTTTCTATTGTTTTAAGGAAAGGTCATAATAATTGGAGCTAATATTGATTTTCTATATTTTGGTAGTAAACAAAATTAATGCATTTAAATTTAAATTATTGTTAAAGTAATATTTAAATGAAGCAATATTGTTTGAAGAGTTGATAACAACATTTGCTTAGAATTTTAATTGGCCAGTAGTAGTGAAAAAAAAGGCTCACAGTGAAAAAAAAAAAGCTCACAAAAGGCCGAGGAAAAATAAAAGTGAAGATCTTGAGTATATTTGTTTTAAGTGTGAGAACCAGTATTGAATTTAAAAATGTTTGAGTGAGGATAACTGTAGCAGTTTATATGCGCATGTTATACAATTCTTCTTTATGTGGATGTTTTTATTGACATCAATATTTTTATTCAATTTCAACGTATCAGTATTATTATATAAATTGTATGTTGTTATCTAAGTGTATAAATTGGAATCTATATTGCATAGTAATCAAATCGAATTACTCTTTTACCTTTGTTTTATTGGAAGTAAATTGTGTGACATCGATGGTTGAGGAAAATTAGATTAGTCAGTAGGTTAAGTAGAAATGTAATACATCGATTATTTGAAGGGTATTAATTAGTCTAATAAATGGAGGTATAACTGGACTAAGTTAGAAAGTTAGGAAATATTAATTTGGTAGGTGTAAATATTATTGTACTGTAGGGTGGTAATAACAATCGGAGAAGGTATGGCTTTCTTATTGAAAATAAAAAAAGTGGATCTTCAGGTGATAGCCGAAGAACTGGGTGTTGAATTCGCGGAAGGTGATACCAGAATTCAGCTTAGGAAAAAGATAATGGACAGTGATGGGTATGACGAGGGAGTTATTAGGGAGTTATCTGACGCTATTGTTGCAGAACGATTAGAACAGGAAAAATTAGAACGCGAAAAGTTAGAAAAACAGGAAAAATTAGAACGCGAAAAGTTAGAAAAAAAGGAAATGTTAGAACGCGAAAAGTTAGAAAGAGAAGAGAGGGTTGAAAAATTAAGGATGGAACATAAATTAGAAATGGAGAGGCTAAGGGTTCAAGGATCGGCAAAAAATTTTAATGGGTCTAGGGAATCTAATAATGAAAGTAACATTGAAAAATTGATCAAAAGTGTCCATCAAAGTACCAGAAGGGACTGACCGATGGAATTTATTTTTCAACAGTTTAGAAAGGGCATTCAAAACTAAAAATGTATCGGAAAACCAGCAGGCCGAAATTCTACTAAATATGTTAGGAGATAAGGCAGATAATTTGTTAATTTATACCACGAGGGAACAAATGGAGAATTATGAGTAATTAAAGGAGTTAGTCCTAAAGGAACATGAGCCGACACCAAAGGCGTGTTTGGAAAATTTTTAGAAGGCTAAGAGGAACCAGAACTAAACTCATGTATTATTTGTATCGCGTTTAATAGCGACATGGGAAAATTATTGTAAGATTAGAGGTGCTGACTCTTATGAAAAGGTCAACCAGTTAATAGTTACTGATAAATTAGTAAGTACGTTAGATGAGGATACTGCATCATATATTGGGTTAACTCACCAGGGTAAATGGTTAGAAGCTTCTAAAATTGCTAAAGAATGTGACAATTATTTTGACACTAAATATAAGTCTTATGCAGTTACGTATAAAAGTTTTAAAGGTAAAGATAGGTATGTAAACAATGAAAAAATGAGACCGAGGGAGCAGGGCCATAGCTAAGACTTTTTATTGAGGGGGGAGAGGACCTAAAATTGCCAAGTCAAATTTCAATATTTGCCAACTCATTTTACAATTTTGCCAACTTACCACAATTAGAAAATGTAATATAGCCCCTATTTGTTAAAAGGTTAATAATATTCCCAATTAGTTTTGTAATTTTTGCCAATTCTATCAAAAATTGAAAATATATTATAGTTTTTATTAAAATTTTAAAGAAAATTTGCCAACTAAGTTTGTGAATTTGCCAAGTGTAACAACATTCACGAATGTTTGGGGGGGGGAGGCTCCCCCCATCCTCCCCCTTAGCGAGGCCCCTGCGAGGGAGGATAGTAAAGTTAGTGGTAATTGGAGGCAAAACGGGAGTAATGAGATTAATTCTTTTTCGGATAGGAAAATAGATTTTAAGAAACCTAGTGATGCTTCAGCTCCTAAATGCTTTAAATGCGGTTTGAGAGGTCATTACCAACGTTTTTGTAATAAAGTGGGTAATGAGGGAAATAATAATGATAATAAAGGGCGAGATCCGAAAGCGGGTGTACATAAGATTGTTGTAAAAGGAGACAAAGAGTTACCTAATGGAGCTATTGTGGCAAGAATATCGGCAAAGGCCGAACAGAGAACTAATGTTATTGGTGAGAAATTAAATAAACTTGAGAAAATTGAAGTTAGTGTAAATGGGCAAAAAGCAAAGGGGTTGGTTGATTCCAGATGTAAAATTAGTGTTATTCATAAAGATTTGATACCGGAAGAGAAATTAAAAAGAGCGGGTAGTATTTATTTACAAGGGTTATTTGGTGAAGCAGTTAAATTACCGTTAGCTATTCCGCCATTCGGATAAACTAATATAATTCATCAGGAAGTACTTAGAGCAGTGACCGATGATATTAACGAGCAAGTAATTTTACATCCCGAGGTAATTAGTGAGTTGTCAGGTATCAGCCACTGCTAGAGCCCCAAAGAATTAGAAAGTTCAGAAATTATTATTGATAACTCGAGTGAAAAGAAAGGTATGAGTAGCGATAATTGTAATGTTTACGCAATAGAAGCGAGATCGCAAAATGTGCAAAGTCAGAATCCAGAAAAAACGGAAGTGGAGAAAGATAATAAAGCTATTAGCAATTCAGATTTGTTTAAGAAATCCCAATTGGAATGTAAAGAATTGGAGAGAGCTTGAGAATAAGCTAAAACGAAAAAAGGGGATTATTATATTGTAAATGGCTTATTATATCATAAAAAGAAATTGATAGGCGAAACTATAGCGCAATTAGTAGTACCCAAGATAAGGGAAGAAATCCTAAAATTAGCGCATACTTCGGTATTTGGAGGGCATCATACACCCAAGAAAACGTTACAGAGAATCAGGTATTCATTTTATTGGGAGGGGATGGCGAAAGAAACTAAACAATTTTGTGAGTCATGTTTAGAGTGCCAATTGACTAAAGGGGTTAAAGTGTATGATAGAGCTCCTATTTCCCCAGTATCGCGACCGGAACTTCCATTTCAGGTAGTTAATGTTGATTTAATTGGGCCTATTGATCCTAAAAGTTCACAAGGGCATCAGTATATACTAACTTTAATTGATCAACATACCAGATGGGCGGATGCGATCCCTCTAAAATATTTATCTGCTAAAACCGCGTGTGATGCGTTACTTCAAATATTTATGAGGACAGGAATTCCAAATATAATCGCCAGCGATAATGGAACCAATTTCACTGCCGACTTAAAGAAAGAATTTGAGAAAAAGTTAGGCGCTAGTCCTCGATTTTCGACCCCACATTATCCACAATCTAACGGTCTTGTGGAACGTTTTAATCAGACTCTTAAACGTATGTTACATCACACTATTAGGGAAGAAGGGAAAAGATGGCATGAACAAATACCATTTATATTATGGGCGTATAGGGAAGTCCCAAATTCTACGACGGGAATCGCACCTTTCCAGTTATTATATGGTAGAGCGCCGGAGGGTCCTTTATCGATTCTCAAGTCATCCTGGGCAGGAGAAAATAAGGAGGCGCAGTTAGATACTATGCCGATCCATGAGTATTTGAATAAACTTAGGGGACGTTTAGAAAGAGCGGCAAGCGAGGCAAAATTATCGTCCGAGGTGCAACAAAATAGAATGGCGTATCATTATAACTTAAGGTCAAAAGAAAAAATGTTTGAAGTAGGCGATAAAGTAATACTGTTAATCCCCGATTCAACTAATAAATTATATTCTAGGTGGCAAGGGCCGGCAACTATCATCGAAAAACGAAACCAGCATTCGTTTAAAGTTGAGTTAGCCGACGGGAGTAGGAAGCATGTGCACCAAAATAAATAAGAGAATTTATTGCTAAGTGTAATATAGTTAATATTGTTTTCGAAGGAGATGAGGAATTTGGAGAAGTTGGGGAAATTCTTATTTTAAACCGGGATCAAGAAGTAGAGCGGGATATAGAGAGGTTCGAAATAAAAGGGTTGTCTAATAATCAAGTCGACGATATTAAATACATTTTGAGGGAGAATAAAGAGGTGTTTATGGGTCCTGTACGACCAGCGGAAGTTGGGGAACCTCGTATTGATCTGAAACCAGGAGTGGCAAGGAAAAAGCCAAAGTTATATAGTGTACCGGTAGCTTACAAAGAGGAAGTAGATAGGCAGATTCAGGAGTTATTAGAATTAAATCTAATCGAAGTGTCAAATGCTGAAATTAGAAATCCAATTGTTTGCGTGGCGAAAAAAGACGCAACTGTTAGACTTTGTATAGATTATAGAGCTTTAAATTCGGCAACTCAGGTTCCAACCTTTCCGATGAGAGATTCACAAGAAATCATGTATACCGCAGGGGCGACTAATTATTTATATTCGATTGATCTATTGAGGGAATATTGGCAGATTAAAATGGCTGGGGAGTGTAAACATTTGAGAGCTTTTGCAACGCATAACGGAACTTATCAGTGGCGTACTATGCCTTTTGGATTATCAGTGGCGGCTGCTACGTTTCAGAAAGATATGAATAAGGTTCTTCAAGGTCATCGGAGGTATATGAAAGCATATATTGATGACGTCATCATTTTCTCCGACACCTGGGAAGAGCATTGTGAGCATGTTAGGGCTGTCATTGAAGAGCTGAAAAATAGCAATTTTACGATTAGGCTGGATAAATGTAAATTTGGAGAGAAATTGACTAGTTTTTAGGTCATGTAATTGGGGGTGGAACGCATGCACCTGATGAAGAGAAAATAAGAGCAATAAGGGATTTAAAAAGACCAAAAACTAAAAAGAAAGTTAGATCTGTTTTGGGATTAATGGGATTTTACCGATCTTATATTCCAAATTATGCTGAAATTGCTATACCTTTAACCGAATTAACCAAAGGGAAGGTTAAAAATACTGTACCTTGGGATGAAAGGGCAGAAGAAGCATTTAATAATCTCAAAGATGAGTTATGTAAAATGACGAGTTTGGCTACACCTACCGTAGGCCGGGAATATCAGCTCCACGCCGATGCTTCCGACCTGTCAGTAGAATGTTGTCTTACTCAAAAAGATGAAAAGGGTCAGTATAAACCGATAGCTTTTGCCAGTCAGAAATTGTCAGGGACTCAGCGTGCTTGGCCGAATATAGAGAAAGAAGCTTGGAGTGTTCTCTTCGAGTTGCGAAAGTTTGAAAAGTGGACCTATGGATCTCAAATTGAGGTCATTACAGATCACAATCCATTAAAATTTCTCACTGAAACAACCCCAAGATCCCCCAAACTCACTAGATGGGCTCTTGCATTGCAACGCTGGAACCTGAATATTTCTCATCGTCCAGAAGCTCAACATTTGAATGCTGATGCAATCTCTTGGCTACATAGAAAGAGCTGGGAAGAACAGCCAGTTGCTAGCCCATCAGCATCAACGACCAAGTAGTGGACAACCTTAAAGGGATGTCATCATGTGTTTAATTTTTTTTTGTGTATGTGTAATTATTTTTGAATTTTGTGTTTATAATAGTGTATTAGCATGTGTATTGTTTATGTAATAATAATATTAGTACAATGTTCAGTAGAGATGTCAGTAGATAATGTACAGACACCTGGAAATCCCTATGTAATAAGCATAATGAAGAAATCTGCAAAGAGACTATTGAACTCTTCTGTGATATTACTATATGTTTGGGAAAAATTAGCTCCTAAAAGGCATATTTTCCGCTAAGGTGGGGGGGATGTCAGGTTCTGAGACAACATCTGCTACAGATTGGAATTTCTGTTATTTCTCTATCTTAATATTTTGTGTATTGTACTGGCTGTGTACTGGAATTTTCAAGGTGACTTTCTTTCTTTGTTAAAAGGAGAATTGACAGGTGATCATGTGCAGGCGGGGAGGTGAGAAAGAGGATATTGCCGAGAGGCGTGTTCATCCGTCAGTGATGTATGTGAATGATGAGCAAACAAGGAACATGCCACGAATCAAGAAAGCAATGTGGAATGCGTCCAATGGAGAAGCTCCACAGGAGGGTGTACAATGGGGAAAAGCAGTGATTTGAGAAGAGCAAGTCTTTTCTGAGATTTTGGCAGTTCGTATCTGGACTCGTACCTAGAGAGTAGTGTAGGACAGAGGTCCTTGCGTAAAGTTCGTATCTGGGCTCGTCTCTAGAGAGCAGTGTAGGACAGAGGTCCTTGCAGAGAGTGCTCTATGTCGGAGAGCGTAGGCTGAGTTCGTATCTGGAGAGCAAGGGACACAGACGTCCTGGTGTGTAGTGCTCTGGGCCGGATAGCGTAACCCGAGTGTCCATGTGTTGGGAGATTCGAAATTGATCTCCGATAAAGTTAATCTAACGTGCATTGAGTGTGAGGGAGAAAGTGTAATCTGAACAGTACACAGCCAACTTTTTACGGTATTTAATTTAATGTTGAACCGGATCATCTATATCCGAGTTGTAATTGTATATAATTGTAAATAGTGTATTTCTTGTGTACATATAGTATAAATAAACTGGTTTTTCAGTTAATTGACAGCGTCGGTGTTCATTTACACAATCCTCACACAGGGTGACCGATATCACCTAATAATATCGGTGGTGGCAGCTGTAACTACTACGGACTTTCTTCAAAGTTGTGTGGGTTGAGAAGAACGTCCGACAGAAACCTTCTAATTTAATGGGTTTTCAAGCAAAAATGAATTCTGAAATGTGTCAGAAAATAGCTTCTTTAAATTTGAGAACAGCCTTAAGATTGTTTTCAAACCCAAACTGGTTACATTCCAGAATTCATATTTGTTTGTTTTTGGATGAGAGTGACAGATACTGTTATTTAGATAGTATGAAATCGAACGGTATTTCCAATTTTCATTAAAAGCAATCTTTCTCCAAATGCTGTTAAAAAAACATTTAGAATTTGAACTAAATTTCAATAAAGCACTCTAAGCCGAGTTTTCAGATGTTATAAAATAATAAAATATAAAATTTTTATCGAATAACAACCGCTTATAATTCAACATGAAATTCAGTTTATACAGGGTGTTTCGCTACCAGACCGACAAACTTAGAGGGATGATAGTACACATGAAGACAAACATTATTAAATAGGAAACCATGGGGCGCAAACGTCTTCTGTAGAAGCTAGGGGCCATTAAAGTTTAGGGTCCAAAACTTTAAACGATGATAGAAAGCGGAAAAAAGGGTCGATTCGTTTGCGGTTTTCGCTAAAATCATTCTTTATATTACGATTTCTTTAGAAAATTTTTTTAAAAGTTACTTTCAAAAATTATCGATAGAGGGCGCTTTAGGCTTTAGAGTAATGAACAACTACTTTTTACCGTTATTTTTTGCATGGGGTTGAAATTATTCTAAAGTTTAGACTTTAACTTAAATTTTAAGCCCAAAATCGAAAACATTGGGGTGGGGTAACTTAGGAAAATTGAACTGTGAACATAGGGGGAGATTTTAAGCGCTCATAAACATTAGACAAACTAATCGATTTTATTGCGGTTTGCGTGAAAATCATTTGCTTGGTAATTATTTTATTCAAAATGACGTACAGCTTTGGTGTCCTCCTTTTTTGATAGAGGGCGCTTCTGACACATATCCGACATTTCGATGGCATTACTCCTGGGTATTTTACTACCAGAGCAACTTACTTCCAGGAAGTGTTAGGGACACAAAGATGACTCGGAATCACATAGGAATGTAACGTTGGAAATGCCTTTTTTGAGAGTTAAGGTTAAAGGAAGCAGAAAAAATAGCAACAGTAACAGCTAAGAAAGAGCAACACGTTAATGTGACAGAAAACAGTTTATTTAAAGGTTTTACCACAAAAGGTGTTCGAAATTACGACCAGAAGTAGTCCGGCAAGTTTAACAGCGACGGTAGATGGCGCCGCGGTTTCCTTGCGGTAGATGGCTCTAAACGGTAATGCATGTGAACAGCGATCCCTTTGAAGTGATCATTCGCGAACCGACTCCAAAGGTAGCAGAATTAAGTACTTGAAAGATGAGCAGCCCGATGGGGCTCCTCCACATTTTACCAATGACGTTTGCCGACACTTCAAAGTAACATCTGGGCAACGGTGGATAGGTCGTGGTGGCCTGCCGAATCGCCGGACCTATCATGTATCGACTTCTTCTGCTGGGGTCAAATGAAAAGTTCGGTGTATGAGACTCCAGTACCATGAGTTAAAGACCTGGCATCTGGTATTTCTGTAGCTTGCCAGAAAGCTATCAGAGATGCCAGGAATCTTTCAAAGAGTGAGAAATTCCATGCGACGCCGCTGACAAGCATGCCGAACTACTTCTGGTCGTAATTTCGAACACCTAATGTTGTAAAACATTTAAATAAACTGCTTTCTGTCACATTAACGTGTTGCTCTTTCTCTGCTTTTTCTGTTGCCTTTTTTTCTCTGCTTACTTTAACCGTAACTCGCAAAAAAGACATTTTCAACGTTACATTCCTATGTAATTCCGAATCATCTTTGCACCCCTAACACTTCCTGGAAGTATGTTGGTCTGGTAGTAAAACACCCAGGAGTAATGCCATTGAAATGTCGGAGATGGTCGGAAGCACCCTGTATCAAAAATTGAGGACACCAAAGCTGTACGTCGCGTCGTTTTGAATAAAATAGTTATCAAGGGAATGATCTACAGGCAAACCGCAATAAAATCGATTTGTTTGTCCAATGTTTATGAGCGTTTAAAATATACCCCTTTGTTCACAGTTAAATTTTCGCTAGTTCCCCGATCCGAATGTTTCCGATTTTGAACTTAAAATTTAAGTTAAAGTCTAAACTTTAGAATAATTTCAACCCCATGCAGAAAATAACGGTAAAAAGTAGTTGTTCGTTACTCTAAAGTCTAAAGCGCCCTCTATCGATAATTTTTGAAAGTAACCTTTAAATTTTTTTCCTAAAGAAATCTTAATATAAAGAATGATTTTAGTGAAAACCGCAAACGAATCGACCCTTTTTTCCGTTTTCTATCATCGTTTAACGTTTTGGACCCTAAACATTACTGGCCCCTATCTCCTACAGAAGACGTTTGCGCCCCATGGTTTCCTATTTAATAATGTTTGTCTTCATGTGTACTATCATCCCTCAAAGTTTGTCGGTCTGGTAGCGAAACACCCTGTATAAAAATGAAAGGTTATTAAATTTTAGGTCAATTCAAAATCATGTCTGTAACATGCTTTTGCGTTTAAAAGTGGGCATGTAATTTTGTAAATTTCAAGGAAAACTCTTACAACATCCTTAAATCTTAAAAGTTTCAAGCACACGATTTTCTAATTTCGTATTAAATTAACACTCCAAATATAATCTTAAGCTTTTATTTATCTATAAATATAAAGTATCATTTTCAATAATAAATGATCTACTATAAAAGAAAAATACATTTTAAATAATATGTTGTAATTGACTTTATGATTTTCATCTTCAAAATATTTTTAAATTAATTTTTAAATAACTTTTTTTAAATAAAAAGTCAAATTTTTAAATAGAAATATTGGATCAGTTATTTGGTAACTCAGAAAAAATATTGAATACATGAATGGATGACAATGTTGTGGAAAAAATAACATATTAAGGGTATTCTTAAATCAAAAAGGGCCACTTTGTGACACATGCATTAATTTATTTTTGTTCGGAAACGCATGAAAATAGCAGGTGTTGTTATTTAGAAACTGTCTAATTACACTCAATTTTCTGTTTTTTTTTTTTTTTTTTTTTTTTTTTTTTTTCAAAGCACAATAGAATTTTCATAACAAGCGTTCTAAGTTGACCTTTTTGAGCACATTTTCCAACGAAAGCAGAAAAATCGGTCAAAAGCAGGAGAAAAACGGGTGATTACGTGATCGAAGTAGCTTAGAACTTGATAGGTTATTTAAGATGGTGGATAATGAGATAATAAATTGGGTGGATTTAAGATAATAAGATGGAAAATTAAGTTCGATTCGAATTCCCTTCTATAATCAGGCATTCCAATTTTATATCTTTCCGTTAAAAATGTATGTAATCATTTTTCAAATCAATTCTTCATAATGAAACTAAGTTTAATATTTAATATCATCTAAGTGTTAATAATTAAAATGAAATATCTATTTTAATGCAATAATAACATGAATAATAACATTTTGTTTTTTGACATTCCCATTATTTATTCTATTAATATTTTATCTATCCCACTGATCAGAATATAAAAAATTCACTCTTCGTTACAATTTTAATTTTTAGCTTTTATTTATCGACAAGTTTAGTATTTATAAATTCCTTGTCACGTTTTTGCAGTCTTTTTTTTTTTTCGGTAACTTTTTTTAAGACATTTACCTTAATTTTTGAGATATTTACTAAACACTGCCATTATAAATAAAAAAAATGTTTTTTTCCAAGTCACAATAAGACGTAATGCAATGCTAGATGAATGTAGACCAAGTGTTTATAAGTGTTATGACTATTGTCGCCAAGAGTTACGATGGCTCGATTTGCACCCAGAAGAATTTTTAGGAAAAAATCTCATTAAGGCAACCCTCAATAGAATGAAGGATTACTTATCTCACCCTCCTTAGATGGGAAAGAAGCTGCGAGCACACTAGATGATCTCCTACTCGTGGGCGCACTTGATGTACACCCTGAAATAAGTGCTTATTCTTTTTTTTTTTTTTTTTCATTAATTCCACACTTCTACCTAAAACGGCTGATGAGATATACCAAATATTCAAAATTTTAGACATTCTTATCCTTTATAGGGGAAGAATTTCTAATAAACTAAAATACATTATTAATTATTTGTTTAGCAGATTTACTTTCTTGAATTTCACGTTCCTACCTAAAACGATCGTAGAAATATGACTAGTTGATCTATAAAACGATGTCTCAACAAAACCGATTCACACAACTTGCATTGCATTTTTTGTTCTTTTCATTTAGGAGTTGGCTTAGTTGATACAGAAAATATTGAATTATTAAATATATACAAAAATATTCTCAGCAGTAGCAACATATAACGATTAACGACATTGACGATTTCATGCTATATGATCATAAGCTAGAATACTAATGCTTAAGCAGAATAAGTTAAATATTAAGAAGATTGGTTGTAAGGAATTCGTAGGAATGCCCATCGTGGCGCAAGCGTAGTTTCGTTTTGTAACTGATACATGGGATGAAAAGGATTTTAATCGTCTGAATGTGCCAAATCATTACCCGGAAAAGAAAACAAAATTCTATCTCTTTAATTTTTAGATATGAGTTAAAATCTTTTAGCGTTTCTTTTATGAGTCAAATTGAAATTTCATTACTCGAGGACTACTTTAAAAACAAAAATTTGTCAAAAATATGTTTTTTTTTTTTCTAAGTTTATAAGTTTTTCTAATGGCGTATTTTCAATCCGCGTGAAAATTTTGTGTTTTGTGTCATCTCTGTTTTTTTTTTTTTTTTTTTTTTTTTTTTGACTAAACAAAATGTAGTTATAATAATATAAAAAAAAACAATCGAATACTATTGATTAAGAAAAAAGGAAACGAACGAATTATTTCTAATAGAAATAAAGACATATAGATTAAAAAATATCCAGATTAATTCGCAGAAAAAATCGAATTATTTGGGTGTTTTCGATTTTCATCCATCTATTTTCATTAAAATTACACAAAGTACACAAAATTTATATTAAAAAATAGCTAATAAAAAAAAACCCCATAATTATTTTCGATTAAAAATTAAATTCGTGTAGCATGGAAAATATCCAGACTGATAAGGAAAAGCACTAAATATTTGCAATTCATTTTTGAATTTTCATTAGAAGAAAATTATACTTAAAGTCAGTGATATACATTTCTAACTAAATTTAAAGTTAATAAAAAAGTAGAAGTTTCGTCACTTCAATCAGCATATCTTAAAATCCCACACCAAAGTAAAAAATTTTCGACAATACAGCAGAATCTCGCTATTTCGAAGTCAAAGTGCACAAAAAAATTCGGAATATCAAGGTTTTTGATCAAAATATGAAGGTTTTATATAATATTAACATCGCTGGGATTTGTATCCAGCCAATATTTTTTCGTCATATTGAGGTTTTTGAGTTCACAATATTCGGCAAATCAAAGTTTATCTGTATAGTTTTATCAAATAATAATAATAATAATAATAAATAAATAAATAAAAGAAAAAAAAGAAGAGAAGAAAATCTGAAATATTTCTGACTAAGAACAAATTTATATGTTTTCTTTGTTCAAAATTATTTTTTTTCTTCTATTTAAAAACTACAATAAAAAAAATTCTCCAATTCATAAGTTTTTATAATTTAATATACATATAAATATATATGTATGTATATTACTTTCGACTAAACGTACATTTTTCCCCGATCAATCGAAATTTTTCCGACTGACTTTTTTCATTTTTCAAATTTCTAAGTACATATAAGTAAATACCATTCTCCCTACTAAACATACCTATGTGCCTTTTTTCCTATCGAATGGGAATTTTTCCGACTCATTTTTTCGTTTTTCCAATTTGTAAGTCTTTATAGAAAGTAACTTTTCCCCGACTAAACAAACATTTTGCCAAATTGTAAGTTCATATAGATAAATACCATTTTCCCGACTAAACGTACATTTTCCCTATCGAACGGGAATTTTTCGGGCTGATTTTTTCGTTTTTCCAACTTCTAACTCTTTATAGAAAATAACATTTTTCCGACTAAACGGACATTTTACTGACTGATTTTTTTCATTTTACCAATTTATAAGTTTTTATAGAGAAATACCATTTTTTCCCATCTAAGTGTATTGTTTTACCGATAAACACGAATTTTCCCGACTGATTTTCTCGAGGGAGGAGGGGAGGTGCCGCACCCCCCATACCCCCGGGATTTACGCCTTTGTGAGTAATGAATAAACCTTTTACATGTATATTTCCATATGTTGAACTATTAAAATATTTATGAACGGCTCGGTATACTTAGGCCTAACATGTTCACATAAGTTTGTTTTTCTCGTGGATGGTTTGACCCCGGAATCGTTATATACGGAGAGGTTATATATATATATATATATATTTAACTCTTTATACTAAAGAGGTGATTATGGCTCACCGTGAGGGAAAATCACCTCTGGAATACAAAGGGTTAATGCTCAATTTAGTTTCCACAAAATATGCGAAATTTTGGGCTTAATCGACTAACTTCAAGCTGAAGATAATACAAAATGCGAAAATTTCTTATCCGATAGATAGTCCAGTCATTTTAGCACCTTTTTTTTGCAAATAGCGGAAAAAATTAGAACAAAGCTGGATTTTTGCATAGGTGCTAGTTAAGGTATGTAGTTTAACATACTAAAAGTCCCCGTCGATCCGATGTGAGCTTCCGCCTCCAGGGGGCGCTAAAGAGCTTGAAAATCGGTTTTATGTGAATATCTCACGAACAATGGCATCTAGACAAAAAAGTTCAATTACAAAGATGTAGATAATTTAATTTCCTACAAAAGTGTCTTTAACATTTTTTTGTCACATTAATCCTTCCCTGCCAAAAATTAAGATAAAGTAAACATCATTGAAAAAAATGTGCAAGAACAATCATAACGCGGCGAAGAGGCAAAACAAATACTAAACAACTTTCGATCCCCCCCCCCCCCCATTTCTCCTCCATTGTCTGTATGGCGTTTTCGCGCGCTTGTGCAATACGTCACCTGAAAATAATAAGGTTCTATCAATGCTTTTGAAAAAAATCGACTTATCGATATAGAAATGTTCTATTTGTATCTCTCGATTAAAATAATGTCGTAATATAATTGTAAGGTTATATGTAAATTATATATAACATCATTTTGATGCAAAAATGCCTTCATAGATACAAATAGAGCCTTTCTATATAGATAAGTCAATATTTTCAAAAACGCAGATAGAACTGTATTATTCTCAGGTGACGAATAGTCATTGCCCAATACGCTATCTCTCTTTGCATTTGTCGAAATGTACCACGTACAAGTACTTACCAATGTTTTATTTTCATTTGGTGCTCATTTCGCTAGTATGAAATCACCCTAATTTATTGAACGAAGTATTTATTCTTTGTGAGATTTTAGGAAGGGAATAATTTTATTTTTAACGCATATTGTAGAAAGTTTTAAATTAGTTTTGACAGTTTAAAATGACTCTTCTTAATTGCTGATTCTGAGCGAAAAATGGAGATTGACAAAATAGTTCATCTTGGATGAGATGAGGACTGCGTTTCGAAAGATTATGTAAAAATAGAAAAAAAAAAGCGACTGAAGTCCATTATGACAGCAAGTTCGGAAAGAGATGACCATAAGTGGAAAATATTTGAAAAAATGGTTGAAACAATAATGAATTTACAGTTCATTCAAAGAAAAAGAAAAATTATTCACGAAAGGATTCTATTAAATCATACAATAAATCTATTGCAGAAAAAAAGATCAACGTCCGCACAAATTAATCATCCATTGAAGGAAAAATTGAGAAATGACAGTCCGTTGTTTGAATTTAAGGGAAAATGTTTGTTGTATTCTGATACATTAGACGAAAATTTTTTACAGAAGGAAAAAAAGAAAGCTCTAAAGTATCGCGTTTTTTAAATCTAATCATTAACATAAGACATGTCTCATATCTATATGCTTATGGAGAATGGTTTCGAAGCGAAACAAGCAGAAGATGATGCAGACACACTAATTGTTAACACTATTGAAGTAGCAAAGTCTGGTGCGCTTACTGCTGTTGTTGGCGATGATGTTGACTTGCTCGTATTGTTGACTGCTTTAGCACCTCCAGAGATAGAGATATTTTTTATTAAGCCTGGAAGAGGACGAATTGTAACCACCCTGTATTCATCCCACATTCTTAACAATGATGCTGTTTTGAAAGATCATATATTGTTCTTCCACACTTTTTCAGGTTGTAACTCAACATCAGCAATGTTTGGGAAAGGTAAAATATAGTTAGCAAAATTTTTGAAAAAGGAAGAAGATCACAACATACAAGCTGCCAGCATTTTTAAAAGTGATCAAGTATCTTAATTTGAAGGCAGGAAAAACTATTTTTCTAGCTTTATACGATAGTAAAGCAGAAATTTCTCTGAACAAGTACCGTTATGTATGTTTCAAGAAAAAAATTGCTGTTGGTAAAAAAAAGCCTTTTATTGTTGCCGCTTACCAAAGATGCAGCTAGATTGTACAGTTTACGTATTTATCATCAAGTACAATACTGACTGAGCAATAAACTTACTTCCTGAGAACTGGGGCTGGCAAAATGCACCTAATTTGGTTCCAATTCCTACTACCTTCCCACCCTCACCAAAAAATATTATTGAATCTATTTTTTGCACTTGCTCCAAAGGATGTGGAAAAGCATGTGGATGCCGAAAAATTGGATTGTAATGTTCTGATATTTGCATAAATTTCTGCTGAGTTTCATTTCATAATACAATTAAAATTGAATTTGAAGACGAGGAAAATATTGACAGTATCCTGCCCACTGCAAGGGAGGAGGGAAGCGCTGTTTCTGAATTCAGTGATGATATCGAAAGGCAAACAAAAAATACTGAAAGCAGCACAATAAAAGAAATAAATACAGATAATGACGAATCTGAATCGAGTGTAGAAATTGAAGCTATGCAAAGAATTACTAAAGCAGTTAAACGACTGAAATTGGATTAAGCCAGTCACTATAACTGGAATATGCCTACGTGGGAAACCACAATAATAAAATAAAACGCACTAAGTGATTTACCTCAAGGATGGTGTGGAAATAAGCATAAATGTATATTATATATTCACTTTCCCAATTCAAAGGTGAGAATTATAGATCTGTTTACATAATTTTTGTTAAACGTAGCAGCAGATTTTTTGTATTTTTATAATTTTACTTTCAAATATGTTCACTTTTTTACATTTTTGACAGGGAAGGGTTAATGTGACAAACAAATGTTAGTAACACTTTTTATAGGAAATTAAATTATCTATAACTTTGTAATTCAACTTTTTTCTCTAAATGCCATTGTTCGTGAGATATTCACAAAAAACTGATTTTCAAGCTCTTTAGCGCTCCCTGGCGGCAAAAGCTCACATCGGATCGATGGGGACTTTTAGTATGTTTAACTACATAACCTAACTAGCACCTATGCAAAAATCTAGCTTTGTTCTAATTTTTTCCCCTATTTTTGCTAAAATGACTGGGCTAAGAGTGGTGCCACACATTTTGAAATTCTTAAAGAGTGTATGCACGTTGGGTATTGAAACAGAAATTTTTATATATTTTTATTTCAGGCTTATGGCATTGAAATTACTGTTTTAAATTACTATATTGAAAAATCAAGCAGGACGGGCCGTTCTGCCAAACCAAGCTAGAAAAAAATAATACGCCCGTCAAACAAACAAACAAACGCCAAGAACATGACGACCGCTTAACTGCTTAAAGCGAAGGTGGACTCTCAAAAAATTTCTTTTTCTTTTGAACCGATTTGCTTGAAAATAAAATATGTGATTACAATTGTAGTTATTTGAGAAAAGCTAAAATTGCAAGGAAAAATATTAATTACTTTGGTAATTATTAATTATTGAAATAAATAATTAATTAAAAATGCTCCATGCGCATTTCTTTTGCATATAAAATAATAATTTTTATTTATGAGATACCTTTCAGACCTAAGAATAAAACTTAGTTGAAATCCTAAACATAAATAGAAAATAAAAGTTAATAATAATAATTAATAAGTCGAAATACCAATTTTTATAGTGAAAAAACACTGTAAATCATACTTTTGAACAAGAATTTACAGCTTATGAGGTCTGAAGTACAATTATTTTAACTAACATTTTTTCTGTGTACTATGAGGTAATGACATAACAAATTTTGAGAACTCAAAAAATTAGGGATGCGCATGGAACATTTTGAAAATTGAGATTATCCCGAAATTTTTATTTCGAGAAAATCCACTATTAAGTTAGAAATATCAGTATTTCAATAATAAAGAACATTAAGTACCATATAATAAATGAATATTACTGATAATACACTTACAATATACTTATAATAAACTCATAATAAGCACTTCATGAGTTGGGAAATAAAAAAGTATTTTTCGAAATTTTGGATGATTTTTGTCGATTTGAAGGTCCACCTTCGCCTTAAGAGCCCTTATTTTGTAATGCAGACAAAAAAGTGATGTTTTGATAGTTGTATTTTTTAATTGCCTTGATATTTTTTTATGTTGAAGTAAATCATATTTAATGACTAATCTGTAATTTTGAAGCCCTGAAAATTTTTTCTCTTCCCTATTGAAAATATCAAAGTTCACGCTTGCGAATGCCATTTTTATGAAAAATGAAATCCCAATATGTTTGAGGGGTATATATCTGGCAAACAACAACATCCCAAAATTCTTTTGGCATAAACTTATAGTATGACATTACCTGCTTATTAAAATTTATTTGTTTCCATGGGGCACTGTTATGTTGCCACAAAGTGCAGTCAAATGATGTTTATGTCCAAATTTTCCGCTCTTAATATCTTATTTAAGCTATAATACCCAAAAGTTTTTCTTATAGAATATGGAAGTGCACTACTAGGACAAGCTAAAGAAGTGGGGCCTCGTGATATTTTTTATTAAAAAAATGACAAAATTTATAAGAAAAGCAATGTCCATCATCACATTTTTTCCCTAAGAGAAAATGAAACGTCCCGTTTCTTTTTCGGAAGAGGCGACAAAAAAAGGTTAGTTTAGTTTGGTTTATTTTTGACGTCCGATTATCTACTCTAGGGATATAGGACCGGAGGGGAGTGCCCTTCGTGGGGGTCTTATTGAGGGAACCCAACCCGTATTTACGCAAGGTTCAAAGAAAACCACGAAAACTCCGAACGGTTAGGCCGACAGCCGCGATTGGGTTCGAACCCAGCACCTGCCGTCTACCAGTTGAAAGGTCCGAACCTCTCGGCCACTGGTGGGGCGCGACAAAAAAAAAAAAAAAAAAAAAAAAAAAAAAAAAAAAAAAAAAGGGATATTTTATTTACTTATAGGGAAAAATCATAGAAAGATGAAAGAGAATTTGGATATTTTATTTTTTCTTAGGGGAAAAAAAATGTGATCTTGGACATTGCTTTTCTTGTAATTTTTATCATGTTTTGCCAAAAATTATCACAAGACCCCACTTCTTTTTCTTTTCCATGTTTTTGTACATATGTTCAACTATTGCGTGACATATTTTTTTTCATTCAACTGTGGCGCTTTTTTGAAATAAACTACTTTAAATGTTGCAGATTTTGGAAATTTTGAATATTTAATAGGTTATAGTTACTAACAGCAACAGTATCTCCGTGCAATACTATATTACTAGTATTAAAAAATGCTCTGACGAGCACCAAAAAAGGTTAATATGTTTTTAAGTATGAAAAAGGGTTTGACAAGTGCTTCTGTTAATTACTGAGCATGAGGAAGGACAAGGGATTCCTTCTTGGCTACAACTCACTTCAATGTGCCAACTTTAAAAAAATCATATTTGCTCTTTTTCCGTGAAAACAAATCAGTCGCAGTTATTATAAAAATGTATAGTGTAAAGACATAATCAGTAAAGATACAACTTAATTAGACATAAATGTAAGGGAAGACGACATAGTGCCAAAAACCTAGTTCCTGCAGGTATCACTTTCATGCACTGCACCAAGCATGCCCTAAGTGTATAATTGCACAGAAAATTAATTGTCTGAGCGAAGCAAAGTCTTTATACTCAGAGATACGTAACGATATTAAAAGTAAAAAAAAAAAAAAAAAAAAATTCTTTTGTCAAGCAAATCTCAAAAAGTACTTGTCGGATTTTGATTCTGTTTGTACCAATAGGTACCTATGAAGGTAATCTGGTGAATGCACCTACTTTTAAAAATTAATTCCAAATAGTTCAAAAGTTATATTAAAAAAACTGATAAAAAAGCACAATTTATTTGCATACGTCACAGAAATTAGGTGTGCGTGATTTTCACCAGCTCGATATTTTCTTAGATAACCGAATCAGTGCATGGAGTAAATAGTAATCATTTACGCACTCAGAAATATTGAATGCAATAAAACATTTTAAAATTTAATCATGCAGGAAAATAAAACTTATTTTTTTATATTAAAACAAAATGTCATAAAAATTTTGATTTTGAGATTTTGTGATAATCTCTTAATAGCATTTTTTGATCGCTAAAAGAATGTTTTATATATTTCGCGTGTGAAAATTAGAAACAATTACGTTTTTAAATAAAAAGTTTCTTTTATGACATCATTTTCCCTTATATTTATTTTTATTGCATGCTTTCTTTTAACTTATATTTTGTTTGTGTGTGTGGAAGTCAATTCTGGTCACTAATTTTTCTGCACGGATACCACAAGCGCATCAGATTTGGCGCATTTTTTTTCAAAGCCCATTTGGCGAAAACTCCGTTTTCAAATAATGCTTACATGCACATTTTTAAATTATTTTCTATTTTCAAAAAGAACTTACAGTAAATAAAATAATAATAACAATTAATAACTATAAAAAGAAATATCTTATATAATAAAAAAAGGAAATGAATGTAAATAAACATTTTATGAGTAAATAAACAAATATTAAATAAATACAGCCGGGTTACCATCTCAGGTAAAATAATGCCATTTTGACGCCAATTATGTACCCTGGTGCATATGTGACAACTTTTCCCATTTTTCATCCATTTCCTATTGGCATACAACTTTGAAATTTGGAATATGTATGCATACCTGGGAGCAATACTGGAATTAGACATTGAATTTTTTTTAATTCGATCCAAAAAGGGGCAACGGGGGTTATTTTTTAAAGGTTCATACAATTTATACTGCATAAAGGAGACACTTACCTATTTTTATATACAAGAAGTAAGTGGTATGTATAAACAATTATAGTATACATAAATAAAATACTTGAGATAATATACTACAGATATAAGCACCGGGTTTGGCGAGATTTTTTATGCCAATTAGTCGAAAACGTCGTTTTGATTACCAGAGACATATAGCATGCTATAATAACACGTTATTTATGTATTTCAAAATGAGACAAGTTGGAAATTGCATGTGAAGCGTAGCAAATGAGGTGCGTTCGTACGATAACGAAGTTTTAAAAATATTGCTCTCATATATCAATCTCATAAATTATAAAATAGTGAATTAGAATTAAAACGCTCATCAATGTTCTCCCTGTACCATTATGTAATGGAATACTTTTGTGTGGCTTTTTAAATCAATAACAAATGTTATTTGCACCCTAAATTATGTAAAATGTATATTATAATATGTACTTCGTAGTTGCATATATATTTTATTAAGTTCGAATGAGTGTAACACCATTAAAATGCGTTTGAAACATTTTTCCCCATTGACCGTAATGTAATGGATTACTTTTGATTGTCCCTGTAATTGATCTATGCTTCCGATTTTGATAAAATTTGAAAAAACTCGGCAAAATTATGTAATAATTATGTATTTTACATTTCAAACGTATAAAATACATTCGAAACTTTTTCCCCATTGACCATAATGTAATTGAATACTTTTGATTGCCCCTGTAATTGATCTATGCACCCGCTTATCAAAAAATTTTAAATAACTCGACAAAATTACATAATAATTATGTATTTTAAATTTCAAACGATTAAAATGCATTTGAAGCTTTTTTCCCCATTGACCGTAATGTAATGGAATACTTTTGATTGCCCCTGTAATTGATCTATGCATCCGATTTTCATAAAATTTTTAATTTCAAACGATTCGGTTAGGTAGTTTTTGCGTTGTTATATGCGGACAGACGGACGGACTGAACGACCACTATAGGTGCTACGTATTTACATAATTACGAACGCACCTAAAACAAGTTGGAAATTGCACGTGAAGCGTAGCAAATGAGGTGCATTCGTACTATAACGAAGTTTTAAAATATTCAGATCTTGCTGATATAGTAGAGCGGACTTTGGATACAGTATAGCGGTCGAAATCTTTATGTTCCTGTAAATATGCAGGGAATAATTTTTATTATACTTCATTAACGTATATCTTATTCATAAAATGTGAAGTAGTTTAATATAATTAAAACACGCCCCAAACAATGTTTCCCCGTATAACATTATTTAATGGAATACATTTGTGTGGCCCTGTAAATAAATAATAAGTATTCTTTACATCCTAGATTGTACAGAATGTATAATTTAGTACATACTTCATAGATTCATGTCAATTCTATTAATTCAAATGAGTGTAACACCATTTAAATGCATTTGAAACTTTTTTCCCATTGATCGTAATGTAACGGAATACTTTTAATTGTCCCTGTAATTGATCTATGCAACCAATTTTCATAACATTTGAAATGACTCGCCAATATTATGTAATAATTATACGTTTTAAATCTCAAACGATTAAAATGCATTTGAAACTTTTTTCCCCATTAACCGTAATGTAACGGAATCCTTTTGATTGTCCCTGTAATTGATTTCTCCATCCGATTTTCATAAAATTTGAAATGACTCGACAAAATTATGTTATAATTATGTATTTTAAATTTCAAAAGATTAAAATATATTTGAAACTTTTTCCCCCATTGACCGTAATGTAACGGAATCTTTTGATAATCCCTGTAATTGATCTATCCATCCGATTTTCATAAAATTTGAAATGACTCGACAAGATTATGTAATATATATGTATTTTGAATTTCAAACGATTCGGTTGGCTAGTTTTTGCTTCGTTATATGCGGACAGACAAACAGACAGACAGACGGACAGACAGACGGACAAACGGACGGACTGAGCGACAACAATAGGTGCTACGTATTTACATAATTACGAACGCACCTAAAAAGAAATAAACGAAACATTTTCTGTTATAAAAAAAAACAGAAATAACAATCAATAAATGATAATATTTTTAGAACACATAATTTATTATAACATTTATATGATAACCAGCATGTTAGGCAACTGAACGCCATTTTGGCACCAATTAGGTACCTTGGTCTGTATAGAGCATATATGTGCCATATTTATTTGTAAAACTTAGCATGAACGTTTACCAAGTGTGTTTTCATAGTCACTTATATCTTTTTGCAACATAGCGCACCTTTTAAAGCCAAAACTGCACAAAAGAAAAAAAAATCAATATTTGCAGTTTTTTTTTTTTTTTCATGTAATACACATTTTGTAATCAGTAGGCTCGATAGTAAGACCTCGTTTTTTTGCTTTAAAAGATGATATTTCATTACGACGTCTATTTCGGATTCGTCGTTTTTCCATATTTGATAGTATATGTCTACTCGTTTTGTAAGTCTTTTTTGTAACTTTCTTCTTTATTAACAGAGGCATTTGTATTTCCTATTTTAATAAAAATTCTTCTAAATACAAAGAATTTTGTTAAAATAAATAAATAAATGAAATACGGACCTCTATTGCTCAAAGCTCAAAATTTTTCCTATTGAGTTAATAAAAATCAGTAAAAACATAATTTTTATGATAATAAAAAGATGACTTATGTAATAACAGTGTCATATATTATGTACGTTATGGATTAAGTATGACTATTTCTCCACCATTTGTAAATAATAATAATAATAAAATAGATTGCGGACAGACCAAAGTGTATATTTGACTGAAAACAACCATTTTCTAAACGCTTTAAAAAAATGGCCAATGAAAAGTGATATTTCAAAAGTATTATGAAATTAGTTAAAAACCATTTATTTTAAACTAAATGAATAAAATATTTATATTTTTAATGAAATAAATGGGATTTGAAAAATTATTGGAAATTTATCACCATAGATGCATCAATATTACAATTTACAATCAATAACTTCTATGCAAAATGGAACAATTAGTAAATATTTTTTGTACCCGAAAAATGGTCGTGGCTTTTTTTAAGGTTAAAAAGTAGATTACGAAATATTCCTATACAGAGATGCCAAGCCCCCGCTTATTGCACAGCAGAATTTTCTTATAGAAAAAGTTATTTTTTAAATCCGCAGAATGTTCCAATTTAATAAAACATTTTCTGTATTAAAATACCGGTATCCAAAATGCCGGATACTTGGCAGTTCTGCCTATACCATTTTAATTAATCACAGTACTTTTTATAATCGAATTCAAATTTAGTGAAGACAACGTTTTTTGGCCAAAAGCAGCTTTTTTCCACATGTGTAACTACGATACAATTCCTTGATGCTGAAATAAAATGTTTTGACTTACGCTATTATTGCTTCCTCTTATTTATTTATTTGAATTTTAAATAAGATGACTCTAAATCGTGTTTTTTAAATGTACGGAAAAAATGCATTTCGAGAGAGGGCGAAAAGAACAATATTTGGCGATTTATTACCTGCGTTTGACTAAGTGTCTTACTACCTTGTATTTAATACTCTTCCCCATACTTCGATGTTATATGGACTTAGGCGCTTTTATAAAAAGTTTGACGTAATTCGGGCTTAAGAAAGTGAATTTTTTACTGAATAATACAAATTAATGAAAAATGAATACAAAGAAATACTAATAAAAGAAAAATGAAGCATTGTATTGATCTGTGTATATTTAAAAATGCATCTGCTAGCACTAATTAGATAATTTATGTGTATATAATAGGAGATAAATAGCTTTTGATTCTGTATTTCTATGCTATAAAGCATTAACGTTTGTGTGTTTTTCGTTATCATTGGGAGTACCTAGCCGATTAAAAAAAAAAAATGTGGGCAAAAAATGTTGGTAACCACCTTTGCTGCAAAATATACTATATTTTGCTTAGAATCAATAATCAGCATCAATGCACGAGTAAAAAAAAGTTCTAATATTGAGAATTCTTTTATGTTAATATGACTAAAAATTTTAAATCTTTTTTTTTTTTTTTTTTTTTTTTTTTTTTTTTGTGGCAACTTTTAAGATATAATATTCTCGTTATGAACGATTTCTAAAACATTCGACAGTTTAATTTCACAAATTAAACATTTTTTTTTTTTCTAGAAAAAGTTTTAAACCTAATTTATTGAGAATATTGTAATTTCTAGGATACTGTTGGGGTCAGAAACTATAACTTTGGCATCACTGTAACTTATAAGATGTAAGTGCTCGTTTAGGACAATTTTTAAAAAAAGGTTTGCTTAACTCTTATCGACAACCTCATTGCATCCGTGGCAAACAGATATTCAACATTATAAACTATTCGGACGGATTTCACACCATATAAAATACACTCCATTTCTCTTCAAACATAATAGTTTATGTTATTTATAGTTTCTCAAATCGGTGCGAAGCTTCTGTTTATGTGCATGACATCATTTCAAAGAGTTATATTTCCAATATAGGAAAATTTGGTGTTTTATTTTCTGTATTACTTTTAACATTTTGCATATTTCCAATTTTATATCCATGCATGGTTTGCTTTTCTTTTATAAAAATAGTATATGCAACTTTATATATAAGATTTTGTAATTCTATGATTCAATATGCTTATTTTCATCATATTTTATCACAATGAATGACCAATTAAAGGTAACATCTCATTTTCTTTACTTTATCGCAAGTTATTAAATGTGTATTCTCAGCAATATCGCCCAGACTAATCCCTCTGAGGGAAGTCCTAGTTTGCAGTATAGTGCAGAGTGAACTGTGCAGTTAACATCAGGGATGTAGTGCAGGTTATACGCCGTATACCTTCTGGACTTTTTAATAGAACACCATATACCCTCTGTTTTTCAAGAAAGCTTATAGTATACGCATTCTAGGGTATCTCTCTGCTTAGAGCATATATCCTATGTTATTTTTACGACTACACTCCTGGTTAACATCTAAAGCTCGGTGGGAAGTTCTACTAGAGAACCGCAAATTTCTTTTATATGGAAAAAGCGCAAATATGATTTTTTCAAAGTTGGCATTGAAGTGAGTTGTAGCCAAGAAGGAATCCCTTGTCCTTCCTCATGCTCAGTAATTAACAGAAGCACTTGTCAAACCCTTTTTCATACTTAAAAACATATTAACCTTTTTTGGTGCTCGTCAGAGCATTTTTTAATACTAGTCATTTAATTTTTTGATAAAAACTGAAATTTTCTAATATCTTAAAAAGAAAAATAATTGCTGCTGTCAAAATTTATAAAATGATAACAACAGCATAAAATTTTGATGTATCAGAATATTTATAAAAGTCATTGCATTGCTATATAAAATGCATGATATGAAAAATAAACCATGGATTTGAACGAAAAAAGTACAGAACTTTATTAAAAGAAGTAAAAGCCATACCAATTAAATACATTCAAGGTAATTTCTCAAATGAAACATTCACAACTAGAAAAATTTTAGAAATTGAATAACAATTAACATAAGAATAGTCCCGAAGGAATAATAATTTAACACAAAAGCATTTCTAAACAAAACGAACTTACATCCGACGGGATTTGAACTCTCTACCCGCTGCTGAGCAGCCAAATGCCTTACCTCGAGAGTCCTAGTTTAACACCAGAGATGTTGCAAATTTTGCTATAGTACCTATATAAATACCAGCATAAGTCTTGTGACTGTCATCAACAGCTCCGATCTGATTGTTTTATTTTTTACTAGCTGTTCTGCCCGGCGTTGCCCGGGTTCATCAAAAAATAGCAAGAATTGCGAAAAAACTTTAAAAATCATAATAAAAACCTCGAAAAATTTTTAAAATGCTGCATGAATTTCGTCTAAACTTCGTTGAAAAGAGATGGGCTAGAAAATTAAAGTTGGATTATTTTTACTAATGTGGAAAAATCTTACAAATCGCAAAAAACATTAAAAATCACATAAAAATATAAAACAAAATTCAAAAATTGTGTTTCAAAATTCGACTAAACTTTGAAGAAAAGAGATCAGAATTTAATAAATTCGGCCAAAAATTGAACCTCTAAAAATCGAAGCGGTCGCGAAGAAACGTAAACATCGCTTTAAAAATGGCAAAATTTTCAAAAATCACGGAACTCAAAATTTACTCTACTTGGATAAATGTTTTGAATCTAATTAATTTGATAATGTAAAAAGCATTGAAATACGAAAAAAACTGCTAAAAAATCGCAATAAAAATCTTTTATCGCACAGGAGAAAATTTATCATATTAGCGAAGAAATTAAAAACCGTATTCCTTTTCCGTATCTGAACAAAAATCGACGTGAACTTTAAAAAAAAAAAAAAAAAAAAAAAAAAAAAGCATACTGCATTAAAAATTGTTGTAGATCAAAATAAGAGAGCAAAACAATTACCGTAAAGGATAAAAGTTTTAAACCAAACTCTTATTAGTCTAGAAACTTAAAATCGAATTCCTTTGAAAAATGTAAAAGACTGAGAAAGCCCAAAAATTGCATTGAAAATTGTAATGAAAGTCGTAAAACATTAAAAAATCCCTAGGGTAAAAATTTACTGTTATAATATGAAATATTATAATCAAGAAATTAACCATATTAACCAAAAAGTTTGAAATCGAAATCGATTTCCGGATGTAAAAAAATCGCCACGGAATTTGAAGAATGGCTAAAAATTACATTGAAAATTGCATTAAAAATAGCTAAATATTTGGAAGTCAATGCTTAAAAAAATAATATTAAGGAAAGGCGGGGGGGGGGGGGGTTATGATCGAAATCATTCATAAATTACAAAATGTAGGCAAGGAACGCCAAAATCATATTAAGAGATAAAACATTGCATTCGAAACATAACTACATTAAACAAAATGTTTGATATCAAAATTGGTTTCTGAATGGCAGAAAATCACCAAGGAACTTAAAAAAAATGGCTAAAAATTGTATCGAAAACCATATTAAAAATCGCCGAATATTTAAAACTCATGGCTGTAAAAATTTAATATTCAGTCGAAAATACTGTAATCGGAAATCGTTCATGAATAAGGAAAAGTCAACACAGAACACCTAAAATCCCCCAGACTAACTAAAAATTACATTGAATATCGCAGTAGAAATTGGCAAAATTCATAAAAGCGTGGAGAACAAATTGTACTATTTATGTTAAAAGTTAGAAACCGAAATTCTTTTACCGATGTCAACAACTTTCACAGAACTTGAAAATCACTATAAAACAGATTAAAAATCAGTAAAATTCAAAAATCTGGACAAAATTTGCCATAGTAGGATAAACATTTATATTAAATTTGAGTTTGAGTGAACAGTGCTTTAAGGTCTATAGCTACAATGGCTGTTACCTCGATTGATCCAGAAAACACAGAAACAAATACAGAACACTTTATTATTACAGAAAAACCAGTACATACATTTTAATACACATCACAGGGACAACACAGACACCCATGCCGCTAGCTGGACTGGAACCAGGGACCAGCGGTGTGGAAGCAGCTGCCTCTGCCAACCACGCCACTGGGTCAGCTATATTAAATTCCGGCGAACATAATTTACCATAATGGGACAAAACATTGAAATCTGAACTCTTTCATTAGTTAAAAAATATCGACACAAAACTTGCTAAACATTTTATGAAAATACACAAAAAATCTGAATCATTGATGTCAAAATTTACTTCATTAAGCTACAAATTATTTTAAAATTTCTTTTCCTGTTGTGAAAAAATCGCCGTGGACTCGAAAACATCTAAAAATTGTATTCAAAAATTCATTACAAATCGTTTCAAATTTAAAAATAGCGGGGACAACATTTACATTAATAGAGTAAAATAGTGTAATCTGAATTATTTCTTAAATACGAATGAAAAAATCGGCGCAAAGCGTGAGAAATAATGAAAACATTGCTAAAAATTGCATTAAAAAATCACTAAATTTCAAAATTCGTAAATGAAGTGTAAATGATTGAAATTAATTTCCTTTTCGAAATTTCAAAAAATAGCCGCGAGATTCAAAAAACCAATAAAAAACCATTGAAAAATTCATTAAAAATCGTTAAATGTAAATACATCCCGTGAATAAAAAAGTATTCTAGTCGTGTAAAACGTAGCAACCATTCTTTTTTACATGAATTACAAAAAAATCGACGCAGAACACAAAATATATCAAAAATCACATTGAAAATCGACAAAATTAAAAAAAGGTAAATGGTGAAATTTACTATATTAGGCTAAAAGTTAGAAAACCAAAATAATTTTTTAATTGTTAAAACACCAATGTGGTGGGGATCGAAAAAATAGTACTAAATCGAATTAAAAAGTTCATTAAAAACGCATTGAAAAGTGCACTAAATATCGCTAGTTATTTTTTTAAATCGCAGTAATCAGAATTTCATCAAACGGATAAAACATTCTAATCGGAAATCTGAACTATTTGATTATCCGGTTGACCAAGAAACTATCTGGGTCAAACCATAAGACCACCAGCTAGCGCACTCTATTCTTCAAAAACTTTATCAAAACGATACTCTGTTAAACAACCTATCAGGTGATATATTACTCGAGGGGATAGCGGTCTTAAGCAGGAATTTATGATATTTTATAAAATTGCTATTCGAAAATAGTGGTAACTCAATTTTTGACATTTTAGGTAAATTTCGCAAAAAAATACTATTTATTGCATTCTCAACAGCTCAAGATTTTGATAGAACAGCTATGAAAAAAATAGATGCTAAACGCAAAAAATCTTGAAAAAGCGTTAAAAATCACATTGAAAATCGCATTAAAAATCGTTAAAATCTAAAATTCGTAACAAACAAAATTTAGGGCTAAAAGTTTGAAACGGTTTTCTTTTTATTAATCTCTAAAAAAAAAAAAAAAAAAAAAAAAAAAAAAAAAAAAAAAAAAAAAAAACGCAAAATGAGAAAAAAAGTAAAAATTGCATTAAAAATTCGTTAAAAATTCAAAAATCGCTGTACAAATTCCGAATAAACTTTGTGAAAAGTGAAAAAATTTGCTATATTGGGTTATAAGAATGAAACCGTATTTCTTTCACTAATGGGATAAAACTGCAAAAAAGAACGCTAAAAATCGCCTAAAAAAATTATCAAAAAAAATCTAATCAAAAAATTGAAAATCGGGCTTCGAGGTGCAAAACTACATGTATAAAAGTACCTTCCCTCCACATTTTGTAACTCTACGTACAGCAGATTCTTCAGAACAGCGCTGACACACACACAAACTTGTCTCTTTATTATTATAGATCGCCCAATCCAAAGTTGCGGGTGTGACATTTACACAACTTAATTTAGTCACCAGCAAAAATATTTCTGAGCATTGGTTTCAATTTGTATGAATTTCAATATAGACTACTTACACATACATTTATCCAAATCTGAAAATTGTCCAATGTATCATTTATTTATAAAAAAAAAAAATAATATCCACCTGTTGCGGGTGTGACATAAAAAGGACATGCATTTTCATCTTTCAGTGCAAAAATGCAAAACTCTGTGAATTATGACAACTGAGTGAATTGATATTTTTATATATTAGACAGTAATACTTAAATAATTATTCTATGAAAAAATTAAATTACTTACTCAATTCTTGCTTTTGTGGAAAATATTCAAAATTTTCGTTGCGGGTGTGACGCCCTGTTGCGGGTGTGACTTGTACAGCCAATAAAATAATGACATACACAAATATTTTCAAGGCAGATTTTTTTAATTAAAGAATTAATCAATATTACAATTATAATATCTAGAGAGGAAAATATCAAACAAATTTCATTTCCAATCTTGAATTTATAATTTCTGGTGGGGGTAGCTTTTTTTACAAAAATGCTCTTTTTTTTCCTAAGATACATCTGACTAACTGGGCCAAATATGTACGTTTTCTTAAATTTTTTTCAAACATTCTAATTCTATATCGTCACCATCCATTTGTCTTATTTGTCCATCAAAGTTTTCACTTTTTTAATGTCGAGAACAAAACAACTTCGACAAAATCTCCAACTGCACATTCATCGTTGGATATTACATCCTTGTCAAAGTATGGATACATCTAACTGACTGAGCTAAATATACACATTTTCTTGATTTTTATCCAGATACTCTTATTCTATAATATCCCCATTCATTTGTCTTATTTGTCCATCAAAGTTTTCACTTTTTTTTTTTAATGTGGAGAACAAAACAACTTCTACAAAATCTCCAACTGCACTCTTATCATGGATATTATATTTTTAACAAAATATGGTAACAAACAAATTCTCTTGTGATCACTTTCTGAGGTTATTGCTACATTAATTGTTCCTACGTCAATAAAAACAACATGATGTATCGATTGACTGTTGAGCTCCGATTGTGCTTGGTGCCAGCATTCATGAAGCATTTTCACAATATCTTCTGAAATTTCACATTCAGCAAAGTTCTTTTATATTTTTTAGACCTTTTTCTACACACATGGCAAAATCTGAAGCTGAATTTATAGTTGCCGAGTGTTGCTAATGTTACAATTTTCTTGGCAACTGCACCAACCCCCTCGACAACTCCTTTACCATGAGATGAAATGCAAAAGGATTGCCAACCTTTACCATGATTTTTTAAAATAGTCTCTTTTTTTCTCGCCTTGCTTTGTCTCTTTCTTTCTCTTGTTGTAGATATCCTTCATATTTAAAAGGGGTTTCCTTAATCTTTTTTCGATGATATTTTGATCTTTCTGTACTCTTCATTCTCTGCAAAAGAGAAGAAATTAATGTTTAAACTGAATAAATATAGCACTTCCAGTCCAAAAATATAAGCTTAACAAATTTTTAATATTTATCCCTTGAAATTTCTAATCTTACATAAAGTTAATTATGTTAAATTATGGTTACTTTCAAACTGACTATATACATTTTATGCTAACTTAATAAACATTTTAACAGTTTCTATTATTCTTACTTCTACTTTTTATTTAATCTGAATTAAAAGAGAAAAAAAAAATCTTCCCCTAATATTGATTTACTTATTTTAAAAAACTAAAAATATATATATTAGATAAATACTATCAAATAACAAAATTAAAAAAATGTATATAAAAAACAAAACAAAATTAACAAATTTAAAGAAAATTGCTAAAATATTGTTTCGTAATTTTCTTTTTTTAATTTCTATAAAAATCTTACCTTTTAAATTAATTTCTTAATCATATATCACTAATAAAATTATTTTCTTGTAGTAAAGCAACAATTTTATCAATCCAAACTGAATAAATCAACTGCACACAGTGTCACATGCTCAGATTATGCAAATTTTTATTTATTAACTGGAATTCCCTCCATTAAATCAAAGGGTATAGTTAAAGCTGCCAAGTACATGTTTTCTAGCATATTATTCTTTTATAAATTTACATATAATTTGTTCAAATATACATTTGTAATCAATTTGAAAAGACGTTGCGGGTGTGACTTTAATTAAATATCACACCCGCAACAGGGACATGTCACGCCCGCAACGCTCAATAATTATGATTAAAATATTAATTAATTTCTTTTGTGTCTGTAATTCAAAGTATCTTAATAAACTATTTTTGAATATAAAGTTTCATAACTTTAAATCAAAAATATTTTCCTGTAGAGATATAAATGTAACTTTTTGTTGCGGGTGTGACACAGTAATTAAGAGTAATTAAATATGCTTACCTTTTGTAATGAAGATTAGTGAACACTTCTCTGCAGACAAAAACTCTCAATAATAGCTGTCAGATCATATATATCCAAGTTTGGAGATTTTCAGAATGTTTGTTCAGCTGTACGAGATCATGAAATGTAAAGGTTTTTGCCGCAGTCTATTTGACAAAGTCATAGTGTCACTTTATTAATTAAAATAAGTATGTTATAAACAAAAATTTAATTCTTTTTTGATAAAATGTGAAATAGTACACTCTTAACAGTTAATATGCAAAATTTCAATCATATTTAAAGGAATTTAAATTTTCATCCCCATGTCCTTTTTTTTGTGGATTGGGCGAGATTTAAAAAATAGCGTTCTATTAGTTCCATTTTCCACCACCAGGTAGAGCACTCTATTTTTCAAAAACTTTATCAAAACCGTACTCCGTTAAATAACCTATCAGGTGATATACAACTCGAGGGGGTAGCGGTCGTAAGCAAGAATTTAAGATAGTTTATGAAATTACTATTTGAAAATAGTGGCACCTAAAATTTTGACATTTTAGGTAAGATTTCACAAAAAAATACTACTTATTGCATTCTCAACAGCTCAAGTTTTTGATAGAATAACTATGAAAAAATAGATGCTAAACGCAAATATCTTCAAAAAACATTAAAAATCGCATTAAAAATCGTTAAAATCTAAAAATCGTAACAAACACAAAATTTAGAGCATTAAGCTAAAAGTTTAAAACGATTTTCTTTTTATAAATCTCAAAAAATAGACGCAAAATGAGAAAAAACACTAAAAATCGCATTAAAAATTCGTTAAAAACTCAAAAATCGCTGTACAAATTCCGAATAAACTTTTTTGAAAAGAGAAAGAAAATTGCTATTTTGGGTTAAAAGAATGAAGCCGTATTCCTTTCACTAATGGGATAAAACCGCAAAAATAACGCTAAAAATCGCCTAAAAAAATTATTTAAAAAAATCTAAACAAAAAATCGAAAATCGGGCTTCGAGGTGCAAAACTACATGTAAAAAAGTACCTTCCCTCCAAATTTTGTAACTCTACGTGCAGCAGTCTCTTCAGAACAGCGCTGACAGACAAACATCCTTCTCTCTTTATTATTATAGAAGAAGAAGATATATATATATATATATAATATAGATATGCCCGACGGCTATTTTCCTACTTTTATTTTAGCTACTCGAAACAATCGCCAAATAGGTTTCCTTCGCCATAATTTCATTTTAAATATAAAGCTGCCGCTAGCTTTATTTAAAATACATGACTTTCATTAAAAAACACATAAATTAAAAATACATATATCAGATAAATTTAACTTGCACGTTTTTCTTTCATTTTATTAAAAATACTATAAGTAAATATATAATTACTTAATTTATCCCGTCGACCAAAGAACGATAGACAAACTATAAGATTATATGCCAATAATGGATGAACATAAATGTTACACTTCCTTGACATTAAACCCGCTACACTTGTTTGTTAAGTGATCAAATGATTATAAATTCGATGATTTATTTATATTTTTATTAATGTTTGACTAATTTATCTGTTCTTTTGTTATTTAATATAAATTTTATGCCAATAAGCGAATAGCTCTTGATATTAATTGAGAAAAATATAATATATAATTTATTAAAGTTACTTTATGGTTGTATCCGCCGACATTATTTGGTTAAATAAAAAGCATTTAACTCCTTACAAATTTCCGCTAACATTGATATTTTTGGTACCTTCGTATTAATGCCACCGCAGTAGAAGTTGTGCTAATGCGCCAATAAAGAGTGATCTTGTTGTTCGTGCCTTTTTAGTGTTTTTTTTTTTTTTTGTATATTTTGACGTCATTTTTAGTACTTTAGTACTTTTTAAGCCTATTTTTGATGCCATTTTTTTGTGCGCGTGCGAACAAGATTGCTCTTTATTGGCACATTAGCGCAACTTCTGCTGCGGTGGCGTTAATACGTAAGTACCATATTTTTTAGGGGGACGGTCGTTGCAGTAACTGAGATCCAGATCGATTATTTTTTACTTAATCGATGCCATTTTCTCAAACAAATTCAAAGTTTTTACCCGCGTGAAAAACGAGATAAAAAATAAGCAACGCGCTATGGAATTTTTTATTGTAATTTCTTTCGGGATAATTATGAAATATTTTAGTATCATGTTGTTTTTGTATATATTCTAGATATTTATATAGTTTTTTTTTTTTTTTTCTTTTTTTTTTTTTTTACGTATGATTTTTTAAGATCCAGAACTTTTCCTTTTAAAAAGAAAATCTATTACTCACAATGTACTTCAAAAATTCCTGTATTGTTTATTTTTAACTGAACAATATTACCTAATTTTCTATATTTAGATGCCAAGTTTATTAAAAGCAAAGCTTATTTTTGTAATTTTATTATTTCTTGATTTTTTTTTTAAACCACTTAACCTGTAACAGGCATGGGGAAACAATGCTTTTATCCCCGACTTATCTCGGGGCAAACGGTAAAGTGGTTAAATGCTCATAAAATCACTTTAGTTTTAAAAGTAACACTATACTGGTTCGTTTATTTCTTAGTTCAAGATTGCCAATCATTTACAAAAATGACATTTTGGCGCACTTAAAAAAATGCCAATTAATATTAAACAAATTAGTAAATGTTATTATTAAAAATTTGTTATTATATTAATAGCAAAACTATCACCAAACTATAAGATTGAATACCAAAAATGGATGATCGTAAATGTCGCATGAGTTATACCAAATAATAATAATGTCGTTAATATAATGTCGTTATACCAAATGAGTACTACTTGACTCGCCAAATTATAGAAAACTCTAAACTATTTAACGTCAAATGCGACATTTACGATCATCCATTTTTTGGCATTTAATCTTATAGTTTGGCGATAGTTTTGTTATTAATATAATAACAAATTTTTAATAATAACATTTACTAATTTGTTTGATATTATTTATCTGTTGGTACTACCTGGTTTTCCCGTCGACCAAAAAGCTATCGCCAAACTATAGGATTAAATGCTAATAATGGATGATCCTGAATGTCACATTCAATGACATTAAATACGATACGCGTGTTTAAAACGTAATTAGGTGATTTTTATTTAGACTTTTTATTTGTATTTTTAATAATATTCTACTAATTATTTGTTGTTTCGTTATTTAAACCAAAAATTATGTCAGTAGGTATAATTTGGCTATTAGTTTGGCGATTTGTATAATTTTGCGAAATTGGTCCACGGGATAACCAAGTAGTACTAAAAACAATTTATATAATTTTAAAAAAGAAAATAATAATAATAATAAAAATATTAAAACATAAACAATTATAGCTAAGTTACCATATCAGGAAAAATAACGTCATTTTGTCGCTAGTGAGATACCTCGGTGCAGGAGCATGCGAAGAGAAAACTGTACCCGGGGCAAAGTTTCGATTTGGCGCCCCTTCCCCCCAACATTTTCTTGTAACTGGCTAAAAATGACGTTGGTAATATAAATTTGGTGCCCCCTAAATTTCAGCGCTCGGGACAACGACCCCCTTCGTCTTCTCCCCCGCCTTTCTTTCGCACGGCTTTGTTTCGTTGCATGCATGATATCTGCGCCAAAACAAAAATGTGGAAAAAACAATAATTGTTATTTATACGGCTTTTTACTAACTAAAGTAAATTGAAAAAAAAAAACTTTAAAATGTTGCAATTAAATTATTTTACAATATGTGCGTATGTGGAAAATATTTACACTAAAATTTAAATATAAAAAGATAGAGAGAGGGAGATCGTACGTATTGCGAACATCGCTCCGGCTTATGCCTTTTTGGTTTAAAATCGTATTGTTTGGCGACAAAAGTAAATTCAAACATTTAATTAAACAAAGGATATATAATTAACAGTTAGAGCCTTTTTAAAAATTGATTCTGTGATTTTCTTATTTAAGATACATAATGGAAGAATTAAAAAATTTAAAAGAGTTATTTACGTTTTATCTAATGAAATTTTTTAGATGTTTTTTCCGTTAACCAGGCACGAAAGAGATAAATAGCCAAATATTATATCAATCAAAATTTTCTTTTACATTGAATTTATTTTTAACCATTTTATTTTTATTTATTTATTTATTTATTTTTGTTTGAATTAAATATTTGGCTTGCATATGTATATATGCTATTACATAGGTATATACATGTGCATATGTAAAATCGTGCCCCAATTTGGCGATTTTCGAAAATCATGCTTTGGCGAAGGGAGTTTTGCAATCGCACCGGTACATACATGTGCATATGTAAAATCGTGCCCCAATTTGGCGATTTTCGAAAATCACGCTTTGGCGAAGGAAGTTTTGCAATCGCATCGGTTATATGTGTCAAATGTTAAAAAAAAATGCGATATTTATATACATATTTTATGTATATACATTTTAGATATATTTCTATATATATGTGTAATTATATATAGCTATATACATATATAAATATATAATATATACTCCTGTAAATAAATACTACATACTTACATATATATTTTATATTTTTATATATTTTTATATATTTTTATGTGTTAAATTTAAACAAAAGCTACAAATTTTTCAGAAAAATATATGCTAAATTAAAAAAAATACAAAAAAATAAATACCTAAAATTAATTCCAGTAGTAAAAAAGCAACGCCAAAGGCAATCGCATCGATTCATTTAATGAAAAAAAAAAAAAAAAAACAGGATATGGAATTTTTTTTTCCAAAAAATCCACCGGGTAGTTTTTAAAATCATTCTGGCCAAAGTTTTGAGACTTACTGCTTTATAATATGTGTATATAAATATGATAAGACAATGTATCAAACCACAGTGTGTAACTATTTTCCGTTTTTTAATATATTCTGCATTTACAAAATACTTTGAATGCACTGCCCACATATACAATTTAGAAAATGTTTCATTTTCATACTCTTTAATCTTTAGAAATCCACAAAGAAAACATTCATTATTGTATAGTATACAATATATACTGTACTCACAAAAAATAAAATCGCAAAAATTCCATAGCGCGTTGCTTATTTTTTATCTCGTTTTTCACGCGGGTAAAAACTGAATTTGTTTGAGAAAATGGCATCGATTAAGTAAAAAATAATCGATCTGGATATCAGTTGCTGCAACGACCGTCTCCCTCAGATTTGGCGCAATTTTTTTCAAAGCCCATTTGGCGAAAACTCCCTTTTCAAATAACGCTTACATACACATTTTTAAATTATTTTCTATTTTCAAAAAGAACTTACAGTAAATAAAATAATAATAATAATTAATAACTATAAAAAGAAATATTTTATATTATTAAAAGAAGGAAGTGAAAGTAAATAAACATTTTATGAGTAAATAAACAAATAATAAAAAAAAAAAAAAAAAATGTAATTTAAGAAATTACCCCAACCATTTGAAAAATGTTTCACTCGATACATTCATCTATCATTTTAAGCTAAATACCAGTTGTTTTATTGTGTATTATCCGTGCCACTGCTATAAATGACTTTATACATGCTGCAATTAGAAGGTACGGTTCGTTTAAGTTATATCACTCTATTGTCGCCAAGCATAAAAGTTGGCGACGAAAGAAACATTTCAAACTATTTAACATTGTTGGTGCAAAAGTAATCATTATTAAAATACAGCTTTGGCATATACTGTTATACTTGTAAGACTTTGGCATATATTGTTTGATTTTACAGAGCAGAATTTTGGTGATGGAGGTTTTAAACCAAAATCGATCGCAGCACATGCATCTGTGAATGGGTCCATCAGACATCGAATCAAAAAAGTTTTTTCCCAGTTTTTCCCAAGCCGATTGCTTTTTAGTTTTCTTTTTAGGTGGTGGAAAATCAAGAGTAATAGCTATAACATTTTCCGGCTTGTTAGAATCACTATTGGCACTCAAATTTTCCTGGTTAGAACCGACCGATAGTAAAACGCCATGGCTAGTGGATTGGTCGCCCTGGCGACATGATGTTTTACAATTAATCGGTTCGGCATTAAATTGCTTCCTTTTTCGTGATCGCCTTTCAACACGTAATTGGTTTTCAGCGGCTCAATAATCTTTTGATTTTATCATTTTCTGCATTGAAAGACGTTTTTGCGCCAAACCAAATACAGTATTACTCAGTTATCCCGTCGACCAATTTCGCCAAATGATACGAATCGCCAAACTAATAAGCAACTTATACATGTTGACTGTGTTTAATATCATTGAATGCGATATTCACGTTCATTCATTTCTTTGGCTTCGGCTTTTTCCGTATCTGTTAATTTCCGTCTACCCATTTTTAAATTTGTTAGTTTTCTCCTTTATTACAATGATTTTAACCATTTTAATTTACTATTCAAATAAAAATTCTTCTAAAAGTAAAGAATTTAATTTAAATTCAAATAAAAACTCTTCTAAAAGTAAAGAATTTAATTTAAATTCAAAAGTGGTAACATCATTCAAAAGTGGTAACATCATTCAAAAGTGGTAACATCATCGGGTCCATTCTCCCGAAAACAACAACCATTTTTCAAATGGTTAATAAATAAAGCCGGGTTACAATCTCAGGTAAAATAATGCCATTTTGACGCCAATTATGTACCCTGGTGCATATGTGACATTTTTTCCCATTTTTCATCCGTTTCCTGTTGGCATACAACTTTGAAATATGGAGTATGTATGCATACCTGGGAGCAATACTGGAATTAGACATTGATTTTTTTTTAATTCGATCCAAAAAGGGGCAACGGGGCTATTTTTTAAAGTTTTATACAATTTATACTGCATAAAGGAGCCACTTACCTATTTCTATATACCAGAAGAAGTAAGTGGTATGTAAAAACAATTATAGTATACATAAATAAAATACTTGAGATAATATACTAGACACTAGAGATATATGCACCGGGTTTGGCGAGATTTTTTATGCCAATTAGGCGAAAACATCGTTTTGATTTCCAGATGCATATACAGTAAAACCTCCAAAGTTGACCACCTCTTTATGTTGACCACCTCTCTATGTTGACCGAAATTTATTAGTTTGAATGGTCACAATGTATTTTCAATGGAGATTTACCTCTCTATGTTGACCACCTCTGTAAGTTGTATGTTGACCACTTTTTAGTGGGTTCTACTCTCTGTAACTTGACCACTGATGTTTTCTTAATTTGCTTTTTCCTCCATTTTTTCTCCATCTGGTTTCCAGGAATTTCTTTATCAGTCATTCGGCTTATCTAAGCAACATTCGAACCCCCTCTCACTCCCTTGTGGTGCTTCATTCATTGTTCATTTCAAGTACGATACAATGGAAGGAAAAATCCAGAATTTCTGGAATCTGTCATAAAATGCCAGGGGAATGATGGCAGACATATGCAGAATTAGAAAACAACATGTATCGCTCACATGTGAAAGACATTACATTCTTATTTTTCTGATATCGCGTTGTGACGGGACCAGACGTTTATTTGCAAATTTTAATTTAAAATGGCGCAAAGAAAAGCTTTAAAAGAACTTAAATTAAAGGAGAAAATGTATTTTTTTTGGGGGGGGGGGGAAGAAGCAGCCTAAGAAAAACAGTGGTAAAATTTGGTGTGAGCAACATTTTAAAACGCAAGGCAGAATAACTGGAAATATATTCTTCCGAATACGGAGGACTCCAAAGAAAACGCAGAAAAACGTGCTTTGACGCTGTGAACGAAGCCACGTTGGTTTAAAGAGATGAGATCAACCAAAGCAAGAATATCTGGACCTATGCTTCAGGAAGTATAAAAAAAATTGCAAAATAATTTGAAATCGAGGACTTCCAAGCATCAGCAGGTTGGCTTTAAAAATTCAAACTATGATACGAGATTTCTCAAAAAGTTTTGTGCGGGGATCGAATGAGGTTTCAACTGAAGTGGTGGAGAAGTTTATTGAAAAATTCCCAGATTTTGCTAAAGGTTTTAAAAATGAGGACATCTTTAATGCGGTCTCTTCTTTAAAGCAATGCCTGATAAAAGTTTAGTAATGAAGGGTGATACTTGCAAAAGAAGAAAATTTTCAAAACAGCGTTTTGTTATTCTTCTATGTGCGAATATGATTTGGAAAAATTGAAGCCTATGGGGATCGACAAATACTCTAAACCTCGTGTATTTAAAAATGTAAAACTGGAAAACCTTCCTGTTTTTTGGAGAGCTATAGATCCGCTTGGATGGCTAGTGCTTTGCTCGAAAAATGGATTAAAGGAATTGACGCAGAAATGAGGAAAAAGAAGCGGTCTATTCTGCTTTTCGTGGACAACATCCGCTGCCACCCGGAAGTGAATAATCTCACAAACGTGAAGCTAAAATTTTTGCCCTAAAACACAACTTCGAAAACACAACCTTTAGAACAAGGCATTATTCAGTCTTTCAAAGTGCACTACAGAGCTCAACTTCTGCAATGGGTGATTATGAAAGCTCAAACCTGTGGTCCTTCTGCATTGGCATCGTCAACAGTTGCGTCAGTAAATGCTTTGAATTCTGTTCATTGGATTAATTCTGCTTAGAATAAAGTTATGCAAAACACGATTAAGAACTATTTTAAAGAAAGCTGGATTTTTTACAGCAACAACAACATCGGTGCAAGAGGAAAAGCTTCCTCTGTCTCCCTTGCCAGTTTTTGATGGAATTGATTTTATGATTATGTTACTATGGATGATAAGTTAGCAACATCTGCTGAACCAGACCAAGAGACAAACTTTCATGAGATACTCTCTGAAACTAAGCACAGGGAGGATTCTAAGGTATAAGAAATAGACGGCGAAGAAGATGATGATACAAGTGAGGACGAAACTGAAAAGTACCCAACTCTTATGGAAGAGTGTGTAAAGCGAGATGGAGCAACTTAAAGATTCCTCGGCAGAAAAATGCATAAGCATGCTTAATGGACTTGTAAATTGTGAAAGTGCTTTTTGTAGTTACTTAATGCACAAAAGGAAGACTCAAACAAAAATTGAAATATTCTTTCAAAAATTGTAAAAATGCGCTGCACCTTCAGTAAAAATAAAAATGAATAAGTGTTAATTTTTTTTCTAAATTTTTCCTTAAAAATGCTGAAAAAGTTTACTAATTTTTTTCTAATATTGTACTAAATATTTTCTGAAAACTCCCTAAGTTGACCACCTCCGTACATTGACCACTTAGTTACAGTCCCTTGGGTGGTCAACTTATGGAGGTTCTACTGTAGCATGCTATAACAACACGTTATTTATTTATTTCAAAATGAAAAAAAAAGGAATAAATAAAACATTTCCTGTTATTAAAAAAGATATAACAATCAATAAATGATAATATTTTTAGAATAAACAATTTATTATAACATTTATATGATAACCAGCATGCTAGGCAACTAAACGCCATTTTGGCACCAATTAGGTACCTCGGTGTATATAGAGCATATATGTGCCATATTTATTTGTAAAACTGAGCATGAAAGTTTACCAGGTGTGTTTTCATAGGCGCTTATATCTTTTTGCAACATAGCGCACCTTTCGAAGCCAAAACTGCACAAAAGAAAAAATAATCAATATTTGCAGCATTTATTTTTATTGTAATGCACATTTTGTAATCAGTAGGCTCGATAATCAGACCTCGTTTTTTAGCTCACAGGCTATCATAGCCTGAGAGCTTATGTGCCCGCCCGTTCTGTATGTATGTGCGTATGTGCGTAACGCGATAACTCATGATAAAAATATCCGATCCTCTTAAAATTTTGTATGTAGGTATATCCTGACAAGGCGCTTCCCTGATTAGTTTTTGAAGTTCATTCGATATGTATAAGAGGGGGAACGGGGGGCTCATGTCCCCCGTTAGTTGATATAAATGGGATTTTCATGCAGAATTAAGTTTTCAAAATTTAGATTAGGATCATTCTGATGAGGCGATTCCGTGACTGTTATTAGGTGTTCATTGAATAAGTATAAATAGGGGGAACAGGGGTTCTAATCCCCCCACCCGTTAGTTGATATAAATGGGATTTTCATGCAGAATTAAGTTTTCGTTCAAAATTTAGATTAGGATCATTCTGATGAGGCGATTCCGTGACTGTTATTAGGTGTTCATTGAATAAGTATAAATAGGGGGAACAGGGGTTCTAATGCCCCCCCCCCCGTTAGTTGATATAAATGGGATTTTCATGCAGAATTAAGTTTTCGTTCAAAATTTAGATTAGGATCATTCTGATGAGGCGATTCCGTGACTGTTATTAGGTGTTCATTAAATAAGTATAAATAGGGGGAACAGGGGATCTAATCCCCCCCCCCCGTTAGTTGATATAAATGGGATTTTCATGCAGAATTAAGTTTTCGTTCAAAATTTAGATTAGGATCATTCTGATGAGGCGATTCCGTGGCTGTTATTAGGTGTTCATTGAATAAGTATAAATAGGGGGAACAGGGGTTCTAATCCCCCCCCGTTAGTTGATATAAATGAGATTTTCATGCAGAACTAAGTTTTCGTTCAAAATTTAGATTAGGATCATTCTGATGAGGCGATTCCGTGACTGTTATTAGGTGTTCATTAAATAAGTATAAATAGGGGGAACAGGGGTTCTAATGCCCCCCCCCCCGTTAGTTGATATAAATGGGATTTTCATGCAGAATTAAGTTTTCGTTCAAAATTTAGATTAGGATCATTCTGATGAGGCGATTCCGTGGCTGTTATTAGGTGTTCATTGAATAAGTATAAATAGGGGCAACAGGGGTTCTAATGCCTCCCCCCCTCTTAATTTATATAAATAGGTTTTTCAAGCAGAATTTTCAGATTTCGTTCAAATCTCTGAATAGTTTTGGAAGTTTAATGGTTAAGTATAAAAGAAGGGGATAACTCCTTTTAAATTATATAAATGCTAAATGGGTTTTTATTAAGAATTATCTAATTTGCTCTGAATTTTGGATATAGATTTTTTATATGATAAAGCATGTCTTTGATAGTATAGGAGGTTCAATGATTAAGTATAAAAAAAGAGGAAAGGGGAGAGCTATTTCCCCTTAATTTTTTTTTCGAACGGAATTAACCCTTGAAAATATAAGGCTTTAATGTACAATTAGTATTTGTAGCCTGTGAGCTCAATGCCATCAGTTTAACTGGGCAGTATTCTTTTTATTTAGCTCACAGGCTATCATAGCCTGAGAGCTTATGTGCCCGTCCGTTCTGTATGTATGTTCGTATGTACGTAACGCGATAACTCATGATAAAAATATCCGATCCACTTGAAATTTTGTATGTAGGTATATCCTGACAAGGCGCTTCCCTGATTAGTTTTTGGAGTTCATTCGATATGTATAAGAGGGGGAACGGGGGGCTCATGCCCCCCGTTAGTTGATATAGATGGGATTTTCATGCAGAATTAAGTTTTCAAAATTTAGATTAGGATCATTCTGATGAGGCGATTCCGTGACTGTTATTAGGTGTTCATTGATTAAGAATAAATAGGGGGAACAGGGGTTCTAATGCCCCCCCCCCGTTAGTTGATATAAATGGGATTTTCATGCAGAAAAAAGTTTTCAAAATTTAGATTAGGATCATTCTGATGAGGCGATTCCGTGACTGTTATTAGGTGTTCATTGAATAAGTATGAATAGGGGGAACAGGGGTTCTAATGCCCCCCCCCCGTTAGTTGATATAAATGGGATTTTCATGCAGAATTAAGTTTTCGTTCAAAATAATTTAGATTAGGATCATTCTGATGAGGCGATTCCGTGACTGTTATTAGGTGTTCATTGAATAAGTATAAATAGGGGGAACAGGGGTTCTAATCCCCCCCCCGTTAGTTGATATAAATGGGATTTTCATGCAGAATTAAGTTTTCGTTCAAAATTTAGATTAGGATCATTCTGATGAGGCGATTCCGTGACTGTTATTAGGTGTTCATTGAATAAGTATAAATAGGGGGAACAGGGGCTCTAATGCCCCCCCCCCGTTAGTTGATATAAATGGGATTTTCATGCAGAATTAATTTTCGTTCAAAATTTAGATTAGGATCATTCTGATGAGGCGATTCCGTGACTGTTATTAGGTGTTCATTGAATAAGTATAAATAAGGGGAACAGGGGTTCTAATGCCCCCCCCCCTTAATTTATATAAATGGGTTTTTCAAGCAGAATTGTCAGATTTCGTTCAAATCTCTGAATAGTTTTGGAAGTTTAATGGTTAAGTATAAAAGAGGGGGATAACTCCTTTTAAATTATATAAATGCTAAATGGGTTTTTATTAAGAATTATCTCATTTGCTCTGAATTTTGGATATAGATTTTTTATATGATAAAGCATGTCTTTGATAGTATAGGAGTTTCAATGATTAAGTATAAAAAAAGAGGAAAGGGGAGAGCTGTTTCCCCTTTTTAATTTTTTTTCGAACGGAATTAACCCTTGAAAATATAAGGCTTTAATGTACAATAAGTATTTGTAGCCTGTGAGCTCAATGCCATCAGTTTAACTGGGCAGTATTCTTTATTTGCTTTAAAAGATGATATTTCATACGACGTTTTTTGGGATTCGTCGTTTTTCCATATTTGATAGTATGTGTCTACTCGTTTTGTACCCTTTTTTGTAACTTTCTTCTTTATTAACAGCGACATCTGGATTTCCTATTTAAATAAAAATTCTTCTAAATACAAAGAATTTTGTTAAAATAAATAAATAATAGGAAATGCGGACATCTATTGCTCAAAACACAGAATTTTTACTATTGAGTTAATAAAAATCAGTAAAAACATAATTTTTATGATAATAAAAAGGTGACTTATGTAATAACAGAGTCATATATTATGTACGTTATGGATTAAGTATGAATATTTCCATGAAAAGTGATATTTCAAAAGTATTATGAAATTAGTTAAAAACCATTTATTTTAAACTAAATGAATAAAAGATTTATATTTTTAATGAAATAAATGGGATTTGAAAAATTATTGGAAATTTATCACCATAGATGTATCAATATTACAATCAGTACCTTGTATGCAAAATGGAACAATTAGCAATACTTTTTGTACCCGAAAAATGGTCGTTGCTTTTTTTAAGGTTAAAAAGTAGGTTACGAAATATTCCTATATAGAGATGCCAAACCCTCGCTTATTGCATAGCAGTATTTTTTTTATAGGAAAAGTTATTTTTTAAATCCGCAGAATGTTCCAATTTAATAAAACATTTTCTGTATTAAAATACCGGTACCCAAAATGCCGGAGACTTGGCAGCTCTGCCTATAACATTTTAATTAATCATGGTACTTTTTTTAATCGGATTCAAATTTAGTGAAGACAACGTTTTTTGGCCGAAAGCAGCTTTTTTCCACATGTGTAACTACGATACAATTCCTTGATATTGACTTATGAATGTTTTGACTTATGCTATTATTGCTTCCTCTCATTTATTTATTTGAATTTTAAATAAGATGACTCAAAATCGTGTTTTTTAAATATACGAAAAAAAAATGCATTTTGAGAGAGGGCGAAAAGGACAATATTTGGCGATTTATTACCTGCGTTTGGCTAAGTGTCTTACTACCTTGTATTTAATACTCTTCACAATACTTCGCTGTTATATGGACTTAGGCGCTTTTATAAAAAGTTTGACGTAATTCGGGATTAAGAAAGTGAGTTTTTTACTGAATAATACAAATAAATAAAAAATGAATACTAAGATATAATAATAAAAGAAAAATGAAGCATTATAATGATCTATGTATATTTAAAAATTCATCTGCTAGCACTAATTAGATAATTTATGTGCAGGGGTGGGGAAATTTTCCAAATTCTTACCAGCCAAGGATTTATTTCGCCAGCCCGCAAGATGCAACACACGCAGTTGAAAATAGTTAAGACAAAATCGCACGCGATTACAGACAAAATTACTATTACTACAATGCATTTCATAATTCTTTTTTGTATAATATTAAGAAATATATGTAACAAAGGTAAGATTAATATTAGATAGAACTTAGTACCATACTTACACTGTAATAATTTGGAAAGTTAAAATATCTAGATAAAAAAATTGTTTCTGATAATGTGCCTATTGTCTACAGTTTTTCAAAAACTAAAAATGCACTCGCCTTATGAGAAAATCCACTCGCCACTGGCGAGCAAAACGATGTATTTCCCCACCCCTGTTTATGTGTATATAATAGGAGATAAATAGCTTTTGATTCTGTATTTCTATGCTATAAAGCATTAACGCTTGTGTGTTTTTCGTTAGCATTGGGAGTACCAAGCCTATTTAAAAAATAATGTGGGCAAAAAATGTTGGTAACCATCTTTGCTGCAAAATATACTATATTTTGCGTGGGAACAATAATCACCATCAATGCACGAGCAAAAAAAGTTCTAAAATTGAGAATTCTTTGATGTTGATATGACTAAAAATTTAAATTTTTTTTTTTTTTTGGTGGCAACTTTTAAGATATAATATTCTCGTTATGAACGATTTCTAAAACATTCGACAATTTAATTTCACATATTACACATTTTTTTTCTAGAAAAAGTTTTAAACCCAATTTATTGAGAATATTGCAATTTCTAGGATACTGTTGGGGTCAGAAAGTATAACTTTGTCATCACAGTAACTTATAAGATGTAAGTGCTCGTTTAGGACAAATTTTTAAAAAAGGATTCCTTAACTCTTATCGACAACCTCATTGCATCCGTGGAAAACAGATATTCAACATTATAAACTATTAGGACGGATTTCACACCATATAAAATACACTCCATTTCTCTTCAAACATAATAGTTTATGTTATTTATAGTTTCTCAAATCGGTGCGAAGCTTCTGTTTATGCTCATGACATCATTTCAAAGAGCTATATTTCCAATATAGGAAAATTTGGTGTTTTATTTTCTGTATTACTTTTAACATTTTGCATATTTCCAGTTTTATATCCATGCATGGTTTGCTTTTCTTTTATAAAAATAGTATATGCAACAAGATTTTGTAGTTCTACGATTCGATATGCTTATTTTCATCATTATATTTTATCACAATGAATGACCAATTAAAGGTAACATCTCATTTTCTTTACTTATCGCAAGTTATTAAATGTGTATTCTCAGCAATATCGCTCAGACTAATCCCTCTGAGGGAAGTCCTAGTATTAAGTATACTTTACATGTAGTCAGCAGAGCTAAGTATTTAAAAATTAACTTAAAAAAATAATTAGTATTTTTTGAGCCATGCTAATGACAAAACAAATTGCATGGAATAAATATATTAAGAAATTTTTATTTTCTTCCTGTTTAAATATATTTTTCTATATTTATTAGCCTTTCTTTTCAGCAAATGGTTTCCATTTTTACATATATACATATAAAGAGAATAAAAACATTACCAAAGAGCAAACTTTGTTTAGATGAGCAACATTCTGACACTAACAATGTAAGAAGCTGTCTTAGTGATTTTCTGACAGATTTAATGCATATTTTAGGGATAATAAATGTAATACCTAAATTTATATGTAAAATTAAACTTTATAAAAGATACAATATAAGCAATGGTTACATTTATGCACATAGGAGTCTTTAGCATGGACAGAAAAACCACGCTAATGACACTGATATTTGTCCATGCTAATGACAAATTTTAATTTAAATAAGATTATTAGCCATAATATAATCACAATGCAATAGTCCTTTCTGGGGTTTTTTAAAACACAAAAGTCCTATGCAAAAAAGTAAAATAAAAATTTTAATTATAAAAAAAACATGAAAATTATTATCCATTCTAATGACATACAATTGATGTACGCACCTAATATTCAACTTCTATTCTTAAAATACAATACATGCTTCTATTTTCCGGCTGGGATAAAATGGCTACTTGTTGCCATGGAGAAACTTTATATTTTCAAACTATTGTCATATGTGAAAATGAAATTTTGATTAATAACCAGCTGTTATAGTATGACCTTGTTTTGAAAATAGAATATGGAGGACAAACATTAATTCTTTTTTTATATGCTATAATTTTATTTTTAAAAAGAAATTTATTGGATCAATCCTCTCCTTGATTAATTTAAAGAAAGAATAGCATTTGTTTTATTTTATAAACATGATATTAACTCTTGAAAAAGCTAGTATATACAAGGCACAGCTGCTCTGGACATCCATGCTAATGACATTTTGAACATTTATTCTGTTATTTTAAGGTGTTTTTAACTAAAAAGTGAGTAATTCTTGAGTGCAAATAATGAATAATATGAAGACAAACATATCTAAATATAAAAACATGACAGAAAACCTCTCAATTTTTTTTGTATGCCGAAAGACATAAATTGTCCCCTATTTTGAGAATCACCCATTTAGAGGGTAATATATTAATTATAACATTGGTAATATATTCATTTTCTTCAAAATGTAAATAATTTGAATTTATAATTTTTTAATATTATCTATGACTAACAATTCTAAATTTCCATTTACGTTATGCAGATCCTGGAATTCTATATTGTGCCACATACATTATATCAATCTACAACCTTTATTAGATTATATATCTAGCCGACACTTGATTATTTGTGGCTTATAGCTTTATTTTATTGCAATTCGATATATCTCTGTTAGTGGTGAGTTATGGGGCAGATTTTGAAATTTACAATTTCATTAATTATAAAATACCTTTTACATGTTTCTATATTGTTCAAGAACATTAAAAGGTGTTTCACCTTGCATTCTATAAATTTAAATTTTTGTTTTAAAGTTAAACAAAGTTGATTTTCTAACTTTTGTAAAAAGTGTCACACCCCGCCCCAATTTCCTCTATAATAACAAAAATTGTTAATATCCAACTACCCTAATAAATGGGCCGGTCAAATGATGGCTGCTTGCATATATTCGAAGTTTAAGCTTTTGTATTACAATGCATACCTATTGGCATTATTTATTGGGTAAGAAAGCGGATTGTGTTTCACCATTATTTACTTATAAAACATGCCGTCAAAGGACAATGGCAACATACAATGCTGATGATTTTTTTTTTTTTTAAATCCACAACGTCAACATTATGGATGCCTTCAGGACATCATTTTAAAAACAGTTGAGCAGATTTATTGATACATATTTAGCATTTACAAAGCATATTCAATATTTTTTTATGTGTTACAATTCCACCTATTAATGGATTTTTTATTTTTATTTCATAAGTTACAAGAATGCCAAGTCTTTATAAAAAAGACCTTTTCAATATGGTTTTACGAGTTCATTTTAGATAAAATTAGTAATGAATAATGAGGGCAATTTACGATTTATTGATGTTATGCCAGTAAATGGAAAAACCTCAGATGAGAAAATCCTATGACCGCATATGCGACTTTAACTGTGCCAAAATGCCGATCATCAGCTTGAATTTAGAATGCTTGATTTTTCATCATCTAATTAATTTTTAAATAGTTGTAATATTCAATTATTCAATACGAAGATGAATATTGGCTTTTCTATAATATTATATTTATAAATTTTGCGAATTTTTCCTTTCTTTTTTATGTTAACATCTAACTTATCATTTTAGATGCAGGAAGAAACTGAAGTTCAATTTAAAAACAATGCGAGCCTCCTTGACGACGAAAGTAGAGGAAAAAGAAGCACTATTATGGCTGAGAAAAATCTTGCGAACCTCATTCTGTAGCACTGAAATTTTCCAAATATTTTATTGCAATACATCTTTAAATTCATTTTCTGATATTATCTCCAAAAATAATCTTTAAAAAGTATGCAATTCATAGGCATTTGCATAAATACTAATTATGTAATATTTGCAAAATGTGAGTCACATTAAAAAGATATTTTTTTATTGTAATGAATTAAATAGTTATTTAATAAAATTTATTAATATTTCATTGTATTTTGTTATTTAGTCATGTTGCATTTATTGGTAGTACAGATATGCATGTTACATTTATATCAAAGACAGCTCATAATATTTTCCAAATCAATATGTATTTCTTTTTGTTTCCATTCCAGTTTTCTACTTTTAGAAAGATTGCTTTGTAAACTCTGATTATAACATACTGATAAACATTAAAAAGTGCGAAACCTGCCCACAATTGCAGTTGATAAGTCAAAGATGCATTTTTATGTACATATGTTAAGGTGTGTATATTATCTCTCCTATTATGTAACTATTTGAGTTAAAGATTCTAATTCCAGAGCAATATTAACCACAGAAGAGCTCTACTAAATTCACCTACTAATTCTACTAAATGTTCGACCCTCTTCTTCCGGATCTTTAAGCCAATTTAGAGTTTTAAATTTGTGATCCTATCAATAATTAAATTTTTTCTCTTTAATATTTTAATTTGAAACAACACTTTCAAGCAAATAAAGTATTACAAAATGCATAATGTAATAAACGTAGGTGGTGAATGAAATTTGTGAGGAATAAGTCGAGAAAAAAGACAATAAAAAAATTAAAGGGAAAAAGATTCTAGTAATTAGTAAGAAGTGCACGGCATATCCACCTGAAATAAGAATAAGTTTTAAAAAAATCTTAAATGTGACATTCAGATAAAGACATTAAATTTTTTGCAGATCTCTTATCTGTTTTGAACCATTGAATTAGTTATTGTGTTGTGTTTCAAAAATATGTAACAGAAGACACTTGTTAATGAAATTCATAGGACCATAGAACTGAATAAAACACCTTAAATACAAGACTACTATATTTTCACTTCTAACATTCTCGTTTAGAAGCATATTTACATAAAATGAACGGACAATGTTTTTTCATGATATAAAGATTTTCAAATCATGTATTGGATTAGGTGAGGCTCAATGCCTTATATGTATAAATTAAGCAGCGTGCTTCACCTAAAATCATAATATTTTTTTTAGGCACATTTTAAATCTCAGTTATGATACTTTATTTACATTATTGTATCTATTTGCTTTTTTTTAGTTTAACTAAAGACCGTAAGATGTGCTTCAGCTTATCTCTTCATTTAGTGCTGTTGTTATAATGCTCATTTAATTAAAAAAAAAATGATTTTGCACCTATTTAAATATCTACAGTGAAACTTCAGTGAGTTTTCTCATGCGTAACATTTATGTCAATTGCTGTTATAATACTGAAACACATGTTAGGACATATTGCTTATTTTACATCAAAATATTTTGATACATAAGAAAAACTCCATTCTGGATATTTAACACTGTAAAAATTTAACTTCATATTGAAAAAATACTATAATAACTCCAATTAATTTAAGTATTAGTATGAAAAAATAATTACGTAAAATCTTTTCGGAATACTGCTGTAAAAACATTAATAATAAAACTGCAAAAAAATTTTGCAGTTACAAATACATTTTGGTAAATGCAAATAAAATACTTCAAATACAATACTAAAAAAGCATTTACAAATTTACTGTATTAACACTTGTACTGTTGCAAAGAGTTTTCTAGCGAGAATACAAAATGTGGCTTAAATACAATACTAAAAATATTTTGGTAATGTTTCGAACGGTACCTCATTAAAGTTACTTTTTTTGATAAAGTACATAAAAGGTTTAAGATGCAAGCATAAAAACCCATAGTAAATGTGCCATAAAGCCCTTTGCAAATGTGCAGCAAAATTCTTAATAAATATACTACAAAATGTTTTGTAAGAATACTAAAAATCAATGGAAAACTCACAAAATAATGTATATAAAACTCCCTAAAAATTCGTAAGTACGTTTACTAAATAATATTCAGAAAATTTACCAAAATACATATAGTGATCACTCTAAAATATCGCTAGTAAACTTACTAAATAATGTTTAGTACATTTATGAATACTAATATGAGAACTTCCCTTACAAATCATTAGTAAATTTACTAAATAATCGGTAGTAAGTTTACAAAAATTTCTTTAGAAAACCCCCTAACAAATCGTTACTACATACACAACATAAACACTGGTAATAATATTTAGTAATATTATTAAATAATATTTAGTAACAATAACTAAAGCAACTTTTATAATTGTACATCATTTTCTTCTGTTGCGGTTACATGAAATGTTCTAGGCATCCCAGTTTCCTATAAAATTCTTAGTAACCTTACAGAATTTTTTTTACAGTGTATGTGCGTGACTGTACTGTAATGGATTTCTTTTGTGTGTCCCTGTAAATTAATAAACAAGTAAGAAAAAATATGCGTTAAGCATAGATTGTGACGCATTTTCCAACACTTCTTGAAATCTTTAACAAAACGTCTTTATCCAGCGAAATAACGTATTATTGCCCATATCTAAATATGTATTCCAATACTTTTGAAAAGCCCTGTATTTGATCTGTCTGTTGATGTATAGACTATATAATGGCAAAATTTAATTTGTGAGGGAGTGACCTTTCCATAAAGGCACTCTAGTGTTTCTGAGATCGTGACGTCAATAATTTAACAAGTGTAAGCGTAAAAGCGACATCTATCCTCTCTTTTACTTTAACTTTCTAGAGTGTGTGTGCTCTTTCGGATTTTACAGTTAGCTTGCGGTTATTAGTAATATGTTAATGAGAAGTATCTCAGTTTGCAGCATATAAAAGCTTGGGTTTGAGTGAATGAGGGGTGTCTCTGGCATTAGCCAGCAGCCAGCGAGTGCGGTTCTCTAGTATTAGACAAGCGAAGTGAATTATTGTTCAGCGAAGTGCTAGCGAATAGGAAGTAGCGACGGCCTCCAGTGAAGTGGAAGGAAGTTTGGATAGTTGATTTGAGATTCGGCCGTGGTAAGAGAGTTTATATTAGTTCCATTTTTGATTATTTGGTGAAATAAAGAATTACCCACAGCCACGGGCTGTTTAATCAAGCTTTGTTTAGCAGTTCAGTCAGAAGATAGTGAGAAGTGTTAGGCGGTGCCCCGACTGAGCTAGGCCGAAGCCTGTGAGTATGATTTAGCTGTTCATAGTGTTTTCAGTTGTGTAAATTTGAAGACTTGCTCCACTTCCCCTCAGCCATTATCACTTTAATAAACTTTGTTATTTTATCCTAAATTACTGAGTATGTCTACATTTAACCTCCACCACGACCAACATACCGTTACAAATGGCGCCCAACGAAACATCGGACATTATGAAATTGTGCCACGTGTGTATTTCACCGGTGAGGGTGATATTAGTGAATTTTTAGTTAAATTAGATGATTATATTTTGTTCAATAATATACCTGAAAAAAGTAGATACGTAGTGCTTAAATGCTCGTTGAAGGGCGAAGCACTTTTGTGGTTAGAGAATATAGGAAAGTTTTTGATTACTGATGAACCGAAAAGATTTGAACAAACTGTGATTGAGTTAAAGAAGGCATTTCCTCCAGTTAAAGATAAAAGTATTTTGAGAAAAGAGTTCTATTGTAATAAGCAGAATATTTATGAGTCGGCGTCAAAATTTTATCTTCGTAAGCTGGAACTAAAAAATAAATTAGATTTAGATATCACATTTGAGGAATTGTTGGACATTGTTTTTCCTCTTTTTAATCCAAATATACAGGACTTTATTGAAGTTAGAGCACCGAAGAATTTTGCAGAAATGCATCAGATATTATCGAAGTATGAGACTCGGCATAGCTCGGATCAACGGGATTTGCGTAACCCTCGTCAGAGACCGGTCACAGATAGTAATTTGAGAAATGAGGGGGAACGTAATTTTGTGAGAGGGGGGCAGCGATTTCCGGATAGTAATTTGCGTAATAGAAATGATGGATTTGGTCGTAATATGTCGAATACGAATAATGGTAATAGGAATTGTGATGGTGCTAATAATTTTAGAAGTGGTGAGAGAAATATGTATGGAAATAGACAGAATAGTGGTTATAATCGTAGTGGGGGAGGACGAGACAGGAATGTTTCTTCGCAAGTAAGGAGATTAACTTCGGATGAGAATGTTGAGAATAGGTCAATGCAAAACAAATGTGTTCAGAGGTCGGAAAAGCCTTCTGTGAGTTTGAATAAAATTACTATTAATCCGGTTGAGTTACCTGAAGTGTTAATTGTGTTAGATGGTATTGTCGTTAAAAGTGTCTTCGATACAGGGGCAGATAAGTCGTTCATTTCTTTTGATTGTTATCGGAAATATTTTTCGTATAAGAAGTTGAAGAGGTTAAGTCTGGTGGTTCAGTCGGCACAGGGAGTAGCTTGCGATAATAAAGGTTCAGTAGAATTGGAAGTTGAAATTCGTTCGGTTAAGACATGTTGGGAGTTTTGTGTGTTAGATGGATTAACAGTGCATTGTATAGTTGGTGTGGATTATATGAAGGATAGAGGAATTAGTTTGGATTTCTTTAAAAAGTCGTTAATAGTGAATAATGATGAGAATGTGAGTAAGAAAGAGCCAGTTTCAGTGTCAGTTAATTTGGAGGAGTCGGGGTTAAGTGAAATCGAGAAGGAGGAATTTAATAAGTTTTTGAATGAATTTGGAGAGGTTTTTTCTGATAAACCGGGTTTAAGGCATGTTGCGTGGCATGAGATTGATACTGGTTTGAAAGCACCTGTTGCTAGTAAACCCTATCGTTATGATAAAGTTAAACAAGGTATAATTGATTATCATATTCAAAAAATGCTAGCGGACGATATTATAATGCCAATTGAGTCTCCTTTTGCATCTCCAGTAGTGTTATGTCGTAAAAATAATGGGAAAAGTTTAGATAATCCAGAGGCATATAGGTTTGCAGTAGATTATAGAAAGTTAAATGCGATAACGCAATACCCTCAGTATCCTATTCCAGTTATTGATGACATTTTGGCTAATATAACGAGTACGAATTATATGTCAACGTTAGATCTTACGTCGGGTTATTTTCAGATTGCAATGAAGCCGGAGGACATACCTAAGACTGCTTTTATTACTCGGGACGGTTGTTTTGCTTTTAAGAGAATGAGTTTTGGTTTATCGGGAGCGCCGGCAACGTTCCAGAAGGCCATGAATAATATCCTTAAACCTTTGCTTGGTAAGGGTGTCTTGGTCTACCTGGACGACATAATTATAATAGCAGCTACTTTTGAAGAGCATTTAAGATTGTTGAGGGAAGTATTTACGTTGTTAAGAGATGCTGGGTTAACAGTTAAGTTAGAAAAATGTAAATTTTTGAGAAAAGAGATAAAGTATTTAGGAGTTAAAATTACGCGTGATGGTATTAATATAGATAATGAGAAAATTGAGGCAATTACGTCAATGAGTCCCCCCAAAAATAGTAAGGAAGTGGCGACATTTTTAGGGATGGTGGCTTGGTTTGCCAAGTTCATTCCACGTTTTTCGGAGTTATGTGAACCGTTGTAATTTAAAAAGGAAAAGGGTGAAGTTTGTATGGTCATCAGCGGCTCAGAGATCGTTTGAATTATTAAAAGAGTCAGTAGTTTCCCCTCCTGTTTTGGCTCACCCCGATTATTCATCTCAGTTTGAAGTGTATTGCGATGCGAGTGCAGTGGGGGTTGGAGCGATGTTAGCACAGAAAGGTCGACCTATAGCTTTTGCGTCGAGAATTTTAAATGCAGCCGAAAGGAACTATTCGATTACGGAAAGGGAGTGTCTTGCAGTAATTTGGGCTTTGAATAAATTTCGTTGTTTTTTTACTAATATACCGGTTAAAGTCATTACGGATCATTCAGCTTTGACAAAGTTAACTAATGGAAAGGGTTTGTCGTCTCGTATGGTCAGATGGTGTTTAAAGTTAGCAGAGTATAATGTGGTTATAGAACATAGGGCTGGCAAGGAGAATGCGGTAGCGGACGCTCTGTCACGAAACCCGCATGGTGGTTTAGAGGTCACGGAGGAAGTTAAGTGTTGTGCATTGTCTTCATTGGTGTTAAGGTCGCGAGAGCAGTTGATAAGAGAACAGAAGCAAGATGAAGAGTTTGGTAGTTTGTATCGTTACTTGGAAAATCCTGATGATGTCCCGAGCGCAGATGTGCCTATGTTTGAGAAATGGTCCCAATCTTTTAAGCTTATCGATGGTCTTTTTTTTTATTCTAAAATTGTAAATTCACGTGGTGAATTAAGAGTTTTTATTTCGGCTAGTCTTCGTAAGGCCATCTTGAAAGAATTTCATGATAATCCATTAGCAGGTCACTTAGGAATCAGGAAAACTTATGCTCGAATTTGTGAATCCTGCTACTTCCCTAAAATGCGGGAAGCAGTGCGCGCTTATGTCTCCAGCTGTAGCACATGCCAACGTTATAATTATAAAAATGTAAGTCCAGCTGGCAAATTAATTCCTATTAAAGTAAATTTTCCTAATGAATGTGTAGGTGTAGATTTAATCCGTCCTTATCCATTGTCTAATCCTAAAAGATATAGATTTGTGCTAGTTATAGTTGATTATTTTAGTAAATGGGTAGAGTTAGTCCCCCTCAGGAAGGCTTCTGCACCTGCAGTTGCCGATGCATTTTTCGATAATTATATTTCTAAATATGGTGCACCAATTAGGGTAGTGAGCGATCATGGCCCTTGTTTTATTTCTGATATATTTAAGGCCCTGTGTGAGAAGCTGGAGATCGATCATTCTTTTACTGTTCCGTATCGACCTCAGTCTAATATGGCTGAACGTGTAAATTGTACATTAATTCAAATGATTTCTTCATATGTTGGTTCCCATCATGCAAATTGGGACCAGTTTCTTCAGCATTTTGCGTACGCACTTCGTACAGCAGTTCACGAGTCGACGGGGAAAACGCCAGCTGAATTGTTTTTGGGTAGAAAAGTCATTACTCCATTCCAAAGGCTAGTTATGGTGTCAGATGCGAAAAGTCAGTACATGTGTCAGGATATTGAGAGGTTGGTTAAGGAAGCTCAAGTTCAGGTGGGAAAAGCGCAAGAAAAGCAGGCTCAGTATTATAATATGCGTAGGAGGGAGTTAGAAGTGAAAGTTGGAGATTTTGTGTTAGTAGAAAAGCATTGGTTAAGTTCAAGTCGTCAAAAGAGAGTAGCTAAGTTTGGTCCGAAGTTTGTAGGTCCGTTCGAGGTTTTAGAAGTTCGAAATAATAATTTGGTTGTTGATGTCAATGGTGAAAGAATGACGGTTAATTTGGATCAGGTTAGAGTTTATAAGTTTAGAGAAAATGGTAGTGAAGGTTCTCATGTGTCGAGTGGTGTTTCGCGAAATTCCCGATCCAATGAGTGTCCCGAGTCCAGCACTTCTTCATCTAATTCTTTTCATCAATATTCAAGAAGAAAAGTTGGTCAAACAGCTCCAAAAACTGTTGTTGAAAGTAGAAAGCCTAGCAATCCGAGAGCAAAGTATGATAATAAAAATAAGAGAACTGTGTCAAATACATCGGACTCTGTGTGCCATAAAAGACAAAAAATTATAAACTGTCCAGTTCCTCCACCTATTAGACAGCAACCTCACAAACATACATTGTCTAACAGTTCACCATATTCGGTACTTAATCCCCGGAAAAGATTTCGTATGGACACTCGACAAACTGTTAAAAGGACTTTAAAGTCGGAATTTTTGCCCAATAAGAAACAGCGTAGGTCTGGAAAGAAACGTGGTCTAGGATCTTCAGTAACTTCGGGTGCGTCTAGAAAGAGGAGACAACTCTCAGATTACCGGCATCAACAGTGTGAATCTCGCCATGGAGTGACCCCAGCGAACCGGCCAGAGCAGAGTCGTCGAGCGGAACCTACAAGTATCCCACGGCATCCATTCCGAACCAGGCTGCAGGCACGACAGTCAACTGTGGCGTCACCATACAGTTCTGATGACGAAAGATCCTTCGTACAAGGTTTCTGGGACAAGAGGAGAAAAACATCCTGTGAAGCCAGCCAGCAGCGAATCATCTCTATGATTGGGTGATAATGTTCTTTATTAAATTTCTATTAGAGTGCATATATGTGGTAGCAATGTGAAAGAATAGAAAGCAGAAAGACTGTTTGGTACTTTTTGGCCATTTTTGGAATTTTTTGACGGACTCACGATTAGTGCTTAATTGTGTTCAAAATTTGTTTGCAAAATTGTTAGTTTTATGTATGTTTGAGATTTTGGTCTTAACTGCTTTTAAAAATTCTGGATCTATTGTTAAATTGTTGTGTTATTTGTTAAAAATGTTACTATATTGTTATATTGTTCATGTGTTATAAAATGTATGTTAATGTATGTTTAAATTTTCAGAAAGTACAGATAGTAATTTGGGTTATTTTGTACACGCGCCGCGGTTCAGACGCGCACGTGTTTTGCGGTCAAGAAGTCCTTGACACGCGTTTCTATCTCTTATACTAACATTTAATGAATTAACTTTCTTCTTATCGTTCGTGTTTTATGTGTTGCGTTTGTACTTTAGTTGGGAATGGTTTCCGCAAGTTGCGAATTTTTAAGCTGCGTTTGAATTTGAAATTGTATTGTATTAAAATTGAATGTTAATGTGATTTTGTTGCAGGGAAGTATACCTGTGTTATGTATTGATTCTGCTATTTTTCTTTTAGTTAATACAGATGAAGAGCATGATGACGTCATTTTGTAAATTTTTGATATTTTTTTTGATTGTTGCATAAGCACAGCGATATGACGCTGTACGTATGTGCCCCAATTATTGTTAAAGTGGAGTTAAGTTCTGAAGAATTTTGGGAGTTGGTTCATTGGCTAATGGGTATGTAGGTATTACGTAGTAGCAGAGTTATTTTGAGTATGAAGTAAAATTTAATTTTAGATGAGTTCGGTATTTGGATGAGGAAAATTTTTGCGCATTGGGTTTTTTGGACTTGGTGCGAATTTTAGTATTAGGAAAGTTATGGAGAGATAATTTTTGGTAATGTTATAGTTGTATTGCAATATTGAGGAAAATTTCGGAAGTTTAGTGTTTTGAGAAATTTTAGCACTCCCAGTGGAGTGGGCTGTTTTGAAAGAAGAAGTAATTAGTTTTGAGAGTTTTACGAGTTTTTGGAAGTTTTACGGAGGCTATTTGTAAGATAGAAGAACGATTGGATTGAATATGTGAATTTTTTGAGGCAAACTGAGGTTTTTTGGTTGTGATGGGTTAAAGTTAATATTTTAAAAGTTATGTTTCGGCGCTAAATTTCACCCATCACTGTGTTTATTACGGCTCGAAATTTATAACAAGAAAAAGTTCTGGGCATGCATTTGGCCCAGCCCTTTTTCTCTGTAAGATCCGAGGGGGGGTTGTGAGGGAGTGACCTTTCCATAAAGGCACTCTAGTGTTTCTGAGATCGTGACGTCAATAATTTAACAAGTGTAAGTGTAAAAGCGACATCTATCTCTCTTTTACTTTAACTTTCTAGAGTGTGTGTGCTCTTTCGGATTTTACAGTTAGCTTGCGGTTATTAGTAATATGTTAATGAGAAGTATCTCAGTTTGCAGCATATAAAAGCTTGGGTTTGAGTGAATGAGGGGTGTCTCTGGCGTGTCTCTGGCATTAGCCAGCAGCCAGCGAGTGCGGTTCTCTAGTATTAGACAAGCGAAGTGAATTATTGTTCAGCGAAGTGCTAGCGAATAGGAAGTAGCGACGGCCTCCAGTGAAGTGGAAGGAAGTTTGGATAGTTGATTTGAGATTCGGCCGTGGTAAGAGAGTTTATATTAGTTCCATTTTTGATTATTTGGTGAAATAAAGAATTACCCACAGCCACGGGCTGTTTAATCAAGCTTTGTTTAGCAGTTCAGCCAGAAGATAGTGAGAAGTGTTAGGCGGTGCCCCGACTGAGCTAGGCCGAAGCCTGTGAGTATGATTTAGCTGTTCATAGTGTTTTCAGTTGTGTAAATTTGAAGACTTGCTCCACTTCCCCTCAGCCATTATCGCTTTGATAAACTTTGTTATTTTATCCTAAATTACTGAGTATGTCTACATTTAACCTCCACCACGACCAACATACCGTTACAAATTTAGCGAGAAAACGCCTAACTGTTTGAAATTTTCCATTCATCAATTTATAGTAATAGATGGAAACATATTTAAATACTTTTGTTTAGCTCTGTAAAATACATATCACCTTTAACGGAAGAAAATATTTTGCTAAAATTTAGATTAAAAAAATCTCTTTAAAGTACTTAAATCAAACTTCCAGAAATTATCATTCAAAGACGAAGATGTATCGATTTCTTTGTGTGATCATGTATGTCATTTTATCTATATTCTACAAACATATCTTAGAAAACTAAATGCAGTTCAGCATAAAAAGGCATAACATATTTAAAAAACACTTTTAAGTAAATTACGCTCATATTCAGTAACCTTTCCGAGATCTTTTGTGTAATCCTGTATATCTAAATTGTGTAACAATTAGCATTTATATAAATCATGTAATATGCATACATATAGTGAAACTTAAAAGCGTACATCATAATAAAACTAGTTGGATGTGTCAATCCCAAAACTTTCTTCTATCTCATAAGTACATTTTAATATCTAAAAATAAACGTGGTGACCCCAAAGTTACCCACTATCGAATTTCCTCGAACACTTGACCTAGCCTAATGGGATTCTGGTATTTGAAAAGCCTAAAACGCAAAATTTAATTAATATTCTGAGAAAATGAGCTTAGTAGTGCCTCATGTTGGGTAATTTATACTAAAACCTAATAAGGATCTATTTATGTCAAGACCTAACAGAATCTGAAATTTGATGGAATTTCGTCCATTAGTTCTTGAGATATAGCGAAAAAATAGTAAAGCGTAGCACAGCAATACCATATCTTGGACAATTTATGTCAAAACGTAAAAAAGCGTCTAATTATGTTATGGTGTAAAAGAATCTGAAGTTTGATGAAATTCTGTGCATTAGTTCTTGAGATATAGCTCGTTTAAAAAAAATGTGTGAAATATAGCACAGCAGCACCATCAGTTTAAGGATTTATAACAAAACATAATCATCGTGTAATTATGTTACATGTCATTTTGTAACAAAATCTGAAGTTTGATGAAATTCTGTGCATTGGTTGTTAAGATACACTCTCAAAAAAACTTCCGTCTTTTCACAGAAAATGCACTGGCAGCACTGCTGCCAGAAATTGTCTGTATATTGACGATTTTCTGTTTATTTTTTTCTCTGTCAAAAGAGGAAAAATATCCGTCACTTGAAAAAAGTTTGGAAAAAATCAATGCGGAAGAGGCGGGGATCGAACCAAGGATCCCAGGATTACCAGACCAACGCTAATCCACGGCGCTACGGCTGCTCATGATGATTGTGCGTTAAAATAGAACCCTTCATTTCATATGGTGTGGGTTGGTGTATTTCGTTAAAAAGCTTTTAATTATGCAGTTAATCTCGGAAAGATTTCATCTTTAATGAAACTGTGGCTGGGTTTTTTTTACGTTTAGTATTAATATAGTATAAAAATGTGAATTTTAAATATATTACGTAGAATGTTAGAGAAAAAACATGGATGTTCTATTTGTGAGAATTTTTGAACGAATAAAGAAAGTAATTGTTATTTATTTTTAAATTCGAAAACATTTTTGTCTTTTAAAACTAAATTAGACATTTTGATCAATAGAATATTTTTGTTTTTCATTTTAAAAATAAATTCGAACTTATTACTAACAGACCCAATGCGCATGCGTGCTGGATATAAACGGAAACTTTTCCTCATTTTTCGACGCTCGGAATGAACTCACAGAACAAATACGTTTTCTGGGAGAACAGAAATTATTTGTGAAAAAATAACGATAACTTAGTGTATATTGACGAATTTTTCTGACAGTGTATAGCTATCGGAAAAATCGTGCAAAATGCAGCATAGCTGCACTACCTGTTGCAAGGTTAATACCAAAATGTAATCAGCGTCTAATTATGTTATATATTCTAGTGTAACAGAATCTAAAATTTGATGAAGTTCTCTGCATTAGTTCTTGAGATATAGCTATCGCAAAAATCCTGCAAAATGTAGCATAGCAGCGCCACCTATAGGGAAGTTCACACCAAAACCTTATCAGTTGCTATGTATCTCAAGGTATCGCGGAATCTGAAGTTTGGTGTCATTCTGTGCATTAGTTTTGAGATATAGCTATCATGAAAATCATAAAAAGCGTGGCACAGCAGCGCCACCTACTGGCCAATTTACACCAAAACTTAATCAGCGTCTATGTATATCAAGGGGTTACATAATCTGAAGTTTGATGAAATTCTGTGCATTAGGTCTTGAGATATAACAATCTTAAAAATCATGAAAAACGTAGTATAGCAGCGCCACCTGCAGGCCAATTTTCACCAAAAACCAATAGGCACTAATTCATATCAAGGTCTAATTGAATATAAAATTTTATTAAATTTCAAGCATTAGTTCTTGAGATAGAGCGCCCACAAATTTTTTGTCACATACAGACAGACAGACATACAGACATACAGACAGACAGACAGACGGACAGACTCACAAACAGACATTTTCTAAAAATAGTCAAAACGTGTTCAGGACCTTCTAAAACGTATAAATCCGTCGAAAACCGGAAGTCGAAAATTTTCATGAATCCAATACTTTCTTCTTGTAAAGATAGAAGAAAGTAAAAATGCATTTCATCCATCTAACAGCCATCTTCCATAATATTCAGCACTTCGGATAGAATATACTGTTTGAAATCTTTTGTGTGTCCCTGTAAAAGCTATACACTACGTATTATGCATGAAATAACTTATATACTTTCTCAGCAACGTATATCAATTTGATTATACATGAAATCGTTTACCATAATTAAAATATGTCGCAAACAATTCTCCCCTTTATTATTATGTATTGGAATTCTTTTGTGTGGCCTTGTAAATGAATAATTACTATTCTTTTCGCTACATACTTTACAAAATACATATTTTACATATACATATTACATAGATACACATTATACATAATACATATATACATATTACATAGTGCACTTCGGAGATGCATATGAATTTGAAGATGTTTGACAGGGTGTAACACCTTTAAAATTCATTTGAAACGAATTTTCCCCATAGGCTCTAATGTAATGGAAAAGTTTTAGAGTCCCTGTAAATAAACTAATTATGGCAGAAACTTCATTTTCAATAGGGTTCGTGCTTGGGTAAACGTCATTAATGTCCAAAAATTTCATGACAATCAGAGTATATTTACGAGAGTTAGAGCGCGGACAGACGGCCATATACGGCCAGACAAACCGAATGCATAAGTACTTATCAACTTTTTGATAATTCTAATCTCCTCCCCCCCCCCCCATTTCAATATCATGTATTATCATCCCATTGCCTGCTGCATTGGAAATAAAAATATGATTCAAATGAAGAAAAGTCAATAAAATATCACTTTACATTAAATAATACTTAAAAGAAATAGTTACTAAAAGTATTTCATAATAGCTTTTTGTTACACAATGCATTCAAAAGCAATAAAATTTTGTTGCACTTGCCCCGAACGGAGAAGTGGTGGGGGTCAGATAAAAAAGAAATTATCAACAAAACTCGTGGACAACATTCTTTACTGATTTACATTCTTTATTATAATTATTTAGTGAATTTAATAATAACTTTGCGTTTTCATAAAAATAAATAACCAACTAAAAAAAGAAAACATATTTTTTTCTACCAAAGACTATGTTACAAATAAAAAGAGAAAAATTTTATTGGATCAAAAATTATATCTAAAGTCATAAAAAATCAGACTCCCTCTCCCTCTCTAGAGATATCTTACGATTTCATATGCCACCCCCCCTCCTCCCTAAAATGCAATAAATATATGAGCAGCTTCTAATGAGTGATTCATTATTCAACGATTTTATATTAATTTTATTTTATTTATTTATTTTAGAAAATGAATAATATATTATTTATCTGATATCTGCACTGACGGGATAGATGATTTGTTGTATAATGACTGAGGTTTTGATTTTGTTTAATAGACATTTATCGCCACAAGATGGCAGAAGTGCTAAAAATCATCATTTTTTATAGCTGGAATTTTTTTTTTAATAAAAATACTGTTCAAGATAAAAAATTCCTTAATTTTGAGACGGTTAATTATTCCATACCAATTTTAGATACATTTAATAAAATTTTATTCAAATGGTATTTTGCCCAATTTTAAGTATTTTTATTCTACAGTATGTAAATGTAATAGAACATTTTAAAATGTAATATAATGAAATAATAATTTAATAGTAATATAATTTAAAGCACTACTTCAGTCATGAGAAAAGACCTGCTCACTAATGCTAACCCTATAGAAAAAAAATTTAAAGACATCCCGTTTGCATTTCAATATTTCATTTCATTTTATTTTATTTTATTTTTCAGTGGATAGCTGAGCTCGATTTGTACAAAAGCCGTTTTTTAATTCTTGAAATTCGTTTGTAGATATTATTTTATAAGGATGCTTTCATTTTCGAAATTTGTTCCGAAATGAAAATGCCCTAGTTAAAAATACCTGTAAACGAAAAAAAAGGGCTTTTGTACAGATTGATATCAGCTATCGAATAATAATAATAATAATAATAAAATATTTTAAAATATTGAAATTCAAGAGAAATATCTTTAAACATTTCTTCCATAGGATTAGTATTGGTGAGTGCGTCTTTTTGAGTGACTGGAGTAGCTTCTTAAGGGGACACAGAACCATTAAATACTATGACAAAATCAATTTTCGATTTTTGTTCTATTCTGTACAGTATGATAAAAACCGCATTGAAAATGGGGATTATTTCTTGAGCTATAATCATTTATAGACAATTAGTGTAATTGAAGATAAGTGCATACTAAAATTTTAATATTCCTTTTTTCATATTAGTAAATTTTGAGTTTACACACATTGTTAATTTCATAAGCTACAATTTAAATAATTTAAACACGAAGACGTTTCTTCATAGTCTACATGCCAAAACAAATAAACAACAAAAAAAGATATATATTGGTTTTTATTTTATTACTATTTTAATTTTTTTAATAAATTAATTTATTTATTGCACTTGAAAAATATGAATTTTTCCTTTGAAATTTTTGATTTTTTTAAAATTTTTCTATTGAAATTAAAATAAAAAATATGTATTGCATATTTTGATTTTCAAATTAGATATTGGGATTTTACTTTTGTCAAAAATTGTTTTCCATATTCATAATTTTCAGTTTTATTAAGAAGGCAACAGCGTTTAGATTACCAATTAATCGTAATATTAGTGATATAATTTTTTTAAAGTAAAATTAAAATATTATTTTTGTACAGTATACAATATTTAATGTATCTGTTTTATATACTTAAAAATACATATTTTAGGCAAAAAAGAGGAAAAATTTGTAGTTGCTTATTATTTGAGTTTTTGTAACTTGAAAATGGGAACGTATTAGTCGATTTAAGAAAATTAAAGGTACTGTGGCCCCTTTAATAAAAATATATTTTTTTTTCTTTTTTAAAGAGAAAAAGTAATTTTTTAAAAAAGAAGAAGAAAATGATAAAACACATAAAACTCATTGATCTACATTAAATGTGCAGTATTCAGAAAATTTTGATAAATTATATTTCCAAATAAACAATTAAAATTTTATTCATAGTTTCATTGAAAATTTTAGAGATAATTTCATGCTTGTTTTGATTCAAAGCAAACGAAAATATGTAATTGAGTCAGTAATATAAGTATACATAAATAAAATATAAAAAAGATTTGAACAATCTGAACGGTAAATTTGAAAATGCATGCATAATCATAAAGCCAGGTTCCATAAATGGCAATAAATTTTACACAAAATATATTTACAAGTGTCTATTATATGTTGGTAAACTTTATAGAGAAATCCTAAATTCACCTCAAATTTGAAATGGGACCTTTTAAATTAAAATAATAATAATAATAATAACTATAAAACCAAACAAACAACAACAACAAAAAAAAAAAAAATCAAAAGCAATCTACATAAAATGCATGTAGAATCTATAATATACAGAAAATTAGACGACATAAACATTATTTAAAAATATTTTTCCCATATATATTTTATATAATTTTAATGAAATGTACAAGTAATAAAATGATCACAAATAATTTCATACTATAGAATAATTTTTCGATCTGTTCTTTTTTTCCTACTATTCAAAATAATTTATGCACGTTTATAATGTTTCCTTTTTTTCCCAAACTTCTCGACACAAAAAGTCATTTTTTAGATAGTCCTTTCGCAACAGTTTCTTCTCAAAACGCAGGTTTCAGAGAGCTCTGTATATGTATAGCAGATTGTTCAGCTCCTTTTTTCTTTATGTAAAAGAAAATTTAAGAAGAAATCTGCATGAATGTCTTCAACACATTTGAATCATATCAATAATAAGTCTCTTTCTCTACCCATCCACCAGGATTTCGGCGAATAATATACCGGCGAGTTTCATCATATACAAATATTAATAATGAAAATGGCAATGCTGGCAACCACCAAGTGAATCTGAAAAAAAAAAAAAAATACATATATTAAAATCCATTATCAGTTACCGATGTTCAACTAATCATTAAAAGATCCCATGGCACTCACTTACTTATTCTTTCCACTTATAAGTTTTTTTCTTTAATATTTATCCAGCAAATCAATGTAATTTATATGGTAATTCATGACGTCTTATTGCTCAGATGCTCGCTTCCTAAATCTCATTTCCTAGGATGATCCCTCACAAAGTCAGAAAATATTGATTATTCCAATGTAATAAGGTATCAAAAATATAAACTGCTAATGACCCATATGTTATGTAGAGTTGAAAACCCCTGTTATCAAATATTCACAGTTTGTAATGTAAAAAAAAAAGTTAGGAAAGAGGTATAAGATAATTGTTGAAGAAGCACACTGTATACAAATACTCAGGTACACTGCATAGAAATATATTATACCATAATTTATTCGTAAATTCTCGTAGCAGTCAGCCATTACAACGCTTTAAGAACCGAATTACTTGGGATCTGAAAGGGATGAAGATTGATTAGTTATTTGCATGAAAGAAGACTAAAAGAGCATCACTTCACTGGCAGAAAGTGTAGGGAAACAGTGATTTTATACACGACTTATGTCGGGGCAAACATGGAAATGGTTAACGATGACAAGGGGAGCATCAGTTACTTCAACATAGCTAAAATCGATGAAACCGATAAAATTTTTGCCACAAATATATTTCTCCCAGAACTCTAATAACGCAATGTCATAGATTTGCATTTACACATCTGAAAGTTTCGTTGGCCCTTTCTTATCCAATTGACCTCGTGTGTAATTCAAATGCATTTTTATCTTCAGAAAATTTGTTGAAAGTGCTTACAGTAGTCTATTAAGCATTAGCTCTGAGTAGTGTTAATGTATTTTCTGATTAAAGTACACTGTAATAATAAAATGCACTGTAAGCATGAAACACTTTTGCAACACTAACTGAACGCAAAAATCAACACTTCTAAAATAGTTTTCGATTGTGTTGTGAATGTGTTTCGAATGTGTTGTACGAAATAAAAAGATTGTGCAAAAAGTGTTGTTAAAAATTAAAAGAGGAGAAAATGTGTTTTCAAAACATTCATTTTAAAAATCGTGTAATTTTAAAGGCACCATGTAAAAAATATTTTGAAAGCGTTTTACATGTGTTGTTTTATAGTATTCTAAATTGTGTGGTGCTTACAATGTGTTGTTAATTTGGGGACAAAGTGTTGTGCAGCACAACCCTATTTTAAGAACATATTTTTGTCAATACTATTTACAACACTATTTAAACACAATTAATAACACAATTTTTAGAACACATTTCCAGATAGCAATACTTTGCACCAGACCTGCCAAACCTTTCAGTGCACGGAGGCATGTTTCAGCCCTTGGCAGTCGGTGAAGGGCACCATTTTTCATATGACTGGCCCATTTATCCCTCTTATAAAACAAACAAAGCATCAGTGTGGCAATAGATAAAAGTAAAAAAAAAAATAATAAGTTTCATTAACTTGTGTTTTCAAAGAGGTAGGAAAAAGTGAGAAACGTTTACTTCTCTGTAACTTCTTAAGTATTAAAAATAGCTATTTCCAAATTAACCACCGTAATTTGACTTTATAAATAATAACTACAAATCATAAAAATATGCATGATTAAATTTTCAAAGTATTTTTCTGGTTTTTAAACCTTTCAAAGTCGATGGTTCATTTTTGGATCACGAAATTTTAGTTTCTAAATGCCACATTGACACAAGAATATTGGAATGAAAATTTCCCTTTGTTAAATGTACGTGAACAAAAGCTTTTCCTTATTTTGAAATAAATTTGTTTTTAAATTCTAAAGTTCGTTCATTGCAGCTTTTTATGAATAGAAGTACCTTGCTCCTGAAAGAGTTAATGTGTTTTCGTAGATTTTCACAATCTCTCTGATGCAAATGTTAATGATTTTAAAGAAATAATTTTTTAGTGGAATCTTATTACTAAAAAGTCTGATAACAGGAAACCTTCAAAAGGGCGCCAATAAAATCTTCAAAGTGCGCCATGGTGCCCGCGTTGGACAGCCCTTCTTTACACCATATTAAGAAGGCATTTCTAGAGCGAACACTTTGCAACATATTAAGAGTACAATCACAGCACAAAAAACGCTACACAACACATTAATGTGTTGTGAATTTGGGGACAAAAAGTGTTCCGAAATGTTTTTATTTCTGTTTTGAGAATTTTCAGTGTATTTCATTAAAAAGAGGTAGCTTTTTTTTTGTATTTAAAATCTCACTGTGAATTGCATAAAGCGTAAGAATCAAAATTAATTTTGAATTCAGATCATTATAAATTTTATTAAATTTTATTTTTATTATTTGTTATAAATTTTATTTCGAAACATATTTTTCATCAATTTTAGAGCTCTCTAACTTCTGTATTATGGTCAGTTGATCATTGCATGTGTGTATTCCAGTTTTAAATCGTATATGTGTATGTAATTGTATATGTATGATTTTATTGTATTGTGCATGTATAACTGTATTTATTTATATATAATACGTAATGCGAGGTTCACAGCAGAATCGTAAGTAATTTTTTATTAAGTAACTAGCTGACCCGCCCGGCGTTGCCCGGGTGCGTGATAATAATATCAAACGAACCTGAAATTTGTGATTTTATCTCTAATTCGAAATACGTGGCCACTGACTGTGAGAAAAATCGGTTTAAAAAAATAAACAACTGAATTTAGAGTAACAACTATTTAAAACGACTGCAATGGGAAACGGAGGAATAAATATGTGTTTAACAATAGCGCAATTTTCGCGTTAAAATGCTGATTTTATCCGTAAATATCACTTTTCAGTCACGTAACTTTTTTTTTCACCTCGAAATCCTAAGTGTAACATTTTGATTTTCAAGCAAATTATATCTCTCCTAGATCCGACTATATCTTAATTAAAATCGATAATCAATGTTTAGGTAAAAGGTTAATATATAGTAAAGTAGTTTCAGAACCATAGAACAAAATTAAGTATATTTCAATTAAAACGTGTGTAATATTCAACTTGTGGATAAAATCCTAACCCTAACCTAATTGTAATGTAATCACAACCTATCTGTAACTTAACTGCAACTTAACCTGAGCCAAACTTAAACATACCATAAATGTAACCTAGTCGTCCCCTTATCATAACTTATCAATTTTCTAAGCGTAACCTAACTACAATTTACCTTAAACTAACTGTAACTTAATCATAACCTAACTATAACGTAACCGGAATTTAAATATATCGTAAGACTAACCGAAATATAATTGCAACCTATCTATAACCCAAATGTAACCTAACTGTTACCTAACCGTAGCCAAATTCTAAATTAATTAAAATTAACACTAAGTATTAACTAACAATTCTAACCGCGTACGTGTTACAAAGTACTTTAGTTCCACTTTTCACCACTACGGGGCGCAGTATATTTTGTACGAAAATTTGATATGGATCACCGCCACCTGCGGTCGGATATAATAAACTTGCAATGCACGATTTGCAGAGTGCTTTAGTTTCACTTGCCATCACCAGAATAGGCATTTTTTCGTAAACAAACCTAAATCCGATCGATAATCCGATTTTCATTCTTTCCGTAGATATATTACCCAACGGGATGGGGATATAAAAAGCAATTTATGAAATTTGTTGAAATTTCTATTCAGAAATAATGATAACCACCACGCAATTAAGAGTCCAATATTAAAAATTAGAATCTCCTACACTGCTGCTGCATGCTCTGTAAAATATATTAGTTCTACTTTTCACCTCCAGGAGCTCACTAATTCCTTCATAAACCTATATCCGAAGGAAACTCCAGTATTAAGCGAATTCGTACACATATTAGTCGAGAGGGCGGTAAAATCCAATAAGAATTTAAGTAATTTAATGAAATTATTGTTCGGAAATAACCACTACTTATAAATTAAGGATGAAATATGGTCTGTGCAAATATCCTACACAGATTCCCACTACCTGCAGCACTGTATGGTAGCGGCAGGTGTGCGTTAAACTCGGAACAATTTTTAGTATCTAAAAGCGAAAAAAAAAGAACAATGAAAAAATGTGTTTAAAAATAAAAAATCATGCATCAAGTACAGATTATGAAACACTATCCAACACATTCAGAATAATGTTAAAAACTGCACCGTTTAAAAATTTAAGATATTGCGTCTCATTTCACCATGTGAAAATATATTAAGCATTTCAAAACCAAATTTCAGCTGTTTCCATCTACATTCGGAAAATGATCCGAAAATATTAGAAGCCCTGTATATGATACATCGATAGGTACATATTAACAACATGCATTCCAAAATTTAATTCATTTAAGAGATACACATATTTCAATTGAAAATTCCCCTTCAGCAATATCCTCTAATGAGGAGAATGGTAGGCAAATACTTTTGTGCTGCCCTTTATATGATATACAGAATTTATAAGTAAAGTGTAATGTGGAAAAAAAAGTATTTACATTTAATATACCGAATTTTAAAACGTACTCTCCAGCAATTATTAAGCAAAGACAGTATTGTAACCATTTCTTTTGTGTGTCCCTGTAAATATATTTTAAAATGCTGTAAATGCTCTATTTTAACGTAACCGTAGTTAAATTAATTGATTTATATTAGTTTGTTTGAATACATTAAAAATAGCGGAATGTCATTAAAGTACGCTCTAAACGATTTTTACCCATATATCATAATGTAATTGAACTCTTTTGAATGTCCCTGTAAATGAATCATTAGTCATACATACTTTATAAGCAATACCAAACATGCTTTGGTGACCCTAAATAATCCTTTTCAATTGCATGAAAATCCGACTATAAATATAGTAGGATTTTCATGCAATTGATATAAATCTTATTTAGGGTTACCAAACACGGGAGTTAGAGCGTGGACAGGCGGACCGACAAACCAAATGCATAAGCACTTTTCAATTTTCTTGGAAAGTGCTAAAAAGACAGATGTTTCTTAAACTACGATAGTTTACTATAATCACTATGTAAAAATACTCGATAACCGCTTCCAAGTCGCCAAAGCTCCTTTATCTTTAGAAACATCCGAAAACAATTTATTTTCCATTTACAGTTTATTTAATATATAAAGCATTTCAAAACCGAATTTCAGCTGTTTCCATTTACATTCGGAAAATTATCCGATTTTTTTAGAAACCTTGTATATGATATAGAGATTTGTAATGCAATATACATTTCAAAATGTAATTCATTTAAGTGGTACATATATTTCTGAAAATTAGCCTTCAGCAAATTCCTCTAATAAAGAAAATGGCATGCGACTATTTTTGTGCAGCCCTGTATATCAAATATAGATTTTATAGAGTACTATGCAAAAAACTAATTAAATTTAAAAGTACATACCAAATTTTAAAACGTACTCTCCAGCAATTATTACGCAAATACAGTACTGTAGCTGATTTCTTTTGTGTGTCCCTGTAAATCAATAAAAATGGCTATGATTTGTGTGTTTAATTTAATCGTAGTGAAAGCAGGTGATTTATAGCCGTTTCAACACATTGAAATAGCGAGATCTCATTAAAATACTCGTCAAACAATTTTTCCGTATATACGGTAATGTAATCGATTTCTTTTGAGTGTCTCTGTAAATGAACCAATATTCGTACATATTTCATATGAAATACCAAACATGCTTTAAAGATCCTAAATAAGCTTTATCAATTGAGTATATTTACGGGATTTACAGTATGGACAGACGGACAGACAAACCGAATGCATAAGTACTTTTCAACTTTGTGATAAAAAACACTTCTGAGATTTAAAATATATATATATATATATATATATATATATCATTAATATTATCGAAAATGAGAATTTAAATTATATTTAAAATGTTTTCAATATCTTATTTAATTTCAATATGAAATTTAATTATTTCTAATTTTCCAATTTCTTTATTTTAAAAGCGAACATTTATTTTAATAAATAATAATAGAGCGAAGACAATTTTAAAAATTTGCTATTTCTTCTTAAAATATGCTTTAGTTGTAAATCATTTCTTTCAATTCGTCTTATAACACAAAATCCCATGGAGGATTGAGATAGGTGGAGGTGAAGTAAGGATAAAGAAAGATTTGCAATATGTATCCATTTATCGCTCAAATTTTAATGTTCCAAACAAAAGGACGTGGAAGGAATTTTGTATTATAATACGAATTGAAAGAAATGAATTACAACTGAAGCATATTTTAAGAAGAAATAGCAAATTTTTTGAATGATCTTTGCTCTATTAATATTTATTAAAATAAATGTTCGCTTTTAAAATAAAAGAAATTGGAAAATTAGCAAAAATTAAATGTCAAATTGAAATTAAATAAGTATTGAAAACATTTGATGCGAACTAAAAATTGTATAACTAAAAGTTTCCTAATTTAATATAATTTTAAATACTTTATAACGTAGATGAAAAATGTTTATGAATAATTGCATGTAAATAAATATTTAAAATATAATGATGAAAACATTCTTTTAAAATCATGTATGAAAACTTAAGTAATAAATATTAATCTAATGTATAGATTTCTGACTGCAGACGATTTTAAGATATTAACAGAAGAATGTTATATTTTCAAGCAAAACTTTAAAATAATATTCTATATTGATATTTAAAACACATATGATAAAATAATTAATAAATTCTTACCGGTGAAGCGATAGATTAGTTCTTTTTAAAAAATAATGGAAAAAATATACGTGTTTAAACCTGTTTCAATTGATAGGCGTGTCAAAGCACGTGGTTTTATTTGGACTTAATGTTACTTAATGTAGGGTTACATTTTTAGCATCATCCCCAGAGATAATACTTCCTCTCAACCTATCTCATTCCTCCGTGATAAAATCCCTTCCATGTCCTTTTGTTTGGAATATTAAAATTTGAGCAATAAATGGTTTCACATTCAAACCTTTTTTCAGACTTACTTCACCTCCACCTACCTTATTCCTCTATGGTCATCGTCTTGAAACATCAAATACTCCAATGTCATTGTTACACCGGCTTATCTGATTACTTCTGCGAAAATTTTTACACAACCAACCAACCGTAAAAGAATGAAATAGAAAAAAATGGAAAAAAGATGATTTTTTATGAGAGTGACCCCTCGATTTTAATTAATTACTCAGTTAATAATTGGAATTTCGAAATTCTGAGCGTCAGGTGCATCAGGAGAGATATTGGGCTACTCTCAGAAAAATTTCGAGCTTCGTACGTACCGTAGTTTTCGCTAACTATTGCAGACACACACACACACACACGCACACACACACACACACACAGAGCGATTTGTTATTTTATTAATATAGATATCAGTTCGATTTTCATTTCGTGATTTATTAAATTTTTAAAGTCGGTAGAACTTACTTAAGAAATTTTAAATATTATCGAAGCTAAGCATTTCGGGATTATAAATTTTAGCTAAACCCTTAAGCAGTTTCATAAGCAGGTAAAAGTTTTTTCATGAGAGATAATACAGAGCGAATAGAAACAGAAAGCTCATTAAACAACCCAAAAATTTATGTAATGTAGTCTAAACTACGATAACAACCCACAGGGGTCGCAGCATCCCTAAAATTTTCACACTTTCCTACCACAATTTTTGAACGATAATATTAATTCTAAAATTTCATTGTATATCTTAAAGGAATATGAATAGAAGAAATCAGATTTAAAATACTGGTAGAAAAGTGCGGAAATTTTAGGGACGCTGCGACCCCTGAACCCAAAAGGGTGTATACAATGTACAGAAATATATACCAAAGTTGCATGTTTGGCCTTCATTTCTATTTCGAAATTTTATATTCGCATCGGAAATTTTGAAAAAAGAACCGTTAAATAATCACAAAATTTCTGTGATTAAATAAACAAAAAAAATATTATGCTTAATTTGTGGCACGAAATCGAATTTTAATAAATAAAAATGGAAGCAAATTTGGTAACCCTAATATATACATAACACAGGAAAAAGCGCGTTGTTTAAATATTAAAGAACATTTTGTGTAATTTTTCGGTTGAATATGTGCTTTGGATCTTAGATGGAATTTTTTAAAATTTAAAAGAAAAACTTTTTTTTTTTCTTTTTTACATTTTGCATTAATTATTTTTATTTTTATATTACAAAATTAGGGTTTATTTTCAAGAGCAAATAAAATATGGTAAAATTTAATTTAAATTACCCCAATTACGCTAAAAAATTAAATTACCCACCTATGCGAATGCCCACAAATTTTGAGGGATGGAATTAAATCAAGGAATTTTAGGGAATGATGAAAATTTTGCTAGAGTTTTGAAAACAAACAGAACCTGTCATTTTTTAATTTAAAATTTTTGTTTTTCAGAAATTATAGGCATGGTTCTGAAAAGTTTACGACAGATTTTTCAGTATGAATTCATAAATTGTTTTCTAAGTTTGTATAATTTGTTGAAATTCATTCGTTTTACAAGAATAACGTCTGGGAATTGGTGACTTGAGTGTTCTTTAGAAATTAAAGTTGCTTGTTTTCAGTTTTCTGTCATATTAACTATTCAGGAACACCTTATATCTTGATTTTCTAGCAAGTTACGTTGTATTTTTCCATTGTTCATTTAGTTTTATTCTTTTTGATTTTCATTTACATTGGTTGATTTGTAGAACGAAGGGATATTTACATTCATATCCGAACAGATGAATTAGTCATATGCTTCTGTTACTTTTTACATATCGATGATTAAAATAAGAAATGGCTTGAACCATTTTGATCTTACTTAATGCTTCTGAAACTTAAGCAGCTATTTCATAAATTTTCATGTAAACTGAAGCTAGTTTTCTATATTTATTAGTGCTCTCGATTATACGTTTATACAAGTATACGTATTATACGAAATACGGATTTGCTATACGTATAATACGGCATCGGTGGTTATAAGTATTGCGCAAAACAGCATATACGGTACATCGTATATACAGGGTGTATCTAAACTACTGGGCAAAACTTTAAGGGGTGATAGTATACATCAAGACAAATAATATTAAAGGGGAAACTAAGGATCCCAAACGTCTTCCGAAGGAGATAGGCGCCATCAAAGTTTAGGGTCCAAAATTTGAAATGATTATAAAAAAACGGAAAAATTGGTCGATTCGTTTGCGGTTTTCACGAAAACTATTCTTTATGTCAGTATTGCCTGGAAAATAAATTATAAAGATAAATTTCAAAAAATGCCGATAGAGGGCGCTTTAGACTTTAGAGCAACGAACAACTATTTTTTACCGTTATTTTTTGCATCTCATTAAATTTTTTTAGAAGTTTAGACATAAACTTAAATTTTGAGCTCAAAATCTATAGTTAAGTAGCGCAAACTGAACTGTGTTCGATTTGAGTGGGTAGGTTCAAATTTCAAATGATTATAAAAAACAGAAATATTGGTCAATTGATTTGCGATTTTCACTAAAATTATTCTTTATGTCAGTATTATCTTAAAAATAAATTATACAGATAAATTTCAAAAAATGCCGATAGAGGGCGCTTTAGACTTTCTAGTAACATACAACTATTTTTTTTTAAATCTTTTTTTGCATCTCATTAATTTTTTTTAGAAGCTTAGACATAAACTTAAATTTTGAGCTGAAAATCTGAATCGTTGAGAGTGATTAAGTAGCGCAAACTGAACGGTTTTTAATGAGGATGGGTAGGTTCAAATTTCAGATGATTATAAAAAACGGAAAAATTGGTCGATTCATTTGCGGTTTTCTCTAAAACCATTCTTTATGTCAGTATTTCCTTGAAAATAAATTTTAAAGATAAATTAAAAAAAAAATCCGTTAGAGGGCGCCTTAAACTTTAATGTAACCAACAACTATTTAAATCTAAATAAATGTTTTAAAAGCTTAGACTTAAATTTTGAGCTCAAAATCTGAATCGTTGTGAGTAATTAAGTAGCGAAAAATTGAACTGTGTTCCTAGGATGGGCAGGGTAACATTTCAACTCCTGAACACAGTTCAGTTCGCTTCTTAACCCCTCCCAACGATTCAGAATTTGAGCTCAAAATTTAAATCTAAGCTTTTGCAAGCATTTAATTAGATATAAAAAATAACAGTTAAAAATTGTTTTCGGTTACTCTGAAGTTTAAGGCGCCCTCTAACAGAATTTTTTGAAATTTATCTTTAAAATTTATTTTTAAGGAAATACTGACATAAAGAATGATTTTAGAAAAAACCGCAAACGAATCGAGCAATTTTTCCGTTTTGTATAATCATTTGAAATTTGAACCTTCCCACAACCATTGAACACAGTTCAGTTAGCGCTACTTAACCACTCTCAACGATTCAGATTTTCAGTACAAAATTTAAGTTTATGTCTAAACTTCAAAAAATTTAATGAGATGCAAGAAATAACGGAAAAAATAGTTGTACGTTACTCCAAAGTTTAAAGCACCCTCTATCGACATTTTTTTGAAATTTATGTTTATAATTTATTTTCAAGACAATACTGACATAATCAATAGTTTTCGTGAAAACCGCAAATAAATTGACCAATTATTCTGTTTTTTATAATCATTTGAAATTTCAACCTACCCACTCCCATTGAACACATTTCAGTTTGCGCTACTTAGCCACAAATTTTGAGCTCAAAATTTAAGTTTATATCTAAACTTCTAAAAAAAATTAATGAGATGCAAAAAATAGCGGTAAAAAATAGTTGTTGGTATCTCCAAAGTCTAAAGCACCCTCTATCGGCATTTTTTGAAATTTATCTTTATAATTTATTTTTAAGACAATACTGACATAAAGAATAGTTTTCGTGAAAACAGCAAACGACTAGACCAATTTTTCCGTTTTTTATAATCATTTCAAATTTTGGACCCAAAACTTTGATGGCGCGTATCTCCTTCGGAAGACGTTTGGGACCCTCAGTTTCCCATTTAATATTATTTTTCTTGATGTGTACTATCACCCCTTAAAGTTTTGCCCAGTAGTTTAGATACACCCTGTATACGGATCTCATCCAAGCGGTTAAACGTATAAACGTTTAAACGTTTTTCGTTCAAGGTATGAAATTTAATATTTTACTGCGGATCAGAGAAATTGAGAAATATCCGGTAGAGTATGCCCATCGCGATTCTTTGTTCAAAGAACTACGAAGTGTTTACTTAACTACTATTTGTTTTGCAGGTACTTAAAAAATCTGAATACGTTCCTCAGTTTAGATTTTGGTTTTTCCTCAAAAAACTAAGTTATTTATTGTAAAATGTTTTACATTAGTTGTGGTAGAATCAAACTAATCTTTGGAAGATGTGTGGCGCAGTACTTAGTTTTTTATATATATTTTTGTATCTTTACAAGAAGAAAGTATTGGATTCGGGAAAACTTTCGAAGGGTATACACGTTTTAAGGGTAAGAGAGTCCGACAAACATGTTTTTACAAAATATCTGCCTGTGAGTTTGTGACTTTGTCTGTCTGTATGTGACATGAATTTTGTGGGCGCTCTATCTCAAGAACTAATACACAGAATTTAGAAACACGCATGGGGGAGACTGTGGCACATGTGAAATGACTGGGCATATGCGAACATTGCCATTTTTAACTAGTTATTATATGCTATTATTTTTAACACAATCAAACTGATTGGTAAAGTTATCATACTAACTGAATATTTCCAGCTGAGCTAAAAATGCCAGCCGGCTATCGCCCAGATAGCTTAACAGGTAAAGCATTGGCCTTGTAAGACAAGTATCCGGGTTCGATTCCCGGCCTGGGCAATTTTTCGCTCAGCTGAAAATATTCAATTCGTAGTTATGTTTTTTCTTTCAAAAAATTGCCAAAGATGGTAGCACCTATAGACATATGGAAAAAAATTGTTGAAGCTCTTCGACATTTTGTTTGTCATCAGGGGCTAAAATACTGCTTACTGAACTCCAAAGTAAAATCTCCAACTTGCTAAGAGAAAAATTTTATTTATTTATTCATTTTTCTAATTTTAGTGTTTCAACATATACTATGGATACTAATAAATATTTATGATAATTTTTGACCTAAAATTGAAAAATGTTAAGGGGGCTCAGGACTTGAAAACTTTTCAAAAAATCGATTATTTTTATCTATTTTGATTATTCAATTAATTCTGGATTCAGTGCAAAAAACCTAATAAAAATATTTGCATTTTTAACGGAGTTATAAGTATTTATGTATCAACACTTTCAAAGCCGCATCCATATAATTTCAACTTTAAGTCGCGTTTTCTCAAAATTTGATTTTTGACAATTTTTCATAAGATTAAAAAAAAAAACTATTTGATATAATGGCTTATTTTTTTTAATCATGCATATAACATCATTAACTATAGAATGAATTAATATATTTTAGATAGTTTAGTAGTTTGAGTATTTTTAATGAAAAACAAATTGTATTTTCATTTGACGGTTTTTTTTTTTTTTTTTTTTTTTTTTTTTTTTTTGAGAGTAGTAGTTATATTCTTAATTCATTCTATAGAATAAAGTTTCCTGGTCAATTTAAAGCAAAACTTAGGTTCTTATGTCGATTCAATGTTAAGATATCTTGCGGGTGGTGATGTAACACATAATTGTTTTTTTTTCTTTTCGAAAATTGTGTTGTATAAATTCTACTATATTTTTTATTATATAACATTGAATACTTCTGTTTTAATATGGGCTCGAAGCGGAGATATCTGTTTACATGTTTTTCCGTATCGATGAAGTCCTGAGTCTCCTTAATTTGTCATTTTAATTCTTGTAGGAGTGTGGGGCACTTATGAAAAATTTAGTTGGGGCGGATCTGAACAAGTCATTAAACTCTCCAATAATCATTCAGTGATTCTTTTCCTTTCAGTTAACTTCGTGAAAATAATGCCCGTTCTATTATCTATAATTTTATTGAAATAGACGACATTTCTGTCATGTAAAGTTGATTTTGTATAGAAACTTCTACAAACACAACTGTCAGCAAATACATAACTAGCTGGATGTGTCAATTCCAAAACTTTCTTCTATCTCATAAATACATTTTAATATTTAAAAAAAAAAAAAAAAAAAAAAAAAAAAAAAAAAACGTGGTGACCCCAAAGTTACCCACTATCGAATTTTTTCGAACATTTGACCTAGCCTAATGAGATTCTGATATCCGAAAAGCCTAAAACGCAAAATTTAATTAATATTCTGAGAAAATGAGCTTAGTAGTGCCTCATGTTGGGTAATTTATACTAAAACCTAATAAGCATCTATTTATGTCAAGACCTAACAGAATCTGAAATTTGATGGAATTTCGTCCATTAGTTCTTGAGATATAGTTATAACAAAAAAATTGCAAAACGTAGCACAGCAACACCATATCTTGGACAATTTATGCCAAAACGTAAAAAAGTGTCAAGTTATGTTATGATGTAAAAGAATCTGAAGTTTGATGGAATTCTGTGCATTAGTTCTTGAGATATAGCTAGTTTAAAAAAAACCGTGTAAAATATAGCACAGCAGAACCATCAGTTGAAGGATTTATAACAAAACGTAATCATCGTGTAATTGTGTTATATGTCATTTTGTAACAAAATCTGAAGTTTGATGAAATTCTGACCGCCTAAAAATTAGCCCCCCCTTGACGGAAAATGAAAAAGTGGCATATACATTTCGTTCGATCATCGTTTGATCAGATTTGATCAACAATTTTCATCGTTTGATCAACATTATTTCATGAGTTATGATTAAAAATGCGAGGGGGGCCAAATTTTAGGATTTTTCAAAATGAAAAAAATGAAAAAAAATTTGGCAATTCTTATCAGAAATCGACATTAGAGATTTGATCAACTATTTTTAGCGTTTTCTCAAACCTGGAAGTGCCTCAAAAATCGATAATTTTAGATCCAGACCCCTGAAAGTTAGCCCCCCCATGACAGAATTTCGAGACAAAAATGGTGCCATCTAACGTGAAATTACCTCTAGAGATTTGATCAACCATTTTTAACGTTTGATTAAACCCGGCCGTGCCCCCAAAATCGATATTATTAACTCAAGACCCCTAAAACTTAGCCCCCCCCATGACGGAATTTCGATACAAAAACGGAGTCATCTAACATAAAATTACCTCTAGAAGTTTGATCAACCATTTTTTGGATTTGATCAAACCCAGAAATGCCCCTAAAATTGATATTTTTAGTAATAGACCCCTAAGGGGTTTAGCTCCCTCCCCCCCACCTCCATGACGGAATTTCGAGACAAAAATGGTGCCATCTAACGTGAAATTATCTATAGAGATTCGATCAACCATTTTTAGCATTTGATCAAAAACAGAAGTACCCCAAAAATCGATATTTTTAGTAATAGACCCCTTAAATTTATCCCCCCCTCCATGACGGAATTTCGAGACAAAATTGGTATCATCTAACGTAAAATTACTTCTAGAGATTTGATAAACCATTTTTAGCGTTTGATCAAACCCGGAAGTGCCCCCAAAATCGATATTTTTAACTCCAGAACACTAAAAGTTAGCCCCCCCCATGACGAAATGTCGAGACAAAAACGGAGTCATCTAACGTAAAATTACCTCTAGAGATTTCATCAACCATTTTTAGGGTTTGATCAAACCCGGAAGTGCCCCAAAATCGATATTTTTAACTCCAGACCCCTAAAAGTTAGCCTCCCCATGACGGAATTTCGAGACAAAAACGGTGTCATCTAACGTAAAATTACCTTTAGAGATTTGATCAAATATTTTTAGCATTTGATCAAACCCGGAAATGCCCCCAAAATCGATATTTGTAGTAATAGACCCCTAGTGGGTTTAGCTCCCCCCCCCTACCTCCATGGCGGAATTTCGAGCAAAAATGGTTACATCTAATTTGAAATAATCTGTAGAGATTTGATCAACCATTTTTAGCATTTGATCAAACCCGGAAACGCCCCCCAAATCGATATTTTTAGTATTAGACACCTAAGGGATTTAGCTTCCCCCCCACCTCCATGACGGAATTTCGAGACAAGAATGGTGTCATCTAACGTAAAATTACCTCTAAAGATTTGATCAACCATTTTTAACGTTTGATCTTACCCGGAAATGTCCCAAAAATCGATAATTTTAGATCCAGACCCCTAAAATTTTGCCCCCCATGACGGAATTTCGAAACAAAAATGGTGCCGTCTAACGTAAAATTACCTCTAAAGATTTGATCAACCATTTTTAGCGTTTGATCAAACCCGGAAGGGCCCCCAAAATTGATATTTTTAACTCCAGACCCCTAAAAGTTAGCCCCCTGCATGACGAAATTTCGAGACAAAAACGATGTCATCTAACGTAAAATTACCTCTAGAGATTTGATCGACCATTTTAGGCATTTGATCAAACCCGGAAGTACCACAAAAATCGCATTTTTTAGTAATAGACCCCTAAATTTTAACCCCTCCCCACCTCCATGACGGAATTTCGAGACAAAAATGGTGTCATCTAACGTAAAATTACCTTTAGAGATTTGATCAACCATTTTTAGCGTTTGATCAAACCCGGAAGTGCCCCCAAAATCGATATTATTAACTCAAGACCCCTAAAAGTTAGCCCCCCCCATGACGGAATTTCGATACAAAAACGGTGTCATCTAACATAAAATTACCTCTAGAGATTTGATCAACCATTTTTAGCGTTTATCAAACCCGGAAGTGCCCCCAAAATCGATATTTTTAACTCTAGATCCCTAAAAGTTAGCCCCCCCCCCATGACGAAATTTCGTGACAAAAACGGTGTCATCTAACGTAAAATTACTTCTAGAGACTTGATCAAGCATTTTTAGCATTTGATGAAACCCAGAAATGCTACTAAAGTCGATATTTTTAGTAATAGACCTCTAAGGGGTTTAGCTCCCCCCCACCTCCATGACGGAATTTCGAGACAAAAATGGTGCCATCTAACGTAAAATTACTTTTAGAGATTTGATCAACCATTTTTAGCGTTTGATCAAACCCGGAAGTGCCCCCAAAATCGATATTTTTAACTCCAGAACCCTAGAAGTTACCCCCCCCCCCAATGACGGAATTTGAGACAAAAACGGTGTCATCTAACGTAAAATTACCTTTAGAGATTTGATCAACTATATTTAGCATTTGATCAAACCCGGAAATGCCCCCAAAATCGATATTTTTAGTAATAGACCCCTAGCGGGTTTAGCTCCCCCTCCCCACCTCCATGACGGAATTTCGAGCAAAAATGGTGCCATCTAATTTGAAATCATCTGTAGAGATTTGATCAACCATTTTCAGCATTTGATCAAACCCTTAAACGCCCCCCCCAAATCGATATTTTTAGTAATAGACACCTAAGGGGTTTAGCTTCCCCCCCACCTCCATGACGGAATTTCGAGACAAAAATGGTGTCATCTAACGTAAAATTACCTTTAGAGATTTGATCAACCATTTTTAACGTTTGATCAAACCCGGAAGTGCCCAAAAATCGATAATTTTAGATCCAGACCCCTAAAATTTTGCCCCCCCATGACGGAATTTCGAAACAAAAATGGTGCCATCTAATGTTAAATTACCTCTAAAGATTTGATCAACCATTTTTAGCGTTTGATCAAACCCGGAAGTGCCCCCAAAATCGATATTTTTAACTCCAGACCCCTAAAAGTTAGCCTATCCATGACGGAATTTCGAGAAAAAAAGGTGACATCTAACGTAAAATTACCTCTAGAGATTTGATCAACCATTTTAAGCATTTGATCAAACCCGAAAGTACCACAAAAATCGCTTTTTTTAGTAATAGACCCCTAAAATTTAACCCCTCCCCACCTCCATGACGGAATTTCGAGACAAAAATGGTGTCATCTAACGTAAAATTACCTCTAGAGATTTGATCAACCATTTTTAGCGTTTATCAAACCTGGAAGTGCCCCCAAAATCGATATTTTTAACTCTAGATCCCTAAAAGTTAGCCCCCCCCCATGACGAAATTTCGTGACAAAAACGGTGTCATCTAACGTAAAATTACTTCTAGAGACTTGATCAAGCATTTTTAGCATTTGATGAAACCCAGAAATGCTACTAAAGTCGATATTTTTAGTAATAGACCTCTAAGGGGTTTAGCTCCCCCCCACCTCCATGACGGAATTTCGAGACAAAAATGGTGCCATCTAACGTAAAATTACTTTTAGAGATTTGATCAACCATTTTTAGCGTTTGATCAAACCCGGAAGTGCCCCCAAAATCGATATTTTTAACTCCAGAACCCTAGAAGTTACCACCCCCCAATGACGGAATTTGAGACAAAAACGGTGTCATCTAACGTAAAATTACCTTTAGAGATTTGATCAACTATATTTAGCATTTGATCAAACCCGGAAATGCCCCCAAAATCGATATTTTTAGTAATAGACCCCTAGCGGGTTTAGCTCCCCCCCACCTCCATGACGGAATTTCGAGCAAAAATGGTGCCATCTAATTTGAAATCATCTGTAGAGATTTGATCAACCATTTTCAGCATTTGATCAAACCCTTAAACGCCCCCCCCCAAATCGATATTTTTAGTAATAGACACCTAAGGGGTTTAGCTTCCCCCCCACCTCCATGACGGAATTTCGAGACAAAAATGGTGTCATCTAACGTAAAATTACCTTTAGAGATTTGATCAACCATTTTTAACGTTTGATCAAACCCGGAAGTGCCCAAAAATCGATAATTTTAGATCCAGACCCCTAAAATTTTGCCCCCCCATGACGGAATTTCGAAACAAAAATGGTGCCATCTAATGTTAAATTACCTCTAAAGATTTGATCAACCATTTTTAGCGTTTGATCAAACCCAGAAGTGCCCCCAAAATCGATATTTTTAACTCCAGACCCCTAAAAGTTAGCCTATCCATGACGGAATTTCGAGAAAAAAAGGTGACATCTAACGTAAAATTACCTCTAGAGATTTGATCAACCATTTTAAGCATTTGATCAAACCCGAAAGTACCACAAAAATCGCTTTTTTTAGTAATAGACCCCTAAAATTTAACCCCTCCCCACCTCCATGACGGAATTTCGAGACAAAAATGGTGTCATCTAACGTAAAATTACCTTTAGAGATTTGATCAACCATTTTTAGCGTTTGATCAAACCCGGAAGTGCCCCAAAAATCGATAATTTTAACTCCAGACCCCTAAAAGTTAGCCCGCCCCATGACGAAATTTCGAGACAAAAACGGTGTCATCTAACGTAAAATTACCTCTAGAGATTTCATCAACCATTTTTAGCGTTTATCAAACCCGGAAGTGCCCCCAAAATCGATATTTTTAACTCCAGATCCCTAAAAGTTAGCCCCCCCCATGACGAAATTTCGAGACAAAAACGGTGTCATCTAACGTAAAATTACCTCTAGAGCAGGGCATGAAATTTCAGCTTGAAAGGTACTCGCCAGACTAAAATTTTTACTCGCCACTATTTTACATTCATTCAGACAACAACGTCAGCCCCCACACCTGCGCAGAAAATGAAACATTTATGAGAATTTTAATTTAAATTGACCATTGTTAGAAGGAGCTGTCTGTAAATCTTGTCTGTCTTGTAAATCCAAAATATTTTACATTTTTAAAAAATATGGGATATTTTAAAATATTAACAGATGTAGTACGAAGCACAAATTGATAAAACGAAACATATTTACTGCAAAAAAAAAAATAAAAATAACATTAACTCAAAATAAGCTTGCCATAATGTTTCAGTGGTTACATAAATACATATCAATGATAAGTTCCTGTACTATTAACATTTCAGGTTTTTGTAGCTCTGTCTTTCTGCACTGAAATATCACTTATCAGTTACCGCTGTAGGTTTAAACTCTGTCAAGGCGGGTCCTTTAACAGAAATTTTGAGCAAATCGTTCATTGTCTCAGTCTTCAGAGAGTTTCTGTATGCTGTCTTGAGTATGTTGTGACAACTGAACCCTCTCTCGCATGAAGGTGTGCTTACTGGTAAAATAGCACAAAATGTTAAAATCTGAAGTAAATTGGGGAATCTTGCTGAATATTTTTCAATATAAACCTTCTCCAGCATCTCTTTCAATGTCAGTGATGAGAATATATATTTAAATTCTGCCCACTCTGCCAATAGAATATCTATTTTTACATTAAAGAGATTTGGATTTAAATACATAAAGAGCTTCTTTATTTCTTCTATCCCAAATTCAAGAATTTTCTCTTTGGGAGGCCATTCCATACTGTCAAAAATATGCACACATGCTATCAGATCTGATGACATAAATTGCAGTCTTTCTGTAATGTATATTCTTTGTATGTTTAATTAATGTCCCTCTTAAAATCAGAAACCCTTTCCCATTTTCAATATTTGTCAGCTGCACATCCTTGATTATCCCTGAAATGGATAGTTGGTCTAAAATTCCTGTTCGCTTGGTCCATCACTAGATTCGAGATCTTTTAGAACTGAGATGCAATGTTGAATTTTTATTTTCAAAGATGAAATGAGAAGTTCCTTCCTTTGTAATGCCACACTTAAAAGAGTGCATAGTTTGATTTGAAGCACAACATTTTACTCGCGACGAAGCTTATTCGCCAACCTTAAATATTTACTCGCCAATGGCGAGCTGGCGAGTGCAAATTTCGCGCCCTGCTCTAGAGACTTGATCAAGCATTTTTTAGCATTTGATCAAACCCAGAAATGCTCCTAAAGTCGATATTTTTAGTAATAGACCCCTAAGGGGTTTAGATGCCCCCCACCTCCATGACGGAATTTCGAGACAAAAATGGTGCCATCTAACGTGAAATTATCTATAGAGATTTGATCAACCATTTTTAGCATTTGATCAAAAACGGAAGTACCCCAAAAATCGATATTTTTAGTAATAGACCCCTTAAATTTATTCCCCCCTCCATGACGGAATTTCGAGACAAAAATGGTGTCATCTAACGTAAAATTACTTCTAGAGATTTGATCAACCATTTTTAGCATTTGATTAAACCCGGAAGTGCCTCCAAAATCGATATTTTTAACTCCAGAACCCTAAAAGTTAGTCCCCCCATGACGAAATTTCGAGACAAAAATGGTGTCATCTAACGTAAAATTACCTCTAGAGACTTGATCAACCATTTTTAGTATTTGATCAAATCCGGATATGCCCCCAAAATCAATATTTTTAGTAATAGACCCTTGAGGGGTTTAGCTCCCACCCCCCTCCATGACGGAATTTCGAGATAAAAATGGTGCCATCTAACGTGAAATCATCTGTAGAGATTTGATCTATTTGAAAGGGTTAAAATCCAAATATTTTAAAACCAATTACACCATCAGTCAGAAGAAAGTTTCAACTTTAAGATCTTCTTTTTGGTTTGTTTATATTTTAAAAATTACGCCCTCGAGGAGCATTGACAAAAGGGAGAAAAATAGTTTAGGAAAAAACGACCATCTATACTAATAAAAGAACAAAACGTCTGTCTGTCTGTGTGTGTGTCTGTGTGTCTGCGATGGCTAGCAAAATCTACAGCACGTACGAAACTCAAAATTATTTTGAGAGTAGCCCAATGTCTTTCCTGACGCACCTGAAGCTCAGAATTTCAAAATTCTCTTTATTAACTGAGTAATTAATTAAATTCCAAAGCTCACTCTCATAAAAAACGCCTTTTTTTCGCTTTTTTTCCCTTTCATTTTCTTATGGTTGATTGGTTGCATAAAATTTTCGCAGAAATAATGAAAAAAGACCTTTAAAATTCATAGACTGGCAAACTGTCAGTTTAAATGAGGACTTTTACTTACCCATCATACGTAGTATAGGGTAAATCTTGCAATCGTTTTGAAAATCGAAAAATTTTTTTGACGGATTTACACGTTTTATATAGTGAAAATTCCGAAAAACATATTTTTAGAAAAAAAAAATTGCCGTCCGTCTGTCTGTCTGTCTGTAAACGCTCTATTTTTCGAACAAATTGAGATAGAGACTTGAAATTTTGTATGTAGTTAGTATGTAAAAATGGGACGAACCCTATTTAATATCAGCAACCTCGATTATCCGGAACTATTTTTTCGGACTCTCGAAAAATTTGTTCTGATGAAAGGTATATAAAAATTTTCGAATTTTTTTGTTCTAAGGAATGGACATAAAAAGCAATAAAATAATACACATTTTGCATATAGAACGAAGTCGATCGGATTATTAGTTTACGAAATATTTGTAATCTTGTTTTCCACATTCTTCGATTTTTCATGACCCTGTATTTCATTCAAATTTCAATTCAGAAGTATACTTTAGTTGGAAATGAGACGCTTAATCCGACGCAGTTAATTGTTAGTTAATGGAATTATTATTTTTGGAGTTATAAGGACGTTTCTTTTACGCAGTTCGGTACTACTTGAGTAGTTTGGCGTTTTATATAATTTGTCGAAATTGGTACATCAGCAGTTCTTTAATATAGCATTACTATGTATATTAACAATATTTAAATTTTGTTTATGAATTGCAATGCATTGTATAAATAGTTTCACATATTTTATTTTCTTATACATATCCATGATGGGTAAGTATTACGGTGGCCCCCAACGACTAGTTTTTAATCACAGCAGCTGTACACCATGGAGAAAAAGATAGGTGGAGGTGAAGTAAACCCCAAAAAAGGTTTGCAATATTAAACCATTTATCGCTGAAATTTTAATGTCTCAAACAAATGCACGAGGAAGGAATTTTGTATTAATAAAACGAATTGAAAGAAATGAGTTACAGCTGAAGCATATTTTACGAAGAAATAGTAATTTTTTAAAATGTTTTTTTTTCTGTTATATTATTTAGGTTAAAGTTAAATTGCATTTATGTTATGGTTAGAATAAGGATATGTTACAATAAAGTGAAGGCTAGGTTACATTTCTGTTATATTTAATTTACGGTAGGGTACTGTTAAGTCGCTGTTAGGTTACAGACAGGTTCTGGTTACGGCACAAAAGTTTAAGGTTAGGAATTTATACACAGAGGGAACATTACACAAGATTTGATTAAAAATAACACTTACTTTTGTTAAATAGCTCTGAAATTATAATACTATATACCATAGCTGCCAACATCTTCCGCTTTTTCGGCCCGGAAAAATTTTACAGCAAATTTTACTTTTTCAAATCGCCGAAATGCGCTGATTAAATAAGGCAAATATTTCTGTTAAATTTTTCCCGGTCAAACAATCAGAAGAGTTGGCAGCTATGCTATATACCAATCTTTTAGCTACCATCGTGTATCGATTTCATTCATGGTATAGTCGGATTTAAGAGTGATATAATTAGTTTGAAATTCAAAATATTTCACTTGGGATTTGTATGTGAAAATAATAATTAGTTACGTGACTTAACAGTTATTTTTACGGGTAAATATCAACTTTTTAACACGAAAATCATGCAATCGTTGGATACATATTCCCTCCCGCGTTTTTCATTGCTCATTTTGAGTATTTTTAGAGCTTAATATTAGTTGTTGTTTTTAAAACCGATTTTTCACACAGTCAGTGGCTATGCGTTTCAGACAATGCATTTTTGCATGTAACGAGTTAATGATAAAATCATACAAATTTCAAGTTCGTTTAATATTGTTAATACGGACCCGGGAAACGCCGGGCGGGTCAGCTAGTTTTTGAATATTTGTTTTCAAAGGGTTAACTGCAAAATTTTTTCGAATTGATTATTGCATTTGAGAACTAAAAATATGATCTTTCGAAATATTTCTCTTAAGTTTAACTACGTCGAGCAGTTTGGTTGATTTGGATTTAAACAAAATGATCCAAAACAGAAATAAACGGGGGAAAAAGGTTCTTCCTCCGATTAGATGCGTAATTGAATTTCTGCGCATGTGCAAACTCCCAGAACATTTAAAAAATGACTTTTTGATGAGAGTGAGTTCCGCTTCATAATTAATATCTATGAAACTAATCAAAAAATTAAAATTCTGAGCCTCAGGTGCATCAGGAGAGGTATTGGGCTACTCTAAAAAAAATTTTGAACTTCGTACATGCTGTAGATTTTGCTAGCCATCGCAGACACACACACACACACACGCAGACAGAGCGTTTTGTTCTTTTATTGGTATAGATTAAATCACTATAAATGATTATAAAATTATTTTATTAATAAATATGGAATACTCTAATGTGTGGTATTTCTATTTTGTCCTAATGTGTATCCATACATTATCCGCTGAGATGAAAACTTTTTCCGAAGTATGTTTGAAATGATATTTGTGTTTACCGTCAAAGAAAAGTGAAATAACATTGTCCATCTGTTTTGTTAAGAAGAAATTCTGCCCGTGCTCTCTCTCCCCCCTCCCCCACCTGGGTGGCGGCAAGTGCACGAAGATATATTATTATTGAATGTATTATGCAATAAGAAACTAATTATTACTTATTTTTATGTAGAAGTTATTTCTTGTAAGTTTTATTTGATACAAATTTATTTCATTTAAAATAGTAATATTTTATTCACTTCTCTTCATTTGAATAAAATAATTATGCAAATAATAAATATATGACCATATCTATATATCACTACAAACTAAAGAAACAATTGAAAAAAAAAATTAGACATTGATAACTATATTATTAAGGAAGTTGTGGTTTTACGGTTTAAAAAATAACGTATGATATCGTAATGAAAGTGGAGGAGAGGGAGTCCAAAATTACTAGAAAACTGGTAACATTATATATGAACAGCCCCTAAACATTGGGCAATTTATCTGGGTAAGGAATATCCGCCAGCTAAAATATTTTTTTTTCTTTAAATCTCTGATTTGGACTGATTATTCCTATAAACGCTCCCCCCCCCCCGTCCTCTCCTTTTAAAATGAAATCCTGTCTGATTGTCGTGATTTTTACGGTAAGAAAAAATAATATAAATCTTTTATTAGCACAACTTCAAATTCATAGTTGCCATTCATAGTTGCCATTGTATCTGAAATAATTTCAAATACAGAAATAAAGAACACCGGATCGCATCGTTGATACCCAATCATTAACAAAATATTTTTCTGGTTTTGTGGATATCAGTTGTTTCCAAAATAAATATATAGGCTTTTGAGATACGAGATTCTGCCGGAAATCGCATCTGCGTTTACTCTTAAATTGCATTTCTGTTTGAAAAACACACCTGCCAATTTGCTTATACAGTGTCTCACATAAGTGATGGGACACTTGTGCTTTACAAAAGGAAACTAATCAAATAAATTAAAAAAAACATGTACACATTTTTTGTGGGTGTTTTTCATACTTAAATTTAGTAAAGATTATTACATAACATACATTTTGTCTAAATATTAAAATATTAATTTAATAAAAATACAAATGTTTAGAACGGAGCAAAAAATAGCTCACATAAGTGATGGGACACCATTATATATGCAACAAATATCGTCTGAAATAAGCAATAAAAATATTTTTTGGGGTTTTATTTTTACTTAAAAGCAATTGGCAATAATTTATAAAATCGTCTGCAGTATTTCTCTCCAGTTTGTTTTGGAATTTTTGTGTTTTTTAGCTCTGTGTAACCATGAATGCTAAACGAAAAGAAACTTCGCCAGAAATTCGAAAATTAGTTATTAATTTGCATATTGAACGTGGAAAATCTATTATAAAAACTGCTGAAACAGTTAACTTGAGTCGTTCAACAATTTTCAATAACATTAAACGATATAAAAAGAATCATATGATTCAGGATAAAAGAAGACCTGGCCGACCATCAAAGCTATCCAATGGAATAAAGCGAATTATCGTTCGAAATATTAAAAAAAAAATCCAAGAAATAGTGCTTCAAAAGTTGCTGCTGATTTACAAGCATTATATGGAATAATTGTTAATCCCGAGACTATTAGAAGGGTAATTAGATCTGCTGGATATCACGGTAGAGTAGCATGGAAAAAATTCTTCGTAAGTGAAAAGAATAGAAAACTCAGACTAGCTTTCGCAAAATCCAACATAAATAAGAATTCTGATTAGTGGAATAAAGTTATACTTGCTGATGAGAGTAAATTTAATATATTTGGTTCTGACTGTAGAATCTTGGTGTGGAGAAAACCCAGGGAAGAATTTCGCAAACAGAACTTGGTACCAACAGTAAAACATGGTGGAGGAGAAGTTATGGTATGGGGGTGTATGTCGTCCGCTGGAGTTGGTAATCTTGTTTTTATCGACAGTATAATGGATCAGTACAAGTATATTGATATTTTAAAGCAAAATTTGAAATCTTCAGCACGAAAATTGAACCTTCATAACGATTTTAAATTCTACCAGGACAATGACCCCAAGCAACTGCTCTGAACGTTAGATTCTGGCTGCTATATAACTGTCCTGAAATAATAAAAACACCACCACAATCTCCAGACTTAAATTCCATAGAGAATATTTGGCAAGAATTCGCAAACACACCATTTCTTCAAAACAACAACTAAAATCGGTGCTTCAAGAAGAATGGGGTAAAATCACTCCAGAAATCACAAAAAAATTAGTCGAATCCATCCCAAAAAGATTAAATCATGTTTTAAAAGTAAAAGGAATCCAACAAAATATTAAAACCTTTTAAAAAGTAAAATTTTTGGATAAATATTTGATGGAAAAGTAAGTGTCCCATCACTTACAGTTGGCAAAAAAAGTATTTGTACACTTCATTTTTTTTAAAATTATAATGAAATTAAACAAAAGATTTAAGCAAAAAATACTGTAATACATTAATTTAATGCATTATAATATTATAGAAGCAAAAACAAAATTAAACGGATCGATTTTTTACATTGTAATAAACAAATATACAAAAATATAATGCAAAAAAAGTATTTGTACACTGTATTAATCCTTACTAATATTATAAATCGGAAAGTGAGTTTGTTTGTTTGTTTGTTTGTTTGTTTGTTTGTTCCGCTTTCACGCCGTAACTACTGAACCGATTGCTTTGAAATTTTGCAGACGTAAAATTAGAAGTCCGGATTAAATAATAGGGTAATTTTTACTTATTTTATTCCAATATTTTCCTTATTTTATAATTCAAAATTTAATTATTTTTCATACAAAATCAATAGGCATTTTTTAGATAAAATTTAACCATTTTCCTTTCCTGTTGCCAAGAAAATAAAAAATTGGAATAATAATTTTTCAGCGGCAATGAATTTTTAATAGAAAACTTCCACGCGAAAAACTATAATAAAATAATTTAAAAGAAAATAAATATGACATCATGTTTGAAATAAAAATAAAAGGTGTATTTTTTATAATACATTTAACAAGGATATTTGTTTAGTTAATGGGAATTTTTGTGTAAAATATGGTGACATAAATTAAAAGTAAAAAGAATGAAAAAGAATTATATTTTTAATAAAATGGTTCACTCATGAAAATGTGACGTCATAGTTGAAATAAAACAGGTACTTTATAGCAGTCGTTAAAAATACAAGGGGTATGAATATCAGTAGCTAATGGAGCGAGATAAATAATGACGTCATATTTAAAATGAATCAGAAATATTTTTTACTTATACTAATTAATAAGTTATAAGTTACATACAAATGAATATTTTTATTCAAAACTCATAATTATCAATGGAAGAAATTTTTTGTGGGGAAAAAGTGGAAAATAAAATCACTGATTAATATATTTTTGGCTCGATTTTTTAACACTTTCGAACAAAGTTGAAAAGTTATTATGCTTTCGGTTTGTTTGTCTGTCTGGTCGCTTTCTAACTTTCGTAAATATACTCCGATTTCCATGAAATTTTTGGACGTTCTTAACGTTTACCTAGCACGAATACCTATTGAAAATAAAGTTTCTACCAACATTAGTTTATTTACAGGGATAGTCAAAAAAATTTCTTATATTACGGCATTATGGGGAAAAATCGTTTTAATTAAATTTAACGATGTTACAGCCTGTAGAACATATTCAAATTTATATGCATTTACAAAGTGCACTAAAATATGCATTTTGTAAAGTATGTAGTGAAAAGGGCACTTACTATTCATTTACAGGGTCAGACAGAATAATTCCATTGCATAGGAATAAAGGGAGGAACAGTTTCCGACATATTTTAATTATGGTAAACGATTTCATGTATAATCAAATTGATATACGTTGCTGAGGCTTAATGTAAGTTATTTCATGCATAATACGAAGTGCATAGCATTTACAGGGACACACAAAAGATTTCAAACATTATACATTCTATCCGAAGTACTGTATATCATGGATGATGACTGTTGCATGGATGAAATGTATTTTGAATTAAGATATGTGCTTTTAAGTTTCGCTAAATGTATGCATATTAAATGGAGAGTATAAATGGTAATAGTATAATTAGTTAAATTTAGATATACAGGGTTACACAAAAGATCTCGGAAAGGTTACTGAATATGAGCGTAATTTACTTAAAGGTGGTTTTTAAATAAAATATGCATTTTTATTTTGAACTGCATTTAGTAAACTAAGAAATGTTTGTAGTATATATATAAAATGATAAACAGGGTCCCGCAAAGAACTGGATACAAGGTTGTCTTCGGATGATAATTTCTGAAAATGTAATTTAGGTAGTAATAAGAAATATTTTTGTTTGAAATAAATTTTAGAAAGATACTTTCGTGTATTAAAGGCACTTGGAAAACTACAAGATTGAACAAAAGAATTCAAGAATGTTTCTATCTATTAGTATTAATCGCTGAAAGGAAAAATTTGACCAGCAAACAAATTAGCAAATAGGGATTATCAAAAGTTTTTTTACCATAAATTCGTGATAAAAAGTTAATTACACATGCTTTTCATCATCGAAATTTTTTGCTTGATTGATCAATTATTTCTTCTTTAAATGTTATGTGAACGAAGTCACGGGTAACTGCTAGTGTAATATAATTAATTAAATTTTAGTAAAATGATAGAAATTAATATTTCGTGTGAATTCATTTAGCGATTATGACTGCTTCTAGATGTTGTGACATAGATTCCACCAACTTTTTTGTAGCGGTCTGGTTATTGTTATTCCATGACACAATAACAGCTTCTTTAAAACTGTTTTTTACTGATACATATTTTTTTTCGGATTTTTGCATCCAATAGCATCCACAAATTTTCTATTGTATTCTAGTCTTGAGATTTTAGAGGAGTTGCCAGTCGTCTTCGAGTATTGTAGTAACCATGTGCCGGTAATCACAGCAGTATGCTTTGGTCGTTATCCTGCAGAAAGTGAAAAGCTTCCTCCACGCCTAATTTCTTAGCACGGTTTAATAAATTATGCCGCGACACATAAATGTATGTTAAACCTGTCCTTCCATTGTCAATAAATTTTTAATTTACTGCTCCATTAGAAGCTATACACCCCAAAACCATAATATCCTCCCCACCATGCTTGATAGTTTGAAGTATACGTTTTGGATCTAGAACAGTTTTATTTTTACACCAATTTTTTCGAATGCTTGGTGGTAAGAAAATTCCGAATTTTCCCTCATCAGAAAAAATTACTGTTTTCCAAAAATCCAATGATTTACTTCTGTATACGAAAGCGAATACTATGCGTTTTCGCCTATTTGTTTTGCTGATGAATGGATTTTTCCTTGAGGTTCTTCCTTTAAAGTCTGCATTGAGAAGAATATTTCTTATTGTTTGAGGTGTTACTCTGATGAGAGAAGATGTTGCAAGGTCTCCAGCAAATTTTTGGACCGAACGCATAGGATTTTTTAAAGCTTTTTTAACAACACACCCTTAGTTTGCTGAGAAGTCCTGGTTTTCATTGAATTTCGATGCATCTAATTTATTCATAGTTTCTCACTATGCATCCAATAATTGTAGATGGTAATTTAATAGCTTTTACAAATTCTTGTTGCGAGTTTCAATTTTTATTATGCTCAATAATTAGGATTTCATATATCTAGATGTACCTCTCTAGTTTTAGGTTCTATTTTCAATTACTTCAAGTGCAAATTCAATTAAATGTCAGACAAATATAGTATGAAGTTAAAAATTATTAACAGCTTCTGTATAAGTAGTCCTTTAAACCATAAGCACTATAAAACACAGTACATATCAGGATGGAGAAATGTACAAATACTTTTTTTGCAAGAAATTTTTAAACTTTTCTTATTAAAAAATAATTTTACATCTTTATCGAAATTTTCTGTTGTGTAATTTAAAACGCGCGGTAGATAGACTGTATTAAAACTATTTTTGCCAAAATATCTGTTTTTATTTAGTTAAAAATTAAACATTTTAGAGTGTACAAATACTTTTTTTGCCAAGTGTATGTGAGCCATTTTTTGCTCCATTCTGAACAATTGTACTTTTACTAAATTAATATTTTAATATTTTGATGAAATGTATGTTATGTAATAATTGTTACTAACTTTAAATATGAAACACACCCAAAAAATGTTTGCACATGTTTGTTTATTTATTTTATTGCAGTTTCTTTTTATAAAGCACAAGTGTCCCATCACTTTTGTGAGACACTGTAGTTCGGATATTATTATTATTTATTTTTCGTCAGACAGCCGATTTTTCGATTCTTTGGTTTTCCAATGAAAAAATAAACATCTGCTCTGCTACATTCAGGGGAACTTCACGCTTCCGTCAAAACAAGCAGACGGTATTGACTTTAGACACATTAGAAAACTTTCAATTTGATGTTTTTTATTTAAATAAGATAGATCTTTTGCGGGAAATAAAATATTCTGTAATTTTGTATCAGTTATTCTAGAAATTAGAAAATATATATATATCTATACATATAATAAAACAGTAGGACCCGGTGTGTCTGTACATTGAAGATAATTGACAAAAATGGAGTCAGGGCGATAAAAGAAAACCAATGAAACACAAAAAAAAATTTTTTTGAATTTTTTGTCTGTCTGTCTGTCTGTCTGTCTGTCTGTTTGTTCGAGGTTATCTTCGTAACTACTGAATGGATTTTTATGCGGTTTTCACTAATGAAGAATGCACACTCCCGGGCAGTGTATAGGCTTTGTTTCATCAAAATCGGACAACAGATAAAAAAGTAACAAAAAGAAACAAAAGAAACTATTAGGTGCGCTGCTCACGTTTTTTAGTACATAACGTTTTTTAGTACATATAAAATCCAATAGATGTCACTGTGCGATTTTAAAACGCGCTATCGTTATGTTTTCGCCAGTCTACTTAAGTATGAGAAAGTTTCAAGCTGGCTGTCGTTCCATGTGGTTTAGTCGGTAGAACGTCAGTGCGCCATGCTGATGGCCCGGGTTCGATTCCCAGCATGGAATTTTTTTTCACTATGTTGGCATTAACGCCTATAAGCAATTAAAAGAATTTGAAATATTGTATTCAAGGCGAATTTTCTCTCTGGGAAAATTTCCTTGCATTAATATGTCAGTGTAATTTTTTTTTTCGATTTAATTTTTTTTTTCGAAACTTTGTTTTTCTTAAAAAATTACAGTAAATATTTGATATTTCCCAACGTTTTTTGAATGATCGACTTGCTTTTTTTTTTTTTTAATGTATGTCTGAACCTTATCTAACTACTTCTTCAAGATTTCTTTAGATAAACCGACCAGCGTAGCGGGCGAAGGCCGCTAGTGTAATAATAATTCGAAGAAATGCTATGTTCCATAAACTCTAGGAATCCGCAGCAGCACGAGCAGAGCAGTCGCTCCGACAGTTGGTGAGCAGTGGAAGAGTTTCATTGGGGTAGTTCCTCATTATAAAAACAAACACCATCAGTCTTCAAGTTCTTTATTTATGAACTCATAAAATCAATAAGCTATTCTCCGCAGTCACCTAGACATTGTCATCAAAAATTCCAAAACGTCGTAATTAAGCTGCATCCCAAGATATTAGAATTTTTCAGGGGGGGGGGACAAAAACAGCATCCGAATATTTGAAAAGTCAATCGCATTCTGACGCTTTTAAAAAACCAATGAGAAATCCACATTTTCACGACAAACTAGCCCCTCCTACTTTGCGTCAATCATTTTAAAAATCCAATTAGGATTAACTCGATTCTACACGTCAAAAATGATCACCTCTGATTGGTCTTAGCAGGTGTTGCCTCGGGTAGGGACTATATTTTGCCTCGCAACTAAGAAGCCCTTTAACACACGCGCATTAACACAGATCACGCTATGCTAAATAAAAAATAAAATTAAAATCCCGAGAATATTCCAGAAAGTAAAAAGGTTACGAAATACTTCCCGCCTTTTTGAGAAGCAAGCAATAAATTATTAATAAATAAAATAAGAAAAAGAATTTTAACTGTTACAAGATAATACATTAAGAAACTAAGATTGAAATATGTTCCATAAATTTAGAATTGAAGCTAAGAGAGAAACAAATGGCGCAAAATTTTTTTAGTTTATTACATATATACATACACAAATGGTACTGGGTTCATCTTATGATAAATATTCGATTATTTACCGGATATTTCTATTTAAAACATCCAAAATTGCATGCATCTGATGTTAAATGAAAAATCAACCACATTTTAAGAAATACAAATTGCTGCACAAATTACCATTTTGAAATATGCTATATGAAATATATAATAATTATTAAACTGAAACTGCAATCTTTTATTTTTACATAGAATACACTCAGGACCGTACCTAGAAGTCATCAAAAGGGGAGGGGGGCTCAAGAGATTGTAGGGGGGGTCATAATTTTTTTCTCTCTTTCTTACGCAGAAAGATAAATTAGTGCATATTTACATTGTAGGTAAGTAGTAGGAAAACAAGAGTACGGGCTCATGCGGCGGCGGCACTGCGGCACCGTGCCGCCGCCGCACCACGCAGCAACCGTCCCGCCGCAGCAAACCGTCCCGCCGCCGGTGCCTCCTGCGCCCACCGTGTCACCGCCGCCCTCCTACGCCCACCATGCATCCCCCTCCACGAACGCCCCCTAGTGGAAAAAAGGAACATTCTATTATAACAGGATAGGTGAACGACCTTCCCTATTCAAAAATATTGTCAATCACATCTCAACACAGAATCATACTATATGATGAAGATTAAATTTATATTTGAATTTTGAACAACCATAATTTTAATGAGTATTATTAATTAAGCGAAACAATTAAAATCTCAGTTTTTAACCATTTTATTTAGATTTCTTCAACTACAAGATGAGATTATCAATTTAACTCAAGAAAGTTAAACATATTTGAATTTTCCTTGATAGACCATCTTAATGAGTAGTATTAATTAAATAAAAACAATAGAAAATATCAAGTTTTATAGAAAAAGACTGATTTCTTATGATTTTTATCAACTATATGATCAATGTAACGACTTAAAAGTTGAAAGTTAAACGTACATCCTAGTTTTTCAACTGCTATAACCCTTATGAGTATCGTTAATTAAGTAAAAAACAATGGAAAATATCAAGTTTTATAGAAAAAGACTGATTTCTTACGATTTTTATCAACTTAAGAGAGAAAACTTAATCGTACATTTCAGTTTTTCAACAGCTGTATCCTTAATGAGTATTGATAATTAAGTAAAAAACAATGGAAAATATCAAGTTTTATAGAAAAAGACTGATTTCTTACGATTTTTATCAACTGCAACATCAGTGTATCGACTTACAAGTTGAAAGTTAAACATGCATTCTAGTTTTTCAACAGCTATAATCTTAATGAGTATCGTTAATTAAGTAAAAAACAATGGAAAATATCAAGTTTTATAGAAAAAGACTTATTTCTTACGATTTTTTCAACTCAAACTTCAGAATATCAATTTGATAGAAAGAAATTTAAGCAAACATTCCAGTTTTGGACAACCATTTCCTTCATGAACATTATTTATTAAGCAAAACAATGGAAAATATCAAATTTTTAACTGATATCTTCATATTTTTTTTAATATAAAATCAGGATACACAACTTAAAACAGAAATTTAAACGAATTTTTTAGTTTTTGAACAGTCGTTACCTCAAAGAATTTCGATAACTGAACAATTAACAAAGGAAACTAATGATTTTTTAATGAAAAAAGACGAATTAAACGAATTTGGTTAACTTTTACTCTAAATGGAAATTTCATCATACTTTTATATACTAACTAAGTAGAATTTTAATGCATAAACGAACACATTTCAGTAAATATTCAACGAAAACACAAATATGAAAACAACACCTGCTTCTTGTGACGTCATATTGAAACCAAAACTTATTCCTTGGAAGTCCCTCACCATGCCTTTTCACCCCCATCTCCCCCAATTTTTTACCACAGGTAGGGAAGTGGACAAAGCAATGACCTCTCTATCTTGTATATTTAGAAGTCTGGGAGAAAAAAAGAGACATTTTATGCACTCCAATTTCATAACAATTACCGCAATATCCCAAAATTTGAATTTTGGAAGACATAATCAGTATAATTAATTAAACAAAATAATAAAAATATTATTTTTTAAGGGGAAAAGGTGAATTTAAGCGAATTTGATTAGTTTTACAATAGTCTTTTGAACTGCAACTTGGAAATATAGATTTCTAACAGAAGAATTAAACGTATATTTTAATTTTAACAACAAAAACTTAACAAGTATCATTAATTTAAGAAAAATAAATATCAATTTTAAATAAAAGACGAATTTGAATAATTTTACACTAGTATTTTCAAAAGCAACCTAGAAATATCAATACTTATTCACATATTTCACTTATTCACTGTATTCAATACTATATTTAATAAATTTGGATACACTTTAAGAATTTTCTAATGTATAATTAAATATTAGCTGTATATTTAATGTTACCCATGTTTTCAACATTAGTTCATAATCGTGAATTTTGTATTTTAAATACCATGTATTCAGGTTCAGATTATTTTCACTTGAAATCATACAGAATTTTTTAACAGATTCAGATTATTTTCACTTGAAATCATACAGAATTTTTTAACAGAGTTTGTTTTTGAAATCATTGAAGCAACTGTATTTAATATTTTTAACACCAATTTTCTAAGATTGTCTAACATTTTCCGATTATACATTCCCCATAAGTACATTTCTAAATGCTACAATCACTTTACATATCGAAAAGATATCATTGAAGCAACTGTATTTAATATTTTTAACACCAATTTTCTAAGATTTTTTAACATTTTCCGGTTATACATTCCTCAAAAGTATATATTCTAAACAATAGAAAATATTAATTTTAAGAATAAAAAGACGAATTTAAACAAATTTTATTAGTTTTACAATATTTTTTCTCATCTCCAACACGGATATATCAATTTTAACAGAATTAAACGCATATTTTAGTTTTTAAGAACAAAAATGTAATAAGTATCATTAATTAAACAAAAAAAAATATCAATTTTCAAGAAAAGACAATTTTTTACACAAATTTTTAACTTTGAAATACATTTATTTACATATATTGTTACAATATATTACTAAACTTAAACTTTTTAAAAAGTTTGAATGTTTTTACAAAAGGTTCATATTTATATTTTTCACGTCTTGACTGCATTCGAAATCTTACAACAAAAGTATACTTTTATTATTTTTATTATTATTATTATTCTAGAAAACCTAAAAAGTCATTTCTTGCTGCTTTAAACACTTGACATATTAAAACTACTCTGAGATATTCTACCCATATAATTAATCAAATTAGGACATGATTCATCTTACACTTCAAAATTTCTGAATTTTTACAATACTTATTTTCATCAAACTTTATTCTTGATCCTATATATTTTAGGTGTACAGAATTTTAACATCTGTTTTTATCTACTTATCAGAAAATTATTAAAACACCCAACAACATTTTCCAAATATGAATATTATCTTTACAGTTTAATAATACAAAACATACACGAATACAAAGTTTAATTTTTACAAACATTTCATATTTCAAACCAAACTTTTCGAAATTTTCACATCATAAGAGCAAACATTAGACGAACTTTTTAACTTTTTAACTTTTTTTATTGCTTAGATCTTTTCATCATAACTTTTAATTATGATAATTATCCATTTTTAGGTTGATTGTCGAAAAACTGTAACTGAAATTACATAAACTTAATGTAAAAAACCATGTTCTCACACAATTTCTTGAAATTCAACAAAGAATTGACTATTACTTATCTATTATTATTCTTATTAAATACTTATCTACATCAATATCGACTCTCGATAGTATATAGATATTTCATCGTTACACACTTACAACTCTTTTCAAACGTTTATCAGAAAAATAAGTCAATCAAAGTCTAGTAGTTATCACACCTGTTCCTCAGAAATATTACTATCATATGAAACAGTAAAGAAAATTAATAGATATTTAATATTTAAGAACCTCATACGTGAAATTACTGTCGAAATGAGAATACTAATTATCTATAAAATCAACCGTTGAACAAAAAAATAGTACAGATTACCGAAAATTCAAATGTTTTTTCTGCAAAAGTTACAAAAATTAACAAATGAATGACAAGTTAGAGAAATAACTAAAAAAGTTAATGAACATATTTACAAATTTATTAAAATCACACCTTTTTCTGGATTACAAACCGCAATTTCTTGAAAAATTTATCACCGAATTTGTAAGATTTTAGTCCTAGTATTACATACACTCAATAAATATTCAAAATTAACAAAAATATAATTTTTTAGTCTCATCAATAAGCAGAAATTCTATATTAAAAGAATATTTTCATAGTAGTACTTATAAAAATGAGAGTTTACAAACTGATTTTCATAATTTTATCACATTTAAACTTAATATTTTACATAAAACATTATTTAATCAGATTTTATGCTTTTTAATTCAGTAAAATTCAATACTTTTTTAGTTTTTAAACCAATACCACAATATTTATTTACATCAAACTTGATTCTTCACCTTTTATATTTCCACATTACACACGTGAGATAAATACTAACTTGGATCAGGAGTTGAAGTCAATTGATTCCATTCGATTTTCATCATGTACGCATTGCTCCTACACGAAATTTCTTACTGCTATAATCATCTAATGTATTAAAACTAATCTCCTCATATTTTAAATAAATTCACCAGATGTTTCATCTCGCACTTCTGAATTATCGTGCATCAAGTTGCTTAAAATATAAATACAATCTTTATAGTTTTAATGATATATAGTATACATGGTTTATCTTGAGTTAGCACTTCCATACTATTAATCAAATTATATGTTTCATCTTGCACTTGATCTTAATGATTTCATCTTGCATCTGAATTATCGTCCATCGAGTTTTTTTTTTTTTTTTTAAAAATAATAATATATTTATAGTTTTTGATTATACATAGTATGTACAAATACAATCTTTAATTTTAACATTTCATATTTCAAATAACCTATTTCCGAAACCAAGCTATGTGAATTTTACCACAATACTTATCATAGAATAATTTGTGTTTCACACTTTTCTAAAAATTATCAGATATGTACCCCTCAGAGAAATTACTATCATATGAATAAATGAAGAAAATTTAATTTATATTAAATGCACACGAAATTGATTGCAATATACATGTATTTAATAAAAATAAATAAATAAGCGATTATTTATACATTAAACCTTTACTAAATATATATTTCTTTCATTATACAGATGTTTCAACAAGATGAACCAAAACAGCAGCAAACTTCAGAAATTAATGATCCGAATGATTCATCCCTAGCACATGTAGCGTTAACGAATAACACATATATGAGTACTTATATGAGAAATACTAGAATTCGTATATGAAACGTAATTAGAGTAAATTCAAAATGATTTGCCTTACTACCTACACTTTAACAAGTGCTTTTTACCTATATTATTGAAGAGAATCCTAACTGTGTCCATTTATTTCTATTACAGATGTGCTCTATTTGCTACAAACACTTCTTAAGTAAATGGAATTTAACAGAACATACAAAAATCTATACAGATGAAAAACCTTACACTTGGAAAGATTACCATAAATGCTGTTTTCAAGGAGACGTGAATAAAAAATGCACACATCATCATATAAAGCATCGTCAGATATATGTAAACTTAGCGAAGATATTCAAAAATTAGTCAGACTTTTGTAGAATTTAGAAATAAAGGAAGATATTTAGGCTATTTATCCATCATATTTTCACAACACTTACCACAATATCTCAAACTTAAAATTTGGAAGACACACACTGCTGAAAAGTAATTTTGTGATTCTTCTAACCAGTATGAATGTATAGATATTATTTTGCAGTGTATTCTTTGAATGCTCACATTAAATATTCTTTTATATGCATATATCGTTGTGTTTATTTTTCTAATACCTATTACATTAATGAAATACATAACATTTTAAGTGAATAACACTCTCACAACTTAAAAAATGCATAAGAACATACAAAAAATAAGCAGATGTATGAAAAAATATGCAAGTTTACAAAATAATTTCATTGTTTTCTAGAAATATTAACAAAAAATATTTACGATATGAAAAAATTGCAAAAGTGAAAAGAAAAAACACAAATGTAAAAACAAAAACCACAAAGTGAAAAACTCATAACAAAGTTTTTGAAAAAAAATAAAATTTTTTTTTTTTTTCAAAAACATTTTTTACAAAAAAATTTTTTTTCAAAATAAGTTTTTACAAAAGTAAAAAAAAAGAAAATCACAACGTTAAAAAAATGAAAAATTTTTGTTAAAAAAAGTGTAAAAAAATTGCAAAAAAATGTTGCAAAAATTTCAAAAAAGTTATGAAAAAAGCTTCAAAAATTTCGTTGGTTTTAATGCAGTATGCAATGGCGAAACCATTGCATTTGCTATTAAAAACAACAAAATTTTTGAGACTTTTTTCATAACTTTTTTGAAATTTTTGCAACATTTTTTTGCAATTTTTTTACACTTTTTTTTAACAAAAATTTTTCATTTTTTTTAACGTTGTGATTTTCTTTTTTTTACTTTTGTAAAAACTTATTTTGAAAAAAAAAATTTTTGTAAAAAATGTTTTTGAAAAAAAAAATTTTTGGAAAAAATATTTTTGGAAGTTTTGGTTTTTGTAAAAAAAAAATTTTGTTGTAAATATTTTTTTTCAAAAACTTTGTTATGAGTTTTTCACTTTGTGGTTTTTGTTTTTACATTTGTGTTTTTTCTTTTCACTTTTGCAATTTTTTCATATTGTAAATATTTTTTGTTAATATTTCTAGAAAACAATGAAATTATTTTGTAAACTTGCATATTTTTTCATACATCTGCTTATTTTTTGTATGTTCTTATGCATTTTTTAAGTTGTGAGAGTGTTATTTCACTTAAAATGTTACGTATTTCATTAATGTAATAGGTATTAGAAAAATAAACACAACGATATATGCATATAAAAGAATATTTAATGTGAGCATTCAAAGAATACACTGCAAAATAATATCTATACATTCATACTGGTTAGAAGAATCACAAAATTACTTTTCAGCAGTGTGTGTCTTCCAAATTTTAAGTTTGAGATATTGTGGTAAGTGTTGTGAAAATATGATGGATAAATAGCCTAAATATCTTCCTTTATTTCTAAATTCTACAAAAGTCTGACTAATTTTTGAATATCTTCGCTAAGTTTACATATATCTGACGATGCTTTATATGATGATGTGTGCATTTTTTATTCACGTCTCCTTGAAAACAGCATTTATGGTAATCTTTCCAAGTGTAAGGTTTTTCATCTGTATAGATTTTTGTATGTTCTGTTAAATTCCATTTACTTAAGAAGTGTTTGTAGCAAATAGAGCACATCTGTAGTAGAAATAAATGGACACAGTTAGGATTCTCTTCAATAATATAGGTAAAAAGCACTTGTTAAAGTGTAGGTAGTAAGACAAATCATTTTGTATTTACTCTAATTACGTTTCATATACGAATTCTAGTATTTCTCATATAAGTACTCACATATGTGTTATTCGTTAACGCTACATGTGCTAGGGATGAATCATTCGGATCATTAATTTCTGAAGTTTGCTGCTGTTTTGGTTCATCTTGTTGAAACATCTGTATAATGAAAGAAATATATATTTAGTAAAGGTTTAATGTATAAATAATCGCTTATTTATTTATTTTTATTAAATACATGTATATTGCAATCAATTTCGTGTGCATTTAATATAAATTAAATTTTCTTCATTTATTCATATGATAGTAATTTCTCTGAGGGGTACATATCTGATAATTTTTAGAAAAGTGTGAAACACAAATTATTCTATGATAATAAGTATTGTGGTAAAATTCACATAGCTTGGTTTCGGAAATAGGTTATTTGAAATATGAAATGTTAAAATTAAAGATTGTATTTGTACATGCTATGTATAATCAAAAACTATAAATATATTATTTAAAAAAAAAAAAAAACTCGATGGACGATAATTCAGATGCAACATGAAATCATTAAGATCAAGTGCAAGATGAAACATATAATTTGATTAGTAGTATGGAAGTGCTAACTCAAGATAAACCATGTATACTATATATCATTAAAACTATAAAGATTGTATTTATATTTTAAGCAACTTGATGCACGATAATTCAGAAGTGCGAGATGAAACATCTGGTGAATTTATTAAAAATATGAGGAGATTAGTTTTAATACATTAGATGATTATAGCAGTAAGAAATTTCGTGTAGGAGCAATGCGTACATGATGAAAATCGAATGGAATCAATTGACTTCAACTCCTGATCCAAGTTAGTATTTATCTCACGTGTGTAATGTGGAAATATAAAAGGTGAAGAATCAAGTTTGATGTAAATAAATATTGTGGTATTGGTTTAAAAACTAAAAAAGTATTGAATTTTACTGAATTAGAAAGCATAAAATCTGATTAAATAATGTTTTATGTAAAATATTAAGTTTAAATGTGATAAAATTATGAAAATCAGTTTGTAAACTCTCATTTTTATAAGTACTACTATGAAAATATTCTTTTAATATAGAATTTCTGCTTATTGATGAGACTAAAAAATTATATTTTTGTTAATTTTGAATATTTATTGAGTGTATGTAATACTAGGACTAAAATCTTACAAATTCGGTGATAAATTTTTCAAGAAATTGCGGTTTGTAATCCAGAAAAAGGTGTGATTTTAATAAATTTGTAAATATGTTCATTAACTTTTTTAGTTATTTCTCTAACTTGTCATTCATTTGTTAATTTTTGTAACTTTTGCAGAAAAAACATTTGAATTTTCGGTAATGTGTACTATTTTTTTGTTCAACAGTTGATTTTGTAGATAATTAGTATTCTCATTTAGACAGTAATTTCACGTATGAGGTTATTAAATATTAAATATCTATTAATTTTCTTTACTGTTTCATATGATAGTAATATTTCTGAGGAACAGGTGTGATAACTACTAGACTTTGATTGACTTATTTTTCTGATAAACGTTTGAAAAGAGTTGTAAGTGTGTAATGATGAAATATCTATATACTATCGAGAGTCGATATTGATGTAGATAAGTATTTAATAAGAATAATAATAGATAAGTAATAGTCAATTCTTTGTTGAATTTCAAGAAATTGTGTGAGAACATGGTTTTTTACATTAAGTTTATGTAATTTCAGTTACAGTTTTTCGACAATCAACCTAAAAATGGATAATTATCATAATTAAAAGTTATGATGAAAAGATCTAAGCAATAAAAAAAGTTAAAAAGTTAAAAAGTTCGTCTAATGTTTGCTCTTATGATGTGAAAATTTCGAAAAGTTTGGTTTGAAATATGAAATGTTTGTAAAAATTAAACTTTGTATTCGTGTATGTTTTGTATTATTAAACTGTAAAGATAATATTCATATTTGGAAAATGTTGTTGGGTGTTTTAATAATTTTCTGATAAGTAGATAAAAACAGATGTTAAAATTCTGTACTCCTAAAATATATAGGATCAAGAATAAAGTTTGATGAAAATAAGTATTGCAAAAATTCAGAAATTTTGAAGTGTAAGATGAATCATGTCCTAATTTGATTAATTATATGGGTAGAATATCTCAGAGTAGTTTTAATATGTCAAGTGTTTAAAGCAGCAAGAAATGACTTTTAAGGTTTTCTAGAATAATAATAATAATAAAAATAATAAAAGTATACTTTTGTTGTAAGATTTCGAATGCAGTCAAAACGTGAAAAATATAAATATGAACCCTTTGTAAAAACATTCAAACTTTTTAAAAAGTTTAAGTTTAGTAATATATTGTAACAATATATGTAAATAAATGTATTTCAAAGTTAAAAATTTGTGTAAAATATTGTCTTTTCTTGAAAATTGATATTTATTTTTTGTTTAATTAATGATACTTATTACATTTTTGTTCTTAAAAACTAAAATATGCGTTTAATTCTGATAAAATTGATATATCCGTGTTGGAGATGAGAAAAAATATTGTAAAACTAATAAAATTTGTTTAAATTCGTCTTTTTATTCTTAAAATTAATATTTTCTATTGTTTAGAATATATACTTTTGAGGAATGTATAACCGGAAAATGTTAAAAAATCTTAGAAAATTGGTGTTAAAAATATTAAATACAGTTGCTTCAATGATATCTTTTCGATATGTAAAGTGATTGTAGCATTTAGAAATGTACTTATGGGGAATGTATAATCGGAAAATGTTAGACAATCTTAGAAAATTGGTGTTAAAAATATTAAATACAGTTGCTTCAATGATTTCAAAAACAAACTCTGTTAAAAAATTCTGTATGATTTCAAGTGAAAATAATCTGAATCTGTTAAAAAATTCTGTATGATTTCAAGTGAAAATAATCTGAACCTGAATACATGGTATTTAAAATACAAAATTCACGATTATGAACTAATGTTGAAAACATGGGTAACATTAAATATACAGCTAATATTTAATTATACATTAGAAAATTCTTAAAGTGTATCCAAATTTATTAAATATAGTATTGAATACAGTGAATAAGTGAAATATGTGAATAAGTATTGATATTTCTAGGTTGCTTTTGAAAATACTAGTGTAAAATTATTCAAATTCGTCTTTTCTTTAAAATTGATGTTTATTTTTCTTAAATTAATGATACTTGTTAAGTTTTTGTTGTTAAAATTAAAATATACGTTTAATTCTTCTGTTAGAAATCTATATTTCCAAGTTGCAGTTCAAAAGACTATTGTAAAACTAATCAAATTCGCTTAAATTCACCTTTTCCCCTTAAAAAATAATATTTTTATTATTTTGTTTAATTAATTATACTGATTATGTCTTCCAAAATTCAAATTTTGGGATATTGTGGTAATTGTTATGAAATTGGAGTGCATAAAATGTCTCTTTTTTTCTCTCCCAGACTTCTAAATATACAAGATAGAGAGGTCATTGCTTTGTCCATTTCCCTACCTGTGGTAAAAAATTGGGGGAGATGGGGGTGAAAAGGCATGGTGAGGGACTTCCAAGGAATAAGTTTTGGTTTCAATATGACGTCACAAGAAGCAGGTGTTGTTTTCATATTTGTGTGTGCGTTGAATATTTACTGAAATGTGTTCGTTTATGCATTAAAATTCTACTTAGTTAGTATATAAAAGTATGATGAAATTTCCATTTAGAGTAAAAGTTAACCAAATTCGTTTAATTCGTCTTTTTTCGTTAAAAAATCATTAGTTTCCTTTGTTAATTGTTCAATTATCGAAATTTTTGAGGTAACGACTGTTCAAAAACTAAAAAATATGTTTAAAATTCTATTTTAAGGTGTGTATCCTGATTTTATATTAAAAAAAAATATAAAGATATCAGTTAAAAATTTAATATTTTCCATTGTTTTGCTTAATAAATAATGTTCATGAAGGAAATGGTTGTCCAAAACTGGAATGCGTGCTTAAATTTCTTTCTATGAAATTGATATTCTGAAGTTTGAGTTGAAAAAATCGTAAGAAATAAGCTTTTTCTATAAAACTTGATATTTTCCATTGTTTTTTACTTAATTATCAATACTCATTAAGATTATAGCTGTTGAAAAACTAGAATGCATGTTTAACTTTCAACTTGTAAGTCGATACACTGATGTTGCAGTTGATAAAAATCGTAAGAAATCAGTCTTTTTCTATAAAACTTGATATTTTCCATTGTTTTTTACTTAATTATCAATACTCATTAAGGATACAGCTGTTGAAAAACTGAAATGTACGATTAAGTTTTCTCTCTTAAGTTGATAAAAATCGTAAGAAATCAGTCTTTTTCTATAAAACTTGATATTTTCCATTGTTTTTTACTTAATTAACGATACTCATAAGGGTTATAGCAGTTGAAAATCTAGGATGTACGTTTAACTTTCAACTTTTAAGTCGTTACATTGATCATATAGTTGATAAAAATCATAAGAAATCAGTCTTTTTCTATAAAACTTGATATTTTCTATTGTTTTTATTTAATTAATACTACTCATTAAGATGGTCTATCAAGCAAAATTCAAATATGTTTAACTTTCTTGAGTTAAATTGATAATCTCATCTTGTAGTTGAAGAAATCTAAATAAAATGGTTAAAAACTGAGATTTTAATTGTTTCGCTTAATTAATAATACTCATTAAAATTATGGTTGTTCAAAATTCAAATATAAATTTAATCTTCATCATATAGCATGATTCTGTGTTGAGATCTGATTGACAATATTTTTGAATAGGGAAGGTCGTTCACCTATCCTGTTATAATAGAATGTTCCTTTTTTCCACTAGGGGGCGTTCGTGGAGGGGGATGCATGGTGGGCGTAGGAGGGCGGCGGTGGCACGGTGGGCGCAGGAGGCACCGGCGGCGGGACGGTTTGCTGCGGCGGGACGGTTGCTGCGTGGTGCGGCGGCGGCACGGTGCCGCAGTGCCGCCGCCGCATGAGCCCGTACTCTTGTTTTCCTACTACTTAGGTACTCTGTTTCTTATTATACTGTTGTAATAACTTCTCTTTATACTAAGAAAAGTATAGGATGATAAAAATGTTGAAAGTATAACTGGTGAAAAATGAAACATCATGTTAGTTTCATATGTACAAATAGGATGAGGGAGTGTTGAATTACTTATTTTAGATATAATTTAGTATTTCTGCAAAATTGTGAAAGGGTCTCAAAACTAAACTAGATTTTTGAGCAGAATTTCATTTGAATTTTCGGAACAGAAATTCATTGAGTGACCTTGGAATCTTGGAAGGCATAAAATATGTTAGGGGGGGGGGGACTGAGCCGCCCATAGCGCCCCCTTCGCAACGGCCCTGAAAACACTATTTGTGTTGAAAAAGGGAAAAAAATCATCGTCGCAAGAAATTGATTATTCCATGATTAATGAACAAAACATAATTGCAAACTGCATTCACCAAAATTAATTGGCAGCACTAGTCGGTCACAAGCATATTTTTCATTTGATTTGGATTTTCCAAAATGTGTAATATAAAATAAACGTTGTGATTTACATTAAACCCTTTTAATGTAAATGTCACACTATGTTTGCCATTATTTACCCATAGTTCTATGGATTAAATATGAATTGTCATTTTGAAAACTTGTTCCATCCCTCCCTCATATGGGACTCATTAGGGGTGTGAGTTAGAGGAAGCCCCCTTCACGTTAGATGACACCATTTTTGTGTCGAAATTCTGTCAAGGGGGGGGGGGCAACTTTTAGTGGCCTGGTTCTAAAAATATGGATTATAGGACACTTCCGGGATTGATCAATCATTAAAAATAATCAAATCTCCACAGACGATTTCACATTAGATGACACATTTTTTGTTCTGAAATTCCGTCAAGGAGGGCATACTATAGGGTTCCGAGTGTAAAAATTTTGATTTTAGGGACACTTTCAAATTTGATCAAACGTAAAAAATTGTTAATAAAATTTCTACAGCTGATTTAACATTAGATGGAAAATTTTTTGTCTCAAAATTCCCTCATGGGAGAGGGGTTAAATTTTGGATCCATGCGTAAAAATGTCGATTTTAGGGACACTTTCGGGTTTGACAAACGCTAAAAATTGTTGATTAAATCTTTACACATGACTTCACATTATATGGCATTATTTTTTGTCTGGAAATTCCGTGATGGTGGGAGGGGGGTACCTTTTAGACGTCTGGTGGTAAAATATCGATTTGGGAGCAGTTCTTTGATCAAACGCTAAAAATGGTTGATTACATGCCAGATGACACCGTTTTTGTCTCGAAATTCCGTCATGGGGGAGGTCTAACTTTTAGGGAGTCTGGTGTTAAAAATATCGATTTTTGGAGCACTTCCTGGTTCGATCGAATGCTAAAAAGGGTTGATCAAATCTCTACAGATGATTTCATGTTAGATGGCACCATTTTTGTCTCGAAATTCCGTCATGGATGTAAGGAGGGAGCTAAACCCCTAGGCGTCTATTATTAAAAATATCGATTTTGGGGGCATTTCCGGACTTGATCAAATGCTAAAAATGGTTGATCAAATCTCTAGAGGTAATCTTACGTTAGATGACACCGTTTTTGTCTTGAAATTCCGTCATGCGGGAGGGGGGGCAACTTTTAGGGGTCTGGAGTTAAAAATATCGATTTTGGGGGGCACTTCCGGGTTTGACCAAACGCTAAAAATGGTTGATCAAATACCCAGAGGTAATTTTACGTTAGATGACACCATTTTGGTCTCGAAATTCCGTCATGGAGGTGGGGGGGAGCTAAATCCCTTAGGGGTCTATTACTAAAAATATCGATTTTAGGGGCATTTACGGGTTTGATCAAATGCTAAAAATGGTTGATCAAATCTCTACAGATGATTTCACATTAGATAGCACCAATTTTGTCTCGAAATTCTGTCAAGGATGCGGGGAGGGGGGGGGCGGGGAGCTAATACCCTTAGGGTTCTATTACTCAAAATATTGATTTTAGGGTCCATTTCGGGGTTTGATCAAATTCTAAAAATGGTTGATCAAATCTCTAGAGGTAATTTTACGTTAGATGACACCGTTTTTGTCTCGAAATTCCGTCATGGGGGGGGTAACTTTTAGGGGTCTGGAGTTAAAAATATCGATTTGGGGGGCACTTCCGGGTTTGATCAAACGCTAAAAATGGTTGATCAAATCTCTAGAAGTAATTTTACGTTAGATGACACGGTTTTTGTCTCGAAATTCCGTCATGGGGGGGGGGGCTTAACTTTTAGGTATCTGGATCTAAAATTATCGATTTTTGGGGCCCTTCCGTGTTTGATCAAACGCTAAAAATAGTTGATCAAATCTCTACGGTCGATTTCTGATAAGAATCGCTAATTTTTTTTTTTTTTAATTTTGAGCATTTTGAAAAATTCTAAAAGTTAGCCGCCCTCGCTATTTTTAATCATAACTCGTGAAATAATATTGATCAAACGATGAAAATTGTTGATCAAATCTGATCAAACGATGATCAAACGAAATGCATATGCCACTTTTTCATTTTCCGTCAAGGGGGAGCTAATTTTTAGGCGGTGAAATTCTGTGCGTTGGTTGTTGAGATATAGCTATCGGAAAAATCGTGCAAAATGCAGCATAGCTGCACCACCTGTTGCAAGGTTAATACCAAAATGTAATCAGCGTCTAATTATGTTATATATTCTAGTGTAACAGAATCTAAAATTTGATGAAGTTCTCTGCATTAGTTCTTGAGATATAGCTATCGCAAAAATCCTGCAAAATGTAGCATAGTAGCGCCACCTATAAGGTAATTCACACCAAAACCTTATCAGTGGCTATGTATTTCAAGTTATCGCGGAATCTGAAGTTTGGTGAAATTCTGTGCATTAGTTCTTGAGATATAGCTAACATGAAAATCATAAAAAACGTGGCATAGCAGCGCCACCTGCTGGCCAATTTACACCAAAACTTAATCAACGTCTATGTATATTAAGGGGTCACAGAATCTGAAGTTGGGGGAAATTCTGTGCATTAGTTCTTGAGATATAGCAATCTTGAAAATCATGAAAAACGTAGTATAGCAACGCCACCTGAAGGTTAATTTTCACCAAAAACCAATAGACACTAATTCATATTAAGTTCTAACTGAATATAAAATTTTATTTAATTTCGAGCATTAGTTCTTGAGATAGAGCGCCCACAAATTTTTTGTCACATACAAACAGACAGACAGACGGACGGACAGACTCACAGACAGACATTTTCTAAAAATAGTCATAACGTGTTCAGGACCTTCTAAAACGTATAAATCCGTCGAAAACCGGAATTCGAAAATTTTCATGAATCCAATACTTTCTTCTTGTAAAGATAGAAGAAAGTAAAAAGCTACAAGCTCGTTTACGTTCAATTGTAAGTTAAATAAATTTAATGTTTTCTAAAATTCAATAAGTGCTACATATTTTTTCATTTAACGGTTTTCAATACAATTTTTTATGCATCGTTAATGCAAAAAAATATTGCGTTTAACAACTTTGCAAATTTTTCTATTTCATTTGTTGCAAACTTGTAGTATTAGTTTACTTCCATTTCTAAAACAGGTATGTTTTTTGTTGCTTTGAAAATAGATATATATTTAATAAAATAATAAATTTTTTAAACTTATAATTACTGTGAAATCTCCATTATTGACCCCCCCCCCCCCGTTTTCTTTTTAAAGCAAAAGAAATTAAATTTGTTGGAAGCTTATAAACGGAAAATATTTTTTTATCCATGATTTACAGGAAAATAACGCAAATATAGGAATGAGAATCTTTCGCCTTTCCGATAAATATTATCCAAATGCTCCCTCCCTAAAGTCTCCCTAAAAAAAGCCTTAATCAAAATTTAAATTCTTTAAATATTTTCTCAAGTTTACTTCTTTAATTTTTTATTTTATTGCAACAATATTTTATCAATCATCTAACCCCCCCCCCCCCCCCCAAATCTACTTATTTTTACTTTATAATATTTTGCTTAAACATATCACTCAGAAACTAAATAAATATACATATATTTTTCTTTATAGTGAATTTAACAAATAGTACAAATAATGATTATGGTAACATATGAAAAAAATAATAAAAAACATGTCAAAAAAGAATTTTTTTCCCTTGCGTTCACATGTTTTCCTTTTGTGTTTACAACTGTCCCTTCGTTAAGGCACATATGAACATTTTTTTGAATTCATAAAACTCTTAAGAAAAGAAAGAAAAACTATAAAGGTAATTAAAAAAAATTACCTTGCGTAAAAAAGAGTTCTGTTTACAGAGTAGTTCTGTTTATAGAAATTAACCCAGTTATGAGATAAAGGTATGTTTATGTGAACTGTTCACATGTGCCCCAGTCTCCTCTATATATTCAGGTAGTCCCTGATAGAAATTTGTGCTGATTAGAATGTGTGTAAATCGTTCAACAGTTGGCGCTACTATCCTGTCTTTTTTACGATTTCTACAATAGTTCTATCTCAAGAATTAATGCAAAGATTTTCATCAAACTACTAGAAAAAGGATAAAGGAAAATAACAAGAGGATAAAAAAAATAATAATAATACAGAGGGTTTATTAAGGAAAAAAACAAGATATCGTCGGAATCCAGATAGATATTTCACTGTTAGTGAAACGAGATTGGCCAATCAAGAGTTTGATCTTTTGTGAACTTTTTGCAAACTGTTTTTAAAAATATATGCTTTTTATTGCTCTATCTCATATGTATACTATACGGATTCCTGTCGTAACGCTATCGATTTCCAAATTATTCTCCATTCAGTGAGATAAGACTCATAAAGTCCAATATTTAAACTAGATACGATACGCGGAATATACGTATACATTAAATATACGTATTCTTAAATATACGTTTAACCGATACGCCCTTATACGTATCCGGATACGTTTAAACGTATATTTTAAGGTATCCGTATAGCAGAAAAACATATTATACAGATTTACGTATATCGTTTAAAAGTATAGCTGCTTGCTATACATATTCCATCGCGAGCACTAATATTTATACTATTAATTTTGTTTACATTTTGAAACAAAAAGAATAAAATACATTTAAACTAGAAAAAGAAACTATTAATAAAAAATAAATTAATTAATTACATTAAAAATTTCCATACCCAAAACTTTCTTAAAACTTCCGGTAATTAAAAAAAAAAATTCTTTCTCATAAACCTCGGCTTATTCCCGGAATTAAACCCTGTTTTCTCCACCCTTTGTAACTCTAGCACTCAGATTGGAAGGCAATGTTCTACATGGATAAGTGTACAGCGTATTTGTATTACAAGTGCATACGTGATTAAATCCTAACAGTTACACAATGGAACAACAAGCTTATGTTGAATTAAACATTCATTTTCGATTATTGTATCAAGTAGATAAAACAAGCTCTTTTCAAAGGTGATTTTCCGATGTTAATTTCAGTTTGTTTACTCTGAATTTTTGCATGCATAAAAATCGAAAATATATCTAATTTTAAAAGTTTAATATAAAACATGAGATAAACTGTCATTATGTTTCATCACAATATTCAATAAATTATCTTTTAAATTTTATTTCAAACACTAGAGTAGAATAGAATTGTGACGAAAGTTTAAGCACAAAATCGTTTTTATGTAAACTTTTCAAATTGGTGTAAGTCATGGAGGAAAGAGATAGATGGAGGTGCAGTATGCTGTAAAATAGGTTTGCAATAGAATGCGTGTTATCGCACAAATTTAAATACCCTTAAATTTAGCCCAAACAAAATAATCACGTAGAAAATGACTAATTTTTTTACATCAACCTTGCATTTTTTTTTTATCTAAATGAAAATGATTTGTTTATAGAATTATAAAATAACATTTCATTATATTATGAATTAATTGTATTACTAAAACTTTTCTTCTTTTTGTGCTAAAGCACGTAGCTGTGTTTGGGCTTAATGTAGCCGTTTTTAGGGTTACATTTTTGGCACCACCCCTAGCGACCATATTTCATTTCTATTCTTTCTTTTTACTCTATGGATGTAAGCGTTTGCGTACGCAATTGGTACATAAGAAGCAATGAGTTGTTGTTTTTGAGTCAGTACAAACTACCTAATTTGGAAGAATTTTCAAAAGAAGAGGTGATAAATACCTGCAGTAAACAAATTGGGTAGATATCTGCAGCCATTACTATGGCTATCACACCGTGCTACTCGTCGGAACCACCCCAGTTCCCCATGCCTTAGCAGGAATCCTATTTTGGCCATCTTTCAGGTTTACAGGAGAATTGCAAGTGCAATAAAAAGATCAAAATGAAGTATATGCATCAAGTTTTGGGTCGTGGTATCAAGCGAAAATTCCATTCAGGAAAGCTACGAATGACTAACTTTGTAGGAAGACCGCCGCATCAGAAACTTTTCTTCAACTGATAATTACTTTCTTTCGCAAATAAAATATGCAGTTAGAGAACAAATACCAAAAAAAAAAAAAAACTTAGAAGTGTTTTGGAGTTGGAATGCATCAAAAACCGTAAAATGTCTTTGTTACCATGTTTGAAACGGCACCATAAAAAAGCTAGATTACAGTGGACCAATGAGCATATGTCATTTGGTGATAAATGGCTGAATGTCATATCTGTGGTTTTCGGTAATAACCAAGTAAGGCACATTTTTAAAAAAATGTGCTAATTGAGATAATTTGGGAAAATGTAACTTTAAAAGAGTACTTTTATCTGTCATAGTACCGAAAAATGAAAATCAAATACTTCCTGTCATAGGGCAACTATAAATTTTATTTGAAAATTGAATTTTTTTTTAATTCGTTCTCAATTATTAAAAATCTTTTTTATATAACTATTCTGGCAAAAAAAGGGTTCTTATGTCTTAATTGAATGTAGTGAAAATTATTAAGTTCTAATGTATTTTATAAAAGTAATGATAAAAAAACATTTGAAAACTTTAAACGTTAATTGCTCAAAATATTAAAAATGTGCTTACCTGGTTATTACGGGAAGCCACAGATATATTTAATGATGACAAAAATGGAATCTTGATGGTGCTGATGTGTTTAAATACTATTGGCATGATCTTCGGAAAGAATCCAGAAGTATATTTAGCCAACAACATGGTGGTGGTAGTGTAATTGTATGGGAGACTATTTCTTTCAAAGATCAAACAATTCTAGCATTCATCAGTGGTCGTGAAAATTCTGAAAACTATCAAGAGACATTTGCGAATCATTTGCTCTATGTTGCCGAGGTTTGGGGGAGAAAAATGGTTTTTGCAACATTATAATGCTTTGATCCATATCTGAAACTCAATTTCAACATGGTTTAAATCGAAAAAAATACCTGTTTTAAAATAGCCATCTAAAAGTTTTGATTAAAAACCTTATGTGATGTATTCTCACTCATGCAGTTTATCCAAATGGAAAGCAGGTTCTTCAGTTAAAGATCTGAAAGATTCCATTGAGAACACGTGGTTTAAAATTGAACCAGAAACAATATGGAACCCCATATTATCGATTAAAGGCCGTATGTTTAAAGAAATTCATCAAAATGGAGCAATAATAAGGTATTATTATTATTTTTTACTTCTTGTTCCATTAAAGACTAAAGAAGTAATGTGCTTAAACTTTTGCTGCACTAGTTTTTGTTCTTTTGATAGATTCTATCATTCGAGATAAATTTTATAGCTCAAATCTGTTAAATATCTTTTAAAATCTGCAATTTGTAGGTCATATAAAAAGTACAGTAACTTTAAGTCAATAATAAAAATTTATTATGAAATTTTATGATGTGCTTAAATTTTTGGCAAGCACTGTAGCATCAATTCTATAGCACCTAAATGACAGCTGTCGGTTAAATATATATTGCACTGATCGTTCGAAACAACCGTGGCTTTCATAAGTTGAACAAAGAGAATGACAGTGGGTAGTTAATTGGCTTAAAAGGAGATAGAGAAAAAGGGGTTGATCAAGATGAAAAAGGAGATGATGGAAAAAAAGGGGTAGCATTACATTATGGTTTAAAATATTTCAGTGATCACCAGCGGTCAGAATGCATCCGATTTGTTTTAGGCTAAATGGCTAAATACATGCTGATAATACTTTTGTTTCTTTTTTTGAAACTACCTTCCAAATTAGATGTGGAATTTTGAAAAGAAACAAATTTTTCAAAAATTCAAAAGTTAGATTTCCTTTTAAAACTTTAGGAAATTTGGGACAAGAGTTAAAAAACTAAGTTATGCTTCATCATACTTTTTAAATAATTAGGAATTTCTAGAAGGTTAGTATAGTATAACTTTTACTACTGAATTTCATTTATGATAGCAGTATATGAGTCTTAAATTATTAACTTAAATAGAAAAAAATAGCAAATTAATGCATATGAAAAAAGTAAATGAAGAAAAAAAATAACATACTTAAGTGGATACATCCTGAGACTCTTGTCCATCCCAGGACAATAACACAGAAATGCTGCTAAGACAGTTTCAAATACTAAACCAAAATTTAAGACATGATTCCTGAAAAAGTAAATTTCATAAGTTATGGTCATCATAAAAATGTCATCAATTTACTTACAAATTAAAAACAGAAAATACCTCATTCCCTGATGAAGTATAGAATTTCTTCTTGTTTTACAAATGATTAAATCAGCCCACTGTACAATGACTATTGATACAAAAAAGGCTGTGTGGCAAGTATATTCAAGAGTTTTTCTGTTTTTGAATGTCTAAATAGGAAAAATAAACAGTTTAATCAAAGGCCAATATAGAAATAAAATATTTCAACAACAGCAAATGAAAAATTAATCTTTACAAATTGTAAAATAACTTTTAATAATTTAATATTTTTCAGAAATTTCCACGTACAAATAAAAGACATTTTTAAAATATTGTTACGAATTTTGTAAATAGTTAGTGTTTGTACTGTAAAATGATGTAAATAATCTTAATAAGCTCCATTTCTTTACTAATATTAGTTTTTGTTACATTGTCTCTGTTATCAAGTAAACTTGTCTATTATTTTCAGTGTATGTCTACGGCAGATTAACGAAACATTAGAGATATCGCCAAGTTGGCGTCACTTTTGGCGACTTAGGAGCTCCTTTCGAACGAATTGCTTTAGACATCCTGGGTGCACTTCCTAGAACATCTGATGGCAATAAGTACATCCTCGTTGTCATGGACTACTTCACTAAGTGGCCTGAAGCATATGCCATTCCTAATCAAGAGGCGGTAACCGTAGCAGACATACTGATTCAACACTGGGTTTCCAGATACGGAGTTCCTCTTCAAATCCATTCCGATCAAGGAAGAAATTTTGATTCGGCTGTGTTCAAGGAAATGTGTGAACTACTCGGCATGGACAAAACTCGAACAACACCTCTACACCCTCAATCGGACGGCATGGTGCAGCGTTTCAATCGTACCATCCTAAATAGCCTCTCCCTCCTGGTGTCTAAAGATCAACAGGACTGGGACAAGAAATTACCTCTGTTCCTGCTTGCCTACAGGAGTGCTGCTCATGAGGCCACTGGTTATTCCCCTTCTCAAATGCTCTTTGGTCGTGATCTTCGTCTACCTGCGGATCTTTTGTTTGGCCGTCCTCCTGATGCTCCTTCATCGCCTGAGGAATATGTCGATGAACTCCAGGCGCGGATTGAGGAGATTCATTGCCTAGCGAGGAACCGAATCGGACTGGCATCGGAAAAGATGAAGACACGGTACGACACAAAGGCAACAGGACATGAGTTCAACGAAGGTGACAAAGTTTGGTTGTGGAATCCGATACTTCGTAAGGGACTGTCACCAAAATTACAAAGAAACTGGGACGGTCCTTACACAGTCGCAACAGGCTGAATGACGTCGTCGTACGCATACGAAAATCGCCACACACCAAACCCAAGGTCGTACATTATAACCGGCTAGCCCCTTATTTTGGCCAAAGTGATTAAAAATTCAAAACTGGAATTTCAGACCATGGTCATGAAAGTCATTTTTTGTAAATATGTAAATAGTAATTAGTTCTTATTTATGTAAATTTTATTATTATTGTTATTATTTATTTATTTATTTGTTTATTTATTTTAAGTGTTTTCCTCTAACTCAAGGATTGCACTGCCCGGGACGTGCAGTCTTTGAGGAGGGGATAGTGTTACGAATTTTGTAAATAGTTTGTGTTTGTACTGTAAAATGATGTAAATAATCTTATTAAGCTCCATTTCTTTACTAATATTAGTTTTTGTTACATTGTCTCTGTTATCAAGCAAACTTGTCTATTATTTTCAGTGTATGTCTACGGCAGATTAACGAAACATTAGAGATATCGCCAAGTTGGCGTCACTTTTGGCGACTAATTTTGGTCGCCAAATTTGGCGATATATCGCCAAGTTGGCGACAAACTTGGCGATTGTTGGCGATGGTAACCCTTCCCTATTTATGATAACCCCCCCCCCTTAGGTCTACTGATACATTGAATGTTGTTCCGTGGTTTTCCGGTTTTTTCTAGAAGGTTGTAGAAACTTCGCCGCATGCTGCGAATCTATATAAGGAGAGCGATACGAGCTGCTGTGGTCATTATTTACCAGTCAGTCATTGAGTGAACAAGGCGTAAGTAAGTTTGCTTGATAACAGAGACAATGTAACAAAAACTAATATTAGTAAAGAAATGTAGCTTAATAAGATTATTTACATCATTTTACAGTACAAACACTAACTATTTACAAAATTCGTAACACTACCCCCTCCTCAAAGACTGCACGTCCCGGGCAGTGCAATCCTTGAGTTAGAGGAAAACACTTAAAATAAATAAACAAATAAATAAGTAAATAAATAAATAATAACAATAATAATAAAATTTACATAAATAAGAACTAATTACTATTTACATATTTACAAAACGTCGCCAAATTTGGCGATATATCGCCAAGTTGGCGACAAACTTGGCGATGGTAACCCTTCCTATTTATGATACCCCCCCCCCCCTTAGGTCTACTGATACATTGAATGTTGTTCCGTGGTTTTCCGGTTTTTTCTAGAAGGTTGTAGAAACTTCGCTGCATGCTGCGAACCTATATAAGGAGAGCGATACGAGCTGCTGTGGTCATTATTTACCAGTCAGTCATTGAGTGAACAAGGCGTAAGCAAGTTTGCTTGAGTTTCATCTATGTTGTTTTGAATGTTATTAAGTGTTGAGACGTTGTATAAAGAGTCTTTGGGGTCTAAAGCTGTAATTGTACGATAGATTTGAGCAGTTATTTTTGAATATCCAGTAATATTTGTGAGTTTCGAAGACTCTGTTGTTCTGAAGTCTGTAAATAAATTATTTTCTACTTTTCTAAGAGCAAGAGTTTGAAGTTGTCTAACCATAAGATCAAAAGAACCCAATATACGATACAATTTTTGGTGTCAGGAGTCGGGATCTTATGGCGAAAACACGAACAATGGACGTACAACTGAAAGAACTGTTAGAAGCTATTAACGGATTAAGAACAGAGCTGACCAATAAAATTGATAAAGGCCAAGAAGAATTGGCGGACAAAATGAATAAAAACGAAGAAAGAATGGAACAGTTGACAAATAAAATTGATAAAGGCCAAGAAGAGTTGGCGGAAAAGATGAATAAAGGCCAAGAAGAGCTGGCGGAAAAGATGAATAAAGGCCAAGAAGAGTTGGCGAATAAAATCGACAAAGTCCAAGAAGATGTGACTGAAGAAATGAAAAGAAGCCAAGAGAGAATGGAAGAAAACTTTGGAAGAAAAGTTCTCATCGGTAGAGAGAAGAATAGATTCGGTAGAAGAGAAAATTCAGAATGAAGTTAGTAATGTTGAACAGAAAATGGAAAGGAAAATGGCGGAAGTAGAAGAGAAAATTCAGAAAGAAGTTCGTAACGTTGAAGAGAAAATCAGTAACGTTGAAGAGAAAATACTAGGTGAAGTAGATGAAAAGCTAAATAAAAAAGTACAAGATCTTGAGAATAAACTTTCAGCGTCTAGTGGTAATTATGAAGAATTTAGGAATCCGTCTGCTTCTCCCGTGCACATTAAGCTGTCGACATACGATGGAAAGAGTTCCTGGCAAGTTTACAAGACCCAATTCACCATTGTAGCTGAAGCGAACAAATGGAGTGACGAGGTGAAAGCTTGTCAACTGGCAGCATCTTTAAGAGGAGAAGCCGCCGACGTGCTGCAAACATTGCCCGATATGACGCAACTCAATTTTGAGACTCTAAGTTGTGCACTTGAAATGAGATTCGGCGAAAAATTCTTCAAGGATTATACGAGAATACAAATGAAGAGCCGCCATCAAAAATCGAGTGAAACCCTTCAAGAGTTTGCCTCGGAAATTGAACGGCTTGCAAATTTAGCATTCATTGACTGTCCAACAAATGTACGGGAAATGCTCTCGCTGCAATATTTTGTAGACGGAATAAAAGATCCAGAAGTGCAGAGAGCGGTACGAATGGCAGATGTACAGGATTTAAAGGCTGCACTACTATATGCCTTAAAGTTGGAAGCAGCTACACAAGCCAGCCGAAGAGATCGTCATTCAGTCCGAGGGGCAACGGTGAACAAAAGCTCAGACACTGAGATCGACTTCTTGAAAGAAATTAGGAAATTAAATCAAAAGATTGAAGCTTTAAAATATGGAAGAACAAGCGCAAGAAGACAGAATCTCACGTGCTGGGGATGCGGTGATACAGGACATCTCCGAAGAAATTGCCCCAAAATCCACGAACGTGAGATAAATTCAAACAGTCAGCAGGGAAACTAAATTTTGGCCATCTCGCGGGGCGGAGGTTGCCAGAGAATGAAAAGCCCCACCTGAAGATCCTCCAGATATCAAAAATGAGTGGCGGTGATAATGCATTATATGTGATAGGCTTTATTAACGGAATTCAATGCCGTATGATTGCCGATACAGGAGCCAATGTGACAATAATAAGAGAAGATTTGGCTAGAAAACTGAAATGTAAATTCATCTGGACTCCACCATGCGTTACCCTGCAAACTGTGACGGGAGACAAGATAGGCATATATGGAAAGGCAAATTTAACCATCGACTTTGGTGGAACGAAGTATTACCATACGGCATATGTGGCTGACATAACAGATCCTTGCTTAATCGGGCTAGATTTTCTGAAGAAGTTTGACTTCAAACTTGATTTCAAAAATAACAATCTGCTCTCGAAATTTGAAGAAATCAGTCTTTTTGGATTAAATAACGAAATTGAATGTAAACAAGCAGTAATAGCCAAAGAAGACATCAATCTAGATCCAAGAACAGAATTTTTAGTTCCAGCTGTAATTAAAAATAAAACTAATTACCGATTTGGCCATATAGATTATCCAGAAGACAATAGTAAACAAGCAGGAGTATTGGTGGCTTCTTCTGTAGTAGACCTCTCGAAAAAGACCATTCCAGTCAGAATTGCTAACATCAGTGATAAGACGAGCACTATCAAGAAAGGAGAGGTGATAGCGTCATGTGCTCCTGTGACGTGCATAAGTCAAAATTCCAGTCACTCTGAGAAATCTTCAGATAATTTAGTCAAGGATTTGTTACAAAATACAGACTTAGATCCAATACAGATGGAAGCTGCGGAAAATTTAATTAGAGAATTCCAAAGTTTTTTCCCAAACATCTGAAGACTTTGGACGAACTAAAATGGCACAACACCGAATTGACACGGGAGATCACTCTCCTATTAAACAGCACCCTAGACGATTACCTTTTGCCAAGCAAGAAGAGGTGCAGAATTTAATTAAAGATATGGAAGAAAATGACGTCATCGAACCATCAACAAGTCCATGGGCGTCTCCCATTGTATTAGTAAGAAAGAAGGATGGTTCTACAAGATTTTGTGTAGACTACCGCCGACTGAATGACGTCACCAAAAAGGATAGTTACCCTCTGCCAAGGATTGACGACACTCTTGACACAGTTGCGGGCAACACTTGGTTCTCGACTTTAGACCTGAAGAGTGGTTACTGGCAGGTAGAGATCCATCCCGACGACCGCGAGAAGACTGCCTTTACAACGGGACAAGGATTATGGCAGTTCAAGGTAATGCCTTTTGGTCTATGTAACGCACCTGCAACTTTTGAACGCCTTATGGAAACGGTTCTTCGGGGACTGTCATATGAGGCATATCTTGTTTATTTAGACGATATCATAATCATAGGAAAATCTTTTGATGAACATCTGAACAACCTCAGGCGGGTGCTACAAAAATTAAAGGAAGCTAATTTGAAGTTAAGCCCTTCGAAGTGCAGTTTGTTTCGTAATGAAGTCGCCTACCTTGGACACATCATTTCGGCGGAAGGAGTTAGGACCGATCCGGAGAAGATATCGGCCGTGAAAAATTGGAATCGTCCAGCAGATGTTCACCAGCTTCGAAGTTTTCTAGGATTATGCACCTATTACAGAAAATTCGTCAAAGGCTTCTCGATGATTGCAAGACCACTTCATAAATTAACAGAAGCCAATCAAAAATTTATGTGGACACAGGAATGTGACGCTGCTTTCGAAAAGCTTAAGGAGGCCTTGACATCCACTCCAATTCTGTCGTATCCTCAAATCGATAAACAGTTTATACTTGATACGGATGCAAGCAACGAAAGCATTGGCGCTGTACTGTCCCAGGAAATCGACGGCCAGGAGCGTGTTATCGCCTATTTCAGCAAGTGCTTGTCAAAGGCCGAGCGAAACTACTGCGTAACAAGAAAAGAGCTTCTTGCTGTAGTGAAAGCCATAGACCACTTTCATCACTATCTTTACGGTCGAAAGTTCCTGATCCGAACTGATCATGCTTCTCTAACTTGGCTATTGAATTTTAAGAACCCTGAAGGCCAGATAGCCAGGTGGATACAAAAGCTTCAAGAGTACGATATGGAGATACGCCATCGAAAAGGCTCATCACATGGAAATGCAGATGCTCTCTCAAGAAGACCCTGCTCAGAGAATTGTAGATACTGCGACCGGGTTGAGAAGAAATTTAATGTCAAAGGTCCTATAGTAAGACAAGTTACAACTGGGTCTACATCATCGTAAGATCCGTGGAGTGACGAGAGCCTGCGTAAAGATCAACTTGCTGATCCTGAAATTAAGCCAATTCTAGAGCTGAAAGAGGAGTCCAACAGGAAGCCCAGCTGGCAAGACATGGCCCATTACCATCCTACGACTAAACGTTATTGGGCTCTCTGGGATTCCTTACATTTGAAGAACGGCATCTTGTACCGAAAATGGGAGTCTGACGATGGAAAGACATGTAGATGGCAACTACTACTCCCTAAGTCGAGAATTTCTATGGTCCTTCAAGAACTGCATGGTAGTCCCACAAGAGGTCATTTTGGTGTAATGAAGATCCTGCAAAAGGTTCGAGAGCGTTTCTACTGGAATAATGTTCGCAGTGACGTGGAGAAGTGGTGTCGAACTTGTGACACCTGTGTAGCACGTAAAGGTCCAAAGAGGCGCACCCGTGGACGATTGCAACGTTATAATGTAGGAGCTCCTTTCGAACGAATTGCTTTAGACATCCTGGGTCCACTTCCTAGAACATCTGATGGCAATAAGTACATCCTCGTTGTCATGGACTACTTCACTAAGTGGCCTGAAGCATATGACATTCCTAATCAAGAGGCGGTAACCGTAGCAGACATACTGATTCAACACTCGGTTTCCAGATACGGAGTTCCTCTTCAAATCCATTCCGATCAAGGAAGAAATTTTGATTCGGCTGTGTTCAAGGAAATGTGTGAACTACTCGGCATGGACAAAACTCGAACAACACCACTACACCCTCAATCGAACGGCATGGTGCAGCGTTTCAATCGTACCATCCTAAATAGCCTCTCCCTCCTGGTGTCTAAAGATCAACAGGACTGGGACAAGAAATTACTTCTGTTCCTGCTTGCCTACAGGAGTGCTGCTCATGAGGCCACTGGTTATTCCCCTTCTCAAATGCTCTTTGGTCGTGATCTTCGTCTACCTGCGGATCTTTTGTTTGGCCGTCCTCCTGATGCTCCTTCATCGCCTGAGGAATATGTCGATGAACTCCAGGCGCGGATTGAGGAGATTCATTGCCTAGCGAGGAACCGAATCGGACTGGCATCGGAAAAGATGAAGACACGGTACGACACAAAGGCAACAGGACATGAGTTCAACGAAGGTGACAAAGTTTGGTTGTGGAATCCGATACGTCGTAAGGGACTGTCGCCAAAATTCCAAAGAAACTGGGACGGTCCTTACACAGTCGTCAACAGGCTGAATGACGTCGTCGTACGCATACGAAAATCGCCACACACCATACCCAAGGTCGTACATTATAACCGGCTAGCCCCTTATTTTGGCCAAAGTGATTAAAAATTCAAAACTGGAATTTCAGACCATGGTCATGAAAGTCACTTTTTGTAAATATGTAAATAGTAATTAGTTCTTATTTATGTAAATTTTATTATTATTGTTATTATTTATTTATTTATTTATTTATTTGTTTATTTATTTTAAGTGTTTTCCTCTAACTCAAGGATTGTACTGCCCGGGACGTGCAGTCTTTGAGGAGGGGGTAGAATCGCCAAGTTTGTCGCCAAATGGGCGACCAAAATTAGTCGCCAAAAGTGACGCTAACTTGGCGATATCTCTAATGTTTCGCTAATCTGCCGTAGACATACACTGAAAATAATAGACAAGTTTGCTTGTTAACAGAGACAATGTAACAAAAACTAATATTAGTAAAGAAATGGAGCTTAATAAGATTATTTACATCATTTTACAGTACAAACACTAACTATTTACAATATTCGTAACACTATCATAGGAATTTCAGATATTTGTAGATATTGGATGGAAATATCAGCTGTTAAATCCTATAATATCTTTGAATTAAGGTGCTCTTGATAGTTGAGCCGACAGCACAAAAACCTATGTTATCAAGTACAAGGGAAAAAAACCTTTATTTTATGGAAGAATAGAAATAGAGGATCTAATGAACCATGTCTTCCGGAAGTGAAATGGAATCGGCATGAGCCAAAAATTAATGCTATCAATGCCTACTCGTTGGTCTATCATTGTGTTTTCTTGCTCCCAGTCCTTTATGTTTTTATACTTTTGATTGAAGGACAAACACAATGATAAATATACGAGTCAACCTCTGGTGATATTAATTTTTGACTTATGCACAACTTCACTTCCGGCAGACAAAGATCATTAGTTTCGCTATTTCCACTCTTGCATAGATTAAAGGTTTTTCCCCTTGTGCTTGATAACATAAGTTTTTGAGCTGTCGGCTCTTGGACTATAAGTAATTGTATTTTTTTATTTAATGTCGCTAACAAATGTTATGCTATAAACTTTTGAAAATATGTTATACCCATTCTTGGTTGTATGAGTCAGTCAGGTCGTTAATGGCAGAAGAATCCCATTCTTTACGGATTCTTAAGAGTCGTTCTGGCCAGAACCCATTTTCACTCATGATTACAAAATATGTGAAGAACCCAGCAGCAGCTTGCATCATGCCAATCTGTCCATAGGACATTGATATTAACCTAGAAAACAGAAACAGTTAAAAGTATAGATACCTTGATAATTAAATTATAATAATACTGGTTGGCATCCAAATTCCCCCTGTAAAAATAATAACTTTTCCTGAAAATTTTAAACACACTAAATTCAAAAATGGCAGTGGAAAAGTTCCATCTCGTACCAATTTTTTTCTTGGTGGTCACCTTAAATTTAAAATAATATACCTTGTCTAAAATATTAATGGTAAAAGCCTATTATTCTTTTACATTTGGATTACAATATAATTTGTTTTTATATTCTATTTTCTAAAAAAAATGTTTATTCTGGCCCGATTTATTATTATTATTACAATTATACAGCTCTTTGAAGATGACCTGGATTATCACATGCGCAATCTCAAATGACCCTCCGTGTTCTACCCACAAAGAGAATTTGCGTAACACCTCTGTTGAGAGAAACATGCAGAGTGCTTTGTTTAAGTTAGTTTACATGATAGCTGCCAATTCTCAGCTTTTTTGTACAGCAAAAATTTAATAGTAATTTTTCCATTATTCAATCGGCAGATTGCGGCGTTTTGAAAAGATAAAATTTACTGTAAAATTTTTGTGGTACAAAAAAACATAAGATACTGGCAGTTATGATATACATTACTACACAAATAATTCAATGCATCATAAAAAACTAGTTTGTGTGTCACTTTTATTAAATGAAAATCTCGAGTTTTTGTAAAAATAACCCAAACGTATTTTGTTTTGTATGCGGCGAGGTGACATTTAAAGACAAAAATAAGTCATTATACTTTATTATTGTGTATTTGGCACGAACAATGTTCTGCACCAGACATTAATTGAAAGGCAAAATTGCATTTATTAAACCTTCACATAAAACATGGACTTGTTAAATAATGTTTAAAAACTTTGAATACAGGCGCTGAAGGATTGAAATAGTACTTGATTACACAACTTTCCATCCATGAACAAAACCTGAATAAATTTAGGTACTTTTGTTGGACCTGAAATAAAACAGCTTTTCATGATCATATTTCCAAAGATAAATTGAATGCTGTTGAGAAAATAGGACTGGATGCTTTTGAAATGTACGCAAAAAATATCAGGAAATAGAAAGTATTGATATTATGAAGAAATTGTAGTTAATCTATACTCCCTTCCTTTAAAGCATTAGAATGCAATCTGTCTTTAAAACTGCACTTTTTGCTGTCTCATTTGGACATTTTCCCTTAATAATAATTGAGTATTTTTGATGAGAGTGGAGAAAAGTTTCACCAGGATTTAGCTAAAATGGAAAAGAGTTACAGTGGAAAATGGAGTACAAATGTGTTAGTAGATTGATGCATACGGAAGAGACCAAAAACGATATAAAAGAAAAAAATATCAACAAAATTACATTTTTCATGATAGATTTTATGCTTTTTTTTACTGAAGTAATAAAAAAAAATATTTTCATTGTTATAAATATTATTATTTAGCATTGCTGATAAAAAAAGTTATTATTTTTTATTTTATATTGTAATTTGTTTTATTTTATATATGTATATCTTAAAAACATAACGTGCTGGAGAAATTTTGATGAGATTTTTAGAAACAGGAAGGTTAAATTGACAAACTCCAGCCTTTTTTTCTAGGGAGGTAAAAAAAAGATTTATTTTACCGATCAGTGTAATTACACTAACTAAAAATACACTCACATGATGAAAAACAATCATTTGTAGAGGAGATGGGAAAGAATCTATATTTGACAGTTTTTTAAGAATAAAATTAATTAAAATTTGAGAAACACAACAAACAATATCAAAGAAATTTTGTTTAAATGAATACACGGAATGCATATTTGCTCTACCACAAATACAAATAAATCTGCCACTTAGGATAACAATGACAACTTTAGTGCTGATTCATTACTATATTAATCTGCAATTACTAGGAGAAAAAAATAAGTTTCTGGTTTCCCAATGGATGGCGCTCATGACACATGTAGACGGCTTGCGTGTCTCAAGTTATGTTTTTTTAATAGCTTGGACATCAATTAACAATATACACTGTCGTAATACCAATACCTATCACAACGCAAAAATATTTTTTCTAGCAACGAAGTTGTCGAGTTTGTGCCAAATAAGCAGCGTTTGTGGGAAGTTTTGCTTTTCTGCTTTGGTCTGAAAAAAATTGCAGCTGAAGGACGATATTTGTTAAGGAGGCTTATGGCGAACATTCATCATCGGAAACTACCTGTGAAATTTGTTTAAATGCTTTAGAAGAGGCAATTTCTCCGGAAAACCAAAACAACTGAGAATGCTGATCTGCAAGCGTTATTAGAGAAGATGATACCAATAAGGGAAGATCAACTTAGGGAGGCATTAAACATGACACGCCAACTTATTTCCAAACGCCTACATGTCATGAAAAAAATTGAAAAGGAAGAAAAACGGGTGCCGCATGAGTTGACTGAAAGACAGATGAAAAATTGAAGAGCCATTATCGAAATTTTGTTTTTGCGGCCGAGAACAAAGTGTTTTCTGCATCGAATTGTTATTGGCGAGGAAAAGTAGATATATTTCGAGAATCCCAAATGCAAAAAATTGTGACGTTTACCTAGCGGAGCATCCACATTGAACGCAACTACCTTGAAACGAAGACAATTCCCAGCGTTTGGCGGGACCAGGAAGGAATCGTGTACTATGAGCTGCTGAAACCAGGCGAAACTAATAATGGACATCTCTACCGACAGCAACTAATTAAATTGAACCATACATTGCTCGAATAACGGCCAGAATGAGACATGAGACACAAACGAGTGATATCGGAGCAGGACAACGTTCCGTGCTATCACAATTCTGTTGTTCAGGACACAACCAAAACGCTGAAAAAGGATCTGCTACCGCACCCGCTATATTTGCCAGACCTGAAACTTTCCGATTATTACTTATTCTGGTGGATGGCGCATGGCTTAGCTGGGATACAAAAAATACTGGGATACACATCGGTTCAAAGTCACGATAGTCAAGACGTTTTATTATCACGATATTCATGTATTATCAGAAAGATGATAAAAATTGTGTAGCTAGAGAGGGACAATGCTTTCAGTAAACCATTTTTTGTATTTCTCTGGATATTTTCCATTTTTCATAGATACCCCCCCCCCCCAAAAAAAAAAAAAAAAAAAAAAAAAAAAAAAAAAAACTTAATTGCGCATTTAGATATGTTTACGTAAAGGAATAAAAAGTATAACGGCATATTTTAAAGTGCCAATAAATAAATAAATAAATAAAAAACTTAGTTGTGCACCTAGTATATGTTTACATAAAGAAATAAAAAATATACCGCAATATTTTAAAATTACAAACTGTAATTAAAGTAACACTTATGTTTTTTTAAATAACATTCAGCTAGATTAATTAGAAGAATAAGACATTATTTATATGTTTTTTTTTCTTTTAGAATAACAGTGGAATACAAAAATATGTAGAAAAATTCTATTGTATTGTGGTAGAAGTAAAGTATTCGGTAATTGAAAGAGACATATGTTCATCCTATCTGCTATATATTTTGAAAAAAAAAATTAAAGCAGACGTTCTTTATTTTCTTTTGTAATTTTTTAGAGAGGGCATAAAGAGAGGGCATTTTTCATTCTTTTGCGTATTTTAAAGTAGAGTATGTTTCTTTAATAAGCTAGCACATACTAGCAATTTTGTGAAATAGTACCAAAACCCCCAAAAGAATATGTAGTAAATGTAGTATATACATGTAAGTAAGGGATTGATACAAAGTAAGAAACCTTAAAAATTGGAAATGCAAAATATCGACTGACATCACAACTGATGCAAATGAAAATCGAACGACATAAGAATGGCATATTACTTTTATTTTTTGAAACGTACAATGATGTACAAAATTAAGAGAATTTGCATATTTGTCGAATTCCATGAAAAATACTGAATAAAATGTAAAACTAATTCTTCTTCGAAAGAACGATGGAAGTCTTTAGTGTCAAATATATAAGCGTATACGTATGTATGGGCGGAGTAAATGGAGGAATAAGCTTTATAAGCGAGCGTGGCAATTTTCACGTTTTCTTTACTAGCACACCTCGCCAAACATTTTAAAGTTTTTTTTTTTCAAAATTTGGTGAAATTTAAAAGAAAACAGTAAATATGAGTAACCACCCACGTTTGGGTAGTGGAATGAAGTAGCAAATCACTGAAAGACTGGAGAAAGGACGTTGTCAAGTGCCGAATCCCAGGGACTTCAATTTAACGCCTATCATCATGTTCTGTATATGGAAACAGTTTAAAGACATTGAATCCACAGTAAAATAGCCTGAACCAAAAAAAAAAAAATAATAAAACAAATCAAAACTTTTTTAGAAGTGTAGGATATTTGCATCAAAAGTGGAAAGAACACAATGTTGATGGCAGTAAATCTACAACACTAAGACGTCTTTATAAACTTGGATTTCAATCTTGTGTACTAAAGATACATGATTGATCCTCATGATCTCATGACTGTTAAACAGAAAAGGGAGAGAATGAAGGAGGTGCAGAATAAAACTTTATGGGACTTGGGGGATTGGAAAATGATATTATTTAGTGAAGAGAGTGTATTTTGATTAATAAATGGTGATAAAAAAATATGTGTATGGCGAATAAAGCAAGAAGCTTACAACAAGCATTACATGAAACGAACAATGAAATTTGCAGCCAGTATATTAATATGGGCTTGCATGACTGAAAATGATCCCTGAAGGAATGTATCGTTGACAAAAAAGATTAATTCTGAGAAATATCAAAAAAATATTTGAGGATTTCATGATACCATCTTCTGAAGATCTTTTATGATCCAATATGAGTTAAGACCTTCATATAGGGCCACCAAAAACCGGCTTAGCCTAAACCAGATAAACGAACTTCCTTTGCCGGCTAATATACTGGATTTAAATCCATAAGAGAATTTGCGAAGAATAATGAAGAAAATACTGCAAGATATTGTGGATAAAAAACTAAGTTGAGCTTCTTTCTATCCTAAATTCGACTTCTTGATATTTGTTATGTCTGAGCAAAAAATAATTGTGAACCACTTATAGCTAGCATGGCAAAGCGAGTTCGCGCTATTATAAAATGTAAAGGTGATCATACAAAATATTAAAGGATAACTAATTTACATTTTTTTCTAAACTAGTGTTATTTACAATGTATTATTCTAATATTTTAAACAGCGTAAATTGTAATTCTGATATTTTGATTTTTTTCCTAAGTATGAATAATTATTTTGTTTTTGTATTATTTTCCTGAAATTTTTATACTAAAAGATTCTGCAAATTATGTGGATTATCAAAATATTTATTTTATATTACTTTATGTATAAACAATACATTAAAAAAAATCACAATTTTTTTTTAAATTTTAATTTTTTGACTTGGAGCTGCATAGTTAATTTTCAGTATCTATATTAATGTTACAAACAAATGAAGGCATATGGATCATTAGTTAACTTTTACCTCTTCTTCAAGTTTTTGACATCGCTTTTTACTAGATTTGTGTATTATTCTGCAATTGTGATGTCACATGCATACTTTTCAATAGATGTTTTTTACGAGTCGATGTGAAATTAAATGTGATAAATGTGTGGTCCATTAAATGTGAAATTCTTCAGCAGATGCAAATGACGTCATTTTATACAAAAGAAAGTATTTTAAGTTTTAAAACGGATATAATAGTCTAAGATCCGGCTGCAGAATCAGTGTACTCATCGAGTGTTTGTTGAAAACCAAATTTTTACACATATTTATGATTAGGAGAATTTATATCTACCAGGTTGCCTATCAAAATGTGGCCGCTAGTATTTTAAATTAAATTATTAATAATTCATAATCCGTAAGAAATTTCACTGACTTGTTTTTTCAATAAAATGTCGTCTACTTTACGGCAACATCTATAAAGACTCTGAAAAATCATGGTTGCCGTTGCGCACCTGGCCGCACCTCTTCGCAGCCAGGTATACACAGGTATGATTTTGTTACATTTATACACCCACAAAGTACATTCATAATTTATATATCAAATTAAAGCTAATTTTTTTCTGTTAATTATTATATACGGTTGCCTAATTAAATCTGGCCGCAAATAAGGGTTGCTGGCTGTTAAATATAGTAAATAAAAGCGGTGGAGTGACGCTGCAGAATCGTTTGTTTCATATGCTTTTACGCTTCGATTTAGCGTTGCAAAGGTTAGAAAAAAGCCGGTTTAAACCCGGGAATAAACCAGGATTTTAGGAATAAACCTGGAAAAAACCCGGGATTTTTAGGAATAATTCGGTTTTTTGGGAATAAACCCGGGAATAAACCTAGTCTATTGGAAATAAACGCGGGAATAAACCGACTTTTTGCAACTCTACTTCGAATACTTTTTAAAGAAAAAACTTTCTATGTTCAATTTATTTAAATAAGTTTAGTTTAAGTAATTTCAGTTTTGCATTTTTACTTTACTTTAAGTGTAATTTTGTCATATACGTTTATATGTACTTATAACAAAATGAAACTAATATATTTTATCATTTAAAACACAATTTAAATTGATTAAAATTGTTCCAAATTGAAAAATACACTGTTAAAAATCTCCTGCATTTTGTTGCAACGCACTTCCTTGCTTGTATAGAAAACGGTTACTTGGCCGTGAAATGGAGCTTTCTCATTGGTTGGAATAGAGATATTATATACAAGCGAGGGAGTGCGTTGCAACAAAATGCAGCAGATTTTTAACAGTGTATGAAACAAACGATTCTGCAGCGTCACTCCACCGCTTTTATTTACTATCTTTAACAGCCAGCAACCCTTATTTGCGGCCAGATTTAATTAGGCAACCGTATATAATAATAAACAAAAAAGAATTAGCTTTAATTTGATATATAAATTATGAATGTACGTTGTGGGTGTATAAATGTAACAAAATCATACCTGTGTATACCTGGCTGCGAAGAGGTGCGGCCAGGTGCGCAACGGCAACCATGATTTTTCAGAGTCTTTATAGATGTTGCCGTAAAGTAGACGACATTTTATTGAAAAAACAAGTCAGTGAAATTTCTTACGGATTATGAATTATTAATAATTTAATTAAAAATACTAGCGGCCACATTTTGATAGGCAACCTGGTAGATATAAATTCTCCTAATCATAAATATGTGTAAAAATTTGGTTTTCAGCAAACACTCGATGAGTTCACTGATTCTGCAGCCGGATCTCGTACTATAAGTTTTGTTGCAGTGCATTATTTTCACACCAGCGTTTTTGAAATATACTTCGGAGCTATGGAACGAAAGTATTTTGAATATGTGGCGTATTAAAAATTGAATACTTTTTACACTATTTCGAGAACCCATTTTTTTTCTAGTGAAAAAAAATAGCACTTGCATAGTGACATTGAAAATTGATAGAACACCTTAAAAAATTTAGAGTCCGAAGCAACAACATGAAGACTAGCAGAGAATACATTTTATCATCAAATTATAAACCCATAACTTACCGTTCATTCACTAACTTGTCCGTTCGAGGATTTCTTGGTTCTCTTTTCATGATGTCACTTTCAGCTTTTTCATATGCAAGAGAAATAGCAGGAACCTGTAAAAATTTTGAAATATCGAAATTAATAAAGACTACTAAGAAATGGATTTATGGATGTCGTAATCCATTAGTTAATCAGAACTATTCCAGTAAAGAAAAGAACAAGGAAATAAACAATACAAAATACTTGCTAAAAAGAATAAAAAGAAGGAGAGAGAAAATCATTTCAGAAACTCAAAGTTGGAACCACATGTGTGACACACACATACAAAAAAAAAAAAAAAAAAAAAAAAAAAAAAAACTAGTCGTTGGGGGCCACCGTAATACTTACTCCTCATGGATATGTATATGAAAATAAAACATATGAAAACTATTTATACAATGCAATGCAACTCCAAAACAAAATTTAAATATTGTTAATATACATAGTAATGCTCCATTCATGAATTGCTGATGTACCAATTTCGACAAATTATATAAAGTGCCAAAATACTCAAATACTACCGAACTGCATAAAAGAAACATCCTTATAACTCCAATAATAATAATATAATAATAATAACAGTTTACTGCGTTGGATTAAGCGTCTCATTTTCAATTGAAATATACCTCTGAATTGAAATTTGAATGAAATACAGGGTCATGAAAAATCGAAGAATGCGGAAAACAGGACTCCAAATATCTCGGCAACTAATAATCCGATCGACTTCGTATTTTATGCAAAATTTGCCGTTGTTTGTTATTTTTATTATTGTGTTTATTATTAAATTTTGTTATTTTATTGCCTTTTACATCCATTCCTTAAAATAAAAAATTCGAAAAATTTTATGTACCTTTCATCAGAACGAATTTTTCAAGAGTCCGAAAAAATAGTTCCGGATAATCGAGATTACTGATAATAAATAGGCTTTGTCCCATTCTCACATACTAAGTACATACAAAATTTCAAGTCTCTATCTCAATTTTTTCGGGATTGGATTAGGATTATTTTTGTCGTCCGATTATCTACGCTAGGGATATAGGACCAGGGGGCAGTGCCCTTCGTGGGGGTCTTTCTAAGGGAACCTAACCCGTATTTACGCAAGTTTCGAAGAAAACCACGAAAATTCCGAACGGTTAGGCCGACAGCCGCGATTGGGTTTGAACCCAGCATCTGCCGTCTACCAGTTGAGAGGTCCGTACCTCTCGGCCACTGGTGGGGCCCAATTTTTTCGGGAGATAGAGCGTTTACAGACAGAAGGACAAATAAACAGACGGACGGCAAAAAAAAAAATTTTCTAAAAATATATTTTTCAGAATCTCCACTATCTAAAACGTGTAAATCCGTCAAAAAAAATTTCGATTTCCAAAGCGATTGCAAGACTTATCCTATACTACGCATGATGGGTAAGTAAAAAGGAATATATCTATCTATATTATAAAGGTCAATCGTATCTGTGGGTAACGCATACGTCATAATGCGAATGGCAACATTTTAAAATTTAAAATGCAATTACGGTTTCGCAATTTTTGCAGCTGCAAGTTTTAAACTTCTAAATAACGTGCATTTTAAATTTTTACATCGTCGTATAGAGAAAATTAGTCGTTGGAGGCCACCTTAATACTTACCCATCATGGATATATATAATCTAACAAATAAAACCTGTGTAAACTATATACAAAATGCATTGCAATTCCAAAACAAAACTTAAACGTACATTTAAATGCTTTTAATATACATAGTAATGCTCTATTAATGAATTGCTGACGAACCGATTTCTACAAAATATATAAAACGCCAAACCACTCAAGTAGTACCGAATTGCGTAAAAGAAACATCCTTATAACTTCAAAAATAATAATCATATTAACTAACAACTTACTGCGTTGGATTAAGTGTCTCATTTTTATTTAAAATACATCTTTGAATTGAAATGTGAATGAAATACAGGGTCGTGAAAAATCGAAGAATGTGGAAAACAGGATTAGACTTTTCGTAGATTGAGTAGATTGAGATCTCGACACCTAACAATACGATTGACTTCGTTTTTTATGCAAAATTTGTATTATTTTATTGCCTTTTATGTCCACTCCTTAAAAGGAAAATTCTCGAAAATTTTTATATACCTTTTATCAGAACGAATTTTTCGACAGTCCGAAAAAAATAGTTCCGGATAATCGAGGTTGCTGATATTCAATAGGCTTCGTCCCATTCTTACATACTAAGTACATCCAAAATTTGAAGTTTCTATCTCAATTTGTTCGGGAAATAGAGCGTTTACAGACAGATAGACGGACGGCAAATTTTTTTTCCTAAAAATTTGTTTTTTGGAATCTCCAGCGTCTGAAACGTGTAATTCCGTCAAAAAAAAAATTTTTTTTTCGATTTTCAAAACGATTGCAAGACTTACCTTATACTACGTATGATGGGTAAGTAAAAATGTACTTTTAAATGCAATTTATTTGAAAATTGTATCTTAATTTATTTATGAAATATTAATTTTTTGTAGTTTTTTTAATACCTTTTTTTCTAATTGCTGCAACAGGAGTATCTTATTAAAAGCAAAAGAGAAAAGGAAAAAAAAAATTACTGTGTCTTTATGTTACCATTTTCTCATTTAAAGAGAAAAAAATTGAAATTTGTGAAGAATATTGTTAGTTATAAAATACGGTGAATTTTGGTTTCATTTACAAAATGTCATTTACACTTAAAAGAATATAAGCAGTTTAGTATCTGTTCAGTTAATAGCATCGAGGCTTCAAGTTTTTAATCAAAATAATTAAATTAAAATGCCCCCTTTTTTTAGGGTGAATACAGATAAGTCACACATGTAAATTTTTATTTAGTGAAAAGGATGTCAAATTCAATTTCAAGGGGAAAAAATTCCGTTAAAAAACAGTATAGTGTACTGGCATCCAGATTACCAGTAATACTTCCGTAAAATCGTCTGTTTTTTTTTTTTTTTTTTTTACACTGTACATTTTATGTCGATGCTACAAATCCAAAAGGGATGCAGGGGCAAATTCGTTCTAAAAATGCGATTTTTGTGTTATTGAAGGGCCTACAAGCATGAAATTTAGCATGGTAATTACTTATCTGTACCTATATTATAAAGAGGAAAAGTTTGATTGCCTTTTTGTTTGTTTGTATGGGCTAATCTCCTGAATCTATTGAACCGATTTCAATAGTAATTTTACCAAAATGATGGTGTTCGTCCGAAATCAAACATAGGCTATATCTTATGTCGATGCCATAAATCCAAAGGGGGTGCAGAAGCAAAAAAACGCTCTAAAAATACAATTTTTGTGTTACTGTATGGACTACAAGCATGAAATTTAGCATGTTAATTACATTTATACCTATATCATACAGCACGATATTGCTGTATAGTAAATCAGCCGCATCTCTAATGTTAAAGTCCAAAGTTTGCCTCTTAATAACTTTGGACCCAATCATCGGATTGCGACGAAATAGAAAAGGCGAAGTGTCCTACTCTAGGGCACAAACTTTACAAAAAATCATCTAGATCCACCGATTAGTTATGGAGGTCCAGAACCACTGTTTTGTCACTTTTCTCTCGTGAAACAAGAAAAAAAAAAAAAAGACAAACAACTTAATTACAACGCGAACCAGAAAACATTCAGCGACGTGTAATAGCTTGTTCAAAAGCTTTTAATTTAGGTATGTGGCTTTTGAAAGACCTGTCAAAAAATATCCAATATTAAGGAAATAGCACCCATTTAAAATTTATACAACGCTATACCTTCCATAATTTAACATTATAGAAATCTCTCCTTTTTACTTTCTAATTCAATTACTTCTTTCGAGTTGTCACCAACTAAAAACAGTTCAATAATTTAAAAACGAAATGATAACACGTGTTTTTCTCTTTATAGATCAATAAAAATTCTGATTCTCCTTATAGATTTTTGAATATCTGAAATTGACATCATTCGAAACAAAAAATACATATTTTTCATAAACATACATATATATAAACTGTAACTAAATCGTGTTAAAAAAACGTCGCACCTTTATTTGAGTGTTTTCGACGTCAAAACAGTTACTACAATACATATATTTCAATTAAAAAAAGGATAATTTAGAAAAGAAAAAATCTTCTATATTTATAAAAATAACGATTTCAAAATGAAGCTATGAAAATGTGTGTAGATACCTATGGTCATAAGAAAATCAGCATAGAAACAGAGAAACTGCAGTGTTACTACCATGTGGGAAGGGTAGGTTCTGTCGCCAAACGTCACCAAGTTTTTGCCAACTTGGCAATATATCGCCAAATCTGGCGCCCAAAATTACTCGCCGAAATTGAAGCCAACTTGGCGTTATTTCCAGTATTTCGCGAAACTAATATGTCTACTAATAACTTTAAACTAATACTAATAATAATTTAGATTTGTTAGTTGAAGATGATTGATAAAGTTCCTGAAAGGATCTGAAAAAGCTATGCAATCACATAAAAAACTGGTGGAACTAGACAGAAAAATAAAGCTCGATCTAAAAAAATGTTAAAGTAAAAATTGGGAAATATTTTTAATCTGTAAATGTGCGTAGAAAAGAAATGGAATCAGATATTCTGTAAAGCTCACGAAATAACCCAAATTTTTGTTACCTGAAAATGTGGACTGAGATTTACTGGTGCCTTATATTCAGAATTATACTATTATCCACTCAAAATGATTACTGAGGAAAGTATAGTCAATAGAATTTATTGTTATGTTGTTTCAAATCAGTTAAGCTCCACAGCGCAAAACGAATATAAACTATGAAGTAATAATTAAAGTATAACATAAATATAACCATGTTGTTGAGGAATTGATGTAGATAAAAATGTCTGAACACAAATATTTAGCATTTGGTTGAATCGTATCTGTTAAGGTTTTGAGTTTATTTGGAGCTTTGATCTTCCACTTATCAAAACCGCTAGAATGGAATTATGTTCACACTTTGTACTGAAGAAACTGTTCTCATACTTCATTACATCAGGCTGTAACATATAGCTATGAGCCCAAATACTTATACTGGCTATCGATGATTGCGATAAGGAGCGAGTTAAAAATGCCTCTTTTTCCCTGATTGATTTTAAGGCACCAGTGAAGCTCAATCCACATTTTCAGCTAACAAAAATTTGGGTTATTTCATGAGCTTTACAGATCATCTGATTCCATTTCTTTTCTACGCACATTTACAGATTTGAAAATATTTCCCAATTTTTACTGTAACATTTTTTTAGATTGAGCTCTAATTTTCTGTTTGATTCCACCAGTTTTTGATATGATTATAAACAGGAAAAGCTTGTTTATTTGTTTGTTTGTAGGGGCTAATCTCCGAAACTACCGAACCGATTTCAAAAATAATGGTACCAAAATGATTATGTTCGCCCGGAATCAAACATAGGCTATATCTTACGCCGATGCCAGAAATCCAAAGTGGGTGCAGACGCAAAATCGATTTTTGCGTTACTGAAGGGACTACAAGCATGGAATTTAACATGGTAATTACTTATAAATTATCTCTGTCATTTCCTTAAAAAGTTCGAAATTTAAAAGGGAGCGATGTACAAAAAAGCGTCCTACACTATTAAAAATCTGCAGGATTTGCTTCATCATCATTTTACAGCTTTGATAAAAATCTGTTACTTGACTGTATAATAAAGCATTCTCTTTGGTCATAATAAAGATAAACTGTAAAAGAGGTAGAGTTTCAATGAAGCAAATGCTGCAGATTTTTTATAAAGTAAACTTTCTGAATGACATTCTGTAAGCAGTCTGAGTACGTATCAAACCAATTTCAAAAGTAAATTGCTGGTGATATAAGCTGATAAAACACAAGAAAGGGAAGCTCCATTTTATGTTGGTGACACTATCAGCAGAGGGTGCATGATCCGAAAATGTTCAAAATGGGGATTTTTATTATACTAAGCAGTCTAGAAACTAGAAATTTGGCATGGTAGCTACTTACAAAATATAAATGTCTTCTAAGAACTGTTGGGAGTAAATTTGAAATTAAAAGTTATGAAGAGAAAGGACGATACGAAAAGCGTTTTAAAAAATCCGTAAATTGCGATTTCTGTGCAAGCTCAGGAAGAAATAAACCGATTATAAAAGGGATAGTTTCGAATTAGTGGTAACACTTTCTGATTCTATATAGATCATTCTCGTGATCCTACATTCGCATAACTCTCTATGTTCTATACCAGTACCACTACCATTTGGGTTAAGCAGAAACAGTAAATGTTCTAAAAATGCCTTTAAAAACTTCTTAAATTACGTTTCTATGGCATATTAGAAAATATCAAACAGATTTCAAAATCAACATTTGCAAATTAATGGTAACCGTCCCTTTTCTAATAAGCATTTTATGGAAATACCTCTACCCTTCGAGATATGGTAGACCCTTAGAAAAGAAACTTAAATTTGACATGATGATTAATTTAAAAATGTAAATACATACGAAGATTGTTTTTAAAAAAGAATAAATACTTCAGATGAATACTGAAAGGAATTTACGAATTGAGCATAAAAGTTTCAAAGTATTTTCTAAATTATCGTTTATTTAAAATTATCCTTAGTTCTTCCTATTATTGTATGTTTTATTTCGGAATAATGCATGTAAGAATGAAATTTAGTCAAACTGTGGCTTAAATGGAAGTTTTTGAATTATTCCTTAATACATTATTACTTCTAATGAAAATCAGGCAGCCAAGTGTCACTTGGCACATTTCAACTATTATGCGAGCAAAGCCGCGGGTTTTGCTACTTTAGTGATAAAATGCAGAGGTCTTCTTACGAAATACGGTTCTAAAATCGATAGGACTGAAATTTGGATACAATTAAACTAAAAGTAGCACTTTTTCCAATTTTAAGGGTTTATTTTTTTCTTTTAAGGATATCTAATGTAATAAAAGAAAAATTCGCATTTGAAACGAATAAAATAAATATATGTAGCAATTATTTTTAATTTTCAATCAATTAAATTATTTAAGAAAAAATTAGATATAAATAAATCGAATAATAAGAGAAATTACTATATTTTACATGTTTCATTGTCCAATCGATTTAATTAAAATATTTTTTGGTATTTTTTGCAATTTTAAGAGGGGTTTATGTATACTAATATAAATATAAATAAACAAAAGAAAATCAACTACAGTTCTTTCACTTATAAAAACCCTCTCCAGATAGCGCTAAAAAATTGTGCCCTCTTCGCAACATTTATCAGAAATTTGTCCTTGGGCTCAATTTCTGATGCCTCAATTAACAAAAACAGCTATGTAAATCTCAGACACCCTTCTATTTGACAACGCAATCAGTTTTAAAAAGTACGAATTTTAACTCTTTAAGAAACATTCCCGTACGCAGGTCAGCTTTCATTTATGTGTAAAATAAATTATAAGGTCAAAAATGTTTTTTTTTTTTTTTTAAATTAAATATTAATATTTTAGTACGAAAAATATGCAATTGTCGGAAACGTATTCCACTCCGCTTCCAGTTTCAATTATTTCGAAAAAATTTTGTTATTTTTATTTGTATCTCCCTATAGAAATAATACATTTATAATCTGTCATATATACACTGAGAAAAAAATGTGATTCCGACATTCAGAATCTAAATTATGGATCTATAGAAAATAGTTCCATATAAATTCATCATCCCTAAAAATTCTTGTTCTCTTTGATAGACAATTCTAAGGACATCTAAGTGAATTAAAGAGCGTTTATCTATATTCTTGTAGTCAAACTTATTTAAAAATCTCTGCAAATCAATGCGAACACAAGAGGTTAACTTTAATAACTATAATTCTACTTTATGAAGCCATTCCAGAAATCAAGCGATAATTTCTCGCTATTAAAACAATTCATTGTCGTTTCGTCATCTTGAAAACAAGAGACTAGTAATTCCAGATCATTTCGTCTATTCAGATTAGTTGTTTACCCTATTCGCATAAGTAAATCTATATTTCTAGTCAAGGAATTCAGAAAATGAATATCTATTCATTCCTGGTGAAGGCGGTATTTTTTTATTTGCTCTCTCAATGTACCTTTCTACCCTCTCCGAAATTTGTACTTCACATCTGCCATTCTACAAACGGCAAAAAAGTTTAAAATCTTTAACAATCTTTAATAATAAATAAATAAATAAATAAAATATAAAATAAATAAATAAATAGCTAAATAAATTTTAAAAATATCTACATTAATTTCTCACAAATTTCTTCCAAGCTTCAAGAGTTTGAGGTTTAAAAATTTTCAGTCGCATTATTTTTTTTCCTGAAATATAATCTGAACTTTACCAGAAGATTTACCGTTTACTTAAAAGGTGAAAATAAATAACATGAATATATTGAGAAACACCGAAATCACTGGCGATACATTTATAAATAATCTAAAAAACTTTGTAAAATCACCATAAAAAAGAAAATTAAACAGGACGCGTTTCGAGCTTCAAAAATACCGCTAGTCATCAGCTAATCCAAACACGTGTCACAAGGGACAGAGTGGAAATAAAAGAGAAACAAAGAGGGAGGAGATTACAAAGAGTGCGACAGGTGGCGCTGCCTGACAGAGCCAAGGAGGAAGAGAAAAGAAAAGATAAAGTTAAAGAAAGAAGGAGGAGTTTACAAAGAGTGCCACAGGAGGCGCTGGCTAAAAGAGCCCAGGTGGAAGAGAAAAATGATGATAAACTAATAAAAGAAAGAAAACAGTGGGAAAATAATAATAATAATAAATAAGTAAATATAAAATAAAATATAATAAAATAAAATAAATGTAAAAATAGTAAATAAAATAAATTAACTAATTAAAAAGTAAAAATTAATAATAATAATAATTAAAAAACTACAAAAGTAATTTCCATGCAGGAAAAAGGGAGGGGGATGATGAGAGATCATTGACAAGAGTATTAGAATTTTTACAAATAAAATAAGCTTCGTGAATATCTAAATGAGAAGGAGAGGCAGGATCAGAAATAATTCTGGCCATGGAAAATTTGAAATAATGACCGGAAGACCAACAGTGAGAAGCAATCGAAGACCTAGATAATTCCTGATTTTTGATATATCTCTGATGTTCATTCAATCTTTTCTTCAACGCTCTTCTGGTCTGACCAATATAACCCAAATTGCAAGAACAAGGAATAAAATAAACACCCCACCGGTTCTCAACAGGAATAGGATCTTTCAAAGACGAGAATTTAATTTTATTCATAGGTTTGAAGATAACTTTAAAATTGAAACGAGAAAGGATTTTAGCAATTTTGAAACAAAGGGGGGAATAAAAAAGTAGAATTATAGAGTTAATATTAGACGAATTATTAGAATCAGTAAGAAGACGTTTAGGCTTATTAAATTTATGCAGAGTTTTGTCAATCAAAGAGGGATTATAACCACGAGTGAGGGCAAGAGATTTGAGGTAACTAATTTCATTATTTAGAGCAGAAGAGTCAGAACAAATCCGAAGTGCTCTATAAACAAAAGTATAAAAGGAAGCCACTTTATACTGTGGAGGATAGTTAGAAAAAGCATGCGGAGGAAGAGATACAGCGAAAGGTTTTCTATAAACAGAGGTAGAGAACCGATCAGGGTGTTTAGTAACCAAGACATCGAGGAAAGGAAGAGAATCGTTCTCTTCGACTTCAAGAGTAAACTGGATGCAAGGATCAACAGAGTTGACAAGAGAAAGGAGATTTTGGAGATCTAGCTCAAAAGGAATTAAGATGAAAGTATCATCAACATACCTACACCAGAAGGGAAAATCATATAAACTGAACAGTCTTTCTTCCACAAAATGCATATAAATATCACATAAAAGAGGAGACAAAGGATTGCCCATGGCCAAACCATCCGTTTGAACATAAAAGGAATTATTAAATTGGAAAGCGGTTTGCCTAACACAAATACTAACTAATTGCAGGATCTCGTCAATCTCGATGGAAGAGTAATGGAATTCGCGTAGCCTTCTTTCCAAACAGTCAATTGCTCCTTGAACAGGGACTTCTTTCTTTAACTTTATCTTTTCTTTTCTCTTCCTCCATGGTTCTGTCAAGCAGCGCCACCTGTCGCACTCTTTGTAATCTCCTCCCTCTTTGTTTCTCTTTTATTTCCACTCTGTCCCTTGTGACACGTGTATGGATTAGCTGATGACGAGCGGTATTTTTGAAGCTCGAAACGCGTCCTGTTTAATTTTCTTTTTTATGGTGATTTTACAAAGTTTTTTAGATTATTTATAAATAATATGAATATTATTAAAACATATATTTTTTTTAACCTCCGAGTATTTTCGACTTGCATCCCAAAGAGAATGCAAATTTGGCCTCCAATTTTAATTCGAAATTTTAACTTAATACTGGACATTTCGAAAGAAGAATTTTTATTTTATATGGTCGTTTAATGTCCCTTATTAAATAAAACATCAAACAATATTCTTTATTTCTGCTATGAACTCTAAATTTCTGAATAAAAATGAAAGCCAAACTAGCAACGCTGAACCACAGCAATCAGGGACACATCAGGGGAAAAATTTTCATCAATGTTGAGTTCATTTGACAACAAAGTGTTCACGAAAGTTTTCTATTCGATGAAGACTGCAGATGTCAGCTGAAAGTGCTCAGAGATTTTTAAAATATGTTAAGTTCCAAAATATTTCGCCAAGAATTTGACAAAATTCAGATGTCAAAATTCAGAAAATTCATTTGTGCCTGATATTTTCGCCTCTTTCAATATTCTGTTATTTGAATTACGCCCCGTATGATAAAGTAATTCTTACTTAAGGGAGACCCGTAAGAAAAACCCCAAAATTTTTATTATTGATTTTAAAGTAATGAATTTTGGTATACTATTTAAGAATCTTCTTGTAAGGAATAATTAGCAAAAAAATTCACTTTTTATTAAAAAGTATATTTTTTATGGGGATTTTTATGATTTTTTTTGTCGAAAAATACACTTTTTAAAATTACTACTCCTCATTCAGTTTTCAATATTTTGGTATTACTAAAATTTCTTAAGTAGTGTTATAGTATATAGAAAAGAACTAAGGAGGGACATTTTTAATTTTCTATTTTAATCGGCTAAAAAAAATTAAATAAAAATACGCATGGTAAATTTCCTTAAATTCGTTATAATTTTCATGTTTACCAATTTATGTAAAATTTTCAGAAATAGTTAAAAAAAATATCTCTCCTTACTTTTGTTGCAATTTTTTTTAAGATTCTAAAAAATAAACACTTTGTTTCTAAATCATTTTACCACTGAGCCTTAGTACTTTGAACTTAGGCAAAATATGAAAAAAGTCATTCTCAGGAAAACACGTTTTAAATGGCCGCTAGTCCTTTAAACTCTATGGTGAGTACAATTTAAAAAGCTCATTTTCTACCTGTTCCAAGTGTCCCAGAGTTCTGAAATTTTGCATGGATATTCGCAAATATGTATTTTATCGTTTTCTGAGAAAAAAAAAATTTTTTGAACTATTGATGATTTTTGGCCGAAAATGGGGTACGGGTCTCCCTTAATATCAATGTTCTGTTTGTAAAAAATGTTAAATTAACGTGAAAAATAGGGAAAAAATAACTAAGCAGATATTTAACTATTTTCAGAAAATCAAAGGGCCCCAAAGGGCTTTCGGATACTAATCATAAGCGCTTTGAAATCCTTTTTAGAATTTTAAAAGCTTGACATTTCCCATAAATGGTAACAACCATTCTTTAATGTCCACATTTGTAACGCGAAGCAAGCTAACATTAAATCAATGATAGTTAGGGATGGGACGAATAGTGATTTGGCCGAATAGCTGAATACCGAATACTCGGCCAAATTTTAGGCCTAATACCGAATATTCGGCGGCCGAATATCAACTTATTTTTCAGATAAAAAAATAAATTTTGATTATGTATAATTTGAAAAATAGGAGCTCATTAATAATTATAATTCTTAATTGTGCTTTTAATGTATTTTTAAATTTGAAAAACATATTTTAACATAAAAAATTATGAAATTGCATTATATTCTTTTATTCTAATGTACATCAAACTGATTTTCAGTAAGTCAGGATGGTAAGATATCTATATTAATAAAATAACAAATCGCTCTGTGTGTGTGTGTGTGTGTCTGCAATAGTTAGCGAAAACTACGGTACGTACGAAGCTCGAAATTTTTCTGAGAGTAGCCCAATATCTCTCCTGATGCACCTGACGCTCAGAATTTCGAAATTCCAATTATTAACTGAGTAATTAATTAAAATCGAGGGGTCACTCTCATAAAAAATCATCTTTTTTCCATTTTTTTCTATTTCATTCTTTTACGGTTGGTTGGTTGTGTAAAAATTTTCGCAGAAGTAATCAGATAAGCCGGTGTAACAATGACATTGGAGTATTTGATGTTTCAAGACGATGACCATAGAGGAATAAGGTAGGTGGAGGTGAAGTAAGTCTGAAAAAAGGTTTGAATGTGAAACCATTTATTGCTCAAATTTTAATATTCCAAACAAAAGGACATGGAAGGGATTTTATCACGGAGGAATGAGATAGGTTGAGAGGAAGTATTATCTCTGGGGATGATGCTAAAAATGTAACCCTACATTAAGTAACATTAAGTCCAAATAAAACCACGTGCTTTGACACGCCTATCAATTGAAACAGGTTTAAACACGTATATTTTTTCCATTATTTTTTAAAAAGAACTAATCTATCGCTTCACCGGTAAGAATTTATTAATTATTTTATCATATGTGTTTTAAATATCAATATAGAATATTATTTTAAAGTTTTGCTTGAAAATATAACATTCTTCTGTTAATATCTTAAAATCGTCTGCAGTCAGAAATCTATACATTAGATTAATATTTATTACTTAAGTTTTCATACATGATTTTAAAAGAATGTTTTCATCATTATATTTTAAATATTTATTTACATGCAATTATTCATAAACATTTTTCATCTACGTTATAAAGTATTTAAAATTATATTAAATTAGGAAACTTTTAGTTATACAATTTTTAGTTCGCATCAAATGTTTTCAATACTTATTTAATTTCAATTTGACATTTAATTTTTGCTAATTTTCCAATTTCTTTTATTTTAAAAGCGAACATTTATTTTAATAAATATTAATAGAGCAAAGATCATTCAAAAAATTTGCTATTTCTTCTTAAAATATGCTTCAGTTGTAATTCATTTCTTTCAATTCGTATTATAATACAAAATTCCTTCCACGTCCTTTTGTTTGGAACATTAAAATTTGAGCGATAAATGGATACATATTGCAAATCTTTCTTTATCCTTACTTCACCTCCACCTATCTCAATCCTCCATGGGATTTTGTGTTATAAGACGAATTGAAAGAAATGATTTACAACTAAAGCATATTTTAAGAAGAAATAGCAAATTTTTAAAATTGTCTTCGCTCTATTATTATTTATTAAAATAAATGTTCGCTTTTAAAATAAAGAAATTGGAAAATTAGAAATAATTAAATTTCATATTGAAATTAAATAAGATATTGAAAACATTTTAAATATAATTTAAATTCTCATTTTCGATAATATTAATGATATATATATATATATATATATATATATATTTTAAATCTCAGAAGTGTTTTTTATCACAAAGTTGAAAAGTACTTATGCATTCGGTTTGTCTGTCCGTCTGTCCATACTGTAAATCCCGTAAATATACTCAATTGATAAAGCTTATTTAGGATCTTTAAAGCATGTTTGGTATTTCATATGAAATATGTACGAATATTGGTTCATTTACAGAGACACTCAAAAGAAATCGATTACATTACCGTATATACGGAAAAATTGTTTGACGAGTATTTTAATGAGATCTCGCTATTTCAATGTGTTGAAACGGCTATAAATCACCTGCTTTCACTACGATTAAATTAAACACACAAATCATAGCCATTTTTATTGATTTACAGGGACACACAAAAGAAATCAGCTACAGTACTGTATTTGCGTAATAATTGCTGGAGAGTACGTTTTAAAATTTGGTATGTACTTTTAAATTTAATTAGTTTTTTGCATAGTACTCTATAAAATCTATATTTGATATACAGGGCTGCACAAAAATAGTCGCATGCCATTTTCTTTATTAGAGGAATTTGCTGAAGGCTAATTTTCAGAAATATATGTACCACTTAAATGAATTACATTTTGAAATGTATATTGCATTACAAATCTCTATATCATATACAAGGTTTCTAAAAAAATCGGATAATTTTCCGAATGTAAATGGAAACAGCTGAAATTCGGTTTTGAAATGCTTTATATATTAAATAAAGTGTAAATGGAAAATAAATTGTTTTCGGATGTTTCTAAAGATAAAGGAGCTTTGGCGACTTGGAAGCGGTTATCGAGTATTTTTACATAGTGATTATAGTAAACTATCGTAGTTTAAGAAACATCTGTCTTTTTAGCACTTTCCAAGAAAATTGAAAAGTGCTTATGCATTTGGTTTGTCGGTCCGCCTGTCCACGCTCTAACTCCCGTGTTTGGTAACCCTAAATAAGATTTATATCAATTGCATGAAAATCCTACTATATTTATAGTCGGATTTTCATGCAATTGAAAAGGATTATTTAGGGTCACCAAAGCATGTTTGGTATTGCTTATAAAGTATGTATGACTAATGATTCATTTACAGGGACATTCAAAAGAGTTCAATTACATTATGATATATGGGTAAAAATCGTTTAGAGCGTACTTTAATGACATTCCGCTATTTTTAATGTATTCAAACAAACTAATATAAATCAATTAATTTAACTACGGTTACGTTAAAATAGAGCATTTACAGCATTTTAAAATATATTTACAGGGACACACAAAAGAAATGGTTACAATACTGTCTTTGCTTAATAATTGCTGGAGAGTACGTTTTAAAATTCGGTATATTAAATGTAAATACTTTTTTTTCCACATTACACTTTACTTATAAATTCTGTATATCATATAAAGGGCAGCACAAAAGTATTTGCCTACCATTCTCCTCATTAGAGGATATTGCTGAAGGGGAATTTTCAATTGAAATATGTGTATCTCTTAAATGAATTAAATTTTGGAATGCATGTTGTTAATATGTACCTATCGATGTATCATATACAGGGCTTCTAAAATTTTCGGATCATTTTCCGAATGTAGATGGAAACAGCTGAAATTTGGTTTTGAAATGCTTAATATATTTTCACATGGTGAAATGAGACGCAATATCTTAAATTTTTAAACGGTGCAGTTTTTAACATTATTCTGAATGTGTTGGATAGTGTTTCATAATCTGTACTTGATGCATGATTTTTTATTTTTAAACACATTTTTTCATTGTTCTTTTTTTTTCGCTTTTAGATACTAAAAATTGTTCCGAGTTTAACGCACACCTGCCGCTACCATACAGTGCTGCAGGTAGTGGGAATCTGTGTAGGATATTTGCACAGACCATATTTCATCCTTAATTTATAAGTAGTGGTTATTTCCGAACAATAATTTCATTAAATTACTTAAATTCTTATTGGATTTTACCGCCCTCTCGACTAATATGTGTACGAATTCGCTTAATACTGGAGTTTCCTTCGGATATAGGTTTATGAAGGAATTAGTGAGCTCCTGGAGGTGAAAAGTAGAACTAATATATTTTACAGAGCATGCAGCAGCAGTGTAGGAGATTCTAATTTTTAATATTGGACTCTTAATTGCGTGGTGGTTATCATTATTTCTGAATAGAAATTTCAACAAATTTCATAAATTGCTTTTTATATCCCCATCCCGTTGGGTAATATATCTACGGAAAGAATGAAAATCGGATTATCGATCGGATTTAGGTTTGTTTACGAAAAAATGCCTATTCTGGTGATGGCAAGTGAAACTAAAGCACTCTGCAAATCGTGCATTGCAAGTTTATTATATCCGACCGCAGGTGGCGGTGATCCATATCAAATTTTCGTACAAAATATACTGCGCCCCGTAGTGGTGAAAAGTGGAACTAAAGTACTTTGTAACACGTACGCGGTTAGAATTGTTAGTTAATACTTAGTGTTAATTTTAATTAATTTAGAATTTGGCTACGGTTAGGTAACAGTTAGGTTACATTTGGGTTATAGATAGGTTGCAATTATATTTCGGTTAGTCTTACGATATATTTAAATTCCGGTTACGTTATAGTTAGGTTATGATTAAGTTACAGTTAGTTTAAGGTAAATTGTAGTTAGGTTACGCTTAGAAAATTGATAAGTTATGATAAGGGGACGACTAGGTTACATTTATGGTATGTTTAAGTTTGGCTCAGGTTAAGTTGCAGTTAAGTTACAGATAGGTTGTGATTACATTACAATTAGGTTAGGGTTAGGATTTTATCCACAAGTTGAATATTACACACGTTTTAATTGAAATATACTTAATTTTGTTCTATGGTTCTGAAACTACTTTACTATATATTAACCTTTTACCTAAACATTGATTATCGATTTTAATTAAGATATAGTCGGATCTAGGAGAGATATAATTTGCTTGAAAATCAAAATGTTACACTTAGGATTTCGAGGTGAAAAAAAAAGTTACGTGACTGAAAAGTGATATTTACGGATAAAATCAGCATTTTAACGCGAAAATTGCGCTATTGTTGAACACATATTTATTCCTCCGTTTCCCATTGCAGTCGTTTTAAATAGTTGTTACTCTAAATTCAGTTGTTTATTTTTTTAAACCGATTTTTCTCACAGTCAGTGGCCACGTATTTCGAATTAGAGATAAAATCACAAATTTCAGGTTCGTTTGATATTATTATCACGCACCCGGGCAACGCCGGGCGGGTCAGCTAGTTTCCATTAAAATATGAAGAATGTACTTCACTTTTACTATCAAATGATACTTTTTACTCTTTCTTCCATCCAAAATAATAATATTCTTAATCTTTCTCTCTCAGAACTCACGAGGAGATATTTTCTGAAATAACTTTTAATGAAGGAAATTTGATCATTTTGAGTTTGGGTCCCTAATGATAAGCAAATTCATAAGAATGAGACTGTTCTGAAATCAGTTGCCAAGCTTTAAATTACAAAAGGTTAAGCAAAAGGTTATACTTAAAGTAGAATGCATATGCTAACAAAATGTTTGGCATTTGAATCGGTGGATACAATATTTAACTTCAATATTTCACTTATTTACATATTTAAGTCAGTAATTATGCAAATAATTATTTAAAAGTGCAAACTATAGAATAAAAAAAATGTGTATATTTTGTTCAGTATATGTGTTATAGTCCGGTCAATTTAGACATTCGAAGTTACATAAATTCTTACCAAGCTGAAAATCGGTAAGATTGTTTCAAATATCATTAAAAATAAAATTTGAAAGTTCCCCATCTTTCCCCTGTAAGGAAAATTTTTTATTCAAGGTCAAAGGTAAAAAAAAAATTAGTTTTTCGCGATTTTCAGCAAAATGGTAAGTTTTATCATAAAAATACCTCAGACAAAAATTTGTAGATCATAAAATTATCTAAAAAATTACGAGCCACCGTTTTTGAGATATAACGATTCAAAAAGTTGTAAAAGTTGTAATCGTCATAATATGCGCACGTTTCCACGCCACCTATGAGGTAGTGTACTTAGCGTGTTTTATTTTTACGTGGTCTCCCCAGTAGGCCTATTCCACGGGTCTGTTTTGATCCTGTTTAATTTGAAAGAACTATTGAAAAATAATGGGAACTATTGAAAAATAATGGATATTAGCAGAGATTGAAAAGATAAAAGCAATTTAAGTTTAAAAAAAAGTAGTGAAATTTAATTGTCCGAGTCGTAACTTTCAAATTCTTCTTCTTGTTCTTCTTCTTGATCTTCTTGATCTTCTTGTTCTTCTTGTTCTTGTTCTTCTTGTTCTTGTTCTTCTTGTTCTTCTTCATCTTCATTCTGAGTGCATGTAAACTGCGTTAATAGCGATGTATCGCATGTTGCCTCGTTGGAATCAAACGGATCCTCTACTATTGGTGATTCAATATTAGAGCACAACCGGCCTTGACAATGTGTATATGCCGGAGAACAGAACAGTCCGACTTTTTTGCAACCACATTTAGCACTGCATCCCTTTTTGCAGTTGCAAAAAATCGAGTTCAGCAGTTTTTTCGGCGCAGGTGGAAGTAAAATGTGCACTGGTTCTAATGAATTGTTAACCAACTTCCAACCCCAGTCTGTAGGGTCTAGCTGATAACCAAGCCACACTTGAACTTGGTAATATACCCTAAAAAGATGTTGATGAGCAGCAACTGAGGTTGGAGGAAGACAAGCTAATTGTACTTGTTTTTTACTTTTGGTGTTTTTAACGAAACATGGATATCTGTACTTATCTAAGCAGGTAGTTTTTTTAGGAGCTCCGCACATAGAAAGAAGAAAGCGAATGCCGTTAGTAATAATTTCTTGCCGAGTAGAATTACTATTTTTAAAAACTTCAGCACATTCAATTAAGTTTTGTTTCTCCAATAGTTTGAAAACTGTTATTTTACCCCTCCTGTAAAATGCAGATGTCATATCATAGCCAGTTATTGCGTGTAAAATAGTACATGATTTTGACACTTTGCAAAAGTAGATAAACTTTTTGATGAACACATTTCCGATTGATGTTGAGCTTTTCCTGGTTTTCAGAAGAAAATAGTTTTTTCAGTTGGAGTTCGAGCAGTCAGTAATACGAGTAAGTCTATATCTTCACCAACAACAATAGTTGTATTTGTCAAATTGAATTGCTCAATTGCTGTTTCAATTATCAATACATCAGCATCATTATTAGCTTGTCTTACCAATATATTTTCCGTAGTAAATCTTTCTTTCAACATTGAAATGAACCGAGACTTGTTGTCAGTATTAGAAAGAAATTTTTGTTGGCTGGTTGGAACTGTGATATTTTCATCAGATAAAATATCAATTGATGAAGATGTTGCTAAAGTTCGACGGCGCTGTTCTTCAGCTTTGGTATTTCTCGTGCAATCATTATAGCCATCAAATACGACAGTAACTCGGGAACCAAAATGTCGGCGTACATACTGTACGTATTTATCTAATATAACGTTGAATGTTTCTTCACTATCCCACACAACGCGATGTAGTAAGTATCCTTCGTCAATGATGTATGTCGCATTTGTGTTGTTAATATCAAAGTCTACCTTTTCAAAACTATCGTAAATTGCAGACTTCTGTGTTTTACGCATCCCGATGTCATCAAATAACGATAGAGGATAGGGAGATAGTTCATATTCAAAATAGTTTTCTATTTCATCTTGAAATGCTGTAGTAATACTCATGCGTTAGAACAACAATACAGGGTCTACAGGTACTTTTTCTTCATAAACTTTTATGGTACTAGTCATAGCTAAAAGAGGAACAACTTTGTCAGAGCGTTTTAATTTAATATTATTGAATGTGAGTCCTGTCATTTTTGCCATAGAAGCAAGCCCAACTTCACGAGCTTTATAACAATTGATTTTATCATCACCAACGACACCACTCGCAATAGAAACAATTTTGCTAACGTCTGGAAAAGGATCATGCGTTGAGAAACACTCTAAAAGTCTTCGTACATCTTTAGCATTTTTTTTCATTCGCGAATCACTTGCATCAACATGCTGCTCGGTCGTACCATCCTAACGTTAGCGAGATCTTCTAATTTTTCACAAACGATATTCATAGCATGCATACTATAAACCCATTTACTTATGACACTCTCTTTTGTACTTCTCCCTTTAGCAATACCTCCATTTGTCTTCATGGCTTTCATCATAGACTGCTCGATTACCATGTCCGTTGAAATTCCACAACTTAATTTGTGAGAACGCCTAACTGTGAAAAATCCGTCTGAAAATCTTTCGTAAACTTCAGGATCTATCGAATTTTGTAACTGTTGCATATCCTGCAAGTAAAGGTGCGCAGACTTAGCATAAGGAAAATGTCCAGATACGTGAAAATAGGGAAGCATTTCTTTGACGCAGTTTAAATGAGCTTTCCAATCCCCCATACGCTCAGCTCTTAGGAACTCTTTAGCAATAGAAACCATATGAAAATACTGAATCCAAAGTTTTGCAGTTGGTCCTCGTTCCTCATATTCTTTTAATTTTTGATTCAATTTATTAAGTAAAGCTCCAGATACTTCATCATCATTTTCAATATCATTGTATGAAAGAGTGTTATCTAATATGTGCTCGATATTTATGATTAGATCTGCATCCACGATGTCATCAATTTCAACTTCTTTTAATATTATAATTGCTAAAGTAAGCTGAAGTAGTGTATGAGCTCGAATAGCACTTGCGTAAGCATGACCATTGAGCATTTTTTCTAATGTTTCTACCGCATAGATTTCTGTGAGTACTTCTTTCTTGCCGCTTCCTTGCATAATATGACCGATTGCTCCCAGAAAGGACATCAGTAGATGAAATCCTCCGAGTCTGACGATGATTTTGATACTTCAGAGCCCTCAGGTGCGGCTGATACAATTTCTCGAGCTTTAGCGTACAGGGGCTGGTTGAAAGTCACGATGCATAATGTGATAAATGTAAAATGTGATGTGATAATGTAAATAGATGCGTAAAAAGTAGAAAAATGTGGTAAATAAATTTTTCAAAGCCGATGTTCAAAAGTAAATTGAATGAAATCACTCTCCTTATAATTTTTTTGTAGATAATTTTATGATCTACAATTTTTGTCTGAGGTATTTTTATGATAAAACTTACCGTTTTGCTTAAAATCGCAAAAAACTCATTTTTTTTACCCTTGACCTTGAATAATTTTTTTCCTTACAGGGGAAAGATGGGGAACTTTCAAATTTTGTTTTTAATGATATTTTAAACAATCTTACCGATTTTCAACCTGGTGGGAGTTTAGGTAACTTTACTCTTATTTTTTGGTTTAATTTGACCGGACTATTAGTTATGTGTTAATTTTGTTCAGTTTTAGAATTTATTTTTAAATATTTATGAAACCATCTGCATAAAGCAAGTTGTGTCATCTAATGCGTATCTAGTTTAACATCAGTTCTGTTTTCAAATGTACCGTTGTATTTGGGATAGTGATATTTGATCGTTAATTTTGAAAAATACACCTAGTGAATGAATTTTTTCATTTCTTACTTTATAGAAAATGAGTTATGAATTTCATAAGAGCCTTTTTTATATGTGCATGGAATTTGCAGACATTAATAAATATTTGAGTGATTTAGAATAAGGCAGTGTTTTTTTTTTCTCTCCAAGTGTTTTTATATCTTGAATTGTAATATATATCATTCTCTAATGAAGACATTTCCCAAACAATTAAATATCCAACTTGGACAGCGTTTTCTAAAATATCGCTAACTTTTAACGGAAATGCAGAAAGGCTGTATATCTTATAGTATCTGAATAAATGTATATTTTGTAAGTAAGAATGAGAATGACTTCATAAATGAAGTAACCAATTTGGATTAGAGGAAAAAAAAATTGCAAGAAATGAAATTCTTTAAATCCTAAATTTTTTTCGCAAGATATGTTTCACTATTCGGCCAGATTTTAGCAATATTCGGTGAGATATCTCTAAATATACGGCTACAGGTATTCGGCCGAAGTATTCGGTCAACAAGCCTTCAATATTCACCCAACCGAATATTCGGCAAAAGGGCCGAATAGGCCGAATACCGAATAGTGGCCGAATATTCGTCCCATGTCTAATGATAGTGTTATTTTCAAATTTCTCGTTTGCATTTTGCGATGGAGCAGGTCTCCGGCGCGCATACCACTGTGTTGATGTTGTATACAGCCTGTATATTATGTATTTTATGTTTTTTTTTTTTTTTTTTTTTTTTTTTTGAAGTTATTGTAATGAATCCCCACATGCCGGGGAACATTCCGGGTGGGACAAATAGGGTCTACACCGGATCCTAGCGATCTGGTGATCTTGTCCCACTTAGGCATAAATAAATAAATATTTTTAATGTATATTTTATTTCTTCTGCGTAGGCTATGTGAAAACAATGTCTAACCTGGTATTTTTTTTTAAATAAAAAAAAAACTTTAAAATATTAAAATTTAAACGAGAAATATGAAAATGACGCTGCTTTTGGTTTAACAGTACTTCTGGAGTATCTTCGCGATTTTAGAGTGGGTCTTCAGCCGGTCCTTAATTTGAAAATAAAATTGAATTGAACAACAATGAGCCATCCTTGCAAAACTTTTCATGCATATTGGTGTTTAGACTTATTTACTGACCGTTCATGTCACATGCAAAATATCCATTAGCGATTTGAAAACACTGGAAATTTCAAAAAATAATTTTGATACTTTAATATTCACTAAAATAACAGACAAAAAAATCCCGAAAGAGTCAGAGAATAAAATTAATATTTAAATATAGCAATTCATTTTTACAGTATGCCTAAAATAAAATGAAACAAAAAGATCATTTAATGCTTACAAGAAAGTCTAGATACTGGCATACTCCAATAAATCTGAAAAAAATATAGAATTTTCTTCTCATGGGGATAGATATGTTTATTTAAAAAAAAAAAAAAAAAAAAAAAAAAAAAAAAAAAAAAAAAAAAATGGGGCGAAAACGCGATAGGACATCCGTCGAAAAAATAACAAACAATATTTCATTATTTGGCGATTTAGCACTATTTAGCGGTGAGATAAAATTTCATAAAAATATTTTTTATATCAAATACTTTTTAAAGTAAAAATACTTCAAATTGGATTTGTTGTAGTAAATTTAATTTAAACAACGTAGTTTTGTCTGCTTTCATTCGCTTTAACTATAATTTTGCCACCATATATATATTAATAATGAAAATTCACTATGAAATTTTTATGAATTAAAACAAAATTTTAATTAATTAAAATTTGTTTCAATCTCAAAATTAAGCGCAATCGATCGCTCTCGATACAATTGTGTTGCTGCGGAAACAAAAACCTTTCCAGCATTGAAATTTATAATTATTATCATCATTCTCTGGCCCTTATTTTGGAATACGCTTGATTAAATAAAAATAAATTTTTAAATACAAAAGTAATTTTTATGTATCAAATTATTTTTACAGTGATAAAATTATAAACTGCAGCAACCAGCAACACAAATATATGATACAAAACTATAGGTATTAAACTCTCTCATTGTTTAAGTTTAAATTCTTTAAATACTATTTACACGCATTCTAAAAATTGATTAACAAGCAATTTTCGGATGTATTAAAATCGTTTGCTGACAAGAAAAATGTTGCCCGCCAAATATAGCTTGACGCTTTTGTCTTTTCGTGCGAAATACTCGAAAGTATTTTATTTTTTAACTGGTTTTCTACTACAATTCCGCTTCTAAATTTGACTGATTCTTTATTTACATATATAAGTACTTTAATTAGTATTTTTTTTTTTAAATCCGAGTATGTCTAGTATGGAGACCTTTCTTGTTAGTTACAATATAAATTAAAAAATTCACGAGGTAAAACTCACCATATCTGTTCCTAAATCAATGCAAAGGATAGTAACAGTTCCTAATGCCAAAGGAATATCGGCCAAGATGAAGAGTAAAAATGGAGAAATTTCTGGAATATTACTAGTTAAAGTATATGCAATGGATTTCTTCAAATTATCAAAGATTAAACGACCTGGAACAAAAAAGTCACAGGAAGATTTAATTCTAATTGTTTTTCCAAACAAAGTAAACATTTTCAGTATCACATATTTTTTACATTTGCTATCTTAAAGTATGTAGCTACCTTCAGAGCCACTTATTTTGAAAAATATGAAATTTTTATCAAACACATGTGTTTTTAGTTAAAACAAGGGATAAAGCTCTGAATTCATATAAATTTTTAAGGGGATTTTATTTAACTTTTCAAATTTATGCAATAATTAGTCAAATTTTTGTTCTAAGAATTGCATTTATGTCAAACTTTCTATAACGAAATTTTTCGCTATACAGGATGATGATAAATAAAACTTCCGACATATACTATATGACTAAAGGTGATTGGCCACTTGCGATTTTTGACGTTTTGTTAAATACCTAGAAAAATACATGGGGAATTATCCTGAAACTCCAAGTGTGTCAATAACATTGTACAGGTCATATATTTCCGTGAAGAAATTTTCCCGAAACCCCATAAGGACTCTCAACAAATTGAAAACGAATGAATATCTTTTGGATAACCCTGTCAAAATTAATATAGTAAAAGCGTTCAAACTGTAGAGTATGATTAAATGGCTTATTAAAAAAACTGTGTTCATTTTTATTAGGTTAGCATCCATATTCATAGAGAAATTAAGGTTTTCATAAAAACAACCCCTAATTTTGCTAAGTTTTTTGTTTATAATTTGCAAAGTTCCTAACACAAAAAATGTTCTTTTAAAAAAATATTATAAATAATATTGTACAATAATAACCTGCAATCGGAATTAAAAAACTAGTCGTTGGGGGCCACCGTAATACTTACCCATCATGGATATGTATATGAAAATAAAACATGTGAAACTATTTATACAATGCATTGCAATTCATAAACAAAATTTAAATATTGTTAATATACATAGTAATGCTATATTAAAGAACTGCTGATGTACCAATTTTGACAAATTATATAAAACGCCAAACTACTCAAGTAGTACCGAACTTCGTAAAAGAAACATCTATATAACTCCAAAAATAATAATTCTATTAACTAACAATTAACTGCGGCGGATTAAGCGTCTCATTTCCAATTAAAATATACTTCTGAATTATTGAAATTTGAATGAAATACAGGGTCATGAAAAATCGAAGAATGTGGAAAACAAGATTACAAATATCTCGGCAACTAACAATCCGATCGACTTCGTTCTATATGCAAAATGTGTGTTATTTTATTGCCTTTTACTTCCATTCCTTAGAACAAAAAAATTCGAAAATTTTTATGCACCTTTCATCAGAACGAATTTTTCGAGAGTCCGAAAAAATAGTTCCGGATAATCGAGGTTGCTGGTATTAAATCGGGTTCGTCCCATTCTTACATACTAACTACATACAAAATTTCAAGTCTCTATCTCAATTTGTTCGGGAGATAGAGCCTTTACAGACAGACAGACGGACGGCAAAATTTTTTTTCTAAAAATATGTTTTTCAGAATCTCCACTATCTAAAACGTGTAAATCCGTCAATTTTTTTTTTTCGATTTTCAAAACGATTGCAAGATTTACCCTATACTACGTATGATGGGTAAGTAATAAGGAAAATTGTATGAATAATGAGCAGGTTTACTATACAATTTTTGACTGCGCATGCATGAAAGCGATCAAAATGTAATTTACATAATGTGTTAGCTAAATGTATAGCGCAACTTTTTTGAAAGTCTCAAAAACATAGCTTGAAATTTCTGAAAATTATCGTCGGTAGAATAAGCTAAAAATCCGTTGATCCCAAAAGAAAGAAAAATGATGAGGGGATGTATCTAAATATAGAAGTACGTGCAATATTATTTATGTTGTATTGACACTAATTGATTATATATCCTCTCATTTTTTGCTAGCTTTCCGGAACAACGGATTTTGAGCTTATTCTATCAACGATAATTTTTAGAATTTTCAAGCTATGTTTTTGAGATTTTTATAAAAATTGATCTATACATTTAGCTAACTCCAAGGCGTGTGAAGAGAAAACTGCGTCGCGCTAAAGTTTAAATTTGGCATCCCTTCATCCAACTTTTTCTTGTAACAGGTCAAAAATGGCGTTGGTAGTATAAATTTGGCGCCCCCTAAAGTTCAGTGCCCGGGGCACTCGCCCTCTTCGTCCCCTCTCTTTCCCACGGCGCTGGATAACACATTATGCAAATTATATTTTGATTGCTTTCATGCATGCGCACTAAAAAATATTTAGCAAACTGGCTTATTCATGCAATTTTTATAATTTTTTTATTCTGGTTACGGGGTATTGGGTACAATTTTATTTGTCATGTTTTCTGGAAAGAAAATGTTTTTTATATTAAGTATTTTGCAAATTATAAGCAAAAAAAGTGGCAAATTTTGCGACTGTTTTTATGAAAACTTTAATTTTTCTACGCGTATTCATGCTATACTCATAAAAATGAACACAGTTTATTACAATAAGCCATTTAATCATAATCTATACTTTGAACGCTTTTGCTACATTAGTTTTGACAGGGTTATCAAAAAATTACTCGTTCTTTTTCAATTTGTTGACGGTCCTCTATGGAGTTTTGCAAAACGTTCTTCGCGGAAATATACGACCTGTACTATTTCGTTTACACACCTGAAGTTTCAGGATAATTCATCATATATTGTTCTAGATATTTAATAAAACGTCAAAAATCGCAAGTGGCCGATCATCTACACCCGATCATCTTTGGCCATATAGTGTATGCACACCTAGCGACCTAACCACTCAATCAATTGAAAGGAAATTTTAGATTAAATTATTTGAAGGTATGCGCTCGAGATCGTGATGATGTAAAACAATAGAGCTCCCACGGTTATAATTACAGCGAAAAAATCTCGATGTTTTCGAATGACAAACCCTTTTTTTTTCCTGCACAAATTCATTCTGAACAAAACCGTAAGTACGTGTATGACCATAATTGCCGGTGTAATATCGTAGCACTCAATCTTAATTGAGGATCTCAGAAGACAAGGGGTACAAGTGACATAATTTAGATTTCGAGTAAATTGAGTTCAAAGCTAAGCATCAATTGTAATTGAATGAATTGAGATAGGAATCTTTTGCTTATTTCTTAATGTTCTTTGAACTCTTATTTCAATAACTGTTTAGAAAAACAGCGGATTAAATTTTGTTTTAAAAGATATAACTAAGCAATATTTATCAGCATTCGGCACTTGTACCCTTTGGCTTCCAAGCAGTAATGAAAACCGCTTGGAAACCAAAGGGTACAAGTGCCGAATTAATACAAGAAATAAAAAAAATATGAAATAAAAAGATAAATTTATAAAAAATGAAGAACAATGTTGATATAAATAAATGAATGGACAAAATTTTGTTTTAATAAAAGTTCTAAAAAATAGAAATTATGAAAAAAAAAAAAAAAATGAAAATACGAAGCATTTTAGATCAATGTTGATACACATGAATGAAACAACAAACTTTCATTCTAACATAAGATTTAAAATTTTATAATAAATTTTGCTAAGTTTAAAAAAGTTAATATATTTTCAGTTTGTCTGTCTGTCTGGTCATTCGGCCGTCTGTCCGCGCTCTAACACTTGTAAATATACTCGAATTGCTCTGATTTTTTTAAAATTATTTACGCTTATCCTAGCGCGAACACTATTTCAAATAAAGTTTATAGCATGATTAATTTATTTACAGGGACAGTCGAAAGTTTTTCGTTTCATTACGGACTATGGGGAAAAAATAGTTTCAAATGAATTTTAAAGGTGTTACACCCGGTCAAATATAAGATTTATATTCATCTAGAAAGTTCATTAAAATATGCATTCTGTAAAATATGTAGTGAAAAGAAAAGCTAATATTCATTTACAGGGCCACACAAAATAATTCAATTACTTGATGGGATAGTGGAAATTGTTTGCAACATATTTTAATTAAACTTTTTATGTATAATAAAATTGATATACTTCCATGAGATTTAATATTAGTTATATCGCGTATAACATGAAGTTCACAGCATTTACAGGGACACACAAAAGATTTGAAATAGTATATTCTATCCAAAATATTGTACATTATCGATATGGTTGATGGATGAATGAAATGTCTTCTTAATTATGATATGCGCTTTTAAGTTTCATTAAATTTATACATATTACGTATTTATAATTGCTATATTTGATATACAGGGCTATACAAAAGATCTGGTAAAGGTTACTGAATATGAGTATAATTTAAAGATTGTTTTTAAATAAGTTATGTATTTTTATGATGAATTTCAATTCAGTTTAGTCAGAAATATTTGTAGAATACAGATAAAATGATATACAGGGCAACACACAGAATTGGATACATGGTCAATTATGGATGATAATTTCTTGAAATATTATTTCAGTAGTCTTAAGAATGTTTTACTTGGAACTAAATTTTAGCTAAATACTGGCGTATAATACAGGTTTTAGGTAAATTCCAGGGATGAGCAAAAGTATATAAGTATGTTTCCATCTATTAGTACAAAATGCTGAAAGAGAAATTTCAAACTGTTACGCATTTTCTTCCTAAATTAGTTTTTCCATTATAAAGTATATGTATAACCGACAGATCAAACACAGGGCTGTTCAAAAGTATTAAAATACATACTTTTCTATGGACAGTAACACTTTATTACCTGAAATTGCGAAATTGTTTTAAAGATTTCAGGAAATCTTGGAAAGTGTTTCAGAATCTATGTATAATGTTTGATTTTTCTTACTTGTTAACAGTTTGCATTTCTTTAATGTAATATTTAATGCATTAAAAAGCAAATTCTAAAAAGAAAAAAAAAATAACTGACGAAAAACACTTTGAAAAAAAGACATACAACTCCAGTTCATAAGTTCGGTTTAAAACGTCAAACTATGTAAATAATTTTAAATTGTGATTGGTACAAATTGGCATATGATCGTGTTTTTGTACCAATCGACGTTTAAAAATGATCAAATTCCTGGGGCGTTTTCAGAGTTATGAACTAGCCTTGCATGTCGCTGGTCGCGCTTCAGCTATATAGACGTTAATGAATACACCTGCACTTATACCCCTTGGCCTCCACGCGTTTCACGGTTTCGGGAAAGAGGTTAAGTAACTGACCCCTAAAACTCAGTGCATAATTAAAAAATCACTCATAACTTTTTACCTACAAATAAATAGACTTATTTCCAGATAGCCTATGCACTTAACTCATTTTTTTTTCAATTTTGTCACTTATACCCCTTGGCTTCTGGGCTCCTCAATTAGATCCTTTGTAATGTAATATTCAGCACACTAAAAAAAATAATTACATTTTTTTCACTCACGTGAAAAAAACGTGTGTGCGCAAACACAATTCCAAAAACACATTCTAAAACAAATCTTATAACATTATTAATTTCACAAGTGAAAATAGAAATCGGGTACTGTAAAACATATCTTGTAGCCACCCCTAAGTTCCTCGCAATGATCTTTTCTGGCAAATATTTTACCCCGGACTTTTTCATTGTACACGTACCATTCCAACGCCATTTATGGTATTTCAATACGTTGATGAATTTATGCATGAAAAAAAAAGGTGGTTGCCATTCGAAAATTTCGAAAATTTCTCACTGTAACCTACGACAACTACGACAGCTCTATTGTTTTAAATCATAGAGTAAAAAGAAAAAATAGAGTAGAAGTATAGTGGCTGGAATTGGCGCCAAAAATACAATCCTAAATCCACTACATTAAGCCCTAACAATATCACGTGCTTCGCAAAAAAGAAGAAAACTTTTAATAACACAGTTTTTATTTCACAATACAATGATATGTTACTTTAAAATGCTTAAATAGATGCAGATCATTTTTATTTAGAGAAAAAGTGCACGTCTGATACCAAAACATTTGATCCCTGCTCCACGTGATTGTTTTCTTTGGGCCTATCAGGGATGTAAAAATAACCGCGGATCTATATGCTCTAAGCAGAGGGTATACATTATAGTATGTATACTATAGTTTTCTTGAGAAACAGACGTTTGTAAACTATGGCTTTTTTTAGAAAAAAAGTTAAGTACATAGGGAGGTCATAAAGAAATTTCCCCGATATATAAATCCTTTGCGGCTTAACCGCTCATTCTATCTGTAAGAAATTTAGATACTCTTATTTGAAGGTATGCACTCAAGATCGTAATGATTTAAAAACATGGAGGAAAAAGGTAGATGGAGATACATTATGCTCTAAAATCGGCTTGTAATATGATGCGCGTTATCGCTCAAATTTAAATGTCCTCATTAGGCTCAGGGATGTAGTGGAGGGTATACGGGAGTATACGCCGCATATCTTCTGTATTTTTTAAAGGAACACCGTATATCCTCCACTACACCCCTGGGCCTGAGGACATTTAAATTTGAGTGATAACGTGCATCATTATTACAAGCCGATTTTAGAGCATACTGTACTTCCATCGATGTTCTTCCTCCATGGTTTTAAATCATTACGATTTTGAGTGCATACCTTCAAATAAGAAAATTTAAATCTCTTACAGATTGAATGAGCGGCTAAGCCGCCAAGGATATATATATTAGGGAAGTTTTTTTATGACCTCTCTGTATTTCACTTTTTTTCCCCAAGAATGTATTAGCAAACCACTTGCCCGTGTTATGAAGTGAAAGATTGGCGATACGTCTTAAAACTAACATATACCAAATTTTGTATGTTACACATGATTTGTTTAGGTATGTTTTAAAATAAAAATAGCTCTTAAATTAATGTGTACAAACTTATAAGTTATATTTTGCTTCATAACAAATTAATAAATGAACAGAACCTTGTTACAAAATTTTAATTTAATATATTAAAAACTTTTTAAGAAATGACATTTCCTGTTTACAATGAAAAACGCAGTTTTCCAGAAAACACAGACTAAGATTTTGATATCTTTGATTTTTAATTTGGGTGTTTATAAAGTCCCGGACCCATTTTGATGTTTAATAATTCATAAAATAATAAAGATAGTTTAAAATTAATAACATAAATGGTTAGATGGACTCAAAAAGTTTCACGACCCTTTTCAATGAACTTCCATGTGTGCCCCCTTCGTTGCACGGAGAATATTAAGTCGATAGTCAATTTTACGTCAAGTAGCGGCAAGCATCCCTTAATTAAGCAATTTGAGCTTTGTATGCATGCAGTCTTAATTTTTTCTTAATAAAAAAGTTCTTAATAAGAAGCTCGAAAATATATGAGTTATTCCATCAATAAATGCCATAAGTTTGTTTATATCTTCATTATTTTGTGGGTTATTAAACATCAAAAGGGGTCCGGGACTTTATAAACATCCTGTATTTGTGTAAATATTGTTATATATTGCTTATCTGTGTATTAAAATGTATTGTTTACCTTTCTGTGACTTTTTAAACCGTCACTTCGGTTTCAGAAAATAAGATCATTTCTGATTTTTTTTTTGGTGGGGGGGGAGGGGGTGCCATAATTTTGCTTTTGATTTATGCTGAATCAAAAGTTAGGAATTTTTGGAATCTTAAATACCGGGTGATCCAAAAGTCAGGATAATATTTAAATATGAATAATTCGAAAACGAATCAAGATACAAAGGTACGGTTTGCATCAAACGGATGGAAAAGAAACAGAATTTTGTGTGGCAACGAAAAAAATAGTTCTGTTGGCGACCAACAGATGGCGCTATTGGATTTCTGATATAGGATTATGCAGAGCAACAAACGATATAAAAAGGAGCAACTGCAGGTAATAGTAGTCCAAGCTTGTCTGCATCGAAATACTTTCCATAGTTGAAAAGGCCCTCTTAGTTAAACTGTATTATAAGAATTCGTAAAATGCCATTGCGGCATTACGAGCATATCGCTACATGAAGGCTTTGTGAGATAGCAAAGAACCAATAACGTCTTTTGCATTGAACAAAATGATGAAGAAATTTAAAACTACAGGTTCTTTGGCGTCACGTCAAAGAAGTGACGTCCCTCAACAGCCGCTGCTGTTGCCACAACAGTGGAGCAGACGGTGCAATCCATGTCGGCGGTTGCAGTACATGATGGGGAGTGCAATGTTCGAGAAGTTTCGACGCAGACAGGAGTGTCGTGTCTGGAGAGTACTGCGAATAACTTTGCAACAGGTCCCCTAATCCCTACAAGTTGCAACATAACCAAGAATTGAAACCTCCTGACTTTTGCCGAGATTTTGCGAATTTGATATTCAATAATATGAAAGTGCAGCACTACTGGCTTCATACTGTACTTTGGACTGATGAAGTGCATTTCGCACGCTGTGGTGCTGTTAACACCCACAATTGTCGAGTGTGGACCACAAAAAATATGTTGAGATACCCCTGCAACAGCCTAAAGTGTCAGTCTGGAGTGGATTCATTGCTGATTTCATAATTGATCCATTTCTTTTCGAGCAAGCCTCAGAGACAGGTTTCAAAACAGTTTCTGTCACTGGTCAGCGATATGTGGCACAGTTACAGAACGACATTATTCTTGAACTGCAAGCGTCACTGGCACTCCAAATAGTCCCTTTTATGCAAGATGGAGCACCACCTCTGCTTGTGCAACGTTTGCTACGCTCAACATTTGGGGAGGATCGCATTATCAGTCACTACTTTAATCACACATCGCCTCCAAGTCTCCGGATCTGATCCCCCGTGACTTTTAGCTGTGGGGATTCTTCAAGTCAAAAGTGTACCGCGACCAACCGGCATCACTAGCCACACTTAAAGATGCCATCCGCCAAAATGTGTCTTCCATATCACAAGAAATGCTATTAAATGCTGTGAACGGTATAGTGCCTCACCTCACAGCTGTACTTCTGAATGATGGACAGCACATTGGACATTTACTGTGGTACTAATTAATTGTAACTAAGCTGACTTGTAATTTGTCAACATTTTTGCATTTGTAAATCATCTTTTGATGGAATAAAACACTATAGCGCCACCTATTAGTCGACAACAGAACTATTTTTTTTCGTTGCCACACAAAAATCCGGTTTCTTTTCTATCCGTTTGATGCAAACTGTATCTTCGTATCTTGATTCGTTTTCTAATTATTCATTTTTAAAACTCGTCCTGACTTTTGGATCACCCGGTATTTCAGATTAAAAAAAAAAAAAAAAAAAAAAAAAAAAAAAAAAAAAAACAGCGATTTGAGGGTAGCATATACCTTAATTTAAAATAAAATTCAAACCTTCTTCAACGCCTGTAACAATGGAAGCAAAATTATCATCCAGAAGAATCATATCGGCTGCTTGTTTACTGACATCACTGCCAGCAATACCCATAGCAACACCTATAGAAGAGAGAATATTAAGTATATAATTTGTATGATATTTCTAATTTCAATTATTAAAATTTTTGTACATTGTGTTGCTTTATTGTCTGATACATACTACAAGATGCAAATGTGAATTTCGTTCCTGCCACATTATGTATAAGCTTTAATAGTTTTTTACTGTTAAGTAATATTTCAAGAATGGTTTTAGTATATAACATAAATTTTTACGTTGATCTGATTTATTTTAGTATGTTATGAATGATTTTCAATTTATTATTATTATTATTATTATTATTATTATTATTATTATTATTATTATTAATTTACATTAGCATGCTGTAAAATTTTCATATGTGGCAAATTTGAAAGTTTGAGTTCAAGAAGGATCGGACCATGTTCGAGCCGAGCTTTTAGCTTTTATACCGGAATAAAATTTTAGTTTTTATATTGGAAAGCAACACTATATATATGTCGCATTTTCATGAAACGACAGACTTCAAGGGGATGAGTTTTAATTACGATTTATTTAAAACATAACAAAATCTTTTCGCAAGTCTTTACATTATGAGTTCTGGAGACCAAGTGCGTAGATGTATAGAAATTTCTCATCTCCCGAGGGGGGTTACCAGCTAAAAAGGCCATGTGTTTTACTTAAATTAATACGATAAACTTAGGTTTCTTGTTGCCCTGTAAAACCCGTGATTATTAGTCATGGGGCCCGTATCCACATTGAGGGGCGATTTATTAAAAAAGTAATAAATAGGTCTGATTTTTTTGTATTTTCTTACAATTTCCCCCCCTTCCAGACAAGTCTCCGGGGATGGGCCGGCTTCCATCCATGATACTCACCTGAAAAGGGTAAACAATTTTTACATTAAGCGAGCTAATGGGAGATGAGTTATTTCTTTCGTATACTTAACAAATAATAGAATAACAATAGTAAAAAATGTACAAATATCATATCTAAAAACAACACTATTATAAAATGTACCACTATACGTCATTGAACATGATAAAAACAATTGTATTAATAAATGCAAAACACTCAGTAAATATTATACATAGACTAAGATAATCAAAATAAGAAATATGTTGTAGATGGATTCTGAAAAGTCCAATGTTATTTACATTTTCAAATTTGTATGGAACTGTCCTGACATAGTTCAAGAAATAGTACTTTTACACATAACACAATGTTCACAATAATGCAAAAATAATTTAAAATTCAAATATTCATAATAAATCAAAAAGGTAATTAAAATTCCAAATATTCATAATAATGCAAACCGAGATCAGATATAATATAATATCAGTTCATATGATACCAACTATTTCAGTTTGTTGGTGTAAGTAATTTAAATTGATTACTAGGAAAAAAGTATCTTAGTTTGTATTATCTCATAATCCTTTTTTGTAAGCCAATTAGGCTTATTTATTTTGAAACTTACATTGGATAATTTTTCCATAATTTGATATGGACCAGAAAAAGGCGGACTTAACTTCCGAGTATTCGGATAGTGAAATTCTTCCACTATGACAAGGTCACCAGGTTTAAAAGGCGCTTCCACAAACTTTAAATCATACCTGACTTTATTTTTCAAGTGATGTTCACTTGTTCTTTGGAAAGCCTCTTTTCTGGCTTCCTCTACAGGGGGGTAATAATTTTCATTGCCTAATACTGATGGATAAGGTAATTGACCGAACATTAAATATGCAGGAGAGTACTTGGTTACTGAATGAGGTGTGTTATTGTACTCATTAATTACTTCCCGCAGAATTTTGGGCCATGGGACGTTTGAAGGGGTAAAATTTACTTTAAGTCTTAGTCGGGTGCAAATTGACTGATTCACACGCTCATTTTTCCCATTACACTGTGGTCTATGAGAAGAAGTAAGTAATTTTTTTACATTCTGTTTATGTACCCATTTACGAAGTTTAGACGCTGTAAACGCAGGATTTCTATCCGTTAAAATTTTCTTGGGAAGTTGAATATTAAAAATCTGTTTAAGAATATTAATGTAGACTTCAGTTGTAACCTTTTTAGATGCAAAACCCCAAACATAACGAGTAGCGTGATCAATAGCTATGTGCATATACCTTTTAGATGAATTATAGTAGTTAAAACCTCCTACGGAATCTAATGATATTATATCGAAAGGTAGTTCTGCAGGTGGTAATGCCTCCAGAAGACCAAATTTTGGTTGGTGTGATTTTTTGTTGAGTTGGCAGACTTCACAATGCTTGACAAATTGTGTGATATCGTGGGTCATGCTGCTCCAGTAGTATTGTGGGGAAATTAAATTTAACATTTTTTGGATTCCGGGATGGCCAAATTCTGTATGAGTATTTATTAGTAATTTCTCTCTCAAGGAGAATGGTACTACAATTTTTTGAAAACCCTTTTTGCGAATTATTACAATGTCATTAACTTTTTGAAATTTAGGCCCTGTTATATTATCTAATTGTTGGTGTTCTTTAATTTCATCTGACGTTAATAAATGAATATGGGGATTTACAGAAAAAGTGGGATTTCTTGAAAGCATGTCTGCTTCAAAATTGGTGGATCCTTTGTTATATTTTACAGTATAATCATACATACTTAATTTTAATGACCATCTGAATAACCTATCTGTTAAATGCTTCACCTTCTTAAGCCATACTAAGGAGGCATGGTCAGTATGTATTGTAAAAGGTTTTCCGTGAAGGTAATAATGGAATTTGTCAAGGGCATCGATTATTGCTAGACATTCCAGTTCTGTGATAGCGTAATTTTGTTCGTAGGGCCTTAATTGTCTCGAGTGGAACGCAATGGGATGCAAGTTCCCTTTTTCATCCATTTGTTTTAAGACAGCACCTACGGCTTCCTTTGAGGCATCAGTACAGACATGGCATGGGAGGTTAGGATTGAATAATTTTAAAATAGGCCTAGAAATTAATGCGTTTTTAAGCAATTCAAATGATTGTTGACAGGCATCTGACCATTCCCAAGGAGCATCTTTCTTTAACAATTTATTTAGAGGGGCTCTAATTTTAGCGTACTTGTCTATGAATTTGTGGTATACGTTTACAGAACCAAGGAACCTTTGCAATTCTTTAACGTTTTTTGGAGGGATTAATTTTTTAATAGTTTCGGTGTTAGCATTGTCTGGTTTTATTTGGCTGTTACTAATTTCATAACCGAGGAAGTCAATTTGAGATTTAGCAAAGTTACATTTGGAAAATTTTAATTTTAGATTTTCTTGACGGCAAATGTTAAATATAGTTTTAAGGTGATCCATATGCTCGGCATAGGAATCGGAATAAATTATAAAATCATCAAAATAATTGGTAGCAAAATTAACTTTATGTTTATCTAGGATTCTTCGAAGAGCTCTTGCAAATTGAGCTGGGGCATTTTTATAGCCAAAAGGAAGAACCAACCACTCATAAAGACCTTGATTGGTTGCAAAGGCCAACTTCTCTGTGTCTGAAGGATGAAGTGGGATATGCCAGTAGCCAGAGGCTAAATCTAGCGTGGAAAAATATTTGGCATTGACAAGTCTGTCCAAAAGCCAATCTATACGGGGCAATGGTTCCGAGTCAGTCTTACAAATGGCATTGATTTTTCTGTAATCAATACAGAGACGCGTTTTACCTTCTCCTTTTTTATATGCCAGAGTGACGGGAGAGGAATAAGGACTGCAGGACTCTTTAATAAGTTTAGCTTCCAGTAATTATTGTATTTGTTTTTGAATTTCTTCATTGTCCCTAGGAGATGCACGGTAAGGTCGAAGCGAGATAGGAAGTTCCGAGGTGAGAGTTACACGCTGAGGTTCCCATCTGACTCTACCTACGTCATATCTATTGCGCGCAAAAATATCCTTGAAGTCGCTTAGAAGCCCTTCCAACTGTGAGTTCTCTTCAGTAGTACAATGACTAAAACTTTTGTCATCATAATCCGAGAGAATTTGAGTATCAAGATAACATTGTCCTTGTTGCGACAAAATTTCTTGATTTGATTTGGAAGGAGAACGAAGCGGCTTCTTGCAATTCATATCACTCGTTAAAGTTAATGTATGATTGAATGAGTTTCCCTGAGAAATTTTATTGGAAATGTTTTGATCATACTTAAGAATGACTCCATCCTGAGTCAGAACATTCGAGTAAAAGTCCATCGATATATGGAATTTTTGTAATTCTGGAGTTCCCAGTATCGCATATGGCAAGAATGACCTAACTAGGTATAAGGTGCTATTTTGCCTGATATTTCCTATTTTGAGGGGTACGTGAAGTTTTTCAGAAATCTGAACTTGTCCTTGGGTTTGATTAACATTAAGAGGATGACAGCTTTGAATAGACGTCATATCCAAAGCTGCAACTAAGTTTTCTGGAATAAGGGAAAGGGTACTTCCGCTATCCAATAAAAATGGTATTTGAACCTCATGACAAGTTTTTGGATACGTATGATTATCGTAATTCCTATATGTGATGTACCCCGGGACTATAAACCGTCATAAAACATTATGGGGTATTCCTTGATCAGGGGAATACCCATGGGCATTTTGTGATTGAAATTGATTGCTGTGGGTTGTCAAGTTGGGGTTCATTGTTGTCCCTGTATTGCCCTGAACATCATATTTATGGAGTAAAGTATGATGTCTTCGATGGCAATTTTTACAATTCATCTTGGAGGGACATTTATTTGAAAAGTGGCCACCACGCAAACAATTGATACATAGTTTGTTTAGTTGGACAGTTCTCCAACGGTTATCTATGGACATATTCGTTAATTTTCTGCAGGCATGGGTGGCATGCGACTCGAGGCAAACCCCGCATTTAGTATTTTCTTGACTTTTGGGGAATTTATATCTATCGGAAGAATTTCGGGAATAATTTACATTTCTTACCTCTATTTTAGTTGGATTCTCCAACGCTAGCATACTTTTGGCATGAGTCTCTAAAAATTTTAAAAATTCCGTGAGACTAGGCATATCATTATGAGTAAGAGAGAGCTCCCATCGTTCTTTTAGATTATCACTTAGTTTTTGAATTATAGTATAAATTATCATGTTATCCACCAAAGCATTTTGAGTCAAATTCAAAGACTCTAGAATTCGAAGTGACTCATTACAAGTATCTATTATGTCAAAAATAGCTTTAGAGGAAGAGGGGCAATTTTTCATGTTTTTTAAATTGTATAACTTACTTATTTGTGCGATGGCTAAATCCCTAGTTTTATCATAGCGAGCGCAGAGAGTGTCCCATGCATTTTTATAATTGGCTTCCGAGAGAGGAAATCCAGAAATTAATTTATGAGCAGGACCCTTTACACTAGCCAGTAGATATTGCAATTTTGAGACGCCCCCCAACTCCAAATTTTGATCTATAGTTGTAAGAAAAATCTCTTTAAAAGAAAGCCATTGATCAGTTTCTCCGTGAAAAGGTTTTAATTCAAATTTTGGAAGATTAACAGTTTTTACACAAACATTACCTGTAGTTTTATTTAGACTTTCTGAACCACCCTCGTGAATGTTTAAACTATTAGTTAACTTATTACGTGATGTATTTATTGCTATGGTTAAATTATCTAATTTAAGTGCAATCTCATTATATTCATCAATTATAGGATCAGTTTCCGATGCATCGCTCTGAAGAATGGCATTTTCATGGAGTTTATTTAATTCGGTTTCAATATCCTGAACCTGTTTAACATATAAATCTAACTCTTCAAGAGTTACAGTTTCATTATCAATTTTGGGATTTATAATATTTTTTATACGAGTGATTTTTCCCTTAAGAACAGTTTTTTGTTTTTTAATAGCTTCCATTTTTAATTAATTTTATGACAACTTCCTAAAATCTAAATATAAACAAATTCTAAATGACCTTAAAAATAATAATAATAATATCAACATAATACAAGCATCTGCATAGAATTGTGAAATGAAATAAATAAAAAGAATTAATTATATAAAAGAATTAGACGTAAATATGGATATCCATTTTTTCTTTCAATTTAAAATATAATTACACCTTAAAACCATGGTTTGTAGAAGTAATAAAAACAATAACACTAGAGATATATTACTTACCTTAATCAATTAGTTTTATAATCGAGGAATTAGGGGAAAAACATGCGCACTAATATAAACAAATAAATAAATAAAATAGTGTACACTTGTGAGCTCACATATTATAAATCAAACATTCCTTTAATCATAAATCACTGTACCACCCCTTGAGTATACTCATGTAATAGATGTCGAATAAATTCACGCAACACGAGTTTTTCTTTCAATAAATAACGAAGCGATTACAGGAACACTATTTGAAGATTATTGATGAATCACTAGAAAGCGAACAGAACTGTTGAAATCGAAAAGATTTACGCGTTTCATGATGACTCGATGACTGCATTCAAACACTTTATTGGAAATAAAACACAAAGTACCCGACATTTTTGCTGATAACATTGCTCTCATTATCACCATAGAAGAATAAACACATACGGCACCACACTTCGATGAAACCAGATGAACACAAACATCTTGAGTATCAGTTTCACCCGGTCATCGGAGCGCTTTGACTGAAATGATTTATAGCACTACGGAGGATGAACCATCAACACACAACTGCATGCCCCGTTCAGGCAGAAAAATCGCTCTGGTAAGGTGTGAAGAATGGCAGAAAAATAGCATCCTAGTATTCCACGATACAACCCACTTTTTGGATGAAAATTCACGAATCCCGTGTTTCAAATCCGGCAAGGCTCGACGAATGGTAGAAAAATATCTCAGTATCCCAACATGGAATACGTTTGCTGGATGATAACTCATGACGAGACATTAGCTCCTTTTCAGGGCCTCTTTCGATGTTTCGAGTCAGAATGACCACTGTCTTTGCTTTCCTTTGTGGGTCCGGTATTTTTAATGATGTTTATATTTCGTAGATTATTTTCCCGCACTAGGTATCATACTGCCGACTATGAAGAACTGTCGCATTTTCATGAAACGACAGACTTCAAGGGGGTGAGTTTTAATTACGATTTATTTAAAACATAACAAAATCTTTTCGCAAGTCTTTACATTATGAGTTCTGGAGACCAAGTGCGTAGATGTATAGAAATTTCTCATCTCCCGAGGGGGGTTACCAGCTAAAAAGGCCATGTGTTTTACTTAAATTAATACGATAAACTTAGGTTTCTTGTTGCCCTGTAAAACCCGTGATTATTAGTCATGGGGCCCGTATCCACATTGAGGGGCGATTTATTAAAAAAGTAATAAATAGGTCTGATTTTTTTTGTATTTTCTTACATATATATATATATATATACATACATATATGTATGGGTCGGGCTACGGCGAAATTTTAACTTTGATCCCGGCCCAGGCGAAAAAAAATTTCTACGTGTCTGGCAGGATCCGGGCCTGACAATTTTGATCCATGGAGAAGAGGTTCTGTTCTGATATAATCGTCTTTGTATGAAATTGCACTGGTCTTCGAGCAAGACACTGTGGTGCCGCATCTTGCAAACTCTTATATTTCTTTAAAATAATAAAATGTGCTTTTTAAAAAAATACTAACCGACTTCAAAGAAAGAATCAAGCTTGGCGACAACTTAGTGCTAACGCATATGAATGCATAGTTTTAATATGCTTATGATTTTAAAACGGTTGCAACAATGAAAGTTGATTTGCGACAAATAGTTATTTTTTTTAATCAAATCCATATTCTTTTCATTAAAAAAAATTCTGATCATCAGAATTTAATGAAATTTAAATGGTACCAAATGAGTATCTTATACTAAACAAAAAAAGAATTATCAAAATCGGCTCATATTTAAAGAATTTATGAGTGAACAAGAAATACATACAGGTCGAAATCATAACCTCCTCCTTGAAGTCAGTTAAAAAGGGAATAGGCTAAACAGTGCTTACTCCCTTAGCAGTATTTTTCATGGAATTGTAATATAAATAAGCAAAAGAAAGAACTTTTTTTTTTTTTTTACTCTCATGAACATATTATAAATCGGTGAATTAAATGCTTATGATTTATTATGTCAGAAAATATTCTAATTCTAAACATTATCAATATAATTTTCCATTAATAATAATAATAATAATAGTAATAATAATAATAATAATAATAAATGAAAAAAAATTCTTATTTTTTCTGTAAAACAATTTCTTAAAAATCTATATTTCAGTTTTTTGAACAATTCTAGATATTTAAATATAGTGTAAAAATGTAAATAATAAAAAGAATATTAACTGATGGCATAGAGCTCTCAGGCTTTGCACTCTAATTGTATATTACAGCCTTATATAATAATGTCATTCCAAAAACAAATTAAGGGAGAAAATAGCCCTCCCCGTTTCCTTTCTCTTTATTTAATCACTGAATTCCCAAAACTAATCAGGGATGCATCTTATCATATAGTAAACCTGTATTCAAAATTCAAAGAAGTAGAATATTTCTGCATAAAAACCCATTTGCGTAATTAAGAAGCGTTGTCCCCCATTCCCTCCTTTATACTTAACCATTAAACCTCCAAAACTGTTCAGAAATTCAACTTATCAGAAAGATCCTACATCCAAAATTTAAAGATAATCTGCATAAAAATCTATTTAGCTAACTTAAGGGGGAGGTAATCACCCGTACTCCCATTATACTTAACAAAAGAACACCGTAACTAATGAGGGAAGCTTTATCACTATGAGCCTCGAACCAAAAATTGAAACAAATCGGTTAATTTTACATGAAAAAGCATTTACCTAAATTATGAAGAATAGTCCCCCTATACTTTTCCAATGAATTTCGAAAACAAATCAGGGAAGAACATTTTCAGAATGATGCTATATCTAACTTTTGAACGAAAACTTATAATTCTGCATGAAAAACTCATTTATATAAATTAAGAGGAAGGGCATTAGCCCCCTGTTCCCCCTCTTTATATTTTTCCAATGAACACCTAATACTAATCACGGAAGGGCCTCATCAGAATGATAGTATACTTAAGATTTAAACGAAAACTGATAATTCTGCATGAAATACCCATTTATATAAATTAAGGGGAAGGGCATTAGCCTCCCTCGTCCCTCCTGTTATACATATCGAATGAACTGCCAAAACTAATCAGGGAAACGCTTTATCGTAATAAGCCTATATCCAAGGTTTCAAGTGAATTGGATAATTTTACCATAAGTAATCGCATTACGCACGCACGCACGCATGTACGCACATACATATAAAATGGGTGGGCACATAAGCTCCCAGGCTTTGATAACCTGTGAGCTAAAAAAATAGAAACAAAAATAAGAGAGACTGAGGCACATGTGAATATGGAACAGATGTGAACATCACAATTTTTTTTTAGTTATTAGTTTTTTCTATCTGAAATAAATATAGTTTAAAACTAGTTGGATATGCCAATCCAAAAACTTTCTTCTATCTCATACATACATTTTAATATGAAAAAAAAAATAGTTACTCATTTTAATGCTTTAATAATTTTAATTCAATACCTTACCAACTTTGATTTTCATTTTAAATTTCTGCTTCAATCAATTAAACGGAGTAAAAACGAATTTCCGTCTCTGCACGACCCGATGGACAATAGAATGATATGCAGATTTTTTTTTCAAATTTAGGAAGGACCTATTTGCCTTACCAAAAAATAATCATATACAAAATGTTTAGCTCAGTTCTAGAACTAACTTCATACACTTTTATGTGGTGCAATATTGAAAATAGCATAAAATTCGGTATTGCAGCGCCCCCTTCCGGCGGATTTTTTTCAGATTCAGGGCGATCCAACTAGCCATAGCCATACACTTACACAAAAAATTTCGTTCAATTCGATGCATAACGTCATGTACTTTCGGTCGGTACAATATTGAAAATGGCAGAAAAATCGCGATTGCAGCGCCCCCTTTCGGCGGATTTTTTTTCAATTTCAGGGAGGACAAACTAGCCCTAGTCATACAGATACAAAAAAAAATTTGGTTCAATTCGATACGTAACTTCATATACTTTTGGCCGGTACAATATTGAAAATGGCACATAAATCGCGATTGCAGCGCCCCCTTCCGGTGGATTTTTTTCAAATTCAGGGAGGACAAACTAGCCATAGTCATACACATACACGAAAAATTTGGTTCAATTCGATGCATAACTTCATATACTTTTGGTCGGTACAATATTGAAAATGGCACATAAATCGCAATTGCAGCGCCCCCTTCCGGCGGATTTTTTTCAAATTCAGGGAGGACCAACTAACCATAGTCTAACACATACACAAAAAATTTGGTTCAATTCGATGCATAACTTCATATACTTTTGGTCGGTACAATATTGAAAATGGCACAAAAATCGCGATTGCAGCGCCCCCTTCCGGCGGAATATTTCAAAACTGAAGGAGGACCTGTTTGCCACAGCCAAAAACATTCACAAAAAATTTGGTTCAATTCTATGCATAACTTCATACACTTTTTGATGGTAGAATGGCGACATACAGAACACACAGACACACACACAGACACACGGACAGACAGACAGACATTTTGTAAAAACATATTTTTTGGAATCTCTGATCCCTAAAACGTGTAAATCCGTCGAAAACCGGAAGTCGAAAAATTTCGATTACAATACTTTCTTCTATTGAAGATAGAAGAAAGTAAAAACTAAAAAACACGCTTTTTAAGTATATGAAACTAAAAAGTGAAAAATAATTCGTACTATAAGCTGAAAACGAAAATAGATGAAAAATACTATATTACTATAAAATATTGTTATTATAGAAATCAATTAATAAGTAATAAATAAAATTATCGTGGAAAAAAAGCGTGGGGTGCTATCTACCATGCTCCATCTATCAGTTCTTAAGAAGCACCCCACGCTTTTTTTCCACGATAATTTTATTTATTGCTTATTAATTGATTTCTATAATAACAATAATTTTATAGTATTATAGTATTTTTCATTTATTTTCGTTTTCAGCTTATAGTACGAATTATTTTTCATTTTTTAGTTTGATATACTTAAAAAGCGTGTTTTTTAGTTTTTTAAACTATATTTATTTTTCACTTTTTAGTTTGATTACTTTAAAAGCGTGGTTTTTAGTTCTTTTAAACTATATTTATATTTAATACAAAAACCAAATTAATCGATTGGATAGTTTCAGAGTAATTAATGAACATACATAGAAAAAAAATACATACGCGTCGAATTGATAACTTCCTCTTCCTTTTCTGAAGCCGGTTAAAAATAAAAATTGTAATACGGAAATTTTTTTTAAATTTTACATAGATTTAAATAATGTCAGGAGTGGGGTTCGAACCCACAATCTCTTTCGAAAAACAGAGCTTCAATCTGGCGCCTTGCCCCACCAGGGGCCGAGAGGTTCGGACCTCTCAACTGGTTAGACGGCAGGTGCTGGGTTCGAACCCAATCGCGGCTGTCGGCCTAACCGTTCGGAGTTTTCCGTGGTTTCCTTCGAACCTTGCGTAAATACGGGTTAGGTTCCCTTAGAAAGACCCCCACGGAGGGCACTCCCCCTGGTCCTATATCCCATTAGCGTAGATAATCGGACGACAAAAAATCAACCAACCAATCTGGCGCCTTAGACCGCTCGGCTATGCAGTCTACACTCCATTCAGTGAACGTAATTAGCGATTATTTAAATTAGCGAAAAAGTACTAATTTTATTAGTTTTTGCCTAATTACTAAAAAAGTACTGAAACATTTTCGATGAAACTGAAGTGGTACAAATTCGAGAGCATCGTCTTTCATTTAACAGCAAAACCAAGTTAATCGGTTGCATGGTTTCGGAGTAATCGGTGAACATACATAAAATAAGGAGAGTTACACACTCACAAACATACAGGTGAAATTAATAAAAGCGTGGTAAAAAATACTCAAGATGATAATATCTGTAGGCATATGGTAAAAACTTTTAAAGCTCTTTGACATTTTGATTGTCTACTGAACCAAAACACTGTTTTTACACCTCAAAAGTAAAATCCGAGTTCCAAGTTGATAAGCGAACAACTTTATTCTTTTATTCGTTTATTTGAATTTGAGTATTTTAATATAGACTATAAATACTAATAAATGGTTTTGATACAGATTTTTTTTTCTTCTAAAATTGAGAAATGTTAATAATTTATCAATTTAACTCTAGCAGCTATATGATACACTTGTGAACAGAATAAGTTGGGGCAGACAGGAAGAAGCCAGTTCACAAGTTGCCCTAATAATCATTCCGTGATTCTGCTTCTTTGTGTTGAGTTCTAGAGAAAATAGAAAATATTTTCTTCCTATAAAGTTAATTTTGTATTGAAATTTGCACTAACATATAACTCAGCAAGTATATATATATATGTGTGTGTGTGTGTGTGTATAAACAGCAAGCACGTTTACGTTCAATTGTAATTGAAATAAAAAAAAATTTCCTGAAATGTAATAAGGTTATGTATTATTTTACTAAATGGTTTACTGCAACATTTTTCATGCATTGTTAATAAAAAAAGTACCCTAATTTCCTGCCTATAATCCGCGGATCAAACAATCATTTTTCGACCCAGAAATTTTATTAAATAAAATATAACTTTCCAGATCGCCGTAAATATTTGCCTTCAGTTACAAAATAAAATTTCTGGGTCGAAAAAGAATTGTTTGATCCGCGGATTATAGGCAGGAAATTAGGGTATTACATTAAACAACTTTGCAAATTGTTTTCATTTTTTTTTTCAACTTGCGATGATGGCTTAGTTTCATTTCAAAAATAATTTTATTTATGATGCTTTGAATGGAGATAGATAACAATAATAACTTAAGAAAGTAATTTTTTTTAAACTGATAACTAAAGAAAAATGACAATTGTAACCTCCCACCACCACCCCTTTTTTTAAAAGCAAAAGAAGTTAAATTTGGAGGAGGAGTGGCTTATAATCGAGATTTTTCATTAAAAAACCCTTTTTTACCTCTAATTCACAAGTAAATAAGACAAGTAGAAGGGTGAGAATCATTCGTATTTCGGCAGATTTCTGATCATCAGTATCTAAATGTTCTTCTCTTAATCCCCCCCCCCCCCCAAAAAAAAAAAAAAATATCCTAAGCAAAATTCAAAAGCTTTAATTTTTTTTTAATTACTTCTTTATTTTTTATTGAAACAGTGTTTAAAGAATTACCTACAGCTAATATTCAAAATATTAGAATAATTACCTTTTTTTAAGAAATTGAAAATATCGTTTGGTAATTTAATGTCTTTTAATGAAAATATGCAAACGATATTTTTATTAAGAACTTATTGTTGTTTAAACTTACTTGTTATCTTAAATTTAATATCATTTTTGAAAAGATTAATTGCAAAAAAAATTATTCTGAAAAGCCAAAATATTAGAATATTTATTCAAGTGGTTCAAAATATTAGAATATTTCACATTAATTCTCCTTTAATTATTACCAATTCTTAACTGGTGGCATCATTGATTAAATTCAGACTATTTTATTTAAAATCAGTATTCTTTTTTGCAGTTTGTTTCCTTTTCGTCTTAAAATGGGCCGTGTGAGTGATATTCCTGAATCTACTAAACTTCGTATGGTTGATTTGTATCGGCACGGTAAAAATCAATGTTTTATAGCGAATTATTTACATTGTTCGCAATCGAGCGTTAGTAAAATACTAACACAATATTCAAAAATTGGAAAATTTCAAAATAATCGCCGAAATGGTGGCCGAAAACCAAAAACATTTGCTAGAGATGACAGGAAACTGAAGCGTATAGTTAAGAAAAACCTTTTTAAAAGTGTGCGATTCTTGCACCGAAAATGGAAAGAAGAAGGAGTTGAAGTTTCCACATCGACAACATTAAGACGTCTCCATAAATTTAAATTTGAATCTCGTGTACCGAAAACAAAACCTCTCATGACTGCAAGACAAAAGCGTATAAGATTGAATTGGTGTAAATCAAAACAAGGACAATTTATGGAGCAATGAAGATTGGAAAAATATATTATTTAGTGATGAAAGTATGTTTTGTGTTTCATATGGTAATCAAGGTATTCGAGTTTGGAGAATGAAGCAAGAAGCATTTGATAAAGAATGCCTTAAACGTTCCGTAAAATTTGCTGCTAGTGTCATTGTTTGGGGTTGTATGAGTGCAGAAGGACCTGGAAAGTTATGCATCGTCTACGAAAAGGTTAACTCTCTGATATATCAAGAAATTTTAGAATATTACATGATTCCATCATCAGAAGATTTATTTGAAGATGATTTCATCTTTCAACAAGATTTAGCGTCCCCGCATACCTCGGTGTCAACTAAGAATTGGTTCCGCCAACGCAACATTAAGGTACTTCCTTGGCCACCAAATTCACCAGATCTTAATCCCATCGAAAACTTATGGTGTATAATGAAGAAAAAACTTCAAGAAAATCCTCCTTCAAGTAAAACTGAGTTAGTGGCACGTATAAAGTCTATTTGGGCTAATATTGATAGAAATGTTTGTAAACACCTTGTATATAGTATGCAAGATCGATTGTACGCTGTTATGAAAGCTAAAGGGGATGCTACAAAATATTAACTACCATTTACTTCATATTCATAAGGTAATATTGTTGCGTAAAATAAAATATTCTAATATTTTGAACCAATCTAAATTTCATTCTAATATTCTGGTGTGTTTAAGGAAGCTGTATACCTAATTTATTGTGCTGTATTTTATATTTTATAAATGTTAAAATCTTATCTAAACATTCCAAATTTAATTTATAAGAAATTTAATTGCATTTACTTAGTATAAAAAATAAATAAATGACAAATAATTTTTTCTTATTACTTTTTCTCAATTATTCTAATATTTTGAATATGAGCTGTATAAGCCTCCTCACTAAAATCTGATCATTTTCACTTTATAATATTTTGCTTAAACATATCGCCCAGAAACTTTATATATAAAGTAACGATTTGGAAATGGACCAGTGAAAATCTGCGTAGATACTGCAGGGGGGGGGGGCCCAATTCTGCCTCCAAATATAGCCAAGTTTGTCAACAACTCGGCAATATATCGCCAAATTTGGCAACCAAAATTAGTCGCCAAAAGTAATGCCAACTTGGCGATACCTCTAATATTTCGAAGTTGTTACAGACATCTTGTGAAAACCAGTAAGTTTGCTTGCTTGCAAAAAATCAACAAATTCAGATATTTTAATGCAACAAATATAAGCTTATGAATGGAGCGTAATAAGATTATCTACATTATTTTTGTGTACAAATACTAACTATATTTACAAAATCTGTAACAATAAATTTATATGAAATATATTTATGTGAACTTCTCAGACAAATAAACCCATATGCTAAAAAGTATAGAATGTTACACGAATTAACTACAATTGATGGACAAGAATACGCTTTAAATTTTATAACATGCATTTAAGAACATGCAGATCCCATGATATTTCCAGTTATGTTTCCTCATGGTGATCCAAGATGCACATATAATATGAGTAAAAAAAAAAAGGTCAAGAAGATTACACCTTTACGGTACTTTGGACATCGTTTAGCACTGCGAAAAAATTGTTTTAACCCTTTACTTAACTCTGTTTACTTAATTCGTTTTACATTAGCATATTTTAAAACTTTATTTATTTATTTATTTTATTTTATTTTATAAGTTTTTATTATTATTATTATTATTATTAAAGAAGGCTGATTTGGCTTTAAAAATCTCCAATCAAAGGAAAATGAATGTAAATCCGTTTACATGGGGGTCACAACATTTCTTTTAAATTATAAATTATATCTTTTTTAAGCCAGTGAAATTTGCGTGCTTTTAAAATCTGGAGTGTCTGAATGGAAATTGAAGAGCGTAGCTCGTAGGGGGGGGGGGCAGAGCCCCTTGCTATATATATGGTGAATTTAGTAGTTAATATAACCAATGATTATGATAACAAATGAATAACAGAATAAAAAGCATGTCAAAAGACATTTTTTTTCCTTTTGTTCACATGTGCTCCATGTGTGTTCACAAGTACTCTGCTGGTGGCACACAATTTTTGGAATTTATAAAACAATTAAAAATATAAGAACTATACAGATGATTTAAAAAAAACTACTATATGTAAAAGAAAGTTCAGTTTACTATATTGAATAGTTTTTGTTTGTAGAAATTAACCCAATTAAGAGAAAATCTATATTTGTGTGAACTATTCAAATGTGCTCCAGTCTCCTCTATATATTTCAAAATATAAGGTGATTGTATAGGTAGTCTATTAATTGTTTTAAATTTTTTCTAATCCTAAACATCTGTACATTCACATTTATCTTAAACATGTTGTTCAGGAATTCAGAATCTTCCCAATGAAAAAATAATTAAAATAATAACTGTTTTGTATTAATTCTTCATTTTGAAAAGTCTTGACATATTTTTTTTCATTAATTAATATTTCTTAACTGTTAAATTTCTCTATTGAGTTTTATGCTGATATCTTTCAAAAGTGCCTTGCACGGGGAGTTTGCTGAAAAATTTCTTTGTTTAACTTATTTAGCGTTTACATTCTGCATTTTAAAAAATGCGGCGAAGGCTGCAGCACATCATTTTCAATACTTTGGTTTATTTTAGATTTCTTTCCGGGGTCATCCATAGTTGTAAAGAAAAAAAAATTAAATGATGAAAATTTAATGGATGTATTTTCAAAAAATATAGTCTGTTACCATTCTTAGAAGCTATTAATCTGAAATGATTCGTAATGATAATACAAATAGACTAATGAAATGTTCTTTCTCTAACTTTATTTTTACACTGTTGTTTTCTTGTTTCAGTATAATTTTTCGTGGATATTTTTAAAATTCAACATGTGTGCGCTATCAAAAGGGAAGTGTTCCCTCATCACCCCTCTCTGGACATACCCATGCACAGCACAAGTATCAAATACTAGGTGTTTGTTTTATAAAAAAAAAAAAATTAAAAAAAAAAAACCTTCTTTTTAACACTGCTGAATGCAATATACCTTCCTTCTCACTACCTTTAGAATTCTTAATTTTATACTAACCAATATCAGCTTTTTTCAAGGCAGGAGAATCATTCACACCATCGCCTGTTACTGCTACAATTTCCCCTTGTCTCTGACAACCTTCTACAATAATTAATTTTTGTTGAGGTGAAGTCCTGGCAAAAACAATTTCTGTGTGATTTTTCAAAATATCATTTATTTGCTCTTGTGACATATTCTTAAGCTGACTTCCATGAATGATTGCTGCTTTAGCCTCTCTGAAAGGAAGATAGCCACAGTAAATAATACGATAAATAAATAATAATAATAAAATGAGATTGATTTATCATATATGAATATTTTGTCTCAGAATAAAGTCCCACATCTTTAATGGTATATGATCTTTAAAATAATTAAACACGGGAGATTATTTATTAGACCAGCAGTTTCCAAACTTTAGTGTTACGCGACCCACCTTTTGAGTAAACGATGTTTTCGCAACACATTTAATATAAGGGTGCATATCACTATGGAAATCATTGTATGGCTTCTATAAGCTATCGGCTATCCTATCCTACGAAAAAAGGCCATTTTTCGTATGAAAGATACACTATCAATAAAAACAAGAACTGGTAATCTAAATGTTTGTAAATCGAATAACAAATAAATCAAGCTACCTACTAAAAAAAAATAAATAAATAAATAAATATACGTATAATTATTATCAAAACATAGCTTTATAATCAGTAGGATTTCTGGCACTAATTTTTACCAGAGATGTAGTGGAGGATATACGGGGGTATAGGCCGTATACCTTCTGAATTTTTTAGGAACACTGTATACTAGGGTGGATCGAAAAATCGAAATTTGGATAATCGAATCGCGCGGGGTCCAAAAGTTGCCTTTTATGCATACTAATTCACATATTTTTTTTTATTGATATCCATTCATATCTTCCGGTGCCCCAAACGCCTCAAAAATAGTTAAAAATTGAAATTTTTATAAATTTTATAATTTTTTTTTCGCTTCTTAATATTTTAAAAATTATTTTTGGCGCAGGTTGCGAAAGTTGCCTTATATATATGTTAGTTTAATCTTTTTTTTTAAATTTAAATCCATCCATATCTTCCGGTGCCCCCAAAATAGTAAAAAAATTGAAATTTTATAAAAATTCATATATATATTTTTTAAATTTATTTTAAATTATTTTATCAGGGGATAAAAAAGATGCATTTTATAGTATATTAGCATGCATCCAAATAATTTTCGACTTTAATAAATTTCTTACAATGCCCCAAAACTTTTAATTATTTGCCGAAAATCGAATTTCATGCAAATTTTGAGCTAAAAAATACAAGTAAAATTAACAGTTAAAGAATAATTTATCTAACGTAAAACGTAGATCGAGAGGATGAGAAATCGTTAATCGTATTTTATTAAATGTATAAAATAAACTTTTTATACTTTATTTTTTGGAAGACAATATAGATAGAAGAGTTCTCAGCAATGACCAGCAATATTTATATGATATTTACATAGCAATATCACGTGGTGAATGTGGTTCTGATCTGGCATTAATGAAACCTGGTCCCGTTTATCACTCAAGATGACTAACAGCAGCGTGTAGAATTTTAAGGTTGTAAGTGGCTACAGAAAATCCTTCTGATAATCTCATTACTCTTACAACATATATTATGAAGGTATATGCACCTGTATGGTTTCATATCAAAACAAAGCCATCCATAACTGAAGGAGCGCGTCATATTTGGAAACTTATCTCATATTCTAGATACAGTAAAACCTCCCTAACGGACACTCCCGAATAGCGGACACCTCTATTTAACGGACAGTTTTCAAATCCCCACTCCCAAAACTTTAATTTTTGTATATTTAACCTCTGAATAACGGACATTCCGAATAGCGGACAATAATTTTGGCAAAAAAGAATGAAAAACTATTTTTTAACGAGGAAAAAAAAATTAAAAATCCTCTAAATTTATAAGGGCAATGTATCACAAATTTTGTGATCTTAGTAAATGTGGGGATGAGTTGAAGAAAATCCCCTCTCCCCCTACATTTATAAGTGATCACAACTCCCCTCTCCCTCCCTCGGATGATTTGATATTGTATATGGTTTTAAGAAACAGAAAAATACAGTAAACAGTTATACTTTTTTTTAGAAAAAGTTGATTAAAAAAAAAATTAAAACTACTGACGGAGTTAAAACTTCACATTGAAAAAGAAATTAAATGTAATCGCAAGTAAAAGCAAACTTTTGTAACAATTTTTTTAGTAACAATGTAATAAACAAAGGATAAAGGGTGCGCACTATTTTATTTCAGTTTTATTGCTTTAAAAATTATTTTAATTTCTGGTTAATCATATATTAGAGGTTTTAGGACATTTTAAAATCGACTAATGAAACATTAAGCCTTCATTAGCAATTTTTCTATCTTTGAGGTTTTCCCAATAGCGGACACCTCCGAATAGCGGACAATTTCTGCGCTCCCTAGGTGTCCGTTATTTAGAGGTTTTACTGTATTTGGAACCCAATTTAAGAAAAATCGTAGATGCTGTTATTAAACGAAAAAGTTTTTTTTTTTTTTTTTTTTTTTTTTTTTGTCACCCTGAAAATTTGCTATTGTCAATGCTCACAGATAAAACAGAGCATATCAGATCTTTAGCAATGCGAAAGCTAATTTATGCTAGAAATAAAAAGAGAAAATCACCAGGAATGAGAATTTTCAAAGTACCCCAAATAAACTTCAAAGCGAAAGATTATTTTGAACTTATTAACTGGCAACGAGTTGGACGTTTTGAACCACCTCTTTTGATGAATGTGCCTTGCGAAGAAATTGAGAATATGATAAAAGTTGTAAAAACGAATGAATGGTCAAAATATTCATGCCATACCCAAGCAGTTGAATGATGCGTTCGACTAGTGTCTGAGACATCAAAAACTGTATATGGACAAGGAAAGAGACACGGTTTTATATTGAATAGAATAAAATCAAGAAGCCATATAAAACACTTTGATACCAAAAAAGATTACAAGCTTTAAAAATATGTAAATTTCCAAATTGAAGGATGTAAAACTTTTCTCTACGTAAGTTCGATTTTTGTATTTTTTGTGATTTAATGCTTTGATTTTTAAATTTATATATCGCTTATTATTGTAAAATTAATGTTATTTATAACCTTATACGTTATTAATTAAACTGTTTTCAAAATTTTTAAGTATTTTTCGTAAATTATAATTCTTAATACATTTTTTGTAAAAATTTCAGTTTTTAATTATAATTGGTGCATCAAAGATGTGAATGGATTTTGATTAAAAAAATATATCGGAACTCCAGAGTTATGTAGTATTGTAATAACAACTTTCCAACCCAGTGCCAAATGAATTTCAAAAAGTAAAATAAAATAAAATAAAATAAAATAAAATAAAACAAAAAAAAATTTTTCAAGAAAATTTCAATTTTAAACTATTTTTGGGGCGTTTGGGGCACCGGAAGATATGAATGAATTTTATTTTTAAAAAATATGTAAGCTAAGATAGATAAAAGATAGCTTTTGCACCCCGCGCCAAAAGTAATTGAGAAAAAATAATAAAACAAAAAAATATAAAAAAAATCATAAAAAACTCAATTTTTAATTATTTTTGGGGCGCTTAGGGCACCGGAAGATATGAATAGATTTTAATTAAAAAAAAAAACCCTGTAAACTAGTATACATAAAAGGCAACTTTTGCACGCCGCGCCGATAGTGATTTCTAAAAAAAAAAAAAAAATTTCCTATACTTTTCGATCCACCCTACTGTATACCCTCTGCTTCTCAAGTAAGCTTTAGTATATACACTCTACACTGTAAAAAAAAGGGTCGATCTACTAAAAAATCTTTAGTGATCCTTGTAATTACTAAAAAATTTTTAGTAATCTTAGTCGGTTACAAGAAAATCTGTAAGAATTTCTAGAAAAAAGTTAGCAACGAAGAGAGTTAATAGTTTTATATTTTTAATAACTATTACTAAAACTCACTTGGTGTGGCCTTGATAGTATAGTGGTTATAGTAACGGACTCCAGACTAAAAGGTCCCGGGTTCGATACTGGCCGCCGCCAAATAAGCCCCGAATGTGTGAAGTGCAAGTACTCGTTAGTGAAGGGATTGTGAAAATCCTGTCGGAGCAACATTAGCAATGTTTGGTGCTGTCATCTATTGCAGTTTTGCCGAAAATCTTCCGCTTCAGAAGTCTGGAGGCAGCTCGAAGGAACCTCCTGCCCTTCGGGCGCACGTAATGGTTATTAAAAATAATTTTGGAGCTATTACTAAAATTTGCTTGGTGGCTCATACTAAAAATTTTTAAGTTAGTTATACAAAAAATTCTTTTGTTCAGTTTACAAAAGAGATGCTTGTTTCACTTGCAAAAAAAAAGTTTGTAATGGTTACTAAAAAATTCTGTGGAATACAAATTTACTAAAAAATTTTTAGTAACTTCTTGAATTTTTTTTACAGTGTAGGGTATACCATCTGTCTTGAGCGTATACTCTCTGTTTAGATCGTAAATCCTCTGGTTTTTATCCCACTACACCACTGGTTTTTACCAATGAAGGCATCTATATGTAATAATATAAAATTTTCGCCATTTTTTCGTTTCGATTTTGCTCTAAATTCTTATAAGAACATACTTTCATCATTATTTTCCGTAATCTACTAATATTTTATTATCGGCTAAAGTTTCTTTTTTTTCTTTAATTCAGCATAATCTATTATTTATTTTCCCAAAAAGAACTAAACTGTATTACTTAAATGTCAATATCTTATTTCGAAATATTAAAATCATTCCATTAATCCATTTCCCCTTTTTAAAATAAAAACAATTATCAAAAGCTTTAATTTTGTTTCTTTTACTTTTTATTAAATTATCGTCTGCTGACAACTCTAAATCAGTCCGCACTTTAGGCTGTTCACCCCTGCATACTACGCCGATGGATAAAGAGTACCAGCACCAAGCTCCGCCTATATTCTATATAGCTTCGTAATTTTTGCCATAGTGGTGGTGTTTTTTCGGAAATGGCTGTACACCGACCCACTTTTTTTTCTCTTTTTTTATTATCGATGACATGGACTTCGAAAGTCGAGAAGTCTAGTTGTGATGGTGGAATTTCGTATCTGAAATGGCAAGCTAAAGAACATTTTGGTATTTTATTCTCCGGAGATGCTTTGATTTTTCCATTTTTCATAAATGCACTACTAATGGAGATGGACCTTGGAGTAACAGTAAAATTGAACGATAATAAAACATGATGTTCACTGATTTTAGTCTCATTTTAATTATTTGGAGTGACAACACCTTTTCATTGAGTGCCATCTACCAAACTGCTTCGGCCGCGAATCTATTGGATGTAATGTGATGGCTGATGACAGATCGACCGTCGACATTGTTCGCACCATCCTGTTCGCTGTGTTCGGTTGTGTTTTTGCGGAAACCCCTTTAAAATATCATCACATATGTATCATGGTTAATGGCTAATTTCAATCTTAAATCCCTTTATACAGGCAATTTGTTTGTGTACCGTTATTTAAAACAGCAAAGTAGTACTGGTCGTTGGGGGCCACCATAATATTTACCCATCATAGATAAGCATAATAGAAAATATAGAAAAAAATGCGCAAATTGTTTATAAAAGGCATTGCAGTATAACTGATTAAACGTATATTTAAATATTTTTAATACATAGTAATGCTCTTTTACAAGATTGCGGATATTATTTGAATATCCCGTCGACCCATTTCGACAAATTATATAAATCGCCAAACTGCTCGTAAATTACACAAATTAGCATATTTTTTATTTTAAATAACAAAAGAACAAATAAATGAGTAAAGTATTAATAAAAATACAAGTAAAACGTTAAATTAAAAATCACTTGATGACATACGAACACATGTAACGTTAAAATAGTAAATAAAGCCTTTGTGCACAAATGTTTAAAGATAAAAAACCAACGATTATAAATGCACAAATAAAGTATGAGAAGGTAGCAAATAGCTATTTCGAATCTACTATCGATATTCTTCATCAGTGCAAAACTCAGCGAGCTAAAAAATAGCAAAACTGAGCAAAGAGGCAGAGAGACGCAGGCTTATATACCCGCTATGGGAACAATGCCGCCTAAAGAAAAGTAACCAATGAGAAGAAAGCAGCCAAAACAACTGGGCGGACAAGTAGCAACATCTATCGGAGAACAAGCAAAACAAAAACAAGGGAAAAAAGTATTAAATTAAAGATTTCCAAATACTTGGAAATTAAGGAGTACTAGATAAGTCATTGACTAAGGAGTGAGAATTTTTTATGATGTGGTAAGCTTCCCAAAAATCAAGATCAAGAATGGAAGGACATTTATGGATGATGGTGGCTGCAGAAAAGTTAAACTTGACATTAAACACATGTAACGTGTTTAATGTCAAGTGAAAGTGACATTTTCGATAAGCCATTATTGGAATTTACTCTTAAAATTTGGAAATAGTATTTTAGTCAACGAATAATCAAGTAGTTAAAGAAACATCCTTGTAACTCCAAAAATGACAAACCTTTTAACTAAAAGTGTACTGTGTCGGATAAAGTATCTCATTTCCAATTGAAATACATATTTGAATTGAAATAGGAATGAAACACACTGTCATGGAAATCTAAGAGAGTAGAAAATGGGATTACAAATATCTTGGCAACTAATTATCCGATCGATTTCATTCTGTATAAAATTTACATTTTTTTCTGCTTTTTACAGCCATTTTTAAAATAAAAAATAAAAATCGAAATTTTTATATACCTTTATTCCAAACAAATATTACAAAAATCCAAAAAAAAAAAAAAAAAAAAAGTTCTGGATAATCGAGGTTTCAATAAGGCTTCTTCCCGTTATTACATACTAAATATACACCTAATTTCAAGTCTCTGTCTCTATTTGTCTGGGAGATAAAGCGTTTACAGACAGATGGACAGAGAAATAGACGGACGGCAATTTTTTTTCTAACAATGTGTTTTTCGGAATCTCTAGTATCTGAAATGTGTAAATCCGTATTTTATTATTATTATTATTGTTATTTTTAATTTTCAAAACAAGATTTACCCTATACTACTTGTAATGGGTAAGTAAAAAGAATGTTCTATCGTGCTGAATCTCATCAAAGATCTCACAGATGATTTAGATATTTCTATATACTAGCCGCCCCTGGCGACGAATTTGGTCTCCTTTAAATTTATTTTAAACATTGCATCATAATACGTTTATTCATAATTTAATTTTATATGCTCAACTGTTTGCCAAATCAGAAAATTCTGCTAGAAATTTCAAAAACTCGGTATATTTTATATTGACCGGGCGGCACAGGTGATAATTCGCCAAGCAATCTTCCTGTGGCATTTTTTTCATATTTCATTAATTTCATTTAAATATAATCCTTTGACTCATTTCATTTATAATGCATAGATTTAATTTTAAACTGAAACATTTAAAATTCATGACTTGTATTTTGATTTTTTTTCTTTAAGAGCCTGCATCAGTCAAACCGAAACTCAAAATCCGATCACAAACCTATGCGTGTTGCCACCAGGAAGGCGTATCCCGAACCCAAAGATTGACACCTTAAAAGACCAATGATATTTTCCAAGCTTGTAATTAATAAGAAAATGGTCATCTCACGCCACCCTTTACCTCCAGGCGATAAAAAGGGGCTAAGATACCCCAGGAAGAAAAAAGTCATTAGCAAATGCTAAAAACTTTCGCACCTTTTCAATACTGATAGCCCGAGGGATATGTGCATTTGGATAGTTTCTTCGAGATAATTTCTGACCAAAACAGTCGGGTCCGTTTTAAAACAAGTCGACATTGCCCTTTTTTGTTAGATAGTTTCAAGTGAAATTTATATGTAATTTTAAAAGACAACATACAGATCGTGATTATTATGTCAGAGATTGCACATTAAACATTTTCCAAAGAATCTCCTCTACATTTTAATATTTTTAAATGATTTTTTTAGCATTGAATAGAACTCATTGAACTGTACAAAGACCGTTTTATATTTTTTCGATTTTGTTACGAGTATTTTATAGTGACTTACATCAATAGAGCGAAATCCCAAGATAGAAATTTTTAAGATATCTCGTTTGTATTTTAATATTTTTAAATGATTTTTTTAGCATTGAACAGCTGAGATTTTTCGGTATAAAGACCGTTTTGTACTTTTTTTTATTTTGTTTACAGGTGTTTTAAAGAGGCTACTTCAGTCAAGTGAAATCCAATGGAAGAAATTTATAAAAATATCTCTTCTACATTTTTATATTTTTAAATGATTTTTTTGTCATTGGATAGCTGAGATCTTTTGGTACAAAGACCGTTTTGTACTTTTTCGACCTTGTTTATTTAAAAAGCTATTTCAGTCAAGTGAAATCCCATTGTAGAAATTTATAAAAATATCTCTTCTACATTTTAATATTTTTAAATGATTTTTTTGTCATTGGATAGCTGAGATCTTTCGGTACAAAGACCGTTTTGTACATTTTCGACTTTGTTTAAGGGAATTTTAAAAAAGCTACTTCAGTCAAATGAAATCCAATGGAAGAAATTTATAAAAATATCTCTTCTACATTTTAATATTTTTAAATGAATTTTTGTCATTGGATAGCTGAGATCTTTCGGTACAAAGATCGTTTTGTACTTTTTCGACTTTGTTTAGGGAAATTTTAAAAAATCTACTTCAGTCAAGTGAAATCCAGTGGTAGGAATTTATAAAAATATCTCTTCTACATTTTAATATTTTTAAATTATTTTTTGGCATTCGATATCTCAGATCTTTCGGTACAAAGACCATTTTGTATTTTTTCGACTTTGTTTAGGGGAATTTTAAAAAAGCTATTTCAGTCAAGTGAAATCCAGTGGTAGGAATTTATAAAAATATCTCTTCTACATTTTAATATTTTTAAATGATTTTTTTTGTCATGGGATAGCTCAGATCTTTCTCTACAAAGACCGTTTTGAACTTTTTCGACTCTGTTTAGGGGAATTTTAAAAAAGCTACTTCAGTGAAGTGAAATCCAATGGTAGAAATTTATAAAAATATCTCTTCTACATTTTAATATTTGTAAATCATTATTTGGCATTCGATATCTCAGATCTTTTGGTACAAAGAGAGTTTTGTACTTTTTTGATTTTGTTTACAGTTGTTTTAAAGAGGCTACTTCAGTCAAATGAAATCCAATGGTAGAAATTTATAAATATATCTCTTCTACATTTTTATATTTTTAAATGATTTTTTTGTCATTGGATAGCTGAGATCTTTTGGTACAAAGACCGTTTTGTACTTTTTCGACCTTGTTTATTTAAAAAGCTATTTCAGTCAAGTGAAATCCCATTGTAGAAATTTATAAAAATATCTCTTCTACATTTTAATATTTTTAAATGATTTTTTTGTCATTGGATAGCTGAGATCTTTCGGTACAAAAACCGTTTTGTACATTTTCGACTTTGTTTAAGGGAATTTTAAAAAAGCTACTTCAGTCAAATGAAATCCAATGGAAGAAATTTATAAAAATATCTCTTCTACATTTTAATATTTTTAAATGAATTTTTGTCATTGGATAGCTGAGATCTTTCGGTACAAAGACCGTTTTGTACTTTTTCGACTTTGTTTAGGGAAATTTTAAAAAATCTACTTCAGTGAAGTGAAATCCAATGGTAGAAATTTATAAAAATATCTCTTCTACATTTTAATATTTGTAAATCATTATTTGGCATTCGATATCTCAGATCTTTTGGTACAAAGACCGTTTTGTACTTTTTTGATTTTGTTTACAGTTGTTTTAAAGAGGCTACTTCAGTCAAATGAAATCCAATGGTAGAAATTTATAAATATATCTCTTCTACATTTTAATATTTTTAAAAGAATTTTGTCATTGGATAGCTGAAATCTTTCGGTATAAAGATCATTTTTTTTTTTTTTTTTTTTTTTTTTTTTTTTTTTTTTTTTTTTTTGTTTACAGGTGTTTTAAAGAGGCTACTTTAGTCAAGCGAAATCCTATAGTAAAATTTTATAAATATGTCTTTTCGACATTTAAATATTTTTATATGATTTTTTTGTCATTGAATAGAACTCATTGAACTGTACAAAGACCGTTTTATATTTTTTCGATTTTGTTACGAGTATTTTATAGTGACTTACATCAATAGAGCGAAATCCCAAGATAGAAATTTTTAAGATATCTCGTTTGTATTTTAATATTTTTAAATGATTTTTTTAGCATTGAACAGCTGAGATCTTTAGGTACAAATACCGTTTTGTATTTTTTTTTTTATTTTGTTTACAGGTGTTTTAAAGAGGCTACTTCAGTCAAGTGAAATCCAATGGTAGAAATTTATAAAAATATCTCTTCTACATTTTAATATTTTTAAATGATTTTTTTTTTTTCCATTGGATAGCTTAGATCTTTCTGTACAAATACCGTTTTTTATATTTTCGACTTTGTTTTGGGGAATTTTAAAAAAGCTACTTCAGTCAAGTGAAATCCAATGGAAGAAATTTATAAAAATATCTTTTCTACATTTTAATATTTTTAAATGTTTTTTTGTCATTGGATAGCTTAGATCTTTCGGTACAAAGACCGTTTTGTACTTTTTCGACTTTGTTTAGGGGAATTTTTAAAAAGCTTACTTCAGTCAAATGAAATCCAATGGTGGAAATTTATAAAAATATCTCTTCTACATTTTAATATTTTTAGATGATTTTTTTGTCATGGGATAGCTGAGATCTTTCGGTACAAATACCGTTTTGTACTTTTTTAATTTTGTTTACAGATGTTTTAAAAAAGATACTTCAGTCAAGTGAAATCGAATGGTAGGAATTTATAAAAATATCTCTTCTACATTTTAATATTTTTAAATGATTTTTTTGTCATGGGATGGCTGAGATCTTTCTGTGCAAAGACCGTTTTGTACTTTTTCGACTCTGTTTAAGGGAATTTTAAAAAAGCTACTTCAGTGAAGTGAAATCCAATGGTAGAAATTTATAAAAATATCTCTTCTACATTTTAATATTTGTAAATTATTATTTGGCATTCGATATCTCAGATCTTTTGGTACAAAGACCGTTTTGTACTTTTTTGACTTTGTTTAGGGGAATTTTAAAAAAGCTACTTCAGTGAAGTGACGTCCAATGGTAAAAATTTAGAAAAATATCTCTTCTACATTTTAATATCTGTTAATTATTATATGGCATTCGATATCTCAGATCTTTCGGTGCAAAGACCGTTTTGTACTTTTTCGACTCTGTTTAGGGGAAATTTAAAAAAGCTACTTCAGTGAAGTGAAATCCAATGGTAGAAATTTATAAAAATATCTCTTCTACATTTTAATATTTTTAAATGATTTTTTTGTCACTGGATAGCTTAGATCTTTTTGTACAAAGACCGTTTTGTACTTTTTCGACTCCGTTTAGGGGAATTTTAAAAAAGCTACTTAAGTCAAGTGAAATCAAATGGTAGGAAATTATAAACATATCTCTTCTACATTTTAATATTTTTATATGATTTTTTTGTCATGGGATGGCTGAGATCTCTCGGTGCAAAGACCGTTTTGTACTTTTTCGACTCTGTTTAAGGGAATTTTAAAAAAGCTACTTTAGTGAAGTGAAATCCAATGGTAGCAATTTATAAAAATATCTCTTCTACATTTTAATATTTGTAAATTATTATTTGGCATTCGATATCTCAGATCTTTTGGTACAAAGACCGTTTTGTACTTTTTTGACTTTGTTTAGGGGAATTTTAAAAAAGCTACTTCAGTGAAGTGAAATCCAATGGTAAAAATTTAGAAAAATATCTCTTCTACATTTTAATATCTGTTAATTATTATATGGCATTCGATATCTCAGATCTTTCGGTGCAAAGACCGTTTTGTACTTTTTCGACTCTGTTTAGGGGAAATTTAAAAAAGCTACTTCAGTGAAGTGAAATCCAATGGTAGAAATTTATAAAAATATCTCTTCTACATTTTAATATTTTTAAATGATTTTTTTGTCATTGGATAGCTTAGATCTTTTTGTACAAAGACCGTTTTGTACTTTTTCGACTTTGTTTAGGGGAATTTTAAAAAAGCTACTTCAGTCAAGTGAAATCCAATGGTAGAAATTTATAAAAATATCTCTTCTACATTTTAATATTTTTAAATGATTTTTTTGGCATTTCATAGCTGTGATCTTTCGGTACAAAGACTGTTTTGTACTTTTTTGATTTTGTTTAGAGGTGTTTTAAAGAAGCTACTTCAATCAAGCAAAATCCTATAGTAGAATTTTATAAATATATCTTTTTATTTTTAAAGATTTTTAAATGATTTTTTGGCATTCGATATCTCAGGTCTTTCGGTACAAAGACCGTTTTGTACTTTTTCGACTGGATAATTTTAAAAAAGCTACTTCAGTGAAGTGATCAAATGGTACCAAATCAAATGGTAGTAATAACAAAAAAAAAAAAAAAAAAAAAAAAAAATCTTCTACATTTTAATGTTTTTAATTTTTTTTTTTTTTTTTTTTTTTTTTTTTTTTTTTTTTTTTTTTTGCATTGGATATCTTAGATCTTTCGGCACAAAGACTGTTTTGTACTTTTTCGACTTTGTTTAAGGGAATTTTAAAAAAGCAACTTCAGTCAAGTGAAATCCAATGGAAGAAATTTATAAAAATATCTCTTCTACATTTTAATATTTTTAAAATATTTCTTGGCATTCGATATCTCAGATCTTTCTGTACAAAGACCGTTTTGTACTTTTTCGACTTTGTTTATGGGAATTTTAAAAAAGCTATTTCAGTCAAGTGAAATCCATTGGTAGAAATTTATAAAAATATCTCTTCTACATTTTAATATTTTTAAATGATTTTTTTGTCATTGGATAGCTGAGATCTTTCGGTGCAAAGACCGTTTTGTACTTTTTTGATTTTGTTTACAGGTGTTTTAGTGAGGTTACTTCAGTCAAGTGAATTCCAATGGTAGAAATTTATAAAAATATCTCTTCTACATTTTTAATATTTTTAAATGATTTTTTTGTTATTGGATAGCTAAGATCTTTCGGTACAAAGACCGTTTTGTACTTTTACGACTTTGTTTAGGGGAAGTTTTAGAAAGCTACTTCAGTCAAGTGAAATCTAATGGTAGAAATTTATAATTATTTTTTGGCATTCGATATCTCAGATCTTTCTGTACAAAGACCGTTTTGTACTTTTTCGACTTTGTTTATGGGAATTTTAAAAAAGCTATTTCAGTCAAGTGAAATCCATTGGTAGAAATTTATAAAAATATCTCTTCTACATTTTAATATTTTTAAATGATTTTTTTGTCATTCGATAGCTGAGATCTTTCGGTGCAAAGACTGTTTTGTACTTTTTTGATTTTCTTTACAGGTGTTTTAGTGAGGCTACTTCAGTCAAGTGAATTCCAATGGTAGAAATTTATAAAAAATATCTCTACTACATTTTAATATTTTTAAATAATTTTTTTGTCATTGGATAGCTAAGATCTTTCGGTACAAAGACCGTTTTGTACTTTTACGACTTTGTTTAGGGGAATTTTAAAAAAGCTACTTCAGTCAAGTAAATTCCAATGGTAAAAATTTATAAAAATATCTCGTCTACATTTTAATATTTTTAAATGATTCTGTTGTTATGGGATAGCTAAGATCTTTCTGTGCAAAGACCGTTTTGTACTTTTTCGACTCTGTTTAAAGGAATTTTAAAAAAGCTACTTCAGTGAAGTGAAATCCAATGGTAGAAATTTATAAAAATATCTCTTCTACATTTTAATATTTGTAAATTATTATTTGGCATTCGATATCTCAGATCTTTTTGTACAAAGACCGTTTTGTACTTTTTCGACTCTGTTTAGGGGAATTTTAAAAAAGCTACTTCAGTCAAGTGAAATCCAATGGTAGAAATTTATAAAAATATCTCTTCTACATTTTAATATTTTTAAATTATTTTTTTGGCATTTCATAGCTGCGATCTTTCGGTACAAAGACTGTTTTGTACTTTTTTGATTTTGTTTAGAGGTGTTTTAAAGAAGCTACTTCATTCAAGAAAAATCCTATAGTAGAATTTTATAAATATATCTTTTTATTTTTAAAGATTTTTAAATGATTTTTTGGCATTCGATATCTCAGATCTTTCGGTACAAAAACGGTTTTGTACTTTTTCGACTTTGTTTAGGATAATTTTAAAAAAGCTACTTTAGTCAAGTGAAATCAAATGGTAGTAATAACAAAAAAAAAAAAAAAAAAAAAAAAAAAAAAATATATATATATATATATATATATATATATATATATCTTCTACATTTTAATGTTTTTAAATGCTTTTTTTTTTTTTTTTTTTTTTTGCATTGGATATCTCAGATCTTTCGGCACAAAGACTGTTTTGTACTTTTTCGACTTTGTTTAATGGAATTTTAAAAAAGCTACTTCAGTCAAGTGAAATCCAATGGAAGAAATTTATAAAAATATCTCTTCTACATTTTAATAGTTTTAAAATATTTTTTGTCATTCGATATCTCAGATCTTTCGGTACAAAGACCGTTTTGTACTTTTTCGACTTTGTTTACAGGTGTTTTAAAGAGGCTACTTCAGTCAAGTGAAATCCATTGGTAGAAATTTATAAAAATATCTCTTCTACATTTTAATATTTCTAAGTGATCTTTTTGTCATTGGATAGCTGAGATCATTCGGTACAAAGACCGTTTTGTACTTTTTTTAATATGTTTACAGGTGTTTTAAAGAGGCTACTTCAATCAAGTGAAATCCATTGGTAGAAATTTATAAAAATATCTCTTCTACATTTTAATATTTTTAAATGATTTTTTGGCATTCGATATCTCAGATCTTTCGGTACAAAGACCGTTTTGTACTTTTTCGTCTTTGTTTAGGGCAATTTTAAAAAAGCTATTTCAGTCAAGTGAAATACAATTGTAGAAATTTATAAAAATATCTCTTCTACACCGTTTTATATTTTTTGGATAGTGTTATGGGAGTTTTAAAGAGGCTTACTTCAATCAAGCGAAATCCTATGAAGTTTTGAAGTTCATATAAATATATATTTTCTCTTCTACATTTTAATATTTTTAAATGATTTTTTTAGCATTGAATGTTAGAAATTTATAAAGATATCTCGTCTACAAGTAAATATAAACTGATGATTTTCTCAATCAAGTAAAATCCCATGGTAGAAATTTATAAAGATATCTTTAAGATCATTTAAAAGTCATTTGTAAAGATCATTTTAATGTAATTTTTTTTTTCATTATATAACTGATATCTTTCTTTACAAAGAACGTTTTATATCTTTTTGATTTTGTTACAGGTATTTTAAAGTGACTTACTTCAATAGATCTAAATCCCATTTTAGAAATTTTTAAAGATATCTCGTTTGTATTTTAACTGTCTTTAAACTTTTTTTCTGCGGGTGGGGTATTAGATATCGGAGATTTCTCTGTACAAACACCTTTTTACATTTTTTCGATTTTTTACGGGTATTTTAAAGTGGCTTACTTGAATAGAGAGAAGTCCCATTATAGAAATTTATAAAGATATCTCGTCAACATTTTAATTTTTTAAATGATTTTTTTAGCATTGAATTTCTGAGATATTTCTGTACAAATACCGCTTTATATTTTTTTCGATTTTTTACGGGTATTTTAAAGGGGCTTACTTCAATGAAGCGAAATCCTATCACAGAAATTTATAGAAATATCTCGTCTATATTTTAATAATCTTTTTTATATTGAACAGCTGAGATCTTTCTGTACAAAGGCCGTATTACAATTTTTGATTTCGATACAGGTATTTTAAAGTGACTTACTTCAGTCAAGCGAAATCCCATTGTAGAAATTTATAAAGATATCTCGCCTACATTTTAAAAAAAATATTTTTATTTTTATTTTTTTTCTCTTACATTGAATAGTTTTTACGATTTCATTTATTTTAAAGAGGCTACTGCAGTTAAACGAAACAATGCCTTCGCCTTAAAACTAATGCTATGAAAGAAATTTATAAAAGTGTATCGTCTGTGTTTTAATAGTTTTAAGTTTTTTTTTACTTTGCCTAGTTGATATCGATTTCCATAAAGGCCATTTTCTATTTTTTCAATTTATTTTACTGGAATATATATATATATATATATATATATATATATATATATATATATATATATATATATAAAACTTTAATCAAACGAAACAATTTACTAGCTTATGATAATTCTTTCGACGATAATCCAACGGTCGAAATTTATAAATAAGTCTCGTCTGCATTTTAATATTTTTCCCCTTTAATAGCTCAGAGCGATCTCTTCAAAGGCCTTTTTCTACTTTTTTAATTTTCTTTACAGGACAGTTTCATTTTCGGAACCGTTTTCAAAAGTGATATTATCCTCATATTTAAAATCTACAATCAGTATCGAAAAAAGTAAAAAGCGGCCTCTGTACAAACATCGTCAGCTATACTATGCAGAAAAAAAAAAAAAATTAAAAATTGGAATGAAAATATGGTACCTTTAAAAAAATCTTCCATAGGTTTAGTATAATTGAGTTTGTCTTTTTGCGTGACTGAAAAAAACCACTATTCTAAAACTTAGATCAGTTAGACTATGACAGGCTTTCGAATATATGCGTATTATTTAGTTAAAATAGTATAAGAACTTTAAAAATCATTCGTTTATCTTTCTGAAAGGGAAAAACAAAGGAAAAACAATTTATATACAATAAAGCATAAATATATCATTTACGGATGTGAATTTTACCGCAACAGTATTTTCTAAAGTATTGTAAATTAGTCATAATTTTCGATAGAAGTGTCAAAATAAATATATTTCTATCTTTTAAATTAGTGTTATCCAATTTAATCATGAATTGCATAATAATTACTTTATATTTTAGAGTGGGTATACTGCAAACTTTTATTGATTAAAATAGAAATATTTATGAAATATTTATGAAAAGGAACATTTAAACTAATTCATTAAGAATTGTCTAAAAGAATGATAAGAAAACTTTAATACAAATGTATTTATTCGCGAATATATCTATTCATTTTTAATGTCAGAACCATTGTTATTTTCTTTCTACCCTTTCTTCTTTTCCCTTTGTCGTCTGCAGATGACAAAAAGTTAATTCTATTATTTTTTATAAATTAACGAATATTTCATTTTGATGTTGTCCGCAAAGAATCTTTTTTAGAAATTAAACTTCAAATATATGGAAGAAAAATAATAAAAATGTTAAATGTGTTTTTATTCGAAATCAATAATGCTTTTAAAGTACATTTGAGATTGAATGCCTAGTTAAACAAACTTTTTGAAATCAACATGTACTTACATCATTTCTGAAATTCATTTCTGATCGAACTATCATGCATTCAGGAAAGGAAGTTTTTATTTTTTTATCCTAAACCAGCAAACAACATTTTACTAATAGCCACAGGCAAGATTTTACACCTTCGTCCCTGTAAGACTCCCTGGAGGTAAACCCATATCGTCTTTCACCCTAATTACTTTTAAGGCGTCTCCCTTTTAAAGGCGGAGTTAAACACCATTTTCCACTATTTTAAATCAAAGTATTTCAACTTTTTATACAAATAGCATAGATTAAATTTTTGTAAAAATCAAAATAAAAAACATTTTCTGAAAGCTAAATAATTAAACTCTGCATGCTGTTTTACCAAATTTTAAAATGTCAAACAGATTTTTCGTAATAAGACATTAAAGGTGAATTTTAAAGACTATAAAATAACGCACTTGTATCGCCTTAAAATTAAAAAAAGAAATAAAATTTCAGAATGACGTGCATAGTTTAAACCTACAGGTTTTCAAAACAACAAAAATTATTAAATTTGAGCAAAATGCAAAGGAATGAAAGCGATAAATTTCTTCCATTGAAATAACATTAGCCATTCTATCTCGGAGCGTTACTGATGTAGGGCCTTAAGTAACAGAAAACTAAAAATTTAAAATATAAAATAAAAACATAAATATTTTAAAACTCTGTAATTGACGCATATGAGAAAAATGTAAATACATCAGATTTACCTTGGTCTAAATCGTTCTAAATTACTTTTACACGATGACCGATGATTTGCGTTTCATTCAGATGTTGACGTTGAACAATTAACAAATAATCGTGATTTTTGTGTCACACACGTTAACGTAATATATACATAGATTCTATGCGTGTGCTCCTCTAGGAGAAAATTGAGTATATTTATTTTTTTAGAATATTATTTGCTATTGAAATAGTTATATTTTTAAACATATGAAACAAAAGATATATTTTTGTGAAAAATCTCAATAGTTCAGCGACCCACCGAAATATCCGCCACGACCCATAGTTTGAAAACCACTGTATTAGACTATTTTAAATTATTAGAAATAAATAAGTTAAAGTAGATTTTTAAAACTCACTTAGGATCTACATCTTCGATTGGAATATTTCTTTTCTGAGCAATATCTTCAACAGTTTCATGTCCTTCAGATATAATGCCTACAGCTTTGGCAATGGCATGGGCAGTGATAGGATGATCTCCAGTAACCATAATAATCTAAATCACACAAGGAAAAATTAAAATTTATACAACAAAATATGCATTATCAGGTATAAATTAAAATAATTTCTTCTAAATGGAAAAATAACCAAGACATTTTTTATAAAGTGAAGAGAGTGCAATTATTTGATGGAAACGATACCAATATCCTAAACTCATAAATTAATGTACTGCAAATGTAATTTTATATTGAATAATACAGAAGTTTTCCAGAGTGCTCTTGAATCAAAAAGGGCAACTTTGTGACATAAGTTTTAATTCATTTTTGTTCAGAAATGCATGAAACTAGCAGGTGTTGTTATTCAGAACCTATCTAATCGCCCTCATTTTTCAGTTTTGGGGAAAACGCAATAGATATTTCAGAAAAAGCCTTCAAAAATGACGTTTTACCTGCATTTTCCTACGAAAGCAGAAAAACCAGTCAGCGAAAGGTAGAAAATCGCGTGTTCATATGATCAAAATAGCTTATAACTCGGTGGAAATTTAATTATCATAAAATGGAAAACTGAGTTCGATTTGAAAATACTTACATAGCCAGACCTTCCATTTTCATACTTTTCCACTAAAAAATGAATTTGTTAAAGTATCAAAAAGGTTTTGAGCAGAGCAGTTGAGAACAACCTTAAATGCATCAGCAGACAATGTATCATACACAAGACTCTTTTCAAGTATTCTCATGATTTCTAAGGTAATTATAAAGTAACTATTCTACATATTTTCCACCCCTGTAATTTTGGCATTGTGGGTAGTCACCTGACTTTAATTCCTCTAACATTGCTTAAATGTTGTAATTCTATTGTTTAGGCAGAAATTCACATGGGATAATAAATAACTGTGACAGTTATGTTAAGGTTAAGAAATAAGCAAAACATTGTGAAATCTGGATAACAAATTTTGAAAAGTGAATATCATTATTATTAGATACTTCTGAAATTTTACCAAGTATAGCACAAAATTTTAAAGTATTTTTAAAATACAAAGTTTAAACAAAATCCTTTTTTTTTAAGTTCATGCTTTAATTAGCTTCTAACATAATAATCACCTTAATATAATCTGGTTTGTTATAACAGGGCGAGGGTGGAGCGATATTTAACATAAAAATATATTAGCAAGCTATTAAAATTTATGAATGACTTGAAATTGAAAGCTAATAAACCCATAATGAAGTACATAAAAGAGTCGATTTCTAATGAGAAATGCCAAAATAAATTAGTAATACCTTTACACATACTTTTAGAAACATCTCTCTGAGTAAGATTAATTTAATTTATAACTATTTGAATATAAGAATAACTTTAGAATTTCAGGGAGTAAGCGGCCGTAAAATTTACAACACATGTGGTATTTCTTACACGTCGTTCTCACATATGTCAATGAAATTCATATTATATCTATATATTATTTATATCTAATCTATATTATTAATCTAATGTAAAAATCTCATATGTATAATTGTTTCAATAACCTGTCTTTTACTATATATAGTAACTTCTGTTTGTAATCGCGTAAATATTATACGTAAAATAAAATAAAATAAATGAAAAAAAGTAAATAAAATAATAAAATATAAAACGTGTCTACGCTAGCAAATTGTTCACTTTATTTTCGCTGAAAGAAGGACGGTGCTTAAATTAAGATAAATTTTAGTCCAAGAGCCAACCACACAAAACCCTGTGTCATCGATTACATAACAAGAAAAAATCTTTATTTTATGGAAGAGTAGTAATCGAGGAATCTGATCATCCATGTCTGCCGGAAGCGAAGTGGTGCATAAGCCAAAAATTAATACCACTAGTGGTTGACTTGTAGGCTTAACATTGTGTTTTCCTGCACCCAGTTTCCCCATTTTTTCAGACTTTTGATTGTACGACAAACACAATGTTAAGCCTACGAATCAATCACTAGTGGTATTAATTTTTGGCTTATGCAAAACTTCGTTTCCGGAAGTCATGGATCATTAGATTCCTCTATCACTACTCTTCCATAAAATAAAAGATTTTTTCTTGTGCTCGATGACATAGGGTTTTGTGCGGTCGGCTCTTAGACTATTTTGAGAGTGTGCAATTCATACTCACTTTGATGCCTGCACTTCGACAATTGGCAACCGCTTGCGGCACAGCAGCACGAGGGGGATCAATCATAGATATGAGACCCAAAAAACGAAGACCCTCTAATGGAAAGTTCTCCTCATCAGCATCAAAAGGATAACCAAGCGGATATTCATCAGGAGGGAAAATAAAATCACACAAACCTGAAAAAAATACGGAAGTATTATGCAAATATTTTTCAAATAAATGAAATGTTTTACCACGTTTATTATTATTATTATTATTATTATTATTATTATTATTTTGAGAAATGAAGAGATATAACAAGCTATTCAAAATAAACTAACAAAGATTAAATTACACTTATGATATATTTTTTTCATCATTTATTAGGTACATTTTATATGAAATACTACCTATTACGTTCTCCTCTATACTGAAATTTCTGAAAAATTTTTGCAGATCTACACCGATCATCATCCCTAGACCCCAAAACTATCATCAGTAAAAAAGTTTATTATATATATATGTGACGATTTAAGGAGAACTCGAATTATTTCCACTGGTTAAAAAGAAACACACAGTCATGGCAAGCGAGGGAAAAAACAAAATAAATAAATAAATGTAGAAGATCCAATAATTAGTCATGGGCTGCTGTAAATTCATTTATTAAATTCGTAATAATGAGGAAGGAAAAGCTCCTTTTGCAAAAATCCCATCATTATTTCAGCGAGCTGTCCTCATCGAAGAAGCAACCCAAGAAATCTTCTTTTTCATCTCGAGACTTCCACCTTTTTAAACTAAAAAGAAAGTTCTGGAACATTCTGTAACCTCAAACCATCATTCTTTTATGTAAACAGAATTCTTGTCCAGCTACGAGATTATTTTCCACAAACGATAAATTTATTTTTAAAAAAATATTATTTAACCAATTTATAATTGACTCAGAATTTTAAATATCTTAGGCAGACGATTTTTATAAATGATTAATTTTAAGAGAAAAAGAAAAGAAATGAATTTATTAATATGCACACATCAAAGGTTGACGTAGGAAAAATAAATAAATAGATAAAATAAAATAATGATATTTTTGAAAGGTATGGGTTTGGAATAAATTTAATAAGACTTTCTTAAAAAGGGTTGATAAAAGCATAGAAGAAATCAGTTTTATTTGGAATATTAAGAAATAAAGTTTTAATTAAGAATATTTTTAATTTAGAGCCATCTTTTTAAATTTACGCATACTGGAATAATGTTTTTTAAGGCAAACTAAGAATTTATATCGTCTGCATAAGGATTAACAGATTAGATTTAGAAACAAGATTTTAATTTAATAATTTGAAGTAAGTACGGAACATTATTATAAGAAAATTAAGATAGTATAACGGTTAGTTTTGGCGAAAAAATTTTAAATTTGTAATATTATCCCCCCTCCCCAAGACTTTGTATGAAATTGATAGTTAAATAAAACTACAAGTTCAGACAACAGAAATATAATAATTTAGAAAAGTTAAATTTTGGAATAAAACGGTCAAACTCAGGAAGCCAAGAGATGGAAGAAAAGAAAATTAACGCAATATAAAAAATATTAGCGATTAAAATAAAATAGTTAAGAGAAAATAATTCTGAATTAAATTTAGGTAGGAGCATTTCCCTGAAAGAAATACAATAATGTTACAACATCACTTACCATTTGTAAGTGCATAGGAGATAATGCATATAATAACAGTAAATAAGTTATGAATATTAATAAGCAAGAGATAAAAATATAATAAAAACAATAAAAATTCGTTCTCATGGAAGTTTAAATAATTACAATGACTTAATGCATAGTTTATTTTAAATAAGTCCTTTAAATGAAACAAGTCTTTCAATAGTATATATAAAAGAGTCTTTTCCAATGTTCTCTGAATACAGTCTCTTTAATTAAAAATCTTCAAACCTAGTTTAATCTTTGGTTTTAATGTTATGTTGGATCCAACATCTTTCAATAATATATAAATTTTTCAATAATAAATAGCATCACTTTCAATATCAATAATAAATAATATAGAAAAATTTAAATAATAACAATAACAACAATAATAAGTAATAGTATAATAAGACTCCATATCCTAATATTTTTCAATAAGAGTATAATTAATACTAAACTTCATTATAGAAATCATAATAATAATAATAATAGTAATACAAGAGTATAATCAAAAGAAAATATCACTATTTGTTTATTATTGATAGGGAAAATATTGGTTGAGGATAAAAATAATTACATAGCAACTAAATAATTTTCTTATCTTCTAATAGCATAAGAAAGTATTTTTTGCTAGCCGAAAGTATAAATAAAAAAAATCACAACAATTCCAAAATCCAAATAAAATTAAATCTAACTATTTAGAAAATGGACTCTCAACCAGTATTTCCTTACAATAATTCCTCTCTGATACTCTTTTACAAAATTGTCAAATTTGGTTATAAGTTTTCTGTAAGACGTTTGTCTTAATAACGGCGTGAGTTCTCACTATAACCTCAATATAATTGTTTATCTTCAATTCTTATCATTAATCAGAATTAAATAGGAGAGTAAATGGTACTCACCCGATGAATTCTTCTTCATTTAAGTGTCCAACAATTAGATTCACCATAAGGGAAGGGAACCGGGCATATTCACATGTTGATATATCCACTGCACTAATTCATCTTGATAAAGACATATAACATTATTATATGGTAACTGTAAAACACACACACAAATTATTATATCCACGCTTCTTCATTTTCTACTTTATTTTTAACACGCGAGAAAAAACACAGCAAAAGGGTAATGCTTACATCAAGCTACAAAAACTGAGAACAGAATGAAATTTAAATCGATGCACACATAAATCATAATGTAGAAACAATTATTAATAAAAAAAGAGTCATTTTGTAAGTTTTGACAGTTTTGTAAACCTGTAATTGTTCACTCGTAATCACTGTTTCCAAGGTCACGCTAACAAGCACTTAACTTTATTTATGATGCCATGATAATTGTCACTTGTTGCACAACAGAGGAAATTATTTACGAATTGCGCAATGTTTCTATCAACTCCTCCTTAATTTCTGAAGTTGTGTTGTCACTCAGATGCAAGTTCTTCCTGTGAATTTCAAAAAGAGGTTTGGGCAGGGGTTTCGTGAATAAGTCAGCTATCATGATTTTGGTTGGGCAATATACGAGTTTTATTATGCCATCTTGTTTCAGTTGTTTTATGAGATGATATCTAAGTTCAATGTGTTTTGTTTTACTTGAATGTTTTTCAAGCTCTATCATTTTGATAGCCGACTGATTATCCTCGAAGAGCTCTATAGGATATGTTTGTGGGATATTGAGTTCTTCAAGTAAATTCACCAGCCATTTGACTTGATTAGCTGCATTAGCTGCTGAGATGTACTCAGCTTCGGCAGAAGATAAAGCTATGCAGGATTGTTTTTTAGTTGACCAAAGTATGGGATTTTTACCTAGCAAATATACATTACCACTTGTCGATTTTCTTGATTCTGTGTCTCCACCCCAATCAGCGTCCGCGTAGACTTCTAGCGTTGGTTTTGAATTTCCATCTATAACTAGATTAAAGGTTTTTGTTGTCTTAAGATACCTCATGACCCGCTTTACACTTTTCCAATCTTTCATTCTTGGCTTTTCGTTCCTTCGGCTTAAGATGTTGACAGCTGCACAAATGTCAGGTCTGCTCACTGTGGCAAGATATAAGAGTGCACCTATGGCTTGTCTGTACTGTGTGTTGTTTGGTAAAATATTGTCATCATCCTTAAAGTGAGTGTAATTTGTTTCCATGGGTGTACTACATGGTTTTGCTTCTTGTAAATTGAATTTATTAATTAACTCTTCAATTTTTGAAGTTTGGTTAATTAAGTAGCTTTTGTTTACCTTTCGAATGTTCATGGATAAATAATTGCTTACGTCCCCTAAATTCTTTAATTCATACTCTTTATTTAAGTTCGCGATTATTTCCTCAATGGTTTCGTCTTTTCCTGCAATTAAGAGGTCATCGACGTATGTTATTATATAGGTTGTTTCATTATTCCTTTTCTGTGTAAAAAGACATGTGTCAATTTTACTTTGAATGAAATTCATGTTTTTTAGTGTTTCTGTTATTTTATTATGCCACGCTCTCGCGGCTTGCTTAAGTCCGTAGATTGCCTTATTTAATTTACAAACTTTGGTTTCCTGGTTTGGTTCAACGAATCCTTCCGGCTGCGACATGTATATCTCCTCATCAAGTTCCCCATGTAAGAACGCGGTGTTAATATCTATATGCTTAACATTTAAGTTTTGGTGCAACGCCGTTATTAATAATGCTCTTATCGTAGTATACGATACGACCGGTGCGTAGGTTTCGTCATAATCCTCTCCGAACTTTTGCGTATATCCTTTAGCTACTAAACGTGCCTTATATTTTTGGATTTTTCCGGTATTGTCACGCTTTAATTTATAAGTCCATTTACAACCTATTATTCTCTTATTCGGTGGAGGATCTACAATTGACTATGTTTTATTTTTTCTTAAAGAATTCATTTCGCTCTCCATGGCTTCTATCCAATTCTGTTTTACCGGAGAGTTTTCCATTAATTTAACTTCCTTATAATCCTTTGGTTCATTAATTTTGTCATCTTTGACAATATATATTAGCCTATCAGGAGGTACGCCTTTATTTATTCTATCTGAGCGCCTTAGTTCCACGATTTGTTGTTGAGACGCAGATGGTGTTGTTTTTCCGTTCGAAATTTCTATCTCTACGAGATTTTTACAATTGCGTTTTTCGTCTTCATTTTGTTTTTGTTCAATTTCAGGCTTATCATTTACGTATTTGAATTTATTTTCAAGAAATTTTACCGTTCTCGCGATTTTTATTTCATTTCCTCCTACATATATGCGGTATCCCTTAGATTCATTGTCGTATCCCACAAAAATACCTTCAACAGCTTTATTATCTAATTTTTGTCTTCTGGCTTTATCAATATAAGCGAAGGCTTTGCAGCCAAATACTTTAACGTAACTTAAGTTTGGCTGTCTTTCTGTCCATAATTCATATGGCGTTTTTGCATTAGCTTTTGTAGGCAGTCTATTTTGTAGGTGGTTTGCCGTACAGATTGCTTCCCCCCAGAACTTTAAAGGTAGATTTGATTCATTTAACATTGTCCTAGCCATCTCAACTAACGACCTATTTTTCCGTTCAGCCACCCCATTTTGACTTGCATAATATGGGACTGTATGTTGATGTTTTATCCCATTTGATTTGAGATAATTCTCAATTTCATCTGATGTAAATTCTCCCCCATTATCCGTTCTGATTTCTTTCGGTTTTTCACCAAATTTGTTGCTTATCAGCGCAATGAACTCTTTGAGTTTTTCATAGACTTCACTTTTTCTTTTCAATAGATAGATTATTGTGAATCGCGAGTAGTCATCAATAAAAGTCAAGAAATATGATTTCCCCCCAATCGTGGGTGTCTGAAAAGATCCACAAACATCCGAGTGAATAAGTTGAAGCCTTTTACTTGCTCTATACTGAGCAACTTTCGGATAGGGTTCATCAGTTAATTTCGCCTTAATACACGGTTCGCAATCTATATTATGTTTACAATTGTTTATCTGGATACCTCTTACTAATTCCTTTTGTGTAATTTCTTTAATCGATGTTAGATTTCTGTGTCCTAACCTTCTATGCCATAGTTCTAGACAATTTTTATTGTTGCACGTTTGTGTAATGTTCGCGTGGTTTTCGTTAGCCAACTGGACTTCATAGAGATTATTTACCTTTTGTGCTTCTAAGCAGATTTCTCCGTTAAGTTTGAAAGTGCATCGGTCATTTTTAAATACAATCTCACATCCGTTTTGGGTTGCTTTGCTGACTGATAGTAAATTCGTTTCGATTTCAGGTACTAGAAGTACATCTTTAAGTGTTATTTTATGAATTTTATTATCCGATGTCAGCGTATTTAAATTTACATCGCCTGAACCGTAAGCGATAAGTTTTTTTCCGTTTGCGATAGTCACGTTTGTTTTTTCCCTCGATTTTATCTCTGTAAACATTGATTCAGAGGATGCAATGTGACTTGAGCTACCGCTATCCACGATGAATGTTTTATTTTCTATCCCTTGTGTTATAAATGCATAATCTTTGTTTTCGCTGTTTCTCCATGTATTGTTTTTTCCTTCATAGCGATTAAACCGGTTATACGATTCCGATGCTTGTTCATTCTTAAAATTGTTTTCACCCCTTTGAAAAACGAGTGATGTAGAATAGTGTTTTTTGTAATTTTTGTTGTGTTGATTTTGTTGTGTTGTGTGTGTTTTGTTTTTATTGTGCCAACATTCTTGTGTGTTATGGCTTCTCATTTTACAAATCGAACAATATTTTGATTCTTTTTTAGCTGGAAACTTTTTCTGAGCTTTAAAAGCTTTCGCTGTATTATCAATACTTTCATAGTTTTCATTTCGACGATTAAACTCGTCAATCAGCTTATTTTTAATATATGATGGAGTTAATTGTGCTTCTTCTTTACTTTCGAGAGCAGTAATTAAATTATCATAAGACTGGGGCAGAGAGCACAGGAGGAGCGCGGAAATGTGGTGATTATCAATTATTTCGCCTATAGCTGCCAAATGATCAACAAGCTCCATTATTTTTGTAATATGATTTATCATATTTCCATTTTCTGCTAATTTTATACTATATAACTTTCTTAGAAGAAACAATTTGCTTGTGAGATTTGTTCTCTCATGGATTTCTTTTAATGCATCCCATGTTTGTCTAGCAGTTTGTAAGTTTTTAACGTGGGTTATTTGTGAGTCATCAATAGTTAGATTTATCAATGCCCGGGCCTTCCTATCATTTTTGGACCATTGATCGGTCAAAGGGGTCGGTGGATTATCGGTTATTACATGGAACAGCTCTTCTTTAGTTAAGAGCATTTCAATTTTAAATTTCCATGTACTGTAATTCGTTGCTGTCAATTTTTCAATTGAATAATTATCTTTTAAGGTGGCCATTCTAATCTTATATTTTTATTTGTTTTTTATTCAATATTTTTTATTTGTGTGAAATTAGTATATCACTATGTTATCAAATTGATATATCTTTTTAGATCAGTCTCATAATCATTGTAAGACGTTTGTCTTAATAACGGCGTGAGTTCTCACTATAACCTCAATATAATTGTTTATCTTCAATTCTTATCATTAATCAGAATTAAATAGGAGAGTAAATGGTACTCACCCGATGAATTCTTCTTCATTTAAGTGTCCAACAATTAGATTCACCATAAGGGAAGGGAACCGGGCATATTCACATGTTGATATATCCACTGCACTAATTCATCTTGATAAAGACATATAACATTATTATATGGTAACTGTAAAACACACACACAAATTATTATATCCACGCTTCTTCATTTTCTACTTTATTTTTAACACGCGAGAAAAAACACAGCAAAAGGGTAATGCTTACATCAAGCTACAAAAACTGAGAACAGAATGAAATTTAAATCGATGCACACATAAATCATAATGTAGAAACAATTATTAATAAAAAAAGAGTCATTTTGTAAGTTTTGACAGTTTTGTAAACCTGTAATTGTTCACTCGTAATCACTGTTTCCAAGGTCACGCTAACAAGCACTTAACTTTATTTATGATGCCATGATAATTGTCACTTGTTGCACAACGGAGGAAATTATTTACGAATTGCGCAATGTTTCTATCATTTTCAAATGCCAAATGTAGAATAATGTTTTATCTACACATGGTTTATAAACTTTAATAATAAAATACAATAGGAATAAAAGGTGTCATTCTTAATTGAGAAATAGAAATAAAAATAGTGTGCTTTTCTGAAAAACTCTTAATATCTGTAGTTTTCACAATCACTGAAAATCACATATTATGTTATAGGTTTGAGTAGAATCATTAGATTTTATAACTGTTATAACATAAATATCTGCTGAATAAATAGAATAATACTAATGTCAAATACATGAGTAAATATAGTTAGACTTAAACACCCTTAAAATTAATTTATCAACATCAATTTGAAAGCTTTTACAATCAAAGTGTTCACCTTATGCCTGCATAAGGAGCCCAATTTAACCCCAAAAACTCCCAAAAACAAGTAATATTCTTGTAGGCCTCCAAGAACATACCTGCTAATGTTGAAAATTATGGTGATAAACTATTTAAAGAATAAGAATTAAAACTTAATCTACTGTCTTGACTTTAGTTTGATCTAGTGATTGTGATTGTATCTGAGGTTTTGTTTGTTTTTTGGGTTGCTCATGAAACAGTTTAAAATCTTCTGGTGAAAAATAGGGTCTTAATTTAGAAACATGCACAATAACGCAATTCTATCCTGTCTCATAATTAAATTTATCTATTTCATAAATTACATCAGAAAGTTTATTTATAATTTTGTATGGTCCAGAGAAAGTAGGTTCTAATTTTCGAGTGTTAGGGTATTTAAATTCTTCATAAATTACAGAGTCTTGTATTTTTAATGGGCATTCGACAAAATTTCGATCATAGAGCCTTTTACTTTTAAGGTGAAATTCCTGAGTTCGCGCTTTCGCAATTTTGAGGGCTTTGTCTACTGATGGGTAATAGTTTTGTTTTAAAGGAGATTCATAAGGCAATTGACCATAAAATAAATAGGCAGGTGGGAACTTGGTGATAGAATGGGGCGTATTGTTGTATTCTTCGATGACTTGGTTTAATAATCTAGTCCAAGGTATTTTAGAAGAAGTGGAATTAACTTTACATTTAAGCCTGGTAACTATAGTCTGATTAACGCGCTCTACCTTTCCATTGGTCTGAGGATGATGTGCGGATGTAAAACGCTGTTGAACATGATGATTTCTAAGGAATTTCTTAAATCTTGGAGATCTGAAAGATTTATGCCTGTCACTAAGTATTTTTTGAGGTGCTTTGATATTGAAAATTTGTTTTAAACAGTTAGTGTATGTTTCAGTGGTAACATTTTTGGAGGGAAAAGCCCAAACAAATCTATACTCTGTTCCACCTTAACTTGGCAGCACTGTGAAAGGTAGAAACAGTAACATTCTGCCGTGGAAAATAGTTCTCCGATATTTTTTAATCTTATGGTGAAAATTCGTAGAAATTTATATGGTTATGTTTATAAATTAATAAATTCGAGATTTTGTAACACATATTTAAAGTAATTTCTCTGTTAAAAGTATTTATTTCAAAAATAATTTCTATTTTAAGCGTATGTATAAAGTAAAAAGCTTGGCGTAAAAAAACTTTCCTTTGGCGAGGAACCAATCTTCAAGGTTAAATTAAAGGCGCGCTTTTTAAGCGCCCGTGTCATCTGCTTTTATGATAAGTTCTAATCTAAAGCATAAAACTGTAGCAATTATATTGTATTCCTACTTGGAGAATCAATTGTTTAATAATTATTAAGATCTTCATTCATGTAAAATCCCGCTCGCTAATATTACTTTTATGGAAGAAAATTTAAAAAATATTTAATTTTTATTTCAGTATTTTTAAATCATTAGCTTTGCATTTCATAGCTGAGGTCGACATTGTTGAATTCAGATACTTTTCTCCTTTGCTCCGGAAAGAATTTCTGCGATTTCGGGGGAGGGGGGGGGGGATATTGCAATCTTTGGACATTGAAAACCCATAATCTCATATTTTTCGGGGGAAGGGATCAAGGTCTCATTGTTCCGGGGAGGAATGCCCCCAGGCCATCTCATGAATTCTACACTGGAGGTCAAGCTTCACAAAAACCCCTATTATCTTTTCGAATTTGTTTTAGGATTGTTTTTTTTTTCCTTGGATGATTTTACTTTCGAAACACTTTCGAAGTCTGAAAATTGAAAAATACCCCCCCCCCCCCCCGAAAAAAAATTCCTACTGACAAAATCTAATAAGTTAAAAAAAAAAGTTCTTTGTAAAGATCGAGCTCAACTATCCAATGTAAGAAAAACAAGTTGGAAATTGCACGTGAAACGTAGCAAATACGGTGTACTATAATGAAGTTTTTAAAATATTCAGATCTTGCTGTTATAATATATAGTACTTCGGATACTGTATAGCGGTCAAAATCTTTTGTGTGCTCCTGTAAATATAGAGGAAATAACTAGTATTAAACCTCAGCAACGTTTATCAATTTCATAAAATTTGATATAGTTTAATACAATTAAAACAAGCCTCAAACAATGTTTCTCTGTATACCATTATGTAGTGAAACACTTTTGTAAATTGAAAAAAATATATATTTTGCTTCACAGATTGTACATAATGTTTATTTTAGTTCACGCTTCATAAGTGCATATCAGTTCTATTATATTTCAAAGAGTGTAACATCATTAAAATGCATTTGAAACTTTTTTTTTCCCGTTGACCATAATGTAATGGAATACTTTTGAATGTACCTTTATTTAAATTATACATCAGAGTTTCATAAAAGTTGAAATGACTTTACAAAATTATGCAACAATAATATATTTTAAATTTCAAACGATTTGGTTGGGTGTTTTTAATCTGTTACATGCGGACAGACAGATGTACGGACAAACTAAACGATGACTATACGTGCTACGTATTTATATAATTACGAAATACCTAAAAAAATCAGATCTTGGTGTAATGGTATACAATATTTCAGATACAGTATAGTAGCCGAAATCTTTTGTCTGTCCCTGTAAAAACTATCTGATTTTTATTACACAGGAAATAACTTGTAGGTGTAGGAGTCCTTAGCAATGTACATAAATTTCATAAATGTTAAATAGTTTAATATAATTAAAACGCGCACGAAATAATGTCTCGATATATAATTATGTAATCGGATACGTTTGTGTGGCCCTTTAAATCAGTAACAAATATTCTTCGGACCACAGATTGTACGGAATGTATATAATAGTATGTACTTCATAGATGTATATCACTTTTATTATGTTCGAAAGAGTGTAAGACCATTAAAATGTACTTGAAACTTTTTTCCCTATCGACCGTAATGTATCGGAATCCTTTTGATTGTCCCTGTATATGAACTATTCATCCGATTTTCATAAAATTTGAAATGACTCGAAAAATTATCTAATAGTTATATATTTTAAATTTCGAACGATTCGGTTGGGTAGTTTTTGAGTTATTATATGCGGACGGGCAGACGGATGGACTGAATGACAACTATAGGTGCTACATATTTGCATAATTACGAACGCACCTAAAAAAATAAAATATTGAAATGCAAACGAGATATTTAAAAAAAAAATCTTCCATTGGATTAAACTAGAGTGTTTTTGCATGAGTGAAGTAACCCCTTAATTTTAAGCAGTGTTAGCAATTAAATGCAGTTTTTAAATATTTTAATAAGTGTAAATATCTGTTGTGTTTAATATAGTTTTCGATAATTATTGTAAAACTTCCATTTACATAATGTTATTGGATATTAATAACTAATGAAATTACTAATTTTCAGTTTACATAATTTTTGAAATTTCTAAATAATAATTATAATTTTAGGATTAGAGATTAAAGCATAAAAACATTTTATATTATAATTAGAGATTTAATTGTTTTGGAAACAATCTATTTTCGATAAATTGTGTATTTTAAAGCAGGGGCGAGGACGATGATAAAAAATTTATAAAATAATTTAAATTTTTAAAAATGATGACATTTTTATACCCAAATATCTATAATTTCAGATACATTGAGAGGTACTGTCTGATGGCGTGGAACCTGACTTTTTCCAGATATCTGCCAGTGGTTGGATATAAATAATAAATTTTCTGTTTTAAATAGATTTTCGGAGAATTTGGCTTTAATCTTTTGACTCAATAAAATTAATGCTTTCCTGTTTTCAATAAAATTCGCTTAAAATTCTGTTTTTACTTTTATATTACTTGATTTTTTAGTGCGATTTATAGATTTTTTTTTCTTTTTGAGGCTTTATTAACATTTGTAAGCGGTACTAGGTTTTAAATTTTGAGCTTAAATACGTAAAATTTATCCTCTCTCCTCTGCGATTAAAAAAAAAATCACACCGAAACGCAAAAATTCGCACAGAAAATCAGTATTGAATTCAGGGAGTGGCCCGGGACGGACATTTTCTCCCGGAGCAATAAAATGTCCCCCCTCCCGGAAAATTTGAAATTTTGCGTTTTCAATGGCCAAAAAGTACAACCTCCCCCCTCCCCCCGAAACTCTATAATGTCCCTCCGGAGCCACTGAAATCCCTCCCGGAGAAAAGTGTCTGAATTCAGGGGTTGGCCCGCGGGGGACATCCCCCCCCGGAGCAACTGAAGTTACCTCCCAGAGAAAAAGTGTCTGAATTCAACACTGCAGAAAATTCTTTACAAAAGTATGACAATGCATGGAATTCAGTTTCAATTTTTTAGCTTATTTCAGAAAAATTTATCTTTTCAATAAAGTTTTTTCCGGAATTTCTGTAATGTTTTTTAATTTTTCGAGATTTTTAAATATGTTTCACATTTTGTGGGCCGGATAATGTTAGACGGATCAACAATATAATATGAAATAATGTTGAAATAAATTTAAAAATTGGTAAAACTAAGAAAAAAAATAATATTCGTTATTTTAGTAAATGATTATGTAATAAAATTAATTTCATAAGAACTTCGAAAGGTGCCGATTTTTTCCCATTTATTATTATATCTTTCCGCCAAAATGGCGATTTCCCTTGTCTGTTAGTGATCCTGTGCTGTTCAAGCAAACCCTGGTTTCTATGGCAACGGCTGCAATTCGGCTCTTGTAGCATATTCAATGCTGCCAAGTTAAGGTGAAACGAAGTATAGTTGCATGATCTATTATTATGTGTAAGAATTTTTTTGTTGAGTTGTAATAGTTAAATCCACCAACAGTATCAATAGAAAGACATTCAAAAGGTTGATCTGTTGCTGGCATAGCTTGTAATAAGCCGAATCTTTTCTGTTTTGTTTTTTTATTTTTCTGACAGGTGTCGCAATGTTTAACAAATTCTGTAATGTCTATTGTCATATTAGGCCAATAATAGTTGGGAGATATTAAATTAAGCATTTTTTGAATCCCTAAATGTCCAAAATTATCATGAGCAATATGGAGTAATTTTTTTCTTAATGACATTGGTACAACAATTTTTTGAATCCCTTTTTCTGAACTATAATAATTCCATTCTCTTTTTTATATTTTTTGTCACAAACATTGTCTTTGTCTTGCATCTCTATGATTTCTTTCCTATCTAGCAATAAACTAATATGTTGATTAAAATGACAAACAGGATTTCGTGACAACATGTCTGCTTCGACATTTGTTGAACCCTTTTCATATTTTATCTCATAATCAAACATACTAAGTTTGAGCGACCATCTAAAAAGCCTACCTCTTAAGTTTTTAACACTCTTTAACCATACTAGAGATGCGTGGTCCGTATGAATTGTAAACTTGACACCATGAAAGTAATGATAGAATTTGTCAAGAGTATCTATAATAGCTAAACATTCTAATTCAGTTATGAAATAATTTTGCTCATAACTCTTCAAAATTCTAGAATGATAAGCAATAGGATGTAAGAAATTTTCTTTATCAGGTTGTTTTAGAACGGCACCTACTGATATCTGAGAGGCATCTACAAACATATGTAAAGGTAATTTAGGATCATAAATTTTGAGGATGGGTTTTGCAATTAAAGAATTTTTTAATTTTTCAAAAGACTCCTGGCACTCTGAGTTCCATTCCCATATTGTATCTTTTTTAAGTAATCGATTCAGAGGATATCTAATTTCAGCATATTTATTTATGAATTTATGGTAAACATTAATGGAACCTAGAAATCGTTGTAACTCTTTCACATTTGAAGGAGGTTTTAAATTTTTGATGGTTTCAATATTGGCATTTGCTGGTGTTATAGTTCCATTAGTGATTTCATAACCTAAGAAATTGATTTTATTTTGGCCTAATTTACATTTAGAAAGTTTAAGTTTAATGTTTTCTTGTTTGCAAATGTCAAAAATTTGAGCTAAATGGTTTAAATGTTCTTCTAAAGAGGAAGAGAAAATTATAATATCATCAAAATAGTGGCACGCAAAGTCGATTTTATATTTATTAAGGATTCTTCGAATGGTTCTATTGAATATGGGAGGGCCCGTTTTTATGCCAAAAGGGAGCACGAGCCACTCAAAAAGTCCAAAATTGGTTGCAAATGCTAATTTTTCTGTATCGGATGGATGTATTGGTATGTGCCAGTAGCCAGAGGCTAAATCCAAAGTTGAAAAATACTGAGCACTACTCAATTTATCTAAAATTCCATCGATACGGGGCAAGGGTTCTGCATCATTTTTAATTATTGCGTTTAATTTTCTATAGTCTATACATAATCGCGTTTTTTTACCTTCCTCTCTTTTCATAACTAGTGTAACAGGGGCAGAATAGGGGCTATTACTTTCCTTTATCAGTCCGGCTGCTAACAATGATTGAATTTGGTTTTTTATTTCTATTTCTTCTAGAGGAGATATCACTATAAATATGAACTAATTCCCTTAAATTTACATCTTGAATTAAATTTATTTCCCCAGTTAAATCTGAATCCGAATTATCGCGAAAATTTTGAAGAGTCATGGAACCTCTATAATCAGGATGCACATTAATTGCGTGATCATATTCAACACAGTCTTCATTTTTCATAATATTTCCACAAGTAGATTGTAACTCTATATCATGATTACTTACATTCAGTGTTTCATTATCATAATTATCTATTGCTACAGTATTACCAGTATTTAATTTCATATTTTTTTTATATTCTGAGGTTACAAATTCATTAGATTGATCCCTGTTTTGTTGTACTTGGTCCATATTTACTGTATTGAAATGAAGGGATCTCTCATTATGTATGGATATACTGTTAGTTATAATTTTCCTTCCCTGCCTTACAATACAATTTTTACATTCTATGGTTAATTTAAATTTAGAACATTCTTTTAACCCCAAAATAGCATAATCCAAATTTGTATTGCATACTAAAAAGTTAACATATTTTTTAATTTTACCCACTTTTAGAAGAACACTACATTTTTTATTTATATGTAAAAATCCTTTTGCCTGACCAATGGTAACTGAGGGTATAGTCTCAATTTTAGCATTAAGTTTTTTAACAAATTTAATTGGCAATATTGCAATAGTTGAGCCAGTATCTACAACACATGGCAAATTATAATTATTTGTACATCCATACACAATTAATAGTCAAATATTATGAGAATTATTTTGTGAGCTACTTGGAAGAGTATCAGAGGATGGCAACTCACTCCTAAAAATACATTCTCTTTCCCAATGAAAAGCATTACTCACACCCCTATTTGTGCATATCCTACAAGGTCTTGAAGGGTATGAATTTTGAATATAATTATTTTGACAAACTCTAGGTCTTTGAAACTGAGATTGCCTTTGGGGAATCCAATTCCTAAGTGTATTATTGGGCCTAACTGGCTGAATCCAGGGCCTAGTTGGTTGAAAAGGTTGAAAATTTTGTCTAGCTGATGGTTGACTTATTACTTGGTTTGAAACTAGTGGGGTGGAAACTTCCACGAATTGTTTGACAACCCGGTACCATTCTGTGGTACTACTAGGAGGATTTATAATAATACTGTTTTTGAATTCTGGTTTTAAACCATCAGTTAAACCTTGTAATAGTATATTTTCACTAAGATGTAATTTCCTACCAATTTCCACTTTCTTACGAAAATAAGTTTCTAAATTGTCTAAATTATCTAATTTCAGATTTGAAAAATCAGAAAAACTCGGGATGTCTAATTGAATGAATCTTTCTATCAAAATTTTCTTAATTTGTTCATAATCCGTACAATTTAAACAGTCATTGATAAAAATTTTTTGCGCTTCCCCTTTTAGATATTGCGCTATAAAATTAAATTTCCATTCTAGATTTTTCTTCTCCTTTTCACATGTTGTATCAAAATAAGTTAACCACGACAAAATGTTCATTCCAGAACTCGGGTCAAACGGTACGAACTTAGGATCTTCCATAATTTTTTTATTCTTACTCATTAGAATAAATGAAGCACTTCTATTTCCTTTATTAAATCCTGATCGTAAAATCATTCGCAATAAATTTCAAAGTTAATAATTTCTATCAATTACATATGTTTTCAAAATTACTATATCAGATCCATCACATACAATAAATAATAAAATAATAAATAAATTAGTAAATTAATAAATTAACTTCAAATTACTCTCATCAATAAAATAATAAATAAATAAATAAATAAGTAATAAATACTTTCCATCAATCATAAATAGAATAGAAATAATAATCAAAACATTTAATAAAATAACTTACAGTTCACGAAAAATCTTTAATAAAATCCATTCTTCATTAAATTCCTCATCAAATACCTTTCGCATACTCACCACTTTGAAGTCATTAATTTTCAAAAATTTTCCTATGACCATGAATACTGAATCAAAATTTGTGCGCACAGATCAACATCAAGCGTCAGGAAATCCACATCAGACTCGAAGCAAGTACTATTCATTAGCAAGCTGAAAATACCATATAGGCTGTCCTTCAATCGAACTTCGGCGACAGCATGCTTTTCTTCGTTCCATCGCAATTTTCTTTAAATATCATTCATTAAAAAGGCAGCACAGATAAAAAATCCTGTCCGACTTTTCGATTAGTTGTGACGATTTAAGGAGAACTCGAATTATTTCCACTGGTTAAAAAGAAACACACAGTCATGGCAAGCGAGGGAAAAAACAAAATAAATAAATAAATGTAGAAGATCCAATAATTAGTCATGGGCTGCTGTAAATTCATTTATTAAATTCGTAATAATGACGAAGGAAAAGCTCCTTTTGCAAAAATTCCATCATTATTTCAGCGAGCTGTCCTCATCGAAGAAGCAACCCAAGAAATCTTCTTTTTCATCTCGAGACTTCCACCTTTTTAAACTAAAAAGAAAGTTCTGGAACATTCTGTAACCTCAAACCATCATTCTTTTATGTAAACAGAATTCTTGTCCAGCTACGAGATTATTTTCCACAAACGATAAATTTATTTTAAAAAAAATATTATTTAACCAATTTATAATTGACTCAGAATTTTAAATATCTTAGGCAGACGATTTTTATAAATGATTAATTTTAAGAGAAAAAGAAAAGAAATGAATTTATTAATATGCACACATCAAAGGTTGACGTAGGAAAAATAAATAAATAGATAAAATAAAATAATGATATTTTTGAAAGGTATGGTTTTGGAATAAATTTAATAAGACTTTCTTAAAAAGGGTTGATAAAAACATAGAAGAAATCAGTTTTATTTGGAATATTAAGAAATAAAGTTTTAATTAAGAATATTTTTAATTTAGAGCCATCTTTTTAAATTTACGCATACTGGAATAATGTTTTTTAAAGCAAATTAAGAATTTATATCGTCTGCATAAGGATTAACAGATTAGATTTAGAAACAAGATTTTAATTTAATAATTTGAAGTAAGTACGAAACATTATTATAAGAAAATTAAGATAGTATAACGGTTAGTTTTGGCGAAAAATTTTTAAATTTGTAATATATATATATATATATATATATATATATATACTAGCAGGCTATGCCCGCTGCGCTGGTCCATTTTTCCAAACAAATCTTGACTCAAACAAAATGGTGATTTGAAATTTCTTTTTTAAAGCAGTGTAGACCATCACCTAGAATGTCCTTCCGCAATGCTAAAGACGATGCCAGTGCCAATGTCATTGCGATATTGCACTATTTATTGCATTGGACAAAATTTGGGTAATTAAGTACCATCTCTCTTATTTGATCATTTATAGTAGAGTTTGATATGAAAATGAGACCATTGTGACAGCAGGAATCAAAATGTTCTCTACTCATCACATTATTTTGTCAGAAAGCATTGCAATAATTATCAAATTCCATTAATTTCCAAATAGCACATTATCATTTGTTAGTTCTTAAACTCCCGAATCTGAACTTGCACTATGTGCAGATCTGGTAGCCTAAATACAACCTCATTACATGTTGCATTATATTTTTTAATAACCGTCCTCTTCTGGCAACTCTACTACAGGTTTTTTATCTACCTTGGTCTGTTCCAGCAAAGTACATAGCAAAAAAAAATGTAAAAAAACAGTGTTTAACTTATATATTTATTAGAACAATGAAGCATAAAAGGTGTGTTTTAAAGATGAATTATTTGGGTAAAAATAAAATTACATCAGTTTCACTGCCTCTTCATTTTTTAAAAACCAGTTGCAGGGCTGCCACAGGCGACTATTTTTATATTCCGTTAGCACCACTATTTTTCTAATATAAATTTCAAAATAAATTTTTCTTGCAAGTGTTGACAATGTGTATGTTAATGATTTCTGTTTAAAGAAAGTGGTGCTAGTTAGAGTTAAAAAATAGTCGCCTCTGGCAGCCGTGCAGTTGAAAACATGTAGCTGTTAAATCGGGAATAATCTTGATGCTAAATTTTGTAGAAAAATTAACCTTCAGCTTGTAATCAATTTCATTATGATTTTTTTCGTCAAAAATTAGTATTGCTTATAACGATTTGTTACAAATGTATCAGACTTATTTCAGGTTTATTATCAAATGAAAGTGAAGTTTACAATCATCTATTATTGGCATTTAATCTTATATTTTGGCGATAGTTTTTTTTTTCGGAGGGGTAATGAAGTAGTATTTAATAGTTAATTTTTGATAAAATTCTGTTGATATAGGGCTTAATGTTAATTAAAACTGGAACATAAACATCATAAACAAAATTTTCTACTGTCGATATTTAATGTATATTTTTTTTCTTAGTCAATTTTAAAGTATTTTTTTAACCTGAATGATTGATAAATTAATTGCAAATAATTTTTTTTTATTCTATATCATCGATATTCTGAATATTTTTCCTGCACATTGCAAATCTTGCTTTTTTAGGGATAGTAAAATAACTACAGATGAAAAATACATAATAATGCTAAAACACAGAATTAACGACAACTTGGCGAATGCCTCTACTGAGATTTGAAAAGTACACCAGTTCTGTCAACTTAAATATCCAGATAGAATTTTAATAAATAATAGGTACTATATAATTATTCTATAGATCAATTTCGCCAAATTATACATATTGGAAAACGATTCACCATAATATACAAATGAATATAACTTTTATTTTAAATAACCAAAGAATCAATAAATTACGAAAATATTAATAGAAATACAAATAAAACGTCGAATTAAAAAGTAGTTAATGACGTAACAAACGCATGTAACATGTTTAATTTCAAATGAATGTGGCATTTACGATCATCCATTATTGACATTTAATCTTTTATTTTGGCGGCAGTTTTTTGGTCGATGGGATAATCAAGTAGTACCGAATAATATAAAAAATAATATAGCCAATAATATTTTGGTCAGGTGTCATGTGTGGATCACGTTGGTGCGATTGCAACAAAATTGTAATTTTATGGATTGCGTGGTAATCTGGTTGTTGTTGTTTATTTACTAATAAACTTTTTTTCTTTACTTTTCTTTATTTTCTTCTTTCTTTATTGTTTTGTTCTATAATTATTAATTAAACTTCACTTATTTATTATTGTTTCCTTTTTAAAATAATAGAAAATAATAAAAAATAATAAAACATGTAACTGGTATTTAAAAACGCAGTGTTTGCCAAACTGATGTCAGATTAAAAAAAAAAAAAAAAAAACGCGCCAAGGTGATGCGTATATAAAAATGGAAAAATGTTTATAATAATGTAAACAAAAAAAGTAAACAAATATTTAAAAAATCGCCTTTTCGATTTTTTAAAAAAATAACGCCAAGTTAATTCTGTAGTTGCATCAATAGTAAATTTTCTTATCTTCATTTGTTTCATAATGAAAAACCATAAATTTAATAATCTCAAATAAAATAATCTGACAAATTTTCTATGATCTCGTTGATGATCTAGAAATGTCATTAATACAAAAAGGCAAAGATGTCATATGCGCCGAGTTTGGTGCGATAATTTTTTATGCTAATTTGGCGGAAACATTGTTTTCGAATAGCAGTTACATGTGTATATTTAAATTATTTTCTATTTAAATAGTAATAAAAATTTATGAAAAAAGTTTAATTAATAAGTATATAACAAAACAATTTATACAATTTATAAAGTAAATAAACATTTTATTTATAAATAAATATTAATAGTCGGGTTAATATATCTCAGACAAAATAATGCCAATTTAAAGTCTATTAGTTACCTCGGTGATATATAATATCTGTGCCAATAAAACTTTCAATAATATAGTAAATATGCTATTTGGCGGTGCTCAATTATTGAAGATTTAGTCCAATATCATTTTAAATATTATCTAACGCAGGAAAAATATAAAGAAAATTGAAGAAGAAATGGCTAATTAAAACAGACTTGTAAAATATTTTGGCACAAATGCCTTATGTGCACCACATTTGTACATTTCCCCCCCTTTTTTACGCGAATTTGGCGAAAACTTCATTTTAAAATATCAGTTACATATATATTTTTAAATTTTTTTCTATTATTTTAATAAGGAAATAAAAATAAATAAATAATGTTTTGTTAATATTATAAAATAAAACAAATTACATCATTTAAAAAAATAAATAAGAGTAAATAGTTTATTAATAAATATACAATAGCCGAGCTACCATATGAACATAAAATCGACGTTTTGTTGCAATCGCGCCAATGTGGTGCATATATGACATCTGTGCCATTTTTTTTTCAGCAGGCAATTTTTATTTCAAAATATTGAATTTATCGATAATAATAACGCGAAATTGCATAAATTTAATTTAAATTGCATAGATTTCCTTGTGCATAGATTTCCTTGTTGCCGTGTTTCCTTTTGTAAATTTTAAAACTAATTTTCCCTGGAAGAGAATTTGACCAAAAAGTATTCGCAAAAAAGTATGTTTGTTGATTACAATTTTCAAAATTGCGGTGAAAAACTTTTGAAAAAGAATGACATTATTTTACAATATATGTGTGTGTGGCAGAATTTCACACTAAAGCTAAAATTTGAATATTTGATTACAATTTTTAAAGTATTAACTAATGTTTATTGAATTTACAATTGAATACTAAAATATACTCCAAAAATTATCTTCTTTTGGAAAAAACAACATTATTGCAACCTAATGTTAGACATATGCATTTTTGGCTTAATTCTTTGCCGACAAAAGTAAGAAAAAAATCTCAAAGAAACAAATACATAACTCACAATTATTTTTATAATTAGATCTGCCTTTTTCTGGAGTAAGTTATATACTATCGAAATTTGATAAAAAAGAGAAAGGAAATAATAGAAAGGAAAATAAGTATCGTTCAAAATTCATTTAATCAAATTTTGAAGTTATTTTTTTTTATTCTAACGCAAGGATAAGTCGCCAAATGTTGCATCAAATGTAATATTTCACGTTATTTTTTAAGCGTTACAAATATTTCTTTTATTTTTAAGATAAATATTTTTTTTTATAAAATCATGCCTCATTAAATGGTTTTTCTTTATTATTATTATTATTATTATTATTATTATTATTATTATTATTATTATTATTAATAGTTATTTTCTGCTTTTATTTGCAAGATGTTTGTAATATTTCTAACAGATATATCATTTTTAATTTGTTTAGTAATGATAATTTTCGCCAAAAAATAACTACTGGCAACCCTTTCATCAAAAATAACCGAAAAATACAAAATTTATTAGCAAAAATCATACTTATCCCTGTATATTTGAATGACAAACCTCCGCAAAAATATTTCCTATCGAATAATACAATCGGCAAAAAAATCCATCGGGTAGTTTTTGAAAACACTCGTGTGGAAGTTTCAGAATTTCTGCTTTATAATGTACTAGCAGGCTATGCCCGCTGCGCTGGTCAATATTTCAAAATCAACCGTGGATGAAACGAACAGGTGAATTTAAATTTGCATTTTAAATAATTTGGACCTCCAGCAGCACCTTGCTCATTACTGAAAACGATTTAGACACCATTGTGATATTAATTTATCTTAAACGTTGGACAAAAACCAGCTATTTAGAAGGAACTATTTTAGTTTATTACTAATCGTGCACATTTAGAAGCGAAATGAGACCATTATGGAAACAGGATTTAAAATTTTCCCTTATCTGAAGAAATATTAATTATTATAGTCGTTACCACAGTACAACTTCTGAAAAATCTCTTCACAACTTTTCATTATGTGAAGCCAGGAACCCAAAGTTATTCCCACCTAAAAACTTTATATATATATATTAAGTTTTGTCCGCGCGACAAAAGGCACAATTATGCAAGAATCATCTTCAAACTCGTCAAGTACATTAGATGTTAATATCTCAGTGGGAATTGCAAATGAGCAAAATCGTCCCAAGGGGGTGGTAATTGGGAAGGGTTCAAAAATTTGAATACCACCTTAACATGGCTTTGACAAAACCCGCTCTTACAAAACAATGGCAGGGAAAAAAAAAAAAAAACATTTTTCGTTACAGAAAATTGCCAACAATAAAAAAAAAAAAAAAAAAAAAAAAAAAAAAAAAAAAAAAAAATTAAAATTCTTACTACAGCAATTACTTTATTATTGCAAAATTTCCTCCTGAAAAATGAAAACAAAATTACTTGCTCTTTCGTATTTAAGCATTTTCTGTTTGTTATTTAAGATAAAATTATGTAAATTTGCATAATTTGGCGAACGATTTGGCGAAATTGGTTGACGTGATAATCAAGTAGTAGCCAATTTACACTTTTCATATTTCACAAAAGATTCCTACACAGACATCATATACGCAACAGGTTTAGCACCATTTTCTTGCAACTACAATGTGACAAAATCCTCGTTTTAGTAAAGAAATTTATATATACTTTATTATTTTCTATCATTTTAAACAGCAATTAACAATAAATAAAAAAGTAACTGTAGAACAAAACAACAAATATCATTAAAAAAAAAACTATAGCTGGGTTACCATATAAGGCAAATAATGCCATTTTGGCGCCAGTGAGTTACCTCGATGAGTATATGACCAAATCTGTGACAAAATTTCCATATTTGGAAAAAACTTTAATCGGTATTTATACTGCATTTTCCCTACTTATGTATAGTGAAAAAACTTTGACACAGATGTCATGTATGCACCACATTGGCGCAATTTTTTGCTGGCGCCAATTTGGAGAAAACTTGTTTTTTAATTATCAATTTCATAAATATTTTTTAACTATTTTCTATTATTCGAAAAAAAAATTAATAAATAAAAAAATTTAATTAATAGCTGTAGAACAAAATGATTTATATTATCCTTCTATAGTAAAAAAAAACTAGCCTTAAAAGGAATGACTCCTGGAATGATGCTGATGTGGAAGATTTCCGGAACTAACGAATCCGGGTTGTCCACTCCTTCCATGAGTCGAATAGACCAATCAAGAAAGGGCTCCGTCTATGCATCGCCATATGGGTTACCATAAAGAGAGGAAAGGTTACCATCGCCAACAATCGCCAAGTTAGTCGCCAATTTGGCGATATATCGCCAAATTTGGCGACCAAAATTAGTTGTCAAAAGTGACGCCAACTTGGCGATAACTATAATATTTCGCCAAATTTTTAATTTCTTTACAACACCAGTCGTTTGATACATCTTTGAGAGGTTTGCAACTGCTTATTCATATAATGGATGTCTTGTGTGTTATCCCCCATTCTGCTCCCCAGGGGGGACACATTTTTATTTTCTTTACAACACCAGTCGTGTTACACAAGATTTGAAAGGTCTGCAACTGCTTATTCATATTATGGATGTCTTGTGTGTCACCCCACACTCTGCTCTCCCCAGGGGGGGGGGGCGGTCACATTTTTAATTTTTTTACAACACCAGTTGAGTGACACATCATTTGAAAGGTCTGCAACTGCTTATTCATATTATGGATGTGTTGTGTGTCATCCCCCACTCTGCTCCCCAGGGGGGGGGACATTTTTAATTTCTTTACAACACCAATTGTGTGACACATCATTTGAGAGGTCTGCAACTGCTTATTCATATTATGGATACCTTGTATGTAACCCCCCCCCCTCTGCCCTCAGAGGGGGGCGCATTTTGTAATTTCTTTACAACACCAATTGTGTGACACATCATTTGAAAGGTCTGCAACTGCTTATTCATACCATGGGTTATTGGCGAGCGCAGCAAGCAGGGGTAGACAATTTGGAATCGCGAAGCGATTACGCGGGGGGTTGGCGAGCATAGCGAGCAGGGGGGCGGGGCCCCCTAGTTTTAAAAAACAAAATGAAAGTTAATAAATAGTTTATTAACAAATAAACAACCATAGTCGGTTTACCATGTGAGGCATAAAATCGCCATTTTGTTGCAATCGTGCGAATGTGGTGCGTATATGACATCTGCGCCAAAACTTTAAAAAGTTGCAATTAAATTATTTTACAGTTTAGATGAGGAAGACATTTATACTAAAATGTAAACATCATACGCATTTATTTTTCTATAACTGTTATTTATATATTTACAATTAAACAATAAAAAAATATCGTAAAAATGCTCTCACACATTTCAAAGAGAGAGAGAAAATTTAGATATTGCGAACATCGCTCCGGCTTATGCCTTCTTGGCATGAAATCGCATTGTTTGATGACAAAAGTAAATTCAAACACCCAAATAAACAAATAACATACAATTAACAGATAAACCATTTTTAAAAGTAATTCTGCTATTTTGTCTTGTAAGACACATAATGGTAAAATTAGATTTTAAAAATATTTTTTAAAAAATAGAAAAATGTTATTTACGTTGTATCTAATAAAATAAAATACATTTTTTTAGCCTGCGCGAAAGAGAATAGCCAAATATTGATTGAAGAAATATTGGAGAGGAAATGGTTAATTAAAAAAGACTTGTAAATTTTATTCAGCGGGAATTTTTTGTTTCAAAATTTTGAATTTATCTATAGTAATAACGCATAATTGCATAAATTTCCATCGAATTGCAAATTTTTTCCTTCAGTACTACTTGATTATACCGTCGACCAATTTCGCCAAATTATACAAATCGCCAAACTATTAGCCAGATTATATAGATTAGCATAAATTTTCATTTAAATAACGAAAAACAAATTAGCAGAGCATATATAAAAGTAGAAATAAAATGTCGAATTAAAAATCACTTGATGACATAATTAATATTTATATTATGCTTAATGTCAAGTGAATGTGACATTTACGATCATCCATTATTGACATTTAATCTTGGAATTTGGCGGTTAATCGACGGGATAATCTTTCCTTCTTCAGTTTCTAAATTTTAAAACTGTAATTTTTCCTGTAAGTGAAATTGACGAAATGGCTCAAGAAAAATTAAATTAACAATGAAAACATTTGCAAAAAGAAATAAAAGAGTTATACTCCTATCTATATAATTTACGACTGAATATTAAAATATACTCTAAAAATTATCTTCACTTGAAAAAAAACAACATTATTGCGACCATTAAGAACCTAAGTCAGACATTAAGTCAGTAGTGCATTTTCGGCTTAAAAACACATTCTTTGGCGACAAAAGCAAGATGAAAATGGTATAGAAACGAATAGTAACTCACAACTTACAGTGTCTTTTACAATCAGATCTGCTTTTTTCTGCTGTAAGTTATATTATACGGAAATTCGATAAAAAAGAGAAAGAAAATAATAAAAAGGGAAATAACTATCATTCAAAATTCATTTAATCAATTTCTGAAATTCATGTTTTTATTCTAATACCAGGGATAAGTTGCCAAAAGTTGAACCAATTGTTATATTTCGCGCTAATTTATTTTTTAAGCATTACAAATATTTTTTTCATTTTCAAGATAAATATATTTTTATAATATTACGCCTCATTTAGCGGTCTTTATTATTATTAATATTATCAGTAGTTATTTTCTGCTATTATTTGCAAGGTTTTTGTAATATTTCTAATAGATATAGCCATTTTAATTATTTTAGCAATTATAATTTTCGCCAAAAACAGCTACTGGCAACCCTTTTGTCAAAAATAAACGAAAAATACGAAATTTACTACGAAAAATCAGAGTTATCCCTGTAAATTTGAATCATAAACCTTCGGAAAAATATTTCTTATCGAATGATACAATCGGCAGAAAAATCCATCGGGTAGTTTTTGAAAACACCCGTTTGGAAGTTTCAGAACTTCCGCTTTATAATATATATGATATGATATGATATATATATATATACACTATATTGCTATTGATTATGGGACACTTGCGATTTTAGACATTTTACTAAATATCTAAAAAAATACATGAGAAATCATCTCGAAACTCTTAGTGTATAAATATAATAGTATACGTCATACATCTCCGTGAAGAGTTTTTACCGAAACTCCATAGGGGACCGTCAACAAATTAAAAAAGAATGAATATCTTTTGAATAACCCTGTCAAAACAAATGTAGCAATAGCGCTCAAACACTAGATTATGATTGAATGCCTTATTGTAATACACTGTGTTCATTTTTATGCAAATAGCATGCATACTCGCAGAGTAATTAAGGTTTTTATAAAAATGGTCCCAAATTTTTCCAAGTTTTTTCCTTATAATTTTCAGAGTTCTTAATATAAAATAATATTTTTTTCAGAAAATATGACAAACAACATTGCACACAGTACCCTGTAATCAGAATTAAAAAATAATGAAAATTGCATACAAAATGAGTTGGTTTACTAAATAATTTTTTACTGCGCATGCGTCAACGATATCAAAATTTCATTTGCATATTATGTTAGCTAAATGTATAGAGCAACTTTTGTGAAAGTCACAAAATCATAACTTGAAAATTCTGAAAATAATCGTCAATTGAATAAGTTGAAAATCCGGTATTCTCAAAATGAAGCAAAAACAAGAGGGGTTGTATCCATATATTCATTGATTAGTGTGAATATAGAATACACAATACGGGATGTTACGACTACTTTTGGATAAAATCCCTCATTTTTTTGCTTCATTTTGGAAACAACGGATTTTGTCCTTTTTCTATAGATGATTACTTTCAGAATTTTCAAGCTATAATTTTGAGACTTTTACAAAAGTTGCTCTATACATTTAGCTAACATGATATGCAAATGAAATTTTGATATCTTTGACGCATGCGCAGTAAAAAATTATTTAGTAAACCTACTCATTTTTCATACAATTTTTATTATTTTTTAATTCTGATTACAGGGTACTGTGTGCAATGTTGTTTGTCATATTTTCTGAAAAAAATATTATTTTATATTAAGAACTCTGAAAATTATAAGGGAAAAACTTAGAAAAATTTGGGTCCATTTTTATAAAAACCTTAATTACGCTGCGAGTATGCATGCTATTTGCATAAAAATGAACACAGTGTATTACAATAAGGCATTCAATCATAATCTAGAGTTTGAGCGCTTTTGCTACATTAGTTTTGACAGGGTTATTCAAAAGATATTCATTCTTTTTTAATTTGTTGACGGTCCCCTATGGAGTTTCGGTAAAACATCTTCACGGAGATGTATGACGTATACTATTATATTTATACACTAAGAGTTTCGAGTTGATTCCTCACGTATTTTTCTAGATATTTAGTAAAATGTCTAAATTCGCAAGTGTCCCATAATCAATGGCAATATAGTGTATATATATATATAGTATATCTACTAATAATACATTCCAAAAAACTAATGATAACATAACTGTAAACAATCGTAAAATTAAAGGCTTTTATAAATTATTAGACATTAACTCTATAACTTTAAATATCTCCGGGGCAGATTGATACACCTCATGGGGCACTTTGATACGTCTGGGGAAAATGGAGACAAAATAACACCAATGCACATTTTTCATAGGAAAATAGTAAGCACACCATTTTATATTAAAATTTAGAAATTCAAATCACCCACAATTTATTTATAAGCCGTATTAAAGCAATCAAAATGAAATGTATAATGACCTTATGTTCTGACTGTTCCTTGTCTGATTGTTGGCTGTAGTAACTTTGTCATTTCTGGCACCCCAGCATTATCTCCTTTCTTAGGAAAGATAAAAAAAAATACCAGGTTTTCTGTTTATAAACCACTTTATAAACAGAAAATAAAGGATAATTATATTAAAAATTCTGTTTATAGTATAATTATCTTGTGCCGTTCTGCAGCCTGTTTCTCTTTTTTAACATTTCTCATGTCAAAAATATTTTTTCTGCGGAGAATCGATATAAATTTGAGATTTTCCAGGCTGCCGTCCCTTTCTTTTGTTAGTTCTACTAGCACTAGATGTTGGGTAAGTTCGCACGCCTTCTGTTTTCAAAAATACTATAAAATATTCTAATATACAGAAATAAGAGCTATTTCACTTCAATAAAAACTAACATTAACAGTTTTTGGCGAAACATGGTTAGATTAAGAAGTGTATGGTAAAAAAAAATAGTAAAAGGTAATGAAAAAAATAAACTATAAAAGGATTTAGGTTGTATCAATGTGCCCCGACATAGACTGTATCAATGTGCCCCATACAGCCATTTTGAATTAAATGAGTCTCAAATACACTTCATAATTTATCTAAGAATGAAGAATGATGAACCGGTAAAGAGAAGCTTTATTTGCGAGGGAGAGTATTCTTTTCGGTTGAAAATACTGTAATAGTTGTATAATACCATTTCAATTGTACAACTCAAATTTATTTTTGACCTACAAAAACACTAAATCACCCACTCCATTTCATCAAACTACTGAATCATTCCAAGACTTTCTGTACGTAGTTGAATGCACTAGCATCACCTTTTGGAGATGTTGTGAAACTTCCTGTAATGACCCTGTGAGCAGTAGAGGGGGGTGTATCAATGTGCCCCATGTATCAATGTGCCCAAGTTCCCCCTATGGTTATTATTTTACTTGTGCATGGCATTAGATATAGTGATATTGAATTATTTGTACTAATGAGTACTATGAAATTATGAATATTAGCATATGCTGTGAGGTTTGGTATTCTTGTGGTAATGTTTTATTACTTTTTAGAGGTTTGAGTACTGCTTTTTAGTTATGTATATATTGTATACATTTAAATTTTATAGTAATATTCTAGATCTAATTCTTTAGTAAATTATATTAGTCAAGATACTAGATTACTTAATTATAATTTTTATATTCTTTTTTCTTTTTATTTAATTTGTAAAATCTCTTCTAATATATTTATGTATTTTTATTATGGCAGTTCTTACTAAAAATTTCGATCCTGGCAAGATACACAATGCATCTTTGCAGTGTAGTGTCCGGTACAGGAGCAATAATAGGGATGCTCCTAGACCGTCATCCAGTTACCATGTACATGCTCCTCCTCCTCCATTATATTTTCAGAAATGTTTAGATGTCAGATGTAAGACTTGTCCATCTGCTTCTCAGTCACAAATTGTTTCAGATCCTCATATTTCTACTTTTTGTAAGGCATTTAATGTAATTTACAGTATAACATGTAACATATGCAATTTGAAATATATTGGTGAAACGCCATATACGCATAAATCAACATAGGTCAGATTCTGATAAAAAATAAAGCAAAAAATATGCAGTCTAATGCTGAAATTCAGCATTTTTATAAACATAAATTTAAAAATACTACTATTGAAATCATACAAATTCAGAAAAATAAATCTGAGCTTCTTTATTTAAAATCTTCATATATGAAATATTTTAATACAATTTATCCATATGGGACTTAATAGTGAGGTTTTCAAAAGATCTGTGAAAGTATTTTATTCTATAAATATATTTCTTGGTATAAAAAAAACATGTAGTACAATATTTAAATATATTTCTGAGTAAAACTTACTCTGCACATTTTTCAGATATCTTTTATGATCTAACTATGAGTAGAGTTAATCTTTACAATGTAAATTTACTTAAAAAAAACTAAAAATCTACAAACTAATCCTCAAATGGTAATCACTTTTTCTAATCAAATATTTAATAAAATCAATATTAATTCTATAATAAATGATAAAAACAGTCATTTTCCTATAAATAATATTCAATTATCAAAAACTTTTAAGTACCCTATAACTATAGGTAGAAATATTTTTAACTATAATTCGTTCTCAAAATCTACTTCTGATGCTAGTACTTTACCATGTAAATGCAATGATCCCTCTCTACAAAAATACATTAATAATGATCATGGACATATTATCACTGGCAATCTTAATATCGTAGATGATTTAACACTAATAAAATTAATGGGTTATGGTACTAAGTATCGAATTCCATCCAAATTAAAAATTAATTCTACAATAAAACAATTTACTCATGATATAGATATATTTATTTATAAAATTGCAATTTATTATAACAAACCTATTGAATACCTCAATCAATGGAAAATTTTAGTCATTGATAAATTAACTAAGTCTTTAAAATATAATATTTCACGTCTAGATTAAGTAAATACAAAGCATCTTTTCAAGCAAATCACTAAATTGCAACAAAACTTTCTCATAACTTATGTTGATAAATCTCCAAATAATTATGCAATTATATGTAAATCGTATTATCATCAACTGCTTAAATATAGTATATCTACTAATAATACATTCCAAAAAACTAATGATAACATAACTGTAAACAATCGTAAAATTAAAGGCTTTTATAAATTATTAGACATTAACTCTATAACTTTAAATATCCTTATCTAGTCCTTATATCCAAATTTCATAAAAATCCTGTTAAATTCAGAACAGTTCCAATTGATTGCAATACTTATAATAATGCTGCTAACAAACTTCTATTAACAATTATTAATCAAATATATAAAATTACTAAAACCAATGATAATGCACATTGTATAAAGAATAGTTATGAACTGGTCAATATTATGAAAAATCTTAAATGTATAAAAAATATAACTACTTATGACTTTAAAGATCTTTTTAATAATATCGATTTATTAGATTTACATAATATCATAAATGATCTTAAAAAAATATATATCAACGAACATTGATACTGATTATTTTCTTACTTTAACTAATTTCATTATCTATAATAATTTTATCGTCCAAGATAACATTATATATATTCAAAAAGTTGGTATACTACAAGGTGGTAGTATATCTAATATATTATCAGACTTATACTTGTATCATTATGAAGATAAATATTTTAATAATAAAATACGTTTATATCGATATATAGATGATATAATTTTAATTGATACTGATAATACCAGCATATCTCAATTAACCGTTGATTATCCATCCAATTTAGAAATTACAAAAAACCTGCTTTTTAATAATACCATTCACTTTTTAGATCTTAAAATTATATTAAAAGAAAACAAATTAATAACTGATATCTACGACAAACGAAAAGAATTTAATTTTAAAGTTAATACATTTACTAATATTAAATCCTGTCTTCATAATTCTGTATATCGTAATATGATCCTTAATCATTTATATAAAATGAAATGTTTATGTTCTTCTCTTTTAATTAATACTAATATTAAAAAGCTTGTTTATGATGCTATAATTAATAGTTTTCCAAAAAAATCATATATTCTTTAATATACAATTAGTAAGTACATGATCTAATAATTAACACTTTGCGTAAAAAAATGTACAAAAAAATTTTTTAACATAAAAAATAAGAATAAAAAATAAAAAATAAAAAATGTAAAATGTAAAAAAAAATATAAAAAAATGTATATAATAGATTGGTTGGGTGGTTAGATGTTGGAATACGGGGGAGGGCGGTGTTGTCTGGATAATACGCAAAGGTTAATTATATATATATATATATATATATATATATATTTATATATAAACATTGAAAGTGGGAAATTCATTTGTTAATTTGTTACAAAATTTCTATGCAGTTTAAATAACACCAATGTATGGATTATTGTTTAGTTATATCTATTATATATATAATTTTAATCATTTACATTATTAAATTGCACTTCACTTTTAATAAATGAGTGTACTATATCATTACTAAATGTATAGGATACCTTTCTTAATAAGCTAATCTTTAATCTTCCTTAATTAAGATATTGAGTTCAGCCCAGCATAGTCAAAATAAATGTTATTGATTTAAATAATAATAGGGTAAACTATGGTGTATGGTTTAATTTTTCTTTTATTACATTATTCTGCTTTTAAATAATTCATTAATTTAATATTCTGATGAGTACGATAAGTCGTTTTTTGTTTTTATTATTTTATTATCTCCATTTTTCTGTCATATGATATATTAATACTTCATGTTTCATTTACCACGTGCGATATCAGGGATAAGGTAGTGCATTTGGTATTCATTCTACTTTATAGCTCATAACTGTTTTATTTTCTCCATATCCACTATAGATTACTTGGTATTTCTTTATTTAATTTTGGCCTTATGTGTGTTGGTAGTCCCAATTCGTATTGTTTTGCTTTTTCATGGCAAACACGAAGATGAAACGACACACTCCATTTGCAGTTGCAAAGTATTTGGGACCTGAAAATTCTGTTTTGGTTCTACAAATTCCATTTGTATTCATATTATTCTTTTTTCCCTTCCATATTCAATGTGCTATAAGTTATTAAATTCAATGGTTAATTTCAAATGGTTAATATTGTTTACTCCTAATGGTCTTATGCATATATATATATATATGTATATATGAATATAGCAAGTGCCTAGCAACAGGCTCGCTTCGGGTACATTTACCGACTCAGCATCTAGTCTGTGTCGTCAGAAACCTAACAAAGCAGTAAGTATAACACGTGGGAGCATGTGGCCCTTGGTAACAAGCCATGTGCGAAGGAAGAGTGCACAGTCAGCACTCTCCACGAAAAGATCCCAGTAACAGCAAAAAGCATCAGAACGAGGCCGGATCGCGAGATGTGAAGACGTGCGCCTCAAGTTCTAACGGCAGAATTTGCCGAAGATGTCACTAATCTCTAAATTGTACATATCTTTCATCTGTAAATATCATTGAACGTCGTTATCTAATCAAGACTTATTAAATATGTTTGACTATACCCTTAGAATCCTTCCATTCCTTCCATTTACACACACACACACACACACACACACATATATATATATATATAGATAGATAGATAGATATATATGTATGTATAACTTTTTTATGGACACGATAACTTCCATAATTCTGCTCAAATCTCTTCAAAACTGATACTTAAGGCCCCTGTACTCGCTTGAGGAAACGCTCGCGAGCTAATGCTATTCCTATGGGGAAGCATTTTTCTAATATCTCTTTCGTATTTTGACGTTTTTCAATATTTTTTTTTGCATTGGATAGCTGAGGTGCATGCCGACAGCGCTCCTTTTTTACTTTTTCGATTTTGGTTGCAGACATTTTTTTAAAAAGCACTTTCAGTTTCGAAACCAGTTTTGAAAGTGAAACAATTTTTTTAAAAATTATCTGCAACCAAAATCGAAAAAGTAAAAACGGAGCGCTGTCGGCATGCACTTCAGCTATCCAGTGCAAAAAAAGTTATTCAAAAATGTCAAAATGCGAAAGAGTTATTAGAAAAATGCTTCCCCATAGGAATAGCATTAGCTCGCGAGCGTTTCCTCAAGCGAGGACAGGGGCCTTAAAATCAAGGGGCATAAAACCTAGGTCAAGTTCGTTAATGGACAAAATCGAACCAAGAAGATGGAAATAGGGAGAATTTTTGCGAAAATCGAAAAAACCCCATAACTTTTTAGTAAATATATATATCGAATTAATTTAAAGGTTTTATTGTTCCTAAAAAATAGGCCAAAAATTTATGCATGACAGATTTCTGATAAAATAAAAAATGGGCTCAAGGGGTGAAAGAAAGAAGGTTTTTGGAAAATAAAAATTTATAACTTCGTCAATTCTCTAGATATTAAATCAATTTAATTTATTATAAATTATCTTATATTATCTAAAACTTTTTTATTTACAAGTTTTTGATAGGACCAACTCTGAGTGCAGGAAAAAATTAAAAACGGAAACAAAAAGGGACTCTATTGAATTACAACAGGGCAGTTGCAATTGACGTCATACTGGAGGTCATATACTAGAAATAGACAGTTCTGATTGGTGGAACTACCCTAACCTCCACTTGAAATACAATGGCTATCAGCTGATTGCAAGTTCCTTTACATGTCTACGGGAATTTGGCAAAATAATGGAAATAACGCCAATTGGCGACTGAACTTGGTTGCCCGGGTAGTAGCCGCCTTGCGGTTTCGAGGTATCTGCACAGAAATATAACTAAACTTAAAATAAATAGCAATATGAAAAAATAATATTTAAATAACAAATTTCTTATTTTCTGACTCATTTTTAAATTCATTTTTGTTCTCAAACGCATGCATGTTGGCAGTTTCTTTTTTTTAAATATAATGTACTGTATTTTTAGATTTTTTTTATAAAGGCAGTATGTATTTAAAAAAAGACTGTCAAAATGGGCATTTTGAACCGCATTTCCCTTTAAAAAATTCTGATAAAATCAGCTCTTACAGAAAAATGAAATTAAAAAATCTTCAAAAGCGGCCAAATAAAGTTATTAAACTCTTTTTATCTCTAACCATATTTTACTTTTTGTTCATGAAATTAGCATTTAACTTCGAACTCTACTTGCGCCTGTAGACCGAGCCGAAAGGAATATTTCAATATTTAAAGCTGTTGTATGTGTTTAATATTTACAATTACGCAATGTTCTAATCAATGCGTTTAATTTTACATGAAAGCAGGGCATATTTGTGGGAATCTCTATTTCTTAAAATATTTTTGAATATTCTTTAAAGTATTTTTGTTTGAAACTAATTCTTAATTTTTGCTGATTTCAGTCTTCAGAATTGTGATAGAATTTAAGATGTAACTTTATAGTGAGCAACATTCAAATTCAAGCTCTATCATATAATTTAGCATAATTGATAAACTATTTTGCAAAAAAAATAATGTTTCAAAATCACTGAAAAATATTCCAGAAATGAAAAATTTGGTTCAGATAACAAGTAAAAGGAAAAAAAATACAATTAAATGGAAAAAAAGAAACGTAATAATTATACAGTAAAAAAGAAAATTGTTACGAATATAGCAAAAATCTGGAAAATAGATATTTTTATCCTAAGTTTGTTTTTATAGCACAAAAAAACATTAAGACATTGTGTGTTATTCACCTAGAACACGTTCTCCCAAACTTCCAAGCTCTAAGTAGGCTTTATTGAAGGCTTCTTTCACTTCGTCATCTAATACTTTTTCTTCACCATTAATATAAATTGTGGAACAACGATCTAAAATGCGTTCTGGAGCTCCTTTCATACATAATATATAACTTGGGTCTGATGGATCTTCAGTTTCATGAATTGTCACCTGAGAAAATAATAAAATAGATGGGATAGAAATAATGAACTTAATTTTATTTTAAATAAAAAATACATATATAACACTGAAAATCTTTTATAGCCACTTTAAAAGTGAACTTTCATTGTCACAAAGAAAGCGCTCATGAAATCGTACACAATATAAAAGTAACATTAAAATCAGGGATCTCGAAAACTATGGCTTATATGTGGCTCAGTTCTTCAATGGATGTAGTCTGGAAGATAATCAAACGAGTCTGTATAGTCCAAGAGCTGACAGCGCAAAAACCTAAGGTATCAAGCACAAGAAAAAAAATCCCTGTCGGCTGGGCCTATAGGCGGAGGTAGATTTCGAAGAGTGCTCATTTCAACAACAACAACAAAAATATATATGGGTAATTCCATGCATGCCTGTAACGTGAGTTACCGGCTACGATTTTTTCTACCAATATTTTCGTTTCAAAAAATGAGACTTATTTTATCGGGGATACCTCATTAATTGAATAAAGCCAAGAAAACTTTTTTTAAATAACGGTGAACAACAATTTCGCAGTTATAATCTTGGTAATTCACGTTACAAAACTTCGTGGAATGACCCATATACATGATTAGACATAAACCCAGTTTAATAACTTCATTTGGCCGTTTATGAAAAAATTTTAATTTCATTTTTCTGCAAAAACTAGTTTTATCAGAATCATCTTAAGAAAAATTCAGCTCAAATTCCATTTTGACAACATATTTTGAAATAAATTCTGAATTTATTAAAAAATCGACCAAAACAATACATTATACAGTTCCTAAATAACAAAAAACTGTCAGTTGAATGCATTTGAGAAAAAAATTGAATTTAAAAATGAGTCATAAAATAACCGATTTGTTGTTTGAATACATCCTTAATTTTTTAATCATGATTGCTTCGAAAAATTTTGTGCGAAATACTCACTTTGACAGCATTTTTAAAAATATATTCTATCTTTATCAAAAAACTGGCCAATGCGTCACAGTATATAGTTCCTAAATAAGAGGATCTGTAAATTGGATGAGTTTGAGAGCAAAAATAGATTTTAAAACGAGTCATAAAAAACGCAATTTGCTATGTGAAAACTTCCTTAAATTTTCAAATCACGAAGACTTCGGGAAATTCTGTTCAAAATAATCTTTTTGGTAGCCTTTTTCGAAATATATTCTGTCTTTATCAAAAAACCGATCAATGCATCACATTATATAGTTCCTAAATAAGAGGATCTGTAAATTGGATGCGTTTGAGAGCAAAAATTGATTTAAAAATGAGTCAGAAAAGAAACACAATTTCTTATTTGAACACTTCCTTAAATTTTCAGTCACGATGATTTCGGAAAATTCTGTTCAAAATACCCTTTTTGGTAGCCTTTTTTGAAATACATTCCGTCTTTAACAAAAAACTGACCAATGCATCACATTATATAGTTCCTAAATAAGAGGATCTGTAAATTGGATGCGTTTGAGAACAAAAATGGATTTAAAAACGAGTCAGAAAGAAACGCAATTTCTTATTTGAATACTTCCTTAAATTTTCAGTCCCGATGACTTTGGAAAATTCTGTTCAAAATATTCTTTTTGGTAGCCTTTTTTGAAATATATTCTATCTTTATCAGAAAATTGACCAATGCGTCACTTTATACAGTTTCTAAATAAGAGGATCTACCATTTGGATGAGTTTAAAATCAAAAATGAATTTAAAAATGAGTCAGAATATAAGCAGTTTGGATTTGAGGTTTTTTCTCCAACTCCTATTTTTGCTTAATTTCTTTTTGCTATACGAATTGGTCCTATGAAAAACTTGTCAATATAAAAGTTGTAGATATTTTTGAGAAGATGTAAAATAAATTTAATCAGATTTGATATCTTAAAAATTGACGCAGTTATGGATTTTTCCCTTTTTTCATCGCCCTTTTTCTTTTCGTTTTTAATTTTTTTCATCGGTAAAAGTTGGTCCTATCAAAAACTTGTAAATACAAAAGTTTTAGATAATTTTAAGGACATTTACAAAAACTTTAGTTGGACTTGATATCTTGAAAATTGACGAAGTTATGAATTTTTTTCTCACAAAACCCCTGTTTTTTTCGCCCCTTGAGCCCACTTCTAAATTTATCAAAAATCTGTCATGCATATCATGGTAGCATATGCATGGTAGTATTTCATACGAAATCTACCTAAAAGATTTTTTTAAATGGTAGAGTAGAAACAAGAAAAACTAATGCAAGTCACACACTAAGGCGACGCATAAGACATGTCGCTTGAAATCGAAAGAAAAACTGGTTTCAAAAACAAATTTGAAGCAACTTTTTTCTTTGTTTCGACTGTTTTTTTTTTTTTTTTTTTTTTTTTGCTTCATATGACACTTCATGTTTTCCTGTCGTCTCAGTGTGGCATGCCCCTAATGATCCATGTCTGCCGGGAATGAAGTGATGCTTAAGCCAAAAATTAATACTATTAGTATTTGATTGATAGATTTATCATTGTGTTTGTCCTACAATCAGAGTTATGAAAATATGGATGACTGGGAGCTGGAAAATGTAATGATAAACCAAGATTTAACCACTGATGGTATTAATTTTTGGCTTATGCATCACTTTACTCTCGGCATACATGAATTATTAGATTCTTCTAATTTTACTCTTCCATACAATAAAGGTTTTTTCCTTGTGCTTGATACCTTAGGTTTTTGTGCTGTCGAGTCTTTTAACAGGTCAATATATCATGATACAAAGCTAAAGAAATATACAACAAACAATTGTGAATCATGATAACGATAATATCCTGTTCTTTTAATTCGCTGGATAATAGAGCAGCAAATTAACAGATAATACTGAAAGATCTAAGCTTTATAATTAGTACATTTTACACCAGCCACTGAGCAGTTGACACCAAGGCTGTTCTCAATTGCTCTACACAACAAGCTCAAAATGTTATGATAATTTACAAATGCATTTTTCCATGGAAAGATATAAAATTGGAAGATCTGACTATGGAAGCGATTTGGAATCAAACTTCGTTTCTGGTTTCTTTAATCCATACATTACCCATCGAGTTATAAGCATTTTTGATCACGTGACAAGGATTCTTTCTCCCTTCGTTGACTGTTTTTTCTGCTTCCGTCAAGAAATTCGGTTCAAAACGTCCACTTTGACAACATTTTCCGACGGATCTATTGTGTTTAAAATAAAACGAGAAAATGAGTACGATTAGATAGTTCCTGAACAACAATACCTGCTAGTTTCATCCATTTACGAACAAAAATAAGTTAAAATTTATGCCAAAGTTGCCCTTTTTGATTTAAGAACACCCTTGTGGATTTTTAAATTCTATTCAAAGCAGAATTGCAAATGTTTTGCATACCTATGTTAGATTAACACAATATTATGTGCTGATAGTAATGTTCTGGCTGATGTGCTCAAAAATCTTCGAAGATTTTCAAACATTGTTTTTCTCTGACTTTTTTATTCTTTCAAATTTAGATGTCTTATGACATTTTCTAAGAATGTTTGTTTAAAAATGATCGTTAGCATTAATACAACTTATGCGCAACCCGATAGAATACAGGGTGATTACAAATGAGTATCCTAACTTTACAAAACTGTTAAAAAAAGGTACAACTTTGTTGATCATCGGATCGGAACGGAAAAATAACTGTTGAAAGTTTAAATTTAACACAGTTATAAGTGTTCAATGTGAGTTTCTCCAAAAACTCGCACGCTATTGAGGCGGTGCGATAACTCCTCGTACACTTCTCTCAGAAGGATTTTTTCTTTTTCTTTTGTGAGGCCTCATCAAAGGTCAAGTGTTTGCTTGACCGCGACCAAATAATATTGAAAAACTTAAGATACGCATATCTACAGCCATTCAAAATGTCACACAAGACATGCTAGTCAGATGTGACAATCCCAAACTTTTTCTATCTTATACATGTTAATACTTCCTAAAAAATGCAACATAGCAGCGCCACTGGTTAGATGGTTTAAACCAAAATGTAGTCAGCAACAACTTATGTCACCTTATAACTGAATCTGAAGTTTTTGATGAAAATCCGTGCATTAATTTTTGAGATAAAGCTATTTCAAAATCTTAAAAAAAAAACAATTGCATAACAGCGAAACATGGTGTGTGATGTACATCAAAAACTAATTATGATCAATTTTTATTAAGTACAATCTGAATATAAAATTTGAAGAAAATCCATACAATAGAACTTGAGATACATTTATTGCGAAATCATGAAAAATGCAGCAGAGCACCGTCATCTGTAGGACGATTTATACCAAAAGCTAAACAACTGTAATCTATATCAGGTATTAGTTGAATCAGAAGTTTTAGAAAATTTCGTGCACTAGTTCTTGAGATAAAGCTATTGCGATAATTTCATGGTGCAGCAGGAATAATGCACCATGGCAGCTCCACCTCTTAAGCGATTTGCACCAAGACGTAATCAGCACCATGCTATAGCAAGTCCTGATTAAACATAAGTTTTATTAAAATCCATGCAATAGTTCTTGAGATACGGCTATTGCGGAATTGTGAATAATGCAGCATAGCAGTGCTACTTCTTGAGCAATATACACCAAAAACTAATCAGATCTAGTTTACATCAAGGTCTGACAGAATCTAAAATTTTGTGAAATTCCATGCATTAGTTCTTGAGATTGGGCTATTCCAATAATCATGAATAATGCACTATGGCGGCGCCACCTGTTGAGTGATTTGCACCAAAACGTAATCAGAACCATGATATATCAAGTACTAACTAAATCTGAAGTTTTAGGAAAATCCATGCAGTAAGTCTTGAAGTATGGCTATTGTGGAAATTATGAATAATGCTGCATAGTACCGTTATCTGTTGAGCGATGTACACCAAAAACTAATCAGGTCTAGTTTATATCAAGGTGCAACTGAATCTTAAGTTTTGTGGAATTCTGTGCATTAGTCTTGAGATAGAGCATCCACAAAATTTTTGTCACATTACAGACTAACTGACACACAGACAAACATTTTGTAAAAAACATGTTTTTCGAGTTCTCTGAACCCTAAACCGTGTAAGTCCGTCGGAAACCAGATTTTGAAATTTTCACGAATCCAATACTTTCTTCTTGTTAAGATAGAAGAAAGTAAAAAGTGTGGGATGTGTTTTTGCACAACCTCCGATATCGTTCATTTTTCTGCAGAGGCTTACACTGAACACTTACAACTGTGTTAAATTTAAACTGTGAACTGTTATTTTTCATTTCTAGTTAAAACATGGTTTTGCTACTTTTTGTTTTCTTTTAATAGCTCTGTAAATTTGGGATATTTGATTTATAATCACCCTGCATGTTCTATCTTTATACAATTTTTTGCTGTAAATATGACTGAAAAAAGGTAAAAGACTGAGCATCCTTTATTTAGAGCAACAGGAATGATATCTGAACAAAAAATATAGCTATAAGTACGCATATTCCAGAAATATCATCAACAAATAACAATTTTCGAGAGCATTAAAGACCATCATTATTTTTTTTTCATTTAAAAATACAAAAAAAAAAAAAAAAAAAAAAACCTTTAAGAAAAATTTTAAATTTTTTTTTACAAAAATTAATAACAACCACGTTTTAAAAAAATATAATCAAACAAATGTTCAACAAAAGCTAATTTATAATAATATTTAAAAAGTACAAAGAGAAAAATTTGCTGTAAAAGAGTGACACACTTACATAAAAAAAATAAAAAAATACACTGTTAAAACAATTAATCTTTTGTTGATTTTTTTTAACATGTAGCATTTTACTTCAGTTTTATGTAAGTCTTAGACTCTATTGCCAAGAATAAAAAAGATGTGCTTTCGAAAAGTGATGCATGTTTTACAATCGAATTGAAAAGTACTTTCAAGCAAATGCAAATAATAATCACTTTAAGGAGACAGCTTACATAAAAATTGGCCAATAAATTGATGTTTTTAGAATATTAAATGAAGGGCTGATTAATTGAGAAAATTTTGACTCCTTAGTTTTATCCATACGGTAATTACAGGCTCCGTACGCATAAGGAACAAATATATATGTATGTATATATATATATATATATATATAGAGAGAGAGAGAGAGAGAGAGAGAGATTTTAGTACCAGAAATATCGTAATGTAGCGGTCGTTATATTTGAAGTTAGGAATGTTTTGATTTAAATAAGACAAATCATATTGTTAAAAAATCCTGGTACTAAAATGTATATATTTTTAAAAAAATCCTTATGCATATAAACCTTGTAATTATATAGCAAGATATTGTAAAATTTGTTAATACATCCATCGAAATTACCCACACAAATTAAAACTTTAAATGGCATTTTATCCATGTTTATAATTTCATTTTTTTTCAATTTGAAAAGGCTTTTAATTATAAAACTAATTTTTAAATTAATTATTTTTAAAATTGATAAGACTATTTTGGTATTTGAAATAATGATTTTTTTTTTACACGTTTTTAGTTATATACTAACAGCTTCTACCCGTTCCGCTGGTCGGTTTCTCTAAAAAAATCTTAACTTGATCGAAGTATATCTAGCAAAGACGAAAGAAAAAACTTTTTCCTAATATCTAATCCAATTACCATACTTGTTGTCTTTTCGTATGATATTACATTATCCAATTCGAAACTTATACTGGCTACAGATAAAATCACTGAAATACCTCTTTCTGAAATTTTTTTTAGTTATTTTGATTTTATATTTTCAATCTAAATCTACTGCTCAGATGTGGCGAAATATCCTAAAGTTTTCGACCACCTTTTAACTCTCTTAGGCGGGAATTTCTAAAATTACAAATAATAAATGTTTAATTATTTTCTAATAGGCTTGTTATCTTGAACTTCACGCTTTTACCTAAAACGGCTACTGGGATATGGCTAAATGTTGTAAAAAAATTTACCCCCTTTTCCCCCTTAAGGAGAGAAAGTATAAAATCACTGATTTATGTGTTTAAATATTTTTAGTAGATTTATTTTCTAGACTTTCAAGCTCCTACCTAAAATAAATGCAAAGATATAACTAATTTTTTTTTAACTTTTTTAAAATTTTAAAGAAATATGCAGTTAATTTTTTAAATGCGTTTTTAATTTAACATTGAAATACACTGAGTTTACCGTTTAAACCATATATTTTTAAAAATAAATAACATTGTTGTAAAGATAAATCCCTTAATAAAACAACAAAGGTTTGCTACTGAAGAAAAAATCCAATGTAGTTCATCGAGTCTCATAAAATAAATAAACTATTTGAATAAATACCAGCTTAACTCAAAACGCGGTAAACGTTCCTAAACTTTCATGACTGTTATTTTCTCATTCGAAAGAAAAATTTTATGACAGTTTTATAGAAAGAAATTTGTTTTAATATGATATATAAATTTAATATAAATAAATAATTTTTATTTATTTATTTTAAGCTTTAAAAGGTTATTATAGTTGACTGAGAAAACTTGCGAATAGTTACCCCCCCCCCTTTTTTTCTATTCTGTATTTTAAGCTTTAGAAAGTTATTATACAGACCTTAGGCAGAAAAAAAATTGCAAATTAATTGCCTTTTACATTTTTTAAAGCTTTTTACATTTTAAGCTTTAAAGAATTATTGCAAACATCTTGGACTGAAAAATTTAGAAATAGTTACCTTTTACTTCTTACTTGCATGTGCAACGTGCAATAATGCTATTGCAGATAGTATTTCAGGAAGCTAAAATTATAATGCAGATGTATTGAAATACATACTACAGAATTTACGAGCAATTTAATTTGCCTTCCTCTCTTCTATTATTTAAGAAAGAAAAACAAATTTAGCACTTTCCTGCACATAAAATACTTCATAAATAAAGCTATACATGAAATAGATTAATGCAATACAAACTTTTATTTCATTAATACAGCAATTAAAAATGTACAATAAAATACTTACATGGTATTTGTTTGTAGAGTTAAAAGGAATTTCGCAAACTTTTGGATTCTTTTGTCTATAGTGTTGTACATTTGTAAACACCAATTCCATACATTTCAAAATGGCAGACTCTGAAGCATCACCAATACATTTCCTAAAAGGAAATATGGTATGAGAATAGTTATTAAACCATTAAGAAAAAAAAAAGCTGCAAAATTTTTAGATTTGATTTTAATGGTCACAGTGAGGGAAATTCTATTATGCCAGTAGTATACAGACACAGAGGTCTAGGTGCGGCGGAAGTGACGTCATAGGGGGCGGGGCCACCTGTCAATCAAAAAGAGGGTGGAACCAGAAGTGGGGATGGTGTCACGTGACTTTATCGTATAGGATAACGAGGGTTAATGTTGAGTTGTTTTTTGCTGAATGTTGAGTTGTTGTTTGCTGGATTTTTTTATGGGGGTTAAAGGGGAGTTGCCACAAGACTTTATCGTATAGGATAACGAGGGTTAATGTTGAGTTGTTCTTTTTGCTGAATGTTGAGTTGTTGTTTGCTGGATTTTTTATGAGGGGGAAAGAGGGGGTTGGAAAATGGAGGTCACGTGATTTTATCGTATAGGATAATGAGGATAAATGTTGAGGTGTTAATTTTAATTTAATTAATTATGATTATAATTAATTAAGATGTAATTAATATTCATTTGAAAGTGATCGTTTAGTTTTAGTGACCAGGTGTTAGACAAGACGGCTTATTTTTGAACATGAATATGACATCATGTAATGATTTCATCCTAGACGAGCAACTACGAGGACCTTTTGTAAAGCTGAGCTGTTTTTGTCGAATTAAACTGTAATTAACTGTAAACTTGAGTTGTTTAAATGGCCATTTACTGCAACCGTTTTAGAAAAAAGTTTCTGATTCAGCAATTGGCAGCAATTGTATCTATCAGTTGCTTACAGTGTTCTGAGGGGTGTAGCATCGTTTGTTGACTTGTGGATTTTTATTTAAATATTTGTGCAAATTTTTTAACAGTTTTTTAAAACTAAAATGACTTAGTTTTGAAATCTGTAATTTGGAATCCAGAATGTAAAAGAAAGCGTCTAAAGACTTAACAATTAAAAAAATAATAATAATGGTGCTCGAAAGACTTTATTAGGAATGTTCGTGTTATAGACTCTTTGCCTAAAGATATGATTCGTCCTCATTGTATAGATTGCAATGAAGTGTTTACAAGAAAGTGCGATTTAATGCAACATAAGAAGATTCATAAGATTCGAAAACAACACTCATGTACAGCTCATATTCAAAATATTAGAATAATTACCTGTTTTTTTAGAAATTGAAAATATCGTTTGGTAATTTAATGTCTTTTAATGAAAATATGCAAACGATATTTTTATTAAGAACTTATTGTTGATTAAACTTACTTGTTATCTTAAATTTAATATCATTTTTGAAAAGATTAATTGCAAAAAAAATTATTTTGAAAAGTCAAAATATTAGAATATTTATTCAAGTGGTTCAAAATATTAGAATATTTCACATTAATTCTCCTTTAATTATTACCAATTCTTAACTGGTGGCATCATTGATTAAATTCAGACTATTTTATTTAAAATCAGTATTCTTTTTTGCAGTTTGTTTCTTTTTCGTCTTAAAATGGGCCGAGTGAGTGATATTCCTGAATCTACTAAACTTCGTATGGTTGATTCGTATCGGCACGGTAAAAATCAATGTTTTATAGCGAATTATTTACATTGTTCGCAATCGAGCGTTAGTAAAATACTAACACAATATTCAAAAATTGGAAAATTTCAAAATAATCGCCGAAATGGTGGCTGAAAACCAAAAACATCTGCTAGAGATGACAGGAAACTGAAGTGTATAGTTAAGAAAAACCGTTTTAAAAGTGTGCGATTCTTGCACCGAAAATGGAAAGAAGAAGGAGTTGAAGTTTCTACATCGACAACATTAAGACGTCTCCATAAATTTAAATTTGAATCTCATGTACCGAAAACAAAACCTCTCATGACTGCAAGACAAAAGCGTATAAGATTGAATTGGTGTAAATCAAGACGTTTATGGAGCAATGAAGATTGGAAAAATATATTATTTAGTGATGAAAGTATGTTTTGTGTTTCATATGGTAATCAAGGTATTCGAGTTTGGAGAATGAAGCAAGAAGCATTTGATAAAAAATGCCTTAAACGTTCCGTAAAATTTGCTGCTAGTGTCATGGTTTGGGGTTGTATGAGTGCAGAAGGACCTGGAAAGTTATGCATGGTCTACGAAAAGGTAAACTCTCTGATATATCAAGAAATTTTAGAATATTACATGATTCCATCATCAGAAGATTTATTTGAAGATGATTTCATCTTTCAACAAGATTTAGCGTCCCCGCATACCTCGGTGTCAATTAAGAATTGGTTCCGCCAACGCAACATTAAGGTACTTCCTTGGCCACCAAATTCACCAGATCTTAATCTCATCGAAAACTTATGGTGTATAATGAAGAAAAAACTTCAAGAAAATCCTCCTTCAAGTAAAACTGAGTTAGTGGCACGTATAAAGTCTATTTGGGCTAATATTGATAGAAATGTTTGTAAACACCTTGTATATAGTATGCAAGATCGATTGTACGCTGTTATGAAAGCTAAAGGGGATGCTACAAAATATTAACTACCATTTACTTCATATTCATAAGGTAATATTGTTGCGTAAAATAAAATATTCTAATATTTTGAACCAATCTAAATTTTATTCTAATATCCTGGTGTGTTTAAGGAAGCTGTATACCTAATTTATTGTGCTGTATTTTATATTTTATAAATGTTAAAATCTTATCTAAACATCCCAGATTTAATTTATAAGAAATTTAATTGCATTTACTTAGTATAAAAAATAAATAAATGACAAATAATTTTTTCTTATTACTTTTTCTCAATTATTCTAATATTTTGAATATGAGCTGTACAAAGTGTAGCGAAATGTTTGATCGTCAGTTGGATTTATTCCAACATTGTGATGCTTTCCACAAGGTTCTACCTAAAGCTGTGAAATCACCCTTTTCAAAAAAATCATTATTTGAAAAAGTAAAACATTTTAAAAGACGAAATGCACAAAATATTTTTACTAAAACTATTATTGACTCGACTGGAGTGAATCACAAAAACTTTCGTTCATTCTTTAATAGTGTTCTGTCGGATACTATACAGTGGTGACCATCCCCCCCAAACCCAATGACGCAAATCCCCCCCCCCCAAAAAAAAATCTTTATACTTTAGCATTGACGCCCCCCCCCCCTTTAAACAGAATATCAATTGTAAAATACATTCTACTTATAATCTACTGCACATTCAAAAGAAAGCGAGTTGAGCATAGCAGAATGAGTTCATATTGCCCTTATCTAGAATTTAGAGAAAAACACCTGGAAATTAAATGTTGAAAAAATTTAAAAGTGATATTAAAAAAATCAAGATTTTTTTAACAATAAAAAAGGGAGATATTAAGAATTTAAAAATACCCCTCCCCCCCAAAAAAATGAATTTTTTCTCAAATTCCCCCCCAAAACTAAATTTTATGACGCATCTTGCGTCGCCAAACCCCTCTCTGGGCACTCCTGATACTATAAATGAATTAAACTATCAAATGCAAGTGAAAAAGTCAATAAAATTGTATGCAGCCGTTCAAGTGGATGTATGCCGTAAGATACAGGACAGTGACTTAGAGACTGCCACCCCTTTCTTCCGTCCAAAAACTGTACTGGAATTAACGAATCAAAACATACCTCTACATGTTCAGAAAACTTTTATAAATTTTTTTAACTCGTTTGAAGATTTTACTGAACAAGTGTTTAATTGGACATTACAAGACATTTTGAAATTAGAACTGTATACAATGCAATATAGCATGTTTATTTAATTTGTATTTTTCATTATTTTGAATGATTAATAAATTATTTCATTATAAAAAAGGTTTAATCTCTAGCTTTCATCAAATATTTTTTAACAGTGCATGTAACACTTTTCAACTGGATGTTTTCTTGCATGACGTCACCTTAAATTGAACCCACTCTATTTTTTAAATATTATTTGAAAAACGTGATATCATGGCACAATTGTTAGAATAACAGACAAATAATTGTGTCTTGACAGAATTATACTGGGTTCGAATCCCACCTTTACTTGTGATAAAATAAAAATTCCAAAATAAATGTAAACGATAGATGGCACCATCAAAAATGTTATGTATTTTCGAAGTAATTCTCTATGATAATGTAATAATGTCTGATTAGTAAATTTAAGTTTATTTTTCAATTAAAGTTAATTATTTTAATGCTTTTAATTTATTTGAAGTTACTTGTGTAATTTATTTTGAATTATAGTTATATTTTTAAAATAAGATATATATTAAACGTTTCATTACAATACTTTTCATTTTAAGTAAAACTTTGATGAGATAAACAACGTATTAGTTGGTAGCTGAAACATATAAATGAATGTTTACTTTCGTTTAGATCATAATCACTGTTGTAATGGAAGCTTTGAATCAGATGTATCGGGATCCGGAGCTACCAGCGAGTTTTGCTGGTATCAATCCTTTGCAACGTGTTTTAAAAGGCCGCGTAAAAACACGGCAAATAAAAAAAAAGGCTTCAGACGAAAGATTCGTATACTTTGCACAAGCCTTTGAGGCACAAATTCCCGAGAAATCGTGTCATAGTAGGAGGTTTAAACGAGCAGTTTCAATCTGATTTAGTAGACATGCAGTCTCTATCTTCTTTGAATGATGGATATAAGTATTTACTGACATGCATTGATATTTTGTCAAAATATGCATGGGTCATACCGTTAAAAGATAAAAAAGCTCCAGGTATTAAAAGAGCTTTCGAAAAAATATTCTCGGACGCAAGCCACAAACTCTGCAGTGCGATGATGGGAAAGAGTACATTAATAAACTGGTACAGGATTTCTTAAAAAAGCAGAAGATTAATTTTTTCACCACAAATAACACCACAAAAGCTTCAATAGTAGAATGCTTTAATAGTGCACTGAAAACTAAAATGTAGAGATATTTTACTGAAAAGAATACAAAGAGATATATTGATGTAATCAAAAATTAGTACACAGTTATAACCACACGTGGCATCGTAGTATTAAAATGGATCTAGCATTAGTAAACTTAGACAATCAAAGTCAGGTTTGGAAAACATTGTATGTAAATGACAAAATCCCTTCAATGAAATATGACTTAAACGTCGGTGATACCGTTCGTATAAGTAAAGAGAAACTACGTTTTGAGAAAGGATATGAACAAAATTGGACAAGAGAAATTTTTACGATTCATAAAATCATACATCGAGTACCTGGTTGTCTATAAATTAAAAGATTTAGCAGGAGAAATCATAAAAGGAACCTTTTACAAACAAGAACTACAAAAAGTTTTGAATTCAGGTTTTTACCCTGTGGAGAAAGTTTTGAAGAAAAGAAAGCGTAATGGGAATTTTCAATATTTTGTGAAATTTCAAGGATATCCGGAAAAATTCAACACATGTGTTAAAGATTTTCGAATGATATAAATAGAGTGGACATAATACTTACTATTCATTTTATCAAAAGATATCATTCTACATCACACTCATCAGCGATAGCTCTGTGAGCTTTTTTCCAAATAATAAAATATCGCAGTTTACAACTCAACTGCCCACCCCCATAAATTTAAACAATGAATGGGAAATGGCTTTGGTCGATTATATTTATCCGCATACATGGTATAACATTAGAAATGATAATAATTTGTTTGGTTTTGACTTAGGGGATGGAAAATTGGAAAATAGGAGAGTTGCTTCTGGATGTTATAAAACCATACCAGATCTCATTAAAAGTATGACAATACCATCGCATAAAAATAAGATTGAATTTCATTTTTACCCTGTTACAAAAAGAGTTAGAATAAAGACAGATAAAAAATCGAAAGTAGTTCTTCATGAAAGTCTAGCAGAACTTTTAGGATTTGAGCCCGGAAAATTTTCAGGATTGAAACAAAGTCCTTTTGTGGCCGACCCAAAGTCGTCGTTTCTCGTGATGTATGTATATTGTGATCTCGTGGAGCCTCAAATAGTACGTGATGTTCAAAAAATTGTTCTAAAAATTGTTTCTGTTGAAGGAAGCGATGGCGAAATAATTAATGCTCATTATCCGAGACCGTTGTACGTACCAGTTATTCATTAACATTTTCAAACTGTACAAATCGATATTAGACTTCATTCTGGAGATTTAGTACCTTTTGAAAGAGGTAAAGTTTTTGTAACGTTGCATTTTCGTTTACGGCAAATCATATAAAAGAGCCTTACGTTTAAATTAATCTCATTTACCTTCTTGATTGCGATAAAGAAAGATCAACAAAATGTTGGTGCCTTAAACATGTTGTACACAAAAGTTCGAAGACTATTATGCAGGGCAAACAGGAAATGGCTTGCCTTACTATCGAGGAACAGTTTTGCAGAGAGGATACGGTATAGGCGGATTTTTTACTAAATTGTTTCGCAGTGCGATGCCATTTTTGATAAGTGGTGCCAAAACTATTGGAAAAGAAGCATGACGAACAGGCACTATGGTTGCGAATGATGTGTTATCAGGTGAAAATTTTAAATCGTCTCTCAAAACACGATCAAAAGAAGTCGGAAAGAAATTAGCTAGAAAAGCAGTTGAAAAAGCGGATCAAATGATTGGCCATGGAAAGCTTAAAAGAAAGCGAAAACCTGCAAAACGCATCATTTCATCGAAAGCACGGAAGGTGCAAGGACGTGATATTTTTTACTGTTAATCTACACATTATACTATGGCTTTTCTTTTAAAGGACTCTCCCGAATGTGCTAAATCGGAATTAGAATTATTTCATCTCCCTCCTACTCAAACAGTTATTGAAAGAGGCCAATGGGTTGAATTTCACCCACTTTCCAGGTCCTGTGAAATTTAATGTTTCTGGAAGCGGAGAGGACTAGCTTGATTTCCCCCAAACTCAGTTATATGTGAAAGTAAAGATTTTAAAAAAGGATGGCAAACCCATACCGGATAAATGTAAAGTTGGGCCCGTCAATCTTTTTTTTGCATTCCATTTTTTCCCAAGTTGATATTAGTCTGAACGATAGACTCGTTTCTTCAAGCAATAATGCTTATCCATACCGAGCCATGATAGAGAAATTACTGAATCACGGGTACGATGAAAAAACTTCTCAACTTTCCTCAGAATTATTTTTAAAGATACTCCTGGTCGTATGAATGTTGTGGATCCAGCAGATGCAAATCCCAATGAAGGATTTAGTAAACGAGCCGAAATGACTAAACACAGTGCTTCGGTTGATATGATTGGTCGATTGCATCTGGATATGTTTCACCAGCAAAGACTCCTCCTTAATATGGTTGATGTGAAAATTAAACTGATTCGTAGTAAACCAGAGTTTTGTTTGTTAGCAGGTGAAGGAGAGTTTAAAGTTTCCCTGGAACACGCTTCCTTATTTGTTCGTAAAGTACGAGTAAGTCCTGGCGTTGTTTTAAAAGATGCTAAAAGTTTAGAAAAAACATCCGCCAAATACCCTATTAACAGAGTGCTTTGCAAATCATATTCCATTCCTACCGGCAATATGAGTTTTGTTCAAGATAATATTTTCACAGGTCAGATGCCCAATCGCATCGTGATCGCCTGTGTGGATAATGACTCATTTAATGGCGACTATAAAAAGTCCCCCTTTGAGTTCAAGCATTACAATATTAATTTCATAGGCGTCCATGGGCGTGGACGGTCAGCCCGTTCCTCACAATCCACTACAACCTGAATTTGAAGACTATTTATTCGAGCTTATGAGAATTTATTTTCGAATGCAGAAAACAAAGGCTTGTACCTTTCGAGATCAGAATTTTCACAGGGATATTCGTTATTTTGTTTTGATCTGTCACCTGATTTATGTGATATTCACATCTTAATCTCATACGCCATAGTAATTTAAGATTAGAAATTAAGTTCGGAACGATTTTGGCACAAGCAGTCTCTTTGCTAGTTTATGCTGAATTTGAAAATTTAATCGAAATCAACAAATCTAGCAATATTCTGTATGATTTTGGAAACTAATGAATCCAACGCAAATTCATAGAATTTTATTTCGTGATCTTGTTTCGGCGAGATATTTTGCAGGAGTTTTCCCTTCTGACAAAATACCTGATATTCAAAACTTTCCCTGTGCCTTAGTGATCAATACCGATAAACATGACGAAAAAAGATCCCATTGGCTAGCAATTTACATTCAAGATAAGAAAACTCTGGACTTTTTTTATTCTTACGGACTTCCTCCCGAAACCTATAGAGAAGACATAACAAAATTTGCTAAGAAGTATCACAAAATTCGTTGGAACAAGGCAATGCTCCAAAGTTTAACGTCTAATGTCTGTGGACAATATTGTATTTTCTTTCTTGTAAAACGATGTCAAGGACTTTGTATGAAATCTGTTACCAATGTATTATACAGGAAGAAGAATGATTTTCGAATGTATCAATTTGTCAAAAAAAAAGATATGGTGTAAACATGATTTTTAAAAAATAAAAATTTTTCTCTTGTTTTATGTGTATTCAATGTTTCTTAAAACTCATCCCGGTTAGTGGATTACATAAACAAAATCATATTCATTTGTTTATTGGGGAAAAAATGCATGCTTAAGATTTTTTTCCCCATTAAAATCGTAAAAGTTTTATTATTTATGTTTACTAAACAGTAATCCGTCGAAATAGTCAAAAAACTATAAAAATAGAAGCTTTCACTCATTCTTGTCATTTAAAGCATGGAATTACTCAAGTTAGTTCATCCTTCTACTGTCCTTATCAGCGGGCCGACAGGTTCGGGTAAAAGTTTTTTTATTAAAAAATTAATTGATTACAAATATTTTCACCCCATGCCCGCACGCATAATATACTGTTATGGAAGCTATCAACCCCTTTTCAATTCAATGAAACATGTACAATTTGAAGAAGGTTTACCGTCGAATCTTAACTCTCTAAAAGATGCTTTAATTATCATTGACGATTTGATGTCAGAATTATCTTCTGAGGTACGACTGGACAAACTTTTCACGAAAGGCAGTCATCACCGAAATCTCTCCGTTATCTTTATAACTCAAAACTTGTTTCATCACGGTAAAGAAATGCGGAATATTAATTTAAACTCTCATTACATGGTACTATACAAAAATCCTCGAGATAAAAGCCAAATAATGCATCTATCCAGACAAATGTTTCCTGGTAAATCTAAGGCTTTTCAAGAAATTTTTAATGATGCTACTGCATTACCTTTTAGCTACTTATTCATTGATTTAAGGCCCGATTCTTTTGAAAGCTTGCGCATGCGCACAAATTTTTTTTCCTGGGGATAAACATTACGTGTATGAACTTCGATAAACCATTTGTCCAGAGAACGGCATCTGCTGTCATCGAATTCGAAGGTTTTCAATTAAGAGCGCATGATTTTGTTATCAAAGAACTCGCTTTTTATGCGGTTGATTCTGCATACCATTGTCGTTGGAGTTTTCTTCTTCGGCATCCTTGGGAGCAATTACCTCTCCTAGAAAAAAAGCCATATGCATGGTTGATTCATTGTCGTCATGGTTTGCAATGGAATAGTGGTGATTTACCTTATTCAGCATTAGAACTTAAACTTTCAACCTTGTTTATTTCTCATAAGAATGTTTACACGAAAGGACTAGAAAAAACAAAGTTTTTAGAACGGGTTCTAAAACGGGTTTTTAGAACGGTTTCTTTTAGAACACCCGTTCTAAAAGAAAGATTTTGAAGCTGAATGACTTTAAGTGCCCCAAGATTAATCTATTAAATGTTTCAGAGGTAAACTGCCCAAGTCACAAACCCTGTTTTAAACACTGTGCTTTAACGAAAGCTTTTACCTACGGTAGGCTTTCGTTATAGGCTTCGTTATATAGGCTTTTCGTTTATAAAAGAGAGATCGACCGTGGAGCATCTCAAATTGTTAAGCAAAACGAAGCAAATTAGCCTTTCTTAAAAAGTGTCCTAATAGTATTATAAAAGATGTTTGTGAATGTGCTCTAAATCTTTTAAAGGGCAACATACCTGTCTCTAAACGTTAAAAAAAAAAATAGATTATAAAAGAACATTGCGTAGTCTGGGAGACAAGAAAGTACCTTTGTTTAAGAAAAGACGACTTTTCGTTCAAAAAGAAGAAGGGTTTTGTCTATACTTATTCCCGCTGCAGTAGTGCTCAGTACGTTGATCAATGGATCTCGCTCGTAAATTCAGACTTGTTCTAGCTGACAGAGATCAAGAATTTTCCGATGAGCGTTTAAGTGATTTAGACAGACAAATTCAGACTATTTTAAAAAGAAAAATAGCGGATGATGAAAAAACGAAGCTTTATACACAGATTTTGCAAAAGTTTGTATTATTCCCAGATATGAATGCAGTCAAACCCCCGGAAGAACAACTTCTCCAGAAATCCTTTGAAAAATCTCCTGATATAGAAAACGAAATTCTAAGTTCTGTCCCTATTAAACAAAAGAAAACTGCTGTTAAAATAATGGAATTTTTAAATCAAAATAAAATTTCCTGTTCAGAAAGCAAAGAGTTGAAAATCGATGATACTGTAATTAACCCTTTCCGGCGCAGTGTTGCCGGGTCGGCAACACCTAAAGTCCCCCCTGTTTAGAGACACAAAAACTTCGTGAATATTTCAAAAACTACTCTAAAAGCTACTTTAAATCTTTTTTATGAATTCTAGATGGCAGCATTAGAGAGATCAAATTTTTTCGTTTTTAAATAATAGGTAAAATATTTTACTGTAATACGCGCTTCACAGCAATGCTCTTCTCACTGCGCTTTATCAATGCTTTACTTATGGGAGGTTACCACTTCGGCAACAGCTGTATAATTAAAATGGCTTGTGCAATCTTTACAAAATTATACCTGCGTACTCCTCTAGGCCTAAATAGATTGCCTAATTTTTTTTTTTTTTTTAAATTCCAACTTTAAAGAGTAGTGCGCCGGAAAGGGTTAATGGATCAGATTTTGTTCAACTAGTTGGATTTTTACTGAGAAATAGAAGACAAAAACATATTGCTTTTGTTCAATTTCAAGAAATTTTAAAGCAAATTAGCTTTTCTGAAGAATTTATAAAAAACAAGTATTTGAAGCCTGAACAGAAAACTATTTTTGCAAGACCTGAACCATATCATAGAAAACGAAAATCATCTCAGCACGCCACTTTACCAGTATCACAAATACCTTGGTTAAAAATGTAGAAAACTGTTTGAAACTTCACTGTATTTTATGAACCAAATAAAATTTTTATATTGTAAAATATTTGTGTGTTTTTCTTCATTTTGTAAGTTTGAAAACTTTTAGAATAACTTTTCTAAATTTTTCTTGTGAAAAGAAATTTTTTGAGAAGAATACCCAAAAAAAACAAAAAAGAGTACATGTGTTCCCCCCAGAAGATTATTAAATTATGTTTGGAGATTAAAAAATTATGTTTAGGAAAAAGCGATTTATGTTTAAAAATAATAAGAATTTTTATGCTTAGAAAATATTACGTTTTGTAAAAAGAAATAATGTTTTAGAAAAAAAAAATATTTTATGAAAAAAATATTTTTGTGTTTTAGGAAAAGAAAAATGTTTCGGAAAAAATATTTGTGTGTTTAGAAAAAGAAATTTATTGAAGAAAATAAAAATTTTTAAGTTTAGGAAAAAAAATGTTTTTTTTTTTAATGTTTAAGAAAAAAGTTTTTTTTAAAAAAAGGTTTGTATACTGGAAAAAATATTTTTATGCTTAGGAAAAAAGTTATGGTTTTATAAAAATTATCTTGAGTAAAATTATTTTTTTTGTGTATTAGAAAAAAAAAGTTTAGTAAATTTATTCTTTTTCCATGTTTAAGAAAAATATGTCCAGTAAAAAATATATGAATTAGAAAAAAGTTTTATATCGAGTAAATAATGTTTGTGTTTTGTAAAAAGTTTTAAGTTTTGTGTTTAGAAAAAAGTTTTATGTTAAAAAATCTATTCAGTAAAAAAAAAAAAAAAAAAAAAAAAAAAAAAAGTTATGTTAAGGAAAAAAAAGTTTTATGTTTTATTAAAAATTACGTTCAGTAAAAGAAAAAAAAAGTTTTATGTTTCACTAAAAAATACGTTCAGTAAAAAAAAAAAAAAAAAAGTTATGTATTGGAAAGAAAAAAGTTTTATGTTTTATTAAAAAAAATGTGTTCAGTTAAAAAATGTTTGAGTTTCGTAAAAAAGAGTTTCAGTTACTGAAAAAAAAGAAGTTTTGAATTTAAGGATTTTTTTTTTTTTTGGGGGGGGGGGGGGGGAAACTATGTTTAGGAAAAAATATTAAAAGGATCAAAGCTATTTATATTTTCATCGTTACAGGATATAACGATGAAAATATATATATTTATATACATATATATATATATATATATATATATATATATATATATATTTGATTCCGAAAGTTAAAAAAATATTTTACCTGAAACTTTCCTAGCAATATTATAAAAAAAAAAAACAAGGCTAAAAGAAAAAGGCAAAAATACTATGCAAATATGCATTTATTCAGATCTACAGTTTACAAAGATAATTGCAGGAAATCATTTTTTTCTTGTAGTTGTTGTTCTTCTCCAACATACTTTTTTTGAACAGATTCCAATATTTTTGAGGTAATTAATTTATCAAAAAATTCATCTTGACCAAGTACAAATTTAAAATCAATATTTAAGTTTTTATCCACAATGCCTTTAGCCATATCACGCATATTAATGGAGTATAGTGCACGGTCAGAAAATTTTAACCATTTTTCAGCTGGAGTTTTTGTTAAACAATCGTGCATAAAAGTAGCTTGATAGCACTCACGACATCCGAAACAGTTTATAAGTTCGCTAATTTTCATAGTAATTGCCATTGTTAGACATTTACTCTGCGAATCCAGAAGTTGTAAAAAAGCGTCTGGATTATCTACAGGATTCAATTGAAGATTGGTGTTGTTCAATTCTTGATAAATATGGTAAGCTAAAGAGTATGTGATTAGTCCATCTTTCACACGATCCGTGATAATGTGCATGTTTTCCACTATCTTTCCAATCGCAGCAAAAGTTAGCACGATATATTCAAGCACGAATAGGAGACTCATATTTTTTCTTTGAAAAAATCTTTGAAGAACGTAAAGTTCCACACCATACTTTACTTGCATTGAAATGCACAAATCTGTTTCGATAACTGTAATCTTTTCTGAAGTTTTATGATTTAAAACAGTCTTGATTTCACGACACAAGGATTGCCAAACTTTGGGGTTTAAAGATACACCATTTTTAGTAGGCTGTAATTCACCGTCGGGATCAACAATAAATTGTCTAATGTGGACTCGAGTTTGCCCAAGAAAATAATTTACGGAAAGAAAGTTTTCTCCACCTAGGTATTTCATATCTTTCGAGTCATGCCATTTCACCTTTTCTAGAAATGTTTGAACCTAAAAAGAAATAAATAGAAACAAAAATAAATAGAAGATAAAAACAATAAAATTTTAATCATAATATATATATATATATATATATATATATATATTAAAACGATCATTAAAAAACTTACCGGAATTTCATAATTCTTCGTTTTCTTGTTGCAATCTTTAATATCAGCAAGCTTACGCTTGTTGCTGCTATCTTCTTTGCGAAACTTAAGTCCGTCTTCCGTGATAAAAAGCAATAAAAGTAAAATAAAACCGAAGAAAATTTACAAGTCAAAAAACGATGCTACACACTGCAGAAAGCTGTAAGCAAATGATAAGTACAACTGTTGCCAATTGCCGAATCAGAAACATTTTCATTATCGGTTGCAGTTAATGACCATTTAAACAACTCAACTTTACATTTAATCACATTTTAACTCGACAAAAACAGCTCAGCTTTACAAAAGGTCCTCGTAATTGCTCGTCTAGGATGAAATCATTACATGACGTCACATTCATGTTCGAACGTAAGCCGTCTTGTCTAACACATGGTCACTAAAACTAAACGATCACTTTCAAATGAATATTAATTACATCTTAATTAATTATATTCTTAATTAATTAAATTAAAATTAACACCTCAACATTTATCCTCGTTATCCTATACGATAAAATCACGTGAACTCCATTTTTCCAACCCTCTCTTTCCTCCCATAAAAAATCCAGCAAACAAAAACTCAACATTCAGCAAAAAAAAAAAAAAAAAAAAAATAACTCAACATTAACCCTCGTTATCCTATACGATAAAATCACGTGACCTCCATTTTTTCAACCTCCTCTTTCCCCCCCATAAAAAATCCAGCAAACAACAACTCAACATTCAGCAAAAAACAACTCAACATTAACCCTCGTTATCCTATACGATAAAGTCAGTGACACCCCCCTTTCCCCCCATAAAAAATCCAGCAAACAGCAACTCAACATTCAGCAAAAAAACAACTCAACATTAACCCTCGTTATCCTATACGATAAAGTCACGTGCCTCCCACTTCCGGTTTCCCCCCTTTTTGATTGACCCCTATGGCCCTGCCCCCTATGACATCGGGAATGCTGAAATCTGCCCCCAGTATATCTGCCCCCGTCCGCCATTTTGACCTCTACATTAGAAGGGGGCAGATATCCAGCGGTGCAGCATTTCACTTTCTACGAGGGCCTGATATCTGCCCCCAGTATATCTTCCCCCGTCCGCCATTTTGAGCTCTGCATTAGAAGGGGGAAGATATCCAGTGCTGCAGAATTTCACTTTCTACGAGAGCCTGATATCTACCCCCAGTATATCTTCCCCCGTCCGCCATTTTGACCTCTGCATTAGATGGGGGTAGATATCCAGTGCTGCAGCATTTCACTTTCTACGAGGGCCTGATATCTTCCCCCAGTATATCTGCCCCCGTCCGCCATTTTGAGCTCTGCATTAGAAGGGGGAAGATATCCAGTGCTGCAGAATTTCACTTTCTACGAGAGCCTGATATCTACCCCCAGTATATCTGCCACCGTACGTCATTTTGATATCACAGTAGAGGGGACATACATGGAGTGCTAGAATATTTTTTAGGTTCATCGAGAACCTAAGAATCCTGGCTATATATCCTTTCTGCGTATAGTTTTTATTGTTTCCGCTAATAATCATACGGTTTATTTATCTAGAACTTTGTAGACGACACTTAAAATGTAACTCTAAAATTATATAATATATATGAGGACGTAAACTTCAAAACGCACTTTATCGACATTTTTAAAAATGAATTTTCTGTATGAACCTATTCTATTAATAAATCTGCGTAAAAGAAAAAAAAATCTGTAATTTCAGAGCAGGGCGCGAATCATGTGCCAACCAGCGAATCATGTCAGGGGTGGACTCCGAATTTTTTTTGGGGGGGGCTAACATCTTTTAGCAATTATTAATGCAGTAATTAAGCAAACTAAATACTTTAAAACTGATAAAATGGATCTGTCTATAAAGGAACCCGATTAAAGCGAAACCTCTTTAAAATGGAATTTTCCTAAATGGAAAATATTCGTGATCACCGGAAAATAATTAAGAGCGGTGTACCTCCGAACCCTGTATTTCCCAAATTATGAATTCATGAAAATTTCATCTTCTGAAGCATTTTTTGTGAATTTTTGAATCTACATAAGAAGATGTACACAATTAATTAAGAGGCTACTTCAGTCAAGCGAAAAGGCCCGTTCAATAATGCTAATCCTGTGGAAGAAATTAAAAAATATATATCTCGTTTGAATTTACAAGTTTTTAAATGATTTTTTTCATTGGATATTAGAGATTTTTTCGATTTTATTTACAGATAATTTTAGTGAAAACACTTTTATTTTCGGAACCGGTTTCGAAAGTGAAAGCATATTCATGAGAAAAAAACTTATAATCAAAATCGAAAAAGTAAGAAACGGCCTGCATACAGATCATCTAAGAAAAAATATTAAAAATATTGAAATTCAATCGAGATATCTTTATAAATCTTTTCCATTGGATTAGCATAAGCTAGCGGGTCTTTTCTCATGACTGAAGTTCCTCTTAATAAAATTTAAAAGAGTTTTGACAGTTAAAATTAATTAATTAAATTTGTGTTTGTAGAAATTTTATGCAATATTTATAACTGCACTCAAATTTTTTATTTTAAATACTTTTTTAGATTTTTATTGAATTACAAAATGTACAAACATAATGGTCTTAGTCTAGAATTATAAAATGATATTTAATTGAAAATTTCCCCCCACAATCTTTCAACGCTAAGAAAGCTGAGAAATGCAAACGAAAAAGAAATCGTCCTTTTAAAAATATTTTTGTTTGTTCAACCAATTATGCTCTTGAGATAAGATGAAGTAAGGTAGGATTTAGAACGCATTCTAAAATGTATTATTACTAATCGAGTATTACATGCATTTTAAAACAAATTATTTTAAAGGTGCTTTAAAGTGACGTCGGGACATAAAGGGATAAGAAAGCCTACTTAAAACTGAACTTTTCTCCATTCCATAAGATTTAGTCTTAGGTTGTTGTTATGATTAATGTAAAATACAGATAGCATTCTTCAATTCATTAAAAAATAATAATAACTTGATTTATTTATTAATAAAGAAAACTGATGGATAGCACATGCGCATTATTTTCTTGGATTCTCATTGCTGTTTTGACATTATTGAACATATTTTGGAAAATGCCATAAGTAAAATTATTCTTGATTCCGTTTAAAATCCATATGATGAGTAAAATGTATTAATTAGAGTTAAAACAATTTTCAAACAGCCGATAACTCCACAGAAGGAAACAAAATAAAATTATGCATTGGACATTGATTTAAATTGTATTTTTCCATTCAGAAATAATTTAAAGAGAACGCAACTTTGATTACACAGTATTTCAGTGAAGAGCAAATATTAGCTTTCTAAACAACATTTAAAGTTTCCTTAGAATAGATATAAATATAAATCGAATATAATTATATATTCCTAAAATTATTAATTTCATAATGCAGAAACTTATTATTATATTTAAAAAACACTTTAATATATTAATTCCACAGGTTTGATTTTTTGTAACTGATTGTATTTGTAATTTATTTTTATCAATTGTTTTCCGACGAATTTTTAGATTATTTTAAAGTGATGGCTGTTTTAAACACGATTCAATTCAGTGATGATGTTGTTTCTCGTTAAAACTAACTTTGCCTGACCTTATTTCATTAATAATATGAGTTATAAAATTAGTCATTTAACAATTCGCTATAATTAAATTTAAAATTCTACATGTGATTATATCATTTCAAGTATAAATCAATTATTATAAACATATATCCATTCATCCTATATAAGATCATTGCTTTTAAATTATCACGAAGTGACCGACGAAACAAGTGGCAACTAGTGCATCTGGATACCATTTCCCCTATCTTGTAGGTAAACAGAAAAAAGTGACATAAACTATAAAATCGGAGAAAAGTGACACGGAAAAAAGTTTACGGAAAAAAAGTTACAGGGAAAAAAGTGACAAGGAATTGATTTTGGGGATTCATTGATCAGACGGAGGCTCTTAATTTAGGTAAATGGGTTTTTCATACTGAATTAACGGTTTTGGTCCAATTTTTGGATATACGCCTATATTGAAAAGACGCTTTCTTTATTAATCATTTAATAAATTTTTGAAGGATTGAATTATTTAGAAGGATTAATTAAATTTGAATTTACAGGGATTTTGTGCAATATTTATAGCCCACTCAAATCTTTTATTTTAAATTGTTTTCTTCGTATTTTGTAGAATTATAAAATGTACAAATATGGTGTTCTTACAATATAAATGTAGAAATACAGTCGGCTCTCGTTAATTCGAACTTACTGGGACCATAAGAAATGTTCGAATTATGGTAAGTATGACAGAAAAACATAATTAAAAGAGTTCTTTTACAAAGGAATTATAGTATTTTCTAAATTCATTTCAGCTGTTCAAGTTAGAATGTGACTTAATATTAAATTAAAATACATAAATACATAAACCAATTAAGGAATTAGGAACAATCGCAATGGAAGAAGAGGTGGATGTGTCATTTACAGACATACGGACAGGCCCGACTAACAAGTTTCTATGCCCTGGGCACTTTCAAATTTCCGTGCCCCCGTAGATTAGTTAATTTACTGATAGTAGTTTTTTCACACATTATACACTTATCTGAAAAAAAGTTTCCTCGAAAATTGAAAAACAGTTCCATAAATAAAAATTAAGAAAGAAATTCTACTATTTATTGAAACGTGCTTTTAAACATAAATTGATGTATACTTTTGTCATTTTACCGAATTAATATCACTTTTCGTTCCGCAATTATGATTTTTATAATATAAATTTAGATGAAATAGGAAATGTTTTGTGTCCCACAGAAATTTCGTTCCCAGGGCATAGAACTCGAGTGCCCGTGCGATAGTCAGGGTCTGCATACGGATAATTAGAAAGCGGATATCAAATGGATGGGATTATGTGTATACTAATTCAGAACAATTTTTACTAAAATGAAAGAAATCAAGTTATTTCAAGGATCTGGAGTTTAAAAAAAAAAGGAAAAATGAAAAATTGGAGTTCCCGTTAGTTTGAATTAAACAATATCAAGAGAAAATGAGTTCAAATTAGCTGAAAATTTTAACATTATTCTGCCATTGAAAATTTCGGAACTTAACGTTTAGTTCGAATTAAGTGAAGATTCGATTTATCAGATTTTGAATTAACGAGAGCCGACTGTATTTCCGAATTGAAAAATCCCAATCCCCCTCCCTCAGCGCCAATAAAGCTGAAAAAATACAAAGAGAAAAGAAATTATACTTTTAAAAACATATTTGTTTTGTGTAACTAATAATGCTTTTGGAACAAAATAAATTAATGTATCTGTAACTCATTCTAAACAGTATTACAACTAATTGACGTATTAAAAGAATTTTATAATGAATAATTTTAATGGACTTATAAGTACCGTCCGTAGATAAAGGGTTAATCGAAGATTATAAAAACCATTAATAAATTAGTGAACCAATTTTATAAGATAGTTTTGTGATTTTTTGTGTGAATGGTTATTTTCGAGATTGTCAAAACTACACACTCTCTGAAAAGTATACCAACTTCGACTTTCAGAAATTCTCAAAAGAAATATTTAACACTAGAACCGCGGGAAATTTTACCCAAGTTTTATAAAAATTATTCACATCAGAATTTGTATTTAAGTCTATTTAACTTACTTAGTTTAAATAATTTTTGTGCAGCTTGCATGTATATTATTTTAAGAAGATTTATCTGGTTGGAATCGACATTTTTTCACAGAATACGGGTCAAAATGACCCGTCTCCGCGGTTCTAGTGTTAAAAACAAATCATGGGGAAAATGTTATTTTGTACAGAGGAAATGGTATTTCAAAACAATATTTCCCTGTAAAAAGGCAGGGCCCGTTTAAGCTCTGATGCTATGGGAAGCACAGTGTCATTTCGGGGGCCCTCTTTCATTTGTAAAGAATTTACATTCGAGATACCTGGAAATTCACCACTGCTATAAATATTATTCAAAAGAATGGCTCACTTGATTTCATATGTATTTCATTAATCAATATTTCCCCCGCCCTTTTTTTTTTTCTTTTTACATTAAATTGAATACAATCAAGCAAAATATGCTAAAAGAGATTAGCATGGGGCTAATATAAAAAATATAATTGGATGGAAACATTGAATTAAAAATGTATGCACAACATAAAGTGTCAATATTTTGATATACTTCTTTCAATAACGGCAATAGCTATTTTTTTTTTTTTTTTTTTTTTTTTTTTTTACATATAAGCTAAATTTAACAATTCTAAAATTCAATATGTAAAATAAAAATTTATCTAAAATAATGTACAAAAACTGATCTTTTACATGAAAAATTAATTTGTTATTTGCATTTACGAAGCACTTAAATAATACAAATTATATATATATGCATATATGCATAATTAATAATTTGAAAAGAAATTAGGTAAAATTTTAGAATTAAGTTAATTCCATGCAAAATTCAGGGCCCCCTGTGTTCTCAATTTTGGGTCCCTTCAAAACTTTCTAAGGGAAGCATGTACTTCTCGTACCTATTCGGTTATCAGTAAATCGGAACTCCCTAGGAGACCCCAATTAGCGCGGGCCGTACCCTAAGGCTGCGGGCACACACACAGTTTTTCGCACTAACTTCTTGCGCTATCTTTGATCTTTCGTTTCGGCGCTTTGATGTATAAATTGCACTTCTAGTGCACTGAATCTGAACTTCAAGAGAGGAATATCAGTTGACAGGTTTACGACCGAAGATGCAGTAGATAAAAGTTCCCCTTCCTTTGTCAAATTGGTAAGGGTCAGTCCCTCAAAAACCATTTAACGAGGTTTCACCCTTGTTCAGTTCGAAAACAATGATTGATTGATTGCTCTTTTAGTGTAATAAAAACTAGTGCCGTTCGTCTAGACCTTAACTGTCGCATCGTTTGTCCGATAATTGAGTCGGTCTAGCTGCCAGTATCAGATAGACCCGTTGTAGTCCACAGGCTCTTTGGCCTGAAGGCATGGGTATGGCAATCCGTGGTCAAAGAAGGGTTCTTTCTGAATTTCTTAGGAAAACAGGAAGTGCCTGGCTGTCTGTAAAAAGAATGATGAATGAAGTGACAGATTTAGATTAGTACTCACCTCAGTACAAAACAAGAAGAGATAATATTTGTCTAGTTCCATGTTCTATGCAGGGATTCTTTTAGTAATGGTTCTTATGCAGGGATTCTTTTACCAATGGTTCTATGTCTTGGGTGAAAATATTATCACAACAATTCTGGGAAACATTTTTCCAGTTAACTTGTGAATAATAATTAAAAAAATGTGTGCAAGTTCAGATTTGTAATATTATGTAATCTCTATAGTTGTTTGATACGGTGCGGGCCCCATCTTGCTCCCAGTGCCCTTGCCCTTGGGCAGTTTCTCACTGCGCCCCCCCCCCTCTAACCGGCCCTGTGGCCATTTAAAACTAAAAAACTAAAAAATAAAAATGAAGTACAAAAAATGAAAAAATTAAGCGTTTTTTATGTGTTTGAACTTTATAAAAAGAGGGTCGGAGCATTTTTTTCTTTCGCTCATATCTTAAAAAATGGCTGAGGTGTGGCAATTTGAATTTCTAGTGTGCACGGCCGGTAACAGGTTTCACGGGCTCCTGGGCAGACTAAACATACGGCCCCCCTCCTGCAATTAAACATATGGAAATTTGCCGCTTATTTGAATCATTGTACTATTGAATAAGTCCTTTTTTTAATTAAGAAAACAACGTTTGTCATTTGTTTAATCAGCACCGTCTTCTTTAATCGAATCAAATTCTGCTTTACAAACAGTGTTAATATAAAAGGTAAACTTTTTACAAGCTTGACAATCCTAATACTTTTTATACATTTGTAAACGAAAATTTCGGCTAATTTTAGTCAAATTTAAGGAATTAAGAAATATGTCCCTATAAACATAATGCATCTTAGATTTTGATTATAATCAATTGCTAGTTGGCGAGCAATCTCTCTTATGTCCTTAAAATTGTTTTTAAGCACAAATTTTGGCTGCAATCATAGTTAAATAATTTTTTCGGTTATTAATGTCAAAGCTCATATTTAAAAGGAAAATGTTGCTAAAATGTATAAAAATTGTAATATTTTTAGGATGATTAGTACTAATGTTAAAAAAATATTCAGGGTGCAAAATAAAGTTATACATTTATAATTTTAATAATTCTTGAGCGAGTGGATTCCAATTTCATATCCAAAGCTAAAATTTGCTCAAGACTCAAAATTTAAAGTAAAACCATGTTTTAGCTTGGAATATTTGCGATTCTTTCTCGAAATCTAGAAATATTTCCCTCAAACTAATAAAATTTTAAGGAAACATTTTCCAATTACATTACTATTTTTATTTTCCTCGATAAAAATGAATGCGTAGAAGATTCTTTTTTTTTTTCCTATAACTAATTTGCAAAGACATACAACTTAACAACTTATAAACTTAACAACAGTAAATAACAACATATAAATACACTGGTGCTTAACAACATATAAATAGTAGGTGTCTCACCTAGCTTTAGTCGGGATCAAAATATTAGCTTTAAAAACACCTGAAATAAAATCGTTCATTAATTGGAACAACTTTATATTTTTAAACGGAAATCTAGTATAAAAAGCTTGCAGAAGAATTCTTCTGTTTTTCTTTTTTATCGACTACCAATAAATACATTTAAATTATTTTAAAAGATATTTATTATTGTCTAAACGATTTAAAAATTTTATGAAATACAAATGTGGTGATTTCAAACTCCGTGTTTAATTTTCATGCAAAAAGGCTGATATTTAGTGTTAAAAGTGCTGCACATCAAGAGCAATACTGACATGCGTAATTTACGATTTAAGCAAATAATTAGAAAAAGCCTCTACCGCCTCAAAATATAGCCGTAAGGTATATTTGAAAGTTAATTACTAGTTTTTAAAAAAAAGGAAATCAAGATTAGAAATAAATACATTTTCATCTAGCCGCTTTTGATGAGTTTTTAATTCAATTTTCAGTAAGCGCCTTTTTAATCAGAATTATGTTACTGTGACTTCTTTCTTCTCTAAACCTCCTCTCCCTATATGATTCTTTTTTTGTTAGACTTGGTCCCATGAACAACTTGTCAATATAAAAGTTGTAGATAATATTAAGAAGATTTATAATAAATTTAATTGCATTTAATATCTTGTAAACCGACGAAGATATGATTTTTTTGTTTTATTTTAATCCTTTTAAGGACGTCTTTTGCAGTCTGGAAACGGTTAATCTGAAGGTTCAAACTGACAAACGGTAGCAGTAAATTTTTACTGCAATTTCGATCGCATAATATGCATGACGAAAAGTTTTCGATTATTTTTAAATCAGTTTGTTCAAAAATCGCAGTTTGAATTAATTACTTGACCAGTATGGGAGCAGAAAAGCCTTGCCCATGAAAGGGTTAAAACATTATTTTTTGCGCAATTTGAGCCCATTTTTAACGATGTCAAAAATCTGTCATAGATAAATTTTTAGAACATTTCTTAGAAGTAATAATAACGGTAATTGATTTTATGTACATCACAATTGTGAAATTATGGGTTTTTTCTGTTTTCACAAATCCCTTCCCCATTTCCAACCTCCTTGGTCTGATTTTGGCCATTAACGAACATGACCGAGATTTTCTTCTCCTTGATTTTATGTATGAGGTTGCAAGAGATTTATGCAAAATTGTAGAAATTACGTGGATATATACAGGAGTGCAAAAATCTAGGCGCAAGCGGCTCTCATCGCTAAAAGAAAAAAGCTTTCCTCATTGAAACTTCAATAGCACTTATGTTGAAAAATGATATGCAATCGAAGATATAATAATAATAATAATAATAATAATAATAATAATAATAATAATAATAATAATAATAATAATAATAATAATAATAGTAATAACAATAATAACTTTTATCTGCGTTTCTAATCAGAGTTTTTAAGTGTAATATTTTCAAAAAGCATAATTATGTAAAAACGCAGAAGTTTAAATTATTTTGAAACCCATTCCCATCAATTCGATATTTAAAAAGAAAAAAATCTTTGAAAAATCTACTTAAGCCTTATTTACCAGAGTAAAAAGTTCCTTAGACTGCTAATGTACAAAACTTCTTTGTATTGTAGGACTTTTAGAAGAGGCGTCTACAAGCATTCTCACTTTGAACTCTTTTTAAAAGGGGTATTCAAATGCTGAAATTTAATATCCTGCGTTGAGGAGCATTGGATGAGGGAATGGGTGCAGAAGAATTAGAGGGACATTTTTGTTGAGCTTTTTTTGTCAATCTCAGGGACTGATCATTGTTCGTTTTTATCTGTCTCTCCAACTTAGATCCATAAAAGGACTAGCCCTGTGAAAAGAAAAAAAATCTTACTAACTCGTGTATAAGTCGAGCGACTCCTATTTTTAACTCCCAAATTTTGTGTAAAATTCTTCGACATTTACACTAGTATATACGGTATAAATAAATAAATAAATATGAACAGATAAATATTTATATAAAGTTTTAAACTGGGGGGGGGGGGGGCTTTGGATTCTATTACTAATGATGGGCATGGATCTGCAAAAAGTTTTCAGAAATTTCAACATAGGGGAAAATATAATAGGTATAGTATTCTTTACGAAATCTACCTATAAAAAATCCTGAAGAGATGTCTGGAAACGAATTTGCCTGAAAGGTTAAATGTCAATATCGTTTAAAATTGAAAAAAATTTTAAAGATGAATGTATGTTTATGCGTGTGTGATTTGTCTTTTCGTATTTAGATTTTAAATTCTGGGTGAAAAATTTTAAGTATTTCAAAAATAAATAAATAAATAAATAAATAAATAAATAATACAAAAGTGTGAGTTTCAAAAAATTATTTTTTTTAATAGATTGTCATTTTCAGAGAGAAAATTGAACGTAGATATGCTGCTTTGGTACCTTTATTTTTTTTATGTTTTTGATTTCAATATTTATGATGTCAATTTTTAAACATCGCAGAAAAAAAATCACAAACGGAATCGACGACGGAAATTAGTGCATTAGTTAATGAGATAAAACTGTCGTATAAATCGTAAAAATGCAGCAGAGCAACGCCACCTGTGGAGCGATTTGAACCAAAAACTAATCAACATCAATCTATATCAGGGACTACCAGGATAATACATTTTCATTAAATTCCGTGTATTTGTTCCTGAGATGGAGTTGTTGCAAAAATCGTGAAAAATGCAGCATAGCCGCTCCACCTATTGAGCGATTTACACCAAAACTAATCAGCGTCAATATATATGAATGACTACCTGAAGTAAACTTTTATTAAATTCCGTGCATTAAGGGTGGATTCCAAAAAATATGTTCCCACTCTCAACAGCTCGAAATTTTCTGATACATTTTCAGACTCATTTTTAAAAGTAGAAACATGAAATTTGCTAAGATGATTTTTGAAGATGCCGTGGGATTTAATTTCCCCCCCCCAATTCATTAGAATTGGATTTATAAACAATTATTTTCTCACTCTGATTTTTTATTTTTATTTTATTTTATTTTTGTTTTGTTTTTTGTTTTAGATCTTCCGCTTCAAAAACTTCGGTTCAAAACGTCATCTTTGACAACCTTTTTTTTTTTTTTTTTTTTTTTTTTTTTTTTTTTTTTTTTTGCAATATTTTCTCCATTTATCAAAAACTCAATAAGCATGGCACATTGTGTACTTTCTTAATAATAGAATTTGCCAGTTTGATGCACTTGAGAGCAAAAAGGAATTTAAAAATAAATCGGAATATAAGAAATTTGGTTTGGAATGCACCCTTAATTCTTGAGACAGAACGATAGCAAAAATTGTGAAAGATACAGCATAGCAGCGCCACTTCTTGAAACATTTACACTAAAATGTAAACAAACATCAGTTCATATCAAGGACTAACTGAATCGGAAGTTTGATGGAAATATGCGTATTAGTTATCAAGATATAGCTGTTGAGTAAATCGTAAAAAATGCAACATAGCAGCGCAACTTATTGATCGATTTTACACCAAAAACTAATTACCACCAGTGTATTTCAGGGACTAACTGAATATAAAGTTTTGTGAAATTCTGTTTATAAATTCTTGAGATAGAGTGTCCACAAAATTTATGTCACAGAGAGACATTTCGTAAACACGTGTTTTTTGGAATCTTTGACCCCCTAAAACGTGTAAATCCGACGAAGAACGAAATTCAAAAATTTTTATGAATCCATCCTTTTTTCCAGGTAGAGGTAGAATAAAGAAAAAATATGAATATTGCATAGATCCTGATAAGAGATTAGGTTTTCGTTTAAAAGTATAAATTCTGACAAAATTCGGTAACATGTTTCGGTAACAAATTTGATGTTTATTAACCCCTTGAAGGGCAGTGGCTCATTTTTTATCACTTAATTCACTTAACCGCCCTAAATTAGATAAACCGGTTTTTATGCAGAATTATCCAAAGTGTGTCAAATTTTGGATATAGGTTCTTTCTGATAAGGCTTATATATAGTATATAATGCCTGAAGAGATTTGGGAATTTAATGGTTTAGCATAATCTCTCTTAAATTAAATTAATAGGTTTTTACGCAGAATTATCCGATTTGTTTGGAATTTTTGACATAAGTTAATTATGATAAGAAGTATCTCTGATTAGTTATGTGGTTTTTTTGCTTATTAATAAAGGGGGGGGGGGCAATTATCTCGCCTCAAATTAGATAAATCGTTTTTATGCAGAATTACCCGATGTATTTCTTTTAAATGTAGGTACTTTCAGGTGAATACCTGAATAGTTCTAAGACTTTAATGGCTAAGAATAGAAGGTGAATCGAATACAACCCCCACCCCCTTAAACTAAAAAAATGGCTTTTAATGCAGGATTATCGGATTTGCTTCAAATTTTGGATTAGATTCATTATGATAAGGTGTATCCCTGATTAGATATGGGATTATTTTGCTAATTAAAAAGGGACGAGTGATTATAACCTCCCCTTAAATTAGTTAAATTGTTTTTATGCACACTTATCAGATGTATTTCATATTTTGGATATAAGTTCTTTCTCATAAAATGAATCCCGGAATAGGTTTTAGGGTTTAAAAATCACCCCAGGAAATGAATATTATATGTTCTTTTTGTTGCCAAAATATTTTCCAAAATATATTCTTAATTTAATATTTTATGTATTAAAAACTGACAATCTGTGAGTAACATTTAAAGATAAATTGTCAATCACATAAGGAACTAAGACTTTCAATAAACGTTTAAAATGGATTGCATATTCTCTATCGTCTATTAAATGTTGCTCTATTTCTATATATAAAAATTTTTCTTTTGTTAAGCGCAAAATAATTTGTTAAGAATGTTTTTTTTTTTTTTTTTTTTTTTTTTTTTTTTAACAATGTTAATTTAAAGCGAAAACCAAAAGCTAAATTTCGAAAATTTTAAGTTTACAAAATGTAACGAATATTGTTAAATGTTAAATGTTTTGTTTTATTCGCTCTTTATTTTGTTTTTTTAGAATATTTTTTTTTTTTTTTTTTTTTTTTTTTTTAGAATTTTCCTTTTTCAAATAAATGAGAATTTATTTTATATAATGCGTCGATTATATTTAATTTTTTAACATCAATAAAACAGTGAGAGCTGCTGATTTAAAACATCAATAACATAAAAAAAATTTGTATAAATGTTGCTTTAAATTACTGAATATAGTTTCATTTACAACTATATAAAAAAGGAGAGGGATTTCAGATTATAAAATGAATTACATACTATATATATGTATCTTTTTATAACTCAAGAGGTGCAGAAACAGCTATAACCTTTCACATGAATTTTCACTTCACATAAATCATTAAAAATTTTAATAATTTAAAAAAATTCAATAGTGAAGATACATACCCTATTAATATAATTTATCATAATAGGAAAGTTCTACTATAGTTCAGAACTATTATATAGAATATATAGAACTATTATATAGAATAGTTCAGAATTATTATATAAAACATTCAGTTATCACTTCATTTTGTTAATGGTTAAAAGCGTTATTGTTGTACATGCAAATTTACAAAACAAGGAAAATCCAAAAGTAAATAGTATAATATAGAAATCTTAACAAACATATGCAAATGCAAATAACAATACTACTAATAATAATTCGCTCCAAAAATTGCTAAAATTACCTTTCTTTGAGATATTTTGAACCTTTTACGTACAATCGTAGAAGAAAAAGGTAACCACCCCCTATCAACTGTGCAATAAATTATTTTAGTAGAAAGTTGCTGTTAGCAAAAGATTATAAATAATGTCTACTTTTAAATGATGCATATAAAATCGCTTAGGGGGCCATTTTCATATAAAAATAAATCCAAATTGTGTCCTTTAATTCAATACCAACAAATAATTTTGCACCATAAATAGATTTTGCACCCTTAAATTAGCCTAAATTCAAATTTTCATAAATTTCTTATTGTACAATTAATTTCCAAGAAATTAATTATTTTAAAACAAGCATATTTTAGAGGCTGCATCTAAATTGAAGTTATGTACTCAATTATTGGAATGCTACAGAATGATTATGTCTCTTCTATTAATGTATATTATTTTTTACCAATAAGACCATTTTATTCGCTTAATATCTTTCGGCTATAGTCACGACATATGTTTCGTTAAAATGGGTAATACATGTATATATATATATATATATATATGTTAAAATATCTTTGTTCCTTGTTTAATAATTTGGTTTTTGTGTGATGGTAGTCCCGAATTCGTATTGTTTTGCTTTTTCATGGCAAATACGAAGATGAAACCACACACTCCATTTGTAGTTCCAAAGTATTTGGGACCTGAAGATTCTGCTTTGGTTCTACAAATTTCAATTGTATTCATATTATTCTTTTTTTTTTCCTTCCATGTTCAATGTACTATAAGTTATTAAATTCAATGGTTAATTTAAAATGGTTAATATTGTTTACTATAATTCAATTTAATTCTTTTATTGATAAAATCCATTGGTGAATCTTGTCTACTTTTAATGGTATTATATATATATATATATATATATATATATATATATATATATATATATATATATATATATATATATATATATATATATATATATATATATATATATATATTAGGCATAATTTAAACCAAAAATTTGAAATGTCTTGTTAAAATTGGGTATTGCCGTTGAAAAAAAAAAGTTTCAGTTCGTTTTAATATGTACATGTCACCTCCCCCCACTTAGCACATTTTATATGCATCATTTAATAGTGCACTTTATTTCCAATCCTTTGGTACCAACAACTTTCTTCTACAATAATTTGTTGAGGCGTTAGTATGGTGGTTTTTTTTTTTTTTTTTTGGGGGGGGGGGAGCTATTCCCATGACTGTATGCTATTCTTTTCACTCAAAACATGAAATTTTTAGCTTATGAAGTTTTTCACTGTATACACGTCCTTTTTTAACTTGTTTTTGTATTTTATATTTTTTAATTAATTTAATTGTAAAGTACTTCTTTATGTGAAATTATATTCAATCTAAAGTTAACAAAATACTATTTCTATAAAACTCAGTTACAGATATTATTAAAATTAAATTTTATTCTACATCTAAAAAATAAAAAAATAATAAAAATAAAGATCTTTTATTGTAATAAAGTTATTAAGGGTTTAATGCTTGTATTCCAATATGAAAAAAAGCAGAATTGATTGCACTTTTACTCAAACATAGAATATTTTCCCCAAACCTAAATCTGACATCATTTTCACCATATCAAAATTTAAATATACACCTTTCATATCTGTATTCACTTTTTAAAGAAAATCGATAATTTAATTTGATCATTTTGATTCAAAACTTGAAGTCTCTATAGCTATTAATTGAAACATATACTAAACTATCCATATACTTTTTTAAAGCATAAATGAAATTTTATAAAAGAAACAAACATTCACTGGGTTTTATAACAGACAATATTCTTGACACAACGTAGTTTAATTATTTTTTTTTTCACTTTTAATAAAAAAATGGCAACATAAAAATCCAGTAGTCTGTTTTTTTTTCCGTTTTTTTTCCCTTTGCTTTTAATAAGCATGGAGTACTTCTGTTGCCACGTTTAGAAAAACGGTATTACAAACTACAAAAAAATTAATGTTTCAAAAATAAATTAAGATACAGTATTCAAATAAATCGCATTTAAAAGTACATTTTTTCCCCTATACGATGGTGTAAAAATTAAAAAAGTGGGCAGTTAAGAAATACAAAAATTTGCAGTAGAAAAATTGCAAAACCGGAAATGCATTTCAAACTTTAAAGTAGTTGCCATTCTTAAAATGACGTATGCGTTACGCAGAGATACTTTTGGTCTTTATAATATAGATATTGAAACCACATTTTTAATTATTATATAAGTTGGAAAAAAGCGTTTTTTTTATTATTATCATTTCGAGTATTTAAATCTTAGAAGTAATTTTTTTATTTGATTTAATAAACATTAATTAGAATTCTGTTCTTTGGTACTGTGTATTAGGTATAGAATTTAATATAAAAAGTAATACGCAAAAAAAAAAAAAAAAAAAAAAAAAAAAAAAAAAAACTATTCAAATTTAAAAGCGTATACCGAATTTTAAAACGTACACTCCAGCAATTATTATGCAAAGACAGTACCGTAACCGATTTCTTTTATGTGTCCCTGTAAATTAATAAAAAATGTTAAGAATGTTCTATTTTAACGTGATCGTAAAGAAATTCAAGAATTTATGCCAGTTTCAAAAGATTTGGAATAGCGTAATGTCATTAAAATACTCTTCAATTCTTTTAAGTGTCCCTAAAATTGAAACATTAACAGTACATACTTAATATGTAATAACAAACATGTTTTAATAAACCTAAATAAGTTTTATCAATTGTATAAAAATCCGAGTGTATTTACGGGAATCAGTGCATGGACAGACGAACAAACAAAAAAAAAAAACGCAAAAGCACTCTAACTTTGTTGGAAAATGCTAAAAATCTACAAAAGTACTCAAAATCTTGCATGTATATAAGAGGGCGTGAGGTTCAAACTTTGCCTTTTCCAGAAAGTAAAATTTTTGCGATTTAAATAAATGTCATAAAAACTATTAGTTTTCATTGTAAACACCAAGATTTTACAATGCCAAAACACACGTTAAAACTTTCTTTCTTTCTTTTTTTCATTTTTTTCCTAAAATTATAGTTTTTTTTCTTTTACGCAGATTTATTAATAGAATAGGTTCATACAGAAAATTCATTTTTAAAAATGTCGATAAAGTGCGTTTTGAAGTTTACGTCCTCATATATATTATATAATTTTAGAGTTACATTTTAAGTGTCGTCTACAAATTTCTAGATAAATAAACCGTATGATTATTAGCGGAAACAATAAAAACTATACGCAGAAAGGATATATAGCCAGGATTCTTAGGTTCTCGATGAACCTAAAAAATATTCTAGCACTCCATGTATGTCCCCTCTACTGTGATATCAAAATGACGTACGGGGGCAGATATACTGGGGGTAGATATCAGGCTCTCGTAGAAAGTGAAATTCTGCAGCACTGGATATCTTCCCCCTTCTAATGCAGAGCTCAAAATGGCGGACGGGGGCAGATATACTGGGGGAAGATATCAGGCCCTCGTAGAAAGTGAAATGCTGCAGCACTGGATATCTACCCCCATCTAATGCAGAGGTCAAAATGCCGGACGGGGGAAGATATATTGGGGGTAGATATCAGGCTCTCGTAGAAAGTGAAATTCTGCAGCACTGGATATCTTCCCCCTTCTAATGCAGAGCTCAAAATGGCGGACGGGGGAAGATATACTGGGGGCAGATATCAGGCCCTCGTAGAAAGTGAAATGCTGCACCGCTGGATATCTACCCCCTTCTAATGTAGAGGTCAAAATGGCGGACGGGGGCAGATTTCATGGGGGAAGATTTCATACATCCCATGACATCACTTCCGCCGCACCTCTGTATACTACTTATGCCGGTTTGAGCCATATAGTTATAGGAGCAAAAGTGGTGTAAAAAAGAGACTCACCAGAATTAAACCCTCCCCTAAAATCCTCGTAAAGACATATTTTTAAAACCACATGATCAGTCCCAAGGATCTATTTTCGAACTCTAAATATTAAATTTCAGTTAATACATACTATCATAAATAATGTATTATGGAAATATTTCTCAAATTTTTCCGAATAAACCAAGTGCAGAAGTCAGAATATTCTGCAGGGTATGTTACACAAACTATCTCTGATTTCTAAACTCTGTGATTTTCATATCTGGGTCATTCCAAAAATAAAGCACCCTTTGGTGTCCCGACACTTTGTATTGCTATATTTTCTAAAATTTTGTTTCAAAATTAAATTTAAATATTGGAAATTATATTTTAAAGATATTTTTCTTTAATGCAATTTTTAAACTTGAGATAAATTCCATTTATTGTTATTCACATAACTTTCATAATAATTGTGTCCTGTAAAAAGCCATGTCCCAAAAGCAATTTTTGCTTTTTAAACCCTATTTTTTTTACTATATGTATCGTTTAAGTTATCTTTCAGGATATTTTTTATGTCTTTGTAGTCTTTATATTATCCCTATATACTTTAAATATTTTTTGTAAATATTTTTTTTATTTTATAAGAAAAATTCCCGTATCCCTTAATTTTTGTCCGCTGTGTTGCCGCCACCCTTTTTTTTATTAAAATAAGAATTTGCAACCTAAATGTTGTTAACAGTAGTCTTCATGTACTTTTAGAGTTAGCATTCATCCTAGGTTGCCATTTTCCTCATTTGTTAAATTTTGAAGAATATTATCTAAGTAAAGGTGATTTTTGAAGGTCGATGTGTTTTTTGTGTGTCCCCTGTGTTACTATTGATTTATTTCGATTAACTATTAATTTTCTAGCTTATTGGCATTTAAATTGTAAGTCTTAGTTAAAAGAAAATATTCCATCTAACTTTACATTGTTTTCATGAAAATAGTAATACATGGGTAATAATTTATTTCATTTTGTCTCCTGTGTTACTAGTCCCCTGTGTTACGATGATATTGGTTGATATGTTGTTAAGGGACAAAAAAACCCAAGTTTAAAAATGAAATGCAACAGAATATCCTGTTGTTGGTATGTATCAGAAATACATTTTTAATTAATACATAAATACACTTTTAAGATTGTTAAATTTTTTATGTTCAATTAGGATGTCCCCTTTGTTACTTTATTGTCCCCTGTGTTACTGACATTTCCTTTATCAGAACAAAAGAAAAAAACTTTCTTATGAATCAGTTTTATAATATGCACTAGCTAATACATATAAATAAGTTTCACTATAATTTTATTATATTAGAGTAATTTTTACCAAGTTATATAAAATTTTATACAGCGAGAATACAAAAAAGGGTAATACGGGAGACATAATATACCTATATCATGAAAAAATATATACATAAACAAAAAACTATATGGCACTGAATAAGAGCATTTATATCAAAGTGTTACTATTGTAAAAGCAATTCTCTATTTTAATAAGAAAAATGAGAAGATTATTTAAAATATGGTAACACAGGGGACATTTTTCAGCCAATGTGTCAGTGTTTCTAAGTGTAGTGAAAAATATTTTTAAAAAAGTGTGCTGCTGATATTCAATTTCTACTCTTGAATATGTATACAACCCTCTCAATGATATTTTTATTTCATTTTAAATGAAAAAAATTTTGAAAAAAAATTTCTCAAAAGGGACCTTTATTTTTGGAATGACCCATCTAGTATGAAACATGCACGTCATTTGTTTTTGTTTTTTTAAATCAGAGTGGATAACAGGAACAGAAATTCCAATGGTAAACGGGCAGTTTGAAAAAAAAAATATGCTATTGATCGGTTGTAAAACATTTTTCGGTTTAATATGAGTTGGGCATTTTTAAATAAATACATATAAAATTAAAACATGTATAACGGCTATGATTGACAACAATATAACAATAGACCAAAACGCTATGCAAATTATTTTAGCTGTTACCCTGTATCGGGTTGCATAATTCAATTTTTAAAAAAACCATACCGTCTAAGTATAGGGATGCTTTCTTGACCTGGTTTGAATTCTGCTCTATTGCAGAGGCAAGCAACTCGAGAGAAAGCCTTCCAACAAGATGAGGTTTTGTCATACTGTAATCCTATTTAAAAATTAATAAATAAATAAACAGACAAACAAATAAATTAAACGGCATTCATCAGTATTAGATTACTAATTTTGAAAGTCCAGGGTAGTAAGTCAAAAAAGCAAATTAATATTTGAAAAAAATTACATTTTTATCAACTTGAGATATAATGCTACGTTAAAATAATAATAAAATAGCATAACCTAAAATGCAACAAAAAAATTAAAACATGTATAACGGCTATGATTGACAAAACGCTATGCAAATTATTTTAGCTGTTACCCTGCATCGGGTTGCATAATTCAGTTTTATCTGATATGGGATTTTTCACAGTGACTTTGTAGAAATTATTAAAGTAGTACGTATTTGCAATGAAGATAATAGCTATATCCCTTTTTTAATTGCTACTAAGTAGTTATACACAGCATTGCATGCATTTGTATTTGTTCTTATTTTATCAATATTTACTCCAGCAATCTCTTATTATATTACCATGTTTCAAAATTACTTCAATTCATCTTCACATACTGCATACAAAAGATATTCAAAAGCAAAGAACATCCTACATGCTCTCCTAAAACAGTATAAACAGAATAAATAAAACTAAAATAATTACATTTTGGGAATTAAGGGTTATATGGATTTCGAAAATTAAAAAAGAAAACAAAACATATATTCTCTATTTTTCTTTTACATAATAGCTAGACACACGGCAGTGTGTCAGCCAAGTTCACAAAGTATAAAAGGCGACACACCGGCAGTGGGTTATATTACCCGAACCATTTCGGGACACTTTTGACCCCTCAATAACTTAAATTCTGTTTGACCTACACAATTTCAATTTTTCGTGTTGTGTAAGACCATCTTCTAATTTCCGAATAATATAATTTTTTTAAAAAAATCTTTTACCGTTCACGAGAAATTGACGTCTGAAAATCACAGTTTTTACCACTGACTCACTGACTCGCTCATAGAAATGTTTGACTACTTCCAGGTGACTTAGGAAGTTGAAATTTGGTTTGGAGGTAGGTTATTGGATTTATAAATAGGAAAAAATCAGAAATCACCATTAATTAAATATTAATGGTTGTTTAGGCGATAAATATTGGACTACAATGGGAGTTATGAGAATTTCACAAAATACCAAAAATAGTGCCAAGTTGGCGTTACTTTTGGGGAGTATCGGGGCTAATCTCTGAAACTACCAAACCGATTTCAAAAGTAATGGTACCAAAATGATGGTATTCGCCCCAGTTCAAACATAGACTATATTTTATGTCTGTTCCACAAACCAAAAGGGGCTTAAGAAGTAAAAAACATTATAAAAATGTTATTTTTGTTTTACTGAAGGGCCTAAAAGCACAAAATTTAGCATGCCAATTATTTATAAGGTATAAATGTTCACTAATGACATTTGCTAAAAAATACCAAATTTAAAAGGGGTGGAAATCCGCGAAGAGCATTCTGAAAACGTTCTAAATAGCGATTTTAAGCAATCTCAGCAAACAACAAACCGATCTTAAAAGTAATGATATCAAAATGATGATGACAGTCCTTACTCCAACATAGGCTATATCTTATGTCGGTGCCAGTAACCCGAAGTGGGTAAAAGAGCAAAAAACGTTCTAAAAATGCTTTGTCTGTATGTTAAGGGACTGGAATTATAAAGTTTGGCATTTTAGAGTTTATGGGAATTTCGCGAAATATCAGAAATAGTGCCAAATTGGCGTCACTTTTTGCGAGTATCAAAGCTAATTTGCGAAACTATGAACCGATTTCAAAATCAATGGTACCAAAATGATGGTATTCGCCCCGGTTCAAACATAGGCTATATTTTATGAGCATGCCATTAACCATAAGAGGGTGAAGAAGCAAAAAACATTCTAAAAATACAACTTTTGTAATACTGAAGGACTTAGAAACATAAAGTTTGGCATGTTAATTATTTATAAAATATAAATGAACTCTAAGGGCATTTGCTAAAAAATACGATATTCAAAAAGGGTGAAAATGCGCGAAAAGCGTTCTAAAAATGTTTTAAATTGGGATTTTTAAGCAATCTCAGCAAACAACAAACCGATCTTAAAAGTAATGATATCAAAATGATGGTGACAATCCTTGCTCCAATGTGGGCTATATCTTATGTCGATGCCACTAATTCAAAAGATTTAAAAGAGTAAAAAAATTTCTAAAAATGCGATGTCTGTACGTTAAGGGCCTAGAAACATCAAATTTGCCATGTTCATTACTTATAAGATATAAATGATCACTAAGAACATTTGTTAATAAATACAAAATTTAGAAGGTTAAAAATGCACGAAAAGCGTTCTAAAAACTTTCTAAATATCAATATTTAAGCAATATTGGGAAGTTAGCGAACCGATTTTAAAAAAAAAGATGTCAAAATGGTGGCGACAGTCCTTGCTCTAACAAATGTATTGGATAAATTGCCAGATTACAATGGGAGTCTATGGGAATTTGACGAAATACCAGAAATAGCTCCAAATTAGCATCAATTTTGGCGTCAATTTCGCGATATATCGTTTAGTTGGCGAAAATTTTTTTTGGTCGACGAGATAATCAAGTAGTACCCAATCACATAAAAGAATCATCCTTGTTAGTGGAATTTAAAGGAACATAAGCAGTCCTAATGTTAAAATTCTTAAATTTGATTGAAAAAAAACAGCGAATAAACGCAAGAAAAAGCTGTAAGATTAATTAATATTAAATAAACCTAATTTAATATTAAGCCTATTTATTTCAAAAAAGAAACAAATACCTATTTATTTGACAAAAAAAGAAAAAATGATATCCTATCAAAAACATGAATGTGAAAAAATGCCAAGTTCGTTAAAGGTTTTGCTAATAAAAGAAGTGAGATCTAACTGTAAACCAAGTTCTTTCGAAGGTTCTTAAATTTTTGCTCCTGTCATGCATAATATTCTTCAATTGCTTAAAATGATTTGGTAAGTTACTTGTTATTCAATAGAGCGACTTGGCAAGTTTTCAGCCACCAACTTTAATGTTTCAGTCAGAGTATAATTTATTCTAGAATCTGATTGGCAAAGATCTGGTTAATCGAGTGTTCGAATAAGTACATTGAAGTTAAGGTATTGATAAATTAATTAAGCGATCAACTTTAAGTTCTGATCAATTAAATAGAGAAATTTGAATAAGAGAAAACTTGCCAAGTCGCTCTATTGAATAACAAGTAACATACCAAATCATTTTAAGCAATTAAAGAATAGTATGCATGACAGAAGTTAAAAATTAAGAATCTTCGAAAGAACTTGGTTTGCAGTTAGATCTCACTTCTTTTATTAGCAAAACCTTTAACAAACTTGGCATTCTTTCACATTCATGTTTTTGATAGGATATAAATTATTTTATTCAAAATTTTAAACATACATAAAAGAGCAGAATTTAAACAATATTTTATGTAATATTTATTGGAAATTTTTGAAAATTCATCCTGTGGGATCTGGTTTCTAGAAACCCCTCAAAAAAAAAAAAAAAAAAGTTTATTTTTGTGATGATTAAGGTAGCTCATACTATCTTTATCTGAAATTAAAAAACAGTTTTTTTTTATGTTAGTAAATAAATATTGTACGCGACTGAACGAATGATTTAAATAAAAATTTACATTTGATATTATGGCAGAGTTGTACTCAAAAATACAATTTCTGGTGCAATTTTCACTAGGTATAACCTTGTAAAATTAGTTGTAATCTAAAAATAATAATAATAAATAAAAAAAAATTCTTAATTCAACCACGAGTCAATTTTATTTGGAAGAAATAACAAAATTTCATTAAAATCAGTGCCATTAGTTTTTTGAGAAATCGCGTCCACCGACTTCAAAAATAATGTTTAAAAGAAAACAAGTTGGAAATTGCACGTGAACGTAGCAAATGAGGTGCGTTCGTACGATAACGAAGTTTTAAAAATATTCAGATCTTGCTGATATAGTAGAGTGTACTTCGGATACAGTATAGTAGTCGAAATCTTTGTGTTTCTGTAAATATGCAGAAAGTAATTTTTATTACACCTCAGAAACGTACAGGTGGTTATCAAAATAATGGAAACACCCTAGATTTTGAAGGAATTCTTTATTAATATGGCGTAGGACCACCTTTGGCATGTAATACAGCTTGGATTCACCTGGGAATCGAATCATACAAATTCTGAATAGTGTTTAGAGGAATATTGTACCATTCTTCATGGAGATATTGTGAAAGTTCCGTGAGACATGCCGTTGGAGGATATAGATTCCGGATTGAAATCTCTAAAATAGACCACAACGGTTCGATTATGTTGAGGTCTGGGGACTGTGCGGGCCAAGGTAGATATTCCACCTCATACTCATGTTCATCAAACCATGATTGAACACTCTGGCTGCATGAATAGGGGCATTATCATCCTGGAAAATTCCATCTCCTGCAGGAAACAAAATTTGCATCATGGGATGGACCTGGTCAGCTAAAACTTCTTTATACTTCTCCCCAGTGATCCTTCCTTTCAGGGTTACGATTGGACCAGCAGAAAACCATGACACAGCTGCCCATACCATGACCGATCAACCTCCATGCTTGACAGTTGGACGGAGGCAATCAGGATCATACGCTTGTGCAGGTGTTCTCCAGACATTTACCCGTCCTGTTGTGAGGAAAAATGTGAAAGATGATTCTTCTGACCATATAACAGTCTTCCACTTATCAATCGATCAGGTTTTGTGATTGTGGCACCACTCTACACGACGTTTGGCATTAGCATCTGTGACAAGTGGCTTGGGAATTGCTGTCCTGCCGTAAATTTTCTCTTTATGAAGGTATCTCCGAACTGTAATTGTTAACACTGGAGAATCCAGATGCTGATTGAGCTCTGCGGTCACTTTGGCTGCAGTTGTTTTCTTTTTAGACATTACAATCCGCTTCAATACCCGTCGGTCTCTTTCACTCAGCTTCTCCTTCCGTCCACTAGTTTGCTTTGCTGAGCTTGTCTTTCCGCGCTGTGTGTATGCTGTCATGACTTTAGACACCGTACCTCTAGAAACGCCTATAAGTTGGGATGTTTCGATCATCGTTGCTCCAGCTAGTCGGGCTCCTACAATTTGGCCTCTTTGAAAATCTGTGAGGTCTGACATTTTACGCTTCTGACAAAAAAAAAAAAAAAAAAAAAAAAAAAAAAAATCAAAAAAAAAAAAAAAAAAAAAAATCAAAACGTAGACAGCTCCTCTAGAGCTCTCTCATATTACCTAATACATGTACTTTTTATATTAAAAAAAATCTGGTAGCTAAGATTATATTTTAATGCTTACGAAGGGAATTCTTAAATGTCCCTTTCATTCACAAGTGTTTCCATTATTTTGATAACCACCTGTATATCTTATTCATAAAATGCGAAATAGTTGAATATAATTAAAACACGCCCCAAACAATGTTTCCCCGTATAGCATTATGTAGTGGAATACTTTTGTGTGGCCCTGTAATTTAATAATAAAAATTCTTTGCATCACAGATTGTACAGAATGTATATTTTAGTATATATTTCATAGATTCATGCCAATTCTATTATGTTCGAATGAGTGTAACATCATAAAAATGCATTTGAATCTTTTTTCCCATTGACCGTAATGTAATGGAATACCTTTGATTGTCCCTGTAAATGATCTACGCATCCGATTTTCATAACATTTGAAATGACTCGACAAAATTACGCAATAATTATATGTTTTAAATTTCAAAGATTAAAATGCATTTGAAACTTTTTTTCCCATTGACCATAATGTAACAGAATCCTTTTGATTGTCCCTGTAATTGATCTATCCATCCGATTTTCATAAAATTTGAAATGACTCGACAAAATTATGTTATAATTATGTATTTTAAATTTCAAACGATTCGGTTGGGTAGTTTTTGCGTTGTTATATGCGGACGGACAGACAGACGGACAGACGGACGGACTGAGCGACAACAATAGGTGCTACGTATTTACATAATTACGAACGCACCTAAAAAAGGATGCATCAGCGTCGATCTCAGATTTGTACTCCGATTGACTTGAGACTTTGGAAAAATACTTTATTGTAATAGAGATATTATACTACTCCCTCTGTCCCAAATTAGTTGCGACATTTGAATAGTTTTTTACTGATTATTGATATTTATGACTTTATGATTTTGTTTGAACATTTTTCAGAGAGCTATACTATCAATCAACACCATTTACATACCTAACATTCCCTCCATAATTCCATAAATAAGTAATTAATTATTTTTAAAAATCCCGGTTGACACGCTCTTAGGCCACTCCCCATTAAGATTCTTTTAACAGTAATCACATAAAACTGCCTTCAATCTAATCAATCGTGAATACGTTTAAGAATATTTTATTCCAACTGTTACTTCTTTTTTCTTTTTTAGTATAAATTTAAGATTCTAGTATAATTTGACTGCTGTCGATCTACTAAACTGCATCAGAAATTATTTATGACTCCACCTACTTGAAATGTAGCAACTAATTTGGGACAAAATTTTCAACCTAAATGTCGCAACTAATTTAGGACAGAGGGAGTATTAGATTTAAAAAAATGAATTTTTCTAAATTCTTAAACCTATGTAACCCCTTAAATTCAAATTCCTTTCATTGACATGCTCTCAACTGAGTGATAGGATAGGATAAATTAAACTATTGTAATTTATTTGCTATTTGAAAAACAATTTACCAAAATAAAAATTGTGAATATATACTTAGTTTTAAGAATTATTTCACAAATTTTGGAAAGAAAAGGAAAAAAATACACTCCTTCCATTATGTATAATTAATATACTATACACTCATGTTCAAAATTAAGCGAATTTGCATATTTTGCCGAAGTTCATTAAAATTACTGGTCAAAAGATAAAACTAATTCTCCGAAACAAAGACACAACTCTTTATTGTCGAATATTATGTCAGCATATATGAGTTTATGGATGGAGTGGGTGGAGGAACAAGCTTTATAAGTGACCTGGTAATTTTCATGTTTTGTTCACTCACACATAGAGCTGAATCCTTTTGTATTTTTTTGTAACATTCGATAAAATTTAAAAGAAAACAGTAAACATGAGTAATCACCAACGTTTAGAAGATTGAATGAAGTGGGAAACCGCAGAAAAACTGGAAACTGGAAGATCTCAAATGGAGATTTCCAGTGACTTTAATGTGATACTTAACGTTATTTATGGAAACAGTTTAAAGGCACTGGATCCATTGAAAGAAAGCCTAGGCAAAGTCGTCCAAAATCCATGTCAGCTAACGAAGAACTACTTGCCCATTATAGCAAGAGGTAATAAGAGTGCAACTTCTTAGCTCTCTCGTGACCTTTATCTCGTGACACAGGCAGTCGATTTCCAAAGGCTACTATTTGCAGAAGGCTACATGACAGAAAGCTGTTTGTAACAAGATCTCCTTCTTGCCTTCCTCTAACTTCTGTACACAAGAGAATCCATTTAACATGATGTAGAAATCATCGACTGGCCCCTCATCCTGGACCATTGGGCCAGGGATCAATGGGAATCTTATTCACTAATGAGTCTTTGTTTAGCATAAAATACACATTCTTGATATATTTTCATCTGGATAAAATCAAAGATTTTTTACCTGCCAGAAAATTCCAATTTCAGAAAATAAGACCAGTATGGTAGCGGAGGTTTGATGGTCTAGGTAGTCATTACGTTAGATGAGTGCACAACCCTCCCTGTGTTTGGAAAAAGTTCGATGATTGCATATGACTGCTATAGATTGTTAAGTCTATTGATCACATATTAATTAACCTATGTTTCCCATTTCATAGATGCAGTTGGTCCTGATTTTATTTTAATGGACTGCATTCATTTTAATGGGCTATTCGCTTGATGTATTGAACGGTAAGATTCCCACACTTAAATAATATAGAACATAATCTAGGTCGCTCTGGGAAGGAAAACTGGAAGTCGCTTTCTACCTCCCAGAAACACCCAGAGTCAGGAAGCAACGTAGTTGGAGGAATGGCACCATAGACTTCTCATATAACCGATTGCCACTGGAACCAACTAACAATCTAATTTTCAACATGAATTTACATTGTCAGAACTGTACAGCTTTAAGAGGGAATCATACTTTCAATTAACCTTTTTTTTTTTTTTTTTTTGGTACAATGTTGTAAATTCTGCTTTATACCTTTGAACGCTGGTGATTCTTACGCACAATCATACGCGCGCATTATAATTGTTGAACGTTTATTTTTGTTCTACGTATATACCAAATTTCATTTAAATCTGACCGGTACTTTTGGAGATAATAGATCAAAGCTGTAAATTTCTTTAATTTTGAACATTGCTGCATATTAAACTTTTAATGTTACATTTTCCGTTAGTTAGAACCATTGATATAATTTTGAGTGTTAATTTTAATTTTTAATGATGGAAGTAGCATCTAATTATATTACAGTCTATATTTTCCAATTTAATGTTTTCAAACTAGACACTGATTGTAAAGTAATAAAATTAATAATAATATAGGAAGAACTTTAACATAGGAAATGCACATATTATAAAAAAAAAATTAAATATTTTTATATTTCAAGTTTTCATGTACACAAAATAATTAGAATTTCATTAAATTAATTATATTATTAAAAAAATAAATTAAAAGAACTTTTTTCATAAAAAATTTCTAATTTTTTTCTCAAGCATTTCTGCTTTTTATTTAAATATTAGCCTACTTTAGAAACATTATGTACAATGTAAAAAGAAAAATAACTGCAATATAGGGAAATTTAGCCTACTGCAAAATGATGTTGTCATGTAAAATATTAAATATATTATTTTTTTGCAAGGATGTCAAAATAATTCCACATCATAATTGATTGTACGATGCAATTTAATTATATTAAAACTATCTGAAAAAGTGAGATTATTGGAAAAAGTAGCAATAAACCTAAAATAAAACACTTGTTAACATTTTTCAGTGATTTTCGATATAGTGTGAAGTTTTCTACTTAAAACTAAATGAAAAGTACATAAAAAAATACAAGTCACAAAATGGATAAATTTTGTAAAGTTTAAAAAGATTAATTTGAATTCTATAATGATCATCATAAATATAGCTTCAATAATACAGCTGTAATAAATACATTCAAACATCGCCAAGATTTTCTGCATTTATTAGAAATTAAAAGTATCAATTTCTATTATAGTAGCAAATCATACGGAATTCAAATGAAATTTAAAATGAGTTATTTCTTACCTGATTGATCTTCTGTGGTATCTACTTCAATAATCTGGTTATCAAACCACATGTGAGATACCGTCATTCTGTTTTGAGTTAAAGTTCCTGTTTTATCCGAACAGATTGTAGATGTAGATCCCAATGTTTCGACAGCTTCTAAATTTTTCACAAGACAATTTTTAGAAGCCATTCTTTTTGCAGTTAAGGTCAAACACACCTATTATAAAGACATTTTAAATCATTGCAGCTAACAAACCGGTGTTTCTACAAACACAAAATATTGTAAACAAAAACATTTTCCGGAATTGTGGAAAGCAATAAATTTTTAATAATTCTGTCTTTTCTCTCTATTTTAGAAGTCATGTTGATCCCAGCTATTTAAATTTCGGTAAAAATTAGAAGGTTTTAGACAAAAAATCGGAAAAACAATCAAAAGATTAAAGAAAATTAAAATATATCAGTAAGGATTCAAAACTAGCTGAAGCAATATAAATAAAATACAAGCTAAAATAAAACGAAAGATTCATTAATTTGTAATCAAACGATGTACATTTAGAGTGAAACACGAGGAAGATTTATAAAACAAACCAGGAGAATTTATGTGACACTATTTTGCAATTCAAAAAAGTAATAGTAAATAGATTGAAAAAAGAAACTGTTTTTCTAATTCACTATTCCTATATAAAATGAAAGGGTTCTAAACTATATTCAAATCTTAAGAAAAGAAATAAAATAATTTTCTTCTCTGACTAAAACTGATAAAAGTTTTTTTTTTTTTTTTTTTTAAACAACTGACAAATTTCTTTCCTTTAAAGGTAGAAAATCACTTTTTTATTAAATATTAAGGTATTTTGTTTATAGCTAGAATTGTTATCAAAAATATAACATGTTAATTTTGAAAAATTAAATAATTTTAAATTTAGCAACACACTTTCTGTTTCTTTCTTTTTTTTTCCATCAATGGTTACCACTGAATTTTCTGTAAGTATCATCTGAGAAACAGATAATAAGTTAAATATATTTATGAATTTTCCTAACTACATCATTATATAATGCCCGATGTTAAAAATTTCTCCTTCCATTGGCATCAAATACAAAACAATACATGGTCGAAGTTGCATTTTATGCTTCTAAATTTAACAGATGACAAAAGAAGCCACTACAAAAATTTTCTTCAAACATTTCTAAACACCGTTTTCCTACTTAATAAAGAAACTGCGTAAATTCAAGTAGATTTTATGAACAGTTTATAAAATAATTTGCCTTCAGATTACAGTTAATCAAAAAGTAACTGGAAAAGAAATGGTCGCAATGCATGCATTTTATTCGATTAAAATACTTCGATTATTGAATTAATCTTCCGTAATCAGATCAATAGACAAAAATAGAATCAAACATAGCCAATACTGACAAAAATTAGTTTAAAGTCTATGAAAATTACAACATTGGTTACAATATTAATTTTGCTGTCACTTTCTGGCATATACCGACTGGATGGGGACTCGATTAGGCAGAACCCCTATTTACAGTGTTTGGGTAGACAACAGATGCTTAGTTTAAATAACTACAATTACTTGGGAATTATGGCCAGATTTTGAATTAGTGCCAATGTGGCATTTGCACCCACACTCAAGTCTGTTAATAACATATTATTTCTAGTAACCCTTTTGTAACTTAGTTTTTAGCTATCCCGATCCTTTACAGATTCTACAATTCTACAAGCTCAATTTTCTGCTTCATCACAGTCTCTTTGCAGTTGTTCTTAACTTCGTTAACACGAAAAAGTAAATATGAATTTTATATTCCAATTTTTAAACTTAAATTTTAATTCAAATTCAAACTTCTTCATTAAATCAAATTCAAACTTCTTCAACTAATCATCGCCTCGTCGTCCCGTGTCATGATGGAAATTTGGTTTTTGATCACCAAGGAGAATAGAAACATCCTACTATTTGCCTAGTCCCTGAATTTTGTCGCATTGAGGGTCTATTCTAGATAGAAATCTCAATAAACAAGCCTCTGCGTGTGGAACATATTACGGGATGGAGGTGGAGGCATTGGATATGCTATACAGTTTGATTAACTTCGTTAAGGAGTCCTCCTTGAGATTTTAATAGAAGGTTTCTTTTTTTTTCATTTTTGTCATGTCTCTTACAATGTATATGGAACTGCCCCAATACTCTTCCAACTCTGCTTCTACAATTCATTTTTAGGCAGTATTATTAATGCTTTGATAAATGGGGTCATAAAATCAATTAGGGAAATAAGAATAACTGTTAATTCAAATATATGTTTCATTTAGTTTCAAATAGTCTGTTAGACAGAGTTTCTACAGACTTAGTTATAGATGAAAAAAGAAACAAAACGTTGCTTTAGTTAATAATAATAAAAAAAAAAAAAAAAAAAAAAAAAAAAAAAAAAAAAAAGCAATGAATTTTAACATAAATTTACACTAAGCATCATTCAAAATTCTTTTTTGATTAGATGTGGAAAAATGTAAAATTTTATTTTTTATCATAATGAATAAGAAATTTCATTACCGTTACAGTAGCCAAAAGACCTTCAGGTACATTGGCAACAATAATTCCAATTAAAAAGATAACAGCATCCAACCAATAGTAACCCAAGATGAAAGCAATGATGAAAAATAATACACCTAAGAAAACAGCCACGCTAGTAATGATATGAATAAAATGGGCAATTTCTTTGGCAATTGGAGTTTCTCCCATTTCTAAGCCGGATGCTAAATTAGCTATACGGCCCGTGACAGTGCGGTCTCCGGTGTTGATAACTATTCCTTGACCAGTACCTGAAAATTTAATTACATTAATATAAGAGGTTCAAAGGTATAAAAATTATTAAAACTTTAGATTTATGCATTATATAAAACTATAGCAAAGAGGGCAAAACATATAAAAGGTTGGAATATTCATCTTGGAAGCGGTAACATCTTTTACTTGACCATTTTGTATAAGTTTACCTTCAAATATGCAATTGATTTAAATTAATGCATTTGTCAGTTATCTTGATAGCGGCAGATGACATATAAAGGGCCAGAACATCCCCTACAGAAAAATAAATAGCGACCCGATTATGGAAGACTGAAATATGTTATGACCAGTGATTCCCTTATCAGTTTCTCATTAATTTATTTTTGACAATGAGTTATCCCAGCCTCCAAGACCGCAGTTTTCTTGTTGATTAAATAAGCACACTTACATATTTGAAGATCAACTGGTATAATAAAGCAAAAAAGAAGAGAGAGGAAAAAAATGTGAAAAAATGGGCTAGAAACAATGTTGATTTCTGTTACAAAAGAATGTGATAAAACTGAAAGATTACCACTGTCTTCAAGGCCAAAAAAAGATAATTTTGTATCAGAAAATTCAAATGATTCTGTTTATAGTAATATATATTTGAAGATCAACTGGTATAATAAAGCAAAAACGAAGCGAAAGAAAAAAAAAATCTGAAAAAAATGGGCTAGAAACAATGCTGATTTCTGTTACAAAAGAATGTGATAAAACTGAAAGATTGCCACTGTCTTCAAGGCCAAAAAAAGATAATTTTGTATCAGAAAATTCAAATGATTCTGTTTATAGTAATATAGAATATTGAGGAAATTATTTCACGGGATGATGCTAAATTCTATAGCAAAATAAAAGTTAGCAATTATATTTTGATAAAATTTAGGACAAAAAAAGGGGTTATTTTCTTATTTTGTAGGTTTGGGCAGACGAAAAAATGAATTAAAATTATGTTTTGTGAAGTTCATGCAGTGAATGTTAATCAAGAGGTGTTCATTTTTCCTGTTATTGTTGATGAATAAATTGTAAATATTCAAGATATTGTAATGGGCCTTTCGAATCCTGCAGTTTTACAAGAAAATAGCAGACCTTCAATAATAATAAATTATTTGGCATTGCCAACTTTAATATACACTAATTTTACATTATATGTAATGTTCTGATGCAATTAATGAAGAATAATAATACATTCTATGTTTTGTACTATTATATCGGTTTACATAAAACCTTATATATATTGGGTTGAAGAAAAAGTAATTTCGCTTTTTTTTCGTATTTTTCAAAGGAAATTTATTTATATAAGTTTAAAAAAACAAATCAACAATGTATGTGCCTTTTTGTTCATTGACCTTTTGTAATTTTTCTGGTAAAACCATAATTCCGTCCATGTAGAACTTCTCAGATTTCTGGGCGAAAAACTGAACAAGGTGATTTTCACAAGCCACTATTGAAACCAGCTTAAACCATTCAGAGAGTTCTGCAGAGAGCGGAACAAATGATAATTGGTCGGAGCCTGGTCTGTACTATACAGTGGGTGCATCAAACTTACCACCCAAGCTCTCTCAGTTTTTGCCGAGTGACTAAAGATGTGTGGTTTAGCGTTGTCGTGATGGAAGACAACGCCTTTCCTATTGATGAATTCTTGGCGGGTTTTTTTTTTAATCGCCTGCTTTAATCGCATTAGTTGTTCACATTAGATAGTTGAATTAATGGTTTGGCCAGGTTCTAACAACTCATGATGGACAATTCCTTTCCAATCCCAACAAACACTCAGCATTACCTTCCTTGGCATCACTCCGGGCTTTGCCACCGTTTGTGAAGCTTCTCCGGGCTTCGACCACGATCTTTTTCGCATATTATTGTTCGTATGGAATCGGCTTTTGTTCATCCGTAATCATGCGTTTCAAAAATGGCTCAATTTTATTCCATTTCAGTAGCGATTCACAAATGGAAACTCTATCCATGAAATTTTTCACTGTAACTTCATGGGGAACTCAAGTATCGAGTTTATGTTGGTGTCCAATTTTATGTAAATGGTTCAAAACTGTTTTATGGTCAGTGTTTAGTTCTGTAGCAGTGTCTCGGGAAGAAACATGTCAGCCTATGTCGATTTTTTTTTATTTCATCGACTTTTTCAACGATTGGCTAGCCAGGGCGAGGTTCAACTTTAACATCTAAATTTCCAGAACGAAAACAAACAAGTCGATTCTGATAATGGCGTTTACTTAAGAACTTATCACCATAAGCACCACACAATTTTTGATGATCCTGGGCCGCATTTTTACCTTTTTGGAAGTAAAAAAGTAAAATGTGACGAAAATGACCGTCTGAATCTCCATTTTTAAAACGCAATAACTTTTGGCTGATTAAACAGATGACGCTACCTTTATATCTAGAATTTTCTAGAGACTATTAACTTTCAAATGTTGTATAGTATGGCTTAATTGAGTAAGTATTACACGATATATGCGACTTTAAAGTCAACCATTAAAAAAAACGAAATTACTTTTCCCCAACCCAATATGTTAAAAAAACCTAACGATTTGGAAAAGGACGAATGGAAAATTGCGTATCTAGCCGATGGACAATGAAAATCTGAGTAGATACTGCAGGGAGTAGGGCCCAGTTCTGTCGCCAAATGTCACCAACTTTTCGATATCTCTAAAATTTTGCCAAGTTCCCATAGCTATCGAATAAAAATCAATAGGTTTGCTTGCTTGCAGAAAATCAACAAATTGAGATATTTTAATACAAAAAACTAATATTAGCTTATGAATAGTGCTTAATAGGATTATTTACATCATTTTTGAGTACAAATACTAAGTATTTATAAAATCTGTAACAACATATTTATGTGAACTTCTCAGAAAAATAAATTCATATGCTAACAATTATAGAATGTTGCATGAATTAACAAGAATTAATGGATGATAGATAAGAATATGTTTTAAATTTTATAACTTAAGTTTGATGACAAACGTTGATAATAACAGATCAACAATTTCGGAAGCTGCTCTCACAATTGAATCAAATGATAATTCTATTCCATGTGTGGATCTTAAAGTTTATTTAAGACAAGAAGATAGCCGTGAGACCACTACTATCAATCAAACTTCACAACATACAGATCCCATGACATTTCCAATTTTATTTTCTCGTAGTGATCCAAGACAGACATGCAACACGTTCATATGAGTAACGCTACTAAGCAACTGTTTATAATTATAGTAAATTAGGACCTGATGGTAATTAAAATGTCTGCAATACATCTAGTAATATTAGATAACATCGTACTATATCCTTAAATAATGAGCATAACAGTTAGCAATAGTAGTATTATCTCCAAATTGTGATATAGATTGTATAACCATGTAATTAATGCTGTTCTCTTTCATTTTTCCCTCCCCCCTTTTTTTGCAGTCGACTAAAGCCGACAGTAAAGGGAGAGTGGGAAGGATTTTTTTATTTTATTATTTATTATTATTGTTTTTATTTATTTATTTATTTTGACAGCTCGCCTCTTTATTAGGTGCAATAGGACCCTGTCCGCACGAGTTACCGGACCTGCTCTAATGGGACAGCCCACGGAGCCATTTTTTCTCGGTGGGGTACGGTAGAAAGGCGGGATCTTGTCTCTCTCTGCAATGCTCTCGTCTGTCTTGCTTGTTGGCGCAAAATTTTCCCTTCTGAGATACGACTTGGCTTTTCGGTCATTCTATGATCTTTTCAATTCCCTCAAAATTGCCCCCTACTTTCAGTTACCAATTTCAGTACCACCGTTTAGGCTCAAAACACCCAGCCCCATTTCATCTGGTATGATGAGTACTAGGTGTGCGACAGTAAATCACACAGTTAACGCAGTATGCAATAAACCACAAAGATTATCAACAAAGCACTTAATCTAAATAGCCGACCCGGGCACTTGTCTCAGTGGTTCGCCACTTTTCCGGCTAGAAATCCGTCATGTACGCTAATGGCGCCTGGTGCATGTAAAATCCGTCGTGGGTGCAAAGTCTTCTAAGTTACCTGTGAATTATAGCTCTGGAGGTGCCTTGCCAGGTGAAGGTCTCGTTATCTGATCAAGGTTCTAAATTACGAGACCAACTTAAGTAGCCATCTGCAGTTCAAACAACAGGATGTAACGTTAAGTAACAGGCGAAACAAAGTATGATCAAACGAGAAGTAAGTACTGCAGAAATGATGACATGCGAAGCGAATATATCAGGTTTATTGCCGCTACGTGGCAATTAGGCTGTCATCCGCTCCGATACCAGGTATCTAACCCGTTAAGCTAACTCTAGGAAGATCATGTGTGATGTTACTTGTACTTGGTAAGATAGGAATGTCACACAGAAGAAGGAATGTCAGGCCGTCTGTCCGCGCAACTCTTGTAAACATACTCGGATTGCCATGAAATTTTTGGACGTTATTGAGGTTCAACCCAGCATGAACCCTATTGAAAATTAAGTTTCTATCATCATTAGTGTATATACAGGGGTAGTCAAAAGTTTTCCATTACATTACGTCCTGTGGGGAAAAATCGTTTCAAAGGAATTTTAAAGATGTTACACCCTGCCAAACATATTAAAATTTATATGCATCTACGAGGTTTACTAAAATATGCATTCTATAAAGTATGCGGTGAAAATGTAGCTATTATTCATTTACAGGGCCACACAAAACAGTTCCATTACATAATGGCAAAGGGGGGAATGGACATATTTTCAATATATTAAAGTGTTTCACGTTTCATGTAGAATAAAATTGATGTCTCATGTCTGTCACTGAGGCTTAATATAAATTATAAGCATTATACGATACTGTCTTGCATAATATGAAGTACACAGCATTTACAGGAACACACAAAAGATTGAAAATTGTTCTTCCGAAGTATTGCATATATATCCAATTTGGTTGATGGATGGATGAAATGCATTTTATTATGATATGCGCGTTTAAGCTTCATTAAACCTATGCACATTATAAGATGTGTATAAATGCTGTAATTGATATACAAAGCTACCCAAAAGAGTTCGCCAACGTTACTGAATATGAGCGTATATTACTTCAGGGTGGTTCTTAAATAAGTTATGCATTTTTACGCTGAACTGCATTCAGTTTACTAAGAAATGTTTGCAGAATATAAATAAAATGATATACAGGGCCACGCAAAGAATTGGTTATATGGACGTCTATGAATGATAATTTATGAGAATGTGATTTCAGTTTTTTAAAGAGTTTTTTAGTTTAAAATAAATTTCAGCTTAATGCTGTCGTGTATTAAAGGTACAAGGTAAACTACAGGGCTGAACAAAAGTATTCAAGAATGTTTTCATCTATTAGTATAAATTTTTGAAAAAGAAATTTCAAGCTACTAGGAATTTTCTTACTAAACTAAGTTTTCCCATTATATAGTACGCATACAACTGACAGATCAAACACAATGCTGTCCAAAAGTATTGGAATACATATTTGGCTACATGCCTTTATTTCCCTAAATAACGAAGTTTTGTTAAAGATTTCATGAAGTGTTGGAAAGTGCTTCATAATTTATGCTTAACCCATGATTATTCTTACTTTTTTATTTATATATTTATTATATATATTTATTTGAGTGATTATATTTATTATATTTATATGTATTGTGTATATATATGTGTATATATATATTGCATATATATGTGTATTATATTTATTTATTTATAAGTGTGATGTGATTCTCACATCATCAAAGATTTTGTGTTGGATTCATTTTGGGCGTTTGGGCTGGTTGGTTGGTTGATTTTTGACGTCCGATTATCTGCGCTAGGGATATAGGACCAGGGGGGAGTGCCCTTCGTGGGGGTCTTTCTAAGGGAACCTAACCCGTATTTACGCAAGGTTCGAAGAAAACCACGAAAACTCCGAACGGTTAGGCCGACAGCCGCGATCGTTTGGGCTGGTCATTTCAAAAACGAAATTTTTTGTTCGAAAAATTATTGCTTGTCGAGGCTTGCATACATTATTTAAGTCGTTATCAAGAAAAGAAAATAATTGAGATCAATTTTTTTCTCTAATAATGCAGCAAATAATATTGCAAGATATCCTTATACACTGCATCATTCATTTTACCGTGGATTTCAAATAACCAACCGGCACTTTTTGAAGAAAACACTCCCACAGCATAAGGTGTCCTCCGCTATCATTAACATCTTAAACATTACTTTGAGATTAAGCAATAAAAATTTACAACGGTGTTCTATTGTACTTTAGTCTATCGTACTTAATCTTTCTCAGTATTTCAAATGATGTTTCATTAAGTAATAACTCATCTTTTTAAATATTATGAACTGGTATTTGACGCGACATGAAAGGGAGGGGGGTATTAATATTTAAAATATACTTAGGTGATGCTAAAAAATGTTGAGAATTATTAAAACTATTTGATGTCGATAGAGAAAAAAAATTACCCTCTACACAATTCGTTGAAAAGAAGGCAATATTTTTAGTTTCTAATGGATTTTCATTGGTCATTTCAGGGGAGCGAGTCTGAGGTTCACTCTCTCCAGTGAGAGATGAATTATCAACTTTGAACCCTTGAGCAGAGATCACTCTGATGTCAGCTGGAACTCTGTCACCTCCTTTAATTTCAACCAGATCTCCTACTACTACTTTTTCTGCAGGCAGTGTTAATTTCTGACCATCTCGGATGACAGTAGCATACTAAAGGCATAAAAAAAAATCTTTTTATTAACTATTGCATTTCGAAACAAAAGTTAATTTAATTTGAAAATAAATTGTTATCTCTATTTAAATTTTTCTCATAAATCTTCAATTACTTAAAGTAACAAAAGATTGCATTTTATAACTTATTACTTTTTGGGTACGTTCGTAATTATGTAAATACGTAGCACCTATAGTTGTCGTTCAGTTCGTCCGCGAAAAACAACGCAAAAACTACCCAACCGAATCGTTTTAAATTTAAAATATATAATTATTACATACTTTTGTCGAGTCATTTCAAATTTTATGAAAATCTCATGCATAGATCAATTACAGGGACAATCAAGAGTATTTATTCCGTTATATTACGATCAATGGGAAAAATTTTTTCAAATGCATTTTAATCGTTTTAAATTTAAAATGTATAATTATTGCATAATTTTGTCGAGTCATTTCAAATTTTATGAAAATAAGATGTATAGATCAATTACAGGGACAATCAAAAGTATTCCATTACATTACGGTCAATGGGGAAAATGTTCAAATGCATTTTAAGGAGGACAAGGGACCTTTAAAATCAATATTTTATATTTTTAAAATTGCATTTAAATATTATTCAATGGTATATTATATGCAATAAAGTCATATATTTATAACAAAAAAATGTAAAAAAAAATTTTCTTTGAGAAAAATAGGTAAATTTTTGCAATATTTTATATTTAATGGGAACATTTCAAATGCTTCATGCGCATTTTTTTTTCTCTGAGTGCTTTGAAATTTTTTTAGTTATTTCTCATAATATGTGTCATAAAACTGTACATGTTTTTTGAAAATAACTATAATTGTAAAAGTTAAAGGTAGGTTATAGTAAAAAAATTGGTTCAAAAATGCTCAAAGTTTCAAAAAATTTAGAAAATATATTTTTTACTTACCGTTATATTCTGCTATATAAAATTCAATGCACAATTTTAATTATATATACAAATCAAATTTGGATGCACTATATTGGAGATTTTCATTAATGTGGAATGCGCATGGGGCATTTTGAAAAGTTCTCGTTAAATTTAAAATATTACAAAAATTTTCCTATTTTTCTCAATATATATATATGTATATATGTTACATTTTTTGTGTTAAATATATGCAATAGCGCATATAATGTACCTTGAATAATATTTAATGTGAAATCTTAAAAAAATAAAAAAGTGACTTTAACCTTTACGCAGGGGCTCGCTCAGTGTCTACCTGAGAATGCATGTAAGCCCGGACAGATGCTGTCACAGCCCCTCCGTAAAGGTTAAAGGTCCCTTGTACCCTTAATGGTGTTACACTCATTCGAATATAATAGAATACATGAACCTATGAAATATATACAGGGTGAGTCATAAATATCGAAACAATATTCTATCTCCTCAAATATTGCCCATAGACCCATACTTCCAATTGCAAAAATTCCTAAAAAAAGGTGAAATTTCTGGTAAGATAAGTTGTAACTCCATGGGGGGTCTATTTGAAAAAAATACGAAAATTAAGTTTTTATATGGCCCCCGTAGGGAAAAATTCCCAATTAGGAAATTATTCTTTATCCATTCCTAAATTGAACAAAACAAATTTCATCACCGTATCTAAAAACCCCACAGAGATATTAAATCTCAAAATCCTAAAAATTCCTGACTTACACCACTTTTCCCTGCCTCTAAACGGTGTTTTCTTCACTCAATTTCAATGCTAGTTAGGGAACATTCACAAATTGCAATTTAATAAAAATCGGTTTAAGATAGCGCTTTTTCTTTGGACATAAAATAGCAGCGTATAGATTTTACGTTAAATTTGTATACCAGACGTCTGCCTGGGTCAAAATATCTAGGTCAGGTCCCAAATTGACCCATAGGGCAAAAAGTTCGGCGTAGCCTGAAAAAAATGTCAACATCATAACTCGAACCGGTCTGGAAAATAGTTTAAATCATAGCTCGGTTCAGTCGCAAATTTCTATATAGTTTTTTACTTCGGCATGGGAAAAAATTGTTTCTTATAATGTGTTCTGACTAAAAAATTCTTTTTTAGCTTTTCGTTTTTTATATTTATACTTTTTATTATAAAAGAAGCGCCAAAGGCTGTAATATATTTATTTTATCAATGAATCTCTATTTATATGTAAATGTTTCACTTATATTTTAATATCGTTAATCCATATCCAATGCGTTGGAGACTTTGAAAAATGTTATACAGTAAAACTTTTTAAGACGGAATCACATAGGAAAGAAAAAATACATTATAGACAGATGCCTTCCCTAGAAGATGCAATTGAAACTTATTTTTTTCTCAGGTACTATTGTATTTACTTTGCGTGGATCAACATATTTTCCGTTTAAAACAGAATTCCGTCATAGGCAGATTTTTTTTCACTGGTTTTATTGTATTTAATTTTTTTAGCCTTTGAATAATCTATTTAAGAAAAATGAATTTTAAAGTTTTTTCTTTTTTCTTTTTCTTTTCTTTTTTCTTTCTTTTTCTTTTTTTCTTTTTTTTTTTGTGATTTTAATACGGATTTTGTCGAGACCGGGTTTGAAAATTTTATCCAGTGTGCACCTTAGTTGAAGGAAGCAGCCCCCTCCCTTATGAAAAGTACGCTAGGCCCGGCCTGGCGAGTCTTCAGAAAAAAATAACATCTCGGTCTTGGCCCTACCTGGGCCCAGAATACAAATTTTTGAACATTTTCTGGTGGACGGTATAAAGCCTGAAGTTGTCAGAGCTAAATTTAAAAAGAAAAAAAAAAGGCTTAATCTGCATCTTAGAAAAAGCATTTTTTTAAATAACTGACGGACATTTAAACAATACACTTCGTTTTTCTGCGTAATGATTTTTTCCCCTCTATTTCTTGCCTTTAAGTTATTAAATACTAAGAATTTTTAAAGGAAAAAGAACTTGAAACACGTCATTTTTCATTTTTCTACATTAGTTTTGTTTTGGCAAATTTGAAAAAATGTTTACTTTTGAAAAAATGTTTCCTTTTGAAAATATGATTTTTTTAAAAGTTTAATAGTTTTAAAATTAATATAAAAAAACCTTGGAACAAAACTATAATCAGATTATCATCTTTAATTAAATGGAAAGAAATTGAAATCCGATAAACAATGTTACGATTTATAACGATTTTTGATTGTCCCATTTAAACCGGTACTAACCACATGAAACTTTTATAAATTGTATGAGAAATTTTAAGATGTGATTTTCTTAGTTAATTATAAGGCTAACCATTACAAAAAAGAAAAAGAAAATCAAAATTCTAACTCAAAAAATAGAATTTTTACGCTTTTCCTAGAACTGTTAAAGTAACATTGTTTTCTGAATTGCGCGCATTTCAATTTGTGTCTAATCGCTTAAAACCTGGTGAATTTTTTAAACGGCTATAACTTTGCGAATTTTGGAGATATGAAGATACAACTATTTGTGTTTTATTCAGGACTGAATAAGGAAAGTTTTCCTAATTGGAATTTTTGTCCTACGGGGGCCGTATAAAAATTTAATTTTCGTAACTTTTCAACTAGACCTCATGGAGTCGCAATTTGTCTTATCAAAAATTTCACATTTTTTTATGAATTTTTGCAATTGGAAGTATGGGTCTAAAAGCAATATTTAAGGAGATAGCCTATTGTTTCGATATTTATGACTTACCCTGTATATATATATATATATGTTACAGGCCAAACCCGATTTTAGGCCAAACTAGATTGGCCTAGTCCAAACTAGTCTATCCTAACGCCCATCGGATAAACTAAGTTTTCCTAGGCCAAACTAGTCTATCCTAACGCCCATCGGATAAACTAGTTTTTCCTAGGCCAAACTAGTCTATCCGAACGCCCATCAGATAAACTAGTTTTTCCTAGGCCAAACTAGTCTATCCGAACGCCCATCGGATAAACTAGATTTTCCTAGGCCAAACTAGTTTGGCCGAACGGTCATTAGGATGAACTAGTTTAGCCTGCTATTCATTGGTTTGAATTAGTTTATCCTAGGCCGAACTGGATTGTCCTAGGCCAATTCAATTTGGCGTGATTTTTTTTAATATAAAGACCGCCACGGCGCCAACTTTCTAGTTTTGATCTAATTTAGCCTAGGCCAATGCAGTTTGACGCGATTTTAGCTCACAGACTATCAAAGTATGAGAGCTTATGTGCTCGCGGATTCTGTGTGTGTGTATGTAACCATGTACGTATGTACGTACGTATGTACGTAATGCGATAACTCCTGATAGAAATAACCAGGGGTTCCTGATAGAAATTCAGGGGTTCATTGGATAAGAATAAGGGAAGGGGAACAAAAGGCTAAACCGCACCCCCTCCCCCCACTCCTTAATTTCGTTAAGTCAGTTTTCATGCAAAAGTATCAGATTTTATTAAAATTTTAGGTACAATATCAGTTTGATAAGGTACATCCATGATTAGTTGTGGGCGTTCATTGTTTGCATATAAAGAAAGAAGGAATGGGGGGTAACACTCTTAATTTATGTAAATATATTTATCAGGGATAATTTACCGATTTGTTTCAAATTTTGGATGTAGGTTTCTTCTGATAACTCGTTTACCTGATTAATTTGGGGGGTTCTGAGTTTAAATATAAAGATAGAGCGGATTATTTTTTCAATCGGATAGAAACTTTTGGTTTTATGAAAAGATTTTTAATTCGTAACAGGTATTGTTTTTCACACACATCACTTCGCCCGAAATTGTTCATATTAAAAATGTAAATATCCGAATCCTTTTAAAAATAAGAAAAAGCTTAAATAAAGCATGACACTTGAAATTTAGGATACGGAGAGGAGGAGAGTAAGGGACACACTAGATTTTTTTTTAAAAAGCTTTTAAGTTTTAGATGCTAATTAAATATTACCAATTTTGTGAAACTTTTTGAAACATAATATAACATGATGTTAAATATTTAAGAAAAAAGATGCCCCGTCAAATACCACTATTTTCTATTAGTAATTTTTGTAAAAATGTTAAATTCTTGTTGGAACTGTTGAAACTTTGTGTTAGTTTATAACATGTGATAAAAAAGTGTATAAAAAATCCCATTACGAAAGGGAAAGAGGGGGGGGGGGGCAAACAAAATCAGGAAATATAACGGAAATTCTAGGTTGATCTATTTGAAACTCTAAGATAGTTTATGACGTATGATATAAATTTATAAAAATATATTTCGCATTTAATGCCACTATTGAAGAATAGTGATTTTTTCAAAAATCTCAAATTCTTGTTTTGAAGCACCGCGACATCGAGTAACATACCTACTGATAGATTCTTTAACGGAGTTTTCTTAAGATACAATTTTGTTAGTAATAAGATGCGCTCCCTGGTGATGGAATGTGGAATTAATGCGAGCACCCTGGTGTTGGAATTTGGAACTAATACAACGCGATTTAGGTATTTAAGAATGTTGAATCGAAAAGAAAGAAACATGATGATAAATACTTAAGAAAAAGGATTCCGCATCGAAATCCCACTATTTTCTAATAGCAATTTTTGTAAAAATGTTAAATTCTTGCCGGAACTTTTTGAAAAATCCGTAACAACGTCTTTCAAATTCTAATTCAAGCTGAAATTTGATGAAAATCTGTGTATTAGTACTATTTCAGACATTTGAATTATCGCAGAAGTCATAAAAAACTAGATAGAAGCGCTACCTATTGAGCCATTTATTCTAAAAACAAAAGAATATTAATTTATAACAGGGACTAACTGAATTTGAAGTTTGATGAAAATTCGTGCATTTCTTCTTGAGATATTGCGATAATCATGAATAATGCCACATAGCAGCGCCACCAGTTGCACGATTTACTCCAAAAACTAAAAAGTACTTTTGTACTTTTTTATATCAAGGACTAACAGAATCTGGAGTTTCATGAAAATCCATGCATTAGATCTTGAGATAGATCTATTGCAATAATCACGAATAATATCGTATAGCGGCGCTACCTTTCAAGATATTTACTCCAAAACTACAGAATACTAATTTATATCAGGGACTTACTGAATCTAAAGTTTGATGAAAATTCGTGCATTAATTCTTGCAACAAAACTATTTCAGGAATCGGGAAAATTGAGCACAACATCGCCACCTATTGAGCAATTAGCACGAATACGTAAAAAGATTTAGTTCATATCACGGATTTACTGATTCGGATGTTTGATGAAAATCCGTAAATTAGTTATTGAAATAGTGTTAATGCAAATAAGTAAAAACGCACTTTAGAAGCGCCATCTGTTGAACTATTCACATGAAAAAGTAATCAGTATCGATTTATATCAGGGACTATCTGAATATAAATTTTTATGAAATTCTGTTTATTAGTTCTTGAGATACAGCTATTGTGAAAATTGTGAAAAACGCAGCATATCATAGCCATGTTTAGTGATTTACTTCAAAATTCATTCCGAAATGTAACTCTTTTTTTTATATAAAATTATATCATATGTGTTGAGGCCTATATACCATTTGCCTTTCATTAAAATTAAATTTTTCCAAATTAGAATTACCTCTCTATTTTTTCTAAATTAAAACATATGCCCCCACATTATTTTTTTTCTTCTCTTTTCCATGTATTTGCCCAGCCTCTGTTTTCGACTCTGTGGATAATAAAAACATTCCCCGAAGTGTTCCCACACTTTAAGTAGAAAAGAGGACGAACCCCTGTCCCAATAAATAAATAAATAAATGCATGATGCTTGCAAGTGACATTGTAAAAATGTAACTATTGTCCACCTCAGACAAGACCACACGTATGCCAGCTGCAAAATCCTGCCTTGTTAAAAAAATTTATTAGGGCAATTTTACTGCTTAAAAAAAATGTTAACAATACTGTTTTTAAGAAAAGAGTGCAGCAATTGTTGAAATACCCCTGAATATATGTTTTACTTAAAGACCACCAGCGGTAGTGAAAGTTTTATTACCGTCAATAAAAATACGAAAGCAAAAATATTTCTCTCCCCCGTGTTTCCGTGGGAACCGTAAACTGAACAATTTTAACACCTGCTCCCGTCAGGGAGGGGATTTACGTCACGTGGATAGTTTTGTCATGTTATGCCCTTATTTGGCAATAGGAAAGTGTGAAGTAACTATTAGCCAATGATAGCCCATCCCGGTATGCACGAGGGGAGGCAGGAAGCCTTGCTGCTAGTTAGGAGACCCTGAGTTTAAGTTTATTCCAGTGAAGTGGGATATATTTTTTAGTATTAGGAGAGGCCGGTCTAGAGTCAAGATGTAAAATTCTGTGACTGCTGAGTGCCCCCCCCCCTTTTTCCTGGGGAGAGGGGGAGAATTATGAAATCAGGTCGTTAGAAAAACCTTTTTTTTAGAGATCACTTGTTGGTCTTTCAGTTGTGAAGAGAGCCAAGACCTCGCCTGCCGTTTTTTTTTTCAAAACTTCTATGTTCCAGTAATTTGTGTTCATAGCGGAACAAGATAGCTGTGTAGGAATGTAAAGATGCTCATCGGGCCAATATTTTGGTCAATACAACAGTGACGAAGACTCTGAAATACTACCCCCGTTGACTAGAAAGGATAGTCATGTCCTCCCGGTTGCCCATGTAGACTTGTCTTTGCTGAAAAAAGCCTGAGAAGCGAGTGCTGTAGTGACGGAGATTCTGAAATACTACCCCCGTTGACTAGATAAGACAGTCATGTCCTCCTTTCCGACAAGTGTGATTCTTGAATAATGTCGAGAAAATAGCTTTCGCTGATTCCCTTCCGGCAAGAGTGCCTTTTGAATTATGTCAAGAAAATAACGATCGGACTAGAAATATCCGTTGAATTTGACTCCATAGTGAATAGAAGCTAACGTCGTTTTCGAAATGCCAGAGTGTCTTAAATAAGAGACCCAAAAAGGGTAATGTCCGCCTTTCCGGCAAGAGTGACTTCGAAGAAAGAGCGAGAACGTATCAATCTAGCTAGAAACTTTGGTTGACTCTAGCCTCATAGTTTACAAAGGTTCGAGCGGTTGTAAAATAGTAATATTCCATGTCACCCAGTGGTAAGCTTATTTTATTATTATTCTTGATATATGAAATTATGTGTATTTTTTATATAACTAAATAGTGTACCATAAGTTAAAAAAAAGGAATATTATAGATTGGTTTATTTCCTATTTGAATATTGATGTTAGCATGTAAAAGTATAGTTCCTCTTTATATGTGTGATTAGCTTATTACAAACCAAGAAAAATGGAGGAAGTGTCATTTGTTGCTTTCATTATATATATAATAAATTAAGTATGTAAATAAAATATATATGTATTTACTGAAATTTTACTCTAATTTTTCTTCATCCAAATAATAAGGAAGTTTAATTAACTTAAGCTCAGAGGAAGAAAGTTTTCTTATTTTGGTTAGTGAGTAGAATTTATCTAGATATAACTCAATCTTATTCTAAGATGAAAAATGAAGTAATTTTATTCCAATATTGTAATTGAAATTTAATACTTGAATGAAATAAATCCTTAACTTTCTTAGAAATTTTTAATGAATATAGATAAGCTGACTTTATGTTCACTTTACAGAATTCTTTTCTTAATTCTAATTAAAAATGAAAATATTTAATTGATTTTTCTCAGAAGTTAATAATTACTATAACAACTCGCTAGAATTTTGTATTTAATTCTCATACTAATGCATTTTAAGGATTTCAAAGGAAATAAAATGAATTCATGATTCACAACGCAATAATAATAAAAAGAAAATAAAAGGAAATATAAATGTACTATCACTATCTTATCAGGGTCATATACCATTACTTGTGCTGTAGGATGAATGTTCTAATATTGATATTTTAATCTGTTTTAAGAAAATTATGTCTTTCTTTGCCCTCTGAATATCTGAGAGATTTTTACCCTTTTTTCTCTCTTTCTAACGGTTAACTAATCTGTAATTGTGATTCTTCCTTAAGCATTGATATGTATTTTTCATCCTACAAAACAGTAATGGTAAAGTTGGGATCATTGCTACTAACTTGCAGTGAGTTAGGGATCTGAATAAGTTGAGAATTTTGTTGCATTTATGTCAAGTGATCTCTTAGATATTTTTATTTATTCAAAAATTTGGGATGTTTTCATTAATTAATAAATTAGCTAATTTGGACGTGTAACTTTAAGTTACTTTTCTAATTCCCTTTTTTCTTTTTCAAAATAATTATGAGGCTTAACTTAAATTTAATTATTTTATAGCAACAAGATTCAGATAGATGGAAACTTAATTCAGATCTCAATTGATTTAGTAGTGCAATAGAAGAAATGACTTATCTGTTGAATCCATAATACTTGTAGATGATTATTATTTGATAGATACTCCTGCTAATTATTCAGAAGTGGATTTATGAATAAAATTCTAAAGTATATTTACTAAAAAGTTGTAGCAAAAGTCCCAACATATGCAATAAACTATCACAAAGTTTCAAAAAGTTCCAGCAAGAATATAATATTTTTACAAAAATTACTATTAGAAAATGGTGGTATTTCGATGCAAAATCATTTTTCTTAAACTTTATCATCATGTTTTTTTCACTTCGAAGTTCGTTCGCTTCAACATACGTCCGTTTCAAGATTTTATATAAACCCAGCAAGCACATAACTTTCGGCATACTATCGGTCCGGAGCCGTCAATGTCGGTTAAGTGTCGGTAGCAGGTTGGCAACTGAAACTTAAGAATCTGCTTTTTTGACAGCCGGTTACGGTAATCGGTCCACATTTGGTTATATATCGGCTAGCGACTTATACCGGCAAGTGACGCAGGACCGATATCTGAGTTCTGATAGTGGACCGATCAGATTTGCCAACATCGGTCCGAATTCAGAATATTTAATCTTAACCGATTTTTTTTATCAATTTTATTTGAGTTTTAGTTTTGATAAGAAATATATAGTTCATATATTTCATTAAAAATTCTGACAGTCATAAACAGAAAATATGTCAAAAATAACCTATATTTATTTATTTAAAAATATTGTTTTTGAAGTAATTTTTATGACTTACAATTATTTTAATCAAAAAAGAATTTTTAAATTCTCTCCTTTAAATTGTTATTCAGTATTAGGAACTTAATCATATAAAAACAGAAAAATAATTAAGGCAATTGAATTTATTTTCTATTTAACTATTCATTTTCAAAGCAATAACTCATTTTCTTATTTTATTTTAATATTAATTACTAAAAAGTTCTTGAAATTATTTTACAAGGTAAAACATATAAAAGAAATCTACCCATTTTTTAACATAAAAAAATCAGATTTTTTTTTTAAATATTATCTTACAAATGAAAAATAAATTAATATTGCTATTTTATTTTAAGATTTAAAAATTATTATTGCAACAATTATTCGGAATTAATATTGCTACATAATAAAAAAATCGGAATTAAATCATGAAATGACTTTGAATTCTCATTCTAATTAAATGTGATTAACTACCATATTATTTTTTTATTAAATTAGTTATTTTACGTTTTAAATATATATTTCTTAATTTTTTCACCTTATTATTTACATTATTATTACATTTAGTAACTTTATAATTCGTAAAAAAATATAATTTATATAATAATTATAATAATAATAATAATAATAATAATATATATGTGTGTGTGTGTGTGTGCGTGTAAAAAAAAATATATATTATTTTTAATTTTTTTAAATATACTATTTAAGGATTCTAAAATTTATAAGAAAAACAATTCGCTTGCTTTAATTAATTTCCTAATTTATTAATTTAAATATTAACTTAATTTTTAAAATCAGGCGCATAAGACAATTACAAGTAAATAAATACATAAATAAAATAAAAACACTTTAATATTACAATTTTCCAATCAGTCATTTACGTCAACAACACTCGCCATTTACGTGATACTTATTGAAAAGCCACACCCTTATTACCACACATAATCCTCCCCCTAAACAGGTCCGACTTGTCTAGTGGTTAAGACGTTCGCCTTCTGAGCTAGGGGTTGCGAGATCAAACCCCGCCTGTTCCCGCACTGAAGTATGTTCATTGGCTCTCAAAATGCTTGCTAGAGTGTTTAACAGATGGCGCCACCAAATTTTTTTTTACTTGTGCCGGGTTTCAGTCGGTATTCGTGTGGTTAGCTATCGGCATAGTTTTTTGTCGATACCGGACCGGCTGCGTGCCTCATGAATCGGGCGATATTCGCGCGGCGTATCAAAAAAGATACGGAACCGATAGCGACAACCGGCATTGGTCCAATACCGCTGGCAGTGGCAAGCGGCTATCGCCCGATTGCTTACCGATAGCTCAGTGTTTGCTGGGAAAGAAGGGGCCCGATAGCGGGCGAAGCCGGCTGGCTTGAACTAAATCGCGTCCAAATTCCAACACCAGAGTGCTCGCGTTATATTAGTTACACATTAGTCCGTTATATTAGTCCTACATACGTACGTACATAAGTATGTACATACGTACGTACATGGTTACATACACACACACAGAATCTGCGATCACATTAGCTCTCAGGCTTTGATAGTCTGTGAGCTAAAATCGCGTCGAATTGCATCGGCCTAGGCTAAATTTGATGAAAACAAGAAAGTAGGCGCCGTGGCGGTCTTTAAATTCAATAAAATCACGCCAAATTGAATTGGCCTAGGACAATCTAGTTCGGCCTAGGATAAACTACTTCAAACCAATGGATAGCAGGCTAAACTAGTTCATCCTAATGACCGTTCGGCCAAACTAGTTTGGCCTAGGAAAATCTAGTTTATCCGATGGGCGTTCGGATAGACTAGTTTGGCCTAGGAAAAACTAGTTTATCCGATGGGCATTCGGATAGACTAGTTTGGCCTAGGAAAAACTAGTTTATCCGATGGGCGTAAGGATAGACTAGTTTGGCCTAGGAAAAACTAGTTTATCCGATGGGCGTTAGGATAGACTAGTTTGGACTAGGCCAATCTAGTTTGGCCTAAAATCGGGTTTGGCCTGTAACATATATATATTAAAATGTATATTCTGTGCAATCTGTGAAGCAAAAAATATTTATCATTAAATTACAGGGCCACTCAAAAATATTCCACTACATTATGCTATACGGGAAAACATTGTTTGGGTCGTGTGTTAATTATATTAAACTATTTCACATGAATATGATATACATTTTATGAATATGATATACATTGCTGAGGTGTAATAAAAATTTCTTCCTGTATATGTACAGGAACAGAAACAAGATTTCGACCTTTAATATAACAGCGGTCTGTTATAACAGCAAGATCTGAATATATTTTAAACTTCGTTATCGTACGAACGCACCTCATTTGCTATGCTTCACGTGCAATTTACAACTTGTTTTAAATTTCGGTGATTTAAAATAAGTCAAAACTGTTTAGTTCAAAATACTTTTTTACAGCTAATCTATAGAAATTAAAATGAAAAAAGAGATTTTAAAGAGAGGAGTATGTAATGTATATAAACAATACTACCCATGTCAGTTTAAAAATATTATTTTTAATCATGTAATAACGTTTTGACATCGTAATTTAATTATCGAGCTTCGTAATCTAGATTTAAACATACATGTTTATTATCATAGCATCTTAACATAAAACTGACAGAGCATTTAAAGATGTTCTCCAATTTCATTGTTTGGCTGATTTTTTAAAATTTTATTCAAAAACATTTTGCCATTAAAATACTCAGCTTTTAAGATGGCACAAATAAACGGTGCAGTTGTGAATTACCCAAATAACGTGAATAAGTTTTGAAAGATTCCCTTTATTTTCTAATCCCTTTCCTTCTCAGTGTTTTTTTTTTCTGATATGGACGTCAAATCTACAAAGCAACTCATATAAAAATACCAGTCAAATATCGTGAAAATTTAGAAAGATATCGACGATTGAATAAGCTGAGATTTAGTTGTTTTTAAAAAGAATTTGATGATATGGATTTTCCACAAATTGTTCTTCGTAATTAATTTTTTTCAAAATTTTTATTTATTATTAATGCTTTAGTTTGCCTTAAAAAAACACCAGAACGAGCATATTCCAAAAAGGGAAGAATATATATTCATATAAAATCGAAGCATCCGTTTTCAAGCTTCTCATTGGCAGTTATTAATTAATAGCGCTTTTGTTAGAAGTCAGTTAGTAAAAAAATGACAATCTGTAGCGAATTCTTTAACCATGTAGTTTTTCAAAAGCAAACCGAAATTCGTCGTACTATATAACCCATATCTTTATGAATTTCCAAGATATTCGACTTTTATCTGCTTTATAGATTTGACTTCTAAAAATCTGGAATCAAAAAATCTTTGTTATTGCTCGTGCACGCGAGGTAAAAAATTATTTCATACAACAGCTCATTATTTAATTGATTTATATTCTAAAAATGGTATGTTGTTTTTATCATAAATTGTTATTTTTTCTGAAACAGATTACATTTGCTTGGAAATCGGCATTCTCTAAGCAAAAAGCATTTCATAAAAAAAAAAAAAAAAAAAAAAAAAAAAAAAAAAAAAAAAAAATTCATACAACTGCTTATTTTTTAATTGGTTTATATTCTATCTACGGAATGTTATTTCTCTCATAATTTCTTAATTTTTCTGAAACACATTATATTTGTTTGAAAATCTAGCATTATATAAACAAAAAGTATTTCATAAAAAATTATTTCATACAGCTGCTCATTACTTAAGTGATTTACATTCTATCTACGGTATGTTATTTCCATGATAATTTGTTGATTTTTATAAATCAAATCATATTTGTTTGAAAATCTGGCATTCTATAAGCAAAAAGTATTTCATAAAAAAATTATTTCATACGGCTGCTCATTATTTAATTGATTTATATTCTAATTATTGTATGTTATTTCTATCATAATTTGTTAATTTCTCTGAAAAACATTATACTTGTTTGAAAATCCGGAATTCTATAAACAAAAAATATTTCGTAAAGAATATTCCATACAACTGCTTATTATTTAATTGATTTATTTTTCAACTATGGTATGTTATTTATATCATAATTTGTTAATTTTTCAGAAAAACATTATATTTGTTTAAAAATCCGATATTCTATAAACAAAAAGTATTTCATAAAAAATTATTTCATACAACTGCTCATTATTTAATTGATTTATACTCCAACTACGGTATGTTAATTCTATTATAATTTGTTATTTTTTCTGAAACAAATTACTTTTTTTTTTTTTTTTTTTTTTTTTTTTTTGAAAATCCGGCATTCTATAAACAAAAAGTATGCGAAATTTCTTAATTAAAAAAAATGAATATATCTCGATGAATATACGTGCTATTCTTATACAAATAAACATAAATGTGCAACATGGAAATTGTCATGTGCTACAGCGACAATTCATTTAGTACAGTTTATTTTACAACGAGATTCATATTTTTTTTTTTTTCCAACTCCTAATTCCTATAGTGATCAAGCCTTTACCGTAAAATATAAAGTCAATCGCATTCTTTAAGTTACTGAATCTTTAAAATAATTCATCAATCGTTTCTCTAAATATTCGACAATATATGTAAAATCCAACGTGTCCGGGGATTTTTTCGCCATATAGTGCATGTTCATACACAAATGTAAATAAGTTTCTGTCTTTTCTAGTGGCTGATATTTATATTTATACCAAAAGGGAAATATGATATACAAAATTAACAAGTCGGAATTGTCGTAGCAAATGAAATGCGTTCATACTATAATGAAGTTTTAAAAATATTCAGACATTAGCGTAATAAAGTACATATAGGTGTTAATTAGATATAGTATAGTATCCGAAATCCTTTGTGTGTCCCTGTAACTATTATTTACTTTCTGTTATACGGGAAGTAACTTAAAGTAGACCTTAGCAACGTATACCAATTTTATAAAATGTTAAATAGTTTATTACAATTAAAACACGCCAAATGATGTGTTGCCACTATACTATTATGCAATAAAACACATTTGTGTGGCTCTGTAAATTAGTAACAAATATCCTTTGCACTACAGATTGTATAGGATGTACATTTTAATATATACTTCAAAGATGTATATCAATTTTAATATGTATCGAAGAGTGTGACATCATTAAAATGCACTTGAAACTATTTTTTCTCATTAGCCGTAATGTAACGGAATATTTCTGATTGTCCCTGTAATTATACTATGTATCCTATTTTCATAAAATTTGAAATGACACGACAAAATTGTACAAAAATTATACAGTTTAAAATTCAAAAGATTCGGTTGGGTAGTTTTGTGTTGTTATATGCGGACAGACAGATAGACGAACGGGGGATAGGGTGGACTGAAAGACGACTACAGGTGCATTTGTATTTACATAATTAATAACGCATCTAAAAAGCAAAACATTGTACAAATATCCATAAAAATATAAAATCACACAGATTTCTGTCTGGAAATTTTGACAACCGTAATAGACACGTTTCTGTTAGAAAACAAGATCACAAATGAACTTGGTGATTTATGCGAAGTTTTATTATTTAATTGTGGTTTATCGACAATTTTTCGGTCATGTTACATTGAGGAAATATATAAAGATGATCGAAATCTCAGGACTTTTTTGGGCATTGAAAATTAAATATTTCTTTATTTCTCTCGCTTACCTAGAAAGTTAATTCTTTTGTACGATATTTTATGCGCATTTTAAAATTGTATTTAATAAAATTTCTAACTCAGGCAGAAACTATAAAAATGATGGTGGAAATATCCCAATCATATTCCGAAGTATCAAATTCTACTAAAATTGTTCGTTAAACTCCTTTTTTTACTCAATAATGTTTTTTATGGTAGGAAATACATAAGAGACTGTTCATAAATGAAGTCACATTTTTCTGCAATATATTTTACCCCTCCGCCCCATTTGTCACAAAGTATCACACTTCACCGTGCTACCCCGCACCCCCTCTTGTCATATGCCACGCAGTTTAGAAACAAAGCATTACATTGCAGAGCATATTTCAAATTTTATTTTTAAATTTTAGCTATGGGTTTTAAAGACATTTGTGGGTATGACGATGAAAATTATTTGTATATTTATATTTTATGAAATAAGATTAAAGTTTATAACAAAATACATAATCAATATACAACAGTAAAAAAAATATTAATATGAAAGAGCAATTGAAGATAGTTTATTTTGGAATTTGAAATGGAATGGAATATATTTGGTTTTAAATATTATCTTAACTTTATAAACACAAACTACTTAAATTTCAAAATAGCTTCAAAATTTAACTTACTGATTTTTAATGCTTTTATTTTAACCAAAATGTGTGATGTCACACTTCTTACCTCCTCCCACCCCCCTTGTTACAAACTGTCACAAAATCACAAATCTTCCCTCCCCCTCCAAGCGCGACAATATTTGTGGTCAACCCCTAAAGAAAGAAATAATAATATATTACATTTGAAGGCTATAAAAAAAGAGTTATTATTTTATTAAGTGGTTGTATAGAGTTTTTCTTATTGACTGTATATTTGTCCAAATATCTGAAACATTCAAACTTAGATTTAGTGTAGAATTAAATAAGAATTTTATATTCACATATTTACCAATTATATCAGGTATTATCGTAAGTTCAAAATGGGGGAGTTTTCTACGTCCAACTACCAAAAAATTCAAAATTCTTTTTCAAAAGATAGCATATAAATATATACACATATAAGCACATACTCTATGTTTATTTCAACATGTTTATTTAATTATTCTTTATCGTTTATATAATTGGTAAATATGTGAATATAAAGTTGTTAATACAGGTATTAAAAAAACTTTATAGATAAAAAACTTTGGTTTTTTTCTTAATCCATCTTAAATAAGAATTGTACAAATATTTAAAAAATATTAACTATAACTAAATTTACCTGAGGCACCATCTTTTTGAAAGACTCCATAATTTGTGAACTTCTTGCTTCTTGATAATATGAAAAACCTCCAGTTATTACTACAACAAGAACTAACACAACACCTAAATACAACTAGAAAAGAGTATTCAATTTAATCTGTTAACGAACAACTTAAAAGAAGTACTTAAAGGAAAACTTAATATTTATTTAAATGTAAAACTGACACGTGAACACCAATTTTAAATCATACCATTTTGTTATAAAAATAAACAATTCCATCAGAGCAATCATAACTAAGACTTTTTGCATCTGAGAAAAATATTTTTTTCTTTTTCATTTTTCCTCTTTTCTTCCCCACTAAATGAAATATGTAGAAAATCTGTAAGTATTTGCCCTAAAAATCTGTAGAAAATGTGCAGCTTTTGGCCCATTTTGCAGATATTTTTAAGATTATCTCCTAAAATTCTACAGATATTTTGAAGGTAAAACTAAATTTTAAAAAAAATTTCAGATTTCTGCAAAATTTTTGAAGAAAGTAGAGATTTCTTCAGATAATCTTAAGATTATTTTTAGTGGGGTTTCCACAACGAAAATTTTGCTAAATTTTGAATGATATTTATTTTATTTTTTATTTCAAACACACAATAATTAACATTGAAATAATCTGAAGATATTAACCCTGGGTCCACATATGTGGACCTCCGTTTTGTCTTATTTTATTAATGATACTAGAACATAATTAAAATTTCGATATTAGAATTACAGTAGCCTTGCGCTTCATTCTTTATCTACAGAATTATTTATCAAAAAATTGCTTCACGTGAGTAATTATCTACTTAATATCTGAAGACGTGCTGAAATCTTTAAATGATACTAATGTGAAATTTAGATACGTTTTTCCCTTAAAACTGATTAAATACATCGCTAGTTATAATTTTGTTTTTGTAAAATATTATTGAAAATAATCAATTAACACACATTACTCTTATGGAAATATCACAATTCTTATAAAAGCAATGTATTTAAATGTATTATGATTTTCTCTGAAAATGGAAAGACTTTTCCAGTTAAAAATAATTCACGTAACTTTTTTTAAAGAAAGAAAAAATCGACCTATGAAAATGCTTAAGAAAATTAACACTTTTTAAAAATATTTAGCTTCGACTGTTTTCTCGACTCTATCTAAATTTTATAGAGCAGAGTATATTGTGTATAAGGAAAAATATAGATTAATAGATAGAATAATTGTGATTTATGTAAAATTTTCTTCAATGGTACTTAAAAGTACCGTCAGTGTATAAAAGGTTAAGCGGCCTAAACGGGACCAAAAATTTGCCAGTTAAGAGAAAAACCGGTTAAAGCGCAGAAGTAAAAAAAAATATATATATATATATACTAGCTTTCCGCCCGCGTGGAATTCGGTTATATTGCGGTATGAAGCACAACTATAAGAAAACTTCTCATTTCCACGGAAAAATGTAAGAAGCGCGATGTAACGCTGGATACGATTAGTTGTTAAACCAAAATTGAATGGTACACTATATTATATGTTTTCCCTTGTGGAGCAAAAACATGCAGATTTTGGGCACTGGAAACCCGGGAACACGCTACATAGTGCTGACCATGCTGATGTTGAGCCTGTTGCGATAAACGGACTTGAGTACGAATATCATTCTCAGAAGCCCTCAAAGAAGCTTGGCGGCGGCTTGCTCCTCAAGTCTTTGCTGGCGCTGAGATGGTAGCTCAGCAGCTCTCGAAGCAGCCTGACGCTCTGCTTGTTCGCGCCTTCTTAATTCAGCATGGAGAGACGATTCTTGAGATCGGGCAATTTTCATTGCCCGAGCTTTAGATGAGGTGCTCGACAAATTAGATTTACGTTTGCAAAGCATTGTGAAAGTATGAGTAAACTATAAACCTAAACTAAACTAAAATCCCAAACTAAACTATAACAATCTAAACGACGAACAAAGCGACGTAATTACCTATCGAAAAAAACAATAACTACTTTAGATATCTACCTAGAAAAAAAGCACTAAACTAACCTAACCTAACTATTATACAGCTACTGCACATCGTTACCACGTTTTAAAAATACCCAGCGCCATCTATCGCATACCTCAAGAACTAAATAACGTAACTAATACTTATATCAATTAGTAATTCGTTGACTTATAGTTATTTTAGGATAAGTAGATGTAAAAAAAAATATTTTAGACGATAAAACAAATAGTACGTCATCCCTCGATAATTCCTCATTTTCGAGGATTCATTATCGTATCATTTAACTTCTAAATTTACATGTTCATATTCGTTTGCAATGTATAAGTAGATGTAAAAAAGCAGTTTAGACTATAAAACAAATTGAACGTCATCCCTCGGGAATTCCTCATTTTCGGGGATTCATTATCGTATCATTTAGCTTCTAAATTTACATGTTTATATTCGTTTGCAATATTTTATCTTGTTTTAAACGACACACAGCGCTATCTCCAATCCATTCATCAAACAAACTATATTTTTGTTTTCCCTCGGTAATATCAATTTTTTCCGGGATAAAAAGTACCCTATTATTTAATCCGGACTTCTAACTTTACGTCTGCAAAATTTCAAAGCAATCGGTTCAGTAGTTACGGCGTGAAAGCGGAACAAACAAACAAACAAACAAACTCACTTTCCGATTTATAATATTAGTAAGAATTAAATAAATATCTGGGTAATTTGATTTTAATTAAACTTGTACAATATATTTAGATTCTTAATTTGTGTAGTTTAAAAAATATATTAAACTAGCTGTTACCCGTGACATCGTTCACGTAGCATTAAAAAAAAAAAAAAAAAAAAAAAAAAAAAAGATAAACACTTTAATTAAAGAAAGCATTTCCTTAAAAATAATTTAAAAAATATATAACACATATCTTATACCAGGCTATGTAGTTTTTTTTTTTTTTTTTTTTTTTTTATAAGGGACTTAAAGAACTCAGTCAAATAAATGGAAAATGTGTTAGATAATATGATCAATCGCGAAAATGAAATTGCAACCATTTATACTGTAGAACAGCTGTAACGCACCGCAATTGTACAGAAATCATGTTGTAGTGCATTTCAGAATTCCATATCAAAGAAAGAAAAATCATGTGTTAAACCTAGGTAATAAACAAAATTTCCATCATTTCCATAATACATAAACCATAATACTTCGCCGGCCCATTCATTTCTGCAGCTGTGTATATGATCTATGTGTTTGTAAATATTCTAAATACAATGTTAAAATTTTGCGTAGTTAGAAAAAGTATAACGAAGATTAAAATTCACCTTTAGCAATTTCTAATAATAGACAGAAACGTACTTGAATTCTTTTTTACAGTCCTGTATATTAAGTGCAAATATTTATACGACAGCATATTTAGCTTAAATTATTCAAGCAAAAAACGCGATTAAAATTATTGAATTCATATTTCCGGGAATCGCTATTGCACAGGTGACCATATATCCAGTTTATTGTATAGTCCGATACATGATTTATTTAAATTCTACAAACATCTCTTATTATACCAAATGTAGCTGAACTTCAGGATGCATTAGTTTTCATTAAAATACATACGATAATTGAAAAAGCTCTTCAGCAATCTCTTCTAATAGACCATACTTTGGATACAATATCTGAGATCTGGACACAGGTCCAAAATTTTTTATGCGTCTCTGTAAATGAACAACAAATGTGATGCAAATCATACTTAACTGCAAGCATATTGTAGTAAATTTCAGTATTTATCATTGTATTGATTAATATCAGTATATTAATTTCATCATATTTGAAATAATGCAACGCAATTAAAATACGCTGGGAATATTTTTTCCCAGTAGACTATTATATTACCGAACAATTTTCTGTGATCTTGTAAATGAATGTTAAATCTTTTCACCCCATTTTCTGCAGAAATCCTGTTTTAGTACACTTCAGAAACTGATGTCAATTTCAATATTATTAAATAACACTATTAAAATACGCTGCAAATGGTTTTTCTTCACAGACCATGATATATTGAAATACACTGCTCAAAACAATTAAAGGATATTTGAAGTTTTATATAAAATAAAGATATAAACGAAACTTTTTTTGCCGAAAATAGAAGAAGAGAATCACAAATGCAAATTTTTCTGGTTTTCAAACTGTGGAGTTTGCAAATTTTGAGTTCGACGTCAAAAGCGTCGCTTCAGCGGCAGCGAATGAAATTTGACTTTCAACTGGATAAAAGAGAATGAAGAAAAGGATGATGTAGTAGTGTTTCATATAAGTAGGTTTCAGTGATTGCTTTGTTTCGGTGAGTACGATGTCTCAGCGAAGTCATTTGACAGATTCAGAAGCTTAGAGAATTGTTGGTAGGTTAGAAGGGGGCCAAACTCAAGCCGAAGTAGCGCAAGCCATTGGAGTGTCACAAAGTGTCATTTCCAGGATCTGGAACCGTTTTTTGGAGTGTGGATGTGCAGGCCGAAGACTAGGGCAAGGTCTTAGACGGGCAACAACGCCCAATGAAGATCGGTATTTAGCGTTAACAGCTCAGAGACACCGAAACATGAACGCTACTCTTCACCAACAACACCTTCGCTCGGCTACAGGCACCACGATTTCAACTCAGACTGTCCGAAACTGGCTCCATGCTGTAGGTCTGCATGCTCGCCGACCGATGGTATGTGTTAGATTAACATCAAGGCATCGTCGCGACCGCAGGGAGTGGGCAACCGAGCATGTCAACTGGAGGAGAAATGAATGGAGCAATATTCTGTTTTCTGACGAGTCCCGTTTTTCTGTGCATCCGGTTAATAGGCGTATTTTCATCTGGAGGGACCGTGGCAGTAGAAATAATCCTGCGTTCGTGCACGAAAGTGTCAGATTTGGCGGTGGAGGAGTGTTGGTGTATGGTGGCATCTCCATTGACGGGCGCACTGACCTCTACATCATTCGAGATGGAGCTCTGACTCGTCGCCGATATAGGGATGAGATCCTCAGACCTATTGTAGTCCCTTACGCTGCAGCAATCGGAGATAACTTCATTTTATTGGACGATAACTGCAGGCCACATCGTGCAAACCTGGTGGAGGATTTCCTTTTCGAGGAAGGAATCGTTCGAATGGAATGGCCAGCGTATTCTCCAGACATAAATCCAATCGAGCATGTTTGGGACGCTCTAGGAAGACGAGTTTCTGGCCGCCAACAACCCCCACAATCTCTCCAAGAACTGGAAAGAGCTCTTCTGGAAGAGTGGGGCAGAATACCCCAACTCGTCATTAATAGCCTCATTGAGTCCATGCCTCAAAGGTGTTCAACGTTGCTGGCCGCCCTTGGAAACCATACCCCCTACTGAAAATGATTGTCTTTGAAGAAAACACCTTTTCTTATTCTTTTTTTCTCATATGCACAAATTGTGTTTTTTTCCTTTTGTACACAAATGCGCAATAAAATGCATTTTTTCTGCGACACACGTGTAATTTATTCTCATATAACCTACTCTGTCTTTCGACCATGTATCAATCAGCTAAAAAGTTTCCCAGATACAGAATCCACCTAAAACTGCAATATCCTTTAATTGTTTTGAGCAGTGTACTTTTTAGCTGCCTGTACGCACACTATAAGTACTATACTTAACATATTCGATAGTAACCATGTTTCTGTGAACCTTAAAAATGCATGTAAATTTCATTACATTTAAAATTATGTAACATTATCAAAATACACCACAAATGATTTTTTCGCCGTAGACCATAATATAAAGTCTCCTTTTGAGTGCTCCTGTGATTCAGTTATAATTGCTACCTGGTTCATTTTCAACGCTGCACATGCTATGGCAAATCTCAATAACGTATGTTATTTTCGCATGAATCCCACTATATTTACTCAAGTTGAAACACGGACAAACAGACGGAAAACCCAAGGCACTCGGCATCCGGTATACAGACAGGTTGAAGTCGTAAACACTTTTAGACCATGTTAAAAAGTGTAAAAGAAAAAAAAAAGAGTAGTTTCCGTAAAACGAAAAAAAAAAAAACAGAGTTTTTGAAAATTTGAATACTTATACTTTGTTTCAGATATGACGTTACATTGATATTTTTAAAATTCTTAATGGAAAGTATTCCTGTGGCGTCACAGTTGGTAAAAAGTTGAATTTTATAGCCTCGAACCGAAAGAAAGAAAAAGGTTCATTTTTATTACGGATTAACATCTGGAAAAACTACTAAAATATTTATATTCTTGTAAGTGTGAAGTTATATTCTTGTGAAGTCTTCTAAGTGTAAAAGAAATTTTATATAATCGTCTGCGTGATATAAGAAGAAAAACAGTATTCCTCTGACGTCACAATTGGTAAAATCGCTGTTTTTAACCTCGAACCGAAAAACAGAATAGGGTCCATTTATTTATTTCATTTTGTTTTATCACGTGAAAATCTTTCAGTTGAAAATTAATCCTACAGAAGAGAAATAATTATTCCGTTTTTTTTACTTTTTGGCAACGAAAAAAGAAAGATGATTAAATATTATGGAAAATTTTTCAATTTATTCTGTATGAAAAATAGTGAAATGTTGAATTATTAAGAAAAATATTTGAATAAAATAAATAAAAATTAGCCTATGTTCATTTCAGACGAATAATCTATCAATATACAAAAATTGAAAGACATTAATCCATCCGTTTTGAAGCCAAGTTCATTCCAACTTTCACATTTATAATATACTAGCTGTTACCCGTGACGTCGTTCACGTAGCATTAAAATAAAGATAAACGCTTTAGTTAAACAAAACGTTTCATTAATAATAATTTAAAATATATATAACACATATCTTATAGGAGGCTATGCAGTAGTTTTTTTATGGGGGACTTAAAGAACTCGGTCAAATAAAATGGAAATGTGTTAGATAATATGAGCAATCGCGAAAATGAAATTGCAACCACTTATACTGTAGAACAACTGTAACGCACCCCAATTGTACACAAATCATGTTGTAGTGTATTTCAGAATTCCATATCAAAGAAAGAAAAATCATATGTTAAACCTAGGTAATAAAAAAAATCCAACATTTCCATAATACATAATTTCGCCGGCCCATTCTTTTCTTCAGCTGTGTATATGATCTATGTGTTTGTAAATATTCTAAATACAATGTTAAAATTTTGCTTAGTTAGAAAAAGTGTAACGAAGATTAAAATTCATCTTTAGCAATTTCTAATAATAGACAGAAACTTACTTGGATTCTTTTTTACAGTCCTGTATACTACGTGCAAATATTTATACGACCGCATATTTAGCTTAAATTATTCAAGCAAAAAACGCGATTAAAATTATTGAATTCATATTTCCGGGAATCGCTATTGCACAGGTGACCATATATCCAGTTTATTGTATAGTCCGATACATGATTTATTCAAATTCTACGAACATCTCTTTTTATACTAAATGTAGCTGAACTTCAGGATGCATTAGTTTTCCTTAAAATACATACGATAATTGCAAAAGCTCTTCAGCATTCTTTTCTAACAGACCATACTTTGGATACAATATCTGAGATCTGGACACAGGTAAAAAATCTTTTATGTGTCTGTGTAAATGAACAACAAATGTGATGCAAATCATACTTAACTGCAAGCATATTGTAGTAAATTTCAGTATTTATCATTGTATTGATTAATATCAGTATATTAATTTCATCATGTTTGAAATAGTGCAACGCAATTAAAATACGCTGAGAATATTTTTCCCCGTGGACTATTATATTACCGAACATTTTTCTGTGATCTTGTAAATGAATGTTAAATCTTTTCACAACATTTTCTATAGAAATCCTGTTTTAGTGCATTTCAGAAACTGATATCAATTTCAATATTATTAAAATAACCTTAATAAAATAACATTATTAAAATGCGCTGCAAATGGTTTTTCTTCACAGACCATTATATATTGAAATACTTTTGAGCTCCCTGTACGCACACTATAAGTACTACACTTAACATATTCAATGGTAACCATGTTCTTGTGAACCTTAAAAATGCATGTAAATTTCATTACATTTAAAATTATGTAACATTATCAAAATACACCAGAAATGATTTTTCCTCCTTAAACCATAATGTAAAGTCTCCTTATGAGTGCTCCTGTGATTCAGCTATAATTGCTACCTGGCGCATTTTCAATGCCGCACATGCTATGGCAAAACTCAATAACGTAAGTTATTTTCATATGAATCCTACTATATTTACTCAAGTTGAAACACGGACAAACAGACGGCAGACCCCAGGTACTCGGCATCCGGTATACAGACAGGCTGAAGTCGTAATCGTAAACACTTTTAAACCATGTTAGAAAGTGTCAAAATGAAGGTAGTTTCCGTAAAACGAAAAAAAAAAAAAAAAAAAAAAAAAAAAAACAGTGTTAGGAAAAATCTACTTCAAAACTGTGTTTTAGGTTGCATTTTTGTATAATTTGTACATATATGTTTTACATACCATAAAAATTTATAGAAATTTATTGTAAAAAAATATTCTTAAAAGTGACAACATATTTTTACTTTTTAAGAGCTAAAAAAAAGTGGAATTAATATCCATTTACAAACCTGTTTCCAGCACACTTCGAGCGCATTATGCGAAATTGAGATATTGACTGAGGGAATGTATTTTTTCACAATTACATTAAATCTTTAGATTTTAAGCCCGATAGTACATTTTTAAAGTGATTTTTATTTATATTTGAAGAATTGAACAATTTTAAGAATTAACACACAAAAATATATTTTTTTAATTATTAGTTGAGTTTTTCTTACTTTCTAAGAATGGTAAAAAGTATTTTTCATTGATCATTACGTTATTTACGATATGTATAAATTATTAACATTTTCTAATCATTTAATACTTAATCTTTAAAAAACTTATTTCATTTTAAAATTAAATATTTATACTAATCACGCTCAGACGATAAACTTAATTTTCTTTAAATAATAACTTTTGATATCATAATTCAATCTCATTTCATTACAACATCAGAGCATATTTATTTTATTTTTAATATGTGACGTCACAGTCGTCTCTTTTTAGCACTTACTCTAAATTACATTGTGTTATTAAAATGAAAACTTGAAAACTTATACTTTGTTTCAGATATGACGTTACATTGATAAGTTTAAAGTTCTTAATGGAAAGTAGTCCTGTGACGTCACAATTGGTAAAAAATTGAATTGTATAGCCTTGAACAGAAAGAAAGAAAAAGGTTTATTTTGATTACGGATTAATATCTGGAAAAACTACTAAAATATTTATTTTCTTGTAAAGTGTGAAGTTATATTCTTGTGAAGTCTTCTAAGTGTAAAAGAAATTTTACATAATAACAGTATTCCTCTGACGTCACAATTGGAAAATTTGCGGTTTTTAACCTCGAACCGAAAAACAGAATAGGGTCCATTTATTTAATTCATTTTGTTTTATCACGTGAAAATCTTTCAGTTGAAAATTAATTACAGAAGATAAATAATTATTCCGGTTTTTTTATTTTTTGGCAACGAAAAAAGAAAGATGATTAAATATTATGGAAAATTTTTCAATTTATTCTGTATGAAAAATAGTGAAATTTTGAATTATTAAGAAAAATATTTGAATAAAATAAATAAAAATTAGCCTATGTTCATTTCAAGCCAATAATCTATCTATATACAAAAATTCAAAGACATTAATCCATCCGTTTTGAAGCCAAGTTCATTCCAATTTTCGGACACACTTTCACATTTATAATATATATAAGATAAGATATAAGGATAAGTATCTGGTTAATTTGATTTTAATTAAACTTGTACAATATATTTAGATTCTTAATTTGTGTAGTTTAAAAAAATATATTAAATAAGTATCTGGGTAATTTAATTTTAATTAAACTTGTACTTAGTAAACTTGTACTATATTTATAGTGCTATACTATAAATATAGCATAGCACTGCCATGCTATGCTATATTTATATCCAGTGCAACCCCTTAATGTTAATTTAATACAGAATTTAACATTGAACGAGTTATTTACTAGACATTTTCCCCCGCAAGACTTTTTCAGAACATTTGCTTTTTATATTGCCTATTCATTTTGTTTACACTTGCTATAAACATAAAACAAAATCTACAATACAAATATTTGCAAGTTGAGTTTGGAAAAAAAGACTTAGATTTATTTCGATATCATTTAAGCGGAATGTAAGATCTAGGGTGTTTAAGTATCATATTGTTTGAATTTCATTTTTATTTTTTAAGGTTCACTTGGTTTAACTTATTTTTTTTCAAAAAATTAACATTAAATGTAGAAATAAATAAATCAATTACCTTAATATCTGCCCCTTCTCGGGCTTAAATAGTGTAGGAAATAAATTTTGTTTTTTTTAATTTATTCAGCAAATTATGTTTTTGTTTAATATTTAGATTCTCAATTTGTGTAGTTAAAAAAAATACATTTTTCTATATTTTTTTAATAAATAGTAGTTGTAATTAACTGAATTGAGAAAAGAATTATCACTGATAACAAAAAATGAAAAATATTTAACACAAATTAAATTGTTGAAAATCGTCTTTCACACTTTTACAAGAAGTTGAAATTGTTCTATATTATATAAATTTAAGTTAATCAAACATAAAAAAAATCAGTGATCTTCTTCCGTTGAAGGCAAAATGCCCAACATTTTGTAGCATAATCTCTCCAACTCTTTAACATCAAAAGTTTAGCCGAGAAAGCATGTTAGCCGAAGGCATGTTAGCCGAAAGCAACACACGGTAGCGCCGATTCTAATATTTTTACCCCTTCCATATAAGAAATTTTAGAAGTTTCAACTTCAATCGGATCATCAACAGGGTCGTTTTCGTATTGAACTACATCAGTCGAATAATCTAATTATATTCTCGTCAAATAATATTTCGAGATATAATGAGATTTTTATCAGACTCAAACAACTTTTATACACATTCTACACTGGTTTATTTGTATCCCTCAAGCTTTTTAAATGCTTGTACAAAACAGTTTGCAAATATCTCGGACATTATAGAGTTCCGGAGTAGGGGAAGAGATTGCACATTTGATCTTTAAAAACACATAAACTTAAATCTTCCGGGGAGACATCTCATTGTTCCTGAAGAAGGGGGGGGGGGTCCCGTCCTCCCCCTGGGTTACATCCTGAATTCAACATTTGTGAAGGTAAGTGAGTATCCATTTAGAACTGACATTCTCATTTCTGAATTTTGCTTCTTTTCCCTGATGTTGAGAGAAAAAGTCGGCATGTTAGAGGAGTTCCGGTTAAGAGTAAAGCTATTGTATATATGTTCAAAGTACAAGATAAAAACTAGTACAAATAAATTAAAAATATCGCTCCGAAGTGAATTAGAAGAATAAATAATTCAGTAATAATCAACACTAATGCATTAATACTCAAATAATTTCAAGCTTTTTACCAATTAAGTGATAGTGTGATTAGCTGAAGGAGTTGCAATTTTTAAAGAATGTGATTTCTTACGTACCTGCTACATAATATGTAAATAAATATCTGGGATTGTTTAAGTTATTCTAATTGTGATGGTCAGGAGAAAAATCCTATTATTACCTTGCGGATCAATAAAGAAATAATTTTATATTTAAAGGATGTCTTTATTTTAGAGATACATTAGACTTACAAGGGAACCAATTTTAGTATTGCTCGCACTTAGCAATGATCTTGGTGCATTTTAAATCCCTATTTTAGGAAGTTTGGGATTAATAAAAAAATCTCTGTCATATTTTTGGATATAGCAGCAGTATAACATTCTGAAAAGGCTATTTTCGAGGCCACTTATCGGAATATTAACATAGCTTTTTTTAAAAAGGAAAACATTTTAAAATAAATTATTGAAAATATTATAATTATAAATATTGAAAACAGTTTAAACATTTCTTTAAAAACCTATAAATTTGGTTTTAAAAAATTACGACATTGCATTTACATTTTTTGCGGAGGTAAAGTTGGTGTATTTTCAAAAATAGAGTTTACCGCAGCCCTAGCTGAATGTCATAGTACTAAAATAAGGCGAGCGAAAAATTTGTAGCGTCCCATTTGGCAACTTAACTCACTTTTGGTGTGAAGTAAACAAATAAAAATCCAATAATTAAAAAATTAAAGTATTAAAAATTATATAAAATATGATTTTAACAGAGAATGTTTATCAGTTCTCTAACTTTTATGTACAAGGCTACAAAATACACCAGGTCTCGATGCTAGGTGTGAGTAACACCAAAGATGGTTCTCTTGTTAATCCAAGCATTTGATAAAAGGAAATTTTATAAATATCTTCTATTATTTCAGCTAAAAGAATATAATAAAAAAGAATTCAGCTCACAATAGCAAAATGAACGATACGAAGAGAGATCATTATTAATACAGCTAACAGGAATAAGCCAGTTAAATATAAATTAAACATAAACTAAATTTTAAATGTTTTTATTTATAAATTTAAAAAAATTCTGGTTAATTGTAAGACAATTGGCAGAGAGATTAAATAAAAGAGCATCATAAATGCACTTTATGGAGCTGCAATATAATTTTACTGACAGCTATTATTCCTTTAAATGAAGTACCAGATCAGCTAATGTAACTTTTGCATTGAATAAAAAAATACCGATAATATTAAAATGAATAACAATATATTTTAAAATGGATGCTCTTCACTCAGTTCCAAAAAATAGAACCAAGACCTTTTTTTTTTCTTTTAATATAATAAAATCAAGTGGAGCAAATTGATATGTAAACTGGAGTATTTTCTATCGGATAAATGTTACTAATGTAAATACGAGGCAGTAGAGCCATAAATATTTTTACTGCTATAACTTTATAAATATTTAAAAGATTAGCAATTCGAAAAAAATTCATTAAAAGGTTAAAAAAAAAAAAAAAAAAAAAAAAAAAAAAAAAAAAAAACTAGTGAAATTTTCAACAAGAAAAGACTTTGAAACTTTTTGTTTCGAATTGATACAAATCGCAAATTTACTATATCTTGAGAAAGAAATGTGATAGACTGAATAACCCTACTTAATATTCAAATACAATAATATAAAATCACATTTTTAACAAATAATGTCTTATTTTTAATTTAAATAAATTATATCCAAAGGACTTACGAAAAATATTTTGCATCATTCACTTACATTATCATTCATAGAAAAGTCGGTCTAAAATGAAAAAGAAAAGAATTATAAAGTAAAAATTCGTTGTAACTTCAAGTTTCAAACACTGAAAATACTTGACAATTTTACTTAAGAATTTAACAAATGAATTTTCTCGATACCATTATCAAGCACTGGGAAAACTGTGTTTTTATATTGTAACTAACAGTATTCGATATTAAATACTGTAAATTACATCTACTGTAAACATCGTTTTAAAAATCTCAAGTATTTTTAAAGCTTATTCTTACTTACATTATCTTCACTTCCTTCAGAGGTTCCTACTTGTATAGAATATGCAATAAAACAAAGTATTGCGCCTATCCAGAGCAAAATTGCAAAGCCTCCAAAAAGCTGTTTACAGAATTTAATCCATTCTGGAACTTGTTTAGGAGGTGTTAATGCGTTTGGACCATCTCGCTTGTAAATTTCCTGAGCTTGCGTGGTAGTGAGACCCTGCAAAGAAATGATTTAATCTAAGAAAGTGTTTAAATTGTAAACATAATATAACAAAAATAACAAACTCACCTCTTCAAAAAAAGAAAGAATGATAGGGAGACAATAAAGAGAGAATGAAGAAAAATGTTATATTATTCTTTCAACAAGTCAGAAATTGCACATTATTAGCAAATATGGTGCCGTTCGTGCTATAACGAAGTTTTAAAAATATTCAGATCTTGGTGTAATAGTATACAATACTTCGGACACAGTATAATTGCCGAAATCTTACGTGTATCCCTGTAAATATTACCTGCTTTCTATTATATAAAAAGTAGCTTATACTAAATATCTGCAACGTAGGGGAGACTGGGGCAAAAAGGACTATGTTAACAATTTTTGTTGTTTATTAATTTACTTTTAAGTATAATAAAAATTAATTTTGCATGAACTGTTAGAACATTCCTTTGTAGTATGAAATGTATTACCATTTAATTTTTCATATGAAAAAAATAAAGGATAATTTTATTTTTTCATAACATTAACAAATCGTCATCTTGCTCCAGTACTGGGGCAAGATAACTTATGGATTGATGTTTTTATTTTTCTCAACTTGACTTGATGCCTTCTCCATACATGAAAATTCTGAAGTCAATAACGTTTCAATGCAAAATTTACTCTAATACTCAAAATTCTTGAAAACTTTAAAATTATCATTTTACCTTTTTTTTTAATATATGCTGTTGTGCACAATTAAATTAAATCGAAAATAAGCGGTCTTAACCTCCCTCAAAGACATGTGGTCATCACCGTTCTCTTCCATGAAGACAGGATTTCGGGAAATATCCTTTCTTCATTCATCGGACGCGGCATAAGTTTACAGTAAACTGACTTCTGTTAATCTTTCAAAAACGAAATTAAAAACTCAATTATATATTTTTGGAACTTTAATTTTTTTAATGATTACCAAAGATTTCCCCCATACGCGAATATAAAATTATTATTAAGTATTATCACTACAGTGCAGAACTATTTATCCAGAATGATTTCGATCTGATGCATTTCGGATAACTGTTTGGGCATCAAAGCCATCAAAGCTGTATCAAATCTATTTGTGCCATTGCTTCTTATTTGAAGTTTATTATCAGATTAATCAATTTAAAATAGGAATTAAATACAAGAAAGTTTAAACATTAATAAACGTATGAAAAACGACAACATATGAGGAATCTTTTGCAAATAAAAATTCTGTTTAAAAATCAAAATACTCTATATCTAAATGCTTCTGTCACAAATCTTCAATTTTGGCATCAACTATGTCATGCATGATGTAAGAGCATTGTTCGCGCTGGCTTTTGACCAACATTAGCAATTTGGCGAATAAGAAATAAAAAACAGTCGTCAAATGAAAAGAAATGTTAGCAAAATAGATTCTTCCGGAAAACTGAAAAATGTATCTTTATTGTATCTTTTTTTTTTTTTTTTTTTTTTTCGAATGTCTATTTTTTTTTCTTATAAAATAGAAATTCGACTAAATACATTATAACTGTCTCATCAATGCTTAAAAGTTTCAGACATTCTTTTAGCAGTCTAAATAAAAATTAAAAATATACCTATCATTGATTTATCATTGTGAAAATACAGGGTGGTCATAAAAAAATTTGCCGATATATATGCCTCTAGCGGTCAATCCGTTCAACCGATCGAGGTGAAATTTCAGATATAGCTGTTCAGAGGTATGAGCTCGAGATTCTGTGAACGGCAAAAAAATGGCGCTCACGGTTACGGTTATAGTTACAGAAACTCAAAATTTTCCAATGGCAACACCCATTTTTTTCATTGCAAAATGCTCAGTGCATGCGAAAACCCTAATGAGTGTTGGAACGGTATGGTTTTTGTAATAAACGGACGCGTTATGCTCGCACAAAATCAGCTCTACGAACAGCCTCCCCCCCCCCCCCCCAAAAAAAAAAAAAAAAAAAAAACGACCAAGGCGCACGAAGAAAATTTGAATATGACAGAGACAAAATACCAATCACGGAACATCGTTTGCCAAATAGTCAGCGTAGAAAACAGATAAAAAGTAGGGTGGGAATCTTAGTTCTTCAGTCGGAGCTCGCAAATGTCAACAAAATGACTTCGTTCGTAGTGAGTTGGTAAAACTATTATCAAAATGAGATGAATGCTGCGAAAACCTGGCGCGTTTACCGTTGAAACCATCGCCAAATACGTGGCCTATGCATTTCACAAGCTCTTTGTGATTTAGTAATGAAATTCGAAGAAATTGGCTGCACCTGTGATAGTCTGCGATCCGGACAACCAACTGTTCCTGAGGATACTGTTATGCAGGTGCATCACATAGTGACCAGAGGACACATGCAAACTACAAAAGGTGCATCTCGTGTATTTGATATACCAAAATCAATGGTCTTAAAGTTACTGCGCTCTGTAATCCGCATGTTTCTTTACCGGTACCAGCGCGCCCAGATGTTGGAAGTGAGAGACCATCAACAACATATAGACTTTGTTAATGAATTTCTTATCCAATATAATGGAAATAACGATCGACCTTTTCGCATATTATGAACGGAAGAGGCACATTTCACCTTAAGTGGTAACGTCAATGGCCCCCGCGATCCCCCGACCTCAGTCCTATGGATTTCAGGTTTTGGGGATATCTAAAATCTAGAGTGAACATGTGCAATCCGCAAACTTTCCCGGATTTGAAAGATTCTATCAAATGTGAGATTGCAAATATTCCTCAGGCGATGTAACGCTCGGCTGTATTGTCCACAGTCGCCACCATGCGATGTGTAATTGCCTGTGATGGCACCCATGCGGAAAATGTGTAATCAAAATAAAAGTTTTCTCCGATCTGTGTTGTAATCAGAGATTAGTGTTCTGACTCTGTGTCATATGCAAATTTACTCATTGCACCCCAATGGTATTTTTATGGGGGGGTGGGTGGGGATTCGCAGAACAGTTTTTTGTGCGTACATAACGTGTCCGTTTCTTGATATACACGTACGGTTCCAACCTTCTTTAGGGTTTTCTCATGCGCTGAAAAAAACGGGTGTTGCCATTGGAAAATTTCGAGTTTCTGTAACTATAACCGTAACCGTGAGCGCCACTTTGTTGCCGTTCAGAGAATCTCGAGATCATACCTCTGAATAGCTATATCTGAAATTTCCCATCGATCGGTTGAACGGACTAGCCGCTAGAGCTCCATATATCGGCAAAGTTTTTTTTTATGACCACGCTGTATATACTAAAAATTTCTAAGAGATTTTGACTGTTAACCGATAGAAAAAAAATTGAAGAATTTGGCAGACCAATGACTATTTTGCATTCAACTAACAGATACTACATAGATATGGTGATTAATTGACAATAGATAAATATATATTGCATAATCATTTCTGTCTTTGGCCATTGCTAAGCTGAATTGATGTTAAGTCAGTATCTCTATAAATAGAGCTGTAAAGGGTATGTAAAGGGCATGGTATGATTGAAAATGTAAAGTAACATCCAATCGTTGAGCAACTCTGATAAGAACCTTCACTGTATTGGCACACACATACCCACACAAAAAAGAACAGAAATTGAGTTATCGCAATTTAGCGAGTCTGATTGTTCTTTTACTCGCCAAATGAAGCATTTAATCGCAATTTGGAGCAAAGGCGAGCGGCAGCGAAAACCCTGGTTGTCAGGCATTAACAATGCACGTGTCATTCTGATACTGGAGACATTCTACAATCCAATTCATATAAAATATAATTCTGGATAAAGGATGTTTGTGGTTAACTGGTTTCCGGATAAACCTTACCTGTTGTATATTAGTCTGAAAGATTGAAAATGGATTCCTTTTAATAAAGTCAGAAAACGGTGGTGAAAATAGACTAATTATCGTATAAAAAGTTAAGAAACAATAAATCGTATGAAAAACTATTTTTAAAATATACCTGCTCCGTCTATTAGAAGCGAATTTGCAGGTCTCTGTGTGATACATTTCCTTTGACATCGCCAACAAACGTTGAACAGACACACAGGCATAATTTTTTTATTTATTAATATAGATTTTTATCACCTAATACAAGTCAAATGCACTTTAATCTGAAGAGAGTTTGGTATATTTAAAATGTACATATATATTTCACAATTAAATCAGCATCACTCAAATCTAAAAATAATTTTCGTACTTCTTCACGTTGTTATTTATTTTTATTTAAAATAATAATAACCTTTTTGTTAAAATACCTAATACAAAAAAAAAAAAAAAAAAAAAAAATCTCCTACATTGTTTTTATTGCATCTAAATTTAGAGGCAGGTCTGCATTTAACAGAAAAACTTTTTTTTTTTTTCAAAAAAATATCATATTATTTATCGATTAAAAATATATTTAGCATACATTGTAATCGGTCCGTATATAAAGGGTTTTTGTTAGGAAAAAAGAGGGAATGAGAGGGTGGTTAAAAATTGTTAGGAACTCTGTATATTTTTTATTTCTCACTATTTTATAGATTTAGAAGAGTTGCCTAATCTTTCCCTATTCTTTTTGTATACATTTATACACTGTAAAAAATCCGTTAATATACTCAAAATTTTCCGTAAAATTTTACGGAATAGTTTCATTTTTTTCAAAAAAAAAACAGTACAACTTCCGTTATTGACGTTTTGAGATTATAAATGCAATAAATTTTCCGTAAATTTTCTGAAAAAAGTATTCTAAGGCAAAAACCTCATGGCGCCATCTATATCTAGAATAGAAAAATATTATCGCGAGTTGTTTTATGAACAATTTGCTATAATAATTTTCTCTTTTTCATTCTGTTTTAATAATAGAAAGCTAACATATCTTTAAAATATTTAAAAAATTAAAAATAAATAAAAATATTTTTATCCTCTTGAAGTTTGAGATAGTTGAATAGGAAAGTCGGTTTATTTTCTGTATGATTTTTAAAAAATGTTTAACTCACTTATAGTATATTTCTTAAAAAGTACGTAGGATATTTAAAAAAAAAAAAAAAAAAAAAAAAAAAAAAAAAAAAAAAATCTGCTTTTAATTTTAATATATATATTTTTAATCTATTCACATTAAGAAATTAGCCCATAAAATTTAAAACATCTGAATTATGTTAACGCAATTATTATAATGTTGGCGATTAACTAAGTTATAAAAAACAATAAAAGAAATTTATTTTAACAACTATCTTTATTGAGTTTAAAATCGATCGTCATACAAATAATTTGTTAAAATAGATGTTTTTTAAAGAAAGTATGTTAATAACCTTTAAAAAATAAATAAATAAATAAATATGTAAATTATTACAATAAACTTTTAAAACTCTCCTTAAAACGAAAGAAACAAAACTCTTTAATGCATTCAACTCTTAATACATGTAATATTTTAAAGGCTAAAATTTATTTTTCATAGAGCTGAAATTAAAAACTAAATATTCGAAATTATGGAAATAAAATCTATTAATCATTTAGAACTGTATACTCAATAGAAAAATAATTCTCTACTAAAATAAATGCTGCGTTCAACATAAGACCTTTACTTTATAAAATGCATCCGAAATAAGTAAAGATATTTGTAAACGCGGTTCGTGTAATCTAATCGTGTAATCGGGTAATCGGGTCTAGCGTAATGGTATTACGCTTACTGCTTGCTGCCATAGGACAGATCCCTGATTCGATCTCCATCGAGGGTAAGTGTCATTTCTTCACTGCTGTTTGAATTAAATGAACTTGTTCTGTACCTGATATTAATGTGTCTATGTGAAGTGAAGAATAAAAACCATAAATATTAGTTTTTCCTTAAAAATTTCTTTTTTGCCTTTCAAGCGAAGATTTTTATATATGTAAATATGAAAAAAAACCCGGAAATATCTGGTGAAAAAACGGAAATATTTGTGGAATTTACGAAAAAGTTTTTCGTTAAAACACAGAAATGGAAGCAGGACGTTTCAGTCCCGCTATTTCGGTCCTGCCGTTTCGGTCCCGTTTGTTTCGGTTCCGAGACATTTCGGTCCCGAGACATTTCGATCCCGAGACATTTCGGTCCACTGCCATTTTGGTCTCAAGACATTTCAGTCCCAAGATATTTCGATCCCAAGACATTTCTGTACCTTGCCATTTCGGTCCCTTCTCCTGGAAGCTGAAATTTTGCGAAACATGACATAATCTTGTATTGAACATCGTAGAGTCTTTTAACTGAAGGTCATAAAATTGTAATATAATGTGATTATAAGTGCCGAAAACCACACACACGTATTACCACGCAAATTTCGTATGGAAAACCTAATCGTAATTGGTAATCTTAAGGGTAATTGGTAATCCTAATTCTCAAAACTTTTAGTAATTTTAATATAAAAATCAACTTAAGGTTTTATTAAATATATTTATTAATTAATAACATTATTAATATACATCACAAATTTTTCTCTAAAATAAACTTAATACATAATCTATTTTTTATTCAATGCATCATTATATTTTATAGTAGTTATAAACTGAAAATTATCATTTACCTGTTTATTTATTATATATTTAAAGTTACAGAAATTTAAAGCAAACAATATAATTAAAATTAAAACTAAAATAAGATTTTTTTTCTTTTTTTCTTAGAAAGTGGGAGCCGAAAGGTAATACAGAAATAAATAAATAAATAAACGATAAATAAAAAAAAAATTAGTTTTGCCAGTTAAAAACTGCAAATAAAATTATTTAAAATGATAATTACATTATTGCAGTAAATTAAAAAATAATTATCTTATTAGAATGAAGAAATCCCAGTTACAATAAAATTAGCTCACAAAAATTGTCGTTATGGGTTGAGAAGACTGTTTAAAAAAAGCAATAAATTATTATTATTATTATTATTAAACAAGTTGTAAATTGCCCGTGAAGCGTAACAAATGAGGTGCGTTCGTACGATAATGAAATTTTAAATATATTCAGATCTTGCTGTTATAATAGATTGTATTTCGGATAAAGTATAGTGGTCGATTTTTTTTTTTTTTTTTTTTTTTTTTTTTTTTTTTTTTTGAGTTACTGTAAATATAGAGGAAGTAACTTTATTACACCTCAGCAACGTATATCATATGATATACTATATGCTTTCTTTTATACAGGAAATAAATTGTAGTATTCTTCAGCAACGTATATCATTCTCATAAAATGTTAAATAGTCAATTACAATTAAAACGCGCAACAAAAAATCTCCCTATACCATCATGTAATGGAATACTTCTATGTGGCCTTGTAAATCAATAAAAAAAGTTTTTTGCACAACAGATTGTGCAAAATGCATATTATAATATGTATTTCAGAGATGCATAACAATTTTTTTTGTGTTCGAATGAGTGTAACACCATTAAAATGCATTTGAAACTTTTTTTTCCCCCATTGACCGTAATGTAACGGAATACTTTTGATTATCCCTGTAATTGATCTATGCATCCGATTTTCATAAAATATGAAATGACTCCACAAAACTATGCAATAATCATACGTTTCAAATTTCAAACGATTAAAATGCATTTCAAACTTTTTTCCCCATTTCGTAATGTAACGGAATACTTTTGATTGTCCCTGTAATTGATCTATTCATCCGATTTCCATAAAATTTGAAATGACTCGACAAAATTACATAATAATAATATACTTTGAATTTCAAACGATTCGGTTGGGTAGTTTTTGCATTGTTATATACGGACAGACAGACGGACGGACTGAGCGACAACTGTAGGTGCTACGTATTTACATAATTACGAACGCACCTAAAAAGTACTAGAGGTAAATTTCTGAGAACAAAAATTTTTCATAGTACGCCTAGTTCCAAAATCACTATTGCTTTCTCAATGTTTATGGGCAAATAGATATATAGATTTTTAACGTATGAAAACAAATTTAAAAGATACAAATTTGTATTATAAAAATAATAAGAAAAAAAATTGCTCTTCAATAAATATACCTCATTTCTGAATTATTAAAGGAGAGGGTGTAGAAGGGTGATTTCTGGAAATACATATATATTATAACTTATAAGTGCCTAATTAAATTATTAAAGACATTTATTATTAAACTAACTGGAAGAAGAAAAAAAATTAAGCACAATTTTTTATTACGTAATTAATAATCATTTAAAAGTTCTAAAATGATGGACGTAAGCAACAAATATATATATATATATATACATATATATTTATGGCAGTTTATAGTAGTATGTACAAAATACTAATAATAAATAATAAAACTTAAAATATGTATTCTATTAAATAATACTAATAATAAAAACAAAAGACAATGTCCCCTAAAATTATATCACATTGTTTAATAAAGCAAAAAAATTTTAGCTATCTGTGATTTCATTACCGCAAATTTTAAAAGTTTAAATTTATCGGACTTTTAGCTTTTTATAAAATTTGGGTAGAAGGAGGGGGAGAATAAAATAAATTTTAAAAGGCCCGAATAATGATGAACTTATACCGTTTGACAGGCCCACAATTAGAATCTGAGTTATAAGATGGCGAGCAAAGAAATAGCAAGGGACCAAAGAGACTAAGGGCCAAAATTACAAGGGACCAAAATGTCTCGGGACCGAAATGTCGTGTATCCCACGGAAATAGTACTGGCATCTAGATTACCAGTATAATTTCCGTATTTTAACGGAAAGTTTTTTTAGAGTGTACATTGTAACTTCAGTATTATAGATTTTTAATGACACATTTTACTTTTACAAATGTATTCTAAATGCAATTATATGAGACTAAAACAGTAAACAGTCAATATTCTGCTGACTTTTAAGTCTAATAAGTTAAAATTGAACGAGATAGGTTTTTAATGAAAATTATCCATTTAAACTACAGCACTGAGTACAAAAAATTTAGTATTGTTAATGAGCCACAAGCTGTATGAAAGTACGAGGAACTGACTATAACGGTCCAATTTATGCCATGACCGCGTTTCACTTTAAATGTGCCCAACTAAATAATCTTTCCCTTTTCTTAATATATAGAAGAATGAAAAAAAAAAAATTAACGCATGAATGTTTCTATAAAATTTTCCTTATTTCTACATCTTTTTTTATGTTTGTCAGGATCTGATAGCACCTGTGCTAAAGAATGTAATGTCTACTCTTTCTCTATTTGAATATCTAGTATTGTATGGTTGTGTACAGAATTTCCAAGGTGACATTACCTCTTCGTAGAAAGGGGAATTGCCAGCTAATTCTTTGCAGGTGGTGTGTTAGAGAAAAGAGATAGCTGAGAGGCATGTCCATCTGTCAGTGAAGTATGCGGATGATGACCAGATTAGCAGCATGTCACTAAGCAAGAAAAGAATGAGGGAAGGTGCCCAACGAGGAAGCTCCAGAGGGGGTTGGCATTTGTGTGACCCCATGAGTTGAGAGGGCAAGTTTGTGTCAGATCATTCATTCCGTACCTAGGTGTCGTACCTAGAGGTTGCTCTGTGTGGAAGAGCGTAAAGTGTGCGTTTTCTGGTGCGCAAAGGACACAGACGTCCTGGTGTTTAGTGCTCTGGGCTAAGAAGTGCAGGCCCAGTATACTTGTGTTGGGAGACTCAAGGTTGAGCTCCAAAAAAGTGAATTTAACGTGTATTGAGTGTGAGGTGGAAAGTGTAATTGGAATAGTACACAACCAATCTTTACGGTATCTAATTTAATGTTGAACCGGATCACCTATATCCGAGTTGTAGTTGTATATATTTGTAAATAGCGTATTTTGTGTGTACATATATTCTTAATAAACTGATAATTCAGTTACTAGCGTAAGTCTTCATTTACACCAATCTCACAGTGGGTGACCGATATCACCTGGTAATATCGGTGGTGGCAGCTATATCTACCACGGACATTCTTTAAAGTTGTGTGGACTGAGAGGAACGTCCGACAAATTGTTGGCAGCGTCGGGATAGAATCGCCTGAAACCAGTGACCAGCGAGCCGTGTTGCAGTCTGTTAATGCCGGAGTATCCAGTGGAATTCTTGTGTGGTCGTGCCATATCGTCGAAGGTGTGTAAAGTGTCGTTCCGTATCGTCGAGTATGTGCTAAAGTATCGTGTCGGGTCGTCGACTGTATGCTAAAGTGTCGTGCCGTATCGTCGAATGTGTCCTAAAGTATCGTGCCGGGTCGTCGACTGTATGCTAAAGTGTCGTGCCGTATCGTCGAATGTGTCCTAAAGTATCGTGCCATATCGTCTAGTGTGGACTAAAGTGTTGTGCGTATCTTTATTAGAAAGAACTAAACTGAACTGTTGTGCCATATTACCGCTACATCGTGGAACTACCTGTGATTAGAAAAGTACCCCAGCAAAGAAAGTATAAGGTAAGGTGTTTTGATCATATCTTTCTGCTGACATCTCGAACCAAAATTTGTTGTTGTATAATTAATAGTAATTTAAGTAAATTGTCTATATCATTTATGTGTTTTATCAATACTCCCTACCTATAAAGTGTTAATAACCATATTGGCTATTGTTTTAAGGAAAGGTCATAATAACTTGAGCTAGTATTGATTGTCTATATTTTTTTTTTTTACTAATTGTGTTAATATAGTTGGAAGGAATAATTAACTTTATTTAAATTTAAATTATTGTTAAAGTAATATTTAAATGAAGCAACATTTTTTAAGTTTGAAGAGTGTATAATAACATTTACTTAGGATTTTAATTGGCCAGTAGTAGAAAAAAAAAAAAAAAAAAAAAAAAAAGAGGCTCAAGAGAGAGCTATAGTGGAAAAAAAAAGGCCCAAAAGAGAGCCATAGTGAAAAAAAGGCCCAAAAGAGGGCTATAGAGAAAAAAAAAAAGGCTCAAAAGAGAGCCGTAGTGAGGAAAAATAAAAGTGAAGATTTTCAGTATATTTGTTTTAAGTGTGAGAACCAGTACTAAATTTGGAAATTTGTTATTGAGGATAATTGTACAAATTTATATATGCATGTTTTACAATTTTTCTTTTCGTGGATTTTTTGATTGACATCAATACTTCTATCCAATTGCTACGTATCAGTATTATTTTATAAATTGTATGTTGTTATCTAAGTGTATAAATTGAAATCTGTATTGCATAGTAATCAAATCGAATTGTTGTTTTACCTTTTGTTTTATTGGAAGTAAATTGTGTGATATCAATGGTTGAGAAAAATTAGAGTATTAAGTAGTTTAATTAGAAATGAAATGTATTGATTATCTGAAGGGTATTAATTAGTATAATAAGTGGAGAAATATCTGTACTAAGTTAGAAAATTAGGAAATATTAATTGGGTAGGTTTAACTATCCTTGTAGGGTGGTAATAACAATCGGTGAAGGTATGGCTTTCTTATTGAAACTAAAAAAGTTGATCTTCAGGTGATAGCTGAAGAATTAGGTATTGAATTCGCGGACGATGATACCAGAATTCAGCTGAAGAAAAAGATAATGGACAGTGATGAGTATGACGAGGGGGTTATTAAGGAATTATCTGACGCTATTGTTGCAGAACGATTAGAACACGAAAAATTAGAACGTGAAAAGTTAGAAAAACTGGAAAGGTTAGAGCGTGAAGAAAAACAGGAAAAATTAGAACGCGAAAAGTTAGAACTCGAAAAGTTAGAAAAACAGGAAAAATTAGAACGTGAAAAGTTAGAAAAGCAGGAAAAGTTAGAAATGGAAAAATTAAGAATGGAACATGAATTAGAAATGGAGAAACTAAGGGTGCAAGGATCGGCAAATAATTTTAATGGGTCTAAAGAATCTAATAATGAAAGTAATATAGAAAAATTGATCAAAAGCGCAAAAACACTATCTATCAAAGTACCAGAAGGGACTGAGGGATGGAATTTATTTTTCAACAGTTTAGAAAGGGCATTCAAAACTAAAAATGTACCGGAAAACCAGCAGGCCGAAATTCTACTAAATATGTTAGGAGATAAGGCGGATAATTTGTTAATTTATACGACTACGGAACAAATGGAGAATTATGAGGAATTAAAGGAGTTAGTTCTAAGGGAACATGAGCCGACACCGAAGGCGTGTTTGGAAAATTTTAAGAAGGCTAAGAGAAACCAGAACGAAACTCATGTATTATTTGTATCGCGTTTAATAGCGACGTGGGAAAATTATTGTAAGATTAGAGGTGTTGACTCTTAAGAAAAGGTCAATCAGTTAATAGTTACTGATAAATTAGTAAGTACGTTAGATGAGGATACCGCGTCATATATTGGGTTAACTCATCAAGGTAAATGGTTAGAAGCTTCTAAAATTGCTAGAGAATGTGACCATTATTTTGACCATAAAAATAAGTCGTATGCGGTTACGTATAAAAGTTTTAAAGGTAAAGATAGACACGTAAACAATGAAAAAATGAGACCGAGGGAGGATAGCAAAGTTAATGGTAATTGGAGGAAAAACGGGAGTAATGAGACTAGTTCTTTTTCGGATAGGAAAATAGTTTTTAAGAAACCTAGTAATGCTTCAGCGCCTAAATGCTTTAAATGTGGTTTGAGAGGTCATTACCAACGTTTTTGTAATAAAGTGGGTAATGAAGGAAATAATGGTAATGAAGGGCGAGATTCGAAAGCGGGTGTGCATAAGATTGTGGTAAAAGAAAGCAAAGAGTTATCTAATGGAGCTATTGTGGCGAGAATATCGGCAAAGGCCAAACAGAGAACTAACGATATTGGTGAGAAATTAAATAAACTTGAGAAAATTGAAGTTAGTGTAAATGGGCAAAAAGCAAAGGGATTGGTTGATTCTGGATGTGAAATTAGTGTTGTTCATAAAGATTTGGTACCGGAAGAGAAATTAAAAGGAGCGGGTAGTATTTATTTACAAGGGTTATTCGGCGAAGCAGTTAAATCGCCGTTGGTTAAACTACCGTTAGCTATTCCGCAATTCGGACAAACTAATATAATTCATCAGGAAGTACTTTGCGCAGTGACTGATAATATTAATGAGCAAGTGATTTTACATCCCGAAGTGATTAACGAGCTATCAGGTGTCAACCGCGAGGAGCCATTGCTAGAGGCCCAAGAATTAGAAAGTTCAGAAATTGTTATTGATAATTCGAGTGAAAAGGAAGATATGAGTAACGATAATTGTAATGTTTACGCGATAGAAGCGAGGTCGCAAAATGTACAAAGTCAGAATCCAGAAAAAACGGAAGTGGAGAAAGATAATAAAGCTATTGTTAGCAATTCCGATATGTTTAAGGAATCCCAATTAGAATGTAAAGAGTTAGAGAAAGCTTGGGAATTAGCTAAAATGGATAAGGGGGATTATTATATTGTAAATGGCTTATTATATCATAAAGAGAAATTGTTAGGCGAAACTATAGCGCAATTAGTAGTGCCCAAAGTAAGGAGAGAAGAAATCCTAAAATTAGCGCATAGTTCGGTATTTGGAGCGCATCATGCAGCTAAGAAAACTTTACAGAGAATCAGGTATTCATTTTATTGGGAGGGGATGGCGAAAGAAACTAAAAAATTTTGTGAGTCATGTTTAGAGTGCCAATTGACTAGAGGGGTTAAAGTAAATGATAGAACTCCTATTTCCCCAGTGTCGCGGCCGGAACTCCCATTTCAGGTAGTTAATGTTGATTTAATTGGGCCTATTGATCCTAAAAGTTCCCAAGGGCATCAGTATATTGTTACGAATTTTGTAAATAGTTAGTGTTTGTACTGTAAAATAATGTAAATAATCTTATTAAGCTCCATTCCTTTACTTATATTAGTTTTTGTTACATTGTCTCTGTTATCAAGCAAACTTGTCCATTATTTTCAGTGTATGTCTACGGTAGATTGGCGAAATAATGAAGATATCGCCAAGTTGGCGTCACTTTTGGCGACTAATTTTGGTCGCCAAATTTGGCGATATATCGCCAAGTTGGCGACAAACTTGGCGATTGTTGGCGATGGTAACCCTTCCCTCTTAATGGTAACCCCCCTTAGATATACTGATACATTGTTTGTTGTTCCGTGGTTTTCCAGGTTTTTCTAGAAATTTCTAGCACATGCTACGAGACTATATATAAGAAGAGAAGCGATGCGAGCTGTTGTTATTATTTACCAGTCAGTCATTGAGTGAGCTACTAGAGATTGTCCAAGCAAGTTTGCTTGATGTATTGAGTTTTATCTACGTTATTTTGAATGTGATATAGTGTTGAGACATTGTATAAAGAGTCTCTGCGACCTATATTTGTACTTGTTCGATAGATTTAAACAGTTATTTGGGAATATCTTGTAATATTTGTGAGTTTCGAAGACTCTGTTGTTCTGAAGATCTGTAAATAAATTATTTTCTACTTTTCTAAGAGCAAGAGTTTGAAGTTGTCTAACCATAAGATCAAAAGAAACCAATATACGCTACAACATTTGGTGTCAGGAGTCGGGATCTTATGGCGAAAACAAGAACAATGGACGGTCAACTGAAAGAACTGTTAGAAGCTATTAATGGAATAAAGGCAGAATTGACGAAAGGCCAAGAAGAGTTGGCGGTAAAGATGAATAAAGGCCAAGAAGAGTTGGCGGAAAAAATGAATAAAAACAAAGAAAGAATGGAACAGTTGACAAATAAAATTGATAAAGGCCAAGAAGAGTTGGCAGAAAAAATGAATAAAGGCCAAGAAGAGTTGGCGGAAAAGATGAATAAAGGCCAAGAAGAGTTGGCGGAAAAGATGAATAAAGGCCAAGAAGAGTTGGCGAAAAAAATGAATAAAAACGAAGAAAGAATGGAACAGTTGACAAATAAAATTGACAAATGCCAAGAAGATGTGACTGAAAAGATTAATAAAGGCCAAGAAGAAATGAAGAAAACTTTAGAAGAAAAGTTCTCATCGGTAGAGAGAAGAATAGGCTCGGTAGAAGAGAAAATGGCGGAAGTAGAAGAGAAAATTCAGAATGAAGTTTGTAACTTTGAAGAGAAAATCAGTAACGTTGAAGAGAAAATCAGTAACGTTGAAGAGAAAATACTAGGTGAAGTAGATGAAAAGCTAAATAAAAAAGTACAAGATCTTGAGAAGAAACTTTCAGCGTCTAGTGGTAATTATGAAGAATTTAGGAATCCGCCTGCTTCTCCCGTGCACATTAAGCTGTCGACATACGATGGAAAGAGTTCCTGGCAAGTTTACAAGACCCAATTCACTATTGTAGCTGAAGCGAACAAATGGAGTGACGAGGTGAAAGCTTGTCAACTGGCAGCATCTTTAAGAGGAGAAGCCGCCGACGTGCTGCAAACATTGCCCGATATGACGCAACTCAATTTTGAGACTCTAAGTTGTGCACTTGAAATGAGATTCGGCGAAAAATTCTTCAAGGATTATACGAGAATACAAATGAAGAGCCGCCATCAAAAATCGAGTGAAACCCTTCAAGAGTTTGCCTCGGAAATTGAACGACTTGCAAATTTAGCATTCAGTGACTGTCCAACAAATGTACGGGAAATGCTCTCACTGCAATATTTTGTAGACGGAATAAAAGATCCAGAATTGCAAAGAGCGGTACGAATGGCAGATGTACAGGATTTAAAGGCTGCACTACTATATGCCTTAAAGTTGGAAGCAGCTACACAAGCCAGCCGAAGAGATCGTCATTCAGTCCGAGGGGCAACGGTGAACAAAAGCTCAGACAATGAAATCGACATCTTGAAAGAAATTAGGAAAATAAATCAAGAGCTTGAAGCTTTGAAATACGGAAGAATAAGCTCAAGAAGACAGAATCTCACGTGCTGGGGATGCGGTGATACAGGACATCTCCGAAGAAATTGCCCCAAAATCCACGAACGTGAGATAAATTCAAACAGTCAGCAGGGAAACTAAATTTTGGCCATCTCGCGGGGCGGAGGTTGCCAGAGAATGAAAAGCCCCACCTGAAGATCCTCCAGATATCAAAAATGAGCGGCGGTGATAACGAATTATATGTGATAGGCTTTATTAACGGAATTCAGTGCCGTATGATTGTCGATACAGGAGCCAATGTGACAATAATAAGAGAAGATTTGGCTCGAAAATTGAAATGTAAACTCATCTGGACTCCACCATGCGTTACCCTGCAAACTGTGACGGGCGACAAGATTGGCATATATGGAAAGGCCAATTTAACTATCAACTTTGGAGGAACGAAATATTACCATACGGCATATGTGGCTGACATAACAGATCCTTGCTTAATCGGACTAGATTTTCTGAAGAAGTTTGACTTCAGACTTGATTTCAAAAATAACAAAATGATCTCAAAATTTGAAGAAATAAGTCTTTTTGGATTAAATAACGAAATTGAATGTAAACAAATAGTAATAGCCAAAGAAGACATTAATCTAGATCCAAGAACAGAATTTTTAGTTCCAGCTGAAATTAAAAATGAAACTAATTACCGATTTGGCCATATAGATTATCCAGTAGACAATAGTACACAAGCAGGAGTATTGGTGGCTTCTTCTGTAGTAGACCTCTCGAAAAAGACCATTCCAGTCAGAATTGCTAACATCAGTGATAAGACGAGGACTATCAAGAAAGGAGAGGTGATAGCATCATGTGCTCCTGTGACGTGCGTAAGTCAAAATTCCTATCACTCTCAGAAATCTTCAGATAATTTAGTCAAGGATTTGTTACAAAATACGGACTTAGATCCAAACCAGAGAGATGCTGCTGAAAGTTTAATTAGAGAATTCCAAAGTTTATTTTCCCAAACATCTGAAGACTTTGGACGAACTAAAATGGCACAACACCGAATTGACACGGGAGATCACTCTCCTATTAAACAGCACCCTAGACGATTACCTTTTGCCAAGCAAGAAGAGGTGCAAAATTTAATTAAAGATATGGAAGAAAATGACGTCATCGAACCATCGACAAGTCCATGGGCGTCTCCCATTGTATTAGTAAGAAAGAAGGATGGTTCAACAAGATTTTGTGTAGACTACCGCCGACTGAATGACGTCACTAAAAAGGATAGTTACCCTCTACCAAGGATCGACGACACTCTCGACACACTTGCGGGCAACACTTGGTTCTCGACTCTGGATCTGAAGAGTGGTTACTGGCAGGTAGAGATCCATCCCGACGACCGCGAGAAGACTGCCTTCACAACGGGACAAGGATTATGGCAATTCAAGGTAATGCCTTTTGGTCTATGTAACGCACCTGCAACTTTCGAACGGCTTATGGAAACGGTTCTCCGGGGGCTGTCGTATGAAGCATGTCTTGTTTATTTAGATGACATCATAATCATAGGAAAATCTTTTGATGAACATCTGAACAACCTCAGGCGGGTGCTACAAAAATTAAAGGAAGCTAATTTGAAGTTAAGCCCTTCGAAGTGCAGTTTGTTTCGCAATGAAGTCGCCTACCTTGGACACATCATTTCGGCGGAAGGAGTTAGGACTGATCCGGAGAAGATATCGGCCGTGAAAAATTGGAGTCGTCCAGCAGATGTTCACCAGCTTCGAAGTTTTCTAGGATTATGCACCTATTACAGAAAATTCGTCAAAGGCTTCTCGATGATTGCAAGACCACTTCATAAATTAACAGAAGCCAATCAAAAATTTATGTGGACACAGGAATGTGACGCTGCTTTCGAAAAGCTTAAGGAGGCCTTGACATCCACTCCAATTCTGTCGTATCCTCAAATCGATAAACAGTTTATACTTGATACGGATGCAAGCAACGAAAGCATTGGCGCTGTACTGTCCCAGGAAATCGACGGCCAGGAGCGTGTTATCGCCTATTTCAGCAAGTGCTTGTTAAAGGCCGAGCGAAACTACTGCGTAACAAGAAAAGAGCTTCTTGCTGTAGTGAAAGCCATAGACCACTTTCATCACTATCTTTACGGTCGAAAGTTCCTGATCCGAACTGATCATGCTTCTCTAACTTGGCTATTGAATTTTAAGAACCCTGAAGGCCAGATAGCCAGGTGGATACAAAAGCTTCAAGAGTACGATATGGAGATACGCCATCGAAAAGGCTCATCACATGGAAATGCAGATGCTCTCTCAAGAAGACCCTGCTCAGAGAATTGTAGATACTGCGACCGGGTTGAGAAGAAATTTAATGTCAAAGGTCCTATAGTAAGACAAGTTACAACTGGGTCTACATCATCGCAAGATCCGTGGAGTGACGAGAGCCTGCGTAAAGATCAACTTGCTGATCCTGAAATTAAGCCAATTCTAGAGCTGAAAGAGGAGTCCAACAGGAAGCCCAGCTGGCAAGACATGGCCCATTATCATCCTACGACTAAACGTTATTGGGCTCTCTGGGATTCCTTACATTTGAAGAACGGCATCTTGTATCGAAAATGGGAGTCTGACGATGGAAAGACATGTAGATGGCAACTACTACTCCCTAAGTCGAGAATTTCTATAGTCCTTCAAGAACTGCATGGTAGTCCCACAGGAGGTCATTTTGGTGTAATGAAGACCCTGCAAAAGGTTCGAGAGCGTTTCTACTGGAATAATGTTCGCAGTGATGTAGAGAAGTGGTGTCGAACTTGTGACACCTGTGTAGCACGTAAAGGTCCAAAGAGGCGCACCCGTGGGCGACTGCAGCGTTATAATGTAGGAGCTCCTTTCGAACGAATTGCACTAGACATCCTGGGTCCTCTTCCTAGAACATCTGATGGCAATAAGTACATCCTCGTTGTCATGGACTACTTCACTAAGTGGCCTGAAGCCTACGCCATTCCTAATCAAGAGGCGGTAACAGTAGCAGACATACTAGTTCAACACTGGGTTTCCAGATACGGAGTTCCTCTTCAGATCCATTCCGATCAAGGAAGAAACTTTGATTCGGCTGTGTTTAAGGAAATGTGTGGACTACTCGGCATGGACAAAACTCGAACTACACCTCTACATCCGCAATCGGACGGCATGGTGGAGCGGTTCAATCGTACAATCTTAAATAGCCTCTCTCTCCTGGTGTCTAGAGACCAACAGGACTGGGACAAGAAATTACCGCTTTTCCTGCTTGCCTACAGGAGTGCCACTCATGAGGCCACTGGTTACTCCCCTTCTCAAATGCTCTTTGGTCGTGATCTTCGTCTGCCTGCTGATCTTTTGTTTGGTCGTCCTCCTGATGCTCCTTCATCGCCTGAGGAATATGTCGATGAACTCCAGGCACGGATTGAGGAGATTCATTGTCTAGCGAGGAACCGAATTGGACTGGCATCAGAAAAGATGAAGACACGGTACGACACAAAGGCAACTGGACATCAGTTCAACGAAGGTGACAAAGTTTGGTTGTGGAATCCGATACGTCGTAAGGGACTGTCGCCAAAACTACAAAGAAACTGGGACGGTCCTTACACAGTCGTCAACAGGCTGAATGACGTCGTCGTACGCATACGAAAATCGCCACACGCCAAACCCAAGGTCGTACACTATAACCGGCTAGCCCCTTATTTTGGCCAAAGTGATTAGAAATTCAAAACTAGAATTTTAGACCATGGTCATGAAAGTCACTTTTTGTAAATATGTAAATAGTAATTAGTTCTTATTTATGTAAATTTTATTATTATTGTTATTATTTATTTATTTATTTATTTGTTTATTTATTTTAAGTGTTCACCTCTAACTCAAGGATTGCACTGCCCGGGACGTGCAGTCTTTGAGGAGGGGGTAGTGTTACGAATTTTGTAAATAGTTAGTGTTTGTACTGTAAAATAATGTAAATAATCTTATTAAGCTCCATTCCTTTACTTATATTAGTTTTTGTTACATTGTCTCTGTTATCAAGCAAACTTGTCCATTATTTTCAGTGTATGTCTACGGTAGATTGGCGAAATAATGAAGATATCGCCAAGTTGGCGTCACTTTTGGCGACTAATTTTGGTCGCCAAATTTGGCGATATATCGCCAAGTTGGCGACAAACTTGGCGATTGTTGGCGATGGTAACCCTTCCCTCTTAATGGTAACCCCCCTTAGATATACTGATACATTGTTTGTTGTTCCGTGGTTTTCCAGGTTTTTCTAGAAATTTCTAGCACATGCTACGAGACTATATATAAGAAGAGAAGCGATGCGAGCTGTTGTTATTATTTACCAGTCAGTCATTGAGTGAGCTACTAGAGATTGTCCAAGCAAGTTTGCTTGATGTATTGAGTTTTATCTACGTTATTTTGAATGTGATATAGTGTTGAGACATTGTATAAAGAGTCTCTGCGACCTATATTTGTACTTGTTCGATAGATTTAAACAGTTATTTGGGAATATCTTGTAATATTTGTGAGTTTCGAAGACTCTGTTGTTCTGAAGATCTGTAAATAAATTATTTTCTACTTTTCTAAGAGCAAGAGTTTGAAGTTGTCTAACCATAAGATCAAAAGAACCCAATATACGCTACAACAATATATTAACTTTAATTGATCAACATACCAGGTGGGCGGATGCGATCCCTTTAAAAAGTTTAACTGCTAAAACCGCGTGTGATGCGTTACTTCAAATATTTATGAGGACAGGAATTCCAAGTATAATTGCCTGTGATAACGGAACCAATTTCACTGCCGACTTAACGAAAGAATTTGAGAAAAGGTTAGGTGCTAGTCCAAGATTTTCGACCCCACAGTATCCACAGTCTAACGGGCTCGTGGAACGATTTAATCAGACCCTTAAACGTATGTTACATCATACTATTAGAGAAGAAGGAAAAAAGTGGCATGAACAAATACCATTTGTATTATGGGCGTATAGGGAAGTCCCAAATTCTACGACGGGAATCGCACCTTTCCAGTTATTATATGGTAGAGCGCCGGAGGGTCCTTTATCGATTCTCAAGTCATCCTGGGCAGGAGAAAATAAGGGGGCGCAGTTAGATACTACGCCGATTCAGGAGTATTTGAATAAACTTAGAGGACGTTTAGAAAGAGCAGCAAATGAGGCAAAATTATCGTCTGAGGTGCAGCAAAATAGAATGGGATATCATTATAACTTAAGGTCAAAAGATAAAACGTTTGAAGTAGGCGATAAAGTAATATTGTTAATCCCCGATTCAACTAATAAACTATATTCTAGGTGGCAAGGGCCGGCAACCATAGTCGAAAAACGAAACCAGCATTCTTATGTAGTTGAGTTAGCCGACGGGAGTAGGAAGCATGTGCACCAAAATAAAATACGAGAATTTATTGCTAAATGTAATATAGTTAATATTGTTTTTGAGGGTGATGAGGAATTTGGAGAAGTTGGGGAAATTCCTATTTTGAACCGGGATCGGGAAGTAGAACGAGATATAGAGAGGTTCGAAATGAAAGGGTTATCTAACAATCAAGTTAAAGATATAAAGACTATTTTGAGGGAGAATAAAGAGATGTTTATGGGTCCTGTACGACCAGCTGATGTAGGGGAGCATCGTATTGATCTTAAACCGGGGGTGGAAAGGAAAAAGCCAAAGATATATAGTGTGCCGGTAGCTTACAAAGAGGAAGTAGATAGGCAGATTCAGGAGTTATTAGAATTAAATCTAATCGAAGTGTCAAATGCTGAAATTAGTCATCCAATTGTTTGTGTGGCGAAAAAAGACGCAACTGTTAGGCTTTGTATAGACTATAGAGCTTTAAATTCGGTAACTCAGGTTCCAACCTTTCCGATGAAAGATTCTCAAGAAATCATGTATACCGCAGGGCGGCTAAGTATTTATCATCGATTGATTTATTGAGAGGTTATTGGCAGATTAAGATGGCTGAGGAGTGTAAACATTTGATAGCTTTTACAATGCATAATGGAACTTATCAGTATCGTACCATGCTTTTTGGATTATCAGGGGCGGCTGCCACGTTTCAGAAAGATATGAATGAGGTTCTTCAAGGTCATCGGAGGTATGCGGAAGCATATATTGATGATCTCATCATTTTCTCCGACACCTGGGAAGAACATTGTGAGCATGTTAGGGCTGTCATTGAAGAACTTAAAAATAGAAATTTTACGATTAGATTGGATAAGTGCAAATTTGGAGAGAATTTAAGTTTTTAGGTCATGTAATTGGGGGTGGAACGCATGCACCTGATGAGGAAAAAATAGGAGCAATAAGGGATCTAAAGAGACCAAAAACTAAAAAAGAAGTCAGATGTGTTTTGGGATTAATGGGATTTTACCGATCTTATATTCCAAATTATGCCGAAATTGCTATACCTTTAACCGAATTGACTAAAGGGAAGGTTAAAAATGCTGTACCATGGGATGAAAGGGCAGAAAAAGCATTTAATACCCTTAAGGATGAGTTATGTAAGGTGACGAGTTTGGCTACACCTATCGTAGGCCGGGAATATCAGCTCCACGCAGATGCTTCCGACCTGGCGGTAGGATGTTGTCTTACTCAAAAAGATGAAAAGGGTCAGTATAAACCGATAGCTTTTGCCAGTCAGAAATTGTCAGGGGCTCAGCGTGCTTGGCCGAGTATAGAGAAAGAGGCTTGGAGTGTTCTCTTTGGGTTGCGAAAGTTTGAAAAATGGACCTATGGATCTCAAATTGAGATCATTACGGATCATAATCCATTAAAATTTCTCACCGAAACAACCCCAAGATCACTCAAACTCACTAGATGGGCTCTTGCCTTGCAACGCTGAAACCTGAGTATTTCTCATCGTCCAGGAGCCCAACATTTAAATGCTGACGCAATTTCTAGGCTATATAGAAAGAGCTGGGAAGAACAACCAGTTATTAGCCCATCAACATCAACGACCCAATAGTGGACAACCTTAAAGGGATGCCGTCACACATTTAATTTTTTTTTCTGTGTGTGTGTAAATATTTTTTGATTTTTTTTTTTTTGTTTATAATATTGTATTAACATGTGTATTGTTTAGGTAATATTAATATTAGTAAAGGTTCAGTAGAGATGTCAGTAGATAGTGTTCAGACACCTGGAAATACCTATGTAATAAGCTTAATGAAGAAGTCTGTCAAGAGACTATTGAACTCTTATGCGATATTACTATATGTTTGGGGAAAATTAGCCCCTAAAAGGCATATTTTCCGCTAAGGTGGGGGGTGTCAGGATCTGATAGCACCTGTGCTAAAGAATGTAATGTCTACTCTTTCTCTATTTGAATATCTAGTATTGTATGGTTGTGTACAGAATTTCCAAGGTGACATTCCCTCTTCGTGGAAAGGGGAATTGCCAGCTAATTCTTTGCAGGTGGTGTGTTAGAGAAAAGAGATAGCTGAGAGGCATGTCCATCTGTCAGTGAAGTATGCGGATGATGACCAGATTAGCAGCATGTCACTAAGCAAGAAAAGAATGAGGGAAGGTGCCCAATGAGGAAGCTCCTGAGGGGGTTGGCATTTGTGTGACCCCATGAGTTGAGAGGGCAAGTTTGTGTCAGATCATTCATTCCCTACCTAGGTGTCGTACCTAGAGGTTGCTCTGTGTGGAAGAGCGTAAAGTGTGCGTTTTCTAGTGCGCAAAGGACACAGACGTCCTGGTGTTTAGTGCTCTGGGCTAAGAAGTGCAGGCCCAGTATACTTGTGTTGGGAGACTCAAGGTTGAGCTCCAAAAAAGTGAATTTAACGTGTATTGAGTGTGAGGTGGAAAGTGTAATTGGAATAGTACACAACCAATCTTTACGGTATCTAATTTAATGTTGAACCGGATCACTTATATCCGAGTTGTAGTTGTATATATTTGTAAATAGCGTATTTTGTGTGTACATATATTCTTAATAAACTGATAATTCAGTTACTAGCGTAAGTCTTCATTTACACCAATCTCACAGTGGGTGACCGATATCACCTGGTAATATCGGTGGTGGCAGCTATATCTACCACGGACATTCTTTAAAGTTGTGTGGACTGAGAGGAACGTCCGACAATATTGCTATAAGAAATATTCAATGCCTTTTCTACATTTATCTAAAATTTTACTTTTAATTAATATCAAATTAAAAATTTGCGATGAATTTAAATAAAATGTACAGTTTTCTTTTCAATAAAAAAAATATGTATCAGTGAAAATTGTAGAAACGTCGTCATATTTTAAAAAGAAAATCCTGTTCGAAAACCTCTACCTCATGTTACTTTAACCTCTTCACTACACATATGTGGATTTCTATGCTTCTACTAATACGAACTAAATTCTATTTTTTTTTTTTTTTTTTTTTTTTTTTTTTTTTTTTTTATTAGCATTTGATGCTATTTTTTTCAAACAAGCTAAAAATGTCGTGTCATCAGCCCTGAATTTTCTAGTCAACCGATTTTGATTATTATTTTTTTAAATGAAAGCTATTTATTTGTAGTTGTGCCCATTTTAGTTATTTTTTAATTTATTTCCTTTTTTATATTTTATTTTTAATTTTAAAAGCTTTTTCATGACATTTTTTCAAAATGGTGGCAACACAGTTTAGCTTTTCTCTCGATAATAAAAATTTATTTTCTAAAATGATTGCGTATAATTATGCACTAATTGAGTTAAAAAAATATATATTTACTTAGAAATAATATTAATAATGTAAATAAAATGACAGAAAATAATTTATGATAAAAATTAATGTCTAAATCAAAATAAGAAAAATTTCAAATGAGGAAAATTATGTCATTCAGCAACCAGATAAATGGGAATTACAATATTATTATGGATGCCTTTTTCATAAACATTTGAAGAGAAAATGACGTCACTATTTAAAACATCGTATTTTTACTCATAACGATATTAGGTACTTCTCTGTTATCCCGTCGACCAATTTCGCGAAATTATACAAATCGCCACATTAATAGCCAAATTATACATATTGACATAATTTTTATTTTAAATAACGAAAAAATAAATAATTAGTAGAATATTAATAAAAATATTAATAAAAAGTCGAAATAAAAATCACTTAATGACATTTTAAACACATAAATCGTAAATTATGTCATTGAATGTGACATTCACGATCATCCATTACTGGCATTTAATCTTATAGTTTGGCGATAATTTTTTTGGTCGATGGGATAACCTAGCTAGTAGTACCCAATATTACTTTTTTTTCTTTTTTTTTTAAATAAAGCTATTTTTCTGTGAGTGCATATAAAATAAAATTTCTGGATTTCGCCGGCACTCATATTACAATTTTAAGTGTAGATGTGCGAATATTTGAATGCAAAATTGTAACTGGCAAATTTGACATTTACTTTGTAAATATATTTATTATATACTGATTCAATAATGTAATTACTTTTGCTTTTTTTTAAACCAAATCGATCGGGTCTTTTAACCCTTTCAGGGGCAAGGTATTTCTGCTCCGAAAATGTTCAAATAATTGATTCACACCACAATTTAAGAACAGATTTATTTGAAAATAATCAAGAACTGTTTTTCGCGCATGTTATAAAATCGAAATTGTACTAAAATTTTACTGGTGTCAGTTCGAAATTGGAACAGTAATATTAAGTGTTTGCAGACTGCAAACACCGCCCCTGAAAGGGTTAAACATTTATTCGTCGAATTCGACGGGATTCCATTCGTTTTATTGTTAAATTGCATTTCCTTTTACTCAGAGTCTATAAAAAAGCGTTTAAACTAAAGAAAAAAAACCCGTTTTTGATGAATCTAGTCAATGAAGAAGTAGCACGTCAAATTGTATCTCTTTATTATTCCGCAATTCCAATGTCTCAGAGAGAAATTGCTATTCAATTGGGTATTTCACGCCGTTCTGTTTGCTATTATATTGATAATCAGAAGAAAAATGAAGTTAGTTCATTGCAATCTAAACGGGGTCGCCCTTCTAAAAAACTTCTATCGATTTTTTTTTTTTTCTAATCGGAGGCGAAACTGAATTCTGCAATGGTAGAATCTACATTCATCTTATTTTACAATTTGACTCTATATTTTAATAGTTGGTTTTTTGTGATTTAGAAGCAAACCAATAAATTGCAACATCTGTGTTGGTTTACTCATAAAACAAATATTGTTTTCATCTGAGTTTGCAAAATACACTTTCAAGACAGTTGGCCAAGAAATTGAGAAATGTTTTACACCCATTCAATTGAGAGGCTCGAAGTCTCAGCAATATTAGGCACTTTCATTCCCTGAACGTTTATCACAATATCGTGGATTGTTCCAATCAGTTCTGATGGCGTAACCTCAATTGAACGAACTGGATGTTCTTCATCAAAAATGCTTGTACGGCCGCGTTTGAATTCAGCTGTCCAATATTTTACGGTTGATAACGAAAGCACAGAGCTTTTTTGAGTTCTCCTTAAATCTCATAAATTGTTTTCTTTTTGAAAAAAAGGCTTTTCATCACTGTTCAATATTCAGTTTTTCCCGTTATTGAAATATCACTAAATTTTCTCTATGCAAATGGCTTCCATTCACAAACTAAACTTCTTAATGGTTGGAAGATTGCCATGTTTGATGCGAAAGATCGCCTTTACGAAATATATCATTTTTTAAAAATCAAGTAGCACCATTTCTGGCCGAGGCCAGATACTTATCATATTGCCCTCGTATTAATTCACTGTAAAAAAAAAAAAAAAAAAAAAAAAAAAAAAAAGTCCGTTAAAATACGGAAATTGTACTGGTAATCTAGACGTCAGTACAAACTGTCATCTTTATGATTTTTATTCCTCACTTCACAAAGACACATTAACACCAGGTACAGAATACGTGCACTTAATTCAAACAACAGTGACGAAATGTCACTTACCCTCGATGGGGATCGAATCAGGGATTTGTAATATGGCAGCTTGCTGTAGCGTAATACCATTACACAAGAGTTACACAAACCGCGTTCACACAAATACCTTTACTTTTTTCGGATGCATTTTATAAAGTAAAGGCCTTATGTTGGACGCAGCATTTATTTTAGTAGAGAATTATTTTTCTATTGAGTATACAGTTCTAAATGTTTAATAGATTTTATTTCCATAATTTCGAATATTTAGTTTTTAATTTCAGCTGTAAAAAAATAAATTTTAGCCTTTAAAATATTACATTTATTAAGAGTTGAATGCATTAAAGAGTTTTCTTTCCTTCATTTTAAGGAGAGTTTTAAAAGTTTATTGTAATATTATTCATATTTATTTATTGATTTATTTTTGAAAGGATATTAACATACTTTAAAAAAAAAACATCTATTTTAACAAATTATGTGTATGATGATCGATTTTAAACTCAATAAAGATAGTTATTAAAATGATTTTCCTTTAGTTCCACTTAGTTAATCATCAACATTATAATAATTTCGTTAATACAATTCAGATGTTTTAAATTTTATGGGCGAATTTCTTAAAGTGAATAGATTAAAAAATATATATTAAAATTAAAAGCAGAAATTTTTTCCATTTTAAAATATCCTATGCACTTTTTAAAGAATATGCTATAAATGAGTTAAACATTTTTTTTTTTTAAATCATAGGGAAAATAAACTGACTTTCCTATTCAACTATCTCAAACTTAAAAAGGATTAATAAAATTTTATATAACTTTTTACTTTTTTAATATCGTAAAAATAACTTAGCTTTCTATTATTAAAACAGAATGAAAAGGAGAAAATTATTATAGCAAATTGTTCATAAAACAACTCGAGATAATATTTTTCTATTCTAGATATAGATGGCCCCACGAAATTTTTTCTTAGAATACTGTTTCCAGAAAATTTACGGAAAATTTACTGCATTTATAATCTCAAAATGTCAATAACGAAAGTTGTACTGTGTTTTCGAAAAAATGAAACTATTCAGTAAAATTTTACTGAAAAATTTTTGTATATTAACGTATTTTTTTTACAGCGTTCCCTAAAGCATCTATTTCAAAAAATTCTTTTTTCTGTCATCTATGATGTTGTTTTGTTTGTTTAAAACGAGTTGTACTATTTTGAGTTGTACTATTATTGTAGTTTCGGGAACGAAGAATTTAACGGAAGAAATCTATCTTTTGCTGAAACTTTTCTAAATCTTTCTTTTGTTAAAACTTTCCTCTGAAACACTGTGTCATTGTGTTTCATGAGCGGGCCATTGGATGCAATTTAATTGCAGTTGGTCTTTTGAACTATTGTGGTGATCAGTGCAATTAATAACTTTTCTTTCGCTTTTTTTTTTTCGTTTTGTAGCATTCTAATGGGATAATTTAATATACAGGGTGATTCATAAAAGATGGGCAGAACTTTAAGGAGTTATAGTACACTTAAAGACAAATAATATTAAACAGGAGACTAAGGGTCCCAGACGTATTCCCAAGGAGATAGGGGGCATTAAAGTTTAGGGTCCGAAATTTCAAATGATTATAAAAAATGGAAAAATTGGTCGATTCGTTTGCGGTTTTTGCAAAACATTTTCTTTATGCCAGTATTTTCTTGAAATAAAATTTTAAAGTTCAATTTCAAAAAATGCCGATAGGGGGCGCTTTAGACTTTGGAGTAACAAACAACTATTTTTTAACGTTATTTTTTGTATTTCTTTAAATGATTTCGAAAGCTTAGACTTAAACTTAAATTTTGATCTAAAAATCTGAGTCCTAACGAGTAGTTAAGTAGCGTAAACTGAAATTTGAAATTTGAAACCCTTCTCCCCCCAGAACAAAAATCAGTTATTCCCGATCTTTGTGTCGTAGATTAGGCTCTAACTACTGCCGCGTTTTGCTAAAATTATTCTTTATGTCAGTATTTTCTTGAAAATAAATTTTAAAGAAAAGTTTCAAAAAATTCCGATAGAGGGCGCTTTAGACTTTGGAGTAACGAACAACTATTTTATACCGTTATTTTTTGTGTCTCATTAAACGCTTTCTAAAGCTTAGACTTAAACTTAAATTTTCAGCTCAAAATCTGAATCGCTGAGCGTGGTTCAGTAGCGAGGGGAGGGGGTTCAAATTTCAACTTCTGAACATAGTTCAGTTTGCACTACTTAACCATGCCCAACGATTCTGTGCTGTGATACGAGGCAAAAATACAACTTTCGTCAAGGACTGCATAGTCGGAATTCACTCATAAAGGCACTGGCACAGTTGGAAACATCGCTCATGCAAACGTTAAAGCTCCATTCCTGACGCTAGTCACCGGGTGAAGAAGGAGACAGAAAGTATGCAAATGTCAAATGGGGAAGAAGAAGAACACGTATGCAAAATTTCGACACGATTCAGGCATAAAAACCACTGAACGGTGAGTCAAGTGTAAGTCGCTGTAGTAATGAATCGGAAGATGGTGCCCTTCACGAATAAGGAAAAGGCTGAGATGCGTTTAATTTACGGAGCGGCAGATGGAAATGGTGCAGAGGCACAACGAATGTACGGAGAGCGATTTCCCAACAGGCGGTTGCCTAACCGCAGAACTTTCGAGCACTTGCACAGACAGTTGTGTGAGACGGGATCATTTCTCGCTTCCCGGTCGAATGCAGGTCGTGCAAAAAAGGACGAATCAGTAGTTGTTGCAGAAGCCATTCTGGATGTAGTAGCGGCGCAGCCATGTACAAGTACACGAACAGTGGCTAGGCACGTGGATACCTCACAGTCCACGACTTGGAGGGTACTGAAGGATGAACATTTGCTTCCGTTTCATGTGCAACGAGTCCAGAAACTGTCTCCAGGGGATTATCCAAATCGTATTGAATTCGCCCGCTGGTTTCTGCAGCAGAACGCGCTAAATCCACATTTTGGACGAACTGCGCTTTTCACCGATGAATGTACCTTCACACGTGAAGGTACATTTAACACACACAATGCACATATATGGGCGGATGTCAATCCACATGCTACGTATCCACATGCTCATCAGAGACGCTTTTCCATCAATGTTTGGGCAGGAATCCTCGGAGACCACCTAATCGGACCGTACCTTCTTCCTGAACGCCTCAACGGTAAAACATACCTCACATTTCTGCAACATGTGCTGCCAGACCTGTTAAACGTTGTTCCTCCACGCATCCGGCGGGTCATGTGGTTCCAGCACTATGGAGCGCCAGCCCATTACGTACGAGACGTCCGCAACTATCTGGACATCACATTTTCGAACAGATGGATTGGTCGAGGTGGTCCTGTTGCTTGGCCTGCTCGCTCGCCAGATCTTTCACCCCTCGATTTCTTTTTTTGGGGACAATTGAAGGCTCTTATGTATGAGACACTCATTGAATCCCCCGAGGAACTGGTCGCCAGACTTTCCGCCGCTGTAGGGGAAGTGCTCGAAAAGCCTGATGTTTTCGCGAATGTTCGCCGTTCCATTCTTCGCCGTTGTTCTGCGTGTATAACCTCTGGTGGTCACAATTTTGAACATTTATTGTAATTACATGTTAATAAATATGCTTTGGTAACATAATCCTAATTTGTGTCTTTTTACCTCGTATCACAGCACACAATGTGTGGACATGGTAAACTGAACTGTGCTCAGGAGTAGAAATTTCAAACCCCTCTCCCCAGAAACTTAACCACGTCTAACGATTCAGATTTTGGGCTGAAAATTTAAGTCTAAGCTTTAGAAAGCATTTAATGAGACACAAAAAATAACGGTATAAAATAGTTGTTCGTTACTCCAAAGTCTAAAGCGCCCTCTATCGGAATTTTTTGAAACTTTTCTTTAAAATTTATTTTCAAGAAAATACTGACATAAAGAATAATTTTAGCAAAACGCGGCAGTAGTTAGAGCCTAATCTACGACACAAAGATCGGGAATAACTGATTTTTGTTCTGGGGGAGAAGGGTTTCAAATTTCAAATTTCAGTTTACGCTACTTAACTACTCGTTAGGACTCAGATTTTTAGATCAAAATTTAAGTTTAAGTCTAAGCTTTCGAAATCATTTAAAGAAATACAAAAAATAACGTTAAAAAATAGTTGTTTGTTACTCCAAAGTCTAAAGCGCCCCCTATCGGCATTTTTTGAAATTGAACTTTAAAATTTTATTTCAAGAAAATACTGGCATAAAGAAAATTTTTTGCAAAAACCGCAAACGAATCGACCAATTTTTCCATTTTTTATAATCATTTGAAATTTCGGACCCTAAACTTTAATGCCCCCTATCTCCTTGGGAATACGTCTGGGACCCTTAGTCTCCTATTTAATATTATTTGTCTTTAAGTGTACTATAACCCCTTAAAGTTCTGCCCATCTTTTATGAATCACCCTGTATATCAATATGGCATATTTATATCTATATAACTTCCACACTGTATTATATTCAACGTATAATGTTGTGAATTATCTATTTTACGTAATTTACAGTAAAACCAATTAGTTACTAATTATTTAGAAAAAGTATTTTAAAATCACCCATAACGAATTTTTTAATAGTAGTTTAAGAGTACATGCAAATGGTATAACATAATGTAACTCTTTAAAGTTATCTGAAATAATCAGCTTACTGTTTCTGGATTTGTTTCTAGTCTAGAGCACAATTCATCCAGACTGATCTTATGCTCGTCCTGTAATAACAAAAGCATAAAAAATGTAGCAAGAGTTAACTGTGTAAACACACACTGATTAAATAAAAAGAATTAAAATACATTGAATTTTCTTACCATATCGACCTCCTTCTTGAGGTCATCGAGGTCAGGCTTGTTATACTTTTTTCTTTTTGCAGGGGCCAAAGTCTTTTCTGGTGCTTTCGGCTTGCCATCAGATGTCTTACTGTCATCCGGAATACTAGATGTGACAGAAAGTCTGGAGCTTTCAGACTTGGCCAGCTAAAATGTTAAAAAAAAAAAAAAAAAAAAAAAAATAGTTGAATGTGCCGATCTTAAAACTTTCTTCGATCTCATGCGTACATTTTAATATTTTAAAAAATAGTTACACAAGTTAATGCTTTAATAGTTTTAATTCAGTAGTATACCAAATTTTATTTTCTTCTTAAATTTCTGCTTAAGTCAATTAATCGGAATAAAAACGAGTTTCCGTTTCTGCACGAGCCGATGGACAATAGAATGATTGTTAGATTTTCTTGCAAATTCAGGCAGGACTTACTTGCCATACCCAAAAGTAATCACACAAAAATTTTAGTTCAGTTCTATGCATAACTTCATAAACATTTTGATGGTAAAATAATAATAATGGCACAGACATTGTGATTGTAGCGCCCCCTTCCAGCAGTTTTTTTTCAAATTTAGGGCGGACTTACTAGTCACATCAACCAAACTCTTGCACAAAAATTTTCGTTCAATTCAATGCATAACTTCATACACTTTTAAGTGGTACAATATTGAAAATGGCAAAAAATCACTATTGCAGATATATTGCTTGTAGATATATTGCCTGTAGATATATTGCCCTTCCGGCTTATTTTTTTCAAATTCTGGGTGTACAAACAAGCCACAGCCATATATTTTTAAAAAATTGATTTAATTTGATGCATAATTTTATACACTTTTAGTCGGTACAATATTGAAAATGGCACAAAAATCGCTATTGCAGCGATCCCTCCCGGCGGATTTTTTTTTTTTTTTTTTTTTTTTTTTTTTCAAATTCAGGGAGGACCAACTAGCTATAGCCATGCATACTTACACAAAAAATTTGGTTTAATTCGATGCATAACTTCATTTACTTTTAGGTGGTAAAATATTGAAAATGGCAAAAAATCACTATTGCAGATATATTGCTTGTAGATATATTGCCTGTAGATATATTGCCCTTCCGGCTTATTTTTTTCAAATTCTGGGTGTACAAACAAGCCACAGCCATATATTTTTAAAAAATTGATTTAATTTGATGCATAATTTTATACACTTTTAGTCGGTACAATATTGAAAATGGCACAAAAATCGCTATTGCAGCGATCCCTCCCGGCGGATTTTTTTTTTTTTTTTCAAATTCAGGGAGGACCAACTAGCTATAGCCATGCATACTTACACAAAAAATTTGGTTTAATTCGATGCATAACTTCATTTACTTTTAGGTGGTAAAATATTGAAAATGGCACAAAAATCACTACTTTCAGCGCCCCCTTCCGGTGGATTTTTTTCAAATTCAGTGTGGACCCACTAATCATAGCACACTTACCAAAAAAAAAAAAAAAAAAAAAAAAAAGATTCAATTTTATGCATAACTTTATATACAACGGTACAATATTGAAACGGCACAAAAATCGCTATTGTAGCACCCGCTTCAGGCGGAATATTTCAGAAGTGAAGGAGGACCTGCTTGCTACAGCCAAAAACATTCACAAAAAATTTGGTTCAATTCTATGCATATCTTCATATACTTTTTGATGGTAGAATGGCGACATAAGGACAGACACATGGACAGACAGGCATTTTGTAAAAACATATTTTTTGGAATATCTGACCCCTAAAACGTTTAAGGGGGTCAGGGGTTGATCGATACGGAAAAAATATAAACAGAGCTCTCACTTCGAGACAGGCCCGTAGCTAGACCATTCTTCCAGGTCGGGCAAATGTTTTTCCAGAAAGGGCAAAATTACTATTTTTTATGACTTTTAAAAGTATATATTAAGTATTCAGTATAAGTTTATAGCTCTTCATAAAGTATGTGATATTCTTTCATTTTGCTGTTTATTAATAAACTAATTTTTGTAAATGTGATTGAGATAATACATTTCCATAAAAATGTTAGATGTTGTTGAGGATTGCTACATCTGCGTCACCAGCCTGTAGTCTTGTGGACCTCCCCTCCCCCCTCTCCTGTCGTTCGCTGAAAAATCTGCACACATACATTTTTATGTTTCAATAAAAAAAATCGAATAATTCATTATTCCAAGAAACTCACAGTTAAATCTGTAAAAATAAAATCGCAAAAGGTATAAAAAATTCCGTTTTAGACACGTTTTCATTGTATCAGGTATAACTGCAGCGTTGAATTTAGGCATTTTTTTCCGGAAAAGATTAATGATGCTCCAGGAGTGGTACAGTATTGAACATTTAGGGTGGGAATTGCATTTACACAACTTTAATAAGCACAAAATTACAAAGCTTCCGGGAGTGACATTTTAATATTTAGGGAAGAACTCTCCTCCCATATTACCCCCTGAATTCATTATTTATTGTATGATATTCCTTTCAACGGGACCTTAAAAGGGCTCTCATGTAATACAAAAATGTGTAATAGACAGGCTCTATTTACAGATTTTACAGTATTTATGGAATTTTACATGACTTAATATTTAATATAAAGAAGAAATTACGTTGATAGTTACGTCATTTATTTACTAAACAGGCAAGATCCCAACTAAAGATTAATACACTTTTCATGATTTTTTATACATGCTTCAAAACTATGATATGTGTTTATAACTGATAACATTTTCAAACAGTTTGGATATTAGAAAAGAAATCCCACTCGACTCTGACTGCAAGCACAGACAGATTTCGAAGTTCTAATTACACCAACTAAAATTAAATCAAGATTAGAGATAAACACAGCATAACAATATTATTTGGCCGCTTTTGACGAATCTTTAAGGTATCCGACCACGTTAAAAATGCAATTTTCGACCAAAATTGTCAAAACTTTTTTTATTTTATTTTTATAAAGACCAACTTTTTACCTTTCCAAAACTGTGTTTATTTTTATTATAATAAATAGATAAATAGATCCGGAGTAATAGTGATTATTAAACTACTCAACAGCTGTCACTCAAACCGGAAGTGCCGTTTAAAAGACCGTGTGTTTGGAAAAATTTCGAGGTTTTGGTAGTTTTTTTAAATAATTATAAGAAATGTGAATAATATGCTTCATGGACAATATTTTTTGGGGGGTTCGAGGCTATTTTGTTTATTATAGATGCACATTACTGTAAATTCTTGAAAAACATAAATCGACACTTTAATTGCATTTTTTAAAAAATGTAATTTTCAGTGAAAATTCCAAACGCAAAACACGATTTCTCAAAAAGTTATAGGAATATCACCATAAAAAAGGAATCACCATAAAATAGGAATATCACCATTGAAATATATGTTATTTACACTATTGTGAAGGGAATGAACTAAAAATTTAAATTTAGAATAAATATTTTTTGTTTTATGGATGTTTTGGTGGAATGACATCGATGAATTTTATGAAAATTAACATGTAAACAGGCACGATACGCTATAAGTTTTGAAATACTTAAAGCATCTCCTAGATTTTAGTTCATTCCCTTCGCCAATGTGATAAATATGAAGTGTAAATAGGAAATTATGATACATACAGTAGAATTTCCTTTAGAGCGTTTTGAGTCAAATATCATTAAATTTTGCGATAAATTCCTTCATTTATCTAAATTTTATCAATGAATAAAATATTTTTTACTTCTTTTCGCATTTTCTAGTCATAATCTTAGTAAAAACAAGTTTAAAAAGTAATTTAATCGCTTTTATGGAAAAAATTGCTCCGAACGTGGTCGGATACCTTAATTTCATTTTTCTGTAAGAGTTGATTTTATCAGAATCGTGTTAATACGGTATTTTTTTCTTCAAACCCAATTTTTTTCACCCCTTGTGAACATTTTTTATATCATGTACTAGTAGAATTCATCGTATCAGAAACTTGTTACCACAAAAGCTATAGATAATAATAATAATATTTATGCAATAAATTCAAAATGTGTGGCGACTGTTTCATTAAATGAACTACACGCTGTATTTTAAATTCTGACCTACTTTTCATTGCTGTGCGTGCACGTTGAATGATGCAACTGTATATACAACACCTCTAAGTATTGTCAAAAATTTACACCACACCAGTGATACTTTTTTTATTGTCTTAAAAACGGAGATGCTTTTATTACCGGAGATGTGATTTTTTTTCTTCTACAACCCCTCCCCTTATTTTATTATTATATTTATGTTTTTTTTTTTTTTTTTTTTTTTTTTTTTTTTTTTTTTTATTGTGTGTGTGTAAAAGGTGGTTCTATAAAACACATATGTCAATACAAAAATTGTAAATAGTACTAAGAAGATTCATAATAAACTTATGCGGGTTTTGATACCTTGTGAATTGACAAAGCTGATAATTTTTTTTATCGCTACTTTTAAACTTTCGAACAAAGTTAAAAAGTGTTTATGACTTCGGTTGGTCTGGCCGTCTGTCTGCGCTCTAACTCTCATAAATATTCTGAGATTGCCCTGAAATTTTTTAGAACTTATTGACGATTACCCCAGAACGAACCTTATTTCAAATGAAGACAAAAGTTTTCCGTTGCATTACAATCAATGGAAAAAAATAATTTCAAATGAATTTTAAAGTTGTTATTTCCTTTAAAATTATAAAAAAAATTGATAGGCATTTACAAAGTACACTAAAACACATATTTTTTGAATATGCGGTGCAAAGAACAGTTATTCATTTACAGGGTTACACAAAAGAATTCCATTATATAATGGTAGAGGGGGATTGTTTTCGACATATTTTAATTATATTAAGATATATCATGTATAATGAAATTGATATATGTCACTGAGGTTTGATATAAATTATTTTATGTATAATAGAAAGTGCATAGTATTTATAGGGACAAAGAAAAGATTTCAAAGAGTATATTCTATCCAAAGTAATGTTATTAGAAATGATGACAGGAAATGAATTTTTAATTGTGATATGCGCTTTTAATTTTAACTATATGTATGAATGTTATATGGTGTGTATAAATGCTACAGTTGATATACAGGACTACATAAAAGTATTCGTAAAAGTTACTGAGTATAAGCATAAATTACTTAATAGTGGTTTTTAAAAGAGTTATGCATTAGTTTACTAATAAATGTTTGTAGAATATAGATAAAAGGATATACAGGACCAGACAAAGAAATGGATACATGACCGTGAATGAATGATAATTTTTGAAAATATGATTTCAGTAGTTTCAAGTGTATTTTAGTTTGAATTAAATTATAGCTAAATACTGGCGTGCGCGTGTTATAAAGATAATAGGTAAACTGCAGGACTGAACAAAAGTATTCAAGTATGTTTAGTTTACATCTATTAGTGTAAATTGCTGAAAGAGAAATTTCAACCTGTTAGGCGTTTTCTTGCTAAACTAAATTTTCCCATTATGTAGTATCTATGCCAGCTTACAGTTCAAATACAAGGCTATTCAAAAGTATTGGAATAAATATTTTGTCTGTAGACGGTAACAACTTATTTCCCTAAATAACGAAGAGATAACGAAGATTTCGGGAAATGTTGGAAAGTGTTTCATGATCTATGCTTAACGCATAATTTTTCTAACTTGTTTTGCTATAAAAGTTGGTCTTAACAAAAAATCGCCAATATAAATGTTTTTGATAATCATAAGAAGATTTTTGATAAATTTATGTTGATTTCATATCTTGTGAACTGACGAAGTTAGGATTTTTTTCTTTTTAAAACTATTTTTTTCTCCCCTTCAAACCACTTTTTAATGATATCAAAAATCTGTTATAAATAAGCTTTCGGCTTCTTTCCCAGAATTAAAAATATTAAACGGATTCAACAGGCATCATAATTAAGATATTATTATTTTTTCTGTTTTTGCAAGATCTGCTTTCATCTCTACCCCTTTTGTTCCATTTGGATGAGATTTGAACAGAATTATGAAGTTATCGTGTTTATAAAAAAGTGATATATAGGAGATAGATAGATCAAATTTTCAGCTTGGGGGGGGGGTGTTAAGTTCTGGGGGCTACGGTCTGCGTATATCTGCGAAATTTTTCCATCATAGGGAGAATGTAATAAGTAGTATTTCTTACGAAATGTGCCTTAAAATATTTTTTCAAGCTTCTTTCCAGTTAAATATCAATAGCTTTCTACGAATCTTGTGTACAGGCTTTGAAACCATTGTATTTATGACTTATAAAAATTTCAAAGAGTTGAGACAATTAGAACTATTTTCTTTTAAATATTAAATGTCTGCACTGAAAAAAAAACTGTAAAGTTATTAAACTTTTTCATGGAAACTGAGATTCCGAGAACTTTTTTATTACTATAACAGCAAAAATTCATGTAAGAGAATCGGTTGCATGAATTTTTGTTGTGACCGTTAAGTGAAAAATTTTAGGAATCCCAGTCTTCTAGAAAAAATTTAATAACTTTACACACACACACACACACACACACATATATATATACAGGGTGAGTCATAAATATCGAAACAATAGGCTATCTCCTTAAATATTGCCCTTAAACCCATACTTCCAATTGCAAAAATTCATAAAAAAATGTGAAATTTTTGATAAGATAAATTGCGACTCCATGGGGGGTCTAGTTGAAAAGTTACGAAAATTAAATTTTTATACGGCCCCCGTAGGACAAAAATTCCAATTAGGAAAACTTTCCTTATTCAGTCCTGAATAAGACACAAAAAGTTGCATTTTCATATCTCCAAAATTCGCAAAGTTATAGCCGTTTAAAAAATTCATCAGGTTTTAAGGGATTAGACACAAATTGAAATGCACGCAATTCAAAAAACAATGTTACTTTAACAGTTCTAGAAAACGCGTAAAAATATATATTTACTGAGTTAGAATTTTGATTTTTTTTCTTTTTTTGTGATGGTTAGCATTATAATTTGCTAAGAAAATCACATTCTAAAACTTCTCATACAATTTATAAAAGTTTCATGTGGTTAGTACTGATTTAAATGGGACAATCAAAAATCGTTATAACTCGTAACATTATTTATCGGATTTCAATTTCTTTCCATTTAATTAAAGATGAAAATCTGATTTTAGTTTTGTTCCAAGGTTTTTTTTTATATTAATTTTAAAACTATTAAAAATATTTATTGAAAAAATAATATAACTTTAAAAAAAAATCATATTTTCAAAAATAAACATTTTTTCAAAAGTAAACATTTTTTCAAATTTGCCGAAACAAAACTAATGTAAAAAAATCAAAAATGACGTGTTTGAAGTTCTTTTTTCTTTTAAAAATTCTTAACATTTAATAATTTAAAGACAAGAAATAGAGGATAAAAAATTCATTATGCAGAAAAACGAAGTGTATTGTTTAAATGTCCGTCAGTTATTTCAAAAAATGCTTTCTAAGATGCAGATTAAGTCTTTTTTTTTCTTTTTAAATTTACCTCTGTCAACTTCTGGCTTTTTATCGTCCTCCAGAGGATGTTAAAAAATCTATTCTGGGCCCAGGTAGGGCCAGGACCAAGATGTTACTTGTTTTCGGAAGACCCGCCAGGCCGGGCCTAGCGTACTTTTCATAAAGGAGGGGACTACTTCCTTCAACTTAGGTGCACTCTGGATGAAATTTTCAAACCCGGTCTTGACAAAACCCGTATTAAAATCACTGTCTCTGACTGACTTAATACGTACATAAAATAAATAAAATTCGGATCAATCGATTTTTTTTTACGAAAAACATATAGATTTTAAAACTTTTATTTTACAAAAAAAAAAAAAAAAAAAAAAAAAAAAAAAACTTTAAAATTTATTTTTTTAAATAGATTATTCAAAGGCTAAAAAAATTAAATTCAATAAAACCAGTGAAAAAAAATCTGCCTATGAATGAATTCTGTCTTAAACGGAAAATATGTTGATCCATGCAAAATAAATGCAATAGTACCTGAAAAGAAAATAAGCTCCAATTACATCTTCTAGGGAGAGCATCTGTCTATAACGTATTTTTTCTTTCCTATGCGATTCCGTCTTAAAAAGTTTTAGTGTATAACATCTTTCAGAGTCTCCAACGCATGGGATATGGATTAACGATATTAAAATATAAGGGAAACATTTACATAAAGATTCATTGATAAAATAAATATATTACAGCCTTTGGCGCTTCTTTAATAATAAAAATTGTAAATATAAAAAACGAAAAGCTATAAAAGAATTTTTTGGTCAGAACTCCTCCATATGAAACTTTTTTTCCCACGCCGAATTAAAAAACTATGTAGAAATTTGCGACTGAACCGGGCTATGATTTAAACTATTTTCCAGACCGGTCCGGGTTATGATGTTGAAATTTTTTCAGGCCACGCCGAACTTTTCCCCCTATGGGTCGGTTTGAGACTTGACCTAGATATTTTGACCCGGGCAGACGTCTGGTATACCAATTTAGCGTAAAAACTATAAGCTGCTATTTTATGTCCAAAGAAAAAGCGCTATCTTAAACCGATTTTTATCAATTTGCAATTTGTAAATGTTCCCTAACAAGCGTTGAATCACAGAAAAGAAATCACAGTTTAGAGGCAGGGAAAAGTGGTGTAAGTCAGGAATTTTTGAGGATTTTGGGATTTAATATCTCTGTGGGATTTTTAGATACGGAGATGAAATTTGTTTTGTTCAATTTAGGAATGGATAAGGAATAATTTCCTAATTGAGAATTTTGACCTACGGGGGCCGTATAAAAATTTAATTTTCGTATTTTTTCAAATAGACCCCCATGGAGTTGCAACTTACCTTAGCAGAAATTTCACCTTTGTTTTATGAATTTTTGCAATTGGAAGTATGGGTCTAGTGGCAATATTTGAGGAGATAACCTATTGTTTCGATATTTATGACTCACCCTGTATATATATACAGGATTGTTATAATTAAAGTTCGCCTATTCAAAAGGCTCTAGAGCCGGTTCTATGGCTCCAAACGTAGCAAAATTTCACTAGTACGTAGTTGAAGAGATGCGCTCTGCAAAAAACGAAAAAAAAAGTTAGTTAAAAATTTTGTCAATAGATGACGCTGCACCACTATTTAAGCCGATATTTGCAGAGTTCTTTATTTTGTAAAAAAGAAAATACAGGAAATTTTATTTAACAGTTTCTAAAAGTAAACTTTTTGAGATTCGTTATATCAGTTTCGGTCAATCCAGATGAAACATACAAAATTTCACCCAACGTTTGAAAAACATAACATTTTATTCAAATTTTGATGAACGACGTCAAAGTGACGTGGCAACTTCGAAAACTTGAAATACCCTTCTAACCAACTGACGAGTTAAAACTTGCTGATAAAGTGTGTCTGCAATTTTTTTGACACTGGTACAGTTGATTGTTTCAGAAAAGCATTTGAATCTACGCTTTATGGAGAATGGTAACTTTGAAAGAAAATCCACTTCTTATAAAGTTATTTTATCAAAATAACAGCAATCCAGCTGCAGCTCTTCTAGAATTCCGGAAATTAAAAAATATTAGGCGTGGATCAATGTCGGATCGTGGAGTTCACAAAATGGTTAAAAAGTTCGAGGAAACAGGAAAACGATGAATAACGCATCACTTTTCTCGCAGTGGAAATCGTCATATTGACTTCATTCGCAATAGCGGGCACATTACATTACCAAATGATGACTGGCTTGCTAAATCAACGGCAGCAGTAGCAATATCTTCAATGCTAGAAATGTCTACCTTTTTTCGCCCTCTGCCAGGAAGAATGTCGAGTTTTCCTGTTTCCTCGAACTTTTTAACCATTTTGTGAACTCCACGATCCGACATTGGTCCACGTCTAATATCTTTTAATTTCCGGAATTCTAGAAGAGCTGCAGCTGCATTGCTGTTATTTTGATAAAATAACTTTATAAGAAGTGCATTTTCTTTCAAAGTTACCATTCTCCATAAAGCGTAGATTCAAATGCTTTTCTGAAATAATCAACTGTACCAGTGTCAAAGAAATCACAGACACACTTTATCAGCAAGTTTTAAGTCGTCAGTTGGTCAGAAGGGTATTTCAAGTTTTCGAAGTTGCAACGTCACTTTGACGTCGTTCGTCGAAAATTTGAATAAAATGTTATCTTTTTCAAACGTTGGGCGAAATTTTGTGTGTTTCATCTGGATTGACCGAAACTGATATAACGAATCTCGAAAAGTTTACTTTTAGAAACTGTTAAATAAAATTTCCTGTATTTTCTTTTTAAAAAATAAAGAACTCTGCAAATATCGGCTTAAATAGTGGTGCAGCGCCATCTATTGACAAAATTTTTAACTAACTTTTTTTTTTCGTTTTTCGCAGAGCGCATCTCTTCAACTACGTACTAGTAAAATTTTGCTACGTTTGGAGCCATAGAACCGGCTCTAGAGCCTTCTGAATAGGCGAACTTTAATTATAACAACCCTGTATATATATATTTTACAGTGTAATAAAATATTTAAAAAAATATTCCATTCTTTTTAAAATTCTGAATTTGCCATTATTTTTTGTTGTTGAAATATGGAAAAAATATAAGATATTTTAAAGAGTGTACATTTCACTTTAAAATGTCGCATTCGGTATAAATATTGCGGGACCTCCGATACGAAGTTTGTTAGCAAATATTTTTGTTTTAAAATACCAATTTTTTGAAAATCGAATTAACGATATAAACTAAAATAAATTTAACCTCTTCAGACCCGAGGGTTTATTGATCTACTTTTATTAATTTCAGCTATGGATTTACATTAATTAATTGATAACTAAGAAAGATTTAACAACGAAATAATTAAAATTTCTTTTTTGTACATAATTGTTTTTTATATATGGGGACTTGTAAAACATGCATTTTAACAATTTCTTAGGTTATTTTAAATTAAATTTTACTTTTCTGCATTGTAAAAACATAGAAAAAGATCAAACAAATATATATTTAATAATTTGTATTACTAATGGAGTCTACAAATGGTATCTTAACACACAGTAAAAATTTTTACGTTTTCTTTTTTTTGTACATTTCGTGCATTTCTGCTGCAAGCCATTTTTGTATATCATGTAACTCACTGAAAAAGCACTACAAGAGACAAATTGCTACTTTTTTTTTATTTCTGCTATCTCTTAGGCTCCATTCACACTAATTTCTCTTTTTTTAATAGTATTTATATATGTGAAAACAAAATTATAAAGATGTGTATCCTATAGGATACACCAGGTCTGAAGAGGTTAAGGTTAATATAGTCACATCTCTGGCGACGCCGGGTTGGCCAGCAAGTATCACACCAATTGAAATCTATCGTGAAAATGTACGGCAATATAATGCACTATTATGGTATCTATTTTAATTCTCTATTCTATAACACAATCACGAAAATATTTTTTATGTTCATAATGCCATAAAATTGCAATTATTTTTATTCTGACCCCACGATAACAAATAACGCCCCCCCCCCCCCCTTCACCCGTATAAATACAAAGGATATTGCAGGAAAAAATACAAAGTAAATAAGAAGCTAGGTGTTATGAATTTTTGAAACTAGGAAAGGCAATCTGAGACACTATCGTTTAAAGCTCAAGTTTCAATGCATTTGTAAAAAAAATGAAGAATGTTCTTCGAATCTAAACTACTTCAATAATATTGCCTGCGAATGTCATGCCTTTGCATTTAAAAATAAGTCCGCGAATGCATTAAAAATTTCGAAAAGTCGAGTGAACAAAAATATTTATAAACAACCGTAAAAAAATATTGTTTGTAAACTGTAACTATGAATAAAGAAAATGTAAAAATAAAAATGAATATTTCATTACCTGAAAATTTTAATTTTCGTTTGGTACTTTTGATAGTTTTTCAATTTACATTTCCGCTTCATAACCATACATTAATTTCCCCTTTCTCACCTTATCTAGATATTGCAATTCTGTATGATAACGATGTTACAAGGTTTTATAATTTGCAACAGTGTCAAATAAAAAGAGCAAAAAACATTTTCCAAAGTTGTTAAAAAGCCCTCAAGAGCAACATACTGAGGTTAACAATGACAAAACCATCTTATTGTAACAGATGATAGTTGCCTGTTTTGTGGAACCTGTTATGTCAAGCCAAAATAGGTAGCCACTTGCAACAGAAACTCCAAGCCTTTGCTTTTCTCCTTACCTGATTTTAATAAATTTTCTGTATGACAGATTTACAAGAAATCGATTTTCATGGACATTAGGATCAATTTAAGAAAAAGAGGATAATCTCTAAACCCTATTATTCTCTGAAATCCGCAGTTTGACTCTTTGGAGAGGCGGTACGGTAAATTTCTACAAAGCAACAAAACGGGAAATTTTTTATCAGCTCCTGAAATAAAATGAAAAAAAAAAAATGTTTTTAACGAATGAATTTTTCGTAACTGTCTGAATTGAGAAGTTTTAGGGATGAGTGTCTGTTTAGATTTCTGTCTATTCTAAAAAAGTTATTAAAAAAAAGTTTAGAAATTAAATGCACCAGTCAGTTGTCGATCAAGTTACCAGTCAGTTGTGCTAGGTCGGGCAAATACTCTCCCAGGTCGGGCATTGCCCGACCAGGCTACGGCCTGCTTCGAGACCATATAAAAGCAGAAGTATTCAGCGAAATTAATTTAAACTTTCTGATATTTTAAAGGTATGTTTGTAGTCTTATAAAATTATAAGATGAAGTACTTCAATGTAATATAATAAAAAATGTAGCAAAATTTATATAACACAATTTTTGATATGTTATATCACCAACACCAATATATCTTAACGTTGAATTGACTTAAGAACCTAATTTTTTCTTTAAAATGATCAGGAAACTTTATAGAATGAATTAAGGATATAACAATCACTCAAAAAAAATTATTAAAAAAACTCTCAAACTTAAAAATTAAAAAAAAACCCTAAAAAATACAATCTTTTTTTCATTAAAAATACTCAAAATATTACACTATCTAAAATATATTAATTCATTCTCTAGATAAAGATGTTATATGCTTGCAAATAAAAATTTAAGACATTCCAACAAATAGTTTTTAAAATCTTGGTGTTAGTCGTCAAAAATCAAGTTTTGAGAAAACGCGACTTAAAGTTGATAGTATATGGGTGCAGCTATGGAGTGTTGATACATAAATGCTTATAACTACGTTAAAAATGCAAATATTTTTATGCGGTTTTTGCACTGAGTTAAGAATTAACTGAATAATCAAACTAGATCATAAAAAAAATCGATTTTTTGAAAAGTTTTTGTTAGAAATAATGTATCGTGCATGTGTGTTTTGTGCCCAAATCGGACCGACAACCACCTGTTTGTGAAATGTGCAACTTTATAGTTTGTGAAATGTGTGACTTTCCTGTGAGGCATGTTTATAACAAATCATAACTATTATTAATCAAGAAAGCAAAAAAAAAAAAAAAAAAAAAAAAAAAAAAAAAAAAAAAAAACTTCTGTGATGAAATCCCACACGAATCCCCCTTTCAATCTGTGAAGATAGTTTATTCAACTAGTGTTAGATGGCAGCACCATGCAGAAGCCGTTGTGTTGGAACGTTGTCGTCACAGGAATAAACAGAAATTAACAAACTGCTTAAATATGCACTTTTCTTTTGTGTGTCTTTTTGACTTTAAAACGATGTAGAACGGTTTTAATCTTCTCTGTGTTTTTTTTCATATAATACTTCCAAGCCTGGGGCTGAAAGTTTATAATTATATATTAATTATCATTTAGTGTGGCTCTTATTAACATGTAAACAAGAAACTTCACGTATTAGTTTGGATTAGTTAAATAAAAGGAAGAGTTTATCCTACAACAAAGTCCCGTGTGGATTGATAGTGAACAAGTTTATTAACATATGATTTAATTAGTTTTTTCGCAGATGCAGGCATCAGTGCGCCGATGAAACCATCTACAGAGTGAATGAAAACTGCATAAAGGTAGGAAGTATTTTCTCCATTACTTATTTAGAATTGAATGGCGGAGTGATCAATCTTAAACCGAACTTACAACGATCTTTTTAATAGTTTTCAACCCCTGAGCCTCCATAAATCCGCCGAAAATTGGAAATCGAATTTTTTTTTTTTTTTTTTTTTTTTCAATTACAATACTTTCTTCTATTGAAGGTAGAAGAAAGTAATAAGCTGTGACTTGACATATTCTTTTGAATATTCATCTATATGAGATACACTGTAAAAAATATCCGTTAATATACACAAACTTTTTCCTAAAATTTTACGGAATAGTTTGATTTTTCCAAGAAAACAGCAGTATTTCCGTTTTTTGCTATTTTGAGATTAAAAATACAGTAACTGTTGCGTAAATCTCACCGCAAACAGAACATCTTCCGTTTTAAACAGCACAAGTTATCAGTATTTTTAACTGATAAGTGTCGTGGCGCCATCTGTATGACAAATAGAAAAACATAGCAACATTTCTCTTATTTTTTTCTGTTTTAATTATAAAACGATGACATATTTTTACAATATTAAAATAATAATAATAATTATTATTATTATTAATTCTTTTTAAGTTTCAGATAGTTAAGGAAAGTTTTTTGTTTTTTCAGTTTGATTTTGTTTAATTTATTTATATTATAATATAAAAAGTGCGTATGTTATTTAAAGTGGAAAAAAATCTACTTTTAATTTTAATATATATATTTTTTAATCTATTCAAATTAAGAAGTTCGCACATAAAATTTAAAGTATATTAAAAAGGTAGCATATTTTTACAAATGAAAAAATAATAATAATAAGATTTATTAATTCTTTTTAAGTTTGAGATAGCTAAAGAAAGTTCTTTTTCAGTATAATTTTAAATATGTTTAATTTATTTATATCATGATATAAAAAGCGCGAAAGCTATTTTAAGTGGAAAGAAAATCTACTTTTAATTTTAATATATACATATTTTAATATATTCAAATAAAGAAATTCGCTCTTAAAATTTAAAATATATCGAAATATATTACCGAAATTATTATCATTTTGGCGATTACCTAAGTTATAAAAATGAATAAATTAATTTTAATAACCCATAACCCATAGTAATTATCTTTATTGAGTTTACAATAGATCGTCATCATATTTTTTAAAATACATGTTTTTTTTTTTTTTTTTTTTAAGTGTGTTAGTATCTTTTTATAAAATATATAAATAAATATGCATAAAATAGCTTTAAAACTCATCCAAAAAAGAAGGAAACAAAGTTTTTTAATACTTTCATTTATGCATGTAATATTTTAAAGGTTAAACTTTTTTTTTATTTTTTATTTTATTTTATTTTTTATTTTTTTATTTTTTTTATAAAGCTAAAATTAAAAAACTAACTATTAGAAATTATAGAAAGAAAATCTGTAAAACTTGATTTAGAATTGTCCGTTCAATAAAAAAATATTATCTCTACAAAAATAAACCCGCGTTCAAAAATCTTGTCTTTACTTTATGAAATGCATCCGAAATAAGTAAAGGTATTTGAAATGGTGCTATGTGAAATCATAGCGTAATGGTATTACACTACCGGCTACGACAGACAAGGTCGTGAGTTCCAACCCCCGTGGAAGGTTAGTAACATTTCTTCTCTGTTGTTTAAATTAAATGTATATAATGTGTCTCTGATATTAACGTGCCTTTGTAAAGTAAAGAATAAAAATCACAAAGATGTTAGTTTGTCCTTGAAAAAAAATTTTTAACTTTTCAAACGAAAATTTTTACATAAGGAAATATTAAGAAACGGAAATATTTTGTGAAAAAACGGAACTATTCCTGGAATTTTTTTTCCGTTAAAAAACGGAAGTAGTACTGGCGTCTAGATTACCAGTACTATTTCCGTTTTTTAACGGCAAAATTTTTTACAGTGTATATAGCATTAAATATAACTCATTTCACATTAAAATTTAAAATAATTATTTTAAAAAGTCAATTATTGCATATTACTTTTTAAAGTATCTTCTGTTGCATTTGCTTAGCTTTTTTTTCTGGTGAAAGTGCAAGAAATTTCTGGCAATACAGATTAATTTTTGCGATCATGGAAAACGCTTTTAAATGTGCAGTGTTCCTTAGATAAACATACAATGTTAAAAAAAATCGCGATACAGGAGTAGTTTATGTGAATAATTTATTAACATATTTTGTTATATTATGCAACTAAATATTTATAGATATTTCTTTTGGATTTATTGAAAAAATTATATAGTTTAAATCATAAAATATTTCATAGTATAAAATATTACATAGTTCAAAAATGTTTCTATTAAAATCATTGAACATTTTGATGAAATTTTAATTCTTTTCATTCAATTGCATATCTCACTGATAAAATTTGCAATATCCACAACAAAGTTAAATGTACTCTTTATTATATCAGCAGAAAAGAACCAAATAGAATTGTAACTAGTTGGATGTGCCAATCCCAAAACTTTCTTTTATCTCATACGTACATTTTAATGTTTAAAAAAATAGTTACTCATTTTAATGCTTTAATAATTTTAATTCAATACATATCAACTTTGATTTTCATCTTAAATTTCTGCTTCAATCAATTAATCGGAGTAAAAACAAATTTCCATCTCTGCACGAGCCGATGGACAATAGAATGATAGGCAGATTTTTTTTTTTCAAATTCAGGGAGGATTTACTTGCCTTACCAAAAAAAAAATCATATGCAAAAAATTTAGTTCAGTTCTAGAACTAACTTCATACACTTTTAAATGATGCAATATTGAAAATGCATAAAATTCGCTATTGCAACGCCTCCTTAAGGCGGATTTTTTTTTTTTTCAGATTCAGGGCAATCCAACTAACCATAGCCATACACTTACACAAAAAAATTCGTTCAATTCGATGCATAACTTCATGTACTTTTGGTCGGTACAATATTGAAAATGGCACAAAAATCGCGATTGCAGCGCCCCTTCCGGCGGATGTTTTTCACATTCAGGAAGAACCAACTAGCCATAGTCATACACATACACAAAAAATTTGGTTCAATTCTATGCATAACTTCATACATTGTTTGATGGTAGAATGGCGACATACAAACACACAGACACACGGACAGACAGACATTTTGTAAAAACATGTTTTTTTTAATCTCTGACCCCTAAAACGTGTAAATCCGTCGAAAACCGGAAGTCGAAAAAATTTCGATTACAATACTTTCTTCTATTGAAGATAGAAGAAAGTAAAAATAGAAATAAAAGTAACCTACTTTAGAGGAAACACAATTACTTGTTAATTTTCAAGAAGCCACTCCACCATTTAAAAAAAAAAAAAAAAAAAAAAAAAAAAAAAAAAAAAAAACCACTAGTCAACAGCCTGATGTACACCACTACGTCTCCCTTCCTCCCCAAGAAAAAAAAAATACTAACCAATTTTCTTTTCACATTAGAGTGGCTAAGTTTAATAAACCATTCTAGCACTTCTGGTTATGTTAGTGGAAGCAGATGTCGTGTGATATATTGCCAAATATCGTTCCCATCACCATAATTTGTATTACATTTATTTCATTCAAAATATAAACCTTCACACCTTTCAAAAAAAGTGCATAATTTTCATTATTAAATAATTAATCTATGCATTTAAACTATATTTTTAAAGTTTTACTGAAAGGAGTATTTGCTTGTTTATAGAGGCCCTTGGCGATTTTTTAGAAAGCTTGGCACAATAAGTACTTCAGAGAAGTCATATTTGTTTCACAAATGTTATTCCGATTGCCATCATTCGCATTATATTTATTTCAATTAAAATATAAACTTTTCACACCTTTCATTGAAAATACATAATTTCCATTTCATACATAATATGCATTTAAACTATGTTGTTTTAAGTGTTACGGTGAGGGGTATTTGTTTGTTATAGATACCTTTGGCAAAACTTGGTGCAAGTCGTGCTTTAGAATGTGAGATTTCTTTCACAAATATTTTTCACATCGCCATCATTTGTATTACATTTACTTCATTTAAAATATAAACCTGTTACTCCTTTCATTAAAAACACAAGCACAGATTTTGAAAATTTAAGTCTAAGTTTACGAAAACATTTAATCAGATGCAAAAAAAAGTTGTTCGTTACTCGAAAGTCTAAAGTGCCTTCTATCGGCATTTTTTGAAATTTATCTTTATAATTTATTTTCAAAATACCGATATAAAGAATAGTTTTAGTGAAAACCGCAAATCAATTGACCAATTTTTCCGGGTTTTTATACACACACACACACACATGTATATATATATGTTACAGGCCAAACCCGATTTTAGGCCAAACTAGATTGGTCTAGTCCAAACTAGTCTATCCTAATGCCCATCGGATAAACTAGTTTTTCCTAGGCCAAACTAGTCTATCCTAACGCCCATCGGATAAACTAGTTTTTCCTAGGCCAAACTAGTCTATCCGAACGCCCATCGGATAAACTAGTTCTTCCTAGGCCAAACTAGTCTATCCGAACGCCCATTGGATAAACTAGATTTTCCTAGGCCAAACTAGTTTGGCCGAACGGTCATTAGGATGAACTAGTTTAGCCTGCTATTCATTGGTTTGAACTAGTTTATCCTAGGCCGAACTAGATTGTCCTAGGCCAATTCAATTTGGCGTGATTTTATTGAATTTAAAGACTGCCATGGCGCCAACTTTCTTGTTTTGATCTAATTTAGCCTAGGCCGATGCGATTCGACGCGATTTTAGCTAACAGACTATCAAAGCCTGAGAGCTAATGTGCTCGCAGATTCTGTGTGTGTGTATGTAACCATGTACGTACATATGTACATACTTATGTACGTACGTATATAGGACTAATATAACGGACTAATGTGTAACTAATATAACGCGAGCACTCTGGTGTTGGAATTTGGACGCGATTTAGTTCTAGCCAGCCGGCTTCGCCCGCTATCAGGCCCCTTCTTTTATATAAAATCTTGAAACGGACGTATGTTGAAGCGAACGAACTTCGAAGTGAAAAAAACATGATGATAAATATTTAAGAAAAAGGACTTTACATCGAAATACCACTATTTTCTAATAGTAATTTTTGTAAAAATGTTATATTCTTGCTGGAACTTTTTGAAACTTTGTGATAGTTTATCGCATATGATATAATTTTATATAAAAAAAGAGTTAGATTTCAGCGTGAAAGAGGATGTGGTTGCGAACAAAATCAGGAAACATAACGGAAATTCTATGTTTTAAAGCACCGCGACCTCAAGTAACACATCTACTAATAGGTTGTTTAACGGAGTATTATTGAAATACAGTTTTGTTAATAATAGAGTACGCTCCCTGGTGTTGGAATGAGGAACTAATATAACGTGGCTTAGTTAAAACTTGCTGGCTTCGCCCACTATCGGACTGGCGTGGGCAGCGGGGATATGGTTCGAATTTCGTTCGCTTCGAGGTTCTTTCGAAAAGGAGGGTTACATTCGGTGGTGCGTGCTCAGCATGCTTGCTACGATTTAAATTTGTTCGCTTCGAAGTTCATTCGAAAAGGAAGAGCGCATTCGTCAGTACGCGTGCAGCACACCTGCTATACGCTGCCGCAGTCTGTGGGGACGCGGCTGAAGAACTAATGCACGAAATTTAATAAAAAATTATATTCAGGCAGTCTCTGATCTAAATTGATGCTGATTAGTTTTTTGGTGTGAATCGTTCATCAGGTGGAGTACTGTTTGGCATTTTTTACGATTTACGCGTCAGCTTTATCTTAATAGCTAATACAATCAAATTTCCATCGAACTTTAGATACAGTTCGTCCATGACATGAGTTGGTGTTGTTTTTATTTTGAAGTAAATCACTCAACATGGCTATGATATGCTGCATTTTTCACAATTTTCACAATAGCTGTATCTCAAGAACTAATAGACGAAATTTAATAAAAATTTATATTCAGATAGTCCTTGATATAAATCGATACTGATTACTTTTTCAAGTAAATAATTCAACAGATGGCGCTTCTAAAGTGTGTTTTTACTGATTTGCATTAACACTATTTCAATAACTAATTTACGGATTTTCATCAAACTTCCGAATCAGTAAATCCGTGATATGAACTAAATCTTTTTACGTATTCGTGTTAATTGCTCAATAGGTGGCGCTGTTGTGCTCAATTTTCCCGATTCCTGAAATAGTTTTGTTGCAAGAATTAATGCATGAATTTTCATCAAACTTTAGATTCAGTAAGTCCCTGATATAAATTAGTATTCTGTAGTTTTGGAGTAAATCTCTTGAAAGGTAGCGCCGCTATACGGTATTATTCGTGATTATTGCAATCGCTCTATCTCAGGATCTAATGCATGGATTTTCATGAAACTCCAGATTCTGTTAGTCCTTGATATAAAAAAGTACAAGAGTACTTTTTAGTTTTTGGAGTAAATCATGCAACAGGTGGCGCTGCTATGTGGCATTATTCATGATTATCGCAATATCTGAAGAAGAAATGCACGGATTTTCATCAAACTTCAAATTCAGTTAGTCCCTGATATAAATTAATATTCTTTTGTTTTTGGAGTAAATGGCTCAATAGGTAGCGCTTCTATCCAGTTTTTCATGACTTCTGCGATAATTCAAATATCTGAAATAGTACTAATACACAGATTTTCATCAAATTTCAGTTTGAATTAGAATTTGAAAGACGTTGTTACGGATTTTTCAAAAAGTTCCGGCAAGAATTTAACATTTTTACAAAAATTGCTGTTAGAAAATAGTGGTATATTGATGCGGAATTCTTTTTCTTAAGTATTTATCATCATGTTTCTTTCTTTTCGATTCAAAATTCGTAAATACCAGGGTGCTCGCATTAGTTCCACATTCCATAACCAGGGAGCGCACCTTATTATTAACAAAACTGTATCTTAAGAAAACTCCGTTAAAGAATCTATCAGTAGATATGTTACTCGATGTCGCGGTGCTTCAAAACGAGAATTTGAGATTTTTGAAAAAATCAGTATTCTTCAATAGTGGCATTAAATGCGAAATATATTTTTATAAATTTATATCATATGTCATAAACTATCTTAAAGTTTCAAATAGATCAACCTAGAATTTCCGTTATATTTCCTGATTTTGTTTGTCCCCCCCCCCTCTTTCCCTTTCGTAATGAGACTTTTCATACAATTTTTTATCACGTGTTATAAACTATCACAAAGTTTCAACAATACCAACAAGAATTTAACATTTTTACAAAAATTACTAGTAGAAAATAGTGGTATTTGACGCGGCATCTTTTTTCTTAAATATTTAACATCATGTTATATTATGTTTCAAAAAGTTTCACAAAATTGGCAATATTTAATTAGCAGCTAAAACTTTAAAAAACGCTGAGATTTTTTTAAAAAAATCTAGCGTCCCCTTACTCTACCTCCCCGCCGTATCCTAAATTTCAAATGTCATGCTTTATTTAAGCTTTTTCCTATTTTTAAAAGGATTCGGATATTTACTTTTTTAATATGAACAATTTCGCGTGATGTGATGTGTGTGAAAACCAATATCTGTTACGAATTAAAAATCTTTTCATAAAACAAAAAGTTTCTATCCGATTGAAAAAATAATCCGCTCTATCTTTATATTTAAACTCAGAACCCCCCAAATTAATCAGGTGAACGCCTTATCAGAAGAAACCTACGTCCAAAATTTGAACAAATCGGTAAATTACCCTGAAAAATCTATTTACATAAATTAAGAGTGTTACCCCACATTCCTCCTTTCTTTATATGTAAACAATGAACACCCACAACTGATCATGGATGTACCTTATCAAACTGATATTGTGCCTAAAATTTTAATAAAATCTGATACTTTTGCATGAAAACTGACTTAACGAAATTAAGGAGGGGGGGGGGGGTGCGGTTTAGCCTTTTGTTCCCCTTCCCTTATTCTTATCCAATGAACCCCTGAAACTAATCAGGAAAGTTCGTTATCAGGATAAATCTATGTCCAAATTTTAAAGCAAAATTAATATTTCTATCAGGAGTTATCGCATTACGTACATACGTACGTACATACGTACATACATACGTACATAGTTCAGGGCCGTAACCAGCGAATCATGTCAGGGGGGGCTCCGAAATTTTTTTGTGGGGCTGACATCTTTTAGTATTTCATACAATACGGAAGCAAACACAATACAGTAAAAACTGATAAAATGTCTATAAATGTCTATAAATGAATCCGACTAAAGCGTAATATCTATGACGAAACCTTCTGGAATGGAAAATACTTCGTGATCATCAGGAAATGAATATGAAACAATTAGGGGCTGTGTGAATCTCTGAACTCTTTATGTCCCAAATCCTGAATACATGAAAATTTCATATTATAAAGTATTTTTTGTGAATTTTTGATTCTACATTAGAAGATTCACACTAGAGATCTGCACCGGCCGAAATTTACAGGCCCGATCCATAGAATAAAAAAAATTTCTGCTCGGTCCGTTATTAAAGTTAAAATTTCGGCCCGGCCCCGTAGAGAAGATTTAGCAGCCCGATATAATAGCTAAAAACAGGAACCGAGATCGGCCCAACCCGAGTGAATTTCTACACAACTTTGATCTTTATTCTTACGGAAAAGTTCAGACACACACACAAAAAAAAAAAAAAAAAAAAAAAAAAAAAAAAGAAAAGAAAAAAAAAAAGAAAAAAAAACCTTATTCTTTTTTTTTTCTATGTTTGTAATCTTCATTTATGCTGAACTGCCATAGGCTGCTACATTTATGCTTTTAATGAACCTTAGTTTGTTGTATGTAAATGTTTCAGTTATCATTAGCATTATTAATCCATACTCCATGTAATGGAGTGTTTAACTCTATTTTAATAAGCCTAGTAATCTGCAATTCTTTAAAAAGAATAAATTCTAATGTTTAATTGCAGAATAATGACGACTTAAAAGTATAAACCTCTTTTGCAAAAAATTTGGACCAAGCCAAATTTTACCGATATATGAACAGACTTGGCCATGTCGAGAAAAGAATTTTCATAGGGGATGATTTAACAGTAACTGATTATTTCGGTCCGTGAAGACTAGGAAGAATGAAATCAATCTCGGCTTCATACAGAAAAAATAAGTTAGGTCCAGCATGACCCGATACTCCAGGGAAAAAATTAAGGTCCGGCAAGGACCGAAAATATTAGTGATTATAAGGCCCGGCCCGAATGCCGTTAATGAAAATCGGTTCGTACAGATCTCTAATTCACCCATTTATTTAAGAGGCTTTTTCAGTCAAGCGAAAAAACCTGTTCGCTAATGCTAATCCTAGGGAAGAGATTTTAAAAAGTACCTCGTTTGAATTTACACATTTTTAAATGATTCTTTTTCATTGAATAGTTCAGATCGATCTATACAAAGGTCGTTTTTCTCTTTTTTGATTTCGTTTACAGGTATTTTTTGTGAAGACACTTTTATTTTCGGAACCGGTCGGGAAAATAAAAACATCCTCATAAAAAAAAAAGAAAATCTATAAAGACTTTTTTGCTAATTTAGTAGAGGTTTGAAATTTTTTTAGTTTTTTTCTATGGGATACTCCATATTTTTTTGCTATGGATTTAACATTGAAGTTTAAAGTTACTTTAAAAAAATATTTAAATTGAGGGCTTATTGAATTTCCTTCTTTTTTGATATACACGAGAGAAAAAAAATCATATTAAAGATAAAGTCCCATACATCTAAAAATTCATACACAGTTTTATGTATAGTATATTCCAATGAATAAGAAAAAAAATTAAAGTCAAAATATTCATATTTATAAATGTATTAGGGATTTTTAAAAAGTTTAATTTCTAAATTTAATTTTAGTAAAATAGGTTGCTTTAAAAATTATAATAATAATAATAATGTCATTTAATATTTAGTATTAAGTATTGTGCCATCAGATATATTACAATACAATATTATTCAAAATTGAAGATATGTTTTTAAAGGTACTGTGCCCCCTTAACATAGATTACTTCGCATACGTTTTACATGTTTTTCCTGAAGTTGGTCCAAACTCAACTCATTTCAGAAGAAAAAAAAAAAAAAAACCCATGGGCATGAACTTTCATTTTCGAAACAAGTGAACAGTTTTCATTAAATGACGGCAACAATTTATTGTTACGTGTTTCCCCTGTTTCTAAAGGTCTTAAAAATGTTTTTTTTTTTTTTTCTTTTTTTCATCCAGTGATGAATTTTTATGATGCATGCAAGAATTTTCTTCCCATTTAGCTAAAAACATCAGCTTCTCACCTTTATGTGCTTAAAAATTAAATGCTGTTTCCCATTTTTTTATATATAAATGCCATATATGATAAGTTATATAATCATTAACTACTCTGTGACTAGCATTCTATCGTTAAATTCCAGAAAAACCAGCCTACAGCGTCAAATTTGTCGTTATTTTTTCACCAGATTATTTTTTTGTATTCTGTTATAGGAAAACATAAAACGCTGCTCAATCTTGTAGTGTCTGAATAATTGCAAATTTCTTAAAAAAATGAAAATAATCAGAAAGTAATTTGTTTAAAAAGGCAAACAGTCTTATAAAACACAAAACTCAGTTGTGAAGTTTAATTCTTTGAGTCTGAAAAATCCATATCTGTAAATTTTATGCCTTTATTAATAAAATTTTTTTCGCAAATGTGTCAGAAAGTAGCGGATTTAAGCTTGAAAATAGATTTAAATGCAACATATAACAAATATTTGAAGATATTTTAATATAAGATATTTTATCTTAAAATAAAATTAGCTTTAATCATGCTTTTTTGCTTAGTTTTTTTTTATTGTTATATGTCAAATAAAAAAAAAATGGTTTGCAAATTTAAGAAACACAAAAAAAGTAACTTTTTTATTATTATTATTTTGATTTTCTAATATACACCCAGCATGAAACAATTACCAGTATTCAAGCAATTATTTTTCTTATCTCATTTGTATATAAATTAACATATTTTTATCCTTTTAATTCCCTTCAACATTCTGTTTTACAAGTGATATTTCATCATTAACTAAATCTACTGCTAAATATTTATTGCCAGTGCATGTCATGACGTCAATGCAAGGGGTCTATAGTCAAATCATTAAAATTTAGAAACACGTGTTTTTAGTTATCTACGTTTAGTGAAGAGGTTACCCCATTGCTTTGGTAGTTGCCGATCAGCTTGACCAAGATGCCTGTTTTCATTCATCACATGTAAGATTATTGCTTTTAAATTATCACAAAACGACCGACAAAACATGTGGTAACTAGTTTGCGCATCTGGATTTAATTTTTGAGGAGAAAGAAATGTTCCGACCCAGAACGCGTTTTCAGAACTGTACCACAAATTTTTCTGCCGCAAACAAGATAACGTAAAATAACTGAAAGGAAAATGTTTGGCATATGTCATTGCATTCAAGGCAGTTGAAAATTTAAAAGTGAAGTTCATTTTCTATCTCCCTTTCTTTTTTTTTTTTTCTTTTGGAAAGTTAAAATATATATTTCGTAAAAAATATTGAAAACATTAGAGGGGGCTCTGGAGGAAGCTAGGGGGGGCTCAGCCCCCTTCGCCCCCATCTGGTTACGGGCCTGACATAGTTACATAACACACACAGAATCTGCGAGCACATTAGCTCTCATACTTTGATAGCCTGTGAGCTAAAATCGCGTCAAACTGCATTGGCCTAGGCTAAATTAGATCAAAACTAGAAAGTTGGCGCCGTGGCGGTCTTTATATTAAAAAAAAATCACGCCAAATTGAATTGGCCTAGGACAATCTAGTTCGGCCTAGGATAAACTAATTCAAACCAATGAATAGCACGCTAAACTAGTTCGTCCTAATGACCGTTCGGCCAAACTAGTTTGGCCTAGGAAAATCTAGTTTATCCGATGGGCGTTCGGATAGACTAGTTTGGCCTAGGAAAAACTAGTTTATCCGATGGGCGTTCGGATAGACTAGTTTGGCCTAGGAAAAACTAGTTTATCCGATGGGCGTTAGGATAGACTAGTTTGGCCTAGGAAAAACTAGTTTATCCGATGGGCGTTAGGATAGACTAGTTTGGACTAGGCCAATCTAGTTTGGCCTAAAATCGGGTTTGGCCTGTAACATATATATATATAATCATTTGAAATTTGAATCCTCTGAACACGTTCAGTTTCTACTACTTAACCACTCCCAACTATTCAGATTTTGAGCTCAAAATTTAAGTCTAAGCTTACATAATCATTTAATGAGATGCAAAGAATAACGGCAAAAAATAGTTGTCCGTTACTCCAAAGTCTAACGCGCCCTCTATCGGTATTTTTCGAAATTTATCTTTATAATTTACTATCAAGAAAAATACCGACTAAAAGAATAGTTTTAGTGAAAACTGCAAATCAATCGATCAATTTTTCCGCTTTTTATATGTTTATTTGAAATTTTGGATCCTAAACTTTAATGACGGCTATCTCCTTTGGAAAACGTTTGGGACCCTTCGTTTCCTATTTAATATTGTTTGTCTTGATGTGTAGTATCACCTCTCTTTTATTGTAAAAAATAACTTAGAATCACCCTGTATATGTAACTGACATTTAAAAACAAAGTTTTCTCCAAAATTGGTCAAATCGCGTTAGTGTAGTACGTATATGACATCTGTGCCGAAACGGCACACATAATTTTAATTTTAAATTCATGCATTTAAACTATATTTTGTGCTTGTGTGTTATAAAGGCTTTTGGCGATATTTAAAAAGTTTAGCGCAATTCAAATTCAGATTTATTGCAAATGGTAAAAACAGCTATGAAATCAATTCAGATTAAATATTATGCCTGTTTGTATGTGTTTTCTAATAATTACTAATGCTCATATTAGATAAATTATAGTACACAAAAATAGATTATTGTCTTCTTTATACTAAAAAATTGTATAAATATTGAAAATAAAAATACTAATGTATATAAAACAATAGGTATGAAAAATTTTCTAATTTTGTCATCGTCATTTTTTCCATCTCGCCCAGACTCCTAAGGTAAAAACAAGTTACCTTATTAGTATAAAAAATATCCTCATTTCATACAAAATGCAAAAAATAATTATAAGAAGAAATGATATCATAAACCAAAACCTTATTGATAATTTTCTAGTGTAAAGTTCTTGGCGAGATAGAAAAAATGGCCTTGGTGAAAAAGGGAAATTTGCCAACGTATTTTCAGGCAATTTATTCACTCTTTCTTATACACAAGAAAAGATTTACTTAATTTATCTATACTAATATTATAAAGAGGAAAGATTTGATTGTTTGTTTGTTTGAATTGAATAGGCTCCGAAACTACTTGATGGATTTGAAAAATTCTTTCACCGTTGGAAAGCTACACTATTTCCGATGAACATAGGCTAATTTTTAATTGATTTAGTAAAATATTTTTCTTAATAATTCAAAATTTCATTATTTTCATACAGAATCAATTAAAATTTTTCCGATAAAAAATAACCATTTTTCTTTCCCGTTGCCAAGAAAATGTAATCTGGTATAATATTAATAATAAATTAATTAATTCAATTAGTAATTATGGAACAAAACAATTTGTATGATTTTAAAATAGAAAAGAAAAATAATGAAATAGTTTACTGATAAATAAACGACTATTACTGGATTACCACGTGAGGCATAAAATCGCAATTTTGTTGTAATCGTGCCAACGTGATACGTAGATGATATCTGCATCTAAATATTATTGGCAATATTATTGTTTATATAATTTGTTTACATTTTTTGGCAATATTACATTATTTGGCAATACTTGATCTCCCATCGACCAAAAAACTGTGGCCAAAGTATAAGGTTAAATATCAATAATGGATGATCGTAAATGTCACATTCTTTTGACATTAAATATGTTTTGCAAATTGTTACGTCGTCAATTAATTTTAATTCGATATTTTATCTCTTTTCCTATTAATATTTTAGCAATTTATTAATTCTTTGGTTATTTAATATAAAAAGTATATCCATTTGTATAATTTGGCGAAATTGATCGACGGAATAATCAAATGGCACCAATTGTTTGTTTACACTCTATATGGATATTTAGGTTGATAGAATTAGCATACTTATCGAGTCTCCGCCAAATCATATGCCAAGCAGTCATTAAATAGTGTTTTAGCCTTACTATTATATCTTTTTCATCTGCAATTATTTTACCATCACTAAAAAGGGGTACTTCTAGGTTATCCCGTCGATCAATTTCGCCAAATTATACAAATCGCCAAACTAATAGCCAAATTATACGTGATGACATAATTTTTATTTTAAATAACGAAAAAACAAATAATTAGTAGAATATTAATAAAAAGTCGAAATAAAAATCCCTTGATGATATTTTAAACACGTGAATCGCATTTAATGTCATTGAATGTGACATTCAAGATCATCCATTATTGGCATTTAATCTTATAGTTTGGCGATAATTTCTGGTCGACGGGATAACCTAGAAGTACCTAAAAAAAATATTTTGAATGTGAAAGAAAAATCATTACCATGAAGAAATATTTGCAATTAATTTATCATTCATTCTAATAAAAAAACGGTACTACTAGGTTATCCTGTCGACCAAAAAATTATCGCCAAACTATCAGATTAGATGCCAATAATGGATGATCGTGAATGTCGCATTCAATGACATTAAATAGATTCACGTGTTTAAAATGTCATTAAACGATTTTTATTTCGACTTTTTATTAATATTTTACTAATTATTATTATTATTTTTTTTTTTGTGCATATTTTAGTGCATTTTTTTCATGCTTAATTGAATGGTACTAAGCAAATTCTTTTAAATCCAGTACTTGGTGAGATACTTCACATTTTCCTAATTTGGCGATGTCTTCGGCGCAAAAACCTGAAATTTTGAATCCTTATCTATTTATCTATCTATCTATATATATATATAATCTTTCCTTTAGGAAGTTCATCGGATGGTCTAAAATAATAACATGTTTCACCGTACCTCAGAAGCAAATTCAGGTAGAAGCAATTCAAATGGAATTCACCTACTAAAAAAAATCTTAATTACTTTAGTACTTTTGTAATTTGTCAGTTATTTAGTCATTTTAGAGGTATTTTGTCGTCAAAATGAACTTTGAACGGACCAATGTAAGATTACATAAATCAGACAAAAATTGTGGGTATTTGATTCGATATTAAGATTGTTTATTTAAATATATTTCGTTTGATTCAAGATTATTTTAAAGATACTGACCAGCGTAGCGGGCGGAGGCTGCTAGTTTAACATAAAGGTACTACTTTGCTATCCCGTCGACCAAAAAACTGTCACCAAATCACAAATTAAATGTCAATATATTTGACTGTGAATGTCGCATTCAATGACATTAAATACGATACACGTGTTTAAAACGCCATTAAGTGCTTTTTATTTCGACTTTTTATTTGCATTTTTATTAATGTTCTACTGATTATTTGGGTACTTCTAGGTTATCCCGTCGACCAATTTCGCCAAATTATACAAATCGCCAAACTAACAGCCAAATTATACATGTTGACATAATTTTTATTTTAAATAACAAAAAAACAAATAATTAGTAGAATATTAATAAAAATATTAATAAAAAGTCGAAATAAAAATCACTTAATGACATTTTAAACACATGAATCGCATTTAATGTCATTGAATGTGACATTCACGATCATCCATTATTGGCATTTAATCTTATAGTTTGGCGATAATTTCTGGGTCGACGGGATAACCTAGAAGTACCATTATTTGTTTTATTGTTATTTAAAATGAAAATTATGTCAATATGTATAATTTGGCTATGAGTTTGACGATTTGTATAATTTGGCGAAATTGGTCGACAGGATAGCTAAGTAGTACTAAATTTCTTAGGCTTGTTTTAATATCTATTTATATCATTTGGCAACAAATTTGACTTCAAATCCAAATTGTGCCAAAGTTTTTTTTTTTTTTTTTTAAATGATAAATTTAAGAGCTGTAAGTAAAATACCACATTATTTTTACTATTAAAGTATTACTTCTAGTTAATATACGCGAAAAATAAAAGGTGCTATTGGCGTGAAGGAAGAAAGGTGCGATTGCAGAAAAATCCCCTTCGCCAAGGCACGATTTTCCAAAATCTCCTAATTGGCACGATTTTATATAATACACACATATATACATATGTATAGCAGATATACATATGTAAGCCAGTGTTGTATATACACATATTATGTATCTGTATATGCGTTCATATATATATGTACACTTACACACGTTCACTTATGTATATACATATACATATATTCATATATATATATATATCGCCCCCCCCCCCCCAAAATTAATGTCGGCTTGCCAAAGGAGGTTGTTCTGCAAATTAACCGATAGAATAAGATTAAGGTACAGATGTCATATACGCATTTGCTTTGGCGCGATTTTTACATGCCAATTTGACGAAAACCTTGTTTTCCAATACTAGTTAACATATACATTTTAAAATAATTTTCTATCGTTTTAAAAAATATGTAACAAAAAAAAAATTATAATTTATAACTTATAGAGCAAAGCAATTTTTAAATAATTTTAAAAAAGAAAATAAAAGTAAATAAACAATTAATTAATTAATTAATAACAATAGCCGAGGTGCCATATCAGGCAAAATAACGCCATTTTCGAGCTGATTAGGTATATGACATCTGTGCCAAGAATAAATCGCGTTACATAGCTTAAGATAACTTACTGCCATGTGTACAGAATATAGATACGAGGATGGCTCTGAGCCCTAGATGTTCATGTAAAAAAGGGATAAATAACAGAGGAAAAAAGTAACACCTCTTCATTATTTTCTTCGTTTACTTGTCTGGGTTCACTTGATTCGCTATTTACTTGATTCTGTTCGTTGTTTACTTCATTCGATTCATTGTTTGATTCCTTCGGGTCGTTGTTTAATTCATTCGGGTCCTTGTTTTCTTCATTCGGATTGTTGTTTATCTCGACCGTTTCGACATTTATTTCATTTCTATCCTTTAGATCACTAGTTTCATTGTTCATTTTAAGATGAAATCAAATGTTTAAAAACAAGAGTGCACTAAAATCTTTGATTAAAACTGTTAAATTTTAAAATTTTACTATACATTTTTAATAAAAAGTTACATAAAATCTTTTAAAAACTGCAAATAAAATAACATCACTAAAGAACTTCAGCAACACTCTTAAAAAATGTCAATAACATAACTAAAAGTTACGGCAACAGTTAAAAAAGACAGTGCGCTTCTTTTGGATATATAATAATATAACAGGTATATCTTTAATCTTATGACGTCATTATTTACATTTAAATTAAACACAGCAATCACAAATCAGAAAGTAATTCATGCAACTGAAATTAGTATTAAAACACCCATACACACATAAATAACGCCTGTATTCAAATCATAAAGGTACATACAAATAATGTACAACAGGCATCCATACAATAATGCAATAAACCCAACGAAAGTGTACATAAATTGTAAGTTCGATTCATCGTTGTCCCGTCATCCATGGCTATCTTAATGATGGCTGATGACTTTCCCCAACTTGGTTTATTAGTGTAAAATTGCAGACTCTTACATCGGCCGGAGTAGCTCAGTGGATAGAGCAGCAGCCTGGAATACTGTGATCCTGGTTTCGATTGCTGGCTCTGGTTAATTTTCCCCTCCAGTTAGATTTATTGCATATATATATGTATATATATGTATGTATATTACTTGTATGTACCCTTATGATTTGAATGCAGGCGTTATTTGTATACATGTATGTTTTAATATATATTGTAAATCGTCGAAATACCTTTATACCTTTAGGTGTAAATTGCGCAACAGGTGGCGCTGCTACGCTGCATTTTTCACGTTATTTCAATAGCTTAATCTCTAGAACTAACAAACGGAACTTAATAAAAATTTAGATTCAGGTAGCCCCTGTTATAGATTGATGCTGATTCATTTTTGGTGTAAATTGCACAAAAGGTGGCGTTGCTATGCTATATTTTTTTACGATTTACACAACAGTTCTATCTAAATAACTAATGCATGGATTTCCATCAAACTTCAGATTCAGTTAGACTTTGACATGAATTGATGATTATACATTTTGGTGTAAATCACTCGACAGGTGACGCTGCGATGCTGCATTTTTCACGATTTCTGCAATAGCTCTATCTCTAGAATTAATGCACGGATTTTCATAAAACTTTAGATTCAGTATATTCATGATATAAACTAGTTCTGTTTAACTTTTGGTGTCAATCGCTCAACAGATGACACTACTATGCTGAATTTTTCCCGATTCTTGCAATAGCTCTTTCACAAGAACTAAATCACGAATTTTCATCACAATTCAGATTCTGGTATAGCTTGATAAGTATTATCATTGTTTATGTTTTGGTATAAATCGTTCAACAGGTAGCGCTTGTATGTGCAACTTTTTCGATGTTCACAAGAGTTCTATTTCAACAACTAATGTACGGAATTTCATGTGCTTTCCTTCCTCACGATGAACTTAGATAGTCATTTAATTTTGGCACTGTGGTAGTGAATTTTGAAGTATTAATATGCAGATCGAAGAAATTTTGGAATTGCCATTTCTGACTAGTGTGTAAATCAAATGTATGATGTATGACTAATAAAGCTGTTTTTAAATTATGTGCGACGGATGTGGCCTCCGAAGATCACTGTTAATCTTATTATATTGTACTATAAGCCTATTTACTGTAAATTTATTTTTGAATTTCAATCTGTAAAAGAAAGATTAGTATTATAAATAAGATATGTTGGTCACCAAAACTCGATTACAAAAAATTAGCCTGAGTTATAAAAATGTTACATGATTTCAAGCTGACTGAATTTTTATATGCTTTCACAAAAATCTTGATAAAGAAAATGTTTGAGTTTATCTGTCTATCTTACTATCTTTTATGGCTTGACTGTCCCGTTGAACTTTAATGTCCTAATCTAGTTTTGATTAATCTCAAAATTTCAGCTCTAAACTCAATGAGATGATGGAGTGTACAGACGTCTCCCGGTCTATTATGAATATCGGAAATCTAATCTCAATGGCACTCTATTCAATCTGCCAAATATCCGCCACTGTATATGGAGAACTATTTCTTTAAGCGTGGCCCCACCAATGGCCAAAAGGTTCTGCTCTCGAAGATGTTAAACTGGAGGTGCTGGGTTCGAACTCAATCGCGCCCATTGGCCTAATCGTTTGGCATTTTTTGTGGTTTCCTCTAAACCTTTGATTTTCTTTCGTATAGATATGGGTTTGGTTTCCTTAGAAAGACTCTCCACGGAGGGCAATCCCTTCGGGCCTATATCCCTCGTGTGTATAATTGGCCATCACAAACAACGCCAACACACTAACATCTTTAAGAGTGTTTTAGTAATGTTAATGAACTTTATGTATATGCTTCATGCATATTATACATATAATAATTAATAAATTTGCATCGTACATATTATAGATATGTGTGTATTACATAATGCATAATGCATCATTATGTCGTGAGAATAAACAAAATAGTTTTTGTCGCCATATTTGAGAATTTACATGATATATTACAAAATTTGGTTATATTGCTAATAGTCTAAGAGCTAGCAACGTTTTCGTCACCTGATTTTATCAAGGCTCATTTTTTATATGTTTTTCCCTTTTATGGTAGAATACGTTTGCTAGCGGTCAATTATCCTCTATACCCCTAAGTCCTAGGTTATATTTGTGAATATTTAATAATCTGTAAATGCTTGGGTCATTTTTCTTTATTGCTTTCCCCAATTTGAACTTTCTACATCCCAAAGTTTATAATAAAATAGCTGTGATCTGACAGACAGACACAGGAATGATATTATAATGGTTCCGCTTCCACTTTTTAAGCATAAAATCCTAAAAATAATCAATTTCCATCATATTTTTTAAAAATTAAGTACGATGAACGACCTAAAAATATAAGTCGATTCCAAAAGTCTTTCATGCATTGTTCTTCTAATTATAGAAAATTTTTCCGCGAAAAATTTCGCTTTTTTCAACTTGATGAAGAGCTTATAGAAGAGCCTGTTATAGATAGATCCTGTTGAAGAGCCTATACTAGTCAACTACAGTAAATGCTGTAAACGTAATAAGATTAGATTATTTTTTTTAAATTGTGTTAAAATTAATCTAATATAATTATATAAGCAGCTTTTACTATAGTTAAAAAAAAAATCAACTTCATTTATTCTGTTGAGCTGATTTGAATACCGAACCAGATTATTTGATTATTATCTTCATTTAAGGTTTGGTTTGTTGGATGAATCATTCCTTCAGTATTCATCCGGCATCACTCAGTTGAGGGAATTAGTTGTTCATTCCAAGTTCGAATCCTGATTTGCACTTTTTCCACCCATTTTTGAATTGGAAATTTACGATTGACAATATTAAGTATATTTTTAAGTTGTCTAGATTTTATTGGATTTTTCCTTCTTCTATTCATTACGTCACTGTCATTGAAAAGATATACAAACGGTTTCGCTAATAATTCCTTTTTTAAAAATTTGTCTGAATTAAATCTAGACATTTCGCCAGCCCAACCACTCAAATGTTCTCCAAACAATTTATTGCGTGAATTTGTTGGGTCTTAAGTGTTATTTAAATATATATAACAACCTTCAATACGTTTAGGAAAGGTCTTTACGGGAAGATAAGGAGCAAGACTTTTCGTTTATTGGCTGCAAATTTCAACGCCCTCCACCAATCCCTAAAAGATGAGTTGAGCGGGCGGCGCTTCTGAAAACACCGCCTTCCACCCTCGCAAAACTGAGGGGTTCCACGGAGAAGGAAAATCCACTCATATCAAAACACGTGCTCAATCAGACGGAAGCATCAACCTGTTTGTGAAGGAATCTCATGGATAGCCAACCTTATACCGCAGGTAATGAAAAACAAAGTTCTTGATTTCAAGAGAATATCATGAATGGTTTTCAATTTTTTTTCGTTTATTATTTTATTAAAATATTTAAATTATTGTGATATAATAGTATTGAAATTTTACTGAAATTACACAAATGCACGTATGAAAAAGGAATCATTATGGCCCAGAAAAAAAAAAAAAAAATTCTTTTTTTAAACACTTTTCTCTCTACTTTAAACTGATTTCAGGCTGAAACTATAATTGTATTAGTTTTTTTCTTCGTGGAAAGGTTTATTTATTTATTTATTTATTCGTTTAAGAAAGGGTGGCCGAGATGTTCTGTTCGCAAAACTGGTAGACGGGAAGTGCAGGATTTGAACCTAATCGCGCCCGTCGGCCTAGTCGTTCGGTAGCTTTTCATGTTTTTCTTGGAACCTTGGAATTCCTTGCGTAAATACAGATTAGGTATTCTTAGAAAGCCCCCCTCCCCTTCCACATACAGAGAGAGAGAGAGTACCCCTCGTGCAGATAATCGGCCTTCATAAATAATGCCAATACTGTTTAAGAAGGTTCCGTTATGGAACAGTTCTGTTTTCACAGATTTTATAGTAATAAGTTATACTTCATATCCTATTTGATAAATAATTATTTTCATTTAATTCTTTATTTTATGGACATATTTATTCAGTTATATATATACGTTCGTATTATATCTGTAATGCCCAGTTAAGCCTGATAACATATTTTGTTACTTTTTTTAGCTTAACTTATATATTATAAATTAAAAGAAAGGTAAAAAATGATAGTTACCATATTGTTTTAAAGTGTTATACTTAGTTGTTTTCCATATTTATATGCAAGTGAGACAGGGAAAAATAGAATTAATTTAGAATTTTATATAAATAACCGAGATCAATATTCTACTTTCATTTTATTTCACTTAAAGTTTTATTCTTTGATGTTTTTCATACTAATATTCGCAAATTAGAGCAGCAAAAAAATATTTTGATCTTGTAGTTTTTTTTGTAAATTGCCGAAACAAAAAAAATATTTTTTTCCCCTTATATATTCTTAATCTGTGTTAATGTATTTCTTATTTTCATGTTTATGTATACTTGTAAATAAAAGTCAAATAACAGTTAATCTGAAATTTTATTTAAAAAATAAAATTTATAAATACTCAGAAACCAATAGTTATCAATAAACATGAAAAAAAAATTAAGCCCTGATAACAACCAATGTTTGCATTTCAGCAATAATTGTTCTAGTATAAGAAAAACTGATTTAAAGGCGTTGGTTTAAAAGCACTTAAATAGACTTCATGTATTTTTAGACGTATTGAAGACTTATCAAGCGATCAATGCAATTTTTTTAATAAATAAAAAAATAGTATTATAAATATTGTTTTTAATCTCATCTCCAACCCTTTTAAAAAATAAAAAAATTATATTTAAAACTTGTATCAATTACTTATCAATCTTCTCCATGACATTAAATTTCAAGTGAAATTTCTAAATTTCGTTTTGACTGACACAAATTGAGCAATAAGGGTTTATATAAGGTATAAATTAATTTTATTCTGAACTGTCTAAAACAGCCATACTTAACCTGTGGGCCGCATGTGCCCCGGCGATCTTTTATGCGCGGCCCGAGACACTTCATCATATCATTTTCATCATCCATATTAATAAATATCATATTTTTATCCATATCCATATTTATAAAATTAATTGAGATTTGCATAAAAGGTATTTAAGATATTTTTAGTTGATTTGTATATTTTCATGGAAATATTAAATCCGCATAATTTTGCCTACTTACATTAATTTTAGCTAAACCATCTTAATTGCTTTTTTTTAATTATTATTATTATTAGTGAAAAATTCTTTTTAAATGTAATACTATTTGCACTGCAGTTGTATATATATTTCTTAGTCTACAACACCATCTAAACATTATTCCAGATTAATTAAATTTGATCTTGATATTTCTACATTTGAAAAATTAATAAAAATGTTTTGTATTGACTAATTTACTAAAAGAAATCTGATTTTTTTTTCTTTAGAAATAGAAATTCCATATTGTTATTATTGCATTTTATACTAATAATGGAAGAAATGCTGTTTATTGGAACTGAAGTTTGCCGCGAAAAAATAAAATGGCACTAAAAACTTTTTACAACAACACTTTTCAAACATTAATCTTCATAGAATATTTGTAACAATTTATCAAATAGAAATCCATCACGAAGTATATTTTTTGGAAATAGTGGTGTTAACATTTTTTTTTTTTCGCGACGAGACAAACATTCAACCCTGCTGCTAACATTAACCCTTCACTTCATCGTGTGCCATATCTGGAACATACCTAAAAACACTATTATTTTTATTTTGTGCCATGAATTTGGCCAATAGGATCGTTGCAACTGATAAAAATCAGTCCAAAAAATAGAATAACACATTTTTGTCCACGTCAGATGGCTCACAAAGAAATAGAATTAGTTCTTCGGAAACAAAAAAGTTTTCATTCAATCTATAAGGCAAAATTTACTTGTTTTATTTTTATTAAAACTTAAAAATATTAATATAAAGAAAATTGCAGAGTTTTAAGCAGATAAAATTAATTAATTTAAGCCAATTTAATTGCAAAATATAGCAATATAGTATTTAAAAACCCTAATTGTGTATATAAAGTACATGCAACAAACTATCAAATTTTAGTTGAAAATTTAAATTTTTGTTTTATGATTATTATTATTATTATTATTATTATTATTATTATTATTATTATTATTATTATTATAATAAAAATAAAAAAAATCATGCAGTGAAGTGTTAACATTCTTGTCAAAATGCTTCCTTATACTACTTTTGGCCCATGTAACGTCACACACATATGTTTGCGGCCTGTGTAACGTCACACACATATGTTTGCGGCCTATGTAACGTCGCAAAAATATGTTTGCGGTCCGCAAGAAGAAAAAGGTTGACTGCGGCTGGTCTAGAACATTTTAATAAAAAAAAAAAAAAAAAGAAAACAGGAAAACCGGTAGTTTTATTGTCTGAGCGTAGCGAAGTCTTATACTCAGAGTACGTAACGATATTAAAAGTAAAAAAAATTCTTTCGTCAAGCAAATCTCAAAAAGTACTTGTCGGATTTCGATTCTGTTTGTACCAGAAAGTACCTATGAAGGTAATCTGGTGAGTGCACCTACTTTTAAAAATTAATTCCAAATAGTTTAAAAGTTATATTTAAAAAAAAAACCGATAAAAAAGCACAATTTATTTGCATACGTCACAGAAATTTGGTGCGCGTGATTTTCACAGGCAGGATATTTTCGTAGATAACCGAATCAGTACATGGAGTAAATAGTAATCATTTACGCACTCAGAAATATTGAATGCAATAAAACATTTTAAAATTTAATCATGCAGGAAAATAAAACTGTTATTTTTTATATTAAAAATAAATGTCATAAAAACTTTGATTTTGAGATTTTGTGATAATCCCTTAATAGCATTTTTTGATCGCTAAAAGAATGTTTTATATATTTCGCGTGTGAAAATTAGAAACAATTACATTTTTAAATAAAAAAGTTTCTTTTATGACATCATTTTAACTTTATATTTATTTTTATTGCATGTTTTCTTTTAACTTATATTTTGTTTGTGTGTGGAAGTCAATTTTGGTCACTAATTTTTCGGCACGGATGCCACAAGCGCATCAGATTTGGCGCAATTTTTTCAAAGCCCATTTGACGAAAACTCCGTTTTTAAATAACGCTTACATACACATTTTTAAATTATTTTCTGTTTTCAAAAAGAACTTACAGTAAATAAAATAATAATAATAATTAATAACTATAAAAAGAAATATTTTATATAATTAAAAAAAGGAAATGAAAGTAAATAAAAATTTTATGAGTAAATAAACAAATAATAAATAAATAAAGCCGGGTTACCATCTCAGGTAAAATAATGCCATTTTGACGCAAATGATGTTCCCTGGTGCATATGTGACATCTTTTCCCATTTTGCATCCATTTCCTGTTGGCATACAGCTTTGAAATTTGGATTATGTATGCATACCTGGGAGCAACACTGGAATTAGACATTGATTTTTTTTTTTATTCGATCCAAAAAAAGGGCAACGGGGGCTATTTTTAAAGATTTATACTGCATAAAGGAGCCACTTACCTATTTTTATATACAAGAAGAAGTAAGTGGTATGTAAAAACAATTATAGTATACATAAATAAAATACTTGAGATAATATACTAGAGATATAAGCACCGGGTTTGGCGAGATTATTTATGCCAATTAGGCGAAAACATCGTTTTGATTACCAGATACATATAGCATGCTATAATAACACGTTATTTATTTATTTCAAAATGAAAAAAGATAATAAACGAAACATTTTCTGTTATTAAAAAAATAACAATCAATAAATGATAATATTTTTAGAACAAACAGTTTATCATAACATTTATATGATAACCAGCATGTTAGGTAACTGAACGCCTTTTGGCACCATTTAGGTACTTCGGTGTGTATAAGGGCATATATGTGCCATATTTATTTGTAAAACTGAGCATGAAACCAAGCGTGTTTTCATAGTCGCTTATATCTTTTTGCAACATAGCGCACCTTTCGAAGCCAAAACAGCAAAAAAGAAAAAATAAATAAATATTTGCAGTATTTTTTTTTTTTTTTTTTTTTTCAATGTAATGCACATTTTGTGATCAGTAGGCTCGATAATCAGACCTCGTTTTTTTTTTCTTTAAAAGGTGATATTTCATGCGACGTCTTTTTTGGATTCATCGTTTTTCCATATCTGATGATATGCGTCTACTCGTTTTGTAACTTTTTTTTTTTTTTTTTGTAACTTTCTTCTTTATTAACAGTGACATTTGAATTTCCTATTTAAATAAAAATTCTTCTAAATACAAAGAATTTTGTTAAAATAAATAAATAAATGAAATGCGGACATCTATTGCTCAAAGCACAAAATGTTTCCTATTGAGTTAATAAAAATCAGTAAAAACATAATTTTTATGATAATAAAAAGGTGACTTATGTAATAACAGAATCATATATTATGTACGTTATGGATTAAGTATGAATATTTCTCCACCATTTATAAATAATAATAGTAATAAAATAAAATGCGGACAGATCAAAGTCTATATTTGACTGAAAACAACAACCATTTTCTAAATGCTTTAAAAAAATGGCCAATGAAAAATGATATTTCAAAAGTATTATGAAATTAGTTAAAAACCATTTATTTTAAACTAAATTAATAAAAGATTTATATTTTTAATGAAATAAATGAAATTTGAAAAATTTATTGGAAATTTATCCCCATAGATGTATCAATATTACAATCAGTACTTTGTATGCAAAATGGAACAATTAGCAATACTTTTTGTACCCGAAAAATGGTCGTTGCTTTTTTTAAGGTTAAAAAGTAGATTACGAAATATTCCTATACAGAGATGCCAAGCCCCCGCTTATTGCATAGCAGAATTTTCTTATAGGAAGAGTTATTTTTTTTAATCCGCAGAATGTTCCAATTTATTAAAACATTTTCTGTATTAAAATACCGGTATCCAAAATGCCGGAGACTTGGCAGCTCTACCTATAACATTTTAATTAAGGACGGTACTTTTTTAATCGGATTCAAATTTAGTGAAGACAACGTTTTTTGGCCGTAAGCAGCTTTTTCCACATGTGTAACTACGATACAATTCCTTGATGCTGAAATAAAATGTTTTGACTTATGCTATTATTGCTTCCTCTTATTTATTTATTTGGATTTTAAGTGTTTTTTAAATGTACGGGAAAAATGCATTTCGAGAGAGGGCGAAAAGAGCAATATTTGGCGATTTATTACCTGCGTTTGGCTAAGTGTCTTACTACCTTGTATTTAATACTCTTCACAATACTTCGCTGTTATATGGACTTAGGCGCTTTTATAAAAAGTTTGACTTAATTCGGGCTTAAGAAAGTGAGTTTTTTACTGAATAATACAAATAAATGAAAAAAGAAAACTAAGAAATACTAATAAAAGAAAAATGAAGCATTATATTGATCTATGTATATTTAAAAATGCATCTGCTAGCACTAATTAGATAATTTATGTGTATATAATAGGAGATAAATAGCTTTTGATTCTGTATTTCTATGCTATAAATCATTAACGCTTGTGTGTTTTTCGTTATCATTGGGAGTACCTAGCCGATTTAAAAAATAATGTGGGCAAAAAATGTTGGTAACCATCTTTGCTGCAAAATATACTATATTTTGCGTAGGAACAATAATCACCATCAATGCACGAGCAAAAAAAGTTCTAAAATTGAGAAGTCTTTGATACTAGTATAACTAAAAATTTTAAATCTTTTTTTTTTTTTTTTTTTTTTCTTTCTTTTTTTGGTGGCAATTTTCAAGATATAATATTCTCGTTATGAACGATTTCTAAAACATTCACCAATTTAATTTCACAAATTAAACATTTTTTTTTTTCTAGAAAAAGTTTTAAACCCAATTTATTTGCGTTTGAAATGAAATAGACGCCCTCTCGCGGACAAAGTCCGAAACGAAATAGAACTGATATTTTCCGCTGAAATCAGTGTTTAAAAGGCCGATAAATAAACAGCTCTATAATAAATAAATAAATAAACAATTCTATAACGCATGCAACGTTGGGTTCTTTGAATTAAAATGATCTAAAATCAAAATTTTATACACAAAGTTTAGATCTATAATATAAAAAAGTACATTTGACTTACTCATGGCAAAATAACATGACAGCAACACAATGCTTGCATGATTCGCTTGCTCCAACAAACAGCACTATACGTAAACAAACGATTATCAGGTCTATACAACGCCACCTTTAGGTCATTACAAACGCGAATTGAGAATATTGCAATTTCTAGGATGCTGTTGGGATCAGAAACTATAACTTTGACATCACAGTAACTTATAAGATGTAAGTGCTCGTTTAGGACAAATTTTTAAAAAGGATTCCTTAACTCTTATCGACAACCTCGTTGCATCCGTGGAAAACAGATATTCAACATTATAAACTATTCAGACGGATTTCACACCATATAAAATACACTCCATTCTCTTCAAACATAATAGTTTATGTTATTTATAGTTTCTCAAATCGGTGCGAAGCTTCTGTTTATGCTCATGACATCATTTCAAAGAGTTATATTTCAAATATAGGAAAATTTGGTGTTTTATTTTCTGTATTACTTTTAACATTTTGCATATTTCCAATTTTATATCCATGCATGGTTTGCTTTTCTTTTATAAAAATAGTATATGCAACTTTATATATAAGATTTTGTAATTCTATGATTCAATATGCTTATTTTCATCATATTTTATCACAATGAATGACTAATTAAAGATAACATCTCATTTTCTTTACTTATCGCAAGTTATGAAATGCGTATTCTCAGCAATATCGCTCAGACTAATCCCTCTGAGGGAAGTCCTAGTAGAAAAATATGTGATAAACATGTTGAAGAGACATTTCAAATCGGAGAATTGATAATGTTTCGGAATAAACTTCTATGGGATCAAAAACTATGTACTTGCAATTCAATCATCTTTTGCAGACTAATACATGTCTAGATTGTGGTATGCAATGCCCAGTTATTTTTAATTTTTCATATTTATTTTTTTTTCTTAAATTTCATTACCTGAGTATAGAGGTTTTTATTTATAGTTTGAAATAGCCATTTTTACTGTCCCATCATACGTAGTGTAGGATAAATCTTGCAATCGTTTTGAAAATCAGTAAACAATGTTTGACATATTTGCACGTTTTAGACAGTGGAGATTCCGAAAAATCAATTTTTAGAAAAAAAAATGCCGTTCGTCTGTTTACCTGCGAGTCTCTAAACGATCTTTCGAACAAATTGAGATAGAGACTTGAAGTTTGGTGTTTACTTAGTATGCAATAATTCAAGGAAGCCTATTGCATATCAGGAACTTCGATTACCCATAATTATTTTTTTCGGATTCTTGAAATACTTGTTCTGATGAAAGGTACATAAAAAATTTTTAAAAATATATATTTTAAGGAGTGAATAGAAAAGACAATAAAAAGGCATAAATTTTGAATAATGAATGAAATCAATCAGATAATTAGTTGCCGAAATATTTGTGATCCTATTTTCCACACTCTTTGATTTTTTATGATCCTGTATTTTCTTCAAATTTCAATTCAAATATACATTTAAATCGGGAATAAGACTCTTAATCCGATGCAGTACGGTGTTAGTTAATATGATAATTACTTGTTGCGTTATAAAAGGATGTTATACGAAATTTGGTACTACTTGACTAACCCGTCGACCAAAAAACTATTGCACAGTTTGGCATTTAATATCCAAACTGTAAGATTAAATGCCAATAGTGGCTTATCGTAAATGTTACATTCACTTGACATTAAACAGGTTACATGTGTTTGTTATGCCATCAAAAGTTTTGTAATTTGATGTTTAATTTGTATTTTTATTAATCTTTTACTAATTTATTTATTTATTTATTTATTTTTGTTATTTTAAAAAAACTATCCAATTTGTATAATTTACGAATAGTTTGGTAATTTATAAGATTTCTCGAAATGTGTCAATGGGATAATCATGTAATACTCGCAATTCAACAATAGAGTGTTAATATGGATCATAAATATTTAAATACACGCTTAATTTTAATCTTGGAATTTCAATGCATTTTATAAATAGTTTACGCATGTTTTATCTTCATACTTTATACTATGCATATCCATCCCAACGATTAGTTATCTCTTGTTGCCAGATTTTAACACCTCCAAATAATAACATTTAAAAACACTTTTCAATTGAAAATAGTGTGACAGAAAAGAAAACTTTAAAATAATTAAAGGGAGCGATAAAATAAGTTTCCTTCAGGCCCACATAGGGAAGAGAGGGTGGAAGGCAAGTATAAATTATCGGGATTTGGCTCTCAGAAAATGTCTATATTTGCTCTTTTTAAAAAATAAAAGAGATAGTATCGATCACCATTTTTTACGCAACATTTGTAAATTAAAATAATTAAAAAAGCTAATGTATTATAAAAACAAAATTCAAGTCGCTTTAATTGCATATGTGTGTCAATGTTATGACACAGACTAAAAAGAAATCATTTAAAATAAATGAAAAATATTTCCTTAAGGGTCATTAGTAGTAGTGCGACTGTATTATGGCTAAGCTTAAAAAATACCACGGTCCACCAATTTCACAAGGTCTCGTGTAGCCAAAAATAGCAATATAGACACGAATCCTTTAATCTCTTATACTTTTTACTTACCCATCATACGTAGTATAGGGTAAGTCTTGCAATCGTTTTGAAAATCGAAAAAATTTTTTTGACGGATTTACACGTTTTAGATACTGGAGATTCCGAAAAACATATTTTTAGAAAAAAAAATTTGCCGTCCGTCCGTCTGTGTGTCTGTCTGTCTGTCTGTCTGTAACCGCTCTATCTCTCGAACAAATTGAGATAGAGACTTGAAATTTTGTATGTACTTAGTATATAAGAATGGGACGAAGCCTATTTAATATCAGTAGCCTCGATTATCCAGAACTATTTTTTGCGGACTCTCGAAAAATTCGTTCTGATGAAAGGTATATAAAAATTTTCAAAATTTTTTATTTTAAGGGCTGGACGTAAAAGGCAATAAAATAACACAAATTGTGCATAAAAAACGAGGTCGATCGGATTATTAGTTGTCGAGATATGTATAATCCTGTTTTCCAAATTCTTCGATTTTTCATGACCCTGTATTTCATTCAAATTTCAATTCACAGGTATATTTTTATTGGAAATGAGACGCTTAATCCAACACAGTAAATTTTTAGTTAATATGATTATTATTTTTTGAGTTATAAGGATGTTTCTTTTACGCAATCCGGTACTACTCGAGTATTTTGGCGTTTTATATAATTAGTCAAAATTGGCTCATCAGCAATTCATTAATGGAGCATTATTGTATGTTAAAAATTTTTATTTATGCGTGTAAATTTTAGTTTGGAGTTGCCATAGACACGCGTTTTATTTTCATATTTTATATTATGATGGGTAAGTATTACGGTGGCCACCCAACGACTAGTTTTGTTTTGTTTTTTCTTACTTGAATTATGTTTAAATTTCAAGCAAATGCGCATTACTTTTTATCAAATGTATTCAATGTTTATTTTGCAATATACTTAAGGCTCAGCATTCGAAATATTATTGTGACACGCAGAGCCCCTCTGCAGCTTTGCTTTTCACGTTTAAAGCTAAAACTAATAAAACTAGTCGTTGGAGGCCACCGTAACACTTACCCATCATAAATATGCATAATATAAAATATGAAAATAAAACACGTGTAAACTATTTATAACATGCATTGCAATTCCAAAACAAAACTTAAACATGCATTTAAATACTTTTAATATACATAGTAATGCTCTATAATGAATGGCTGATGAACCCATTTCGACAAATAATACAAAACACCAAAATACACAAGTAGTACTAGATTGCGTAAAAGAAACATCCTTATAACTCTAAAAATAATAATCATATTAACTAACAATTTACTGCATCGAATTAAGCGTCTCATTTCCAATTAAAATATATCTTTGTATTGAAATTTGAATAAAATACAGGGTCATGAAAAATCGAAGAATGTGAAAAACATGATTACAGATATCTCGGCAACTAATAATCCGATCGACTTCGTTTTTTATACTAAATTTGTGTTATTTTATTGTCTTTTATGTCCACTCCTTAAAATTAAAAAAAATCGAAAATTTTTATATACTTTTCATCAGAACGAATTTTTCGAGAATCCGAAAAAAATAGTTCCGGATAATCGAGGTTACTGATATTAAATAGGCTTCGTCCCATTCTTACATACTAAGTACATACAAAATTTCAAGTCTCTATCTCAATTTGTTCGGGAGATAGAGCGGTTACAGACAGACAGACACACAGACACACAGACGGACGGACGGCAAATTTTTTTTTCTAAAAATATGTTTTTCGGAATCTCCAGTATCTGAAACGTGTAAATCTGTCAAAAAAATTTTTTCGATTTTCAAAACGATTGCAAGACTTACCCTATACTACGTATGATGGGTAAGTAATAACAACAACTAAAACTCGTGAATGGAATAAGACCAACTTTTATATTTCTACTTTTGATGATATGAAAAAGCGAAATTCCAATCGAAAAAAATAAAAATAAATAAATAAATAAAAAATTTGCCAAGATAACATTCTGATACCATCTACGGGGGAGTGGATAAGGAAAGTATAATCATACGGAGAGGAAAAAGTCTTATAATTTCTTTAATTATTTGTACAATGAATTACGCAAACTGTTTTGAGGATACTTGACAGCCACTAATATCTCCTAATTTGTAGTTTCAGGAAGGCAGTACATAACGATTCATATTTTAACACAACCATAGAATCATGAATGAGTACTTGTGTTCCGCAATTTTGAGATAATTTGGATCGGAGCTATTTTGAGAATGTGATCTATTTAAAATTGAGTACTATACTTGATTTTGAGAACTTATTTTTTTTTTTTAGTGTTTAAAATGAATTATTCGTCTGAATTCGCTCAATAACTTTTTAAATAAAAATATACTAACATTTATTCCCCGCTCAAAATTATTAACAAGAGACTTTTAATTGATTGTTTATTGAGAAAAATAGCAAAATTATTAGCAAGATACCAAATTGGAATATTTTGATGGCAAGAGAATTTTTTTAAAGCATTCTTGAATCATTTAAAAATAATGTGCATAATTTAATATTTACATGAATAAACATCTTTAATGCCACCATGATCGAAGTGAAACCATTACAGGGTAAAAAATTATGGCTTTGTTTGGGTTTAATAACATGTGATGTTTCAAATTTGAGGAAACATGTGTTCATATTTTATCCAAATATACTTAATTCAATAGGAATAGATCGATTTTTGTATTTTTGAGTACTTCATTTTTCTCAGTGAAGACTGAAGAAAAGTGCGTAGCATATACCCAGCCTTGCTTTACCACCCTACATAAAATCTTTGATATTTATTTTGCTGATAATATATCTTTTGTAGAAGTGGTTACTCCGTGTCTTTTCAAGAATCTAGTAATAAAATTTGTTTTCAACGAAAATATTCCTTTGATTGGGAACTATGTTTTCTTAAAGTGAATATTAATTTATATGTATATATACATATAAACTTAAGGAAGGCGTCCTAATAGTGAAATTGTATGAAATTTTGAAAATTACGTTGCGAACCCCTTACTTTGAAATCTTATTAACCATCAACTCATTTTGGCAAATTTTACCTTGGTCACCCAACAGGAAGACATTCGTTCAGTAAAGTAATTTAGAAAGATTTCATTTGAACTCCTTAAATATTTTCCCATGCAATCTTCAAGTATTTATTGATTAATTTTTCTCGCAACACTTTATCTAATTTTGTTCACTACTCCAGCTATAGAAATAAGAATTGAAAGCATTGATAAACATAATAAAAATGCACAATACTTCTAAATTCATTTTTAAATTTCTAAATTATATTCTGCTTTAGTTTAAAGATATAGAGTTAAGCGATACATAGAAATTGCATGGAAAAAATTTGATAATCCAGCTGAAATCATGTCCGTAATTTAATAAAATATGTGTTTTCAACAATTCTAGACAAACCGCTTTAAAGTATCCGTTTATTCATTAGGCATTTTAGATTACCTGACAAATTTTCGTTCATAACTTGCTTAATTATAATAATTTGTTTTGTGCGGTTTAATTTAAAATACTCAGAAAATGTTTATATATATATATATATATACTCATATGTAAATTCAAAAAAAGTATTTTTTTTTAAAATAATAAATAGGGGAAATAATAAATAGGGGAAACTTTTATTTCTTTTTAAATGATCTTTTCATCGAAAATATTTTTTAATACAAAATTCTATATTATGAATAGTTAAAGTTTCAAGTTCGTTTATTTATTTTTTTTCTGTGATCAAGATACTTAACTCTCTTTTTGATTTTAACATCATAATACACAAACTTATTTTGATCGTTATTTTGTTTTAAAAATATACATTTTCCAGATGGCCCGATGAAAGAAATTGTATGTGCCACAATTAAATGAAATTATGTGAAGAAAAAGAAAATGCGAGGCAAAAATGTGTAAATAAAAGTAATTGAATTGAAAATAGGTCGAGGATGCTTTAACAACATGCCAAAATGAAAAGATCGACAGAAGTCCTGTCTTATTTTCTATTTAAAAAAATATTTCAAATATGTAAAGGTTTGGAATCTTTTTCAGATTATTTATTCGTTTTTAAACATAAAACCAAAACTTATTTAAACAATTTTTAAACAAAACATTCACAAGTTAGCTGAAAAAGTAAAGGTACCATAAAATATAAAAGAAAACTTGAAAGTGCGACGTAAAAAAACAATCTCACCCTTTACATCCGATTTTTCAGCAACTGTATTTGAAGAAAGGGAAGAAACATTTACAGGCAGTGTGATCAGAGATATGGCGAATCGACCAAGCAAACGAGGGGACCAAAGGGAATTTTGTATTTTCAGCCTCCTTTTTTAAAGTTTTAATTGTCTACTATAATTAAAAAGTATAAAATGATTTATTTCGAAAGTATTATAATATCAGAAATCTCCGAGATTTCCGACGTATTTTAATGAAAACTACTGCTTTTATAAGGCAGAAATTCAATAGATATTTGAAATCAATAGCGATATTATTATATCGGTTTATTATCATTTTAATTATTATAATTATAACTTTGATTATTTAAAAAATATAGCTAGTTTAAATTAATGATGTTAGAATCTATTTCGTTTAAAAACTTGTCTTGCATATAATCTGATAATTCAATGTGTTAAAAAATTTGCAAAACAAATTGTATATTAAAAAAATACTTGAAAAAAATCCCCCCTCTTTTTTTTCTTTCAATTGAATTGAATGTTTTTTTTTAGATGAATGTTTTCTTTAAATATGGCATCATTTTATTGAATGGTAAAATTTCGCTTTTTCAAAATTAGGAGAAAAAAAAAAAAAAAACTCGAAATCAAATTGACAGGTCGTCCATTAAGAAACTACGTAATCATATATTTTTTTCCGGGCAAGGAGGAAGATTTTTCAGAAAAATTGATTGCGTCAAAGTTGATAATTTGAAATGAATTTCTAAGTACAATAGCACAGAAAACAACAACAAAAAAAGCCATTCGTTTTGAGAGAATAATCACTTATAATTCAAGATGAAATACATTTATCGGAAAATAAAATAAATTGTTTTGTTACAAATCACTTTAATTATTAGTTAGCTTAAAAAGTAAATATACCATTTAAAAAACATAATTTGAAAGTGCGACAAATAAAACAACCTTATACTCTTTACATCCGATTCACCGCAATTGTATTCTCAAGAAAGGGAAGAAACCTTTACAGGCAATACAATAAGAGGTATGGCAAGTCGACTGAGCAAGCGAAAGGACCAAAGGGGATTTTGTATTTTCAGCGTCCTTTTTTAAAGTTTTGATTGAATACTAGAATTAAAAAGTATAAAATGATTTATTTAGAAACTATTATATTACAGAATCAAAAATATCCGAAATTTCTTACGTATTTTAATGAATACTATTGGTTTTATAATGCAGAGATGCAATGGATTTTTGATACAGCGAGCGATATGTCGGTTATTATTTAGATGGTTTATTATTATTGTTATTATTATCATTATTATTATTATTATTATTATTATTATTATTATTATTATTATTATTATTATTATTATTATTATTATTATTATTATTATTATTATTATTATACTTTGACTATTTGAATAATATAGATAGTTTAAATACATGATGTTAGAATCTATTTCGTTTAAAAATTTGTCTTGCATATAATCGAAAATTCAGTGAGTTAAAAAATTTTCAGAAGAAATTGTATACTAAAAAAAAAATGCTTGAATAAAACGAAAAAAAAAAAATCCCTCCCCCCCCCCTTTTTTTTCTTTTTGCAATTTTGTTAAGTAATGTTTTCTATAAATATGACATAATTTTATTGGATGGTTTTTTTTCGCTTTTTCAAAATTAAGATAAAAAAATCTCGAAATCAAATTGGCAGATCTTCTATTAAGAAATTATTTAATCAAATATTATTATTATTATTATTATTATTATTATTATTATTATTATTATTATTATTATTATTATTATTATTATTATTATTATTATTATTATTATTATCGGCCAAGTTGGGAGATTTTCCAGAAAAATTCATTGTGTTAAAGGTGATAATTTGAAATGAATTTCTGAGCACAATAGCGGAAAAAAACCCCTGTTGTTTTGAGAGAATAATCACTTATAACTCAATATGTAATACATTTATTTGAAAAAAAAAACAAATAATTTAGTTATAAATCACTGCAATAATTAGTTGTCTTAAAAAATAAATATACCATTTAAAATAAAAATAATAATAATAAAATAACTTCAAAGCGTGACGAATAAAACATTCCTGTCCTTTACATCCGATTTACTGCAACAGTATTCTTAAAGAAGGGGGAAAAAAACAGGCAGTGCAATGAGTCGACTGAGCAAGCGAAAGGACCAAAGAGGATTTTGTATTCTGAACTTACCTTTTTTTAAGTATTGATGGGCTACTAGAATTAAAAATGCATAAAGTAATTTATAATAGAATCAGAAATTTTTAAAATTTCCGACGTAATTTAATGAAAACTGTTGGTTTTATAATCCAGCGATACAATGGATTTTTGAAATAGCGAGCGATATGTCGGTTATTACTATATCGGTTTATTATTATCGTTATTATTATCATTATTATAATAACTTTGACTACTTAAACAATGTAGTTAGTTTAAATAAATGATGTTAGAATCTATTTAGTTTAAAACCTTGTCTTGTATATAATCTAATAATTCATTGTGTTAAAAAATTTCTTGAATTTCGCTTTTTCGTAATTAGTAAAAAAAAATAAATTGAAATCTTGTTGGTAGGTTTTCTGTTAAGAAACTACGTAATCGAACACTTTTTTTCAATCAAAGTAAAAGATTTTTCAGAAAAGTTGTTTGCTTTAAGTTGATAATTTGAAAGAAATTTTTGAGCGCGATAGCGGAGAAAGTAAGGAAAAAAAACTTGCTGTCCTGAGAGATTAATCGTTTATAACTCCAGATGTAATATATTTATCCAAAAATAAAACAAATTGTTTAGTTACAAATCACTTCAATAATACAGCTGAAAATATTATGCTTTTATGTTTGAAAATTGATTAGAAAATGCGTCAGAAAGTTTCATATTGTTGAGTAGGATATTTATTATTATTATTTTAACACCGCCACGCAAAAATATAGTTTGTTTCAAATTAGTATATAAATAATTTTAGATTATTTTAAATGAATAAATTAAAATTTCTGTGAAAAAAAAATTCTAGTAATTCTTTTTTTTTCTTTTAAAGCAAAAATTAATTTATATAAGATCTGGTTTTATTTTTGTGGAAGCACTATTATAACCTGTCAACCCTTGTAATAACTAACGCTTGATTTTTAACAAAAATTGTACAGGAACCTTAATATTCTACAGTACTATAACCATAGCGAATCGTCCCCTTCATCTTCATATTTGTACTTCATACATTATTTTCAAAATCTAAATAGCACTTTTTCTCAGCGACGGAAAAATAAAATAAAATTTTAAATATGTATCTATTTGCATATATATATAACCGTCACCTATTCTACTTTTTGGTGATCATTATTTCCTTTTACAAACCTTCACTCTGTGTTTACGTAATTTAATCGCAAAATTTTGCTATTAAAAATATCATTAATATTCGTAAAATGTGATAACACACACAAAAAAGGGAATAGTTAGCATCTATGTATACATTCATAACAAAATCTATGAAAAAAAAAAGCATTAAAATAAGGGAATTTTCAGAAAAACTTTCTCGCAAAGGATTTTTTTTAAACAGCAGAATACAACATAAAATGATGTTCTGTAAGCTGCGGCGCACAACACTTATAGGCTGTTATTAGCGCGTCGCAAATTAAGCACCAATAAAAAAACTTGTAAATTTTTTTATTCCCTAAAATGAATACAGCAGATCATTAAATTTTTTTCTGTTTCCAAAGAGGATTCTTCGTATGAGCCATAACTTTGCCATATTTATTCCAACCTTATATAACCTTCTTAGAAGATGGCGATATAATTCGAAAATTATATATACATAGAATATAGATACATAGAAGAATTGTTATTTATAAGCTATTCAACGTTTTTAGCATTTTGTTTTATTTTATTTATTTTTAATTTTTACGATCTAATGAATATTTTAAAACAATCAATCAAACAAACAAACAACATCAATACCAAAATACATAAATAAAGTTAATAAAAAAAGGCACAGCCAAATACTATCATTTCTATATGTAGAAAGTAACTAAATAATTGTTAAGGCAAAATAATACTTGATGAAAATACACGTACTATTAGTAGTTCATCAAACTCGAAAGGATTAAAATATTTTTTCAAATTATTTCTTTAGTTTAAAACGTCATGTTAAAAATATTTTTACTCTTTGTACTAAAAATTTTCAGTTTATTTGGAAAGCGAAGTGTGTTGTGAAATGGATCTTAAACTGCATGAAGTAAGATGAAATTAGCTTTTGATTTGCCCTTTTGCATTTGATTTCTCGCAAATGCAATATATAAAAAAGGAAGAAACATTTACAGGGAATAGGACAAGTAGTCGATTTAAGCATCGAAAAAACAGACCAGAGAGAGTATGAAGAGTTTTATTTATTTTAATGATTTATTTTTCGCTGTTATTTATAAACTATTCAACGTTTTTAACATTTTGTTTTATTTTATTTATTTTTCTTTTTTACAATCTAATGAATATTTGAAAAACAATCAAACAATCAATCAAACAGCAACAACAACAAAATTCAACCCGAAGATAGACAGATACGTGAAATATGAATTTGTTTTGATTATGAATTTGTCCCGTACCAGCTTAAGCTACATGAGGTTTGGTTCAATGAGAGACGAAAATAGTATCCCATTTTGCGTCTGATTTCCCGCAAATACAATCTATAGAAAGGGGAAAAGCATTTACAGGAAATACGTCAAATGATCTATTTAAGAATGAGAATTAATCAGACCAAAGAAAGTCTGGAGAGTTTTATTTACTTGATTGATTGATTTATCTCTAATATTTATAAGCTATTCAACGTTTTAAACATTTTATTTTATTTATTTTTATTTCTTACAATCTAATGAATATTTTAAAAACAATTAATCAAACAAATAAAGAACAACAACAAATCCAACCCGAAAATAGACAAATATATGAAATATGGTTTTGTTTTTAATTTTGCTTTTTAAATTTTTTGTTTAGTTTAAAATTTCTTGTTAAAAATATTTTTCGAAACTTTCCTTTAAAAATTATTATAAGCTATTCAACGTTTTAAACATTTTGTTTTATTTTATTTATTTTTTATTTTTTACAATCTAATGAATATTTTAAAAACAATCAATCAATCAAACAAACAACAACAACAATATCCAACTCAAATACATGAAATATGAATTTGTTTTTAATTATTTTTCAAATTTTTCTTTTTTTTTTTTTTTTTTTTTTTTTTTTTGTTAAGAATATTTTTCGACGCTTTTCTTTAAAAATTTCCAGTTTATCTGAAAAGCGATGTGTGCTGTGAAATAGACCTTAAAGTACGTGAACTTAAGTTGAATGAGAGATGAAAACAATATCACCCTTTTCATCTGATTTCTCGCAAATACATGTCTATAGAAAGGGAAGAAGCATTTACAGGAAATACGAGAGGTAGTCGATTTAAGCAATCGAAAAACCAGATCCAGAGAAAGTCTGGAGAGCTGTATTTATTTGGTTGATTTATTTTTCTCTTTTTTCAAATGTATTCTATTTCAAAAGTCTTTATTTTCTGAAAATTAAAGCGGGCTATTCAGTTGAAATTAATGTGGTTATGATGCTCAAATGGAACACCCGGCATTAATTTATTATTCTCTAAATTACATTTTTAAAATCAATGGTGAATCTGTTTCAGATGTAAGTTTATTGATTTATTTAAATTAGAGTGCATTAAAAAAATCTCAGTTTAAGGCCTTTTCTCCATTCGTAATAAATGTGTGAAAAAGTTACAATGTTTTAATAAAATCTCTCTCTCTTTCTTATTTATATATTTATTTTTACACGTATTTTTATTTTTATCGATAAAAAAGAGACTTCTTTTTTGTACTAAATTTAAATTTTCACTGTAAACAATTAGTACATTATTCCCCTAAATCCCCCCTTTTTAGCTACCGATATTCTATTTCTTTCAGACAACAATTTAAATGTCGCCATTAAAAAATAACGTTACACCCAATCATAAACCACCCGTAAAACGAAGGAGCTGTACAATTAATTATACGGTTAAATATTGATAATCTACTGCAACTTTTTAAACTTCAAAACATTGCACATTTTCAATTTTTACACCGTCTTATATAGAGAAAAAAAGTACTTTTAAATGCAATTTGTTTGAAAATACCATATTAATTTATTTTTAAGATTTAATTTTCTTGTAGTTTTTAATGCCATTTTTGTAATGATGGTTACTGAAGTACTTTATTTCTGTAGAAAACAAAGACATTTTCTCATAACCACTGAACAAAATGCAATTAATATAAGTGCTACATCAAGAATGTCGTTTGCTATAAAAATTTATTTTAAAGATTATTTATGTGGTTATTTTCTCCACATTTGCTTGGTTCCTATCAAAAAGCTGAAAGAATGTAATTTTATTAATCCTTGTGAATAACATTTTCTGATTTTTTTTTTTTTTTTTTTTTTTTTTTTTGAAAATATAGTTAGTGATTTCTGATTAAACATGGAGTTATTAGACTTATACAAATTGTTATGCTAACTATATTTAATTTTCAGTATGCATATTAATCTTCCAAACAAATGAAGGCATATGGATTCGATACCCGATTTTTTGACAAGTTTATTTATCAACAACATTGCTTTCTTCTAGGTTTATGTATTATTTCGCAAGAGTGACGTCAGATGCTTACTTATCTATAGGTATAGGTATAGTTTAAGATCACAAATGTGTAAATTTTTAGCGGATGCAAATGACGTCATTTTATATAGAATAAAAGTGTGTATTTTAAGCTTTAAAACGGAAATATATTTTGTACAATCTACATTTAGATACAATTTTTCATATGGGATACTAAATTCTGAAAAGGCAGAATTTTTGTTTTCTAGTAGTTAATGCTTGTTTCAGATCTTAAGCAAATTTGCTTTTCACACAAATCTGGTTTTATTTCCTATTTTTAGAAAGTTCCATTCAGAAGAAGTACGACTGCTTAAAAACATCATTTTAAAAGATAGGTATTTTTAAAAAGAAGAATTAATAAATAATGGAATCTTAGGTTGGATATCGTTAAATAAATAAATAAACACGAAACCAATTACACATACTGTGTTCTCAAGTGCGTTGCACGAACCGTGCTGTCACATTGTTTGCATGGCCACCGAAAGAACAAAACCTAGAAGATCAAGATTTTGAAGCAGTATGTGTTTTCAGAAACAGTGGCTGCATTTTTGAGACCGGAAAATAAAAACATAAAGCATTTTTTTTTTTTTTTTTTTTTTTTTTCAGAATTTTCTGTGCAAAATAGTTTTTAAAAACATCAATATTCCAATATAGAAATTTAAAAATTAAAAATATTGAACATAAAAAAATACTTCTTTATCACCATAATTAAAAAATGAGATTTAAAGCCCGGCCGATTTTCTCTTATTGCCCGGTTGTCCTTACCTTTTGTCTAAAATTTCTTAGCTACTTTTTCCTTTCGTTTAACTATTTGTAGTCAATTATTATAGTCAATTTGGAAGAATAATTTTTATAATTATTTTTTAATCATGTGGTAAATGGAAAATTTATTTTATTAAATTTCAAAATCCAATGAGGTGCAATGGTCCACCTTGACTGTTCTTCTACTTCGTAGCACCTATAAGTATTTTTTTCCTTCTGAAGAATGCGTAGCATGATTTATAGTTCAAGACAAACGTTGTTTTATATGTGTCATTTAAGCTGTGCTATCAAGAATATTTTAATGATTCATAAATGACTCTAGTTTTTAATGATTTTTTAAATCCATCTAAAATATAGTTTACGTATATTTTCCGAAATCTACAAATCTCGGAAAGTGTGCCTCCGACAGATGGGAGCGTGCAGCGAATCCGCCTTAATCCCGTTAATCCATCGGCACTACGACCTACCCCTAAGTCACGAGACCCCCGTAACCCGAAACCCTCCCCTTCTTTTTAAAGAACCACAGGTCCCAAAGTTTGTATTTCTCTCCATTATTTCTGAACGGGGATTCGGGGGCCACCAGAAATGGGGCCTAGTGCCTGTCAATAAGTGAATACACAGAGGCGTTATGTGTTCACTAAAGTAGCAGATGGGTAAAGTACTATTTGCGTTTGGGATTTTCTCCGATTCACGTGAAGTGTTTGAACTTAAAATGTAACTAACTTATTTTCGTTTTCAAGTAATAAATTTTCAGTAATCCGAATTGTTATAATGCGATGGAAATGTTGCCTACAGCGCATCTGTAGGAGATTATCTAGAGTTGCTTTAAACATAGTTCTAGATTTAAAAACTAAACGTATTAACATCCGTTCAAGGTCGGGGACCTTTCAGCGATTAGCTCACCGTTAGCAATGGTCACTTTTTCATCCTAGATTTAAATGAGTTTTATGTTTATAGCTTTAACTTTAACTTAACCTCTTCTTCAGATCACGACAGAAACCGAAATACCTTGCTTTACTATAGTTGTGGACCTTGTTATGGTGTTCCAAAGAGTTTTTTTTTTTTTTTTTTTTTTTTTTTTTTTTTTTTTCAGACTAAGGTCTGCAGACACCCTGTAAAACTTCAAACATGAACGGGTACTAGATGACTGTCATTTGAAATTAGGGAACTTTGTTCCCTCCTCCCTTCTTTTATATTTTTAGAGTTAGCTGTCGGGCTTGGCTGCCTTATGCTATGCCTTTTCTGCGCTCGTTGATACCATACTACCTTTACATTCTTCGTTTTTTACTTATACCAGTTGGTGAGATGATATCGAAGTGTGGGGCAATCAAACATGTTTGGTTGCTCTATCCATCCCTTTTTTGGAGGTAATATTTAACCTCGTGCTTCCAACTCTAGAATGACCTTAGGGTCTCCACCAGAGGTTCCAAATTATGCCTTTTTGATGTTCATTGTTTCAAAATTCATGTTTATGTTTCACTTCTCATCTTAGATGAAAGTTACGCGTGGTGGTCTCACGTTGCGTTGGCACTCCTTAAGCACTACGATGTCACGTCATGTCGTCCAAAGTATTAGCAACTTTTTTATGTGCATACATATTTTATTCAATTTTATATAAATAAAAAAAAATTATCCCAACCATCCTCCTTATCTGTATCTGGCACTCCTCTCCTCCAAAAGTAATTATTGAAGCTCAGTATCCAGCTGATTCTAAATTTTTCTTATGTAGAAATTTAATAATTATATTAATAGGAATGATCAATAAAAAAATATTTTGCAGGAATTAATCTTTAGGAAATTTCATTTGATTATTCCTCTTAAATAGATTCATTGAAAAATCCTCGAAAAAGTTACTAAAGTTCGCAATTTCGCAATTACAATTTTTTCGTGAAGGGCGCTATCCTTAATTACAATCTTGGAATTAATTACACACGTAATTTTTTTTCTGGTCTCTGTCTTGTAGTCTTATTTATTTATTTATTTATCTTTAACTAGAAAATGAGTTTTATAAAATATACTTTATCCCTGTCCCAAATTAGCAATTATTATTTCACATATGCATAAAATTTTCAAATTATACTTTACTAGCAGTTACCCGTGACTTCGTTCACATAATGTTTAAAGAAGAAATAATTGATCAATCAAGAAAAAAATTTCGATGATGAAAAGCATGTGTAATTAAATTTTTATCGCGAATTTATGGTAAAAAACTTCTGATAATCCCTATTTGCTAATTTGTTTGCTGGTTAATATTTTCCTTTCAGCGATTAATACTAATAGATAGAAACATTCTTGAATTTTTTTGTTCAGCCCTGTAGTTTTCCAAGTGCCTTTAATACACGAAAGTATCTTTCTAAAATTTAGTTCAAACAAAAATATTTCTTATTAATACCTAAATTACATTTTCAGAAATTATCATCCGAAGACAACCTTGTATCCAATTTTTTGCGGGACCCTGTATATCATTTTATATATATACTACAAACATTTCTTAGTTTACTAAATGCAGTTTAAAATAAAAATGCATATTTTATTCAAAAACCACCTTTAAGTAAATTACGCTCATATTCAGTAACCTTTCCGAGATCTTTTGTGTAACCCTGCATATCTAAATTTAACTATTTATACTATTACCATTTATACTCTCCATTTAATATGCATACATTTAGCGAAACTTAAAAGCACATATCATAATCCAAAATGCATTTCATCAATGCAACAGTCATCATCCATCATATACAGTACTTCGAATAGAATATATAATATTTGAAATCTTTTGTGTGTCCCTGTAAATGCTATGCACTTCGTATTATGCATGAAATAACTCACATTAAGCCTCAACAACGTATATCAATTTTATTATACATGAAATCGTTTAGCATTATTAAAATATGTCGGAAACTGTTCCTCCCTTTATTCTTATGCAATGGAATTCTTCTGTGTAACCCTGTAAATGAATAATAAGCGTCCTTTTCACTACATACTTTACAAAATGCATATTTTAGTGCACTTTGTAAATGCATATACATTTGAATATGTTTCACAGGGTGTAACATCATTAAATTTAATTAAAACGATTTTCCCCATAATGCCGTAATGTAAGGAAATTTTTTGACAATCCCTGTAAATAAACTAATCATGGTAGAAGCTTTATTTTCAATAGGTATTCGTGCTAGGTAAACGTTAAGAACGTCCAAAAGTTTCATGGAAATCGGAGTTTATTTACGAAAGTTAGAAAGCGACCAGACAGACAGACAAACCGAAAGCATAATAACTTTTCAACTTTGTTCGAAAGTGTTAAAAAATAGCGAGCCAAAAATATATTAATCAGTGATTTTATTTTCCACCTTTTCCCCACAAAAAATTTCTTCCATTGATAATTATGAGTTTTGAATAAAAATACTCATTTGTATGTAACTTGTAACTTATTAATTAATATAAATAAACATAAAAAATATTTCTGATTCATTTTAAATATGACGTCATTATTTATCTCGCTCCATTAGCTACTGATATTCATACCCCTTGTATTTTTAACGACTGCTATAAAGTACATGTTTTATTTCAACTATGACGTCACATTTTCATAAGTGAACCATTTTATTAAAAATATAATTCTTTTTCATTCTTTTTACCTTTAATTTATGTCGTCATATTTTACACAAAAATTCCCATTAACTAAATAAATATCCTTGTTCAATGTATTATAAAAAATACACCTTTATTTTTATTTCAAACATGACGTCATATTTATTTTCTTTTAAATTATTTTATTATAGTTTTTCGCGTGGAAGTATTTTAATAAAAATCCATTGCCGCTGAAAAATTATTATTACAATTTTTTATTTTCTTGGCAACAGGAAAGGAAAATGGTTAAATTTTATCTATTGATTTTGTATGAAAAATAATTGTATTTTGAATTATTAAGGAAAATATTTGAATAAAATAAATAAAAATTAGCCTATGTTCATTCCACTCCTATAATCTGTCCATATGCAAAGATTCAAAGACATTAATCCATCCGTTTTGAAGCCAAGTTCATTCCAATTTTTCGGACTCACTTTCACATTTATAATAGATATAAGGATATAAAGATACAATTTGAAAAAAGAATTAAAATTCACCAGTTTATTGCATAGTGATTTCCTTTAGTGAACATAGTACTTTTTTAAATTAAAAATTGCATATTTTTTCACGTTTTCTCGATTTACATCAAAACAAATAACATTTGTTTATATTAAAATGAGATTAATAACGCTTTTGGACTAACTTTGAAATTTTAAAGCGATTATGTTGTGAACAGAGAATATGTACACGAAAATTAAAAATATAAATTCTTACTAACTGTTTCTTGAACAGTAATTTTTTATAAATGTGAAATGTACAACAGAATTTATTTTAATATTTATTACGTGATTTATCACATTGCTAAAGTCAATGAATCAAACCATGAATCGAACGCGGAATCCTTGTAGTAGAGCACCAAGAGCTGTAACATTTAAGGGTGCCAGTCCCTCAGCGGCCGAATTTTTCTCGGTAATTTTAAGTCTATGAGCGTTTGATGCATTTTTATATTGAAAGATCTTGTCGGGAAATTAATATTTTTAATTTCTTTTTTAAATGTTCACTTCTTAAAGGATGTTTCTTCTTTTCTTAGTTTTCAAAATATTCCTAAAATCTATGCATAATTTTACATGAAGTGTTAAAATTATATTTCCAGTTTGCCAATTTTTAAAACTTAAAACATTAAATTGAGCAGATATTTTAGAAATATTTTAAAAACTAAGAAAATGAGAGACATCTTTTAAAAAGTGAACATTTAAAAAAAGAAATTAAAAATAATAATTCTCTGGGGTGGTATTTTGAATATAAGAATAGGCGGATTTATTGCATATGCAATAAAAAACGCACACAAGAAAATTTTAATCTCTATCTCAAATACAAAAAAGTCTTAGCCTTTTTAAAACAGGAAATTAACGAAAATATGAACATGGGGGGAAAAGCCATTTAGCGTTTTAATTTGTATGGGAAATTGCTTTTGGTGCATTAACAAAATTTATAGTGTTTCGCGATATAATGTTCGTATGGGTAAAATTTCATCTGTCAAAATATTCACAATTAAACAAGCATTCATTCGATATTAAGAATGACTAATTTTGATATAAACAGCCCCCTTAAACTCAAAATTGTATTAAAATTTTTTATAATAAAAAAGCAATCATTTTCATGTATATTTTGCATACTGGGTAATATATTCTGTAAACCCAGAGAGCCCTGGGATGGGTTGAATCCATCGGTATAAATTAAAAGTAAACTTTTCCTCTCGTTTGGTGCTTTTCTTGTTTCTTCTTCTTTTGCTTTTACAATGTAACTCTAGTTATACGCTTTGCTCGGACCAGTCAAAAAATACGTAGAACTTAGTAAAACGTACGACTCAATTAATGGTTTACCGCAGCGGTTCCCAAAATTTCTGGGTACGCGACCCATCTTTCAATAAAAAAATTTCGCGACCCACCCAAGATAAAGTTGTATATCAGTATATAGCTATTTTTTTAAGATCCCTATTACGCTCGGCAATCCTATCCGATGAAAAACGCAAATTTTCGTGCAGAAAGATACTTTATCAACCAAAACAAGAATTGGTAATCTCAGTGTGTGTAAATAAATAGTAATTAAAATTAAAACAATGTACAAACTATAAAAAAAAGCTAAAAATACATTTAATTATTATGAAAACATAACTTTATAATCAATGAGATTTCTGATACTGGTGTTTTGCAATGTGGGAATATATATTAACTCGCAGTTTGTCTCTGTACTTGTATTTCAAAAGCAGCAAAATAGAAAAAGCATGTTCTCATAAGCACGAAGTGTTGAATTTTATCAAGGACCTTCAAAGCTGATTTAAATATTTCTAGATATTCTGTTCGTATATTAATCTAGAAGGAATTTAAGGATTTTTCCATGAAATATTATTTCCTGCTGAAATTATCATATCTTTTTAAACAGATGAAATAAAAGATATATTTTGATGACAATCCTCGATTATTCCGTCACCCACCAAAACAACTGCCGCGGCCCACTAGTTTATCCATACGATTGTATCGTATGTACGACACGATCCATAGATTGTAAACTGCTGGTCTAACGAAACTATTTTTAAAAAATATATCATTTTATATCGAAAATTGAAATTTTATAAATATTACTGCATCCGTGATATAATAAATTGAGTGATGGTATAATAGACTAAAAAACAAAGGTACATAGCGAAAGAACACATTAAGATATCTTATTATAAAAGCTTTATTAAAAATATTTATGCATATAAAGTACTCGAAAGAAATCTCTGAAAAGGCTTTAGCATGTAAATATTTTATCTAAAGACATTTCAGCAATTTTCTAAATTTTATTGAAATAATCACTAATCTTGGATTGTTTCTTTTCTCTAGAACCGATACTGAACAGTAATCTTTGCAATTGTGTTACTATTCCGCTGTGTAACCGTTGTATAGCTATTGCTTGTACTTCTGACAAACCGCTTTACCATATTAAAAGACCTCCAAAGTTTGGCATCAATTGATTATTCTGCCCGAGATCATCGCAATCAGACATATCGTCAGTCAGCAAAGACGGGAGGAAAGAAATAACAAAAATGTTGAAATAATTCCAGATTAGCAAAAGGTAAAAATGAGACAAATTTCCATCCAGACACGCAATAACTGAGGAAAATGTATAATTCAAAGAGGTATAACTCAACTAATTTTTAATGGCAAATGACCGGGACAGCCGTATTGAAATGTATAACTGACAGAAACGTACAACTCAGGTAACGTAGTGGTAACATAGTGGAATTCTATTGTATATGCAACAGAATTAATAAGAGTGTTTACTTCTTTATTTTTCGGTGCATTCATCTTGTCCTGAAAATTAAATGTTTTGATAGGTTATTAATTTGCAATGAAATTGGGTAAAGATTTATTTGCGCGTGCCGTGCCTCCGAATTCTGCAAAATTGGGTTTTAGCAATCCCAGTATACATTATCTCCTTCATGTACATCACAAACTGCAAGCCCCGGAATATCGGAACTAATTTTATGCACATACAAGCATTCAAAACATTAGTTAATTTTCTCTTGAACGGATCGGTAACCAGCCACCCATTTCACACATTCGATAGGGTGGCATTTAATGGCACAATGGCCACAATGGCATTTAAGCATTAAAGTTCTCTGTAATCATACAACAAATCATAAAATTTCGAAAAAATCTATTATTTTAATTAAATTAATTTTTTCAATGTCATCCGTTGACTTATGCGATTTAAATTTTAGGAGAACCTGAATTTTAAAGATTTGACTGTAGAGATCATGGCTTGGTGTCCAAACATCTCGATAGTAAACAGAAGTACCTTTTTTTAGAACCCTTAAGGATTTATATATACTTCTTTATTTTTCGATACATTCGTCCTGTCCTGAAAATTAAATATTTTGATAGGTATTGTTTTGCGATGAAATTGGTTAAAGGTTCATTTGCACGTGCCTCCGAATTCTGTGCAAAATTGACTTTTAGACATCCCAATATACATTATCTCCTTCATGTGCTTCGCAAACTGCAAGCCCCGGAATGTCGGAACTACTTTTATGAGTACACACAAGCATTCAAAACACTAGTTAATTTTCTCTTGAACAGATCGGGCAACCAGCCACCCATTTCACACATTCGATAGGGTGGCCTATCACCACAATAGATTCAAGCACTAAAGGGCTCTGTGATCACACCGCGGAATAAATCCAATTCGGACGAGGCTTATGAGCACACAAAAAAAGAACGTTCCTCTAGAACACACAGATTGGCTTTCTCTTTCGCAATCCCCCCCCCCCCCCCAAATAAACCCGATTAAGCGCCGATGATTCAAGGGACATGAAATATGCATGAGTTTTAAAGGTGTAGGAATACAAATGAGGGGAGGGGGAGTAATTAGATTTGCAAGAGGGGGGCGAAAGGTCAGTGAGTATATGTGCTGGGGAGAAATAGACCGAGGTAGAAATTGTTGAGTTTAGTTGTCATTGTCGTTTTTTTTTTAAAAATGGTGTGAGTAATTGGGTGTAAGTTTTTAAGAGAGCAGCATGTAAAATTGAATTTTAAGGGATGAGATGGTACGGAAAATTAGAAAAGTGGGGCTGGAAGTTTCAGGGTGATAAATCGATTAGATACTGAATTAATTTGAACCGATTTTTGTCTTTAGATAAATTTACTGTAAGTTTAGATTTTATACCAAATAACCGCCATTTTGATTGCAGTCCCTCCAATAGAAAATTTTTCATTGCTTCCACGAATTATTTTCAAATATTCTTATATAATATCATTCAGAAAATACAGTCGCAGTAAAAAAAACAGGGAAAATAGCGAGAAAATCAATTTATATCTGTCGTAATTTTAAAACCGTTTCAAACAAAATCACAGCAAATATAGCCTTAGATTTGGAATAGTCTTATTTCAGAATATGAACACATTTTTCCCATATGCGATATTAGTATATGGGTAATTCTCAGATAAAGGAAAGTTTTAGCTTCAAAAAATATATTTGTTTTTGCTTTCTTTATCTGCGTTTTAATTTTTTAACAAATTTATTTTTTTGCGCTAGTGGAATGTTTGCATGTACAGCATTATGAGAAATAGATTAGCCAAAATTCTTTACCTGATTTTGGTTATAATTAATAAGGTTGTTTTGACAACATACATATATTAAAAACATACAGATATTATCATGGTAATGATAAATATCAACATGTTGATGACAAACTGAAGCATTGGTAAGGACATGGAAAACTATACGTTTAGGTAATATAACGTGACATGTGACAAGGTGTAGGGTGGGAGGTAAAGTGTAAACTTTGTGAAAAAAGGGTAGAGGGGGGATCAAAAATATTGAAAAATATATGACATCATTTATGGACAGCCGCATATTTTTAAAGCTGATCAAATTAGGATGTTTATAGTCTGCTGTGTCTGAACGTGGGTTGACGAGCTTAGCTCGTAGGTGGCGAAGCCCCCTAGTTAAAATATATTTCCTTTATTCCTTATTATAAGATTATAAGTTTGAAAATATCACTTTTATAATAATTTCCTTATTCTATTTTGTTTTATGTGCGAATCTTTTAAAGTGAATGGACTAAAAAATATTAAAATTTAATACAGATTTTTAATAATAATAATAATAATAACAAGTCAAATATTATTTTATAATCTTAATGAAAAGTAAAGTGCAACGCCTTCATTTTAACTGTTTCAAACACACAAACAGAATAAATAAGATTTAAATTTTTAAAAGTCGTAAAAATTATAAACGCTTTTATAGCTTTTTATAGGAAAAGTAAAAAAAAGAAAGAAAGAAAAGAAAGAAAAAGAAAAAGAAAAATGTATTATAGTAAGTTGTTTAAATGTGAATTCAAAGATGGCGCCTTAACATTTATCGTATCATTTAACATTGCTTGAAAACCCCATATTAGACCAACACTATATCTTACCATTTGGAAATAATTGTATATGCTTTCAATATACAGCTCTATTTAGCCAAATTGAGGTTTCGTTAAAAATAATGTCAATGTATACAAAAATTAATTACTTTGCTTTTCAAGCATAGCAATTATTTCTGAATGTCATTTACAGAATAACTAATGTTTGTAAGCAATAACAAAACTAATCCGTAAAATTTAGAGAAAACATATTGGATTTATACAGATTTATAGTCGCATAATTTCAATTACGGAAATTATACTGTTTTCTTTGAAAAATGAAACAATTCCGTAACATTTTACGGAAACATTTCTGCATTTTAATGGATAATTTTTACATTGACCAATAAAGGAAATTTACTTCAATACTATGTAGAAATCCTTTATTTTAGTTTTCGGTAGATAATCACACAAATAATGTGAAAAAATACATGTGTAAAAAAAAAAAAAAAAAAAAAAAAAAAAAAAAAAAAAAAAACATATTGGTATTCTTGGAAAAATAAATGAATATATATATATATAATAAATTACAATAGAATTATAAATAACTTGCAAAAAGGAAGCAATTACTACTTATAATTCATCTTTTCATGCATGTAATATTTGAAAAACTAAAAACTTTTCTCGTATAAAGCCTGAAAATAAAAAGCTAAATATTTAAAATCACGTATACATTCAGAATTGTATACTCAGTTGAGAAACATAAACTCTACAAAATTAAGTGCTTTTTTTCAATATCTTGGCTTTACTTTATGAAAAGCACCTGGTATGAGTAAGAATATTTAAAAACGTATCTCGGGTTCCCATGGTATAATGGATAAAAGTGGTAACGTGGAAGAGGTGAGTTTTCTGGTTCGAACCCTGCCCGAGGTAAATGTTATTTCATTACTGTTGTTTGAATTGAGTAGAGATATTGAAATTCATAAAAATGTACATTTCTCCTTGAAAAATAATTGTTTTTATTATTATTAATATTTGTCTTCTTCTTCTCTTTGGTACAAATATTTTAAGTACGGAAATATGAAAAAAACTAGTCGTTGGGGGCCACCGTAATACTTACCCATCATGGATATGCATAATATAATATGTGAAAATAAAATATGTCTAAACTATTTACAAAATGCATTGCAATTCCAAAACAAAATTTAAGAGTATATTTAAATATTTTTAATACACATAGTAATGATCTATTCATGAATTGCTGAAGAGCCAATTTCGACAAATACCTGAAACGCCAAACTACTCAAGTAGTACCGAATTGCATAAAAGAAATATCCTTATAACTCTAAAAATAATAACCATATTAACTAACAGTTTACTGCGTCAGATTAAGCATCTTATTTCCAATTAAAATACATTTTTGAATTGAAATTTGAATGAAATACAGGGTCATGAAAAATCGACGACTGGGGAAAACAGGATTACAAATACCTCAGTAACTAATAATCCGATCGACTTTGCTTTTAATGCACAATTTGTGTTATTTTATTGTCTTTTACATCCATTCCTTAAAATAAAACAATTCGAATATTTTTATGTACTTTCCACCAGAACGAATTTTTCGAGAGCCCGAAAAAAATAGTTCCGAATAATCGAGGTTACTGATATTCAATAGGCTTCGTCCCATTCTTACATACTAAGTACATAAAAAATTTCAAGTCTCTATCTCAAAATTTTCGGGAGATAGAGCGTTTACAGACACACAGACAGACAGACGGACGGCAAATTTTCTTTCTAAAAATATGTTTTTAGGAATCTCTAGTGTCTGAAACGTGTAAATCCGTCAAAATTTGTTTTTCGATAATCGAAACGATTGCAAGACTTGCCCTATACTACGTATGATGGGTAAGTAATACTGAAATTTTTTTTGAAAAAACAGGATGTTTTCAAAAATTTATGTAAAAAATTCCGTTAAAATACGAAAATTACTGGCGTCTCAATTGCGAGTGCAATTTCTATATTTTAACGCTTTTTTTGTTTTACATTATGGTTGGTAGAAAATGTTTTTCGGAATCATGCTTAACTTCCAAGAGATTATTGTACATATTTTTTGTTGCGATCCTATTATATTTTCCTAAACTAAAGATTACTTGTTTTCTTTGACAGAGCACCTGAATTCCAGTGATTGAATTAGCCGAGATTTTTATGATAAATATTGGATACTTATAAAAGATTTTTTTAAAACTATTTTTACCTTACTTCATATTGCAATACATAGTATTACACGCAACGTCCCTTTTTTTATTTGTGGTACTTCAATTTTATTAATATATATATATGTATATATACATTTTAAAAAAAATTTCATGAAGAATTGATGATTTGGGAATTTATTTATTTATTTTGACGAATGGAGGAATGGTTGTATACCTCCATCATATGTCAGAACAGAGCTGATTTTTTAATTTACATTTTTTACCCATTTTATGATTGTGATAAATATATCACTCATTCAGTAATATTTTTTTAACCTCTGAAAATTCATTTACATATATGTTAAATTTGTTACGAAGAAAAAAGTTAATTATAACTTAGACCACGATTTTTTTTTCAATTTTTTGTTATGGTACAATTTTGTATAATAATTTCCAAATTATAGTCGCCATTTATGACTTACTAAAAACATTCAGAGGCAAGAGGCATCCTTTTTAACACTTTCCAACATAGTTAAAAAATGTTTGTGGATTTGTTTCGTTTGTCCATCTGTCCATGCTCTAATTCGCGTAATTATGTAGTCGGATTGCCATAAAATGAAACTATGCTGTTCGAGTTTACTATAGAATGTTCGGTATTGAAAATGAAGTGCGTAGAATTTTTCAATCATTTACAGGGCAACACAAAAAAATTCATTACATTACGGTCTATGGGGAAAAATCATTTGGCGTGTATTTTAATGATATTAATGTATTTTAAGCGTATTGAAATTGAGTCTGTTATTGGATTTTTCAAATCCTGGAATTTGTTACAGGAATTTTCGAGCATATTTATGAAAAAAAAACATGTAATTTTTAATTAAAAAAAATTAATAGTTTTGTCAACAGTTACTTTTTGATGTATCTCTACTGTCTTTTGAAAAAAAAAAAAAAAAAAAAATGTATAAAGTGGATTTAAATTTTTGCAATAGTAATGATTGAAACAAGATAGAATACATATGGAGTCAATTTCTGGGGGGTTATACTCTAAGGTGCATTGTAGATCTTAATAGAAATTCTGCTAAGACTCTATTTTATAATTGAAAGTTTCCCCCTTAAAATGCAACATTTATCAAAGAATGACCTATTTGTGGCGCCCATCTATGTTGCGAAAATGCTTTACAAAACACTACGTTATGTATACATCACTGAATACATAACATTTTTGTATTGATGTTACATAAACCGGTGTCATGTGAATCGTCTGACTGCCATCTATAATCCGTAACAGATAGCAGCTTACATTTTACGGGCGAAGTGACTCAGTGTGCTTTACGTTTTCCGGGGGTCATAACTGGCATATGCAGGGCGTGAATATTGCATGGGTTCGGGAAGAGCGTGTATGATTGCCGAGGGATGACCGTTCTGTCTGTTGTCCGGAGCTTTAATTCCCGGCAGACAGTAGCGCATCTTCGCGGACCTATTAAGGTAAATGTTTGGGAAGGGATGTGATTCACCTTATGCCTTTCGAAATCGTCACGGGGGAGATGTGGATGAGCCTTTTTTGAGATCTTTATTGCCACTTCAGAAAATAAAATATGCATGGAAACACGTACGTAAAAATGAGTAAGATAACCTTCGTTCTGAATACAGGATTTTTTTTTTCTTTCTTGTAAAGAGTTTGGAAGCACACAAATTGAAAAACACTCACTTTTCAGATCGCAATTCTAGAAAATGTCCGTGCATAAAATGCGCATGCAGCTTATTTATTAAATAAACTCTTTATGCAAGACATGAACTAAAAGGACTTCTTGAAATTGTACATAAAGAATAATCCCTATTATCGCTGACTAAGTTCTAATTACTAAGCTGTTAGTTTCAGTGGTATATTTCTATCGAAAAAAATGTTTAAATGTTTGAAATCTATCAGATTAAAAGCTGCTTCCTTCAGAATAGTTATTTTCAAAAGTAAAAAATAAATAAATAAATAAATAAAAAATAAAAAAATATTTGTTTACTGCCAGAAAATGCTAACATTAATAAAATTCAAAATATCATAATTCAATTATTTTGTTTTAAAGAAATTATTTATTTATTTTTATTTTATTTTTATTTTTTAGATTACGCAAAATTTGTGTGTTGTTTTATTTTGCATTTATGTATTTAAAGCTAGAAATTGATTTTTAACTTGCTTCTTGATATGGAAGATTTATGAAAGTTATGTTCGCAGATGTGTTTTCATATACAATACAAAATTTTAAACTTTTTAGGACATAATTATAAGTTAATTTAAAGGAATTTTTCCAGTAGACAGTCACCAATTGGTAAATCATCCAATATTATTTTATCTTCACAATTCTATAATAGTTACATCAACAATGAATTTAATTATGGGTCAAACCATGCCACTAATATAAACCAACTATTAGGCAAATATAAGCTGTGCATCCAAAAAGAAAATAATTTAACCAGCAAAAAGTAGAAAATAAAAATAAAAAGAATAATATTTATATTTAAAATATATATGCTTTATTTATTTAACAGTTTCATATTAATTAAATTATAATTACACGCGGAGAAATCCCCCAAAAAGAAAATAATGTGAATTTTTAAAATAATGTTTCATTTTCTTTTCTTATTTTCCCATATCTTAAATAAGAAATATAGTAAAAATTATAATTATTTTAATAAATTTACGAATTCGTACTTTCTACTAAGCTTTAAAAAAAGAGTGTATTTTCTGCAATCAAGTTATTGTAGTCGTGAAATTGGAGCGGATTTCAAAATAAACATTAAAAACTTATAAATGACCGATATTTTTAAAAGTTTAAATTTTATAAAATATTTAAACAATCCTGTAGCTGTATAAAAATTTTAAAAATGTAACTTTTACAACAATAGTTATTTTGTCGCAAATGACTTTTAATGTGATGGAGACAAACGACATTTGAAAAAAAATGTTGCAATTGAAAATCTTTTAATATCTAATAGTTAGAATTTATCTACACTCTGGAGAAATAAAAGTCTCACTTTTGACGATTCAGAAATCCTTGAACCTTTTTCATCGTTTTTGACGATCATTTCGTATCAAAATTACGTGACTTTTAATGAAATATGATCTCTAAAATATTTGACATAAGCGTTTTTCCTTAATCATGGCCAGACTTGATTAATTTTAATGTTGTAGTAGCTGTTTATAGAAAGATTCGCTATTGTACCTCCTCAAATCTTGCGATTTTAGCAAGCAGATATTTGCTTGTTTATGTTAGTCCTCTAATAATTTATTTTAAAACAGCACTTTTTTATGGATGTTTCTTACAAATTTTTATATTTGTATGTTGTATTTCGTTACGGTTTAATTCGAAAAGAATAAATTTCCTGCTTTCTACAAAACCGTCCAATAGGTAAATTTGGTCAATAAAATTTCAAAATTCCAGGATCTCTTTTTCCTTGAAGAAGTATATTCTTTTTTCACTCAAATTAAAAATATACATAATTGACCCCTCTCCTCTCTATAAACAGTAAATTGCTAAAATTTTATCCACCTACTCAAAGTAGTGTAAAACCTCTCCGAATAGGCTCTTCATAATTTGTTATTTCTGAGCAACAAATTAACCAGTCCACGCTCTAATCATTCCTTGAAGAAATAAAATTTCTTTAATTAAATATTTAATCAAACCATATTATGATTATTTATTAATCATAAGATAATCACAATAATAAATTCGCCTTATTAATTAAAATTTGCAACATTTATGATAGAATCGATAAAATTAATATCCACTTTATAAAAATTTAAACATATAGTATTATCCATTAAATACCTTTATAATCACGTCAACTTGAGCGTCCTATAGTGTGATGCTGGAGCGAAGGACTCTCACACTGAAGGTTGTGAGTTTGAACCACCCTTCTGACATGTCTTTATGCATGAATTTTTCTTCTGTCGATAAATGCAGGAACTTCTAAACGATTCGATTGATGGCCCCCACTGGCCCTTTTTTGACGAAACTTTTGATGAAATTTCTATCGTCAAACTAGTGAAGAAGGTAATTTCATCAATTTGACGAAATATTCGCTCGGAGCATTTCCCAGGAGACGGTTTCGTCAAAAACGAAGAAAATTTCGTGAAATTTGAGTACCCATTTGTGGGTGTGTATAGGCTGCGATAAAAGACAATTTGTCCATATATATATAGACTGGGAGGTGGCAACACTAACAATTACTTCATCCAGTTCAAGGCTGAAATAACAGAATTAGTTTAAACTCGATTCGCATATTAATATGCGATTGATTTGTCAAGTCATATTATCTTGGAGGAAAACACAATGGTAAAGCTACGAGTCAACTACTAAAATCGGGTTTTCAGTTGTTTCCCGCCAAGACATGATTTAGCAGATCAATTGTATTTTAATAAGCTAACCAAGTTTTAACTAATTCAGGAATTTCAACCGTGAACTCGATTAAGATAAAAATAGTTAAGTATATCAATTTACATTCAATAAAAAAATACCCTTTTTTAATAATCCATAGTGTTTTTTAGTTTCAAAACAGTGTTCTAAGTATAACCCTTTAACTCTTTATGCCCAAATGGTACTTTAAAGTACCATTACAATAACTTGTTATGAAATTAATTTAATACATCGATTAGTTAACAATACAATTTAAAATAGGTTACATAAATATTATCTTGTTCCAAAATTGGTTGCACAAGTGAAAAATATTTTTTAAAGAACGATTTCTTTTTTCTTTTCTTTTTTTATTTGCATCTTTTCAGCTTTCTTGAAGTTGAAAGACTGTTTAGGAAAATTTTGAGAGGGAAAATTTTCTATATTTCTATACATTTACAAGTACAATACATTTTCTAATTCTATAAAATACTGAAAAAATACACTATTGGCCATTAAAATTGCTACACCAGAAAGAAATGCAGGTAACAAAATGATATTTATTGGACAAATATATTATGACAGAAATAACAAGTGATTAAATTTTCAAGAAATTTGGGTGCATAAATCCTGTGAAATCAACACCCAGAACAACCACCTCGGGCAGTAATAAAAGCCTGGTCCATTGAGTCAAACAGAGATTGGATGACATGTACAGGTACAGATGCCCATGCAGCTTCAACACGATGTCACAGTTCATCAGCCGTAGTGACTGGCGTATTATGGGCCAATCGCTCGGCGACCATTGACTAGACGTTTTCTATTGGTGAGAGATCTGGAAAACGTGCAAACCAGGGCAACAGCCGAACATTTTTCATATCAAGGAAGGTCCGTAAAATTCCGGAAACAAGTAGTCGGGCATTATCCTACTGAAACATAGGGTTTCGCAGGTCTCGAATAAAGGGTAGAGCCACGATTCGTAAAATATCAGAAATGAAATGTGCACTGTTCAAAGTGCCGTCAATGCGAACAAGAGATGACCTAAGACGTGCATCTAATGGCACCCCATGCCATCACGCCAGGTGATGAGCCAGTATGACGAAGAAGAATGCACACTGCCAATATTCGTTCACCACGATGCCACCAAACACGAATGCGACCATCATGATGTTGTAAATAGAACCTGGATTTATATGAAAAAATGACTCCTCGCCATTCGTGCATCCAGGTTCGTCCTTGATCACATCATTGAAGGCGCTCCTGTCTATGATGCAGCGACAAGGGAAGTCGCAGCCATGGTCTCCGTCGTCGAACTGTTCGTGCAGACACTTTTTGTCTTGCAAATGATCCCATTTCTTGACTCAGGGCTCATGACGTAGTTGCATGAACCATTACAGCCATACGTATAACATCCCTGTCTTCTCGGTTGCTAGTAATAGGGGGCCGTTGAAATCCCGTACGGCGTTCCGTATTACCGTCCTGAATTCATCGACTCCATATTTTGATAACAACCATTGGATCTCGACAAACGCGAGCAGTAATAGTGTGATACGAAAAAACCGCAATCCCAGTAGGCTACAACTCGACCTTTGTCAAGGTTAGAAACCTGCTGGTACGCATTTCTTCTTCTTACACGAAGCATCACAACAATTTGTCACCACTCAAATGCAATTTCTGTGTCAGAAACCGGCTGAACAATTTCCTCATTTAAACATATTCTAGGTGTCGCTACCGGCACCTGCTTTGTCAGAATGCGCTGAAAAGCTAATCATTTGCATATCACAGCACCTTCTTCCTGTCGTTTAAATTTCACGTCTCTAGCCTGTCGCTTTCATGGTGTAGCAATTTTAATGGCCAGCAGTGTATATTCAATAAAATATTAGAATGCAGTTGTAAATTTTGCATAAAATTTCTCTAAATTCAAATTTATTTAATTAATTTTAATTGGCAAAATCCTTCTAAAATTTATTAAATGATTGTCTAAGTCTTCTAATGCAGTTTTGAAAATTCACGAAAATTGCTTTAGAAGATGACATTTTTATGAATTTATAACTTGGGATATAAGTTGTTAATCATCGTTCAAGTTCATCAGTTCAATTGTTGACATTTATTGAGAGTTTAAACATTTAAAATAACCCCTTAAGTTACAAAATCAAAGAATAAACTAACATATATTAGCTAAAATTAGGAAAAAATCAATCTATCAGGATCATGGCCGCAACAAAATTTGTTCACAAATGACTGCTCGTGAATGTATAGGGAGCGACGATTAAGGAGTAAATAATAATTTAATATAAAGAGTGTTTATTAAATTATCATTATTTATATTTATTGATGTATGTCTTCTTACAATCTGGAACATAATTTTAAGGGAAGAAGTAAAAAACATTTTAACTATGAAAAATATTGGTATCAGTAAGCTTGTTGTTGATGTGATGAAACTCTAATTAACCGAGGTTAGGAAAGAAATGCCATACGATTTCTTGAACAAAAGGAAGGAAAGCCATTTTAATAGCTTGTTTGGCAATTACATACCATTGAATTTATCTTACGCCATTTGCTCAAGAATCTTAATGATACAACAAATGGTCCTCAAAGTTATACAGTTTCTGTTAGCAAATCTCTAAAAGATTGTGAATTGCTTTCTTTAGTAGATTATAAGATAATATGTTCTTGCTAGAAATTACTAATAAAAAGGATTTATTCAGTGATCAACTCTATTTGTTGAAGATTTGTGAAGATTTAATCCCTTCCGGATCATGTCCCAAAAAAAAAAATATTCAAAAGAAATCCAGGGAAAATTGTGCTCCAATATATTTACAGTTTCGAAACGAATACTTAGGCTGTGTGATTCTTTAACTGAATCGAATGGAAATGCGTTGACTCTGACAAATTTTAAGACAAAAGTTTAGGCATCTGTGTTCACAGTTAGGTATCTAGTTTCAAATTAATACTAAACCTTAAAGCATTTACGGGTTAAGCATTTACATCAAACAATAAAATCATTACGATATTTACATAGGAACAGGGTTATAATGTATGGCGTAATTTAAATAAATAGCTATTTTTCTCACCCGGAAAATATTTTTACTGACATGTTGGCTGACAAGATCATCTAAACCGGGGCACCAACTAAAAATGACATAGGATAGAACGCTCCGGCGGAAAATCTGCTGGATCATCTACACTGCAGACAATCATCGATGCCGCACATAACGAAACGCCCCAAAAACAAGCAGCAGAAAATATCACATAGTCTGATGTACTTCCATCAGTAAATTCTAGTAATATTCCAAAACAATTGATGTTGATTTCATGATAAAAATATATAACAAGGCTGAGGTGTTTGAATCTATCGAAAAAGTCAAAACTACAGTTCTTTGTAATAGTCCGGGAGCCGACCGTCGATTTACCTATGTATCGACTAATAGGACAAGACTTACATCAAAATGTAGGTCTCAATGTGCACATTAAGAATATCACTAGCTGCCAGGTCCTATCCTGCTGGAACGCAAGGCAGCCGCACTTTTATGACGTCAATTTTGAGTGTTTACCTATGTATCGAGTACAAGGACCAGACATACATCAAAACGTAGGTCTCAATGTGCACATTAAGAATATAACTGGCTGCCACATACATCAAAATGTAGGTTTCAATGTGCACATTAAGAATATCACTGGCTGCCAGGTCCTATCCTGCCGGAACCCGGTGGCAGCCGCACATTTATGACGTGAATTTTGAGTGTTTACCTATGTATCGAGTACAAGGACTGACATACATCAAAATGTAGGTCTCAATGTGCACATTAAGAATATAACTGGCTGCCAGGTCCTATTCTGCCGGAACCCGGTGGCAGCCGCACTTTTATGACGTCAATTTTGAGTGTTTACCTATGTATCGAGTACAAGGACCCGACATACATCAAAATGTAGGTCTCAATGTGCACATTAAGAATATAACTGGCTGCCAGGTCCTATTCTGCCGGTACCCGGTGGCAGCCGCACATTTAGGACGTCAATTTTGACTGTTTGCCTATATATCGAGTACAAGGACCCGACATATTTCAAAATGTAGGTCTCAATGTGCACATTAAGAATATCACTGGCTGCCAGAAACTGCCAGCATAAAAGTGGAATCAATCATGCGATGAACCAATGGGATCAATTGATAAACAAATATATTGTAGTCATGTAGTTTTAATCTCACTTCTATCATAAAATAATCCTTAGATTAAACCGTAAATGCAATTCCTATGTTTCAACCACTGTCTTAAAAATTTTTACATTTGAATTTTCAAAAAAGTAAGGATAATTATATGTTTTCAAATTATTAATAGAATCGTCATCCTTAAAACTCATTTTGTCAATAAAACAATGTCACTTCCACATAAATAATATTATAACACTTAGAAGACAAATTCAATTCTATGTCTAGCAGCGGAGAACCTATCAAAGCACATAATGAGTTATTAGAGATCGTTCAACATGTCTTTTAGACAGATAGCAGACATAGACGTTGACATGAAAGTAAACTTTTTATTCCATTATGGTTTAAGTTAGGCATCCAGACCTCATGCCCATATATGAAATACGTTTTTTCAAGACGTTATAACATTATATTATGAGGTAAACGGTAAGAATACCTCTATCACGATTTCTAGTTTTGCGCATTTTAGATGTGAAATAGTTAAGTCTGATTCGATTCATTATTTATAGGTGATCCATTCAGCAAAATTTGCTGTTAAGTCGAAATTCCAAATAAAAAATATTGTCCTTTACACTAATACTTTTGTCGTCATGTTTAAAAATTGTTCTTCTTTTACTAAGAGTGTGGATTCTAAACAGCATTGCTGCTGATTTCTCTGCACTAATTTGTATGATGATTGTTGATGATTAAAACAGATATTTGAAAAGTGTTCAACAATAGTTATTTTTTGTTTTAACTCACAGTGTCTGCACCCTCTACACTGTAAAAAAAGACGGAAGTTTCTGAATCTACGAAAATGTTCAATAATCACGGACACAAATATATAATAACCTTTTCTGACTCACCCAAGATTCTTAAAAGTGTTCCTTTATCTTTAGAAACTTTAGAAAACAATTTGTTTTCGAAATTTAAAGAAGAAATTATAAAAGTAAATTTTTATTAGCTCCCGTAAGTTTCCGAGAAGATTTTATGCTGCATTAATCAATTTTATATACCTGGAAAATCGATTTTTCGGATTCAGTCAATTCTCTAGTACACATTTTCTACTGCATAAGTGAATTTGTGCATACAATTGTAAAAAAATAATCTTAATTTTCATATTAATGTTAATACTGTTAATATTGAATGTTAATCTGTTTAACATGCTTTATCTTGTTTATGGTTACATTGCCTGAGATATAATTAATTACATTATAAAGTGCGTGTCAAAAGTTTAAGCACAACAGAAAATTTCAAAATAAAATTTTATGAATGAGTTGAAGTTACTTTCCTTTTTCACATAACCTACAAATTGTAATTTTAAAAAGATAGTTAACAGATTTATGCTATAAAATTTATTTTAAATAATAAAATTTGTTAAAACAACAAAAATGAGTGTGTCAAAAGTTTAAGCACATTAGTTTTTTAGTCTTTATCAGAAAAAATATTAATACTTGATTATTGTTCCTTTCTGCTGAATTACTTTAAATTTACGATCTTCCATCGAAAAAATGAGATTCTGTATTGTTTCTGGTTCAGTTTTAAACAGAGCGATCTCAATGGCATCTTTCAAATCTTTAACTGAAGAATACTGCTTTCAATTTGGAAAAACTGCATGGGTGAGAATACCCCACATATTTTCTATAAGGTTTAAATCGGGACTAATTGCCAGCCATTTCAAAACAGGCACTTTTTTTCAACTTAAGCCACGATGAAGTTGAGTTTGAGGTATGGATCGAAGCATTATCATGTTGAAACAACAATTTTTTTTCCGTAAAAACCTCGGCAATAGGAAGCAAATGATTGACAAGTGTCTCTTGGTAGTTTTCAGAGTTTTCACGACCACTGATGAATACTAGAGATGTCTGACCATTGAAAGAAATAGCCCCCATACCAATACAGAGCCACTATTATTTTGTCGGCTAAATACACGCCTAGGTTCTTTGCGTAAATCATGCAAATAGCACTTAAACTCATCAGGGCCATCGAGGATCCATTTTTTTCATCACTGAATATGATATTCAGCCACTTTTCACCAAATGAGATATGCTCTTTGGCCTACTATAATCTAGCTTCTTTATGGTGTCATTTAGGACACGGTAATCGAGCCATTTTACGGTATTTGATGTATTTGATTTTCAAAACTCTTCTATGAACAGCTTTTTCGGTATTTGTACTCCAACTGCATGTTTTATTTGCGAAAGGGAATAATTACCAGTTGAAGACAAATTTCTGATGCGGCTATCTTCGCGCGTACTACACTGTAAAAAAAAAACCGTTAAATTTACGGCAAAAAACTGGCAACTTTTGCGCCAGTTTATTACCGTTTAATTTACAGCAAACAACTGTAATTTTTTAATGAGGAATCTGTTCTTTTAACACTTTAAAACCGTTACATTTACAAAGATAAACTGTTATTTTAACAGAAATATCTTGTGAATTTTACAGTGAATACCTGTAAATTTTATCAGGAAAAACCGTAAATTTTAACAATTTTTCTGGTATTTTTTACGATTAAATACTGTCATATTTACAAAAATAAATTGTTATTTTAACAGAAATGTCTTGTTATTTTTACAGTGAATACCTGTAAATTTTATAAGAAAAATCTGCAAATTTTATCAGGAAAAACCGTAAATTTTAACAATTTTTCTGGTATTTTCTACGGTTAAATACTGTTATATTTACAAAAATTAACTATTATTTTAACAAACATAACTTGTGACTTTTACAGTGAATACCTGTAAATTTTATCAGGAAAAACCGCAAATTTTAACAATTTTTCTGGTATTTTTTACGGTTAAATACTGTCATATTTACAAAAATAAATTATTATTTTAACAGAAATGTCTTGTTATTTTTACAGTGAATACCTGTAAATTTTATCAGAAAATTCCGTATATTTTAACAAATTTTATGGTATTTTCTACGGTTAAATACTGTTTAATTTACAGAGATAAACTATTATTTTAACAGAAATATCTTGTGATTTTTACAGTGAATACTTGTAAATTTTCCAAGAAAAAACTGTAAATTTTAATGAGCTTTATGGTTTTTTTTTAACAATTTTACACTGTTACATTTGCAAAGATAAACTGTTAACTTCACACAAATATTTCGTGATTTTTATAGAAAAAAACTCGTATATCTTACATAAAAATTATGAAATTCCTACGATAAAATTTGTATCCTTTACAAAAATCTTTTTTTTTCCCCCAAATACTGAATATCCTAAAACTAATAACCTAATTGAAGCACACTTTAATATTTTACCTCTCAGAGATTCTTAGACAGTGTAAATTACAAAGCTATTCAAAATAAGCTAGGATTTAATATGAAATGGTTTTTCCATTAATTTTCATAAAGTTACACTTTTAAACTTTTATTTGATCCCTGGGAATCAAATTATATTTTAAGAAGTATTCCACATGTTCTGACAAGTACAAGAGTGATATATTTTATGGCCAAAACATACAGAGTTAAACTAGAATTTGTAAAATTACATTGCTTCTTGCTTTTAAAAACAGACAGAAGACTTCATAATACCAAAAAACTGAGAAATTTCATAAAATTCCAAATATAATATTTTAATAGACTTTGGTTATAAAATAATTGAATCATTACTGTTGTACTTTGCAGAGCATGGAGGAAAACTTTCTAAAGATATATTAACAAAAGACCCTATAAAAATGTTAAAAGTGTAAATTTTTGAAAAGAACTGGCAGGATCAATTGATCAATAGAAGTACAATTCAAAGTTTATTTTGAATTAAAAACATTTTAGCCTACATATTTCAATAGGTAAAAAATTAAAGCATGTTTCAATTTCAGGGATATTTAGCATACTGATTTATGTACCAATGTATCTAACTTTGACATAAATAGTAATTTTTTGCTAAAAGAATAATTCAGTAAAAGGTGCAATATAGTTAAAGCACTATTTATGCCATTTGTCAGCTGTTTGGTCATTAGAGAAACTAATATTTAAGATAATTATATGCAATTGAAAAAATATTGTGAAGCAGCAAGATGAGAATTCTTGTTTCCTGACAGTAGAGAATATACTTTTTTTTTGTAACAAAAAGTCTCATATCCTGACGCAAATGCATGAAGAATGTTTTTATATCTTAAAAATTGTTTCAATATTCCAGTTTAGCTATTCCATATGTGATCAAAGAATAATACAAAATAAGAAAACAAATTTGATAAATTCAAATGAACGAAATTTCTCAGAACTGTTGTTTTGTCAGCATTAAACAGATTAAATTTTAAAATATTAGATTACCTCAACCTTCATATAGACTTAAAGTAAGCAGTAATGTTTAGAATTTGAAAATATATCAAAACAAACAAATGAAATTATGTCATTTATTACAAAATATAAAAATATACATAAAATTCAAATTGATTCAATATATATTTTTTAATTATCACATATTAAATATATACATTATTTTTCTTCGCTTCTAAGTTCATCTTCAAAAAATGGTTGGGGTTTATTCTAAAAGCACACCTGCAAAAGAAATATTTTTGCTTTAGTTGTTAAAATAAGACTTAAATATACTTTTTTGTTAGTTGGGTACAAGTGATAAATAAATAACCAAATATTGTTCCCATCTTTAATATTTGTATCGATAACATTAAATAAATAATCAAATGTGAGTATTACTCATGCTTAGAAGATTCCACACAATAAAAAAAATTTGCATTATTTAAAAAATTGTTGCTAAAAGGATATTAACACTTACATACTATACTGGTCATTCTATGTCAAATCAACCAAAAAAATTCAATATTCAACCTGACCATTTCAGATTTCAATGAAATTGCCAGGGATCATTCTGTATGATAATATAAATTAGAGCTTTTTTTTTTTTTTTTAATCGCTTTAAATTTTCATGTAATTAATTATTTAAATTTTGAAAAATGATCATTTTTTTACTTTCATAAATATTTTCAATTTTAAATTTCTCAAGTTTTATTAAACGCAGAAAATTTTACGACCACTCCTTTTAAAGTGGAGTTTATAAGGTTTATATTGATATGCAAGTTGACTATGCATAGTTAAAAAATATATACTTTTTTATTTTTTTTAAATTTTTTTTTTTAAGTTTAAAATTTTTTAGATAGTCATTAAAAAAAAAGAAATTAAGAATTATATGTTTGTTGTAGTATTATAAGCTTAAAATTCAGACTTTTTTAAAGTGGGATCTAAATGGGATCAGGAGTTATGAAATAAAAGCTGAAAATTACTATACAAATTATAAATAAATAACAAAATAGATAGAATTAAATTGTTATTTTAATGGTAACTTTCAGCTTTTATTTCATAACTCCTGATTCTATTGAGATCCCACTCAAAGAATTTCAGCAGTTTAAGCTTATAATATTACAATAAACATGCATTTAAAAAAAATTAAAAATGACTGTCTAAAAAATTTTTAAATTAATATATATACATATATGTTACTTTTTTTAACTATGCATAGTCAACTTGCATATCAAATTAAACTTTATAAATTCCTCTTCAAAATGAATGGCCATAAAATTTTTCATGTTTGATAGAACTTGAGAAATTCAAAATTTAAAATGTGTAAGCAAGCTAAAAAATGATGATTTTTAAAAATTTAAATAATTAACTATATGATATTTTGGTGCAAAAAATAAATAAATAAATAAAATAAAAATTATGAACATATATTCTCATTTATATCATCAGACAGAACAATTCCTAAAGGTTTCTTTGAAATCTGAAAGGGTCAGATTGAGTCAATGGTTGATTTGGCGTGGAATGACTTATACAACAAAGGGTTAGGTAAGTTGTATATAAATACCATAAAAGTTCAAAGATATATAAATTATATCAAATATTGCTATTCTGTCTAACTAATTTCTTTAATCTTATCCTAAAACTGTTTATGATTAATCTAATTTTGGTACTGAGAATAAAAGTAGTGTATATTTAAACTTCATTTGATATTCCAGAAAACTAAATTCAATGCGGTGAAAATCTTTTCATTTTATGAGTAGCTAAAATAAAATCCTTCTTCAATGTGTAAACTTGGAATCCTGCTTAGAGTGGTTCAAAAGGAGGTTGCAAAGTATCACATGAATCGTAAATGGGGAGGGGCACTGTATTTATGACATTAATTCAAATTAGTCGATTTTTAACAATTTCATGTTTATCACTTTTAAACTTGTACTGGGCATTACACTACACAAACATATCATTAAATGCTGTTAGGAAATGTGTGTCTATAATTTTATTATTTTAGGGAGAATGGGTATCTAGCACGATATTGAAATATATCTCCTTGGGGGAAGGGGGTTGTCTTTTGATATCGTTATGATTTCTGATTCAACAAAAAACATTTTTTTATTTGTAACTTTACATCAAAATATTCTGCTGTATTATTTTAGTTTGTTTTTATGGAAATACAAAGTTATTGTTAAATTATTATAAAATTATATAATTCCAAAATATGTAATGCCCCAACATTTGGCATGAAGGTGGCTGGTCCCTCAGCAGCCAAATTCCCCTTGATAATACTAAGTCTATGGGTGTTTGATGCAATCTTATATTCAAAATATCTCCTCAGGGAATTAATATCTTTAACTTCTTTTTTTTCGGTGTTCTCTTCCTAAAGGATGTCACTTTTTTTTCTTAGCTGTCAAAATATTTCTAAAATTTATGCACAATTTAACATTCTATGTTTTAAAAACTCACGAGCTGAAAGTAAAATTTTAACTCATTTAAAACTATGATAGATTTTTGAAATATTTTGAAAATTAAGGGAAAAAAAAAGATACCTCTTTTAAGAAGAGAACACTAAAAGCTAAAAATATTAATTTCCCAAGCATATTTTGAATAAAAAAAAAAAAAAAATCAAATGCCCATAGACTTAACATTAATGAGGGGATTTCAGCCACTGAGTGACCAGTCTTAATATTCTTCTGTCATATGCATATATATATATACACCAATGTGAAGTACATTCGAAGTTATACTTGTTTTGTTTGCTAATAAATATAAGAATAAGAAACTTGTCCACTTGTTTTGTTGTTATGATGTTCTGCCCCCCCCCCCCCCCCCCACTCTCCCAGTAAGGATGGATGTCCAAGAAGACATTACGATTCAATACATTATGTAATAAAAAGATATTATTGAACACTTTCAAATAGTAGCTATTTTTAAAGTGTTATTTGATATAAATTCATACACAAAATGAAAGTTTTTTTTTTTTTTTTAAATTTTTATTTAAATCAATATAGGTTGCAAAAATAAATATTTAACAATTTCTGTATATCACTCCAAACAAAAAGATTCAAAAATGAAAATTTCATTTTCAGACTTTGATAACAATATTAATATGTGGAACAGGGGGATTCGAAATATGACAACATAGGATATCATAAGGGGGGGGGGGGTGTCCAAAATTACCAAACAATAGATAATGTTATATATGCATAGCTCCTAATCTAGACTTTTAAAAGCCAATGATATACATAGTATGCTGCCTCTGGCACTATGTACTTCAAAGTCGTCCATGTCTTTAAATGTTAATAACTTGGATAATTATCAACAATTTTTTTTCGAAAATCATGATCAACAATGCTTTTATATTTCTACTACAATAGGTACTTCTAGCGTCCTTCAATACCTTTGCTGGATAATCGTAAATCAAAATTTGCATGTAATGAAAAATGTGCTTTGCTCAAAAACTATGTATCTAGGTAATCAGTATAGTTTTCCTGCAATGTTTAAATTAATGGGACAAATATTTGCACTATGTTTTTGATGACATCTCTGAAAACATATAACCTAAAATTAAAAGAGATGTATTTTTGAGTTCAGCGTGATGAAAGCTTAAACACGATATTTCATCCCACACAATGTGCAAAGTTTTTTTTTTATTCAAGTTACTTAATTAGCCCTGATGCCATACGCTGTTTTCACAGTATTTTTTTGACTGACCTTATATTTAACTTGCAATACTTAATAGAAATTTAAAACTTTTTACTAACAAACATTCATAAGTGCATCAAACATAAAGTGTAAATTTAAATGTGAATTTCTGTAAACAGTTATTTTTAAGTAAAAGTTTTCTTTTCTCTTTTTAATTATCAAAATTTAAACTTAAAAAAAGTCAAATGGTGTTCATTGTGGTGTGGTTGGTTTTTGAAAAAAAAAAAAAAAAAAAAAAAAAGTTCTCTATAATAAGAATCTCTAAATTATGGTGATTGTCATCAAATGTCCCGGGCTGACCACTTCACATTTTATATGATAGGCAGGGATTTTGTTAGTTTAATGAGAGCCAGGTGAAGGAGACAAATCACCAAATGTTGTTCTATCGCTATTATTTCATCTATATTATAATAGTTCAAAATCATGTGACTGTCATGAACAATTTCAAGCTGACACTTTTTATTTTCATATGCAAAGTTCTTACTTTAATTTAAAAAACAAAAATTCAGAATAAAATTACATAAAAATTGCAATGATCGCAAAGAATTTTTGCTATATTTTAGCTGGTTTGAAATCTCGTCAAACAACCCAGTTAGCATTTTTATTTTTCGCTTAGTAAATTAACATACTGCTTTGGGTTTGAAATTAAATATCATGGTTTATAGTATTATTTAATAGTTTTATTTTATGTTATTTAAAAAAAGTCAAAACAATGAGTTTTAAATGTTTCAATTTTTATGAAATATTTGCATTTTAAATAAATAAGTGAAAGGATTATATTTCAAGTGAAATTAATGAAATAAAAAATGTGACAGGAACAATGTTTGGCGATTTATCATTTGTGCTCGACCAACATAAAACAAACTACCGGGTTCTTGATTTCTTTAACAGAATCTTCTGATTTGGCAAAAGATTGAGCAAGTAAATTGAATTATGAATAAAAGCAACATCACACAATGCTTAGCATAGAATACATTTGAGGGAAACAAAACTGATCGCAAAAGAGAGCTAGTTTTTTAATAACAAATTTCAGGCTCAGCAGGTATTTTTACAAGTGATGGCAGGATTATCAGCTTTTAATCACCCCCCCCCCCCCCCAAGAAATAGGCCAACTGTTTTTTAAAATCACACTAAAAACAGCTTTAATTTAAAAAAAAAAAAGCCGTTTATTTTTTAGAAAGCTGGTTTATAGATAATTCATATTTGGGTGGGGCTTGTGAGTGCTTAAGCCATTAGGTAGGGCTCTCCACCTAGCTGTCCTAGATATTTCACATTAAATTTGGATTGATTTATTCTTAATACACTTATTAAATTAAACTTTTATTGTCAAAATACTTTTTCCATTAAAAAAATATTAACTTCAATGACATTTTGTGAAATAAATAAGTTTTTATAACTGCAAAAAAACAATCTTGAAGACATAATTTCTGAAAAAAAAATTATAAATATTCAGAAGAATATAATAAATTTAGACTTTAAATTGATGATTTGGCGTACTTTTTTATATAGCTCTATGTAGTATATTACACATTTTAAAGATTAGAGGAAAATGTACAAATATGGACACCATTTTTGTTTCTGACTTAACACGTTCACTGCCGCTATGCGAAGATGTGCTGTTAGTTAATTCCGCACTGTAGAAGTGGGTTTTTCGCAGAAGCCGATTTACTTTTTATAACGAAGAATCAGTGAAAGATTTTTCTGCACCAGCACGTGACTGGCTATTGAGACATCACCCCACATCATGTGCTGGCACGTGAGTGGCCCCTTAATGTTGGCGCCATATCACGCGCTGACGCGTGATCGGCAGCGAATGTGTTAAAATGAATTTCATTTTTAATAAGTGCAAGATTTTTTTTATCTTCATTAACATTTATAACAAATGTATTAAATAGAAAACAAAAACAAAACTATGATTAAAATCAATTATTTCAATTCGAAAATACAGATTTACAAAAATTTATTAAAAAACAGAAAAAGTGTGGTGGAAATATGGGCCCTTTCCAAAAAACAAAAAAAAAAAAAATCACAAAATATAGCTTAAAATGTTTTAAAACAAGATAATATAAAAGGCAGAGATTTTTTTTCGCCCACATTGGAACATAACACACATTTCGCTACATTTAACCCACATTTTTCTACAAGTATCTTCAAAGAAATTTCCATCAGAAAAGGTGAAATTTGCACCACTTGAGTATTGTTTATCCCCCATCATTAATACCCAGATCCAGGTTGATATCATTATAACTGGTCACTAGGGGATAGTCACATTAGTCTGATGAGTCCAATGAAGAATTGCCTATCATTTCTGAGTCTAAAAAAGGCCTTTGTTTTTTTTTTTTTTTTACTTTTGCCTACTCACTGGTCTATTAATCTGGAAAACTCAAGGATATCTGCTTCAGAAAATTTTTGTCAAGCGACTACAACTGAGTGCTGCTTTGCGCCCACAAGTAGTGGTTCTTTTTATGTGAATAATGTAGGCAAATGCTATTTTCCCATCTAAAAAAAATATTGAATTTATGTTGTTCAGAAGAATTGGCCTCTTTAAATGGGGCCCATATTTATACCAACCCCAAGTCAGGAAGATGGCCACTTTCATATATAACTTAGAGATGCATGAGTAAAAGCACACTTCTAAATCTAGCTTAAGATCTCTATTTTCAAAATATTATATTATTTTAAAATATATTAAAAATATATAAATTTTAAATTCAAAATATTAAACACTTTTTAGAAGTTATTTTAAACTAATTATAAAACAAGAAAATAAAACTATTTCACATACCTGTAAAAACTTAGCCCAGAACAAATACCAATTTGTATAATAACTCAAGCTAAGTCACATCACTTGAAAGAAGGATCTTAACTAATCTCGACCATGTCACATCAACAAGTAGCAACATCTACAATCTTGACCGCCAGTCTTTAACTCGTCCCATAGTTTTTGGAGCGAGGTGCTCATATTTAAACACTGGTCCATTTTTACATGTTTTCTCTATATGAAACAATAAGAAAATGTTATGCATCTAAAAAGAAACATTCTTACATATTATTTACTTTTAAAATGGATTAAAACTAAATAATTATATATATTTAATATACTATAAAATATATGTTCTGGAAACTTTCAAATTATATACCAAAGCACAATTATTTGCTTAAAAGATATTATTTCAATAAAAACATTAAAATTAACATGTTTTGACTTATTCATTGAGTCATCAGTTATTTTAATAGCCAGTTTCCACTTTTCATGATCATTATATTTGTGGTTTGTATATTTTGATTGACTCAATGAATGAGTCAAATATGTCAATTTTAATATTTTTTTAATGTTTTTATTGAAATCAATGAAGCAATCAATGTTTAAAGCAAGTAATTTGTGTTTAAGTACATATTTTGAAGATTGTTTAGAATATATATTTTATGGTAGGGGTGCACAACCTTTTGAAGTGAAGGGCCACTTACAAATATATCTGAGTGGTCGAGGGCCACATCAAAAATGGAGGGAATTAAATTTAAAGGAGGTGATCTGTGACCTATAATCGGATAATTTTTTTTTTTTTTTTTTTTCCCGTGGTGGTGGTGGTGGGGGGGGGGGGTATTTTTTGAAGTTTACTTATCCAGTCAAAATACGCCATTCAGTTGGTAAGGATATATCAGCAGTTTTTATGTTTGTATATTATAACAATTATATAGCAAGGATTATTTTCATTATGTAATAATATCCCTGGACTTTATTCAGAAGAGTAAAATTTATTTTAGTAAAATTGATAGAAAACAAACATAAGTGGCTGGGGCTGAAAAAAAAAAAAAAAAAAAAATGCTAATTTTATGAACGAAAGAGCAGATCAACAAGATTTATAAATGCTTGATCAATGCATTTCCTATTTTTCTATGCCCAAACAACAAAATTTGTGCTTTTCGAATCTAATCAACAAAATTCACGATCTTTCTAAGCCGGATCAAAAAAATTTTGCAATCCTTATGAAACCAATCGACAAAATTCACAATTTTTCTGCGCTTGATCAACAAGATTCCTGATCGACAAAATTCGAGATTTTTATTAATCCAATCGACTAAATTCACGATTTTTATTAATCCAATCGACGAAATTCGTGATTTTTACAAAACCGTTTGACAAAAATTGCGATTTTTACAAAGTCGGTTTACGAAATTCGCAATTTTTTCCTCACAGGAACCATAGATTTCGATGTTTCTATGGCTGACAACGAAATTATCGATTTTTTCGTGCCTGATCAACACAATTTGCTATTTTCACAAAGTTGAACGACGCAATTTGCAATTTTCACAAAGCCAATTGACAAAATTCGTGATCTTTACAAAGCCATGATTTTCACGGAGCCAATACATGAAATGTGCGACTTTCAAAAAGCTGATCGATGAAATTCGTGATTTTTTTCACATAATTGGCAAAATTCACGATTTTTACGAAGCTGACCGGCAAAATTTTTGATTTTTACGAAGCCTATTAGAAAAATGTGCGATTTTAACAAAGCTGATCGATAAAATTCGCGACTTTTAAAAAACTGATCGAAAAAATATGCGATTTTTAGGAAGTCAATCAAAAAATTCACAATTTTTTTTAGCAACTGACCAATAAAATTGGTGATTTTTAAAAAACTGATTGGAAAATTCTCGATTATTACGAGCCCGATTGATGAAATTCTCGATTTTTCTTCGCATGATCGACAAAATTTGCAAAATTTATGAAGCCGATCGAGAAAATACACAATTTTTCCACGAGTGATCAATAAAATTAGCAATTTTTATGAAGCCGATCGACGAAATGCACAACTTTTATGAAGCCAATCGACGAAATGAGCAACTTTTACAAAGCTTTTTCAATCGATGAAATTCGTGATTTTTCGTCCTATGATTGACAAAATTTGCAATTTTTATTAAGCCAATTGAGAAAATTCATGATCTTTCTGCATTTGATCAAGAAAATTCGCAAATTTTACGAAACCGATAGAAGAAATTCGGAATGTTTAGAAAGCTGATCGACGAAGTTTGCGATTTTCCTCGCATGATTGAAAAAATTCACGATTTTTTCATGCCAGATTGACTAAATTTGTGATTTTTCCACCTTTAATTAACGAAATATGCATTTTTTGCATCCAATCAACAAAATTCGCAATTTTTAAGTAACTTTGACAATTTTTTTTTTTTTTTTTTTTTTTTTTTTTTTTTTTTTCGTGGCAAGATGAAATTCATGATTTTTTTCTGCACATCATCTCAAAATTCGCAGCTTTTCTGTGGCTTATAAATGGAACTTGCGATATTTTTCGTCCCTGATCGACGAAATTTATTATTTTTTCCCAAGCTTCATGGGCAAAATTTGCAATTTTTGCTCATTTTTGCCTGATGAACGAAGTTTCCGAGCCACATCGACAGAATTCGCTATTTTCCTTTACCTGATCAATGAAATTCGCGCTTTTTCCATGCCCAATCTTCGAAATTTATGATTCTTAAGTGACTGACAAAAAAATTTTTTTTTTCCCTGCGGTAAATTGACGAAATCTACAATTTTTTTTGCAACTTAAGCACAAAAATTGCAAATTTTTCCATTTGTAACTTATCAAAGTTTGCGTTGCCACACGTTAACCCATCGCAGACCACTTTTGGCCCACGGGCTACAGGTTGTGCATCCCTATATTATGGTATAGTTAATAGATGGTATGGTACAGTTAATAGATTACGACTTTTTTATTTGTATTTAATATTAATGTATTTTTATGTCATTTTTATGCAGATGGTATAGTTAATAGATGTATGGTATAGTTTAATATTAATGACTAAGATTAATAATTTAATAAGATTATGACTTTTTTATTTGTATTTAATATTTATGCATATAATAATTGAAATTATCTTAACTCTATGCTAAATTAAAGTATTGTTTTGCCTGTGAGAAATAACTAACAAAATCAGCCACACGCAGAAGTCTGAAAATTTATATGTAGATAGTCCATGGCAGGTTCCTGATGTAGCTAAGACTCAGATTTTTAATTTTTTTAAGGGGTGAAACTTCCAAATTTTTTATGCACTAAACTGTAAATAACTTGCCATCTTCTTAATCAGTCTTCTTCATTTTAAAGGACCTTTTTCCATTTAGTTATTCTTGCCTTTCTATTCTCAAGTCAAGATTGTGGCTTCTTGGGGCCTGATACAAGGTAACAAGAACTAATAGTACCGTATTTTCAGGTGTATAGCCCACACCCGGTATATAGACCGCACCCCTAAATCGAGCAGTGCAGTAAAAAAACATTTGTGTATAACCTGTGGAGATGCATCGCTGTATAGTCCGCGGGCTATACACCATTTAGGAATGTATATTTCGATCAGGGTTTGAAATTAGAAGCCATTAGTCATAATTTTTAATACAAATTTACCAAATTTTTTCATGATGCATAATACCTACAGTAATTCGGCTAAAAGATTAAGATTATCAGTACTGTAATTTTCGGAAGAAACGCCGCGGCGTTTACGTGTTTTAAAATAAAATTTCAAGCGATGCGGCATTTACACGCATTTTTTTTTCAAACAAACGTGATATTTTTTCTAAATTTTTTCCGAAAATTAAAAATCGGTGATAAATTCAAAATTTTGGACATAAAATGTATACTTATCTTAGGTCATTGGTTAACAAAAGGATCGAATCCTCGGAATTGGTCCGAAATGCACCAACTCCAAAAAGGAACGATTCCTCGGATTCTATCTGAAATGAAATGACTCTGGAAAAGTTCGATTCCTTGAACTCCATCCGAAATGAAACGACTCTGTAAAGGAATGATTCCTCGGAATCATTTCCAAAAAATCCGACTGATCTGAATAGTTCCGAAATGACATAAATCACACACTATTTTTTTGTTCTTTGCAACAGGGTAGGGTACCAACTCCGAAAAGAAACGATTCTTCGGACTCTATCTGAAATGAAATGACTCCGGAATAGTACGATTCCTTGAATTCGTTCCGAAATGAAACGACTCTGTAAAGGAACGATTCCTCGGAATCGTTTCGAAAAAGACCGATTGTTCTGAATCGTTCTGAAATAACACAAATCACGCACTTTTTTTTTCGTTCTTTGCAACAGGGTAGGATACAAACTCCGAAAAGAAATGATTCCTCGGACTCTAACTGAAATGAAACGGCACCGGAAAAGTTTGATTCCTTGAACGCATCTGAAATGAAACGACTCTATAAAGGAACGATTCCTTGGATTCGTTTCGGAAAAGACTGCCTGTTCTGAATTGTTCCGAAATGACATAAATCACGCACTTTTTTTGTTCTTTGCAACAGGGTAGGGTAGATTATTTTTTTGAAAAATAAACTAAATCTTAAATGATCTTAAATTCAGAATCGTTGTGGTTGGAAGGGTTCCAGATTTAGGATTTTGTACTCTACAAACACATGAAATGGGGTGCTGCAGCACCAAGTCGCTAGCAAAATATTTTCTGATATTTTATTTATAGAATTTTTTTTTTTAGGTCTCGCGTATAAATCGACCTCCCACTTTGAAATTCTTTTTTTGTCTAAAATTTCACGACTTTTATGCGAGTATATACGGTAGCTATTATAGATCTATCAGTGCAATACTTGGCGATAGTTGCGACAGTTCTTTGAAACTCAGAAATAACTGTATTTAAGCAGTAAAAAAAGCCTTTACAAACATGGGAGGACTCTCTAAATTTCGCGGCATAGCGAAAAAAATTTACAAATTTTATTTTTTTTTCAAATTTTTTGAGGCTTAAAAGTTGTAGAAAAAATATCACGATTTCCAATTTAAAAAAAAAATCTTTGTATAACCCGCACCGTGTATAAGCCGCAGCGGCTTTTTGGAAGGTTTTTTTTCTTGTATAAGCCGCGGACTATACACCCGAAAATACGGTAGTTTTAATTCTAAGCCTAAATGTATGAAATCCTAAAATTCTGTAATGGGTATATGGTGCACATTGGGACAGGTGGAGGTGGAGAACCTTCGAACACAAGATATGCTTAATGTTTATTTAAAATATTTAAATAAAAAAGATATTGTGTTTAAAACATTAGGTAGTCATTAGGCTTATGAATGGCAAGGATTAGAAATTTAGAATATTAAAACAATGCAGCAATCTGTGCTAATTGATATTTGATAAATATTTACCGGAGGGCTTGATCGAAAATCCAAATGTAAAATGACATTTATTGTTTTGTGATGTTTTAAAAATTTGTTCACCCCCTTTTTGAATTTTTTTTAAGTAAATAATTCTTATTATAGGGTTTCAAGTATGTGACATCTAGATAAGGCTATGAGAAACTTTGGGTTTATGTAGGAAATTAGGGTTGCATTTTGCAACTCATTGTCATGCCTCTTTTTCCATATTGTCTCTCGATAAACCTTCGATGCAGGAATTCAGAAAATGTTTCTACTCCCAAAATTTCCCCCAATCCACATGAAAATTTCATTTCATTTCATGAAATTTTATGATATGTTATAGGTAAATGCTGTATTACTGTACATTGGTAAAAATATGTAGCTTTTTCTGCATAATCACTCTGCCACTTTTAGAAAAAAATTACTTGATAATATTATGGAGCATTCTTACTGGCAAATATAGATATTCTATAAAAGCGGGGGAGTGGCAATGCAGCAAAAGATGCAGATTTTTAAGTGTAGATACAGAAAAGTAATTTTTTAATTTTTCTCAAATTATGCATGAGTACATATGACAGAGGTGATACTGAGTAAAAAATATTTTTCTGAAATTCACAGCAAATTTTTTGAAAAATTACAGCAGAATGGGAAGAGGAAATCCTTTATTTGTGGCATCTTTTCCATGAATCATGATCCTTTCACAGTGATCATGCCTTTTTCTTGATTCTTCAACGGGATGGTCATAAATTAGAGTTATTTTAAGTCCGATTCTTAAACATTTTGCGCAAATCCTAAGAAATTGAAAAACTTTTTTTTTTTTTAACCTCAGAGTTTTTTCAGTCTTGCTTCTGTTTTCAGAAACCTTTAAAAGCCAGGATTCCGTCCTGGGGACGGAGAATTTGCATGCATGAATGCATCTTCTTCAATTAACTGCCTCACATCTCTTCTTCTCTGAGAACAAGATATAATTTATAATATATGAAAATTTTAAAGAGAGAGGGGACAGTGTGTATTCCGAGGGGCACAATAGTTGGTATTCTAAAAAGGTGGCCATCTTTAGCTGACACCTCTCTTGTGATATATCATTGTAAAGCATGGAAAGTATTATATTTTATATATCTCATGCACTTCTCTCCTCACTTTGCCCTGCAGAGGTCACTTTTTTAAATTTAACTGACTCCCATTGCATGACATAATGTTGGAAAGCTCTATGATAACTTATACATATTACTAAGCACCCATGGCGACAAGTCTGGTCTCCATAAATGTACTACAATGTATGCCAAGCAATGCATCATGTTATTTTTATTAATGATTCAATTTACTTGCTCAGTTTTACGCCAAATCAGAAGATTTTGATAGAGAAATAAAGAGCTCTTTATTTTTAAGTTCCAATCAAATTTTTTTGTATTTTATTAAAAATATAATTGTTTCACTTATTTCAATTACAAAAATGTAAGATACTTTCATTTAAAACTGAAACATCTAAAGTTCATGGTTTTCACATCCTTTTTTTTTTTTTTTTTTTTTTTTTAATGAAAAGAAAAGTATTGAATATCACAAACCAAGATGTTTAATCTCAACATCAAAGCATTGTTTTAACTTACCAGGCGAAAAATAAAAAACTGTTATCCGGCAATTAAAAAAATAAATAAATAAATAAATACTGGTGAGATTTGCACTCAACATAAAAGCATCAAGAATTCTTTGGGATTATGTGGCAAATTTTATGTAGTTTTATTTAAATCTTTTTTTTTTTTTTTTTTTTTTTAAATCAAAATAAAAACCTTGCTTATAAAAAGTGATGAAATCAGCTCATAATTGTTTATAACAGACTCATGACTTAGACAATTACACTGGTTTCCAAAAATTAAGGAAAAATCACAAAAATAGTGATAATTCAAAATATTACATGTCGATTTTAATGAAACTCAGCCACAATATACAACGCATAGTAAGGTATAAAATAACATGAAAAGAAATGACCAGACAATTATGGTGTTAAAAAAATAGCATAATTATAAAATTAACAAAATCAGTTTACTAGTTTGGTATAGGAAAAAAACCTTTAATATGTTGTGTGATCACTGCTAGTAGCAATACAGCATATACAGCGATGTGTCATACTGTCAATTATGCGGCCTATGAGTTCCCTGGGAAGTAAGAGCCATTGCTCTTCCAAAGCAGTTGTAAGCGTGACAAGGGTCAGGGGAGGAGGACTTAGAGCAGCGACACGTCTCCCTAAAGCATCCCAAACATGCTCGATGGGATTCAAGTCTGGTGATCGAGCTGGCCATTCCATGCGCTGAATTATCTGGTGGTGAAGATAATCTTCCACGATGTGAGCCCTGTGAGGTCTAGGTTTGTCGTCCTGTAACAGGAAATCATTACCTATTGCACCAGCATAAGGTCTCACATAAGCATAAAGAATGTCATCTCTATAGACGTGAGCATTCACGGTTTCATGTGGAAAGACATGGAGGTCTGTGCGTCCACCTAAAGAGATACCACCCCAAACGCAGACACTGCCTCCTTCGTATGAATCTTTTTCAAGAATGTTTGATGAATGATAGCGTGTTCCCTGTTCTCTCCAAATCAAACAACGTCTACTATCGCTTTAGAGTCTAAACCGGGACTCATCCGCGAAGAGAACACGTCTCCATTGATCAACCATCCAGTGGACATGTTGACGTGCCCACATCAAATGTTGCCTCCGGTGACATGTGGTGAGCGGCACACAAATTGCTTGTCGCCTCGTGTAAAGTCCACCTTCGTGAAGCCTTCCACGCACAGTACACATTGACATTAACCTTCCAGTGGCTGCAACAAGGCAGGATCTAATGTGAGATGGGGTTGCGATTCTATTGCTTCGTACACATAATTGCAAATATCGGTCATCGGCACTTGTTGAAACCCTTGGCCGTTCTTGGCTGAACCTTCTTGAACCCGAACCAATGGTTTGTAATTGTTGCCAAAGCCTATGAACCACCGAAGGACTCACATTTAGCCATGTATTTAGCCACCTTTGCCTGACTTTGTCTTGCCTCCAATCTCCCATTAGCTCTGAATCGCAGTTCTGCTGGCAAATGATGCCTCGAGGTCATTGTAATGAATTGGATATCCTAGATTTATAATATCACTATCACAGCGACAACTGCAGCCTTACTCTCTAACGTGCATTTTTATGTGTCTCATGGATGACACAATGCGATTGCAGCGCCACTTTTTTGCAGTTGGTATTTTTATTCAGTATCTTTTATTTAACGATATGCAAATTTCATACAGATTGCTTTCTTTTTGAATGAATTATCGCTATTTTTCTGATTTTTCCTTAATTTTTGGAAACCAGTGTATAATACACATGAAATGATGACAATAGAACAATATTTGGAGATTTATTACCTGCACATGGCTAACATGGTTTCTTCGTGATCATTTGATGAAATTTACCTTTCTGGCGATCTGACAATTTACGCCATTTTTTATCAAAATTTGAAAGTTATTCGTGATTTTTTGACTCAATTTGCATAAATTTGTGGTTTTATCACGTATTTTCAACGAAATTTGAGGTTTTATAGCGATCTTTTCACAAAATTTGCGGTTACTTCAGAATGCTTTTTAAAAAATTGCAGGTTTTTTGATGAAATTTGCTGATTTTTCATGTCTTTTTGGTTAAATTTGTGATCTTTTGACAATATTTGCTGATATTTCGCGTTTTTTTTTTTTTTTTTGAAATTTGCAGTTTGTTACCATTTTTTGGCAAAGTTTGAGGTTTACAGCAACTTTCCGACTAAAATAGCAATTTTATCACAATTTTTTTAATGAAATTTTCAATTTTATTGTGCTTTTTGATGAAATTTAGGGGGTTTTCAGTATTTTTTGGTGAAATTTGTGGTTGAGTATTTTTGGGGAAAATTTGTGGTTTTATTGCCATCTTTGGGAAAAATTACCGGGCTTTTGCAATCATTTAAAAAAATTAGTGGGCTTTTGCAATCTTTTAACACTATCTTCTAATGAAATCAGCATTTTCAGCGATATTTTAATGAAATTCACTCTTTTTTTGTGATTTTATGTAGAATTTTGTATTTTTAACTGATGAAATTTTCTGTTTTTGAATGAATTTAACCTCTTTCTTTCCTGGCATCAATTCATCTTTAAAGCATCGCTTTTGGTGAGTGGTGCCCATTAAGTTTGGCGAGTGAGGACAATAAAGTTGATTGCGACGTTTTGAAATACTACTCGACAATTGGCGGGTGGCGAGTGCTAATTTTGTGCTATAGGGAAACTTATGTCTATGTATAAACAAGTCCTTAATATACAGACAGGATAAAAAGTATATGAAGCAAATTTACTTTTGATTCTTGATATAATTAGTGATAGAAGTTGGGAGATAAAAGGCAGGCATCAAATGACGACTACTGTAAAAATCTTAGGCATCAAATGACGACTACTGTAAAAATCTTAGGCATCAAATTAAGATTTTTAGTTGTAGTTTCTAAAATTCATATTAATATTGCTACAATAGTATACCTTAAAAGTGATTCTAAGTTAAAAGAAAAAAAAAATTAAAAACTCAAATCAAATTTTCTGAAAGGTTACAACAGAGATGGGCGAAAAATTTACTCCCAGTGTACTGTTTTTTTTTTTTTTTTTTTTTTTTTTTTTTGGTTGGGGGGCGGGTGTTTTTTGCTATATTTCAATTAAACTTTTGACAAACTTTGCTGTATTTTTTTGCGATCTTTTGATGAAACATGGTGATTTTTCACGATTTTTTTTTTACGAAACTTGCCATTTTTTTACAACCTTTTTGACAAAACTTTGTTATCTTCATGATTTTTTGAAGAAACTTACCATTACCTTCGTAATTTTTTGAAGAAACTTGCCGTTATCTTCACAATCTTTTGACAAACTTGTCATTTTTTCAATCTTTTGACAAGCTTTGCCATGTTTTTTTCTGTTTACAAAATTGGCCGTGTTTTTCCAAAATTTGTAATTTTTCGCAATTAGTTGACCAAATATACCGTTTTTGCACGTTTTTTTTTTTTTTTTTTTTTTTAACGATCCTCTGTCAAAATTCTGATTTTTTCCACGATCCCTTGAAAAAATTAGCAATTTTTCTTAGAACGATAGATTAGATTAAATTGATTTTTTTCAGCGACCATTTCTCAAAACATGCAATCTATTTTATGTCCAAATTTTCAGATTTATGACCAATTTTTTGCAATTTTCAGAAATGATTAACTTAATTTATCAGAAAATTTGGACCATAATTATCCTTGATAATACTTTTTGGAAAAGCACAAATACTTATTTTTATTTAAAGAGTGTAGAAATTAATCTCTAAGATTATAATTATTGAAGAAACTGTAAAACTGATGAAAAGCTTTTTCAATTATTGCTATATTTAGAAAATAATAGAAAAATGCACTTAATCTGTAAAACAAAATTAAGACTTGGCAGCTTCTTTCTAATACTAAAACAAAATTTTATCCAGTATTGGTTACAGTACATTACAGTTAAATTTAGTAAAAAAAAAAAAAAAAAAAAAACTAATAGTAATAATAAAAACAAACATTTGAATCAAGGGCTGATTCTGAATGGAAAAAAAAATCTGAAATCCTCAGATTTTTTTAAAAGGTAGAATGTTTTAGAGGGGGAAGGGCTGGGAATAGCCCCTCCTCGTTAATTATGCATTTTTTCGCAATCGTTTGGCAAAAATTGTAGGGTTTTTATGCAATTACTTGAAGAAATTTGCATTTTTTCAAATACCTTTGGTGGAATTAACAGATTTCATCGCGATCCTAGGACTAGATTCTCATTTGTTCTGCTATTCTTTGACAAAATTAAGATTTGTTTTCGCAATCCTTTGTAGAAATTTGCTTTCCCCCCCTACGATACTATGACAAAGTTTGTGTTTTTCCTGGGATTTTTTTTTTTCTTTTGACGAAATTTGCATTTTTGTTCACAATCCTTTGAAGAAATTTGTGTCTTTTTCTCTATCATATAGAAAAAATTGTTATTTTGCTAATTTTTGAAAAAAAAAATGCTTTATTTCACTATTTTTTACCGAAATTGGCAATTTTTTTATGCAAACAATTGACAAAATTGTTTTTTTTTTTTGTGACTATTTGTCAAAATTCACAATGTTTTTTTTTAGTTCTGAATTTTTAGACTAGAACAGGGCGCGAAATTTCCACTCGCCAGCCCACCACTGGCAAGTAAATATTTACAGTTGGCGAGTAAGTTTCACCTTTTAAAGGTGTATTCTAAACCAAACTTCTTATTTTCTGATTTATTTTTAAATTCACTTTTACTGTTTAATGCACCAAACTGCAAATTCTTTTATGTAGAAACCACTAAGATACCGGGTTTGTCCATTTTTTGGTAAATGCAGAAAATATTGCAAAAAAGGCTCTCTAAAACGGCCTTTTTACCGGAATTTTCTAAGCGCGAGACCTAGGGAACATAAAAAAGGCTCATACTGACAAAATATTTGTTTATAAATCAAAATCTAATGAATTGAGCGGAAAAGGAAATCACATGGCATCTTATACCTTTCTTCAAAAATCATTTCAGCATGTTTCATGTCTTTACCTCTAAAAATGAGAGTAAAAATGTATCGGAAAACTTCACATTGTTGAGAATGAAAAAGTATTTTTTTGAATACACCTTTAAAATGTTGTGCTTCCAATCAAATTATGCACAACGATACACGGAAGTATTTCAAAATGAAGCGATGTGTATTTTTTTTCCAAAAGAAGTCAAAATGCTCATCGCCTATTTTTTTGTCTTTCCTTCATCGTCAGCTCCATCTAACAATCGTCAATTTAAATTAAATTTGTCATAAATATTTCATTTTCTGTGCAAGTGAGGGGGTTGATGTTGTTGTCTGAATGAATGTAAAAAAGTGGAGAGTAAAAATTTTAGTCTGGCGAGTACATTTTAAGCTGAAATTTCATGCCTTGGACTAGAACATTCTTTTTTTAAATTTCGAAACCTAATGTCTCATAAATACTTTTTAAAAAGCTAGGCGTCAACTTTGACGACCGAGAATTTTACGACCGATATGTTTCTAACACTGGATCTAACCTTCCCTTAGTAAAAGTGCAAGCTCATACAGATAAATATATATATATTTTTTTCAACTGAAGATTGGACAACTATTACTTCATCTTGTGTGTGATTGATGAAATGCTTAAGAATAAAACATAAAGAGAGAAACCTACTGTCCCACTCTTCTCTCTATATAAAGTATACAAATTTTGACAGAGATTTTTAAATATACTATAATAAGTGATGAACAATAAAGATATAACTACCTCAGTGAATAACATAACAGCATAATTTTCTTGCTTGTATTAGGATATGATGATGCATTCATTTACTATAATCAAAAATAAAATCAAATATTAACTGAAAATGTACTTTTCATATTTGCCTATTCTAAAATTTAAATAATAAAAAATATATATATATACATTAATCAGTGGAGCAGCCAGAATTCGGCTCTGGTAGAGGGAGTTGTTGATAATTGCCTGTCAATAGAATCTGTCTGTTTAATGTTTGAAATCATAATGCTTTTTTTCTTTGGATATTGGTATCAGCAGTTACGCTGGTTATGCTTAATTTAAACAGCATTTACAATATTAGAGTTACAAAATCTTAAAATGCATTGTTAAAATAACACAAAATTGTAGATTTATACGAAGTGTTTAAAAAAGTCATAGGATAGTCGAATATCGAATATTAGGCACACAGGTGAACCGAATATTTGGCTAGCCGAATAGTAACTGTTGTGCCGAATACCAAATAGTAACTAGGATTGGGTGTTATAGAGTAATATTGTTATACATCAATATTTCTTTAAAATTGAGATTAAGATATTAAGATTTCAATCCTTCTTACTTCTGATATATCATTTCAAATGGTATTTTATTCTACTTCCAGAATTTTGAACCTAACAAATACTGGTATGAAAGTTTGTTGCTTTTGCAAATATCGCACTGATATTGACACTTGTGTGATACTTGCAGTTTTGCACAAGTGTTGTGCACACACCAAACTTTGGCCCCATAAGGGAATTAGTCAAATTTCTATCCAGTTGGGAACTTCCATTATTAAATTTTATACTTTCAAAACTTGATAAAAAAGATCTTGTCATCTTTCATCTATGCCAAAATGTTATAATTACCTATGTATATTCAGTTTGGCTTTTTTCATAATATTAACAAGCTTTTAAAAGAATTGAGCACAATATTTTATTTTGACAATTTTGGCTTTGTCATAGTTGGCAGCACACCCACAATCTATTTTGATAGGATAGTGCTCTTTAAACACAAACGTTTAAAAAACTAATATTAAATCAGCTAGATATTAAACACTAATATCATAATTTAAAAAAATAAAAATAAATAAACTCCCTTTAAAGTGGGTTTTTTGCAAATTTTGGTGTCATCTGATCTTCGCTTAAAAACTGATGTAATTATTAATTTAGCATATAATTAATTAAATTTATATAGACCTGATGGAATTAATTTACTTAAGGTATAACAAGAAACCATTTATTGTTTCTTACAAAATTTTAAAGTTATACAGTAAATTTCTTCCATTTCTTCCGGCCCCTTTTTTTTTTTTAATATTGCGGAAGAAAACTGTCAATCAGGGGGAAGGAGGGGGGGGGGTGCAAAACCTATTCTAAAAAATCCAATAAAACTCGCAGCAAATCGGATTTTATTGGGCTTTTTTACAATTTGTGATACAATTTAATCAGCCTTTGAAATCCTCAGTGGCCCGAAACCACCAAAAATTCAATTGGATCACTAATTAAGAAAATTCTGTGGTCTGCAAGACCAGTAACTTTTTTCCCTCCCTCTCAACTTCTCAGGCAGGTAAACAAACTTTCCCCTCCCTGAGAAAACCAAACAAACCACACAATTTTTTATTTTATTCGAAAAAATAAGCATAAGAAAAATTTGCATTAATCCTTACAGTCAGTCGAAATAAATGATCGTAAATAAAATACATATTTATTTTATATTTTTCGTTTATGTACTATATAGTTTTTTTAGCATATTATTTTGCATCTTATCATGCTGAAAATTTTGGGTAACTACAAAGGAAGCTTGGTTTATATACTAGTAGGAGGGAGGGGAGGGGGGGGTTGTTAAAGGTACTTGGGTCCTGTCTCTGCCCGCGAAGACACTCACAAGCTAATGCTATTCATATGGGGATGCATTTTTCTAAAAACTCTTTCGCATTTTGACATTTTTAAACAGTTTTTTTTTTTTTTTTTTTTTTTTTTTTTTTGCATTGCATTGCATAGCTGAGGTCTCTCAAGATCACTCCTTGATTATTTTTTTTGATTTTGGTTGCAAATATTTTTTATAAAGTTACTTTCACTTTCTGACCCGATTTTGAAAGTGAAAGTAGCTTTATAAAAATATCTGCGACCAAAATCAAAAAAGTAATCAAAAAGCAATCTGGAGAGATCTCAGCTATGCAATTGCAATGCAATGCAAAAAAAAAAAAATAAATAAATAAATAAAATAATAATAATAATAATTATAAATAAATATTTTTAAAAAGTCAAAATGGGAAAAAGCTATTAGAAAAATGCCTTCCCATAGGATTAGCATTAGTTTGCGAGTGTTTTTGCAGGCAGGGACAGGACCCTTAATAGAATTTTATATAGTGGACTAGTGGTGATGACTGTGAACAAAACTCTCGTGCTTACTGGTCCTTGGGACCTGTAACTTTTTTTTTAAATCAATTCTGCCACTATTAATATTTCATAACTTTTTTTTATTAGTTTTTTAACCTATATTCAAAAAGTTACACTATCCTATTAAAACATTTTGAGGGTGTAATCCAAATGCGACAAAATCAAAATAAAATAATGTGCTTAAGTCTTTTAAAAGCTTGTGAATGCTATTAAAAAGGGGAAGAAGGCCAAAATCAATGTACATAGCTAATCATAACATTTTCACATTATCAAAATTACCATTCTTTATATCAATATTTAATAATATAAATCTTTATAAAACTTCATAAATATTTAAATTATATAACGTTCACAACTAGATATATAAATTTTACTTACTTCCTTCTGGCCAAGGTTGGCCGAAAAAAGATATTTTTCAAAAAACCCAAATAAACTGTGTTTTTTGTTTGATTGTACAAAATTTCGTTTTTATAAGTTTTTTTTTTTTTTTAATAAATATCCTATTACACGTAAATGCATGTTTACTGATAAAAATAAACAAATTTTGGATATTATAAAAGCATTATAACTTCATTTGAAAACATTAAAACTAAATAATAACAATCAGTTATATGTAGATAATTGAAATCATTTGCAACATACATAAACATAATATAGAGCTGCTACTAAAAACATTAGCTGTGCAATTTGTCCAAATAATGATATTTTCTATAAAGTGAAGCATATATCTTGGAAAAATTATCAAGCAATACTTAATTAATAAATTTTGATTAATAAATTTGTTTTAAAATTGTTTCTAGTAAGGAATACAAAGAATCTATTAAAGTAACTTTTAAATAGGTAATATCTGGTTATTATATATTTTACATGGTCAGAAGTAAAAGCTCTTTCTCTACAGACTTGTATTACCTCTAAGCTATCGGCAATCTAAGAAAAAAAACAAAAACAAATTTTCGTATAAAGGATGTATCATTATCAACAAAATCGAAAATGTTACCATGACTTTTGGCGAAGAGTATAAGAAAATAAAGGATCCCTAAAAAATCTACAGGAGAACTGAAATGTGTTAAATAAATAAAAACTTACCTCGAATTGCTTATGTCTAGGAAGGAATCCACGTTGGAAATCTCCCGCGTTCGCGGCTGAAGCTGGCGAAAAATAATAAACAAATCACAGTGTTGCCAATCCGGAAAAGCTAAGATCTTCCTTCATGGCTTCGTTTGCAAGAAGGTTTTTTTATTTTATTTCAGCAACATAATGTAAACCATGGAACAAAGAATATAAACTTATTTCCTTTTTTATATTCTTTGTTCCATGATGTAAACAAGGCATTTTCTTTCTTTATTTTGCATTAATAAATCATGAGAAAATTAATACAAACAATCTTAAACAAACGAAAAATAGTGACTCGATTCGCGTTTACATAAAAATAACTTTCAAATGTTTTAATTAAAATTTGAGAGAGCAGTTTTGATTTAACAGCAACATTAAAATAATAAGAATAAATTAATAAATAAAAATATTTTTTATCCTAAAGTATCAATTGAGTTATTTTTATTTTTATTTATTTTATTTTTTTAGGCAGTATTTCATACAAAATATAAGTTATGTGTTTAGTAACAATAACGCGAAAAAGTAAATATTTTTTTATTATAATAAATAAAAAATCATTATTTTTAAAATCTTTTATAAATTTCAAATTGAAAAACAATGGTTAATAGCATGGTTTAATAACATTTTGTTTCCCCCCCCCCCCCCCCAAGAAATAAAGTTCTATCATTTTTGTACAGTCTCGGACACATTAACTCATTGGGGGCGAGCGACACGTATACGTGCCGCAAAAAGGCTTAAAAATCCTCGTTTATATCTACCAGTAAAATTTTACTATAAAATTTGCCTTATCGAATCGGAGTATTTTCTTGATTTAAAAAAACATAAATTTCTGTTTTTAAAAACCGGTGACAAAACAATAAAAATTTCGCAAAAAGCTCCCTCGCGAAGGGGTTAAAAAAAATCTGTGGTATGGAAAAGTTTCACTTTTTTTAAAAGCAGGGTGCATTTCGTTAATTTTAAAAGGGTCTTTTAAAAAATGGCGTAGAAGAAACATTTATAGAATTAATAAAAACTTCAAATAAATAATTTTATTAATTGCTAGCATAAATAACAAAACTAACAAATATTATTAACAGCTCATTTTGCTTTGTACTAAGAAAAATTAATGTTAATCGCCTAAATCTTAAATATGTTTAATAAGAAATTAAACATAGCAATCGTTTGTTTGGAGTCAGTTTCCAAGCAAACCATCATGAATGATGTCACACTAAAAACGTCCATTTGTTAAAATAAATAAATCTACGTTTGTACTTGATTTGGAGGGAGGGAGGTATGTAAATCAGTGATAGCACGGGTAAGAGGAGGATAAGTTTGATTCTGAATTTTTTTTTTTTTTTTTTTTTTTTGTTTTTTTTTCATTTTGATTGAGAGTTAAAAAAAAAATAATAATACAATAAAATCAGAGTATTTCAGCCCTTTAGTAATTTATTTGTATGCACTTTTCTTAAACTATCAAACAAAAAGTAGAAATTATCTGTGCTCTTAATAAAAAACTTCATAATGTCATGCCTGAGTTAACATTGAAACATGGTTCATTTTTATTTTTAAATCGTGAAGCTCAAACTTAATATAGCCAGAAACTATTTGTTATGCTATCATTAATTTAAAGTATAGTAGTAGTTCAAAAGCAATATTTTAAATTATACTTTTGAAATTAATATACTATTGAAAATTAATTGTAATTAAATTAATTATATTGTATTACAAATTTATAAAAATTAAGATATGTAACTAGAAGCTCAAAAATAACAATATTGCTTTAGTGTTAATCAATGATATACTTATTTAATTCACAATGAGATTCATAATTTAAAAAAAGAACAAATATATGTTTGTTCTTTTGAGATAGTACGAGTTCTTTTGTAAAGAACAAACATATGTTTGTTTTTTATTGAAACTTTTGTATATACAAAAAAAGCTTCAATAAAAAATAAAACTCTGATGAATCGTTTAAATTTTAAGTTAGAATACATAATTTATAGAGCTGATGGATATTTATATAACAGTTTCTATATAACATATAATATATAATCTTTCACACAAAATATCCTTAATTTAATTTTCAAACACATCCTATGACAACTAAAATAAAACAAAATGCAGTAAGTCGATGAATATTTGAAGGTAATGTGAGTATTTCTTTTTACTTAAAAAATTCAATGTGCCTGATATTTGAATTAGAACTTATGTAAGTACGACATGCATTTCGACACTAAATACAGTGGTATTTTTTTTAATATCAAAATTGCAAAAAATAAATAACTTTAAATGCAAAAGCTGTTATTTTAGTAGCAATTTATTAACCATTTTAATAATGTTGATTTTTTTTTCAATCATGTGTATTTATGTAAATAAACAACTCAACATATAATATACAAGATTTATATATAAATCCAAATTAGATTTAAAAGATGAAGGTATGTATATATATATACATGAGATATACCTTTGCATATTGTTCTTCTGTTTAACTTCTATACCTTACACGGCGTATCTTATTTTAGTATGCCGCCATTATGGTAAAATGTAGCCAAACTTTTTCTCCCCGTTTGTTTTTCGCAAACTGCACAAGCTCGGTTTAGAAACTTCGACCTCAACCTCGTCTGGACCAAGGTCGAATAACCGAACCCTGTGTTGGTTTTCAGCTTGAACCTCATTAAAACAAGTAGATAGTGAATACCATTTGAGTGCCCGACACTAGTTTCATGTATAACTCGGAGACGAAGTAGAATTCGCTTTATCCCCAAATCTTTGTAACGAATGCAATATCACATTCTGAATGTCGCCACACGCAGAGGCATCTATCTTATCATAATGTTAATGCACCTCAATACTATTTAATATGTCTCTACACTGTAAAAAATATAACTATTTTGCTGCATCGTCACTCCCCCGCTATCTATAGGGCTGTTGCAATCAGCTGATTTACTTTTCATCCACCAATCAAATGCTGACGATTCACCTCCTGCCACACCCATAATCCTCTCAGCTACCAATCACAACGATTGTTTGACCTCCAACGGTCGATTTGTGACGTCTTATGAAACTGCCCTATTCTATCCATTGAACAATTCACATTACTTCGCCAATTGACGCAATTTCCAGTTGATACGCGGTGTTAGTGCCTGCGACTATTAAAAGTATTTTTAAAAGCACGGAAATAAGCAAATAATGTAGATTGAAATATCTTTGCTAACTGAATTTGTTTCATATTCGAAAAGATCTGTTATGAACGAATTTGGACAATAACCAAACTCCAAGCATATTGGTAAGCTTGCTATTGTAACCAAGCAAATGTTTATAGATTTTTTTCACTTCTGATGCTTTTATACCTTAAAAGACACATGCTCAGTCCGAAGTTTTTAGTCCAATCTATATCAAACTAGAACAGAACTATTTATTAACATACAACATAATTCACATGCAAGATACTTCAAAATATGTAATGGCTACAATTGTAGCTTAAACTTACCAGCAAATAACTAAAATCGGGATTCCAAGTGTTTTCCAACAAGATGTGACCTGTCAGATCAATTGCATTTTAATATGCGAATCAAGTTTTAATTAAACATGAAATTTCAGCCTACAACTCATTCAGGTGATGATTTGTCACTCCCGGTCTAATTAAGGCACTCTAGTCTCACTTGCCACACTGTAAAAAATTTTACCTTTTTGCTGCATCGTCACTCCCCCGCTTTTATAGAATATCTCTCTTTTGAGCCATGAGAATGCTCCATGATTGGCTGAAGTAATCGTTTTCTATAAAAGCAGTGGAGTGACGATGCAGCAAAAGAGTCACATTTTTTACAGTGCAGGTTTGAAGTACAGTTTGGACAAAATTCATTCTCTTATAGAAGCACACTACTACATTGGTAGAAATCAGTAACCCTAGTTGCATAGAGACTGTAGTTCTTGTATAGGATATCTCTTCTTTGACTAGTGAAAATGCTCCATAGCTATAATAAAGTAATCGTTTTACATAAAAGCGGTGGAGTGACGATGCATTTACAGCTGCAGATTTTTAAGGGTGTATAAAGAAATACAATAGGTTGCATCTAATCATTCCATTCTAAGATCGTATTTAGATAGACGCGTTTATTCAAACTGCAGCAAACCTAAGCATTTTCTATTCCAGATCTTGCGACAGTCGCTTGGACAGATTCAATGGACCTTATGCACACAAGCTGAGGTCGAGGCTAAAATTCGTCTGCTGGCGGTATTTACTGGCGGTGTTTAGCATAGCAGTCTATGGAGTGTAAATTTTTAATGCTTCTTTGTTAGAAATACCTGGAAAAAATTCTTTGTTGAAGCAGAATATACATAATATATTGTAATATAAATTCAAAATTGTTATTCTGCTTGCAAGAAAATCCTCTAAATTTGTAAATTTTCTGTTAAAATGTATCCAGAAAGGCTGAAATCGTCTGCTAGCGATGTTTGCGCCTGCGCATTCAGGCATTCTGGCGGTGCAGTGACTAGAATAACAGGTTAGCATACCGCCAGCTCTGGCGTGTGACGTCACGTGCATAAGGTCCATTATAGATCAGTTTCAAATGACGTCACAACAAATGTGTTTTTTGTTTTCCCCCTCAAATTTGGCCGATTGTGATTGGTTGGCTCATAATACAGGCCACAAATTGTCAATTATGGCTGGTTGGATAAAACTTGGTAGGCTGGGGATCATCACGTGGTTGAGACTGATCTTTAAAAATCTGCAACTTTTGTTCTATAGTCACTCCGCCGTTTTTATAGGGTATCTCTATTCTGAGTAATGAGAATGCTCCATAATACTGTTAAGTAAATATTTTCTATAAAAGTGGTATAGTGACTATGAACAAAAGTTGCAGATTTTTAACAGTGTGCACTGCAAAAAAATTGACCCTTTTGCTGCATCGTCACTCCACCGCTTTTATAGAAAACGATTACTTCAACCAATTATGGAGTATTCTTATGGGTCAAAAGAGAGATATTCTATAAAAGTGGGGGAGTTACGATGCAGCAAAAGGGTCAAATTTTTTACAGTGTAGTGAGACTAGAGTGCCTTGATATGAGGGAGGTGGCATACGTGGTCAGAATAGGGATATTCTATAATACCCTGTTCGCACTGAGAAAGTTAAGTCACTTAACTTGCAGTTTTTTGAAGCGGTCGTACCCGGAATCGAGATTCTTGCTTAAGCAAGTTTCTGAAACTTGCTCAAGTGAGCTTGCTCTCTTAACTATGAGTTGAGTGGAAATCTGCCTTCTGAATATTTAATTATTATTTCTGAATTTTAGAATATTTAATTCTGATTATTTAATTAGTGAATTTGAGTCCTACAAATAATTATAAACTATTTCAAGTTGTTATTTGTTTACTCCAGTTGCTTAACACGTGTTTGTGGGATGGTTTTGTAATTAAAGGCCGAAAATGGAAAATGTTGAACCTGTTATTTTCTCCCACAAAAGAAATTAATTTTTTAATTGGAATAAGGCAGAATAATTATTGTGTAAACAAAAAAGTTAAAAGTTGCAGTTACAAATTTCAGAACTTATGCGCATGCTCAGATGCCAGTTTGGCAAAGTTAAGTCACAATGTTTAGTAAATGCGAACAAGTGAAGCCTAATTCCGGGTATCCCGCTTCAAAAAATTTAAGTAACTTAAAGTTAAGTGACTCAACTATCCCAGTGCGAACAGGGTATAAAATCAGTGGACTGTCTATGCAGTAAAAGGTGCAGATTTTTAACAATCTAACTGATGCTTTGTATTCACAATCTGCATCAATGTAGATTGTATCAGACCTTGATGGAACATAAAAATGAAATTCATGATAAATCTAATAGGATCTAATCAAGGTGAATTCCAATTAGTTTAATGATGAATTAAATTTGAGCGTTTTGCTGAGTTTTTTTTTTTAAAGCCGAGTTATAAATGTGAATACCACCATGAGTTGAGGAATGTGTGCTTATCGTAGTTTGGATAAAGCTTTTAGTCTGAGCAAGTGCATACACATTGTGTGTATATCCCCACTCACTTATAGAAGCACCCTTCTTTGCAAGCACCGATCAGCACGTATTAGAGTACCTCAATATGAGAATGGCAACATGGGGGATATAAAGGTGATTGCTTGAGACGATTTTGGACAAAAACGAATCGCCAAGCATCTTGGGGAAACTACCGTTATCGTCATGCGTGTTAACTTTTCTCCTTCGCATAATCGAACTCGACCAAGTACGAATTGCGTAATTTTGGAAAGAAAACATCTGCGCTTACCAGATTTTGGATTTGAGATTTTGGACCAAATTTCCAATATTTTTAAAGACTATCAATTTTTTAACCAATCAGAATGCTTCCTAAAGGCCTATGGAGCGTTCTCATTAATCAGAAAATAGATAGTCTTTAAAAACAGAGGTAATTTTTACGACATTTTTAACAGTGTAGGTAGTGTTGAATGAGCTCAACGTGGCAGAATGGTTAGTTAAAGTAGCACATTGCAAACTGCTTGAGAGAGTAGGTGGTCTGCGGTTTCGACTTCCAGTGATTCAGTTCTCCCTGCTATAATTCTATAGTGGTGTAAATGTTCTTGTGACTTTGAAAGATTCTTGGGCGTGTTCAGTGGAGTCACCGGTTACGTATTGGTAGAATCGGTTAATCGGTTAGTTACCAAAGCGTTCAATGCTGCGCAACCAATGTTGTTCCGGACCAAACTAACCCCCTCCCCCCCCCAAAAAAAAACTGGGTTACTTGGGTCACGTGATCGGTCAGATAAACATTTATGACAACAACGATAAAAGAATAATTTCAGCAACGTAATACACTATAAAAAATATGACTATTTTGCTGCATCCTTACTCTCCCGCTTTTTTAGAATATCATCCTTTTGGCCAATGAGAATGCTCCATGATAGCCTGAAATAGTTGTTATCTATAAAAACGGTGGAGTGACGATGCAGCAAAATAGTCATATTTTTTACAGTGTACAAATAGTGCTGGTAGTAAATAATATCAATGGAGTCCAGTGAATGGAGGATATTTCCATCTACGTTATCATCACGTGGTCAAGGCAAAAACTTCTAGCGTAAAGAAGGGAAAGCTCCGTTAGACGCAGTGTAAATCACACCAGCCAATAGAACAGTTCATGGGGAAAGCAGTAGCAACCTCCCTTCTAATCAGTTAGAAATTCTTTGGGTAAATTACCGGTACCACGTGACATTTCACAGCCTCGAACGCAGATTTGGAATATCCTCTATTTGTCACACGGTTAGAAACCGGTCACTTACCGCGACGTCATGTAGCCGATCACATTCGTCGCTTTGGTTGGGTCTGCTCATTGACGTCTAATACCTGGATTAAGAAATGGCAACCTTTCTTGAATCCAACATTACCTACCCACCAGCACGTGATGGTGGGTAGCAATGTGCGCCAAACCGGTTATTCTCCCTCCAAAAACTGCCATTGGAATTTCCGCACCCACCAGTAGCTTATATTTCGTCTGCGTTGATAGAGCTTCACGGTACACCGCCAAAGGGATCACCGCCAAAAAATGTCACCCTTTTGCCGATAAAACCTCGGTCATTCCAGCTTCAAGTATTTCGGAAGAGAACAAAGGGATCCGTTATCCAGTTGTATTTCTGATCCATGGGTCTGCTGAATATGCTCCGAAGCTAACGAAAAAGACAGGCTACCGCGGTGTATCTTGAGTGCTTTTTTTTTACAGACCGCTAGAATGACGTGACTTTTTTTTTCGCACATCTTCATTGTTGCATTTGAATCTCACATGACTTCAGCTGTCTATAAAAAAAGGTACTTAAAGTGTACCTGTCTTTTTTGTTAGCTTCGAACATGCTCATCGTGACGTCATGAAATCGTTCACATTGGTCGCTTTGGTTGGGTCTGCTAAACGCGCTCTTTGTGTTCTTGTGCTGTTATAAGCAGACACCCGACGTCAAGCACATAAGTCAGATGTGTGTGTAAACAAATAAAAATAAACAACTAGGTGGGCCTCAGTGGCCGAGTGGTTAAGACGCTGCTCTGCTAACCTTGAGGTTGTGGGTTCGATTCCCGCTGGCTCCATTGCACTGGTTGTATTTCTCTTGTGTTGTAAATCCCTTGTGCTATCTCGTCCTTGTACATTGACGATGACTTATAAGCAGGCTTTCAGGTCGAGCATACAAGTCGGATGTATGTTATTCAAATAAATAAAAACAACTAGGCATATTTTAATATTTGAAATTGGAATTGGGGTGGGATATATGGGTTAATGCGACGTCAGTTCTTTGTTATGAAATATAGTGATATTGAAGACGGGACAAAGACTTAGACAGAAGATGTGAGATAATTAAAAGCTAAATATTAACACTTTTAAAATTTCGATATTCAAAAATTGGGGTTGGGGTGGAGTATTAATTTAGCTCACTCTACTTGTAATTAAATTATCTTGGTACGAGTATATCAAACGAAATAGATTCTAATATATTTAAGCAAATTACAGTTAATTCAAAGAAAAATATTGACATTTTTGAAATTTCAAGGTTTGAAGGGGTGATGGTAGAGGCTAAATTAATGCTAGTCTGCTACTTGTAGTTCAATCGGCTCGATATTATAACATGAGCAAATTCTAGAATTAGAGAGAAAATTAGGACTAATTGAGTGAGATTGGCATGTTGATCGACATTCCTGCCTACATACACCAGGGGGATCAGTATCACCAGGATTTCATGCTGTTGTCTTGTCAGATTAAAAAAACAAATAATAATAATAAAAAAAAACTCCGAATTGAAAACTACAATTGTGTTTTATCAGACCCTTTTAATCGCTAGTCTGTTCAAAGATCTTTCATTATTTTTCTCAATAGTCTTCCAATATTGTTAGATACATGATTAGTGGGGATGCATTAAGTCAAGAGTTTAATTTTAGATCATTCTCATTTGTCATTAAATTATTTTTATCATTATCATTTCCATTGCATTTATTTTTCACTATATTTCCATTTATTCGAATTATTTAAAAATTAACTGAATTTAAAAAAAAAGTAAAATGTATTATATATTATTCACAATTTCTCTATTTATTAATTTTTTTTCTAAACATTCTAATTAAAAAATACACATCCTTAACATAATTATGATATTATAAATTTATTATTATCCTTGCACTGCACTGAATATTGATGAAATTAAATTAATTTTAAATTTTATGTTTTTCTTACACAGGTTTTTTAGTTTGAACTAGCTTAGTAAAATTAATACAATATTTTGCAAAATTAAAACTATTTTTAGAATACAGGATTTTAATTGCTTATTCTATCAAAATTAAGACGATACAATGATAATGAAACTAAAGATAATTAAAAGTGCAAAATAATTTTATTTGAATGTTAAGTTATTTATAAGGTTTTAAAGCGACAAAATACCTATATATTTAAAGCTTAATTTATTAACCATTTGGAAAATGGATGTTGTTTTCGGTCGAGAATAGATCTAGGCATGTCCGCATTTTATTTTTGTTATGATTGGCCCTTTGAGATTAATATTTAATCCCTAGCGTACGTAATAAATGACTCTTATTATGTAAGCCACGTTTTGATCATGATAAAAATAATAAGTACTTCTATGTTATCCCGTCGACCAAAAAATTATCGCCAAACTATAAAATTAAATGCCAATAATGGATGATCGTGAATGTCACATTCAATGACATTAAATAAGATTCACATGTTTAAAATATCATTAAGTTATTTTAATTTCGTTTTTTTATTTGAATTTTATTAATATTCCACTAATTATTTGTTTTTTCATTATTTAAAATAAAAAATATGTCAATATGTATAATTTGGCTATTAGTTTGGCGATTTGTATAATTTGGCGAAATTGGTCGACGGGATAATAATAGAGAAGATTTTTACTGATTTTTATTAACTTAATGAAAAACATTCAAGTATTTTGTGTTGAGCAATAAATCTCCGTTTTTTTAAATTTTAATTTAATTTAATTTTTATTTTATTTATTTATTTATTTATTTATTTATTTATTTTTACAATTACAATTTTTTTTTATCTGAGTAAGAAATTGAAATGTCGTTGTTAATAAAGAAGAAAGTGAAAAAAAATACAAAATATGTAAATGCAAATTATCAGACATGGAAAAACCGAATTCAAAGAAAGACGTCGCATGAAAAATCGTTTTTTAAACAAAAAGAGGTGTCTCATTATCGAACCCACCGATTATGAAATGTGTGGCGACCACGAAAAACGAAACAATCTAATGTTGAATTGATTGCGATTGATTATAAAAGACCATCTTTTTTTAATATAGAATTTATTTACAAGTCTTAAATTTTCTTTGAAAAAAAAAATCATTTTTATAATGGTTGTAATTTGTTAAATTACGTTTTTTAAAGTTACCTTGTAAAAATTATCTTTTTTCACAATTTCATTTAATTTTATTTTTAATTTGATTTATTTATTTACATATTTTTTGTCAAATGGAATGATTGAGAAAAATAGTTATTAAACAAAAAATATTATCCTAAAATAACCTTTTTATTTCATTTGGCACATTCAAAAACATTGTAATGAAATATATAATATATATCTCTATCGCATCTATCCCTGAAAACATTCATGTTGTGAGGGGAAAAAAAAAAGACAGGGGGACGGGGCAGAGAAAGGAAAAAGTATGTATAAGCTTATTTCTTAAGATTGTTGTAATAGTTGTAGGTCAACATGGAAATTGTAAGTATTTAATTTTTAGCACACGCTAAAAGACAAGTACATTTCTGCTACATAACGAAAGTTATTTTTCTTCCCAACGAATGTCGAGCATTGTGGCCGAGCGGTTTAGACCTATACTTCCAGGTAGGAAGTTCCCAAAGCAGTAGGCTGTGAGTTCTACTCCAGGTGAGGGACCTTCGGGTTGCTTATGTTCGGGCATTAGTTATTTGATCTTTTTTTAAACTTTGTATTTATATTAATTTTTCTATTGAGTTTTATGATATTATCATCTCATTTTTTTCTTGTACTTTTCAACAGCAATAGCGGTTATGCTTCTATCACCACAATGGCCATTGTTAACAAAGTTTAAAAAATAAATAAATAACCTCTTTATTTATGTATAAAATATTCATGAATCAAGATAAATGTGGATATGGATTTAAAAATATGGATTTTTTTTTGTAAAAATTACAATTGGTGTATTTGGTGTATTTTTTTGTCGTCCGATTATCTACACTAGGGATATAGGACCAGGGGGGAGTGCCCTTCGTGGGGGTCTTTCTAAGGGAACCTAACCCGTATTTACGCAAGGTTCGGAGAAAAACAACGAAAACTCCGAACGGTTAGGCTGACAGCCGCGATTGGGTTCGAACCCAGCACCTGCCGTCTACCAGTTGAGAGGTCCGTACCTCTCGGCCACTGGTGGGGCTATGTAAAAATTACAAATTCCATTTTTTACAGTAAAAAATTGTATTCTCTTTTAAGCAGTTTTTTTTCTGTAAAAAATACAAAACGCCATATTTCTTACAGCAAAGAACTGTTTTTTCTTTTAAACAGTTATTTTTTGTCAAACAAAAAATATGGATTTTTTTTTGTAAAAATTACAAATTCCAATTTTTTTTTACAGTAAAAAATTGTTTTCTCTTTTAAACAATTTTTTTTCTGTAAAAAATACAAAAATCCATATGTTTTACAGCAAAAAACTGTTTTTTCTTTTAAACAGTTATTTTTTGTCAAACAAAAAATATGGATTTTTTTGTAAAAATTACAAATTCCAATTTTTTTACAGTAAAAAATTGTTTTCTCTTTTAAACAATTTTTTTTCTGTAAAAAATACAAAATTCCATATTTCTTACAGCAAAAAACTGTTTTTTCTTTTAAACAGTTATTTTTTGTCAAACAAAAAATATGGATTTTTTTTTTATAAAAATTACAAATTCCAATTTTTTTTTACAGTAAAAAATTGTATTCTCTTTTAAACAGTTTTTTTCTCTAAAAAATACAAAAAACCATATTTCTTACAGCAAAAAACTGTTTTTCCTTTTAAACAGTTATTTTTTGTCAAACAAAAAATATGGATTTTTTTTGTAAAAATTACAAATTCCAATTTTTTTTACAGTAAAAAATTGTTTTTCTTTTAAACAGTTTTTTTCTGTAAAAAATACAAAAATCTATATTTCTTACAACAAAAAACTGTTTTTTCTTTTAAACAATTATTTTTTGTCGAACAAAAAATATGGATTTTTTTTTGTAAAAATTACAAATTCCAATTTTTTTTACAGTAAAAAATTGTTTTTCTTTTAAACAGTTTTTTTCTGTAAAAATACAAAAATCCATATTTCTTACAGCAAAAAACTGTTTTTTCTTTTAAACAGTTATTTTTTGTCAAACAAAAAATATGGATTTTTTTTGTAAAAATTACAAATTCCAATTTTTTTACAGTAAAAAATTGTTTTTCTTTTAAACAGTTTTTTTCTGTAAAAAATATATAAATTTCGTAATTTTTGCAGAAAAAAATTGTATTTTTTACAAAAAATAACTGTTTTTCTTTAAAACAGTTTTTTACTGTAAAAAATACAGTTTTTTTCTGTGAAAATTACAATTTTTTTTTACAGTGTAGTCATTCGCGGCATTCCGAAATGAAATTTTCGTTTGAAATCATTACCACGAGCCAAAATTTGATGAATACCTCGTTTTAATCTTTTTAATGCACTTGTAATTTCAGAAACACTTACATTTTGCTCTCATACTCCAGATTTTTATCACCTCCTCCTCTGAAATTTTTTTCGACTCAGGCATTTTGTACTAAATTAAAAACAACAACTGACTGCTTCTTATACACCTAGAAATTGTTTGCGTGCGCAACCGCTTACGTCAGATTGTAAAATTTGCATAAAAACAATTTTGTGCTTAAACTTTTGACACGGTTATTTTTGTTATATTCGTAAACCCCATGGTTTGAAATAAAATTAAAAAGTTAATTTCATCGAATATGGTATTAAAATAGATATTATTAACATATACAAGACAAATATTAAAATAAAGTGAATATTTAAAGTTTTATTTTAAAATAGCTTTAGTGCTTAAACTTTTGACACGAACTGTATTTACATTAATTAATACATTGTAAAACATTTGTGTAATTTTGCTATGGTTTATGTGCATAAATTTAACAAATTCTGAACTAACAAGGAAGGTCTTCATAATGGGCATACGCAGAATTTTTTGAAAAAAAAATACTGATTAAACTACTCATGCATATAATAAAGGATCAGTCAAATTTAGCGGCGGAATCGCAAAAAAAACTCAGTAAAAAAATAAAATACTTTCGAGTATTTGGCGCGAAAAGACGAAAGCGTCACGCGATTTGGCAAGCAGCATTTTCCCTCACCAAAAGCAAACGATTTTAATGCACTTGAAAATTTCTTGTCCATTAAATTTTAGAATACGTGTAAATAGTATTTAATGAATTTAAATTTGAACAATGACAAAGTTTGACAGATAGATGTATTTTATACTACATATTTCTGTTACTTTTGCTGCAGTTATTTAATTTTATCACTTTAAAAATAATTTCTTATATAAAATATACTTTCATATTGAAAAGTATTTTTTCATATATTTAAGCGTGTGACAAAATAAAGGCCGGATAAAGAATTCTGCAATAATGCATCAATATCGGAGAAGTTTAGTTTCCATAGCAACAAAATTAAATCGACAGAGCCGAATTAGATTGGAGTTAATTTTGAGATTGAAACAATTTTAATTAATTTAAATTTTGTTTTAATTCATAAAATTTCACAGTAAATTTTCATTCTAAATACATTATGACAAAAATATAGTTAAAATAAACTAAATCTGACAAAACTAACATTATATAAATAAAATTTCTTTAAACAAGTTCAAGATGAAACATTTTTACCGTAAAAAAAATTTTGACATAAAAAAAGTATTTTTTGAAATTTTATTTTGTCACCAACCGATGATATATCGCCAAATAAAAGACATGTTCATTATTTTTTTACGAACGTTCTATCGGGGTTCCGCCAAAATTTTTTTTACAAACATATCTAACCACATGAGAAGAACATTCTGTAATTTTATCAGAATTTTCTGAGTATGCCCGTATGGAGATCTTCCTTGTAAGTCGTCCTGATATTTAAAAAACTCACATCTTTAGAGGATTATTTCACAAAAGTTATAGAGCCTCGCACTTGAAGAGTAACCCTCGACATTTTCCTTGACGGAAAACTGGTTTTAATCGCATACGCCAGGAGAAACCCAATGAAAGGGATTAGTTTTTCCACGCTGTCGTCTAGCATTTACCCTTATGGCTTTATGTTGGAATAAGAATAGTATAGTACGTGTTTTTTGTGATTGTAAGATTTTTTTTTCTTATTAGAAATGTAGCAATAGAATACATATGCTGTCCTCAAGTATGATATTTCGATGCCACTGTAATTACAAAATTATTAATAGACATAGTTATTACAAAGACTAGTTATTACCAAAAGAAGGTGCTCACACGTCATACCAAAACATTTTATGCAAATCAGGTTATTAATGAAATATCTGGCTAGAAATTGATTCATCATTCGATTTCAGCAGCATGCAATCTTCACCAGATCGAGCGTTGGTGGTTGAACTTTTCTAGAAGAGTGATGAATCCATAACTATTGCATTGCGAAATTTTCGCACAGAGAAAGAATTGAAAACGCAAAAAAAAAAAAAAAAAAAAAAAAAAAAAAAAAAAAAAAAAAAAAAAAAATCCTGTTTCATTGAATGGGATAAAAAATTTATTACGAAGTTTTGAGAAAAGAGGAAGTTTGGAATATCATCCACATTCCTTTTGAACACTTCCACTGAAGAAGAACGATAAGTCGAAATACTAAGTTTGAGTTGTCCTCACGATCTCGATACTTAACGCCGAAAGCTTTTTTGGTTGTGAGGATACTTAAAATCTCCTGTGTATCGGGTTCTCCAGCCATTTTGCTGGAAAGGAAAGATGTCGTATGACGACAGACCGTCGGTGGCATTGATGCCGACATGATACACTCAAAAGTAATAAGCATATTGGCGTGCCTCACTTGCCTAATAGATAGTGGTGAAGATGGGGGTTATATTGAAAATCTTTTACTTTAAGATAGTATCATGCTATTATCATTTGTTTCACTGTCTGTTTGCGTTTGTTTGATTTCCATAAAACGTCTTAGTCTAACGTGTACGCCCTCTTTGGGTTATTTTTTGATTTTTTTTATACTTGGGGGGAAAACCCAATGTCTCTTTGATCATATTCGCCCAAACCGAAAAATTTTCTGAGCCATACTTTTTTTTTATTACAATTTTTTAAAAGATTACACGAATTTATGACGCATTCTGTATATCAAACTCAAAATGTTAATCTCTTTCTATCTGTGTAAAATAAACGGGTAAAATGTTAAAAATTTAGTAAAAATGTATTTTCTTAAGTAAGTCAAAAATTTTGAAAACAGAAAACAATTTCGCTATACTTGCCTGTTTAACAATTGCCTACGCCTGCTTAACAATTTCAATAAAACTAAATATTACATAACATGATAGAATAGATATTTTAAACATTTAATATATACATATATAATTTTTTAGACGGAAATTTAATTTTAAAGATCCCTACTGTAAAGGACCTCTTTCATAGTATATTGACCCTTAGTCAACTGTCCAAAATTACTTAGGAGTTATATTTTTATTTTTTTTGTTTATAGTTATTAACTAAAAATAGCAAGTAAGTATTTTTTTCTTTCTTTCTTTTTGTGCATCCTAATTCATAAGAATAATTGTCTATTTTTGATAAATTGTACATTTTCCAAATCCAATAAAATTAGTGTCTATGGGGTGATCCATAAAAATTCACCCCATTCTTATACTACTCTTTCCATTGCTTAAAGTTAGAGCGCAATATAAAATAAACTGAAAGCAGTTTCTTCAAATACAATCTGTGCACATCAAAACTGAAATACATTTCCATTCAGTTGAAGATTCCAAATAGATGGCTGCGCTTCAACCAAACTGCATCTATTTCCTTGCGTTTACGAAAGAAATTACGAAGAGAGTCTTGTTTGACGATGATCCCAGGGGCACTTACCCCGATCCAGTAGCCTAGCCCCAACAGATCTCCATAATAAGTTTGCCAATTTCCTAACGCGGGCATATCAACAAGATGGCCAGGAGGTTTCCGATTTTGTGATCTGGTTATCAAATAATTGAATTATTTCCTCCTTATTAGGGCATAAATAATTGGATAAATATTAAAGTAGGAGTACCACAATCCATATATATGAGATATTTAAGGATTAATCTTTGATTTTTCCTCAACAGATAATTTTAATAAAGCTTTGCTAGACATGAAATTTCTGAGCTTGAACTATTCGATTCTATACAGCAATTTTTAATAGTTATTTTATACACGTATTTGATGATTTCCAAATTTGTAGAAAAGCGTTTGTGATTTCTGTCTGTCTACACTCTAACTTTCATAAAATTCTTAGATTGGTCGTAGAATTGTTGTAGATTAATAAATTCACTTGCAGCATTTATACTATTGAAAATAACTAGTGTTGTATTAATTATTTCTTTGCAGAAATACACAAAATATTTCGGATATATTCGGATCTTCGAATGTGGAAAATAACTTTTGAAAGTAAATTTTAATGATTTTATACTACTTCAAACATAAGTTTTTTTTACACACTGCAACTTCTCAAACACAAAACTGAACAGATTTTTACCCTTTTTGTCACCAAATTAACAGCAATATAATGTGCTGTGAATTAGAAGGCTTCAGATATAAAACTTTTTTTGTATGTGTGTGTGTGTTCTTAACTGTATTCTTAATATGTTTCAAAAGCATTGTCGTCTAAATATGTGCTCTAAAAATAGTGTTGTTAATTGTGTTGAAATGATGTTGGTAAATAGTGTTGAGGAAAATATGCTCTTACACATTAAGCAGGTGTTGTGCTGCACAACACATTGTAAACAACTTGCAACATACAACTTAGAACACTATAAAATAATACATGTAAAACACTTTCTACTTGGTGCATTAAACATTACACAATTTTAAAAATGAATGTTTTGAAAACATATTTTTTCCTTTTAAAACTTTTAACAACACTTTCTGCATAATCTTTTTATTTGGTACAGAACATTTGCAACACAATCGAAAACGATTTTAGTTAGATGTGTTAATTATTATTTTCATAAGTGTTAGTTGCATAAGTGCATAAGTTGCATAAGTGTTTCCCGAATTTGTAGTGCGTTATAGAGATGCACAAAAAAATGTTCTCCTTAACTACTTAACCTTCCTACCCTGGTCAAATTTTACTCATTCTTGATAAAAACATTTCACACCAGAATTGTTATTTAGAACATTTTAATATATTTAATTGACTTATTTTCCTGAATCTGTTATTTAACTTTCTTTATAATAAAAGTTCTGGTTTGAATCGTATACATCAAATAATAGAAATGGGTCGATCAGACCCATTCAGGGTAGGAAGGTTAACTTATCGATATTTTTGAATAAAACTTTCAAATAATGCCTATTTTTTTATGTCTTTTTACAGAATTTTTATCCTTTTATCACCGGTTTTTTCAAAACAGAAATTTTCGCATAATTGAATCAGAAAAATGCTCGGATTAAATAATCCAAAATTTACAATAAAAATTTACTGGTGAGAATAATAAATCATGATTTAGATGCCCGTACGTGGTATGGGCAAATCATGAATGGCAAAAACCCATTGCCCGTATATGTACTAACGATTAAATCAAAAAAGCGGCCAATGTGACCAATACCAATGTGACAGAAAATATAACGTAACTAATGTGAAGCGGTTTGTAAGACCGCAAGATTGAAAGATGTATAAAAAGCCAGAATAACTCATAGGATTGTGTTTTAGTATTAAACTTTTTATACAAGACTATTCGTAAAGCATGGTGACGTCACTGCAACGTCGTTGTGAAGTCACATTGTGACTTTGTGACCATCGATTGTCGATGTGACGTCACGTGATATCGATGTGAAGTCACAGTGACTAAAAAGTGAAGTCGTTATGGCCGTTTTAGAGCTCTTTTGTGACATTTCACAAAGTGGTCACAATGTGACAAATTTGTGAAAAATGTGTCATTTGTGACTAATTTGACATTAACATTGTGACGAAACTGTGACAAAAGCGACGATATTTAAATTGCCAGAAACATGTTTTTAAAAGTAAATAACATGTTTTGAAGGATATTTATAAATTTCTAAAGATTTTTAAGAAAGTCACATTTCAGTTACAATGTGACGTCACTGAGTGGTGGCATTTTGGTCACAGGTGTGATGTGACCAAAGTGACTCACAGTGACGTCACTGTGACGTCACTATGACCATGCATGCTATTAGGGTATTATACTTAATATTCACGTATTTAAAAGTCTCTGGTGATAGTACTAAAGTTCCAAATGAAACAAAATTTCGGTACTGTTTGTAGTTAAATAGAAAATTAGAAGTTAAACATTAAAAATTAAATAATAACAGTTGTTAATGAGACCGATAACATTAGTTAAAAGTTAAAAGGCGATCAATGATTAAAAATCATAGAATTCTGTTCCTGCATCGAACATTTTTTATAGAATTAATTCTACTTAAATTTAATCTATTCAAATATATCTAACAATAGTACGAGGACTACAAACGAAAGAGAATTTCAGTTGCAGCTATAGTTAAACTGGAAAAAACAAGTTAAACTTTAATATTTGATGGGGGAGGGGGGGCAGCATCCAGTGAGATTGCTAACATCAGTTAAAGGTTAATTTTGTTGTTAATATAGAGATAATGATATATAACCACATGAATCATGTATAAAATTTAATAAGAGATCTCATTGGTAAATTTTTTTTATCAAGAATTTTATTTATTTAATTAAAAATTTATTAAAGCATGTTTTACATAACGCTAACAATTTAAGTTTAGAGAATCCGCATTAGTGGGGAAATGGTTAAAAACTATTTACAAGGCTATTATAATAATATTATCAAAAATATTTAATACACGTAACTCTAGAAATTATAAAATTTCACATGATTAAAATATTACACTATAAGTGGTTAAAACCACGCTATGTTTCTTATAAATATATTTAAGTGGGGCTTTTTAACCAAAGAGAGGCACAGGATGTTATATTCTGTTGAAGCCCCTCCCCCCTCACTCCTTTATCTTTCGCTTTCACAAAAAAAAAAAAAAAAAAAAAAAATGAATATTTTACATCGCATAAAATGCATACATTGGAATATAAATAATGATTCTCATAAACAAAGTTAAAACCGTGCAGTGTTAAATAATTCATTTTAAACGGTCCTTTTTAAGCAAAAAGTAGCTTAGAATCTGATATTCTTTTGACTCCTCCCCCACCACCTTTCTTTTTCTTACATTTTCACAAAAAAATTTAATATTTTCAATAGCTTAGAATGCAATTTGTCAATTTCTAGAGTTGTAGAGTTTGTATTTTTAGAATTGAGCAATCTACGTGTCATTATTCCATCTTATTTTATAGTTTTGTTTGCATGGCGTTACTACCTATATAGATGGGTAATAACGCCAAATAGCATTGGTCATGAAATCACGCTATTACATTTTATGGATACATATCTGTTGAATTATTTATTTTTTTACATATAGTCAATGAGTTGCTGTATCAAATCCTATATTTGTTTGAAAAATACAATCTAAAACTAAGCCGTGAAAATTGGTAGAACCTTAACGTGGCGTTATTACCCCAGGATACCTTAATTAAAAAACTTAGAGCGCAGAACTAAAATAATTATTGACTAAAAGGTACTTTTTTCACATCTACAATAAGCAAAAATTCATATACTTCTCATAAATATTGTCCATTTTCTAATACAAAATTTTTAAGCATTAGAATATTTCCTTTAAAAAAAAATCTACTTTCGGAGTTATCCAGCTTTTTTAATTTGGCAAAATTTACTTAGTTAATTTTTGCAATATCGACCTGAAGCTTTTTAAACGATAAACAAAACTTTGGTATGAGAAATTAACTCAATATCATCATCTGCTGAGAATTCTAATGAACAATTTGTATTAACTGGTGAGTTGGGAGCTAGGAACAACATATAAAATCATGTTTCTAAACTTACTCTGTGAGTATTATTGAATTTTGGGTATGTTGCAGATCTGTAACACGGGGATACAAAGGGTTAATATTAAATTAGTTAGTTGTTTCTCACTTAGAATTAATGATTTTTCCAAACTTCGGTTTTATTATTTTGTTCTGGATTGTCACATTCGTTTAGGCATTGTTAAATAGTTAACAAGGATTTCAGAATTGCTTGGCAAAAGTTTCATAGAAATCACTCATTTCATTTTATATTCGAGAATATTGCTTTTGATAAGGCGTTCCATAATCTATTTGTTGGTATCTCTTCTTATCGTTGAAAAATAGTTAATTACTGAACCGTTAGTTTTAAAGGTTTAGTTTCAGTTACACAAATGTTTCAATTTATATTACAGGGTGAGTCATAAATAGCGAAACAATAGGCTATTTCCTTAAATTTTGCCCCTAGACCCATACTTCCAGTTGCAAAAATTCATAAAAAAGGTAAAATATTTGATAAGTTGCAACACCAGGGGTGGGGTCTACTTAAAAAAAATACTTAAATTTTTATATGGCCTCCTTAGGATAAAAATTTCAATTAAGAAAACTTTCCTTATCCGATACTGAATTAGACACAAAAATTGTATCTTCATATTTACAAAACTCGCAGAGTTATAGCCATTTAAATAATTGATCAGGTTTTAAGGGATTAGACACAAATTGAAATGCGCTCAATTCAAGGAACATGTTACTTTAACAGTTCTAGGAAACATGGGAAAAAATCTATTTTTGTTAGTTAGAATTTTGATTTTTTTTCTATTTTTTGTGATGGTTTAGCCACATAATTTGCTAAGAAAGTCATATCCTAAAATTTCTCATAAAATTTATAAAGATTTCAAATGATTAGTACTGGTTTAAATGGGATAATTTAAAATCGCTATAACTCGAAACATTATTTATCGAATTTCAATTTCTTTCTATTTAATTAAAGATGAAAGTCTGATTTTAGTTTTGTTCCAGGGGTTTTTTTTTTCATTATAAATTCTAAAACTATTAAAAATATTTATTTAAAAACTGATATGACTTTTAAAAAATAATATTTTCAAGAGTAATTTTTTTTTTTTTTTTTTTCAAATTTGCCGAAACAAAACTAATGTAAAATAAACAAAAATGACATGTTTCAAGTTTGCACTTTTTTCTTTAACAATTCTTGACTTTTAATAATTTAAAGATGAGAAACAGTGGGGAAAAAACTCATCATGAAGAAAAACGAATTTAAAGTTTTAAATAAAGTTTGGTTCCTAATAAAGTGTTTAAATGCTTTTTGAAAAATTGAAAGTGTAAAGTAATTCCTTTCTGTAGTTAAAACTTTCGATTCAGTTTAACTTTTTCATTTCCATCTCCTTTCTGTACTTTTTAAATGCCCGTCAGTTATTGAAGACAATGCTTTTTCAAAGATGCGGATTAAGTTTTATTATTATTATTATTATTATTATTTAGCTCTCACAACTTCAGGCATTTTATCGTCCTACAGAGGCTGCTGAAAAATCTGTATTCTGGGCCCAGGCCGGGCCAGGACCAAAACGTTACTTTTTTCTGAAGACTCGCCTGGTCGGGCCTAACGCATTTTTCATACCGGAGGGGATCGCTTCCTTTTTCCTAGGTCTGCACTGGATGAAATTTTCAGTTCCGGTCTCGACACAACCCGTATTAAAATAACTGTCTCTGACTGTCCTAATACGTAAATAAAATAAGTAAAATTCGGCTGAATCAAAATTTTTACAAAAGATACAGTTTTTGAAATTGCCTTTATTTTACAAAAAGAAAAAAAAACTTTAAAATTCCTTATTTTAAAAGAATACTATATTCAAAGACTAAAAAATTAAAATAAGAAAACCAATTTAAAAAACCTATCTATGACGGAATCTTGTCTTAAACGGAAAATGTGTTGATCCATGCAAAATAAATATAATACCTAAGAAAAAAATAAACGCCATTTATGCCTCCTAAGTAAGGCATTTGCCTATAACGTATTTTCTCTTTCTTATGTGATCTCTTCTTAAAAGGTTTTACTGTATAACATTTTTCAAAGTCTCCAACGCATGGAATAAAGATTAACGATATTAAAATATAAGTGAAATATTTACATGTAAATAAAGATTCATTAATAAAATAAATATATCACAGCCGTTGACGCTTCTTTAAACAAAACAGTATAAATATGAAAAATGAAAATCTATAGTATTTTTGGTCTTAACTCCCCCATACGAAACAATTTTTACCATATCGGAGTAAAAAACTATGTAGAAATTCACAGTTGAGTCGCGTTATGATTTAAAAATACTTTCCGGGCCGCTCCGGTATATGATTTTAACATTTTTCCAGGCCGGGCCGAACTTTTTTCTTATGAGTCGGTTTGGGACCGGACCTAGATATTTCGATCCATGCCGACCTCCAGTGCAGACTACCAACATATTTTGAAAACAAGTATAGATTTAATTCAATACGCTGCTATTTTATGTCTAAATAAGAGGCACTTGTCTTAAATCGACATTTAATAACGGACAATTTGTGTACGTTCCCTCATTTGCTTTCAAAATTAGTCAAAAACTCTTCGTTTATAGGCATGGTTAAGTGGTGTAAATCACGACTTTTGGAGAATTTTGGATTTTAATATCTGTGAAGTTTTTATATACAAAGACGAAATTTTTTTTTGTTGTTCAGTTTGTTTGGAGAATTTTGGATTTTAATATCTGTGAAGTTTTTAGATACAAAGACGAAATTTTTTTTGTTCAGTTTAGGAATGGATAAAGAATAATTTTCTAATTGGGAATTTAGTCCGACGGGGGCCGAATAAAATTTAATTTTCGTATTTTTTCAAATAGACCCTCCCCTTATGGAGTTGCAACTATCTTATCAAAAATTTCCCTTTTTATGAATTTTTGCAATTGGAAGTATGGGCAATATTTAAGGAGATAGCCTATTGTTTCGCTATTTATGACTCACCCTGTACATATGAAAATACATTTATTTGAAAATAGTTATTTTTCTAAACATGTACAGAATTTATTTTATTTATTTATTTATTTATTTATTTTTATTTTATTTTATTTTTTATTTTTTATTTTTTATTTTTTATTTTTTATTTTTTTATTTTTATTTTATTTTATTTTATTTTATTTTTTTGCAGTTTTTACTTTTCATAAATTAAATTTAGAAAAGTTTTCTGTGTGCTCTAACAAGTAAAGCAGTAAGAATTTAATTTTTTGTATCACAAAAACTTCAATTCATAAAATTGAAAGTAACATAAATCACTGTGTCAACAGTAATAATTCTACAGGTCCCAAACCTTCAATGCAAACTAAATCAAATTATATATGAAGATATTTTAGGGAATTTTTTTTGCAGACTTATCTTGTTTGTGTAAGACACCATAAGAAGAGCTAGAAATAGCTTCTACTGTCTAAGTAGCTTTATACAAAATGCTTAAAATATTGGCATGTATTTGAGAATATGTAAAGAATATAACCTTCTTGAAGTAATTCGCCATCTTGGAAAGGCACCAATTATTTTTGAAGGTGGCGCAGGAACTTTTAATGCTGATTTAAGTTATTTATTGTGACAAAAACCATTCTTAATCTTCTTTCATTGTCAAGGTTTTCATGATTTGATCAGGTTTTGTATGAAATGTTTGAGCAATTGACTGTTTGCAATTTTGTACTTATCTCTTTTCAGCTTATCCGAAATTTTTTAATTTCACTCAACAGAAAACTTAATAATAAATGTTATCGACTTAGTATTTTGTTGGAAATACTAGATCTGTATTTTGTGAAATATAGAATTCACAAATATTATATATTATAGTTTTTGTGAACTCCTATGTAAAATTTAAATATTATTGTGCACTGAATGAGCAAAAAAATTAAATAAGAAAATATTTCCTTTCCTCAAAGTAGCAAAAAGTAACGATTAAAATTAAACATGTTGTAAGGATAAGATTAAAAGTTGTTTCTTTCATTTATTAATCCAAGATAGATTCAGTTGGATTTCAAACTTTTTTTAAATTAACATGTTAGAAAAAATGAATTTTAATCATCCTCTGCTGACCTTTCCGAAAATTCGTAAATACTTACAATCAAAACTTACTGATGGATCTTTCCTGATGCACACTCAGGGCCTGACTAAAGAGTGGCATACGAGGCATGTGCCCTGGACACCTTTCTTAGGGAAGTTCCATAGGAATGATTACAATGATGCAAAGTTTAAAAAGAGTTAAGATTGTGAAGTTGTTAAGATTGCAAAGTTGTTAAGATTGGCCAAAAGTCATAGAAATTCATTATATTTTCAAACATTTGGGTAGGAAGTGCTGTTGTCTTTCCCTTCTCTGCTTTCCGTAATTGTCTACCCTTCCAAAAAGAAAAAAACAAACGAGCTAAATCATCAAAAACATAATAATTTAAAACAATACACCAACTTAGTTGTTTAATAAAAGTTGTTATTATAACAACTTAGTTGTTGTGCAATTATTGTTTTCAAAAGAAATTATTTATTGACTTTTTCCCCGTAACGAAGAAAGTGAAAACCATTAATCATGATTAACTGGGGGGCATTTTTATTTAGATATATGAGAAAAAAGTTTATAATAAGAAGCTAGTAATCTATTGTTTTCAAAATAAAATCTTTATGGATATCTGCCTCCTAAAAAGGCGAGTTGAAAACGTCAATTATGGCCAAATGGGGGGCATTTTCTTTTAGACATCTTATAGAATATACAAGGTAAGCAAAGTATAAGTTTGAATACAAACATCCCTGTCAATCAATCGATGATTTTTTTTCTACTAGTATTCTACTAGTATTGTTTCTTAAAGTTGTGACCCTCTTTTGTTGTAATATCTTGTACACAAAGATGTCAATGGCATCGGTTATTAAATTTAATCACACATACAATAAGTAAATATGAAGTTTAGTACTAATCACTTTCACATTATTTACAAGCAATTTCCATAGACAGACAGAAAAGTGTACACTGCAGTGCAGTGTTACATTACAGTGTAAGAAATGCTAAAAATCATTGCCAAAATTGATTAATTTTAATAGGCCGGGAGATGGCAGCACAAACAATCGCCTCAACGAATTCACGGGTGAAAAATCATGACCAGTTAAATCTCGATTCGCGTATTAAAACTCAATCGGTCTGTCATTTCTTGGTGGAAAACACCTAAAAATCCTATTTTAGCTGTTGTCTTTTAGGTTTGCCATCGTGCTTTCCTGCACCGGAAAGTGTTAAAACACGGGAAATCGGGCGCAGGAAAACATAATGATAAACCTGTGAGTCAATTGTTAAAATCGGATTTTTAGGTGTTTTCCACCAAGAAATGACTTGGCAGACTGATTGAGTTTTAATATGCGAATCGAGATTTAATTAATCCCAGATTTTTGTCTTTGAAACCGATGAGGTGATTGTCTGTGCTGCTGCTTTTCAGTCTATAAGTGTTATTGTTTTAAGGAACAAATATTATTAATTTTTAAAATATTCAACATGAAGATGATAATAGCTAAAATATACTATATTGTAGCTTAGCTTTACACAATCAAACTGTTTCATGAATTTTATTCTGCGGACAATGCTACAAAATTATGCAAAGATATTCGCAAGAAGAATGTTACCTTGGTTTTCCAGTTTCATCAATATTTTAGTTAATTTCACCAGTGTACGTTTTCAAACTTATTAAGACGATATAGGGTAACATCCCCAGTAATTGGCACATTAAGAATTTGTCTTTAAACTTACTTCAATTTTCATTGCCAAGAAATAATATATTTACTTGCAAATATTTTTAAATCAAAGAATTCATATCTGTGCATGTATTTTGACCACTGAAAGCAAATATTTTTGAAAAAGTATTTTTATAAAAATATATTTATAAAATGTTGCTGTAGTCACCAGTAATTGGCACCTAGATCACAATATATGACACCTTGTGATCCAGTAATTGGCACATGTTTATATAAAAATAAAACTTTATATTTTGCATTGGGTTTAATCGCTTTAAATGAATTTACTGTAGATGAAGATGCCATATTTCAGATTTTTGAAAGATAGAAATCAGTACATTAGTCTGAAATGTGAACACTTTAAAACAATACAATATATTTATTTTAATACCCATTAATTGTCATGCTGTCCCCAGTAATTGTCATATAAAGTTTAATGGATTCCAATTACTGATAATATTTCATATTTTCAAATAAAAACAACTGATAAACAAAATTAGTCTATAACTAACTGTAGTATTGCCAAAGTGTACTGCCAAAATGATAATTTAATCTCAAATCATGCGATTCCTTTGTAATTGGAATAGGTGCCAATTACTTGGAACTTTCGAAATTGAAGCACCATTAATTGGCATCTATTATTAATTCAAAAATCCAAATATTTGTGTCAAAAATACTTTTACACAATTAAAGTAACCCTTTTCAACTAAACAAAACTGTTGTCATTTAAACTTTAAAATATATTAGAAATGAGATAATAATGAATTGAAAAGCATGCCTTTCTTAAGCCAGAGAAGAAGCATTTGCAACAAAATGACTAATTTGATACAAACCATAATTGTTTCTCTTTCCTAGGCACTATTGTCATCTGGTAGCATAAATCGAAGTTATAATCCTTAAAGTAAATGAGCATATAACTGGTATATGGTCTTGCATTTTTAAAAAACTGGATATAAATCTTATTTTAAGACATGTTTGCAGGAAATGCATGTTTGTAAGATGGTGCATGCCAATTATTGGGGATGTTACCCTACTTGGCTAACAAGCTTTTTTAATTAAGGTAAGTTTTAATATGCATTTTTTTAATTTGACTTATTAAAAAAATTAAATATTGAAAAAATTTGTAATTTTAGTTAAAAATTCCTTTTAAAGGTGTTCTTAAATCAAAAAGGGCAACTTTGTGAAATACGTTTTCATTTATTTTTGTTCGGAAATGCATGAAACTAGCAGACATTGTTGTTTCAAAACAATGTAATCGCATTCATTTCTCTCTCCCCCCCCCCCCCCAAACACAATAGATTTTTGAGATCAAGCCATCAAAATTGGCGTTTTAAAAAACCAGCCAACGAGAGGAGAAAAATGCATGGTAATCGCTTATAACTCGACAGGTAATTTAATTATCATAAAATGGAAAACAAAGTTTGATTCAAAATCGCTTCCACAGTCAGGCTTTCTAATTATATATCTTTCAGTAAAAAAAAAAAAAAAAAAAAAAAAAAAAAACGAATTTTTAAATGTGTCAAATTTTTTGTGCTTGTTGAGCAGAACAGTTGAGAATAACCTTAAAGAAAATCAATCATTCATAGCACGATGTAGCTAGATTACATTTTTAACTAGAGTATGTTTGGTTTTCTAATTTTGAATATATTGGCTCGAAAAAATTTTTGGTTTGCGAGAATATGATCAGACGGACTTTGGATTTTTTTCCCCATATATAATAAAAAATTATTCCAAAAGTTATCAATAGAAAGCGTTCAGACGTCCAACTGAGGCATTTTATGTCTATCAGGCTAACAATAAAATACTTAGCTGGAGATGGATTCGTCATTCGATATTGGCAGCATGCTATCGTTACCAGATTGATTGTTGGTGGTTAAACTTTTCTAGAAGAATGGTGAATCCACAAATATTGCATCGCGAAAGTTGCCCATGTTGAGCATCTTTTACTACCATGTTAATAAATGCAGTGTCATGTTATTGTAATTTGTCTCATCGTCTATTTGTGTTTGACTGATTTGGATAAAATGTCTCAATATGGGGTGTGAGCGTTCTCTATTGGTTATTTTTGGAATCTTTTTTTTTTATTATACATGGGGAAAAAATCCAAAATCTGTCTAATCATCATACTCGGGCAAATCGAAATTTTTTCCGAGAATTATTTCGTTTATTATAGACTTTTAATTTTTGCAAGAATTTATGACGCACCCTGTAATATTGCATTTAAATCTACATTCTTCAAGAGCTTTTATTCTCAAAATTGTCTCTTTTCTCTTAATATTCAAGATCCGAGATTCTACTACATGTTTTGTCTTAGGTTATGATTATATCAGGACGTGAAACTTCCCTTATCCAGAAAATCAATTTTAGGAAAATACCCTAACTGTGTCCATTAGTTTTGATTGTAAACCAAGACTTAACATTTTGAAAGAAATGCAAGATGAAACTAGTATTTTTATGCATATTGTTATGTTTTTCGGTACAGGTTTAATAATAGATTAATGTGTTATAATAGATTAATAGTGAAAACGCGATTTTTATTAATTTTGGATAAGGTGGATCTTGAAATTCACATCCTCATATATATGATCCAACAGTTCAAACAAGTCGAAATGTGTAACGCATTTTATGTTTTTCTGCAGTGACATTAACTCTATGTCTACAGGGTACCTTGATCAAATTTTAGTAATTATTAAGATGGGACAAGATGCAATGGAATAAAAATGTACATAATGGAATAATAACAAACTTAAATTTTAAGCACACATATTTCGATAGCATATTGCTTACCGACCTCAGTGATAATATAGAATACTGAGGACGGTAAGGTATATGCTACCGAAACTGGTATGCTTAAAATTTAAATTTATTGATGCTGTTTACGTTGATAATTTATTTTTACATTTTCATCAAATGTTAGTAGCTCCAGAAAGCCCAAAATAGCAAAAAAGCTTTAAAATTTTTGCTCCTTAGAATTTTTTTTTAATCTAATTTGATTTCGCTTGATTTTACCTTTCATTTTTATTACAAATTTTAAAATCACCGTATATACAATAGAACTGTATAACACTATATATTATTGTAGCTCATTTAATCATTATTATTTAGAGAACTGATAAAATTTTGCTTAACTTAAATTTACTTCAAATTGAAATAGCTCTGAAACTGGTCATCGCACCATGAATTTAGAATTTCGCGACCAAAATCTCTCGTTTAAATAATTCAAGCAAAATCCCGCGAAAGAACCTCTCTACTCCACTCACAAGATTGACCCAAAACTTCCTGCGGCAAATAAATTTATTCAAAATCCACGTGCTTCAGAAAAGTTATTCCCTTTTTAGTTCTCCACCTCTGATACCCTAGACACGTAATCACAAGTTGCTCCCTAAAGATTTAGGAGTTAAAAAAAGCCAACATATTTCCATCGCCATGGGACCTATCTCCCGGAAAATCGTTTGATCCCCTTTTTCCTGCGCACCCCTCTTTTCTTCATGGCACTGCGGGGAAATAAAACTGGGGACATAGCCATATCATTGACCATTTAAAAAGTTTAAACTCGATTGGACGGATTAGGGACTGGAGAACCTGGTCGATAGATTTCAATTGGAAAAAGCATTTGGGTAATCGGAGATTTAGCAACTGGATTTAAGCGCACAGTGAAAGTACCTCATCTTACAATAAATAAAATTTTTACTGAATTTCAATAGCTAAGTATTTTTAGTTCTTGCTTTTATTTCCTTAAATGAGTTATTAAATCTACAAAATTACAGAAATTTTTTTCAATGTAGTCTCCTTCTATACTGAAATAATTAAATATCCCCAATATCAAAATATTACCGTGACAATATTTTTTATAGTGACTACATCTTGAACAATACCAGCAGAAAATATTACACCAAAACTAGAGTGTTAACATTTTTGCTAATATTGCATCGATATTGGTAACACATTGAGCTCCATTTCATTGCCATTATTTCCAATTTGAAACCGATAGTTCTAGAATATTGGCGATCTTTTGAAAGCATTTTCAATATAAAGCTACTATTTATTTAATAGTGGTTAATTTCTTGCAAATATTTTCAAGATAAATCCACTATTTGATCAGTATCGATAATTTTACTTGAAATATTTTCAATGAATGTAATTTTTGACGTAATAATGGGCCCCAATATAACCATCATTGTTATTGGTAGGGGAAACAAAGGTTGTTTTTACCATATTCGTGACTTTTTGTGTATGAACCCTCAAACAAAATATGATTTCAGGCACAAAAAGTGGGAGATGTTTAAAAGAACGTTAACATTTTAAAATGTTACTTCCTTGAAAACAATCTGTGAAAAAACTTTCAGAAAGGTAAAACATAAATGAGGAAAATACTTATAAAACTTATCATGTTATATAAGTAGGTATAGCTCAAAAAACATATCTAAACATATTCTTTGGAAGTTATTGTCTGCTTCACAATGTATTAATAAAATTCTGCACATCTGTTCAATTTTTTAAGGTGGCCATGAGGGCACTGGTTCACCCAGTTACAGTAGTTTTGGATTTAAAATACTTATTTAATTTTAAAAAGGAGATAAATTCAGGCGACAAACATATATATATATATATATATATATATATATATATATATATGCAGTTTTGTATTTTTTTAACACGTTTTCAGTTTAATGCAATGTAAGTTTATTTATTTTCTGTTTTTAATAGTCAAAACATTTTATGAGCATCGATTTCATTATATGATTTAGTTTGTATATGGTTTTACATGTCCTGGTTTATTGATTTATATGTTTTTTGATTACGATTAATCAAGCAATGATAGAAAATTATACATTAGGACATTTTCCTGATTTCTACCACAGAAATTAATCGTAATTTTTTATGACTGTATGGCATTGCCATTGAAAACGAGCCACGTACCACAGTCCCCAATTTTATTTGTAATTGTTCCACGATTGCTAATTCCATTTGATAGCCTTGTCGAGATTAAGTTTGTTACATTGGGTCATTCTGTATTCGTTGTAGATGTTGATTTGCAGTATTATATAATATTTATACGTATATATATATATAGTTATAAATGTTAGATTAAGAACGTTTTAAGAATATCGTCGTTATAAAACTGTTTTAAAATAGGGTCATCTATATTAAATTAACGAAATTTCAATTCTATTCCAATTCTGTTGTGAATAATAGATTAGATCGCTTGAAATTCATATGAGACAAACAGACATGGACAAAGCAACTCATTTCAGTAATCAGATCATATTTACCAAAATTATCAGTTCTTTAGGGTGAAAGATATTGAAATTTCTAAATTTTTCAAAACAGTACATATATTATTTTATAACTTTTTTAAATTAAAAAAATATTTCTCTGTCGTTCAACATATGCTAAAAAAAGTATAATCTATGGAAAAAAGTATTTTTTTATTGAAAATTCTAAAATTTTTCCACGTGGAGATCCGTTTCAATCTTTCCCTTCCCTAGATTTATTAAATTGTGCAGCCGCCCAGGGCCATGCCAAGTAATCCCCGTGATCAGAAAATTGTAATGTCACTTATCGTATCAGTTTCTTCTCTATATACGTCCTTGGATATTATTCTTCCAGATGTAATCTATTGAGCGATGCTTCTTTTACCTGATCCTGAAATCGTGTTCACTTATTAAATTTAAAAAAAAAAAAAAAAATCTTTTGATTGGGAAATTGCGATCTCTCTCTCATATGATCAGCTCCGGAAATAAAATTCACTTTTTCATCCCAAGAAAAACTAGTATTCTGATTACGAATTTGGGTTCAGGATCGAAAAGTTTCATCAAAGAGCATTTCAACGCGATCAGTTTCAATGCTCATACGAAAATAAAGAGTAGTTGCGAATGATAATTTAGTATATTCCGAACAGGGACGAAATAGTAAAAAGCTGCGTCGGCTTTCATATGAAAATGAAAATTTTCACTCATTTAATGAGAGTGAGTTATCACTTTCTCACTAGAGATAGCTCTTTTGATTAACTCAATATGGTGTCGCTCAAATCCAGAGACTTTTGAGAGAATATAAGATTTTCACAAAACGAATAAAATTAACTTATAAAATGTGTTCAGTGTCTTTTTATGAAAATGATTCGTACAAATATGGTTTCTTTTGTAGCTAAATATTTAGAATTTTCCTTAATACCATCAATAAGGTTCTTAAGCAAATTAACTTTTTCATACAAACTTTTTCACAAAACTTTTTACACAACTCTTTCATGCCTAAACATATTAACAAATTAGTATATATTTATACCCTTGCTCCTGTTATCTGGAGCTGCTGATGATTAAGTTGATTTTTACATAAGCTTTACATTTTCCAAATTCATTTTGTTTCTCATGAAGTATAATTTTAAAATAATGCTCTTTTTTTTTTTTTTTTTTTTTTTTTTTTTTTTTTTTTTTAATCGTAATTTGCTGATCTACCAATTTAAAATAAATAAATTATTAACGATTTTTTTGTTGTTGTTGTTGTTAGAGATTGTGTCTAATTTTTTGAATGGAGTAAGAAATGGGGCAGCATTTCTGTAAATGAAAAAAAATGTGAAATTAATTGTCAATCACGGAACATTTAATTTTGGCCTTGAAAATTCGGTGGCTACATGGTTGAAGCCTAAGATTAAAATTTTCTGATATTTTTGAGAAATTTAGCACTTTCAACGATAGTAATTATTGTTATAAACTGTATTATTATTCTAAATTACGTCCTTAACTTTTAACACATTATACATGATGTAAAAATATTTTATAGCATTAATAAGATTAAACTAATAATACGTAAAAGATATAATAATTTATATATTGCATGAAAATTGGGCGTTACTATTTTTAATTATTAAAAATTCGGACATATACAAGTAATTGAATTATATTCTTAGAAAAAAATTCTAGGATTGCTATGAAAAATGTACATTAGCAAAGAAGAACAAACAAATCCCAAACTGAAGGAATATTCTAAAGCAGACTTCTCATGAATAAACTATCATATATTATCACTGTCCTAATGTTGTTAAATTCATTACCCCAAAGTCCCGACCTTAACGCGATAGAACATAAGGCAAGGTAATTTTACTATCTCATAGTGTGTCCGAATCAATGCCAAATAGAATAGAAGGTATAATCTGAAAACTCCGAGCTTTGGATTTTACTTATCTTTCGTATTTTAACACACTATTGAAATCTGTTATATTAATAAAATCTCGTATTATTTTCGAATTAATACCAAATAGTATAAAAGAGCCCATATAAGAACTTTTGAGTTTATCCCTTTTTACTTTTTTCTATCTTTACAAGAAAAAAGTATTGGATTCGTGAAATTTTTCGAATTCGGGTTTTTGAAGAATTTAGAGGCTTTAGGGGTCCGAGATTCCAAAACATGTTTTTACAAAATGTCTGTCTGTGAGTCTGTCTATCTGTATGTGACATAAATTTTGTGGCACTCTATCTCAAGAACTAATGCACGGAATTTCGCAAAACTTTACATTCAGTTATACCTTGATATAAACTGGATCTGATTGGTTTTTGGTGTATATCGCCGAACAGAAGCGCTATGCTGCCTTTTTCACGATATCTACAATAGCTATATCTCAAGAACTAATTAACGGATTTTCATAAAACTTCAGATTCCGTTAGTCCTTGATATAATATTATTCTGATTTCGTTTTGGTATATATCACCCAACAAATTACGCTGTTATGTGGCATTATTCATTATTATCGCAATAGCCCTACCTCAGGAACTATTGCACGAATTTCCATCAATTTTCAAATTCAGTTAGTCTCTGATATAAATTAGTATTCTTTAGCTTTTGGAGTAAATTGCTCAACAAATAGGACTTCTATCCATTCATTTTTATGATTTTTGCGAGGATTCTATCTTAAAATACTAATATCCGGATTTTCATGAAATTTCAGATTCAGTTAGAACTTGAAATAAGTTGCTGCAGATTAGGTTTTGGTTTAAATTGCCTAACCGGTGACGCTGCTATGTTTATTTTTCTGGGAGTGTTAGTGTGTATAAGATAGAAGAAAATTTTGGGATTGCCATATCCCACTAGTTTACACATATGTTCTCTGTCTATAATGCTATAAAATCTCATCTTATGTCCGAATCAATGTCAAATAAAAAAAGGTGATATGATAATTCCAGCCTTTGGGTTTCACTTTCTTCATCATATATTGAATAATTTACCATCCCAAATTTTATTTTATTTTATTTATAAGAACAAAGTAACAAATTTTTTCCAACAATTCATTTGTATTTTTGCTACATAATTTCTGAATTTTAGAACTGAATCAATAATAATAAAAAAATGACTTAGAGCCTCATTACCTGAAGAACAAAGAGAGAAATTTCTCACAGTTATAGAAAAGTTCTTTTTTTCTTTTTAATCGGCAAATCAAAGTTTTTTTTAAATGAATACAAATTGCAACTACTAAAATGTCGCAGGGGCCTTTAACTAAATATATGCCTCAAACTCACATATGCAGGATTATAAGAGGGTCTTTTGCAAACTTTTTCTTTTATGTGTAGTATATTTTCAAGGTACTAATCAGATTGGTCTAACAATCTGAAAATCTCTCACATCGTATCTCATTTAGATCAGCCGTGTGAAATTAGTAACAATCACGTGATATTTATAGACTCTACTCTGTTGGTGACTAACACCTCCACAGATCCATTATCCCCCAATCTACATTATGCCTAATATGAAGAGCACCATGGGATGTATAAAGAATAGTTTCGTAAAATTCTTTTTTTCTTTATAGCATTCTCGTATGTTTTTAATCATAGTTATGAAATCTGTTTCGGAATTACAATCAGGCCTATGAGTATTTTTATTCATTTCCTGTCAGCGAATTATGATATGATGGAGTACTAGCACAGTAAGGGGGAGAGAAAGGTTAAAGGTTACAATTGTCAGGAAATATTTAAAAGATAAAATGCATACAAATACGTTTCATTACGTTTAATATATGTAAAAGAAAAAGAAAACGAAAGGAAAACATATTAACCGAATCTTTAACTGTTTCAATGATTCGTAATAGAAATAATTTTTCTCAGCACAAACTGAGGTGCAAAGTACGTGTCTTATTGATTCTGCTGCATTTCATTCCTTCATTTTTTTTTACTCTTATGTGTAGAAGGAGTTACTCACTTTTATAAAGCATTAAAACATATGAAAGTGTAATTTGCTTTGGATATTTATGTCTTTCACTGTGTTTGCTTTTCATGTTATGTATTTATCAAAAACAAGCAAAATCATAAATTTGTTCATTTTATGGATAATAGGGATTCAAAATATCTAACAGGAAAGGATCCTGGCAACGCCACACTAAATATAGTATAAACACTTTAACACTCGTTTTAATATAACTAAGGCATCTTACCTGGTCTAGGTGAAAATAACTTTCAACTGAAAATTATTTTAGACTGACTTCCGTAAGCCATGGTGACGTCACTGCAACGTCGTTGTGAAGTCACACTGTGACTTTGTGACCATAGATTGCCGATGTGACGTCACGTGACGTCGATGTGAAGTCACAGTGACTAAAATGTGAAGTCATTATGGCCATTTTAGAGCTCATTTGTGACGTCTCTTTATGACTACTTTGTGAAGTCACGGTGTGACAAATTTATGAAAAATGTGCCATTTGTGACTACTTTGACATTAACATCGTGACGAAACTGTGACAAAAGCGACGTTGTGGCAAAAATGTTTTTTAAAGTAAATAACACGTTTTAAAGAATTTTTGTAATTTTCTAAAGATTTTTAAGAAAGTATCATCTCAGTCACAATGTGACGTCACTGAGGGGTGGCATTTCAGTCACAGATATGATGTGACCACAGTGACTCACGGTGACGTCACTGTGACCATGCATGCTATGAGGGTTGTTATCGACACAAAAAAGTATTTTTCGTAATATATCCATAATGTTTTAAACAAAGTTTTGAAAGTTATTAAAAAGGGTACATTCAAATTATTATTGTCTAAAAGTCAAAGGAGATTTCATTAGTAGTTGTAACATTTTTTCAGTGTGTAAGACCATATTTCAATTATGTACCTATTAATCTTGTGATACATTTACTTAATTTTTTTGTGAAGTTTTAATTTCGTTACGGACGATTAGCCGGAACCATATGTTGTAATATTTATATTGTTTTAAGGGTAAATGTTTTAATTTTTCATAATAGGACTACACTTTAGTTAGTGTAGTCTTTAAGAACATGTTTTATGAAATTCGCCTTTGTTGAAATTCAATATACAAGATAGTCCTAAAACATTATCCGATATATGAAACCCTAACGGTCTAACCTCTCAACTAATCGAAAAGAAATGTTAGATATACTTATTTGAAGATATGCGTTTGAGACCGTGACGATTTAAAACAATAGAGCTCTCACGGTAACCATTATAGTGAAAAAATTTCAGAATTTTCGAAAGATAACAGCCATTTCTTTTTCATGCGCAAATTCATCAGCGCATTGAAAAAATATAAATGAACTTAGAATAATACACGTACGATGAAAATGTTTGATGTAAAACATTTACAAAAATATTACTGTAAAAGACATATAATAACACAAAAGAGGAGAGAGAAAAAGACATTTATTTGAATTAACAGTTTTCAAAATGTCCACCTTTGCAGACAATAACGCACTGCCGGCGTGGGTCTGTTGAAAGCAATGACAAACAAAACATCGCAGAAGGAATGTATACAATTTCACATTTTATGGAAATTTTCAATTCTGAAATATTTCTTGGATTTGATGGGTGCATTTTTGATTTTAGATAATCCCAGAATTAGAAATTCATTGAAGGAAAATCAGGAGATCGTGATGGCCAGACCAAGAAACGGCAAAGCTATGTAATAGATGATTCTATCAACAAAGTGCTGTTGTAGCACTTACAGATGTGGCGACGTGTGGAGGAGCATCCATACAATATCATTAACGACATTTCTCTGCTGCAATTCTGGAATTACATAACTCTGTAACATTGTTGTATACCGAGCACGTGTGACGAAGCACATTTTCATACCTGTGTAAGTGACCTTCTCGAAAAAAGTACGGACAAAGAAAAGATGTGTTCGGTATGCCACACCACCCAGTCACTTTAGTTTCCTATAAAGGAGTTGGTGTCACATTGTGAGAATTTTCATTAACCTAGAGAACGCAGTTCTTGCAGTTTAAGTCCCCAATTAAAGAAAAATGTTCCTCATCCGTCCATGAAATTCATAATGGCCAGCTGTTATCCTCATCATATATCATGAGAAAATAATTTGCAAAATCCAAACGCTGTTACTTGTCTCCAGGTTGCAACATATGAACCTGCTGGAATCGATAGGGAAACGTCCATAGAAGAAGGCGCAGAATCTTGAGAACTATGTTTTCTTTACATCCAAACTGCGTGCAACACCTCTCGAAATATGCAACGGATCTATAGTAAATATTTTATGTACTTCCGCAATAACTTCATTAGGAACAGATGGTAGTCCGGATCATGATTGATCACACTTGTATCCAATTTCGTCAGTTATTTTTTTACCAAATCAAGTTAAATTTTAACGGAACATGGTCCACGATATAACTTATGACTTTGGCGATAAATTTGTATCGCTTCAACTTCATTTTGCCATTCAGATAAAAGAGCTTTATCAATTCACCTTGTTGTTTTATGTAAGTGTCATTTTGTCAGGTACGAACAACTAATTAAAGAAAGAATCTTCCCACACTGTTTAATGAAAATTTTGTACGAGCAATATTTTGCATATAATGTTCTGTGATTGACTTTCTATTCCTGTGAATTATGTAAAGTGTGTCATTTCACCTCGTCTATGAATTGTCATTGGTCCTTTACAATGCTCCTTTTTGCAAATGTTTTATGCTTGTGTAATGATTCTAAAATATAACTTAGAATGCTTGATTGTTCGTAAAATGCGAAACCTATAATAAACTCTGGATACGCCATATGATACGAAAGCAACACTTACTTTATGATTGGAGTCTTTTTAACTTAGGTCTGGATGACTTCACTATTGAACCGAAAGAGCACAATTTCAATATGCGAGAAACGAAGGAGTGACTATAAGACATGTTTTTTGGTTGTGAACTAAGTTATGTTGTAAGATTTGTTATAACATCCTCAGTTCTGAGACAAATATTACGAAGGACCGTGAAAAATATTTTTAAATTACTACAAATCATTTCCAAAGATTTACCATATACAGCATATCGATGCTTATAATATGCATGCATCTATGAAATAGATTTAGAAATAATTTTAATAATTCTAGATACTTTTGAAGAAATTTAAAGAGTGTTATTTAGTATCTCTTAGAGGCGACATCAGGACTAAGGAAGTTAAAATGCACGTTTGAATAGTGTTTGTGTACACCTATTAAATATAGAAATGTGAGTAAATGCTGAATATTACATTGCATACTAACCGACGAGGACTGAGTGCCACGATATTACACTGGCAATTTATTCAAACGTGTACCGTTTTAATGCAATGTATAGTTTTTCCATGTGCTGAGGAATTTTCTCGGGAAAGAAAGGGTTTTACCATTTCGAAAATTTAAAAAAAAAAAAAACTTTCACTGTAACTGTAACCGTGAGATCTCTATTGTTTTAAACCATCCCAATCTGTAGCACATATCTTTAAACAACTAATTCCGAAATCTCCTTTCGCCTGGTTGGGTAATTAGTCTCTCAGTCTTCCACCTCACAGGTATTCTTCTCATCCTTCTTACCAGAAATTTGCGGCTTTTAAAACTTTTGTTTTCCGGGCTTACAATATTTGTTTGACTCCTCAATTTCTCATAGATTAATTGTCTAAAAGTTATTGTTGTTGATTGTGTTTATTCCTATAATGTTATTGATTCAATTCATAGAAAATTAATGAAACCCGCCCACTCTGAAAATAATTTTAATTTCCAATTCTAACACTTTGACTGTTTTACCATTTTTTCCTAAAATCAATCAGCAAGTTGCTAAAATTTTAAGAAGGTTCGAATCCAATGTTATTTTTCCTTCTTTTAATAAAATCGCTTTTCCTAATCTGAAACACCCCCTTTGATAGCTTAAATAACTGGGGTATTTACCAAATTTCTTGCCAATGTGATTTTTTTTATATTGGCCAGACTTAACGTGCTCTTACATTTTGTTTAAAAGAGCATAAAGGATATGTTAAAAATCAAAATATTAAACTTTCTTCTATTGTTTAACATTGTTGGTCTTTACAACATAGTTTCAACTTTTCCTAAGCCACCATTATCCAAAGTGCCCTTCTAACCTTGATCTCTTTTGGGAAGTTTACCACATCATTAAAAATACTTATTCCTAAGTCCTTCTTATTTTCCAAGCATTTGACTGTCTTTACTTTTATTTTATTCGGTTTAGTTTGATCTTCGGCAGATATCTCAACCTATCCAATCACTTGCTCATGATTCTTTCTTCTCATTGGTAGTTTTTTGGCGTGTTCGATTCCGTAAACGAGTATATAAGCCTGCGCCTCTCTGTTGCTTTTCCCAGCTTTGCTTTTTCTAATACGCTGTGTCTTGCACTGATGATAAATCGCGGTAGTAGATTCGATATGACTGTTTTCTACTGCTCCTTCTTCATGCATTATTTGTGCATTTCTAAACGTTGGTGTTCTATCTTTATATACAAGTTATATATATAAATCTCGAAAATTACTAAGGTTATAATCAAGTTTGGTCACCAAAATTATTGTTAAAAAAATTACAGTAAACCTAAATATTATATTATATTGCATAAATAAAATAAATAGGGAAAAATTACAGTTAATAAATTACTTATAAGTGTATTTTATAAAAGAAAAAAATATCTTAAACATACTAAAATGGATTAAAAATTTTTAAATGCCTTTTATGTTCGCAGTCAAAGAGGCCATTTTTATAATTTTATTAATCGTATTTTTTTTTCTTGTATAGTGCAAGAATGTAGTCATCTGAGCAAGATAAAACCAAATTTTAAAAGGATTTATTGTTAACTTGCTTCAATGCGATGTTAGCAATGAAATTACATGGTATTGCAATAGTGCAGCTTGATAATTAATAATTTCATTTATTTATTTTTTTAAACGCACTTTTTCTTTGTAAGATGATTAATTTTTTTATATCTTTATAGGTGACTGCTACTGAAGAAAGATGTGATTGTCATCTACCATACAAAAGATTCTAAGTGCATAAAAAAAGAAAGACTAGTTATTAAACTCCAATATATTATCCTAGTGCAATTTTGAATCCGAACTACATTTAAATGGATTCATGTTACTTAATGGAAAAATCTATTAAACTTTAGTAAGAATTTGAATTAAAAAATCATGATGGATTTGAAACTATAGTTTCAATCCGTTTTTTAAGTGGATTACCTCATACAAGTGCTGTACTACCAACTTCAGTTTATTGCATTTATTTCTAAAAATTTTTCCTTTTTTAAATTTTATTGATATGCATTCAGTATTGCAGTGCAGTTTAGATATTTTATTGCATCTGCAGCTTCAGCTATACCCTTCAATAAAAGAGCTAAGCAAATATTTGTTGAAAAAAAATATTTAGAAAGACTTTCAAGTTGTACATTAACTGAAAACAATTTTAGTACATAGGATTCATTGCATGAATGATACAGCTCTGTGGCCAGATCAAGATTATGTATGACTATCCACAGAAAAACGTTCATAACTGATCACCGAACAACGATGTATGTTTATCCCCCTGACAGTGGCACAGATAATTCTTCTGAAAATTCTATTTGTTGTAGTAATAGGCACCAAGATCATGCTACTGCACTCGTAACTCCACCAGCTACACGCCACACTGCAAACGGCCACGCGGCGAGTCTACCTCAAGAAGGTCTTGAAGGTTCCTTGGGAGCTTCGAGTGGTCCACAAAGACGAAGGACGACAAGCAACGAATCCATGTCCCACTTAAGCAGAGAGGAAAGGCGAAGGCGCAGAAGGGCAACTCAAAAATATCGTTTGGCTCACGCGACCCGAGAAAGAATCCGAGTAGAAGCATTCAATGTGGCATTCGCGGAGTTGCGGAAACTTCTGCCTACTTTACCACCTGACAAGAAGTTGTCAAAAATTGAGATCTTGAGGTTGGCTATTTGTTACATTGCCTATCTCAATGATGTATTAGATGTGTGATTGCTGAAAAATGTTTTCAACAAATCCTAACACTGGCAGTAGCCAATTATACTGTGAGATGTTAGTATGGCATCAACGTGCTACGATGGAAGAAAAGAAAAGAGATGCGAGCTTTACTTTTTAAGTGTTCCAATGCAATATTTAACTAATAAATCTAAATTATAATAACATAGAAATATTTATTATAAGGGAGAGTAAAAAATAAAAATTAAGATATCACTTTATGAACTTTTCTTTTAAGGTTATGTCAGCGAAAGAAAAGGAAAAAAGAGGCTGCTGTCAGAGAGAAAGAATAAATTTAAAATATATATATTTATAAAATAATCCCTGGTGTATACTTCAGATACTTTCATTCATGTAGATTGTAGATGTGTATTCTTTACTATTATTGTTGTTATTTGCTGACTATAGCTTTACAAAAAAATTATATATCTTGCTTTATGATTTCTGCTGTATTTACGATTATGGAAAATATTGTTGCATGCTACTCAGTAAGAAAATTCCAGTAGACTGATTCACATTACGGTAAGAAATTTTTAAATTTTATTTGCAGAACTAGTTTATGTTATATAAATAAAGATATTTTATTAAAAAAAGTACTTTTTTTTTTTTTTTTTTTTTTTTTGTAAAATTAGATTTACAGAAATTTCAGGAATGAATTAATCTATATTTTACCTTTTTTCAAAATTAGATGCCTGATTTCTTTCTATTTTTCTTCCTCTCTTTTCTTTTCTTCTTACCTCGTCAATAAGACCTATTATAAATTTACGTCCATTTAATTTTTGAGATGAATTTTTCTGCATAGTTTTAAGATTTGATCATTGAAAATCTTTCAACATTTCAAGTAGTTATCATTAAAATAATTGAAATATATACGTGTGTTTGTGTGTATAGGGGGGGTATACAGTTTCAGTTACTTGCGAATATTTTTAATGCTATCTCCAACAACTTTTTTGAAACAAAAGTCTTTCTCATTATGCTTTAAAAACATTTGCAAGGGAATGAAATGAACTACTTACTACGAAATCATATTTTTAAAAAAAAATAGTGGTACGAATAGAATATTAAATTAGTTGATGTAATTGAAACTATAATTGATACCCTTGCGTATGTTTATTACTTTTGACGTTGTTTATTTTTTTAATAAATATCATCACTCTAAGAGTAAAATTTGGACAATTTTATAAAGAAAAAATTTTCTTATAATTCTTTACTGCACAGTGAGCCACGTCTGGCACATACCTACAAACACTATAAATTTCATTATGTGCCGTGAATTTGGCCAATATAATCTCTGTAACTGATCAATTATGATCCAAAGAATGGAATAACACTTATTTTGTCCCTGTAAGATGGTTGCATGCGGCAAAAACTAAAATTTAATCTTTAGGGAAAAAAAAAAAAAAATTCAAACAAGCTACTGAGGCAAAATTTACTTTTATTTATTTATTTATGTCTGTTAATACTTAAAAATGTAAATGTAAGGAATGTTGCAGAGGGTTAAGCAGATAAAATTAATTAATTTAAGCCCATTTAATTGCAAAGTATAGCAATACAATATTTAGAAACCCTGATTGCGTAAATAGGGTATACGCCATAAAAATATCAAGTTTTAGCTGAAAATTTGAAATTTAATTTACTTTAGATACTATTTTTCTTATTATTAGACCGACATATAGAATTCAAATAATTTTTTTCCTTTAAATTGAAAAAAATCGTGCAGTGGAGGGTTCAGCATTTTAGTAGAAAGATTATTAAAATTAGCTGAAACAAATTATATTTTACTAGTTAAATTGTACTCTGATATTTTATTTGAGATTTTAATAATTTTTAATTAAAAATATTGTTTTTTTTTAAGCAAAATTTAATGAACATAATTTAAATAAAATTGTGTATAAATGAGCTTGAAAAGTAAAAATGTGAGATTTTTTTGAACGAAATATTCATTTAGCTTAAAAAATAGTTGGATAAGAGTTGGTTTTCAAGTTTTTAAATCATGCTGCATTTTACTGGTATATGACCATCAAGGACATTTAGATTTAACTTTCCATATCTGACAAAAATTAGAAATAATTCTCAAATAAATTGATAAAATTTAACTTTACAATATTATATTCATTTACAAAAAGTAATTTTAGAGTGCTGTTTAAATATTTTTCAATATCAAAATATATACATGCAATTTTTAAAATGTTTAAATATTTTAGTTGGGTAACATGGATATTGAGAGTTTAGTATATGAGAGGATTTACTGTAAAATAATAAAATTCTTTTTGGTTCAAAAGCTTTTGTACATTTTTAAAGCATTAAATTTAAAATTTATTAGTTTTATGCGTATTATTTGCTGAAATATATATATGTATATATATATATTAATCAATAGACTAAACACAGAAAAAATCTTTACTTCATAAATTGTGGATATATGTGTATAATTCTTTCATATGTCTTCATTATTATTTTTACATTAAATTTATTAAACGCATTTAAGGAGTTATTTCTGTTACTTTGTAAATATAGTATATTATAATATATTTATTTGTATTTGCAATTCATAGATAGTTGTCTAAAAACATAAAATAATAAAATATATATTTCATTTCTGATTCAGGATACAGCACCTGTATTTTATAATGTAAAAGTTTATTTATTTATAAAAGAGGGAATTTGTTTTTGTTAATTAAACCATTTATTTATTTAAAAGTTTAAAATAATTCAAAATAAAAGATGGCAATAAATTTTGCTAACTGATCAAGTTTCTTAATTATGTGTGCAATATTTTAATTTTATAAAAATTAGTGCAGTAAAGAGCAGCTATAGTATATTGATTGAAAATAAATGTAATCCATAAACTTCAATTGTAATATTTAAAAAAATAATTGCATCTACATTTATGTAGCACAATAAGACGAATGTTATTTTTCTTAAATGGCCTTTCGTGAATTGACAGACATGACAGATTTTTAACTTAAATTCTTTAATGTATTTAGTGTTTTTTTTTTTTTTTTTTTTTTTTTTTTTTTTAAGTAAATACCTATGCGTAAGTTTCTTTGCAGAATGCATTAATTTGAACGCAATGAGAAACAAATGAAATTTTCTTTTAAAAAGTTCACGAACATTTGAATTTCGTTTGATCTTTTTAGCCAAACAATTTTTTTAAATGTTTAATAGTTTTGAAGGTGCCTGTTACAGGTTTTGAATTTTTTGATTATTTTTTTATTTATTTGTTTATTGCTGTCATTTTACACAGAACGAAAAAAAATCATACTTGTTCGATTTTCCCCGTTAGCCGGCTCTTTTTATCCACTTACAAAAACAATCCAATTTTAATATTTTAGCTCAATATAGTAAAGTTTATTCGAGATTCATGCAGCCATTTTAGATTTTTTTTTTTTTTTTTTTTTAAACCAAAATGAGGACATTTCCATCAACAGATTTCTGAGCGATATATCATCCATTGTTACATTTTGTATCCCTGTACAGAGCAAAACCTCTGGGAATTATTTGAAAAATATTAATAATTTAAACTTATGTGTGTTTTTCATAACTTTCGCAGGGGATACATTTTTGACGATCGAAATGAAGTTATAGAGATGGATTTTTCCACCGTTAAACTTTTGCAATACCCTTTTATTGCCAAATGGCCTGTTTTCGATACGATTTGTATTCATTCATAAGAAGAAGATAATTTTTTTCTTCATTTGATCTTACCTTAAATTTCTAGATTCATTATATATTTTTTAAAGACATTTTCAATTGTTTATTTTTATTAAGTTATTTTAAAAAAGAAAGGAGAAAAATTTGATTTTGCAGCAATTTTTTATTACTAAAAATTTTTGACAGCATTATTTATGTATATTATTTAATATAAACCATAAATCGACAAGAGTTTTAAAACATTTACTTTTACGTGAATATAAAATTACACTGGACATAGTCCGGACAATATCAGGCATGCCTTCTAATAATGTATTAATAAAAATGGTTACCGCTATGATACCATATATGAAGAATAGTGAGATGTAATCAAAAGTGTTTGTCTGTGTTCTTAAATATACTCAAAATTGATTCAATATATGTAAAACTATATGTAATAAGTTATATTAAATAATAACACGATATTGCAAAATATTTTTGTGAAATGATTTATCGAGGAATTATTGTATTATAAATCAAAACAAACGGTAAACAAAATTGAGGTGAAAGTTTAAAAAAAAATTTGCAAACACTGCAACGTTGCTAGAAGTTTATTTACTTATTATTATTATTATTGTTGTTGTTATTATTTTTTTAAGGAATGAAAATATTTAATGTAACATTTCTTTGTTAAAATTTTATATTTTGTAACTTTTGTAATTATTCATATCTCTGTGCATATTTTTAAACTTTTACTTTGTTTTTGAATATTATTTGTGAATTATGTATTTCTGTTAATGCAGTCTTAATCATATTTTGATCGATGAATGTAAAATGATAAAAAGTACTAAAAAACGTATAAATAAAATTAAAACACTGGGAAAATAAAATAAGTTCGAAATGAATGAATAAAATTATATTACATATAAATAGTAACCTTAAATACCTATCAAAATCGTAACTCAAATTAAAAACAGACTACAAATTTCAAAATATTTATTATATTGTTTTTCCCTTATTGATTATTATTATTATCATTATTATTATTATTATTATTATTGTTATTGTTATTATAACGAGGTGAATGATGTCGAATATCGGTGAAAAAAGATGTTTACAAAGGGATTGTTACATTAAATTTACAATAAATCTACAAAATAATTACGATAAAACTCCATCTTGCACTGGTTATTCTAACTCTCAAAAAGCATATTTTAACCTAAAGTTAACTATTTTTATAAACTTCAGCTGTTAAACTTATTGAAAAAATTAAATTGTATTTTTATGCATAATTTTTAGCATATATCAAGTTAAGTAATTATGATAAAACTATTTATTAATTAAACTTTACTCGAATGCGTAATCAGTAATGTATAAATTAAGATAAACAATTCTGATGACGTTATCAATTGAGGCTCTGATGCTTGGTATTACAAAAGCAAAAATCAACAAATACCATTTCCCTTTGACATAATCATAGAATTTTAAGAGCTTAAATTCTAAACTTAATGCCAATTTCCCCGTCTCATATCCATTTTAAAAATGTAAAAATATTTTAACACACAATAGGTTATTAATATTTCCAGGCTTGGAGTTACGTTGGTCAACTGTTACAGCCATCCATGTGAAATCTCTTATGATGTAGGTTCTAATCTCAGTACTGACGCAAAAACATTCTACAAATTTATAGTGTTTTGGCGTATTCAAGATGAAATATTTTGTTTTATCAAGTAAAATTATCGTAAATATGGCGTCCTTTTCGCTGGTTGAATAATTTCGCATAGCATCTCAAACTTAATACCAACTTCAGTTGCATGAAAAAATAATAAAATATAGCAGTTTTTTATGAGGGAAATTCTATGTTTTTTAAAGAGTGAAGTTAACTTTTGTTTAATTTTTAAGTTAATTTTAATTGCAATAAGAAAATAAAATCAGTAAGAATATAATAAATAAAGATAAATAAACTCCATTATTCTTATTATCTCTGCAACAGTGGAAATAATCCAATTTGAAATTATTTTGAAAAAAAAAAATAAACCGTTTAAAATAAAAATATAAATGTAAAAAGGAACATAAAAATAGCCAATGCAGGCACATCTGTAAATGGACAGCTTTCATTAAAAAAAAAAAAAAATTAATAAAATTGGTTCAGTAGAAAGCTTAAGGCAAATGAATAAAAAATACAGCCTTGTCTTTTAAATATATAGATTATTGTTCTTATTTTAATGTGTAGTCTGTTAGTCATTTTACATTCATTCAAACAAATTTTCAGAGGCAAATATGAGTAATCCAATATTTGTATTAAATAAATCATTCAAGGCTATCTGAAAAAGTTTCAATCAACTTTTACTTTTATTTTGGTGAAGCTTTAAATTTCCCTTTGTATATAAAAATGTATGAAGACAGAAAGAAAAAGTAAATCTATTAAGTTTCAAAATATACATATCAGAGTTGTGTAAATTTTTACATTAATGTACAAATGCTACTATGATAAATGAAGAATGAATAAAATAACCAATTTAAAACAGTAAATGTATGTTCCTTTATTTGTTTATATCTCAAAAAACTTATACACAACATAAATACTTTTACATATAACTCAACAAAAACATAACATCTCATATTTTCAACACCCAAATTCTCGCAAAATAATCATTCGTCTGAGAATTAATTCTTGTTTCAGTTTATGTTAAAAACAATTACAGTAGTAACATACACACACACAAGTTTCCAAGACCATCTCTATATTGATTATTGCAACAAATTTTGAAAATTTTATTACGAACATCCAATTTAGCACCATACTTTAATTCTTCGGTATTTTTTACTTTCGGATTTAGGATATTAAGTTATTCAGTAGACAAAGTCATTCAGTGAAGTAATTTATATGAAATATGCAGCTACAAAATTTGGAATGTTAATGCTAAAATTATTTTTAATAGTTCAAAATTATACAGCAAATTGGGTAGTATTCTAGGCATAACTTCTTGGCAAAATGAGTTGTAATTTTAATTTAGGAAGTTGATTTCTGTTAAAATATGCAAAAGCTACCATTTCTATTGTTTTTGAAAAACTGTTTCAAATAATGCATATTTAAAATGGATATTCGAAAAAGAATGCAGCCTAAGAATTTCCTTACAGAAATCGATTTCTAGAAGCTTAAAATATGCGAATCCAAATTACTCATCAATCTCTAAACTAATTTTAGATTATGATTAACCCCTTGAGCGGTGGTGAAATGTATTGCACCTAATTTTAATTAAGATTCCAACCACACATTTTTTTTATTAAGTTTTACTTTTATAACTTGGGTGAAAAAAAGAACTGAAAATTGCTTTTCCCTATTTTGAAATAAAATGTTTACAAATTTCTGTAGGAAATCACCATTACAGAAAATTTTCCTTCAAAGAGTTAAAAGATAAATCCCATTGAGGTTTGTTTTCATTTATTAAAAAATAATTTAATACCAAGAGTTCCAAATTTTGCATGGCCATTATTCCTAAACTAACCTGAACGAGTGGCTTTCCGTTTCAGCTAATCAAATATAAAACTTCACTGCAAATTCGTGAAAAAATTTTGCAACACTAACTGAGCATAACAATTAACTCTTCACTATAAAATCATTTTTGATAGTCTTATGAATGTGTTGCAAATTTGTTGTTAAAAAAAAAAAAAAAAAAAAAAAAAAAAAGATTGTGTAAAAAGTGTTGTTCAAAATTACATAATTTTTTCTGAAATGAAATCATTGATATTTATTGGCAAAATTAGACGATTCGCTCAGTAATCTCTTGCAGTTTTTTTCTATAAAGCAAACTGTCCCTTATTTCCTTTTTTAAATTGTGTAATTTTAAAGGCACCATGTAGAAAATGTTTTACGTGTTTTAGTGGTTTCGTTTTTCAGTGTTCTAAATTATATAGTGTTTACAATGTGTTGTTACTTTTGTGACAAAGTGATGTGCAACAAAACACTATTGTAAGAAAATATTTTTATCAACACTATTTATAAAACTATGCAAAACACTTTACACAATTATCAATACTATTTTTAAACACATGCCTAGATAGCAAAACTTTTGCAACATATTAAAAACACATTTCTAGACAGCAACATTTTTGCAACATATGAAGAACACAATCACAACACAAAATACGTTTTGTATATGAAGTTTTCTAATTCACAGCACACTAATATGTTGTAAATTTGGTGACAAAAAGTGTTTTAAAATGTGTCTATTTTTGTCTGATGAAAACTGCTGTATTACTTACGAATTCAAATATGTTAAGCACGTATGTTTATTCAGAATACTGTAAAGTTTGTAACAGTTTCAATATGGTTACGGTTATAAAGACCATTTTGTATAATTCATACAGTTTCATCAGCAGCTGACAGCATCTTACGTAATTCGCTGACTGCTTCTGTTCACAAATCAGCACTTGTATTATCAAAAGGTAACTTTGTTCTGGCTATATTTTAATGTTCATAGTATCTTCCCACCCCCATAGTGACGCACTTATTAATTAAATTTTAATGTATTTATCAGCTCAAATAATTTTATAATGACAAAATATTTTTATTCTGAGACAGTGCTATTCTAAATTATTTTCCTGCATAACACATGACTTGAAAATAGCTGAAACAATCCTGATGCAGGATAGAATAAAGAGTAATACAAATTTATTTTAAATAATATGTCTAGCATCATTGATGATTTACTCAAGTATAAATATACGAAAAAATAATTTAATTTTAATTTGTAAATGTAAGATAAAAATTTTCGCACCGTCAGATAATTTTAATATTATGCAAAATCCTGCTAAAATTAAATATTATTTAAACTGTCATAAAACTGCCGAAATATTACATAAAGTTTAAAGATAATAAAAAATATGAGTAACAGCTTACTTGACGTCTGTTAACCATTTATATTACCACTTATATTACCATTTATATTAACTGTTATATTAACCATTTGAAATTAACCATTGAATTTACTAACTTATAGCACATTGAATATGGAAGGAAAAAAAATAATATGAATACAAATGGAATTTGTAGAACCAAAGCAGAATCTTCAGGTTCCAAATACTTTGGAACTACAAATGGAGTGTATGTTTTCATTTTCGCATTTGCCATGAAAAAGCAAAACAATACGAATTTGGGACTACCAACACACATAAAACCAAAATTCATGACGAGAAATAATATCAATAACAAAGAACAACAACTTGCTGAATTGGACATAAAAATTGAAAAGGAGAAAAAATAAAAATTAATAATCGTGCACATCATAATATTAAATTAATAAATTAATTAAAAATAGAATTATGTAATCACAGAAAAATTAAACCATACACCATAGTTCAGTCTATTATTATTTAAATCATTAACATTTATTTTGACTATGCTGGGCTAAACTCAATATCTTAGTTTAGGATAATAAAAGATTAAAAAATAGCTTATTAATAAATGTACCCTATACTTAGAGTAGTGATAAAGTATTCTTATTTATTAAAAGTGAAGTGCAAATTAATAATGTAAATTATTAAAATTATTAGAATAATATAGGTATAACTAAACTATTATCCATACATTGGTGTCAATTAAACTCCATAGAAATTTTGTACCAAATTAACATATGAATTTCCCACTCTCAATTTTATATATACAGTGGCGGTCAAAAGTTTCCGGTCAATTAGTTTCTTTGATTTATTTACCAGAAGGTTTCAGCAAAGAAGAAGCACTATTGCTTCAAAAGTTAGGAATATGTGAATGACCTCTGATCACGTGATCTTTTTGATTGAATATTATGGACGCTTCATGCAAAGGGGTAGAATTCGAAGTTCTCGTGTGCAAAAGTTTCCGTAATTCGCAACCGATCGAAAAAAAACTAAGGATCATTCCTTAGTTTTTTTCGATCAGTAAAGTGTTTTTTGATCATGTTTGTGAATGAATCAACGTGAATATCATAGTTTAAATTCAAAATTGAAAAATTCAACAAATGTTGTCCGTAAATGAGTGATTAATTTGTCACTAAAGGGCTAATCTTCTCGAGCTATTGCGGTAAAGTTATCGATCGGTAAATCGATTGTAAACGATATTTAAAACTTATATAAAGATGGCCATGACCTTCAGGACTTTGTGAGGTCCGGAAGATTTCAAAAAAATTTTATTCTCGTTTACAGAATTATCAGGAGAAAAACAATTGATGACCCGCATAAAAATTTCGTTGCAATATATGGCTATTTACAAAATGAAAATATTGTTGAAATAAGTCGGTCTACCGTGTCAAGATATTGACGTGATACAGAACTTTATGGAAGTGTCGGTGTTCAAAAATTTTTCGTAGGTAAAAAAATATAAACGTACCGACTGGCGTTTTACAAAAAACACAAATTCTGGTATAGTGAAAACTAGACAAAAGTACTATTTTTCCATCAATAGAATTTGAAACTTTTTGGGAGTGATGGCACACACTACGTCCGTTAACCTAAAAGCAAAAAATGTGATTCAACATATGTTATTCCTACAATGAAGCACGGCGGAGGACATGTGGTAATGTGGGGAGTATTTTCTTCAAAAATTGGCGGTCTGTTATTTAAAATCTACAGCCAGGTGAATGATACAATGTATAAAGATATCTTGCAAGACTATTTTCTGCCTTATTAGAGGAAAATTTTGGTCGCAACTATTTGTTTTAACATTATAACGACATAATGGATGCATATGCAAGCCTTGCCAAGCAATGGTTTTCTCACAAATATTTTTCGTTTTTGAAATGACCAGCCCAAACGCCCAACATGAATCCAATAGAAAATCTTTGGAAAGAAGTTGACAAACGTCTGCCGAACTATAAATATTCCAACTCAGCAGAAAATTCCAAAAAATTGCAAGAAATGTGGAAAAAACGTACCATAGACGAACTTTAATCGATGATTGTATAAATGTTACGTTACTGCGCCGTAGAACTTATTTCTAAAGGTAATAAAATGCTAATACTATACAATATTAATTATAAATGTTGATCGTTGTAGTTTTCTATTACAATATTTTTTCTTTTAAACTTGCGAAGGTGGCCGGAAACTTTTGAGAACATGCATTTCTATTTGTACTTAATTTTGTCAATTAGATTTATTGATATTTACATGTTATTCCACAAGTAAGTTCCTAACTATTATGTCAATAAAATGTATAGGTAGGAGATTCCTCTTCATATGGGTATAGTTACAAATTAACTGAAAAATTTTTGGTGGCCGGAAACTTTTGACCGTTACTGTATATATATACAATTTAAATTTCATGAAAATATTTATTAAGCACTAGGTGCATGATGTATAAACATTTTTAAAAACAGCAAACATTAAAATAACAATATTAAACAATATAAAAAGTCACCCGCAGAAATAAAAGCCATCACTCTTCAGCAGGCGGAATGGCTTTAACCTTCCCCCCACTATTAAAGCTTAATCAGCAAGTTTCGTGAAATATGACAGAGTCTTGCATTAAATATGAAAATGAAATATTTAAAAGTCACTTAAAAATCATTTCAAACGTCACTTAAAGATTAATTCAAAGAAATAAGCTTTACTTATATATTGATGTAATGTAATCAATTATTTACACTCAATATTTTGAATCATAATAAACCCATTTAAAGAATAAACTTTTATATTTATGAAATCTTAATTGATTATAGTATAAAATGCAAGGAACTGCCACACTTCCGCCTGTACCCGCTTATTAGCATAAAAGATAAACTTACTGCATAAGCACGGCTCTTTCATTCCAGCAGGTGACAAAAAGTTTTAACTCAAACGAAGGCCAGTCCACATTTCCATTATCATAGCCATTTCTGTCCGGTCGTGACATCTTTCTACATGTTTTTTCATCCACAGTCATCCTTTCTACCTTGTAGACTTTGAGATGACCGCTTCATGTAACAAGCTCCAGAGGCCAGTATTCCTTTCAGCTACGCCTCCAATCCAAAGAGTTGCCATTTATTGAAAAGTAATTTTACGTAATATCTCAAAAATTACTCGGATAGTTATTTTTATAAAATAAATTACCTAAAAACTTATAAACCTGTTTATTTACATTGAAATCATTACTGCATATTTTTCTAAATCTAATAAACTGATTTATAAATGTATTAATAAAAACTTTTTTATTCAGATTGGAAAACCAATGGGGTAAATTTATAGTATAAAAATCAAAACTGTTTCTTTTATCATATAGATCGATATTGATACTATTGTCTGAAATATTAAAAGAAATATCAAGGAAATCTACTTTGTTATCAATATTGTTAGCTTTATTTAATTTTAAGAAATCAGCATAAATTTTATTGTATTCATTATAAAAATCAAAATTATAAATTAATATATCGTCAATGTATCTATACACATGTAAATGCTTATTATATTTAACTGTATAATTGTATTCATAAAAAAATAAAAACAAGTTAGCAGCAGTGCTAGAATAGTTAGTTCCCATTCCGATTCCACATGATTGATTAAATATATTATTCCTATAAACTACATAATTATTATAAAAACAAAAATGACATAAATTCAAGAAAAATTCCCGATTAATATTTAGCTCTTTATTGATACAAAAAGTGTCAAAATATCTTTTAGAACATTGTATAATGAATCTATTGGTATGTTATTGAACAAATTTTCAAAATCAAAAACCTGCATGAAAAGAGGAGTGAAGTGTTTTTTTTGTCCAAAACTTCATAACTATTATCGATTGACCAAAAGGGACTGTTGTTTTTAAATTTATATTTAAGAAAACCGTATATCCTTTTTAATAATTTTTGAAGAACAATGTTAAAATCTCTATTGGTACTTTTGGTTGTGCTACAAATATAACTGAATTTTTTTGGATTTTTATGAAATTTTGGAGTCATAAACAAAAAAGGTAATGTGTGATGACTAGACAGATTGAAATTATAAGAGTATAAAGTTTTACATTTCTTTTTAAAAGCAATAAATTTTTTATGAATGGGGTTTAAATTTTCATTAATTTTAATGTAAAAACTATCATTTTGTAATTCATTAATTACTGTATCAGTATAAAATTTTTTACATATAACAGCATAATTGTTCGCAGCTTTATCCACTGTGACAAAAACAAATTTATTCTGCAAATCCTCAATATCTTTATAATCATTTTTATTAAGCTTTTGGTATTCATATCTATCACTATTTAAAAATGTAGATAAACTTGATTTAAAATATTTAACTATGTTATCTTTCCAATCAAAAAAAGCTTCCAAAGGTAAACTATTCTTATAACTTTGTTGTTTAATAAAATTATCAATATCCTCATTAAAAATTACCAAAGCCTTTTTCATACTACTTTTTTCATTCAATCTAAATTTGGTTCCAAAGTTCATTAAATACCTTATATTACTATTAGCAATTATATTTAAATCACCAGTAATGACATGCTTGTGAGAATTATCTATCCAGTCATCATAATCTCCACTGTTGCAAAAACAATTTATAACCGAATCCACATCACCTTCAGCAATTTGTCTATAATTAAATTTTTACCACTAAACGGTCTATTATAATTAAAAGCCACGGTAATAAAGCAATTCTTAATTGGAAAAAGATTATAATTATCATTAAAAACTTTATTGAAATTCAAATTATCATACGACTTTTGCTGAAATTTTATCTTAAAATATAGTTTATCCTTTCACTATTTAACTTATTCATTAACTTAAAATTTATTAAGTCAAAAATTAAATCTTTAAATTGTGAATTTTAAAATTTAAACTTATCCAATGTAAATTTTAATTTTTTCAATGTTTTAATCTTCAATTTAAAAACTTCAATTTTTACCATTTTAATACTGTAAGTCAATACAAATTTTTCTTCTAAATCTTTTAACCAAGTATCAGGAACAATATTGTTAAAAATATTGCTAAAACGATGTGAACCCCTTTTGCCTCTATTTATCACAATCATGTTATTGTCTGAGCGAAGCGAAGTCTTATACTCAGAGTACGTAACGATATTAAAAGTAAAAAAATTCTTTCGTCAAGCAAATCTCAAAAAGTACTTGTCGGATTTTGATTCTGTTTGTACCATTAGGTACCTATGGAGGTAATCTGGTGAATGCACCACCTACGAAAAATTAGTTCCAAATAGTTTAAAAGTTATATTTTAAAAAAACTGATAAAAAAGCACAATTTATTTGCATACGTCACAGAAATTTGGTGTGCGTCATTTTCACAAGCTGGATGTTTTCATTAGATTTCCAAATTCAAGCACATGGAGCAAGAAAAATATGCAAATAATTTTCATGTAAGAGCTATAAAACATATTTAAAGTTAAGAAACAAACTGGAAAAGAAATTTATTTTTCGTTAATTGAAAAGAAAAAAAGCCATAATTCTTAGTAACTTAGCAATTGATATTTTGCGGGTTTTTTTATAATTGCGTTTTATAATCGCCATGTAACATTTTTTTTATTTCGCGCGTGCAAATTGGAAACAATTCTTTCGTATTTAAATTAAATACGAGTTTGACATGGCTGCTTTAGATGTTACTTTTATTAATAGATTATATATTGTTATTCTGTTTACATCGATCACTTTTTTTTTTTTTTTTTTTTTTTTTTTTTAAATATTTGGTTATTTTGTCAACCAATTTCGCCAAATTATACGAATCACCAAACTAATAGCCAAATTACACATATTGATATATTTGAAGAAATAAATTAATAAAACATTTATAAAATCCCTTGATGTCGTTTTAACCTCTTGAAGAGAGCCATTCGCAGGATGTAAACGGTTAATTTTAATGCATAAATTTCCAACTGGCACCAGTAAATTTTTAGAACAATTTTGATCTAATAATATACGTGACGAAAAAGATTTGATTATTTCAGATTATTTTCAATTAAATTTGTTCGTAAATATAAATTGACCATTTTTGGAGCACAAATGCCTTGCCCCTGAAAGGTTTAAACACATGTATCGTGTTTAATATGATTGAATGAAACATTCCCGATCATCCATTATTGGCGTTTAATCTTATAGTTTGGCTTAATCTTATAGTTTGTCGACAGTTTAATCAAGTAGTATCAAAAAAGAAACAATAGTTGAAGCTATAAATAAAAATTATAAATAATAATCATAATAATAAATATAATAAAAAATATACATATCACAAAAAATGGAAAATATTAACACTTACACCAATATTCAAAATCAAAGCTTTCATCAATTTGGCGACAGATAAAATCGCATCAACTTGGCGCGTATATGACATCTATGAATATTTATGTGTAAAAAATAAGCATAAACGTTCATCAGATATGAAATCTGACTTTCTGAAGCCCAAAAAGGACCAAGATTTATAAAAACGCCGAAGTGAAGGTATTAATGGAAAAGTACCATAAAAATAGGACAAAAATATCATATACGTATTTCGGGTAATACTTGGTTATGGCGTCGACCAAAAAAATATCGCCAAATTATAAGATTAAATCCCGACAACAGATGAGCTTGAATGTCCCATTCAATGACATTAAACATGATACGCGCGCGTAAAACATCATAAAGTAATTTTTATCTCAACTTTTTATTAATGTTTTATTAATTTAATTTTTCTTCTATTAATTAAAATAAAAATTTAGTCAACATGCATATGTCGGCTATTACTTTGGCGATTTGTATCATTTGGCGAAATTGGTCGACGGGATAACTAAGTAGTACCGTATTTGGTTTGGCAAAAATTTGCGAAAATCACTTTTGAATTATTTTCTGTTATATTAAAAAGGAAGCAACAATAAATAAAAACGCGATTAAATACAGATTTAATTTATATAGAAAAAACAATTGCCTGGTTACCATGTTATGCAAAACAAGTTGGAAATTGCACGTGAAGTGTAGCAAATGAGATGCGTTCGTACGATAACTAAAAAAACTAACTAAATAACTAAACTTGTAAGTTTTAAAAACATTCAGATCTAGCTGTTATAGTAGACAGTACTTCGGATACAGTATAGTGCCCGAAATCTTTTTTGTGTTCCTGTAAATATACAGGAAGTAACTTTTATTACACCTCAGCAACGCATATCATATTCATAAAATATGAAATAGTTTAATATAATTAAAACGCGGCCCAAACAAAGTTTTCCCGTATAACATTATGTAGTGGAATGCTTTTAGGTGGCCCTGTAATTTAATAATAAATATTGCTTGCATCACAGATTGTAAAGAATGTATATTTTAGAATATATATATATATATATATATATATATACTTCATAGGTTTATGTCAATTCTACTTTGAACTATTTTTTCATATTGACCGTAATGTAAGGGAATACTTTTGATTGTTCCTGTAATTGATCTATACATCCTATTTTCATAACATTTGAAATGACCCCACAAAATTGTGTAATAGTTATATATTTTAAATTTCAAACGATTAAAATGCATTTGACGCTTTTTCCCCCATTGGCTGTAATGTAATGGTATACTTTTGATTGTCCCTGTAACTGATCTATGCATCCGATTTTCATAAAATTTGAAATGATTCGACAAAATTATCTAATAATTATAAATTTTTAATTTTAAAAGATTAAAACTTATTTGAAACTTTTTTCCCATTGACCGTAATGTAAAGGAATAATTTTGAATGCCCTGTAGTGGATCTATGCATTCGATTTTCATAAAATTTGAAATTACTCGACAAAATTATGTAATAAATATATGTTTTAAATTTCAAATTATTTGATTGGGTAGTTTTTGCGTTGTTATAGGCGGTCAGACAGACGGACGGACGAACAGACGGACGGACTGAACGACAACTATAGGTGCTACGTATGTACATAATTACGAACGCACCTAATAACGATATTTCGATGCGAATTATATGGAAAACTACCAAGTCCTGTTCTGGCTTTTTTGATGAAATTTTATTTTATTTTATTTGTTTATTTATTTATTTTTTTGCATTAAATGAATCGATTGCGTTTTTTTTTTTTTTTTTTTTTTTTTCATTTTCCAAGAAAGTTGAAAAGTATTTATACATTCGGTTTGTCTGTCCGTCTGTCCACATTCTAACATCCGTAAATATACTCGGAATTTTTATGCAAATGGTAAACCTTATTTGGGGTCCCCTAGGTTGTATTTGAGTACCTATTATTATTGGGGAATACCTATGAGTATTCCCCATTATTGTATATGAAGTATGTGAGATTAATAATTTACCTACAGGGTAACCCAAAAGTTTTCCATTACATTATGGTCTATAAGAAAAATCGTTAACAGATTATTTTAATGAAATTACACTATTTTAAAGTAGTGAAACTTAAATAAATCGATGAATTGCATTAAGATTACGTTTGAACAGAACATTCATATCATTTTTAATCCGTTTACAGGGACATACAAAAGAAATCCGCTACAATACTGTCTTTGAGCAATAATTGCTTGTCATGTGTTTTCAATTTCGGCATGTGCTTTGAAATTTAACTGTTTTTTAGGTGCATTCGTATCTATTATATATAAAAACGAAGTACCTATAGCCGTCGTCTGAACCGTCCGTCTCTCTGTCCCCATAGAACAGCACAAAAACTATCCAACCGAATAGTTTTAAATTTTAAATATATGTTTGTTGCCGAATTTCGTTGAGTCATTTTAAATTTTGGTAAAATTGGATAAATAGTTCAAATACAGGGACAATCAAAAATATTCCGTTACATTATAGCCAATGGGATGAAAAAATTCCAAGAACATTTCAATGATGTTACGCGCCCATCGAAACATAATGAAATTGATATGCATTTATGAGGAGCACTAGAATATATATGTTGTAGAGCATGCCGCGCAAAGAATATTTACTATTCAATTACAGGGCACCACAAAAGAATTCCATAAAAAAATGGTACGGGGGAGAGGCACATTAATTTTTCAGCTTTACTAATCTGTGGATTTTATCATTTTTTCAACTGTCATTAGTCTTTAAATAATAAATTTTTGGAATAAAACTGCACAATCGAGTTCATATTAACGTATTTGAGTCAGCATGTCTTGCGAAAAAATATGCGCAGATTTATAAGTCACTTGTGGTGACATTTTTACAGTTCAAGGCTTATGCAGAATAGGTAGTCAGATATTGTTGGTACCTTATACTGCACGCATTGTATATTCCTTTTATTTAATGCATGCTACAATGAAATACTGCTCAACTTCATGAGAACAAGTTTGAAAAGAAAGAAAAGCAGTGTATGTAGTGGCTAGCATGCACAATCCATTTAAATCTGATTGAGCATATCTGAGACACACTCGAACAATGCATTGCATTCCTTTGTTGGCGTTTTTAGGATATTTATATATCATTTTTTAATAAGAGAAATCCCAAAATTCTTATCGAGAGCCTCATCGTATCCATAGAAAACAGATGTAGATATTATATTATTAACTATTCTATATTAACTATCTAAGGGGACCACACACCATGTAAAAAAACTCCTTCATTCTACTCATCCATCATGATTTGTGCAATTTTTTGTGCTGTTTATATATTTTGCGTCATTTCAAAGAGTTCAAATTCCGATTCAAGATATTTTAATGTTTTATTATCTGCATTACTTTTAATGCATTGCGTACTTCCAATTTTATACCCATGCATGGCTGATTTGAATAGTTTGCTTTCCCATTCTTTAACCGAGTAAAGAATTTTTTATATAAAATTTTGTATTTCTTCCATTTACTTTGCTCATTTTTGACATTTAAATTTATGGCACTATGTAATCAATTAAAAATAACGTCTCATTTTTTATTAACTATTTGGAAAATAGTTGTTCTCGGTAGAGAATTGGGAAATCTGAAGTATATCTGAATGTGTTTGCCACGATGCCAAAAAAAATATTAAAAAGTAATAAAAAATTAATAACTCAATAACAAATTGAGATACAGGTTTCAAACAAGTTGCATTTAAAGGTAAATTATCTCTTTATACGATGGTGTAAAAATTGAAAATGTGCAATGTTTAGAAATTTAAAATATTACAGTACCAAAAATTTTTAAACTAAAATTTCATTTAATATTTGTTTATGATTGGCTCAGTAATAATAACGTGTCCCTAAATGTCTAAGCATTTTAATATAACTCTGTTATTACGTAAGCTATGTTTTGATCATCCTAAAAATGATATTATTATTTTTTAAAATATAGAAATCATTTATAAACCTAAAATTATAGGCTTTGAAAATATTATTTTCAAAATAGTTGTAATTTGTTAAATTACATTTGTTTTTTAAATGTGGTATTTTTTTCTTTACTTTTTGAAAATTATTAATCAATGTTCTCAGCAATATCGCTCAGACTAATCCCTCTGAGGGAAGTCCTAGTTAAATTTATTACATAAGTCATATACATTTACAATATCCCTGATATTTATATGATTTAACATAGTGTTAAGTCCATAAGGATAAATAGATTTAAATTTCATCATAAAATCATTCTCACGAGCTAATCTGTCCGCTTTATCTTCAACATGGTCCAGTATTTCAATCTGGATTTTAGCAAATGAGTGTAATCTAAAATGTAGAATTTCAAAAGTTAGATTTTGTTTTTTAGCTGTATTAGATCGATGTTGATTAATACGACTGTGTAATTCATCACCAGTTTGCCCAACATAACTTTGTTTACATACTAAGCAAATTATTCTGTAAATGACATTGTTAAATTTACAAAATGGTGTATAATTATTAGGCAACTCTCCAGTTGTGACACAGCCCACTATACAAGTCTTACATAATTTATTTTTACATCTACAGTATTTCATTTCATTATATTTTTTACATCGTAACTTATTTATTAAGATTTTTTTAAAGCACATAGGCTTACTTGCAATGAAACAATTAACAAAACAATATGCACCCAAGCACGTGTAAAAAATATGTGAAATATGAAATATATATATGACATAAGCGCTCCAAGCAGCTTATAATGCCATACATAAATGTATGTTTGCTATCAGTATGTAGAGTATTGCTACCGTAGGCGCACTGTATATATATATATATATATATACAGTGACGGTCAAAAGTTTATATATATATATATATATATAATAAAACCACTATCGGTGCTATCAAAATTTCTCTTTTAGAACATCCTTAAACTTATATTTGCGACAATTTAGTTTTAATTAACTTATGAAATGAAATTTATTCTATAATTTTTGTATTTCTCTTTCTGAATTACTTTATGAAATTAATGGAGTAGCATCAAAATCTCACAATTAAACCGAAACACCGAATTAAATACACTGTTTAGATTAATCGACTAATCTATTTGAAGTTGCACTGAATCAACGAATGGTATCTAATTATCTTCTTTTGTGTAGAGTATCCTTCTGTTCTTAGGGTCATCCTCTGACTGATTTTCTGACCCAAACAATGGCCATTTCACGCTAGAAGAATTTGATTGGGCCTTGACCCCACATTTACTCTGGAGCATCTTTTTCCTCTGCTTTGCACATTCGTCTTTTCTCTTAAATGGTTTGGGAATCTCGAGGGTAAAGTATGTGATTACTCATCCCTCAGCAAACTCCACAGCGGTGAAAAGGATGCCCTTTTCGGGCACTTTTAAAGTATTGATGAGGGTAATTTATACTTATAAATGACTCTCTCTCTGCAATCTTTATAATCTCTAAAAAAATGTTGCGGTATAGTATTAGTATTCTTTTTCTGATTTTTAATTATAATACTGCAATAAGTAAATCAACGGATAAAAAGATCTAAATTTCAAAAATGGAATTATTTCACCAGTTAATTACATTAGAGCATTGCAATGGAAATAATTTTAATACTATTTAAATATTGGTTTTAGATTGGAAATATGTATTTAAAATGAAATACAAAAGTATCAGATTATCATAGGAAAATTGTTAATTAAGACGCAATCGGCTAAATATATAGGGTGTATCTCAACTACTGGGCAAAACTTTAAGGGGTGATAGTACACATCAAGACAAATAATATTAAATGGGAAACTAAGGGTCCCAAACATCTTCCGAAGGAGATAGCCGCCATCAAAGTTTAGGATCCAAAATTTGAAATGATTATAAAAAACGGAAAAATTTATCGATTCGCTTGCGGTTTTCACGAAAACTATTCTTTATGTCAGTATTGTCTTGAAAATAAATTATAAAGATAAATTTCAAAAAATACCGATAGAGGGCGCTTTAGACTTTGGAGTAACGTACAACCATTTTTTACCGTTATTTTTTGCATCTCATTAAATTGTTTTAGAAGTTTAGACATAAACTTAAATTTTGTGCTCAAAATCTGTGGTTAAGTAGCGCAAACGGAACTGTGTTCAATGGGAGTAGGTAGGTTCAAATTTCAAATGATTATAAAAAACAGAAAAATTGGTCAAGTGATTTGCAGTTTTCACTAAAATTATTCTTTATGTCAGTATTGTCTTGAAAATAAATTATACAGATAAATTTCAAAAAATGTCGATAGAGGGCGCTTTAGAGTTTGGAGTAACGTATAACTAATTTTTACCGTTATTTTTCGAATCTCATTAAATTTTTTTAGAAGCTTAGATATAAACTTAAATTTTGAGATAAAAATCTGAATCGTTGAGTTGTGATCAAGTAGCGCAACTGAACTGTGTTCAATGGGGGTGGGGAGGTTCAAATTTCATATGATTATGAAAAACGGAAAAATTAGTCGATTCGTTTGCGGTTTCCTCTAAAACCATTCTTTATGTCAGTATATCATTAAAAATAAATTTTAAAGATAAAATTCAAAAAATTCCGTTAGAGGGCTCCTCAACCTTTAGAGTAACCAACAACTATTTTTAACCTTTATTTATTTATTTTTTTTATAAATATTTTATAACCTCAGACTTAAATTTTGAGCTCAAAATCTGAATCGTTGTGAGTAATTAAGTAGTGAAAAATTGAACTGTGTTCGTAGGGTGGGCCGGATAACTTTTCATCTCCTGAACACAGTTCAGTTTGCGCTTCTTAACCCCTCACAATGATTCAGAATTTGATCAGATTTCTAAGTCTAAGCTTTTGCAAGCATTTAATTAGATACAAAAAATAACAGTTAAAAATTGTTGTTGGTTACTCTAAAGTTTAAGGCGCCCTCTAACGGAATTTTTTGAAATTTATCTTTAAAATTTATTTTCAAGGAAATGCTGACATAAAGAATGGTTTAAGAGAAAACCGCAAACGAATAGACCAATTTTTCCGTTTTTTATAATCATTTGAAATTTGAACCTTCCCACCCCCATTGAACACAGTTCAGTTAGCGCTACTTAACCACTCTGAACGATTCAGATTTTAGGCACTAATTTAAGTTTAAGTCTAAGCTTAAAAAAATTGTAATGAGATGCAAAAATAACGGTAAAAAATAGTTGTATGTTACTTCAAAGTCTAAAGCGCCCTCTATCGACATTTTTTGAAATTTATGTTAATAATTTATTTTCAAGACAATACTGACATAAAGAATAGTTTTAGTGAAAACCGCAAACTAATTGACCAATTATTCTGTTTTTTATAATCATTTGAAATTTGAACCTACCCACTCTCATAGAACACAGTTCCATTTGCGCTACTTAATTACAGACTTTAAGCTCAAAATTTAAGTTTATGTCTAAACTTCGAAAATTTTTTTATGAGATGCAAAAAATAACGGTAAAAAGTAGTTGTTCGTTACTCCAAAGTCTAAAACGCCCTCTATCGGCATTTTTTGAAATTTATCTTTATAATTTATTTTCAAGACAATACTGACATAAAGAATAGTTTTCGTGAAAACCGCAAACGAATCGGCCAATTTTTCCGTCTTTTATAATCATTTCAAATTTTGGACCCTAATATTTGATGGCGCCTATTTCCTTCGGAAGGCGTTTGGGGCCCTTAGTTTCCCATTTAATATTATTTGTCTTGATGTGTACTATCACCCCTTAAAGTTTTGCCCATTAGTTTAGATACACCCTGTATACATGTCCCAAAATTGCGTCAATATTGCACAAGATAAAGCCAATTACTACTAACTAGAATTGTTTTCTATTCTTAGTTTTAAAATAAATTTAACATTCAATAAAAATTTATGCAAATGCTTTGTTTAATTATTTCTCTAGCAGTTGAAGAGGATGCAAAATTAGAAAAAGAAAAGCGAAAAAAGAATTAAGGAATCAAGTACCTTTTCTATCAATTTATTCTACATTTAAGATATACACATTGCGATACCGAAATTACGATAATTTTCGCTCCGCAAAATTTTCATATTGCTTACTTTTCTAACCTTTACTGAACCACGTACCCTATCTGTCACATAGAGATCTGCACGGGCCCGGGCTTGACCCGTGGCCCGTACCCGGCCCGGCGGAATCGTTTCGAATTTTCTAACGGGCCGGCAGATTTAGAATAGTTTTTTCAACGGGCCGGGCCGGCAAAAAGATTGAACGGGCCTGACGGGCCGGGCCGATAAAAAAAAAATTCTAAAGATTTAAGCAGAAATGATAAAATATGAGCTATTTTCAACGAAAATAATTTTAACGAGAATAAGTATAAATGTGGCCATACTAGTTTTACAGCATCAATATGAAAAAGCACAGTGTATCGGCATCGGAGAATTACATTATCTGTAAACCCGTTTTAATATATTTTTAGCTGACTCATGCCGGTCCGAGATCACGCTTGCATTATTTTTCAACATCTAGACTGGCCGGACCGGTACTAGACTTAATTATTGGCAGATTTGTAAAATTATTAACAGCGATAAAGAACTTATGATAGCTTAATCTTCGGATATATACTTCTTGATGATTTTTAAATTAATTTCTCAATAATGCGAAAGTTTGACACATTTTCTGATTAATTTTAAATTGTAAAAGTATAAAATTATAAGCCTAACTATTGAAGGGATTTGGAATCGAATAGCGTTTTTCATTTTTGGTAAATAAAATACTTGTATAACCTCGTTGAGATATAATAGTTTCTCAAATGATTGCAGGTTTTTCTCCCTTCCCTTGCTATTGCTTCCGGAAATTCTATTCAAAACGCTAATTATGACAGTATTTTATTTGTTTGCAGTAGTCTAGAATTGCTTGTATCAAAAAATGGATAACGCCTTTCGATTATATAGTTTCTGAATAAAGATATCTGCTAATCTTATGCGTTTCTGAGAAAAAAAAATGAATTTAGAAATGTGCAGAAAGGAGCTTCTTTGAATTTAGGAATGAATTTGGATTTGAAATCTATAATAAAAAGATATAGAAATATATTTATAAATCTTTTTTTATTAAACAGCGTCAAAATTAACGATGTTTTTAGCTTTCTTTCTTCTTTCTTTTATTCTAAGCCATATTAATTTTTTAATGAATCTTTATTCGAATGTTGAAAGCCTAAGAATCTAAGTAATCATTAATGTTGTTAATGTGTATTTGCTGTAAAATATACTATAAAATCATTCCATAGATATGTATGCAGTATTCTTTAAAGTAATCTTAGTTATGTGATAAAAATCTGAATTTTTTAGGAATCGTAGAAATTGTAACGGGCCAAAACGGGCCGGGCCGGGCCGGGACTGTTTTCGCTGATTTTTGTACGGGTCGGGCCGGGCCCGGGACTGGAAATTCCGGCCAGTGCAGACCTCTACTGCCACATAGCAAAAAACATTATCATTTTCCTTCTGTGGCACAAATTTGGTTAATATGATCACTGTAACTGATCAAGAACAATCTAAAGCATGAAGAAACACTTATTTTGTACATGTCAGATATCTGCATTAGACGAAATATTATAATTTGTTTTTCAGAAACCAAAAATTATTAAGATAAAATTTACTTTCTTAATTTTTACTGAATGTGTAAAAATATTGATACAAAAAAATTTCAGAGTGTTAAGCAAATAAAATTAACTAATTTAATTTCATTTAGTTTCAAAATCTAGCAATATAGTATTTTGAAAACCCTAAATGTGGCATACATCATAAAATATAAAATTTTAGCTGAAAATTTGAAATTTATTTATTTATTTATTATTATTATTCCCATTATTAGATCGATACATAGATTTTAAAAAATATATATAAAAATATCTTGCAGTAAAGGGCTAACATATCTATTTTCAAAAAGAAAAATTGCATCATTTTTATGTCACGAGTATATCAGGATTTTAACTGGTTAAGCTAGGTTTCGTTAGCCTAAAAGCTCATAACGTTAGTTTTTATATTAAATTTTTTTTATTTTAAATTTGAGTAAATTAATCAAAAGAAGAATCAACTATTTTTTTTCTACATCCCATTTTGCCACATCTGACGGATTTTTTATTTGGAAATATTGAATTCACATCAGAAAATTTTGAATTGTATTTTTTCTTTATTTTATTTATGTAATATTGCTCAAAAACATGCAACTTACTCCTAAAAAACAATCATTTTTTCACTCTTCCATAATACATAAAATTTGTAAGAAAAGGAATCCGGCAACAATTTCAACCAATCAGAGAATCTTCTCTCAAGATTATTATTAACAGATTAAATAACAAAATCAAAAATTTAATTTCAAAAGAAAAACTGAAATTTTGGAATAACTTTCTCAGTAACTTTTCTCCATAGGGCAAGTCCTTAGGAGCATTAAGAAAAAACTCAACAATAATTATATAATTTATCTCTTCTCTTACTGCATTTAATAGAACTGCTTCAAAGATTAGGACAAAGCGGAAATGCTTGCCCTAATTTATGCTGACTAATTTTCTCTAAGCACTGGCCTTGCCGACCATGAACATATATTCAAATGTCACATATATGGTTAATAATTTTCTTTCTAGTTCTCTTATTGAGCTTCTCCCCGAAGCCCTAGCCAACTAATATTTTTAATATTATTTAAAAAAAGTTACAAAGCGTAAAGTTCTCAGTTTGATGATGTTACTAATACTGCACTTAGAAATTTACCTGCTAATTTTATTATTTATATTACTAAACATATAAACTCTATTCTAAAAATGTTCTACTTTCCATAACCATGAAAAACTTTTGTGATTTCTCCTTTTCCAAAACTTCAATCTAATCTTCAAGATTCCTCTAACTTTCATCCCATATCCCTCTTACCTTCTCACAGCAAAATCGTTTAGCGTATCATCAAGGTCCAGTTTATCACAATCTTAAAAGGTCAAAATATACCCCCAAACAGTATGATTTTAAAGCCAAACACTCTACACAACATCAGCTAAGGGGTCGCTGCAATGAAATTGACCGATCGCGAAATAACATGTTAACCTATGAGAAAACTTTGAAGCGCGATGGCTCATTGCCTAATATAATTATTAAAATACCGTTTTCACCATCTGAAAGTAGACGTTAGATATCAATCACGTGCGTTTTTTAGAAAGTGTCTACTTAATTTTTAAGTATATTTAAGAAGATGAGAAAATATCAAATCGAAATTTTATAGTTCATATGTATTTTTTATATATTTAAAATCTATAGAAGCAATTTTTTAAAACGATATCAGTGGCATCTGATATCTACTTTCTGATGATGAAAACGGTATTTTAATAATTATATTAGGTAATGAATCAATGCGCTTCAAAATTTTCCCATGGCCTAACATGGGATTTCGCGATCGGTTAGTTTCAATGCAGCGGAGCCTTAAGGTCCCACACTAGGAACAGAAAAAGACCCGGATGATAATGTAAAATCTATGGGAGCGTTCTCTCCAAATATCTCGCTGAAATTTTAATATTTTTACATTATTTTTTTGCACAAGATAGCTGAGGACTATCCACAACCGGCCTAGTTTTTACTTTTTCGATTTTGCATATATATTTTTTTATATTACGATAGTTTCAATTTCAAAACCATTTTAAACCAGTTTCGAAAGTTAAAGTACTTTAAAAAAATCTGAAACCAAAACTGAAAAAGTTAAAACGAGGCCGGTTGTAGATCGTCCTCAGCTATCTTGCGCAGAAAAATCATGTAAAAATATTAAAATTTATGCAAAATATTTGAAAAGAACGCTCCCATAGACTTTACATTATCACGGGTCTTTTTCTGTGCCTAATGTTGCGCCTTAAGCGAGATTCTCCACACGGGTAATCCTGCTGCTGTCACTTTTTTAGATGTCGTTAAGGCAATTGACAATGTCTTGGCCTAATAAAAAAATTAATTAAACTCGGAATCTATACCGGACTTATCCATCTATTTTTCTCTTACTTTAGCGATCTCATTTTTTGTATCCACATTAATAATATACTCTGCACACTTTATCTAATCCTAGTGGATATTTTTCAAGTTTATGTATTGGTCCCCACTCTCTTTAACATTTTCTTTAATGATATACTATGTTCTTTGAGGAACATCGATTGCCCTGTGCATGGACGACACGGCAATCGGCAATACACTAATCAGCACAAGATCCATTTTTCTTATACAAAAATCTCCGGAGATACATTGACAGATTAGCTGATGTACCTTGTGGCACATTAAACTCAACGAAAATATAACCGCAGCTGTCTACTTCTAAATGTACTAACCCAAATCGTAACATCATCATCCCCTGGTGTGACCACACTCTAGGTTAGATGTGGCAATTCCAAAATTTTTAGAGGTTGAGTCCTAGGATTAAAATTGTGTTTTCCTGCACCCAAAGGTGTGAAAACATAGAGGACATGTCACCAGGAATACATAAATTATTAACCGCCAAAATTGGGTTTTCGGGTATTTACCACCAAATATGACTTAGCAGACTGATTGCGTTTCAATATGCGACTCGAGTTTTAACTAATTTTGAAATTTCAGCCGTGAACCCGGTGGGATGATTGATTGTGCTGCCGTCTCCCGGTCTATAACCACCACATCAAATTTCGATTTTTTATCCACAGGTATCACAATTTAAAAAAAAATCTCCTGCATCCCTTGAAGTTGTTGTATTGACATAAAATGTAGGCTTTTCTGCGTTGGTGCATAGATGATTACCCCTCAAGAAAAAAAAAGCACACACACAAAGAAACGTTATTTATGTAAGTGAGACTGGGGTGGATTGATTCTTTTTTATAAAACGATTTTTTATTTCTTAAATATTGAACCTAGACAAAGTTTTACATAATCGCTTTATACATTATACAATCAGTTATCAAAATAAAATTTCATCTTCAATGCAGTGTATAAAAAATTTGTAAAATGATTGATTTTAATCATCAATAAATAAAAGGTCAAGGCTCTCCACATGTGGGACTTGACCTACGATATGAGACGCTTAACCCACTTTATTGTCAATTAATTCTGAACCATTTTTCTATATGTCTATGTATTTGATTTTTGATCAGTTGGATCAGAAAATAATCATAACAATAATAATAATGAGAACCTAAGAGAACCCTACTTGAGAACCTAAATTTCCAGTCTCTTAGAATATCAATTTTAAGAGAAAGGACTTTTTCTGTCATTCTTAGGGCCATTTTTAGCAGTCTTTGCAATTATATACATACATTATATATATATATATATATATATATATATACCACCTCTAGCCGTCGTCTGGTAAGTCTGTCTAGTTCATAATAGTCGCCGTTTGGCACGTGGTTATCCGTCAGTCCGCATAAAACAGCATATAAAATACCCAACCGAATGGTTTGAATTTTTATTTCTATGATCGTTACAGAATTTCGTCGATTCATTTCAAAGTTTAAGAAAATCAAATTAAAAGTAAAGAAGATATCAATAAAAGTTTTCATCATTCCATTAAATCCTATAATACTTAATTAATTCACTGATATTCTGTTATAGGTAGTGATTCTAAGTTGCCATACTGATTATGTCCTATTTAAGATGGAGTCGTATTATTTCCGTTTTTCTGAATTTAATATATATAATCGTAATAAATTTTATATTCATGTATTTTTTCTTAAAAGTGCAACCGCTATTTCACCGAGATCTGAATATTTATAAAACTAGTTACAATACGAACGCACCTCATTTGCCATGTTTAACTTCTGATTTATTTTATATGTGCAAAATCAATGAAATTGTATTTGTAGTATTATTTTAACCTGAGGCCTCAAAGTTTATGGTTCAGTAATTCTGGCATAATAATTTTCATTTTCATTACAATGCCAGGGTATGTCCATAATACAAAAATGAACAATAATTAAACATTTGTTATCAATATTATCTATGTAAAAAATTCTTACTTTAACATATCATATCACCTCGGAAACAAAAAAATTCCGAAATTCTTCTTTTGAACACCGTGAAACAAATCAGCCTCACTGTTTGGACCACAGGTGCAGAAGATACCAGTTTCATCCGCCTCATTTCCGATATTCATGGAGCTCTTTTATTCCAAACCGTTTCATCTGCAAATAGTCTAGCGGTTTCTTTTTTGGAAAGGAAATAAGTTTTCTTTCTTTTTTTTCTTTTTGTTTTTTTCCTAAGTGGTTTGTTTGCGTAACTCTACAGTTTTCTTTCTCGTGGAATAATGTCAATGGCAATATATTGCACAGATATTTTATAAATTTTCTCAATGATGTTAATTTACTGTGATTTAATAGACAACACCACAAATATTAAAGATAAATACTAAATCTTTTTGTGATACTGAATACGTGACTTGTAAAAGCTAACGAAATTGAAGCTACAAGCAATAATCATGCTAACGACAATAATAATATTAATAATAATAATAAAGATATTACTTATTAGATTAAATCTGTAAGAGAGACTGGGAAGGGTTGACCATAGGAGGATGGTTGATTCACGTTTCATTGTCCTGCTGATAGATGTCATCATTCTGAGGAAAACAATTCGCATGAAGAGTTGGATATGGTGCACAAGGACAGATGCGTACTTGTGTTGATCCATTATGCCTTCTGCAACGATTAGTGCACTCAGAGAATACCGTGAAAATATTTCCCAACCATAATTCTTCCTCCTCCAACTTAGATCTTTCCGGCAATTGTTGAAGAGTGTTTTCTTTTAGAGTTTCACGCGGTATACGCCAACATTATCTGTCGATTTAGTATAAAACGAGATTCATCTGAAAGAGCCACCTGTTGCCATTCAGTGGACATCATTTTCGGTATTGGCATGCAAATTCAGACTTCGTCAAAAATGAACAGCAGTCAGCATAGGTGAATTAACCAGGTATCTACAGAGGAGGCCCATATGAAACAACGTTTGCTGAAGCTGAACCTTTGCTGAGGACATGCAGTTGGTAGCCTTTTTCTTCATCTGGACGGTCAGTTGTTTAACTGTTGCACGTCTATTCGCCCGAACACATCTCCGCAGCCTCGTTCACCTCCGTTATCTATGACGCTCAGTGCACTAAATTTGTCACGTTGCTGATTTTCGATAGAGACATTTTGCCATGCACGGTATACTTTTATCACGCCGGCACACGAACAGTTTACAAAATCAGCCATTTCGAAAATGCTTCCATCTTTGGTCCGAAAGCCACTGATCATGCTTTTTTGGAAGTCAGATAAATAGCTCCATTTCTGTATTACGCCTACGACTGCAATATTTTTCTATACCCTAGGACACCCTTTATATACTCTCCACGGCAGGGGTGTAGTCTTAAAAATAAAAGAAGATATACGCTTTCAGAAGTGGGTATACGCTCAAAGTAGTAAGCGTACCTTAGAGTATGTATAGTATAAATTTTTTTGGGGGGGAAACAGAAGGTATATGATGCTCCTTTAAAAACCCAGAAGGTATACGGATCTATACCCCCGTATACCCTGCACTATGTTCCTGCTCCACGGCAATGTGCTGCTGTGCACCTGTCTTCTGTGATTGGTTATTTCACATTGATTTCTAAAATAGATGGTGGTCACATTAATATGACTGGACTGTTTACTACATACAATATAACGAATAGGGTAACATCCCCAGTAATTGGCACTTTAAGAATTTGTCTTTAAACTTACTTCAATTTTCATTACAAAGAAATAAGACATTTACTTGGAAATATTTTTAAATCAAAGAATGCATATCTGTGCATCTATTTAGCCCACTAAAAGCAAAAAAAATTGAAAAAGTATTTTTATGAAAATATATTTATAAAAAGTTGCTGAAATCACCAGTAATTGGCACCTAGAGCACCAATGTATGACACCTTGTGATCCAGTAATTGGCACATGTTTATATTAAAAAAAAACTTTACATTTTGCATTGGGTTCAATCGCTTTAAATGAATTTACTGTAGATGAAGATGCCATATTTCAGGTTTTTGAAAGTAAGAAATCAGCACATTAGTCTGAAATGTGACCACTTTAAAACAATACAATATACTTATATTAATAACCAGTAATTGTCATATGAAGCTTTAATGTAGGGATGCACAATCTGTGGCCCGCGGGCCAAAAGTGGCCCGCAATGTGTTAACGTGTGGCCCGCGAACTTCGTCAATTTACAGCTAGAAAAAATTTCAATTTTTGTGGAAAAGTCGCAGGTAAAAATCATAAATTTTGTCAATTTACCCTGAGAAAATATAAAATTTTGTCAGTAACTTAAGAATCGCAAATTTCGTAGAACGGGCACGAAAAATCCCGAATTTCATTGATCAAGTGCGGAAAAATCGCACTTTTCGTTCATCAGGTATGAAAAAATCACGAATTTTGTCCATGAGGCTCGGAAAATATTAGTAAATTTAGCTGATCGGACACGGAAAATACGCGAGTTTTGTCGATCAGGCACGGGAAAACTGCGAATTTTGTCGGTAAAACGTGGAAAATCGCACATTTCATTGATCAGACAAGAAAAAAATCGTCAGATCTGTTGATGATGCATGAAAAAATTGCAAATTAAAGTCATCGGCTGCTGGAAAGTTCGCATGTTTTCTTGGTTTGCCGCGTGAAAAAAATGCGAATTTCGTTGACCGGATACGAAGAAATCGCGAATTGTGTCCATCAGGGGCGAAAAAATTGCAAAGTTCGTTGATAAAGCACGGAAAAATCACGAATTTTGCGATGATGCCCGGAAAAATTTAAAATTTCGTTGATCGTCGGCGAAACAATCGTGAGTTTTGTAGATTTCTCAAGAGAAAAAAATCGCGAATTTCATCTTGCCGCGCATTTTTGTCAAAATGAATTAAAATTCACGATTTCGTTGATTGATCGCGGAAAAAATGCAGATTTCGTCAGTTAAAGGCTGAAAAGCGCGAATTTTGTCGATCAGACACGGAAAAATCGCGAGTTTTATTGATCGGGTTCCGAAAATGGCAAATTTTGTCAGTCGGACGCAGGAATTTTGCATATTTCGTCGATCAGGCTCAAATAAAATCACCAAAAATGTCATCTATCCGGTGTGGAAAAATCCGGAATTTTGTTGATGAGGTGAAGAAAAATCACGAATTTCGCCGATCAGCATTGCAAAAATCGCAAATTTCATCGATCAGGTTCGTAAAAACTGCGAATTTTGTCAATTGGCTTTATAAAAATCGCGAATGTTGACGATAAGGTTTGTAAAAATCGCAAAATTTGTCGACCTGGTATGCAAGAATCGCGAATTTTATCAATCATGCGATGAAAAATTGCAAATTTCGTAGATCAGCTTTGTAAAAATCGCGAATTTCGGCAATCGGCTTCGTAGAAAACGATAATTTCGTCGATCAGCCACAGTAAACTCGCGAATTTCGCCGATCAGCTTCGTAAAAATTGTAAATTTCGTCAATCGGCTTCATAAAAATCCGAATTTCGCCGATTTTCTTCGTAAAAATCTGTAATTTTGTCGATCAGCCGCAGAAAAGTAGCGAATTTCGCCAATCAGCTTCGTAAAAATCGCAAATTTCGTCAATTCGCCTCGTGAAAATCGCAAATTTCGCGGATCGGCTTCGTTAAAATTGATAATTTTGTAAATCAGCAGCAGAAAAAATTGCAAATTTTATCGATCATGCGAAGAAAAATCGCGAATATCGCCGATCGGCTTTGTAAAAATCGATAATTTCGTCGATCAGTCGCATAAAAGTCGCAAATTTCGCAGATCGGCTTCGTAAAAATCGCAAATTTCGTCGATCGGCTTCGTAAAAATCGTAAATTTCGTCAATTGGCTTCGTAAAAATCGTGAATTTTGCCGATCAGCTTCGTAAAAATCGATAATTTTGTCGATCAACCGCAGAAAAGTAGCGAATTTCGCCGATCAGCTTCGTAAAAATCGCGAATTCTGTCGATCAGCTTCGTAAAAATCATGAATTTTGTGGATGGGCTTAGAAAAAAATCATGTTTTTGTCAATCTGCATTGTAAAATGTCCAAAATTTGTCGATCGGTTTCATAAAAATTGTGATTTTTCTTGATCGGTTTCGTAAGAATCGCAAATTTTGTTGATCAGGCACAGAAAGATCGAATTTTCTCAATCAGTTTCATAAAAATTGCAAATTTTGTTGATCACTTTCAAAAAAATCCCTAATTTGGTCGACATGCATGGAATGCTGCAAATTTTGTTGATCAGGCATTGAAAAATCAGGAATTTCAGTGATGATACACGGAAAAATCTTATTGATCGGCTCCTTTTCTCTCCTTTGTTCATATAGATCACATTTTTTTTTCGGCACCAACCACTTATCTTTGTTTTTCAGCACTTTTAATAAAACAAAATTTATTCTCTTAAATAAAGACAAGGAATAATATTACATCCTGAGAATAATCCTTGCTATATCTGTTATATACACAAACGTAAAAACTGCTGATGTATCCTTACCATCTGAAGTTGATATTTTGACTGGCTAAGCGAAACTTAAAGGATTATTTTCCCAATTTCCCTCTGAAAACATTTTTTATTCGATTATATTCCATAGATCCCCTTCGAAATCGAATTATCGCCAAGTTATTGATGTGGCCCTCGACTGCCCAGACATATTTCTAAGTGGCCCTTCTCTTGAAAAGGTTCTGCACCCCTACTTTAATGGATTCCAATTATTGATAATATTTCATATTTTCAAATAAAAACAAATGATAAACAAAATAAGTTTATAACTTTAAAAGTACTTCCAAAATAAGTGGTTTAATCTCAAATTACTTGCAAATTACTTGTATTTGGAATAAGTGCCAATTATTTGGAACTAGCAAAATTGAAGCACCATTAATTGGCATCTATCATTAATTCAGAAATCCAAATATTTGTGTCGAAAATAATTTTACACAATTAAAGTAACCCTTTTTAGCTAAACAAAACTGTTGTCAAGTAAAATTTAAAATATATTATAAATCAGATAATAATGAATTGAAAAGCATGCTTTCCTTAAGCAAAAAAGAAGCATTTGCAACAAAAATGGCTAATTTGATACAAGCCATAATTGATAATTGTTTCTCTTTCCTGGGCACTATTGTCATCTAGTAGCATAAATCAAAGTTATAATCTTTAACGTAAATGAGCATATAACTGGTATATGGTCTTGCATTTTTAAAAGACTGGATATAAATCTTATTTTAGGACATGTTTGTAGGATGTGCCAATCACTGGTGCATGCCAATTACTGGGGATGTTACTCTACATAATAATCATATCTCTAAAATAATGTAAATTTGGTCTATAAAATGGATTTGTCAGAAAGGAAAATGTTCAAAATTGACTAAACGAAGGTATGAAAAATTACTATAGCATCTTCTGCAAGAAAAAGAATTAATAAAATATTAGTGGCAAATTTGATAAGAACTTTTATTAAGCTATTGCATAGCTTTTATCGCGGGCTTTGAGGGCGGCGACCGAATTCAAAAATTCCGTAACGAAAAATATCCTAACACATCCGTAACGAAAAAACCTAACACTCGACTACCGTCGTTTTACTTCGGCAGACTTCGGCATGGTATCCTTCGGTAGACTTCGGCAGACATTGACGCGGTATTTTTCAAATATTTAGCGGATATCAAGTCTCAAACTTATATATCTTATTTCAGTTACTATAAATCTATAGTTTCAATAATAAAAATTCCTGATAGAATGTGTATAGAAAAGAATCATCTTAAGATAAAACAAGGTAGGATAATGTAGCTTTTGGTGAGTGGAGACCCGCCCAATGGTGAGGATCGAAAAATTTAAATGCTTATAACTCGCGATCGGTCGAAAAAGTTAAAATGCTTATAACTCGCGGTCTAATTTTCGTAGCGCGGCCAAATTTTGTTTGGTAATTTATTATGAGACAGTGTTAATTTTTGGTGAAAGCAGACCCCCCCCCCCCCCATGGTGAGGGTCGAAAAATTTAAAATGCATATAACTCACGATCTAATTTTCGTAGCGCGGCCAAATTTTGTTTGGTAATTTATTATCAGACAGTGTTACTTTTGGTGACAGGAGATCCCCCATGGTGAGGGTCGAAAAATTTAAAATGCTTATAACTCGCGATCTAATTTTCGTAGTGCGGCCAAATTTTGTTTGGTAATTTACTATGAGACAGTGTTACTTTTGGTGACAGGAGACCCCCCCCCCCCCAACGGTGAGGCTCGAAAAATTTAAAATGCTTATAACTCGCGATCTAATTTTCGTAGTGCGGCCAAATTTTGTTTAGTAATTTACTATGAGACAGTGTTACTTTTGGTGACAGGAGACCCCCCCCCCCCACGGTGAGGGTCGAAAAATTTAAAATGCTTATAACTCGCGATCTAATTTTCGTAGTGCGGCCAAATTTTGTTTGGTAATTTATTATGAGACAGTGTCACTTTTGGTGACAGGATACCCCAATGCTTATAACTCGCGATCTAATTTTCGTAGCGCGGCCAAATTTTGTTTGGTAATTTATTATGAGAGAGTGTTCATTTTTGGTGACAGAAGACCCCCCCCCCCACGGTGAGGGTCGAAAAATTTAAAGTGCTTATAACTCGCGATCTAATTTTCGTAGCGCGGCCAAATTTTGTTTGGTAATTTATTATGAGACAGTGTTAATTTTTGGTGACAGGAGACCCCTACGGTGAGGTTCGGAAAATTTAAAATGCTTATAACTCGCGATCTAATTTTCGTAGCGCGGCCAAATTTTGTTTGTAATTTATTAAGGTATTGCATAGCTTTTATCGCGGGCTTTGAGCGCGGCGAAAGAATCTAGAAATTCTGTAACGAGAAAAAAAACCTAACACTCCGGCTAACGTCGCTTCAGTTTGGGAGATTTCGGCACAGTATCCTTCCGCAGACTTCGGCAGACAGTGACGCGGTATTTTTCAGATATTTTGAGAATATCAAGTCTTAAACTTATGTTTTTTATTTCAGCTACCATAAACGTATGGTTTCAACGATAAAAATTCCTGATTAGCCTACATGTATAGTAAGATAATAAAAATATTTTAAACGATATTAACTTCTGATTTGTTCAATACAAGAAAAAAAAATTGTTATCGGTCATCACGCTCAAAATGTTTAACTTGAATTAATGTCAAAGACAAAAAAACTGCATAAATAAAAAATAAATAAATAATTATAATTGCATAAGTTGATAAAAAATGCTATGCAATAGCTTTACCGCGGCAGTCCCCGAGTGCCACACGTATTTTTTTCGTTTAAGTATAACCTACAGTAGATAAAATAGGAAAAAATGAAAAAGACTAGAAAGGCTGAAAGTAGCAGTCTTAAAAGTTGTAAATGGCAAGTTAAATGTTCATTTCACTGCAAAAGAACATGGTGTTGATTAAAAATAAAAACTTTAGGAAAGTATTCAGATGAATTTCATCAAGATTAACATAAAGTTAAGCGAAATGAAGCCAAACTATGAGACAACTCGTATTGCTAGGTCAATTGTCACAAACTTGGATGATTGAAATTATACTTTTTTCCTATAATTTACGATTTCATCTAAACGGACTTGTTTACGCATTATATTTTTCCAAATAAATTTCATTAGTAATTAAAATATGTAGCATAAAATTATCATTATTATTATTATTATTTCACTGATTTTTCTTTCGATTAAATAGTTCAATGTAACAAAATAACAACAAAATAACATTTTTTGGTACCAAGTCCTCTTAAACATGAAAATTACTTATTTTATTGGTCATACTGTCTTGGAGACATTTTGCAAACTCAGATGAAAATAACATTTATCTTTTGTGAAAATAAGCATTAGTGCTGCCATTTATTGATTTTGTTTTAAGGCACAATACATGTATCCTATATATATAAAATTCTAATGAAACGAATTTATGAAGAGATTGTTTAAACATCTGATTATGTTTCCCAGCTGTGCTTCCTAAAATTTGTAACGTTTGGCGGTGAAATAAACATCAATTATTCGTATTGATCTACCGATGTCAAAAATATCACCAAGTGCATAATAGTGCGTGCTTCCGTATATCTTGACCTGAATTAAGAATTAAAAAAAAAAAAAAAAAAAAAAAAAAAAAAAAAAAAAAAAAAAATCTAGGTTAGTAGGTTCTAAAAGCTTTAGAGGCCTTACTGATTTACAAACGATGTGGTTGTGGATAAAATTCTCAATCGGTTTATATGCCTATTGTATGCATGGCACGTCACTTAATCCTATTAAAATAATTCATATCGAGCAAAGGATTATTACGCCATGAGTGTTTATGTCTATCTCAAGCTTAATTATTGCCAATTATCACAAGCATAATTTATTAGCAATTATAATTATCGGGAAGGCTCTATAAGAATCACCACTATTTTTTACTCAGTATGTTAGACAACTACTTAAATCACATTTATCTTCTCATGTAATAACTTATTTTTCATTATTCACAAAAAATCTTTTTTTAATGATAAATGAGAACCCATTATAAAATAATTTTATTATTGTGCTGCATGTTAACTGCTACCACAATCGTCTGTCCAAAAATCAAATCAACTTAAACTAGTAAAATGCAGATCAGGAGCCTCAACGTCAGCTTTGCACATGATTTTTTTTAAACACACTTTGGGTAATATTCAACTTCCTGGAAACTGTAATTTAAAATTTTCAAATTACGTAATTTTTTATAAGAATAAAATAAGATTAAGAAGTTTTCAGCCATCAAAAGCGTTAAATTAAAGATTTAGTTATGTTAGGATATTCTGAAATTTTCAGGATCTATTATTTTTGTTTTTTTATTATAACATAGTAGATTTCTTCAGGGGGGCTCCGACCCCCTGAACCACCCGTAGTCTCATTAAACTTAAATTTGTAACTTTCTATCAATTTTCTAATTGTTACCGTATATCTTGTATTTCTTTATATATTTTGATTTATAAGAATAAATAACAGTTTTAATAAGCATTTTTCATTATCCTCATACTTCTACATACCACAAACACCTAAATATGATGTATCAGGAACTTTTGAAAGTGTAAACTCAGTAATCTAGGGTTTTACAATTTTGTTTCCGAAAAAAAGAAGTTTTGATTGCATTTTGTGGCAGTTATCGCGGACAGACAGACAGAACAGACTGTCAAACGGAAAACAATAAATTTTGTGTCGCCAAAATAAGCCTTCACTGAAGTTTCGGCAATGACATCATTATTTTAGAGTTATTGCTATCCATGTTTCTAATATTTTTTACGACTACTATAAAATACCTGTTTTATTTCAATTATGACGTCAAATTTTATCAGATGAAATAATTGCTAAAAATATAATTATTTTTTATTTCTTTTACTTCTAACTATGCCCCCATTTTTGCCAGAAAAATTCTTATTAACTAAACAAATTTCCGTGTTTAATATTTAACAAAGTACTATATTTATTTTTATTTTAATTCTGACGTCATATTTATTTTTTCTTAGTTTAATTTTTCGAATGGAAATTGCTCAATTGAAACTTATTGCCGTTAAAAAATTATTCCATATTTTATTTATTTATTTATTTTTATTTTTTTTGGCAACGATAAAGGAAATTGGTTAAATTTTATCTAAAAATTCGCTATTAATTCTGCATGAAAAAGAAGGAGATTTTGAAATATTAAGGAAAATATGAGAATAAAATTAATAAAACATAGTCTATGTTCTTTTCTGGGCTATGTTATAGTTATACACAAAGATACAAACACATTAATTCATCAGTTTTTACGTTGACTTCATTTAAATTTTCGTACACGCATTCAAATTTATAACATTATAAAAATAAGGATTATGATGAATGGTTGCTTACCAACTAATAAGAGAAAATAAAAAAATGAAATAAATACATTTGAAATAAGTAAATCTCTAAAACAAATTTGTTTATATTATTGGAACACATTTATAAAAAATCTCCAAAATTTACAGTAATAATTTAAAAAATCTGACAAATATGTAGACAAAATTTCAAAACAATACAAATAATTTAACTGGTAAATTCCAGTATCCCTTTATCATTGAATTCCATTAATGAAATGTGACATTTCCTCTCAAGAAAAAAAAAATTAAAAATCATTGGATTTTCCATAGAAAAGCATTATTCGGCAAAATAAAATATTCTATATTTTCCGAACGAATGAATCAAATCTTACAAAAAACTATACAGCTTAATCCCAGTGCCTCACTAACATACCCACTTAATTTCAAGCCAATCGGATGCTTTTTACGGAAGTTATCGCAAAACAGACAGACTGACAAACTGACAGATTGACTGACAGACTGACTAACAGACAGACACAAAAAAATTTCGTGTCTCCAAAGTAAGCCTTCACTGACGTTTCGGCAATGAATGCTTTTTTTTTGGGGGGGGGGCTTAGTAATGCAATAATTATCTGTCCTTATATGAGGCCCGTATGTATGAGAGAATTAAAATACTGTAGCATTAACTTAGCTGTTTATGACCACTTTGCATGTTTTTATAGCAATAGTAACATCTTACTCATTGTCTCCTAACAAACTTCATTTCTCTTTTTCTTTTAGTTAAAATAAATAGACTTTTCCTAAATTCCAATCAAAAAAAGATGTTCGTAATGTACATACAAACCTAAATCTTATAAGGTTATTCGCATCTTCAGTTTATAGTGTTATGAAAGTTTTAAGAATTTTAGCACTTCATGTCATCGTATTTTATTAAATGATTAATTGAGTAAATAAATCTTAAGGTCCATTTCTAAGGTTGATCCATTCAGTGATTTAGAATTTTTTTCAGAACACCATGTCCAGTCAGTAACGGATGAAAAAGAACGGCCATTATCCACCTCTCTGTCTTCCGATGTCCACTACGACTGAATCCTCAGGCTTATTCACTGACCCTCAAAATGTCCATTTCACGCTCCACAGATTTGATTGGACTTTGACTCCCACCTTCTACGCATTCTTTCTTCAATGCTGTAGTTCTTTTACCACTGCCATTTGTCTTTCCTTTTCGAGCAAGAGATTGTCTAGCTTATTTTCTTCTTTTTATTTTTCGAAATGTTACTGGAACTTTTAAAAATGTATATATAAATGTAGTATATACTTGAAAATGATTTAAATACATGTAGAAGTTATTGCTCCTGAGCAAATTATGTATTATCTAATTAACGAAAGGCAAAATGGGTGCATGAAAAGCTAGTAACACTATTAACCCTTTGCGGCGCAGAGCATTAAGTGTTGAAAATGAGGACTGACACCGGAATTCGAAAACAATTTTATTTGTTATTAAGGAAAAGTTATTTTGCAGGAATTAAAAAAAAAAAAAAAACGAATTTTTTTCACCAAAATTCCGGTATCAGTGTGGCGTTTGGGAATTAAAATTAAATGGTTTCATAGATATACCACTCAGCCGCAAGGGGTTAAACTAGTAGTAAACAATCAAAAAAGAAATTTTTTTTAATTCACAGGTTATGAAAACCTGAGAGCTAATATGCCCGCCCGATCTCAATGTAACGCAATAACTTTTGATAGAAATATCTGGTTTGCCTCAAATTTGTTTTCTGGGTTCATTCTGAGAAAGCGTTTCCCTGGTTAGTTTTGGGGGTTCTTTGGTTAAGTATAAAAGAGAGTAACGTGGGGTTAATCTTCCTTTAATTTAGATAAATCATTTTTCATGCAGAATTATTCTATTTGCATCGTATTTTATATACACGTTTATTCTGACAAGGAGCAGGTGCTTCATTGGTTAAGTATAAAGAGGATTACGGGAGACTAATCTCCCCTTTTAATTTAGACGAAAGGTTTTTCTTGGAGAATTATTGTTTTTCCATCATATTTTATATATGAAGGTTTATTCCGATAAAGAACTTCGCTGATTAGATTTGAAGTTTTATTGATTAAGTATATAGGGCGAAAAGGAGGTAGTACCCACTTCAAAAAGTTTATTATAAACCTTTTGCTTCTTTGATTTTTGACATAACGAATGAATTTTCACAAGAAGTGAAATGGATTGAACAGAGATAATCCGCATGTTTTTAAACTAGTTACACACAACACAAGATTTTGAACAAAATTTATAAATTTCTTTCTAAGAGTTTCAATCAATATATAAATTGATCAAAAATGCGATCAAGATAAAGCGACGAAATCAGATAAGTTACTGGAATTATACACTCTAAAAAATAAAAATGTAAATTTACACAAAATTTTTTTTAAATCGATGATACAAAAAAGATTTGGTTATATGTGTAAATGTGTGTGTAAATTGCCAAAATACACGCCTAATGTGTAAATTTCGAAATACACATTTCAATGCGTAATTTGATGATAACACTAAGTGTGTAAAAGTTATAATGATCACTCATGAAATACCCACATTAATGTGTAAATTGCGCAAGAATACACATATATGTGTGTGAAATATTCTTACTCATTTATCAATGTAATCTTCTGTGATTACATGTATAAATATGTATTATGCAAAAAACACACATTATTGTGTTTTTGAACTTACACAGTTCGTTGCGTAATATGTAAAATACGCATATTCGATGGAGGTTCAATAACTATTGTGTATATAGGATAATACACATTCTTGTGTATATAGAATATCTGTACTGCAATGGGTTGATGTATAATATCGAAGTCTAATGTCTTAGTTGATTTTATGCTTAGTTTCAGAACCGTAGCTGCAATATTCATATAGTTTTGTATGGAGGAGTAAAATGGGGGTGGGGTGTAGTTGAAAGCCTGATTTTTAGCTTATGGGGGCTAGATTTGTGACAGTGGATGAGATAAAAGTACTGTTGTTTGGACTCGGGATCATAGTGATGTACCCACATCTCATCCACTATCACAAGTGTAGCCTCATAAGCTCCAAATCAGCCTATCATTATCTCCTTTTAAAAACTCCCTATAAATAGGTTTTTAGAACTTTACGCCTCCCTTTAAAACTATGTTACTATAGCAGCTACGGATCTAAAATTCAGCATATAGCCATTTAAGACATTAGTTTTTGATATTCCTCATCAACCATCGTAGTACAAATATTACTTCTCTGTTAATGGGGAAGTATGGACATATTTTGAAATTTACAATTTCTTTAATTATAAAATTGATTTTTCAAATTATGTTTCTATATTGTTCAAGGACAATAGAAACTGTTTCATTTTGCATTGTATAATTCAAAATTTTTGTATTTGTGTCAAATGAAGTTGATTTTATTATTTTTGTAAAAAGTTTCCGTTCTTTTTTACTCTCCTTAATATACACATAAAAATTGCTGTTTTATTTTCTATATTTTTCCTTGCTTCTTATTTTTATATTTTCCCCTCATTTAGATATTATTCAGTATATGCAATTAAAAATTAAGATAAAGAAAAAGAAATAATTAATTAATGATAGATTTTAGACTAGTCAGATGGAATAATTACAGTTGGTAAACTTGCAATCTCCACACTTTTTATTTTCAGAGTTCAGACTCAATTTTTCATTTTTTATTTTTCAGACTCAAGATACAAAGTCAATTATACTCAAGGTACTGTGCTACATACAGTTATAAAAGTAAAATTTTAAATACTATAAAATTAGAAAAAGGTATGCAATCTTCATCTCACACACACATACACATATTATGTTTCTGCGATAACGCGGTGTAGAAGAGACGGTACCACATGTGATTTTCATATCAGTTGGCGAAGGTGAGAGTGAAGGACATGCGCCTCTGTTAAGAAATATTAGTACAGTTGGGTAATCAAAGCACTAGACAGGAAACAATGGGAAAATCTGAGGAAAGGCCTACATCCAGCAGTGAATTGAAAATGGTTGATGAGGATTATCAAGGTAATATTTTATCTACAAGTAAGCCAGCGTCAGTAAAGTGTTCGTTAGCGTCCATCTACTTAACAATTGACTACAGTCAATGCCTCTTTTTCTTAGTGTTCCATTGGGAACACAGTATAAGTAAATATTGACTTGGCACTGAACTAATTATATCAAAAACTGGATGCCTTGAATCTACACTATTAAAATCCGATTGCATGTATGTTGTATGTATGTGACGCTATCTTCTCCGGCCCCGAAAACGGAGTAAGGTCGTTTTTGTTTTGAACTAGAGCTCCCGATTATACGTTTATGCGAGTATACGTATAATACGTATTATACGAAATACGTATTTGCTATACGTATAATTCGGCACCGGCAGTTATACGTATTACACGAAACAGCATATACGGTACACCGTATACACGGATTTTACCCAAGCGGTTAAACGTATAAACGTTTGAACGTTTTTCATTCAATGTATGAAATTTGATGTTTCAATATTTTTTTGCGGATTAGAGACATTGAGAAATATTCGGTAGAGTATCCCCATCGCGATTCTTTGTTCAAAGAACTATGATGTGTTTACTTAACTACTACTTGTTATGTAGGTACTTAAAACAATCTGAATACTTCATCAGTTTAGATTTTTTTTTTCCAAAAAACTAAGTTATTTATTATAAAATGTCTTACATTAGTTGTGAGTAGAATCAAACTAATCTTTGAAAAATCTGCGACGCAGTACTTAGTCTTTTATATTTTCTTGTACCTTTAGAAAAAGAAAGTATTGGATTCGGACTTTCGACTACACGTTTTAAGGGTAAGAGAGTCCGAAAAACATGTTTTTACAAAATATCTGCCTGTCAGTTTACGAGTCTGTATGTGACATGGATTTTGTGGGTTCTTTATCTCAAGACCTAATACACAGAATTAAGTAACATATATGGGGGAGACTGGGACACATGTGAAAATGGGGCATATGATAACATTGCCATTTTCCACTAGTTATTATATGTTGTTTTCTTTCAAAAATTACCAAAGATGGGAGCACCTATAGACATATGGAAAAAAATTTTGAAACTCTTCAACATTTTGTTTGTCCCCAGGAGCCAAAATACTGCTTACTGTACTCAAAAGTAAAATCTCTAGCTTGATAAAAGAATAATTTTATTTATTTATTCTTTTTTTCTTCTTTATTTAACATATACTATGGATACTAATAAATATTTATGATATTTTTTATTTTTAAAATTGAGAAATGCTAATGATTTGTTATTTTAACTCTTGTGGGAATGTGGGACACTTATGAAGAGTCTAGTTGGGGCAGATCTGAATACGTCATTAAATTGCCCAATAATCTTATTGGGCGATTCGATTCTTTTTAGTTAACTTCGTGAAAATAATGCCAGCTCCATTATCTGTATTTTTATAGAAATAGAAGACATTTCTATCATATAAAGTTGATTTTGTGTAATCGAAACTTCTACAAACGCAACTGTCAGCAAATACATAAAAAGCAGTAAGATCTTTACGTTCAATAGTAATTTAAATAAATTTCATGTTTTCTAAATTGCAATAAATACTATACACTATTTTGTTTAACAGTTTTCAATGCTATTTTTTATGCATCATTAATGCAAAAAATATTACGTTTAACAACTTTGCAAATTTTTCTGTTTCATTTGTTGCAAACTTATAGTATTAGTTTACTTCCATTTCTAAAACAGCTATTTTATTTGGTGTTTTGAAAATAGATATATATATTAAGAAAATAAAATTTTTAAACTTACAACTACCGTGAAATCTCTATTACTGACTCGCCCCTTTCTTTTAAAAGCAAAAAAAATCAAATTTGGAGGAAGCTTATAAATGTAAAACAATTTTTTATCCTTAATTTACAGGCAAATAAGGCAAATATAGGAATGAGAATCTTTCGTCTTTTGGTAGTTTTCCTATAATTTTTTTTTAAATGCCCCCTTCCAAAAATCTCCCTCAAACAAAAAGCCCTAAGCAAAATTTAAATTCTTTAATTATTTTCTCAACTTTACTTCATTTTTTTTTGTCATATTGCAACAATATTTTATCAATTATCTAAGCCCTCCCCCCCCCCAAATCTACTTATTTTTATTTTATAATATTTTGCTTAAACATATCACTCAGAAACTAAATAAATATACATATATTTTTCTTTAGCGTGAATTTAATAGATAGTACAACTAAAGATTAAGGTAACATATGAAAAAGATAATAAAATTTTTTTTTTCCATGTGTTCACATGTTTCCCTTATGTGTTTACAACTGCTCTTTCGTTGGGGCACATATGAACTTTTTTTTTAATTCAATAAACTATTAAGAAAAGTAAGAAAAACTGTAAAGTTAATAAAAAAAAAATACCATGCGTAAAAAAAAAGTTCTGTTTACTATATAGAGTATTTTTGCTTATAGAAATTAACCCAGTTATGACAAAAAGCTATGTTTATGTGAATTGTTCACATGCATCCCAGTCTCTTCTATATATTCAGGTAGTCCCTGGTAGAAATTGTTGCTGACTAGTTTTGTATGTAAATCGTTCAAGAGGTAGCTCTACTTTGCTGTATTTTATTTACGATTTCTGCAATAGTTCCATCTCTACAATTAATGCACGGATTTTCATCAAATTACAGATTCAGTTAATGCTTGATATAAAGTGATTCTATATATGTTTTAGTAAGAATGTCAAGATTAAAAAAAATGAAATTTCATTATACATTAACAGAGTTGGAAAATATTAGCTCCATGGAAAGAATAGCATTTACGCTCGGGTGCAATTTTGAGTGTAAAACAATAAGTGAATAAAGAATTTTTAAATAATTAAAAAGAAAAACTAAATTTAACAAGAATTCACAATAAATCTGAAATATTTATACTCTCATTCTTTCCTCAAAAAGTGTTTAATTTTGCTGGTTACTTACAATGGATACAATTTGTATACATTACCTACACAAAATGTAAAAAAACGGGGTATCTGAGCTCATTACCATGAGATGAATAAAAAAAATCTAAATAAATTCAAAGTACAATGCTGCAAAATACTTTTGCAATTCACGGTAATAACTCACTATTTTGAAAATAGAGATTTCACTGTTAGCGAAACGAGATTGGCCAATCAGGAGTCTGATATTTTGTAAAATTTTTGCAAACTGTTTTAAAATATATACGCTTTTCATTGCTTGATCTTGCATACAGGGTGTTTCGCTACCAGACAGACAAACTTTGAGAAATGATAATTGACACGAAGACAAACATTGTTAAACAGGAAACCATGGGGTGCAAACGTCTTCTGTAGGAGCTAGGGACCATTAAAATTTAAGATCCAAAATTTCAAACGATGATAAAAAACGGAAAAAAGGGTCGATTCGTTTGCGGTTTTCACTAAAATTATTCTTTATATCACGATTTTTTTAGAAAAAATTTTTAAAGGTTACGTTCAAAAATTATCGATAGAGGGCGCTTTAGACTTTAGAGTAACGCACAACTACTTTTTACCGTTATTTTGTGCATGGGGTTGAAATTATTCTAAAGTTTAGATTTTAACTTAAATTTTAAACCCAAAATCGGAAACATTGGGATCGGGTAACTAGCGAAAATTGAACTGTGAACAGAGGGGTAGATTTTAAACGCTCATAAATATTGGACAAACAAATTGATTTTGTTGCCGTTTGCGTGCAAGTCATTCCCTTGGTAATTACTTTATTCAAAATGACTTACAGCTTTAGTGTCCTCAATTTTTGATAGAGGGCGCTTTCGACACTACTCTGACATTTCAATGGCATTACTTCTGGTTGTTTTACTACCCCACCAACATACTTCCGGGAGGTGTTAGGGATACAAAGACGACTCGGAATCACATAGGAATGTAACGTTGGAAATGCCTTTTTCCAAGTTACGGTTAACGAAAGCAGAGAAAAAGGAACAGAAACAGCAGAGAAAGAGCGACACGTTAATGTGACAGAAAACAGTTTATTTAAAGGTTTTACTAGAAAAAGTGTTCGAAATTACAACCAGTCCGGCAAGTTTAACAGCGACGGTAAATGGCGCTGCGGTTTCCTTGCGGTAGATGGCGCTAAACGGTAATGCGCTTGAGCAGCGATCACTGTGAAGTGATCATTCGCGAACTGGTTCTAAAGGTAGCAGAATGAAGTATTTGAACGATGAACAGCACGATAGGGCTCCTCCACATTTTACCAATGACGTTTGCCGACACTTCAAAGTAACACATGGACAGTGGTGGATAGGTCGTGGTGGCCGGTTCATTGGCCTGCCAGATCGCCGGACCTATCATGTATGGACGTCTTCTGCTGGGGTCAAATGAAAAATTGGGTGTACGTAATTCCCGTACCATCAGTTGAAGACCTCGTTGCTGGTATTTCTGTATCTGCCAGAAAACTATCAGAGATGTCAAGAATCTTTCAATGCATGAGGAATTCCACACGACGCCGCTGTTAAGCATGCCGGACTACTTCTGGTCGTATTTCGAACACCTTTTGTAGTAAACATTTAAATAAACTGTTTTCTGTCACATTGGCGTGTTGCTCTATCTTTGCTGTTTCTGTTTTCTTTTCTCTGCTTCCTTTAACCGTTACTCGCAAAAAATGCATTTCCAACGTTACATTCCTATTGATTCAGAGTCGTCTTTGCATCGCTAACACTTCCTGGAAGTATGTTGGTCTGGTAGTAAAACACCCAGGAGTAATGCCATTGAAATATCAGATATGTGTGGGAAGCGCCCTCTATCAAAAAATGAGGAAACCAAAGCTGTACGTCATTTTGAATAAAATAATTACCAAGGGAATGACTTACACGCAAACCGCAACGAAATCGACTTGTTTGTCTAATATTTATGAGCGTTTAAAATCTCCCCCTCTGTTCACAGTTCAATTTTCGCTAGTTACCTGATCCCAATGTTTCCGATTTTGGGCTTAAAATTTAAGTTAAAGTTTAAACTTTAGAATAATTTCAACCCCATGCACAAAATAACTGTAAAAAGTAGTTGTTCGTTACTCTAAAGTCTAAAGCGCCCTTTATCGATAATTTTTGAACGTAACCTTTAAAATTTTTTTCTAAAAAAAATCGTGATATAAAGAATGATTTCAGTGAAAACCGCAAACGAATCGACCATTTTTCCGTTTTTTATCATCGTTTGAAATTTTGGACCTTAAACTTTAATGGCCTCTAGCTCTTACAGAAGACGTTTGCGCCCCATGGTTTCCTATTTAATAGTGTTTGTCTTCATTTCCGCTATCATCCCTCAAAGTTTGTCGGTCTGGTAGCAAAACACCCTGTGTATAAGACATACTATACGGATTCCTGTCGTAACGCCACCGATTTCCAAATTATTCCTCATTCAGTGACATAAGACTGGCGAAGTCCAATATTTAAATTAGATACGATACGTGGAATATACGTATACATTAAATATACGTATTCTAAAATATACGTTTAACTGATACGCCTTATACGTATCCGGATACGTTTAAACGTATATTTTAAGGTATCCGTATAGCAGAAAAACGTATTATACGGATATGCGTATAACGTTTAAACGTATAGCTGCTATACGTATCCTATCGCGAGCACTATTTTGAACTGAAAAATAAAAATCCCGGGATCTCGAGTTGCTCATTCGTCTATCTGTCCGTCCGTCTGTCCGCATATAACAAATTAAAAAACTACCCAACCGAATCGTTTGAAACTTAAAATATAAAATTATTAGATAACTTTGCCGCGTCATTTGAAATTTTATGAAAATCGGATGCATACTTCAATTACAGATACAATCAAAAGGATTCAGACACATTACGGTCAATGGGGAAAAAAGTTTCAAGTACATTTTAATGATCTTACACTCTTTCGAACATAATAAAGTTGATATGTATCTATGAAGTATATACTATAATATACATTCTGTATAATCTGTGGTGCAAAAATTATTTCTTATTGATTTACAGGTCCACAAAAAAATTTTCCATTGCATAATTATATATTGAGAAATTGTTTGGTACGCATTTTAATAATATTACACTATTTAATATTTTATGAAATTGATATACCTTGCACAGGATTACACCAAGTTATAGTCATCGTTCAGTCTGTCCGTCCGTCCGTTTGTCTGTCCACATATAATAGAGCAAAAACTACTCAATTAAATCATTTGAGATTTAAAATATATAATTGTTGCATAATTTTGTCGAGTCAATTAAAAATTTATGAAAATCGGATGTATAGTTTAGTAACAGGGACAATCAAAAGTATTCCATCACATTACGATCAATAGGAAAAAATAGTTTCAAGTACATTTTAATATTGTTACACTCCTTCAAATATAATAGAATTGACGTAGATACTAATATAATATAATATAATATAATATAATATAATATAATTCAAATATAATAGAATTGTCGTAGATAATCTATGACGTAAATACTAAAATATACATTCTGTACAATTTATGATACAAAGAATATTTATTATTATTTTACAGGGCTACTCAAAAGTATAACACTGCACATTGTCGTATACGAGGAAATATCGTTTGGGGCGTGTTTTAATTATATTAAACTTTTTTTTTTAAATTTGTGTCTAAACATTGGCTAACTATTTGTAGAAGATAGGAAAAAGTCAGTTGAGTGTTTGGTTGGAACATGATAGATAAGCGATTAAGAATAAACATTTCATATCTTGCCGATTTTTTGGTATTTTCACTCAAAAAAACTTTTAGTTTTTATTTAAACATGGTTTTAGAGCATTCAAGAATTTGAAAGAATTGATTGAATCAGTGTTGAATACAGGGGGTGGCCCTGGTACTCCTGGTACCCTGGTGGTGGTACTGGAGGAATGTCTCCGGGAGGGACATTCCTCCCCGCAGCAATGAAATGTCCCCCCGGAAAGTTTGAGATTTTGGGTTTTCAACTGTCGAAAAGTGTAATTTCCCCTCCCTCCCCCCGGAAACTCTATCATGTCCCCCCAGGAGCTATAGAATCCCTCCCGGAGAAAAGTGTCTGAATTCAACACTGTATTGAATACTTAAAAAAAATTAATTTCCATGAATGCGATGACGAAATTAAATAATTACAAGAAATCTATTGAAGAGTGTTTTTGACATCATGTTAAAAGCGAGTTGATTCTCTTCTGAATTTAAAATATTTCAGGGGACATTTGAGTTTTATTTCTGCTTTAAAAAAATATTACTTTAAAAGTCATCACCAAATTTACTGATGTATTTTGTGTTCTTCAAGTTTTCTTTAGATAAAACCGACCAGAGTAACGGGCGAAGGCCGCTAGTACGAAATAAATGTCGAAAATATGTGAACTGTCTAAATTGAATATTATACAAACTTAAAAAAATTAATTAACTACTAAAGAGACCACAGAAGCAAATGTGTTAATTTTAAGTTGTGAGATTTTTTTTTCATATTTTAAGTCACACATGAACAAGTGGCATATATGCAAATTAGTTTCAAATGAAAATATATTGAATATCTCTTGAAGAGAAATTAAATGATTTTTTTATACACATAGAAATAAATTACTGCTTTTCAAATCATTTTTAAAAGTAAAATAAAACACGAAATAAAAAACTGTGACTATGACGCCAAAGAAAGAAATTTTTGATTAAAATCTAAAGAAATCACCAAGTCTTTAATTAAAAAGCATTAAAACCGTTTGCTTTTGTTATTCCCCAAAACTTAATTCGGTTATCTAGACTAAAAAAAAAAAAAAAAAAAAAAAAAAAATCTCGAAGATTACCAAAAAAGGTGGGGAAAAATAAATCTATATAAAAAGAAAGAACCTATAAGCTCTCTCCAATGTCAGAGTGATTTTTTAGCTTTCTAACCGAAATAATCGAATTCAGTCGTTTTAAAAACATGGAAAGAAAAACCACAAGACATCGATAAAGAAGTGAATCTCTAAACATGAAGCGTAAAAAGAAAGCTTCGTTTTGCACCTGCGACCAAACACCGCAGCGAGAAGTCTTCTGGGAGTTTACTGTTTGGACAAACGCTGAAATCTGCATATCTATTGCCAAAGAAAACAAGCCAGGGCGCCATATTCACAAGAATGGAGCTAGGAGCATTACAGAACAGTCACGAGTGCAGGGGAAAAGATTAGAAAAATAAATTAATTAGAATATGTTGAAATAAAATGTTCAATGGTGCACAGTAAAGATACAAACAATGTAACGTAACCTCGACTTAGCGACTTTTCTAAAACCGAATTTATAATATTGATTTAAGCAAATAAATATACAGATGCAGAGTGAATCTGATCTGATGGTTAGAACTATAAGATTTGATGCATGTCAAGATAAACAAATTTTGTATGAGTCCGAACTCGCAATCCATTTAATTAAACAAAATTACAGGGTGCTCATATCAATCCAAAACATCATTTGTGGTCAAAACCAGTGTTGCCAGACGGGCTACTTTTTTTAAATTCAGATTCTTGATTGGCACCACTTTTTACATATGATGAAATGTGCCGTATTCATTGACATGATAATTAACGCGAAAACAAAAGGTAATTTACCGTTTCAAAAAAAATGGTGCCAATCGAGAAATCTGAATTTAAAAAAAGTATCCCACTGGCAACACTGGTCAAAACTGAAGATACTGCAGCAAAATCTTCAAAAGAATAACTTTGCTTTCAGTTAAATGCAACGACAAGGGAAATACAAGTATTGCTTTGCAATTTGCTCAGTGACACAGACGCTGTCAGCTATCTACACTGATAAACAATTAAGTATTCAAAAATGAATGAATCAATGTACTCATATCGAACAGAGTATATGTGGATCAAAAATTAACCTATATTCTTTCTCAATTTTGATACTTCACATGTTATCCACACAAAACAAAACGATAATTTTATACCTTGTATGGGTTTATTTCCCTTTTGGCGGCATAAAATATGTTTATTAATGTAAATATTGAAATATATACAGCATTTTAAAATATCTTGCAAATAATGCTTAAATCATAAAAATATTCGATTTAGGCACTTTCCAAATAAATTTTCTATTTTTCTGAATAAATAATCAATTAAAGGTTTCTTGCTAATAATGTTGATGGGAAAATAAAGGTCAATATATTTTTTATTTTGATATGTAGTTTCAAAAAGGCAATACATAACGATTCCTATTTGGACACAACCACGGAATGAAAAATGAGTACACGTGTTTTTCAATTTTGAGTACATTTGAATAGAAGCTATTTCGAATGTGTCACATATTTAAAACTGAATATTCAATTATGAGTACCAATTTTTTTTTCAGTGTATATCACGACGAAGCTACGAATTTTAGTCAACTACGAATTTTGAAGCATCTAACACAGTGTTATTTGCATGTAGACAGTAGTTTTCTTTAATTTTATAGCAAAAGTGAGAGCAAAATTGCCGTGTTGAATATTTTATTATAATAGGTTCAGGGAAGAAAAAAGACAAATAGATAATTAAAATATCATAAAAGTTAATGGTAAAAATATAAAGAAATCATCAGCTTCTTAATTAAGAATCATAAAAACAATTTCATTTTTTTATTCTACAAATTTAAATAGCATTATTCAGGCTTAACAATAATTCTTGAGGATTAAAATAAAGAACTAGGTGTAAAAAATTCTTTTAGCTTTCTAACCTAAATAATCGAATTCGGTCGCTTTAACCTCTTCAGTCCTGATGGCGGCACTAAAGAACTGTCTTTAAATGAATTTAAAGACTTCTAGAACTGTTAAAATTACTTCGTCATTTTTAATAAATGCGTGCATATCATAAATCATTGATTTATAGGCAGATACATCTCTGGAGATGTTTTTATAGTAATTTTAAACAGATTTTTGTGGTCCCTTGTAATATTTGTCTCAGGACTGAGAAGATTATACACAGAAAGAAAAATCACAAAACATGGACAAAAACAGATTTCTAAGTAAGATGCATTAAAAAAAATTTCGTTTTTAAGTGCGCTCGTAATTATGTAAATACGTAGCACCTATAGTTGTCGTTCAGTCCGTCTGAATACAACAACTCAAAAACAACCTAACCGAATCGTTTGAAACTTAAAATATATAATTATTAGATAATTTTGTCGAGTCATTTCAAATTTTATGAAAATCGGATGCATAATTCAATTACAGGGACAATCAAAAGTATTCCGATACATTACAGTCAATGGGGAAAAAAGTTTCAAGCGCATTTGAATGGTCTTACATTCTTTCAAACAAAATAAAATTAATAGGCATCTATGAAGTATATACTAAAATATACATTTTGTACAATCTGTGGTGCAAAAAATAATTGTTATTGATTTAGAGAGCCACACAAAAGTATTTTATTACATAATTATATACTGAGACATTTTTGGTGCGCGTTTTAATTGTATTTATTAAACTATTTAACATTGTGTGAAACTGATATACTTTGCTGAGGATTACTAAAAGTTATTTCCTGTATAATAGAAAGCAGATAGTATTTATAAAAACAAACAACCATTTTTGACCTACTATACTGTATCTGAAATACTGTATACTATCGCGCCGAGATCTGAATATTTTTAGGTGCAGTCGTAATTATGTACGTAGCATCTATAGATTCGCTCAATCCGTCCCTCTGTCTGTCCGCATATAACAGAGCAAAAATTATCTAACCAAATCGTTTGAAATTTAAAATATCTAATTTTTACATAATTTTGTCGAGTAAATTCAAATTTTATGAAAATCGGATGTATAGATTAATTATAGGGACAATCAAAAGTATTCCATCACATTGCGGTCAATAGGAAAAAATAGTTTAAAGTACATTTTAATGGTGTTATACTCTTTCGAATATAATAGAATTGACATGAATCTATGAAGTAGATACTAAAATATAAATTCTGTACAATCTATGATACAAAGATTATTTATTATTAAGTTACAGGATTACTCAAAAGTATTCCACTGCATTATGGTTTACGGGGAAATATTGTTTGGAGCGTGTTTTAATTGTATTAAATTATTTTATATTTTATTAAATTAATAAATGTTGCTGAGGTTTAATACAAGTTACTTCCTGTATAATAGAAAGCAGATAGTATTTACAAAAACACACAAAAGATTTCGACCATTATACTGTATCCGAAGTACTGTATACTATAACAGCAAGATCTGAATATTTTTAAATTTCGTTGAAGTACGAACGCACCCCATTTACTACGCTTCACGTGCAATTTCCAACTTGTTGTACTTGTGATCAAATATCACATCGAAATAGCTATGTTAGTAGCTTAATGTTTGAACACCGCTACTTTTGAAATATGCATATCTATTGAACGAAAACAAAACAAAGAAAACAAACCAGGGCGCCGTATTATGGAACTTCTGGAACTGGAAACACTAGAGAACAATAAGAAGTGCTGGAGTGAGATTAGAAATATAATTTAATTATATTTGTAATCTCATGTAATTATATTAATAACATGGCTAAAACTGATCGGGTGTGCCATTCCCTAAATTTTCTTCCACCTCAAAACAATTTAATACTTCAAAATTCACTATCACATTTGCATTATTTTTATAAACGAATTTTTTTAATGCTATCCAAGCCTCAATCTTATGATAACAAATCTAAACATAAATTTTTGTTGAAAAATATTAATACGTAAATTGTTCGGAATTTCAGAATTCATCAATTAATGAGTCTTGTGCAATTCTCCTTGAATATACAGCATTTATTTTAGAGTAAACTCGGCAATGTTTTATGAATATAACTGGAAAAATTTTAACTGTGTACAAGCTTTGAAATGGTCTGGTTATCGTGTGACATTGCACTAAAAAGAGTTAAATCGTTGCCTGAAATGTTTGCTATTTTATTTTAAGGGGACACACTACCTTTGATGTCATCTCTTCAATTTTGAATAATACTGTAATAATATGTGGATGCACAATACTTAATACTAAAAATTTAATGAAATTAAAAAGTATATTTTTAGAAAGCCTTGTAGAATACCCTATTTTACTAACATTTATTTTTTTTTTATTTAACTTTTTAAAAATACCTACTACATTTATAAATATGAATATTTTTACTTCCATTTTTTTTCCACATTCATTAGAGTATACTTTATAAAAGTGCGCACGAATTTTTGGATGTATGGGATTTTACATTTAATATAAATTTTGTTTTCTCGTGTATTTTAAAAAATGAAAGAAATCCAACAAACTCTCAATTTAATTTTTAAAAAAAGTATAAACTTGAATATTAAATAAATGCCCAAAAAATATTAAATATACCATGGAGAACAAATTAAAAAAAAATTCTAACCTCTATCTAAATTAGCAAAAAAGCTTATCTAAATTAGCAAAACAGGAAAACACAATGGTAAACCTACGAGTCAAAATCAGTTTTTCAGGTGATTTCCACCAAGATATGACTTGGCAGGCCGATTGTGTTTTAATATACGAATCAAGTTTTAACTAATTGTGGAATTTCAGCCGTGAACTCAATGAGGTGCGCTATTATCTGTGCTGCTCCTCCATATTTAACTGAGCATAATGCTGCTGAATTCTTTTGAATGTTCCTATAAATGGACTATCTACGTTACACACTTCATATTCAATACCAAACATGTCGTGGTAAACGTCATTAACATACCTCAATTGTACGAAAATTTGAGTATATTTATGCGAGTTAGATCGTAGACAGAGAGATGTCCAGACAAACCATAAGCATAAAATATAAGCATTTTTCAAATATGTTGAAAAGTGTTAAAAAAATGTGCAGGCAAAGGCAAATAATTCCAATGATTACTATGTAAAAATTTCTCCACATTATTATTATTATTATTATTATTATGAATTTACTGCTAAAATCTGCCTGAAAAGGTGAAAAAAAGGCAGAAAAGGCAAATCATTTTAAAGATTACTGTGCAAAAATCTATCATGGGTCCACATTATTATTATTATTCGGAATTTAATGCTAAAATCTGCCTGAAAAGTGTTAAAAAATGTGCAGACAAATGCAAATAATTTCAAAGATTACTGCTCAAAAATCTCGCACCAGTCCACATTATTATTAATGTTATTAATATGAATTTACTTTTCAAAAGAAATATATGTATATATTATATTTAAAGTATCTGAGGAGCAGTTTCTAAAAACAAAAATTGCATAATATTAAATAAATATAAATACACACATTTTTAGTTCAGTTGTAAAACAGAATGATAAAGAAATATAAAATTCTAGCAATATTTTCATAACCTTTTAAAAAATTGATCTGTGTGTGTGTGATTTGGGAGGAGAGGGAGTTGCTATTTTTTCGCAGAATTGCATGCTTACGCAAGACATCATACACTCAATTTAACTAAATATATTTCAATTGCCTTTGTTACTGCACTCATTTTGAAAATTATGAAAATCTTCAGATTTCGTCGATTATCTCCAGAACTATTGGACGTGGACACATCATAATGAAGTTAGTTATGTACATAGGTTGATATAATGTAAAAGAAAGAAAAAAAACATTCAACAGGTATAAAATACACGCATGATCGTGTTTAAGACTCATCAGTGTCATAAGGTATAAAACAGACCATACAATATTGAACCAAAAATGGTTTAATAGGGGTATGGTCCCCTCTACAGTTTTATAGCTTTCATAACGTGAATCCATGTGACAGTTAGTCCCAAACCTTCAGCAATGCTGTGTTTGGGCTCTATATAGTTCTGGGAGGTAGAAAGTAAATTACAATTGTCCTTACCAGAGCATCCCGGAGCTGTTCTACAGGATTTAGGCCTAGAAATCTAGGTGGCCAATCCATCAAGTGTATACCCTCATTTTTCTGAAATTCGGCAACCTGATAAGCTCTATCTGGTTGCACATTGTAACCTATTAAAATGAAATCAGTATCAACTGCGTCTTAGAAAGGGAGATCATAGGGTACCAGGATATCATCCTTACATTTCAAACCAGTCATACATCCTTTGCCAAATGCAAGAAAGGATGTGCATCCATCCAACATGATGCTTCCTCAGACCATCAAACCTTCACTGTCATATTCATCTCTTTCTCTGGCGTTGAAAGGCAAGTAGGAATCGCTAATTCTCTATAGATGAAATTACGTCGAGAATTATTGTTTAGGCTGAACTGAAATGCATCAGTAAAAAGAACGGCCCCCCACTGATCCCTGGTCCCAAGCCGATGATGTCTGCATCATGCTAAACAAGTTCTCCTGTATGCAGAAGTGACCGGGACGCAAACAGAGAGATTCAAGCTACACACAGACGCTTGTTTTTTATCCGTCTACAGTTTTCCAGGAAATCTTTTGTTCTGGACCCATCTGCGTACTGTAAAAAAAGGACGATTTTACGGAAGTATTACTGTTTTTTAACGAAACAATTTCCGTTAATTCTGGGAAAAACTCCAAAAAACTGAATATTTTCGGTAAATTTTTCCGTTAAAAAACGGTAAATTGTACTGGCGTCCAGATTACCAGTAATACTTCCGTAAAATCGTCCTTTTTTTTACAGTGCGGTTTATTCACAAAAGGTTGAGGAGGAATCTGCAATGGGCCAGTAGACAAGGATCTCAACCCTACTTGACGGGAAGGTTTTTCTTTTACAGGACATCAGCCCTTTTCCTTTTAAAATTATTAAAGAAAACACTGTATGGTCACGAGAAAAGAGGCTGATACTGATAAAAGTTAAAGGTTGATTTAAGCATACAGCACTCTAACAGCAGCCCTTGAAGTTGACTTCCTGCGGCCTCATAAAGACCACTAGAGAGATTTAAGAAGCTGATGCACTCCTGTTATCTCACGTTGTAATTGACAAATAGCAATCTTCTTTGGTCGCCTTGGCTCTCGAATAGAGCTGTTGCAAACAGCACATATTCGTTTCTAATTAACGGGTATTCTCCAAGGTACGAAATACGGAATAGTTACTTAGAAATACGACTCTTTAGCCGTATGCATCAATACGCAGCCGATTGTGTTCGAACTCAAACTATTCGGCGTGAGTTGTTTCCGTATCAGCGTATGCGTATCATTCTGCTTGTATCAGTTATTCTCAAATCTAAAATGATTTGGATTTCTTATGGCAGGGTTAGTGTGGATCCTAGAATTTCACGACCACGAAATCTTTTTGTTCCAGTATTTTCTCATAGAAAATCTTTACTTAAAACTAGACAAAAATTCGCGCTTTTGAACTAGAGTTATTCTTTTAATTTAAAAAAAATGCTGATATTTCACCTGGAAAATATCCGTACGTACCATGTATAAGCTTTTTGATTCATTTATTGCTTTTATTATGGAAAGAAAAATAAGTAAACTGTAGGCATATTTTTCTGAAGCATCAAAGGATAAAGCAAACAAGATCTTGAAAAAAACAAATGTGCAAGCAAAACTGAGGATCTGCGGATGCTTATGATTTCGCACCGCTCATCCATAAAGCCAAATGTAAAAGTCTCCAAGAGATAAGGTTAGTTTCAGAGTTCGCTCCATGGAAACAAAATTAGCTTTCTTGGACTTTCTAAAGTTTTTGAACTTCCATGATATTTGCGTTTAAGGAAGAATTCGTATCAATTTAACGTAAAACTTGTAGTGTTGTAGATTGTTGTGTTTGCGTTGTAGAATGGAATTTAAATGAGTTCAAGCAGAAAAAGTTGTATAAATCATCCAGATAAGTTTTGCTACATATGCGGAGAATAAAAGCTGAAAGAACACAGAAAATATGTTACTGACTTTGTAAAGAGAGCTTATCTTGGATACTTTGGGGTTAGACTTGGTGATCAGGATAAAATCTGAGCTGATGGAAAAGAATAAGTCTCAAATTCGTCTTACCAATGGTTTGGAGAGAACTCCAAAACCATTTCTATGACTGTTATTTCTACCTAGCACTGGAATACTATTTGAATTAATTGAAACAATTGTAATAAGAAAACTTATCCTGATTTAGTGTCTTAAAGACCCCCCCATTTCCTCACTCTGAGGAACTACCAATCCCAATATTTCATCAGCTACCAAAGCTTAGTGAGGATGAATATTGTCCTTCTGATCAACTTTTAGATAGCTGTGAAGGTAACAATGATTATGAGGACGTCATCAATGCCTAAATTTTTCAACCAGGTTGATTTAAATGATTTCAAAAGAGATTTCAATGTTTTAAAAGAAGCTTCTGAATTACTGGTTAGTTTCAAGATTAAAAGACAAAAAATTATTAGAACAAAGAGCCAAACTTACATTTTATCACACAAGACAAAATTGCCTATTTCACTTCTTCTCTTAAAAAAACAATCTTGTATTTTGTCATGAATTTAGAGGACTATTAGAAAAACTGGTTCTTCCTAAATATTTTCCAGATGATTGCTCTTGGACAGCAAAGAAGTTACACAAAATACTATTGTTTTTATATTTTTGGGATAGCAGGGATAAAACACACCACTAGATTAACTAGATTAGAAAAGAGAGGCCTAAGAAAGAAAACATGGATGTTGGAGAAAGGAATGCCATTAATAACACTTTAGTTGGGCAAAAGAAAATCATACTTTCTGCACTGCATATCAAGCTCTGTCCTATGAAGCAGTTTGTGTAAATTTTCCATAAGAACGGGTCATGATTTTCATATATAAGGTAAAAACACCCGTATTGTGTTATGAAGATATTAAAGCAGGAATATTTAACGGACAACAAATAATACAACTGATTAAGAATCCTGCTTTCGTAAATTCAACAAATGAGGTTGAATAAAAAGTCTGGACGTCTTTTGTGGCAGTTCACAAAAACATTCTGGGCAAATGCAAAGGAGAAATCTATGTAGAACTGGTAAATGAAAATCATAATAGTCTTAAATCTTTTGGGTGTACTAGAAGCATTAAAGTGCACTATTTACATTGCGACTTAGAACATTTTCTTGAAAATAAAGAAGGCACAAGTGATAAACAGCCCGAAAGATTTCACCTCAATACTAAGACTATGGAGGACCGCTACCAAAAAGATGAGATATGCAAAGGGTTTCAGATTACAGTTTGAGTTTAAAAAGACACTTTTCTAAAATATATTCGAGAATGTCTCGGTAAGGAAGCTTCCGAAGCATTCAATGAGTATCAGTTTCATCAGTAACGTTTTTCTCTATTTTTGTGAGTAAAAATATTTCTATAATATAATTAAAAAATTATTATTTGAATATGTGTATATCATAATAATAAAAACTAACATTTGTGTATTATAAAAAATAAAAATACTGTATTTATTTTATTTTTACACACATTTTTTAAGACATGGATTTACCTTAAAATAATGAAACATATATTTCACAAAAACTTGTTTATCTTAAAAAACTGAGCTGATAGAGAAAAACTAATGCCATATTTGAATTCAGGACATCAAATTCATATAAAAGCAGCTAAAAATACCCCGGCACCAAAACAGCTGTTGACCAGTGTTATAAAAAACGGAAAAAATGGTCGATTGATTTGCGGTTTTCACTAAAATTATTCTAAATGATTTTATTGAATGATTTTATTGAAAATGAATTATAAAGATAAATTTCGAAAAATGCCGATAGAGGGCGCTTTAAACTTTGGAGTAACGAACAACTACTTTTTACGTTATTTTTTGCATCTTATTAAATGTTTTCGTAAACTTATACTTAAACTTAAATTTTGAGCTCAAAATCTAAATAGTTGGGAGTGGTTAAGTAACACAAACTGAGCTGTGTTCAGAGGGTTCAAATTTCAAATGACAATAAAAAAACGGAAAAATTGGTCGATTCGTTTGCGGTTTAAAATAAAACTATTCTTTAAGTCAGTATCTTCTTGTAAATGAATTTTAAAGATAATTAAAAAAAATTCTGTTAGAGGGTGCCTTAAACTTCAGAGTAACCAACAACAAATTTTAAACGTTATTTTTTGTATCTAATTAAATGCTTTCCAAAACTTGTTAAATGTTTTCGAAATCTTAGATTTAAACTTAAATTTTGAACTCAAATTCTGAATCATTGGGAGGGGTTAAGAAGCGCAAACTGAAGTGTGTTCAGGAGTTGAAATTACCCCCCCCCCTCCCTTTCGAACACAGTTCACTTTTGTGCTACTTAAACATTTGCAACGACTCAGAATTTGATCTTAAAATTTAAATCTAAGCATTTGAAAGCATTTAATGAGATTTAAAAAAAATAACTGTTAAAAATAATTGTACGCTACTCCAATGTCTAAGGCGCACTCTATCGGCATTTTGTGAAATTTATCTTTAAAATTTACTTTCAAGAAACCACTGATTTAAAGAGTAGTTTTAGCAAAAACCGCAAACGAATCAACTAATTTTTTTTTTTTTTTTTTTTTTTTTTTTTTTTTTTTTTTTTTTTAATAGTTTTCAGCTTCGTTTGAAATTTAAACCCTATGAACACAGTTCAGTTTGCGCTACTTAACCACTCCCAACTATTCAGATTTTGAGCTCAAAATTTAAGTCTAAATCTAAGCCTACGAAACCATTTAATGAGATGCAGAAAATAACGGCAAAAATAGTATTAGGATGGATTATTTCTTTAATCAAAAGTCTAAAGCGCCCTCTATCGGCATTTTTCGAAATTTATCTTTATAATTCATTTTCAATAAAATACCGACATAAAGAATAGTTTTAGTGAAAACCGCAAATCAATCGACCAATTTTTCCTTTTTTTATAATCATTTGAAATTTAAACCTTCTGAACACAGTTAAGTTTGTGCTACTTAACCGCTTCCAACTATTCAGATTGTGAGCTCAAAATTTAAGTTTAAGTCTAAGCTTACGAAACCATTTAATGAGATGCAAAAAATCACAGCAAAAAATAGTTTTTCATTACTTCAAAGTCTAAAGCGCCCTCTATCAGCATTTTTCGAAATTTATCTTTATAATTTATTTTCAAGAAAATACCAACATAAAGAATAATTTTAGTGAAAACCGCAAATCAATCGACCAATTTTTCCGTTTTTTATGTGTATTTGAAATTTTGGACCCCAAACTTTAATGGCGGCTATCTCCTTTGGAAAACATTTGGGACCCTTGGTTTCCTATTTACTATTACTCGTCTTGTTGTGTTCTATCACCCCCTAACGTATATACCATTTGTTTAGGGACACCCTGTATATATTGGTAAAACATTGTCTATCATATGCAATGGCAAATCCAGTCCTCAATTTAGAGGGGCGTCATGGTCACTTTTCTTTGGGGGGAGGGGGGGTCACATCACTTCATAATCAATTATTATATTGAAAGTTATTCTTAAATTAAAAGTGACAATTTTTCTGATACTTTCGCTAATTCATTTTCAAACATAAATGCAAAAATTTGCATTAGTATTTCTAGTAATATATTATTTACACAGATTTCATTCACATATGCAGAAATTGATATATTTCTCATTTTCTTATAAATGCATAAACAGATTTAGAAATCTTATTATTTTACGATAATTTTTAGGACTTGACAGCCTCAAAAATGTCGTCATAAGGGATTAATTAGCAGAGTGCGTACGAAAATTTAGTTTAAAATTCCGAATTTCATAAAAAAATTTTCATTTTTTTTTAATCTATTTTTATTTAAAAATGGAAAACAGTTTTTAATCCTACATACAGTGGTGTAGTCATATAAAAATAACAGATGCATGTTATATGCTCTAAGCAGAAGATATGCACTCAAGGTAGAGAGTATACCCTAAAAATGTATATACTATAGCTTTTTTGAGAAACAGTGTTCCTTAAAAAAATCCAGAAGGCATATGTCGCATACCCCCGTATACCCTGTACTACGTCCCTGATCACATAGTTTCCGAATTTGTACACTTGCAAATTTCTCGAGATTTAAAATGCTTTCACAAATGTGTCAGAAGTTACCTAATTTTGATTTGAGTAGACCTTTTACAAAATCAGAAAGATTCGCATTATTGAAAGGGGGGGGGGGGGCAAAGATTTAAGGTACACTTAATTTTTAAAGTGATTTTTAGAACATTTCTGCAGTTCAGCGTGGGGGGGGGGGGGGGGCGTCATGACATCCGTGACCTTACCGTTAGGTCCGCCATCGATCATATGATAGTTTCCCAGCAGGGGCGTGAGAAGAGAAAACTGCGCCCGGATAAAGTCGCAATTTGGTGCCTCCCACCCTCAACTTTTTCTTGTGACAGGCAAAAAAAAAAAAAGTTGGTAGTATAAATTAGGCGCCCACTAAATTTTCACCCCTTTAGCACGACGCTGTTTTCCAGAGCTAAAAGTGCAAAGTAAAAAGTATTTAGAGAAAGAGCAAGATAGAGCGAAAATACGAGCCCCACCCTATATTTTCTTGAGCCTTCTTCACCCCCTATTATTCACTTCTAATTACAGTCCTGTGTACAGTTATGCATTGCATAAAAAAAAAATTATGTTGTAATAAAACTTGGAAATTTTATTAAATGCAAGTTTTACGTATAGATGGCGACACATAACAAATGCGAGTTCTTCCAAAAGACTCTCCTGTACAGTATATAGAGTTTTGTAGTACGTTCAATAACTTGTGAATACCCGATTTCTGAACAGTAACGAGTAACGAAAACTTCCTAACGGGTAGCGAGTTAGAAATTAACGTATCGTATTTTGTCGTTATTTTTGCAGCACTACTCTTGAATGACCTTGCCCAGGCTTTCTATTTATGGATCTAGTATTCAAAAATTATTTCCACAAGTTGGATACAAGTGTGAACGTTACATTGGCGTCTTCAGGTATATCTGAACTTAAGACTGCCCTATTTCCAGTCTGCCCTCGATTCGCCTCTTTATTCCCGCATCCAAACATTTGAGGTTACTCATTTTAACATGTTTGCATATAAATCTCAAAAAATGTTACAAAATAATAATAATAATAATAATAATAATAATAATAATAATAATAATAATAATAATAATAATAATAATAATAATAATAACTAAGATATTTAGTGAGGTATGCGAATGAACAAAACGCGAAAATTACCACTCTCGCTTATAAAGCCCGTTTCTTCCCTCTCTCTACCTTACAAACATATGCGCTTACACATGTGACGCTAAAGAGTTGCATCTTTGTTTCGAAACAGTAGTTTTACTCTTCCTTCAGTATTTGCATGGAATTCGACAAAATATGCAAATTCTCTCAATTTTGAACACAACAGCTACGTTTACATAACATATTACAACTACGTTTACATGTGCACTGAACTAAGAGTTTTACAATACCTCCAGAATTAATTGAAATATTTTAAAATATGTCAAAAAATATATAATGTTTATTACAAATACTTTTTTCTATATGTAAAATAATTACATTATGAAACAAAGCTTAGATTCTTGTTCAGAACACAGAACAGGATGTATGATATGGAAAGCAATCTGGCAAAATTTTCTTAAAATAGTTTTAAAACATTTTTATGTAATGAAGTTTACGAACGTAGAAAGTTAACGGGAAAATTTATTTTCCAGAAATCGCATTTAAAGATTTATTTTTTATTTTTAAGATACATAAAAAACAATCTAGAAGTGTCAATTACTGATTATTAGTGTTTTTATATAGTAAACGTAAGAAAAGACGCATGAAAACATTATTTACATTTCTTTTGGCATTCCTACGTTAACTTCCTTTATTTGATTCATTAGTTCTTGTTTATTAAATTGGTCATGATTCTTCTTCTAGTAATCATAACAATAAAATTAAAACAGATTTGGAATAGTAAACTATTGTCCTTTCAAATAAAATAGCAAAATATTTTTGAAAATTTCCCCAAAAATGGCTGTTTTAATGTCGGCATATATATATATATATTTTAAATATACACTTAAACAAGAAACGATAAATAATATTGATAAAGGAAAAAATATGTAAAATTTTCTATCCCGGCAAATTTTAAGCTCAATATTTACTGTTAATCAGCTATGACAATTTCGATATTTCATTTTCAGTTCGTTTTTAAAAAACAAAAGTTGGCTCAGGTGGCATCAAGATTACTCTAATATTTTCTTCCTTTGTTCTTTTCCAAATTAGTGTCTTCCCAGACTCTCGCTGAGACGAGCGTAGATCTCGCCTAAAGGCTGCCAAAGTGCACAATAATATTTGAGATATTATCGTATCAGAAAGGCAATCGAACTGAACGATTAATTCTTTGAAAAAGTATGTGAACCCTTTTTAACACATTTCAATTCCAACATAGTTGAAAAGTATTTATGAGTTCGATTTTCTGGCCATAAGGCCGAGTTCTAACTCTCGTAAATATACTCGAAATGCCTTAATATTTTTACATGTTGTTGATTTTTATTATATCGCTAGCTCTAACCCGTCGCTAGTTATTAACATAGTCACTATTGAAAATGAAGTAGTAGTTCAGTTATATTTCATTTACAAGAACGGCTAAAAGTATTCTGTTAAATTATCATTAATGAGAAAAATTAGTTCAAGTTCATTTTAATGATGTTTGATCATTATCAAACGTAATGAAATGGGTATGAATTTATGAAATGCACTAAAATATGCAATCTTTAGAATATGGGGTGCAAAACTTTTTTTATTCCATTTACAAGGTCGCACAAAAGAATTTCGTTACATAGAAGTAGAAAGAAGCTTTTAATTGAGAAAATTTCAAATTGAACGATATTTCATACTAAGAGATGTGTATATAATGTAAATAAAATCACATACAGGACCACACAAAGAATTAAATGCATAGTCCGTAGGGATAATAATGTCTGGAAGTGCGATTTCATCTATATTAACCATGCTTTAGCCTAAATGTTATTTTAGCTCAATATATGGCGTATTTAAAAAAACTGTACTTTGATATTGATAATACTGTACAAATTAATTCACATGTTTCCGTATATTGTTAGAAATCGCTGAACGTGAAATTTCATAAGTGACCTCATTTTTGCCTCAATTTTTAAAATTAAAATGTTGTAAATCTTATAATTATAGCTTATCCTATATTATATTTTTCTTATTTTATACGAAAATTAAACTTCAACTCCGATATTAGCAAAGACGGAACAAATTAGAACGTTTAACTAATAGATTCACACATTAACTATCCGATTTAAAATTTAAAACATCTTAAAAGATACTGCGTTGTGTGAAATAGAATATAGTTCCCAGATATAAAATTTACCGAGATTAAGACGTCATATTTGTGACATTACTTTGATGCCAGTTTCAGTAAAATGCTTTTTAGCGAATAATCAAGTAATTTTTCTTAATATAATCTTTTTACACTCACGTAAATTAGGATACTTAATGGATTCAAATATTAAAGGCTTTATCTGTATTAAATTTCCAAAATGATTGAAAAATGCCCGGATCAGGATTCGAACCATAGATGTCTTGGTTGAAGCCACCAATGATCTACAAAATGAGCTATTCCGGATGAATCTGGAGGACTAATTCAACCAACTAACATTTAACGATCACAGTATCTATGGTTTGATATCGGAATCAGCACAAAGGAATACATCACAGATTATTTTATAGAACTGCAATAAGCACTACATACGTAATCTAATATTAAAGGTTTTAGACTTTTTCAAAACACTCTTTCCCTATCGAATGATTCAGCGTAGAACCGAATATTTTTGTTGCTTAATAATCAACGGATAGCAATCGACTACAATTCACCATATATCGAATTTATCAATAGGTAAAATTTGTCATTCGATTCTTCAATACCTTCATGTTAATATTTGAAATTTATAAGAAACAGAGGTGAAATTGCGCTTGCGAATGCATTACAAAAGTAAAGATTAATCAAAGTTAAACATTTAAAAATTATGATTTACGGGAAGCAGAGTACAGTCCCTAGATATGAAGTAGTTTTCGCAGGATTTCTCTGATTCCTGGAAGATCTTGCTGAAGTTTTCAAGCGTCCGTCTTTTCTCCGCTTTCTCCAAGCTCCTTTTTCCCGTTTCTCTTCTCTTGTGTCCCGTGGATTATCGCAGCCGAGAGTTCACTTGCGGGCCGGGACTCAGCTGGCGTTGGAAAGCCTCGGATTAAGGGGCGCGCCTCAAAAGAGAAGATAATTTAATTGGCCCTGCGAAGAGGAATTTTTGTGGCAAGGGGCCGCCGACAAATATGCCCACAGAATTTCAAATACACTGAAGTAGTCAGGAAATGATCGGCATAGCTGTTCTTTTACTTCCAGACGAAATTTTATTCTGCAATGTTTTCTTTCTTTGAAATAACTCTTCGATTGTTGTTTCATCTTTTTTTCGTGACTACTGGCATGAAAGGGCAGAGGAGGGATATTTCCGCTTCCTAGGGATTGAAATTGAATAAACTAATTTTATTTTTTCTATAACAATCTTGTAAAAAAAGGTAAAATGCATTCTTTTCAGTAATGGCTTAAATTAACTAAACATTAATAGAAAAGAGGAAGTTTTGTAGAAATACTATAACGGATCGTATCAAAATACTCGGATAATCCACGAGATGATAAATTGCAAGTCATCATTAGTAAATTTTGATCATTGGTGAGTTTTGTTCAAAAAATGCTTAGTCAGTATGAATATTTAATAAATTTTCGAAGTTTTGGTAAATCGTTGAATTTTGGAAGGAAATTGTAGTTTTTTGAGTGTTATGAAAATCTTGAATTAAATATGTGTATATTTAACATAGTTTTTTGCTTATAGGTTTTGGGTGAATATAAAAAAATACAGAATTGAAGTCCGCACAGTAAAATTTCTATTAAATATTCTATAATGCAATTTCTTTTGATACATTCAAATAAAAAGTATCCTTAGAAGTATTTTAAAGAGATGTTACATTTCTGATAACATAAATAAAATAATTAAAAGACTAAGAATTTCAAATTGTCATTTTCCTTGTCATGTCACACTGTAATGTGTGCAAATTGAAGGACTTTCTTTTATACTGTATAAATATCATTTCCTAGTTTTCTTAATTTCTAATTAATCTATACCTTATAAAACAAATATTTGTGGAAAGTAACAAATTCTATATTTTACAGATAATTTTCAATAGTTAAAAATGATTGTCGCTGAAATGAATATCATTTTCCTGACATGCTAATTTTAGTTATTTATCTGGTATAAATATGGCACTGCAGAGTAATTCGTCTTATTTTTTAAATATTTCAAGTCAGAAATAATAAAATCATAACTGCCATCAAGATCTTTTGAATATTTCTTTAAAAATAATGCGATTAATGTTTCTGTAAAAATAGAGTAAACTTTTATTGTGTCATTTTTCTGGTTTCCATAAATTACCAAATAAAATTGAGCATTACATGAAATTTGAGCTAATATTGAAAATATATTCCTTTAAACAAAATTAAAATGTTAGACAAAAAAAAAAAAAAAAAAAAGGTAAAAAATGTTTTAGAATGAAATTGTTACTATCCTGGCATTCATATGCCGAGAAATGACATGTAATTGCATAAAAATTAACCTATTATTTAGATTTTTTTAAAATTTGGAATTTGACATGGAAAATCCTTTAGTCGCTAATAGAAAATAAATTTACCTCTTAAAGTTTTCAATTGCTTTCAATGGATAATTTCAATATCTCAGATGATCAAAATCCGACATTTTGTGACCTCGCCCTTTTCTTCTCTCTTTTTTTTTTTTTTTTTTTTTTTTTTTTCTATTTTTTCAAAGTATGGACGCCGAATTCACACATGGAAGTTTTTAATTTTTTTATTATAATACACAAATGTTGGTCGTTTTCTTAACTGGATTCCACCACAAAGGATGTGTATTTGAACGTAAACTGTACTTTTTGAATTCCTGTTCGCTGATGGCGATTTCTGAATTGCCCCAAGTTTAAGTTACCGAGTGATAAGATAATTTTAGAATAACTTTTAGAGTAAAAATTTGGATCATGTCCACAGGACTCAAGGTTATTAAAAGAGGATAAGGAGTTTTTTTTTTAATTTTATAAGTAGTTTCAGTAAAGAAAGTATTTTCTTTTCGGGTTATTTAAAATTGAATAAGTTTTTCTTTTCTTTTTTGATAAATTTAATATTTATAGCTGTGGTAAGACACTTCAAAAAACTCTTGTTTGTCAACATTGAAGCCACACAGTTAAGTGTTATAATAAAGTTTGGTTTAAGAATTGGTGATGAAATTTACCTATTCAAAGACGACTTTTTTATAGAGAAGAAAAAAAATACTTTTTTTTTTTTTTTTTTTTTTTTTTTTTTAACATTTTATTCGTTTTATTAATGGGAATTGAAAAAGCAAAAAAGGGGGGGAACATTAAGAAATCCCAAAAACATAACTATCCGCATTTGTTGCCACTGAACGTTAATGGTAACTTATAAGTGAAATAATTTCTTATAAAATGAAAAACTAACAGAAAATTTCTTTCTTACATTTTTCCAAATTATCCAAAATTTAATACATTTAATATATGCTATAATATTCTTTATCAAATAATAACGACTTCAAATAATATAACAACACTGATTCCCCAAAAATTACGTCATTATATATTATATATATATCTAATTGTACATCAGACAAACCATAAAATGTTTACTTCTCTTGTTAAAGGATTCTGTAGTGAGAATGTTATTATAAAATTTTTGCTCGTTTTATTGTTGTCAGCAATTACGATTATAAAAAAACTAAACGTTCACATATGGCCAAGGGCATGACGAGGTTAAGCAGTGTTTAGTTGTTCAGTGTTTAGTAACCAGGTAAACCCAAAGTTCATACTAACATCTAATGATCCAAAAGGTCTGTAAAGAATGAATAAGTAGCACTGATAATGAGAAAATAACAATAAATATGTGAAAGAATAAGTGCAGAAATAAATTTTTATTGCAAAAAACGGATTTATAAAGTTACAAGAAATTTGTGCTTAAAAGAAATCTTAAATATCTATATTATAAAGGCCAAACTTATCTGTACGTAACGCATACATCATTTTTCGAATGGCAACACTTTCCAATGCAATATTGGTTTTACAATTTTCGCTACTGCAAATTTTATACTTCTAAACATCGCACATTTTAAATTTTTACACCGTCGTATAAAGAAAAAAAATGTACTCTTAAATGCAAATTTTGTAATTGTGGCAACATAATCAATTCGTTTTCTCTTAAAATTTAAAAAAGAAAAATGGAAATTAAAATGCGCAAAACTTTTCAATGCAATTTTGGTTTCCTAATTTTCGGTACTAAAAGTTTTACACTTCTAAACATCGTATATTTTTAATTTTCACACCGTTATATAGAGAAAAAAAACGTACTTTTAAATGCAATTTGTTTCAAAGCTGTATTTCAATTTATTTTTAATGTATTATTTTTTTTATAATTTTTAGCTCTAATTTTGTAATTGTGGCAACAGAATCCCTCCATTTTCTCTTAAAATTGGAAGAAAAAAAAATTAAAAAGAAATTAAAATGCGTTTATTATAAAATCTATTTCGATCCAATTAAATTTCGATTTTATTAATTTTGTTAACTTTAGCTTAAGATAATATTTGCTTGAGAGTTAGACTGACCAATATAAGATGTATTTTTTATTGTAACTAATTTTGTAGATTTACTATAAATAAATAAAAGGGTTCTTTTTAAAAGATTTTCTTTCGTCGAATTTCGACGGGTTCTATCTCTTATTTTTAAACACAAAAAGACGAAAAATGAAGAATGAAGAATGAAGAATGATTTTTAGTATTTGGCAATTTTATTGCAACGATTAATCACAAGTATGTACATGATTCATCTTTTACAAACTTTGTTAATACATATCAAAATGATAGATAAATATTAATTACAATGACGTAAACCTAACATTGAAATACTGTTACACATTGTTACACATTTTATTTTTGTCAACATTATGAGATTTTTTTTGTTGGGATTTTTCTCGATATAATTATAATTTTTTGAAATGCTTTTTTCGTAGCAATTATGCTGGTTGTTTAAAAACATTTATGCAAAAGCATTGTTTTCATTTAAATAATTTTTCAAAAAGCCCTTTTTGTAGAATAAATTCTGAATTTATGCTTAAATAATTTTTTTATTCTTTTTCGTGTGTTTTCGTTATATGGGGTGTGTTTTGTTTAACTTATTGATGAGTCAGTTACCAGTATTTGATGTCCGTTTATTAAAGCCTTGTTAAATCATAATAATGAAACAAGTAAAATATTTCTGCACCGTTTTCATTTCATAAAGGCAAATTTTCACATATGCATTATTATTTTTTTAATGCGGTTTTATGCTTATATATGTTCCGAATGAGAGTTTTTAAATAACATTTTATCATTCTCATACATATTTTTATTTTGCTTATATCGGATAAAATTGGATTTTCCTAACAAATTTTAAAAGCCAAACAGTCAAATTATAATAATTATATTCTAACCTTTTTGTCTGAAAATTATTTTAAGAAATTTCAAAATGTCTTGAGTATTTTAATGCATTTTTTTCTTAATTTCTTGCATTTTTTTTCCTTTTGCTTCTAAAATTGTATTAAGATTATTCAGTTGTTTAATTCAATTGCCTTTTCTCTGATAACAAATTATTATCCTCGATCAAAAGAAAAGATGGAAAGAAATCTTTCCTTTCAGAATCAAAGTCACATTAAAAAAATAATTAACACATTTAATTATTAACTTAAATAAACTAGAAGATTTAATAAATGATATAAATGATTAAAAATTTTTAAAATCAATTTATACAACTTCGACAATAGGAACATTTTTCATGAAACAAAAATCCATTAAATGATGCAACTGAATGAAATTTCGCACAATCAAAAAGAAAATTATTTAAAAACAAATAAATAGAAAATAAATACTGTCGTACATTTGCGTAAACAAACACATTTTTAACAAAATCAGAGTGAATTAGCAAATTCTAATAATTTAAATCATAAAGTAACGACCAATAACAGGCTCATGTTTGTAAAGTTTGTTTACGGGTGGACATCATATCAGCAAAGGATAACAACTTTTACAGGCAGAGAAAGAAAATATCACGTTATTTAAACAGCTTTTTCCTCAAAGGAAAATTTAAATTATGATTAATCATTATTAAAATTAAATCATAATTATTAAACTATTAATAAATTAAATAATATTAATTAATAAATATTATTATATTATCTATTAAAGAAAATTAACTGATATTAGCTGCTATTAAATGTTCTTAAAACTTATTACTGAATGAAATAATTATTAATAGATTATTATTATTATTTAACTATACGCATAATCGTTAACGTTTTATTATTTTAACATCATTATAAACTAAATTAAGATGCATTATGATAATTCAAGAATTCGAGATACCAGATTTTTAAAGTGGGGGAGGATAACTTAGTTATATAATATTTTTTGTTCAGAAAATAATTTATAAATAAGAAAATTATTTTATCTTTTAGTAAGCACGGATTTGTCTGGCAAACTTCTTTATTTTAAGGAAAATATTACTTTTATACTAATTATTTTATTTATTTATTGTTTTGTTTTGTTTTACTTTAAAAATGTAAAAACTTTCTTTCAATTCACAGTGCAGAAAAAAGCGTACTTTACCGCTCCATATTTTTTATTCAATTCAGAATGTCGATTTTCTGTTTCTCGTGTAAATTAAAAAGCATCAAATGGCAGAGCAGTGAAGTTTAATGTAAAATATTTCGTTTTCTTTTTTTATTTTATTTTATTTTATTTTTTTTTTAAATTCTGTATATTTATATTATATGAACTATACATAGAATAAGTATTATGTTTATTTTCTTAAATAATTCTATGACCATTTTTTTGTTTTGAAAATGTCAAAATGTACTTATATAGAAATAAATATTTTTGTGTATACATGCTGTACAATAAATTGTACGTTTTACTTTTATTATATATATACCTTTTAGAGGAGATACAGAGTATTTATTTAGAAGTAAGTTATTTTCGACATACATATATTGTACAATAAACATTATGAATATATATTTTTTTAAAGGCCACGGTTTTTTTTTTTTTAAAGGGCCAAATATTAATGATATAGAAATAAATATGGGAACGATGTGTACCATATTATTAATGTGCTTTCTATATTATGAAGCAAAAACATTTCCGTGAGTAACATTATATATATTGAAGTTGGAAACATCTGACAAATACCTTTCACTTTTATGCGATTTTTTTACCTTCTAAACATCGAACGGCATAAATTTTTACGGCGTCAAATGAGGGGGAAAAGTTCCTTGAAGTGCAATTTGTTTGAAAGCTGTATTTCAGTTAAGTTATTTTTTTACAGTTTTTAAACAATTTTCATGCATGATTTTTCAAAAAAAAGAAAAAAAAATCAATCCGAATCATGTGTAGTCTGATAACTCGTTTGCAATAACAGACAATATAAATAGGTTAGCGTTTGTTTTCGGTTAATACTCCATAATGAAATTAAAATTTCATAAATAAATAAATCAAATAATACAAATAAAACATAAATTTAATCGTAAGGTAATCGAAATACCCCTTTAAACCACTGAAGTTACCGTAAAATGATTGCCGTAAATAGTGATTTTTATTATTATTATTATTATTATTATTATTATTATTTCTTTCAATTTTCTTTTTTTTTTTTTAAATCTAATCGTAGAAAACATTCCAAAGGCTGCGAAGAGAACATTCCAAGATTTTTACGAGTGACTCGTTTGACATACCTATGTTATAAAATAGATACATACATATATACAGGGTGAGTCATAAATATCAGAACAATAGGCTATCTCCTTAAATATTGCCTCTAGACCCATACTTCCAATTGCAAAAATTCATAAAAAAAGGTGAAAATTGTGATATGATAAGTTGCAACTCCATTGGAGGGGGGGGGGGTATTTGAAAAAATACGAAAATTAAAATTTTATACAACTCCCGTAGAACAAAATTCCCAGATAGGAAATTATTCCTTATCCATTCCTAAATTGAACAAACAAACAAAAAAATTCATCTCCGTATCTGAAAATCTGACACAGATATTAAAATCCAAAATTCGTGATTTACACCACTTTACCATGTCTGTAAACGGACCCTTTTTGACTCACAAGGAAATCTCCATTGGGGGCATACTCAGAATTTTTTGAAAAAAAAAAATACGAATTAAACTACTCATGTAGGTAATAAAGGATCAGTGAAAATTAGCAGCAGAATTACATTGTTAGATATGTAAAAAATAAAATAGTTTGGAATAATTGGTGTGAAAAGCTGAAAGCGACGCGGGATTTGGCGAGCAGTGCATTTCCTCGCCAAAAGCAAACGATTTTAACGAATCTGAAAATTGATTTTAATTGACTTCACTGTTAAAAATCTGCAGCATTTACTGCAACGTCACTCCACTACTTTTATAGAATATCTCTCTTCTGACCAATGAGAATGCTCCATAGCACGGTGAATTGACCGTTTTCTATAAAAGCGGTGGAGTGACGCTGCAGAAAATGGTACAGATTTTTAGCGGTGTTGTAGCTTGTGCAATATTGCATTTTGTTGCAACGCACTCCACCGCTTGTATATAATATCTCTATTCCAACCAATGATTCCAACCAATAAAGCTCTATTTCACGGCCAAGTAACCGTTTTCTATACAAGCAATTGCGTTGCAACAAAATGCAGCAGATTTTTAACAGTGTATTTTTCAATTTGGAACAATTTTAATCAATTTAAATTGTGTTTTAAATGATAAAATATATTAATTTGATTTTGTTATAAGCACATATAAACGTATATGACAAAACTACACTTAAAGTAAAGTAAAAATGCAAAACTAAAATTACTTAAACTAAACTTATTTAAATAAATTGAACATAGAAAGTTTTTTTCTTTAAAAAGTATTCGAAGCGTAAAAGCGTATTTTTCAAAATTTCGCTTTTTCGCCAACCGGAGATAAATCGCCAAATAAACGAAAATTTATTATTTTTTTACGGACGTTATAAGGAGATTCCGCCGAAATTTTTTTATAAACATATATAACTATATGAGAAGAACATTCTGTATTTTTTTTTCAGATTTTTCTGAGTATGCCCGTATGGAGACCTTCCTTGTCAGTTTCAAAGCAAATGAGGGATCGTCCACAAATTGTCCGTATTAAATGTCGATTTAAGACCGTGCCTCTTATTTAAACACAATAAAACAGCGTATTGATTTAAATCAAAACTTGTGTAATTTTCTGAAAATTAAAAAGAAAAGAAAAAAAATATGAAAAACCATGTGCCCAGTATAAACTATGAGACAATTTCCAACATTTTCAGAATACTGTAATAAAATTTTACAATTTATTAAGCTGAAACATGATATCTAAATAAACAATTTGAAAACCCAATTTCTGCAACTACCATGAGCAATTTAAAAAAGATCAGTTTTTTTTCTGAACTTCCTGTGTATAATCTATATGATGTGCATATTTACTACATAGTATGCTAAAAGTTAATTTAGTTAAACGTGGTTTAGTTAACGAAGTTGAAAATCTCCTTTAAAATTGCCATCAATAAACGAAAACATACTTGCGATTTTTTGTGCAGCTTTGTATATATATATAATCTATAGAATTTCTACACTCTTAACTAATATGAAAAAAATAAATAATAAATAAAGTAAAAACGCGCACCACAAATGAAATCGCACTTACAGAAATTATTATTCGAGGAGTACAGTTGTTAAATTCTTTTGTGTTTCTTTGTAAATGAGTAATGAATTCTATGCTTATCCTATTCTACTATTTGCGCCTTACAGTAGAATACATCACATAGCATACTTCATATGTGTATAAATTTCAATATGCTTAAAATAACATACTATCATTAAAAATAAAACACGCCGCAAAAACGATTTTTCCATTACAGACCGTATGAATCGGAATTTATTTTAGTATCCGTGTAAGCAAACCGTAAATGCTTAAAAAAAAAAAAAAAAAAAAAAAAAAAAAAAAAAAAATATATATATATATATATATATATATATATATATATATTTTTTTTTATTAATGAGTATTTTATCGTAAACGAAAAACATCTAGGACAAATCAAATTCGTAAGTAATTTTGAACTATGTTGAAATATCTTGATGAACTAAATCAACTATTGTTTCAACTATTATACCTTCATAACGCTAGAAACATGCAATTTAATTTTTTCAGCATCAGCCTTTACTTCGTAACAGTATAATCATATAGTAACAGCATCAGTATTCCACTTAGTCTAATCAATAACAACTTGTGTAGACTTAAATTAATTTGCAAGTTCAAAAGCATTTTCTTTGAAAAAGAAAATTTTTTTACTTGAATATTTTGTATCCAAAATATTCACATGTATCCAAAATATTTGCACATATAAACTTCAAATTACAGTACTAGAATAGAATGTAGCATGCACATTGCGCGTCGAAGTTCATTTTTTCGCCAAAGCGCTTGGCTAGAGGGGTTGGCGTGAAGCGCGCGCTGGGACGGTGAGTGTTTGTTTATTTGCAGCCTGACTCAGCCGTGAATTTCAGCATAGATTATTACTTCAGTGTAGTTAAAAATTGTTTCGCGATGAGGGGTTCTGACCAAAAATAGCTATTATAGCTTTTCATTTTTTATACTTATATTTTTTATTATTAAAGAAGCGCCAAAGGCTGTGATATATTTATTTTATCAATGAACCTGTGTTTATATCTAAATGTTTCACATATATTTTAATATCGCTAATCCATATCACGTGCGCTGGAGACTTTGAAAATATTATACAGCAAAACCTTTTAAGACTTAAAGAAAAAATACATAATAGACAAATGCCCTTCCTAGGAGGGTTAAATGGAGTTTATTTTTTCTCAGGTATTACTATATTCATTTTGCATGGATCAACACATTTCCTGTTTAAGAGAGAATTTCGTCATAGGCAGATTTTTTTTATCTGGCTTTATTGTGTTTAGTTTTTTAGCATTTAAATATACTATTCTTTAAAAAAAGTTAATTTCAAAGGGGTTTTTTTGGGGGGGGGGGGTGGTAAAATAAAAGCGATTTCAAAATCTATGTGGTTTTCGTAAAAATTTTCATTAAACCAAATTTTGCTTAGTTCATGCACATATCAGGTCAGACAGAGACAGTGATTTTAATACCGATTGTTCGAGCCCGGATTGAAAATTTCGTCCTGTGCAAAAACTTATTAAAAGTTAAGAATTGTTAAAGAAAAAAAGTACAAACTTGAAACATGTCATTTTTAATTATTTTACATTAGTTTTGTTTCGGGCAAAATTGAAAAATTATTTACTTTTGAAAATATGATTTTTTTAAAGTTATATTATTTTTTCAATAAATATTTTTAATAGTTCTAAAATTAATATTGAAAAACAAAAACCCCGAAACAAAACTAAAATCAGATTTACATCTTTAATTAAATGGAAAAAAATTGAAATCCGATAAATAATAACAGATGTAAATTTTCCATTTTTCAATTTTGGGTGAAAAAAGTCCAGGCCAGGATTCGAACCAGGGATTATTGGCTGAACCCGCCAATGCTCTACCAACTGAGCTATCCCGGACACGAACACTGGAGGACTATTTCACCCAATTAACCTCAACGATCACTTTATCTGGTCTGATACTCAATCTCCAAATACTCCAAACGATAAATAATGTTTGGAATTATAACGATTTTCAATTTTCCCATTTAAACCAGTACTAATCATATGAAATTTTTATAAATTTTAGGATAAATTTTAGGATGTGATTTTTTTAGCAAATTATATGGCTAACCATCACAAAAAAAAAGAAAATTAAATCAAAATTCTAACTCAAAAGATAAGCTTTTTTACACGTTTCCTAGAACTGTTAAAGTAACATTGTCTTTTGAATTGCGCGCATTTCAATTTGTGTCTAATCCCATAAAACCTGATGAATTATTCAAACGGCTATAACTCTGCGAGTTTTTAAGATATGAAGATGCAACTTTTTGTGTATTATTCAGGACTGGATAAGGAAAGTTTTCCTAACTGGAATTTTTATCCTACGGGGGCCGTATAAAAAGTTAATTTTCGTAATTTTTCAAACAGATCCCCCATGAAGTTGCAACTTAACTTATCAAAAAGTTTACCTTTTTTTATGAATTTTTGCAATTGGAAGTATGAGTCTAGGGCCAATATTTAAGGAGATAGACTATTGTTTCGATATTTATGACTCACCCTGTATATACATACATATTTAAGACGTAATGTGAATATGCTATATTTTAAAATTAAATTCACATTTTTGAAATTTCTAAAGATTATAAATATAAATATTTTCCTGTATATGTATTTTACAATATACAAGGTGTGTACTCTCAGTAGAGATCAATGGCTAATTTCTTACCGTTAGTCATAGACATAGAGTTGCAGTTAGAAAAATGTTTTAAATGAGTTAAAGAACTATTTTGAAAGCGATTTGGGTCAATAAAATATTTCTTAAAAAATTGCGAAATTTAAATCTTTAAACGGTCCCCCATTCCCATAAGTTATATTTAGAAAAATTTTCCTCTTACACTGTGAAGTAAGACAAAGGAAGTACCATTCATATAACACTAAAATTGAACGCGTTATGAAACTTCAAAAATGCTTGACTTATACCACTTTTCTGCATGTGAGCACAAACGAGTTCGGCCTGCTTTGAGAGATCATATGTCATGTGCCTAAAATATTCGAAGAATTTATTTCATGTACATCTGCACTTTGAAAAAAGAAAAAAAACATAATACAAGTTTTACGATTGAATTAACTTTGATTAAGTTTTAGATTGACTAATATAATTATATTTTAATGTATGTTTTATTTTGTAAAGATTTGGTACTGTTTCTTTTCATGATTTCTTTTACCAAAAATTATCTTATTTTTATAAGTTTTTGTTTAACTTCAACGATTGTATGTATGTTTTTGCAGTTCAAAATTCGTTCTCGAACTTTAACTCACTTTCAAATATCCGATCAAGATTAAATTTTACATACTCACGTAAATCGGATGACAATCTAATACAGTCAGTACCGGATATATGGTCACCCACTTATAAGGTCACCCTGCTTATAAAGTCACTTTTCGTAAGTCCCTACTAACAGAATAGGTATTATGTGTTAAAATACACCGCCTATATGGTCAGTTTCTAATGACTTTTATCGGATATGTGGTCATTTTTGTCTCTCATTTTATTGGTAAAAATCTTATAATTTTATGATTTCTCCTTCCCCTTCTTAAAGTGTTCAGTGCCGAATAGACGTATCATTCAATTGCTGGCTTCTTTGTACTGGTCACGTGGTACTTTTTATTTTTAATAGTTTTAGAAAGAAGTAGATGGACATACTAAATTAGGAACATTTTCCTTTTAGTCGGTCCTTTACCCAATCGCTGAATTTTCCATGCTTGTGTTAGAAACCACAAGCACGAACTTCCGTATGGTAAAGAAAGATCAGTTGGCATTTTTATAGCTGTAATATGGTGTGGTGACTTTTTCATTTTTAAACGGAGCCTTAGAGATCCTGATAATATTGCATGATAGATGCGCGTCCACACTCGACATTTTTTCCTGTCGGTAAGAGTTTCAAAGCTCTAGGAATTTCTCCCTCAACTATCGCATTTGGTACCGATTTTTGAAAAACATATCATCATCTCTTGTGACTGAATGAGAACTGATGCATGAGAAACGTTAAATCCATGCGAAGAAAAGTCAAATCATTTTTTTGTGCTTTGTATTTTTCATTATTTGTCATTGCGTGTAAAGTGTTCGTTAATTTGTTAGTTGTCATTTGTGAATAAATGTGTCAGCAAAACGAAAAATTTGACAATAGTGGAAAAAAAGAAATTGATAGAAAACTTTGAAAATTGAATGAATAGAAGCATCTTTTGCGAAGACTCGTAGAATAGGGAGAACGACACTAAATAATGTTTTAGGGTTCAAATCTTGTTTAATAGAAAGATGTAATCAATCAAAAGAGAAAGCAGCAACATTTTTTAACATTTGGGAATGTTGAGAAAGATTTTTTTACTTCGATAGATTATGCCAGATCCAGAATGTTCCATTATCATGTAGAGGGAACTGGGGCACATTCATACACCCCCCTCTACTGCTCACAGGGTCATTACAGGAAGTTTCAGAATAGCTCCAAAAGGTGATGCTAGTGTACACAACTACATACAGAACGTCTTGGTATGATTCAGTAGTTTGATAAAATAGTACGGGGGATTTTTTTTTTTTTTTTTTTTTTTTTTTTTTTTTGTAACAACTGTTCTAGTATATTCAACCTAAAAGAATACTCTCCCTGGCAAGTAAAGCTACTCTTTATCAGTGCCAGATTCTCTATTGTTAGGTAAACTATAGAGTGTTGGATTTGAGACTCTTTTTTTTTCAAAATGGCTGTATGAGGCACATTGATACAGTCTATGTCGGGACACATTTATGCGTATCAATGTTCCTTATGATAGCTGCAGACAACCTAAATTCTTTTCTAGTTCATTTTTTCATAATCTTTTTTTTTTTTTTTTTTTTTTTTTTTTTTTTTAACCATACATTTCTTAATCCACAGCAAAGGATAATCATATTATAAACAGAATTTTTAATATAATTATCCTTTATTTTCTGTTTATAAACTGCACAGATAACCTGGTAATTTTTTCATCTTTCCTAAAAAAGAAGATAATGCTAGTATTGAAGTACCAGATATGAGAAAGTTACCACAGCCAAAAATCAGACAAGGAACAGACAGAACATCAAGTCATTATTTATTTAATTTTTATTTCTTTAATATACTTACAAATAAATTGTGGGTGATTTGAATTTCTATAAATAAATATAAAATGGTTTGCTAACAAATTATCTATGAAAAATATGCATTGGTGTTATTTTGTCTCCATTTTTCCCAAACGTATCAAAATGCCCCATGAGGTGTATCAATCTGCCCCAGGAATGGGGAACATTGATACAAATGACTTTTTTTTTATTTTTTAAAAATTACATGAAAAAATACTATACAAAACGACGACTGTACATTTTAACAACAAACTGCACAAGTTTTGCAGACACCACATGGAAAAATAACTTGAAATTTTTACTTTCTGGACACCAAAAAAAATCTTAGAAAGTTTTTTAGAAAAAAACTGTACCAATGTGTCCCAGTTCGCCTTACTATCATAAAAGAAAAGTCTTATTGCTGCTGAACTAGGAAAACCGAATTTTACAGCCAGTAAAGTGTGGTAACATTTGTTTACCTTACGGAACATTCTTATTTTTTACAGATATTTAGTGAAGCTGTTAATGTTTATAATAGTGTTAAAGAATCGAAGGAATTGTTATTAAACGACTTTCTTGATAGGTACAAACCTTGTGATGTTTTTAATTCCGATGAATGTGGGCTATTTTTTTATATTTTTCAGATAAGTCTGCTACTTTTATGAAAAAAATGAAGAGGTGGGAAGATAAGAAAACAAAGATTGACCGTTCTATTAGCAATGAATATGGATGGTTCAGAGTAATTGACTTCATTACTTATTGATAAATTTTTCAAGCCTCGTTGTTTGAAAAACTGTAAATCTTTGATTGTAACATACGATGCGAACCGAAAAGCCTAGATGACAACAAGAATTTTGGGAAAAGAAATTCGGTGTTTCTATTGAATTTGGACAGACACACAAAAAAGTACTATAATCACAGACAATTGGAAGAACAAATGCGACAATCACAGGCAATGTGAACAATCACAGACGCATACGAAACAGCATCTCTTCTCTTTGGCGATTTTTTGTATTTCTGTCAGGCTTAATTTTCTAGCAGAAAAACATTTCGAACTTGCATGTTTTTCCTGGCAAAAAATGCACGCTCCTTTCTCCTCTGTTACGGCAGAGGTAGTCAACAGACCTGCCGTTGTCGAAGTTTTATTAGTTTTATGTTCAAAATTCATGTGATTCTTTTGGAGACATATTTACGATCTTCATTTTTACCTAAACCAAAACCAGCTACTGCAAGTGACACCCTCTCTTCACCTTCTACTTCAGTTCTCAAAAACTGTATAAGACTATTTAATTTGTCCTGCGCCTCCGTTTTCTCAGTTGATATGTTCGAACGATTCCATGCCTTTAGAAATTCTGATGGGAAACAGGATTCTACCAGTGGATATAAGATCGATGCGCACTTGTCAGTTGTAACACCTAAGATATCTGAAGCACGCAAATATGATTCCAACTTATCATATAAGGATGCCAAAGAGAATTTTCCCTTCGTTTGTACCGATATTATCAATTTGAGTAGTTCCTTCACATATACTTCTACTAATATGTCTTCTTTGCCAAAACGGGTTTTTAAACTCTCAATTGCTTTGACGTAGTTATCACCACTTGCCGGAAAACTCTCTACCACTTCTCTTGCACGGGAGCCGGCAATTGTTGCTTGCACGAGATACTGAAATTTGTCTTCTGGCGCAATTTCTGAGTCTTCATCAATTTGTTTAAATTGACACCAAAACGGTAACCAGTCTAGGATTTCACCGCCAAACTTTCTGAACTCTAATTTTGGTAATGTAAACTTTCTATCGATAACTGGATTAAGAATTTCCCTTTGGCTGTTTACTGGTAATTGAAGTTTCGCCAATTCTAATTCATGTGCCAATTTTAACTTTTCGCATTCAATCTTTGCTTGTAATTCCGCATTCAATGTTTCAGCTTCTTTCTTTGCTTGTAATGCCATATTCAGTGCCAGTGATTCAGCTTTTTTCTTTGCTTGCACTTCGAGTTTTTCTTTTTCCTTTCTTTCTAAAACGGCATTTTCTAAAACGTTTTGCACAAATACTGGATCATTTTTATATTCGTTAGAATTCAAAATTAGATCCTTAAGCGTTGGAAGTGTAGCCGCTGACGATACTTTCTCACCTAATTGCTCAGCCAAAAAGATTAAATCTTCTCTTTTAAAACCTTTAACCGATTTAAACATCTTGGAAATCTTTATTTCATTTAAACTTTATTAATACTTTTAAAATGAATCTGATAAATATATTTGTTTAAACTCGCGGACGCCAATATAATTTATGTATGGACAATATACTAATCGTAACACGATATAGTAATTGTTACCTCTACAACTCTAATTTTTACTATTAAATATCTTTTGATAAACTTTAAATTTTAATAGAAAATGTTACTCATATTTAGTACCTTAGTACTCATATTGCTGCGACAAAATCACAACACCTACGGTGAGAAAAAACACTTAATTTAAAGCAATAAAACGCATATGAAAAAAAACAACAACATTTAATTTTTCTATCTTCGAATAAAAAAAAAGGCTGTTACAACAAAATACATCGAAAATTGTTTTTTCTCAATTTCTTTTTACATGAGACAATCACATGCGAGCGTGCAAATAAAACAAAGTATTAAAATGTCAATTCAACTCAATGTTTCTTTTCTCTTTTTCTCTTTTTCTACACCGTTCATTGCTGATCGCGTGATTCCCTAACACACCGCATAAAGATTTTCCGTTTTTTAAAAAAATTTAGTAAATTAAAAAAATGTTTGAAGTTTTGACTCTTAGCGAGTAATGATATATTGAAATTAAGAAAAGGTTCCCATTTAAACTAATGGCCTTGAACTTACATGCTACTTAAACTAATTGTATAGTATATACTCTTACTTAAAGAATAATGTCCCTCAAAAAATAAATTAAGTAGAGATTAGCCTCGTACCACACCAAAACTAGTAAACTAGTACACCAAATTTGAAGCAAATCGTATAATTCTCCATCAAATGCACATTTATATAAATTAAGATGGGATTACTCCTCCATTTCCCCTTTATACTTAACCAATGAACTTCCAAACTTAATAAGGGAAGAGCTCCTTATCACGAGGACACTATTTACAACATTTGAAGTAAATCAGATGTTTTTATCAGCTATTGTGTTACATGCATTATTACGCACATATGTACGAACCTGCAGGGCTCATTATCTCTTAGGCTTTTATAACCCGTGAGATAAAAGCATAAAGTATAGGAAAAGAAGTTAAAGATGAATTAACTAATATAAATATTATTAATTGACAACTGCCTTTGAATAATTCGAAGGTAAGGATATATATGAAAAGACTTTTTCGCATAATTTTAATTACTTAACTGATTAATATTATTGAAAAAAAAAACTTTCAAATAATGCCTATTTTTTTTTTTTTATCATGTTTTTTATAGATTTTTTAATTTTTTATCACCCGTTTTTCAAAAGAAAAATTTTTGCCAAGTTGAATCAGAAGAATGCTCAGATGAAATAATGCAAAATTTAAAATAAAAATTCATTGGTGAGAATAATAAATCACGATACAGTTTAAAAAAGAAAAAAAAAATCTGTAAAGGTACTACATTTTATCTAGGAAACTGGGATTCCAAGAACTTTTCCTGTAACGGTATCAACAAAAACTCAAGTTTTAGAATCGGTTACATGGATTTTTCCTGTTATCGTTGCATGAAAAGTTCTTGGAATCCCAGTTTCCTAGAAAATGTTTAGTACCTTTACAGATTTTTTTTTACAGTGTAGTAATATGGATTCCCGTACGTAACCATATCTAATTTTCAAATCAGGAAAGCAATTGATAATCTTTATGGCACTTTGTGTGAATATACTAAGGATATCAAAATTAATTTTAAGTAAAGTGTTGTAAATTTGATAATGTCGTGCACTGTTAAAAAAAAAATCTGTAAAGGTACTACACTTTATCTAGGAAACTGGGATTCCAAGAATTTTTCCTGTAACGGTAACAACAAAAACTCAAGTTTTAGAATCGGTTACATGGATTTTTCCTGTTATCGTTACATGAAAAGTTCTTGGAATCCCAGTTTCCTAGAAAATGTTTAGTACCTTTACAGATTTTTTTTACAGTGTAATTTTTGAAAAACGAATGATAAAGAGTCAACTTAAAAGTATAAACTGCCATATCATTTCCAATCATTAGAAGAATGAGTGCATTTAAGGTAAACAGCTCCCTAATATTCCAAAGTTATTAAAAAAAAAAAAAAAAAAAAAAAACAAAAAAAAAAACAAAAAAAAAAAAACAAAAAAAAAAAAGCATTTTTAAACATGTAATACTTACATAAAATCGTGTTTTCTTTCTTAATAAAATACTAAATATTTTAAAAAATTATAATTCCTTTGTATATAAAAATATACAAAACATATCCGACATATAATTTTTTTAAGTACTACATCTGCAAGTCAGATAAATTTGATTAAATGTAGCAATCTAAAGTGTGCCGTTTTTCTACTTTTTTCATTCGATATTTTATTCCATTCTGTCAATTGGCGTATAGGTAAAATCAGATGTAATTGCATTTTATTACCATTGCTGTGTGTGGGAAATTCAGTTCGAAATCGATCTAAACCTGTTGAAGTCCCTGAAACTGCTGTGAACCTTCATCTAATGATCATTGCCTCTGCATTCGAATCGCATGGCCGTGGAAGGAATATGTCTCTCTTGGGGATTTTGTGAATTCTTTTTCCCACGGCAGGGAAAATGAAAGAAACGAAGAGAAATTCGGCGTGAAATATCCACATTAAATGCTTGTTGGGAATGGATTCCCTCACAATTGAAAGGGAGAATGATACAATAGAAAGGTGAGAAAAGGGAATGTATACAAAATTCAGGAAAATAGAAACGGATAAATATGATGTTCAAATAGCGTCTCAGTTTTTGGAGAATAATAAATAAAGTTAAATCAAGGTAAAAGTAAAGATAATTGTTTAAAAGAAAAAAACACTGGTTTTATTAATGTACAGTCCTCCTCACTTAATCGGGTAACGGATAATCGAATACCCCGCTTATTCGAATAGAACTCTCCGAAACCGAATTTATCACCATTGGATCTATGTTATTTTCCCCCGCTTAAACCGGATAAATTTCGCGAATTTCCCCGCTTATTCGAATACTATCTGGGTGACCTATGTTTGAAAGGCTCGAAAAACACGTTTCATCTTGAATTTTTCTTTATCTTTTGTCATTTTCGGCTCATTTGCACTGAAGACAAATTATCCGTTCTTCATGCAACGATTTCGGCCAGCAGGTGTGTAATGGACAGTCAAATGAACTACCCTCTTTTTCTGCAAATGATTAAAAATAAGTTGGCCAATGTGGATTATTTTTGCGTTTTGTAAGTTTAGTCGCGTTTTTGTTAGGAAAAATGCATTGCTGTGAATTTTAAATGGAAAGCTTTAAACCTTTCTAAAAAGCTACAATATTTGAAGGGATAAATAAGAAAACAGAAGTCCAGGTTGCAGACGTAAGTTTCCAATATAAAACTCAATGCCAAAAAAATCCAAAAGGAAGAGAGATAAAATAGAAATTGGGATTGAAAGAGGGAACATAATCCCAGTTTTCATAATACTGGTCAATGTGCGCTGGAATGGGTTTGGCGAAAAGAGCAAAATTTTCGTTAATAAATGGACTATGATTATGCAGAAAGCGTGTGCTAACGCACAAAAACGTTTCCACATTTTTTGTGCGTAATTCCAGTAAACGCGTAAATTCCACGTAAACAAACCACTTTAAAGAACGTTTTAAGCCTGGGTAAATAACGTAAATTACAAGTAGCAAAGTTTTAATCAGATTCCAATGAACTACATTAAGTATAATGTAAATCATACAGTTATATGAACTGATATTAAATTATTATATACTTACTTTATATAAGTATTTGTATTTATTTTACTAATTTCCGTTATTATATTAACGATTTTATTGTGCTATTAATTAAATATGCTGTAGATGGCTGTTTTACCTTTTTATTACGCATTAAATATTATACATATGTGTTCCCCGTTTAATCAAATACCCCGCTTAATCGAATATTTTTTTGTGGAACCATCAATATTCGTTTAAACGGGGACGACTGTACTTGCAAATTTATCTTATAAAAAATATGACGTTGCATTCCTCTAAATGTAAAACATGTATTATTTAAAAGGTGTTTTTGTGAAAAAAAAAAAATGAAATAGTTTTTAATATATGGCAACAGTGAAGAAAAATTTTCTTATCGCGACAAATGCTACTTTACATTATTGAAACAAACCCATATTTATTGTTGCGTAGCATGATAATAGATTTTATAAAACTTTATTTAAACTATTTATAATTTATTTTCATGCATATTTACAAAAGTTAAAACGTTGCCAAACAAGATGACCTAAAGTCATAAACACATTTTTTAAATATTGTAAACTATGAAAATAACTCGGTACAGGGCAGCATACTACTCCATCACTTCTCAGCAGTCTTCAAAACTTTTAAACAGGAATGGCACGACTTAAACCAAGTAATTTATTTAGATCAAATGTAATGTAATATCCCAGCAGAAACATAAATGTGAAAGAATGCCACGGTTTTACTATTAAAAGAAGTGAGATCTAACTGGAAACCAAGTTCTTTCGAAGCTCCTTAAATCATAGGTCCTGTCATGCATAACGCCCTTATTTTTTTTTTTTTATTATTATTGATTTGTTATGTTACATGGATAAGATTTTGGGCGAACTTTTTTTATCCTCATATTTCCTGGGGGACAAATTTTTATTAAGTCCTTATGAGGCATTTAAATGTTTTATTCAAATTTTACTTTATATCAAATAACACCGATTTTAGTGCTACATTACCTAATACACATTTGCATTTGAGTACATGTGAATGTGCTTTTGTAAAAATGTTTATTTATTTACTTACTTATTATTAATTTATATATATATATATATATATATATATAATATATAATCTATAATATATTTATAATCTCGCAGTCGTCACCGTTTTCGTTATATATATATATATAAATTAATAATAAGTAAGTAAATAAATAAAAACATTTTTACAAAAGCACATTCACATATATATATATATATATATATATATAACGAAAACGGTGACGACTGCGAGATTCCACAACACCGTACAAGCTCCAGTGCATCACCAGGGTTGATACAGCACATTTATTAATATCTAATAATCAGCAGCAAGGTTCTGTAGCCGTAGTGTAAATTTTCAAGCAACGAAGGAGTTTTATTGGGAATTTCCCCGTAAAAAATCAAGTCAATCAGTCTTTGCAATTCATATTTATTATAAATCATAAGGCAAACGAAGTCATTCCAGCATTAAGCATTGCACATATCGAGTACTCCAAACTTCGTGAAATAATCGACATCATTAGATAGTCCAATTTATCGGACAAACCAAACAAACGTCTTAATAGTTTTAAAGACAGATGCATTCTGACGCTCCTAAAAAACCAAATGAAAAAGGAACATTTTCACGACAAACTAGCTCCCTCCTACTCCGTGTCAATCAAATTAAAAATCCAATTAGGATTAACTCGAGTCTAAACGTCAAAAGATGATCAGCTCTGATTGGTCTAAGGAGGCGTGTCCTCGGGCAGAATCTATATTTTTCCTCGCAAATAACAAGCCCTTTAACAACGCGCATTAACACCGGTCACGCGATGTTAAATAAAAAATAAAATTAAAATCCCGGGAATATTCCAGAAAGTAAAAAGGTTACGAAATACTTCCCGCCTTTTTGAGAAGCAAGCAATAATTTATTAATAAATAAAATAAGAAAAAGAATTTTAGCTGTTACAAGTTAATACATTACGAAACTAAGATTGAAATATGTTCCACAAATTTTAGAAGTGAAGTTAAGAGAGAACAAAATGGCGCATTTTTTTTTTTTTTTTTTTTTTTTTTTTTTTTTTTTTTTATTACATATATATACAGATGGATAGATATTTTAAAGTAAATTTATGCCAAAATGAACTCAAAGTGGAATAGTCCATAAAATAGCTGCAAGAAATCATGTTATCTTATTCTAATATAATTAATATAAATAACATAAAACATAAAACTATCCCTTAATGATTGCGCTTCTGCATCATCTCATTACGGAAGTTGAATATATAAATACTTTTAGAAATAAAACCAAAATAACTCAGATATTACCATAACAATAAGCCAATGAAACCAGTATTTATACTGTCTTTAACTATAATTAACACGAAAAATGAAATCCTGTTAAAATCATTTGAAGTGATGTAGAGAGTCGATTACCAAAATTAAGAAAGGCAAATGGATAAATAGACTGTAAAAGGCTTTTGTATTAAGCTTTTCTTCAGGGGTGCATTAGCCTAAAGACAAAAGCGAAAACATCCAATCAGTTTCTGTTCCTATTTTGAAATAGTAAATAAAATCCAACCAATCGGGCGCATTACAGTTCGAATTTCTTAGCTTATAGCACGACCTGTAACAGAAACTGGTTGGATGTTTTTGCTTTTGTATTTAGGCTATGCACCTTTGAAGAGAAGCTTAATACAAAAGCCTTCTACAGTCTATTTATCCATTTACCTTTTTTAATTTTGGTAATCTACTCTCTATATCACTTCAAATGATTTTAACAGGATTTCATTTTTCGTCTTAATTATAGTTAAAGACTGTATAAATACTGATTTCATTGGCTTATTGTTATGGTAATATCTGAGTTACTTTAGTTTTATTTCTAAAAGTATTTATAGATAGATAGATAGATAATTTATTTTATTTTATTTTATTTTATTTTATTTTATTTTATTTTATTTATTTATTTATTTATTGCTATGACATTCGTGCTGAATTTAAAACTTGAAAAGATTTTTTTTTTTTTTTTTTGTTAACATATAACGTTTAAAAAAATCCCAAAATTTTCCCTAAAATATGTGTACTATTTCTTATTAGTATTAAACTTTATAAGGAATTATTCAGCTTATTACATAATTTTTTACTAATGAAATTGATTTAAAACGTATTGCCACCGAGCTTTATTGTATTAAACATAATAGATTACATTTTGCATTAATTTTTTATTTAGTTATTTATTACTTAAAATTCCTCATACTAGGAAAATAATTTAAAACGGTTCGTGATACGAAAAACTATAGGAAAAAATATTTCTTACCTTTTTTAATGTATATAAAGTATTCTGGAGCTTATCGAGCAAAGTAATTTAAATTGTGTGTAAATGTGAAAATTATATAAGAAAATATATAACAATTTATATGGTGCATTGAGTTTGTTGTGTCTTCTGCCCATAATTTAAAGGTTTTTATCGAAGAAGTGTTCCTTATTCAACAAGATACATCTAAATTTTTATTAAAGATAATGTAAAGGTATTATTTATGATTTCTCCTAGTTATATTTTCTGTAAATTGGCTTAAAGATTCTTATTTTGGACCGAAAATTTTATCCCGTAATTTATAATCTCGTAGTAAAAAATGTGCTAAAAAAAAGGAAATTTTAAATTATTAATTTTCTAAATAAATATTTTTATAAATAGTGAAGACAAATTTATAAACTATGTTCTACTCTGTATTTTAAAAGGAATAACGTCATGATAGACGAAAGATTATTTCACAAAATATAGCATCCAATTTTAAACACCGCTACGATTTGAAAATTTTAATTTTTTTTTATTTAATTTTTTTATTTATCGATTTGAAAACAAATAAATAAATATAAATATTTTGATGAAAAATGAGAAGATGCATTTGTAAATAATAAAAGCAAAATTGCGCGTTATTAAATAATATTAGTTTTTAAAATACATGCGCTCTAAATTGAATGATCAAAAAATAAATATTAGAATTGATTTAAAACAAATATGTATGTATATTTTTAGATGAGGTTTTACAAATACTCGTATCACATAATAACAACAGCACATAATATGTGAGTCTTATGATAACGTCATATATTTTCATGAACTTTATTCATCTTATTTTTAATTTGCAGTTCGGGATAGGAAGACAGTAAGTATTAGAAGGTTTGAATCGCTTCATGCAAAAAGGGCTTCAGTCAACTAAATCTAGTTTTGAGAAAACTGAAAAAAACTTTCCTGTTTCAAAAATATTAGACCAATCAAAATTAATTTTTTTTCCTTTATAGACAAAAATTATACTAATCAAACACCGTTAAGAAAAAAGTTTTGTTTAACATAGTTATAGCAACAATTTTTTTTTTAAATGGTGGACTGAATCCGTTTTTGCACGCAAATAAAAAATGAATCCCTTTATGAATGTAATTTTATGTTTCACCTCTCTTTATTTGTTTGTGTTTTTCAACCCTTGCATTGAACTAAGACTCTTTTCGACTATTTTAAAAGCTGCTTTAGGGATAAAAGTTAACTCCAAACGAAAATAAAAAGAGATTTATGCACTTTATTGAATTATTTAACTGTAGGTTTTGTTCTTTTCAATTAAAAATTACCAATAAGTCGTCTTGGACTTTTGACTCGATCTGGTCAACTGTAGACTAATTTATGATCAACTCAAAAAAGTCTTTGTGCTTATAGAAATATATAATAGGAGAGGAGGTCAGTAGAGGGAATATGCCGCTCCGAGCTCAGTGGCGCAGTGGCAATCACGTGACCGGAAGTGGGCGTGGCCGGAAGGGGCGTGGTTATGACGTCATCGAGTTGAGTTGAGTTGTAGGGTGCTGCGAGTTGAGTTGTAGGATGCTGCGAGTTGAGTTGTAGGATGCTGATGGATTTTATTTTAGGAAATGGCAACACCGAGTTTTGTTTTAATGGAATGGCAACACTTTAGTTTCGGTATCGGACTTTATTTTTTTGTGAATGGTGAGGAAAAAACGTGGTTTAGGTGCAGAAATGAGCGGAGTTGAGCGGTACGAATGCTGCGAGTTGAGTTGTAGGATGCTGATTGATTTTATTTTAGGAAATGGCAACACCGAGTTTTGTTTTAATGGAATGGCAACAAAGACATTCGGCAGTTGCAAAGTTCGTTCTCGTGCATGTAGCATCGTATCGCATCAATTTGTTCTCATGAATTTTTTTTTAAATTATTTTTCCTTCCTTATAAATATTTTCAAACAAAATCTATCATGTATTATTTCGAATAACCACGAAAAATAAGATTGGTTTTGGAGAAGACTGTCGATATTTTTTTATAATTAAAAAGAAAGAAAGCAAGAAAAAAAGCATCAGTAATTTTTTTTTTTTTTTCGAATATGTTTTAATATTGCTATAGGTAACTTCAATGAAAAGAATGTGTTCCTTCTAAGTTATTTAGTGATGTGAACGTTTGAAAGTATTTTTGTAGCAATTCCTTCTATTTGTATTGTTGAAACAGAGATTAAAATAGGACGAAATAGACTTTTTCTGGAAAAAGACTTAAGTGCTTCTACAAGTTTTCAAGACGGAAAGAGCAAAGGTATTACTTTTTCCATTTACTTTTCTTGATGTTTTCTGAAATGGACAAACTGCATAGATTTTGCCAAATTCTCTTTTTTAAAATGTGTTTACTGAATGCATATATCATTATTTTAAGAATGTGAAAAGAATAGCTTTGTCAGAAAACATACCATGAAGTCTTCAACCCTCAAGTGAGCACCTTAGCTAAGTCATTTTTCCACACCCCCCTCTTTTGCTCACGTCAATCTAAAGAGATAAGGTGTACTGTTCCCTCTTTTTGCATTGTTGAATTAGTCAAAGAAATACTTTTAAAATACTAACAGTGGCAAAAGACCTCTCGATTTCATCTTTTTAAAGCAACATTTATGTTTTAAGTGAAATATCCTGCTTTGTGAATTTTGTTTGAATAAGACTATTACCAGCAGCTATTATTATACATAATCTGTATCACTAGGGAAAAAAAAAAAGCATTGTGGTTTCCTCCGTTCTGTAAATATAAATCCTCTGATTCATAAACAAGAAAGGTGCATAGAAATGTCTAAATAGAAAAAAAAAAAGAGAGAGAGAGAGAGAGAGAGAGAAAGATAAAAAAGACTCTAGATTTCAACATTAGTATTTAGTACGATTTACTTACCTTGAACACTAATAGTTTGTTATTAATTCGCTACTTCTGCTTCGTTATTCTTAATTTTCAACATGGAAAATTTAACTGATAGTGAACTAGTGTTTTTAGATACACTTCCTTCAGTCTCAAATATTCAAAATCATAATGGCGATCATTTTAATGCAGAACAGCTTTTTGATCCTGAAGTTTCAGTCGATTTCCCAGACGCAAGCAGCTACGATAAGATGACAATGATTTCTTCATCACCGCTGAATTCAGAATTATCCTTGACTATGCAATTCCTTAGCCAAGAAAGCCTAAATTTCTTGGATTCACCAACAAATATTCCATATCAAATGTATGGTTTTAATGCTGAACAGCTTTTTGATCCTGAAGTTTCAGTCGATTTCCCAGATGCAAGCGACTACGATAAGATGACAATGATTTCTTCATCGGCGCTGAATTCAGAAAAAGACAATCATTCGGAATTATCCTTGACTATGCAATTCCTGAGCCAAGAAAGCCTAAATTTCTTGGATTCACCAACAAATATTCCATATCAAATGTATGGTTTTAATGCCGAACAGCTTTTTGATCCTGAAGTTCCAGTTGATTTAGCACCATTGAATGAGGAGAGAGACAATTCTTCAGAATTATCCCTGACAAACATTCCAAATCAGTTCGGTGGCTTTTTTCCTAAACAATTACTTGAACCAGAAATTCCGATTGCTTCAACAGAAACAGACAATTTTAATGGAATGGAAACAATTTCTCAATCTCCTTTGAATGCTGAACAGGATTATTATTCACCGCAGGATTCATCAATTCCTATACCTACTTTATCATTCATCTCCTGCATGTCTGATGCAGCGAACGAAAGCTATATAAATGCTACAAAATGTGACATTTGTGGAAAAACATTTTCGAGGAATGCAGACTTGAATCGGCACGTTAAAACTGTACATAACAAGAAAACATCATTTGAGTGCTCGAATTGCCAAACGAATTTTTCCAGAAAGGACGCATTAACACGTCATACTAATTTCAATTGCAAAGTCTTAAAGCAAAGCAAAACATCCATTCTCGAAGTAGAACCATCTTCGTCCACTTCCGTACCAGTTTCCAAGTCCAAACAAGGCCCAGTTAAACGACCTGCGGAAGCGGAGACCCTTTCACCGAAGAAAATTCCGCGCCTAGCAGGCTTGCCTGAAACGGAAAACGCATTGAATGGGGTGATGAAAACATTTCAACTAGAAAATACAGAGGGGTTTAAAGATATTAAAGCATTCCTGACCGACGTTAAATCTCAAGTAAAAGAAGAATTGTCAAATCTTATTCTCCAAAATGCAATGAAGGTGAACTTCAGACTGTTCTGCCAATATGAAAAAATCGTTGAAGGAAATATTTTTCAAGAAACAAAAGTTTTTAAGACTGAAAATCGAGCAATCTTTGAAAGCACCAATTTAGAAGAAATGTTCAAAGAAAGCACTGATAAATTAATAAAAGAAGCAAGCGAGTTCGAAGAGAAGGATTCTGGGTGGCGACTCGTGGAAATTAACTATCTTGAGATGAGAGTGAATAAATTCAATCCCCTGCGTGCCTCTTCACACATCTCATTGCCTAAGGCAATAAGACATAAACAAGCAATCATCAACGTAAAAAATGATGATCTGATGTGCTTTAAATGGGCTGTACTGTCGGCTCTCCATCCGGCGGATGATAACGCCGAACGTGTTTCCAAATATATGCAATATTCAAATGAACTTAATTTTGAGGATATTTCATTTCCAGTGAAACTCAGTGACATTCCGAAATTTGAAAAAAATAATAAAATTTCCATCAACGTGTTTGCGTACAATCAAAATTATAAGATTTACCCCCTATGTAACAGTGAAAAGGATTTTCCAGTTTTCGTTGATCTGTTATATATGAAGAACGAGAACAATGTGCATTATGCTTGGATAAAGGATTTATCCAGATTACTAAATTCACAGTTATCGAAGCACGCACACAAAAAACATATCTGTCGTCGCTGCTTAAATTCTTTCGGAACTTTAGAACTTTTATCTAAGCATAAAAAATTCTGCAGTAACAACAAAGTTGCCCTCGTGAAGATGCCTGGAGACAACGAAAAAATCTTGCGATTCCAAAATATTAGGAGTCAGCAAATGATCCCATTTGTAATCGTTGCTGATTTTGAAGCGATCACAACCAAAATTGAATCCTGCGAGCCCAATTCCAGCAACTCTTACAGAATGCCATACCAAAAACACGAAGCCGTAAGTTTCTGTTATTATATAATTTACGCACATGGTCAATACAAGCCCCCCGTTGTGTACCGCGGTAAAGATGCCTCAAAAAAATTCATGGAATGCTTATGTGCCGAAGCTGAGGAAATCGAAAATATTTACAATTCGACTCGACCGCTTGAGATCATGAGCGAGTCTCAGAAGTTTGAACATGCATCAACAAAAAGTTGTTATATCTGCGGGGGATGCTTCACAAAAAAAAATCCCAAAGTTTACGAACACGATCATCTGACAGGAAAGTATAGGGGAGCAGCATGCAACACATGTAATTTAAAGTTCAAGTTGCCAAAATTCATTCCAGTGTTTTTACACAATCTTTCGGGATACGATGCCCATTTTATTGTGAAAGAACTAGGTTTCGACGAAAAGAAAATTGGAGTAATTGCTGAAAATGAAGAAAAATACATTTCTTTTAGCAAGCAAGTAGGGAAACTGCAGTTGCGATTCCTCGATTCTTTTCGATTTATGGCAAGCAGCTTAGAATCCTTAGCCTCCAATCTGCAACGAGAAAATTTCAAAATAACTAAAACCTATTTTTCATCAAATGAAGTAGAATTGTTATTTCGTAAAGGGGTGTATCCATATGATTATATGGATAGTATGTCCAAATTTGATGAAACATGTCTCCCACCGAAGGAAGCTTTCTATAGCAATTTGAACGAATCCGAAATATCTGATGATGATTATGAGCATGCTGAAAAAGTATGGCGAGAATTTAACATTCAAAATATGGGGGAATACACTGAACTGTATGTCAAAACTGACGTTTTACTTCTCGCTGACGTCCTACAGGCTTTTCGTAGCAAGTGTTATGAAACATATGGGCTAGATATGGCCTGGTATTTTACAGCGCCCGGTCTTTCGTGGGACGCCATGCTGAAACATACCCAAGTTCAAATCGAACTTCTAACAGATTATGATATGCTTATGTTCGTTGAGAAGGGCATTCGTGGTGGAGTATCGCAGTGTAGCCACCGATACGCTAAAGCTAATAATGAATATATGGCCGAATATACGGCCGAAGAAAGGAAATCCTACCTACTCTATTTAGATGAGAATAATTTGTATGGATGGTCTATGAGCCAATCACTGCCGCTTAGAGACTTCCAATGGTGTGATGATTTCATCGATGTGACAGCCATTTCTGATGATTCTGAAACTGGCTACATATTAGAAGTTGATTTAGATTATCCCTGCGAATTGCACGACGAGCACAACGCATATCCGTTAGCGCCTGTAAATAAGATTCCTCCCGGTTGCAAAGAGAAAAGGCTCCTTCTAACATTAGAGAATAAAAGAAATTACATCGTGCACTACCGTAATTTAAAGTTGTACTTGAAGCATGGTTTGGTTTTGAAAAAAATACACAAAGTGATTCAGTTCCATCAAGAACCTTTCTTAAAGAAATATATAGAGCACAACACAACTCTAAGGATGGCTGCCACCAACAGTTTTGAAAAAAATTTCTATAAACTTATGAACAACAGTGTTTTTGGAAAATGTATGGAAGACGTAAGGAGGAGACGTGACATACGTCTTTGCTGTACCGATAAACAGGCGGAAAAATTAATTGCCAAACCAAACTTTCATGAAAGAAATATTTTTTCGTCTACTTTAGCAGCTGTGCATATGCGCAAAACAGAAATTTTTTTCAAAAAACCCATTACTATCGGCATGGCTGTTTTGGATATATCAAAAACTTTGATGTATAAGTTTTACTATGAATATATGCAGCCGACGTACAAACAAAATCTGAATTTGTTGTATACGGATACAGATTCTTTTATATTTCATATATTCACTGAGGACATATATAATGATATGAAGAAATCATTGGAAAGATTCGATACATCAGACTATGCCGAAAACAATGTATATGGAATGCCTAGAGTGAATAAGAAAAAATTGGGACTTATGAAAGACGAATGTGCAGGCGGTATAATGACCGAATTCGCAGGCTTGCGAAGTAAAGTCTATAGTTATATTCAAGGAGGTGATACCACAAAAAAACTCAAAGGAGTAAAAAAACAAGCTCTAAAAAGAAGAATTCATTTTGACGATTATAAAAACTGCATCATGAATTCTCAAAGAAAACTAACCCACATGCAAACGATACAGAGTACAAAACACGACATTTTCACCTGCAAAATCAACAAATTAGCTCTTTCTCCTCATGACGAAAAAAGATATGTTAGAGAAGACAACATTTCAACATTTGCTTGGGGACACTGTAAAATTTGAAAAAAAAAAAATTGTAAGTATGAATTATTTTAAAATAAATTTAACTTTTAAAAAATGTTTATTGTTTCTTCTTTTTCTTTACATAATAGAATATTTTATTAATATATTGAAGTTGTAAGACCAATTTTCTTAAATGTAAAATTAGTGCTGATTGCAAATAAATTCTACAGAAGACAAAAATAATGTGTATATCTAAATTAAATGAGTTTTTTTTTTCTTTATTCTTATAAGAAAAATTTTAATAACACATTGAAATCGTAAAATAAATTTCTTGATGTATCCGTAGTGTTGAAAGCAGTTTCATAGTCATATCGTTAAAACACTTTTATTTTTACTGTAGAATGTATTTACATTACATATATGTGTAAGTAACAAAGATTTTTAGCAGAAAGAAACTATTTTTTCCCTAGCAAATGATAAAAAAAAAAAAAAAAAAAAAAAAAAAAAAAAAAAAAAAAAAAACAATAATATATGGTTCAGTAATTAATAATAAGTTGACTGTTACACTGAAAATGGAATTAATATGATAAAAAAAAAATAAAGAAATAATCTTTGTTTTTCAATTCAGGAAAATGTATAGAATTATTTAATTATTATTAAAAAAAAAATAAAGTTGATTAATTTTAGTGATTAAAAAGGGTAATGAATAAAATTTAAAGATATAGGTTTATTAATTACTGGAAAAATTACATTTAAGACTGGTTAGGGAATTGAACCTGTGATTAAAAAAAAAAATAGAGGCATGGTTCAGTGATTGTTTCCGGCGACTTAACCACTGAACCATGCCTCTATACCCTTCAAGTTTGATTTAAGATATTTAAATATCAGTTTTATGCTTAATGAATCATTCTGTAAAATCGTCACGAGGTGAAGTTGATACCTATGAGCGGATTTTTAAATAAAACTGATCGTTTTGAATATGGTGAAATTTCGTATTAATGTGACGAATAACAAATTTTTTTGTTGTAATGAAGGAGATTTATCAGGATCCAAGTCACGCAGCAAGTTTCAGCGGTTTAAATGCTTTATATCATGCTGCAGAAGGCAAAGTGTCAAAGAAGACGATACAGAAATGGCTGAGCAGCGTCGATTCGTATACTCTTCACAAACCAGTACGTAGAAAATTTCCGACTAATCGGGTGATAGTTTATTCGATCGATCAGCAATGGCAAGCCGACCTAGTGGATCTCAACAGTTTGAAAAAGTACAATGAAGGATATCGTTACATTCTGACTTGCATAGACATTCTGTCCAAATATGCATGGGCGATTCCTCTAAAAACAAAACATGGAAAAGAGATTGTGAAAGCCTTTCTTTCAATTTTTTCAACGAGAAAACCCAAGTCGCTTCAGTCTGATGCCGGAAAAGAATTTAAGAATCACCTTTTGCAAAAGTTTTTAAAACAAGAAGGTATTCGATTTTTCACTACGTATAATAATACCAAGGCCTCGGTCGTCGAACGATTTAATCGCACCCTGAAAACTAAAATGTGGAAATATTTTACCCATAACCATACTTATCGTTATATTGATGTGTTGGATATGTTATTACGCAGTTATAATTATACCTACCATTCTAGTATCAAGAGAGCCCCTGTGGAGGTGACGACGGAAAATGAAAGTGATGTGTGGTTTACTCTCTACGGGGATATGGAGAATGTGAAAAGAAAACCTTGTGTGTTTAAACCGGGAGATATCGTCCGTGTGTCGAAGCAGAAACTAACATTTGAAAAAGGGTATGAAACCAATTGGACGGAAGAACTGTTTGTGGTGACTGAGTGTGTCGCGAGAGACCCACCTGTCTATCGAATTAAGGATTTGTTAGACGAGTCCATTCAAGGAACCTTCTATCCCCAAGAACTTCAAAGAGTACAAATCAAAGAGACTTATGCGATTGAAAAGATATTAAAGAAACGCACGCACAAAGGTCGAGTGGAATATCACGTGAAATTTAAGGGTTATCCCACCAAATTTAATCAATGGATTCCCTCGTCTGATTTATCTTCCTTATAAGAGGGTGCAAGAATGTTGAAAGATCACTTAGCAGGATGTCGTTCTACCTGACGTTACCCTCGGACAGTTCTAGAAATTACTTTCCCGAAAATAAAATTTCTCATTTCATTACTCGTTTGCCTGCACCTATCGAACTCAAAGGAGAATGGGAAGTGGGTCTAGTGGAATTTATTTATCCACACACCTGGTATAATGTGAATCACACTACTAATTTAATTGGATTTGACTTGAACGATGGAAAGACCATTGGTAGACGTATTCCTCCCGGATTTTATGAAGCGGTGCCGGACATTTTGAAAGCCATCTCTATTAAAGACATTGAAAAAAGCATTTCGTTCGCTTACAATAGTGTTACGAAGAGAGTGACTATCAACGTGCGTGAAAAGTCTAAAGTGATATTGGAAAACGGCTTGGCTCAGATGCTGGGATTTGAACCGTGTGAAATTCAATCCTTAGATGGAAATGTAGAACAAACTGTCACAAGTTCGTATGTGGCGGATCCGTGCGCTCATTATAGAGTGTTGATGATTTATTCAGATATTGTGGAACCGCAAATTGTTGGCGATATGTTGGCACCCTTGCTACGGATCGTGAACGTGACAGGTAAAGACGGGGAAGTGATTTGTGTGAAATTCGATCGACCGCATTATTTACCGATTAGTAGAAAATCGTTTGATTCTTTAGAAATCGTTATAAGGACTCACCTAGGCGAACTGACACCATTTGAACGTGGACGCTCGTACGTGAAACTTCACTTTCGACAAAAGTATCTTTCATGATGTTTGTCCCCTACCAGTGTTGTGCGAAATCTTTTGAAGATTATTATACCCATCAGTCAGGTAGCGGCTTAAACTATTATCAAGGCACTACTTTACAAAGAGGTTATGGATTCGGTGGACTGTTTCGATCTCTTTTTCGTGCTGCGGTACCCCTGTTTAAATCAGGAGCGAAAGCTGTGGGAAAACAATTATTTCATTCTGGCGTGAATGTTCTGAATGACCTATCCCGGGGCGAGAACATTAAAATAGCTGCCAAACGACGGTTAAAAGAAGCGGGGCAAAACTTGACTGATAAAGCAGCTACTAAAGTGAAGACGATGATTGGTTCAGGCCATCAATATAAAAAGAGGAAGCGTATTAATACCGTTGTTAGTCGTCGTAAAGCCAAGAGAGTGAAAGTACATGATATTTTCTCTTAAAGATGTCTGGACTCATCCATAAAGATTCTGCTGCGTGTGCCAAATCAGAATTGGATCTCTTTTTAATCCCACCCACTCAAACGGCTATTGAAAAAGGATATTTCGTCGAATATCACCCTCTCGCTAATATTCGAGATGGTGGACCTGTGGAATTTAACATTTCTGGGAATGGTGAAGATTACATTGATTTGTCATCATCTTATCTACATGTCAAAGTGAAAATCACTAAATCAGATGGAACGAGTTTACCTGCAGGCGAGCCAGTCGCCCCTGTCAACTTATTTTTACAAGCATTGTTTTCGCAAGTGGATATCAGTTTGAATGAAAGAGCCATCTCTTCTTCGAGTAATACCTATCCCTTTCGTGCTTATATCGAAACCCTGCTGAACTATGGCGAAGACGCTAAAAAAAGTTTATTGGGATGTGAATGTTTTTACAAAGACAAGAATTTGACTGTATCAGACCCCACCTCTGATGGAAACCCTGGATTGAAGAAGCGTTTCGAACTGACAAAAAATAGCAAAGCGTTGGATTTGATCGGTCCCCTTCATTGTGATATTTTCCAGCAAAATCGATTGCTTTTGAATATGGTCGATTTGAAAATTAAAATGACTCGCAGCAAATCAGACTTTTGTTTGATGGTGAAGAAAGATAAGGATCAGCCTTTCCACGACTATAAAGTGATTTTAGAACATGCTTCTGTGTTTGTTCGTAAAGTAAAAGTAAGTCCCGGTGTGCTACTCGGTCATGCAAAAGCCCTGGAAAAAAATTCTGCAAAGTATCCCATTGATCGGGTGTTATGTAAGACTTATTCAATCTCCACCGGCAGTAAATCATTTATGCAAGATAATGTGTTTTTAGGAGCTATGCCAAAGCGTATTATTATTGGACTTTTAGACAACAGTGCTTACACGGGTCAGTACGATTTGAATCCCTTTTACTTTTATCATCACAAAGTCAACTTTTTAAGTGTTTATGTGGACGGGCAACCAGTGCCAAGTAAGCCCTTGGAATTGGATTTCGACGAAAACAACTATATAAGAGCCTATCATCGCCTATTCTCTGGTTTTAATCATGATACTGGCATTTATTTAACTCGGGAAGAATTTGCTGAAGGACACACTTTGTATAATTTCGACTTGAGCCCAGATCTGTGTGATGGACCTCATTTGAATTTACAACATCAAGGAAATTTACGAATTGAAATCAAATTTTCTGAAGCTTTAGAAAAAACAACGACTGTATTGATTTATGCAGAATTTGAAAACATTATTGAAATTAGCAAGTCGCGTCACGTGATCTGCGACTTTCCCAACTGAATGGATTCAGTACAAATCGAGAACATTTTATCCCATGAAGCAGTTACCCGAAACTATTTTTTGGGTGTTTTTCCAAGTGATCGACTACCGAAAAGAACCAAGCGTTACCCTGTCTGTTTTATCTGCAACATCGATAAATCTTCAGAACCTGGAAGTCATTGGGTAGCTTTCTACCTGTCTTCGTCTGATGAAATGGAATTCTTCGACTCCTATGGAAACAAACCTTCCTTTTTTCAAGGACCCCTATCGAAATATGCATCGAGTTTTTCACGAGTGGTATTTAATCCGCTTGTTTTACAAACTCAAATGACTGCCGTCTGCGGGCAGTATTGTATATTTTATATTTATTGTCGTTGTAGAGGTAAAACTCTTAAACAATTTCTATTGCATTTTGTAACGGAAAATTTATCGAACGACCGTCGGGTCTATAATTTTGTAGCCAAGCGATTTGGCACCCATGCTAATTTTTATCAATAAATCTCTATGTTAATTGTGAACCTATGTGTCTGTGATTATTTAAAGTGTATCCTTATTTGTGTATGTTTATTTACGATGGAGTTTCCATGCTTTCAACACCCTTGCACGGTTCTTTTAGCGGGTCCCACAAGAGTCGGTAAGAGTTGGTTTTTACGGGATTTACTTGCAGAAAGAACCCGCATGTTTAAACCACCTCCAGATAAAGTAATTTGGTTTTATGGTATTTACCAAACGTTATATAATGAAATGGATAATATTACCTTTGTTGAAGGTTTTCCCTCAAATTTCCGCGATTATTTAGGAACGAATTCACTGATTATTTTAGACGACTTGATGGTTGAATGTGCTAATGACGAACGTTTGACTTATCTCTTTACAAAGGAAAGTCATCATTTAAACATCAGTGTGATATTTATCACACAAAATCTGTTTCATAAAGGCAAAGAAATGAGAGGTGTTTCCCTCAACAGTCAATATTTGATCTTGTTTAAAAATCGTCGCGACATGAGTCAAATCATTCATTTAGGTCGACAATTATATCCAACGAATAGTAAATTTTTCCAGGAAGTATTTGAAGATGCGACAAAGAAGCCTTTCTCTTATTTACTCGTGGATTTAAGGAATGAAACTGTAGAGCGCATGCGTTTGAGAACACAGATCTTGCCCGGACAAACACAGTTTGTGTACATGCCGAAAAAAGGTTTAAAAAGAAAGACATTCTGCTCGTAATTTAGTTGTGAACATGACATTGTCGAAGAAGCAAGTGCGCGATTTGGAGTTGATCAAAACTTGCCCGAAAGCATTACGCAAGCAAATATTAAAAACATTACCTTCTCGATCTGTCAAAGCCATTTGTGAGTGCACATTAAACGTTCTAAAAGGAAACGTGCCTCTCTCAACTTATCAAAAAAAGTCTTTAAGCAAATATAAAACAACCCTTCGGAAAATTGGCACGAAGAAAGGTACTTTATTTCATAAGAAGAAGCTGATTGTGCAACAAGGAGGATTTTTAAACATTCTAATCCCGGCTGCCTTGAGTGTTTTAACTGGTTTAATCAATGGAACTCGCTACTAAATATGCACTGATCCCTGAAGATGATCTGTCTAGACACGTGCCTACTAAAAAGCAAATGACTGAGTTTGATGTGGCTATGTCAAAAATATTAAACAGCTCTCTACCAGATCATGAAAAAGTTCAACAGTATTATGAACTTTTAAAACGAAAAATGAAATTACAAGAATTTAACATACCTTGGAGGCCTAAACAACGCGAAGAGGATCCTCAAAAAAGGAAGAAACTTGAAAAAGACGAAACTGTGAAGCAAGACCCTATCATTAATCAAGAGTCGATCATTGATCAAGAACCAATCATTAATCAAGAACCCACCATTAAACAAGAGCCCTCCATTATACAAAAATCTCCTACCAAACAGGAGGAACAATATGATGCGCTTGTTTTATCTTCCGTTCCAAAACCCATGAAGAAACACGCAGAAATATTGCTAAACTTTCTCAAGTCAAGGTCAAATACGATTGAATGGGATCAAAGTGGTCTTGTGAAATACAAAGGACAGACTTTGGAGCAATCGAATCTAGCTGAACTTTTCCATTTAATTTTTTGTGTGAATAAAAAACCACCTATCAAAGCTCCGACTGAATTTTTACAAGTTCTTCAAGAAATTGGCGTACCCGAAAGCATGATCAAAAATAAATTTTTGTCTTTTCAAGCAGAAAAGGTTATCTCACCAAGAAGAAATTTTGTAAAATCCAAAAAGAGACCAACTGTCCGTCTCTCGCAACTGAAACCAAATGTACAACGTTGGGAAAGTTTTAAATAAAATATTTTTTTTTGTTTACATATTTGTCTTTATGTTATTTCTACACATAAATATTTAACTTTTAAAAATAAACACCTGCTGAATTGTCTTGTAAGATAATTCTTTAGAGAAGGTTAATATACATATCTTTTTAATACTACTCTAGAAAATAAAGCATTAAAAAAAAAAAAAAAAGACATACACAATAAAACATGAAACAATATAACAAGAAAATAAATTTATTTAAAACATACGTAGAGGATCCGGATCGGATGTTACATAAATTTCTTTGACATTTGTTAACATAGAATGCACGTCCAACTTAGACAAAAATTCTTCTGTAATATAATTTACAATGTGCAGATTGTGCTGAATAAATTCACTCGCTAAAAGTTCTAAGTCTATAGATAAAAATGCTAAATTACCGCAACGAGAGAGTCTTTGATTGTAATTAAATGTTATGCACTCGTGGCCCAGTTGATTTTCGTAGTTTGCTTCACATCCAGAACATACGAATAATTCATCAATTTTCATTTGTAGATGTTGTTTTAAAAGTTCCAACAATGAAGTAGTAAGCACCATCTCGGCATCGCAGTTTTCAATATCCGTCATGTTGGAAATCGTTTGTTTGCTCACTTCTTTCAGAACTATTTTAGGAAACGATCGACTATAGAGCGCGAAAATAATTTCTTTAGACACTTTCGCGTGAATATTTTTCAGATTTTTCCACTCTAATTCACTAAGAATGCAAACTGAAGGTAAAAACACGCACACAAAGTCTTTTCGTCGAATATAGCGTTGTAACACAAAATTAATAGACTGTTCATTCTCAACCGCGGACAGCATAAGAAAATCCTTCACAATTTCAGGTTTCTCGTATGTTGGGATCAATGACTCGAAATCATCAGCTAGAGTTTGCCACTGGACAGGAGAAAGCGTCACTCCCATAGTTGTTGGCACAAGCTGGTCATAGTCGTTCCTCCAAAATTTCCGAATGTGCACTCGCAAAGTGTTCGTAAAATCAGACGCAACCACAAAGTTCTGGCCTCCTAGATGAAAATAGTGAGGAGGACACATCTCAGATTCAGTCGAGCGAACTTTTTTTAAGGCATTGCTTGAACTATCGCTAGATCTTTTCATTTTTTTTTTTTAAATATCAAATTCTTAGCAAGTACTTAAGACACCACAGGAGACGTACAGAGAGAGAATGAGCTCGCAAGGTTCGATCGTAGCTCAGAAGATCTAATTTTCGAGTAACATCCTCTGATTGGTTGTTCCGTGAAACGTCATTAAAATTCAGCGTGCTCATTGGCTGTATAACGAATTTGTATCACTCCGCACGCGTAGAAATAAAAGAGTGAAATGCCTATGTAAAAATAGACTGTTGCCATTCCATTAAACAAAACTCAGTGTTGCCATTTCCTAAAATAAAATCAATCAGCATCCTACAACTCAACTCGCAGCATTCGTACCGCTCAACTCCGCTCATTTCTGCACCTAAACCACGTTTTTTCCTCACCGTTCACAAAAAAAAATAAAGTCCGATACCGAAACTAAAGTGTTGCCATTCCATTAAAACAAAACTCGGTGTTGCCATTTCCTAAAATAAAATCCATCAGCATCCTACAACTCAACTCGCAGCATCCTACAACTCAACTCGCAGCACCCTACATCTCAACTCAACTCGATGACGTCATAACCACGCCCCTTCCGGCCACGCCCACTTCCGGTCACGTGATTGCCACTGCGCCACTGAGCTCGGAGCGGCATATTCCCTCTACTGAGGTCCCTAACGTCACTGGTTTGATCAGAACTTTATCGGCTTTATAAGCTGCAGATGGTGGAGAATTCGGTTTTTTGCTTGTCTCTGAGCATTTTAAATAAGTGTGTCACTATACTGTCAAAGGTTTTACTTGCAAATACTGTACCAAACTTATATCTCTATAAAAGGACAACTCCATGTAACTGCTTAGTTTCAATCGAATTTTGTTTGCTTTTGGAACACTCTTGGAGCGTGTTTCTTTTGATATACAACTTTTCTTATAGTAAGTCTTCCAAAATGACATCAATAGCTATAGCCCCTACAGAGAGAACAAAATTTAATTTTCCAAGCATTTATTATTTCAAGACTGACCGAAGCCCATTCTGCAGAGAACACTAAAAATTCTTAGTCCTCTTAGTGTTTAATTATTTAAGAAACTTGGGAAGAATCTTTTTTCCCAAAAATGTTTAGAAATAAAGAAAATTTAGTTAACCCCTTAGTGCCTGAATTATTTTCTTCGTTAAAACTCAAATATTGCATTTTCCCCACCACTTTTAAAGCAAGAATAACTTTTATCTTAATTTATCAAGGACTTTGTCTCGAGAAAGAAAGTAAACTGGTATGAAATGCACTTACTTGAATTTTTTTAAATGTCCCAAAATTGGGACGCTAGGTACTAATGGGTTATTTAAATTTTAAAACCCAGAACGGAAATAATGGCTTTCCCAATCCACCCATTCCAGTGCCCATGATTGCGATTCTTTATTTTCTTTGTATGTAATCAAATTGTGATCAAAATACATAAATTGAATTCGAAACAAATTTTCCGATGATGATTTAATTGTAAGTCAATCTAAATTCGATGACATCCAGGACTCAGACACAGCAAGTACATGCCTACACTGTAAAAAAAATTCTGTAAGGTTACTAAGAATTTTCTAGGAAACTGGGATGCCAGTACTTTTCATGTAACCGCAACAGAAGAAAATCATGTACAATTACAAAAGTTGTTTTAGTTAATGTTACTAAATATTGTTTAGTAAACATACTAACGATTTTTTAGTGAGTTTCCTAAAGAATAGTCTGTAAATTTTCTAAATATTATTTAGTAAACTTACTATAAATTATTCAGGGAGTTTAGTAAGATTTACCAATGATTATGTTGTATATGCAGTAACGATTTGTTAGGGAGTTTTCTAAAGAATGTTTTGTAAACTTACTACTGATTATTTAGTAAATTTACTAATGATTTGTAAAGGAGGTTCTCATATCATTTTATATAAATGTACTAAATATCATTTAGTGATCTAGCGATATTTTAGAGTGATCACTATATATATATTGGTAAATTTACTGAGAATTATTTAATAAACGTATTTATGAATTTTTAGTGAGTTTTCTATACATTATTTTGTGAGTATTCTAATTATTTTTAGTATTCTTACAAAACATTTTGTAGTATATTTATTGAGAATTTGTTGTACATTTGTAAGGGACTTTATGGCATATTTACTATGGGTTTTTTTATGCTTGCACCTTAAACCTTTTATGTATTTTATTAAAAAAAATGTAACTTTAATGAGATATCGTTAGAAAAATTACCAATTTTTTTTGTATTGTATTTAAGGCACATTTTGTATTCTCGCCAGAAAGTTCTTTGCAACTGTACAAGTGTTAATACAGCAAATTTGTTAATGATTTTTTTTTGTATTGTATTTAAAATATTGTATCTGCACATAACATGTATTTGTAACTGCACACATTGTTTGCAATGTTATTACTATATTTTTTACAGCAGTATTCCAAAAAGATTTTACGTAACTGTTTTTTATTCTAATACTTAAATTAATCGGAGTTATTATAGTATTTTTTCAATATGAAGTTGAATTTTTACAGTTTTAAATATCCAGAATGGAATTTTTCTCATGTATCAAAATATTTCGATGTAAAATAAGCAATATGGTCTAACATGTGTTTCAATATCACCACAGCAATTGACATAAATGTTACGCATGAGAAAACTCACTGAAGTTTCAATGTAGATATTTAAATAGGTGCAAAATCATTTTTTATATTATATCAGCATTATAACAATATCACTAAATGAGCAGATAAGCTGAAGCCGATCTTACGGTCTTTAGTTAAACTAAAAAAGTAAATAGATAGAGTAATGTAAATAAATTACCATAACTGAGTTTTAAAATATGCCTAAAAGAAATATGATTTTAGATGAAGCACAGTGCTTAATTTATACATATAAAGCGCTGAGCCTCACCTAATCCAATACATGATTAGAAAACCTGTATATTATGAAAAAACATTGTCCGTTTATTCTATGCGAATATGCTTTTAAACTAGAATGCTAGAAATGAAAATATAGTAGTCTTGTATTTAAGATGTTTTGTTCAGTTCTATGGTCATATTAATTTCATTAACATGTGTCTTCTGTTACATATATGTGAAACACTATATAATAACTAATTCAATGGTTCAAAACATAAGAGTTCTGCAATAAAATTAATGCCTTTATCTGAATATCACATTTAAGATTTTTTTTTAAACCTTATTCTTATTTCAGGTGGATATGTCGTACAATTCTTACAATTACTAGAATCTTTTTCCCTTTAATTTTTTATTGTCTTTTACCTCGACTTATTCCTAACAGATTTCTTTAACCATCTACGTTTAATACATTATACATTTTTGTTATACATTACAATATATTACAATACATTACATATATTTGTTTAATACATTATACTTTATTTGCTTGAGAGTTTTGTTTCAAATTAAAATATCAAAGAGGGAAAATTTAATTATTGATAGATCACAAATTTTAAACTCTAAACTGGCTTAAAGATCCGAAAGAATGAGTCGAATATGTATGAATTTAGTAGAATTCTTCTGTGGTTAATATTGCTCTGGAATTAGAATCTTTAACTAAAATATTTACATATAGGAGAGATAAAATTCACACCTTAACATATGTACACAAAAATGAATCTTTGACTTATCAACAGTAATTGTGGGCAGGTCTCGCACTTTTTATGTTTATCACTATATTATAATCAGAGTTTACTAAGCAATCTTTCTGAAAGTAAAAAACCAGAATGGAAACAAAAAGAAATACATATTGATTTGGAAAATATTATGGAGCTGTCGTTTTTGATATAAATGTAATATGCATATCTATACTACCAATAAATGCAATATGATTAAATAACAAAATACAATGAAACATGAATAAATTTTATTAAATAACTATTTATTTAATTCATTACAATAAAAAACATTTTTATCTTTTTAATATGACTCACATTTTGCAAATACTACATAATTAGTATTTATACAAATACCTATGAATTGCATACTTTTTAAAAATTATTTTTGGAGATAATATCATAAAATGAATGTTAAAGATATATTGCAATAAAATAATTGGAAAATTTCAGAGCTGCAGAATGAGGTTCGCAAGATTTTTCTCATTGAAAGATAGTGCTTCTTTTTCCTCTACTTTCGTCATCAAGGAGCTCGCATTGTTTTTAAATTGAACTTCAGTTTCATTATGCATCTAAAATAATAAGTAAGATGTTAACATAAAAAAGAAAGAAAAATTTAGTAAAATTTATAATGAATATAATATTATAGAAAAGCCAATATTCATCTTCGTATTGAATGTTACAAGTATTTAAAAAATTAACTAGATGAAGAAAAACCACGCATTTTAAATTCAAGCTGATGATCGGCATTTTGGCAAAGTTAAAATCACATATACAGTCATAGGATTTTCTCATCTGAGGTGTTTCAATTTACTGACATAGCATCAATAAATCGTAAATTGTTCTCATTATTAATTACTAATTTCATCTAAAATTAACTCGCAAAACCATATTGAAAAGGTCGTTTTAAAAAGGCTTGACATTCTTCTAACTTATGAAATAAAAATACAAAAATCCATTGATAGGTGGAATTGTAACACATAAAAAATATTGAATATGCTTTATAAATGCTAAATATGTATCAATAAAACTTCTCAATTGTTTTTAAAATGATTTCCTGAAGACATCCATAATGTTGAAGATGTGGATTTAAAATAATCATCAGCATTGTATGTTGTCATTGTCCTTTGACGGCAAGTCTATATAAATAAATAATGCTGAAATACAATACGCCTTCTTACCCAATAAATAATGCCAATAGGCATGCATTGTAATATAAAAGCTTAATCTTCGAATATATGCAAACAGCCATCATTTGACAGGCCCATTTATTAAGGAATCTGGGTACTTTATTAATCATTTTTGTTATTATAGAGAAAATTGCGGTGGGGTGCGACACTTTTTACAAAACTTAGAAAATCAACTTTGTTTAACTTTAAAACAAAAATTTCAATTTATAGAGTGCAAGGTGAAACACCTTTTAATGTGCTTGAACAATATAGAAACAAAACATTCAAAAGGTATTTTATAATTAAAGAAATTGTAAGTTTTAAAATGTGCCCCATAACTCACCACTTATAGAAATATATCGAATTGCAGTAAAATAAAGCTATAAGGCACAAATAATCAAGTTTCGGCTAGATATATAATCTAATAAAGATTGTAGATTGATATAATGTATGTGGCACAATATAAAATTCCAAGATTTTCATAACGTAAATGGAAATTCGGTATTGTTAGTCATAGATAACATTAAAAAATCGTCAATTCAAATTATTTACATTTTGAAGTAAATGAATATACTATCAATGTTATAATTAATGTATTACCCTCTAAATATATTTGCATGTTACCAATTTACATGCATCTCATAAAAAAAAGAAAGGCATATCCCATTCCTCCCTTTACTGGCAAGTCCCATTCCTCCCCACTTTCTTTTTTTCTGTTAAACTTCTTGTATAAACAAAAGTGCTGCTTTTAGACTTGTTTTAAATAACTAATAATATGCAGTATAATGTTCCATAAATAATGAAACTATTACACCTATGAATAACAAATCATTAATATACAGAACGCATAAAAAGTAAATTTACTTTTGAGTCTTGAAATGATCTTTTATACAATTGTAAGCTTATACAGACCAACAATTTTTTTCAACTAAAGTTTGGCTACCAATGCTTCATCTAGCGTGCCATTGATGAAATGTTTAGAATATCACATAAAGAGAAAAACCTACTGTCCCATTCATCCCACTATCTCACACTACTATCCCCTATATATTAACATTTTATAAAAATTACGTAAAACCATATTAAATACCTCTTATGTTTACATGTATAAACATTAATTGAATTTTAACAAAATTAATGGAATTTTAACTCTTTCAAATACATTGGTGAAGGCAGATCACTTCACACCACAAGGAAAGCATATGTTTATTAAATATATGTACTTTTCTTCATATAAATGTAACTAAACTTCCGTATTTAAACATCTTTTTAGAGCACTTCAATAGACCATACTTGCATTACCTACGCAAATTTCGAAACATTCCGACAATTAGAAATATTTTTTTTGCAAAATAAAATGTGTGAAAATTTTGACAAAAATTTGTTAAAATCTGAGAGTTTTATCGCGGTAAAAATCTTACCAACCCTTTTCCACTAAATATCAATATTTTTGTCACCCAAGCTACGTATATCTTATGTTTTTTAAAACCAAAAAAATTCAAAGAGTTTGGTTGATAATGTCAAGTTTTTTAAGAATGTAAAATACCGGAAGTACCTTGTCCACAACTTTCTTCTATCTCATACATAATGCTATTTCAAAATTCGTCAAAGTACCAAAATTAAAAGGCAATCTATGCCCATGATGGTGATTCTAATGATATGAAATTCCGTGCATTAGTTCTTAAGATATTCATACCGATATTCATATCGGCAAAATCACGTAAGAAATGCACCATAAAAGCGTTAATTGTTTAATGATATACACCAAAACCTGCAACAGTGACACTGCAATAGCTGGTGTCAACATATAACTGAATCTGAAGTTCGATGAAAATACGTGCGTTAGTTCTGGGGAAATTATGCAGATCCTCCCCCCCTATATTGTGCAAATTATGAAAAATTCAGCACATCAGCGCCATATATTGAGCGATTTACGCCAAAATATAAAAAGAACACTAAATCATATTAGGGACAAACTAAATCTGAAGTTTGATGAAAATCCGTCCATTATGCATTCAGGTAGAGTTGTTGCAGAAATCTAAAAAAAAGTAGAACAACAACAAAATCTATTAAGCAATTTACGCCCAAAGAAAAAAAAAAAAAAAAAAAAATAGAGAACAAGGATTATCTGAATATATTTTTTATTGAAAGCTGTACATTAGTTCTTGAGACAGAGCACCCACGAAATTTAGGTCGCATACATACAGCCATTTAGTAAAAACAAATTTTTTGGTATATCTGACCCCTAAAACGTGTAAATCCGTTGAAAACTAGAATTTACATTGAAAACTAATCACCAATTTATATCAGAGACAGATTGGGCATAATTTCTATATTAAACATACATATTTTAAATATAAAATTCTGTGCATTAGTTCTTGTGACAGAGTACCCCCGAAATGTGTGTCACATGCAAATGGAGTCACAGGCTCACATTTCGTAAAAACGGGAAATCTGGCCCCTAAAACATCTTAATGTGACGAAACTTTTTACGAATCCTATACTTTTTTTTTCGTAATAACAGAAGAAATAAAATATTCAAAAATTATCTTTGAAAAAATTGTTAAGTCTCTCTTTTTCTGTGTATTTCACTGTACAATTCATATTACGTACGTTTTGAATAAATTCGTACACTTGATTTTATGCAATATAACTATAATTATAGTTGCATAGCCCCTTACCGATTGTCTATGGTTTTAAAAACAATTTTGAAGCATGAAATATTTTTTAATTATTCAGTATCGCGTAGAGCTCGCATACGAAAGGGGCTGTGCAAATATAATTTTATCAACTTTTTGTTAATTTTGGACCCCCTCCCTCCTTCCGATTCATACGTTATCATCATTCAACTCCCCCCCCCCCCCCCCCATTAATGTTATCGGTATCAAAGTGTAGAAAATTTTGATTCCTATAACTTATTTTGCTTGAAAAGACATACAAAACTTGTTTCATTTATTTTCCGCACACTTTTATGATCGAATGATGAGACGTTGATAAAATATCATTTTTCATATGAAAAAACTTTATATCACATAAGAATTAAAAGCAATACTATTTAAATGAATCTCATGATACCTTTTTGTTACATAATGCATTCAACAGTAATAAAGATTTATTGTACTTTCACCGAACGAAGAGGGGTGGGGAGCACATGGAAATTCATGTCAACAAGACGAAGACAACATTCTTTCTCTTTATTTATTAGTAAGCACAGGCTTAATTTCAAATACACTTTGTACTGTTTCTCGAACTGTGATTATATATGCATATACATATGAAGAAAAATAAGAATTTTAAACGTTAGAGTATACTATATTTTAGAGTTAAATAATTTTATAATAATTTAGCGATTTTAATAACTTTGTATTAAAAAAATATGTAACGGGCTATAAAAATAACGTACTACTTTGTACTAAAGACCATGTTACAAATAAAAAGAGAAACAATTGATGATCAGAAATGATATTTATATCAAAAGACAAACCCCCTCCCTCCTGAAATGATAACATTATATTTGCTCAACCCCAAAGATTAATTTGTTCTTAAAACAACATAAAGATTTCATCCTTTTTTACGGCTAATTTTACATAAAAATAAAAACTTCCTCTATGATAATTAAAATAATATAAATAAAACAAATTTAACAGACATGCAATTGAACAACTCACTTAAAGCTCTGAAATTATCGGAATATAAAAGAAATTATGGGAGAAACAATTTTCAGGAACGATTTTATAATTAACGAAACTGTAACTAAGAGAAAAAAAAAAGAGTGAATTGGAATTGTCCCATTCCTTCCTTTGCTGGTATGTCCCATTCCTCCCTGTACTTTATGTTAAACTTCTTGTATAGATATAAATGCTGCTTTTGGACATAGTTTAAATTATGGATGATCAGCAGTATAATATTCTATAAATAGAGAAACAATTGCATATTTACATAAACAAGTCATTAATAGCAGAAAGCATAAAAATATATAGTATATTTACTTTTGATTCTTAAAATATTCTTTTCCTTTTTACAATTGCAAGAATGCAAAATCAGCTATTTTATTCAACTGAAGATTGGGGATGCTTTTGCTTAATGGAATACGTGACTGATGAAATGTTTATTAATGGAATATAAAAAGAAAAATGTACTGTCCCATTCCACCCCACTCTCCCTTATTAAATAACAAAATCTTGGGTTAAGGGATTTAGGGAAGATTTCAGGTGTTTAACTGCTATCATATTAAAGTGACAAATACAGCAGGAAGAAAAATAGAGTTTTAAAGATTTTTAATTCAACGAGTAAGAATGGAGACAAAGATAACCATATTTTCTTTTATTATTGAAGGAAGGGAAGGGGATATTTCAAACGATTGATAATGTAACTTATTGAAGACTTACAATTAGCGAAAAAAATGAAAATTAATTAGGGTAAAAGACTAAATATTGTATGCTTGTAAGGCGAGAGAGGGGGGGGGGTGATTTTTATTTGGATTTTATGGATATGACCTATTATTTATTCTTATAATAAAGAAGTGGATCAGAATTTTTTTTTAAAGAATGACTTAAGGTTTTAAATTTTATATGTTGAGGGGGCAAAAAAATTAGCGATTTATTTCTCTTTTTAAAAAGGGGGAGTATTAGATGACTTATTTACATTAATGAAAATTTACAAAGTACTAATAGCCCAGTGATTATATGGCAGAATTCGATATTAAGGGAAAGTAGGAAATAGGTTTAATCTCTTCAGTTTAGATCTACAATGAATACAGTAAGTTTTATTCTCATACTAGCGGAGCGTTAGAAATATATTAGATTTACAGTTTAATGCCACAATAATATCTCAAAAGAACTAACTACAAAAACACTGTTAATATAAGTGTTGTAAAGCTTAAAATTCTGAGTTTGTTTGTTTGTTTGTTTGGAGGGGGGGTTTTTTGAGACTTATAGCGGCTGAGCTGTTGTCTCGAATGATCCAATTTCAGAAAAACATCAACCAAGATCGAGAAAGAGATTAAAAGCGATCAATACTATGTAGAAATTTAAGAGTTGATCTCCGAAAAGATTCAGAATTGCAAAACTCCTTAGAGAACTCAATAAAAGAACGAAAACAAGCTCCACTCAGAGTGGAAGGATCCCAACACAGAGAACGATGTGAATGATATTTTAGACAGAAAAAAGAATATGCTCCAGGGAGTCAGAAACATGGCACCTGCTACATCTATCATCATTCATCAGGCCGAAACGAGAAAGGATGGCAGGGGTGACCAACATCTTGCTTAAAAGACGCGAAATCAGGACATCATCTCTACGATTCGACGCCCAAGCGTACGTCTGCTTGACCAGGGGGATGTTACCATGAGAGCTAATATATTTGCTCGATCTGTACTGTTGATTGAGGGTACGATAGATTTCTTTTTTTCTATAATGGATGAGATCCTCAGGAGAAATCCAATTCAGCAAAACATCAGCGTCACTTACGCCTTTAGCCAGATTATCGGCTTTTTCGTTGAGGTGAATTCCACGATGACCCGGCACCCAGCATACCCAGATGCTCGGGGAATGCGAAGCAATCCTTTGAATCTTATTAAAAAGCCACAAAATGACTCTAGGTGACTTGATCGAAACAGACTGAAGGGCGGTGAGTACCGAAAGGCTGTCAGTAAGTAGCAGAATGGGGCGACCCAAGGAGGCCAGTTCGTCTAAAGCAGTGCCAATAGCTAGAGCCTCAGCTGTGAAGACGGAGTTGATTGTGGGGATTCTGTAACAGAACTGAGAGGTTTCCGAGCACCCTGCAATGGAGGTATTAGAGGAAACTTTAGACGCGTCAGTAGCAATGACCTGCCATCCGCTGGTGAAATTTTGCATGAAATCCTGGAAGAGCGGGACGATGATGCTACCATCAAGGTCCTTATTCTGGAAAGGGAGGTCGTCTAAGTGAAGTTGCACAACTTCCTGGCTGTTCGGCAAGGGCATCTGGAAGGGAATCAAATGTTCTAGTCGACCATCAATTTCTTCTAGGATGGTAGCAATACCGGGAATGCTTTCCACCAAGCAAAACATGTTGCCCTCTTGAAAATCCCAGAAAGGAGACTTGCTGCCTAAAGAGCACTGCTTTATCCAGAAGCCAAACGCCAACGAATTGATTCTATCAGCCAGCAAGGGAGAGCCGGCGTGCTGTCGAAGAATAATATTTGGCACCCATTTCGGGAGGCCGAGAGCCGTCCTGAGAGCAGTAGTCTGCAACACTTCAAGCTTCAAGAGGATGGAATCACATGCCGATAACAGGGTGGCCGCGCCATATTCTATAATACTCCGGATGGAGGAGTTGGCCAAAGTGAGAAGATGATAAGATCGGGCACCGTAACGAGTATTGCAGAGGGCCTTTAGGATATTGATACGGTTAAAAACTTTCTTCCGGATGTAATCTGAGTGTTTGCGAAAACCCCCGCGCCTTGTAATATAAAAACCTAGAAACTTTAGTTCGTCGCACCACTCAATCAGACCTCCATTGATGCTAAAATCGAATTCACAGTCTCCACGTCTTCTAGAGAGGTTGATAGCGTGACATTTATCTGGACGTATAGACATCTTCCAATATCGGCACCATTGAGCAATTAAACGGAGGGCTTCTTGGAGTTTAGCTTGGCATAAGAGCAAAGAAGTCGCTGCACAATAAATGAAGGTGTCATCTGCGTATAGCAAGTACTTGACTCCAAGTCCATCCAAAACTTCAAAGAAATCGTGCATGAAGATGGAGAACAAGATAGGACTTAGAACTGCCCCCTGGGGCACCCCTCTTCCAAGGCTGCGATTTGAAGAAAAAATTCCTCTCCAAAACACCTTGATACTTCTATTTTGCAGAAAACGGTGAAGCCAGCGAAGGATCCGTCCTGTAATGCCGATTTGTGCGCACTTCAAGATGAGGCCGTCCACATAAACTGAATCATACGCAGCCTGCACGTCTAACGATATCCCCAAAATAAAATTCTTATCCTTCTTTGCACGAACGGTGTCAAGATGTAACATCTGCAGAGCGGTCTGGCTGTCCCGGAAAGGCTGGAAGCCTAAGTGCCTATGGTGGAGGATATTATTTTGAAGTAAGTAGTTGCTGATGCGATTTGCAATCATGCGTTCGCAGATCTTACACATTACAGATGTCAGAGCAATCGGGCGATATGAGGCAACATCTTTTTTAGATTTTCCAGGCTTCAAAATAGGGATAATTACAGCAGATGTCCAATTTAGAGGAATTTCCCCAGAGTGCCAGATTTCGTTGTAAATATGAAGTAGGTGCATCATAGACTGCTCGTTCAACCCCTTAAAGAAGGCAGCAGTGATCTTGTCTTCACCTGGGGATGAGGATTTGGTGCGGCGAATAGCATCCTTTAGTTCGATGATCTCAAAGGGACGATTTAATTGAGTACATCCTTCTCCACCATAATCCAACGGGATTGGCTCATGGCTAACGTCTTCGCTAAAGTGATCAGCCAAGATTTCAGCCTGAGATACAGCATCGGAGATCAGGGTCTCATCCTGGGCGAGGCAGAAGTGAGCATCAGGGGGAGAACAAGAGCGAATTTTGATCTTCTTAAAAACTTTGTATAAGATGCGAGGATCATGTGCCTTCTTGCAAGCCGAATCCCAAAAATGATGCTTGGCATCCTTGATGACTTTACGGAGTTTCGCAGCCACCTTCTTATACCTCATCCAGTAGTCCATGGACACGAGTTGACGAGCTTTCCGCAGCAAAAAATTTTTTTGTTTGTAAAGGTTGTTGCACCTTGCTGACCACCAGGCAGGAGTGCTTTTAGGATGCGGAGTATTAGATATTTTATGTTTTCTCATGAGGTTCTGTACCAAACTAATGAAGGAAGTGTAGTCAGCACTTGGCTGGGAGGCGAGAGTGGTATTAGCTTCTTGACAGATGCGGTGCCATCTAAAACGAGAAGTCTGAGGATGAACAGGAGGCGAAAGAGTTACAGTGATGGAGACGGGAAGATGATCACTGTCAAACGGATCATCTACAACATGGATAGAAGAGCAGGCTAAAAGGTCAGCAGAGCATAACGACAAGTCAAGGAGGGAACAGACTCCACCAGGAGAGATATGGGTTGGCGACGAAGTATTTAGAAGGCAGAAAGAACTATCTGCCAGCCAATGGACAAAATCTTCACTGACACTAGAGCAATAAGGAGCACCCCAAAGAGGGTGGTGCAAGTTAAAGTCCCCCAAGATGAAGGAGGGACCCGTAACAGCCTGACACACCTTGACCAAATCATTAACTACCCTGCCTGAGCTAGAATAGATGTTAATAAGATTAATGGATGAGCCGCCTTGAAGAATACAAACACCCATGATTTCATTGGTAAAATTAAGAGAAGTGAAGTCGAGAAGAAAAGAGGATAATGTTGAATTGACAGCAATAATTAAGCCACCACCTCGGCGGTCAGTTCTGTCTAAACGGTAAACTATTTTGCCAGGAATGTTGAAAGTCTTGTCAGAAGTGAGGTAAGTCTCTTGGAGGACCAACACATCAGCGGTGGTGAACGGGGAACAATTTAGCCAGGCTTTTTTATTACTGACAGACCTGCAATTCCAATGGAGCAAATTTAGACCCATAGGGAAAAACACAAAAAAGATGAACACAGATGAAAATATACAGTGAAAATAAGCCCAACCCAGGTGAAATACAGTTCGTATCCACCAATAAAAAAGAATAAAAACCTTGTAAAAGCAGGAAAGTTTCATCATCTTGAACTTCCACCCTGGTTCGGGCGTTTCCGTCTATCTGGCGAACTGTCGCTTAACTTGGCTAAGACGTTCATGATCATGGTGGATAAGGTGGTAATAGACTCGATTATTTTTTCTGTTTGCTGATTGGACTGATTTATTATGATTTTAAGCAAGGAGTTTGTGCGGTTTTCAAATATTTTTTGAATTTGATCTAAGTCTGTTTTTTGTGAGCTTGCTGTTCTAGCGTATGAATTTGGTTCAGTTTTTTGTTTGAATTGACGTCTCGCGTCAATGAATGAAAGGAAGTTTCGACATTTAAACTTAAGCAGTTCAACCTCCTTGAGGCGATGGGAGCATTGAAGATAGTCCGCGCGATGTTCTTGGCCGCAATTGCAGCACTTCATGGGCTCTTGACATTGCCCCGTATGCTGAAAACCACATGTTACACATAGTTGTTCGGAAGGACATTTCGTAGTAGCATGGTTGAACTTAAAGCACTTTGTGCATTGTCTTGGCCGATCAACAAATTGATTTATTTTCTTTATAGTCATCCACATTTTAATTTCGGAGGGGAGAGTGGTTCCCAAAATCGTAACAAGTACAGGAGAGACTAAATTTTTGCTATCTTTGCGAATGAATCTTCGTAGTTCAAAAACATGAACGTTATTTGAATCCATTATTTCTTGTCCAATCTCTGAAAGTGGAATGTCAACAGGGACATTGAATAGCAAGAAACGATTGGTTATATTTTCAAAAATAATTCTAGAGGAGACGTCAGCTCCCAAAAAAGATGACACCTGACAGATATCGATAGCACAAGACACATCTTTAGTGCTAAAAATAATACTGCCAGTACGGGTGTATCGAACATTATCGATATTTTTGAAGTGTTCAATTTTGGTCATAATTTCAGTTTGAACAGCACGGGGATCGCGCTTAGGAACAGCATTAGTCGAATTACTAGCTAAGAAAATATTGAAATTGTTTCCTCCATTTTTTGCTGCCATTTGCAGAAGAAAATCATTCGGTGCTAATAACCGAGCCACATTTTGATTATTTTTGTCAAATTCCAGAATGCTATCTTGGGTGTCTAGCATTTCAACATTGACGGGCGTTGCCTCAGCAATATTATCTTGAACAACTTTTAATATAGTATGCGACATGATAGCAAGCAGGCTGACAACTCAGCACTATGTTTCCAATGTCAAAGTCACAATAAACACAACTCGAACAATTCGAAAAATTACAGCAAAGAAAAGAAAAAATCGCTTACCTCAAAGCGAAAAAAACAAAACAAATTCAGAAAATGGAAAACAAACCACCAGAAACCTTGAAAAACCAACACTCTATCCACTAACTCAAAAACCGCCCCTCACACGTCCAAACAACCTTCTTCCGCGTTCCAAAATTCTGAGTAAAATGAACACTTACATTTAATATTTTTGCTGAACATTAATGGCACAATTCTATTTCAAAGTTTAACCGCAGTGGTCAAGAGGTTTATCTTAAAATAATTAGGGAAAAACTTGAAATTGTTTTGATCCCTTCAGTTTAGATCTAGAATTAATGTGCTGACTTCTTACCCACGTACTAGATGAATGTTAGAAAATATGTACATATAGTGAAAATATATACTTTATAAAAAATTATTTTAACAATGTTCCAAAACAACTAAGTCTATAGAAAAAATTGTGAATACAAATTTCTTAGAGTTTGAAGTTCGCAATAAAAAACATATTTTTGTCTCAATTGTATTTCAAAATTTTATCTTAATCGCTAAACGCTAGGAGAGATCAAGTTATCCATCCGCAAGTTATCCATCCGTGTTACATACGTGTACATTTTTTAAATTGTTGAGGCCTTCACGATGTTTTTGTAACTATGTAAGGATTTTATTTTGCACATTTTGAGAATTATAATTTAGTAGTTATTGAGAAAATGGTGCATGAATGATAGATGTTTTATATTTCATTTCTCAACTCGCACCCCCAGACTTAAATCATTGGTTTAAATGAAAGATTTTTTACTTAAAGACTAATTTTTTTTCAATATTCCTAAGGTTTTTAACTTTTATGAATTTAAATGAAGATTCTTGTATACTAGTCGAAAATCATTTAATTAGAGCGATCTTTGTCCTTAACACAAAATATAAAGTTTAAAATTGCGCTATTCGTTGACTTTTAACTTCTCTAGGGAAAAGTCTTATGCACACTCATTTGTCGCTCTACCGCCCCCCCCAACCCCTCTCCCATCCTTGCACTTTAATTTCAATTTCCTTAATTCTAATAGACACGTACTGTTGTTTACTCTATATACATTATATTAAGAGCTACACCCATTTCATATTGGAAATAATAAACAATGTTTGCCATCATTTACGAGTCATTTTTGAAGTATTCTAAAAATTATAAAAGGATGTACTTTAAGTTAATTTGTTTGTAGCTCATCTAGCAAAAGAAAGAAACATAGTAGATTCATTTCTATTCTATGTCGATGGAAATTAAAACAATTTCTGGATTTCTCGTAATTAAATCAGACTTCGTCCTTTCTTTCATACACAATTTCTGGTCTATAACCCGCAATCAAGAGGTTAAACCACAATTCTCAATATATCCATCCTAAATAATGCATCAATAACTAAAAATTACATTTACATAATAACAATCACGTATAAACTGATAACCTCGTTTGTTCGCGCTGAAAGCTTTTGTTTAGTGATTTAGGCAATACTTGAATCTAATAGTTGAATCCAATTGTTGAATTTTGAAAATTCAACAAAAATGTTAAATATCGGTTGTCATTTTATTCAGAATTTTAGATTCTAAAACATTTGCATTAACAATGTTTTTGATAAGTTTATTTTTTGTTAGATATTTTATGGTAAATCAATAAAATCGTGTTTTTCAATTATAAAATTTGTACCCATTTTTTAACGCGCACATAGTAATAGGGGAACACTTAATACATTCATTCTAGACCTAAACTAAATGAATTTAAATAATTTCCAGCTTTCCATTAACTAATTCCGATTTCTGCTTTTTTCCCCTCCTCCACCACTGGGCTATAAAGAATTTTAAAGACTTTTTCTGTGTTCTTAAAATTTCGCAAGGAGTGTGGATGAACGGGGAAATGATATTTTTTTGGGGGGGGGGGGAAGAAATGCCTTAATTGATAATTTATTATGACAATAAAATAACGCATAGAACACATATTGTATTTTATGTTATTTTAATTTAAGCTGTTTTAAAGAGTTTTAAATATTGAGTACTGTTACTGTGTGAAGAAAGTTCGGGAACAAAATTTTAAGGGTGAAATTCATATGAAGTTTTAATGAAATGAATGCGATTTAACGAATGTTTAATGAATTTATTCGCTAAAATACAAATAGAATAATAATATTTTTTTATAAAAAAGTAAGTTTTAAACACTTTACATTTTGGTACTGCGGAAAAGGGGGTAAAAGAGAAATTAAATTCAGAAAAAGAGCAGGTAAATTTGATTTATTGTATAAAACATTAGAAATTTTTTACTTGTAATAAAAACAGATTTAACGAATAATTAGGAAGATTAGCTTGCTAATAACTAAAAATCAAACATTATATAATAAAATTTAAATCATATAGGCTAAAAATTTACTTACTAACTAGAAATATTTTTATCGATACCAGATTCAAGATGGATGCATTAATCGGCTCTGTGGCTGCGTGAATAGTCCTTACGTCACCACTGAAGCCCTTTCTGATTGGCTGACAGGTGAAGCTAAGATATTTCATGTATTTGTACAATGCGAGTGGTAAAAATAATACCAGGCTACATATAAAATTTTAGTAAGCTTGCAGATTTCTGTAGCTTTACAAAAACTAGTTTCGTAGGTTTCCAGATTTTTTTTTACAGTGTAAGAGTGCACAGTGTTCGGGAATCCCAAAAGAAAATTTAGATTTTTTAAAAATCTAAAAATACTTTCTTATATGCCGGTGAGACATAATAAGCAAACACGTTTTAAGAATATTTCAAAAAAATTATTTATTGATTGAAGCATTATTTTGAAATCACTGCAAAATGGGGAACAAAAACATATTTCCATAAGCACTTTGTTATGCGCGAGATTTAATAAAAGATACAAATCATAATAATGTCGGATAAAAAGAATGCCTAATGTTGAAAATGTAATTTTTATTTGAAATCTTCTTCACTATTATTGACAGTATGCTACACTTCATATGGAATATTATAAAGCTTTATTGAATTTGGGAGATTCAAAACAGGATAGAATTTTACATTACTTTGAATAATGTATCTTTTTCTGACGTAAATTTCGTAATGCGTCTTTGAATTTCATTCGCAGTTTAAAATCTATTGAGTTTTTAAATTTAAATTTATATTTAAGTACCAGAAAAAGCTTAAAGCTTGTACGACTTCAAAAGTAAATTTTACCTTTAATCGACGACGATTCTCTTTAATTTAAATTAAAAAACTTTTAAATGGTTCATAAACTATAATTAGATTTTTTTATTTTCCAATGGTTTACTAATAATAAGAAAATCAACTGTAGTCTGTGTTAGGAGGTATGCAACCACAGTGCAACGCGATAATCCCTTTCGTGTAAAACATTTATTCAAGAACATTTTTTACTTTTATTCTTCATATATTCCAGATTAAACTCTTGAAGAACAGAGAATTACATCTACACAGCAGTTGACCTTGCGGTTACCAAATCCTTTCTCCTGCATATGAATCAGCCGCTCCCAGCGTATTAAGACCGAACTTTGATTCATATTTTCTGACTCTAAATTTTATATTTTTCATTAGTGTTATTTCTGTATGTCTTTTAATTATGGAAGGGAAGAGCGAAATGATGCTCTCTCTCCAAATTAATTTAATCAAGAAGAAACATATTAAAATCTTGTTTTAACACAATAAGAACGGAATTTTTTTTCATCGCTCTGAATTATGTGCATTACTTAACCACATTTTATTTATTAAAGTGAAACACAGGAGCAATTGTGAACGTATAACTTTCTATAAAATTTCATATATCAACATCCTAGCTAGTTGCATTACCACGGACAGAGATCGTGTATGCAACTGACGTTCTCGGTTATTCTGCGCTACTGAGCAAGGTAAGAAATAAATTTATTATTCTTACCTAATATTTAACAGAGAAATATTACAAGTATTCTTATTTTGTAATAGTCTGGGCGTAAAGTTTCTGTCAAATCGAAAGCCCCTGAAAGACTTTACACTGTTAAGGAGTCTCAGGACTCTTAAAATCGAAAATTTTTTAAAAAGGAGACCATCTTTCAACATTTAATATCTTAAATATTTTATGATATTAAAACACAGTTTTTATTGAGATGAAAGATATAAGTACTTTCTACCATTTAATGCCTTTAAAAAATTGCAAGGTTCAGAATTAGCATTTACAGGGCGCTCCAAACTGTCAGATATATTTGACGAGCAGAAAATTGGTATAATAGCTTACGCCCACTATTACAAAATAAATATTGTAACTAGAATGGAAATTTTGGTGCAGACTTATACATCAGATACTGGATATTTTGAACCTAAATAAATTTATATTTAAAGCATTTTTCTATCTTTAATACAAAGTTGTATTTAAATAATACAAATTTTTGAAAATTTCAACAGCATAATCACCTAAGAAATAAACTTTTTGTAACAATAACAAGTAAGAAAAATCATGCGTTAAGCATAGATTATGAAACACTTCCCAAAACTTAATGAAATCTTTAACAAAACTTTGTTATTTAGGGAAATAATAGTGTATAGCCAAATGTACCCAAATATGTATTCCAGTACTTTTGAACAGCTCTGTATTTCATATGTCAGTTGATATAATGGGAAAATTTAGTTTAGCAAGAAAATACCCAGTAGCTTGAAATTTCTTTTTCAGCATTTCATACTATTAGATGGAAACATACTTGAATATTTTTGTTCAGCCCTGTAGTTTACATTGTACCTTTATCACACGTCAGCATTAGGCTAAAATTTATTGTAAACTAAAACACTTTTAAAACAACTGAAATCACATTCTCATAAATTATCATTCATAGGCGTCCATGTACCCAATTCTTTGCGTGGCCCTGTATATCCTTTTATCTATATTCTGCAAATATTTCTCAGTAAATTGAATGAAGCTCAGCGTAAAAATGCATAGCTTATTTAAGAACCACGTTTAAATAATTTACGCTCATATTCAGTAACGTTGGTGAGCTCTTTTGGGTAGCCCTGTATATCAACTATAACTTTTATACACACCATATAATGTGCATATATTTAGCGAAATATAAAAGCGCATATCTTAATTAAAATGCATTTCATCCCTCCATCAGCCATCATCGGACACATATATGGTACTTCGGAAAGAATATACTATTTGAAATCTTTAGTATGGCCCTGTAAATGCTATGTACTTCATATTATGCAAGACAGTAGCGTATAATTTATATTAAGTTTCAGTGACATACATTATACATGATTATGATACATGAAACAGCTTAATATATTTAAAATATGTCACACACAATTCCCCCTTTTACCATTATATAATGGAATTATTTTGTGTGGCCATGTAAATGAATAATAGCTACATTTTCACCTTATATTTTATAGAATGCAGATTTTAATATGTTTGACAAGGTATAACATTTTTAAAATTCCTTTGAAACGATTTTTCCCCATAGGCCGTAATGTAATGGGAAACTTTTGATTCGCCCTGTAGATAAACTAATCATGGTAGAAACTTCATTTTCAATAGGGTTCGTGCTAGGGTAAACGTCAATAACGTCCTAAAATTTCATGGCAATCCGAGAATATTAACGATTTTTCCCCATAGGCCGTAATGTAATGAGAAACTTTGATTCGCCCTGTAGATAAATTAATCATGGTAGAAACTTCATTTTCGATAGGACTTGCGCTAGGGTAAACGTCAATAACGTCCTAAAATTTCATGGCAATCCGAGTATATAAACGATTTTTCCCCATGGGCCTTAATGTAATGGAAAACTTTTGATTCGCCTTGTAGATAAACTAATCATGGTAGAAACTTCATTTTCAATAGGGTTCGTGCTAGGGTAAATGTCAATAACTTCCTAAAATTTCATGGCAATCCGAGTATATTAACGATTTTTCCCCATAGGCCGTAATGTAATGGAAAACTTTTGATTCGCCCTGAAGATAAACTAATCATGGGAGGAACTTCATTTTCAATAGCGTTCGTGCTAGGGTAAACGTCAATAACGTCCTAAAATTTCATGGCAATCCGAGTATATTAACGATTTTTCCCCATAGGCCGTAATGTAATGGGAAACTTTTGATTCTATCTGTAGATAAACTAATCATGGTAGATACTTCATTTTCAATAGCTGTCGTGCTAGGGTAAACATCAATAACGTATAAAAATTTCATAGCAATCCGAGTATATTTACGGGAGTTAGAGCGCGGACAGACGGCCATCCGGTCAAACGGACAGACGGACAGACAAACCGAATGCATAAGCACTTTTCAACTTTGTTGGAAAGTGCTAAAAAGGAAATTTTAGTTTCAGTTTATACAAATTAACATGAAACATATATTTTAAAATTTTTATGTGAAAATACTTACAAGATTTTGAGATATCATGCGCGCTATGAAAAATATAACATTTGGAGAAAAATGACTTCCAAGTTTCGGAAACGCCGCTTCAGCTATTGAGTGAGTAAAATTCTAAAACCCATAACTTTTGTTCTAATGAGAATTTCGAGAAAACAATTATGTTAAAATGTTCAGAAAAAATAGCAGTTTAACACATAAAAAAAATTGAAATTTCTAAAATTTGGAAGCTTTAAGAGTCTTGAGACCCCTTAGTGACAATGAGAGATTGTGCATAAAGATCTGAGCTTTGAGCTTATTTATAGTACAGTCACGCTCGGCGCAGTCATGGTGAAACTGCCCAGGGTTCTGCCTAGAGTTCTGCACCGGCTCGGGCCGGGCCAGTGGAATGATTCCAAATTTTCCAACGGACCGGGCCGACAAACAAACTGAACGGGCCATACGGACCGGGCCGATAAAAAAATCTAGCGAGCCTACTTGCCCGTTATTAAGATTTAAGCAGAAATGATAAAATTTGAGCTATTTTCAATGAATATGGAATATGGGCTCTATCGAGAATAAATATAAATGTGCGTCCCGGGACGATATTAGTTTGACAACATCAATACAGAAATGTAACTGTACATTGTAGAGATCGGCATTCGACAGTTACATTGTGTGTAACCCAAGCTTAATATTTTTTTTTAGCAGACTCGCGTTGGGAGGAGATCAAGCTTGCATTGTTTTTCTACTTATAGACGAGACGAACCGGAACTAGATTTAATTGTTTTTTGTCATTTTAACTTGAACTAAATACAGTTAGTTTCTCATTATAAAATCACAATAATGCGAATAATTTATCTTTCCTACCTTAGTTGATTCCCCATTCGTTGTTTACACATTTTATTCTCTTTATTATAAATTACAGCTTATGAAATACACAATTTTTAAAAATGGTTTTCGTTAGTCAAATACTAGTGGTCGATTTTACGGAGATTGTACTGGTAATCGAGATCCCAGTCCAATTCACAGTTTTTAAAGGGAAAAATTGGCGCAAATTTCAGAAAATTTTCCATTTTTCCTGGAATTTATGGGAATATTTTCATTAAAAAAACAGTAAATAGAACTGCTGTCCCGATTAATAGTACAATCTCCGTAAAATCATTGGGTATTTTTGTTATGGTGCTGCAGTCCAGAGATTTCGGGGCCCACTCGACTTAGTTCCACTTCTGAGTATAGTGGATGGCGTTCCAAATCCAAAAAATGCCTAGGGTCTCAAAATGCCTTAACTCACTGGGGACGAGCAACCGGTATACGTGCCACTTAAGGTGCTCAGAATCCTTGATTATTCTTACTAGCTATTTTTTATTGTAAAGTTTACCTTATTTAATCAGAGCATTTCGTGATTCAATTACAGAAATTTTTCGGTTTTGAAAAACCTTTGGTAAGATTACAAATTAAGCAAAGAGCTCTTGCCTCGAAGAGGTTAATCAGGACTTGACATCTATGAGCTTAGACGATTATTCGCTTCATCCTGATCTCGTTGAGTCAACCATTTTGTATGCAGAAGAAAAAGGATATAAATTGCGCAATCGGATGAATTTGGTACTTAAATGCATATGGAGTCTTCTTTCATTGTAATTTTAAGGTGTGTGTTTTTATAAGTTCTCCGATAGTATGCACTGTTAAAAAAATTTCTGTGAAATTACAGAGAATATACGAGTAATCCATTATCTTAAGTCTTATGTAAAATTACAGAGATTAGCAAAACCGAAATTCTGTTAAATATCAAAGAAGTTATTCGACAAATTTAGAATAGACTCTGTAAATAAACATCGTTAAAAATACTCAAGACTAAAAATTCACTTTTAAGGATTATAATTTACTTTAGATTTTAAAATCAATGAATCACTCAGCCTTAAATGAGCTTCAAACAACTTGAATTTTCTGAATAAATTTGAATGTTGTACCATTAAAATTTAACACAATTTGTTTCTATGTCCTGGGGTTTGAATCCGAGACACCTTGACAATGAAAGAACGACTTGCTACCTGAGCTTTAAAAGCGATTACTATACAAAATATGTATTTTATCATTCAGCGGAGAAAAATCCCCACTAAATCTGATGAGATGACTTTTCCCTTTCTAAATTATTAAAAATTTAAAAAAAAAAATCCTCAAACTAAAATTTCTTCTTTAAAATTTCTAATAAAATTGCAAAAGAAATTTAAAAGAGTGTATTTTGAATTATAAAATTTAACAAAGATAAAAATATTTTAAAATATAGACATGGATATCCCTACAGGAAATTAGATATAAGGGAAATGTGTGTAAAATGAGAACTAAGAAACCCAATCAAATGCATTTAACCGAGATTTAGTGTAAATTTACAGAGAGTTTCGCTTTTTATCCGAGTTTTTAAGGAAATTTTTAATAGTGTAGATTTTTCAATTACCTTTTAAAATTTACATTTCTAAATTTCATTTTAATATAAGTATTTTCCGATTTCGCGAGAGTAAATGGCAACTAATATTGCAAATCCAACATAATTTTAAATAACTATTTGGATATTATTCAACATTCAACTTTCTATTATTTATTCTCTTTATTTGCTATTGATAATGCTTATGTTATGTTCATATTAATAAATTGTTACTAAAGTATATAGATTGAATTCACATGTTTTTTTTCTGTAACAAATATATATATATGTTCTTTACATATAATATTTTCTTTCACCTAAATTTTTCTGTTGATTTTGTAATGTGAAATTGTGATTAAAGTAACATAAATTTTTCTGCTAATTTTACTGTAAGCCAACGTAAATTCGGTGACATCTATCAGCTTTGAAGATTACCGAATTCCTCCCTATCACTATGTGTTGGCCATTGTGTATGCAAATTGGAAAAGAAAAAAAAAGTGCACAATTGATAAATTTGGTACTTAACCGCATTTGAAGCTTTCGTTCGGAAAGGCGAAACCGTGAAAATTCAATTTCGCTGCAGGAAACCCATTTGATCCCACCCCGATATAGATTCTGCATGTTCATTGGACAGGCTTGATCCTTCTTCTGCAACATCCAAATCCCGCCCATTTCCGGTAAATCCTTGAATTATAGGGACGAGATGCAATTTCCATAACAGATGGAAATGAAGACTGGCCTTGGTGATATTTTTTAAGGCTTATTTTTTATAGAAATAGTGAAGATTATACAATCACATATAAAACAGCATGTTAATTCAGAAAAACAAATGAGGTAAAAATAATTAATTAAATTGTTGACATTTACACTTCGATTCCATTGCGCTAAAAATTTTTAAAACTCTGAGGGTTGGGGAGCGAATAGAGGGTGATAGGGTCTCTGACTGCAGACGCGAAAATTTAGAAGTAGCGAAAATTATGAAAATATTTTCTTAGACAAACTTTTATTCGCCATTTTCAATGTATTTTTATTTGCTTAAATAATACTGTCTTTGCATTTTAACAAAATTAGTAAAACCAAACATTATTGAACCAACATACCATGAGCGATGGAGGCAATTATCCTGCCATTTGGATAAAACAAATGTATTTCTGCGTTCTCATCTCCTTGCAGCACAAAAATAGTAAATTCTAAAAACTAGAAATACGTAGCCGATTTAAGAAATATGCATTTTTAGCGCGCTACTTTAGCGCGGAGCATTAAAACATGCATTCTGTAAAACATGCGCTGAAAAAATAACGATTATTCATTTAAAGGGCCACACAAAAGAATTCTAATAGATAATATCTAAGAGGGTAATTGTGTGCGACATATTTTAATTACAGTAAACTATTTCATATATATGATTGATACATGGCACTGAGGCTTAATATAAGTCACACGATACAATCATGCATAATATGACGTACACAGCATTTACAGGGACACGCAAAAGATTTCAAATAGTATATTCTTTTCGAAGTACTGTATATATATCCGATGATGACTGATGAATGGATGAAATACATCCGTTTAAGTTTTATTAAATCTAAGCATTTTATATGGCGTGTATAAATGCTATTATTGATATACAGGGCTACTCAAAAAAGCTCGCAATCGTTACTGAATATGAGTGTAAATTTCTTAAATGTGTTTTTTAAATAAGTGAACTGCTGTGAACGCTGAACTACATTCAATTTACTAAGAAATGTTCGCTAAATATATATAAGGTACCCTGGGGTAATAACGCCACGTTAAGGTTCTACCAATTTTTACGGCTCAGTTTTAGATTGTATTTTTCAAACAAATATATGATTTGATACAGCAACTCATTGACTATCTGTGTAAAAAAAATAATTAAAATGTAATTCGCGTGATTTCTTGACCAATGCTATTTGGCGTTATTACACCTATGTGGGTAATAACGCCATTCAAACAAAACTATGAAATAAGATGGAATAATTGCATGTAGATTGCCGAATTCTAAAAATACAAACTCTACAAACTTATAAATTGACAAATTGCATTCTAAGCTATTGGAAACGTTCATTTTTTTGTGAAAGTATAAGAAAAATAAAGGTGTGGTGTGGGAAAGAGGATGAGACAAAAGAATATCAGACCGTGAGCTTCTTTTTGCTTAAAAAGGACCGCTTAAATAGAATTATTAGCAACATTCCACAGTTTTAACTGTGTTTATTTGAATCAGTATTTAGGATGTAGCTTGGCCACTGTAGGGAATCAACCGGGTTATTAATGCCAAGGATTGGCGTTATTACCCCGTTATAGTTATTGCGCTGTACATTTTAAATTACAAATTATCTCGAGAAGATATCCAAAATCTTCAACAACATTTTGAAAGTACATGAAATTGAAGGGTGAGTTCGAATTTAGTTAAATAATACTTCAATAAAAAGTATATAAATTGATGCCTACCTTGCTAGGCGTCTTCTTTGAAGATAATATTTTTCTTATTCACTTAGGGCGATCTACAGTGTAGCTGAAAGAATAGTAAATTATTATTATATTCGATGTGTTCTTTAGAACAAATAATATGACTTCTGGTTTCTGTTCACATCCTTTTAATTTACATAGATTTGGAGAAAATTACAACAGATGATCACTTTTACATACACAAAAAAAGATGAAGAATAACTTAAATTTTATATTTTAAAGTTTTAAATAAAGTTTTAAGAGTTTAAAGTCACGGAGCTAATAATTTTGCTTCCGTTATTGCAGTTTGCGAGAATGTTAACAAATCCCCCTCAGAATCATTTCCTAAAAAGTAAAAGCAGCTCTGTAGAAAATGTGACGTCAGTAGAATGTTTTTAGTGAATTCTTTTTCGTCTCAGGACAAGACTTTCATAGTGCTGCTATCGTGCGCAACACTTTGGAAACAAATAAATTCTTATGACGAACAGTCCTTTTCCAATACCCCCACTTTTGTTTTCAAAGTGCTAGCCTCAGTTGCAGCTGAGATCTCAAAGTTTCAAACTGAGGTTTCGCAAGGGACTTTGTCATGATGTCAGCAATCATTTGCTTTGAAGGGCAATAGTGTAGACACATTGTTCCGTTTTCTATCATAGTCTTTACGTTGTAGTACTTGACACTTACACGCTTACTTCTGGATAAGTGTTTCTCATTGCTGAGATTTTTATACACGGAAGGTTATCTTCATAAATCGCGATCGGTAAGGTTTGTGGTAGGTCTAAATCTGTCAACAATGCGAGTAACCACTCCATTTCTTGACAGGTGTTTGAGACAGAAATATATTCTTCCTCAGTAGAGGACAGCGCGACACTCGTCTGTTTTCTACTTGACCAGGTCAATAAGTTGTTGCTAAGTTTAAAGATATTACCGGTAGTTGACTTCCAGTCTGTTTTATCTGATGCCCAATCAGCATCACAATATGCTGTTAAGACGGGCTCTTTATTTTTATCAATTATTAGCTTAAGGTCCTTAGCTGTTTTCAAATAGCGAATTACATTTTCAACTGCTAACCAATCTACTTCTCTAGGTTTTTCATTTCTTCTACCTAATATGTTTACACAGACTGATATATCCGGTCTAGTAATGGTGGAAATATATAAGAGTGCCCCCACTGCTTGTCGATATAGGGTATTATTACTCATTAGTTTACTATTAGGATCTAAATTAAGATAATCCGTATTCATTGGAGTATAAGTTGGTTTAGAATTTACTAAGTTAAATTTCCTAACAATTTCGTTAATTTTATTTTCCTGATCTAACATTAGACTTCCATCTTCTGTTTGTTTGATATTTATCCCCAAATAGTGCGATACTTTACCTAACGATTTTATTTCATATTCCCTTGATAACTCTTTGTATATCTCTTCGGTATCCCTTTTCTTTCCTGCTACCAAAATGTCGTCAACATATACTATAATATATGACGTATTATTTCGTTTGAACAAACATAAATCTGATGTGCACTGATTAAATCCCATGTTTTTGAGTGTTTGACTAATTTTTAGGTGCCAGGCTCGAGCAGCCTGTTTTAGCCCGTAAATAGCTTTATTCAGTTTACACACCTTTTCCTTTTGATCTTCTACTATATATCCCTCGGGTTGTGTCATGAATACCTCCTCGTCTAAGTTTCCGTGCAAAAATGCTGTTTTTACATCTAAATGAATTATATCTAAATTTTTATATACAGCAGCATTTAGGAAACTTCTTATTGTGGTGTGTGCCACGACAGGGGCAAAAGTTTCATCATAATCACACCCGAATTTTTGCAAATAACCCTTCGCAACGAGTCTCGCCTTGTAGCGTTCTATTTCTCCACGTGCATTGCGTTTTGTTTTAAAGGTCCATTTACAACCTATAATATGTTTTCCCGGAGGTGGGTCGACTAATTCCCAAGTTTTATTTTGCATAAGTGAATTGAATTCCTCATCTGTTGCTACTAGCCAATTATTTTTAATTTTTGGGTCTTTCATATTTTCTATATCTTCCCAAGTTTTGGGTTCCTCAACCTGACACATGTTTGCGCTAATTCCATATCTATCGGGAGGTACTCCCCTGTTTTTTCTTCCCAATCTTCTAAGCTGTATTTGATGTGGAATGACGTTCGCGTCATGTTTATCACCATCTAATTCAATTTGAACGACTTCATTTGGGGTCGAAATGTTATTTTGGCCTTGTTTAGTATCATTTTTCACGTTTTCTAGAAATTTTACTGATCTAGATATCACTACTCTATTATCCCCGATGTATATTCTATATCCCTTGCTCCTTTGGTCATATCCCAAGAAAATGCCTTCAATGGCTTTCTCATCGAATTTAGCCCTTTTAGACTTTTCTACATAGGCGTATGCCTTGCAGCCAAATGTTTTTATGTGTGACAAATTTGGTTTACGATTATTCCGAAGTTCAAATGGGGTTATATTGTTGTTTGCTTTAGTTGGCAGCCTATTTGTTAAATAAGTGGCAGTGAGAATTGCTTCACCCCAAAATTGTCTTGGTAGATTTGCGTCTGACAGCATTGTGCGTGCCATTTCCACCAGGGGGCGGTTTTTTCTTTCAGCAACACCATTTTGAGGTGAGCAAAGTGGTACACTTAATTGGCGTTCAATACCGTTAAGGGTTAAATAATCTTCAAAGTTTTCCCCAAGATATTCCCCTGCATTATCCGATCTAAAGGCTTTTATTTGTTTACCAAATTTATTTTTTACTAGTGCAGAAAAATCTTTAAATTTTTCTAGGGCTTCCGATTTGTGTGAAAGTAAGTAAACCATAGTAAACCTGCTATAATCATCAATGAAAGTAATAAAGTACCTTTTACCTGAGAATGTCTCCGTCTTCATGGGACCGCAGATGTCACTGTGGATTAGTGAAAGGACTTCGTTAGATCTATTGATGCTATCTTGGGATAAGGTAATTGTGACATTTTCTCTTCAACACATTTAGTACATATATTATCATGTTTACGCTTACTTAAAGTTATACCATCCGCTAACTTATGGTTCACAAGATATCTAATCGATCCAAAATTTTTGTGTCCTAGGCGTTTATGCCAAGTTGTAATACAATTTGGATTATCACAAAACATTTGTGTGTTGACAGCATATCCGTACTCATCTTTAGGACAAATTTCATATAGATTATTATTTAACTCCTCTGTTAAAACTATGTTATTGTCTTTAACAAAGTTACAAGAATCTTTTTCAAAAATGACTTTAAAGTCGTTTTCTGTTGCTCTCTTTACCGATAATAAATTACTCTGTAATTCAGGACAATAAAGAACATCTTTAAGTATAATTTGATGTGGTGAATTTGTACAAAGTTTAATATCACCCATACCATGTGAATCTAGTTTATTTCCATCCGCTAGCATTATACTACCAAAATTTCCGGTTTTGAAGTTTATGAAATTTTCTTTTACTAAGTTAAAAAAAATAATTGCTTCTCTTTGAGCCCCGTAAAAGCAGATTACTTTAAACATAATAAGTAAGTGAAATAAGGAACTTACCTTATTCCCTTTTGTCCGTTTGGCAAGCGCAACTCATATTCCAATATCACCAGTTCTTCTTTCGGTATCACTCTTCGAAACAGGCTATGAAACTCAAGGGAGAAAAAGAAGAGATGAAACACGGAGTGTTGTGCTGACGTCAAGAACTTAGACCACTTATATTTGACTACTGTATTTTATAAAGTATATTAATACACACATTTACATTAAACATTATTTAGCGTTAAGTTAAGAGCCAATTTAATTATTAATCTGAACATAAAAAGTATAGAGCTTCGCGCTAACAACATGGTATCCATTCTAAGACAGACATTACACTGAATAAAACAAAAACAGAGAAGAAAGTAAGGAAAAAAAGTAAAAGTTCGAGCAGCTGTTTTCAGTAGAAATGCTTATTATTTTGTAAATAAGGAAAGTGTCCTTGACATGTGGCGTCACCTGCTGGTCTTCATGATGATGAAAATCGTACGAAATTTAATGTACTTTAACACCCCCACTTACGATTTTCAAAGTGCGGGGCTATCAGCTGCAATTGCGACCTCAGTTTTTCGAACTGAGGTTTGGGCAGAGGCTTCGTAAGCGCGTCTGCCACCATTTCCGTTGAAGCACAATATTCAAGAGTCATAGTCCCTCTCAGTTTGAGGTCCCTGAGATGGTGAAATTTCACGGTGATATGTTTGGATCTCCCCTGATGTTTATCAAAGTCACTTAATTTGATGCATGGGATGTTGTCTTCATATATGGTGATGGGTGGTTTTTGGTGTAAGTTTAGATCCTCGAGAACCTCAAGTATCCATTCGAGTTCTTGTGCGGCATTCGATGCGGAAATGAACTCTGCTTCGGTTGAAGACAGAGCCACGCAGCCTTGTTTTCTGGAGGTCCACGAAACAATGTTGTTCCCGAGTTTGAACACGTGTCCTCTGGTGGACTTTCTGTCCGTTTTGTCCCCCGCCCAGTCACTGTCAGAGTATCCTGTTAATATCGGGGGCTTACCGTTATCAATTTTGAATTTGAACTCTTTCGTGGTTTTAAGGTATCTTATTACCTTTTCCACCGCGAGCCAATCGGCTTCTCGTGGGTTTTCGTTCCTGCGCCCAAGTATGTTTACACATACTGAAATGTCGGGGCGAGTAAAAGTTGATACATATAAGAGAGTCCTCACTGCTTTGCGGTAATTTGTATTGTCCTCAAGCAGGTTTAAATTTGAGTCGATATTGTAGTAGTCGGGACTCATTGGAGTGTATGTGGGCTTTGAGTTGCCCAAGTTGAATTTGTTAACTATTTCGTTTATCTTTGCTTCTTGATCTAGTAAGATACTGCCATTTTCTAAGTGGGTAAAGTTTATTCCTAGGTATTGTCGCACTTTTCCTAAGTTTTTATTTCGATTGATTTACACAAATTTCCGTATAAGTTGTTAGTATTCGTTGCGCTTGCCGCTACTAAAATATCATCTACATAAACTATCACGTAGGAATCATTTGAGTTGTCTTCTTTTTTGAAGAGGCATGGGTCCGATTTGCATTGATCGAATTGGAGTTCCTTTAATATATGCGTGATTTTAACGTTCCACGCTCTGGCAGCTTGTTTGAGCCCGTATATCGCTTTGTTTAATTTGCATACTTTGTTTTCACTTCCTTTTTCGACGTACCCCGGGGGCTGGTACATAAGTACCTCTTCGTCGAGATCTCCATGCAGAAACGCCGTTTTTACATCGAAGTGTGTAACATCTAGATTTTTATATACAGCTGCGTTCAAAAATGATCTAATGGTAGTGTGGGCTACAACCGAGGCAAAGGTTTCATCGTAGTCACATCCGAACTTTTGTGTATACCCCTTTGCTACGAGTCTAGCTTTGTAGCGCTCTACTTCACCTTCAGCGTTACACTTTTTCTTAAATGTCCATTTACATCCAATTATGCGTTTTCCGGGGGTTGGTTTCACTAGTACCCATGTTTTATTTTATTTTAATGATTTTTTTTCTTCATCGGTTGCGGCTAACCACTTGTTTTTTATTTCGGGATCTCGTATGCTTTGCATTTCCTCCCAAGTTTTGGGTTCTTCGATTTAGCAAATATTTGCGCTAATTCCGAATCGTTCGGGGGGCACTCCCCTGATTTCCCTTAGTGACCTTCGGGGTTGCGTATGTGTGTGTGGTTCATCGGTTTCCTCATTGTGTCCATTAAGGTTCAAATCGATTTTAATTTCTCCGGAAGGGTTTTCATTTTCTTGCGAACTTTGTTTCGTGCTATTTTCTTCATTTTCCAAGAATTTAAGGTTCTAGATATGATCACTCTGTTATCGCCAGTGTGAATTCTATACCCTTTGCTCCTGTTATCGTACCCTAAAAGGATTCCCTCTACGGCTTTCTCGTCAAATTTTGACCTTTTTATTTTCTCTACGTAGGCGTATGCTTTACATCCGAAAGTTCTTATGTGGGATAAATTTGGTTTTCTGTTGTTCCACAATTCGAATGGAGTTTTATTGTTATCGTTGGCCGTCGTGGGTAGACGGTTCGTCAGGTATGTAGCGGTGAGAATTGCTTAGCCCCAGAACCGCTTAGGCAAATTGGCGTCGGAGAGCATGGTCCGTGCCATTTCGACGAGCGTACGATTTTTACGTTCCGCCACGCCGTTTTGGGGTGAGCAGTACGGCACACTAAGCTGGTGTTCTATACCGTTAGTTGTTAGGTAATCTTCAAATTCATCACCTAGGTACTCTCCCGCGTTATCTGTCCTGACTGCTTTAATTTGTTTCCCGAATTTATTTTTGACAAGTGCCGCATATTCCTTTAATTTGACTATCGCTTCTCCCTTGTGTGAGAGTAAGTAAGTCGTAGTGAATCTGCTATAGTCGTCGGTGAATGTAATGAAGTACTTTTTTCCTGTAAAAGTTTCGGTACTCATTGGCCCGCAAATATCGCTGTGGATTAACGATAAAATTTCTTTTGACCTATTCGAAGCCTTTTTAGGGTAGAGTAGTGTCGTTAGCTTTCCCTCGATGCATTTTTCGCATGTTGTATTATGTTTACAATTGCTAAGATTTATACCTTCCGCGAGGTTTTGGTTCATTAGAGATTTGATTGATTCGAAATTTTTATGTCCGAGTCGTCTGTGCCAAGTGGTTATGCAATCTGGATCGTCACAGGGCGCCTGTGTCCGAATGGTGTATCCATATTCGTCCTTCGGTTCGATTTCGTACAGGTTATTATTTAATTCTGCCGTTAAAACTGTTTCATTATCTTTAATGAAACTGCAGTTGTTTTTCTCAAAGATAACCTTAAAATTATTTTCGGTAGCTTTCTTTACAGACAGCAGGTTACTCTGTAGTTCCGGGCAGTATAAAACGTCCCTCAATGTAACCTTATGAGGCGAATTGGTGTTTATCGTTATGTCCCCTATTCCGCGTGAATTCAATCTTTTCCCATCGGCTATCACTATACTTCCATAATCTCCGGGTTTGAAATTTGTAAATTTTTCCTTTGCGAACCCAACATGACGCGTACATCCGGAATCTATTATGAATTTATTCATGTTAATTGTCTGCGCTTCGTTTATAAGCGGTATTTCATGTTCTATAGTATTTTCGGAACCTGTGGTGGCAAGTGTGTCATCCGTTCTTTCTAGAGTGTCGGCTTTGCCTTTGAAACAAAAGTTGGAAGCGTTCTTTGGGTTGCTTTGACCGTTCCTATTACTTGCGGAGTTATTTCTGAAACCGTTCGCATTATTGTGGTTAGGCTTGTTTCTGTTCCAATCATTTCTCTGAAAATTGTTTGTGTTCCATGTAGGCAGACGATACCGTGCTACCTATAATTAAAATCTCAGAATCCAGAAAGTGAAAAGAAGTGAAGTGTTTTTTATATTATTATTCCAAAGTTGTGCTTGAGAGAAGTGCAGACGATAATGCAGCAGTGAGCTGCGAGTGAGTGTTATTCTTTTAATAAAGTGTTTTTTAATATAATCAGTGCCTATGGAATAATTTGTGTAATGTGCGCATTATTTTACATGGTCCGTCTCGCAGGGAGGTAAAAATGATTATTTATTTGAGTGAATAATCTTCGAATTAACTATGTGCTGATGTTATGTTAAGAGTTCTATTAAAGATCTGTCAACGTTCAACATGAGAGTCTTCGAATAATATTCTGCTTAAATTAGTGAAACGTTGTGCTCAAATAATGGAAGTGTTGTGTTTAAGAAGATATTGTTTTAAGAGTTAATGAATATTTTGAGAAAAAAGTTTTTTGATACCGATCGCTGGAAATTTTTTTGGAACTATGCTTTTTGGAAGCAGTCAGAAGTTTAGATGCTGCTCTTCATATTTCGTGAAAATTTTCTTTGAAACGACTTTTCCAATTAAAATTAAAGAAATCATATGTTGGTTAAATCTGAAGATGAACTGTTTAAATTATTGTGTGATTAAGATATGCACAAATAAGTTGGCCTTTTGTATATTGAGTGAACTTTTTGCATATTGAGAGAATAAAGTTTTCATTCTGTTTTCCTGGGATGTGATAAGAGGAACTGTGCTGATTTTTTTAAAAGTTTATCGTCTCCAGAGAGACAGTGCTGGTTTTTTCTATTAGTGTGAAGAACGACGATAAGACCTGAGTATGGTCTGCGTCCCAAACATTGGAGTTTATGCATTTTTGTCGTGAATGTCATGGTGCAGCAAGTGAAGTGTGTGGGTGGTATGAAAGTTTGATTGCCCTGAATGCTCACAAGAACCTTTCAGCTTTGTGTTTCTTGAACTGTGCTCTACATAGCCTGTGACGACTTTGCCCAGTTGGACTTTTTGCTGTGATGCCTTATGGTGCCTGAGAGGACTTCATCATGATGAGTTTTTTCCTGATGAGTTTTGAGTTCATGAACTGTGATCTACAGTGCTTGAAATGACTTTATAAATGAACTTTTGTTCCAAGGAATCATGGACTTTGATATGACGAACTGTGTCCTGTATGCCTTCAAGAGCTCTGATGAACTGTGGATCTACTTGGCCATGGCGTTTTTGCATAGTTTGACAACAGAACTACCAGTTTTGGTACTTTGTGTGATGGAGGACTTCTGCAGTAAAAGTGAAATTTTTAAAATTCTTTTTATTGAAAATGAAATGATTTTCTTTAGTTTAATAGAAAATAATTAAATGGATAAATTTTTAAGTAGTTTATGTGAAAAATATTATATAGAGATATTTATTAAAAATGAAGTGTTAAAACCTTAATAGTTTTGCTATATTTTTAAATTTAAACTGTTAAATTTAATTTTGAAGTTTAAGTATAATGAAGTTAAAAATTGTTACATCTATCTATCTATATATTTTTTTAATTAACAGGCCTGCATTTGAGGATTTTTGAAAAATATAAGATTTGAGAGTATATTTGAACTTTAATAAAGAGTGTAATGTTTTAATAGACTCTTTTATATACTTAAAATTTTTAATAAATTTAAAGTTTTTAAAAAACTTATAAGGTGCTTAAATGGTAGGAAATCAGTTTTTGGTGCTGTTTACGGGAGGAAATTTATGAATTATTAATGAAAGTTTATAGATATTTTTGTGTAATTTAATATTTTGAATTTTGTTTTGTGACATGGCTCCAGAGGATCTTTACTTGATCTTGCTGATTTCTTGGAGTTTATGTCCTATTCTTTTTAGTTTAAAAGTTTGATATTTTTTTATATACTAGCAAAAGCCATGCTTTGTTTGGATTCGCGAAGCATTATTTTATAAAACAGATATTTGAAAGTAACAATATTTTTTTTTTAATTATTTTTGCATCTTTATTAACACAAAAACGTTATTTTACGTTTTGGCGCATTTTAATTTTTTATTTATGATGTAATACTGGCATAATAAGATATTTTCGAAGCAAACTTTTACAAATTTTTTTTTAAATTTTCAACTAAAAGCTCTTTTAAAGATGTTTTTACAATTTCAAGTAGCCACTGGTGTTTTTTAATTGTTTGAAATATGCATGTTTCCAGTCTTTGTAATCAACATCCGATAATCTTTGATAGCTATTTTAGAATAATATATTTGAAGAAAGCTTGAAGAAAGTTACTTCTTCAAAATCCTATTTTCTGGAAAAAACATTTGAAATCTGCTTTCGTTGATACTATGAATTTTTAACTGTAAAACATTTTATTTTAATTTCTTCGTTTTTATACATGTTAGCGTATGAGAATTGCTGTAATTCTCTCCGCGTGGGAGAACATTTTACTTTCAGCGAATGGCAACTCAATTAATGGAATTACCTTTTAACGAAGCGCTCACTCATTCTCGCAGTGACGCTTTCACGAATAATTATTGTTGTGTTTGCGAACTTATTTTTCTATAAAATCCTTCTGATTAATGAGTCGATATTATTTAGCCACAATACGACCTTTGCAAAAATATTTATAAAGAGCTTGAACCAACAACTTCACGCAGATCTTTTAATTTTTCTTTTATATAACAAATTTAAGAATTAATTTTATTTGTTTACAATTATTTTGTTGCCAGTTTCCAAAAAAAAAAAAAAAGGAAATCCATATTACAATTCTTTTAAAATGTTTAAGTGTCATCTGTGCAAACGATTTTGCGGGATAATGAAAACATGTTTTATTTAATAAATTAATCATAATTCTATCTATAATTATTTACTCCATGATTTAAACTTTTTTTTTCTGAAAATATACGCGTTTCATTTTTTATTTATTTGCTAAAATGCGTCCGTATTGGAAATGCATGTAAAATAAATTAATTAAAATAATAATTTTTTTAACGTTTTACTGTAAAAAAAATTATATTCTGCAAATCTACAGATCATAATTTATTTTTGTGTTTAATTTGAAGTTAAAATATTGAATAGTTTTTTTGTAAAGCGTACGACAAATTGTAATTTGAGTGGACTAGTAGAGTATTCGCTTCGCTCATCCTAATAATCTTAAAGTTTAGCATATTATGTTTTAAAAAATCAAATATATTTTTTTCAGTATGAGAGGTTTTTTGATTATTAGTGTTAGATTTAGGGAAACATGATCTCACGAAAATTTTGGCATATTAAGTACAGAATATTCTAAATAAATTTGAATTTTTATTTACTAGATGAATTTTATTATTTACTTTACACCACTCATTGATTTAGTGCATATAATCTATAATCGTAGATAAATATTTCTTTTCTTTTTTTGAGTTCTCATAAAAATATTAATTTTTGCAATATGTTTTACAGATTCTTTTTCTTAGAGTTTTAGAGTTTATTTAGAGTTTTAGAGCTTTAGAGTTGATTTAGAGTTTTAGAGTTGATTTAGTTTTAGAGTTGAGTTAGAGTTCTAGAGTTGAGTTAGAGTTCTAGAGTTGATTTAGAGTTTTAGAGTTGATTTAGTTTTGGAGTTGAGTTAGAGTTTTAGAGTTGAGTTAGAGTGTTAGAGTTGATTTAGAGTTTTAGAGTTGAGTAGAGTTTTAGAGTTGATTTAGAGTTTTAGAGTTGAGTTAGAGTTTTAGAGTTGAGTTAGAGTTTTAGAGTTGATTTAGAGTTTTAGAGTTGAGTTAGAGTTTTAGAGTTGATTTAGAGTTTTAGAGTTGAGTTAGAGTTCTAGAGTTGAGTTAGAGTTCTAGAGTTGAGTTAGAGTTTTAGAGTTGATTTAGAGTTTTAGAGTTGATTTAGTTTTAGAGTTGAGTTAGATTTTTAGAGTTGATTTAGAGTTGAGTTAGAGTTTTAGAGTTGAGTTAGAGTTTTAGAGTTGATTTAGAGTTTTAGAGTTGAGTTAGAGTTTTAGAGTTGATTTAGAGTTTTAGAGTTGAGTTAGAGTTTTAGAGTTGAGTTAGAGTTTTAGAGTTGATTTAGAGTTTTAGAGCCATGGAAGAGATCCACCATTCTAAGTGTTAGGATTTTTTGCAGTTGTTTAGTGTCATGTCTGCTCAGTGCTAATTTGAGAAATAATTTTTAAAGTTGACTTTTGTTAATTGGAAGTTGAAAGTTGATCATGTGTAAGGCTAAAAATTCAACTCTTTTGATGAAGGAGTCTTTGAAGATCGGATCCATTTTTTAATTGAGTTGATGGATCTTTTTGCGGATATTTTTTTTTTGTAGTGAGTTTAAGCAATTGTGAAATGTTGAAATAGATATGGAAATAAATTAATAAAGTTTTTGTTATATTAATGTAATAGAACATATTTAAATATTTTGTGTTAGATTCAACAGTAGGATTGCATTTTTTTGAAGTTGTTAGAATTGTCTCCTGAATGTGAAAGGGACATCTTTCAGCTGGCTTGTCAAGTTTTCTAAGTGTGTTAGACTTGGTCAGATAAAATTCAACTCCAGTGAATATAAGAGCAATAGTTTGGGGGAACCATGTTATAGTGTAAAAGCGAATGAACCCTATGGGCTAAACTTGGTTTAGTTGGAGGTTTTTAGTATGTGATGGACTCTCATGGAATAGCTTGTTTTCAATTCTTGGGCCGAATTTTTGGATATTTAATGGAGATTTTTCGGAATGAAAATTTTTGTTTTGAAAACTGATGTTAATTTTGCTAAATGTTTCTGTGTTTAGTGGAAGGGGATTGATTTTCAGATGTTAACTTTGCTCCTCGCTGAGTGACAGAAACAATCATGTGATAGTATATTCAGTCAGCTGTGTAGTGTCAGCCGGCTTGTGAGGAGAGTCTAATTTTTGTGAAAGTGTTTTTGTGCTGGTGTACTATTTCTCGGCAATAAGGAGTTTCTGTGGTCTTGGTGTCAACATTGGTTAATCTGTCCTAATCTGTTAAGTATGGAAACAATGGTTTATTATTTGAGGTTTATTTGTGATTGTCTGAATTCGGGTGATCTGTATCCGTGCTACAACTCTTGCCTATGTGATTTTGTGTTTTTCGAGAGAGTGAGGTATGAAGACCTAGGGCCCCAGGCAAATTTGGAGAAAGTGAAAGGGTAGCCGGGTGTACACGGCGCTGAAGTTTGTGTGAATGTTATGTACCAATTTAATTATATGTGTCCTCCGGATTCTTAGGAGATGCTGTAGCTGAAACTTTTTTTTATTGGAAATTGGCTGCTGTGAAGGATAGGATTATTTTTCAGAATGGAGTCATGTGTTGATGCAAGACCGGGAAGTTTATATGTTGTAAAAATGAGATTTGGTTACCTTTAAATTTAATCATGGGGTTCCACTTTTCTTAAATTTTATAATTTAATATTAAAGATTTTTGATCTTTTTATTTAATATGTAAAAATAATATTTTTATATTAATTAAAACAGTTAATTGTGTAAGATGTATTATTAATGCATATGATAATTGAAATTTCTTCCTATTATGGACTTTGAAGATTGTTTAATGAATATTACAATATTGAAAAAGTTTAATAAGTGTAAGATATTGACATGCTGTGTGAAGAATTCAATTTGTTCGAAAGTTTATTTTTTAATATTTTACTCAACTCAAAATTAAATACGCATCTCTCACTTTAAACAGTTTATTCTGATGAGTAAACTCAACTCATGTTCTTTCGAACATTAATAATTTCACAAAACACAACTCCAATAAAAACTGTAACATTTTTTCACACAACTCATTAAACAACATTCTAATCAAACTCAAAACAAAAAGAATATTGTTTCACACAGCTTAGGTAAAAGCAGAAGAATTAAACAGATAAATTCATTTATCACAAAAAATCGTTTGCACAGAAAACTTTTTACATTTTGAAATAATTAGGTACATCTTGGTTGCTAGGTGACAAAGTCAGTAGAAAATTAAATAGCATTTTATCAAACATACCGCCCCTCTTGAAACCTCCGAGGTGGGTTTCAAACTAAAACACTGCAATTACAACCATTGTAAAAAATATAAATAACAATACAATTAAACACAATATAAATGAGTCACAGTTAAGTTAAATTTAAGCAAATATTTAAAAAATTTTACATAATACATAATAAATAAATAAAGAAATTTTACAATAATGAGCATTTTATCATTACCAAAAAATACTTCTACAATTCTCCCTAATAACCATTTAGACACTGGAAGATCATCTTCCTTTATTACAACCATATCTCCTATTTTGAGGTTGTTTTTTGATATCATCCACTTATGCCTTTGCTGCAATGTACTTAAATAACTATTTTTCCACTTTTTCCAGATGGTCTGAACCATTTTAGTGGTCTTTTGCCATAAGTTTAGTCTATTATCTTCAATATTACTCAGGTCAGATTCAGCAATGGCATTAAGTGGGCGACCAATAAGAAAATGTCCCGGGGTCAAGACCTCCAAGTCATCAATATCTGTACTCAAGGGAGTAAGCGGGCGCGAATTTAAGATACCTTCAATTTGGACAATTATAGTTAACATTTCTTCATAAGTTAATTTAGAGTTGCCCACAACACGTTTAAAGTGATACTTGAAGGACTTGACTCCCGATTCCCATAAACCTCCAAAATTTGGAGCTTTAGGGGGAATAAATTCCCAAGCAATACCTTCAGATATCAAGTAATTAGTAAGGTTCTGGTCTGGTTTGTTTACCAATTCATGCAACCTTTTAAGCTCTACATTAGTCTTCACAAAATTGCCTGCATTATCACTGAAAATTTTTCGAGGTTTGCCTCGTCTGGCAAAAAACCTCTTTAATGTTGCAATAAAAGCCTCAGATGTTAAATCATTGACTAATTCCAAATGCACTGCCTTTGTTACCATACAAATAAAAATACAAACATAAACTTTATGATAAATACCTTTACGTTGACCTCTATATCTAATCAAAAATGGACCACAGAAATCAGTTCCTGTGCAATTAAAAACAAAGTCTACATTTATTCTTTCTTTTGGGAGCTCGCCCATAATTTGCTCTAATAATTTAGGTTTGGCCCTAAAGCATGTAATACATTTATGTACAATTTTTCTACAAATAGCCCTACCGTTTAAAGGCCAAAATTCTCTTCGAACACAATAAAGTAAATTTTGTGGTCCTATATGTAGATATTTTTTGTGATAAAACTCGATAATTAATTCTGTTAATTTGTGTTTAGAGGGCAGTACAATTGGGTGTTTTTGGGCATAATTTACCGTGCTATTTTGGAGACGACCTCCAACTCTGATTAAATTATTTTTATCCAAGAAAGGATTTAATGAAAGTAATCTACTATTGTTTGGTAACTCCTTACCCTTAGATAACAATGTGAATTCAGAACTGAACTCTTTTTCTTGAACAGATTTTATGATAAACTGCTCAGCTTTCTTCAATTCATCAGATGTTAACTTACCTAAATACCTTTCTTTTGGCTTTTTGACATTCTGAATGAACCTGAAAACATAGCTAAGAATTCTTATTAATTTAGCATAATTATTACTCAATTGCAAAAAATAATCAATAAAAGATGAACAGTCTGATATTAAAAGTGAAGTCTCTGAAAAAGTCTTTTTAAGTTCACTTCTGTATAGATCATTATCATTTTGCTCAAGTTCGACAGTATTTAAAGAAGGTTCAATTTGTTGGGTTAGGAATAGTGGACCCTTCCACCATAAGTTACTCTGGAAAAGTTTGTCTGGGTCTACACCTCGTGACACAAGATCAGCAGGATTATCAGAAGAAGCCACATGTCCCCAATGACTGATATCAGAAAGATTCTGAATCGTAGCCACACGTGATGACACAAAGGTTTTTAAGTCACACGGCTGTTTTCGAATCCAACATAATACAATAGTACTATCTGAATAATAGTAAACAGATTCTTTAGGAACTTTTAAGGTTTTGGCAACCTTATTCATCAATTTGGCTAATAAAACTGCACCACAGAGCTCCAAGCGAGGAATAGTGATTGTTTTGATTGGTGCAACTCGACTTTTACTGCAAAGCAACTGAGAAATTTGCTCTCCTGAAGAATTTGAAGACACAGCATACAATGCCACACCGTAGGCTTTCTCCGAAGCATCTGAAAAGCCACAAATTTTAATTTGCACTGGATTATTTGTAAAAATGTATCTAACAGCACTTATATTATTGATGGCTCTTAATGATTCTAAAAACTGCAACCAATCATCAAGCTCAGCTGTAGGGAGATTTTCATCCCAATCAATTTGCAGTCTCCACAGTCTTTGTAGGAAAATTTTTGCTTTCGTCACAACTGGTCCAAGTAGACCCAAGGGGTCGAAAATGCGAGCAATATTTGACAGCACACTTCTTTTAGTTACCTTGGTTTGCTCACTGAATGATACACTAAAAGTAAAAGTATCATCATTGGAATTCCAGCAAAGTCCTAGTGCCTTAGTTTCACTCATATTTTCAAAAGTGTAATTCTCATTTTTAAAGGCTGGCTCCATTAATTCTGGATGGTTACTAAACCATTTATGTAAGTTCATGCCACACGTATTTAATAGTTGAATAAGCTCAATTTGCAGTCTCTTAGCCGATTTTAGGTCAGCTGCTCCAGTCAGGACATCGTCCATGTAAAAGTCTGATTGTACCACACCAGAAGCATACGGAAATTGAGATTCACCATCTATACCAAGCTGTTTAAGGCAGCGCATGGCTAAATAAGGAGCACTAGTTGTGCCATATGTGACTGTACATAGTTTGTAATATTTCATCTCACCATTTACAGAATCTTTCCAAATTATGCGCTGTAAATCACGTTGACTTTTATCGATAAGTATCATGCGATACATCATTTTTACATCTGCTGTAAATGCATAGCGGTGTGTTCGAAATCTAAGTATTATGCTAAACAAATCATCTTGAATGACACCTCCATTCAGCTGTATGGAATTTAGGGATTCTCCTGATGAAGTTGCATGTGAACCATTAAAGACAACTCTCAATTTTGTAGAACTTTTATCTGGGCGATAAACAGCATGATGAGGTAGATAATTCGCATGTATTGGCTCATCTGTTTTCTCTACTTCCTCCATATGGCCTAACTCTCTATACTCTGCCATAAATGCGCAATATAACTCTAAAAGATTTGGATTTTTGACTAGCCTATTCCAAAGTGAATTTAATCTATTTTCCGCAAATTGTTTTGATTCTCCCAAAGAACTAGGATCTTTTTTCAACGGCATTTGTACTATGAATTTGCCCGTTATATCTCTCTGATGTGTGTTTATAAAGTGGGTGTCGCATGCTAATTCTTCTGTATTTCTCAATGGTGTACTTTCTTCTACACTTTCAATTTCCCAAAATTTTTTCATTTCGAAATTTAAATCTGTTTCAGTAATTAACCCACAATGTATTTGTTCCTGCTCGTTACAATCGTAAACACTCCCACTTACTATGCAACCGAACACCGTATTTTGCAGTATTAATTTAGAATTTGGTAACTTCATACGACCCACCTTTATCAATTCTAGAAATACTTCAGCTCCTAGCAAAAGATCTATTTTCCCTGGTCTATTAAATTCAGGATCAGCAAGAATAATAGACTCTGGAATTCCTAGCTCTGAAATATTAATATATTTCGAGGGCATAATTTGCGAAATCTTTGGTATGATAAGGAAATCTAACTCTCGGCTATAATCTCCCGAATTATTACTGATCAAGGCAGTAGTTTTATTTTTTACCGCTACAGAGGATCCACTTAAACACGATACCGAAATATTACTTTTTTCTTTTCGAATTCCTAATCTTTCAACTAACTGCAATGTTAAAAAATTGCTCATTGAACCATTGTCCAATAAAGCACGCACCGGAACTTTATTTCCGAATTTATCTCTCATATAAACAATATCAGTGGAAAGAAGAACTGTTTTAACATTATTCGATCTCACATTTGAAGTACCAGTGAAATTTTGAATTTGGTTATTTAACTCAAATGGTATGGCGTCAGCATTTAACGTTGATTTACTTTCATTCGTCGACAATGCATTTGGCACTTCCTTATCACTATAATTTTTTGTGTTTCCCACCGCATTGGAATTTCTCTCACGCCTATCAAAACAAAGAAGTACATTGTGGCGTTTATAGCATTTTGAACACGAGAATTTTGAGTTACATTTTTTGACGCAGTGGAATTCTGAAAGACAGTTAAAGCACATATTGTTTTTTTTCACAAAATCTACTCTTTCCTGTACATTAAATTTTTGAAATTTAGGACATTTAAAAACACTGTGATTTTCCTTGTTACATACAACACATTTGCGCATATTTTTCTCATTTAAACTCGCAACCATGGATGTTACCTTTGAAAAGCTATGCTTTGTTTGGCTTTCGTTTTGAAAATTTCGCTTTGTATTTACTTGTTTGGACGCACTTAGTGTACGCGCGTGGTCTCTCAAGAATTCTAGCAATTCAGTTAAACTCGGTAAATTATCCCGCTTAAGATGTCTTTCCCACCACATTTTTGTATTTATATCTAATTTTTGAGCCAAAATATAAGCAAACATAGTAGTAGAAAACCCCTCAACTTTTTGTTCTAAAATCTCTAACGACCTAATACATTCATTTGTTATATCTATTAGATTTAATAATGCTGCTGGGGACTCATTCTGAATAACAGGAATATTTAAAAAACGTTTTAAATGCGCGTAAACTTGTTCTCTCGAATTTGAAAACCGTTCTTCCAAAAGCGACCATGCAACTTCATAATTAGAATCCACGATTGAAATAGACTGGATTATACGAAAGGCATCTCCTCTCAATGAAGACTTCAAATATTGTAATTTCATTGCCCCTGACAAATTAGAATTTTCATGAACAGTAGCCTTAAATATATCCTTAAAGGATAGCCATTCATGCAAATTACCCGTAAATACAGGAAGAGTTAACTTTGGCAATTTAATGTTATTATCAGCCTTTGTGGCGTTTTCTAAATTAACAGTTTGCACTTTCATTTTTGATAACTTTTTTGTAAGTTCAAATTCCATTATTTCTAAAATTTCATTAATTTCTTCGTTTTCCTTAATAAAATCCTCAATTTCATCTTCTTTACTTATCTTATAAATAGACTCAAATAACTCAGAAAAGTTTTTCTCTAATTTATTCCGTTTCTCCTTTATGAGAATTAATTCATTTAATTCTAGCTCGGAATTCGATAATTTTTCTTTTAATTTTGTCAAGTTTGTTTTGAAAATTTTCTTTTTTGCTTTTAATTCTTTCATACTCATTTTTAATGAATAAAAATTAAATGGGTGCACTTACCCCTCTTGGCTCTTTAAAAGATGAGTTCTAACATCGAAGAAATAGCAAAACAGCACAAAATATTCACCAGTTATCCTTAAATCATTGACGTAGAACAACTCGCTGATTTTTCTCCGTAGAGACGGACCATATGGAGAATTCAATTTGTTCGAAAGTTTATTTTTTAATATTTTACTCAACTCAAAATTAAATACGCATCTCTCACTTTAAACAGTTTATTCTGATGAGTAAACTCAACTCATGTTCTTTCGAACATTAATAATTTCACAAAACACAACTCCAATAAAAACTGTAACATTTTTTCACACAACTCATTAAACAACATTCTAATCAAACTCAAAACAAAAAGAATATTGTTTCACACAGCTTAGGTAAAAGCAGAAGAATTAAACAGATAAATTCATTTATCACAAAAAATCGTTTGCACAGAAAACTTTTTACATTTTGAAATAATTAGGTACATCTTGGTTGCTAGGTGACAAAGTCAGTAGAAAATTAAATAGCATTTTATCAAACACTGTGTTCTTGTTGAAATATATGTAATGGTTTTTTCAAGTGTGTATAAGGTATATAAAAGCAGTATATATCAATATTTTTGAATATGTTTTAAAACCTAGGAGCCAGATCGAGTGGATCTTGTTGGTATGATAGTAATTTTAAGTGACTACCTACCTGGTAAAAGTTGTTTTTTGATGTGTGTAAATATTATATAAACGTTTTTATTTTGTCTATAAATATGTTTGAATATTTAGGGTATTGTTCTAAGCTGGAACTTTGGCTAATTTTTATTATTTATTCCCGGTTATTGTGTCTTCTTTAAAGATTTATTAATATATTTGGAGTTAGTGTACAGGTGATTAAGACAGGTGATTAAGTGCTGTTGAGATAATGGTCCTTTTTAAGATGTTATCCTTTTTTGTTCTAAATATGGACATCGTCAGGATGCACTAGTGTGTTAGGCTATCCTTAAGGGGATTAAAACTATAGTGGTGTATTTTAATATTCATGTAGTCGCCTCTCCTTTTTAGATAAAAGTGTTAAGAGGGAGGTTTTGATAAGATTTAACATCAGTAGGATACTAGCAATTATAATCACTTTTATCTCCTTTCTAATATTTCTGTTTAGTACTAAAGTTTAAATGATATTTAAAGCAAAGGCTAAAAAATTTATTTATCAATTGTTAAAAAATTAAATTTAAAGTTCTATTTAATTTAATCAAAATATTATATAAACGTTTTTATTTTGTCTATAAATATGTTTGAATATTTAGGGTATTGTTCTAAGCTGGAACTTTGGCTAATTTTTATTATTTATTCCCGGTTATTGTGTCTTCTTTAAAGATTTATTAATATATTTGGAGTTAGTGTACAGGTGATTAAGACAGGTGATTAAGTGCTGTTGAGATAATGGTCCTTTTTAAGATGTTATCCTTTTTTGTTCTAAATATGGACATCGTCAGGATGCACTAGTGTGTTAGGCTATCCTTAAGGGGATTAAAACTATAGTGGTGTATTTTAATATTCATGTAGTCGCCTCTCCTTTTTAGATAAAAGTGTTAAGAGGGAGGTTTTGATAAGATTTAACATCAGTAGGATACTAGCAATTATAATCACTTTTATCTCCTTTCTAATATTTCTGTTTAGTACTAAAGTTTAAATGATATTTAAAGCAAAGGCTAAAAAATTTATTTATCAATTGTTAAAAAATTAAATTTAAAGTTCTATTTAATTTAATCAAAATATTATATAAACGTTTTTATTTTGTCTATAAATATGTTTGAATATTTAGGGTATTGTTCTAAGCTGGAACTTTGGCTAATTTTTATTATTTATTCCCGGTTATTGTGTCTTCTTTAAAGATTTATTAATATATTTGGAGTTAGTGTACAGGTGATTAAGACAGGTGATTAAGTGCTGTTGAGATAATGGTCCTTTTTAAGATGTTATCCTTTTTTGTTCTAAATATGGACATCGTCAGGATGCACTAGTGTGTTAGGCTATCCTTAAGGGGATTAAAACTATAGTGGTGTATTTTAATATTCATGTAGTCGCCTCTCCTTTTTAGATAAAAGTGTTAAGAGGGAGGTTTTGATAAGATTTAACATCAGTAGGATACTAGCAATTATAATCACTTTTATCTCCTTTCTAATATTTCTGTTTAGTACTAAAGTTTAAATGATATTTAAAGCAAAGGCTAAAAAATTTATTTATCAATTGTTAAAAAATTAAATTTAAAGTTCTATTTAATTTAATCAATAATTGAAATTAATTGTAAGATTTGGTAATTGGAGAATTGAAAAGGATAATGTAAAAATAGGAGATCTAGTGTTGTTAGTAGAGGAAAATACACCAAACAATAAGTATCCATTAGGCAGAATTATTGAAGTATATTATGGTAATGATGAGAAATTTCGCGTAGTTCAGCTAAAAACTCAGAATGGAAATTTTAAAAGATCGATTAGTAAATTATGAGTAAATTATGTATTTTCCTATGCCTGAAAACCATAGTACTTAAAAAAAAGGATAAAAGAAAAAAATATATATATGTGTGTGCTTGTGTTATATTATTTTTTCTTTCAATTTTTATATTTGAGTAAACATATATAGTGACCTTTTGTATTTACTTGTGTAATTAGTGTACTTTGTAAAAAAAAAAAAGAGTTATTATTGAATGTGAAACATGTCAATGGGGGCCGGTATGTTCCATGTAGGCAGACGATACCGTGCTACCTATAATTAAAATCTCAGAATCCAGAAAGTGAAAAGAAGTGAAGTGTTTTTTATATTATTATTCCAAAGTTGTGCTTGAGAGAAGTGCAGACGATAATGCAGCAGTGAGCTGCGAGTGAGTGTTATTCTTTTAATAAAGTGTTTTTTAATATAATCAGTGCCTATGGAATAATTTGTGTAATGTGCGCATTATTTTACAGTTTGTATTCTTGTTTTTTAGGTGAAAACATTCTGAAACATCATGTTTAAGGCGTTTACAGTAACTACAAAATTTCTTGCTTTTATGGCTTTTGTTTACCGCTTTATACGCTGAGTCACGCGAGCCTGAGCTTGCTTCGCGATTTTCGCAACGATGTTTGTGTTCGTCTACTAATTTGTTTTAACGAACTCTAAAGTCAGACTTTCCTCATCGCGGGCTTCCAGTGTAGTCACGAGAGGATCATAAGAGTGTGGAAGCGAGCATAACAGTAGTGCACATATGTGCCAATCAGCTATATCTTCTCCGATAGCAGTGAGCTTATCTCTTAGTGACAGTATATATTTTATGTGTCCAATCTTATCGCCGCCCTCATTTAATTTTTGTGAGTATAATTTGCGTAATAAAAATAGTTTGCTTGATAAATTAGCACGTTGGTGTACTTTCTTTAATGCGTCCCAGACGGCTTTCGCGGTTTTGAGGTGTTTTACATGTATTATTTGGGAGTCGTCTATACACAGATTTATCAAAGCTCTAGCTTTCGCATCATTTTTAACCCATTGGGCAGTTTCTGGGGTTGGAGGTTCGGATGTGACCATGGTGAATAAATCCTCCCTTAGCAATAAATTTTCAACCTTAAAGGCCCAATTGCTATAATTCTGATCGGTTAATTTTTCGATTAGCGCGATTTCCTTTCCAGCAGCCATATTTGTAATTGCTAAATTTTGTTGTTTTATCTAGATCAATTATTATTTTATGACTGTTTTGTTTATTTTATGATTTATTTTAATCACGAATCTAATTGAACTGTGATTCGTATTTTTCAGTTTATTTATTACGCTAAGTAAATAAGTAAGTAAAATAAGATAATAAGATAATATGTTACACACTGTGATTCAGTTGGCAGTTGTTTTGGATTTTAATATTATATTGTTATTTTTAGATAATATTTTCTTTTTTATGTGTGCATATAATGCGCTCATTCATTTATTTATTTTTATCTTCAAAATTTTGCTCAAGTGTTAATTGGGGCAATCGCATCGTGCTCATAATCTATTACGTTAAAAAAAATAATTGCTTCTCTTTGAGCCCCGTAAAAGCAGTAATCAATACTTTAAACATAATAAGTAAGTGAAATAAGGAACTTACCTTATTCCCTTTTGTCCGTTTGGCAAGCGCAACTCATATTCCAATATCACCAGTTCTTCTTTCGGTATCACTCTTCGAAACAGGCTATGAAACTCAAGGGGGAAAAAGAAGAGATGAAACACGGAGTGTTGTGCTGACGCCAAGAACTCAGACCACTTATATTTGACTACTGTATTTTATAAAGTATATTAATACACACATTTACATTAAACATTATTTAGCGTTAAGTTAAGAGCCAATTTAATTATTAATCTGAACATAAAAAGTATAGAGCTTCGCGCTAACAACATGGTATCCATTCTAAGACAGACATTACACTGAATAAAATAAAAACAGAGAAGAAAGTAAGGAAAAAAAGTAAAAGTTCGAGCAGCTGTTTTCAGCAGGAATGTTTATTATTTTGTAAATAAGGAAAGTGTCCTTGACATGTGGCGTCACCTGCTGGTCTTCATGATGATGAAAATCGTACGAAATTTAATGTACTTTAACATCTTTTGCGAATGCTACATGTCTTGTGCAGCCGGAATCGATAACGAATTTATTTGCATTAAGTTCTTGTGCGCTATTGGCAGACATTAAATCGCACGCAAGATAATTTTGTTCGGAGAACTTATAAATGTTTTCTTCCGAATTTGTTGAAGTAGAAAAATTATTCGAACCTATTTCTGCGTCGACATTACCTTTAAAACGGAAGTTGGAAGTATCCCTTACATTACCTTGATTACCTTTGTAATTTTCCGAATGATTTCTGAAAGAGTTTGAATTATTATAAAACTTATTTCGATTCGGATTATTTCTCTGGTTATTATTTTGCATTTTATTCTTTAAATGATAACAATCTTCGCGAACATGGTTATCTCGTTTACAAAACGTGCAAAATTTCTTATTTCTAGCATTTTTATTTACTACCTTATATGCTGAGTCGCGTGAGCTCTAAACAGCTTCACGATTCTCAGATTTATTTATTGCTTTGTAAGCCGAATCTCGCGAATTTAAACTCGCGTCTCTGTTTTCGCATCTATGTTTATATTCATCTTTATTTTTTAGGTAATTTAAAGTTAGATCCGTCTCGCTGGCTTTTAACGCTGTGACCATCGGGTCAAAAGATCTAGGGAGCGAACAAAGCAGGAGGGCACATATATGCGAGTCAGGGATTTTCTCGCCAATAGCAAATAGTTTATCTTTAATTGATAAAATGTTGTTGATGTGGGAGATCATGTCTCCCCCCTCATTTAATTTTTGAGAGTACAATTTTCTAAGGAGAAAAAGTTTGGAAGAAAGGCTACTTCCACTGCCTCCTCTACAACGCCTTCTCTCTTGTGACGTAGTGGAGGCCGTTTCCCTGACAACGATCGCGTTTTGAGTTTCGTGGCGATTGTGGAACCAATAAGGTTAGTGATTTCGACTCCACTTCATGACGTTTCACGTTTGTCGTCTGCTCAGTGAATAGGCATTGTTGAGGGGGCAGTGCTACTTCTCAAGTGAGCATTTTTTAAAGCTTCCCATATTTCTTGGGCATTTAACAAATGTTTAACATGAATAATCTGAGAGTCTTCGATGCACAGGTTTATGATTGATTTCGCTTTAATATTATCTTTGTTCCATTGGGCAGTGACAGGATCCGGTGGGAGATCTGTAATTACTGAAAATATATTTTCTTTTTGAAGCAGATTTTCTAGCTTAAAGGCCCAATTACTGTAATTTTGATCGTTTAATTTTTCAATGAGGGCTATATCTCTGGTAGCCATTTTATTTATTTAATCACCATCAATCATTTATACAACAATCGTAATTATATATATTTTCAAACACTGTTTATAGTTTATTACTTTCAAATAAAATCATGGGCAAGCTTTTTTCTTAGCTACATAATAACATTTCAGAACTCATAATCTGAAGGGTGAGTTCGAATTTAGTAAAATAATAGTTCAATAAAAAGTATATAAATTGATGCCTACCTTGCTAGGCGTCTTCTTTGAAATAATATTTTTCTTATTCACTTAGGGCGATATTCAGTGTAGCTGGAAGAATAGTAAATTATTATTATATTCGATGTGTTCTTTAGAACAAATAAGATGACTTCTGGTTTCTGTTCACATCCTTTTAATTTACACAGATTTGAAGAAAATTACAACAGACGATCACATTTACACACAAAAAAAAAAAACGATGAAGAATAACTTAAATTTTATATTTTAAAGTTTTAAGAGTTTAAAGTCACGGAGCTAATAATTTTGCTTCCGTTATTGCAGTTTGCGAGAATGTCAACAAATCCCGCTCAGAATCATTTCCTAAAAAGTAAAAGCCGCTCTGCAGAAAATGTGACGTCAGTAGAATGTTTTTAGTGAATTCTTTTTCGTCTCAGGACAAGACTTTCATAGTGCTGCCATCTTGCGCAACACTTTGGAAACAAATAAATTCTTATGAAGAACAGTCCTTTTCCAATAGAAATGTACTACAAATTTATGTAATTAACAAAGTATTTCCGGATAAAAAAAATAGTCTTCACATCACAAAATGTATCTCGCAAATTTTAGATCAAGCATTGATTTTAGTTGCTTGTAAAAACAATAAGACCTAAAAATGAAACCAATTAACTTGAAGCTGTTTTTTTGCGATTTATATGACTCAAAATCCTTCTCCGCAGAGCACATGGGTGTCATTTACCAGATTATATCATAATTATGCATAATATTAGCATTGGCGTTATTACACCAGACCACCTTAGTATAAATTGCTGAAAGAGAAATTTCAACTTGCCAAGCATTTTCTTACTAATTTAATTTTTCTCATTATATAGTATGTATATCTACTGACATATCAAATACAGGGCTGTTCCAAAGTATTGAAATACATATTTGGATACATACAGTAACCTTATTTCCCTAGATAAGTTTTGTTAAAGTTTTCATGAAGTGTTGGAAAGTGCTTCATAATCTATGCTTAACACATGATTTTTCTATTACAAAATATGAGAATCTTCATAGTAATTGTTTTTTAAAAGTGAGGTAAGAATAATAAATTTATTTCTTACCTTGCTCAGTAGCGCAGAATAATCGAGAACGTCAGTTGTTTACACGATCTCCGCCCAGGGTAATCCGACTAGCTAGCATGTTGATATATGAAATTTTATAAAAAATTGTACACACACAGTAGCTCTTGTGTCGCACTATAATAGACAAAATATGGTTAACTAGTTCAAATAATTCAGAATGATGGAAAGAAAATTCCGTTCTTATTGTGTTAAAAACAAGATTTTAATGTGGTTTTCTTGATTAAAATAACTTAGAGAGAGAGATCATTTTCGCTCTTCCCTTCCAAATGAAAAGATATACAGCAACTAAAAACTAAAGAAAAGATAAAAAGAAAAAATTAGAATTTGAAAATATGAATCAAATTTCGATCTTAACGCTGGGAGAGGCTTATTCATATGCAGGAGAAAGAGTTTGTAACCGCAAGTTCAACTACTGCGTAGATGTAATTCTTTCTTGTTCAAGAGTTTAGTCTGGAATATATGGAGAATACAAGTCAAAAATGTTCTTGAATAAATGTTTACACGAAAGGGATTATCGCGTTGCACTGTGTTGCAATACCTCGTAACATTTTCTTACTTGTTAGTAAAATTGCATCGTTTCAAAAAGACCATAATTTGTTAAAGTTGTAAAGAAAACTGATGATTTAAAACTTCTTAAGTATTTGACTTAAAGAGATTAGATAACAGATTAAAGTTTTTTAAAATAAGAAAATAAAGAATGCTTAAGAATAAACAAATCTTTAAAAGATATTTTAAAATGAAAAAAATATACATTTAATCTTAATATTTTTTATTCCATTCACTTTAACAGATTCGCACATAAAACTTAAATCCGAAATAGAATAATAATGAAATTATTATAAAAGTGCCGTTTCTCAAACTTATAATCTTATAATAAATAATAAAGGAAATTTGTTTTTATACCATGCAGAATTCCTTTATTTTATTTTACAGTAGATCATCACACAAATAATTTGAAATAGTGTGTGGATGTTGGTATTCTTGGAAAAAAAATGAATATATAAAAAAATAAACATAATATTACAATAGAATTATAAAAATCTTTCTAAAAAGGAGCAATTGTTACTTATAATAGGGGGAACTGGGGCACATTGATGCAGTTTTTTTTTCTAAGAATTTTTTGGGTGTCCAGAAAACAGAAATTTCTAATTATTTTTCCATGGTGTCAGCAAAACTTGTGTAGTGTGTTATAAAAATGTACAATCGTTGTTTTATAGATTATTTTTGCATGTAATTTTCAAAAAATCAAAAAAAAGTCATTTGTATCAATGTGCCCCATCCCCGGGGCAGATTGATACACCTCATGGGACATTTAGATATGTCTGGGAAAATGGAGACAAAATAACACCAAAGCATATTGTTCATAAAAAAAAATAGTCAACAAACCATTTTACATTTATTTATAGAAATTCAAATCGCACACAATTTATTTGTAAGAAATATTAAAGCAATCAAATCGAAATGTATAATGACCTGATGTTCCTGGCTGTTCCTTGTCTGATTGTTGGCTGTGGTAACTTTGTCATATCTGGCACTTTACCCCAGTATTATCTTCTTTCTTAGGAAAGGTGAATAAATTACCAGGTTTTCTGTTTATAAACAGAAAATAAAGAATAATTATATGAAAAATTATTTTTACAATATAATTATCCTATGCTGTTCTGCAGTTTGTTTGTCTTACTTAACATTTCTCATGTCGAAAATACCTTTTTCTCTGGAGAATTTATGTAAATTTGAGATTTTCAAGGCTGCCATCCTTTTTTTTTTTTTTTTTTTTTTTTTTTTTTTTTTTTTTGTTAATTTTACTAGCACTAGATGTTGGGTAAGTTCGTACATCTTCTGTTTGCAAAAATACTATAAAATGTTCTAATATAAAGAAATTAGAGCTATTTCACTTCAATAAAAACTAATATTAGAAATTTTTGGCGAAAAATCGTTGTATTAAGGAGTGTATGGTAAAAAAAAATAATAATAAAAGGTTATGAAAAAATGAACTAGAAAAGGATTTAGGTTGTATCAATGTGCCCCGACACAGACTGTATCAATGTGCCCCATACAGCCATTTTTAATAAAATGAGTCTCAAATCCAACACTTCATAATTTATCTAACAATAAAGAATGAGGAACTGATAAAGAGTAACTTTATTTGCCAGGAAGAGTATTCTTTTTGGTTGAAAATAAAGAAGAATTTTATAATACCATTTCAATCGTACAACTCAAATTTACTTTTGACCTACAAAAACAATTAATCACCCGTCCCATTTCATCAAACTACTGAATCATTCCAAAACTTTCTGTATGTAGTTGAATGCACTAGTATCACCTTTTGGAGCTATTGTGAAACTTCTTGTAGTGACCCTGTGTGCAGTCCAAGGGGTGTATCATTGTGCCCCATGTATCAATGTGCCCCAGTTCCCCCTATATTTTTTCATGCATGTAATATTTTTATAGACAGAAATTTTTCTTGTATAAAACATGAAAATAAAAAGCTAATATTCAAAAATATGGAAACTTCAGAATTATATTCACAACTGATTACTGAAAAATGCTATATCTACGAAAATATGTTTCCTTTTCAACATCTTAGCCTTACTTCATAAAAAGCATCTGGAATAGGTTACAATATTTGACTGTGTTTCCCGTGTTCTCGTGGTGTACTGGATACTGGATAGCAGTGCACTTGTCTGGAAGAAGAGAGTTCCCTGGTTCGAATTTTGCCTGGTAAATGTTTCATTACTGTTGTTTAAATTAAATACATATATTGAAATTCATAAAGATGTGTGGTTCTCGTAGCAAAATAATGTGTCAGAAATAATATAATATACGTGTGTTTTGTGCCTGAATTAAAAAGTGGTACCCATGTTTGTGAAATATGCAACTTTTTGTTGTGAAATATGCATAAAATATATCGTAACTTTTATTATAATCTGATTGTGTGTTCTTATTACTCGGAAAAACGAAAGAACTTGGTTTAACCTGTGAAATAACTCGTTTTGATTCCACAAGACGGCAGCACTGCACAGACGGAAAATTATGGAGCTATCGTCACGAAAACGGACAATAAAATGAAAACTGTTTATTTCAGCATTTTTTCTTTGTATCCTTTTAAGTTTTCTAAAATGTAAACGCGTATTGTGTGATTATAATTCTCTCCAAGCCGGATGGCTGGTAAACATGTAAAAAACCTTGTTTTAAATTTAAATTCACATATATTGTTTATTCAACTAATCCAGAAAAATATTTATCATCAAAGTATACTTAGGAAAATTAAATAAAGAGGTTTTAAGTGAATCCAAGCGGCGTCTATTGTCAAGATACTGTGAATGCACACCAATAATTGTTTTTTTTTTTTTTTTTTTTTTTTTTTTTTTTTTTTTTTGCAGTACGAAGTCGTTTTTATTCCTGAATACTTCATAGCGTCCATCGCGAACGTAATATCTGGATTCAAGGTAGGACAAAATTTTCATTATTTATTTCAAAAAGTAAATGAAGTGATCAAAAGTGAAACAAGAGCTCACGAAACGCCTTCACGAACATAATGTGTTTATTTTATTTATTTCTTTCCGTTTTCGAAAGAAAAATTTTCCATATGAAAAAAATGCGGAAACTTCTGTAAAAAAATGGAATATTTTCTGGAATTTACGAAAAAAAATTAGTTAAAATACGGAAATACTACTAGCGTCTAGATTACCAGTACAAGTTCCGTATTTTAACAGTTTTTTTTTTATACAGTGTATACTAGCAGGTATGACCGAGCTCAGCTCGGTCAAAATTAACTTTGTGTTCAACTCGATATAGTATTTTCCCTGTATCATTCACTCTGTATTATTACTGTAAAACATGTTATTAATAATAGTATTATTTATAAAAAAAATCAATAAGAAAACTATGTTTGTATGCACATGTTCATAAATTTTACTTTATTTTAAAATTTACAACGAAGGGACATCTATCCAAATCGCTTTTTTAGCTCGACTCTGATTAGTTTATCTATGCATCTCAAATACTATTAAGAATGTAAAAAAAAATTCTTCACATTCTGAAACACAATATTTTTTGCCAGATATAGCCAAATTTTGTCGCATTCTTTCGTTTGGTGTCAAATACGTGTTTTGATTTCGTAATCTTAATAGTCTATTTTTCGGCCAAATTTAGCCAGTATTTTGTCAAATATCGCCAACTTATTGGCTTTTGCCATAGTCTCGTGATCCTGACCCTTATTACCCAAATGATCCACTAATCAAATATGATCAAACATGTGACTTAGCTCAATGGTCTTCAGGTAATCAAAAATAGTAGAGTATGAAATGAATCAAAGTCGTTTAAGCCATTTCTTAAGTAAAATTAGCTTGACAGCATTCAGCAATGAAGCGATATGACCCACTAATATAATTTTATTTAATATGCAACTCAGCCGAATAGTCTTCTCGTGACAAAAGACGTTTTGTTGCAAAATTTAGGTAAAATTGATTGAGTCGTTGTTATATATAATTAGAATGACCCGAACCCATTAAGACCTAAAACGACCCACTAATTGAATTTTTACGAGCATGTGTCCCAGCTCAATGGTTTTCTCTTGCCCGAAAACGATAGAATAGAAAGTATACTGAAAATGGTGAGAACAATTTTCTAGATAAACTTAGCATGACCCACAAATGACCTTATATCGAAATCACTCGAAAATGTGACCTAGCTCATTAATTTTTGCACGCCGAAAAACTTTAGATACAAAATTTAGATAAAATCGATTGAGCCAATTTTTAGGTAGCTTGACCTTGACCCATTATGACCCAAAATGACTCATTAATCGAATTTTCTCAAACATCTGACCTAACCCAATGATTTTCTTGTGTCCAAAAACGATAGAATATAAAATTTAGTCAAAATTGCGCCAGACATTGTCTTGATAAAATTAGAATAACCCAAAAGTGACCCACTGATCAAACATTCTCGAACATGTAACCTAACCCAATGATTTACTCGTGCCAAAAATATGCTGTATATAAAATTTCGCTAAAACCGATTTACCCGTTCTTTAGATATAGCTTCACCATGACCCATCATGATCCACAAATGACCTTTATAATCGAAATCTCTCGAACATGTGACTTAGCCCATTATTTTTCTCGTGTACAAATATTGTTACACACAAAATTTCGTTAAACTCGATCCTGCCGTTCTTTAAATATAAATAGCTTGACCCAGATCCTTTATGACCCATTAATCGAAATTTCTCGATCATGTGACCTAGCCCAATGATTTTCTCGTGCCAAAAAAATGTTGTATACAAAATTTCGTTAAAATTGATCCATATGTTCTTTAGATATAGCTTGACATGACCCATTATGACCCATCATGACCCATAAATGACTCTTATAATCGAAATCTCTCAAACATGTGAGATAGCCCATTAGTTTTCTCGTGTCAAAAGACTTTTACATACAAAATATCATTAAGACTGAGTCTACCGATCTTTAAATATAAATAGCTTGACCCAGACCCTTTACGACCCTTTATGACCCATTAATCGAAATTTCTCGAACATGAGACCTAGCCCAATGATTTTCTCGTGCCAAAGAATGTTGTATACAAAATTTCGTTAAAATCGATCCACCTGTTCTTTAGATATAGCTTGATATGATCCATTATGACCCATCATGACCCACAAATAACCCTTATAGTCGAAATCACTCAAACATGTGATTTAGCCCATTAGTTTTCTCATGTCAAAAAACTGTTACATACAAAATTTCGTTATAATCGATCACGCAGTTCTTTAAATATAAATAGCTTGACCCAGACCCTTAATGACCCAATATGACCCATTAAAATTTTTTCTCGAACATGTAACCTAGCCCAATGTTTCTCTTGTGCCCGAAAACCATAGAATGCAATTTTTAATCAAAATTGCGGGAGAAAATCTCTAGATAAAAATAGCATGACCCACAATGACCCCAAAAATGACCCACTAACCGAATTTTCTCGAACATGTTACCTAACCCAATGGTCTTCTTCTAATCCAAAACGATACAATATAAAATTTGGTCGAAATCGTTAGAGCCGTTTTTTAGATAAAAATGGCTTGACCCATAATGACCCAAAAATGACCCACTAATCGAAATTTTTCGAACATGTGACCCAGCTCAATTGTTTTCTCATGCCAAAAAACGATTGGATAGCAAATTTCCTTAAAATTGATCCAGCCGTTCTCTAGATATAAATAGCTTGATCCTGACCCATTATGACCCAAAATGACCCAATAATCGAATTTTCTCGAACATATGACCTAGCCCAATGGTCTTCTCATGCCCGAAAATGGTAAAATCCAAATTTTTGCGAAAATCGTTAGAGCCGTTTTTGAGATAAAATTTACCCACACACACACACACACACACAATTTTTGCTCGCATTATAGTATAAGATATATATACAGGGTGATTCAGCTCGTCGGTGACAAACTTTAAGGATCGATAGAGCACACCTAGACGAACATTTTTGAATAGGGAATGTAGGGTCCCTGACGCGATGGTAAGGCGCTAGGCGCTTTCGAAAATTTGGGTGCCGAAATTCGAAACGTCATAAAAACTAGGGAAATGGTTAGATTTTCTTGCTTGTTGCGTCGAAATGATTCTGTTTGTTTAGACTTTCTTCAGTACCAATTTGATAAGCGTATCTCTTAAAACATGGATAGGGGGCGCTGCAGACTTTGGAGAGCTAGACAACAACTTTAAGCCCGTTATTTTGATAATTTAACACATGCTCGCCAAAGTTTATACTCTAACTTAAAGTTTGAACCCAAAAGTAGAGCCCTGCAAAAAGCGTAAGAGCCGGAATAAAATGTCAAAGTACAGGGTGGTCGAAACTCGAAGGCTCCTAAGAGATAAACAAACAGATTTCTTGACTTATGGCATGCATTTTCATGATTCTGTTTGCTGGGGCTCTCTGAAACTCAGTTGAACGGTACAAAAAGAAACATCGATAGGGGGCGCTTTGGGCAAAAAACATAATTCGTTGACATTTCGGACGCTAACTGGAAACGGGGCGCTACGATCAGTTAGAAACAAAACAAGAGAGTAATTTACTTATCATAAGAAGCTATTAAAACTGCAGTTTTTTTTTTTTTTTTTAACAAACATAGCTGGTTTCAATCATGCACAATGCGCGCAATAAAATTTACATAAGGTGCTTTTTGCTGATTTATGCAAAAGATATCGTACCATATCGATATGCAAAAGATACGTAATGCGTAGACGACAACGCGAGATGACGTAGTTGTATGCGCAGACACGTCTTTTGAACGTGCGGTACCTACTTAAGCTTCGGGTTACTTGTCTGCAGATCGGTAGTAGGATGGAACGGTACACAAACTCTGAATTGGCTGACATGCATTTGGCGTATGGCGCTGCTGGTTGTAATGGACGAGCCGCTCAGCGGTTGTACGCCGAGCGTTACCCCAACAGGCAAATCCCCTGCCATGCCTTCTTCGCTCGAGTACACCAGAGGTTGTCCACAACGGGATCTTTCGACGGAGGCAGGCCTGAACGGGAGCGATCAGTGAGCACCCCCGACAACGAAGAGGCTGTGCTTAACCTGGTTGAGGACAACCCAGGTCTTAGCACGAGAGATATCGCCAGACATGTTGGCATTTCGCAAGCAACTGCGTGGCGCATCTTACGTTCCCGGAATCTGCACCCCTACCACATCCAGCGGGTGCAGTTGCTCAGAGAGCAGGATTTTGGCCCTCGAGTGGAATTCTCAAGATGGTACTTGGCGATGAGATCCAGGGATCCCCGTTTTGTAAACAGCATTTTGTTTACGGACGAGTTCACCTTCAGCCGGGAGGGAATGTGGAACGCCCACAACAGTCATGTGTGGTGTGATGAAAATCCACATGAAACCAGAAGCCGAGCAGCCCAGGAGCGTTTCTCAGTAAATGTGTGGGCCGGCATTCTGGGGGATTGCCTCATTGGCCCTTATTTGTTACCTGAACGGCTGACAGGTGGAAATTACCTGATTTTCCTGGATCAAGTGCTGCCGCAGCTTCTGGAGGAGGCGCACGTACCCGAAGGTTCGCGTCGCCAGATGTGGTTCCAGCACGATGGAGCTCCGGCCCATTACACGAACGACGTGCGTCTCCATCTAAACGCAAGGTATGGCCAGCGGTGGATCGGGCGTGGGGGTCCAGTTCACTGGCCTGCCCGATCACCAGACCTCACCTGCTTGGATTTCTTCCTTTGGGGTTACCTGAAGGCCGAGGTATACCATACACCTGTCAGCAGTGCTGAAGAACTTGTGGCGCGCATTGTGGCAGCTGCAGGGCAGATCAGAGATACTCCTGGCATTGTTGGAAACACACACTCCTCAATGCGACGGAGGTGCGAAGCCTGCATCATGGCCCAAGGTCGAAGTTTCGAGCATCTTCTGTAGTGTTATTTTTTGTAAATAAATTTCCAGTATCATTGATGTTTTTGGTCTAAATTTATTCAGAAGTGTTGAGCAGAGGTAGAAAATGTGTTTTCATTATTACTAACTGATCGTAGCGCCCCGTTTCCAGTTAGCGTCCGAAATGTCAACGAATTATGTTTTTTGCCCAAAGCGCCCCCTATCGATGTTTCTTTTTGTACCGTTCAACTGAGTTTCAGAGAGCCCCAGCAAACAGAATCATGAAAATGCATGCCATAAGTCAAGAAATCTGTTTGTTTATCTCTTAGGAGCCTTCGAGTTTCGACCACCCTGTACTTTGACATTTTATTCCGGCTCTTACGCTTTTTGCAGGGCTCTACTTTTGGGTTCAAACTTTAAGTTAGAGTATAAACTTTGGCGAGCATGTGTTAAATTATCAAAATAACGGGCTTAAAGTTGTTGTCTAGCTCTCCAAAGTCTGCAGCGCCCCCTATCCATGTTTTAAGAGATACGCTTATCAAATTGGTACTGAAGAAAGTCTAAACAAACAGAATCATTTCGACGCAACAAGCAAGAAAATCTAATCATTTCCCTAGTTTTTATGACGTTTCGAATTTCGGCACCCAAATTTTCGAAAGCGCCTAGCGCCTTACCATCGCGTCAGGGACCCTACATTCCCTATTCAAAAATGTTCGTCTAGGTGTGCTCTATCGATCCTTAAAGTTTGTCACCGACTAGCTGAATCACCCTGTATATATATGTTACAGGCCAAACCCGATTTTAGGCCAAACTAGATTGGCCTAGTCCAAACTAGTCTATCCTAACGCCCATCGGATAAACTAGTTTTTCCTAGGCCAAACTAGTCTATCCTAACGCCCATCGGATAAACTAATTTTTCCTAGGCCAAACTAGTCTGTCCGAACGCCCATCGGATAAACTAGTTTTTCCTAGGCCAAACTAGTCTATCCGAACGCCCATCGGATAAACTAGATTTTCCTAGGCCAAACTAGTTTGGCCGAACGGTCATTAGGATGAACTAGTTTAGCCTGCTATTCATTGGTTTGAACTAGTTTATAATAGGCCGAACTAGATTGTCCTAGGCCAATTCAATTTGGCGTGATTTTTTTTAATCTAAAGACCGCCACGGCGCCAACTTTCTAGTTTTGATCTAATTTAGCCTAGGCTAATGCAGTTTAACGCGATTTCAGCTCACAGACTATCAAAGTATGAGAGCAAATGTGTTCGCAGATTCTGTGTGTGTGTATGTAACCATGTACGTATGTATGTACGTATGTATGTATGTATGTACGTACGTATGTACGTAATGCGATAACTCCTGATAGAAATATCCAATTTGCTTCAAAATTTGGACAAGATTTATCCTGATAACGAATTTTCCTGATTAGTTTCAGGGGTTCATTGGATAAGATTAAGGGAAGGGGAACAAAAGGCTAAACCGCACCCCCCCCCCTCCCACTCCTTAATTTCGTTAAGTCAGTTTTCATGCAAAAGTATCAGATTTTATTAAAATTTTAGGTACAATATCAGTTTGATAAGGTACATCCATGATTAGTTGTGGGTGTTCATTGTTTACCTATAAAGAAAGGAGGAATGGGGGGTAACACTCTTAATTTATATAAATAGATTTTTCAGGGATAATTTACCGATTTGTTTCAAATTTTGGATGTAGGTTTCTTTTGATAAGGCGTTTACCTGATTAATTTTGGGGGTTCTGAGTTTAAACATAGAGTGAATTTAAATGAGCACATGAGTTTAAATATAAAGATAGAGCGGATTATTTTTTCAATCGGATAGAAACTTTTGGTTTTATGAAAAGATTTTTAATTTGTAACAGATATTGGTTTTCACACACATCACTTCACGCGAAATTGTTCATATTAAAAAAGTAAATATCCGAATCCTTTTAAAAATAAGAAAAAGCTTAAATAAAGCATGACACTTGAAATTTAGGATACGGCGTTGAGGTAGATTAAAGGGACGCTAGATTTTTTTTAAAAAGCTCAGCGTTTTTTTAAGTTTTAGCTGCTAATTAAATATTACCAATTTTGTGAAACTTTTTGAAACATAATATAACACGATGTTAAATATTTAAGAAAAAAGATGCCGCGTCAAATACCACTATTTTCTACTAGTAATTTTTGTAAAAATGTTAAATTCTTGTTGGAATTGTTGAAACTTTGTGATAGTTTATAACATGTGATAAAAAATTGTATAAAAAGTCCCATTACGAAAGGGAAAGAAGGGGGGGGGGCAAACAAAATCAGGAAATGTAACGGAAATTCTAGGTTGATCTATTTGACACTTTAAGATAGTTTATGACACATGATATAAATTTATAAAAATATATTTCGCATTTAATGCCACTATTGAAGAATAGTGATTTTTTCAAAAATCTCAAATTCTTGTCTTGAAGCACCACGACAACGAGTAACATATCTACTGATAGATTCTTTAACGGAGTTTTCTTAAGATACAGTTTTGTTAGTAATAAGGTGCACTCCCTGGTGATGGAATGTGGAACTAATGCGAGCACCCTGGTGTTGGAATTTGGAACTAATACAACGCGATTTAGGTATTTACGAATGTTGAATAGAAAGGAAAGAAACATGATGATAAATACTTAAGAAAAAGGATTCCGCATCGAAATACCACTATTTTCTAATAGCAATATTTGTAAAAATGTTAAATTCTTGCCGGAACTTTTTGAAAAATCCGTAACAACGTCTTTCAAATTCTAATTCAAGCTGAAATTTGATGAAAATCTGTGTATAAGTACTATTTCAGATATTTGAATTATCGCAGAAGTCATACAAAAACTGGATAGAAGCGCTACCTATTGAGCCATTTACTCTAAAAACAAAAGAATATTAATTTATATCAGGGACTAACTGAATTTGAAGTTTGATGAAAATCCGTTCATTTCTTCTTGAGATATTGCGATAATCATGAATAATGCCACATAGCAGCGCCACCTGTTGCACGATTTACTCCAAAAACTAAAAAGTACTTTTGTACTTTTTTATATCAAGGACTAACAGAATCTGGAGTTTCATGAAAATCCATGCATTAGATCCTGAGATAGAGCTATTGCAATAATCACGAATAATACCGTATAGCGGCGCTACCTTTCAAGAGATTTACTCCAAAACTACAGAATACTAATTTATATCAGGGACTTACTGAATCTAAAGTTTTGTGAAAATTCGTGCATTAATTCTTGCAACAAAACTATTTCAGGAATCGGGAAAATTGAGCACAACAGCGCCACCTATTGAGCAATTAACACGGATACGTAAAAAGATTTAGTTCATATCACAGATTTACTGATTCGGAAGTTTGATGAAAATCCGTAAATTAGTTATTGAAATAGTGTTAATGCAAATCACTAAAAACGCACTTTAGAAGAGCCATCTGTTGAACTATTTACATGAAAAAGTAATCAGTATCGATTTATATCAGGGACTATCTGAATATAAATTTTTATTAAATTCCGTCTATTAGTTCTTGAGATACAGCTATTGTGAAAATTGTGAAAAATGCAGCATATCATAGCCATGTTGAGTTATTTACTTCAAAATAAAAAAAACACCAACTCATGTCATGGACGATCTGTATCTAAAGTTCGATGGAAATTTGATTGTATTAGCGATTAGGATAAAGCTGATGCGTAAATCGTAAAAAATGCCAAACAGTACTCCACCTGATGAACGATTTACACCAAAAATTAATCAGCATCAATTTAGATCAGAGACTACCTGAATATAATTTTTTATTAAATTTCGTACATTAGTTCTTCAGCCGCGTCCCCACAGACTACGGCAGCGTATAGCAGGTGTGCTGCACGCGTACTGCCGAATGCGCTCTTCCTTTTCGAATGAACTTCGAAGCGAACAAAATTTAAATCGTAGCAAGCATGCTGAGCACGCACCACCGAATGTAACCCTCCTTTTCGAAAGAACCTCGAAGCGAACGAAATTCGATCCATATCTTCGCTGCCCACGCCAGTCCGATAGCGGGCGAAGCCAGCAAGTTTTAACTAAGCCACGTTATATTAGTTCCTCATTCCAACACCAGGGAGCGTACTCTATTGTTAACAAAACTGTATTTGAATGAAACTCCGTTAAACAACCTATTAATAGATGTGTTACTTGAGGTCGCGGTGTTTTAAAACATAGAATTTCCGTTATATTTCCTGATTTTGTTCGCAACCACATCCTCTTTCACGCCGAAATGTAACTCTTTTTTTTATAAAATTATATCATATGCGATAAACTATCACAAAGTTTCAAAAAGTTCCAGCAAGAATATAACATTTTTACAAAAATTACTATTAGAAAATAGTGGTATTTCGATGCAAAATCCTTTTTCTTAAATATTTATCATCATGTTTTTTTCAGTTCGCAGTTCGTTCGCTTCAACATACGTCCGTTTCAAGATTTTATATAAAAGAAGGGGCCCGATAGCGGGCGAAGCCGGCTGGCTTGAACTAAATCGCGTCCAAATTCCAACACCAGAGTGCTCGCGTTATATTAGTTACACATTAGTCCGTTATATTAGTCCTACATACGTACGTACATACGCACGTACATAAGTATGTACATACGTACGTACATGGTTACATACACACACACACAGAATCTGCGAGCACATTAGCTCTCAGGCTTTGATAGTCTGTGTGCTAAAATCGCGTCGAATTGCATCGGCCTAGGCTAAATTAGATCAAAACAAGAAAGTCGGCGCCGTGGCGGTCTTTAAATTCAATAAAATCACGCCAAATTGGATTGGCCTAGGACAATCTAGTTCGGCCTAGGATAAACTAGTTCAAACCAATGAATAGCAGGCTAAACTAGTTCATCCTAATGACCGTTCGGCCAAACTAGATTGGCCTAGGAAAATCTAGTTTATCCGATGGGCGTTCGGATAGACTAGTTTGGCCTAGGAAAAACTAGTTTATCCGATGGGCGTTAGGATAAACTAGTTTGGCCTAGGAAAAACTAGTTTATCCGATGGGCGTTAGGATAGACTAGTTTGGCCTAGGAAAAACTAGTTTATCCGATGGGCGTTAGGATAGACTAGTTTGGACTAGGCCAATCTAGTTTGGCCTAAAATCGGGTTTGGCCTGTAACATATATATATATATGTTACAGGCCAAACCCGATTTTAGGCCAAACTAGAATGGCCTAGGCCAAACCGGTCTATCCTAACGCCCATCGGATAAACTAGTTTTTCCTAGGCCAAACCGGTCTATCCTAACGCCCATCGGATAAACTAGTTTTTCTTAGGCCAAACCGGTTTATCCTGACGCCCATCGGACAAACTAGTTTTTCCTAGGCCAAACTAGTCTATCCTAATGCCCATAGGACAAACTAGTTTTTCCTAGGCCAAACTAGTTTGGCCTAACTCTTATAGGATAAACTAGTTTAGCCTGCTGTTTTTTGGTCTGAACTAGTTTATCCTAGGCCGATCTAGATTATCCTAGGCCAATTCAATTTCGCGTGATTTTATTGAATTCAATGACCGCCTCAGCGCCAACTTTCTAGTTTGTCCTTGGCTGATCTAGTTTGTCCTAGGCTGATCTAGTTTGTCCTAGGCTGACCTAGTTTATTCTAGGCCAATGTAATTTTATGTGTTTTTAGCTCACAGGCGTCAAAGCTCGAGAAATATTGAGCTCACAGGTTCTGTATTTATGTATGTACGCATGTATGTACGCATGATTGTACGTATGTACGTACATATGTACGTAATGCGATAACTCTTGGTAGAAATATTCGATTTACTTAAAATTTTGGAAGTAGTTTCATTTTGATAAGGTACTTTTCTGATTAGTTTTGGGAATTCATTGGATAAGATTAAGAGGGGGTGAACGGGAGGCTAATACCCCATTGTTAATTCAGAGAAATGGATTTTTCATGCAGAATTATCAGTTTTCATTTAAAATTTTAAGTATAGGATCATTCTGACAAGATGCCTCTGTGATTAGTTGTGGATGTTTATCGTTTAAGTGGAAAACAAAGGGCAATGTAGATAACCCCCCCAATAATTTAGATAAATGGTTTTGATGCAGAATTTACGGATTTGCGTCAAATTTGGGTGTATGTTCTTTCTGAGAAGCGATTCCCTGAATAGTTTTGGGGAGTTTAATGGTTAAGTATGAAAGAAAAAGGGAAGGATTACCAACTTTCATAGGAAAAACTAGTTTATCCTATGGACATTTAGAGAAATAAGTTTGGCATAGGAAAACTAGTTTATCCAATTTGCGTTATGATAAAATAGTTTGGTCTAGGCAACATAATTTGGCTCAAAATTGGGTTTGGCCGGTAAAAACATATATTTCACTAGAATAAGAATAAATGTGTGTCAAGAGTCATTGCTTGTAACATCAATACAGAAATTTAACATGTCCACCATAGAGACATGATACATTGGACATGGTGTTTGCTTATTTTTATTTTTCTTTCTGCAGACTCAGGCCATGCTATGATAAGCTTGCTTTTATTATTACTATTATTCGAGCCAGATCGCAACTGAACATAATTTGGAATGCAATCAATCAGCGTTTTTAATCAGCGTTTTCCATTTTTGAGAAATTAATTACCTGTCGACATATAGCTATTTTTGTCACGGCGTCAAGTTTTTCTTTTCCGTAAAGTCACAACTGGAAATTCGATTCAAAACGTAGCTTTATTAGTATTTTCTCAAAGATACATCGCTTTTATGAAAAAATGGTTAACGCCATTCGATTACATATTTTCTGAGTGAGAATGCCTGTTGATCTTATGCATTTCTGAAAAGGAATTAATTAATAAATGTGTTAGGATGTAGCTCTTTTGGATTTGAGAAAACCCTTAAGGAATGATAGAAAAATATATTTACAAATCTACTTTTTACTAAACATATTCAAAAGTTATGATGTTTATAACACTCCTTTTTTTCTTTTGTTCTAACTATTTAATGAATTCCTATTTGAATATTGAAGTACTAAGAATCTAAATAATCAATAATACATTGTGTATTTTCCATTTAGCGAAAACATTGTAATTTAAAAACACATTGTAAATTTATCCATAAATATGTATGCAGTATTCTTTAAAGGAATCTTAAATGTATGTGAATTAAAATCTGAATTTTTTGCAGAAATTGAGTAGGGCCAGGTCGAGGCCGGACTGAGTCCCTTTTCACTGATTTTTTTACAGGCAGGGCTCGGGCTGAACTTTTAATTTTTATACCGGGCTTCGAAATTCCGGCCTGTGCAAACCTGTAACAGTATTCTATTACTCTTCAAATAAAATACATTATACAGGGGTGATAGCAAAACCACTTTGCACAAGATTAGAGAGCAGTAGTCAGGATTAATATTAAAAAGAATATTGCCCTGTTAAAGTAATGGCTTTGCATTTACAGGCTGTTTACACTAATTGTGTATTACAGACATTTTTTTAAATATCACCCTCGAAAAAACAAGTAAGGGAGATTACTTTTTTCCATTTCCCCTAATTATACTTAACCATTGAACCCCAAAACTAATCACAGATACGCTTTATAAAATTGTACAATTATCCAAAATTTGAAGCAAATCAGATAATTCTGCTCAAAAACCATTCATCTGATTTAAGGAGGGTAATCCTAAATTCCTCCTTTTATACTTAATCATTAAACAAAACTATTCAGGGATTCGCCTTATGAAAAAAACTATGTTCAAAATTTAATCGGCAAATCAGATAAATCTGCTTAAAAACCCATTTATTTAATTTAAGGAAGGCAATAAATCATCCACTACCCCATTATACTTAAACAAAAGAAAAAATAATTAAAGAACCGTCTAATCAAAATGAATTCATGTCCAAAATTTTAAGCAAATTGGATAATTCTGTATTATAACTAATTTATCTAATTTAAGGAAATAAATTGTATGCTTCCCCTTTATACTTAACCAAAGAACCACCAAAATTAATCAGTGAAGCGCTTCATCAGAATGAACAAATCAAAGATTTGCAGCAAATCGGTTAATTCTGCATGAAAAACCAATTTGGCAAAATTAGGCGGTAGTCCCCCTTTCTTCCATTTGTTCTTAATCTATTAACTTCCAAAACTAATTACGGAAGCACCTTACCAGAACGAATCTATTTCAAAAATTTAAGCAAATCAGCAAATCCTGCTTGAAAAAAGCATTTACATAAATTATGGAGCGTTACCTATATTTTCCCCTCCCTTTATACTTAAACAATGAACATCCACAACTAATCATGGAGGCGCCTCATCAGAATGCTTCTATATCTATTTTTTTTATTATAAAATATGCTAATAATGCATGGAAACCCATTTATATGATTTAAAGGAAGGGACGAATCAGCCTCTCGATCTTCCTCCCCCTTATTATTCTCCAATGACCTCCCAAAATTAAACAAAAAAACTCCTCATAAGAGTAAACCTACATTGAAAGTTTGATGCAAATCGGGTATTTCTATCAAGAATTTTTGCGTTACGTACTTACGTACATACATAGATACAGAATCCACGGGCACATTATTCCTCAGGCTTTGGTAGTCTGATGAGATAATAACTCGTCAAATTACATTATTTCTATCAAGAGTTATCGTGTTACGTACATACGTACGTACATACATGTGTACATACATGCGTACATACAGAACTTGCGAGCCCATTATTTCTCAGGCTTTGACGCCTGTGAGCTAAAAACACGTAAAATACATTGGCCTAGGATAAACTAGATCAGCCTAGGACAAACTAGAACGTTGGCGCTGAGGCGGTCATTGAATTGAATAAAATCACGCCAAATTGAATTGGCCTAGGATAATCTAGATCGGCCTAGGATAAACTAGTTCAGACCAATAAACAGCAGGCTAAACTAGATTATCCTATAAGGGTTAGGCCAAACTAGTTTGGCCTAGGAAAAACTAGTTTGTCCTATGGGCCTTAGGATAGACTAGTTTGGCCTAGGAAAAACTAGTTTGTCCTATGGGCCTTAGGATAGACTAGTTTGGCCTAGGAAAAACTAGTTTGTCCGATGGGCGTTAGGATAAACCGGTTTGGCCTAGGAAAATCTAGTTTTTCCGATGGGCGTTAGGATAGACCGGTTTGGCCTAGGAAAAACTAGTTTATCCGATGGGCGTTAGGATAGACTAGTTTGGCCTAGGCCATTCTAGTTTGGCCTAAAATCGGGTTTGGCCTGTAACATATATATATATATATATATATACCGGGTGATCCAGAAGTTTCGGGAGTTTTGAAATGTTAATAATTAGGAAACTATGTACAATACAAAGGTCTGGTTTTCAGATACATGATCAGAAGCATGTGGGATTTTTGTTTAGAACGAATTTTTTTAAATATATATATAGTTAAAATTTTCAGCAACAGGTGGCGCTGCTGTCTGGTGGTAACTGCTATGTTAAGACAAGCTTTCTTCGCATGTCGAGTTGTGTTTTTATCGTACAATACGTGAAGTTAAAACTGCAAAATATTCCATGGCCATTACATACGTGAAAACTATTGTAAACAAGGTTTGAGAAAAGGGCTCATAGGAAGATCGCGATAAAAGCAGGAAACCCCAAACGTCTCTCTCTCTCTCTCTCTCTCATCTCATGTCTTCTCATGAGATAGTATTGTGGTGTGTATGGCGCGTAACCCCAAACGTCTCTTGCAATCGTAAATGAGATAGAATTCGATGCCAATACTCAATGGAAATCATCAGCTCATGGTGAGTGCAGTACGCTTGTAATTTCACGATGAATTGAAATTTCTTATGGAATTTCTTTTTGCTCTGAAGATGCTGTGCACGTTGTTTCACATCGGCTCAGGGCGGTACTTTTAGGGTATGAGCGTCTTAATGAAAATTTGTAACCCTTAGACACCAATTCTTTCTTTTTAGTGATCCATATCAAACCATAAAAAAATATTATCAATATTAGCGCCACCTGTTGGCAAAAAGTGTAACTAACATTATATGTTTGTTTCATCGAAAAAAAAATCCCATAAGTTTCTAAGCATTTCTGTGAAAACCGCATATTTCTATTGTTTATAGTTTGTTAATTATTAGCATTTCAAAACTCCCGGAACTGCTGGATCACCCGGTATATATATATATATAGTCGTTATATAATACTATAAACCGACATCTATAGCGAATATACAATTCACGAATATGTCTGACTTTTGTCATACGATAACTCTCGTATTTATTGTCCAATTTGAAAAGTATTAATTGCATGCAAAGTACATATACCAATGTCTCGATCGCGTTCATTGGCCATCTGCATCCGCCCTCTTGTTTCAAAATGGCAGCCATTTGAATTTTTTTAATTAAAAAGTGGTGCAAATAAATTAAAAATTGAAAATATTTTTTTAAGAGTTTGATTTTATACAAGGATTCCAAAGCATATTTTGTTTTGCTTTTATCTTTAAAAAATGTCTAAGATATAGCCTGTTTCAATCAGTAATGTGTCTGACATTTTTGAAGTAATCTGATTTTCGTCATGCTGTAACTCATATTTATAAACTGATTTAAATGTGATTGATTGCACACATAGTGCATATCAATATCTTGACGGAGTTTGTTGGTCAGCTTCATCCGCTATCTTGTTTCAAAATGATGGCCGTTCTCATTCAAATTCAGTATTGACAGATAGGGCGTATTCAGCACAACTTACCAAAGTAACCAATGTTACCGACCGATTGTAGGGCAGTACAAAAGCGAAATGTGGCATCAATGAAAACTATCCTGTTGAATTGTAGCTGAAGTTACACTTCGCCTTGGTTTTTATTACGTACTTCTCTACAATCGGTAAGTGACCTGTAAGTAACCGGTAAGTTGTGCGTATCAGGTGCACCGCATTTCAGTTTCTTAAAATTTAATTAAAATTAGCTTCGAACTCTCGAGTTTTGCTCATTTTTTTCTCTTTTTAACAGACAAAAAAATATTGCTTAAAACGTTATTTTCTTTTGTTAATTTCTATGCCATATATTTATATTGAAGTTCACCAAAGTGAAGACTGGTTTGGGGCTTATAGCTACATTGTAAAAAATTTTACCCTTTTGCTGCATCATCACTCCACGGCTTTTATAGACTATCTCTCTTTTGACCCATGAGCATGCTCCATAATAGGCTGAAGTAATCGTTTTATATAAAAGCGGTGGAGTGTCGAAGGTCAAAAGGGTCAAATTTTTTACAGTGTATAGTGGCTGTCACCTCGAATGATCCTTTATTTTATGCACAGAAATAATTACACAAACCAGATGCAACAATTTCGCAATCACTGTTAAAAATCTTTAGCATTTGCTGCATACTCACTCCTCCGCTTATATAGAAAACGGTTACTTGACTATATTATGGAGCTTTCCTATTGGTCGGAATAGAGATATTACGTACAAGCGGCGGGATGAGTACACTGTTAAAAATCTGCTGCATTTTGCTGTAACACACTCCACCGCTTGTATATAATATCTCTATTCCAACCAATGAGAAAGCTCCATTTCGCGGCCAAGTAACCGTTTTCTATACAAGCAAGGGAGTGTGTTGCAACAAAATGCAGCAGATTTTTAACAATGTATGCAGCAAATGCTGAAGATTTTTAACTGTTTATACAAGGAATGTGTCCACTGCGCCACACCGAAGTGAACAATGTCATGGGTGACTTGACGTCACGGTAAGTGGCCTGTTTCAAACCAGTCCACAGATTCACTGAACGCCATTGGTATATGTTTACCAGTAGCGCCATCTGTATTATTATTATTATTAGAGCTTTGAGGAGTAGGTGCTGCAGCAAAGAGCCGGCATAACCTCAAATGATCACATACTGCAAACCAGGAGAGAGCAACAACAGCAGAAGACAGAGAGAAACTTCCTGAACACAGATAGAGGGTCTATCTATCTACGTTCATGGAGAACTTCACCAGCCAAAAGCTCCAAACACGCAAAGAGATCTCAAACCACGAAAACTACACCCCCCTAGTGATAAAGAGAAATTATCCAAGACTGCAGGAACTATACAACACAACACAACCAACAACAAACAAAACAAAGCAAGCAACACCCGCCATCAACAAGAACAAAAGCACCAGATAGCAAGAGAAAAGTGACTAAAAGCGCCCGCTCCCAAGGAAAAGACCGAGAAACAGGCGAAAAACTTGACGATTAGAGCCAATACAGGACATCCCTGCGGCACGCCACGAAAAGACGGCACAGAACGCGAGAAAGCACCACGCTACTTTATTTTAATCTTCCGGACGCTAATCCAATTATAAATCCATAGAGCAGTGTTACCAGCAATTCCAACACTAGCCATCTTGTGGATGAGGCCATCCCTCCATACAGAGTCATACGCAGCGTGTATGTCGAGCTTGAGCGCAACGACATACTTCTTTTCATCTCTGGCATGCTTAACATCTGAGTAGAAGAGTTTCAAAGCCTTTATACAATCACTTTTCGGGAGGAAGCCAAGTGTCTAGCGTTGAAAAGTTGACGAGGCATAACCTAATCCAAAATTCTCTGAAGGAGGACACGCTCCATAATCTTGCATCCGACAGGCGTCAGAGCAATAGGGCGATAACTGCTGAGGCACTCCTTGGGCTTACCAATATTCCAAATCGGCAAAATCAAAGCAGACCTCCAGTTTTCGGGAACAAACCCAGACAAGAAACTATCATTAAACAGCCGAAGCAATTTATGCTTGTTCTCAATCGATAGGGCTTCGTAGACACGAGCCGGAATGCCGTCTTCACCTGGGGTGGTATTCTTAGTATCCTGGATAGCACGGTTCAACTCATCAAAAGTGATTGGTTTGCTCCAGTGCTCATCAGAACTACTAAGATCAGTAGGGATATATGCAACCCTGCAAGTGCTACTAAACTGATCCGCGAAAGCATTAGCTTGCTCGATGTTATCCAGTATTTCTCTAGTACCCTCCATCAAGAGAAAATTGGAATCGGAACTAGTCCTTTTTGCCAGACTCTTGATAATGCGGTAGATAGTGTCTTTACCAGCCTTTTCACAGAGGTCTCCCCAATAACTACGAGCCTGGTATTTCATGTAGCGTTTAAGTCTGGCAGCATAAGATTTATAAGTTTTCCAGAACTCAAGCGAAAGATTAGTTTTAGCCAGGCGCAGGAATCTTCGTTTCTGCCCGAGGAGCCAAGCACACCGAGCATCCCACCAAGGGGGGTTATTGCTACGCTGTACTATACGCTTTACAGAATTATGCTGGACAACGTCATGAAAATTCCTATAAAAATGATCCATGGAGGTAGGCATATAACTGTCCAGATGCCTATTAAAATCATCCTCAACCGAATCCCAATCTGTAGAGATACGCCAAGATGGAGACACGGAGTAGCTGAAATTATGGATTATTGGGAAACGATCAGAATCGAAGCAATCCGGGTGAACGTAGGTGTCGATATTTCTAAAAATGTCAGCACTAGAGAAAGAAAGATCTATCAAGGAAAGGGAACCGGAATAAGCAACATGAGTGGGCTGAGAAGTGTTCAGAATGCACACATCATTATTAAAAAGCCGGTTGAAAATCTCCTCAGAACCAGGGGTGTTATTCAAGCTGCCCCAGGCAGTATGCTTTTTATTAAAATCGCCCAGAATGAGAAAAGGATGGCACAGAGAATTAGAGTTGCAAAAAGTCGGTTTATTCCCGGGTTTATTTCCAATAGACCAGGTTTATTCCCAGGTTTATTCCCAAGAAACCGAATTATTCCAAAAAATCCTGGGTTTTTTCCAGGTTTATTCCTAAAAACCCGGTTTATTCCCGGGTTTAAACCGGGTTTTTTCTAACCTTTGCAACGCTACAGAGAATTGGTAAGGCGTTGAAGCCAAGATTCACGGACCTTTCCCTCAGGAGCATAGACGTTAATAATAGAGAGCCAGCGCCTATTGAGCCAAATTTTAACACCAATAGCTTCAACCCCTGGGAACCAAAGGATGTTAAATCCATTATCGCAGAGGAAAACTTGCTATTTTCCGCAGTAACGAGACCTCCACCTCTGCTGGCCCTGTCCTGCCTATAAACTACCATATTAGGGCAATAAAAAGAGTCACCCTCCTTCAGGAAAGATTCTTGGAAAATAAAAACATCCGTATTCGAAAAAGGAAGACATTTTAACCAATGAAACTTGTTCTTGATGCCTCTAGAGTTCCACTGTAACACAGAAAAAGATTTAGTACACAAAGCCATAACACCCTAATCCAAAAACAAAAGCAGGGAGACAGTTAAAAAGTACAAAACAAAACTAGGCACCAATCAAAGAAAAAGGGTTCAGGAAACAACCAGGGGGAGACAAGACCCAGGGTCGAGGGGAGGGATGCTAGGTTTCCTCCATCCCATCCCTGTTCAGATCATTTACAGTTCCAGGAGCTTGAGCAAGCTTTTTTCCACTCGACATGAGTGGGTTTTGATTAGGAGATACATTTGGCACAGTCAGAGAATTAGATAGTTTGGGCTTTTTGGCTTGCTTGTCCCATTTAAGGGGGGAGTAACTACTTCAGGAGCTGGGGCGGTCTTCAGACTAGTACTAGGACCTGCCATTGTAATTGAACTTACTAAGCCCTGCATAGCCTGCAGGAAATTTTGGGTTTGTTGTTGCATTATATTGAGAATGGCTTCCTGAGTACGTTGGAAAAACATTGCCATCGTTCGGTCAAGAGTCGATTTAGTGACATACGGGAGATCACTAGAAGGTTTAGAAGCGTCCGCAGAGCTCTTGGGTTTAGAAACTTTCAAGTAGCGCCTTCTCGCTTCCGTGATCGGCAGGTGATTATCAGTCTTAAATTTTAAAAAGTCCATTTCGCGGGAGCGGGCCGGACACTGTAAGTCTGAAGCTAAGTGGGCAGCTTGGAAATTGGAGCATTTCATGTCGGGGCTGGTACAAGAAGCTGCAGCATGAGACCGCTGCATTTCCTGCACACGACATCATTTTTGCATTCGGCGGTAGCGTGATCAAATCGCCAGCAGTGTAGACATTGCCTAGGTCTATCATAAAAAGGACGAATCTTTTCCATATAGAACAACTTAATTTGACGAGGAAGGACAGTGCCATAAATGGTGACCAAGACAGTTTCAGACACATGAACAACAGAATTGTATCTTTTTGTGAATCGACGTACTTCTTTAACCTTAATGGAATTTTCATCTTGAATTTCTTGAGCAAGCTCATCTAGTCGAAAGCTCTTATCAATGTTATGCAAAACAAAGCGAGATGTAACCGATTCCTGCTGCACGTATGTTTTTATGGGAGTATTTAATAAACTATCAATATTCGCTACAGCCAGCGCACATTGTAAATCATCAGTTTCAACAAGAAGTTTTCCAGTTCGAGTAAACCGAAGTTTTAGAGGGGCATTAGGACCAACTTTACTGTCAAATTCTGCTTTAAGTAGTTTTGGATTAGTACGAGGGATATGACCCACCTGCGGTTCCATAAAAATGCAGACTTGAAATAATCCATTAGCTAAAGCAAAACTAATTTGCTCTGAGGTAGAGTGAACTTCCTGAACAAAAGTTTCCGTATCCGATGCACTCGCATCTGTAATTTGAAATATTGAGGCCATTACATCAAAACACTAACAATTAGACAACGCAAAACACAAATTCAAAACAAAACAACTTACCGACCACTAAATAATGCAAACAGTACACTTGAAAAGACAAAAACAAACTGAGACTACGACCTGAAAACAGCAAAGAAGGGGACACCAAATCTGACAGCACGAAAACAGGCAGCAACCTACTCCTAAGCGGTCTCTTTTCAACAAAAACGCCATCTGTATTACGTTGCTGTAATTATTCTTTTATTGTTGTTGTCATAAATGTCCATTTAACCGATCACGTGATCCAGCTAACCGCAATTTTTTCCCCTTTTAGTTTGTTCTGTCACTGATCACTTCGGTTATTTCCACTGAACGACATTGGTTGCGGATCGTTAAATTGCTATTCCATCTAAAAATTTCAAGATACAAAAATCGCCTGCTTTTTCTCGTTTTCTAAGCATTTCATTGGCAGTTCAAGAAAAGGCGTTTCCATCATATGGATTGCCAGGCATTTGATTGGCTGTTACTAGCGGTTCCCTTGATTTCAGGCGGCAAAGACGCTCTGACACAAAATAGTTACTTGCTTTCCGACTCCTCTGGTCTCCCCTTGAACTATAAGATAACATGGAGGCGTCTGGAATTTGAAGCGACTTTGACCAACGCAACACTAGATACCGGGCTTGCTCATTCCTTTCATGACGTCACAAAAGGTGGCTGAATGACATCCAGCGATTGGTACAAAACGATGAGTGCGTCACTTTGAGCCCTGTTTGTACCAATCGCAGATAGCGGCCAACCACCTTTTGTGACGTCGTGATAAGGAATGAGCAAGCCCGGTATCTAGTGTAGCCCTGCTTTGACCCCTCGTATAATAGCACTTTTAGCAACTCTAAAAGCCTTGGTAACTAGCCGATCGCACCAGTAACGAACTGGTGACTCCAATGGACGCGCTCAAAGATGACAAAGCGCAAGGAAATTTACAACACCAGAAAATAACTGTCGTTAGCTCCTCAAAGAGAGTGCAGCGATCCAGTTGGAATCGAACCCGCAGACCATCTATGTATGCTCGCACGTAATTAGCGGCGTGGTCCCTACATTATGCAAGTGCAGTGTGAAACAATAAATAAATTTAAAAAAAAAACGAGATATAGCAGTTTGAATTTCTAGGGTGGCTGACATTTCGAATTAATCTGATTTTCATCATGCTGTAACTCTCGTATTTATAAACTGATTTTGATGAAATTGGTTGTATATACATAGTACACACCAATGCAACGACCAAGTTTGTTGACCAGCTTTATCCAACATCTTGTTTCAAAATGGCGGTTGTTTTCCCCGCTCATTGCCGCGCAATGTTTAAATATAATTAATATCCGTTAGCTGCAAATAATCGTCAAGCTTAGCGACCAAAAACAAGTAACCATAAATGATACCAAAGGCTATGGCTTACTAATTTGGTTCAATTCTCATTCAGTTTCAATACAGACAAATATTCTCTTATCGGATCTTATTCCGGCACGGGCAAATTTTGTTGTAAGATGAGTAATTATCGACTGCTACCGGAATTTGTGAACGAATTTTTAAGAAATTAAGAATCCTTTAATTTAAACTTTCATTGTAAAAGCAATATTTTACTAAAATATTATTTATTGGTGCCGTTTGCAAGTTTGGAATAAAAATTAGGTATCCCAGACTGGGCACAGTGTGCGGAAAGGTTTAAAGATTGAAAATAAATCTGAATTATACGTAATTATGACGAAAACAAAAGAAGAAATTTCCAGTGAGTCTAAATTCGTTTTCACAGTAAAAGAAATAAAAAGATGTAATACTCAAGTTGCTGAAGCTATTCAAAATAAAAATTTGAAATTTATTGAGAAACTAAAATCTGAATTAATTAGTTTAAAATCTGACTTTAAAAAAATCTTATTTTGACATAGCCGAAGAAAATATTAACGATTTATATGATTCGCTTACTGAAGATAGGGATATTGTAGTTGAAGATTTAGTTAAAATTGAAGAATTTTTAGTAAATGAAGGCTCAAAAACAAAAGAAAATAAAGATGCAACTAGTAATAGTTCAGAAATGTCTGTTAAGGATAACACGTTAAGATTCTTAAGTTTGAATTATCGATATTTTATGGTGATGTTAATAATTGGATCACTATTAAGGAAATATCTTTGACTGCAATTCATAATAATGAAAATCTTTCAGATCAAATAAAGTTTTTTTTATCTTAATAACTTATAGCAAGTGTAAAGAATTACGCTGCTAAATTAATTTCGGGTTTTTTAATTTCCAGTGATAATAATAAAGAAGCGTGGGAAACTCTTGTTAATCGCTATGATAATCGTAAGAATTTGGCATATTCATTAGTGTCAAAATTTATTAATACCAAATCATTAAAATCATCTACGCAAAAATCAATTTTAGAACTATTGGATACTTGCAATGAAGTTATTCAAAATGTAAAATCTTTATAATTTGAATTTAATGAATTTGTTGATTTGATTTTTGTTTATTTAGTTCAAACGAAATTTGATGATAATTTACGAAAACAGTGGAAATTGTCATTAAATAATGATTGTTTTCCCCGTTATGATATGATAATTATGTTTCTAGAAAAACAAGCAAGTAGCCTGCAGAATTGTAATGCTGAATTCATTAAAACTGAATCTAAATCTAATCATAAATTTAAACTAAAATCTCAACATTTTTCAAAAAGATCAGTAGCGAAACAGTTTTAACGGATAATGTAAATAGATCTAAAAAACTTATTTGTCCTCAATGTAATGAACCCCATCAACTTCATAGATGTCCAGTAATGCAGATTTTACCTATTGAGCAACGCTGGCATTTGGTAAAATCCAAAAAGTTATGCACTAACTATTTACTTTCCAATCATTTCTTTGCTAATTGTCTGATAAGTACCATATGTAAATACTGCAACTCAAAGCAACATACACTCCTTCATCGTGATCAATCTGCCCCTGCACAACAACAAACTGTTAGACAACAAGATTATGTAACAACCTCAAATATTGTAGGTAATTTAAATGAATCTAATTGTTTTACTAATCAATCGACCTGTGAAAGTTCTCAAACATTGTTGGCTACTGCCACTATACGTGTAAAATCCAAATCGGACAAATTCATTCCTTGCAGGGCGATGATTGACAGTGCTTCTCAAAAGAGTTTACTTTCTAAAGCTTGTTGTAAAAAGCTGGGTCTTCCATCATTGCCTACAAATCATAAAATCTCAGGAATAAATAATTTTGTCGCAGAAACAGCTCTTTAGGAAGTTTCCTTGGCAACCTCTCCCCATTTAAATGATGAAACCTTCCAATTAGATGCATTAGTTGTTAATCATATTACAACAAACTTAACAAACTTTTTGATCAAGACTAAATTTTGGTCGCATATTGAAGGCTTGAATCTTGCGGATCCAAATTTTCATGTGTCCAGTCCTATCAATATTCTTATAGGTGCATATTTATTTGCAAATATCATAATAGGAGAATCTATTTTAGGACCTAAAGGATCACCGAGTGCTATTAATTCTAAACTGGGTTGGATACTGTTGTGGTTACTCATAACCACTGCCATATTTTTATTCAATTTAATTTATCATATATTTTATTAATCTTTATTCATTTATTATAAAAAATTCGCATTCTAAAAATTTATTTAATTCTCGTCTTTTTTAAACTCCCCTGTAAAGTTTATTTTCTTACGTAACTTTTTGTTGATTTCAAAATGTTAAAATGTTTTCGAATTTGTTACTTCCGGTTGTGTTTTGTTTCTGAAGTTTCTCGAATATTCGATGGGGCGTGTACTTCCATTTTATAACCACTCCTCTTGTCCAATCGGACGCTATTCTACTGATGCGTAATTTAAAATAGGTGAGTCCTTATATACATTATTGGCTTCGCATCTTTCTGGTGCTACAAAAGTTTATTCTTAAAAATTCAATTTCCCTATTCGTGTTGAAGCATTTGACCTATCTGTTTTATCGCCACTTCTATAACTCTGCCAATTGGCATATTATGAGATTATGGCAAACCCCCTCCCTTCTTCCTTTGCGGCTGCGTTCGTTTTCAGTAGTAGAGAACGGTACAGAATCTTGAGAGCGTGTCGGGTGTCTGCGGTGTTTGTTCCAAAGGGACGGAAGAAATCATCTTTTTGATACAAAAAATAATTAAAAAATCAAAAGTAAAATTTTGAGAGAGAACTGTACAGAATCCGGAGAGGGTGTGTTAGTCCGATGTCTGCGTTTATTGTTCCAAGAGGATGGAACATATCGTCGGTTAGGATTTCAAAAAAATTAATTTAAATTTGAAAAGTAAAAAGATTTTTACAATAAAAATGTGATGGTACACCGCTTATGAATTTCCTTGCGGTATTAAATGGGTCCTCAAAAATAGGATCTGTGATGTATGGAAATGCTTCGTCGAAGCATAATTCACTTTTCAGATGCTCTTCATTGTATTCAAAGAATTTACATAAGGATTCCAAAAAAGGAACATGTCTCCCCTTATTCCCCAAAAGAAACACAATTCATTTCAAGTTTTTTCTTAATTCACCAAGTGTGGAATTTTAAAAGAGATGCTAAAGTGCCAGGTCTCTAAAAAATGAGAGACCACGTTGTAATTACATCTGCCTTTCAGCAAAAATAAAAAACAAGATTTTTGCAACAAAAAAAATAAAAATTCTTTTTTAATGAAGAGAAACTGCCTGCATCTTTATTGATGTCTTTGTGTTCTTTTTTTTTCAAGTTCCTGCAGGTAAGCAATTTTTTCTATTATTCTGTTTATTTTCCTCCGCATCTGTCTAAAGAATTTGATGAACTCTGTCAGTCAAGTCGATGGGTCTTTTGCAGCCACAAGACATAATGTACTTGGAAAATTACTGATTTTTTTTTCCGGAACGGCTTAAAACGTTCCAATGCAAACACAACAGATACTATCTGGAATTATTTATTCGAATGAATCAAAACGAAATTCGTCTGTTAGTTGTCATCTTACTACACAGATTACTTCTGAATTACAGAAGTTTTGGGAACTTGAATCAATTCCTAGTTCTAACCCAACCTCTCTTATCTGACCTATTATTGAAGATAATTATGCGAAAGCAGAATCAAGAAGAGACAGACTAAACTTGCCATTTAAATCTAAACCAGTTCTTGGAGATTCTAAATCTCAGCTTTAAAGCGTTTCTACTTTTTGGAGAAAAAACTCCAGCAAAACTCTATGCTTAAAGAGCAATATTTATCTTTCATGCAAGAATATATCCACTTGGGGCACATCGAACTTGTACCAAACTCAGATATTTCAAATCCGGATAATTTTTATCTCCCACATCACGGAGTATTAAAAGAAAATAGTTCAACTACAGGACTTAGAAAAGTAATTTGACGCATTGGCAGTTGGTTCATCAAAGCAATCTTTAAATGATTATCTGGAGATAAGTCCAAAATTGCAGCCGGAAATATTTCCTTTATTATTAAAGTTCAGAACGAATCCAATTACCTTTAGTGCTCATATCGAAAAGATGTTTAGGCAAATTCTCGTTAATCAAAAGCATGTAGATTATCAACGCATTCTTTGGAGATTTAATTTAGAAGACACTATCAAAACATATAGGCTGTTGACCGTTACATACGGTTTTTCTTATGCGCCTTTTTTTATCATTAGAACATTACGCCATTTGGCCACTGATAACGATCAATATTATAAAAAAGCATCGCAGATTATTGTAGATGAAATCTACTTTGATGATCTACTTTCTGTATTCGATTCACAGGAAAACGCCCATGTTTTGGTAACTCAGTTAATAAAGGTTGTGAAAAGCGGAGGTTTCAATCTACGAAAGTGGACCTGTAACCTGTAACAATTCGAAAATAGTAGCTCTTTACCTGATGAAATGAAGGCTTCCTCGAAAAAGGTCATTCAGGAAGATGATAACGTGAACATCCTCGGTTTACTTTGGGATGCTTCCAAAGATGTTTTGGAAATTCGTCTTAATGATTTAAAGAATGTAAAACTAAAACGAGATTTGTTACCAGTGGAGCTACCATCTTTGACCCTCTGAGTTTCCTAGCTTCTACAACAATAAAATTAAAAATTATGTTTGAAGATCTTTGAAAGGACAAAATTTCCTTGGATGTAGAAATCCCAGATTTCATATAACAGGTTTGGAATGAATTTTCATCTGAAATACATTTACTAAAGTCTGTTGAAATCCCCAGATTTTTGAATTCATATAATCAAATTGATGTTCAAATTCAGTTACAGGACTTTTGTGATGGCTCAAATAAAACTTATGTGCTGCTGTTAACTATTTACGTAATGTTACACCTGAAAAAGTATTCGCTCATTTGATTGCAGCTAAAACTAATGTCAATCCTCTAAAACCTCAAACTTTGCCACGTATTGAATTTTGATCAGCTCTTTTACTAGCAAAGTTATGTTCGGTTATTATCGACACATTACCAATCAACTTTGACAATATTTATCTGTGGTCAGATTGCCAAATTGTTCTCGGTTGGCTAAATCACCACCTTTAAAGAGAAGTCAGTTCGTCTTCAATCGAATATGTCAAATGCAGGCATTAATACCTTTCCATGAGTGGAATCACATTCCAGATATTTTAAATCCTGCAGATGTAGCTTCTAGGACAATTCCACCACGAAAACTTCTTAATCATTCTCTGTGGTGGCATGGGCCTCCGTGGCTGCTGTCAAATGGACAAATCCCAATACCTTTGTACAATGCTCCGATATCTGAGTTAAATCAAGTAATTGACTCTGTCAGTAATGTAACTCAAGTAAGTGCACCTCTAGACTTTCCTCTTAAGTTTTCTAAATTCTCTAAGCTGTCAAGAAACAAAGCCTATTTTCTTAGATTCATTTATAATGCTAGGCATAGTACTTCAAAAAAATCCGGAAATCTGAGTTCAGATGAAATCTCTAATTCTGTTCAATGTATCGTAAAATTAGTGCAAAGTTCTGAATTCTACACAGAGCTTAAATTGTTAAAATAAAGAAAGCCTTTATCTAGCAATAGTAAATTATAATACTAAATTTGTTTTTAGATTCGAGTGAAGTAATTCGAGTAAGTGGTCGTTTGTCACACCATCAATCACTAAGTTTTGATAGAAAATATCCTGTCCCAAAGAATCACACTGTTACTAAATTATTAATAAAGCATGTAGATGAGAAACATATGCACGCAGGTACACAGCTAGTACTTTCTATAATACCTCAGCAGTACTGGTTCGTGAATGGTCGTTCTACTGTGCGACAAGAGATCCACAAGTGTGTGCTTTGCAAACGCCTTAAAACATAAGCTTGTCAACGAATGATGGGACTTAATGTTGACAGAATCATCCCAATTCGTCCACTTTTTAAGGTGGGTTTAGATTTTGCTGGTCCCTGCTAACTAAGCCAAATATTTCTAGAAGTAAGATCAAAATAAAGTCTTACATAGCAGTATATTCGTCTGTATGTGCACTAAGGCCGTGTATCTTGAATTGGTATCGGACTTGTCAGTGCAAGACTTAGTAGCATCCTTAAAACGGTTTATTGCACGTTAGAGGCCTACCGTCTGATATACATTCAGATAATGCCAAAAACAATTCACAGGTCTGGCTAATCAGTTGAAGCAGTTATTCCAATATTTGTGGGATAGTGAAGTTCAAGATTTTCTTTCGAGCCAAAAAATCATTTGGCATTTCATTCCTCCTTATGCGCATCACTTTGGTTGGCTATGGAAGGCAGCTATAAAGTTGACTAAAATTCATCTGTTAAAAGCATGTAAATCTAGTATCTTAAATTTTGAAGAGTTATCCACGTTGTTGTGTCAAATTGAAAGCTGTATAAATTCAAGACTTTTAACACCGATGCCATCAGATCCACCTGATCCGTGTGCATTAACTCCGGTGCTTTTTTTGATAGGAACACCTATTGATGGGCGATTGTGGAAATTTTGAAAATCGATTAAAATCGACATCATATAAAGTGGCATCGATTATAATAAGAATCGATTTCTAAATTCTAGAATCGATACTAAATTTCGATATTTTTAGATTTTTAGATTCACACAGATGAGCTCAAAATTAGTAATTCTAAAACTTGGCGACTCAGCAGAGCCGTAACATCTCCTACTCCTGACCCCCATTTAGGGTGGCACAGAAGTAAGCTATTACAGATTTTAGAGTCGAATAATAAGGATTTATCTTTTAATATTTTTAAGATGTAATTTTAATAATAATATGTATTATATTTAACTTTATTTTTTTTAGAAAGATCTCGGTTGGATAAAAAAAATAAAAGGGAGAAATGATTTAGATATTTTTTTTTTAATCCGAAACACATGTATTTTCTACTTACTCCTTCAACCAAACAAATGAAGACTTGCTTCCCATAAACGTCATTCTTCTTAAAAATTTGCATATGAATGAAATTTTGAAAGTTCTAAATTTATTTAAAAAATAAATTGTTTTTTTTTTTCTTTTTAGTCACTTTAGGACCTTCTATAACGGTGTGAGAAATGCAAATATTGCAAATTTTCTTTCAAAATAGCTGTGATGATTTAATTGCACAATCAGCACATACTAATTATTAATTATCTCTCAATTTAAAAGCAGAAATTCTGCTTTAACAATTATATGTAACTATTTTTTTTCTTTTTAAAATATATATCGCCTTATCTCATTTACAGCTTATAAAATATTATTCTTTTTTAATGTTTATCAAATTTTCAGCAGTTAACAAAAAAAATATGTTGTTTTCCTAAGAATCATTAACAGTGAAACAACATGCTTTTCTCTGGTTAACAAAGAAATAAACATACAGTGAAGCGTCGATTATCCGAAGAAGTTGGAAGCAACCAAAGTTCGAATTAATGCATAACTGTACTCCCAATGGTCGGGCAGCGCATAATCGATCATCGGCAACAAATCGGTTAATTCTGCACAAAAAAACCATTTACCTAAAGTAAGAAGAGTAACCTCCGAATCCTTTTACGTAACCAATGAATACACAAAACAAATCAGGAAAGTACCTTATTAGAATGAAAATATATCCAAAATTTGAAGAAAATCCGTAAATTATGCGTGAATAACCCATTTACTTAAAATTAAGAGGATAACCATCCATCCATCCCCCCCCCTTTATATTTAACCAATGAACACCCAAAACTAATCATATAGGCGTGTTATCAGATGACCCTATATGTGAAATTTGAATGAAATTAGATAATTCTGCATGAAAAGCCATTTATTTAAATTAAGTGGAAATAACCTCCCATTCTCCCCCTTTATACTTAACCAATGAACTCCCAAAACTAATCAGGGAAGCGCCTTATTAGAATAAACCTATATCCAAAATTTGAAGTAAATCGAATATTTCTATCAAGAGATATCGCGTTACACGCATACGTACATACATACGTAAATACGTACATACAGAGGCGGCCGGCGGGTGCATAAGCTCTCAGGTTTTGACAGCCTGTGAGCTAAAAAGTGCGAAGAGCGTGTAACCAGGTTGGTGGAGGAAGGGATCGTGACAAAAAAAAAAGAGAAAATTATAATACTTTCCAACGATATGTTACACGAGATGGATTGGAAGAAACAAAAAATGTAAAGCTCTAAAGCGGAAAGCTCTAATTTGGCTAAAATTTGACGTAAAAATGGTGAAATCATAAAAGGTGAAAATTACTAGTAAAATTCTATAAAATGATATAAAATAGAAAGGAAAAGAAAAGCTTAAAAAACGCCCTCTATTTACAGGATAGGTAAGAAAAATAGAAGATGAGAATATATTTCAGGTCTACAAGTGAAGATCTTTAAAATGATATACTACAAAGGAGAGTAAAGGGCGAAAGCCGAAAAATGCTTAAAAATGCCCTCTGGAGTCTAAAAATTGAACTATATTATGAAGAGATATACAGATATGGCTAGACCAGGCTATGATACTTTAAATGATACATAACATGACCCACCCATGCCTGTATTGTATTTTGCCCCATTCCTGCCCTCCGCCCCCTATGTGTTGCTAAAGTATAATGGTCAACATTATTCGATTGCCATACCTTAGAATATCTTGACATCCGTAAGTCTTCAATAGTACGCCTAGTATTTGAGTTTGAAATTTTTACTTTTAGGAAAATCTGGTTTGAAAAGAAAATCTTCATCCTTTCTTAGAGGAAATTTTACATTAACTCTACCAATCAATTCAAGATATTTGACGTCTACAAGTCAAGACCTTTAAAATGATACACTACAAATTGAGGTAAGGAAAAAGCAGAAAAAAAAGCTTAAAAATGTCCCCTGGAGTTTGAAAATTGAACTATATTATGAAGAAATATACAGATATGGACAGCCCAGGCCAACACCTTTCCAACGATAGGTCACATAACCCACCCATGCCTGTATTGAATTTTGCCCCCCTCCCAGTCCGTATGTGTATCTACATTATGATGGTCAACACTATTCGATTGCCCATACCTTAGAATATCTTGACTCACGTAAGTCTTACCCCTCTAAAATCAACGGTACGCCTAATATTTGAGTTTGAAATTTTTAATTTTACAAAAACCTCGTCTGAAAGAAAAAGATGGTAATCCTTTCTTATACGAAATTTTACATGAATTCTACCAAGCAATTCAAGATATTTGAGGTCTAAAAGTCAAGACCTATAAAATGATACACTACAAAGTGGGGTAAGGGAAAAAACAAAAAAAAGCTTAAAAATGCCCCCTGGAATCTGAAAATTGAACTATATAATGAAGAGATATACAGATATGGATAGCCCAGGCCAAGACCTTTGCAACGATATGTCACATGACCCACCCATACCTGTATTGAATATTGCCCCCCTGCCCTCCCACTCTCTATGTGCTGCTAGGGTAAAATGACATCACTATTCGATTGACCATACCTTAGAATATCGTGACATCCGTAAATCTTACTCCTCTAAAATCAGCGGTTCGCCTAATATTTGAGTTTAAAATTTTTACTTCTACCATTAAATAGTAGAAACGGAAAAATCGATTCAACCTGAAACGTAGATCGACCGCGACTCGATTTCAAAAGAGTAGATCAAAAAAGTAACAATACTACTTGTATTTAAAAATCAATTTCAAAATGCGATTTCAAATTTAGTAAATCAAAATCAAAATAAAATCGATTTTGACATCGATCTACTACACAAGGTTCTATACCGAATCGATCTACTACAAAAGGTTCTACAAAAGGTTCTAATCGATCTACAAAAGGTTCACAGTAAAAAATGAAGACCCAAGTTGGGTTGAAAGATTTCTGGGTATAGTAATTCTCCTGAAATGGTACAGTAAGGATTCCAAAATGGTACAGTAAGGATTCCAAAATGGTAGAGTATTGTTCCCAAAATAGATAACCCAAAATGGTTCAAAACAGAGCAGATCTTTATTAACATTAAATTAATCAAAATTTCTGAGGTATAATGTATATACTATCTAAGATATTTTAATTGTTTTAATGTCATTAAAAATCAGGCTTATTTAAAACGATTTTGTGCTACAAACTGAACTTTTCAAATTGGAACAATTCTGTACCCAGAAATCTTTCAACCCAATTTGAGTCTTCATTTTTTACTGTGTTGCTTTCAAGATATTCGCGTGATTTTTCATCCAAGTTTTACCACCTTGTAATGTGATTGGTCAGTAATTCTGCGTCTGTTTTTGGCTCAAAGGACTGGCAAGATTTTTGGCGGGAAAACTGTGAAGATAGAGGATTTAGATAGGGTAGACGAGGAAAAGTTTAGTTTATTTTATGACGGCCGATCATCAACACGAGGGATATAAGCTCTCCGTGGGGGGAGGGGGGAGAGGAAAGGAGAGAATCTTCTGCATTTTGATAGATTTCCGTCTTTTTTTTTTAATTATATATATACAGTAGAATCCCACTAATTCGGACCCCGTTAATCCGGATCGATTTGGTATTTTTACTTTCTTCTATCTTCAATAGAAGAAAGTATTGTAATCGAAATTTTTTTCGACTCCCGGTTTTCGACGGATTTACATGTTTTAGGGGTCAGAGATTGCAAAAACACGTTTTTACAAAATGTCTGTCTGTCCGTGTGTCTGTGTGTGTGTGTCTGTGCATGTGTCTGTGTGTGTGTGTCTGTGCATGTGTCTGTGTGTCTGTATGTCTCCATTCTACCAACAAAAAGTGTATGAAGTTATGCATAGAATTGAACCAAATTTTTTGTGAATGTTTTTGGCTGTGGCAAGCAGGTCCTCCTTCAGTTTTGAAATATTCCGCCGGAAAGGGGCGCTGCAATCGCGATTTTTGTGCCATTTTCAATATTGTACCAACCAAAAGTATATGAAGTTATGCATCGAATTGAACCAAATTTTTTGTGTATGTGTATGACTATGGCTAGTTAGTCCTCTCTGAATTTGAAAAACATCCACCGGAAGGGGACGCTGCAATCGCGATTTATGTGTCATTTTCAATATTGTACCGACCAAAAGTATATGAAGTTATGTATCGAATTGAACCAAATTTTTTTGTGTATGTGTATGACTATGGCTAGTTAGTCCTCCCTGAATTTGAAAAATCCGCCTGAAGGGGGCGCTGCAATCGCGATTTTTGTGCCATTTTCAATATTGTACCGACCAAAAGTACATGAAGTTATGCATCGAACTGAACGAAATTTTTTGCGTAAGTGTATGGCTATGGCTAGTTGAATCGCCCTGAATCTGAAAAAAACCCACCGGAAGGGGGCGCTACAATACCGAATTTTATGCCATTTTCAATATTGCACCACATAAAAGTGTATGAAGCTAGTTCTAGAACTGAACTAAACATTTTGTATATGATTATTTTTTGGTAAGACAAATAGGTCCTCCCTGATTTTGAAAAAAAAAATCTGCTTATCATTCTATTGTCCATCGGCTCGTGCAGAGACGGAAATTCGTTTTTACTCCGACTAATTGATTGAAGCAGAAATTTAAGATGAAAATCAAAGTTGGTAAGGTATTGAATTAAAATTATTAAAGCATTAAAATGAATAACTATTTTTTTTTATATTAAAATGTATGAATGAGATAGGAGAAAGCTTTGGGATTGGCACATCCAACTAGTTTTTTTCAAATTTGAGAAGCGATTAGCTGATTTGCATAGCATTAACTTGTTTCATCGGCGTATTCTGAATTAAAAAAACCTTTTTTCTGAAATCTTTTTGGAAGAATACCTTAAGCTTTCTTATTTAAACTTTTTCATGTTATCTTTCAAAAAAAAACAACAATGTATCACTAAGTTTGGCAATTTCAATTTTCCTAATTTTCTATTTAAACCACTTAGAAATGTCATAAAAAATCACTGCACAATAAATTTTTACTTAGAGCATTACAAGAAAGCACTGTAAATTAGTCTCTATAAGACCCATTGTCTGATAAGAATCGCTTTCCGATCTTTGTCAGCCATAGGCCTGTTTCTTGTTATTGTGACAAAACGCTTCTACAATATCACTTTCAGTAAATTATTTATATTTATAAATATGTAGCAATGAATTCAGGCACTATTTACTTTAACATAAAGGTGATTTTTTTGTAAGTATGTTTTATTTTATTTCATTTGTTTCTAATTCTCCGGATAATCCGGATTTTCGATAATCCGAATTGGGTCTGGTCCAAATTAATCCAAATTATTGGGGTTTACTGTACATATATCATCATCATAATCAACAGTTTTCGATCCACTGCTGGATGTAGATCTCCCCCAGATTTTTCCAATGTTTCCTGTCTAGTGCTTTCATCATCCAGTTTACACCAGTCACTTTTCTAATTTCGTCACTCCATCTTACCTGTGGTCGTCTTCTTGGTCGTTTTACATCTCTGGGATACCACTGTAGTATATTTGTGCTCCATCTTGTCTTCTTGCAATGTGCCCAGTCCATTTCCATTTTAGCTGCTTGATTATTTCAAGGATGTCAAAAAAATTTTCTGATTTCTTATCCAGGTTATATATACATATATATATTTGAAAAACTTTTTAAATTAGGGCTTAATGGTAAAAGAACAAGAAGGTAATTACAGAAAAAGACAATTCCCATTACTTATGTGAAAACGGGGGGGGGGGGGCTATGTAGATTATTAAATATGCTTACACACACATATATAATTCTAGACATTATATGTTGCCTATTTTCTTTAAAAAAATAGTTTGCATTTTTTTTTCTTTGTTTGTATGATGTTATTTAAACAATATAACCTAACGCTTATAAAATTCGAATATGCTGTTAAATATAACACATTTTACTGTTTTTATAAATTGTCTGTCTATCAGTCTGTCTATTTGTTTGTCTCTGACAAAAATTTTGTGGGCGCTCTATCTCAAGAACTAATGCTTGGAGCCTCTTGAAACTTTAGATTCAGCTAGACTTTCATATAAATTGGTGCTGATTACTTATGGTGAAAATCGGTCAAAAGGTAGCGCTGTTATGTTGTATTTTTCAGGATTACAGCAAGATCGAAACCTCAAGAACTAATGCACGTATTTTTGCCAAACTTCAGATTCGGTTTGATATTAACGTAAATTGTTGATGATTAAGTTTTGATTTAAATCTATCGGCAGGTGACGCTGCATTTTTCCTGATTTTTGCGATAATTGTATCTCAGAAACTAATTCAGAAAATTTCATCAAGCTTCACATATCACATTCATAAGTTTGGGGCTTATTAGGTTTCAGTGTAAATAACTCTGCAGGAAGCGTTGCTATGCTGCTTTTAACAGCAGTGTTGAATTCAGGCATTTTTCACTGGGAGGGATTTTTATGTCTCCTTGGAGGAGCATTTTAGACTTCAGAGTAGGGGGGGGGGGACTCTTGTACATGAAGCTTCAATATTTTCGTGAGACATTTCAATGTTCCGGGACGGAAATGTTCCTCTTCGGGCTAACCCCTGAATTCAACCGTTTTTCAGAATCTACAAGATTTTATTGATCATATCTCAAGAACTAATGAACGGAATTTCATCAAACTTAATATTCTATTGGACATTGCCATAAGTTGTTACTGGTTAGGTTTTCGTGTAAATCATAAGACAGGTTACGTTAGTGTGCTGCTTTTTTCAGAAGAAGTTTTTTCAGAATTCAGACATTTTTCTCCGGGAGGAATTTCTGCTGTTTCGGAGAGAGACAGTCCAGATTTCTGTCTTTGTAGTGTGGGGATGGGTGGACCTTTATTCATTAAGCATAAAATCTGTAATCTTCCTACCAAGGAAGGTCTCCGTACTGGGCATACCCAGAATTTTATGATAAAAAATACTAATTAAAGTATTTATGTATGTAATAAAGGATCAGTCAAAATTAGCGGCGGAATCACATTAGATATTGTGTAAAAAAATAAAATATTTTCAAATATTTGGCGTGAAAAGACTAAAGAGTCACTTCATTTGGCGAGCAGCCCTTTTCCTCACCAAAAGCAAACGATTATAATGAAACTCAAAACTGTTAGATATTTAGTTTGCGTGTAAATGTTACTTAATGAATTTAAACATAAACAATGAGAGATTTTAATGTATTATATACATATCTACATACATATTGTATTACATATATATATTACTCGTTGAAGTAGTTATTTAATTAATCGCTAAAAAAAATCATATTGAGAAAAATTATCTTCATACATTTAAGCGTATTCAAAAATAAACGTCATATGTTTCCATAGCAACAAAATCTAATCGACAATTCTCAATTGGAATTTGAGTTTGAAACAAATTTAATTAAATTTAAATTATGAATTTCGTTTTAAATCTCAAATTTTGATGACTAAATTTGAATATAAATACATATAAATTTCGATATAACAAAATTATTCTTAAAACAAACAAAAACTTACAAAACTAAAGTTATTTAAATTAAACTTATCAAAACAAGTTCAACATGAAACTTTTTTTTTCTTGAACTGTATTTGATATAAAGTATTTTTTTGAAATTACATTCCATTGCCAACAAGCGATAAATCGCCAAATAACTAAATTTTCATTATTTTTTTACGGTTAATGAATGGAGTTTCCGCCGAAATTTATTTTTATAAACGTATATAGACACACGGGAAGAACATTCTGTAATTTTTTCAGACTTTTCGGGTTATGCCCGTATGGAGACCTTCCTTGTAAGCTACAATTCAATGTTCCAGGCGGGGGATGTCCTTCGGTACTACTCCCTGAATTAAATACATTTTTCAAGATTTACACTATGTTATCTAGAATATCACAAGAACTAATGAACGGAATTTCATCAAACTTAATATTCCCTTAGATATTGTCATACGTTGTTCCTGATTAGGTTTTCAGGTAAGTTATATAACACTGCTCTGCTATACTGCATTTTACACGATATTAGTGATAGCTGTATCTCAGAAATTATGCATGGAATTCAATCAAACTTCATATTCGGTTAAACTTTCACATAAATAGATTCTTATTAGGCATGAATATATACTGCAAAACAGGTGTCGCTGTGATGCTCTTTGAATTGCATATTTCGGTTATAGACATCTAAGAGGGGGTGGACCGAAATTCAGCGATTTGTTTGGAAAACGCAATGCTTTTATTTTCTTTTAAAATGCTCATACTTCAACCTATACTTTTTGAATCTTCATGATGGGCATAAATTATTTAAATTTGACATTGACACTGTGTTAGTGCATTTAGAAGTTTTATCATGTATGAGATAGAAGACTTTTTGAGATTGGCACTTCCGACTACTTTATCTTCAACTTTTGAAGCAAAATAAAATAATATTATCTTCTTAGAAATCGATTAAAAATTTTATAGTATCGATTAAATCGAGTTAGCCATAGTATCTGTTGGAAATCTGGACAAAATCTTGTCCCTCTAAATTTTTTCAGCAGTGATCGTTCCGATCCAATTTTCTTTTTGCATTTCGGTCGTAAGGGCACTCTCTTTTTTACCTGTAACTGTATGCATAATATTATTTTCAGTTTATGTACTGAGTAACTATATCTAGAATGGCGCTACGCGCCATACACACCACAATACTATCTCATGAGAAGACATGAGATGAGAGAGAGAGAGAGATATCTAGAATGTGAAACATCCCCACATGTGTGCGCTGTGATGGACAGACGATATAACCGATGGCTTTAGTTCTTGTTCTCTGCAGTTTAGAAGCAATTTTGCCATGGATGGATGTTAAACAACGAAGTACCCAGCAAATGCTGGAGTTTTATGTAAATAGTTTATTTAAGTTTAACATTCGAGATGAATGGAAATAAACGGATATGTTATTTCTAATTTGAACTGTTTCATAAATGTGCCATATTCTTCACGTCATACGACAGACCTTAAACACTGCGTTTGACTCTGCTCTATCCCCCAACATGGTTAAGGGGCCATGCTATGCTATTTAAAGGTCAAATACAGTGTCTCACATAAGTGATGGGACACTTGTGCTTTACAAAAGGAAACTAATCAAATAAATTTAAAAAAAAACATGTACACATTTTTTTGTGGGTGTGTTTCATACTTAAATTTAGTAAAGATTATTACATAACATACATTTTGTCAAAATATTAGAATATTAATTTAATAAAAATACAAATGTTTGGGACGGAGCAAAAAATAGCTCACATAAGTAAGTAGGATATATAATGGGACACCATTATATATCCAACAAAAATCGTCTGAAATAAGCAATAAAAATATTTTTTGGGGTTTTATTTTTACTTAAAAGCAATTGGCAATAACTTATAAAATCGTCTGCAGTATTTCTCTCCAGTTTGTTTTGGAATTTTTGTGTTTTTTAGCTCTGTGTAGCCATGAATGCTAAACGAAAAGAAACTTCGCCTGAAATTCGAAAATTAGTTATTAATTTGCATATTGAACGTGGAAAATCTATTAGAAAAACTGCTGAAACAATTAACTTGAGTCGTTCAACAGTTTTCAATATCATTAAACGATATAAAAAGAATCATATGATTCAGGATAAAAGAAGACCTGGCCGACCATCAAAGCTATCCAATGGAATAAAGCGAATTATCGTTCGAAATATAAAAAAAAAATCCAAGAAATAGTGCTTCAAAAGTTGCTGCTGATTTACAAGCATTATATGGAATAATTGTTAATCCTGAGACTATTAGAAGGGTAATTCGATCTGCTGGATATCACGGTAGAGTAGCCAGGAAAAAATTCTTCGTAAGTGAAAAGAATAGAAAACTCAGACTAGCTTTCGCAAAATTTAACATAAATGAGAATTCTGATTACTGGAATAAAGTTATATTTGCTGATGAGAGTAAATTTAATATATTTGGTTCTGACGGTTGAATCTTGGTGTGGAGAAAACCCAGGGAAGAATTTCGCAAACAGAAATTGGTACCAACAGTAAAACATGGTGGAGGAGGAGTTATGGTATGGGGGTGTATATCGTCCGCTGGAGTTGGTAATCTTGTTTTTATTGACAGTATAATGGATCAGTACATGTACACTGCTCAAAACAATTAAAGGATATTGCAGTTTTAGGTGGATTTTGTATCTGGGAAACTTTTTAGCTGATTGATACATGGTCGACAGACATAGTAGGTTATATGAGAATAAATTACACATGTTTGGCAGAAAAAAATGCATTTTATTGCGCATTTGTGTACAAAAGGAAAAAAACACAATTTGTGCATATGAGAAAAAAAGAATAAGAAAAGGTGTTTTCTTCAAAGAAAATCATTTTCAGTAGGGGGTATGGTTTCCACGGGCGGCCAACAATGTTGAACACCTTTGAGGCATGGACTCAATGAGGCTATTAATGACGAGTTGGGGTATTCTGTCCCACTCTTCCAGAAGAACTCTTTCCAGTTCTTGGAGAGTTTGTGGGAGTTGTTGGCGGCTAGAAACTCGTCTTCCTAGAGCATCCCAAACGTGCTCGATTGGATTCATGTCTGGAGAACACGCTGGCCATTCCATTCGAACGATTCCTTCCTCGAAAAGGAAATCCTCCACCAGGTTTGCACGATGTGGCCTGCAGTTATCGTCCATTAAAATGAAGTCATCTCCTATAGCTGCAGCGTAAGGGACTACAATAGGTCTGAGGATCTCATCCCTATATCGGCGACCAGTCAGAGCTCCATCTCGAATGATGTAGAGGTCAGGGCGCCCGTCAATGGAGATGCCACCATACACCAACACTCCTCCACCGCCAAATCTGACACTTTCGTGCACGAACGCAGGATTATTCCTACTGCCACGGTCCCTCCAGGTGAAAATACGCCTATTATCCGGATGCACAGAAAAACGGGACTCGTCAGAAAACAGAATATTGCTCCTTTCATTTCTCCTCCAGTTGACATGCTCGGTTGCCCACTCCCTGTGGTCGCGACGATGCCTTGATGTTAATCTAACATATATCATCGGTCGGCGAGCATACAGACCTACAGCATGGAGCCGGTTTCGGACAGTCTGAGTTGAAATCGTGGTGCCTGTAGCCGAGCGAAGGTGTTGTTGGAGAAGAGTAGCGTTCATGTTTCGGTGTCTCCGAGCTGTTAACGCTAAATACCGATCTTCATTGGGCGTTATTGCCCGTCTACGACCTTGCCCTGGTCTTCGGCCTGCACATCCACTCTCCAAAAAACGGTCCCAGATCCTGGAAATGACACTTTGTGACACTCCAATGGCTTGCGCTACTTCGACTTGAGTTTGGCCCCCTTCTAACCTACCAACAATTCTCCAAGCTTCTGAATCTGTCAAATGACTTCTCTGAGACATCGTACTCATCGAAACAAAGCAATAACTGAATGCCGATGATCCTTGTCTTCATTTTCTTTTATCCAGTTGAAAGTCAAATTTCATTCGCTGCTGCTGAAGCGACGTTTTTGACGTCGAACTCAAAATTTGCATACTCCACAGTTTGAAAACCAGAAAAATTTGCATTTGTGATTCTCTTCTTATATTTTCGGCAAAAAAAAATTTCGTTTATATCTTTATTTTATATAAAACTTCAAATATCCTTTAATTCTTTTGAGCAGTGTATATTGATATTTTAAAGCAAAATTTGAAATCTTCAGCACGAAAATTGAACCTTCATAACGATTTTAAATTCTACCAGGACAATGACCCCAAGCACACTGCTCTGAATGTTAGACTCTGGCTGCTATATAACTGTCCTGAAATAATAAAAACACCACCACAATCTCCAGACTTAAATCCCATAGAGAATATTTGGCAAGAATTGGAATCAAGAATTCGCAAACACACCGTTTCTTCAAAACAACCACTAAAATCGGTGCTTCAAGAAGAATGGGGTAAAATCACTCCAGAAATCACAAAAAAATTAGTCGAATCCATCCCAAAAAGATTAGATCATGTTTTAAAAGTAAAAGGAAATCCAATAAAATATTAAAACCTTTTAAAAAGTAAAATTTTTGGATAAATATTTGATGGAAAAGTAAGTGTCCCATCACTTATGTGAGCCATTTTTTGCTCCGTTCTGAACAATTGTATTTTTACTAAATTAATATTTTAATATTTTGACAAAATGTATGTTATGTAATAATTGTTACTAACTTTAAATATGAAACACACCCAAAAAATTTTTGCACATGTTTGTTTATTTATTTTATTGCAGTTTCTTTTTATAAAGCACAAGTGTCCCATCACTTTTGTGAGACACTGTAGATAAATTGTGGTGTGTTTTGAAATTAAATTAATGCTGTTTTGAATGTATAATGGCACAAGCTCCAGAGTTAACTTATTCTTTTCCGAAACTGTCGGACTATAATTATCCTTCTTGGAAGCTCGACGTCAAATGTGTGTTAATTGATCGGAATTGCTGGGAATTTATTATAAAACCAGATATCGCATCTAAAGATGATGCTTCTGATCGTGAAAAAAGTGACTTTGAATGGCGAAAAAGAAGAGCTTATACGACTATTTATCAATCCATCGAAAGAAAATTTCAAATTCTTATTGCTCAAACAGAAAATGGAAGAGAGGCATGGGACATCTTGAAGTTAAACTTTGAAAAAACTTCCCGGGCACGTCTACCTGGATTAGTGGATGATTTTTTTAAAATGAAGTTAAACTCACAAGAAGAAACTATCGGTTTATTTTGCAAAAGAATTGAAGAAAAAATATTTAAAATTAAAGAAGCAGGGTTTGAAATGCCAGAATTATTGGTATGTTTTCAATTAATCCGTCGGTTACCTGAAGAATATAACTTAGTTCAAATGTTATATAGATTAGATGATATAGAATTCAAATTAGAAAATGTATCGAAACAGTTAATGAGTGAATATGGAAGAATTTGTCTGAAACGGAAAGATGAAAGTAAAGAGGTTATCGCTGTAGGTGATGCTTATGCAACCAAGTTTAAAACCCCTACCGATAAATCAACCAATCCAATAAAAACTTCAGTGACTGATAAAAAGCCATGGTTTTCTAATAGTGGAAGCGAACTGCGACCCTCTAGATCCTCGTATACTTCACCATCTAATCGTATGGGGCCGAGTTTAATATGCAGTTACTGCAAACGCCCTGGGCACTCGGATACAAGGTGTTTCAAAAAGAAAAGCAATAGAGGGAAGAAGCAAGTGTTCAATAGTGAAACTACAAGGCAGCCTGAATTCGCCTTCGTGTCTTCAAATGATAAAATTGTGGAATTTTATCTGGACTCAGCGGCTACTTCTCACTTTACGAATGACAGGAGTCTATTTGTAACCTACAAGGACCTCCCCCCTCAAGTTCTAATTGGAGACAAGGATTGTTCATCGGAAATACTGGGCATTGGAGATATAGACTTTACCATTCTAGATGTAACAGGTAATGTAGAAATAACTTTAAAAAATGTATTGTATGCTCCTAATATGAGACGAAATTTAATTGGTGGGTCCAACGTAGATATTGCAGGAAACCAAATCATTGGGGAAATAACAAAATGATTGTGTATGATAAATTTAATAATTATTGTTTTACTGTACCTAGATTAGATAAATTGTATATTGTAAAAGATTATGCTTCAAAATGTGAAAATTTTGCTTTTTCTACTAGTTTAAATGCAGAAATAATACATCGTAGATTTTGTCATACTAATTTGCCTTTACTTGAAAAAATGAGTAAAAATAACTGTTTAGGGTATTAAAAATATTAAGTGCAAAAGTAAAAATAAGATATGTGAATCTTGTATAACTGCAAAATTGAATAGAAATTCGTTTAAAAGAAATTACTTATATAAACGCACTTCTAATCAAATTCTCAATAGAGTATTTATGGATTTATGGGGTCCTAGTCCGGTTAACTCTTTAGGATGGGGGAAATACTTTTTGTCAATAATTGATGACTATTCGAGAAGAACTGAAGTTTATATTATTAAAGATAAAACTGAAGTTTTTGAATGCTTTAAAAAGTTTTTAGCTAAAGCTGAGAGACAAACTGGTAAGAAATTAAAATATGTACGAAGTGACAACAGATTGGAATTCACTCATAAATCATTTGAGAAATTGTTAACTGATTTAGGTATAAGAATCGAAAGATCCTCCATTTATACACCGGAACAAGTGGGCATTGCAGAGAAATTTAATAAAGTAGCAATGAATGCAGTTCGAGCAATGCTACACGATAGCGGATTAAAACCATCATTCTGGGGGGAAGCTCTTTTAGCGTTTGTTCATACAAAAAATAGAACCGAACACAGTTTAACCCAAGGTCTTACACCGCAAGAATTATGGACGTGATTCAAACCTTCGGTAAGACATTTAAGAATTTTTGGTTCTTTAGCGTTTACTCATGTTCCTAAAGTTAAACGTAATAAACTTCAACCTAAAGCTTTACCAGGTATCTTAGTTGGTTATGCCACAAAAACAAAAGGCTATAGGATTTATATTCCAAAAGAAAGGCGAATTATAGAAACTATTCATGTACGTATAGATGAATCCAAAAAAGGGTGTAGAAACATTATTTGGGGGAAATAAGTATAAGGATGTCATACTGAATTTTAATGAATATCAAACTGAGACAAATGGTTAAAATAACGTGACTTTAGATCTTAATCATAAACTACCATGAGAAAATTTAAATGGAGATGAAGAGGAAACGGGGAATAAGATAACTTTAAGTTCTATAAATATTTCAGAATGGAAAAGGGTTGAGAAACCTAGAACAAAAAACACGAGGATTGACGTGTGTTACTATACCCCGATAACAAATAAGAGACTGAGATCTTTAAATGATGTCAAAAAATATTGTAGGGAAAATAAACTCTCTTATGAACCAGATAAATTTGACTTTAAACCTAAAACTACTCATCCTAATGTTGAAAATTTAAATGAAACCTCTACTAGTGATTCGGATGATTCATATTTAAATGAATTATTTCAGCATGAATTTTATAATACTGAAATCCCTAAATCATTTGAGGAAGCACAATTAAACCCAGAAAGTGAGAAATGAAATGACGCGATGATGGAAGAACTTGAGATGATGAATAAAAGAAAGGTTTGGCGGTTGGTTGATCCAGCCAAAAACGCTACAATAGTAGGAAGTAAATGGGTTTAATAATATAAAAACACGGAGAAAAACGGTAAAAAGTATAAAGCCCGTCTCGTAGCTCAAGGTTTCAAACAGAAACCAGGTATTGATTTTAATGATATATTTTCATCTGTTGTAAATTTTTCAATTATAAAATTAAGGTTTATTTTATTGGTTTCTATGTTAAATTGGTATCATGTACAATTAGATGTGAAATCAGCTTACTTATACGGGTCATTAAAAGAAACTGTATTTATGAAACAACCTCCCGGTTTTGAAATGAGGGGAGCTGAAAATAAAGTTTGCTTGTTAAATAAATCTATTTATGGTTTACGGCAAAGTGGCCGAGAATGGAATTCTGAATTAGATACTATATTGAATAATCTAGGATTTTCTAAATTAAAATGGTGTAATTGTGTTTATAAATTGAAAAGTAATGCAATTTTAGTAGTTTATGTGGATGTTTTAGTTTTGTTTGCTAAAGATAAAAATATAATGAAATCTGTATCTAATATGTTAAAAAATAACTTGGAAATTACTGAAATAGGATTAACGAAATATTTGTTAGGTGTTAACTTTGAACAAATTGACAATTCAATATTTATTCATAAAACTTATATTGAAAGATTAGAATTAAAATATAAGGACTTGCCTGAGAGTCATGTTAAATTACCTTTTAAAATTGGTTGTATTTTACCTGATAAAGTTAACGAAAATGAAATTGTAAAAAATGAATTAATGAAAAAATTTCCATACCGATCTTTAATCGGAAGTTTGTCATTTTTGTCAAATCGATCAAGACCTGATATTAGTTTTTCAGTAAATGTAATGTCACAATTTTCTCTTGGTTGTACATATAAACACTGGTTAATAGTAGTAGATATTATGAATTATGATTTTGCTACTAAAAGTTTTAGAATAAGTCTATCTAATGTAAATTCACAAAGTTTATATGCATATTCGGATGCTAACTGGGGATGTCAACTTACTAAACGACACTCAAGCAGTGGTTATATAATTTACTTTAGTAATGTTCCTTTTGCTTGGAAAACATCAAAGCAAAAATGCATTGCACTCAGCTCTATGGAATCTGAGTTTATTTCATTAACTGAAAGTGTAAAGAACTGATTTGGTTTTCAAGAGTTTTAAATGAACTTAATTTATGTGACAGAATAAAACCAGTTGAGTACAGTGATAATGAATCTGCTATTTATTTTTCTAAAAACAGTCAAGATAACTTTAAAACTAAACATATCGATATAAGATGTCAATTTATTCGGCAGTTAATAAATGAAAATGTTTTTGAATTAAAACATGTAAGCTCTAAAAATAACAAAGCTGATTTTCTAACTAAACCTCTGCTGTATGTAAAATTACAGAGAGCTATTTGTAATATTTTTGATTTGAATTGTAAGAAAAAGGAGGAAGTTTTTACGACCGATGGGGCCGCATGTTGGAAATCTGGACAAAATCTTGTCCCTCTAAATTTGTTCAGCAGTGATCGTTCCGATCCAGTTTTCTTTTTGCATTTCGGTCGTAAGGACACTCTCCTTTTTACCTGTAACTGTATGCATAATTTTATTTTCAGTTTATGTACTGAGTAACTATATCTAGAATGTGAAACATCCCCACATGTGTGTGCTGTGATGGACAGACGATATAACCGATGGGTTTAGTTTTTGCTCTCTGCAATTTAGAAGCAGTTTTGCCATGGATGGATGTTAAACAACGAAGTACCCAACAAATGCTGGAGTTTTATGTAAATAGTTTATTTAAGTTTAACATTCGAGATGAATGGAAATAAACGGATATGTTATTTCTAATTTGAACTGTTCCATAAATGTGCCATATTCTTCACGTCACACCAGACCTTAAACACAGCGTTTGACTCTGCTCTATCCCTCAACAGTATCGATTAAATCGATTTAAAAAATCGAAATCGTCCATCACTAGGAACCCTTGATATTCCAGAATCTTTTAATTCACGAGCTCTACCATTAAATACTCGTTGGCGCTTGATGAAAAGGCTAAAAATCAGTTTTGGTATAGATGGTCACGAGAATATCTTCAGCATCTCCAACTTTTCCTAAATGGACTACTCCACGAGCTAATCTACGAGAAGGAGACATGGTGATAGTTCATAACCGATTCCTGGCCATAAGATGTAAGATGGATCGTATTCTAAAAACTTTTCCAGGACCGGACAATTACGCTCGTGTCGTTTTGATAAAAACGGTCGACGTCCCCCCCCCCCCCCCATCCTCCTAAGAAGAAAAGAAAGAAAAATCTCCCTAAAATTTTGGGCTAAAGGGGAAATCTGATCTCTAATTTTAGGGGAATGGTGCAATTCTACATATGTGATTAGTCATTATGTCAGGAAGTACCCTTCATAGCACAGATAAGAATATAGACTAAAATGTAGAATTGACGCCATTTTGATTCTTGGTTACTTTTTTAATCGCTTGTGGTTTTTAGAATGTACAACCGGAAATAGGTCAATTACAAAATGATCGATTTGTTCTTTAAAAAGCACACAATTGCTCTCGATTTTGTTACTTTACTCATTAAGTGGACAGTCCCTTATCTGGTTTCCAAAAACAGATGTATGCGATTCTCGGAATTTGCTTCTGTTGTTTTGGTTTTTTGAACAGGTTTTTAGCTGAGGATTTCGATAAAGATAGAAAAAGTGCAGCAAAGTATTCTAGTCCTTTGAAGAGGATTGAACATAAAAATTCGGTTATCTTTTTGTCTATTGATGAAAATTGCCGAACTAAACATTCAAATATGTTATATGCTTCCTTACTGAATTAAATTTTTGCATATGTAGTACATGAATAATTCCTTGTACATATACAAATCATTAAATTGTGAAAATGAGCTCATTATTAAAAACTCTTTCAACGTAGATGGTAATTGCTGCAATTTCGTTTTAAAATGTATTGCGTATTTTACTTATTATTATTATTTTTTTTTTTTTGTTATTTTTTTTGATATTTCTTTTTGCATTTGCTTTTTAAACAGTGGGATTCTGTTGAGTATTTTGAAGATGTTTGGGGTATGATTTAATTTTCTCCCCCATAGTCGTACACGTAAAAAATACATTAATGAAGAAATAAACTTTCAAATTTAATAAATTCTATCAAAAACAAACTTTGTACAAGTCAGAAATATTTATAATATGGAATAAAATTTGAGTTTTGGCGGATTCATAGAAAATAACATTAATTTATGCTACATTAGCCGGAATTTGTAAAACGAGTAAAATTATAGCTTTTTAAGATCCGTAATCAAATTTTTGCAAACGGCGGAAAAAAAGATACCTTAAGAAAAGTATTAAATTTTTTAAACTTTAAAAATAATATATATGTCAAATGCTCACTGTCGAATATTTTAATTAAATTTCTTTTCAAATTAATAAAATCAAAATCAAAAAATATTTTTTTTTTCAATATTTTTAAATAGACCTATTAAGAGCATAAATATTTTTGTTGTATATGCCGCAATACTTTATTTTGAAAAAAAAAATGCTCTTAAAAAGAAAGCATAATTTAAGTTTTTTTTTTTTTCTTTTTTTTTTCTTGTGTGTGTGTGTGTGTTACTATTTCTTATTAAAAAATACTAAAAGAAATTAATCCTTTCAGGTTTGAGTTTTTAGAAAAAGAAAATTTATTTGTTAATAGCATTAATACTATCCAAATAGATTAATTACCGTTTAACGGATATTTCATTCTCTGAATAATAACGAATGCATTTCTTTGGCGTACTATTCAGTTAACATTGATATGACAATAGGCTAAAAAAGAATTTTCGGAGATGTTTAAAAAATATTATATTGACCGAAAATGTAACTTATATTACAACTTTCTAATGTTTTTTGGGCTTTATTACACATGATTCAAACAGGATAGTAACTTTTATTTTAAATTCAAAGTGTGAAATATATATTTAAAACAAAAGAATCGCAAACAGTGCAAAGACAATCAAAGAAATAATAATAATAATTATTATTATTATTATTAAATGCTTGAATATAAATGAAGTCATATATTAAATGCATAGACATACATTGTTGTTGAATATATTGTGAAATATATGTTAAAAACAAAAGAATCGCAAACAGCGCAAAGACAATTAAGAAAATAATAATAATTATTATTATTATTATTAAATTCCTGAATATAAATGAAGTCATATATTAAATGCATAGACATACTAACATTATTACATGTAAATAGTAGCAAAAGTTTTTCTAAAACTAAATAATACTCCATTAAAAGACGTGTACTAATAATAGTACACCAGACCTGAAAGGGTTGTGTACTAAATTATTTTGATTAGTAGTAAGGTTACATCAATATATTATTTAGATTTCTTTTCATCGGAAACATAAAAATTATGTTGTCTGTTACTTTTAAATTTTTGTAAGTGTTTTAAAATATAACAGTAACACATACATAAAACATGCTATCTATATTTGTGTAAAATAATTTGTCTTGATTGACTGATAATAAACGCACAGCCCAAACTACTGAATCTAGAAACATGAAAATTGGAGAAAACATACTTTTTATGATGTAAGTATGCACTAAGACGGGATTTTCGAAAATTGGGGGATCGAAAAATTTCGAACATTTTTCTATATCTCAGCAGTCGTTTTAGGTAGGAACGTGAAATTCCAGATTATAAATGCATTAAAAAATAATCAAACATGTATTTTAGCTTTAACTTTAGCTTTTAGTAATTAACTTGAGAATATTTAGCATACCTCAGCGGCCATTTTAAGTAGAAACGTGAAATTGCGCAAAATAAATCGATTATAAAAATACCTAAATATATGTTTTAGTGATCTAAAAATTTCCACTCTCGAGAGGGGCTAAAGTGGGCGTCAAAAATTTTCAAACTTTTTTTGGACGCATCATGTGATATATCTCAAAGCGGAAAACGGAAAAAAATGACCGGAAAAAAAGTGACTAAACTACGAAAGCGGAAAAAAGGTGACACGGAAAAAAAGTTACCGGAAAAAAAGTGACAAGGAATTGATTTTGGGGATTCATTGATTAAGTATGAAATAGGGATCGGGGGGAGGCTCATAATTCAGGTAAATGGGTTTTTCATGCTGAATTAATTGTTTTGGTTCAATTTTAGGATATACGTTCATACTGAAAAGATACTTGCCTGATTAGTTTTGGGAAGGGACAATTACTCCCCCTCCCCCATTCGCCCTAAATCAGATAAATGGGTTTTTATGAATTATCCAACGCGTGTGAAATTTTGGATATAGATTCTTTCTGATAAGGTTTATATGGGTGATTCTCAAAATAGGGGACAATTTACGTCTTTCGGCATACAAAAAAAATTGAGAGGTTTTCTGTCATGTTTTTATATTTAAATATGTTCGTCTTAATATTATTCATTATTTGCACTCAAGAATTACCCACTTTTTAGTTTAAAACACCTTAAAATAACAGAATAAATGTTCAAAATGTCATTAGCATGGATGTCCACAGCAGCTGTGCCTTGTATATACTATAGTCACGGCAGGAAAAATTGTCTTCTCAAGGACGAATGTTCCCCTTTTGTTGGTCACTCCTCGGCCCCTATCTTAGGTTAGTAACTATGTTAACAGCCATGTGACCGACTGACCGCACTTCTTTTTTCCACACCGTTTGAGAGATCCAGTTGATCGAATAACGCTGTAACTCATACTCCTGCATGGGTAAATTTGTTTTGCAGAAGTGCCGTGGAAAAAAAACGGGAAGAGGGACTAGCGTCCTCTAATACCATGACAACGAAGGGAAAATGGAAAGAAAGCATTTGTCCTTGAAATGCCGATTTTTCCTGCCGTGACTATAGCTTTTTCAAGAGTTAATATCATGTTTATAAAATAAAACAAATGTTATTTTTTCTTTAAATTAATCAAGGAGAGGATTTATCCAATAAATTTCTTTTTAAAAATAAAATTATAGTATATAAAAAAAGAATTAAGTTTGTCCTCCATATTCTATTTTCAAAAGAAGGTCATACTATAACAGCTGGTTATTAATCAAAATTTCATTTTCACATAGGACAATAGTTTGAAAATATAAAGTTTCTCCACGGCAACAAGTAGCCATTTTATCCCAGCCTGAAAATAGAAGCATGTATTGTATTTTAAGAATAGAAGTTGAATATTAGGGGCGTACATCAGTTGTATGTCATTAGAATGGATAATAATTTTCATGTTTATTTTATAATTAAAATTTTTATTTTACTTATTTGCATAGGACTTTTGTGTTTTAAAAAGCCCCAGAAAGGACTATTGCATTGTGATTATATTATGGCTCATAATCTTATTTAAATTGAAATTTGTCATTAGCATGGACGAATATCAGTGTCATTAGCATGTTTTTTCTGTCCATGCTAAAGACTCCTATGTGCATAAATGTAACCATTGCTTATATTATATCTTTTACAAAGTTTAATTTTACATATAAATTTAGGTATTACATTTATTATCTCTAAAATATGCATTAAATCTGTCAGAAAATCACTAAGACAGCTTCTTACATTGTTAGTGTCAGAATGTTGCTCATGTAAACAAAGTTTGCTCTTTGGTAATGTTTTAAATTCTCCTTATATGTATATATGTAAAAATAGAAACCATTTGCTGAAAAGGAAGACTAATAAATATAGAAAAAAATATTTAAACAGGAAGAAAATAAAAAAAAATTAATATATTTATTCCATGCAATTTGTTTTGTCATTAGCATGGCTCAAAAAATACTAATTATTTTTTTTAAGTTAATTTTTAAATATTTAGCTCTGCTGACTACATGTAAAGTATACCTAATACTATATTAACAACACCTATTTTTATCAGAAATTTTGCTAACAGTAATTTTTTTAAGATTTCACTTTTGAAATTGTCCCCTATTTTGAGAATCACCCATATATAGTATATAATGCTTGAAGAGACTTGGGAGTTTAATGGTCAAGCATAGAGGGGGATTGAGGGAATAATCTCTCTTAAATTAAATTAATAGCTTTTTACGCAAAATTATCGGATTTGCTTGGAATTTTGGACATAGGTTCATTATGATAAGGCGTATCTCTGATTAGTTATGGGGTTCTTTTGCTTATTAATAAAAGAGGGGACGGGCAATTATCTCCCCCTCAAACTAAATAAATCGTTTTTTATGCAGAATTATACGATGTATTTCAAGTTTTAAATATAGGTTCTTTCTGATAAGGTGAATAGTTTTAAGGGTTTAATGGCTAAGTATAAAGGGGGAACGGGTAATAACCCCTCTTAAATTGAATAAATGGCTTTTTACGCAGAATTATCCGATTTACATCAAATTTTGGATGTAGATTTATTATAATAAGGCGTATCCCTGCTTAGTTATGAAGTTCTTTTGCTAATTAAAAAGTGGGAGCGGACGATTATCCTCCCCTCCTTAAATAAGATTTTTTTTTTTTTTTTTTTTTTTTTTTGGGACAACTATCCGACGTTTTTCAAATTTTGGATATAGGTTCTTTCTGATAAAATGAACCCTTGAATAGTTTTAAGGGTTTAATGGCTAAGTATAGAGGGCTGAGCGGGGGATAACCCACAATTAATCAGGGATTCGCCTTATCATAACGAACCTACATCCAAAATTTGAAGCAAATCGGAAAATACTGCGTAAAAAGCCATTTATTTAATTTAATGGGGGGGGGGGTATCTTCCGTTCTCCCCTTTATACTTAGTCATTAAACCCGTAAACTATTCAGGGATTCATTTTATTAGAAAGAAAGTGCATCCAAAATTTGAAATACATCGGATAAGTGTGCATAAAAACAATTTATCTAATTTAAAGGGGGATAATTGCTTGCCCCCCTCTTTTTAATTAGCAAAATAACCTCATAACCAATCAGAGATACGCTTTGTAAGAATGAACTTACATCCAAAATTTGAAGCAAATCGGATAATTCTGCGTAAAAAGCCATTTATTTAATTTAAGGGGGTTATCCTCCGTTCTCCGCTCTATACTTAGCCATTAAACCCTTAAAACTATTCTGGGATTCACTTTATGAGAAAGAATTTATATCCAAAATATGAAATACATCAGATAAGTGTGTTTAAAAACAATTTATCTAATTTAAAGGGGGATAATTGCTTGCCCCCTCTTTTTAATTAGCAAAATAACCCCATAACCAATCATAGATACGCTTTGTAAGAATGAACTTACATCCAAAATTTGAAGCAAATCGCATAATTCTGCGTAAAAAGCAATTTATTTAATTTAAGAGGAGTTATATTCTATTCCCCTTCTATACTTAGCCATTTAACCCTTAAAACTATTCAGGGATTCACTTTATCAGAAAGAACCTACATTTAAAATTTAAAATACATCGGATAATTCTGCCTAAAAAAAAGATTTATCTAATTTGAGGCGAGATAATTGCCCGTTTCCCCCTTTATTAATAAGCAAAAGAACCGCATAACTAATCAGAGATACGTCTTATCATAATGTTTCATTATGATAAGAAATATCTCTGATTAGTCTTATCTATTATATTAGTCTGTCCAAAATTCCAAGCAAATCGGATAATTCTGCATAAAAGGCTATTAATTTAATTTAAGAGAGGTTATTCTCTTAAATTACCCTCTATGCTTCCCTCTATGCTTGACCATTAAACTCCCAAATCTCTTCAGGCATTATATACTATATCAGCCTTATCAGAAAGAACCTATATCGAAATTTTGATACACGTTGGATAATTCTGCATAAAAATCCATTTATCTAATTTAAGGCGAATGGTGGGGGGTAATCATCCTTTCCCAAAGCTAATCAGGCAAGCATCTTTTCAGTATGAAAGTATATCCAAAAAATGAAGCAAAACAGTTTATTCAGCATGAAAAGCCCATTTACCTAAATAATGAGCCTCCCCCCGATCCCCCCTTTCATACACCAATGAATCCCCAAAATCAATTCCTTGTCACTTTTTTCCTGTAACTTTTTTCCTTGTCACTTTTTTTCTGGTAACTTTTCTTCCGTGTCACCTTTTTTCCGCTTTTGTAGTTTACGTCACTTTTTTCCGATAACTTTTTTTCCTAGATTCCTTAAAGCACTCGGACCACTTTTACATTATGGACCTTTCATTCCTTCACCCCCATTTGCACCCAGTGCAGGGGCAATTTTAGAATCTTTTTTGAAATTGCAGTGTCATTATCATTTTTAATCGGATTTTTTAGCGGAGCCCTCAGATAAATATTACTTATAATATATGAAATTTTTAAAGAGAGAGAGAGGGAGAGGGATGTTTTCCGAGGGGGGGGGGAGATAGTTAGAACCCTAGTTTGACTTTTTTAAACTTTTGCTGACACTAATCTTGTGACATATCATTGTAAAGCTCTGTGAGTAATATTTTATTCTATACCTCCCCCCCCCCCGATTTTCTCCCCCTACGTGATACCCAAGGTTGGCATTTTTCTAAATTCAGGTGATACCCTTCATGTGATGTCAGGTTCTGAGTAAACACCTGCTACAGATTGGAATTTCTGTTATTTCTCTACCTTAATATTTTATGTATTGTACCGGCTGTGTACTGAAGTTTTCAAGGTGACATTCTTTCTTTGTTGAAGGGAGAATTGACAAGTGATCGTGTACAGGTGGTGAGTAAGAAAGAGAAGGCCGAGAGGCGTGTTCATCCGTCAGCGAGGTATGTGAATGATGAGCAAACAAGGAACATGCCACGGATCAAGAAAGCAATGTGGAATGCGTCCAATGAAGAAGCTCCACAGGGGGGTGTACATTGGGGAAGGCAGTGATTTGAGAAGGTCAAGTCTTGTCTGAGTTTCGAGCAGTTCGTATCTGGGGTTCGTACCTACAGGTGTGGAGGACAGAGGTCCTTGCGTAGAAGTTCGTATCTGAGCTCGTACCTAGAGAGTAGTGTAGGACAGAGTCCTTGTACGTAGTACTCTGGGCCGGATAGCATAGGCCGAGTATCCATGTGTTGGGAGATTCGAAGTTGATCTCCAGTAAAGTGAATCTAACGTGCATTGAGTGTACGGGAGAAGGTGTAATTTGAACAGTACACAGTCAACCTTTACTGTATTTAATTTAATGTTGAACCGGATCACCTATATCCGAGTTGTAACTGTATATAATTGTAAATAGCGTATTTGTTGTGTACATATATTCTAAATAAACTGTTGATTCAGTTAATTGACAGCGTCTGTGTTCATTTACACAATCCTCAAAATGGGTGACCGATATCACCTAATAATATCGGTCATGGCAGCTATAACTACCACGGACTTTCTTCAAAGTTGTGGGGGCTGAGAGGAATGTCCGACATGTGATAAATCGTTGTTTAGCTCCGAGACCACTTATTCATATTATGCACTTCTCTTGCCCCTCCCGGGAGGGGGTCCGTTTAACGTATTTAAGCAAAATGTCTTCTAACAATAGTAAAACTATGGAACTGAACTTAAACAACGTATAAAACATCAATAAAAAATATCGATACCATTCATCATTCTTTTAGTTCCTTTTTTGCCACAAGGAGAACTTTTAATTCTTATTTTGTTTGGCTATTTGGTATTAATTATAAAAAAAAAAAATCAAATTTTTTGTGCTTAAACACTTTTATTATCTTTTTACACTTACTCGTGCTTTTTCTACTTTTTCAATTATTGAATGCCGTTACATGACTTTTTCACAAATGTGGCTTCCTTATAGATCATTTTATTTTGTTGTTTTTCAAATCCATCTGTTTTTAGTTCCTATGTAACTACAAAAATTAACATGTATTTTATCATGTATTTTTAAAAATTCCCACCTAAGATGGTTTAATGGGGTGGTCGTACTTTTAGGACATTTCGATACATCTCTGTAGCTATTATAGGTAGAAGCGCGAAATTCAAGGTATCAAATTTACTAAAAATAGTTAACCATAGTAATTTTAGAGTTCATTCGTCTATTACATCGTCACTTTTTATTTCAAACCGGATAATGTGAGACTATATGAATATACGAATAAGACAACGATTATGGCTATTTGATTATATATTTAAGTTTTTAAGCGTTACTAGATGCATTTTGTTTGGTACAAGATTCTTTAAAAAATTCCGACCAGCGTAGCGGGCAAAGGCTGCCAGACTATTTTATAACATACTGTACAGTAAATATTTTTTTTTAATTTATTTTCTTTGCAGATATTTCATTCCTTTAAATCTGAACACATTCACTATACACTTCTTAACAGTGTTGTCTGCTAGTATAGCAAAAAAAAAAAAAAAAAAAAAAAAAAGTCTTTTGTTTAATTGTGAGTTTTATAAGATCTACTGTTATATCTTTCCATCATTTTAGAGGCCATTCCTTTTCTTGGAATTTCTTGTTTATTTATTAATATTTTTTTCCAAAAATTGAAATTTATTTTTTTTACTACTTTTAAAAATCCGTAATTTTTTTAAAATGTAACAACAACATAACATAATATCTACTTAAATAACTACTAACAAACAATAACTGATAAGCAACTTTTCCTAAAATTTCTTTTTCTTTTTCTTTTCTTTTTTTTCCTTTTTCTTCTTTCTTTTTTTTTTTTTAGGGTAAGGTATGCAAATTATATTATTGACGCAACTTTTAGGCCTAACAATAGCCAAGTATCTTTTAAAAATGCTTTAAAATATTAAATTTGTATACAAATAATATTTTGAAAAGTAAATAATACATTGTGAAATATACATAAATCGTCCATATAGAGCATTCTATATTTTATTTTTAGATAAAAAATAAGCTCATTATTCGGCGGCCGAATAAGCCGAAGATTCATCCACAACTAAGCCAAATAATTGATATTTGGTTATTCGGCCAAACCATTATTCGTTGCATCACTAGTAGAAGATAAATGATATATACTCTTTGAAACTAAAAATTTATTATAATAAGAACGAAAATCATGCAAAAGGACATAGATTGTGAAGCATTAACGGAATATTAAGTAGTTTTTTTTTTTTTTCTCCATACAATTAAATTGATCATAGTTCGTTCTGCATTAGAAAACGTGTTAAAACGCATCTCCGTAACCTTTTTCAAGCCTATTAGGCTTTAATTACAATAACACAATTTCAGACAGCTATTAAATCCAAAAGACATTTTTTTAAAATTCGTTTTTTTTTTTCACATGCACATGAAATTACAAATGAATTCCTATTTCGGAGCTAATGTAGCTGAATGGCTTTTTGTTTGTTTGTTTATTTTTCCCTTCAAGAAAAGAAAAAAAAGACAAGTTCTTTTCGAGTCTTTTAAAAATGAGTTCTTTTGTGAAATGTTTTCTTTTCGCAAAATGGGAAAAACATGCTGTCACGAGACAAAAATCGCTATAAATTTGTTAATCAAATTTCCAGTTCAATGCCAAATAGCTTCTAAAACCAGACCTATATTATTTATTTATTTATTTATTTATTGTATTTTATTATTAAAATGTGTCTGAAAAATTTACTTTTTTTGAACAAGAAATTTTGCGAACCATCTTATATACATACAGACCGATTTTCTCCATTGATCATAATGTTATGGACTATTTTTCTGCGTTTCTCTAAACGAACTATAAATGCTATTTACCTTAAAGTGACACAATATGTTTTAGTTTAATAGATCTTCGTCATGTATGTCAAATTCAGTATGTTTGAAATCGTGTAATTGAAATCATCGAGTGCAATTTTATGCCCTACACTATAATGTAATTCTTTTTTTAGGTGCGTTCGTAATTATGTATATACGTAGCACCTATTGTTGTCGTTCAGTCCGTCCGTCTGTCCGTCCGTCTGTCTGTCTGTCTGTCCGTCCGTCCGCATATAACAACGCAAAAACTACACAACCGAATCGTTTGAAATTTAAAATATATTATTATTACATAATTTTGTCGAGTCATTTCAAATTTTAAGAAAATCGGATGCATAGATCAATTACAGAGACAATCAAAAGGATTCCGTTACATTACGGTTAATGGGGAAAAAAGTTTCAAATGCATTTTAATCGTTTGAAATTTTAAATACATAATTATTATATAATTTTATCAAGTTATTTCAAATTTTATCAAAATCGGATGCATAGTTCAAATACAAGGACAATCAAAAGTATTCCGTTACATTACGATTAATGGGGAAAAATGTTTCAAATGCATTTTAATGGTGTTACACTCATTCGAACGTAATAAAATTGATATGCATCTATAAAGTAGATATTATAATATACATTTTGCATAATCTGTGGTACAAACAATATTTGTTATTGATTTACAAGGCCACACAAAAGTATTCCATTGCATAATGGTACAGGGAGAACATTGTTTGGTGCGCATTTTAATTGTAATTATTTACAGTTTTATGAGATTGATATATGAGAGTGATATTTTTAAAACTTCGTTATCGTACGAACGCACCTCATTTGCTACGCTTCACGTGCAATTTCCAACTTGTTTAATTGTGTGTATACCTCTGTAAATGAGATATGCGTGCTTGGTAGTTCATACTCTATACGAAATATTCTATTGCTGGAATTTTCAAATTGTGGCACGCATACCAGTGCAGGTTCACGAGCCTCCTGCTACTGGTACTCGACATTTCGATATTGATGCGTAAAATGAAATATTGTACCTATTATGAAATCAAAAACTATTTGAATTTATCGTCCGAGTAATTTTCGAAATTTTTGCTTTTTAATCATTTCTTTCTTTTTTCTTTTTCTTCGTATTAGATATGTTTGTTACAAAAACTCTGTACACTCTTAAAACGAAAGAGCTGATTTGGCTTCTCATGAAAGAGCTGTAATTTTTTCAATCATAAAAGAGTTGTTTTTCAAACGATTAAATCTTCTTGATCTAAATTGGTTATTTAAATAGCTCAACTTCATTTAAATTGGTTAAAACTCGAGTTATTTCAACTCTTTTTTGAGAAGCTGCCTTTCAACATTGAGATGAGTGGATTTCAGCTCAACTTGAGCTATTTTGTGGCTGACTTTTTAAGAGAGTAGAATCCATTCAATATACTTAACATACAATGTTGTTTACAGAATTAAAAACATAATATAATTAATAGATTTACATGACAATAAAATTTGTAAATAAAAGTACAATTTTAAATTTAATGAAACATTGTAAAATTCTGATAAAATTACCTACATGTTTATGATTGAAATATATGAAGGTATAATCTCGCAGCATAGAAATAAGAGAAAAATTATGCAAATTTTTCAAAATGATAATTTGTAAACTTTCTTTTTTTCCTTTGCCAGAGTAAGAAAAGAATATAACCATGATTTATTGTGCGTATGTATAAGAAAACGTATAAAACAAACTACACTAAGCATCTTGTAGCAAACATTAGTGAACTTATCTAAAATAAATTTCAATTTAGTTTGGATAGTATAATATATTTCTTGCTTTCTAACAGAAAAAATACCTTTTCCATAATATTCTGCAGTACAAACAATTGTAGCATGACACCTTCCTCCACTATCACTCCAAATATTTTGTACATTATTTGCAACATTTAAAGTTTTTTAAATTAACTTTTGAAATAAAATTAATTTTAATTTTACTTATGTTTAATTATTATTTAAATTTTAACTAACTTAGTTGTTAACTATTCCCTATTTTAGTTATTACTTCTTCCTTTCAAATAGAAATGTTTGCTAATTTTAATGTTAATGAATCGCTGAATTCTGGGATTAAATATGGTAAAGTTTATGATTTAGCAATTGTATTAACAAAAAAAAAAGAAGAAGAAGGGAGGGGGGAAATATTTTATGTTTTTTTTTTTTATGAAAAAATCGCTGAAAATGAGATTAAATTAAGAATTTTACAAAGCTATCTGATTGATGAAGGATGCTTTATTAGAAAAATAGAAAAAATCTCAATCATTGCTTTTTGAAAAAATAAAAATACATGTCAAATATTTACTTACAAATAAAAGTACATCATAAATGAGTAGACCTTTAATAGCAAGGTATTCATGATGCAAAATAAATCGAAAAATCACTAACATGATTTTCACATTCGTTCATAATCGCAAACCAAAAACCTTAAACAAACAAACCTCAAGCTGATGCTCATTGACTAAAAACAGAAAATATTAAATAAATTTTTTATTTTCAAAGACAGATTAAGCTGGAGCCATCACAAGCCCAAAGACTGGTACAAAAGAGTCGTTTTATCTTCATCTTCTAGTTCCTTCTTGTATATTTTTTAAGGAAGCGTTATTGCATTGTGCTCCTTCTCCAGTTAATTCAGACCAATACTTAAATAGTTACCAAAAGCAGAGTGGTACCGGAGCTGAGCTCCGAATCCCTGGTGCCATTAAAATACATGACAAACATTTTTTTTTTTTTAAACCATATAACAGAATTCTTTTGAGCACCCCTGAAATGCTGCATACTTCTTTACAATAGCAAATGTTTTCCAGTAAACCCAATAATATAAATAATATATATTCATTTAATATCAATCGAAATGCATGCGTGTTAAAGCGCGGACAGACAGACAAACTGAATTCTTAAACATTTTTCAACTATACTGGAAAGTATAAAAAAAGGGAAAAAATAGATGTAGAAAAGGGGATTTCTGAATTTGAATAAATGAACATATTTACATATTACAAATGTCTGGAAAATGGACTTAAAACAGCAGCTTTGAAGGCATTCTCAAAAAATCTTTGCTAGTATAGAAAAAAAGGTAAACGGAAAAAAGTGACCGGAAAAAAGTTATCGGAAAAAAAGTGACCTAAACTACAAAAGCGGAAAAAAGTGACCGGAAAAAAGTTATCTCAAAAAAAGTGACAAGGAACTGATTTTAGGGATTTATTATTGATTTTGGGGATTCATTGGTCATCCCCCTCTTTAAATTAAATAAATGGCTTTTTACGCAGAATTATCCGATTCGCTTCAAATTTTTTATGAAGGTTTATTCTGACAAAACGTATCTTTGATTAATTATGGGGTTAATTTGCTAATTAAAAAGAGGGAGTGGGCGATTATCCCCTCCTTAAACAAAATATTTTTTTGTTTCTTTGCACAATTGTTCCGATGTATTTCAACTTTTGGATCTAGGTTCTTTCTGATAAAGTGAATCCTTGAATAGTTTTAAGGGTTTAATGTCTAAATATAGAAAGGGGGGAACGGGGGATAACCCACAACTAATAAGGGGTTCGCCTTATCATAATGAACCTACATCCAAATTTTGAAGCAAATCGGATAATTCTGCGTAAAAAGCCATTTATTTTATTTAAGGGGGAAGGGTATCTTCCATCCCCCCCCTTCTATATAGTTAGCCCTTAAACCCTTTAAGCTATTCAGGGATTCTCTTTATTTGAAAGATTATATATCCAAAATTTCAAATACATCGGATAAGTGTGCATAAAAAACGATTTATCTTATTTAATGGGCGGGAGATAATTGGCCGCCCCCCCCCCTTTTTAATTAGCAAAATAATCCCATAACTAATCAGAGGTACTCTTTTTCAAAATGAACCTACATCCAAAATTTGAAGCAAATCGGATAATTCTGCGTAAAAAGCCATTTAATTTATTTAAGTGGTTATCCCCCTTTCCTCCCTTTATACTTAGCCACTAAACTCTTAAAACTATTCCAGGATTTACTTTATGCGAAATAACTTATATCTAAAGTATGAAATACATCGGATAACTGTGCATAAAAAACAATTTATCTAATTTAAGGGGGGGTAATAATCACCCGCCCCTTTCTTTTTAACTAGCAAAAGAACCCCATGCTTAATCAGGGATACACCTTATCATAATGAACCTATAATCCAAAATTTGAAGCAAATCCGATAATTCTGCGTAAAAAGCAATTTATTTAATTTAAGGGGGGGGGGTATATTCTATTCCCCTTCTATACTTAGCCTTTAAACCCTTAAAAGTATTCAGGGATTCACCTAATCAGAATGTACCTATATTTAAAATTCGAAATACATCGGGTAATTCTGCATGAAAAACGATTTATCTAATTTGAGACGAAATAATTGCCCGTCCCCCCTCCTTTATTAATAAGCAAAAGCACCCCATAATTAATCAGAGATACGTATTATTATAATTAACTTATGTCCAAAATTTCAAACTCCGAAGTCTCTTCAAGCATTATATACTATATATAAGCCTTTTCAGAAAGAATCTATATCCAAAATTTCACACACGTTGGATAATTCATAAAAACCCATTTATCTGATTTAGGGCGAATGGGGGAGGGGGGGGGAAGTAATTGTCCCTTCCCAAAACTAATCAGGCAAGCATCTTTTCAGTATGAACGTATATCCTAAAATTGAACCAAAACAGTTAATTCAGCATAAAAAACCCCTTTACCTAAATTATGAGCCACCCCCGATCCCCCTTTCATTACTTACTAATGAATAGTCAAAATCAATAATAAATCCCTAAAATCAATTCCTTGTCACTTTTTTCCGATAACTTTTTTCCTTGTCACTTTTTTCCGGTAACTTTTTTTCCGTGTCACGTTTTTCCGCTTTTGTAGTTTAGGTCACTTTTTCCGATAACTTTTTTCCGGTCACTTTTTTTCCTAGATTCAGAAAATAGTATTTGTAATATTCCTTGATATTTGAGTAAAATTGAAGATGTAACAAATTACATACAGCTTATTTTATAACGGTAAAAATGATCCATGATTCTGTATTTTTATAGAAAATATAATCAATAAAATCTTATTACGTTTTTTACCGCTATCTCATAGATTTATGCATTGAATACAATACTACCGGAAAGAAAAAAAAAAAAAAAAAAAAAAGATTATCTTTCTACTGACTCTTTTAAAGTTCTTATCTACATTGAGTGTATCTGTTGTATAAAGAATGTTTCGCTGCGAGGGGAAATATACCAAGTTACTTTCAGTTGTGCCGGAAGTATCAATTAGGGAGAGTCTTAATGGACTTGCACAATAGGTGGTGACTGTGAAAGACATTTCCTCTCTATGTTCGTAAATATCAAATCTGTGTTCAAACATGGCGAATTTCATGATTTGGTTTATCGGATTTTATTGGACTGCTCTTATCTCTTATCTGTTTTACATCCCCACTTTCCCCCACCTTATATGTAGATTCGGTACTAAGCCAATTTTAGAGTGTCAAAAGAGAATACGTTTTATTATATGAATATGTTGCACAGAACACAACTAAAAAGCATTTTATAAAGTTTTTTTTTTCTTTATGAATGAGCCAAAAATACTCGTCAATGATAAATGTCTAATTTTGAGAACGTTGAGATAGCAAATCTTTAAAAAACACTTTTGATGACAGTTTTTATTGTAATCAAATGTAACAAGTTATTTTAGCTTTCGCAAAAATGTATTATTTATTTATTTATTTTTTTTTTAAACTCTGATTTGTGATGAGTGATAAATTTAGTGAAATATCAAATTCATTATGCGTGTGTATTGAGGAGAGTCGCTCCCTCCGTATCCCTCTCCCCCCCCCCTCCCCAAATGACGGCCCTGTGTTCCAGGTTAGATTTTCTTTTCTTTTCTTTTTAGGTGCGTTCGTAATTATGTAAATACGTAGCACCTATTGTTGTCGCTCAGTCCGCCTATCTGTCCGTCCGTCTGTCTGCCCGCATATAACAACGCAAAATCTATCCAACCGAATCGTTTGAAATTTAAAATATATAATTATTACATAATTTTGTCGAGTCATTTCAAATTTTATGAAAATCGGATGGATAGATCAGTTACAGGGGCAATCAAAAGTATTCCGTTACATTACGATCAACGGGGAAAAAACTTTCAAATGCATTTTAATCGTTTGAAATTTAAAACGTATAATTATTACATAATTTTGTCGAGTCATTTCAAATGTTATGAAAATCGGATGCATAGATCAATTACAGGGACAATCAAAAATATTCCGTTACATTACGATCAATGGGAAAAAATATTTCAAATGCATTTTAATGGTGTTACACTCATTTGAACATAATATAATTGACATGAATCTATGAAGTATGTTCTAAAATATACATTCTGTACAATCTGGGATGCAAAGAATATTTATTATTAAATTACAGGGCAACACAAATGTATTCCACTAAATAATGTTATACGGGGAAACATTGTTTGGGGCATGTTTTAATTATATTAAACTACTTCACATTTTATGAATAAGATATACGTTAATGAAGTATAATAGTAATTACTCCCTGCATATTTACAGGAACAAAAAGATTTCGACCACTATACTGTATCCAAAGTACGCTCTACTATACCAGCAAGATCTGAATATTTTAAAACTTATAGTACGAAAGTATTTTATTTGCTACGCTTCACGTGCAATTTCCAACTTTCAGAATTATTATTTTTTTTAATACATTGAACAAAATTACTCGATTCGGAGTGAAATGTCAAATTCCACTCTCTAACGTTAATCCTATGGGCTGTGAATGAATTCATATTTTTAAATTTTCTCTTGAGAAAATTTATATTTTCAACCTCGTTTTGTTGCATACCATTATTATAGGATATCCCATAATAATAGTATTAAAAGAGGCGGTATAAATATAAATATAGAGATAGAGAAATAGCATAAATAGTATAGAAAGAGGCATGTGCCTCTTTCAATAAGTTTCGCTAAGATTTTAACAAACTATTTTACCAACTGAAAAATAACAGGACATCTTTAAAAAAAGGTATATAAAAATGCTAAAAATTTTAATTTTCTGATGAGAAATTTTGAAAGTATGTAAGTACTAGCATTAAAAAATGCTCTGACGAGCACCAAAAAAGGTTAATATGTTTTTAAGTATGAAAAAGGGTTTGACAAGTGCTTCTGTTAATTATTGAGCATGAGGAAGGACAAGGGATCCCTTCTTGGCTACAACTCACTTCAATGCCAACTTTTAAAAAATCATATTTGCGCTTTTTCCGTATGAAAGAAATTTGCGGTTCTTTAGTAGAACTTTCCACCGTGCTTTAGATGTTAACCAGGGGTGTAGTCGTAAAAATAAGATAGGATATATGCTCTAAGCAGAGGGATACCCTAGAATGTGTTTACTATAAGCTTTCTTGATAAATAATGTATATGGTGTTCTATTAAAAGTCCAGAAGGCATACGGCGTATAACATGCACTTACATCCCTGATGTTAACTGCACTGTTCACTCTGCACTATACTACAAATAAATTTTCTGTGCAATTATACACTTAGGGCATGTTTGGTGCCAGTGCATGAATGTGATGCAGGAACTAGGTTTTTGGCACTGTGTCGTCTTCCCTTACATTTATGTCTAATTAAGCTGCACCTTTACTGGTTATATCTTTACACTATACATTTTTATAGTAACTGCGACTGATTTGTTTTCACGGAAAAAGCGCAAATATGATTTTTTAAAAGTTGGCATTGAAGTGAGTTGTAGCCAAGAAGGGATCCCTTGTCCTTCCTCATGCTCAATAATTAACAGAAGCACTTGTCAAACCCTTTTTCATACTTAAAAACATATTAACATTTTTTGGTGCTCGTCAGAGCATTTTTTAATACTAGTCATTTAATTTTTTGATAAAAACTGAAGATTTTCTAATATCTTAAAAAGAAAAATAACTGCTGCTGTCAAAATTTATAAAATGATAACAACAGCATAAAATTTTGATGTATCAGAATAATTATAAAAGTCATTGCATTGCTATATAAAATGCATGATAAGAAAAATAAACCATGTATTTGAACGAAAAAAGTACAGAACTTTATTAAAAGAATTAAAAGCCATACCAATTAAATATATTCAAGGTAATTTCTCAAATAAAACATTCACAACTAGAAAAATTCTAGAAATTGAATTACAATTAACATAAGAATATTCCCGAAGGAATAATAATTTAACACAAAAGCATTTCTAAATAAAACGAACTTACATCCGACGGGATTTGAACTCTATACCCGCTGCTGAGCAGCCAAATGTCTTACCACGAGAGTCCTAGTTTAACACCAGAGATGTTGCAAATTTTGCTATAATACCTATATAAATACCAGCATAAGTCTTGTGACTGTCATCAACAGCTCCGATCTGATTGTTTTATTTTTTATATGCCCGACGGCTATTTTCCTACTTTTATTTTAGCTACTCGAAACAATCGCCAAATAGGTTTCCTTCGCCTTAATTTCATTTTAAATATAAAGCTGTCACTAGCTTTATATTTAAAATGCTTTTTAATTAAAGTACATGACTTTCATTAAAAAACACATAAATTAAAAATACATATATCAGATACATTTAACTTGCACGTTTTTCTTTCATTTTATAAAAAACACTATAAGTAAATATATAACTATTTAATTTATCCCATCGACCAAAGAACGATAGACAAACTGTAAGATTATATGCCAATAATGGATGAACATAAATGTTACACTTCCTTGACATTAAACCCGCTACACTTGTTTGTTAAGTAATCAAATGATTTTAATTCGATGATTTATTTATATTCTTATGAATGTTTGACTAATTTATTTGTTCTTTTGTTATTTAATATAAATTTTATGCCAATAAGCGAATAGCTCTTGATATTAATTGAGAAAAATATAATATATAATTTATTAAAGTTACTTTATGGTTGTATCAGCCGACATTATTTGGTTAAATAATAAAAAGAATATTGCCCAGTTAAACTGATGGCATTGAGCTCACAGGCTACGCATACTAATTGTACATAACTCCTTGTATTTTCGTTAATTCCGTTCGAAAAAAAAAAAAAATAAGAAGGGGAAGCAGCTCTCCCCTTTCTCCTTTTTTATACTTAATCATTGAACTTCCTAAACTATCAAGTACATGCTTTATCATATTAAAAAATCTATATCCAAAATTCAGAGCAAATCGGATAATTCTTAATAAAAACCCATTTAGCATTTATATAATTTAAGAGGAGTTATTCCCCTTTTTTATTTATACTTAACCATTAAACTTCCAAAACTATTCAGAGATTTGAACGAAATCTGACAATTCTGATTGAAAAATCCATTTATGCAAGTTAAGGGGAGGGGCATTAGAACACCCGTTCCCCCTGTTTATACTTATTCAATGAACACCTAATAACAGCCACGGACTCGCCTCATCAGAATGATCCTATATCTAAATTTTGAACGAAAACTGTTAATTCTGCATGAAAAACCCGTTTATATCAATTAAGGGGAGGGGCATGAGCCCCCCGTTCCCCCTGTTTATACTTATTCAATGAACACCTAATAACAGCCACAGTATCGCCTCATCCGAATGATCCTATATCTAAATTTTGAACGAAAACTGTTAATTCTGCATGAAAATCCCGTTTATATCAATTAAGGGGGGGGCATGAGCCCCCCGTTCCCCCTGTTTATACTTATTCAATGAACACCTAATAACAGCCATGGACTCGCCTCATCCGAATTATCTTTATCTAAATTTTGAACGAAAACTGTTAATTCTGCATGAAAATCCCGTTTATATCAATTAAGGGGGGGGCATGAGCCCCCCGTTCCCCCTGTTTATACTTATTCAATGAACACATAATAACAGTCACGGACTCGCCTCATCCGAATGATCCTATATCTAAATTTTGAACGGAAACTGTTAATTCTGCATGAAAATCCCGTTTATATCAATTAAGGGGGGGGGGGCATGAGCCCCCCGTTCCCCCTGTTTATACTTATTCAATGAACACATAATAACAGTCACGGAATCGCCTCATCAGAATGATCCTATATCTAAATTTTGGACAAAAACTGTTAATTCTGCATGAAAAACCCATTTACATCCATTAAAGGGGGGCATGAGCCCCCGTTCCCCCTCTTATACATATCGAATGAACTTCAAAAACTAATCAGGGAAGCGCCTTGTCAGGATATACCTACATACAAAATTTTAAGAGGATCGGATATTTTTATCATGAGTTATCGCGTTACGCACATACATACAGAACGGACGGGCACATAAGCTCTCAGGCTATGATAGCCTGTGAGCTAACAAAATTTTAAGAGGATCGGATATTTTTATTATGAGTTATCGCGTTACGCACATACATACAGAACGGACGGGCACATAAGCTCTCAGGCTATGATAGCCTGTGAGCTAAAAAGCATTTAACTCCTTACAAATTTCCGCTAACATTGATATTTTTGGTACCTTCGTATTAATGCCACCGCAGTAGAAGTTGTGCTAATGCGCCAATAAAGAGTGATCTTGTTGTTCGTGCCTTTTTAGTGTTTTGTGCTCATTTTGACGTAATTTTTAGTATTTTAGTACTTTTTTAGCCTATTTTTGATACCATTTTTTTTTTTGTGCGCGTGCGAACAAGATTGCTCTTTATTGGCACATTAGCGCAACTTCTGCTGCGGTGGCGTTAATACGCAAGTACCATATTTTTATGCTCTTTAATAAATTCTAATATTACATTTAAAATACTTCAGTGTTATTCACATATGCGATATCTTACAAATATCTCTTTATGGTTTGATTTGATAAATTCTGCATTAAAATATGAAAACTTTTATTAGTATTCTTTTGTTCGAAATCACCTGAATAAATCGAATTTTATATTTGGTACGTCTCGACGTCATAACTAAACGTCATCATTAAAGTAATCTTTTTCGTTAATGACTTTTATTTTTTTAACCTAAATTCATTAATTTTCTAAACTTAAAATTTTTTAATGGCAACATTTTTCCTTTTGAGTAATTTGGCGAATAGTTTGGCGATTTCTATAAATGGGTGAAATTGGTCGACCTGATAATCAAGTAGCACCTTACGTAATATAAATAAAATAGGTATGCATTTTTGGCACAGATGTCATATACGCACCATGTTTACGAATTTTTTTTTTTTTCTGACGCCAATGTCATATGCGCATCGGAGTATTTAACTGAATCCAGAGTGTCATTATTTTGCTTGATATGTCAACCCGGATGTTGTTATTTACTTTTTAATAAATAATTTTTTCTTTTTTTTAAATATATAAATTGTGTTGTTCTATTAAACAAACCTTTTTTTATATATTGTTATTACCTTTCAAAAAATATATACCGGGTGTCCCAAAAATGACTGATGGATTTTAAAATTCAATAACTTGCAAACGGTGGCAGCTATTTAAAAATTTTTTGCAGGAGGGTTATGTACAATGTCAGGAGTATTTTTTACCGTAACTTTTGATTTTAGTTCGAATTTCAACCAATAGATGGCGCTGACAGCAATTGAAGCCCAGGTCGACGCCGAAACTGACCTCACTCAACACTGATCACCTGGCCTTCAATCGCTATCAGCGCCATCTATTTTTTGAAATTCGAACTAAAATAAAAAGTTACGGTAAAAAACTCCTGACATTATACATAACCCTCCTGCAATTTTTTTTAAATAGCTGTCACCGTTTGCAAGTCATTGAATTTTAAAATCCATCAGTCATTTTTGGGACACCGGGTATGTAACTGGTATCCCAAAACGAGATTTTCGCCAAATTGGCTTTAGAAAAAGACTAACGCCAATGTGATTCGTATATGACATTTGTGCCGCATTTTAATATAGAAACAGAAAAAATTCGTGCGAAAACAAAAATTAAAGTTCATCAGCTTTGTTTTCAGAGTTATTTATATATTTTGGCATCATACCCTCCCTTTTTGAAGCCAAAAGAGCTCTAAGCTTTGGCAAACATATTTATATTAATCAGACATTCATAAAATAAGTAATAGTTTAATTGACCTAGAATAATTTAACGTACCCTCAAAAAAAAAAAAGCTGACACATTCTCACGTCCGAATCATCATGGAGCGCCCGACTCACCGCTCTTGTGTTGCGCCAAACCGGATTTCTTACCGGTACGCCATTACCTTACATCTCAAAGGCTCAAATAAATGTAAAACCATATTTTTACGCTTATCTTTTAATTGTCCTGTAGATTTTTCCATTCATGTATAATTATTCATAAAATAATAACTGCGAAAAGTATTGGTATGAACGTTTGTACTTAATAATTTTACATATCTTTTTGTCTTGTACAATTAAAAAAAATAATAATATTAATGTCAATCTTGTGTTAAATCAGTCTTTGAAATAAAATATTACGTGATGGAAAAACACGGTTACGTCGCTTTTGCGGTTAAAAACATTTGCTATTCGGTCTTTCGGCGCCATTTTTGATTTATTCGCCAAACACACCACCAGAATAACTTTAATAATAATGAACTTTTCCGCAAAATCTTGTCCTGATCGCCTAAATTTGTTCATTTCATCTTATGGACCTTCAGATAAGCAAGTAAATAAAATTACGAATAAAAGTATCATATTACAGTGACTAGCATAAATTTAAGAGAGACTAAACTTTTTGCCAAAGGCGGCTTTTAACTTAAATAAATGAGAAATTAATAAATAAAAAAAATATTTCACATCGCTCGTCAAAATAGATAGTGAATATGATACATGAAAATAACAACAAATAAGTATTTTTTCACGTGATTTATCTAATCTATTTATTTATTTTTATGTTCATTTAAACTTACGTGCAACAATTACAAGAAGAAGTAAATATAAGAAATATATAAGAAAAAGACTAAGTTCAGCTGGAAATTTCAGACAAAAATTCGATTTTCTCAGCGACCGACAAACATACAAAGATGAAAAAAAAAACTGTTCTGAGTTTTACCATGAGGATTAAAATAAACCAAAAACGAAGTTAATCCATCCACGGAAACGTTAGCAAGACTTTGTTGAATTTTTTGCTTTCATTTTTTCATTAAAAATTAAATAAAAAACTATTCTAAGCTGCAGTAATTTTTTGAATGCTATCATTTTATTCGTCTCGTCGAGTTCTATCTTTTAAAAAAAATTTCACTGCCGTATCTCAACTGGTTCGCCAGAAATTTTAGAAAGTTGTTTGCACTTTCTATTTCTTAAACATATTATACCAAACGCTACCGCGTTTGCTATGATTTCAAGCCTATTAAGAAATTGAGATAATGAATTTGAATTTAATGACCTTCATTTCGGTTTATTATTTTATGTTTAGTGCTGCCATCTATTGTCAATAATAAAGATCACACATTTTGAATTACATTATTTTTTCATATTTTTAACCAGATTTCACATAATGCAACTGCAAATAACCATTAAATTAATGTTGCGATTCCGTATTTCATACCATTCTAACACATAATCTGAAAATTATTGTTTATTGTTAAAAATATTCGCAAAATAATTATTCACTGACATTATATTTATACTTTACCATTTATCTAGAAAATTGATTAATTTATAAATACAGGGTGATTTAAAAAAAGTGGACAAAATGATATGAAAAATCAAGCATACAACAAGGATAAAAAATCACACAGGAACATAGGGTCGCAAACTACTTATTGAGTCAAATACAGAATGTTTGTGTTTCATTCTTGCTACACCGGTTTGAAAGTAATAATTTCGAGGAAAATAAAAACATTGTAATGAAAACGCAACGATAATGTACCTTATTTTGTGTGAAATACGATAACGTTACGAAAAGATCTGAAAAAACATATTGCTCAAGCAATCGATGATACCGTATCGTATAAACTGATTATCACAGTCCAAAATGTGAGGTGCCAAGTGCATATTTCTGGTGCGCTTAATACAAACTTCTACCACTTGTGTTTGGTGTTATCAAATTTAAAATAAAGGTGAGAATTTCTTTTAAATGTTTTATTATAATGTACTTCAGTTTTCTGAAATTTATTACCGTCAACCCAAATAGAGTTAGGATGAAACACCCTGTATTTGTGACTCAATAAGTGGTTTGCGGCCCATCGCAAACCTCCCACATAGGAACATATCGTAAACCACTCACATAGGCAGGCACGTAGCCAGAGAGGGGGCTAAGGGGGCTGAAGCCCCTCCCGAAATTTCAAAAAGACTTTAAAAAATTATCTCTATGATAATAAAATAGGTTTTGTTTGTTTTTATCTTCCATTACATTAAAATCAATTGCATTTTTAGCTGTAAAAATATCCATTTATTCAATTACAGTCACAGTAATGTTAGTTCAGTTACAGTTTATATTGGTTATTTGGATATATATTTTTAATAGATATTTACCACTAAAAATATAAACTCTTTTTAAAACTCATTTTTAGCTATTTTTATGCGTAGTAATGTAAAGTGTAATTCCATATCATTAATTTGAGTAAGAAAAATTAATCATTATGCATATGGCGTATTAACTTTAGGAGACAAACATTTACTTGCATGTTATGATCTTCCTTAATTTTTTCTATTTTCACGCATATAAAAGATACTTAGAGCGGTCAATATTAAAATATTTTGCAGAGGAAGAAGACAAAAACTTTAATCGCCGCCTATAATGTAAAATCATGTGAAAAAAAATTTTTAAAGAAAGCATCCTTGATAATGATGTTATAACTGTAAAACACTTTTATTTTAAAAAAAAACTATTAGAATGCATTTATGAAAAGTAATGGTGCGAACAAAAATAGTATGGTTTCTTCACTAAACATCTTTTCTGCGAATTGTTTGCATGTAAAAAGAAAAAGTAAAAAAAAAAAAATGTGCATAAAGTAGCTGGTTTATCTGGGAAACTTTAGAGATGGATACTCCTATGTCGGGATTTTTGGCATTTTTTGATAGCACTACCGAGAGAGTTTTTTAGCCCGTCAGCACACGTACTTGCATAATATTTACCCCAATTGCATTGTGTAGCCAATCTACAGATGTAACCGGGTATGCTGACAGACCAGGGGGTGCTATTTTTATAGTCAATATAGGAACATTTTTAGTTGTGTGTAGAGACACAGTAAAAATTTAAACAACAATACTGGTTCAGTTTACAGCCAGAAATTTAGTTTAGTAATTGAAATGAAGTGTATTCTGAGTGCAAAAAAGAGAATTTTTGGGTCTGTTAAATCCTAAAAAGAACTAAAAAGAAATCTACAGTAAAAAGACATTAATTATTTCGGATATATGACTGTAGATGGCAGCACCAAAACTTTTGATCTTGATAAAACGAGACTATTTTGACTTTAATTAATATTATATTTCATTAATTCTCATTCATTTGTACTTTAAAATTCATAATATGTTTTTTCATAGATATAATTTGTATTTATTCATCTCTAATCCATCTTTTTAGATTGTATTCTTTATTCTGAGTTGACTGCGGAACTGTTTTAGAATGTTCTGATTCAAAAGAATGTTAACGTTTTGCTAAGTCTATTAAACCTCTTTAAATCCCTCTAAATCATAATTTTTTTGTGTGTGAAGAACCATACGTAAAAGGTATAATATTGCCAGTAGGCAAAATTCATAAATAACTATTTTCAAGATATGAAGAAATCATAAATTCGAAGACTGGAATTCAAGTTATGAAACACACAATTGCTTATACAAGTCGCCGACAAGAAGAATTGCTCAGGTAATAAATCTCTCTTTGACTATAATAAAATCAAGTCTATGTTTTATGTAGTCTAAAATCTCAACATAAATAAATTTACTGGTCCGTCGTTAGCAGGAGCGTTCAGTGAAATAATATTTTTAAAGTTTAATTATAAAAGTTAATTACTTCAGAATGAAAACGAAAGTAGAAATACAAAATGAACAGAAATTTAATTTCACTATAAAAGAAATTAACAGATATAACATTCAAGTAGCTGAAGCAATAGAAAATAAAAATGTTAAATTAACTGAGAAGCTTAAAACAGAATTAATTAGCTTAGAAGCTAATTTAAAGAAATCTTATTTTGGAATAGCCGAAGAAAGTATTAATACTTTATATGATTCATTTACAAAAGCGAAGGACATTGTTGTTGACGATTTAGTAAAAATGGAGGAATTTTTGGTTGTAAAAATACAAGAAATTACGAGTGAAACCAGTAATAATTCAATTTCAGTTAAGGATAACGCTTTAAAGTTACCTAAATTTGAATTGCCGATATTTTATGGAGATATCAACAATTGGATTACCTTTAAGGAAACATTTCTGACTGCAATTCATAATAATGAAAATTTATCAGATCAGTTAAAATTTTCTTATTTAATAGCGAGTGTAAAAAATTATCCTGCTAAATTAATTTCGGGATTTTCAATTTCCGGTGATAATTATAAAGAAGCGTGGGAAACTTTGGTTAATCGCTATGATAATCGTAAGAATTTGGCATATTCATTACTGTCAAAATTCATTAATGCTAAATCATTAAAATCACCTACGCAAAAATCAATTCTAGAGCTATTGGACACTTGTAATGAAGTTATTCGGAATTTGAAATCTTTAAAATTTGAATTTAATGAATTTGTTGATTTGATTTTAGTTTATTTAATTCAAACCAAATTTGATGATAATTTAAGAAAACAGTGGGAGTTATCATTAAATAATGATTGTTTTCCAACTTATGAAATGGTAATTAGTTTTCTTGAAAAACAAGCACGTAGTCTGCAGAATTGTAATGTTGAATTTATTAAAACTGAATCTAAGTTTAATAATAAATTTGATCCTAAATCTCAACATTTTCCAAAAAGATCGGTATCGAATACTGTCGTAACGGATAATGTGAATAAATCACAAAAAATTATTTGTCCAAAATGTAATGAACCCCACCAACTTCATAGATGCCCATTAATGCAGAATTTATCTGTTGAGCAACGCTGGCATTTAGTAAAATCTAAAAAGTTATGTACGAACTGTTTGCGTTCTAACCATTTTGTTGCTAATTGTTTGATAAATACCACATGTAAACATTGCAATTCGAAACATGTTGTTGTATAACCACTATACTATAAAGGCCACAATTCGAAACATCATACACTCCTTCATCGTGATCAATCTGCCCCTGCACAACAACAAATTATTGGACAACAAGATCATGTAACAACCCCAAATGCTGTAGGTAATTTAAATGAATCAAATTGTTTTACTAATCAATCGTTTTGTAGAAATTCTCAAACATTGTTGGCTACTGCCATTATACGTGTAAAGTCCAAATCAGGCAAATTCATTCCTTGCAGGGCGATGATCGATAGTGGTTCTCAAAAGAGCCTACTTTCTAAAACTTGTTGTGAAAAATTAGGTCTTCCATCAAGGCCTACAAATCATAAAATCTCAGGTATAAATAATTTAGTTGCAGAAACATCTCTTCAGGAAGTTTCTTTGACATTCTCTCCTCATTTTAATGATGAAATCTTTCAGTTAGACGCGTTAGTTGTTAACCAGATAACAACAAACTTACCAAATTTTCTGATTACGACTACGTTTTGGTCACATATTGAAGGCTTGAATCTTGCGGATCCAAACTTCCGTGTGTCCAGTCCCATTGATCTTCTTATAGGTGCAGATTTGTTTGCTAATATCATAATAGGAGAGTCTATTTTAGGACCTAAAGGATCACCGAGTGCTATTAATTCTAAACTGGGTTGGATACTATCGGGAATTATTTATTCGAATGAATCAAACCAAAATTCATCTGTTAGTTGTCATGTTACTACGCAGATTACTTCTCAGCTGCAAAAGTTCTGGGAACTTGAGTCGGTTCCCAGTTCTGATCCAATTTCTCTTGTTGAAGATAATTATTCTAAAACCGTTTCACGCACAGAATCAGGACGATATGTTGTAAACTTGCCGTTTAAATCTAAGCCAATCCTCGGTGATTCAAAATCTCAAGCTCTAAAGCGGTTTTATTTATTGGAGAAGAAACTCCATCAAAACCCTTTGCTTAGAGAGCAATATTTAGCATTCATGCAAGAATATATCGATTTGGGGCACATGGAACTTGTACCAAATTCAGAAATCTCAAATCCGGATCATTTTTATCTTCCGCATCACGGGGTACTAAAGGAAGATAGTTCAACTACACGACTTAGAGTAGTATTTGACGCATCTGCAGTTGGTTCATCAGGCCGCTCTTTAAACGATTATCTAGAGATAGGTCCAAAATTGCAGCCGGAAATATTTTCTTTATTATTAAAGTTTAGAATGAATCCAATTGCTTTTAGTGCTGATATCGAAAAAATGTTTCGGCAGATCCTTGTTAATCAGAATCATATTGATTATCAACGCATTCGTTGGAGATTTAATTTAGAAGACACTATCAAATCATACAGGCTGTTGACCGTTACATACGGTTTTACCTGTGCACCCTTTTTGGCCATTAGGACATTACGCCAATTGGCCATTGATAATGAACAATCTAATCAAAAAGCCTGCCAAATTATTCAAGATGAAATTTACGTTGATGATCTCCTTTCTGGATCCGACTCAAGAGAAAACGCTCAGAATTTAGTAACAGAGCTAATTAAATTTATGAAAAGTGGAGGTTTTAATCTACGAAAGTGGGCCTGTAACGATCCTGATGTAATTACTCACTTATCTGATGAAATGAAGGCTTCCTCAAAAAAGGTCATTCAGGAAGATGATACTGTTAAAGTGCTTGGTTTACTTTGGGATTCTTCCAAAGATATTTTACAAATTAGGTTCGCTGATTTAAAGGATGTACAAACAAAACGAGATTTGTTATCTGTAGTGGCTACAATCTTTGACCCTCTGAGTTTCCTAGCTCCTACAAGAATAAAGTTAAAAATTATGATGCAAGATCTTTGGAAGGATAAGATTTCTTGGGATGAGAAAATCCCACATGCCATACAACAGGTTTGGAAAGAATTTTCATCTGAAATGCATTTATTGAAATCGTTAGAAATTCCCAGATACATAAATTTATTCAATGAAGCAGTTGTTCAAATTCAACTGCATGGATTTTGCGACGGTTCGAATAAAGCCTATGCTGCTGTTACATATTTACGTGTGGTTACACCTGAAAGGGTATTTGTTAATTTGATTGCTGCAAAAACTAAGGTGAATCCTATTAAACCTCAAACATTGCCTAGAATCGAGCTTTGTTCAGCTCTTTTGCTAGCTAAGTTATGTTCTGTAATTATCGACACATTAAAAGTAAAATTTGACAATATTTATTTGTGGTCGGATTCCCAAATTGTTCTCAGTTGGCTAAAAGCACCACCTTTAAAGGGAAATCAGTTCGTACTCAATCGAGTATGTCAAATACAGGCATTAATGCCTTCCCATGAATGGAATCATATTCCAGGTGCTTTAAATCCTGCAGATGTAGCTTCTAGGGGAATTCCTCCTCGAAAGCTTCTTAATCATTCTCTGTGGTGGCATGGGCCTCCATGGCTACTGTCAAATGAGCAAATCCCAATACCTAAACTCACTGCTCCAATAGGTGAGTTAAATCAAGTAATTGACTCTGTCAGTAATGTAACACAAGTAAGTGCACCTCCTGACTTTCTTCTTAAGTTTTCGAAATTCTCTAAGCTGTCAAGAGTCACAGCCTATTGTCTTAGATTTATTCATAATGCTAGACATAGTACATCGAAAAAATTTGGAAATCTAAGTTCAGAAGAAATCTCTAATTCAATTCAATGCATTGTAAAATTAATTCAAAGTTCTGAATTCAACACAGAGCTTAAGTTGTTAAAAGAAAGAAAACCCTTACCAAGCAATAGTAAACTATTACCAGTAAATGTATTTTTAGATTCAAGTGATATCATTCGAGTAGGTGGTCGTTTGTCACAACATCAGTCTTTAACCTTCGATAAAAAATATCCGATGCTACTCCCAAAAAATAACTTTGTCACTAAACTATTAATAAAGCATGTACATGAGAAACATATGCACGCAGGTACACAGCTAGTACTTTCTATTATACGTCAACAATTTTGGTTTGTTAATGGTCGTTCTACTGTGCGACAAGAACTCAACAAATGTGTACTTTGCAAACGCCTAAAAACACAAGCTTGTCAACAAATGATGGGAGATCTTCCCGTTGACAGAATCACCCCAATTCGTCCTTTTTCCAAGGTTGGCATAGATTTTGCCGGCCCCTGCATAACCAAGCCAAATTTGCCTAGAAGTAAGATAAAATTAAAAACATACATCGCTGTATTTGTCTGCATGTGCACTAAGGCAGTGCATCTGGAAGTGGTATCAGACTTGTCTGTGCAAGCCTTGCTAGCAGCCCTAAAGAGATTTATTGCACGTAGAGGCCTGCCGTCTGATATTTATTCAGATAATGGGAAAAATTTCGTAGGTCTAGCAAATCAACTAAAGCAGTTATTCCAATATTTGAGGGACAGAGAAATTCAAGATTTTCTTTCGAGCCAAAAAATCAATTGGCATTTCATTCCTCCATATGCGCCACACTTTGGTGGGCTATGGGAGGCAGCTGTAAAGCTTACAAAAAATCATCTGTTAAAGGCATGTAAATCCAGTATTTTAAATTTTGAAGAATTATCTACTTTACTGTGTCAAATAGAAAGTTGCATAAATTCCAGACCTCTAACGCCGATGTCATCAGATCCATCAGATCCGCGCGCATTAACGCCAGGTCATTTTCTAATCGGAGCACCGCTCCTTGATATTCCAGAAGCTTCTAATTCGCGAGCTCTATCATTAAATGCTCGTTGGCGCCTTATTGAAAGGGCCAAGAATCAATTTTGGTATAGATGGTCAAGAGAATATCTCCAACATCTACAACAGCGTCCTAAATGGACTACTCCAAGTGTTAATCTACGAGAAGGAGACTTGGTAATAATTCATGAACGATCCGTGCCCATGAGATGGAAAATGGGCCGCATTCTACAAACTTTCCCAGGACAGGACAATCGAGTTCGTGTCATCTTAATTAAAATAGCAGACGGTGACATCAAACGTCCTATTACAAAGGTATCCCCTCTACTGCCGGGGGGGAGGATGTTAAATCCTAAAAAGAACTAAAAAGAAATCTACAGTAAAAAGACATTAATTATTTCGGATATATGACTGTAGATGGCAGCACCAAAACTTTTGATCTTGATAAAACGAGACTATTTTGACTTTAATTAATATTATATTTCATTAATTCTCATTCATTTGTACTTTAAAATTCATAATATGTTTTTTCATAGATATAATTTGTATTTATTCATCTCTAATCCATCTTTTTAGATTGTATTCTTTATTCTGAATTGACTGCGGAACTGTTTTAGAATGTTCTGATTCAAAAGAATGTTTACGTTTTGCTAAGTCTATTAAACCTCTTTAAATCCCTCTAAATCATAATTTTTTTGTGTGTGAAGAACCATACGTAAAAGGTATAATATTGCCAGTAGGCAAAATTCATAAATAACTATTTTCAAGATATGAAGAAATCGTAAATTCGAAGACTGGAATTCAAGTTATGAAACATACAATTGCTTATACAAGTCGCCGACAAGAAGAATTGCTCAGGTAATAAATCTCTCTTTGACTATAATAAAATCAAGTCTATGTTTTATGTAGTCTAAAATCTCAACAGGGTCTAAAATAAGCTTTTTGAGCCGCGGAATAAGGGACGGAAAATACAATGTTTTTTTTTTTTCAATTGGCTAGATAGGATGGAAGCAAAAATGTTAATGATTGTTAATGGAATCTTTTAATTAACTGTAAAATATGATATGAAATGTCAAGAGTAATTTTTCAGACATCCACAATTTTTTTTTTTTTTTAAATTTCAAAATCACAAAACAACACTGTGGGTATACTGAATCTTGAATTGGCTTACGTAAAACCAGTTCCAATAATATCAACTTTTTCTAGCTACAAGTCTTGTTTAGAAACTAAAATTGAGGATTGTTTTGATGTTAGCGTTCGGAAAAATTTTAATCTGGTGGAGATTCGTCAGGTACTCGATATGATCCTACAGTATGGCAAACAACTCAGTTCGATATTGCTATGTAACTATAGATGACTTAGATGATGCCACAAGGAGAAACATTTTTGATTCCATTTTATTTTCAAAATTGCCATACAGTTTTCCAATAACTGTAGAGAAGAAACAAAAATAAGAGAAATGGATAAAATATTCAGAAATAATATTTCCTTTTCATACATATTCTAAAGCGCATTTATTGTAAATCCTGTTTTTTATTTTTTCAAGAAAGAAGAGGGAAAAAAGTTCACAAGAAATTAGGAAGACTAGTTTCTACATCTTCCAAATGTTGGAAAGAGAATAAATATTTTTCTTAAAACATATGCAATTAGATTATCACAAACCATATGTTATTTTAGCAAACAAATTTTAGATTTCTTCAGGAAAATAGAAAGTTATTATTTCACTGTTGGGTTTCCAAAGAGCTTCAGGAAAAGAAAAAATTAGAGCAGTTCTTGGACTAATATTTGAAACAATCTTATTTTATGCAGAACAAAATATGCCACTTAGAGGTGACCATGATGACGATCTTCTAACGTTACAGAAATTGATATAAAAAAGACTGTTAGCTAAGAGTTCTTTTAAGTTTTGAGCAAAGTCTGTAGAGAATGAATTGAACCGAGATATTATTAGTGCTATGTACTTCACCCCAGACCCCAGACATTTGGAATGAAATCATTGAAATATACTGGGATACAGTTACCAAAGTATCAACTATCAAAATAAATAACGCGAGCTGTTATAGCTTAATTGTTGATGAAACTATGGACATTTCAATTGCAAAACTTCCTGTCTTTTGTTTTAGATATGTGGACTATTAAAAAATTCTAAAAGTCCAATAATTCAGAAAAAATAATTTAAGTTTTCTTCCAATAAATGCCTTTTCTTCCAAACATCCTAGAAAAATAATATTACAGCATTATGATGAATTATGTCTTGACTTGTATAATTCATGACGAAGCAGCCAGTAATGTTGTCATGTTAGCGGGGTCTATTCTAGAATTCTTCAGAGTATCCAAAATCTGAATACATCCACTGTGAAAGCCATCGACATCGGTTAAATCTTGCCTTGTCCAACAGCATGCTGATTCTCGTCATCCGAAAATATCATGGACTTGTTAAAGCAGTGACAAAATTTTTTTAAAAATCACCTGAAGATAATTTAGCACTTCAAGAATCAATTGCATCATATACCCGAGAAAACAAAAGAAAATTACTTCCCCACATTTGTCATACAAAATTTATTGTGAGGCATAAAATCATATTAACTCTTGTTGAGCTACATCAATGCATTTGCATTTAGCTCAGAAAATGTTTCGAAAAACACATGGAAGATTTCTTCAACAGCTAAAGTTTTTTTGGCAGTCAAAGAGACGAATGATTTTTTCATTAGCCTGACTATTTGTCAGAAGATTTTCTCTCTAAAAAAGTCATAGTGAGATTTTCAAGAAACAATTTGTGACAGGATATCGGTTGTAACCGGGGTGTGACTAAGGCAGGGGCATGCGGGGCAATTGCCCCGGGCCCCTCGGTTTAAGGGGGCCCCCCAAGGATAGATATAAGTTTTTCGTTAAAGAAGTGTCAAATGATAAAAAATGGTCAAGTGACCAAAATTTCTTTTTTTTTTTCCAATTTTAAGGGTCTTTCTTCTAATACCCCTGTTTCCGTACCCAATGCCTCCTTAAGGCCTCACATTTGCCCTCATATTCCAGTAATCGAAAAAAAAAACTGTATTCTATAATTTCTTGAAGTTTTCTTTCGTCTGCTATTATGTATATAGATGTGAATAGTATTTGCTACGAAATTTATGTACACGTACAATAGTTATGAATTTCAGTTTTAGTCACTTTAGTACAATTTATGAAAAATTTTAAGATAGAAGGCCCCCCCCCTAATAATGTTTGCCCCAGGGCCCCCCACTGTCTAAGTCGGGCCCTGGTTGTAACTCATGCTAAAGATGTCCTAATTGTTTTACATAAATATAGAGAAAAGTGCAATAGAAATCTTTTGCGAGATAGATGTTTTATTGTGCATCAAATCTTCGCGAAAACTTTTACCAAAGTAAAATAACGATCCCAAGACTAACATTTAGACAGAGGATGCGTACAAACGCTCAACTTATATCCGCTGAAGAATATTATAATATCACGATCTTTATTCCCCGTGTAGAAAGTCTGGTTCAAAATTTAAATAATGGATTCATTTCGAATGAAACCATTCTAAGAGATTTTCCATTACATCTTCCAGGATTTGTTTTCTTGGAAAAAGCAAGCAAATTAGAGAACCTGTCGCAATATTTTCAGGAGAAAGTGTCAATGTAGCAAGTGAAAGCTGAATATGAATTAGGATGCAAACGAATTGCTAATATTGACACCAAAAAACTGCATTTCAATATTTTTAAAAGTTTTTCTCATAGAATACTTGAGGCTCATCTCAAACATTGTTATTTTGTTCTTTTAAAGTTTTTTTTTTCTAAAAACTTTTCAGTTTCAAAACCGATTTGGAAACTGGATAGTGCTCTTGAAAGTCAAAAACTGCAGAAGAAATTAAAATAAACATGAAATAACAATATCAAATATCCTATGCAAGAACACACTTTAGATTAAGCTTGATTATTTTTAATTTTCTTGCTGTAAATTATACAAATTACTTTTGCAAAATCAAACAAAATTCCAAAATTGAGCCCCTCCCGAAAGGAAATCCTGGCTACGGGCCTGCACATAGGAATATATAAACATATATGTTCCTATGTGATTTTTTATCCTTGTCGTACGCCTGATTTGTCATATCTATTTGTCCATGTTTTTATTTTTAATTTTTTTTTTATCACCCTGTATTTTATTCGACTAATGATAAAAATACCATCGTTTAGCAATTTGTTCACGAGTATGGTAAAGTAACTAATTTTCTCTGTTTTTGAGGTGATTTCAAAATATGTTAACATGGCTGAAAGACTGGCCAGGTTTTTCAGTAATAATTAATTGTAAAATGACAGTCTTTTTACGGTGAAATTTTTTTTAAGTGTACTTTACAATTTTTACATAAATATGTATTTCCTTTTTAAAGATTTATTATGATTTGAACCGGGCTGGAATGGGTTTTTTTATTTTTTACTCGTTTGAAGTGATATTTAACACCATGCCAAGATAGCTTTTCTCCGAGCTGGATATGAAAATTTCCTCCCGTATATTCGAGCAGACTTGTCTAAATTTTTAATAAGTAAAGACGCCTCTCAGCTGTTGGCAAAGAATAGGGCGCTATTATTCACATGTAACAACATTATCTCCCTATAGTAATACATTATATGGTCAAAGATGATCGGCCACTTCCGATTTTAGACATTTTGTTAAATATATCGAAACTTACAAAAGGAATTTTCTTGAAATTCCGGATATGTACGCATAATAGTATAGGTCATATATTACCATGAAGATTTTTTTCAATCTCATTTGTGTAGGAGACCGTCACCAAATTGAAAAAGAACAATCTTTTGCATAATTCTGTCGAAACTAATGTAGCAAAAGAGTTCAAACTGTAGATTATGATAAAGTGGTGCATTGCAATAAACTATGTTCATTTATGAGTGGATACCAAATATACTCGTAGAGAAATTAAATTTTTATAAAAACAGTTCCTGATTTTTCCAAGATTTTTGCTTATAATTTGCAGAGTTCTTAATATAAAATAATTTTCTTTTTTGAAAATATGGCAAACAATGTGCATAACACCCTGTAATGAGAATTAAAAAATAATAAATATTGTATGAAAAATGAGCAAGTTTACTAAATTTTTTCTTGTGCATGCGTTAACGCTATCGAAATTTCATTTGCTTATTGTGTTTGCTAAATGTATAGAACAACTTTTTTGAAAATCTCAAAAGCATAGTTTGGAAATTCTGTAAGTGATCCTCGATAGAATCAGCTCAAAATCCGCTGTTCCCTAAATTTAGCAAAAATATGAGGGACTGTATTCATATATCCATTGATTAGTGTCACTATAGAATACACACTGTAGCACGTACTACTATATTTGGATACAGCCCCTCATTCTTTTTATTCATTAAGGAAAAACGAGTTTTGAGCTTATTCTATCGAGGATCTATTTCAGAATTTTCAAACTGTGTTTTTGAGACTTTCACAAAAATATCTCTATGCATTTAGCTAACATAATATGAAATGAAATTTCGATAGCGTTCACGCATACGCAGTAAAAAATTACTGAGTAATCTTACTCATTTTTCATACAATTTTTGTTATTTTTTAATCTTGATTACAGGGTATTGTGTACAATGTTGTTTGTCATATTTTCGAAAAAGAGCATTATTTTATATTAAGAACTCTGCAAATTATAAGCAAATAAACTTGGAAAAATTAGGAACTGTTTTAATAAAAACCTTAATTTGTCTACGAGTATACATGCTATCCACATAAAATGAATACTGTTTATTACAATAAGCCACTTAATCGTAATCTACAGTTTGAACCATTTTGTTACATTATTTTTAACAGGGCTATCCAAAAGATATGCGTTCTTTTGCAATTTGTTGACGGTCCCCTATAGAATTTCGGGAAAAAAAATCTTCACCGAAATACACACTTAGAGTTTCGTGTTAATTCCTCATGTATTTTTCTAGGTATTCAACAAAATGTCTAAAATTGCAAGTAGCCGGTCACTTTTGGCCATACAGTGTAGTAGAGACATACACAAGCCTTATCAGTGTTACCAATTATTACAGATTTTTATTCAAATTATTCAATGCTATGTTTTAACAAGGAACTTTTCGTATTTCTTAATTTCAGAAGATCTGAAATTAAACAAAGCTAAAATTAGTTTATGGAATAGTGGTAGATAGTTTGAATAAAAACAAACTACAATAGCAATTATGAATCTTGTACATGATCGCATATCTCATAATGATAGCCATAAGGCCCCTGCGATCAGAAATTCTACGTAAAAAATTATTTATATATAACAGAGAGAGAAAAAAAAGAAACAAATAAACCCTAGCAAATTTAGAAGTACCATTTTTTGTGAAGAGATTTATCTCAAAAATATTTGTGGAGGAAGGAGACAGAGACCTTGTTCACGCTTAAGTTTGTAATATTTAAAAGTAATTTAAATACTATGATACTAAATAATAATTAAAATTAATTTGTATTTGAAAAAAAAAAGATAGTAAAATAAAATATTAGAAAGGGCGCTGCATCACACAGCCCACTATTACAGTTTGTGTATGTACATCCAATATGACAGTTTTCTTTTTTATTTTAAAGAAAGAAAGAAAAAAAAACTTGTAGAGCTAGGGATGTAATAATGCATGATAGACTTAATGAAACTTTACTGAAAGGAAACTGATGAAACTTAAAGGAATATTAAAGTATGTTTTCCCTAATGAAATTCACGTTAACAGTTTCGCACTATTTCTTTTTTTAGCAACAATTGCAAACTTTTAAAGCTAATATTTGGAAAATAATTTAGTTTTCTGGATGGTGTTTCTTTTTAAAAGAAGTAACTTTATTTCGTTAAATATTGATTCTTTCTTTCCCTTATTTTTTTTTTTTAATCTTTATTCCAACAATGAGAAAATATGTTTAACATAAATTTTTTGATTAATCATAAAAAAGAAAAAGGCTCTTTTTATTAGAAATGAAAACTTTTAACTCTCAGAATTTTTGCTGAATAAAAAATAAATGAGAATCATATCATTCCACATCTGATAAATATGGTGGGTCTGAAGCACAACTCATACAATGTTTTAAAAACATGTCCAACAGTTTCTAAAAGATTGACAGTTTTTATTAACAGTCCAACCCTTTTCTGTTAGATTAAATCATTCGATTATTCCTTTCATATCTATATATGAATCAATAATTTATCTTTCATTATAAGTTTTACAAAAATCTTATTTTGTCTAGCATTGACACATGTTACATTATGCCATCTTTTGAGCAAGTTTTGTTAAAAATCTGCTAGTTTAACATTATTGCATGAAATTTACTGTTTCAATCGCCGCACAGTGGAGTATTTGACCCAAAATCGTGGACAAAATTTACTTGGCTTATTATTTTTCAAGTATTATAAAGTTAAGACCAAATAAATTTACTTCTTTCAAAAAGAAACATCATCCAGAAAAGTAAATTATTTTCCAAATATTAGCTTTAAAAGTTTGCATTTGTTGCTAAAAAATAAATAGTGCGAAACTGTTATCGTGAATTTCATTAGGGAAAACATACTTTAATATTCCTTTAAGTTTCAACATCGCGCTATCATGCATTATTACATCCCTAGCTCTACAAGAGTTTTTTTCCTTTCTTTCTTTAAAATAAAAAAGTAAAACAGAAAACTGTCATATTGGATGTACATACGCAAACTGTAATAGTGGGATGTGTGATGCAGCGCCCTTTCCAATATTTTATTTTACTATCTTTTTTATAAACTACAAATTAATTTTAATTATTATTATTTAGTATCATAGTATTTAAATTACTTTTAAGTATTACAAACTAAGCGTGAACAAGGTCTCTATCTCCTTCCTCCGCAAATATTTTTGAGATAAATCTCTTCACAAAAAATGTACTTCTAAATTTGCTAGGGTTTGTTTCTTTTTTTTTCTCTCTCTATATATAAATAACTTTTACGTAGAATTTCTGAATCGCAGGGGCCTTATGGCTATCATTATGAGATATGTGATCGTTGTACAAGATTCATAATTACTATTGTAGTTTGTTTTTATTCAAACTATCTACCGCTATTCCATAAACTAATTGCTATTGATTTACTATTAATAAATACACTTAATTAATGTTATATTCACTTAAATGTATAATAAATAAATATTTTATACAAAGTTTTTACTTAAGACTGCCAGTCATTCAATTACAGAATTATCTTCATTAAGGTTAAAACTATGGGCATGTGATTCATTCGTGCATTTAAAATATCTTCTGGATAAATTAGTTTTTAAAATACTTTTTTTATACTAAAGCTTGTCTTGTTTTGACTATTTTTACAAGAAACATGTAATCTACTTAAAGCGTGAGTCTTTTTTATTTTCTTCATTTTTTTTCTGAAAAAATATATTGGATTCCCGAAAAATTTCGACGGATTTATTCCTTTTAGAAGATTTTTAAAAGTTTTGGATTTGGCACATCTGACTATTTCTTAGCTGTCAAACCTACCCCTTATTACCGCTTATAAGTTTATATAAAGCGTATAGATGTTCTCTAAAATTTATATAAAGCGTTAATAACTTATTCACAGTTCTTCAGTTTTTAAGACATAAAATATTAAATTAAGCATATATTTTAGAAATATCTTAACAATTAAGACAAAATCACGATTATTTTAAGAATGCACAGAAAAAAGGAGTTTAAAATATTAATTTTTAGAAGAGATATTTTAAATATACGAATGCATTCTATGCGCATAGATGAAACATTTGATTCGAAAGTTGACTGTCTAATAGCCTTAATGAATATCTACCAGATAGAATTTTAAAATATGAGCCGATGCGATCCAACACAGTTTGAAAATATTCATGAATTAGGTTTGTCCGTCTGTCTCCCTGTCCATTTGTCAGTTCGTGCTTTAGTTCCTGTAAATATTCTCGAATTTCCATGTTATGAAGTTGAACGGATATTTCTATTAGTAGATATCGAGTTGAGTGCGTATGATCGTGCTTACATATACGTACATACAAACAGATCTTGTGGGTGCAAAAGATCTCAGGTAATATCCCGGGAGATAAAAACCTGCAATACGACAGTAAAAATATAGTTTTTTATCTCTTCAATTCGGTGGCCACAAAACAGTCCTCCCAGAAAAAAAAAAAAAAAAAAAAAAAAAAAAAAAATATAAATAAAAATGACAGCAATGTGCGTAAGATTTTTTTCTGAATCTAGGATTTAAATAACCTATATGATTATAATTTAAAAACGGCCCGACATACCTTTAAAAAGCTTTCAATATGTTTAAATTTGAGCCAAAAACGCTTTAAAAAAATTGTTTCACAAATTTAAAGTTTTTTTTATTATATAAAAAATTAAATTTTCTAATTAACACATAGTTTAACACTAAGCTCTGATCTTTCGTAAACGCGTAAGCCTACATATATATATAAAATATATATATAAACATAACAGCAATACCAAAAAGCAGCATAAAACCACGTCCTCTCACAAAGAAATTTTCTCTTGAACTCCCGCCAATACACTCTAAAAAATAATTGTGTAAATTTACACATAAAAACAGGTATATCGATGATACAAAAACTACATGCCTATATGTGTAAATTGGTGTGTAAATTGCCAAAATACACGCCTAATGTGTAAATTAAAAAAAAACACATCTAAGTATGTAATCTGATAAGACTAAATGTGTAAAAGTTATCACTCTTAAATTACACCCTTTAATGGGTAAATTTCACAAAAATACACATATTTCTGTGTAATATTCTTACACATATGACTGTGTAATATTCTTCTCTTACACATATATTTGTGTTATATGTAAACAACACAGTATTTTGTGTTATTTGTATAATACACAGATAATTGTGTAATATACTATTCTTACACCGATTTCTGCGTAATATGCGAAACACACATTTTTGTGTATAATATTCAAAATATGCAGTATTATCTTGATACTTTAGTATAAATAAATAGCGAGCTAATTATTTTTATGATCTCAAAACAAAAATAGTATTAACAACAAACTCATATGTTTGGTGCGTTTGGTCTTTCTAGCTGGTTCTTTTTAAGTTAATTCTTAAATTCTCTCTTCAGCAACATGAAAGTTTCTGGAGGATTTTTAAACGTTAAGTCTTAAAATTAGCAAGTCTGATTATTTAAGCAATTTAGAATGGAAAAGCGCTTTCCATTTTGTGAAAAATTAAAAACTTATTAAGTTTCAAGCGATTCATTTTACGTGACGATAAATGTTTCATCTTTCTCGTGCTTCCACATGAAATACTCGGTTCAAAACGACTACTTTGACAGTATTTTATGAGAGGTTTAGTACTTTTATTTAAAAAGAACGGAAAACGTTATACGATTAAATAATTCCTGATTAAGAACTTGTGCCAATTTTAAGTGTTTCTGACGAAAATGAATTTAAAAATGTGAGAGAGTGTAAAGATTTTAAATTTGAGAACAGTCTCGACCACAAAACTGTATACTCACAATGTATTTTGGCCATGTACACTCCACTGTACACATGTAAACTAGGACTTCCCTCAGAGGGATTAGTCTGAGCGATATTGCTGAGAATACACATTTAATAACTTGCGATAAGTAAAGAAAATGAGATGTTACCTTTAATTGGTTATTCATTGTGATAAAATATGATGAAAATAAGCATATTGAATCATAGAATTACAAAATCTTATATATAAAGTTGCATATACTATTTTTATAAAAGAAAAACAAACCGTGCGTGGTTATACAATTGGAAATATGCAAAATGTTAAAAGTAATACAGAAAATAAAACACCAAATTTTCCTATATTGGAAATATAACTCTTTGAAACGATGTCATGAGCATAAACAGAAGCTTCGCACCGATCTTAGAAACTATAAATAACATAAACTATTATGTTTGAAGAGAATGGAGTGTATTTTATATGGTGTGAAACCCGTCCGAATAGTTTATAATGTTGAATATCTGTTTTCCACGGATGCAATGAGGGTGTCGATAAGAGTTAAGGAATCCTTTTTTAAAAATTTGTCCTAAACGAGCACTTACATCTTATAAGTTACTGTGATGCAAAAGTTATAGTTTCTGACCCCAACAGTATTCTAGAAATTGCAATATTCCCAATAAATTGGGTTTTAAACTTTTTCTAGAAAAAAAATGTTTAATTTATGAAATTAAACTGTCGAATGTTTTAGAAATCGTTCATAACGAGAATATTATATCTTAAAAGTTGCCACCAAAAAAAAAAAAAAAAAAAAAAAAATTAGTCATATTAACATTAAAGAATTCCCAATTTAAGAACTTTTTTTGCTCGTGCATTGATGGTGATTATTGTTCCTACGCAAAATATAGTATATTTTGCAGTAAAGGTGGTTACCAACATTTTTTGCCCACATTATTTTTTAAATCGGCTAGGTACTCCCAATGATAACGAAAAGCACACAAACGTTAATGCTTTATAGCATAGAAATACAGAATCAAAAGCTATTTATCTCCTATTTATGTACACATAGGTAAATTATGTGATTAGTGCTAGCAGATTCATTTTAAATATACATAGATCAATATAATGCTTCATTTTTCTTTTATTAGTATTTCTTAGTATTCATTTTTCATTCATTTGTATTATTCAGTAAAAAACTCACTTTCTTAAGCCCGAATTACGTCAAACTTTTCATAAAAGCACCTAAGTCCGCATAACAGCGAAGTATTGTGAAAAGTATTAAATACAAGGTAGTAAGACACTTAGACAAACGCAGGTAATAAATCGCCAAATATTGTTCTTTTCGCCCTCTCTCGAAATGCCTTTTTTCCGTACATTTAAAAAATACGATTTTGAGTCATCTTATTTAAAATTCAAATAAATAAATAAGAGGAAACAATAATAGCATAAGTCAAAACATTTTATTTCAGCATCAAGGAATTGTATCGTAGTTACACATGTGGAAAAAAGCTGCTTTTCGCCAAAAAATGTTGTCTTCACTAAATTTGAATCCGATTAAAAAAAGTACCGTGATTAATTAAAATGTTATAGGCAGAGCTGCCAAGTTTCCGGCATTTTGGATACCGGTATTTTAATACAGAAAATGTTATATTAAATTGGAACATTCTGCGGATTTAAAAAATAACTTTTCCTATAAGAAAATTCTGCTATGCAATAAGCGGGGGCTTGGCATCTCTGTATAGGAATATTTCGTAATCTACTTTTTAACCTTAAAAAAAGCAACGACCGTTTTTCGGGTACAAAAAGTATTGCTAATTGTTCCATTTTGCATACAAAGTACTGATTGTAATATTGATACATCTATGATGATAAATTTCTAATAATTTTTCAAATCTCATTTATTTCATTAAAAATAAAATCTTTTATTCATTTAGTTTAAAATAAATGGTTTTTAACTAATTTCATAATACTTTTGAAATATCACTTTTCATTGGCCATTTAGAACATGGTTGTTGTTTTCATGAAAACAAATTTGACTGCACTCAAATATAGACTTTGGTCTGTCCGCATTTTATTTTATTATTATTATTATTTATAAATGATGGAGAAATATTTATACTTAATCCATAACGTACATAATATATGACTCTGTTATTACACAAGTCACCTTTTTATTATCATGAAAATTATGTTTTTACTGATTTTTATTAACTCAATAGGAAAAATTTTGTGCTTTGAGCAATAGATATCCGCATTTCATTTATTTATTTATTTTAACAAAATTCTTTGTATTTAGAAGAATTTTTATTTAAATAGGAAATCCAAATGTCGCTGTTAATAAAGAAGAAAGTTACAAAAAAAAGTTACAAAACAAGTAGACGCATACTATCAAATATGAAAAAACGACGAATCCAAAAAAGACGTCATATGAAATATCATCTTTTAAAGCAAAAAAAAGGAGATCTGATTATCGAGCCTACTGATTACAAAATGTGCATTACATATATATAAAAAAAAAAAAAAAAAAAAACTGCAAATATTGATTTTTTTTTCTTTTGTACAGTTTTGGCTTCGAAAGGTGCGCTATGTTGCAAAACGATATAAGCGACTATGAAAACATACTTGGTAAACGTTCATGCTCAGTTTTACAAATAAATATGGCACATATATGCCCTATACACACCGAGGTACCTAATTGGTGCCAAAATAGCGTTCAGTTGCCTAACAGGCTGGTTATCATATAAATGTTATAATAAATTTTTTGTTCTAAAAATATTATCATTTATTGATTGTTATTTCTTTTTTTTAATAACAGAAAATGTTTCGTTTATTCCTTTTTTTTTCATTTTGAAATAAAAAAATAACGTGTTATTATAGCATGCTATATGTATCTGGTAATCAAAATGATGTTTTCGCCTGATTGGCATAAAAAATCTCGCCAAACCCGGTGCTTATATCTCTAGCATATTATCTCAAGTATTTTATTTATGTATACTTTAATTGTTTTTACATACCACTTACTTCTTCTTGTATATAAAAATAGGTATGTGGCTTCTTTATGCAGTATAAATTGTATAAATCTTTAAAAAATAGCCCCCGTTGCCCTTTTTTGGATCGAATTAAAAAAAAAATCAATGTCTTAATTTCAGTATTGCTCCCAGGTATGCATACATATTCCAAATTTCAAAGTTGTGTGCCAACAGGAAATGGATAAAAAAAAAAAAGGATGGGAAAAGATGTCACATATGCACCAGGGTACATAATTGGCGTCAAAATGGCATTATTTTACCTGAGATGGTAACCCGGCTTTATTTATTTATTATTTGTTTATTTACTCATAAAATGTTTATTTATTTTGATTTCCTTTTTTAATTATATAAAATATTTCTTTTTATAGTTATTAATTTTTTATTATTATTTTATTTACTGTAAGTTCTTTTTGAAAATAGAAAGTAATTTAAAAATGTGTATGTAAGCGTTATTTGAAAACGGAGTTTTCACCAAATGGGCTTTGAAAAAAATTGCGCCAAATCTGATGCGCTTGTGGTATCCGTGCCGAAAAATTAGTGGCCAGAATTGACTTCCACACACAAACAAAATATAATTTAAAAGAAAACATGCAATAAAAATAAAGGGAAAATGATGTCATAAAAGAAACTTTTTACTTAAACACGTAATTGTTTCTAATTTTCACAAGCGAAATACATAAAACATTCTTTTAGCGATCAAAAAATGCTATTGAGAGATTATCACAAAATATCAAAATCAAAGTTTTTATTACATTTTTTTTAAATATAAAAAAATAGGAGTTTTATTTTCCTGCATGATTAAATTTTAAAATGTTTTATTGCATTCAATATTTCTGAGTGCGTAAATGACTACTATTTACTCCATGTACTGATTCGGTTATCTACGAAAATATCCAGCCGGTGAAAATCATGCGCACCAAATTTCTGTGACGTATGCAAACAAATTGTGCTTTTTTATCAGTTTTTTCAATATAACTTTTAAACTATTTGGAATTAATTTTTAAAAGTAGGTGCATTCACCAGATTACCTTCATAGGTACCTTCTGGTACAAACAGAATCGAAATGCGACAAGTACTTTTTGAGATTTGCTTGACGAAAGAATTTTTTTGACTTTTAATATCGTTACGTACTCTGAGTATAAGACTTCGCTACGCTCAGACAACAAATGGTTTTAATATCATCGATATACCTGTTTGAACTTTTTTTTCTTCATAATTTTATAAACAATAAAAAAACGCACACAGCTAATTGCTAAACCATAAAACCATTAGAAAAAAAGATAGCTAATGCTCCCCCCCCCCCTAAAAAATAAAAATAATAAATAAAATAATAAATAATATAATGATTTTAACTTAATTTAAAAATAGAAATTTCTCTAAAATACACATAAAGTAAGGTTCAATCTTAAGATATATAAGTGAATTATAATACATAAGTGAATTAATCTGTGAATTTTTGAAGATTGCATGTAAAAATATTATCTAATTTTATTGCAGTCTTGTTCGAAATAATATTATATATATATATATATATATATATATATATATATATATATATATATATATATATATATATATATTAAATCATTTTTAGCTTTTTGAGATAACTATTTGAAATTATTTTTTTAGTCATTCCTTAGAATTAGAAAGGCACATTTTTATAGTCACATTTAGTCATTTTCATAGTCATAAATATAAATTTAAGTAAGCAGGTTTTAAATAATGCAGAAATTGTTGATCTTCCATTCCATGTGTAAAGTTTGAAAATTCAAAAATCCGATTGTTCGTTTTTTAAATACCAAATGAAAGCCTGTTTAATCAGGAATATTTTGATTACCTACGGCAATTATTTCGCTAGATATTACACATTTTAACACCCAGTGCAAATTCCCACACAAATTAATACTTGAAATGGCTTTTTCACCATGTTTCTATTTTCTTCACTTTCCTGTTTAAAAAAATACAAAGACTTTGTATTTGAGGTAGATAATTTTTTTGTATATGTTCTTTATTATATATATAATAGATCTGCACATTGAATCAGTCTTAATTTTTTTCTTTATTTTTTAATAGAAGTATGAAGATGTGCTACATTTCATCGTTTTATCCTATGTAAGGTAGATGTGCCAGTAATGGACACCATAAGAAATTTTTTTTATGATTTTTTTTATTAATAGCTGTAATTTTTTTATTCCAGTTTTTTCAGCATTATATTAATATGTTAGCAGTTTTTAACCAAACTTTATTTCCGAATAAGAATCAAAATTTTATTTTAAATAACAAAAATATTTCAAAAAACTCAAAAATCCGTTATGTGCATTCTCTGCTCTAGTATTGGACACCTCATATAAATTAATAGATATAATTTTTTATGGCTCTTTAAAACCAGAATTTAATGAAAGTATATTAATGAAACAAAATAGTTCTTTCAAATAAGTTTAACAATTATGATATCAATAATTATTCAAATATCTGCAAGAATTATTCATTGTTTAACTTTTGTAGGTATTACAAGATAGATATATTATTTTATATAGATGATTTAGAATATTAAATTCCACGGGGTTACAGCTATCAAATTATTGAGATAGTAAGATGTTTAGAAAATGGGGAAAATAGAATATAAGTGCATTTTCCACTAGTTTGTATTTTTAACAGTTAAACTTCCCGAAACTATGTGCAGGGCCGTAACTATAAATTTGGGGGTCCCGGGGCAAATCCTCCGGGGGGGGGCCTCAAGGAGGGCAATTTGAAACTTTGTCCCGGGCATGGTTTCTTTTCTTGAACACCGTTGTTAAGCAAAAAATGACTAAAAAATGTAGAATTGTGCAACTCTACTCGGCAGGCATTTGGCGGCGATGCCATTTTTGCCGATCCCACTGAAGTTAGCATAGGGAAGAAAATACGGACTTCTGATTGGTTGAATACTTTAAAGAGCATTTTATTTAGGTTCATTTTTGAGTATATGTAACTTAATCATGCGTTTCTGTTTAAAAACCTTTTGAAAGATGTATTGTGATATTTTTTTTTTTTATTATTCCCATCCGGCATTGCCCGGGACCTATTATGATAACCTTAAGCAAACGATTAACTCTTTAGATCTACAATTAGTCAAAATTAAGCATAGGATATGAATTATTCGTTAAACAATATTTTAAAGAAATGCATAAAAAATGAGTAAATGCTTTAAAAAGGCCTTTGGACATCAATAAAAACATCAGGGTGTAGGTCCTGAAATGAGAGTCCAAAACTCAACTTTAAATTTATGCATTGAAAAGGTGGGTGAAATATGCACGGAGAACAAAAATTTCAAGGTGCCTGAGCTGAGACCATAGGGAGTCTCAGGCTTTTAAATGGAATGTTTTACATGGAAATAACTAAGTGAAAAAATAGTTCAAAAAATGAAGATTGGATTAAGAGAGGGCAGTTTAATAGCAATTTATGGTTCAAAATCTTCAAGGGGCCAGGAACTTATTTCGCATGTAGTTAGTATTAAATATTTTTTGTAGTTATTAAAGTAATGGGAGGACGCTAAAGCAATGTGAAAGAAAATTGGAAACAATCCGGATCATTTTTAAAGAAATTGCACCAACGGCCCCAAAAACGCGATTAATATTCAAAATTGGTGATAGCTAGACTATGACGGTTCCTTAGTAGCTGATGGATTTAAGAAGTTGTTTAAAAAAAAGCGAGTTAATTGAACTATTTTAAAGGGATTTATAATAAGGGCCCAAAAAGAACAACTGACAGTTAAAAAGAGGCCCCCTAACAGGAAAACATGTTAAAATATCTAAGTACTTAGCTCTTTAGATCTACAATTAGTCAAAATTAATCATACGGTATAAATTATTAATTTTAATAATATTTTATCGAAATGCACAAATTGATTCGGAAAATGTTTAAAAAAAAGGGTCCTAGCCGCGGATGAAAATATGAGAATCTTGTTCCTAAAAGTAGAGTCCAAGACTCAAATTTAAAAATTTTGCACTGAGAAGGGAAGAAATTTAAAGAGTGAACTATGTTTGCCTCACAAACTGTTCAGGGACCCTAGACTGAGCCCTATGATGCCACAGGAGGCCAAAGTGTCTTATATGGAATGTCAAAACATTAAAATATCTAAATGAATAAAGAATCCTAAAAATGGAGATCGGATTAAAAGGAAACAATTTATTATTACAAAAACTTCAACGGGCCCCAAGAGACAAGGAATTTATTTTGCATGTAGTTGGGTATAAAAATATTTTTTGTAGTTATTATAATGATGGAAAGACGCTATAACTATGTTAAATAAAATTGAAAGCAATTTGGTTCATGTTTAAAGAAGCTGCACCAAGGGCCTCAAGAAAGCAATTGACAAACAAAATTAATGGTAACTGAAGTCTGATAAATTCTTTTATCGTTTATGTAATAGGTAGAGGAAATAAAACGTTGTTAGAAAAAGAATAAAAAAACTAGTGAATTGGACCATTTTTAAAGGAGCTATAATATGGGGCCCCGTAGGGACCAACTGACAGTTAAAACCAGGGCCCTAATATGAAACCATGTTAAAACATTTTAGTGCATAGCGCTTTAGATCTTTAATTCGTCAAAATTAAGCATATAGTAGGAACTATTCTTTGGAATGATATAATTTTTTAATGCACCAATTGATTGGGCAAATATTTAAAAAGGGGCCCTAGGGTCCGAATAAAAACATCTGGTTTTCTGGATAGGTTCTGAAAGAAGAGTCCCAGGCAACTTTAAAATTTTTCACTAAGAAAATCAGAAATATCGGAAGTGAAATATGTTTATTTCACAAAAATATGAGGGGCCCTGGGCTGGACCCAATGATTCCACAGGGGAACACAGTGTCTTGTATAGAATATCAAAACATTAAAATATCTAAATGAATAAAGAATCCTAAAAATGAAGGTCAGATTAAAAGGAAGCAATTTATTGACAATTTATTATTACAAAAACTTCAAGGAGGTCTGTACCAAGCCCCAAAGGGCCAGGAAATTATTTCACATGTAGTTGGGTATAAAAATATTTGTGTAGTTATTAAAATAATGGGAAGACGCTAAAACTATGTTGAATAAAATTGAAAGCAATTTGGATCATTTTTAAAGAAGTTTCACCAAGGGCTCCAGGAAAGCGATTAATATTCATAAATAGTGGTAGCTGAAGTCTAAAAAAATTTTTTTGTTGTTCATGTCGTAGTTGGAGGACCTAAAAAGTTGTTAAAAAAAAGCTAGTGAATCCGACCATTTTTAAGGGAGCTATGATAGAGGGCATCATAGGGGCCAACTGACAAATACAATCAGGGCCCTAACATGAAAACATGTTAAAATGTTTTAGTACATAGCGCTTTAGACCTTTAATTAGCAACCTTAGAAATTAATGGAAGCAATTTATTAACAATTTACTATCACAAAGACTAAAAGGGGCCCTAAAACGGGCCCCAAGAGTCCAGGGTCATAACTGAAAAGTAAAAAGGCGAAAATATCTAAAAGGAGAAACGTACTTCAAAACGGAAAAGATAAGATAAAAATGAGTCAAACTATTAACAATTTGGCGCATAAAAATTTTAAGGGCCCAGTGCCCTGGGCCTTATAATATTAAAAAGCTGAGCCTCAGGTGCATCAGGACCTGTCTTGGACTATCTTCACCTAAATTTTCAGACTTCTACGTACGGTAGATTTTGCTAACCATCGCAGTCACACACTCACACACACATATGCAGACATACACAAGCAGAGCGTTTTGTTAACTTAGTATAGATAAGAAGAAAGATTTTCTAGAATTTTTTAGATGCTTTTTATATCATTCAATCGATTAGAAGTCCATATTTTCTTCCTTATACTAGCTTCGGTGGGGTCAGCAAACATGCTGGCGCGACATGACACATTCGAATCGACATTTTGCTGTCTGCTGTAAAACTCCTTTTGCATGCGAAGCGTAAGGAGTGTATTGACGGACACGCAAAATCATCTATTCTAGCACTTTGATTTTTTTTTTTTTTTTTTTTTTTTTTTTTTTTTATTACTAACTTTTAGGTATGTGCTGGGCATTTTATAGGAACTTAGACTAGAAACTAAAATCAATAGTTTTTTTAACCATCAGTTTGGGGCCCCTCAGGCTTGGGGGCCCCGGGGCAGTGCCCCGGCGGTAGTTACGGCCCTGACTATGTGATATATTACCTATAGTAATTAGTTTTAAAACCGTGAAAAAAATTATATTGAGGGCTGAATGTTTAAAATAATTTCAAAAGAATTGACATTTGAAACCACAGGTCTACAGATGTACTACAAATGGCTCCTTATAAAATATTAGAATGCTTTTTTTTTTTTTTTTTTTTTTTTTTTTTTTTTTTTTGTAAGAGGTGAATAAACAAAATTTAAGAAATAGAAGTTGTTAAAACCTATTATTTTCTAACCTACATGTTTGGGGCTGTGCATAAATAACGTTATCATTTTAGGGGGGTGGGGTGTCTGGTACATGATATCGTAAGATGTCTCTAGGGGGAGAGGGGTTTACCTTTGATATCGATATCATTTTTGATCCTATCAAAATTGTCTCTTTTTATTTGTAACATGGTCTTTGATTCAAAATTGCATGTTATATTTATTTAACTTGTTATCTATTTTTCTGAAAATACAAAGTTACTATTAAAATCACTAAATTATTATAAAAGTATCTAATTCTAAAATATGGCCTGCCCCAATATTTGACATCCCTATCATCTTGTGTGTATGCATACATAATCACAGTTTGAGAAACCGCATGTGAAGTATATGTGAAATGAAGCTTGTTTTTACTAATAAATAAAACTAAAAATTGCCAAATTGGGTCCAAATTGCCAAAAGTTACAGCACGTTACATTTGCGCCCCCTTTTTATCTAAATATGATTGAGCCCTATGAGCCCCTTATTTTTCTCCTTGTAATTAATTGCCGAAACGTCAGTTGAAGGCTTACTTTGGAGACACGAAATTTTTTGGATTCTGTCTGTCTGTCTGTCTGTCAGTCTGTCTGTCTGTTCCGCGATAACTGACGTAAAAAGCATTCGATTGGCTTGAAATTAAGTGGGTATGTTAGTGAGACACTGGGATTAAGCTGTATAGTTTTTTGTAAGATTTGATTAATTCGTTCGGAAGATATAGAATATTTTATTTCGCGCAATAATGCTTTTCTATGGCAAATCCAATGATTTTCAATTTTTTTTCCTCCGAGAGAAAATGACACATTTGATTAATGGAATTCAATGATAAATGGATACTAAAATTTACCAGTTAAATTATTTGTATTGTTTTGAAATTTTGTCAACACATTTGTCAGATTTTTAAAATTATTACTGTAAATTTTGGAATTTTTTTATAAATGTGTTCCAGTAATATAAACTAATTTGTTTTAGAGATTTACTTATTTCAAATGTATTTATTTTATTTTCTTTATTTTCTCTTAATGGTTGCTAAGTAACCTTTCAGCTAAATCCTTATCCTTATAATGCTATACATTTGAAAGCGTGTACAAAAATTTAAATGAATTCAACATCAAAACAAAACTGATGAATTAATTAATAACTTTGTATCTTTGCGTATAAATATAACATAGCCCAGGAAAAAAAACATTAGCTATGTTTTATTAATTTTATTCAAATATTTTCCTTAATAATTCAAAATTTCCTTCTTTTTCATATCGAATCAATAGGGATTTTTTAAATAAAATTTATCCAATTTCCTTTATCGTTGCCAAAAAAAAAAAAAAAAAAACAAATCTAAATTTGGAATAACAATTTTTCAACAGCAATAAGTTTCAACTGAGCAATTTCCATTCGAAAAAAAGAAAAGAAAAAAAATAAATATGACGTCAGAATTAAAATAACTATAGATATAGTACTTTTTGTTAAATATTAAACACGGATATTTCTTTCGTTAATAAGAATTTTTCTAACGAAAACGGGGGCATAATTAGAAGTAAAAGAAATAAAAAATAATTATATTTTTAATAAATATTTCACTTAGTAAACTATGACGTCATAATTGAACAAAAACAGTTATTTTATAGTAGTCGTAAAAAATTCAACAAACATGGATATCAATATCTCATTAATAATGACGTCATTGCCGAAACTTCAGCGAAGGCTAACTTTTGAGACACGAAATTTATTGTTTTTCATCTGTCAGTCTGTTCTTCTGTATGTCTGTCTGTCCCGCTATAACTGCCGCAAAATGGAATCAAAACTTTTTTTTTCGGAAACAAAATTGTAAATCTCTAGATTACTGTGTTTACACTTACAAAAGTTCCTGATACATCAAGTTTAGGTGTTTGTGGTTGGCAGGCATGTTGAAGTATGAGGGTAATGAAAAATATTTGTCCAAACTGTTACTTATCCTTATAAATCAAAGTGTATAAAGAAATGCAAGATATACAATAACCATTAGCACAATTATTAGAAAGTGACAAATTTAAATTAAGTGAGGCTCGGGGGGGTTCAGGGGGGCTCCGCCCCCCTGAAGAAATCTACTGTGTTATAATAAAGAAAACAAAATTAATAGATCATGAAATTTTCAGAATATCCTAACACAATTAAACTTTTTATTTACCGCTTTTGATGGCTGAAAACTTCTAATTCTTATTTTATTCTTATAAATAATTAAGTAATTTGAAAATTTTAAATTACAGTTTCCAGGAAATTGAATATTACTCAAAGTTTGTTTAAAAAAAATATGAACAAAGCTGACGTTGAGGCTCCTGATCTGCAGATTTACTAGTCAATATTCTATGTTTCCTGATTTATTTTATTCATTGAACCGATTCTAAAATATGCAAGGCAGATTAATAAAAAAAAAAATTTCCTTAAATATTGAATTTTTTTTTTAACCACTCCAAATTAATTTACGCCCAGCTATTTATAAAAGTTTTAGTTTTATTACATTCAAGTCAAAATATGTTATGAACAGGCCCTTATTACCGCATGGGCAAATCGGGACTTTGTCCATGGGCCCCGGAGCTTAAAGGGCCCCCCCAAATCCACATATTAAATTATAAAATATTTACTTTCTTTTTCCAATTCCAACTTTTCCATATGTTAAAGTTATTAAATTCATCTTAAAGTAATATAACGAAATGATAAAGTTATATAAAAGAGTTTGGTTCCGTACAAAGGGGAGAAAAAGGTGTATATTAATTAAAGTATTTAGGTGTATATTAATTAAAGTATTTAGGTGTATATTAATTAAAGTATTTAATTTAGAATTGATGGAGCTAAGAATTTTCTTTTATTTATATCCAAAGTGTAAAAATATGTTTATGAATTATGCATACATATATGAGTGACCATCAGTTCTATTAGAATAATGTTGTAACGACTCGAATGGTGGCCCCTTAATTTGTCTTTGCCCAGGGCCCCATTTACTCATAATCGGGGCCTGATTATGAACTATGAACATGACAAAAATTGTATTTTTAGCAATGTCTACGTGGAGTTATACTTATTAATTTACCGTTTGAATTTATAATAAATACATAGAATATTTTATTTAATTAAAAAAAAATGTTTCATATTAATCAATATTATCATAGTTACTGATATGCCACCTTTGTAAGGTCCTTACTTGGCAGAATGTCAAGCCGATTCCATTCAGACTTTAGGGGGAATAGCCTATGACGCCGAGATTACTTCTACGTATTCATGGAAATGATATAATATTGTTCTCTATTTTTTGTTCTGAGTAAAATTTTATTTAAATTAAATAGATTGCGCACCATCTAACAGTTCTCAGAATAAACTTTCTAAAGTATATATTTTCTCCTACATTTTTGTGAGTTTTAATAAATGTATGTCTGTTTTTTCTTCTTTTTTTAACATTTATATTTATGGCTAGAACACGGTTTTAACGATTGCTTGGCATCTGACTTGGCGGCTATGCGAGAAATTCGCCAATTCTAACAACCTAAATATTCAGAATATATGTATGTCGTATACTCCCTAGGATTTATTTGTCGCCAAAATGGCGTTATTTTGCTTGATATGGTAACCCTGATATTGTTGTTTATTTTTTGGTAAACTGTTTATTTACCTTAATTTTTCTCTTTTCAAATTATATAAAAAAATTTTGTTCTATAGTTATTAGTTTTTAAAATTTAATATATTTAACAATTGTTTTATTTATTGTTATTTTTTAAAATAATAGAAAACAATTTAAAAATCTATATTTAACCAGTATTCGAAAATAAGGTTATCGCCAAATTGAGGGTGGAAGAAAATTGTACCAAAACTTGTGCATATATGATATCTGCGCCATATTCATATCCAATGCATGCAAATAATATAAATAAATAATAGTAGCGGATAGAGACAGCTTAATGCAACAATGTTAAAACTTAGACTGCATAACGAAACGGGGAAAAAAATCAAAAAATCCCTACCCGGTTTTGGCAAGTTGTTTTCTTGGTATTGATGTTGGTTTCGGTTACTTTTCATGTATTTTACATTGTATTGTGCATTTATGTAGATTAAGGAGTCCAGGGGTAATATTACATAAGTTTAATGATCTTGATTAATGCACAATATTTACAAGGGAAAAAATAATTAAAGGATTAAGTTTAAGGGCCATCTTCTGTCTTTTCGATCAGAGCTCCGCTGAGTACGTCTTCATCAGGCGGGATCCGGCATCATTCTGACACTTCTGTTCTTGTTGCTGAGGCCCTTTCGTGGGAAGAGTGCTGACTATATAACAATTATTTCACACGTGGCTGTAAAAAGGTCGTACACGTGTTGTACTTTGCTATGGGGCGGATGTCGAGTCGGCCAAATGCATCTGGAGCGAGCCTGTTGCTATGGGCTCGCTATATCGACACTCGGCCAATCCGACATGCAGCTGACCACAGCTGAACGTGTACACTGATAGGGATACTTAAGATAAACCATTTCTTCAAGGGAGGGAGAAAAAAAAACCAGACGATCACTGTAAAACATGAATTTAAAAAAAAAATTAATATTACTAAGAGAAAAGAAAAGAAAAAAAAGGAATTTTGAAGACGTCCTTAATAGCACACACAATGAAAAGAAAAAAAAATTATATCATAATATTTAGCGTCGTTAATGTGCTCTGTGCACACCTGTCTTTTGTTTTATCATCGTTCCCCAAAGGGGGTTTCCAACACAACGTCTTCTAAACAGATATTCGTCTTCGTCTAAGATAAAAAAAAAAAAAAAAGTCTCCAAGTTATTGTAGTGTTTCTCAATACGTCTTCAAAAAAATAGAGAAAAACTTTTATTTTTATGTAAAAGAAAATTGCTCAAATTGGAATAATCGTAAAAACTTTTATGACAAAGGCAAAACAAACAAATAAAAATAATTATCTTTTGTCCGTCAAAATAGAAAGAAAGAGTAGAGGGGAAAAAAAAAAAATCGAAACTTATAGTTTTCCTGCTACATCATATTTTGTCATTTTTTTTTGGGGGGGGGGGGGTAGAAGAAATAGTTTATACACATAAACATATTTATAAAAACAATAATATTTCAAACAAAACATACAATATTTCGAAGCATATAAAATGGTACTAAGTATGTAAAAAAAATATGTCCTATATACGATAAAACAAAATAAATCATAAGTCTGAGTTCTAAAAAGAAAAAGAAAAGAGAAAAAAAAAAAGTCAAATGTCCTGAGCACCAATGTCTAATATATTGTAAAAGTTAAATGTTTGTGCCAAAAAAAAAAAAAAAATCACTTGGCACTTGTTAACATAATCCTGGTTAATGAAATAATAATAATAAAAATGCTTTAGCCAGCCAATAAAAAAAAAGCACTTGACTTAGCTTTATTTATTGCTGTGGCATATTTCACATTCGAGGGAATAATTAAAAAAAAAAACACCATTATTCCCTCTTCGAAGCGTGGAGGAGTAAACACAAAACTAAAACCACATCTGTGTTTGTGATTTTGCAAAAGAAAGAAGAAGAAAAAAAAACACTCGCAAACGTAGAAATTATCTTGCAGTAAATTCTTCCAGTCACTATGAGTCAGTTTATATCGACTGTGTCCAATATTTCATCATGTCAGCTGCTGTAGTTGTAATCTGTGGGCCTTCATGTGACCCAATTTTTTAAACTTGATATCGTTCGTTGGGATGCACTGCGGTAATCTGGTATGGGCCGAAAAATTTAGGACGGAGTTTTAGGCCCGTACCAAACTGAGTTCTTTTTATCGCGACCAGATCGCCGATTTCATAAGCAGTAGCAGGTTTCCGTTTCTTATCATACTGCATACGTGTCATTTGCTGTTGTTTTAAAATGTGCGTCTTTGCCACATCTCTTAATTGTTTTTTATGGTCTACTGCTAATTGAGCCTCTTCTGTTTCTAAGAGTTGTCGGATGTGTAAGTCTTCTTTATTTTTCATTTTAACGCCAGTAAGAATTTCGAAAGGGGAAAAGTTGGTAGCGGATGAAATGGTGCTATTTATGATCCTTTGCACCGGAGCGACATGTTTGTACCACTTTTCGGGACGATAACTTTGTTAATATTGGGATGAGTGTGCCGTGTATTCTTTCGATTTGGGAGTTTCTCCGGGGTACTCCCGTGGTGATCGGATGGTGTTCGATGTTTTCCTCCTTACAGAAGGTCGCGAAGTCGGCTGACGTGAATGCGGGGCCTTTGTCTGTGATAATGCGTCGGGGATTACCGAATGTAGTTTGCTGTAATTTCAGTTTATCTAGTGCGTCTTGCGCCGCCGTAGATTTTACTGGATATAACCAGAAAAATTTTGTAAATGCATCCACTACAGTAAATAAATGTTTATAATTTTTATTTGTTGATGGGAGTGGTCCGAGAAAATCACAATGATATGTATCCAGTGGCGTGTCACCTTTTGGAATCGGGTGTAAAAAACCTTCTTTTTTACCCAATTTCCGAGATGCTAAAATGCACGGAACACAGTTTATCACGATGGTTCGTGCGAGTTCGGATAGTTTCGGAATAAAAAAGTTTTGAGATGCTATTTCCTCAGTTTTTTTAGCTGAGAAGTGGCCTTTAGCATGTATATCCTGGAGAATATTAAGCTGCATCGCTTCGGGGATAGCTAATAAATCTCTGCCACGTTCAATTTTATACAGTACGTTGTTACGAAGCACAAAATCAGCTACCGGAGAGCTTATCGCTGCGGCCTTGATGCCGGCTATAAATGGGTCTCTGTCTTGTGCTTGCATAATTTTTAGAGTTAATTCATCATGCGTAATCTGCATGACGGGGTATCTGCTAAGGCAATCGACATGCTGCATTTTTGCAGCTGGTCGGTGTTTTATTTCAAAATCGAAATCTTGTAGAAATAAGGCCCAACGTGCAATTTTGGGTGTGAGTTCCTTTTTTTCCATCGTTTTCTGAAAGGCCTGACAATCCGTGATGATTCGAAATTTAGTGCCATGCAGATAAACACGAAATTTTTTTAGTGCTTCGATGACCGCTAGTACTTCTAATTCGTAACTGCTCAACTTCTCTTCCTGGGGGGATGTTTTTTTGCTCATGTATTGGAGCGGGGAAAATGACCGTCGGGGGATTTTTGCATAAGCGTCGCGCCAAAGCCGTATTTACTGGCATCAGTGTGCACTTCGAGCTCCGAGCCGGGTACAAAAATGTGTAGAACTGGATTACTGGTGAGTCGATTACGTAGTATATGCAGTGCTTGCCGTTGCTCCGGACCGAAATCGAAAGTCGCTGTTTTACGTAACAAATCACTTAGGGGGCGTGCAATAGAAGCGTATCCCGGTATGAATTTTCGAAAATAACCCGTTAGCCCGAGTAAGGATTGCAGCTGTTTAACATTTTTAGGCTCCGGGAAATGTTGGACTGCTTTAATTTTCGCAGGGGATGGCGCTATAGTGTTATGCTCGATAATATGCCCCAAAAATTCTATTTTGCGCTGTAAAAATTGACATTTCTTAAAATTAATCTCCAATCCGTAATCAGAAGCAGTATCTAGTACACGTTTTAAGTTATGGAGTCCCTCTTCTTCCGATTTTGTAGGAATTACAAGATCATCCATGTATAATATTAATACACCTTCCATGAGTAATTCACGGAAAACACACGCGAGATATCTCGTAAATGCTGAGGGGCTTGAACAAAGGCCAAAAGGGGCCTTTAAAAATTCATAGGTCCCGTCGTGCGTGATAAAAGCTGTATATTTTGTACTGTTTGGGTCTACATCAACATGGAAGAACCCATTCTTAAGATCAAGGGTCGTAAAAATTTCAGCTTGTTTGAGTTGATCCAATATGTCATCAATTAGGGGTAACGGAAAACGATCCTTCACTATTTTTTTATTTAATTTTCGAAAATCAATGCATAAGCGCATGGAATTGTACTTTTTTCTTACTAAGACAACGGGGCTTGCGTAATCGCTATACGACGGTTTTATAATGCCGTCCCGCAACCACTGTTGAATTTGGTCGCGGATTAATTCTTTTTCGCTTAGGGACATTCTACGGGGGCGTTGATACACGGGTATATCATCATTTAATACTATCGACATTTTTAAGTCTGTGCTCTTCGTTTTTGAGGGTTTGTAGGTTTTAATTAAAGTAGCGACTTCCGTACGAATGTTATGATCGATAATGTGATTTAGATCGATCTCGTCCTGTGTTTCGAACACATTAATGCAGTTAATGAAAACATCCGCTTGGGGAGTTTTATGGAGCGATATCCCGTCCTGACCACACGTTAGTGTACCCTGTGTAAGCACGTCCCGCCCTACAATAAAGGGGGTGGACATTTGTGATGAGTTTACGACATAAACTCTAGTAGAGAACAGAGTTCCATCTATTTGAATATCCGTTTTAAATGATCCTAATGGCGTTAAACTGCCACCGCCAAAACCGCCCAGTTGTATGGTTTCACATTGTAGGAGAGGGGAGCCAACTAATTTATAAAAATCTTCTCTTATTGCTGTAATCGCGCTTCCCGTATCAATTAATGCGTCTATTATGACATCCGCAATTTTGACTAATTTATTCATGTTGGTATACGATTGCTGTGAGTCTACGACGTGGACTTTCTTATCGCGCTTTAACCCCGAATGTTGTTGGGGAGGGGTGCCTCGGGTTGTCGGCTGTTTCTCCCCAACGCGCTCGCCACATTCAAAAGACCGATGGCCTCATAAAGAGCAATTAAAGCATTTTGGGCCCTTATTTTTATTATGACAATCTGCGGAAACGTGGTTCCCCAAACCGCAGTTATAACAGATAATTTTACGTTCATTTTTAAGGTGTGGTGTTGGAGTAGTGCCTTTCGCATGATACGACATGCGTTTCAGCTGACCACTGGCTGATCGGCAAATTTCATCATAAATCACTAGCTTTTCCTTAAATTGTAGCAAATTAGTACATCCAAATAGCACAGCTTTATTTTGTGCGGAGTCTTCTATACCCCGAATTATGTAATGCATTAACGAAAGATCATCGATGTTTCCATTGTTCGCAATTTCGCGCATTGAAAGAAAATATTGTACTAAATTTTCCGAGGGACGTTTCCTACGATTCATTAATACTTGATGAACATGTGCTGGGGACGCAAAATGGGAAAATTCTGATAGCAATGCTTGTTTAAGTTCGTTATAAGAGGTTATATGAGGTTCACTGTGAATATATTGAAGAGCTAAATCTTTTAACCCGCGTTCCGCGAAAATGAATTTTTGAACATCTGTAAGCGCAAATGATTGTGCCAAATTTTCGAAACGAGCAAGCCAATTAATTACATTCTCCGTATTTAATCCTCGGAATGGTGGAATTAAATTCTCGAAATCTGTAAATGAAATTATTGGTCTAGTTAAAGTGGGTTCATGTGTTCTAGCAACCTCGGAAGTTATATTGCCATTTCTATTAACAGAGTTAGAGGGGAGAGGGGGTGGTTCCGGGTCGTCAATTTCAGAATCAGTCGCAATTTTAATAGAATTCGCAAAGGAATTTAAGTCGGTCAATGCCGTGAGGATTCGAGTTGCAATTTCTTCTTCAGTACCATCAATTTCGATGGCCAACAAATTGGCAATTGCGATAAATTCGAGTTTCGAGAATTGAGCAGTTACTTTAGTCAATTTCGCGCGGAAATCAGCGCTGTCACTTGCAAAGTTGAATCCTTCAAATTTGCGCAAATTTTTCCTGTTAGAGCGCAAGTCATCACGCTCAAAAATGAACTGATGTAACAGCTTGATTTTATTTGCTTTAGCTAACTTGAGCATCGCACATATCTGTGGTATTTCCGTCAGAAACATGATGGAAGCAACAAGCGAGAGAGAAAGAAAAAAAAAGGAGTACTCACTAGCGAGAAAGTTCTTATCCGATCTGGCACACCGTCAAATATGGGTCACTCCCATAAATTCACACAGCTGTTCTCTTTGAACAGTGGCATTTCCCGCTGTGATAAATCCTCAGGAGAGCTCGTTGAATTGCTTGTCTATCGATGTAATCCAATGGCACGGATAAAATCGGCCGTTTGTCTGTCTCATGTCGCTGATGTTTTGGGGTATAAATAGGCCGGCCCCCATGTAGATTAAGGAGTCCAGGGGTAATATTACATAAGTTTAATGATCTTGATTAATGCACAATATTTACAAGGGAAAAAATAATTAAAGGATTAAGTTTAAGGGCCATCTTCTGTCTTTTCGATCAGAGCTCCGCTGAGTACGTCTTCATCAGGCGGGATCCGGCATCATTCTGACACTTCTGTTCTTGTTGCTGAGGCCCTTTCGTGGGAAGAGTGCTGACTATATAACAATTATTTCACACGTGGCTGTAAAAAGGTCGTACACGTGTTGTACTTTGCTATGGGGCGGATGTCGAGTCGGCCAAATGCATCTGGAGCGAGCCTGTTGCTATGGGCTCGCTATATCGACATTTATATTTTCTTTTTCTCATAATTTTATTACTCTTAATATTATAACTTGAAATGTTAATACGATAGAGCATTCCTATATCAAAAATACTTTTTTCTTATTTAAAATTAGCATAATATTTATGTCTTATAAACATTAGAAAAATATTTCAATATTTTATCGCGTATTTTTGAACAAACGCATGCATATTTTTTTAATAGTTTGATTCCAGCGTTAGTAACCTCGGCATTAACAAGTTTTGTCCATTTTAGAATTTTTTTCAATGCGACTTTCTTGCATCTAGAGATGTTTCTTTGGGTTTTAGAGTCGTTAGAGACAGCAGCTTTGACGCGTTTCGTTGTGGCACAACCAGCTGCGTGCATCCAGTAATGTATTTTTTTGTTGGGTTTTAAATGGGCGCGCTGAGCTCATAAGAGCGTTGACAGCGGCACTGACGAGTTTCATGTACTTTAGAGACTGCTGCACAGCGAGTTTCATGCATCCAGTGATTTTTTTTTTGTTTAAATGGGCGCGCGGCGCTCATACGTACGTTAGTGATTGCGGCATTGACAAGTTTCGTGCACTTTAGAGATTGCTGCACAGCGAGTTTTGTGCACTTTAGAGATTGCTACACAGCGAGTTTCGTGCATCCAGTGATCTTTTTTTAGTTTAAAAGAGCGCGCAGCGCTCATACGTACGTTGGTGACTGCGGCATTGACGAGTTTCGTGCACTTTACAGATTTCTGCACAGCGAGTTTCGTGCACTTTAGAGATTGCTACACAGCGAGTTTCGTGCATCCAGTGATGCTTTTTTTTATTTATATGGGCGCGCAGCGCTCATACGTACGTTAGTGACTGCGGCATTGACGAGTTTCATGCACTTTACAGATTGCTGCACAGCGAGTTTCGTGCACTTTAGAGATTGCTACACAGCGAGTTTCGTGCATCCAGTGATTTTTTTTATTTAAATGGGCGCGCAGCGCTCATACGTACGTTAGTGACTGCGGCATTGACGAGTTTCGTGCACTTAAGAGATTGCTGCACGGCGAGTTTTGTGCACTTTAGAGATTGCTGCACAGCGGGTTTCGTGCACTTTAGAGATTGCTACACAGCGAGTTTTGTACATCCAGTAGTGTTTTTTTTGGTTTAAATGGGTGCGTAGCGCTCATACGTACTTTAGCGACCGCGGCATTGACGAGTTTCGTCCATTTTAGAGTCTGCTGCACAGTCAGTTTCTTGTGCCCAATGATGCTTTTGTTGTTGTTGTTTCGTTTCAATAGGCGCGCAGCGTTTAGGAATCATCATTGGAACTGTTTACGTCGTTAATTGTCTGCCGAAAATTCCGTGTTTTGATTCGTGAGAATTTTTAGGCTTCTGAAAATTTGGTGCGAGAGTACTTGTCACTAAAATCACCAAAATCTAGTGTCTGGTTTGGTTTAGGATTATGTCATAAATATTTGAATAGAATGCGTTATAATTATTAATATTATAATATTAAAAAGATTATAATATGCTTTCATTGTACATTTCTATAAAATAGCAATTAAAATCATCATTGAAAAATAAAATGGAATAAATAATACTTTTATTATAACCTTTGTCTAAGTTTATAAGTAAAATATCACTTTAACATAAATAACAAGAAAACAACTCGCCGAAACCATATAGGGATTTTTTGTTTTTTTTTTCCCCGTTTCATTACTCGGTCTAAGTTTTAACATTATTGCATTAAGCTGTCTCTATCCGCTACTATAAATAATGTACACAATAATGTAATTTTTTTTTAAATTGCTAATCTGGTAAGTTTTAAAATCATGCCATGCAGCCGTTAATTCTAAAACGATTAAGTTACGCTACACATTGCGAGGGAAAAAGTTATTAAGCTAAGTTTAATAATCATACCTTTAAATTCTCTTTTTTTATTATATTTGTCTGTTTATAACTTATTTTAGTGTAACAGAATTACAGTGTAATATTTAAAAACAGATAATTGAATTATAAAAACAAAAAGATATTCGCAAAAAAAAAATCGACATATCCAGAATGTTTAATGAACAAACTCATCTCGAGATAGTACGAACTTTCCCATTTTCGAAATGGACTCGCTCTTTTCGCCCATGCGCATTTCTGACCAGGTCTCTATGAAACGTGGTTCATCAGTAGTACTTATTGCTGCATATGTGTATGACTCGTATAATCCATATAATCTATATAATTCACATATATATATATATATATAATCACATATCCACAAATCCTATATAATCCATATGTATGTATAAATATTTCTCAACGACAGCATGTTGGTTGAAAAATTATTTAAATATCATTTAAAATGAAGTTGTCAACTTGTGACATTGAAAACTATATTCAATACATACAAATGTTGTTCTATTTTATCCACGTCAACACTGCTTACGAATAATTTCGTAGAATAAAATAACTTTTCATGTTAAAGTTGACGCAGACGATTTATTGGGCAGGTGATTGGTTTCTGGACGGATGTTGATTCATGCAAAAAAAAAACATTTTAATTGCTTCACTGTATTTTTCATGTAATAGAGTATGTAATGAACACAAGATTAGACCTAGTTATTGTACACAGTGGCGTAGCTAAGGGGGGCAAAGGGGGCGTCCGCCCCAGGCGCCGAGGCCTAGGGGTGCCAAATTGAGAGAAATTGTTATTAGGATGAGCGAAGCGAATACTCTACTAGTCCACTCAAATTACAATTTGTCGTACGCTTTACAAAAAAACTATTCAATATTTTAACTTCAAATTAAACACAAAAATAAATTATGATCTGTAGATTTGCAGAATATAATTTTTTTTACAGTAAAACGTTAAAAAAATTATTATTTTAATTAATTTATTTTACATGCATTTCCAATACGGACGCATTTTAGCAAATAAATAAAAAATGAAACGCGTATATTTTCAGAAAAAAAAAGTTTAAATCATGGAGTAAATAATTATAGATAGAATTATGATTAATTTATTAAATAAAACATGTTTTCATTATCCCGCAAAATCGTTTGCACAGATGACACTTAAACATTTTAAAAGAATTGTAATATGGATTTCCTTTTTTTTTTTTTTTTTGGAAACTGGCAACAAAATAATTGTAAACAAATAAAATTAATTCTTAAATTTGTTATATAAAAGAAAAATTAAAAGATCTGCGTGAAGTTGTTGGTTCAAGCTCTTTATAAATATTTTTGCAAAGGTCGTATTGTGGCTAAATAATATCGACTCATTAATCAGAAGGATTTTATAGAAAAATAAGTTCGCAAACACAACAATAATTATTCGTGAAAGCGTCACTGCGAGAATGAGTGAGCGCTTCGTTAAAAGGTAATTCCATTAATTGAGTTGCCATTCGCTGAAAGTAAAATGTTCTCCCACGCGGAGAGAATTACAGCAATTCTCATACGCTAACATGTATAAAAACGAAGAAATTAAAATAAAATGTTTTACAGTTAAAAATTCATAGTATCAACGAAAGCAGATTTCAAATGTTTTTTCCAGAAAATAGGATTTTGAAGAAGTAACTTTCTTCAAGCTTTCTTCAAATATATTATTCTAAAATAGCTATCAAAGATTATCGGATGTTGATTACAAAGACTGGAAACATGCATATTTCAAACAATTAAAAAACACCAGTGGCTACTTGAAATTGTAAAAACATCTTTAAAAGAGCTTTTAGTTGAAAATTTAAAAAAAAATTTGTAAAAGTTTGCTTCGAAAATATCTTATTATGCCAGTATTACATCATAAATAAAAAATTAAAATGCGCCAAAACGTAAAATAACGTTTTTGTGTTAATAAAGATGCAAAAATAATTAAAAAAAAAATATTGTTACTTTCAAATATCTGTTTTATAAAATAATGCTTCGCGAATCCAAACAAAGCATGGCTTTTGCTAGTTTTTTTAAAATTGAAGTCTTTATTCCTTTTAAGACAGCTATAATATATCGGGTAGATATCCGTCAATGAATCCTCATGATATTTTGAAAAGAATATTATTAATTCCGACCCGTGACACATAGTTTTCGGTTGTTAACGTAAAAATTTGCTCTAAACGAACATTTACATCTTATAAGTTACTGTGATGCCAAAGTTCTAGTTTCTGACCCCAACAGTATCCTAGAAATTGCAATATTCTCAATAAATTGGGTTTAAAACTTTTTCTAGAAAAAAAAAAGTTTAATTTGTGAATTTAAATTGTCGAATGTTTTAGAAATCGTTCATAACAAAAATATTATATCTTAAAAGTTGCCAAAAAAAAAAAAAAAATTAGTCATATTAACATTAAAGAATTCTCAATTTTAGAACTTTTTTTGCTCGTGCATTGATGGTGATTATTGTTCCTACGCAAAATATAGTATATTTTGAAGCAAACATGGTTACCAACATTTTTTGCCCACATTATTTTTTAAATCGGCTAGGTACTCCCAATGATAACGAAAAACACACAACGTTATTGCTTTATAGCATAGAAATATAGAATCAAAATCTATTTATCTTCTATTATATACATAAATTATCTAATTAGTGCTAAGCAGATGCATTTTTAAATATACATAGATCAATATAATGCTTCATTTTTCTTTTCTTAGTATTTCTTAATATTCATTTTTCATTTATTTGTATTATTCAGTAAAAAACTCACTTTCTTAAGCCCGAATTACGTCAAACTTTTTATAAAAGCGCCAAAGTCCATATAACAGCGAAGTAATTGTGAAGAGTATTAAATACAAGGTAGCAAGACACTTAGCCAAGCGCAGATAACAAATCGCCAAATATTGGTCTTTTCGCCCTCTCTCGAAATGGATTTTTTCCGTACATTTAAAAAACACGATTTTGAGTCATCTTATTTAAAATTCAAATAAATAAATAAGAGGAAGCAATAATAGCATAAGTCAAAACATTTTATTTCAGCATCAAGGAATTGTATCGTAGTTACACATGTGGAAAAAAGCTGCTTTTGGCCAAAAAACGTTGTCTCCACTAAATTTGAATCCGATTAAAAAAAGTACCGTGATTAATTAAAATGTTATAGGCAGAGCTGCCAAGTCTCCGGCATTTTGGATACCGGTATTTTAATACAGAAAATGTTTTATTAAATTGGAACATTCTGCAGATTTAAAAAACAACTTTTCCTATAAGAAAATTCTGCTATGCAATAAGCGCGGGCTTGGCATCTCTGTATAGGAATATTTCGTAATCTACTTTTTAACCTTAAAAAAAGCAACGACCATTTTTCGGATACAAAAAGTATTGCTAATTGTTCCATTTTGTATAAAAGGTACCAATTGTAATATTGATACATCTATGGTGATAAATTTCCAATAATTTTTCAAATCCCATTTATTTCATGCAAAATATAAATCTTTTATTCATTTAGTTTAAAGTAAATGGTTTTTAACTAATTTCATAATACTTTTGAAATATCACTTTTCATTGGCCATTTTTTAAAGCATTTAGAAAATGGTTGTTGTTTTCAGTCAAATATAGACTTTGGTCTGTCCGCATTTTATTTTATTATTATTATTATTTATAAATGGTGGAGAAATATTAATATTTAATCCATAACGTACATAATATATGACTCTGTTATTACATAAGTCACTTTTTTATCATCATAAAAATTATGTTCTTACTGATTTTTATTAACTCAATAGGAAAAAATTCGTACTTTGAGCAATAGATGTCCGCATTACATTTATTTATTTATTTTAACAAAATTCTTTGCATTTAGAAGAATTTTTATTTAAATAGGAAATCCAAATGTCGCTGTTAATAAAGAAGAAAGTTACAAAAAAAGTTACAAAACGAGTGTAGACGCATACTATCAAATATGGAAAAACGACGAATCCAAAAAAGACGTCGTATGAAATATCATCTTTTAAAGGAAAAAAACGAGGTCTGATTATCGAACCTACTGATTACAAAATGTGCATTACATTTAAAAAAAATTAAATAAAATAAAAATACTGCAAATATTGATTTTTTTCTTTTGTGCAGTTTTGACTTCGAAAGGTGCGCTATGTTGCAAAAAGATATAAGCGGCTATGAAGACACACTTGGTAAACGTTCATGCTCAGTTTTACAAATAAATATGGCACATATATGCCCTATGCACACCAAGATACCTAATCGGTGCCAAAATGGCGTTCAGTTGCCTAACATGGTTATCATATAAATGTTATAATAAATTGTTTGTTCTAAAAATATTATCATTTATTGGTTGTTATTTCTTTTTTTTTAATAACAGAATATGTTTCGTTTATTCCTTTTTTTATTTTGAAATAAATAAATAACGTGTTATTATAGCATGCTATATATATCTGGTAATCAGAACGATGTTTTCGCCTAATTGGCATAAAAAATCTCGCCAAACCCGGTGCTTATATCTCTAGTATATTATCTCAAGAATTTTATTTATGTATACTATAATTGTTTTTACATGCAACTTACTTCTTCTTGTATATAAAAATAGGTAAGTGGCTCCTTTATGCAGTATAAATTGTATAAATCTTTAAAAAATAACCTCCGTTGCCCCTTTTTGGATCGAAAAAAAAAAAAAAAAAAAAAAAAAAAAAAAAAAAAAAAAATCAATGTTTAATTCCAGTATTGCTCCCAGGTATGCATACATATTCCAAATTTCAAAGTTGTATGCCAACAGGAAATGGATGAAAAATGGGAAAAGATGTAACATATGCACCAGGATACATAATTGGCGTCAAAATGGCATTATTTTACCTGAGATGGTAACCCGGCTTTATTTATTTATTATTTGTTTATTTACTCATAAAATGTTTATTTACTTTCATTTCCTTTTTTTAATTATATAAAATATTTGTTTTTATAGTTATTAATTATTATTATTATTTTATTTACTATAAGTTCTTTTTGATAATAGAAAATAATTTAAAAATGTGTATGTAAGCGTTATTTGAAAACGCAGTTTTCGCCAAATGGGCTTTGAAAAAAAAATGCGCCAAGTCTGATGCACGTGTGACATCCGTGCCGAAAAATTAGTGACCAGAATTGACTTCCACACACAAACGAAATATAAGTTAAAGGAAAACATGCAATAAAAATAAATATAAAGGGATAATGATGTCATAAAAGAAACTTTTTATTTAAAAACGTAATTGTTTCTAATTTTCACACGCGGAATATATAAAATATTCTTTTAGCTATCAAAAAATGCTATTAAGTTTTTATGACATTTTTTTAATATAAAAAAATAACAGTTTTTTTCCTGCATGATTAAATTTTAAAATGTTTTATTGCATTCAATATTTCTGAGTGCTTAAATGATTACTATTTACTCCATGTACTGATTCGGTTATCTACGAAAATATCCAGCTTGTGAAAATCACGCACACCAAATTTCTGTGACGTATGCAAATAAATTGTGCTTTTTTATCAGTTTTTTAATATAACTTTTAAACTATTTGGAATTAATTTTTAAAAGTAGGTGCATTCACCAGATTACCTTCATAGGTACCTTCTGGTACAAACAGAATCAAAATCCGACAAGTACTTTTTGAGATTTGCTTGACGAAAAATTTTTTTGATTTTTAATATCGTTACGTATCTCTGAGTATAAAGACTTCGTTTCGCTCAGACAATTATGTCATCAAGTGATTTTTATTTCGACTTTTTATTTCTACTTTTATTAGGATGAGCGAAGCGAATCCTTTACTAGTCCACTCAAATTACAATTTGTCGTACGCTTTACAAAAAAACTATTCAATATTTTAACTTCAAATTAAACACAAAAATAAATTATGATCTGTAGATTTTTAGGATGAGCGAAGCGAATCCTTTACTAGTCCACTCAAATTACAATTTGTCGTACGCTTTACAAAAAAACTATTCAATATTTTAACTTCAAATTAAACACAAAAATAAATTATGATCTGTAGATTTGCAGAATATAATTTTTTTTACAGTAAAACGTTAAAAAAATTATTATTTTAATTAATTTATTTTACATGCATTTTCAATACGGACGTATTTTAGCAAATAAATAAAATATGAAACGCGTATATTTTCAGAAAAAAAAAGTTTAAATCATGGAGTAAATAATTATGGATAGAATCATGATAAATTTATTAAATAAAACATGTTTTCATTATCCCGCAAAATCGTTTGCACAGATGACACTTAAACATTTTAAAAGAATTGTATTATGGATTTCTTTTTCTTTTTTTTTGTAAACTGGCAACAAAATAATTGTAAACAAATAAAATTAATTCTTAAATTTGTTATATAAATGAAAAATTAAAAGATCTGCGTGAAGTTGTTGGTTCAAGCTCTTTATAAATATTTTTGCGAAGGTCGTATTGTGGCTAAATAATATCGACTCATTAATCAGAAGGATTTTATAGAAAAATAAGACTTTAATATGTTCGCAAACACAACAATAATTATTCGTGAAAACGTCACTGCGAGAGTGAGAGAGCGCTTCGTTAAAAAAGGTAATTCCATTAATTGAGTTGCCATTCGCTGAAAGTAAAAAGTTCTCCCACGCGGAGAGAATTACAGCAATTCTCATACGCTAACATGTATAAAAACTAAGAAATTAAAATAAAATGTTTTACAGTTAAAAATTCATAGTAACAACGAAAGCAGATTTCAAATGTTTTTTCCAGAAAATAGAAGTTTGAAGAAGTAACTTTCTTCAAGCTTTCTTCAAATATATTATTCTAAAATAGCTATCAAAGATTATCGGATGTTAATTACAAAGATTGGAAACATGCATATTTCAAACAATTAAAAAACACCAGTGGCTACTTGAAATTGTAAAAACATCTTTAAAAGAGCTTTTAGTTGAAAATAAAAAAAAAAAATTGTAAAAGTTTGCTTCGAAAATATCTTATTATGCCAGTTTTACATCATAAATAAAAAATTAAAATGCGCCAAAACATAAAATAACGTTTTTGTTTAATAAAGATGCAAAAATAATAATAAAAAAATATTGTTACTTTCAAATATCTGTTTTATAAAATAATGCTTCGCGAATCCAAACAAAGCATGGCTTTTGCTAGTATATCTATATTGGGGTGGGGGCGCAAAATTTCTTGCTGGCCCCGGGCGCCAAAAAACATAGCTACGCTACTGATTGTACACAGGAATAATTCTGTTTTTTTTTCTTTCCCTAAAGGTTTAAAATTTATTATTTTTATGTTAATATCATGCTTACTTTAGAAAGCATTTAAAAAAATAGATTATGGTAAAAATCTGTTTTTATTTGTTAAATAAATGTGTGAATGATTAAACGAAAACTATTTTTAATTTTTTGTACACGTTGATCATTCTGTATGATCTGTATTTTCAGTATATTATCTACAGAATTTATGCATGCAACGCTATGTGGGAAAGTTAGTTAAACTTCAAAACTTATATCAGTACTAAAAATGCATTTCTAGCAATCATCTCTAATATATAGTATTTCGGTTGCAGTATAGTATCCAAAATTTTTTGTCTGCCCCTGGAAATACTATATACAGTAAAGCATCGTTTATACGATGATCACTTATACGACGTTTACATTTATACGACGTTTTAATGTGGTCCCGATTCAGTCCTATTCATTTTAATGTAAAAATATCTTTTGTACGACGCCCAAAATCGTTTATACGTCGATTTTTCGATTTTGTATAGGTTTATTTTTGCTTATCTTTCTTGTATATTTCACAAACGATCGGAAGTTAGCAGCTATGAATAACACCAAAGAGTGCGTTTAAGTGCACTCCACATTATGAAAATGAGGGCTGGTGTTCGATTAGTCTGAAAAATCAGCTTACATATAACAGATTACACTGGGAGGGGTCATTCTTTTGTCGGGATGGTCAGCTTTCCCGACCTGTTTTAAGTTGCAAATGGACTATCCTTCTTACTGTTGTCCTTATTTTCGACTTTTAGTAGCCAAGCAGGGTTTTTAATTTTAATCTTTGATTTTAAATGAAAAGGAAATGATGTAGTGCAAATGAGGAACCTTTCGGTGAAACATAAATAAAGGTGCGCTTATTTAAATTGCTTACTAATACCCTCCCCTTCCCACGTTTTTTGTTGTTGTTATTGTTATTTCTTTATTTTGGTTCGTTTTATTTACAAATTCATGCAAATCATCACGTTAAACATTAAAATTACTCAAAAACAAAATTAATTCTATTTTTGGAAGTGAAAATCGATTATACATCGTTATCGTTTATACGACGTTTTTCGGTAGTCCCTTCGGCGTCGTATAAACGATGCTCCACTGTACTTTTTATAATATAGAATGTAACTCATCGTAAAACTCAGCAATGTATATCAATTTTATTGCACGTGAAATCATTTAACATGGTTAATATATATATATATATATATAAAATATTCCAAAAACAAAGTTTCACCCTTTGCCAATATGTAATGGAATTTTTTTGTGTGGCCCAGTAAATAAATAAAAAAATTTTTTGCTCTGTATATTGTAACAGAGTGTATATTTTAGTACACATCAGTAAATGCATATCGATTTCATTCTGTTTGAAAGGCTGTAACACCATTAAAATGTACTTGAAACGTATTTGCCCATTGGCTGTAATGTGACAGTAACTTTTGACCATCCCTGTAATTAAATTACACATCCGATTTTCAAAAAATTTGAAATAACTCGACAAAATTTTCAATAATCATACGTTTAAAATTTTAAAGCATTCGGTTGGGTAGTTTTTGCGTTGTTATATGCGGGCAGACAGACGGACAGATGGACGGATTGAACGACTACTATAGGTGTTTCGTATCTGCATAATTACGAACGCACCTTAAAAAGAAAAAAATTCCATTAAATTGATGATATTGAGCTCACAGGCTGTTCATATGCATATTATAAAGTTATTTCAGAGAGTAATGCCCCTCAGCAATTAAATTAAGGGGGGATAAGCCTTGTCCCCCCCCCCTTTATACTTAACCAATGAACCTCGAAATATAATCAGGGACTCATCTCATTTAAATAAACCTGTATACCGAATTTGAAGCAAATCCATTAATTCTGCATGAAAACCGATTTCTCTAAAATAAGGGGGCGGGGCGTATTGGCTGCTTCAATCCCCCCTTTTATACTTAACAAATGAACCTCCGAATTTAATCAGGAAATCTCCTTATTAGAATGAGCCTAAAAAAATGAAGAAAATTAAATATTTTTGTATGAAAACCCCTTTATCTCAATTAAGGGAGGGGAGGGGGGGGGGGGCTTTCTCCACTTTTCCCGTTTTATACATAACCAATGAATCTCCAAATCTAATACCAAATTTGAAGAATATCGAATAATTCAGCATGAAATACCCTTTTATCTAAATTAGGGGGGGGGGATGACCCCTTTTATACTTAATCAATGAACCTCTAAATCTAATCAGGAAAGTTTCTTGTGGAAATAAATAGGCATAAAAATGTAAAGCAAATCAAATAATTCTGCATGAAAAGAAAAAAAAAACATTTATCTAATTTGGGGAAGGAAAGTTAGCCCTCGTTTCCCCCTTTATATTTAACCAATGAGCCCCCAAAACTTATCAGGGATGCGCCTTATCAGAATGAACCCAGAAAACACATTTCAAGTATATGGGATATTTCTATTTAGAGTTATTGTGCTACGTACATAAGTACGTTGTACATACAGAATCGGCGGGCATATTAGCTCTCGAGCTTTGATAGTCAGTGAGCTAAAAGTGCTCCCCTGAGTTGTATTATCCGTCCACATGTTTTTTTTTTTTTTTTTTTAATCCACATTTTAAGATTTGCACACATATAATTATATATGTTACACTCCAATTTGTTTAAATCGTGGTACTTTTTCGAATTTACATACTTGTCTGGGTTTATTAACCGATAATAACTCAGACTTAATGTCACAAATTAAATACACATAAAAATTGGTAATGTTTTATACAAAATGTGTCATTTTTATGAAAAGTGAGTGATTTTAGAAATTTACACACTTATCTGTGTATACATAATTACGTATAAATTATAATAACGCACCTATTCGTGTAAATTCAGTCGTTTTTCTACATTTACACATTTCTATGAGTTTTTCCAGTGATAAGAAAATACACACTTAGTTTCATCAGCTAAAAACACATATAAACAGGTAAATTTTTGCAAAAAGATGTGTAAATCTTACGACAAATGTGTAATTTTTGAAATTTACACACACATATGTGTAAAACTGACAAATTTACACATTTATTTTTTAGAAGTCATTGGATATATATATCAAATTTCTGAAACAATCATAGATCGACGCGCCTATTAGCTAGCTATTAAAAAATAAGATTTTCACAATTGTTAACGAAATTTTAATTTCTGAATTTTTGGACAGATTTTGCGGCCAAATACTCCACTGTGCGCCATAAAAAAGAAAATAAGACTATTTTTGAACAGCAAATCACAATTGACAATAGAATGAACTTTCAAAATTTTTATAACTATTGTCAAATTGATAATTAATATCTGAAATATTTTGTTTATTTATACAGTGATTTCTTGTTGAAAAAGAATAAGGAATTTATTTGGCTTTCACCATTTCATGAAGTATTTTAAAAAATGGTCAGCGAAAGAAATTCCTAGATCTGGATTCACAAATACAGATTTCCTTAGTTTGAATCAACATAGATGACACAAACCTCCCTCCCCCCCCCCCCCTCAGCTTCAAGTCAAATAAACATTTTAACCATTTTAACCTGAAATTTTACCCAAAGAAAATAAGTACTAAGGTGGTCTGGGGTAATAACGCCAAGTGCTAATATTTTGCATAATTATGAAATAATCTGGTAAATGACACCCATGTGCTCTGCGCAGAAGGGTTTTGAGTCATATAAATCGCAAAAAACAGCTTCAAGTTAATTTGCTTCATTTTTAGGTCTTATTGTTTTTACAAGCAACTAAAATTAACGCTTGATCTAAAATTTGCGAGATACGTTTTGTGATGTGAAGACTATTTTTTTTATCCGGAAATACTTTATTAATTACATTAATTCGTAGTACATTTCATGAACTTTCAGAATATTGTTGAAGATTTTGGATATCTTCTCGAGATAATTTGTAATTTAAAATGTACAGCGCAATAACTATAACGGGGTAATAACGCCAATCCTTGGCATTAATACCCCGTTTGATTCCCTACAGTGGCCGAGCAACATCCTACATACCGATTCAAATAAACACAGTTAAAACTGTGCAATGTTTCTAATAATTCTATTTAAGCGGTCCTTTTAAAGCAAAAAGAAGCTCACGATCTGATATTCTTTTGCCTCATCCTCCCCCCCCCCCCCCACACCACACCTTTATTTTTCTTACACTTTCACAAGAAATTGAACATTTTCAATAGCTTAGAATGCAATTTGTCAATTTCTAAGTTTGTAGAGTTTGTATTTTTAGAATTGGGCAATCTACATGCAATTATTCCATCTTATTTCATAGTTTTGTTTGCATGGCGTTATTACCCATATAGGTGGGTAATAACGCCAAATAGCATTGGTCAAGAAATCACGCCATTACATTTTATGAATACATATCTGTTAAATTATTTTTTTTATATAGACAGTCAATGAGTTGCTGTATTGAATCATATATTTGTTTGAAAAAAAGTTCTCAGCCATTAGTTATAGGAAGGTGCTAGCACCTTCCTATAACTAATGGCTGAGAGGACAGACTTATTGTGAGGTAGGTCCAGCAAACCGTGCTACCATATCACGGACCATTAATAAGAAAATGGGCATGTATGCAGCGCACCCATGCGCTCGTACGGTGAGATGATGTTTGCAGCAGCGTGGATTGTTAGCACGGCAACCATTACTGCGATTTCCCTTGACAAAGCAACATATATAGAGACGGCCTGGTCATCGAACAACAAAACTGGATACAGGATTGGCACAATGTCGTCTTTTCAGGCGAGTTCCGGCTCTTCGTGCAATATTCTGATGGCAGTATACGTGTCTGGAGGCTTCGAGGAGGCTGCTTGCATTTGAATGTTGGTATAAGAACCCTGTACCTGGTGTGATGGTTTGGGTAGCTATTGGATACATGACACACACATCTTTAATTAGGATCGACAATTATTTTAACGCAGATGTAAAGTTTTGATCTCTTACTCGCTGTTTTGACGTCCAGTGGTTGTTTGCTGTCTTCGAGGCCTGTCCAACGCCACTTTCCAACAAGATAACGCCCGACCACATGTTTGTCTGTTGTGTTCTGATCTTCCTCAATAAACAGGGTATTCGATTGCTTCCCTGGCCTACACGAGCTCCAGATTTGTCATCTATTGAAAACCTCTGGTCATGGATTGCTGAAATTAGATCGATACCCCTCTCAAACTACCGTAATTTCCGGCGCATAATCCGCGGATCAAACAATCATTTTTCGACCCAGAAATTTTTAAAAATGAAATGTAATTTTTCAAATGACGGTAAATACTTGTCTTCAATTGCTAAATAAAATTTCTGGGTCGAGAAATAATTGTTTGATCCGCGGATTATACGCTGGAAATTACGGTATTATAGTTGAGGAAGCGTGTCATAGACTTGAAGTAGCATGGAATGAGTTGCGCGTTTCTGCCATCCATACCCAGTTAAACTGTATGCCTGACAGGTTAAGTGTCATTTTAGCTGCCACGGGCGGAAACGGTTTCTATTGATTTCGCCCCCCTTTTAACCCTTTCCGGCACACTGTGCCCAGTCCGGGATACCTAACTTTAATTCCAAACTTGCAAACAGCACCAGTAATATTTTAGTAAAATTTTGCTTTTACAATAAAAGCTCAATTAAGGAATTCATAATATCTAAAAAAGTCGTTTGTAAATTCTGATGGCAGCCGATAATTGCTCATTTTACTACAAAATTTGCCCGTGCCGGACAGGGTTAAACCACTAAACTGCTTACAAATTTAATCATTTTACTTCCGTGCCATACTGTTTACGTACAATAAATATTTTTCAATTTTCTTTCATCGTGTTGCAATTTTAATGTCAAACTGTGTCTAAACGCAAAACTCAAAACTTCGTAGAAGTTTCTTGTATTCAATGTCTCTACGAGTCAAGTACGTAAAATGCACGTAAAATGCAACTGCCCAAAGTTTTTTTATGAAAAGTTGATACATCGCAAAGTTGATGCAGGGAAATTTGTGGTCTGATGAATCATCAATAGATTGAAATTGGCTCAAACGCAGAAGAATGTTTCGAAATTTGATGCAAAAGGAAGGAGTATCATTTCCAAGTTTTAGGCTCTATAATCATATAGAGAATAGTAATACATATCTTTCAAGATAAGGTTGTACGCTGCAACTCATGAAAACTGATACAATGCTACTCAATTACGAACAACTAAAGTTCAAAGAGTATGAAGACAAACAGCTTAAAATAAGCTTAATCAAGGTAATCTACTTCTTTGCATGTAGGCCGAGAGTACAGAGTTTATTTTAGATTTTATTTATTAAATACAGCACACAACCCGAGAAAGATAGGTTGTAGTCCAAGAGCCGACAGCACAAAATCCTAAATCATCGAGCACAAAATAAAATCCTTTATTTTATGGAAGAGCAGTAACAGAGGAATCTAATGATCCATGTCTGCCGGAAGCGAAATGGTGCATAAGCCAAAAATGAATACCACTAATGGTTGACTCGTAAGATTAGCACTATGTTTTCCTGCACCCAGTTTTCCATGTTTTCATACTTTTGATAGTACGGCAAACACAATGCTAAATCTACGAGTCAACCACTAGTTTTATCAATTTTTGGCTATGCACCACTTCGCTTCCGGCAGACATGAATCATTAGATTTCTCTGTTACTACTCTTCCATAAAATAAAGGATTTTTTCTTGTGCTCGATAACTTAGGGTTTTGTGCAGTCGGCTCTTGTACTATTAGAGTATGGTAATCAACTAATCACTGAGACTGGAAACAATGAGAATGCAGCCTTGTGCTTTTCACAGACAAAATCTGTTTTGATAAGGTTTCAGAAGTTTGGACGTTAAAAATACATCATACAGAAAAGATAGAGCATAGATGAGAGGAGGACTGAGATGGAATTTACAAAATATACGTATGGACAGCAGGGCCGTAGCTAAGGGGGCGCTATGGGCGGCTCAGCCCCACCCCCCCTGGAAAAAGTTCCAAGGTCACTAAATGTTCCAAAAATTCAAATGAAATTCTGTTCAAAAATTTAATTGAGTTTTGAGAGCCTTTCTCAGTTTTGCAGAGTTATTAAATCGTATCTAAAATAAGCGTTTCAACACTCCCTCATCCTATTTATATATATGAAGCTAACATGTTGTTTAATTTTGAACACGTTATACACTCAAAAATTTCCATTATCATATACTTTTCTTAGCATAAAATGAAGTTATTACAACAGTTTAATAAGAAACATAGTACCTACAATGTGAATATGCACTAATTTATCTTTCTGCGTTAGAGAGATAGAGAAAAAAATATGAGTTCCTATCGTTCACTTCTAGCTACGGCCCTGATGGACAGACTCAACAGATGTTATCGGCAACTGCAGTTTGAAAATATGCGAATGATGAAATACCCAAGTCTTAAATTGAATGTTATAATATAGTCATTTTTTCTCTTTTATTAAACCTGTGAATAACACACACTAGTGCGAATTCACACTGAATAAAAATTCAACTTTCGGCTTTTTTTTCTTTTTATTTTCAGTACTTGGAAAATAGTTGTTATCCTCGGTAGAGAACTGGGAAATCTGAAGTATATCTGAATCTTTTTATTAACTATTTGGAAAATAGTTGTTGTCCTCGGTGGAGAATTGGGAAATCTGAAGTATATCTGAATCTTTTTTATTGGTTAAATTCCGCAAAACTTACTTTTCGTTCTCTGATTGTTGTCACAATGACAAAAAAAGTAATAAAAACTTCAAAAAAATAGTAATTTGAAAACAAATTGTGATAAAGTTTCAAACAAATTTCATTTGAAATTGCATTTTTTTTCTCTACTCAACGGTGTAAAAATTTAAAATGCGCGATGTGTAGAAGATTAAAATTTTGAAGTTCCGAAAATTGTAAAACTGAAATTTCATTTAAAATTTGTTTATGATGGGTGCAGCAATATTAATGTTTAATTCATGTCGAACGTAATATGAACCGTTCAAAAGTCAGTCTGATTAATTTCATCAAATAAAAATGCACAGTTTAAACAGTTAAAGTTGTATATCAATAAACTACTGGATTTTTTCCCCCCTCAATATTTTGATTATACTCATTAATTGTCTTATAATCAAGTGTAATTCATAAGCTCTGTATAGATATATAAGAAAATTTCAACACATTCTTGTCATTATCTGAATTTCTAAAAAAAGAAAAAAAAAATGGAGTTAGTCGGATTGACGTCTGAACGCGTCATCTATAATTCTGTTATTCGTAAGTTACGTTTTTGATCACACCTTTTTTTCGTTGCAATTTCCCCCCAACAACGAAAAAAAAGAAGTTAAAATGAGTGTTATTTCGAAATAATATTAATGAATGATTTCTGATAAAACTTGGAATTATTATAAAGTATATTTAATTATGTTTATTTATAATTATGATACAAATAAATGAAGGTATATAAATCATTAGATAGAACATTTTTCCCGAGTTTCTTGATAGTGACGTCATACTATACTTAAGTTGTTAAAGACTTGTAAATGTTCCATTCTCTAGCGGATGGGAATGATGTCATTTTATATAAAATGAAAGTGTGTCTTATAAAACTAAAATATGTTTTGCATCATCTAAAGTTATTATTTTTTATTATTAACGAAATTCTTTACCTTTTTATTTGAATAGGAAATTGAAATGTATAAAATCGTTGTTAATAAAGAAAAAAGTAAAAATGTTGTGAGAAAAAGACATCCACAGAAGCCACTTTTATTATTATTTTAAATATGGAATTTATTTATAAATCTAAAATTTTAGTCTTTGAAAATATCATTTTCATACTTCATTATGAATATATTACCGAAAAATTCCAAATAGCCCTAATGTTGAGTGCACGTGTACTGAACCAAAGTATTTCTTAATGCACTACAATCGAACCTTGTAAACATGAACCTCAAGGGGAATCAAAATTTTATTCATTCTAATTACAGTTCATGTTATCAGTATCAAATCTTTATATTCGTCTTTATAGGGAACTAGCTGACCCGCCCGGCGTTGCCCGGGTCCGTATTAACAATATTAAACGAACTTGAAATTTGTATGATTTTATCATTAACTCGAAACATGCAGAAATGCATTGTCTGAAATACGTGGCCACTGACTGTGTGAAAAATCGGTTTAAAAAACAGCTAATGTTAAGCTCTAAAAATACTCAAAATGAGCGATGAGAAATGTGGGAGGGAATATGTATCCAACGACTGCGTAATTTTCGTGTTAAAGTGTTGATTTTTATCAAAAATCACTGTTAAGTCACGTAACTAATTATTTTTTTTTCACATAGAAATCCCAAGTGAAATATTTTGAATTTCAAAGTAATTATATCACTCTTAAATCCGACTATACCATGAATGAAATCGATACTAGCTCGTAGCTAAAGTGTTGGTATGTAGTATTATAATTTCAGGGCCATTTAACAAAAGTAAGTGTTATTTTTAATCAAATCATGCATAATGTCCACTCTATGGATAAATTCCTAACCGTAAACTTTTTTACCGTAACCATAACCTGCCTGTAACCTAACTTTGACTTAACAGTACCTTACCGTAAATTAAATATAGCATAAATGTAACCTAGCTTTCACTTTATTGTAACATATCCTTATTCTAACCATAAAACAAATGAGATTTAACTTTAATTTAACTTTAACTTAACCGTGACCTAACTGTAACCTAACGGGATATTAAATATAATCAAAGTTCTTACCGTAATGTAATTGCAACCTAAATGTTACCAAACCATATATTGGTTTCATGTCCATGGAAATTTTTTTGTCTTGTTCGGATCTGGTTATGATTCATTAGAACATTTTTGTCGGGTTCAGATTTTAGGTATTTTTTGATATTGAATTATAATGTTCGGGTCGTATTCATGTCCATGGAAATTATTTTGCCTTGCTGGGATACAATTATGGTTCTTTGGAATATTTTTGTCGGGAACAGATTTGTTTCAATTCAGATTTCGGCTTTTTCTTCAAATGGAATTTTTGGGGTTCGGGTTTTCTTGCGTGTTCACGGAAATTATGCTGCCTTGTTCGAATAAGAACATGCTTCACTGGAATATTTTTTTCAAGTTCAGATTTGGTTCAGTTCAGATTTCGTGATTTTTTCCAAAGAATTTTTTTAGGTTCAGATTCGGTTCAGGTGAATGGAAATTTTTTGTCTTATTCAGATCCGGTTACGATTCTTTGGAATATTTTTTATCAGGTTCCGATTTGGTTCGATTCAAATTTCAGGTATTTTTTCAAATAGAATTTTTAGTTTCGGATCTCGTTCATGTCCACGGAAATTATTTTGTCATACTCGAATCCAGTTATGATTTTTTCGAATATTTTGGTCGAATTTAGATGTGGTTTGGGTCAAATTTCAGTTTTTTTCAAATCGAATTTTTTAGGTTCGAGTTGGGTTTATGTCCATAGAAATTATTTCGTCTTGCTTGGATTGGGTTATAGTTCTTTAGAATATTTTTGTCAGGTCCAGATTTGGTTCAATTCAGATTTCGAGTTTTTTCTTCAAATATAACTGTTGAGTTCGGGTCTTCTTGCATGTTCACGGAAATAATTATGTCTTGAACGAATGACATGCTTCACTGGAATATTTCTGCCAAGTTCAGATTTCGTTCAGTTCGCGATTTTTTCAAAGAAATTTTTTGGGTTCGGATTGTGTTCATGTCCATGGAAATATTTTGTCTTGTTTGGATCCGGTTGCGTTTGTTTGAAATAGTTTTGTCAGATTCAGATTTGGTTCGATTCAAATTTCAGGTATTTTTTTTGAATGGGAGTTTTAGGTTCGTATCGGGTTCATGTCCTCGGAAATTATTTTGTCTTACTCGAATCCGGTTATGGTTCTTTCGAATACTTTGGTCACATTTAGATGTGATTTGGGTCAAAATTCAGGATTTTTCAAACGAAGTTTTTTAGGTTTGAGTCGGGTTTATGACCATGGAAAGTATTTTGTCTTGCTGGGATCGGGTTATAGTTCTCTGGAATATTTTTATCGGTTCCAGATTTCGTTCGAGTCATATTTCGGGTTTTTTTAAAGAAAATATTTAGGTTCGGGTCAGATTTCATGCCCACGAAAATTATTTTTCCTTGTTTGAATCGGGTTATGCTTCACTTGAACATTTTTGCGGGATTCAGATTTGGTTCGGGTCAGTTATCAAATCCATAGTTTTTCCCAAACAGAATTTTTAGGTCAGGGTCGGGTTTATACTCACGGAAATTTTGTGTATCATGGATCGGAGTGTGGTCTGTTTTTTTTTCTGGTTTGAATCGGGTTATGTTTAAATTAGTCTAAACATTAAAGTTATAATCAGTTTTGCTACTATTATTTTTATGGCTATTTCTGATAGATAATTTACTTAGCTATTTGATAATTTATTATGGTGAATGAATCGTTTACGGATACAAATATTTGTACGCCAAACAGCTATTTTATTTTTGTTTTAAAAACAAATTAAAGCCATATTACAATTTTAAATTGAATAGAACATATTTAAATTTAATCAATGATTAAAAAAATAAACTCATAGAAAAGTATTGTGTAATGTTTTTTACTGAACACAGCTAATGACTCATCCGATCAATTCAAACTGGTTTAAACCAGTATTTCTTTGTTTTTGTTTTTTACCTTTTAAATTGTTATTGAATAGATGACTAAAATTTCGTTTAAAAAATAACGTTTTGTACCATTATTGCCTGTAATACACGATCAGAATGCATGAAAGATACAATTAGATCAATCATAGGCAAGAATTATTTGATTATTTTTATCGTATGACTTTGAAATATCAATATAGAAGCATCATTTAAGACTTTGCTTGAAAAATCAACATTCTTTCGTTAATGTCTTAAAATCGTCTGCACTCTGAAATCTAGATTTTAGATTAATATTATTATTTAAGTGTTCATGCATGATTTTAAAAGAATCTTTTCATCACTATAGTTTATATATTGACATGGAATTATAAATATGTTGTTAAATCATAAACATTTTTCATCTACGTTATAAAGTATTAAAAATTTCTGAAAAAAAAGAGAAAACTTTTAGTAATACAATTTTTTACTTCAAATCATATGTTTTCAATATTTTATTTAATTTTGTTTTGACATTTAATTATTTTTAATTTTCCAATTTCAATTATTTTAAAAGCAAACATTTATTTTAATAAATAATATAATAGAAAATTTTTTTTAAAAAATTACGATTTCTTCGTAAAATATGCTTCAGCTGTAATTCATTTCTTCCAATCCGTCTTATTAATACAAAATTTCTTCCTCGTGCTTTATTTTGAAACATTAAAATTTCAGCGATAAATGGTTTAATCTTGCAAACCTTTCTTTTTTTCGGTTTACTTCGCCACCACCTATCTTTTTCCTCCATGGCGTGCAGCAGATGTGATAAAAAAAAAAAAAATCCTCATTTAAACTGACAGTTTGCCAGTCTATGAATTTTAAAGGTCAGTCTCAGTTTTTAAAATTATTTCTGCGAAAATTTTATGCAACCAACCAACCATAAGAGAATTAAAAGGAAAAAGTTTTAAAAAAAAGCGATTTTTTATGAGAGTGAGGTTTGGAAATTAATTAATTACTCCGTTAATAAATAGAATTTTGAAATTCTGAGCGTCAGGTGCATCAGGAGAGATATTGGGCTACTCTCAGAAAAATTTTGAGCTTCGTACGTACCGTAGTTTTCGCTAACTATCGCAGACACACACACACACACACACACACACACAGACAGAGCGATTTGTTATTTTATTAATATAGATAGTGAAAAAAGAAAAACGTTAAAAGTAATTTACGTTAAGCGTGTTCATGTTAACGAAGTTTGACTGTATAATGAAAATCTCATACTGTTCAATTTATGGATAACATGCTTGAAATAGACAAAAAAAAAAAAAAAAAAAAAAAAAAAAGGACTAGGTCTTGATTAACATGTTTTCCCAATTTAAAAATATGCATATCTGAGACGCACTCAGTCAGATCAGATGACATATTGGAGCTACCATCAACATTATTATATCCCTGGGAAATAAGTGGGAAGCAGTTTTAGTTGTTTAACAGACCTATATACAATGTTAAGTCTCTCATACATGAATACTTTCTAAGAGATTACATCAAAAAGAAAAACAAAAAACCTCTAGAGCAGCAGTTCCCAAACTTTATTGCTACGCGACCCACCTCTAAGTAAAAATTAAAACAAGTAAGAAAAATCATGCGTTAAGCATAGATTATGAAGCACTTTCCAACACTTAATGAAATCTTTAACAAAACTTTGTTATTTAGAGAAATAATAGTGTATAGCCAAATATACCCAAATATGTATTCCAGTACATTAGAACAGCCTTGTATTTCATTTGTCAGTTCATATAATGGGAAAATTTAGCTCAGCAAGAAAAGACCTAGTAGCTTGAAATTTCTTTTTCAGCAATTCATACTATTAGATGGAAACATACTTGAATACTTTTGTTCAGCCCTGTAGTTTACATTCTACCTTTATTACACGTCAGCATTAGGCTAAAATTTATTGTAGATTAAAACACTTTTAAAACAACTGAAATCACATTCTCATAAATTATCATTCATAGGCGCCCATGTACCGAATTCTTTGCGTGGCCCTGCATATCCCTTTATCTATATTCTGCAAACATTTCTCAGTAAATTGAATGCAGCTCAGCGTAAAAATGCATAGCTTATTTAAGAACCACGTTTAAATATTTTACGCTCATATTCAGTAACGTTGGTGAGCTCTTTTGGGTAGCCCTGTATATCAACTATGACATTTATACACACCATATAATGTGCATATATTTAGCGAAATACAAACGCCAATATCATAATTAAAATGCATTTCATCCCTCCATCAGCCATCATCGGACACATATACGGTACTTCGGAAAGAATATACTATTTGAGATCTTTTGTGTGGCCCTGTAAATGTTATGTACTCCATATTATGCAAGACAGTAGCGTATAAATTATATTAAGCTTCAGTGACATATATCAATTTTATTATACATGAAAAAGCTCAATATATTTAAAATATGTCACACACAATTCCCCCTTTTACCATTATCTAATGGAATTCTTTTGTGTGACCCTGTAAATAAATAATAGCTACATTTTCACCTTATATTTTATAGAATGCATATTTTAATTCGATTGACGCGGTATAACATCTTTAAAATTCCTTTGAAACGATTTTTCCAGATAGGTCGTAATGTAATAGGAAACTTTTGATTCTCCCTGTAGATAAACTAATCATGGTAGAAACTTCATTTTCGATAGGACTTGTGCTAGGTTAAACGTCAATAACGTCCTAAAATTTCATGGCAATCCGAATATATTAACGATTTTTACCCCTGGGTCGTAATGTAATGGAAAACTTTTGATTCGCCCTGTAGATAAACTAATCATAATAGAAACTTAATTTTCAATAGTGTTCGTGCTAGGGTAAACTTCAATAACGTCCTAAAATTTCATGGCAATCCGAGTACATTAACGATTTTTCCCCATAGAACGTAATGTAATGGGAAACTTTTGATTCGCCCTGTAGACAAACTAATCATGGTAGAAACTTCATTTTCAATAGGACTTGTGCTAGGGTAAACGTCAATAACGTCCTAAAATTTCCTGGCAATCCGAGTATATTAGCGATTTTTCCCCATAGGCCGTAATGTAATGGGGAACTTTTGATTCTCTCTGTAGATAAACTAATCATTGTAGATACTTCATTTTCAATAGGGTTCGTGCTAAGGTAAACCTCAATAAAGTATAAAAATTTCATAGCAATCCGAGTATATTTACGGGAGTTAGAGCGCGGACAGACGGACAGACGGACAGACGGACAGACGGACAGACGGCCATCCGGCCAGACGGACAGACGGACAGACGGCCAGACAAACCGAATGCATAAGCACTTTTCAACTTTGTTGGAAAGTGCTAAAAAATGCGTCCTACATAATATATAATGGTAAAAATTGCGATGTGAGATCTAAGCTATCAGCCATCCTACATACGAAAAAGGCCAATTTTCGTACGATAAATATACTATAAAAAAAACAACAATTCGTAATTCCAATGTGTGTAAGAGGAGTAATATTTAACACAACACGCAAACTAGAAAGATAATTAAAAATACATTTAATCACTATCCAAGCATAACTTTGTAATGTTTTCTAGCACTGGTTTTTACTGACGAAAGCATTTACATCAGTGTTAAAACTTGTTAATTTCAACCTTAATTCACTTTCAACACTTTTTTTTCCATTCTTGTTTTTCAAAAACAGCCAAGTACAAAAAGCATGTTCACACGAGTGTGTTGTGTTGAACTCCATCACAGATTTCAAAGCTCATTTAGATGTTTCTGGATATTCTGCTCGTATATTTTTCAAATGGAAATTAAGTAATTTCCCTTCAAATATTATTTGCTATATTGAAAATATTATTATTTCAAATATTATTCGCTATTGTTCCACATGTTTTTTTTAACAGATGAAATACAAAATATATTTTTGTGACAAACTTTCCGCGACCAATTAAAAATTAAAATAGCCGGCGCGAACCACAAGTGGGTCGCGACCCATAGTTTGGGAACCGCTAATTTAGAGAATCGTGCATCTTTTTTTTTTCTTTTTTATCTATACAAAAAGAAAGTATTGGATTCGTGAAAATTTTCGAATTCCGGTTTTCGACGGATTTACACATTTTAAGGGTCAGAGAACCCGAAAAACACGTTTTTACTGTGTCTGTCTGCGATTTTGCGACTCTGTCCATCTGTTTGTATGCGACATAAATTTTGAGAGCGCTCTATTTCAAGAAGTAATGCATGGAATGTAATAAAAATTCATATTCAGGTAGTCCCTGATATATATTGTTGCTGATTAGTTTTTGGTGTAAATATCTCAAGAGGTGGTGCTGCTATGTTGTTTTTTATTCGATTTCTTCAATAACTTTATTTCCAGAATTAATGCACGGAATTTCACCAAACTTCAGATTCAGTTATTCCTTGACATTGACCGATGTTTGTTTACGCTTCAGTGTAAATAGCTCGATTGGTGGATCTGCTATGCAGAATTAAGATTTTTCCAATCGCCCAATCTCCAAAACTAATGAGCAAATTTTTATTTAACTTCAGATTAGACTAGTCCTTGACATGAAATGACGTGTTTTATATTTTGGTATAAATCGCTCAACAGGTGATGCTGTTATGCTACATTTTGTACGATTTTCGAATTGCTCTAATCTTCAGACGTAATGCACGGATTTCCAACAAACTTCAGATTCGATTAGTCCTTGACATGAATTGATACTGTTTATATTTTGTTGTAAATAGCTCCGCAAATGGCGCTGCTATATTGCATTTGTTACGATTTCTCTAACAACTTTATTTAACCCTTGACATAATCATTTTTGTTTACATATTTGTGTGAATCGCCTAACAGTTGGCACTGTTACACTAAATTTTGTAGGATTTATACGATTTTAGCGATAGCATATCTCAAGAACTAATGCGCGGAATTTCATATCTTTACAAGATACATGATGGACATAGATTGCTATTTAATTCTGGCACTGTGATAGCAAATTTTGAAATGTTAACATGCATGAGATAGAAGAAAGTTTTGGGATTGCTACACCTGACAAGTTCTTGTTTTGTCACATATAAACCTTATATGAAGTTCAATAAATGCTTATGATGTACAGTAATCGATGACAGAACCACATTGATTTAAAAATACAATTCAAAAATTTACTTTAATTAAAAAAAAATCTGCTTGAGAGAGATTTTTTTTCAAGAACAAAAACATGATCGAAAATGTTTTATTACTTTTCTACTTTGTGCTGATGTATCCAGAGTTTGAATTAAGACAAAAAACAATTTAGTAATGATTACTATAATGTTTTGTTGCTTACGAAATTCATAAGGTTCGTTTGTAATTTCGTAACGCATGCAAGATTTTTTTTTAATTTAAAATTGTTTATTCTTGATAATCCATCTCAAGCATTTTCAGAGAAAAATATATGTTTTTTATCCATTTAAAAATAATTCATGTATGAGAGGATTCTATATTTGGCATTTACAAATGCAGTAAATTATCTCTAAGGCAGAATCGATCGGGACCAAGACAATTTTCCGTAGTAGACAACATTCCTAATTTAAACAAATTTTACTCTATGTCTATGAACTCACAGGAACTAGAAAGTCTTTCAAAATTACACAGATTCTCACCTTACGTAGAGTCTGTTTTGCAGAGAATTTACTGGACACAAATTAAAGGCCCAAACTTGTCTTCATGTTCTTGACATTTTTTTGAAAGCATAAAATTATCATGCATGATTTAATTGTGCGCTGTTTCCTATTATATGCTTTATTAATGTATACAAGCTTTCCATTTCATGCCCTCCATGCTGCAATATTACATTATTTACTTCAATTTATTGCTTGCTTCTTAAATTATTTTGAGCAAGGCATATATTTTTAAAATCATGACATAAAAATTAATAAGATTCTGAAATGTTTTTTGTTTAGTGAAATACTAATAATTTCAAAATAATGACAGCTGTATTAGGTAAAAGAAAATGACTTTCTAAATATTTGAACAGAAAATAAGTAGTATCAGCAGACTTCTGCAATAGAGAAAGAAAACTCTTTAAGGCAACAACAGCAATTGTGAAATAACAGGAAAACAGCCAAGGGGGATCTGGAGAGTCCTCAAGGTTGGGGGGAAGGGGGGGGGCAATTTTAAAAATTTGGAGACTCTAATCTGATGTGCGGATCGGGCTAATGTTTTTCACAGCGGATCGTCTTACTTCTACTTTTCGTTGTGGGTCGGGTTTGAATTATAGGTGCAGATTCCCAAAATTTTTAAAGAGCCAAGTGGCTCCAAGTTACCCAAATAATCCAGTGATTATATTGTGAAAGAAATGTATAAAATCAATAACTTATTTACAGTAGCGTAGCTATGTTTTTTGGCGCCCGGGGCCAGCAAGAAATTTTGCGCCCCCACCCCAATATAGATATATAACAATTTCTCTCAATTTGGCACCCCTAGGCCTCGGCGCCCGGGGCGGACGCCCCCCTTGCCCCCCCCCCCCCTAGCTACGCCACTGCTTATTTATATGGGGATAAATTCGGAAATTCAAAGTGAAAAACAATCTAAACATCCATAGGCTATTCAGATGAAATGTTTATATTTTATTTAATCACACAATCTTTTTAATTTAGATATAATTTAAGACTATCTTAAGGAGGTATACAGTCAGAAGATAAAGTTCGGCAAGTTAGATTTTTAAAAAATCTATAAGGATTAGCTAAGCAATCATGGCAGTGGGGAACATTTCGTCAAAGGTTTGCAAAAAGACCACAAATTCTGTCAAAGAATAGCGAAAAGACTCAAATTTCTTCAATGGATCGTGATAAAACACTAATTTTATAAATTTCGTCAAAAAATCCCCCCCCCCCCCACACACACACAAAATTTTGATTAAGTCAAACGCGAATTTTATCGAAGGATCGCAAAAATACGCAAATTTCGGCAACGGATCGCTGAAAGAACGCAATTTTTGTCAGAGAATCGCAAAGTAAAAAGCACAATTTCAGTCAGTAAATCGCGAAAAAAAAAATGCATCTTTTGTCAAAAAATCGCGAGAAAAAAAAACGTGAAATTCGACAAAAAATAGCGATTTAGACGCGAAAGTTAATATCTAAAGCAAAATATTTAGTCGCCACGTAGCGACAGGCGACCGTGAATATGCACCTATAGTTTGGGTCCGGCTGACTTCCATTTTTTGTTGCTGGTCAGATTAACTTATATTTTTTTGCTTGTGAGTCGCATTTGGTTCCAACTGACTTCTACCTTTTGCTGCGAGTCGGGTTCAGCTCTACTCTTTAGCTGCGCCTAGAACGCTCGGATGGGGTTTTCATTCTTGCGAGAAGGGTTCGAGTTGACCCGATTTTTGAAAAAAAAAAAGTGTTTTTATTTATGATAAAAGCCATATACAGCAAAAGCTTAAAACGAACACGCCCAAATAATTATTTAAGAACTCTTTTTAATCTTAAGTAATATAATATAATCTTAATCTTAATTAATCTCTTTTTAATCTCTCTTTTAATCTTATACTAATTTGAATAAAACTGCTTGTCTCTTTATATTTAAGATCAGTTATAATTCAGTAAAGAATGCTTTAGAACTTATTAAAAAAAACATATCAAGTGTCCTAAAATATATTAATTGATTTTAAAATTCAAGTAATTTGGAAACTGTGATAGCAATTTAAGAAAAAAATTGCAGAGTGGGTATCTAAGATGCCAGGAGACTTTTTTGCTGAATTTTTGATTTTACTTTAGAATAGCAATGATAGATGGCACAGCAAACTATTGTAAATAAATCGGGGCTTGATTTCTGACTTGGGCTCCGATTTAGCACTTATTGCTTAAACCCCATCTATCGTTGCTATTTTAAAATGAAAAAAAGTATCACCGTAAAAAAAACTCCTTATCAGATGTGGTTCTGAGTTAAAAAAAAAAAAAAATTTGAAATTCAAAGCAAATTTTCTGAAAGGTTACAGCAGAGGAGGAATCCCCTTCTGGCACTAATTATTTTTGTAGCAAGTCAGATTAGCTGTTTTCGATTCGGATCGATTTCAGACTGGGCGTAGATTCCTGCAAGCTGGATATGTCTTACCCGTTTTCTTCAAAAGTTAGTTTCAGTACATTAATATCGGATTCAAATCTATACCTACAGTGCTGTAATTGGAAAAAAAATATTTGTGGGGACTCTCCTTTTCATAGAATAGTTGTTGACGCGACCGGATTTTTGATAAAAGCCAATTTAAAACATCTAGCCAAAAGCAGACTTTTTAAAATTAACAGTTATAATTATTATATTTTTTCTCTATAGTATTGTATTTGTATAGCATTAATCTGAAAGCAATATTTAATCTATCTTATTGTGAAAATTTCCATCATAAATCAAAACTGAAATGAATTCATAATGTGATATTATTTACTGGCACGTTTATCCCAGAAGTTTCCGATAAAGAGCGATAATGAGAGGTGGTTTCTGTGCTCTTTGATTTGCGACAAGCTGTTTTGTCTGCTAATGTTCTTCCTGATCACAACCAAGATTTCACATATGGTTTGTAAAAACATATTACGGGTGGCCTTATACGGCTTATGAATATAAGTGAACTGGCTTTTTCTGCAGAAGAGGATTTAATTCTCTGGGTTCATCACGAGTATCAATAAACTTGATAATTATTGTTATCATAAATAACAATAATTATCATTATGTTTGAAAAAAATTGTGCCCGTGTGCGATATTTTATATATATACAGTGCTCAGCAAAAGTTTAGACAATGATCGATTACGCTTCTATTTTCAGAAGTATGTACCGAATGTTTGTAATTCCTCTGTCATATATTATTTGTGACTTATCCTTTATTTACCCACAATAAATTTTGAATTTGACCTTTTACATAAAATATAATGACAAAAAAAAAAAAAAAAAAAATTAACATTATGGCAAAAGTGTAGACAATTTGTGTATTTACAGAAAAAATAACTACAAATTAAAATCGAGTTGCACCCGCATTGTTTGCAGTTAGTGCAAGAATGTGACTTTTTATCGAAAAACTAAATGCTGCGTCACTTGGGAGGTCTATTTCGTATCAAACATGTTCAACAGCAGCTCGAACCTCATTAAAAGAAAATTATAGCAAAAATTTGCATAAACATTACGACATATGAAGTTACAAAAGTTTTCGATTGGGTCCAGATCAGAACTACACGCCGGCCAGTTGAGTTCATTAGTATTTTCAGAGTTAAACAAAGTTCTTCTTTTGTATGCAACATGAATATATGCTAAAATCCATACTTTAGATCAGCTAAAGTTCCCCAAATGACTAAAAATTAATCTCCAACGTATGTACGTAGTCTTGTGTTGCTTGGCCACAAATGAATAACTCCACAGATACACGAGCATTAAAGCTAAGTGAGGACCAAATTATTTAAAAATCACCTTCTTTTTGTCGACTTAATAAAGTCCCAGCATCTTTACTTAAGTCATTCCAATAGTATTCCCACTTGTTTGGGCCATTCAAATTCCACTTTTTTTTCGTTACTAAATATTATAGCGTACCATTTGTGTCCATATGACGTATGTTTGCAAGTTAATTGAATTCTCGCCAATTTATAGCGATGTTTTAAAGCTAATTGTTTTATCATTTTCATGTAAATTGATTTACTTGTTTCTTTAATTCATCTACGAATCATTTCCGTCGACACAAAAAGTTCTGACTTACTTTTAGTGTGATTAGCAATCATTACTTGTGTAAATGTCAGTTTCTGGATCCTTTTGTCATCTCATTTTCTCGTCACACAAGATCTTCCAGATTATGTTTTGTTTTGAAGGAGTCATCTTTAGACTATACTTCATAGACATACCACTTTGGACGATTCAATGCTGCTGAAATTTCTGCAATTGTCTTCTCTTTCCATTTTAACTTTCCTACTTCACTTACTTCATCTAACTGAATATTTTTAGCTCGTGGCATCTTCACTAACTAATGCAATATATATATTATGCAATATACTTAAATACACTGGTGTCCAAAAGTTAAGCATAATTGGTAATTAAGTAAATGATGAAAGAAATATAAATCGAAATGTGATGAAACTCCAGGGTCCAGGTGTGTAAACAAAATAGTACGCGTCATATATTTTCGCGAAGAGTTTTCCCCGAAATCGAACAGGGGACCGTCAACAAATTGAAAAAGAACGAAGATCTTTTGGATAACCCTGTCAAAACTAACATAGCAAAAGCGTTCAAACTGCACATTATGATTAAGTGGCTTATTGTAATGTACTGTGCTTATTTTTATAAGGATAGCATGTATACTCGTAGAGAAATTAAGGTTTTTATAAAAACAGTCCTAAATGTTTTGCTTATAATTTGCAGAGTTCTTAATATAAAATAATGTTCTTTTCTGAAAATATGACAAATATCATTGTACACAATATTCTATCAGAATTTTAAAATAATAAAAATTGTATGAAAAATGAGTAGGTTTAGTAAATAATTTTTCATTGCGCATGCGTCAACGGTATCAAAATTTCATGTGCAAATTGTGTTAGCTAAATGTATAGAGCAACTTCTGTAAAAGTTTCAAAAACATAGCTTGAAAATTCTGAAAATGGTCACCTATAGAATCAACTCAAAATCCTTATTCCTAAAAGGAAGCAAAAAAAATCAGGGGTTTTATCCAAATATAGTTGTACGTGCAATATTGTGTAGGCACTAAACAATGGAATATGGATACAGCCCCTCATCTTTTTGCTTCATTTAAGGAATAAAGATTTTGATCTCATTCTATCAACGATAATTTTCAGAATTTTTAAGCTATGTTTTTGAGACTTTCACAAAAGTTGCTCTATACATTTAACTAACATAATATGCAAATGAAATTTTAATAGCGTTCACGCATGCGCAGTAAAAAATTATTTAGTAAACTTGCTCATTTGTCAAACAATTTTTATTATTTTTAAATTCTGATGACAGGGTATTGTGTACAATGATGTTTGTCATATTTTCAGAAAATAACATTATTTTATACTAAGAACTCTGCAAATTATAGGCAAAAAATTTTCGACCGTTTTTATAAAAACCTTAATTTCTCTACGAGCATCCATGCTATCCTTATAAAAATAAACACAGTACATTGCAATAATCCACTTAATTAAGGTGTGCAGTGAGAACGCTTTTGCTACATTAGTTTTGACAGGGTTATCCAAAAGATCTTCGTTCTTTTTCAATTTGTTGACGGTCCCCTGTTCGATTTCGGGGAAAACTCTTCGTGAAAATATATGACGCGTACTATTTTGTTTACACACCTGAAGTTTCACCACATTTCGATTTATATTTCTTTCATTACTTACTTAATTACCAATTATGCTTAACTTTTGGACACCAGTGTACTTCAGACATATGACATAATAACTTAGAAATTTGTATTTTTTCATGAACAGTAGGCAAAAAATCAAAAAAGTGTCTAAACTTTTGCAATATACAAATTTTACTCTTTTCAGTAAAATTAAATATTATCTTAAATTATAATCATTATTTTTATCCTACATTGTTTAAAATATATTTAAAAAAATGTATAGCCATTTGTAAAATTCAAGTATTCGTATTTTTTATTTAACCCCTTAACGCGCAGTGTTGCCGGGTCGGCAACACCTAAAGTTCCCCCTGTTTAGAAACATAAAAACTCCGTGAATATTTCAAAAACTACTCTAATGGCTACTTTAAATCTTTCTTATGAGTTCTAGATAGCAGCACCACAGAGATCAAACTCTACTGTTTTTAAATAATAGATAAAATGTTTTACTGTAATACGCGCTTCACAGCAATGCTCTTCTCACTACGCTTATCAATGCTTTACTTATGGGAGGTTACCACTTCGGCAACAACTGTAAAATTAAAATGGTTAGTGCAGTCTTTACAAAACAATACATGTGTACTCCTCTAGGCCTAAATAGATTGCCTAATTTTTGTTTTCTTTTAAATTCCAACTTTTGAGAGTAGTGCGCTGGAAAGGGTTAAAGGTTAAAAAACACCAGTGTCTAAACTTTTGCTGAGCACTGTATATAGTAACAAACCAATTATTTCTAGGAACGGCGTTCCAACCCGTTCCCGCCCAATTACAGCACTGTATACCTATAATAATAAACATAGTGGTATGTATACGTGCTGTTTTCTAAAGAGACCACTATATTTTTCAGCAGATGTTTGATGAAATTCGCATTTCTTCTATGACCCTTTGACGAAATTTGCGTTTCTTCCAGCAATCTTTTGACGAAAATGGTGCAATTTCACAGCCTTTTGATAAAATTTACATTTTTTGCGATTCTTTAACGAATTTCGCGTTTTTTAAGAAATTCTTTCACGAAATTAGCTTTTCCCCCGTGATTCTTTGAGTGAATTAACGTTTTTAATGATTCATGGAAGAAATTCGCGCTTTCTTCGCGACATTGGACGAAATTCACATTTTAAATAATTCTTAGAAGAAATTTGCATTTTCTCCGCGATTCTTTTGACGGAATTCGTGTTATTTTTACGATTTTTATAGCTAAATTGAAGTTTTTTCATAGATCAAGTACGAAATAGACTTTTTATGGCAAACGTTTGTCAAAATTTGCGATTATTTTTACATTCAAATTTTCGGATTGATATATATATGTATATTTTTTTTTATAAAAAAATAAGTTTTAAAATGCACATTTATTTTATGACATATTTTAAATCTGCATATAATTTAGAGCTTAAAATATACAAAAAAATATTTGTGAAAGAGTTCATTTAGGTAGCTTTCAGTACCAAAAGGTAAAAAGCTACCTATTGCAGCTGTCTGGAGGAAAACACTTCCAGAAAACTTTGGTATATTTTCACCGATCATGACCCTCAGACCCCAAAACTGCCATCCATCCAAATGCTGACTTATATATACAGGGTGTATCTAAACTACTGGGCAAAACTTTAAGGGGTGATAGTACACATCAAGACAAATAATATTGAATGGGAAACTAAGGGTCCCAAACGTCTTCCGAAGGAGATAGGCGCCATCAAAGTTTAGGTTCCAAAATTAGAAATGATTATAAAAAGCGGAAAAATTGGTCGATTCGTTTGCGGTTTTCACGAAAACTATTCTTTATATCAGTATTGTCTTGAAAATAAATTATAAAGATAAATTTCAAAAAATGCCGATAGAGGGCGCTTTAGACTTTGGAGTAATGAACAACTATTTTTTACCGTTATTTTTTGCATCTCATTAAATTTTTTTAGAAGTTTAGACATAAACTTAAATTTTGAGCTCAAAATCTGTGGTTAAGTAGCACAAACTGAACTGTGTTCAATGGGAGTGGGTAGGTTCAATTTTGAAATGATTATAAAAAAACAGAAAAACTGGTCAATTGATTTGCAATTTTCACTAAAATTATTCTTTATGTCAGCATTGTCTTGAAAATAAATTATAAAGATAAATTTCAAAAAATGTCGATAGTGGGCGCTTTAGACTTTGGAGTAACGTACAACTATTTTTTACCGTTATTTTTTGCATCTCATTAAATTTTTTTAGAAGCTTAGACATAAACTTAAATTTTGAGCTGAAAATCTGAATCGTTGAGAGTGGTTAAGTAGCACAAACTGAACTGTGTTCAATGGGGTTGGGGAGGTTCAAATTTCAAATGATTATAAAAAACGGAAAAATTGTTCGATTCGTCTGCGGTTTTCTCTAAAACCATTCTTTATGTCAGTATTTCCTTGAAAATAAATTTTAAAGAAAAATTTCGTAAAATTCCGTTAGAGGGCGCCTTAAACCTTAGAGTAACCAACAACATTTTTAACCGTTATTTTTTATTTATTTATTATTTTTTTTTAATCTAAATAAATGTTTAAAAAGCTTAAACTCAAATTTTGAGCTCAAAATCTGAATCGTTGTGAGTAATTAAGTAACGAAAAATTGAACTGTGTTCGTAGGGTGGGCAGGGTAACATTTCAACTCCTGAAAACAGTTCAGTTTGCGCTTCTTAAGGCCCCTGTCCTCGCTCGAGGAAACGCTCGCGAGCTAATGCTATTCCTATGGGGAAGCACTTTTGTAATAACTCTTTCGATTTTGACCTTTTTGAATGATTTTTTTTTTCATTGGATAGCGCACCTTTTTTACTTTTTCGATTTTGGTTGCAGATATTTTTTACAAAGTTAGTTTCACTTTCAAAACCGGTTTCGAAACTGAAAGTGCTTTTTAAAAAATATATCTGCGACCAAAATCGAAAAAGTAAAAAAAGGTGCGCTATCGGCATGCACCTCAGCTATCCAATACAAAAAAAAAATTATTCCAAAATGTCAAAATGCGAAAGAGTTATTAGAAAAATGCTTCCCCATAGGAATAGCATTAGCTCGCGAGCGTTTCCTCGAGCGAGGACAGGGGCCTTAACCCCTCCCAACGATTCAGAATTTGAGCTCAAAGCTTAAATCTAAGCTTTTGCAAGCATTTAATTAGATACAAAAAATAACAGTTAAAAATTGTTGCTGGTTACTCTAAAGTTTAAGGCTCCCTCTAACGGAATTTTTTGAAATTTATTTTTAAAATTTATTTTCAAGGAAATACTGACATAAAGAATGATTTTAAAGAAAACTGCAAATGAATCGACCAATTTTTCCGTTTTGTATATTCATTTGAAAATTTGAACCTTCCCACCTCCATTGAACACAGTTCAGTTAGCGCTACTTAAACACTCTCAACGATTTAGATTTTCAGCACAAAATTTAGGTTTATGTCTAAGCTTAAAAAAATTAATGAGATGCAAAAAATAACGGTAAAAAATAGTTGTATGTTATTTCAAAGTCTAAAGCGCCCTCTATCGACATTTTTTGAAATTTATGTTAATAATTTATTTTCAAGACAATACTGACATAAAAAATAGTTTTAGTGAAAACCGCAAATCAATTGACTAATTATTCTGTTTTTTATAATCATTTGAAATTTGAACCTACTCACTCACATTGAACACAGTTCAGTTTGTGCTACTTAACCACAGATTTTGAGCTCAAAATTTAAGTTTATGTCTAAACTTCTAAAAAAAATTAATGAGATGCAAAAACTAACGGTAAAAAATAGTTGTTCGTTACTCCAAAGTCTTAAGCGCCCTCTATCGGCATTTTATGAAATTTATCTTTATAATTTATTTTCAAGACAATACTGACATAAAGAATAGTTTTCGTGAAAACCGCAAACGAATCGACCAATTTTTCCGTTTTTCATAATCATTTCAAATTTTGGACCCTAAACTTTGATGGCGCCTATCTCCTTCGGAAGACGTTTGGGACCCTTAGTTTCCCATTTAATATTATTTGTCTTGATGTGTACTATCACCCCTTAAATTTTTTCCCAGTAATTTAGATACACCCTGTATATGTGTGCGATTTGTCATGAGATATTTATCGCATTTATTAAACGATTTGGATGAAATTAATTGTATGCATAGTACATACCAATGTCTCGACCGAGTTCATTGGTCAACGTCACAAGCCATCTTGTTTCAAAATGGCAGCTATTTAAATACTTAAAACTAAAAAAAAATTAGAAATCCAGATTTATTTTATGATTAAGTGTTAGGCCTTTACACAAGGATTTCGGGATATTTCTTGTTTTCTCTTTAACTTAAAAAATGGTTGAAATACAGCTTGGAATTCTAGGGTGCTTGATATTTTGAAATAAGACAACAATGAAAGGAAATTAGGTATTAATTTATGAGTACAGTGGCGCAGATAAGGAGGTGGTTTTGGGGTTAAAACCCCTCCAAGAGCTAAGAAAGATCGCTATAATTGCCGTTTATATGAATCAAAACCAAACTTAATATTTAAATGTTTTGGCGCATTTCGGAATAAGACTCTTTTTTTAATCAGATTTTATTTTATAAAGTGGTTCAATTAAACGGCGAAAATTCTATTTAAAATTGTGAAAGTGCACATTACATCAATTAGTTAAGTAAAAATTGGTTATTTGAACTTAATCACTTGTTTGAAACGTATTATGCTAAAAAATGATTTCCTACTACACAGATGCTTTTTGAGTTTAAGTATTATACAGTGAATAATCTAATTAGTACTGATTCTACTAACCGGCGATTCAAATGGACGACAATCATCTTTATGAGAAACTCAAACCCCCGCTACAACCGAATTCTGGCTGCGCCACTGTATGAGTAGTAGTGAACGTAAGCTTCGAATTTTTGCTAAGCTTGGCAAAACATCGCCCACCAAGCTGGGCGATACTTGGTGAAATATCGACAAATTTGTAGACAAAAATTAAGCAAGCATAAGCGAGGCAAATTTGGCAATAACTTATTAATTTGGCGCAATTTTCACTTAAATTCTGCATTGACAATGCTTCTTTTACAGAGTTCATCGCATTTCAGCTTCTTAAAATTTGAGTAAAATTTGTAATACATTAAAATCAAGAATTAAGAAATTTTTATGAATCATCTAATCGAGTTCCACTAATTTTAGCTTCATATATTTGAGTAAAATAAGCTATATTAATAATAAAAAAAAAAAAAGGAATATGAAAGCTAGTTTTTTCCTCCGGGCACTGGCCAAAAGGGATTTTTTAAATAGAATTAGATCATAAAAAAAAAAAAAAAGATTTGCAGTAGAAATTGTGGGTTATGCAAATTTTGCTACTTTACTTTAACCTTGGCAGGATGTGCAGCGGGAAGGTTAAATTTTCAAAAAAACTGGAAGAGAATCAGCTCTGCTCCTGATTTTTAGATAACCCTCCTACAAATATTTTTTTTTAATAGCTGTCATTTTTTGTAAGTTACTCAATTTTAAAATCAGTCAGTCCATTTTAGGATACTCGGTATGTTCAGTAGCTTATGTGGGAAAAGGTTATAAGAAGCATTACAAAATAAATAAATAAAGCTGGCTTCAATACATCACTTTAAACGGGCTGAAATTTCCAGGTCCAAGCCCAGGTCCAATCCAAGCAAAAGGAAAAAAAAAATTTTTTTTTTCACTTTGTGTGACAAGGACCGAACATTTAGTTTTATTCCAGGCCGAGAACCGACCTGGAAATTTTAGTCAGTACAGGCTCTAGAACGAATAAAGTACAGACCAAAAAAGAAGTCTGGGAGAAAAAGAAATCTGGCCTAACCCAAATCTGCGGGAAAATATAAGATCAGAGTGCGGCCCAGCTCTAAAAGAGAGAGGACCTGACCCAGCCTGAGTGTTGTGGATATAAATTAGCATGACCCAGGCAAGTTGCACCAGGCTTGAGCATCATCCTAAATCATTTCCTATAAGTATGCATAATGGCATTTTGCAAATATCTTATAAGCCCAAGGAGGGGGGGGGCGATCACCCCCTCGACCTTCCCTTAGACCCACCATTGAAAAAAGGTGATGTTGAAGCACCATTCTTAGGTACTACTAAAGCAATTTCAGTATTTTTAAAAACAGTTTTGGCCATATCTAAACGATAACTTCATTGTTCAACAACAAATAAAATAGCAATAATTACTTAATTTTACAAAAAAAAAAAAAAAAAAAAAAAAAAAAAAAAAAAATTATTTTTTTATAGTTTACTATAAAGAAATCAATTTTCAGAAATCAAAATGACTGAAATATTGCTAACTAGCTGACACGTTCAGTGTTGCTTGATCTTGGGATAACAACCTTAAATCCACCTAATAAAAAGCCTTGATTTCAAACATTTTCCAAAGGATTTAGTGTTGGGGGCTCCATTATCTTTGGGTGTGTTACATATGCTCCGGTTTATTTTTTGCAAACAACTCTCAGATTTGTATGATTTAATGCAAAAACAAAACTCCTAAATAAACTTAATTTTAAGGATTCCACAGCTTTTGACAGCATACATCCCTGTATTTGTATCCCATTACATTTTTAAACAAAATATCATTCAAATGAATCTAAAATTGGGACTTGACTGACTTTGGTACCATACTCTCATGTCTGTTTTTAAAAACAAACCTGGAATTAATATAATTTTATGAGGCTACCAAAGTAAGAGCTATTATACTAATAATATGTATAACGAGTTAAAAGATTAAAACAGATTTTTTTTTTCAAATATAAAAGAAAAATCATTCAAATTATTCATTGTCAAAAAAAAAAAAAAAAAAAAAAAAAAAAAAAAGTTTAAATATTACTATATAAATTACAAGTAATTTTTTTTTAAGACTAAAATATTTACAATATTGGATAAAGGATTGAAACCGATTTACTTTTAACAATGTGAATAAATTGTAACAAAACTAAACTTTAAAAAAAAAAAAAAAAAAAAAAAAAAAAAAAAAATTTTAAATTGCTAAGGACAAAACTTATTTCTATGGGCTAAATTACTGTCATAGGAACTCTTTAAAAAATGTGAAATAATTGACATAGACTGTGAAAAAACAGTAAAAATCACATTAAAATATGCAAAAAAATACAAAGGATAAATTCATATGAGATAATATTAAAATATTAGATTAAAAGTTTGAAAACCTCCCTTTAGAGGATAAAAAAATCTCAATGGAACTAAAAAAAAAAACCCTTATAAATCACATAAATAATTCATTAAAAATAATAAATAAATTCTGAATTAAATTTTATTGACAAGATGAGAACATTTACATGATTGGGCTAAAAGACTGAAACTGGATACCTTTTACTGATGTTGAACAAATGCAGCAAAATTTAAATTGCTAAAAATTGCATTAAAAATTCAAAAATTACAAATGATAAAAATTTCCACATTGATCACATTTATTGTAACCTGAATTCTTACACAAATGTTAAAAATTATAGTGGAATGTGAAGAAAAGTTACAAATTGAGTTCAAAATCACACTTGAAACTAAATTCCTTTAAAAACTAAAAGAAAAAAAAAAAACCTGCAGCGAAAAGTGAAAAAAATTCAAAATTTAGCATAAAGATAATTCATGAAAAGTTTTTTTTTTTTTTTTTTAAGCTGTATAAATTCTGAGAAAACTTTACTGATAAGATGACAACACAAACAACAGTGAGCTAAAAGATTGAAACTGTTTTATTTTTATTGATGTGGAAAAATAGCCACATAATGCAGAAATATCACTTAAATTTGCATTCAAAATTGTTACTGCAAAGGATAAAATTATATCAGTATTATAATCAGCTAATTTACTGCAACCACAATTTTTAAATTATTCTTTAAAAAATCACTTTGAATGCAAAAATGTTAAAAATCAAGTTGAAAATCGCATTAAAAATTACAGACAGTAAAATGTTACACTAAAAGCTTAAAATCGAATTTTGTCGAAAACTCTATAAAAAGTAAAAAACTAAAAATCATACAAAAAAATGCAAAAAAAATTAAATCTGTTGCATAAATTCTGAATAAACTTCAGTGAGAAAGGTCAAAATTTACTAATTCAGGCTAAAAAAAAGTTTTAAACCAGATTTATTTTACCAATATGGAAAAATTGCTGCAAAACATGAAAAAAGCCCCTAAAAATCTAATATATTTTTTAAAAAATGAGTATATGCGCATAACTTCAGACATATAGGTACCTTCTTGCCGAATCATGTAGCTTTGTGCACAATAGTCTTTTCAGACACAGCACACACACACAAAAATAATAAATAAATAATAAACTATAATATCAAATTGAATAATTAAAAAAAATACTAAAATTGCATTAGTATTTGCTCAGAAAAAAGCCTCCAGGACAATATATATATCAGCTGTCTTGTATGTGATTTCACAACTGTTGTTAGCACCTTAAAAGAAGCACACTGACATCTGTTCTAAATTTGATACTCAAAATTTTTGGATAAAATGAATAATTTTGTCATGGTAGTGTATCTTACTATATGAAAAAGCAATTTTTATTCATTAATTACAAACTGTCTTGAGGAGTTAAAAAGAGAAATCTTTTCGTGGTTTAAAAATTAAGAAGTTTTTTTTTCCACTTAATATGGCCTTTCAATAATAAGTTTTAATGTGTCACAAGAAATAATTAAAAACAATTTATTAAGAGGATACTACACTATTGCTCCCCAATCACAAAATCCCTTCTTAATCTATGAGAACAAATAATTAAATGATTAACTCATTATGAAACATAAGTATCAAAGTACAATTTCTATCATCAGAAAATAGATGTGTGATGCCAATGAAGTGCATTTTCAAAAATTGATTCTTTACATTAAGTATCTTTTTAAAAAAGATGATAAAATAAAAAAAATTAAACAAGGAAAAAATGAAAAAGTTTGCATGACTTTTAAAAATACATACACTTAAAAAAAAAAAAAAAAAAAAAAAAAAAAAAAACTCTATATCAGGCGAATATTTTCTGATGGTAAAAACTATATTTCAACAATTATATTAGGTAACAAATAACTACTTAATTAAATTTTAACATGGAATTTTACAATTGACTAGGAAAAAAAACCTGAATCTGTGAAGCCTCCCCTTAACTGCAATATCCACTCCCCCTCTTTTAGAATTTAGTTATTTACAAGTTTGAAAGAGCATTTTAAACTTTTCTTATGTATCTTATTAGTAATTATCAATATATAAATATCATGAAAAAAGCTTATACTTAATGCATAAAATAGTAACACCAAAATATATATTACGTTAACAGTTGTAAATTTTCCATGTAGGTGAAAAAAGTCCGGGCCAGAATTCAAACCAGGGATGTATTGGCTGAAGTCACCAATAATCTTCCAACTGGGCCGTCATGGACACGAACACTGGAAGACTGTTTCACCCAAATAACCTAAACGATCATATAATCTGGTCTGATACAGTGGATCAGCTCAACAGAATAAATCAAAGGTCAATATTTGGAAACTGCACAAAGTGCTGCATACAAAATTATTAGATTAATTTATAACTGTTATAACTGATTTACTGATTGAAAAATCATGTTATAAATTAATCTAATATAATTTCGTATGCAGCACTTTGTGCAGTTTCCATATATTGCATTCGATTTATTCTGTTGAGCTGATCCATTGTATCAGAACAGATTATATGATCGTTAGGGTTATTTGGGTGAAATAGTTCTCCAGTGTTCGTGTCCAGGATGGTTCAGTTGGAAGAACATTGGCGGCTTCAGCCAATACATTCCTGGTTTGAATCCAGGCCCAGACTTTTTTCACCCAATAGAAAATTTACAGCTGTTATAATTGATTTACTGATTGAAAAATAGTGTTCTAAATTAATCTAATATATATTATGTTACTTGAAAATTTACAAAAAGAAAAAAAATCCCCTTTCATTTTTCATTACTGATAAATTTTTAAAAATGTCATTTTTAAATGTATTTGTATAAATCAACAATATCTGTTACCGTGAGTAGTTGAAACTTTAAGCTGAGTGTAAATATCAATAAAGAATAGAGACCAAAACACTTGTTTTAATAAATATGTCAAGCTTCTCTCCTTTATTGTCCGTATTTGTTTTGAGGAAAGTTGTATATCACAAAACAAAAGTCTTTTCTGGTGGTGATGATTATGTGTGGTTGTTTGTACTAGACGGGTGGATATGCTCTATGTACGTTCTAGCGACGTAGTAACCATGGGCACTTAGTAACGCCCCATGCTGATGCAATCCAAAGGCACAATCGCAAAGGGAGACTGAAGTGTAATCCTAGGGTTGCCACCAACACCACAAGCTCAGAAAACAACACTGATCATGTGATTGTTGATATGACCATGCACATTATTTTTTTAATACTAAATATGTATTCTAAGTAGAAATATACACTGGAACAATGAAATAACTTGCATCAAAATTCATTCAAACACTAAAGTGCATCCAAGCTGCCAAAAATTTAATTTTTCAATGAAAAATATTTGTATTTTTTTTTTTCAACAAACCATTGATGAATTAATTATAATTTTACAAATTTCCTAAATTTAAGACTTTTTAAGGTGGCATTTAAATAACATTCATGCTTTCATATGGAGCGACAATCTTTCCGGTTTCATGCAAGTTAAATTAATTAAATATGAGCAGTCCTGTAGGAAAAAAAAACACCCTCTACTAATTTTGCCACAAATAACAGTAGAAAATAATATATCGACCAAAAAATTATGAATAAAATGTATTTTTAAATTGATATTTTAAAATGATATTTAGAGCTACCTGCATACTGAAACAAACAAAAACTTTTTTCAATTAACACCAAAATAAATAAAAATGTACATAGTTTCATGTGATTAAATAAATAAATAGCTACAGATTTATTAACTACTTTATAAAGATCTAATTTTAAGAGTTTTCCTTCAAATTCAAGTGAAATCATACATTTAATGATAAATAAAAATATTTTCTTAGAATTAGTTTTTTTTTTTTTTTTTAATAATTTGTTGATATATTAATGTATGCACCAAATCTTAATTCATGCATACTATTTAACAGAAGGTGATATTTCAAATTTATTGATACAGTATCATTTTTGACACAATGATATGCAACAAAATTAGTGTGTGTGCTAAGGGGGATGTTTATCTTTTTTCAAAGGACTGTACTTTCACATTTCATAATATAAATATTTATATTTTCATAATAAAAATTAAATTGTGAATGAATAATATACTTTTGCCATTGTTCTCTGCTTCTAAAAACTCTCAAATTGCAAATATGAACGGCCATATAAAATGTATGACAAAAATGCTTATATATATATATATCAACAATAATGAAAGATTTAATGTAATTACCTCTAGATATGAAATATCATATAAAAAATTGATGCTAGAGATGAAACTTACAAACATGAAAGACAATGATGACAAATTGCACCATTTTCAAAAGTTAATAGAAGCAAAGAATAAGCAAGAAGTATTACATGAAAATTATTAAAATACCCCTTACAGTAAAATTAAAGAAAATATAATTATTGGAAACTTTACGGTACTCTATTTATGGGCAATTATTTGAACATGGTTATCAGTTACTAGATAATAAGAATGCTATAAAGTAAATGTATCATTAAAATACTCTAAGTAATAATTAGTTAAAAATTTTATGTATGGAACTATATAAAAAAAAATTGATAAATCTTTTTTTTTTTTTTTTTTTTTTTTTTTACAAACAAATTATAAATAAATAATAAATGCCATTTTTGAAGATAATCAAAGACTTTTAGTAATCCTTATTAATCTCTCCTAATTACTAAACAAAATTTAATTTTGTACTACAATAGAACTTCTTAATAGCAGACACCACAGAAGTGTGGAATTTGTCTGTTATTTATAGGTAAAAGCATACAAATATATTAATGTTGGAGAATGATATAGTGTCTGCTATTCAGGAGTGCCTGTTATGAAAGTTTTATGGAATATCCAATGTGTATGAAAATGTCACATGAGAGTTTGGGAATTGACCATTCTGACCATTTTGAAATGAAAAATAAATGCCACTATGGTGGATTTTGAATGGTAGTCAGAAGAAAGTTGCCAACACACAAAACTATCAATATTGAGATTTATACATAGTTAAACAGTTTTAAAATATATTTTCACCAGTATTCTTTTAACAGATGGAGCAGCAGAGCCAATAATTTACCAAATAAACTTTTGATTTTAAAATTAAAAAATAAACAATAACTAAAATATAAATAATCGTAATATATTTTAATAAAACCATTGCTTTAAATTGTATGAACTTATTCTCAACATTATTTTAAAAATCATATTTTTCTTCAATGATGCAACTAAAATTTTTATATAGGAAGTATTTTAAATAATTGTTAATGGACAATCTTATTTTTAAGTGTATGAATTTTTCATTCATTTCTTTTCATTTTCTATGATCTGGGGAAAAATAAAGTAAAAAAACTACAATGTAAATGTACTGCTGCTGTTTCTTACCCCCCCCCCCCTTTCTTTCTCAATCTCTTTTACCCCTCAATGAAAAAACTATTTTTTATGAAAGGTTTGAAATAAGTTTATGCTAATTTTAAAAAACTATTTTTGTTTTAATATTATATATTTTTTGTACATTACTTCTTCATTGAAAAAATGCACTTCCCTAATGTTTCTGATTTGTCTCGGTTGAGTTTTAACTCTTAAAATTTACTATTTTTATGAATAATATATCAAAATTTTAACTAAATTTAATGAAATATCATTGTATTGTTTTTAAAAAGTTTGACATTATGGCTTAGTTTGTTTAAGCTATTTCTACAAGATTTTAAAACACATTTCAAGCAAGTTTATTTAATGCTAGATATTTGGCAACAAATGAAAAAATAAAACTTGAAAATTATTCCATAGATTACTATACATAATATTTATTCTAAATTAAGATTAATAACTAAAATAATTTATATGAAAAACATTAAATTTATAAATATTTATGAGTTTTTGTTACAAAACTAATTTACATAAGATAGTTCAAATTACTAGAATATTTCAAATTATAATTAAATTCTTGTAACTTTATTATTATTTTTTTTCATTGCTATGCTTTCAAACATTAAAAACACACAATTCCATACATACATGGACAAATACACAAACACAAGGGTTTCAAAGAAGGCAGAGATAATTTTTATCTACAACAATATTAAGAGGCACATGTGAATTCAAAAGTAAAATGATAAGACCTTGTTTATTTTTAATGAAGTAAAGGTTTTATCTTTCCTTCAATTAAAAATAAATAAATAAATAAATAAATAAATAATGTGAGTTAGAAACAGTATTTTATATAAATTAATATTTGTTTCAAGGTCTTTAACAGGGCATAAAAAATAACAAAAGAATTAATTAATTATTTTTGGCTTCACAGGATGTTGCTTTAAATTCTTTTCAATCAATGGTTAATTGATTAAAAGCTAATTGAAACTATTAGTATTAGAAATAGAGTTTCAATTGTAAAATGTTTCAAATGTTGTTCATCATATGAAAATCCATTTATATCAAAATATATAACTATTTATACACTTAATCCTATAAATAGCATTTAGAAAAAGGTTTTTTCACACAGTCTAACAAATTACAACTTCCATTTTTATATGATCAAAACTTAAACAGTTATTTCAAATATAAGAAATCTTTGGCATTTTCTGGCACTAGAAAGGGATTCTTCTTTTTCAGAGTCAAAAATGTTGCAAATTCATAAAATTCAGTGCATCAAAACGTGATAAGTATTTGCCACATAAAAATGGAACGTTTACAGTTTTACCTGTTAGAATATGGAGAAAGTTTATCTAAATGTAACTTATAAGATCCAAAATCTCCATAAAAATTTAAATTTAATAACTCTTAAAAAATGAATATTTTGATGTAAATGGATTTTCATATGATGAAGAACACCTGAAACATTTTTGCAACTGGAATTCAACTTCTAAAACTAATGGATTAAGTATTAATTGTTGGACAACGATAAGAAGCAACACCTTGTATAGATATGCATTTTTCTTTAATAACTGAAAATTTATTACACTGAATAAAATCAACTGATGAAATACATTTCTAAAGGGTATATAAATCCTTTTCACTATGTTTCAGCTTTTAGCAGACATTTTAATTAAGCTTTAATAAACAATTTATACTAAATTTAAATTATTAAAGTGGTTTTTTCTAAAATATATTATTCTGAATCAATATGAATGAAATAGCTTTGTTCTACATGATCACAAAAGTTTCCAATATATTAATTTAGATTTGAAATAACTCTTCTTATTGTTATTATTATTAATAGTGTAGTATTTAAATATCTATACAATTAATATGATCAAACATAAAGCATTATTAAAATTGAATTTTTAAACAGTTTTTTAATACTGTATGACCAAAGAGACATTATTAATTTTAAGAGGTAAATAAAAAATTTTCATGAAAATTATTTGAAATCTAAATTAAAATATGTGAAACTTTAAGAACTTCAAAATATTGAATTTTTAAACATCTAACTATTGAATTTTAACTAAGCAAATTTGATTAAATTAAAATTCTGAATATTTCTTAAAATAACAAAGCATTATAGAGGCAAATATTTAAAGTTTCCTTTGGCACAAATACGTCTGCCCATAAGATGCTTTTTAAAGAGACCAACTTAACATTTTATTATTGTAGTGATATAAAGATTTTTATTAAAAAACGTTTTGTCTAAAAAATATAAAAATACCTTCATAAGGCTGTAAGAGCATGGTCATATCAACAACTATGTTACACGATTTTAAATGTAATTTTTTAGATAATACATGTCATTTAAAATAATCAAGCAGAAAATTTTTCATTTTAGAATCTGCAATATTATTAACAAAAAGGTGTATGAAAAAAAAAAGTTAAAATAATATTATACCAAAAACTGAAACATGAAAAAAATGAACAAAAAACTGAAACATGAAAAAAAAAAAAAAAATGAAATAAGTACAAAATATTAATAAATAAATAATGAATTCGTCTATATTTACTGATTTCAATTTACCAATTATTGAATGACAACAAATTTCCAAATAAATAACTCACTTATTCTATTATATAAAGATTAAACTTTTCTACCATTTGTGCTGAACTTTACAGCTTGTGGAATTTTTATAAAGTGGCATCTATGATAAAAAAAAAAAAGAAACATTTTATATAACTCTGTTCCCATACTGGAAAATCAAAACTCAAAAAATATGTACATGTGATTTAGGAACTTCTGCTTAGTTATTTTGATTTTCAAGTCATTTTCATTGAAAATTCAGAACAGCATTTATAATAAAACTTTGTAATATAAATTTAATTACAACAGAATAGATGTATTTTCATCCTTTCAATATACAATAACAGAATAGGTGATTAAGCTACTGGATTCCACATCAGTGTTCATCGTTCAACCAATAACCCATGGGGTGGCAACCCTAATCTATGGAAGGAGTCGCCGGACGGGCGTAACCGGGAACATGGGTCCCTTTGCTCAGGGTCCTCTCGCCCCTTTCATCTGATCAGCAGAGTTGTATTTATTAATCTCCAATGTGGAGGGCACATCACAACTCTAATGACCACTGTGTCAATTCTGGTCAGCAGTCTATGATGTCAGATTTGGCTTGTGACCGCTGAGGAGGTCTGCGGGGAAAACCTGAAATAAAGCAAAAGCTCATCAAATACACAGCACAAAAGAAAAAAAAAATTGCAAGGTTCTCCAATATGATTAGATTCATTATGTTTTATTCAAAAATAATCAAAATAAATAAATTTAATACAAATACAATGTAACAGACCAAGCTAAGTAGTAATGATTATTACAACATTAGCTAATAGATAAAGCATTCAGATGTAAAAACATGGCAATGTGATTTTTGTTATGATAATGGTTATAATTTTTCAGTAAAATTGTTTACCTTATCAACTTTTTAAAACTACAAGATTTGTTTTTTACTCAATATATGTCATGATAATCTAACATAGATCTAACACAAGCTAATCTAGGGTTGTTATATGCCTAAAATTATACATCTATTAAGATACATTTTTTGTGTAAATATAGATTTAAACAATTATCTATTCATGTAAGATTATTGTTTTCCTTTTTACTTTCTTCTATTTTCAACAGAAAAAAGTATTGTAATTGTAATTTCTTTTTTAATGGACTATCAAAAACTGTATGATGTTATGAATAGAATAAAATATTTTGCATATATATTTGACAGTGGCAATCAGGTCTGGCTTCAATTTAGAAATATTTAGCTGGAAGGGAGTGATGTAATTGCAGTTTTTGTTTATTTTATATAAAGAAAGTGCCACTTTGATAGCAATTTTTGTATAAATTTTTATATTTTTCATAGTTTTGTCATCCACTGGCAGCTCTTTCATCAATGGGAACTCATAACCTTCTTAGATAGCTATTCGCCTATTATTCTGTTGATGTACAACAGAAAAATGAAAAAAAGTTGATTTTAATAAATATGATAATTGAGATTAACTCGTTTTTACCCTGATTAATTGACTGAAGAAAAAAATTAAGATGAAAATCAAAGTTGGTATAGTATTAAATAGGGATGCAACGGATACTGATTTTGCCGGATATCCGGTATCCGATTTGCCTGCCGGATTCAGATATCCGACCGGATATCCGATCGGATATCTGGTACTGAATATGTTTTTAGTTATGGTGAATGTTTGTTTATTTCTTTATGCATTGCCATCTCAAATAATAAATTGCAAACATGTTTTACACACCATTGCAACTTTTAAACATATTCGAATATAATTTACAGAAACTATATGTCTTTGACTATCAGGGCTGGAAATTCAGGTTTTCCCAGGCAGAGAGAGTTTTCCTCATAACATTTGTAAATGCAGGGGTGTTAAACTATATAAAAAGAAAAAAAAAAAAAAAAAAAAAAAAACTTATTTTTTACATGCTATTTAAATATTTAATTTATACCAGCATGACAAAATTCCATTAAAATAATTTAAATCAACAACTCAAGATAATTATACAAAATGTCTATTTTAATTAAAACAAACGAAAAGAATCAAACCTTATATATATCATATCTATTTTTCAATTGTCATTCAGTGTTATGAACAATTAATAATTGAGTTGCTAAATGAATATTTTAATTTAGATTTTATTCGATTTTGTGTGGTTTAGAATCTTTTGTAAGTTACACTTTTTTATTTTTATTTTACTTTATTTATTTATTTATTTATTTATTTATTTATTTATTTATTTATTTATTTTCTTTTTTCTTTTGTAAAATCTGATAGGCATTCATTTTTAATTTACTTGCAAGAATAATACATTTAGATGATTGCATTGTCAATATCTTGCGGTGATTGCATACCACTTAGTGGAATTATCGTCAATACTGTAATTTCTGACATTTTAGCTAATTGAATTATGTTCTTCTAAGCAATGGAATTTTAAACCCATATGAAATTCTGAAAAGGGCATAATCAGTAGGTTTCTTCTATTCCATGAGAAATGGTTTATTTAAAAAGGTCATGTCCTAATTTCTGTGAAATATGCATATAAACTATTTATTGTTTCTAAATGTGTTTCCTTAAAGTTTGCCTTTTTTTTCAATCATTTGGAAAGCGGTTGATGTTATCGGTTGAAAATGGACCTTGTGGTGTCTGCATTTTATTTTGTTTATTATTGGTCCAGGAAATCCATGACATATGTAGTATGTGATTCTTATTACATGAGTCATGTTTTGATCATCATAAAAATAATGTTTTTACTGATTTTCATTAACTGAATGGAAAACATTTAAACATCTTACTTTGGACAATGGATGTCCTCATTTTATTTATTTATTTATTTATTTATTATTATTATTATTATTTTTTTTACAAAATTCTTTAAATTTAGAAGAATTTTTATTTGAATAGGAAATAAATGTCATTTTTAATAAAGAAGAAAATAAAAAATTACAAAATGGGCAGATGCAAATTATCAGACATGAAAAAAAAAAAAAAAAAAAAAGAATCCAAACAGAAACATCGTATGAAAGATTATCTTTTAAATGAAAAAAGAAGTATGATTATCAAGCCCATTGATTACAAAATGTGCGACGATTTCGAAAAATGAAAAAAAATCTAATGCTGAACCATTGATTGCAAAAAAAAAAAAGTTTTTTTTTTTTTCAATGTGCAACACAAGATCTAATCTCATTTTGTTTAATGCTGATTCCAGGCTAATTAGATAGAGCTCAGACTCTAGTGACCATTACTGCCCTTTTAGAAATTTCTTGTTTCGGCAAAAGAGACAAAATAAATTAGAAAAAGAAATTCACAAAATACAGAAATCGGCCATAGAAAAAATATCGCTGATTTTGTCCACCATGGCAAAAATAAATTTTTAAAAATAGTCAATCGGTCTGAAAAAATTTTAAGTTTGAGGGAACTTGGGCAGTGGGAAAATATAGCGAAATTCATCAGTCATTTACAGTAAAATATTGTGAAATTTGTTAGCCTGTCACAAGCAAATATCATGAAAATCATCAGCAGGTAACAGAAAAAACAAATTTTTCAGCTGGACATAGGAAAATAATTATCAGCAGAATGTCACTAAAACAAAAAGGGAAATTTTCCAATCAGTCGCAGAATAAAGTAGCTAAATTTGTCACATTCAGTTGAGAGAAAAAAATTGTGAAATTTGGCAATCGGTCTCGAGAAAAAAGTTGCAAAAGTTTGCGAGGCGAGCAAACGAGAAAATTGTGAGAAAAATTGCAAAGTTTTTCAATCAAATGCAAAAAACCAATCATGAATTTTGTATAATTGCCATAAGAGAAAACTCTGAGATTTGATCGCCATTTAACAAAAAAAACAAAAAATTCAAAAAAGGATTTTTTTTTTTTTTTTTTTTTTTTTTTTTTGTAACAGGAATGTCTTGGCCATAAGATTTTTTAAGGCATGAATCCAGCCATCCCATGCCAAAGTTCAAGCCCTGTATGTGTATATTAATAATATTGAATAAAAAATGTACTTCAAACATTTAAATATTCTGCTTATTTGTCAATGAAATGCTGATAATGGCTAATAATTACAATGAAATGCTGATAATTGCTAATAATTTGTACAATGAAATGCAGATAATTTATAGAACAAATTTTACACATTTATCAATATGTTTATTTTATAACTATAAAGTAATTTCACAAAGAAATACATAGCTTCCATTTATAATGTAAACAAAAAGGCTTACGAATATGCCAATGGTTGAAGAGTTATTTCCAAACATGGGTTTACTTAATGATTTTTTTCATGTTTTAATTATTTAATACTGTTTTACCTTAAGCTACATTTAATTTTACTTTAAGTTAAATCACTTTCAAATTTATAAGCAAAAAAAAAAAAAAAAAAAAACTTTTAATTTTAAATATTTATAATGAAATCATGAAAATAATTAGTTGGATGCACCAATCCCAAAACTCTCTTCTATTCCATATATCTGAATGTTTCAAAAAATATTTACAAATACAGTCGAGTCTCTATATAACGAAATCCATCGTTCAGTCAAAAAATTCGTTGAATAGAAAACGGCAAAAAATTTTGTACTTTATAAGAAAGCATTATGCTTATCCCAAAGGAGTTTTTAAGCAGATGCAGTAGAAGATAACACCAGCATAGATGACGTTTAGTAACAATGATCTCTCACAACAAAAAATATTCCAAGTCGCCACAAGCAACAAACATAAACTCTAAACTCTAAAAGTAATGAGAGTTAGTTTAGATAGATGAAAACCTGCTGAAAAAAAACAACCTTTTCTACAATTGCTCCCTCACCCCTTCCTTATTGCTGACTTACTATCCAAACCAAGAAATAAACACCATTTTCAAGACGATAATGGAATAGTTTTATCTTTTAGGATGCTTTGTGATTATTGCAAATCGTTCTAATAGCAAGCAAATGTTTCACTCTTTTCCAAGAACGCAAGCTCACCTTGGCTAAAACAAAGTCAAGTATAACCATGCAAAAATAATGTTTATTTGTTTTGTTTTTTTTTGGGAGGGGGGGGGGGGGTTGAATGCCTTTTTTTAGACATAAGGAATAAGGTAGAGGATGCTATGTAGCTATGACTTATAAACGAGAAATCAATGAAAAAAATTTACTCTACAAATAATTTAAAGCCTTTTCAGAACATATAAAAGAACATTTTTGAAAAAATTCGTTAAATGGAGTTATATATTTCGCTATATGTAGATTATATGTAGAGTTTCGTTGTAGAGAGAGTCAACTGTATTAATACTATTTCAATATTGTTAGTTCAGTACTATACCAACTTTTATTTTCATCTAGAATTTTTGCTGCAGTCAGTTAATTAGATTAAGAATGAGTTAATCTCGATCATGATATTTATTAAAATCAATATTCTTTTCTGTTCTGCTATACATCAGTTGTTTGCGAATAGCCAATTTTAGAAAGATACGAAGTTCGCATCGCTGCATGAACCGCCAATTCTCTGTAAGGATTATGAAAAATCAAAATTATTTTACAAAAATCATTATTACAGTACCATCTTTGGGCAAACTATTTTCAAATTGAAGGAAGACCAGACAGTCATTCCCAGAAATGTATCCAAAGAAATTTGGTTCAATTCTATGCATAACTTCATACAGTATTTGATGGTAGAACAATGAAAATGGCACAAAAATTGCAATTACAGCACCGCCTTACAGCGAAATGTTTCCATATTGAAGTAAAACCTGCTGGTTACAGTCAAAAATATGCACAAAATATTTGGATCATTCTATGCATAACTCCATACACTTTTTGATAGTATGATGGGGACACTGGGACAGACAGATGTTTTGAATAAACATGTTTTTGGGGATATTTGATCCCTAAAACACGCAAATTCGTCAAAAAAAAAATTTATTACAATAATTTCTTCTTTGAAAGATAGAAGAAATTAAAAATAGGTTTGTTTAGTTGTGTAACTTAAAACCAATTAACTCATTGTTTAAATTAAAAGAAAGAAAGAAAATTAGTAAAATCACAGTTTAATAAACAACTTCAAATTTTATGAAGATAGAAAACGAATGTTTAGAAATGCATATAAGGTAGCAAACAGCTGTTTCGAATCTATTAACATTCGCTCCCGTAATAGGCATATAAGACTGTGCTTTTTTGTCGCTTTGCTCAGTTTAACTTTTTCTAGCATGCTGAGTCTTATACTGATGAAGAATCTCGATAGTAGATTCGAAACGGCTGTTTACTATTATTTTCATGCATTATTTGTGCATTTCTCAATGTTGGTTTTTTATCTTTATACATTTTTGCACAAAAGCTTCATTTGCTATTTTGACTTCAAATTTTGTTTTACAATCTGAAAGTAGATACAATTTTCTAAAAGATGTAAAGGTAAACTTTTAAATTTGTTACAGAGTTTAAATATAAATAATTGGAAAGCTGGCAATTCTTTAAACTTTTGAGAATTACCTTTTATTCATCGATAGGGAACTTATAATAATATTTCATCTTTTGCATTAAAAACAAAAGTTTTTCGCATTGTTTTGGATCAAACGATTACTGTTATTAATATATATTTGGTTTGTTGCATTCTGCCGGATATCCGATAGAGAAGTCGGATATCCGGTGATTGTGATTCGGATATCCGATGATATTTCGGATATTGAAAAATCAGCCGGATATGCCGGATATCGGATATTGGCCAGATATCCATTGCATCCCTAGTATTAAACTAATAATATTTCAGTATTAACATCTGTAATTACTTTTTTGAATTATTAAAATGTATGAGATAGAAAAAAGGTTTGAGATTGATTTATCCAACTACAGTCTAACCCCGTTATAGCGAACCCAGTTTATAAGGAACTCCCTGATATAACAAATGAAAATTCTGGTCCTGCCGTTTTCCTATTATATTTAATGCTATTTTATCCTTTTATAGCGAACCTCCGAAATTTAGAGAATCGATTATAACAAACTTTTTTCTAGTCGACGATGATTTTTTTTTTCTCTCTTTACATTTCCGCTGATGTGAAAAAAGGTTTTCGACTCTAATTTTATAAGTAAATGTATGCCGGCTAGTAAAACATGGTGCAAATTAACGATAAGTCTTTTTATTAAAGAGTAGTAAGACCTGCATTCTTTCTCTTTTATGGTAGCCATTCTGCAGGTGTGACCACGTTCACCCGTCAGTTATTTTCATTACTCCTGTCATAGCAATTCAGTAACACATTTAAGCTAACTTATTTAACTAATACATTTAGGAATAATTCGAGGTATGGCAGCATTGAAAAGAACGTCTTCTTTGAAGCAAGCAATAATTAACAGCTTTTTTCCTTAAATTATACTCTGTGGAGTTCACAAGATGATGAAAAAAGGTAATTTTAAGTGATAAAAAAGTAAACAAAGATTTTTAACATGCCAATAATTAGTGTTAGTCTAAACCTGGATAAAGTGTGTAAAAATTTTAGTATAGTCAGGATCATTCCTTAAATTGTTTGCTCATTTATCCGAACATTTATCCGAACTAGGGTCGGTCCTGAATGTTTCAACGATTGGTGCTTTACTGTATTTCTATTTGTCTTCCTTTTTCAGTTTATTTAGTATTGTGCCAGTTTAATGTAATCAGTTTTAGTCAATTGAATTCATTAATGATCATATCTAAGAGAATTTATGTTTTTTTTCTTAATACATCATTATTGAACAAATAGGTATTAGGTAATTACATACATATTTTATAAACTTTACCATTTTTAACAGTTCGGATATAGCGAACCACTGGATATAACGAACAAAACCCTAGGTCCCTTGAAGTTCATTATAATGGGGTTCAACTGTAGTTTGTATATGTTTTAGACTATAGTCTGCAGGTCCTCCCTTAATTTGAACCAATTCTGCCTTAAAACGCTATCATTGTGATGTCTATGCTATTTTCATTACTGTACCATTGAAAAGTGTAAAAAGTTATGCATAGAACTGAACCAATTTTTTTTGTATATGTTTTGGGATACTTTTTGAAATATTAAGATGTTTGAAATAGAAGAAAGTTTTGGAATTGGTACATTCAACTAGTTTTACATAGTTGAATTTAATATTTTTTCTATGTTTATGATTATATTTTATTAAAAAAATTCCCCATTTCAATGTGATTTTTATCACAAAATGTTACATAAATGCAGATCAAATGGAAGAATAGTTTTCGATCAGGAGAACAAAAATTTTAGAAACGATATGTCACATTAAGAGTATATGCACAAATCCTTTTGTTTTTAAAGAAAATTCTTTAAAGAAGTCATTACTGGCACATTCCTTATAGTTTAGCAATATATGAAAAATGACGGCAATGAATTAATAAGAAAACAAGCTAGTGTCAATAAAAAAAGCTTTCTTTTATTTGAATGTAAACTAGGCAATCTCAAATCCACAGAAATTTTCTAAAATTAATAACTTTGACTATATATGTCACATGAAACAAATAATAATAATAATACCTCGACCCAGTCTTGCTATTTTTTCCTTTTCACATTCTGTTTCTGACTGGTCATTTCCAGAGCTTCCACGAACAACGGCAGAATCAGCTCGGCTGAAAGTATAAATAGTTCCTTCACTGTCACTCTCGTCGCTGGAAAGCCTATTAAAAAGATAATTTGAGACATAGAAAACTCACTATTTGAACATAATCTAATTTTATTAAGTGCATTGGTTAACATGGGTGCCAGAAAGATTGTAGGTACAGACTATAGTGTTTCTTATCTTATGGGGGAAAAAAAAGATCAAGATTCATTCTTAAGTGACTTTAAATCCTTAAACAATAATAGAAAAATGAACTAAGTAATTTTTGTCAAGGAAGATCTTCCCTCTTGAACCCAGTGTGGAAGACAATTTATAGTCCTAGTTTTCTTTTTGTAGTCATGTATTTAAAAATTATCTGAAGTGTTTTGTTTGAAGAGAACAAGAATTCCCCTGATAAATTTTTGATTTTAACAAAACCCAATAAAAGTTTATTTTTGGACTCTTAACATTTATTATACATTTGTATGGTGGATTCTAACAAAAAAATATTTATATGTGGCAAAAAAATATTTATTCACCATTTGTTTAAAAAATGGAACCTTGGTAATGGACTACAAGCAAATCTGATACAAAATGTTGTACCTTCCTGGGTTTCATTCTGCTGGTGCCCACATTGGTTAATATTTTAAGGAATTTTTATTGAAACAACGTTCTTTAGTAGTTTTAATACAATAGAGATAATTGTAACATACAGGAATATAAAGTCCTAATGTGAAATGAAATTCTCTTCCACCTAAAATAAAATTTAAAAACATATTCTTTTAATCTATAACAGTGTGAAACTTGAGTATGATATCCTGTGATGGTAAAGAAAATTTACACAAATAGAAAGAATGGTTTCTGTTAGGAAAATGTATTTAAAAGGAGACTCAAAATATCAATCCATAATTCCACATATTTATATCTGAAAAATATCTACAATTCAAAAAGTCACACTGCAACATATTTTAGATGCTAGATTGAAATTACTGTCTCATTCTCTAGTTTTTGACCAGATTAAATTATGAATGAAGCAGGAAAATGGTTGATAAGACTAGTTCCAAGCAATTAATTTTTATATGTTGCTTGTAGTTTGTAAATCTGTCTCAGATGTCGAAGAAAATTTTCAAAAATTACATAAGATAATGCTGTAAGATGAGGTTACTTTGTGACAGAAGGTCGAGTCCTCGTATTTTAAACCTCCTGCTCTGTCCAGGATAGGAGAAAAGCAAACAATAGTGCGAACTGTTACTACAATGTGTCACATGCCCTAATGGCCATTGACCAAAGTTACTAAACCTTTCTAGTTCTCGCTATCCAGTGTAAATATGAAACCGGTTCCTGTGCTGTTGCCTTAAAGTCTGGGTACTTTTAATGCTAAGACCTAAAGTGTATGAGAACCATCTAACACAGGTACATATCTCTTTTTGTTAGAGTTACTTAAACTTTGTAGTAACATAATCATTGTCAAATGATATTTCTTTGTGATATAACAACATAATCAAAATATAGATATAAGATGGCACTACCTTGTGACACCACGCATTGTTGAAAACTAACCCCACGAGGTTTCCATTTAAAGATTAAATATATATTTTGCATTTTCCAGGTTACAGTAGATGAGAAAGATCATGAGAACATATAAACCTATGCTGGATTAAGAATATAAATTCTTATATAGAACTAGAAGTACAATGTCTTTATGAGAAAAATAACTTATAAAGTTCATAATAAAGTTCATTGCATTCCCTCCAAATTCAATTGATGTTCTTCAACCACTTCTTGTGGCATTGTTCTGTCTTCTACTATTGTACTGGAGCCAAATATAGTCACGCTGAAAGAAAAATCACCTCTGGTAGCTGATGCACAAATAAACCAAAAGAAAAATTTCTGCATCATCTAAAAGAGTACTTGACTGCCCAGCAGCCGGATGAAAAGAATATTCTGAAGTCTAGATTTCATACGATAAGAATCTTTCCACTAAACAGAAACAAAATTTTGGAATAGCTCTAAAAAACAATTCTTGAAGAAATCTTAGAATCGACAATAGAAAATTTGATGAAAGTCTTTGTGGAAGAGTGAAATTAGAAGTAAGAAGACACTACAAAAAGCTGGATCAATAAGAGACACAAAAAGTTGAATTTTGAGCTTGGTAGAAGCATTTGAGCTACTTATGTTCAAAATGCCATAGCAAATAATGGGACTATGACCTCTAGAGGAAGAAAAATACTAAAAGAACACACAGTTAGACATAATCCTCCAGAAAAGCATCAAAGATTTCCCTTAAAATCTTCCTTTTCGACCAGGAAAGTTTCTGAATGCATTTCAGACCAGCATACGATGATAACTTTGCATTCTCAGAATTTTACCCCCATCGATTAAATAGAGAAAGATTATGACAGAGCTTTTTTTTGTTGTTTAGCAGCAAGGAAGTTTGAAAAATCAGGGAGTGATAGAGGATTAAGGGTTTTGTAAAACCGATTTTTGACTTAATTCATTTTGAACTCCATTGAAAACAAAAGCAATAATTCTGCATTTTTACTTCATTTCATTTATTTTATACAAATTTATTTACTAAAACATAACACAGAATTGTATTTTTTGTTAAATATTTCCTGATTTTACACAATTTTATTGTTTATCTTGTAATCCTTACTTTTTTTTATTAGCTAACCATTATAATATTGTAAAGTTTCACCAAACTTCAGATTCAGTAAATTCATGATATGAACTAGTTCCGTTTATGTTTTGGTGTCAATCGCCTACCTGGGCAATTGCCAGGTGGCATTGTTACACTGAATTTTTCCTGACTTCTGCAATAGCTTTATCCCAAGAACTAATTCTCGAATTTTCATCAAAATTCAGATTCACGTATTGCTGTTTATGTTTTGGTATAAATTGCCCAACAGGTGGCGCTTTTGTGTTGTATTTTTCTCATTGCCAACAATAGTCCTATATATCCAACTAATTTATCCTAATTTAGTAAATGTTGTCCTAAAGTCTTTTAAAATCTGTTTGTAATTTCATACACAATTTTTTTTCTTTTTTTTTTTTTCATTTTGCAGGGATTTTGCTTTACGCTTTTAAATGGACTCTGGTTTCAAACTTTCAGCCTGCTTTTAATAAATTTTGTCCCCATTTTAATAAAATTCCTTCTGAATTCTTACAGCAAGTTTTGGAATTTTTTATGTAGTTAAAAGTTTTTTTTTTCTTATTCATTTTGAGTCTATTTTTAACTTTTTGGTTTCAAATTTCTATTGCTAAGCCAAACTTTAAAGATTGGTCAGATGAGTAATAATGTCTATTCTAGATAATAGAAATATCTCATGTGACACACTGTGATATCACATGAATATTATCCATAAGAAAATTTTTTTAAATGATGTATTTTTAATATTTGATGTAATTTTCGCCATTAATTGTATTTCACATGTAATAACTTAATTATATCTTTCATCATTTCCTGCTTTTAACAAATGATCATTTAACTTTTATTTAACATTTTTGTTTCTGTTTTTAATTAATAGTAAATCTTTTTTTTTTTTTTTTTATTGAAAGGAAATACTATTCTTTGCACTGTTTACCCTTTGGTGACAATTAAAACAAATAATCTTTTCTAAGCATCAAATAAATCTATATTGGAAGAATGGAAAATTGGATAAAAAAAAATTAAAAGAAAACCTAAAAGAAAAAAAAGTCAAAATTAAAAAACTAACTGCACCCTTGTAGCTTGTCAAGCATGTTCCTACATAAACAAGCTACATTACTGTCCATAATTTCTATAAAATTTAAAAAGAAATAAAAAACTATTTTGGCTGACTGATATTAACATTATATAGCTATTAAAATAACTTTTCATTAAAAAAAAAAAAAAAAAAAAAAAAAAAAATTTGCTTTATAAGAAACGTAAATTTCCTACGTGGGTGAAAAAAGTCTGGGCCAGGATTCGAAGCAGGGATGCATCGGTTGAAGCCGCCAATGCTTTTCCAACTGAGCCATCCCGGACACAAACACTGGAGGACTATTTCACCCAAATAACCTCAACATTCATATAATCTGGTCTGATACTATGGATCAGATCAACAGAATAAATTGAAGGTTAATATATGGAAACTGCAGAAAATGCTGCATACGAATTTATACTAAATTAAGTTAGTTTGATTAGTTAGTTAAGTTAGTTAATATTAGTTTGCTTTAGCCTGTTTATTCAACATTTCTCCATAAAATTACCAACATTTATATTTTATATGCAGTAGTTTTCTTAATATTAGCAGAGAAGTTGAATAATAAATTAATAAGCAGATGTGCGAGGTGCTCCCTCCTTTTACATGTGGGGGACGGTGACCGCTTGAGCAGTCGGCTGTTTTCATGGGTATTTTTGTTTATTTTATTATAAGGTGCTATTTTGCGGTCGGAATAGTTTGAAGTAAGGTGTTTTTTGTATTTTTCTGTAGTTTTATTTAGTGTTTTTCTCTACGGTTGTCTAAGTAGTATTTTGGTTTTGTATTAGCAGTGTTATTTTGTTTGTTTATTTACATTGTATGCCAGTAGTACCATTGACAAGTTTTATGGCGAGTTCTGAATTTAATATTAGTGATGGTGGATTAACAGTTGATTCTTCGACCGTTAATGTCGAGATGGCAGATTATGAAGAAAATAATCTAACATGTGATAGCGAAAACACAAACATTGCGAAGTCAGCTTCTTCGACAGAGTCATTGCTTCTTATGGCAGCCGAGAATGATGGGAAGTGCTTTAATATCTTCCTGCAAAGTACGGAAACAAAATCCATTCCCAATAAAGATCCTAGAGCTGTACAACTAGAAATAAAAAAAAAAAAATTCTGAGTGCCAATACATTGACAATATCAGATGTACTAAAAATGGTCATTCACTTATCAGTACCAATGACGTTGGTTGTGCTACGGAAGTTTGTCAGGTGACTGAGTTTTTGGGGGTGGCAGTGAAACATAGGGTTATTGGGAAAATATACCGAACAGATTCTTGATTTTTAACATTCCAGTCGACATCCCCCTGGAAGAGGTGGGACTAGAAATAATGGCTACAAATAAAATTCAGATATTTGAAATGCTTAGATTTATAAAAAAAAATTCCTTGAGTACCGTGTCTCCGGTGTTGATCACCACATTGGGTACTATCATCCAAGCAGAAATTAAACTTTGGTTTACTTTGCTAAGAATCCGCCAGTTTGTGGATAAACCAAGACAATGTGCTTGTTGTTTTAAATTTAATCATATATCTGGCAAATGCCCGTCCAAGCAACTTTGTGCGACATGTGGCCTTAAACATACTGGGGCCTGTATTTCTGAAGTCAAATGTGTGAATTGTGAGGAGAGCCATAAGCTGGACTATTTGCAGTGCCCCACAGATGTGAGAGAAGCAGATTTTCTATGTTTTAAAAGTAAAAACGTCCTCTCATTTATAGACACTCGTCATAAATTCTCGCCAAAGCTGAATCCTGAATCATATGCACAAAAAACCAGTGTGAAAAAACCAGATATTGATGAACTGCAGAAAATCATAGAAATTAGGACTAACAATACGTTAAAAATCCTAGTAGATCATGCTGAGAAGCAATCGGAGAAAGTGCTGGACACCCTTACTGCACTCAGCAATTTAATAATGAACTGTATGGCGAATTTCAGTGAGAAGTCCCCAGAATGAAAACGGGCTAATTTGAAAGGAAAAGGATAATAATTTTTAAAAAAAAGTTGTGTTTTTAATATTTTGCTTCTTTTTCAGGTACAATTTTTGTATTGGGCAAGTGCTCCTGCTGGGGTCAGGGTCCCGGGTTTTATGTTGGTGTTTTGTTTTTTGTTTGTAATTATTTATTAATCTCCTATGGGTATTAAAGTTGTTCAATGGAATGCCCGTGGCGTCTTGAACAAGCTCCCTCTCCTTCAGCTTGAGCCGTTTGTGTCGGCGGATATCTTGGTCATTCAGGAGACTTTCCTTTCTCCGGAGCGGCCCTTTTCGGTGTCTGGCAAGGTGGTTTACCGTGAGGACAGGGTTGGTAGGCCTGGTGGTGGTCTGGCTGTGGCCGTGAATGCTACCTGGCCGTCCACTCGGTTGTGTTTTGATAAATTTGTTTTGGCCAATGAGTGCCTTGGAGTCCGCGTCTTTTTGGGATCTTATACTCTTAACATTGTAAATGTCTATTCCCTGTCTGGCTTAGTGGTGAATGACCTTTTGAAAGTCTGCAGAGATCTGTCTAGTACCTCCCTCATCTTGGGTGATTTCAATCTTCATCATCTGCTGTGGGGTGCCTCGGTGTCCTTGCAGGCTAACGAGAATTTTGTGGAGTGGCTTTCTGATAGCCCCTTCTGTATCTTGAACACTACTGTCCTGACCCATGTAGCTCCTAGTGGGAACAGGTCTCTAATTGATTTGTCAATTTATTCCTTTGATCTCTTTGCTTGCTCTTCCATCAACGTGGAGGAGGATCTATTCGATAGTGACCATTTCCCCATTGCTATTTCTGTGGAGCTTCACCCTCCTTTGCAGTCTCGCCCTGTTCTTTATAACTGGCCCCGCATCTCTCAAGAGGTTGATTACAAGCTCCTTGTTGTTTTTGAGTTACACCCTTTCTCCTTTCAGTCTTTGGGATCTTGTTCCATGTCGCATCGTAGTATCTATTAAAAGACATCTATTTAAAAGACTCAATGATCACTCTCTGGATTGTTTGTTGAGTATGTATAATAGCATCTGGTGCTCTGGTGACATCCCCCCAAGCTGGACGTCGGCCACTATCCTACCAATTTTGAAGCCCGACAGGCCGAAACACGATTTATCTTCCTACTGTCTGATCGCCCTTACTTCCATAACGGGGAAGATCTGTGAGCAGATGATAGCGAACAGGATTATGCACCACCTCCTCTGCAATAGAACTCTTGTCAACAGACATCTCAGATTTCTTCCTTTTCGGGATTGCCATGCCGCGCTCACCATTCTCCATCACAACATCACAAATGCCAAGAAGGCAAAGAAATATATTCTGGGAATTTCTCTGGATTTGCATTCGGCCTATGACTCTGTCTACATTGATGGGTTTATTTACAGATGTGCTCAGGTGGGCATCACAGGACGGATACTCCGGTGGATACATTGCTTCCTTTCTACTAGAGTTATTAAGGTGGCTTAGAGGGGTGTCGTGTCTTCCTCCCGGAATATTGGTAGGGGTGTCCCCCAGGGGGCTGTAATGAATCCCATCCTTTTTACTATTTTTATGGCAGATTTTTATGAAGTCCTGGAGGGTCTGGGTATTGAGTTTCTCATAAATGCTGATGACATCTTTATATAATGTGCGAACGAATCCCTGGATGCCTGTAGAGTTAAACTTCAGGAGGCTCTTTGCTTAATTCTGTTGTGGTGCACATATTGGAAGCTCTCCATCCATTCGGATAAATGTCATGTTATTGATCTTTTGAGACGAGCGGCAGATTGTGATTTTCACTTCAGCATGGATGGGGGACTCATTGAGTGGTGCTCTGAGTTAAAGTTTCTTGGATACTACCGGGGAGGTTTCCGAAAGCACGTGGATTATCTCCGAATGAAATGCTTTAAAAGAATCAACATCTTGAAAGCGCTGGTCCACAAAAAATATGGGGCTCTCTCGCACCATCTTCTTATGCTTGTCTTCTCTTCTATCCATAGCATCATCGAGTATGGAACTGCTTTTCTCACTACCGCCAGTCCTTCTTTGATGAAAAAGCTTGAAGTTATTCAGATGTGTGCATTACGGGCTGTCCTACGGCTCCCGAGATGGACGCCCAATATTCTACTTCTGAAGCACGCTGGGGCTAGTCGTCTGGCTGACAGGATCAAAGTTTTGGCCTTTGGCTGAAGCATCTCGTCCTGGGTAACTGGTCTCCTGTCTTGGATTCTTGCAAGGATGATCTGGCCTCGTCGGATAACCACTTCTCTTATGTTTCTGCGATCTTTGCTGATCTGGGATATGATTCAGATTTCCTCATCAGTTTCCAAGTCCCTCTTCCTCTTGATTCGGACACTGTGCAGTATTGCTGCTCTGGCCTTCCTTTCCAGCACACGGATCTGGATGCTAGCTTGATCTTTCCCTTGTTCACTGATTATCTCCAGAACTACATTGACTCTTGGGATATTCTTGCTATGGATGCTTCTAAGATTGATTTCCTTACTTCTATTGCTGGCTGTACTGCCATTGATCACTTCGGACACAGGGTGCAGCAGATCAATTCTATATTTACAGCGGAGGCTCTTGCGATTGGTGTGGCCCTGGATGAATTGACTTCGCTGTCTCGACCTATTCTACTTCTCACTGATATCTTATCGTGCTTCTGGCTCTTCAAGCTGTAACTCTAAAGTCTCCTAAGGTTATCCTCTGATTCCATAACAAAATCATTCAGTTGCGGCGTTTCTCAATACAGATTACTGTTTGCAGGGTTCCGGGACACCGTGGTATCCCCCTCAACGAGATGGCTGATGGGTTTGCTAAAAGTGTGTCTGCTTCTGACTCTTTAATTGAGTGGATTTCCCCGGAAGATACTACCCATATGTACTCTCACAATGTTCAGTTGCAGGGTGACCGATTCTATCGGTCTTGCAAGTACTATGTTTCTCATAGGGACATCTCCACTGTTAGTCTTTCCCGCAGGTTGGACTCTTAATAGAAGAGATGATGTGCTTGTTTCCCGGCTCCTCTGCAGGATGATTATTACCCCAGAGATTTTAGCTCGTTTTCACTTGGTTGCTGATGGCAGTTGCCGTGTATGTGGAGTTTTAAATTCCCTTGGGCATATTTTGTTTTCTTGTGCTAAGTATCGTGCTCAGCACAGAAATTGCTGGGCGGACTGGGATGTGAACAATGAGTGTTTTCATTCCTTTGGTAGTTTTATCAAGAAGTTTTGTTTGTCGAGCGGGTTTCATAATTCAACTCTATGTTTTATTCATTGTATTGATTGTTTCTAGTTTGAGGTTTAGCGCTCTTGTATAGCGATGGTTTCGGCTATATTGGATCAATTAGGATAACAGCCTAGCTGCTCACAGGTCCCAAAGCCTCCCCCCCCCACTACCTACCTACCTATCAGTAGAGAAAGAGATCCATCAAATATATATTAGGGTGGTTCACAAACCTATGGAAAAAAAAAAAAAACTTTCTTGTACAGACCAGGACACTCCCTCATTTTTTTACAGCTGCCGATATTATTATTCTAGCAAAGTTTTAATCTCCTACTGCAAATAAAATATGGTGCTCAATGAACTGTCAACTTTTGACTTTTGGTGATATTTAAACATTTGTAACTGAATTTATTAAAAGTTGAAATAAAAGACAATTTTTTAAAATATCTTTTATTTATATATTAACAGGATTAGTAAAACCTAGCAAAATAGTTAACATTTCTAGTTTTTTATATTTATATTTTTGGAACAATATTAACAATTAATTTGTTTTGTTGTTGTTTTAATAGTGAAAGTCCTATTTTCTTCAAAAACTTGCAAAAGACACTACTTATCCTCATCATTTGTTAACCCTCTAAGCGTTTAACCCGTAATATTCTGTACACTAAGCTCCAGGTTTCACTGCAATATAAGCAATGTTTAAGATATTATTATTCTATAAATTTAATGAATTTTCAAAGCATTGAAGAATGATTAAGACTCTCAAGGATTACATTTATATTCCTAAATAAGATTTTTTATGTAATATTGAAAGAATCATATTTTATTAACATTTAAAACAAAATGCAGAGAAAACAACATTACAAATTTACCCATTTGCAAGACGCTTGGAGGGTTAAAAATTTGTTGAATCACTGAATCAGCTGCAAATCTCCCTCAGCATTATCAATCGCCACCCTTAGTTCTTTTACACAGTTTCTGCAAATTTTGTAATTGATAATATCCTTCCTTTTTTTCAGATGAAAATTGTAGAAAATTGTCACTACTGTTTAAATGAGAAAAGAGTTCAACAACATTATTTTTAGTTTCTAAATCTTCAAGGTTTGAATCTTATTTCAGTAACTTTGATTGTCGTCTTATATTTTATGAACATTTATGGTTGTTCATTCCTGTAATAATTGTTGCCTTTTTCTTTTGTTGGTACTGTGTCTGAAAATAAGGCAAGACCAACCAATTCTGAAATGTACCACATTTGATTTTATAAGACTTTTCTATTCTTTGCTCCTACTCCAATCTGAGAATCATTAATCGCATATTTTCTAAGATCTTTTTATAATTTCAAGACAACTGCAAGAGCTTCATATGAAAATGGAGCTTTTATCCAATCTTTGCTGAAGTGAGAAGCATTGAATTGCACAAATTGTTAGAGCTGCATCCCCTCGCTTAGTTAGATGGAAAATTTCTAGATGATTTCAGAAGAGAAAGATATTGAAAGTGAAAGGAGTTTAGCCATCCATCGAGCATGATGAATACCACCTGGTGCACTCAAGTGGAATTTCTCAGGTGGGTTTCCTAAAGTATCAGGTATCAATTCAGTCATCTCTTTATCATCTCTGATGACCATAGAATAGATTTATCTATAGATAAAAGAAAAGCAATAGTTGAATCTTTAAAATCTTCAGTTGATTCTTTCAATTCTATCCTTGAAAATTTGTTTGTTCAATTCCTTGGCAAACATTCTTAATTCTGTTGAAGAGTGGGATTTCTGGTCTACTGGACAGTCGAAGACAAGCTAAAAACCTTTGCCGAGATTAAGTTCATGACATGGTGCCTGTAGGCTAGTCACAGTAATTCATGACCAATTTATTTTATTCAAACAGATGCAAGTTCTTTTTACATAACCAGTGTTTACAATCATAGTATCAAAACATTCATTTTGAATGTTTATTCCCTCTTGTGTAATAGGTTAAAAATAGAATTCACTATATTTTCTGCTGTTCAACCACACTATTCAACTTGGGCACACCAAGGAGTTTTTCAATATAAGCTCCTAAAATTGATAAATATTTCTTAATCCAAAGCATTCAGATAAAATTTTGCCATTTTAATGGAGGATAATCTAGTTTGAAATCAGGAATTGCTGCCGCAACAAATCTTTATACTTTTTTTTTTTCTTGGCAAGGTTTTATCTTGATCGTTGTAGGTGCTTCTTGAAAGAAGAAGTATACAAGGATCATGCCTTAGAGTTGATATAATTAAAACAATCAAAAGCAGAGCTGCAAAATCAGATGTCTTGTTACAATCTAAAACACTAGTAACATGAGATGTGAATAGTTGTGTTTTAGACAAATCTTGTTTCGTTTTAGGTTTGTGAATAAGTTTTTTCTTTATATTGGGACAAAAGTATCATCAACATCTAATTGGGAAGTGGACTCGAGTTTTCTGAATCAGTCACAGAATAAACAACTATGGATGAAGTGTCCATACCTGTGACTTTTTTTTTTTATCATTCTTCCTGTTTTTTCCTTTTTTAAGAATTCTCTCTTTTTTTTTTTCTCCTCTACTTTTATTAGCCAAATACATTTTGTGTCTATCTCATTGATCTATAAAAATATCACATTATTCTTTTATTTCTATTAGAAATAGCTTGTAGCTTATAGAACTTTGCAATATCCCTTGCTTAGAAATTGGTGGCATCTTATGTCAGAGGTGTTGCAATGTTGCCAGATGCATTAAATAGAAAAACTTTGCCAAATATTAAAATTAAACTTTATATCACCTACTAGGAATTATCAAAACTTAAAAAAGTTAGTTTTTGTTTAAAAATTATGCATTTTAAACATTATATTTTATATTCCCATTATATTACATATGCATATTCCCATAGTATTCTAAAACTATAAAATTGCGTAAAATTACCAAAAAGTGTCAAAATGGAGGGTCATTGAGCATCATCTTCCTATAAGTGTAAACATCTATAATTTTAGGAGTGAGATACTATGAATAAATGTAAAAAAATGTAGGGGGTGTCCTGGTATTCATCTCGAAAAAAGTTTTTTTGAACCACCCTAATATACACTGGTGTCCAAAAGTTAAGCATAATTGATAATTAAGTAAGTAATGAAAGAAATATAAATCGAAATGTGGTGAAACTCCAGGTGTGTAAACAAAATAGTACGCGTCATATATTTTCGTGAAGAGTTTTCCCCGAAATTGAACAGGGGACTGTCAACAAATTGAAAAAGAACGAAGATCTTTTGGATAACTCTGTCAAAACTAATGTAACAAAAGCGTTCAAACTGCACATTATGATTAAGTGGCTTATTGTAATGTACTGTATTTATTTTTATAAGGATAGCATTCATACTCGTAGAGAAATTAAGGTTTTTATAAAAACAGTCCTAAGTTTTTTGCTTATAATTTGCAGAGTTCTTAATATAAAATAATGTTCTTTTCTGAAAATATGACAAACAGCATTGTACACAATACCCTGTCATCAGAATTTAAAAATAATAAAAATTGTATGAAAAATGAGTAGGTTTAGTAAAAAATTTTTCATTGTGCATGAGTCAACAAACTCAAAATTTCATTTGCATATTGTGTTAGCTAAATATATAGAGAAACTTCTGTAAAAGTTTCAAAAACATAGCTTGAAAATTCTGAAAATTATCGTCTATAGAATCAACTCAAAATCCGTTATTCCTAAAAGGAAGCAAAATATCAGGGGTTTTATCAAAATACTGTTGTACATGCAATATTGTCTAGGCACAAAACAATGGAATATGGATACAGCCCCTCATCTTTTTGCTTCATTAGGGAATAAAATATTTTGATCTCATTCTATCAACGATAATTTTCAGAATTTTTAATCTATGTTTTTGAGATTTTCACAAAAGTTGCTCTACACATTTAACTAACATAATATGCAAATGAAATTTTAATAGCGTTCACACATGCACAGTAAAAAATTATTTAGTAAACCTGCTCATTTGTCATACAATTTTTATTATTTTTAAATTCTGATGACAGGGTAATGTAGACCATGATGTTTGTCATATTTTCAGAAAAAAACATTATTTTACATTAAGAACTCTGCAAATTATAAGCAAAAAACTTAGGACTGTTTTAATAAAAACCTTAATTTCTCTAGGAGTATACATGCTATCCTTATAAAAATAAACACAGTACATTACAATAAGCCACCTAATCATAATGTGCAGTTTGAATGCTTTTGCTACATTAGTTTTGACAGGGTTATCCAAAAGATGTTGATGGTCCCCTGTTCGACTTCGGGGAAAACTCTTCGCAAAAATATATGACGCGTACTATTTTGTTTACACACCTAGAGTTTCACTACATTTCGATTTATATTTCTTTCATTACTTACTTAATTACCAATTATGCTTAACTTTTGGACACCAGTGTATATTTTACAATAGAGAGATACACTGGTGTCCAAAAGTTAAGCATAATTGGTAATTAAGTAAGTAATGAAAGAAATATAAATCGAAATGTGGTGAAACTCCAGGTGTATAAACAAAATAGTACGCGTCATATATTTTCGCGAAGAGTTTTCCCCGAAATTGAACAGGGGACCGTCAACAAATTGAAAAAGAACGAAGATCTTTTGGATAACCCTGTCAAAACTAATGTAGTAAAAACCTTCAAACTGAACATTATGATTAAATGGCTTATTGAAATATACTGTGTTTATTTTTATAAGGATAGCATGTATAGTCGTAGAGAAACTAGGATTTTTATAAAAACAGTCCTAAATTTTTTTCCTTATAATTTGCAAAGTTCTTAATATAAAATAATGTTCTCTTCTGAAAATATGACAAACATCATTGTACACAATACCCTGGCATCAGAATTTAAAAATAATAAAAATTGTTTGACAAATGAGCATTTTTACTAAATAATTTTTTACTGCACATGCGTGAACGCTATTAAAATTTCATTTGCATACTATGTTAGTTAAATGTATAGAGCAACTTTTGTGAAAGTCTCAAAATCATAGCTTAAAAATTCTGAAAATTATCGCTGATAGAATGAGATCAAAATCCTTTATTCCCTAAATGAAGCAAAAAGATGAGGGGCTGTATCCATATTCCATTGTTTAGTGCCTACTACACAGTATTGCACGCACAACTATATTCGGATAAAACCCCTGATTTTTTTGCTTCCTTTTAGGAATAAGGATTTTGAGTTGATTCTATAGACGATAATTTTCAGAATTTTCAAGCTATGTTTTTGAAACTTTTACAGAAGTTGCTCTATACATTTAGCTAACACAATTTGCACATGAAATTTTGATACCGTTGACGCATGCGCAATGAAAAATTATTTACTAAGCCTACTCATTTTTCATACAATTATTTTAAAGTTCTGATGACAGGGTATTGTGTACAATGATGTTTGTCATATTTTCAGAAAAGGACATTATTTTATATTAAGAACTCTGCAAATTATAAGCAAAAAATTTAGGACTGTTTTTATAAAAACCTTAATTTCTCTACGAGTATACATGCTATCCTTATAAAAATAAATACAGTACATTACAATAAGCCACTTAATCATAATGTGCAGTTTGAATGCTTTTCCTACATTAGTTTTGACAGGGTTATCCAAAAGATCTTCGTTCTTTTTCAATTTGTTGACGGTCCCCTGTTCGATTTCGGGGAAAACTCTTCGCGAAAATATATGACGCGTACTATTTTGTTTATACACCTGGAGTTTCATCACATTTCGATTTATATTTCTTTCATTACTTACTTAATTACCAATTATGCTTAACTTTTGGACACCAGTGTACATTATAAACAATTTCATATGATAAGAAGAAGAATGGAAGAAATATTTTAATTTTTGATTGAAAAGAAACTTTTCTGGAGGGGTATCATCTTATAGGGTAGAAATCACATTCTGATCATTAAAAATATGTAGAAAAACAGTTTTCTCTATCTACATCCCTTTAAATAATTCAGAGTTGATACCTTTAAATTTATTTATTTATTTATTTTTATTTATTTTTTTTTTTTTTGCTCCCTTTTAATCCACTGTTTCCCTCTCTTTTGAATGATTTATTCTTTTGGTAGCATGCCAAGGGCCATCTTTGAAATTTGCTTAAGCAGTAGTTTATTGTAGTTAATTTTGTATCAGCAATTTTTGGATTTTTAACAGGATTTATATGTATTTTGAACTTTTTCTGCATTCCACAAAGACTTTTGAAATTTGTGAAAGATATGAGGTTACAATGCTGTAGCTCACTATAGTACATTTTGCCTCTGTGATTTTTGAACTCTTATCAATTTTAAGAGTTTGTTTTCATTTTAAATCCACATTAGTAGAATTTTTGAAAAAAAAATTATAGTCACTAAAAGGGGGACTAAGATTACCAAAATGCACAGAAGTGGACTAAAGAGGACTTTAGGATAAAAAGGGGACCATTTGAGAGGATGCATGCATGATATTCAATTTATTAACAACAAAATATAAAGAGACTGAGTAAACATTGCCAAAATCCAGAATGAATTCTAAGCCTGTAATGTTGTGGTGTCATGCACAAACCACTGGGCTACCAGCTGTTTTGATATAAATTGCACAGTTTTTAAAATTTCTGAGTATCTGAATACTTTAACAAAAGTGAAAGAAGGGCATCAGATGGCAAATAAACTTATAGGCAAAAGGGCAAACAAAATCAATTTATAGTTACTTTTAAAAATGGGCAATCCTGCAAAACAATATAAATATTATGTACATTATTTTTATTAGAGCATATGGCAAACATGCATAAATTTTGTTAGTGTTAAAAATCAAACATAATTTAATAAAAACAAATCTTGATTTACATTTCATGTTTAAAGTCAGAACTTTTATGTTTATGTGACTGGCAAAATGCAATTTAAAGAAATAGAAACATATTAAAACTATATTATTAGTAGTAAAAGACATGGGCACCCACAGAATAAAATCCAGAATGGAGTACAATTTTGAATACTAAAACCTTCACATTTTATCAAGGTTTGGAATTGGCATCACCAGTTAATACTGGTATCTTTGAAAAAAAGTATATATATATATATTACATTTTTATCATTTAAATTATTTTTTTTCCTCTTTTTATAATCTTCTGAACTTCTATTATACTTTAAGCATAAAAGCTTTCAACTGTTGCTTGCTTTAAAGAAGACAATCTTTTCAATGCTGCCATGTCTCCAATTATTCTTAAATATGTTAATTGAATAAGATAAGTATTCGTTTACCATTTAAGCCATTGCATGTCAGTTTCTAAAGGCTATGTTTTATGATGAACATGGGTCACTTTCAGAGCATTCATGTTTATTTTCTTCAATTTATTTTTCATTACAACTTCAAATGATATACTACTTAGGATTTGGTTTTGCATGCTAAATCTGAAAGATTGGGGGGGGGGGGGGGGGGAGGGTGTTTGGATAACAAAAGGGGTTTTTTTGTTTGTTTTTTTAAAGTAAAATAGAGATTTGTATAATTGGGAATTTGGTTAATTGGAGTTACATAATCAGTGCTCTACTATATTATTATAGTTTCCATGGAGACTATAAGACTAAAATAAATTCAACTAATAATGTTTTGCTAGAGTTTAATGTGCAAGACAGTGCGCCGACCCGCAGACCTTGCAATATCTCGGCAGACCCTGCAAAATGCAAGCATCAAACTCGCGATTTTCAGGGTTTTTTTTTTCCCACTTTTCGATTTTTTATCGTTTCGCAAAGGAGTGACTTGTTTCGGAATTTTAAAAAATTGGTCATCAATCCGAAAATTTGTAGATAAGATCATGAAAAAAACTCAAATTTTGTCAAAAGATCGCGTAATAAACGGGAAACAAAGTATAGCAGCTGGGGGGGGGGTCAATTTCGTCAAAAGATAGTGAAAAAACACCAGTTTCATCAAAGAATCATGAATAAATGTCAAATTTGTGAAAGGATAGTGAAAAAAACATGAAAATCGTTAAAAGATCTCGGAAAATAGCTTGTAAAACGCGCATTCTGTCAAAGAATCACAGAAAAAAATGCAAATTTCATTCTGAGATTTTGGAGGGAAATGCAAATTCTGTCAAAGAATCGAGAGAAATGCATGGATTTTTCCAAAATATTGTAGAAAAATACAATTTATCAAATAATAGCGAGGAAAACATGGATTCTTTAAAAAATCGCAGAGAAAACACAAATTCTGTTGAAAAATTGTGAATTTTGATTAAAGACGTGAATTTCGTCAAACAATAGTGAAGAAAACGCAAATAATCGCACTCTCAATTTCATTCAAAGATAGCAGCATAAAAGGAAATTCTGTCAAAGAATCGTGGTAAAAACGCGAATTTCGGCAAAAGATGGCAGGGAAAACGCGAATTTCTGTAAAATATTGCGATGAAAAATACAAATTTCGACAAAAGATCGCAAAAAAATGCAAATTTCATCAAAATGTTATGGAAAAACTCGAACTTTGGCAAAAGATCTTTTTAAAAAATGCGAATTTTGGCAAAAGAACGTGAATTACGTTAAAAAATTGCGGGCAAAGCACAAAGAATAGTAGAAAAATCTCCAATTCTATTCAAAAGCCGCAGAGAAAAGGCAATTTTTTTGTCAAAGAATCGTGGAGAAAATCAGAGTTTAGGCAAAAAAAAAAAAAAAAAAATCGGCGAAAAACGCAAATTTCAGAAAAGATCGCGATAAAAACGCAAATTTCGCCTAACGTTCGCGAGAAAAAGCAAATTTCAGCGAAAGATAGTGGAAAAATTGAAATTTTGGCAAAAGATCACGGAAAAAGACGCGAATTTAATCAAAAAATAGCAGAAAAACGCAAAGAATCGAGGGAAAAACGCTTATTTCAGGCAAACTTCGGGGGAAAAACGTGAATTTCGGCCGCGGGAAAACGCTAACTTCGAGAAAAGATCGCGGGAAAAATGCTAATTTCGGCAAAAGATCGCGAAAAAATTGCAAATTTCGGCGCAAGATCACGAAAAAAATGCGTGATTATCTTGCCATATTTATTAACTGATGTTTTGAGTAAAGTAAATGAACATGTGAATTGGACAACTAGCAAAGATTGCTATGTGAAAAACACTGAATCGGAATTATGGACTAGAAACTTTCAGTTTAAAATTACTTCTAGTATTTGCATAAATATTAATTCCCCTCCTCTCCCCCTAAACATAAAACAGCATTTAAAAAGTATAATTTTTTTTTTTTTGGGGGGGGGGGGGAATAAAATATTTTTTTAAAATATAGTGCATGTTTAAACACAAGCTATTTTAAGTAATTTCTCATTTTCTTGTTTCACACGCTTTTATTCTTTTTTTTATATATATATTTTTGCAATCACATGTCTGAAAATGTGTTTCAAATAACACTTAAAATCCGAGCCATCGTCCTTTTTAGCACTTTCCAACAAAGTTGAAAAGTGCTTATGCATTCGGTTTGTCTGGCCGTCTGTCCGTCTGTCCGCGCTCTAACACCCATAAATATACTCGGATTGCTATGAAATTTTTATACGTTATTGAGGTTTACCCTAGCACGAAACCTATTGAAAATGAAGTATCTACCATGATTAGTTTATCTACAGGGCGAATCAAAAATTTCCCATTACATTACGGCCTATGGGGAAAAATCATTAATATACTCGGATTGTTATGAAATTTTAGGACGTTATTGACATTTACCCTAGCACAAGTCCTATTGAAAATGAAGTTTCTACCATGATTAGTTTATCTACAGGCCGAATCAAAAGTTTCCCGTTACATTACGGCCTATGGGGAAAAATTGTTAATATACTCGGATTGCCATGGAATTTTAGGATGTTATTGAGGTTTACCCTAGAACGAACCCTATTGAAAATGAAGTTTCTATTATGATTAGTTTATCTACAGGGCGAATCAAAAGTTTTCCATTACATTACGGCCCATGGGGAAAAATCGTTAATATACTCGGATTGCCATGAAATTTTAGGACGTTATTGATGTTTACCCTAGCACAAGTCCTATCGAAAATGAAGTTCCTACCATGATTAGTTTATCTACAGGGCGAATCAAAATTTTCCTATTACATTACGGCCAATGGGGAAAAATAGTTTTAGAGGAATTTTAAAGATGTTATACCCTGTCAAACATATTAAAATATGCATTCTATAAAATATAAGGTGAAAATGTAGCTAATATTCATTTACAGGGCCACACAAAAGAATTCCATTAGATAATGGTAAAAGGAGGAATTGTGTGTGACATATTTTAAATATATTAAGCTTTTTCATGTATAATAAAATTGTTATATGTCACTGAAGCTTAATATAAATTATACACTACTGTCTTGCATAATATGAAGTACATAGCATTTACAGGGCCATACAAAAGATTTCAAATAGTATATTCTTTCCGAAGTACCGTATATGTGTCCGATGATGGTTGATGGAGGGATGAAATGCATTTTAATAATGATATTCGCGTTTATATTTCGCTAAATATATTCACATTATATGGTGTGTATAAATGTTATATTTGATATACAGGGCTACCCAAAAGAGCTCACCAACGTTACTGAATATGAGCGTAAATTATTTAAACGTGGTTCTTAAATAAGCTATGCATTTTTACGCTGAACTGCATTCAATTTACTGAGAAATGTTTGCAGAATATAGATAAAGGGATATACAGGGCCACGCAAAGAATTCGGTACATGGATGCCTATGAACGATGATTTATGAGAATGTGATTTCAGTTGTTTTAAAAGTGTTTTAGTTTACAATAAATTTTAGCCTAATGCTGGCGTGTAATAAAGATACAATGTAAACTACAGGGTTGAACAAAAGTTTCCAAGTATGTTTCCACCTAATAGTATGAATTGCTGAAAAAGAAATTTCAAGCTACTGGCTACTGTTCTTGCTAAGCTAAATTTTCCCATTATATGAACTGACATATGAAATACAGGGCTGTTCTAATGTACTGGAATATATATTTGGGTATATTTGGCTATACACTATTATTTCCCTAAATAACAAAGTTTTGTTAAAGATTTCATTAAATGTTGGAAAGTGCTTCATAATCTATGCTTAACGCATGATTTTTCGTACTTGTTTTTTTTTTTAAATCGAATCGTGACAATTGAATCAGTTGACCGTCACATATATTTGTATTGTGATCATGGGTGCAAGTTTTCCGTCCGCAGGACGGAAATCTGACTTTTGAAAATTCCCGAGGATGGAAGCAGTTTGAGACCCACCCTTGCCCCTCAAACAACTGCTCTTATGGCAGACCCATCTTTTGGACCAAAGTTGGCTCCTATGGTGCAAGATAATTTTAAAACATACCAGCTCAAAAAAAATATACAGAAATGTAACAAATGTGACAGATTAAAAAAATATATATTTTTCTACCAAATAGTTTTTTAAAATAAAGAATTAAAGCTAATATTCATTAATATACATGTTTTTCATTAGGAGATTTCTCCCACCTCCAAACCATCGCCCAAGATCATTTTTAACACATGTACATAAAAAGAAAATTGGAACTAAACACTGTCTTCTACAGAGAAGGGTTATGATGATAGTTCTTTTCTTAATGGTTAATTATTATAAATTATTTGAAAAAACAAAAAGTAACTACATACATACATATTCAAAAATCATTTAAGAAAATAAGGAAATTTAATTAAATTAAAAAATTAAGGAAGCATCAACAGCTTTCCCCGGCTTATCATGGGTGCCCATGGTCACAGAACATTTTACATCAATGAAATGCAAATATTACAAGATCTAGACACTATAAATATTTTAAAGGTTATAAGAAAAATGCAGTGAAAAGCAGAGAATCTAGAATCAATAGCAACAGTATAAATTACAGTGGCTCTCAAATTAAAATAAACTAAAAGACGGGGACAAATGACAAAAATATGGTGCAGTGTGTCATATGAGTGATTGCAATAGTCCCAAAAATTTGCAACTCACAGTGTATAAGCAACTACTAAAATTAAATACCCTGTGAATGCATGCATATAATACTTCTTAATCTTAAGCTACATCCTTGCTGTAATACTATTCAATAAAATGGTGAGAAAAATTAAACAAAAACTTTTAAAATTCAATAATGTAAGTTTAAAGCAATATCCCAATATAAACGAATAAAAAAATTGAAATGATATAGACTAATATAAATTAACAAATTAATTAATTAAAATTCAAACTGAGAAAAGTAATCAATTGCAGATCCTTAAAAAGCTATAGGTGGAAATATGACGCAATTTTTTGCATAAATAAAAATAGCAACAAAATTGATCTGCAACTTAGAAAAATTAAAACTAACAGTATTTAAATCAAAAGTTAAAATGCCAAATAATGCATCAAATTATAAAAATAAAAATAGTTTTTTATAAAACCTATAAAATCCAGCAAGGAATAACATCAAGACAGCGATCCTCAACTATTACGCCTTTATTAAAATCATAAATGCATACATTTGAATTTTAGTGTTTTAATGTGTTGAACAAATTCTAAAGTTAAACATATTTAAGCACCTATAAAGAATAATAAAACAGACATAACTTATTATAAAATAGTTTAAAAGGATTATATTAGGAAATTATGGTAGGTAAATAACATATATAATTGAAACAAAATGTTACCACTGAATTTATAATTTAAATAAACAGCCATCTTACATAGAAATGACATACATTTATATACACATGTTTTTTTTTTTTCTGATTGAAGATTACAAAGAATGCATAAACTTAAATTAACTTACTAAACAATTCAGTTTCCCCAGAGTTGAAATATAGTACTTAATTATGCCCAGAAAATCCAATGAAGAAAATGGAACACTTAAATTTGTATATATTATTTACCCCCCCCCCCCCCTCAATATTATACAAATGATACAAATCGTATATATAATAGATACAAATCACACTTAAAATATGCATTAACAAATTGCAAGCTAAATGAATTACAGTTAAAATAATCTATTAATTTATTTTGAACTTGAATTTTCTTTTCCATAAAATGAAATTGAATAAAGTAGCCAATAGAGTTATGTAAGCATATTTCAAATGTTGGGTTACCTCAAAAGTTCCAAGTTTTGTTTTGTTTTTTGGAAATTTCAGGGAAAAGAATTATCTTTACATTATTATTATTATTATTGTTGTTGTTTTCCAATTTTAAGCCAGACATTTCTAGCTATTGATACAAAACTCAGATGATCTGAATGAAAGGATTTTTAAGAACAACAACAAATGATTTTCTTCCTAAAGCAATTTCAAGACAGCAAAATAATCAAAAATTAGATAGACTAATGTCGACTGAATATGTTGATGTGTTAGAACATACCAGCTTAGATCATGTAATGTATTTATTTATTTATTTTTATTTTTATTTTTTTTTTTTTTTTTTTGTATGATCAAAAAGAAATTATGACTTGTAATGTCATAAAGAAACATTCTTTTTTTTCCTTTTTTTTATATGTGTGGGGTGGGGAAGTTCTTGGCAAATATGTTGTGCATTTAGCTTAACTTTCTTTAGGTATGAGCAAAAGATATTAGAGTTTGTTGTCTTATATAAAAAAGAAATCAATGATAATCACAACTTTATAATTTCACCAAATACAAAGAATAATTTCTTGAACATGAATATTGGATTTTGCAGTTTATTTAACCCTCTGAGCGTCTTGCAAAAGGATGAAATTGTAATTTTTTTTTTTTCTGCATTTTGTTATAAATTCTCAAAAAAATATCCTTCTTTCAACATTATAAAAAAAGAATTAAGTACAAATATGAATGTAAACCTTGAGAGTATTAATCATTCTAAAATATATTGAAAATTGATTAAATCTATATATTATCTTAAATATTACTTATATTGCAGTGAAACCTGGAGCTTAGTGAACGGAATATTATGTGCCAAAAACTTAGAGGGTTAAGCGACTCTGAGGGTTAATTTTCTGTTCTTAATAAAATATAAATGATCATTAATGTCAAGGGTGGTAATTATATTTTAGTGTGCAATTAAAATGATGCAAAACATGTGTAATCTTAGAAAACTCATCATTAAAAATAGAATAAACCAATAAGAATTGAAGGAAACTCCCACTGTAACTATAACACAGTTTATTACAATAAGCCACTTAATCATAATTCACAGTTTGAACGGTTTGACAGGGTTATCCAAAAGATATTCGGTCTTTTTTAAATTTATTATTGTCCTCTATGAAGTTTTGGGAAAAAATCTTCATGGAAATAAATGTATGACCTGTACTATTATGCTTACACACTTAGAATTTCAGTATAATTCCTCATGTATTTTTCTAGATATTTAAGAAAATGTCTAAAATCGCAAGTGGTCAGTCACCTTTGGTCATTTAGAGTATATATATATATATAATAAATTTTAATATATTAACTGGGCTTTGCATGAAATATAGAAACATGATGAGAAGTGGTGGAAATATTGCAATTTCATTAATAAGACTTCATATGCTATCAGCTACATCCCAAACTAGCACCTAGCTCAATTTTGTTTGGGCATAAATGATGCCTATTTTCAACATTTTTCATGGTATAACTTTTTACAAAAAGCAAATCCATTGAAAATATAACAATATCTTCAATATTGTTAAAAGTGTGAATGAAAAGAAAAGTTCAGCTTGGAGTGAGATACTCTAAATTATTTTATTAAATAAAGATAATTGTAACACTAGTTTTCAATACAAAAAATGTTTATATTAATATGAATTATCATCATTATATGTATGCATTGTGCATTAATATAAAGCTGATTAAAAAAATGAATTTTATAAAAGTTTGTTGAAAATTAATTTTTTATTCACTGTTGAAAAATTCATGAACACACACACACGCATGCACACACACACGCATGCACACACACACACACACACACATATATATATATATATATATATATATATATATATATATATAATTGTCCGTGAGATTTCTACAATGTAGTTTTCTGTTACCACTTAATAGGATTTCCATTAAGAGTTGCAAATCGTTTCATCATGAATATTATATATGGTATATTAAATATTTTACTCGTTACACTATTTTTTTTATTTTATTATAATTCAATTCAATTCTAATTCTTCGTTTTGGTTTATTGTTTTATTGATAAAATCCATTGGTGTATCTTGTCTACTTTTAATCGTATTATATTAGCATTCAAATTATTATGCTGCTCCGCGCATGTTATTATGAATGTATACAATTTGATATTTAATTGATATCTTTTCATTTTGAATAGTCATAATGAATTTTTTCCTATTGTGGTATCTTATATATAATTTATATATAACATCCGTTGCTAATCAGCAATTTTATAAATATGTTGCGCATAGGTAATTGCTGCTATCCGCATAACCTTTGTGTATTGTCTGTGAGATTTCTACAATGTAGTTTTCTGTTACCACTTAATAGGATTTCCATTAAGAGTTGCAAATCGTTTCATCATGAATATTATATATGGTATATTTATAATATTTTACTCGTTACACTATTTTTTTATTTTATTATAATTCAATTCAATTCTAATTCTTCATTTTGGTTTATTGTTTTATTGATAAAATCCATTGGTGTATCTTGTCTACTTTTAATCGTATTATATTAGCATTCAAATTATTATGCTGCTCCGCGCATGTTATTATGAATGTATACAATTTGATATTTAATTGATATCTTTTCATTTTGAATAGTCATAATGAATTTTTTCCTATTGTGGTATCTTATATATAATTTATATATAACATCCGTTGCTAATCAGCAATTTTATAAATATGTTGCACATAGGTAATTGCTGCTATCCGCATAACCTTTGTGTATTGTCTGTGAGATTTCTACAATGTAGTTTTCTGTTACCACTTAATAGGATTTCCATTAAGAGTTGCAAATCGTTTCATCATGAATATTATATATGGTATATTTATAATATTTTACTTGTTACACTATTTTTTTATTTTATTATAATTCAATTCAATTTTAATTCTTCGTTTTGGTTTATTGTTTTATTGATAAAATCCATTGGTGAATCTTGTCTACTTTTAATGGTATTATATATATATATATATATATATATATATATAAATATATACAGGGTGATTCAGCTCGTCGGTGACAAACTTTAAGGATCGATAGAGCACACCTAGACGAACATTTTTGAATAGGGAATGTAGGGTCCCTGACGCGATGGTAAGGCGCTAGGCGCTTTCGAAAATTTGGGTGCCGAAATTCGAAACGTCATAAAAACTAGGGAAATGGTTAGATTTTCTTGCTTGTTGCGTCGAAATGATTCTGTTTGTTTAGACTTTCTTCAGTACCAATTTGATAAGCGTATCTCTTAAAACATGGATAGGGGGCGCTGCAGACTTTGGAGAGCTAGACAACAACTTTAAGCCCGTTATTTTGATAATTTAACACATGCTCGCCAAAGTTTATACTCTAACTTAAAGTTTGAACCCAAAAGTAGAGCCCTGCAAAAAGCGTAAGAGCCGGAATAAAATGTCAAAGTACAGGGTGGTCGAAACTCGAAGGCTCCTAAGAGATAAACAAACAGATTTCTTGACTTATGGCATGCATTTTCATGATTCTGTTTGCTGGGGCTCTCTGAAACTCAGTTGAACGGTACAAAAAGAAACATCGATAGGGGGCGCTTTGGGCAAAAAACATAATTCGTTGTCATTTCGGACGCTAACTGGAAACGGGGCGCTACGATCAGTTAGTAATAATGAAAACACATTTTCTACCTCTGCTCAACACTTCTGAATAAATTTAGACCAAAAACATCAATGATACTGGAAATTTATTTACAAAAAATAACACTACAGAAGATGCTCGAAATTTCGACCTTGGGCTATGATGCAGGCTTCGCACCTCCGTCGCATTGAGGAGTGTGTGTTTCCAACAATGCCAGGAGTATCTCTGATCTGCCCTGCAGCTGCCACAATGCGCGCCACAAGTTCTTCAGCACTGCTGACAGGTGTATGGTATACCTCGGCCTTCAGGTAACCCCAAAGGAAGAAATCCAAGCAGGTGAGGTCTGGTGATCGGGCAGGCCAGTGAACTGGACCCCCACGCCCAATCCACCGCTGGCCATACCTTGCGTTTAGATGAAGACGCACGTCGTTCGTGTAATGGGCCGGAGCTCCATCGTGCTGGAACCACATCTGGCGACCTTCGGGTACGTGCGCCTCCTCCAGAAGCTGCGGCAGCACTTGATCCAGGAAAATCAGGTAATTTCCACCTGTCAGCCGTTCAGGTAACAAATAAGGGCCAATGAGGCAATCCCCCAGAATGCCGGCCCACACATTTACTGAGAAACGCTCCTGGACTGCTCGGCTTCTGGTTTCATGTGGATTTTCATCACACCACACATGACTGTTGTGGGCGTTCCACATTCCCTCCCGGCTGAAGGTGGACTCGTCCGTAAACAAAATGCTGTTTACAAAACGGGGATCCCTGGATCTCATCGCCAAGTACCATCTTGAGAATTCCACTCGAGGGCCAAAATCCTGCTCTCTGAGCAACTGCACCCGCTGGATGTAGTAGGGGTGCAGATTCCGGGAACGTAAGATGCGCCACGCAGTTGCTTGCGAAATGCCAACATGTCTGGCGATATCTCTCGTGCTAAGACCTGGGTTGTCCTCAACCAGGTTAAGCACAGCCTCTTCGTTGTCGGGGGTGCTCACTGATCGCTCCCGTTCAGGCCTGCCTCCGTCGAAAGATCCCGTTGTGGACAACCTCTGGTGTACTCGAGCGAAGAAGGCATGGCAGGGGATTTGCCTGTTGGGGTAACGCTCGGCGTACAACCGCTGAGCGGCTCGCCCATTACAACCAGCAGCGCCATACGCCAAATGCATGTCAGCCAATTCAGAGTTTGTGTACCGTTCCATCCTACTACCGATCTGCAGACAAGTAACCCGAAGCTTAAGTAGGTACCGCACGTTCAAAAGACGTGTCTGCGCATACAACTACGTCATCTCGCGTTGTCGTCTACGCATTACGTATCTTTTGCATATCGATATGGTACGATATCTTTTGCATAAATCAGCAAAAAGCACCTTATGTAAATTTTATTGCACGCATTGTGCATGATTGAAACCAGCTATGTTTGTTAAAAAAAAAAAAAAAAAACTGCAGTTTTAATAGCTTCTTATGATAAGTAAATTACTCTCTTGTTTTGTTTCTAACTGATCGTAGCGCCCCGTTTCCAGTTAGCGTCCGAAATGTCAACGAATTATGTTTTTTGCCCAAAGCGCCCCCTATCGATGTTTCTTTTTGTACCGTTCAACTGAGTTTCAGAGAGCCCCAGCAAACAGAATCATGAAAATGCATGCCATAAGTCAAGAAATCTGTTTGTTTATCTCTTAGGAGCCTTCGAGTTTCGACCACCCTGTACTTTGACATTTTATTCCGGCTCTTATGCTTTTTGCAGGACTCTACTTTTGGGTTCAAACTTTAAGTTAGAGTATAAACTTTGGCGAGCATGTGTTAAATTATCAAAATAACGGGCTTAAAGTTGTTGTCTAGCTCTCCAAAGTCTGCAGCGCCCCCTATCCATGTTTTAAGAGATACGCTTATCAAATTGGTACTGAAGAAAGTCTAAACAAACAGAATCATTTCGACGCAACAAGCAAGAAAATCTAACCATTTCCCTAGTTTTTATGACGTTTCGAATTTCGGCACCCAAATTTTCGAAAGCGCCTAGCGCCTTACCATCGCGTCAGGGACCCTACATTCCCTATTCAAAAATGTTCGTCTAGGTGTGCTCTATCGATCCTTAAAGTTTGTCACCGACGAGCTGAATCGCCCTGTATATATATATATATATATAAATCACATGCATACATGCAAGAAAAAAATTAAAGTTGATCAGACTAATAAAGTCCTACAAGTTTATGTAATGTCTAAATGCAATGCAAAAAATTAAATGCATGGTTAAAGCTCTGACTGCTTTAATAAAAACATTTTAGATGTAATAATATTAAGGCTTATGCTAATTTCCCAAATGCCTTAATAACCTAAATAATTTTACATCACAGTTTCATTTAATATTTAACAGCAGAAATATTATAGTAACTAATAATTAGCTGTATCAAAACATTTTATCATCAATGTTGAATTCAGACACTTTCCTTTGGGAGGGACTTCTGTGGTTCGGGGGGGAATGGGGGCACTTGTGGAGTTCCGAGTGGAAAAATTACAATTTTTGATTATCGAAAATGCAAAATCTCATTTTTTTTTTAAGAGGACATTTGATTGCTCCGGGTGGAGGGGGGAGGGAATGTCCCCAGAGCCGCCTCCTAAATTCAATACTGTTTATCAGAGCCTTCATCTAAATGGTAAATTTTGAAATTAATTTTACTTAACTTCATTATAAATATTTCAACAATGCTAAACATTTTTATGTTACTTCAATCAAGACTGAAAGAATACTTTATAAAAAGAGATTTTAAAAAATCTTATTCACACAATTTTACTTTTAATATAATACAGTAGACTCCCTCAAACCCACAAACTAGAAATCTGCAACTCTCTAAAATCCGCACATATTTTATGGATGTAAACAATGAAACTTACAGTTTGGATTATGGGACAAAATTTGATTTTTTTAGTTTTGTATCAGTTCCATATATTTTTTAATTTGTAATTTAAATCCTTAATAATACTCTATTCATGTTTATTTTATGAAGGAAGAATAATTTTTTTGTGAAAAAATTCAATTTAATTCTGATATTTTTGGTAATCACAATCTTCTTACCAAATATATTCATGCATTAATCAAGATTTTTTGGTTATTAAGCCTGGCTAAACTTGAAAAAAAAATCCTTATTTTATGATTTTGATGTGAATTAGTAAAGTACTTTCATAATGCAAGTTTTGTTGGATAATTTTGGAAAAATACATTTAATCTTAATAATGAATATTTAATCATACACTATTAATTATTTACTTGACATTTGCTATTAGTACTTTAATCATTAAAAAAATTATCTAAATTTTTATTATTTTAGTTTATTACTTATTTTAATATTTTATTATATTGTAAGCATTCTTTATTGTTCTGATTGCACTATTAATTGCACTCAAATTACTGTTTTGAAAAATGTAAACAAAGCAATGACCAGAAATCTGCAAAACTCTAAAATCCACACAACCTCTGGTCCCAAGCTGTGCAGATTTGAGGGAGTCTACTGTACTTTCTTCTGACATTTCACTTTGATCACAATATGGCATAAAATTTTCAAAGTTTCATCTAGTTCATAAATATATAATAAACAATATTGATGAATAAATTTTTGTTTGCCTCTAGATGACTTTTTTGTTATGAAATATACATTACATTGATTTATAAAACAGTAAAAAACAAATTGCGTAACAAAATTGCCAAACTAAGAATAATTAATTTTTAAACTAGTTTCTAAATAAACAAATTATAAATTTGATGGCTGCTTACTTAAATTATGAGTATTTTTAATTACAACTTCAACATATTTTTTATCATACTACAAGGAATTTCTATACAATAATTCAGACTAAAAGGTAAAATAAGCAACCTTTTAGTAACTTTATAATTATTTATTATACAGGATGTCCCCTTTTATCATTATCCAATAGCTAATTCCAAAGGATTCATTTTAGAAGGGAATTAGTGATTTAAAAAAATACTTAAGTCCACAATGATGTACGAAATTTTCAGGAATCCATGAAAACTGCACTACACACAAATACTAGATGTCTTAAGAATTTATCTGTGCTTTCTTACAACTTTTAAATGAGATTGTTAGTTATCAGTTATTTATTTTATAAGAATCAAAATAATAATACTTAAAAATCTAAGGATTCATGATGTTTTAACATTCAATGAGATTTAGTGTTCTACAAATGATACATAAATTATTTATTACAGCATACCAATCATTAAATATTCAAGGAAACTTACACAGCAAAATAAATTTCTGTTAAGTGTATTTTCTATACTCTTTTTTTATAAGTTTCTGGGAAAATAAATTAATGTTTACAAATATACTTTTAAGTCAAATTTAATTATCACTGAATATAATATATTTCAAAAAATCATTAACGTATGCAATTGGGCCCATATTTTTGAATAATGCACATTTTTAACAGATTGTAATTAAATCAATATCATCCAATAGTGTACAAAATACAACAGCACAAGTTATTGAGGGTTAAAAATTAACATTAAGTGCATAGGTAACAAATATTACAGATTTCAATTACTACTATTTTTGAATAGCAATATTCATCTAATTAAATCACAGAATTCTGGGATTAAATAATGCAAGTATTCAAACATAGTGGTATTTGAAATCTGTATTCTTTTGCACCTATTCATTAAGCACATAGTTACATTCACTATATAATTCAATCACATTTTCTTCTGTTTTTGCTATTGGAATATATTTTTGGTTTTGTCATTGACCAATATAATTTTCGCAAAAATACAACAATTTTGAGCAGCAACAGATGACTAAATTTATGTAATTTTTATCTACACATGTGGGCCTACTTCAAAAATACATTTGCAACAAAAAATGCATTTTGAAAAAAAAAGTGGACTTAAATAGTTTTTGAAACCACTAATTCAAGTATAGTTACAGCTGCAAAAGTATTTCAAGTATTTTCTTGAACATACTACAAGTAATTTACATCAAAATACTTATTTTTGCAGAAGTTATGGAATTAAATTTTTTTATATGGCACTTGGGTCCTATAACTTAGATTTAGAAAAAAATAAATAAATAAATTGTATATGCTTAAACAAGTAAAGCAAAAACTATCACATTTTTGTGTGATCAAAATGTACTGAGTTATGGTATTTTAAATTTTGGGATTTTTAGCATTTTCCAAAACTGAATATGAAAAAAATGCATTTTTAGAGCTAGAAAAGGTCAAAATTTTATAAAATTCAAGATATCATAACTCAGAACTTTTGATTGTAAAATAATTATTATTTATTAATTTTATTTGTTCATATAGAATTTTTTTAAACATAATTAGTAAAATCCAGAGACCATGTAAAAATTAAATTTTTGTTACTTTTATAAAAATAACTATTTTGAAGCAAACAAATTTCAATATGGTGAACAAAATTATTTTTATTTATTTATTTATTTTTTGGCTAATTGAAACTATACATCTAAAACTAATGGTTTAGGAATTAGCTGTTAGTCTACACTAAAAAGGGGCAACCTGTATACTGAAAAGGCAATAAAACTCTTGTATTTAGATGCTTAAATTTTTCATTTAAAATAATGAATAGGAAAAGATAGCAGAGAAAAAAAAAGCTTTGAGAACCACTGTCTTAAGATCAAGAAGTATTTGGGTGTATTTAATCTACTTACAATAGATGCTGACATGAGTGGGTCAAACCCTGCTGATGAGGAGGCACAATAGGTGAGAAGAATCAAAGGCCCCTCAGTGTTGGTCGCAAAAGTAACCAAACAACTGAGTAACTCATAAAAACAGATGTACTAATTGATTGCTATTTATCCCTCTTCGGATGTTGCCTAAAAGAAGATGCAGGTTTCAATTTCATCACGTTGATAGGAAAATTAACATAATAATTCCCCCTGATAACAAAATCTTATAGAACCCTTTGAACTCTATAGACCATAAAATTGATAAAGGAAGCAATGTGTACATTTAAGAAGCCAATTTTCAGGCATCTGTACATACTGTCCTTAACTAATGCCCTATAACCATGACATAGAAATGATATAATTTGAAAAGGAAAATAAGCAAAAATTTGCATATTGGATTGCTTTTCTATTGGCAGAACATGCAATATGGTGAATCTACAGAAATTAACACATTGCATTTAGAAAGCTAATATTAAACCAATAAAAGTGTTCCCTACAAGCTTCTCATTTGCATTTGAATATTTCTAAATTATTCTCCTAGGATATCTGAGGTTGGACTACCTGGTTGTAGTTTATGAAAAATTCTTGAATGGGTCTGATAAAGTTTTGCAAGACTATAAATCAGTGGTACTCACTAAGAATCCAAATCTGATAGAGAAGTGGGCTCAAGGCCCTTACTTAAATTTTTGAAGCTCACAGGGTCTAAATAGTATAATAAACAATTATTACATTGATTATTAACATACAAATTTAAAATTTAACCAATAATAACTAATGCTGGATACAGTTTATTATTTAATAGGGAAGGTTCCTGAAGATGAGATGAAACACTACAGACAAAACTTGAAAAATTCTATTGAGGTTATTTTATTGTATGAAATTTTTAATACAATAGTCTTTAAATAAAAAAAAAAATAAAATAAAATAAAAAACAGATATCTGGAAATATTTTTATATCTATTTTAATTATTTTCCTGAATTTATAGCCTGCATGAATTAAAATAATCAAGCAATACATAATCAATACCACTGCTACAAAAGAAGCAGAATATTGATCCTCACTGCTTCCAAAATTAAAAGTGTCCTCAGAATAAAACTCAGAACAATATATATATATATATATATACAAAATTCTCCAGGCTAATCTTCAGTCTCAGATATGCTATGCATAGAGAATCACTTTAAAATATTCAAATGCAAATGAGACACTTGTAAAGCACACATATATTGGTTTAACATAAACTTGTAAATGCCACATGTTGACTACAATACGCTCTTAACAAATTGTATAATTTACTTCTAAATTTACATTTTCTTTAACCATATTTACAGAATATTGATAACAGCTGAAAAGTAGCAAGAAAAAAAGGCTGCAAAATGCTACAATATAAAAAGAGACAATCAATGATGACACAATCAGACACAAAGATCTTAAAAAAAAAAAAAAGCCAGTTAAAGGAGTCAAGACAGAATGATATTAGCCAGGATCATAGAGCGTGTAATAAAGGACTTAGGGTTCAAAAGGTTATAATTATAAAATTGATTTTTTTTTTTTTTTTTTTTTTTTTTTTTTTTTTTTTAGAATATAAACTACATGTTAAAAGACAATTACTACATAAAATATTACAAGCATACTTTTTCAGTTTTATTAGCATAGGGGAAGTTTAATTCAAAAAGAAAGAAACCAAAAGAATTTACAAGGAAAATAAATGCAGAAATACAAAGTACTTGTGCATTTATTTTAGTATGTATAAAAGATAACTTATGACTTATTATTCAATGCTTTCCTTAACTCATCACTAAGAAAAGTTTTTATATAGAATAGTAAAATATTTGCAGAAAACATGTTAAAATCTTATTTTACAAATTATTTAATCAATTGTTAAGGGACTGTTTTATCTTCTCCAAAAATACTTTTCATTTTTATATAAAAAATATTTAACGATTTCACTTTACTTCTAATTTGATTCTTTATTTAGTGTTGTAAGTATATAATTTAAATGTGTTTTATAGTTTTAAAAAAAAAAACTATAACACACTTGTGCTTAAAAATATCAATTATTGACATTTCTAACCGACTTCAAGGAGGAGGTTATGATTTCGACCTGTATGTATTTCTTGTTCACACATAAATTCTTTAAATATGAACCGATTTTGATAATTCTTTTTTTTTTTTTTTTTTTTTTGAACGCATAAGATACTTATGTGGTCCCATTTTAATTTCATTAAATTCTGATGATTAGAATTTTTTAATGAAAAAATATGGATTTGATTAAAAAAAAAATAATGATTTGTCACAAATCATCTTCCATTGTTGCAACCGTTTTCAAATCATAAGCATATTAAAACTATGCATTAATATGCGTTAGCACCAAGTTGTCCCCAAGTTTGATTCTTTTTTTGAAGTCGATTAGTATTTTTTTAAAAAAAGTATATTTTATTTTTATTTTTTATTTATCTTCATTGATAATAAATTAATGAATTTACACATGTGAATCTATTTTTCTTTATTATATTGAAAAAAAATATCCATTTAAAAAAAAATTATTAGTAGTAGTAGTAGTTTTAGATTTATTAAAGTTCAGGGATTAATGGAACATTTAATGTTTTTGAATACCATAATTTATCAAAAATCATTGAGATTTAACACAATCCTAAATGTATTGAATTTGTTTATGGTTTCTTTTATACATATATTTTAAATTTCAGGTAAATGATGCCTAATAAAGGTAATACTGGGCAGGTAAGAGTAATCTGAATATGTGTGCAAGGTATTAAGTGTTATTTTCACAGAGTTTCTTAATTTTTAAAAACAAATTTTTGCTTTGATTCATCCCCAAGCAGGGTCTTCCACACCTTTAAATGATAAAATACACCTAAAATTACTTATGCTTTTTTAAAAAAGAAGAAGAAAACTAGGAAGTCTGAAAAATACATTAAAAAGTTTGGAATATCATTTCACTACTTAAAAAGTAACCACATTTTATGAGGGGGAAAAGAAAACTTTATGCTTATGATATGAGTTTAAATAAATAAATAAAAAACTTTCTTTTGAATTAAAAATAGATAGCAACCAATGCAATAATATTTTCAACATTTTTTTCTATTCTAAAATATACTTTGAAAAATGATATGAATCTCACAACTGGACTTATATATTACATATTTATTATAGCTGAAATATCATTTAAAAAATGAAAATATCAGAGATCAATGCAATTTTTTTAAGTATTTTATTTCGTTTTCTGCTCTATCTCTATTCCTATATTCTATTTCTCTTCTCTATCTATATTCTCTTTATTGTATTTTTATCAAAAATAAATTTTTGTAATGAAAGATAAATTCCAAACTAAGCATTAATTAGTTCTAACACTTAAAGTCCTCCTATTAATGTTCCACTTTCTAATGAACTTATTTTATTTTCAAATATTAACAAAATAAAAGTAAATAAATGAAAAGTTTCCTTTTATGGAATGAAATTTTATGAAGGAGTTCTCTTTTGAGAAATAGAGCTTTGTGAAGGGATCTCAAAAATAATATAATTTTTGCCTGGATCATCTGCAGTATGCAGAAATTTTAAATTATATTAATTAATCTAGATATTTTTTATAAAAAATTAAAGAGAAATTAAAAAAATAATAATTATTATTATTATTATAAATATTGTAATGTATTAGTAGTAAAATAGAATTATTTATAAATTCTTTTTTTTCAAAATAACAAAAGTGATAACATACTATATGAAATTAAAAGTGAGAGAACTTACCCTTTTTTAATTCCTTTGGAACTGGATTTCTTGGCACCAGATTGGCTACGTCCTTTCTGTCCTCCCCAGGAGGTCCGACCCCGGTCTCTTGGCAGTGCACCAAAACCTGTAGGAATAATTCTGGCCTGATGAGGGGTATTGACAGGAGTTGCTTCATCTGATGTGCTAGAATCTGTATTTTGACCTGAAGCACCAGCTATAATAACAATGACATCATTTGTAAATTAACTGAATAACTGAATGAACTTGTCTTTTAAACATTCCTATATTATTATTTTATTAATCTGAACATTTAACATCTCTAATACATAAAAAATTGAAAAATAACAGATAATTATAAGTAAATAATAATCAACAATGCAGCTGAAAAAAAATGGTTACATCAACAAAATTTAAAATTTAATAATGTAAGAATAGATTATTAATCATATTTAAATGAAATATTAGTCTGTCACAGCATACCCAAAGCCAGGGCTGTCAAATGCAGCTTTGCGGGTGCCATGGCACCCTTTGGAGGTTTCTGTTACCAGCATTTAAAAAAAAAATTCCATTTAAAAAGTTGCTTTATTTCTTGTTGTTTGCTTGAGAGATATTTTTCAAATTTCTGTAAGTGTATTTAACACATCAAATATGGAACTATAATTTTAAAATTAAATTGTGTATTACTGCATTTCAACACTAAGTTATAGCTAATGTTTATAAAACATATTTTGGAAGCTGTGACTAAAAAAGGTTTCTAAGCAGGGTTCATACAGAATTGGAAGAAAAAATTCAAGGAGTACAGAAAAAAATCCAAGGAGTCCAAAAATTTTTAAGGACTTGCCATTTTTGTTATTATCTATGTAGCAGGACCTTTCACACCCCAATTTTTAATGCCCCATTTCGAAAGAAGAACATTTAAAAAAAAAAAAAAAAATTCTATTAGAATCTAATTATTAGTGCTGGAATTGCACAGAATTTACAACCTTGGTGATTTTGTAAGTTAAAAAAAAAAAAAAAAAAAAAAAAAAATACAGAATTAATGTTCCTATGCTGTGACTAATGGTCATATACACAGAGATCAGTCAAACTCGAAATACTTATTATGTATATCAAATGCATCTTTAAACAATTTTTCAAAGGTTAAATTAAAAAAAAAAAAATGCAACATACACAAAAAAATATAACTTTTTTACAATCGCAATTTTTTTTTTCCGGAAGCAATATCGCAATACAATTTAAGGAGTTTCTAAGGAGTATTTTGTTTATCTAAGTAGTTCTAAGTACTACTTGGGAACGTTTTCATTTCTAAGAAGTTTTTAAGGAGTCTAAAGAGTCTGTACGAACCCTGCTAAGGCTTCCTTTTAGAGGTTTCTGTTACCAGCATTAAAAAAAATAATAATAAATAAATAAATAAAATAAATAAAAAGTTGCTTTATTTTTTGTTTTTTGCTTGAGAGATATTTTTCAAATTTCTGTAAGTGTATTTCACATCAAAAATGCAATTGTATTTTTAAAATTTAATCGTGTGTTACTGCGTTTCATCATTAGTTTATAACTAATGTTTATAAAAATATTTTTGGAAGCTGTGACGATGGAAATTGGCAAAAGTTCACAATAAAATTTGTTTATATGTGAAATATAATGAAATAAGTGCTCCTTCACTTTTTCGTGCATGAAAGCTCAACTTTTTTGTAGTTACACTGACCCGTAACTATTTCATAACACTGGCAAAGAGTGTCATTTTTTTTTCTCCCAGACCTATAAAATGTTAGCTTTTTTTTTTTCTCATTGTTTTTAAAAGATCTCTAAGATCATGCAAAATGATTTCCATTAATGAAAGCTTTTACAGGTTATATTTTTTGGAAATCATTCATGGATTAGTCACTAATATGTCGCTCTTTCTCTATGGACTTTTTATAAAGGCATATATGCACCCTTAAAGTAAACAAAGAAGTATTTTTGTGTCCGGGAAAAAAAAACAAAAAAAACTAACAATATCTTTAATTATCATTTTATTTTAATTACAAATAAGATAAAAGTTTCTAGCTTCTTCTACTACAAAAACTTTTTCAGATAGCTCCTCGCAGAAAAATGTATAATTCAAAATTTTCTACAATTTATAGTTATAATTATTATTATTATTTTACACACAGTTCCAGATTCATAGGAGCCTAATATTTTCTACTTCGATACACATTTAAATGTTTGTAGAGCTATTAATACAGTAAGATAATTTTGTTGCATGCTTTGAACCTTGTTAATAATGGCACCCTTCATTGTTTGCCATGTGCTGATATACGTCACTGCTTAGGAAAAGGTTGGACAGGTCTGCCCTATGCAGATATGAACAGAAGGAGCAGGCATGGGGAAAGTCCTGTGTTCATTTCAGCAACACTTTCACACCATTGAGTGTTGGCTCGAAGTTTTATACATTCTACAGATTAGTGGCCAAAATTACAGTAACCTAGGGATGCACAACCTGTGGCCCGCGACGTATTAATGTGTGGCCCGCGAGTTTCGTCAGTTTACAACTTGAAAAAATTGCAATTTTTGTGCATATGTCGGAGGAAAAAATCGTAAATTTCGTCAATTTACCGCGAAAAAATATAAAATTTCATCATTTAAGAGCCGCAAATTTCGTTGATCGGCACGGAAAAATTGCGAATTTCATTGATCAAGTGCAGAAAAAAAGCTAATTTTGTCGATGAGGCTCGGAAAAATCACAAATTTTGCTCATCAGATATGAAAAAAATCACGAATTTTTGCCATGAGGCTCGAGGAAAAAAAAATTTTCCCGATCGGGCACGGAAAGATCGCGAGTTTTGTCGATTAGGCATAGAAAGATCGCGAATGTTGTCGGTCGGACGCGAAAAATCGCACATATTGTTGATAGAGAAAGAAAAAACAATGGTAATTTTGCTGATAATGCTTGAAAAATTGTAAATTAAATTCATCAGTTGCAAAAAAAAGCATGTTTTCTCCGTTTATCACGTGAAAAAAACGTGAATTTCGTTGATCGGGCACGAAAAAAAATCGCAAATTTTGTCGATAAAGGACGAAAAAAAACGCAAATTTCATTGATAAGGCACAGCAAAATCGCGAATTTAGCGATGACGCGCGGTAAAATTTGAAAATTTCATTGATCGGCTGCAAAAAAAATTGTAAATTTCGTCAATTTATCAGGAGAAAAAATTGCGAGAGTCATCTTGCCTCATAAAAAATGCAAAATTAGTCAGAGTCAAAATTGCGAATTTCGTTGATAAGGCGCAGGAAATTGTGTATTTCGTGAATTAAGAGCGGAAATAGCGCACATTTTGTCAATCGTAGACCGAAAAATCGCGAGTTTTACCGATCGGATTCCGAAAAATCCGAAATTTCTTTAATTGGTGACAAGAATATTGCGAAATTTGTCGATCACACGCAGAAAAATTGATAATTACGTGGACCAGGCTATAATAAAATCGCGAATTTCGTCGATTGGGTGCGCAAAAAACGCGAAATTTGTCGATCATGTGAAAAAAAATCGCGAATTTCGTAGATTGGATTTTTATAAATCGCGAATTTCGTCGATCGACTTTGAAAAATCGCGAATTTTGTAGATCGCCTATGTAATTACGAATTACGTCGAACGGCTTCGCAAAAATCGCGAATTTTTTCGATCAGCGGCGGAAAAATCTCGAGTTCTGTCGATCAGACGCGAGGAAAATATAAATTTTATTGATTATTCGAGGAAAAATATCGATTTTCGTCGATTAGCTTTGTAAAAACCGCAAATAACGTCGATCGGCTTCGTAAAAATAGTGAATTTTCACGATCGGCTTCTTAAAATTTGAGAATCTTGTTGATCAGGAGCGAAACGATCATGAATCTTTTCGATAGACTTTGTAAAAATTGTGTTTTTTGTCGATCAGACTCGGAAAAATTCTGAATTTCGTCGATCAAGCGCAGTAAAATTACAAATTTCGCTAATTGGCTTTGGAAATGTCGCGAATTTCCTCGGTCAAGCGTGGAAAATCGCCAATTTCGTCTACCATGCGAAGGAAAATCACTAAATTTGCCGAAAATGTTCGTAAAAATTGTGAATTTCGTTTATCAGGCGCGGAACAATCGCGAGTTTCGTCGATCATGCGAAGGAAAATCGCGAGTGTCATCGATCTGCTTCATAAAAATCGCTATTTTTTGACAAGGATCGGAAAAAACGCAAATTTTGCCGTTCATGCGAAGGAAAATCGCAAATTCCGCCGACAATGCGAAGGAAAATCAGGAATTTTATCGATCGGCTTCGTAAAAATCGTGATATTCATCAATCGACATCATAAAAATCACGAATTTTGTTAGTTGCGTTTAGAAAAATCGCAAATTTCGTCGATCATGCTCGGAAAATTGAAAATATCGTCGACTAGGCGCCGAAAATTTTAAAATATCGTCGATTAGGTGGCAAAAAATTTAAAATAGCGTCGATTAGGTGCCGAAAAAATCGGAAATATCTTTGATTATGCTCTGAAAAATTGAGAATTTTGTCAATCAGGTGAGGAAAAATCGCAAGTTTCGTCGATCGGCTTTTTAAAAATCACAAATTTCTTCGGTCGGCTTCGTAAAAATCGTGAATTTTGTTGATGTCAATTGAGTCAAAAATATCGTCGATTATGCACTGAAAAATTGAGAATTTTGTCAATCATGTGCAAAAAAATCGAGAATTTTGTCGATTCTGTGAGGAAAAATCTCAAGTTACGTCGATCGGCTTTTTAAAAATCGCGAATTTCTTTGATCGGCTTCGTAAAAATCGTGAATTTTGTTGACTAGGTGCAGAAAAATCGTCAATTTTCACGATCGGTTTCATAAGAATTGCGAATTTTGTTGATGATGTGAGGACAGATCGTGAATTTTCTCAATCAGTTTAGTAAAAATTGCGAATTTTGTCGATCGGTTTCATAAAAAGTGCAAATTTTGTCGATCAGGTGTGAAAGAATTACACATTTCATTAATCGAGAGAAGAAAATCTGGAATTTCATTGATTAAGCGTGGAAAAATCTTGTTAATCGACTCCTTCTTTCCCCTTCGTTTATAAAGTTCGAATTTTTTTCGGCACCAACCATTTATGCTTGTTTTTAGCATTTTAATAAAACAAAACTTACTCTCCTGAATAAAGTCAAGGAATATTTTTACATCTTGAAAATAATCCTTGCTATCTCTGTTATATACAAAAACATAAGAATTGTTGATATATCTTTACCAACAGATTTGGATATTTTGACTGGCTAAGAGAACTCAAAATGTAACCCCCCCCCCGCTTTCCCCTCTGAAACCATATTTTTTTTAATCCGATTATAGGCCACAGATCAATCACCTCCTCTAAATCGAATTCTCTCTATGTTATTAATGTGGCCCTTGAAGACCCAGACATATTTGTATGTGGCCCTTCTGTTAAAAAGGTTGTGCACCCCTACAGTAACCTTTTTAGAAAAATACTTTTTTGAAGTTTGGTGGCTATACTACACATAGTACTAATTTTTTCTTTGCAATAACCACGGTTGCAAAATGAAATGGGCCAGCAGATAGTGTTAGGTATATTGAATTATTAACTGTGGGTTAGTTTTGGCTTATGTTAACATGTAAATAGTTTGTGAAGTGATCATTAATAATGTATGTGGAGTAAGGGAGTTCCCAATCTTCATTGGGGACATGACATTCCCTTACCACTGCCTCTAGAGAATCCTTACTCCTTCTAATCAATAAGAATTATGAATTTGTATTTTAAAATGCCCAAAAGTATAATTTTCTTCTTCCATCTTTCCCTAATTATGCACAAATCCTATCTATGAAGAAAAAAATTCTGATTTCAGTATGAATCAAGAAGTTTGGAAAGTGGATATTGTCTTCATGAAATTAACAATTATAATTTCTTTTAGTTATTTAAGAGTGGCCATTGATTTTGTTTCAGTATTTCTAGTGTCAGGAGAAAGGGAGGTGGAAAGGAGTTGCTAGTCTGATGTGTTTCAAAAACAGGAAATGCCAGTTTTTTGCAGAAATCCTGCCATTGCATTTGAGTATGACACTTATTTTCATTTATTTCATATTTTAAGTCATGTCTGGGCTAATTACAATGCTGTGTTTTGGCTGACTTAGCAGATCAACAAAACTCATATTTGCAAATTCATGTCAATGGAAATTACAGTTGGTTTTGGACCGACTACAAATAGAATATTTTTTTTATATAGACATTATATGATGGGCTCACAGCCATAATAGATCAAGTCATAAAAAAAGAGACTTAAAAGGGGCATAAAATCTGTATTAACTACTCCCACAATGAACAATCTTTTTTTCAAATACTTTATTAACTACTCCCACAGTGAACCAAATCTTTTTTCACATACTTTATTATGTATGTCAGCTGTTTACAGACTTGGTTAATTGTGGGAATGGATAAAACATATTTTATGCATTTTCTAAATGAACTATCATATATTTTTACAAAAATGAACTTGGTCTACTATGGTTGTGAACCCTTTATGTGTGAATATCAGAACATATGTGATCCAATAACTCATATATTCTACTACAGCTGTTATTAGAATCTCTTGATTATAAATGATATCAGAGTTTTTGCTGCTTCACAATGGAGCAGTGCTGATAATTTTAGTTACATTTATTTACAGGGTTGGACAGTATTTACCGGCTGATGGTTTAAACCAGTATTTACAAGAATTTTATTGTCTTCAGATAAACATGTCTCTACCAAGGTTTTTACCCCCTATGAAAAAATTTAAGTGTTTGACTGTCTTTGTTATTTTTATAAAAATTTTGCCATCAAATTATCATTTTCTGAGGAAGTGAAAGCTTTCCAGGTATATTTTATTTTTATAAAACAATATTAACGTTTGCGCTGTTAAAAAGACCTATATATTTTTTAAAAAAAATACTTCAGTTCAAAACTGATTTGAAATTTCTTACTTTGTGTTCCAGGAGTAAGGCATGCTCCCTGCCGCCTCTCATTTGGCTTAGGAGGTGTACCACTAAACTGTCGAATACCAGGATCAGTGGCTTCTGATTCCGTGGTACCTGTTCCACTGGTATGACTGTGACCACGATTATGGCCATTATCATACTGGATCGGTGGTGGAGGATGTCTTCGAGCATATTCATAGGCTCTTAATAATTCTTCCTGATTCGATGAACCAGAAGTTAAACTATGGCTATTAGGGGCTATAAAGAAGACAATGTAAATTATATTTTAAAGTAGAAACAATAATTAAAAAATACTAAAATTGTCAGAATCATAAAATTTATTTTAAAGAGAACAACGAAAAAATATTTTTTACACTGGAAAATTATTTAACTTTTAAAATTAAGTAATAAAAAATGTATTTGAATATATACATACAAAGTGCATCTAAAAAGTTTAGTGAATAGTTTCAGAAAACAAAGAAAGTAAAAAATACAAATCATTAACCTTTAATACCCTTCAAAGCAACTCCTATGGTTTACAAAACACTTTCAATAACATTAAAAAACTGCTGAAAACTCAGCGAAAGTTTGTTTGGAATCAATTAAAAGATTGATATCACATGTTGTTAGATGGCTAATTTTCTTAATTTATTAATTCCCCAGACAGTGTTTTCAAAAACAGTCACTAATTGTGTACCTGCAGCTATTGAACTTCATTTATTGATAATTGACCCAAATGTGGCTCAAGTTTAACAGTTTCTTTTTCCATAACAAATTTATGCAAATCAATGAACCACATTTTCTGCACAAGTCCAAATAGCTTTTGAGCTGTATTATAAAAACCACATGAATTGAAGTTTGTTTCAAAATTACTAAAAAATAATTTAACATTAAGAGTTCAACTTTAAAACTGTGTAACTGTAATACCTAAAACATTTCTGTGAATGACTTCCTATTTCAAACAGAAATTTGCATGAAAAATCTAAATACAATGTAAAAATTTCATGTTTGCATTAAAAAATGTTAAATTTGAAGACAGTTCCCTAAGCCTTCTTCTAAAACATAAATTGACAGCAGACATAATTCTTACATGCTACTTTCTTTTATATCATAAGAAAAAAGTACTGAAATCATAAAAACTTTTGATTGATTTACACATTTTGCATTGTTCTGAAAACAATTTGATTATTTATTGCATATGAAGCATAGCAAATGAGGTGCGTTCGTACGATAACGAAGTTTAAAAAATATTCCGATCTTGCTGTTACAGTAGACAGTACTTCAGATATAGTATAGCGGTCGAAATCTTTTTTGTGTTTTTGTAAATACACAGGAAGAAACTTTTATTACACCTCAGGAACGAATATCATATACATAAAATGTGAAATAGTTAAAATAATTAACACACCCCAAACAATATTTCCCCATATAGCATTATGTAGTGGAATACTTTTGTAGTTTGATTGTGGTCCTGTAATTTAATAATAAATATTATTTGCATAACAGATTGTACAGAATGTATATTTTAATATGTATATACTTTATAGGTTCATGTCAGTTCTATTATATTTGAAAGAGCTTAAAATCATTAAAATGTACTTGAAACTATTTTATTCTATTGATCATAATATAATCAAGTGCTTTTGATCGTTCCTCTAATTACACTATACATCCAATTTTCATAAAATTTAAAATGATTGGACAAAATTACGGTAAAATTATGTATTTTAAATATCGTGTATTTTGGTTGAGCAGTTTTTGCTTTGTTATATGTGGGCAGAAGACAGACGGACTGATAGACTGAATGACGAATATAGGCGCAAGATGCTAGTTATTTATATAATTATGGACGCGTTTAAAATTATTCAGATTTTGATGTAATAGTACACAGTATTTCGCATACAGTATAGTAGCCAAAATCTTTTGTGTGTCCCTGCAAATACTATCTGCTTTCTTTTATGCAGGAAATAACTTGTAGTATTCCTCAGCAATGTATATCAATCTCATAAAATGTTAAATAGTTAATTACAATGCCCACCAAACAATGTTCTCCCGATACCATTATGCAATGGAATACTTTTGTGTGGCCTTGTAAATCAATAACAAAATGCTCTTTGCACCCAGATTGTGCAAAATATATATTATAATATGTGCTTCATTGATGCATATCAATTTTGTTATGTTCGAATTAGTGTAACACCATTAAAATGCATTTGAAACTTTTTTTCCCATTGACCATAATGTAACAGAATATTTTTAATTGTCTTTGTAATTGGTCTATGCATCCGATTTTCATAAAATTTGAAATGACTCGACAAAATTATGTAATAATTATATATTTTAAATTTCAAACAATTAAAATACATTTGGAACTTTTTCCCCATTGAACGTAATGTAACGGAATACTTTTGGTTGACCCTGTAATTGATCTATGCATCCGATTTTCATAAAATTTGAAATGACTCAACAAAATAATGTGATAATTATATATTTTAAATTTCAAATGATTTGGTTGGGTAGTTTTTGCATTGTAATATACGAACAGATGGACTGAACTCCAACTATAGGTGCTACCTATTTACATAATTACAAAGGCACCTAAAAACAGAATTTTATCAAATTTCATATTCTGTTAGGCACTGAAAAAAACTGGTACTGATAAGATTTAGTTGTACATCTTTCAGCAGGTTACACTGAATGCTGTTTTTTTCTTTTTCATGATTTACATGATCTCAGCCTGATACGATGGGATTTCATCAAATGTCATATTCAGTTAGACATTGACATATATAGGTGTTAATAAAGTTTTGGCATTACAGCTAATAGGAGGCACTATTATACTCGTTTTTTCAAATATTATGTGATGTTATATACCTTAGCACTAACAGGATGAAATTTGATCAAATTTAATATTCACTTAGATCTGGATAAAAGTTGACACAGATTAGATTTGAGGATATCTTGTTCAACAAGTGGCACTGCTATGCTCTGCTTTAAATTATTTCTATGATAACTATTGCTCTGAATCTACGGCGTGGAATTTCACTAAATTTTATATGTAATATGTTTATCAAAAACTAGGTTGATCAAATTTTGTCTTTCTTCACTGAACAAGATTGTTACTGTTCTGTGTTTTTCATAATTTCCATGATAGCTGTAGCTTGGCATCTATAGGATGTAATTTTACCAATTTCAATACATAGAAATATTGGTTAAAAATTACATTGATTGAACTTTGATTTAATTCCCTCAATAGAAGACCTGCTATACTCCTTTTTATGATGAGCATTATAGCTCTATCTAAGTACAAAATGTGTTTGCACATTGCTGTAATAATTTTGACTTTTTCTATGATTTAAATTCAAATGAAAAATAGAATAAAGGAATTTTATTGTTGTCTGCAGCATTAAAAATAAACTTTGCTTTAAAATGTTGCTGAAAAATATACAGTGTATTTTTATTAAACACTTTTTGAGAAATAATTCTTTGATGATTTAAGAAAAGGTCTGGTTTTAATATTTCTACATGTAAAATAAGGGACATAATTAATAAAAAAGGAAAGAAATGTCAAAGATTACATTTGAGAGGGAAAAGGGCAAAAAAAGCACATCCAACAAAGGTACATTCATTGCTTATTATATCTAAAGTTTCATCTGAGGTTTTTAAAAAGAATCCAACCCCTAAAGAACTATTGCAAATTCTTTAAATATCTTTAAAGAAAGTGAAAACTAAATTATGAAATCTGATTTATAGCTAATCAAAATAAAAACATGATCTTCACTGCTTAAAGCAAAAATTTGCAGCATAAAAATTATTTGACAAGCGAAAAATAGAAATATGTTATTACAATTGATAAAGATTGGATATATTTATCTGATTGCAACAGAAAAAGATTGATTTTCTACTTAAAAAGAAGAGAAAAAAATAATGTTGATTCATTGAAAACAAGGAAAGTTTTGCTAAAGGGTTTATGATTATCGCTGAATTATTTAATAATGGAAAACTTAAAATAAGGAAAGTAGAAAACAGTCAAATTTAACTCTGATTACTATCAGAAATATGTTTTGTTTTAGCGCCAGTTTTTGAAGACGACATTCTATCATTCATAGAAACAATCTTCATTGTGTTAAGTTCCACGAGGTATTCAGTTCCAGCCATTCCTCTAAATCTACTGCTATATTTTTAGAAAAAAAAATAAGAGATTAAATCGGAATTGAAACTGTTTAATTTAACACTAGAATTACCATGTTTCTTGAATACTTAGAATGACGGAGGTGGAACAAAACTGACCCATAGTCTTCAGTGATGTTATACAGATACAGATATTCATTAGGGTTGATGATTAATAATATGAGTTTTAATCAAGAATTAATATAATTTAACTACTAGACTAATACATAATATGAAATTTAGTGAATAGATACGAGTGAAGAAAATTTAATTTCTAATTTCAGAATAAATACTTTGCGATTTAAATGGCTTTTTCAAGTAACACATATATATATTAATTATTATTTTAAATTTTGTAATAATGTTCTTACAGATTAATAAGATATTAAAAGACAATAAGTTAATGCATATATATAGCCCAGGATTTTATTACTTACCCATCATATGTAGTATAGGGTAAGTCTTGCAATCATTTTGAAAATCAAAAATTTTTTTTTGACGGATTTACACGTTTTAGATAGTGGAAATTCCGAAAAACATATTTTTAGAAAAAAAAAATTTGCCGTCCGTCTGTCTGTCTGTCTGTCTATAAACGCTCTATCTCCCGAACAAATTGAGATAGAGACTTGAAATTTTGTATGTAGTTAGTATGTAAGAATGGGACGAACCCTATTTAATATCAGCAACCTCGATTATCCAGAACTATTTTTTTCGGACTCTCGAAAAATTCATTCTGATGAAAGGTATATAAAAATTTTTGAATTTTTTTGTTCTAAAGAATGGACGTAAAAGGCAATAAAATAACACACATTTTGCATATAGAACAAAGTCGATCAGATTATTAGTTGCCGAGATATTTGTATTCTTGTTTTCCACATTCTTCGATTTTTCATGACCCTGTATTTCATTCAAATTTCAATTCAGAAATATATTTTAATTGGAAATGAGACGCTTAATCCGATGCAGTTAATTGTTAGTTAATAGAATTATTATATTTGGAGTTATAAGGATGTTTCTTTTATGCAGTTCGGTTCTACTTAAGTAGTTTGGCGTTTTATATAATTTCTCGAAAGTGGTACATCAGCAGTTCTTTAATATAGCATTACTATGTATATTAACAATATTTAAATTTTGTTTATGAATTGCAATGCGTTGTATAAGTAGTTTTCACATGTTTTATTTTCATATACATATCCATGATAGGAAAGTATTACGGTGGCCCCCAACGACTAGTTTTTTACTTGCATGTATAATTTTTTATCAAATCAATTCACACAAAAAGCTATCGTCTTTGTTTCTTTTTCTTCCTTTTTTTTTTTTTTTTTTTTTTTTTTTTTTTTGCATAATTTACAAGCAACTTATAAACAGTTTCTCACGCACATTATAAATTCTATTGTCTTAACATTGTTTTATCTGGCTATGTTTAAATTTGTTTGTTCCGTAATGCCAATTACTTGGTTATTTTCATTCAGCTCCCTGCAACTTCAAGTGGATTCAGACAAAGCGATTTATTTCATGGGCATTTTCACCAAATTTTTTTGTTCTTTATGTTGAAATTTTCATCATTATCAAATGTAATTTCATTGTTAGAATCATTTTCTGAATGTTCGCTTTGCATTTCTAAAATTCACATGTTCAAAAGTTTGAAAGATCTTAGTCACAATGGCATCACTATAAATGTGTGAAAGTGTAAGATCACTAACAGACTATTATTTTTCCCTTGTGTCATTTGTAATAAGCAAAATATACTTTTTATTTGGTTTTTAAGGTATTACAGTGATAACAACATTCAAACAACAGACTAATAACAAAGAAAAGCTCATACATTCAACTTGCAGTGGCAAGACAGTGATCATATCATTTCTTCCCATCCCCGCCCTTCTTTTGTGAAAAATGTGATACATCTACTTACTTCTGTTGAAAAAAATAAAGTGGTAAGAACCCTATTCAATTAAAATAAATTTTGTTTGGGTCAGTGATGACCCAGCGTAGTAATTCGAGGCAAACAGACCAGTAGATAAAAAAGTTTTCTTTGGAATTCAATTAAATTCATGTTCAGGCATTATACTAAATATTTAGGAAAAGTTAAAAAGTTTCCAAGTGTTATTTTGAAAAAAGATAGAGTTATGAGTGAAAAATCACATCATGGGCCACAGATTACCCTTTTCACTAATGCACCCGATCCAAATCTCTTGACGTGTCTCTTATGGATTACTATATGTTTAGACTTTAAAACAAGCTCTTAATAAGTAACATCCCAAAACATTGAAAAATTTTGGTTAGAAAGCACGAAAAAATAAACTCTGATATTTTATGAAAAACTCCCTTGGAAATCAAGCTGTATTATGGTAGTTCAACAAAAGGGCTATCAGACTGAACATATTAGAAAATAAAATTCTTATGTCTGTTTAGATATTCCTTTTTCTAAATTTGTTACAAAAATAAAGCGAAAATTCTATTTACCTGTTGCTAAAAATGTATCAAATTCTTTTATCTGAATACACAACAGAGAATACTGTTGAGCTGTGCTTTTCTTTTTTAATTTGGTGATCATTGTAATTCCAACTTAAATTTAAAAAATGCACTACATTTCATTGCTAGTGAGTAACAGCACTTTTAAATTGATATATTAGAATAATATAAAAAGAAAATTTTAAGATGACCACAACACATTAGTATTCATCCCTCCCCCCTTTTTTCTGCTAACTACATTTTATTAATGAACTTTATGTGCTAAATGAAAATGAAAAGTTTAAAATTATTTTTCGACAAATAATGCAATGTAAACTTTACCTTGACTTTGATATAATTCTTCACTAGCTTTACCACTTTTACTTGATGGTGGATCTAAACTTGACTGCAAAGGAAAAAAGTTGTTAAATAAAATTTAATTAAAGCACAATAAAAAAAAAATAAACCCAAAACAAAAAATTATTTAAAAACATCACAATATTTTTTAATACTACCTAATCAAACTCAGGCATGAAGACAGAAAGAAAAAAAGAAAGTAAGAAAATAAAGCATGACGATTTAATGCTCCAATGCTCATTGTCACATACAGGCAACATGTTTTTGAAAGGATCGCTAAACTTAGATTTTAAATGAATAAATATGGTGATGCATTTACAAGGATTGCATTTGAAGTTTCTACAAAAAGTAGGAAAAAAAATAATTTTTTTTTGGAACAAACTGTTTTATTGCTTTTCAAAATAGTCACCTTTAAGATTTATACACTTTCCCATCCGTTTAAATCAATTCTTGAAACAGTTTTTTCACTCTGATGTTGATATCTCAGAAACGTAGTTCAGCTTCTTGAGGTGATGAAAATCACTATCCATGCATTTTTTGTTTGACATAAGGGAACAAGGAAAAGTTGTTAGGTGACAAATTAGAAGAATATGGACAATGAAACATTTATTTGATATTTTTATCCTTCAAATAATCAATTGTTTCCCATGCTATGTAGGAGATGGTGTTGTCATGATGAAAAATGATGCAGCATTTTTTGTTGTTTGTCCTGATTTTATGGATGACTTTTGGCAAACAAATTTCTATATATTATTTAACGTTAAAATTTTTTTGATTCTCTACAGGAATGATTGGGATGTAGCCTGCAAGGACAAAGAAACAAGCAATCATTTTCTTAGAAGTGCTTTGTATACAAATTTCATAAATTTGGTTCATCTGGAAATACTCAAACAGTGGATTGTTGTTAAGTTTCTGGCTCATACAAATATATCCAAGTTTCATCACCGTAATAATGTTGTATATGGATTTTGCAGTTCCAAAATAGAATTTTTTTAGAATTTTCTTACGCCAATTTGCATGAGCCTTTTTTTTAGCTTCTCTTAAATTGTGTGGAATCCATCTGGAACAAATCTTTATAACAGCTAAATGTTAATGCAAAATTGAATGTATTGCAATGTGTGATATGCCAAGGGATGCTTCTATTTCCTGATCTGTGACATGCCGATTTTCTTCAATCATCTTGTGTACAACATCGATGTTGTTTGGAATCACTACTGATATTCATAATTTCATGAGATTTATCACTGACGGATGCATAAGCATGATGAAATTCTGCAAACCAATTGTAAACAGACTTTTTTGATGGTGCTTCTTTACCAAATTTTCACGAAGTGGTACTAAGCCTTCTTGTTGACTGAGGCCTTTCTTAAAGTCATAGAAAATCATCCAACAGAAAACTTTATGAGTTATTTCCATTTTTTTTCACTCAATTGTTTCTTTAAATCACTCACTGTGAACAAAATATGCAAATTGTTTCTAAGATGCCACTAATTCTCTAAGATAAAAAAATATGAATTGTACAAATATCTAGAAGGCAAATTTCAATAGCGCCTTCTATTGATTATTTGTAAAAACAAAAGAAAACCCTTGCATTAAGATCTAGAAAAGACAACCTAATGGTAGAAAAAGTCTCAAAACTCTCAAATTTCCTGATGTGATGATATAACCTTTCAAAGATTTGTATTTCCTCCAAGTATGCAAAGACTTGGATTGATCTCTCTCTCTCTTTTAATAAAATTGTCAAAATAACAGTGTATATATTTTCTGAATGTTATAGTTAATTAAATGTTAAATTGATATTTGCATGATTTTGTATGTTTAATTAATTTCTGTTGTAGCGATATGATTTTGAATTTATGTGTCACAACATTATAAGATGAACTTTTTGATTCAAATCTCATTATTCCCAGGGGGAAAAGGGGGGTGTTCCTGCACACTTGATTTTTGAACATTTTATGACTTATTATTTTATTTATAGTATAAATCTTATATAAAAAATATACATGCATTTTTAAGTATACAAAAACATCAAAAAATTATAAAAACCCAATTTTTTTTTTTTTTTTTTTTTTTTTTTTTTTTTTCATGTCTATGATGTGTGAAAAATAGTCCTTATCAACCCACCTTTTTAAATATTTAAAAAATATGAACACAAATTTAAAATATATATCTATATAACAATTGTATGTAGAACAGTTTTTATTGATTGCTGAAAAAATTTTAATCTGTGACTTATGTGATTTCTGAAATGATTTATTTTCACACAAACACATAAATTTGATTATTTTCCAGAACCTTCTGTATTTTCTAGATTGAAACTGAAAAGTTAGAAAAAATTAAAAGCATCTGATTGTGAAATAATCCTTCATTTGGCATTACAATAAAACCTAAATATAGTACTAATACATTTAAAATGTATTGTTTATTATTTTATGATCTTAAGATTTAAAGAAATAAGGGTATATGAACTTTGACTGCAGATGGAAAAGAATCTAAATACAGCAAATCATGGTATGCCTTTTGATAGTAGATTATTAGCAAAGAATAATCTTTTTTTTAAAATATAAAAATAAATAAATACTTTATACAGCATGCAATCAGGAGAGACCCCCAAATCCGAGTCTTTCATCAAAATTGGTAAAGTTAGTTTCTTTGTTTCTGCACAAAAATGCAGAAAATTCAAAAATACTAGAAAATCTCAGATTTATCAAACAAAATCAAACTATGAAATGGAAAGAATATTGCACAAAATTTGGAAAAATACATAAAAGATGAAGAAAATTCTGAATCACAGGGAAAAGATATTGAACATAATGAAAAAAGAAAAAATAGGAATTGCAAATATATATGCATGATGAAATTTCTTCATTCTTTATTAAATTTTCTAAAATTAAATAGATATGATCTCATAATTCAAAAGTATTTAATTTAATAAACTTTTTAAAATATTAAACAATTTCTTACCTTAGTCAAGTATGGCGGTTCACCATGATGTACACTAAATGTTTTGAATTCCTCTGTTTCACCAATATCTTCTTCACCAGGTGGAGGTGGCAGTTGGAAGGTGGCATATGGAGCAATTTCATCTTCATATTCTGGAACAGAATGAGAAGCTACACACAGAATGATATCTGTTCTTTGCAAATAGAGATTGGGTTGTTTGACAATATTTGTACTAAATTTCATAAGATATATGCAATTCATGGGCAGATTTTCATTTTAAGCGACATGAGCCTAATACAATCTGCCATCCCTCAATTTTTACTGCACATCCCAAAGCCTAGAAAAGGCTAAATAGAATGTTAGTTAAGAAGCAAACTACTGTTGAAAAATTTTTAACTAGCCATGAATTACAGTATTTTTTAAAAAATTAAATGAAAAATAAGCATGTACTAATATGTCATTACAAAATACTGTAGAATGGATATGCCTTTACACTTGTATTTCACCTATGACTAAAGAAAAAAAAAGAATTTTTAAACAGATTTCCTCTTTTGCAGTAATTAACATAAATCAATCGACTGGTTTCTTTAAATCGATTTTAAGACCTAAGTAGTTACTAAAAGTATTAACAACTATAACCTTTTACTATCTGCAGCAGCAGTGGTACAATTATTAAAACAAACAAAAAGTATACTCTCAAGAAGCAAAAGAGAGAGTACCTTAGTGAGTATACTACATGATAGCTATATTTGAAAAAATAAATGGTAAACACAGCCATCATGAGCATTCAAAGACAGGGTATATACTAATACTTTATTTGAAAAACAGAGGGTATTAGGAACTTCTAAAAAAAATTCCAGAAGGTACATGGCATATACCCCCATATATCCCTTACTACATACCTGAGTTTATGATGTTTCTTTAAAAATCGGAAGGTATGTAGGATATAATCTCCATGTCTCTCTGTCCAGCAACTCTGAATATCTTGCTACCTCATTTTAAAAATTTGATTTATGAGCCAATTTTTCAGAATCAGTCGAGTTTGTATCATTGATCCAATGAAATAATCTGTTTTGCTGGAGAAAATTGCCATTTAAAAAATTTATAATGAAGATTTTCACAAATAATTTCTTCATAAATAATTCTCCAGGATTGTTTAAATTAATTCTACATTTTTTAATGGCCAAGAGGAAATCCTTCCTGCTATCTATATGATTGAATAAAGAAAAAAAATTTATCAAAAAAGATATTAGCAATATTTCCACTTCAATTTCGTTTTTCTTGAAGACTGATAAGAATCTATGTTTCATATACAATTTCTCTATTTGATTAAAATGAAAAGATTCAAGATATTGCAGTTTTTATATAACTCTGCAAATGTGAAAATTTAAACAATCTATAAGAATACAGTACTAAACATCATACCTCCTTTTTTTTTTTTTTTTTTTTTTTTTTTTTTTTTTTTCAGAAAAGAATTTTAAAGGATTGAACAGTTCCTAGCCATTATTTTATTTTTTAAATATCACAGCTTGAATATCTATTGGACCTCATTTTATATGACATCAGAGAAAAGACAGAAGGTGGGGGTAGAATCTAAAGTTATGGGGAAAATGTTTTGAATACCACCTAAACTAAAGAATGGAACTAATAACATACTTCTTAGATCTAAGTATACATTAGAAGAAGGTATAATCTAAGAAAGCTTAATTAAGATATCTAAGTATTTGAGCTTAACTTAGCAAAAGTTTCTAATCAGATCTAACAGTTTCTAAAGTAAGCTTTAAGCAACATCATAAAGTTTCCAAAATTTGAGAAGACAAACATTTCATTTCTGTGTGATCATGATATAATTGTTCAATAACAATGGCTCTTTTCACCATGGTTAAGTTTTGACAGCTTATTTATATGTTAATTTTTGCCACATATCCCTAAATATACAATAAAACTTGTGAAAATAAAATACATGTATAATGTGTAATAACAGTGAACAGTGTAATTATTAAGATTGAATTATGAAAAGGAAAGACAACGTGATAAGAGCACAAATGAAAAAATGCAGATCTTAAAAGGCAGACAGCTGTTTTGAAGCTTTAAATGTCTATTATAAATGTAATGGTTAAGATTACAGAAAATAAATGCATAAAATCACAGAGGACATGAGAAATGTAACCTACAGTCAAGTGTTACTTGAACTTTAGAAATTCTGAAATAATCATGTGCCCTTTAATATTTACATTTTTAGGTAGATTTAGTAAAAAATACTATCTACTGTAGTTGTGACAATTGCATGGCTATTAAAAAAAAAAAAAAAAAAAAAAAAATTCTTCATAATTTTTTATTATATGATCCCAGGATGGTTCACATGCCCAAATGTTCACATCCCCAAAACCACCCCCACCTAAAAGAAGGTTTATAAAGTTTGTTACATTGGATTATTCTATATTCATTGTAGATGTTGATTTGCAGTATTATATAATGGTTATATTTATATATGTATTATATATGTACTAAATTTTGTCTGCAAGTAAAAGTTGCAATTATGCACGGTTAATCTTCAAACGTGCCAAATATATTGATATTGCTAATATTTCGGTAGGGATTGCAAATGGTCAAAATCGACCTAAAGAGGCTGGAAATGGGGAGAGTTAAAATTTTGAATATCACCTTAACATGGCTCTGATAAAACCAGTTCTTACAGAAAAATGGCAGGAAAAAATAAACATTTTCCATTATAACTATTGCAAAAAAACAATAAAATTTTTACCATGACAGTTACTTTTCTATTGCAAGATTTTCATGTGAGAAATTAAAATAAAATAAATAGTTTGATGAATTAAAAAATATATATATTTTATGATAAATTTTTTATAGCAAGATTTCCACATGAAAACTGAAAATGCAGAAATAGTTAAACAAATTTTAAAAAATGTGAATGTTATGTCACATTGAAAATATAATAAATATCACCAGGTGAATATATAACGTCTAGTAAGTTTTAAAAAACATGATGAAAAATAATAATAAAAAGAATATTGCCCAGTTAAACTGATGGCATTGAGCTCACAGGCTATGCATACTAATTGTACATTACAGCCTTGTATTTTCATTAATTCCGTTCGAAAAAAAAAAATTAAGAAGGGGAAACAGCTCTCCCCTTTCTCCTTTTTTATACTTAATCATTGAACTTCCTAAACTATCAAGTACATGCTTTATCATATCAAAAGATCTATATCCAAAATTCAGAGCAAATCGGATAATTCTTAATAAAAACCCATTTAGTATTTATATAATTTAAGAGGAGTTATTCCGCTCTTTTATACTTAACCATTAAACTTCCAAAACTATTCAGAGATTTGAACGAAATCTGACAATTCTGATTGAAAAATCCATTTACGCAAGTTAAGAGGAGGGGCATTAGACCCCCGTTCCCCCTGTTTATACTTATTCAATGAACGCCTAATAACAGCCACCGACTCGCCTCATCAGAATGATCCTACATCTAAATTTTGAACGAAAACTGTTAATTCTGCATGAAAATCTTGTTTACATCAATTAAGGGGGTGGGGCATGAGCCCCCCGTTCCCCCTGTTTATACTTATTCAATGAACACATAATAACAGTCACGGAATCGCCTCATCAGAATGATCCTATATCTAAATTTTGGACAAAAACTGTTAATTCTGCATGAAAAACCCATTTATATCCATTAAGGGGAGGGGCAAGAGCCCCCCGTTCCCCCTCTTATACATATCGAATGAACTCCAAAAACTAATCAGGGAAGCGCCTTATCAGGATATACCTAATATACAAAATTTCAAGTGGACCCGATATTTTTATCATGAGTTATCGCGGTATGCACGAACGCACATACGAACGTACATACAGAACGGACGGGCACATAAGCTCTCAGGCTATGATAGCCTGTGAGCTAAAAACAAAACTATGGAAATGCTGACATATTTTAACATTTTGAGATTGTTTGAATTTGTTTTTGTCATTTTTAAATCTACTTCATACATATGTGTGTGTATGTGTATACATTAGAAATTTCATAAAAGGTTTTGGTCTATAATGCTCATTTTTAATGAAGAAACTGGTTTATCTCTAATCTTGATTTTTTTTTTTTTTTTTTTTTTTTTTTTAATATTTAATTTTAAAATCTACTTCTGCCTGTAGGCCAATTTTTTTCATTTGTGGTTTTATCATGTTGGCTTTCGATTAATTAATATATCAGTATAAAGTTATATCATTTTAACTACTAACACTGAAACTTGCCGAAAACTTTAGATTTTATCTTAGGGGGATTTATTTACTTTCTTTATTATCTTCCTCAATCCTGAAATAAATTCTATGAAGGACCACTAAAGCAAGTTTAAAATTACTATAAAACATCTCCAAAGATGTATCAGTCAATATATCAAAGCCCATGGTATATGCATGCATTTATTAAAAAGGTTTAAAACTAATTTTAACAAATCTAGAAAGATTCAAATTAATTTAAAGGGTAATTTTAGTGTCTCCTAAAAGCGACATCAGGACTACGGAGGTTAAAAAAAAGCTTTCTCAGCAAAAAATCATTTTGTCTCCCTCTCTCAAATATTCAATGTACACAAGTGAAATTTAATTATCTCTGTCTTTAAAAACATACAGAAGTTTTGGAATGAATTGAAATTTTTAACCTTTTGATTATCAAGACAGACCCATAAGACTTGAAAAAAATCTTTTTATTGATAAATACTGTATATAGTTATTATAGATAATAAAAATAAGTGCCTAGTCATTATAATGTAATTTTTCCTTTATATTTTATATATATTATTATGCATTAATTATTTGTGCGCTCACAGTAAATAAATTTTTTCTCACACTTTGGCGATTCTATGTATGTACATATGGGTTCAATGGAAATGATCGGTAATTCTCAAAATTCTTTCGTTCTTTTTTTTTTTTTTTTTTTTTTTTGCATGTGTCTGAGTGTAATCAGAAAGTTAATTTATGTTCTTGCCAAAATATGCCCCCAAAATGCAATAACACAAATTTTATTTAACGCACCTTCTTTACATACTGATGTAATTTAGCAAGTAATAATATCTCCTGCTAAGTTTAGTGACTATTTCAGGCAATTTTATTCAGAATTAAAGCTACATAATATATAAAAATCGCCATATTCTATTTGGAACGTTTATTTTTAGATGGTTTATCTATGAACCACTAATAGCACATTTTGCTTTGCTTAATTAGAAACTAAAAAAAATTTGACAGCATTTTTAACAAGACATTCCTAATTCAGAATGGCATAAAAAATAGCTTTATAAATTTGTATAATAAAATGAATAAAAAAGGAAAATCATGCCAGAGTACCAAAAATTTTCCAATACTTCCAGAATATTGTTGTGAAGTTTCATCATTTGATATAATGAAAGAAGATATCTAAATAAACAATTTAGAAAATATATAACACATTTAAAACTCATTTTCAGCAACTACCACTCAAATTCGGCTTTTGAATTTTTTTAAGCAACCTCTAGAGGATCTACCGACTTTTATACTACCACATAGTAAATTTGAATTTAGTTAAGCTTAAAAATGCTATCACAACTGATAATACACTTCCAAGAAATGTTGTCCATGTGCATAATTTAAGAATTTTTTGCATGTTTTTTAAAATAAAGAATAAATGCTGTGTGCAGCATTTTCCCAGGAAAGCATGTTATATCGCACATGAGTCATGCATATCAATTTCATTATGTTTCAAATAATGCAACATAATTAGACAATTTCTCCCTATAAATAAGACAGTCCCTCTTCCTTCTCCACATAGATCTAAATGCAATAGAATTCTTTTGCAAGTTCTTCTAAACCAAGCATGTTGATGTCAAAATTGTTTACTGTCAAAGGCAAAATTAAACATTATGCACAAATTCTGGGCTCATATTCAACTGATTTTAGAATTTCTGTAAAATATAAAAAATCTGTTTTTGGATTAATTTTTAAATATATTTTTTAATTTAATTAATACATTCTGAAAATATCAACTCTGATGATTTTATAATAATGCTTAGAAATATTTAAAATGAAATTAATTTTCTCCTAAAAGTAATAAATATATGCCATAAACCTTCTGTATTTTTTAATGGAATTCCATATATTCTCTGTTTTTGAAGAAAGTTATGTAGCGTATATATTCTAGGGTATACCCTCTGCTTAGATAGTATATTCTCTGTATATTTTACAGCTACACCACTGTACGCTCGTAACATGAAGACATTAGCAAGTTAATAATAAAACAAGGCAGTTTTTTTTTTCTAATTTCTCATTTACATTTGAATATTTTTAAAAAGATTTTTTTTTCATAGGATATTTGAGGTTGATGTCTACCTGGTTTTTTTTTTTTTACTTTTTTCAATTTTGATTCTTTTATTGGGGTCACTTTTAATATTTAAATCCACGAGCAAGAATTCATGTGACATCAGAGCTATTTATAAAAAAATAGTTAAATTTTTTTCATAAATTTTTTTAAATGAATTTATTAAAACCAATTTACATTAATTTTTCAATGAGCTTCAAAGTATTTAATATATACTGTACATTATTTAGCAATGTGGTGTTGTTTAGAAAGTAATCAAATCAAATATTAGTTTCAACATGAAACACACAACATTTATAATAAATTAAAAATTTTACAAATCTTAATATTTGCATATTAAAAATTTCATACTTTGTCTCCTATGATAGGTTATATTTTCATCCACAAACTCTTGCAGCTGAAATCTAGAACTGAATTAGATCTGTCTGTATACATACACCATGCATACTTCTTTATGCTTGCTGTTTCTAAAAGTTTAGTGCATGTGTGTTTGAGCAATCAAACATGCTAAAACTTTGGCAGACAGATAATATTTCAGCAGACCATGTATCAGAAAGGCTTGCTCTAAGCAAATTATAAATGATCCATGTTATTTTTAACCCCCTGGCCACCGAGCGAAACGGCAAAATTGTAATGTTGTTTTCACTGTAATTTATTTTAAATGTTAATGAAACAGAGATTTTTTAACATAGTATAATTTTTTTGTTATGTATATCCTTATAAGTCTTGAAAGTATCAATCATAGCTTAATTTCTTAAAACTGGTTTGTATTTGTAGAATTATATTAATTTAAATAAAACTTCAATTGCAGTGAAACCTGCAGCCTAGTGAACGGATATATCCGGTCGCGGCAGTGGGTAGGTTAATAGCAGAAATCCTATATTTTATTTTATTATATTTATGCAGTATTTACTCATGTATACTGTGTAATGCATACCCAGTATTTCAGAATGAAAAATGGTAACTTTTTGTATCTCGTATTAGTGATGGGCAATTCTGGAAATTTTGAGCATCGATTAAAATCAACATCAAATAAAACAGCATCGATTATAAAAAGAATCAATTTCTCAACTCTAGAATCGATATTTCGATATTCCCAGATAAGCTCGAAATTAGTAATTCCAAAACTTAGACAATCAGCTGGACCATAATCACCGCCTTCCACCCCGGGGAGGTGGTGGATATTAAAAATGCCCGATATTTATGATAGCTCTATTTCAAAACTTATGCATGGAATTTAATCAAACTTTATATTCTGTTGCACTACAGTCAAACCTGCCTATCTCGAAACCTGCTTATGTCGAATTTTTTTAATTTCCCTGCATTTTCATTTAAAAATCAATGTATTTTCCAAACTTATCTCAAATTAATTTTTTCCCAAACCTGCCTATCTCGAATTTTCGAAAGAAATGTCAGTTTTCAATTCAAGATCTGACATTTCATATTTGTAAAAAAAACATTCCATTGCTGCAATAATAAACGTTTTTAAATCAGCAGTTCTAATTTCCGTGACATTCCTAGAAGAGGGACATCCTTGCCCCTCTCAGTGCCGCGGGTGTTGCTGAGAGACTGCGCGGGAGTTTCCAATATGGGGGATGGGGGGAGGCAGGTTTGGATTGAAGGAAGAGAATGAAGGTCCAAATTTTTCTCCACAAAAACAACTGGTTCTTGGTCACTTAGAAGATATGTGATCAAAAGCGCTCAGATAAAAAAAGGGGGGTTGAAATGCATGGGAAATACTTGTGCGCTATTGGCTGAAAAGAAAAACTTCTCGGCGCTTCATGTAGAAAGAGAAAGAGCTGGCCACTACAGTCATTTAGTTAAACAAATACAATGCATTTCTCTGACTAATTTTAGAGCTAAAATGTCAGGCACAAAAGGAAAATTAAACGTTTTATCGATCGAAAAAAAAATGGAGATTTTGACTTTTTTGAAGGAAAATCCTTCTATGATGTGTCGCATCAAAATTTGGAATTCCACCCAGTACTCTATCCACCATCATAAAAAATAAAGATTGTATAGAAAATAACTCTGAAAACAACAATAAAACCATGAAAAAAAAACGGGCATGCTTTTTTCCTTGATGTGGACAAATGTACAAAAAAATGGTTTGAGCAATACTCTGGAGAAAGAGTTCCTATCAGTGGCTTAATGCTTCAAAAAAAGCTGAAGAATTTGCGAAAGAATTGGGACTTAATGATTTTAAAACGAGTAATGGCTGGCTTGAAAGCTTCAAAATGAGACATGGCATTGTCTTCCAAAAAATTTGTGGGGAAAATGCGTCTGTGCCAACAAGTGTTATCAAGGATTGGTTAAAAGCACTTCCATCTTTGTTGCAAGGATATGATCCATCTGATATTTTTGATGCTGATGAAACTGGCCTTTTTTTCCAATGTTTGCCAAACAAAACAGCAGTTTTTAAAGGAGAGGAGTCAAAGGTGGCAAGCAGAGTAAAGTGAGAGTAACTGTGCTTCTAGCTGCTAATCAAAATGACAGCGAAAAACTTCCGCCAATAATGATTGGCCGTTCAGCAAAACCAAGATGTTTTGCAAAAGTAAAATCATTTTCGATTCTCTATAAATCAAACAGAAAATCTTGGATGACCAGCAATATTTTTGGCGAGTGGCTAAAAAAAATCGATAAATCAATGGGCTTGAAAAACAGAAAAGTTCTGCTCTTCATCGATAACTGCAGCTCTCATAAAAATCTTCCTTCAACAAAAAATTCACAGTAAAATTTCTACCCCCGAATACAACTTCAAAACTTCAACCGTTAGATCAAGAGATTATTCGGAGTTTTAAAGTTAAATATAGAAAAGAACTTGTTCGAAAACTGATCAATGCAATTGAAGATGGTGAAAAAATTCCTAACATAATTGTTTTGGATACTATGAGAATGATAGACTATGCTTCAAGATGTGTCACGGAAAAAACTATAAAGAACTGCTTTAAAAAGGCCAGATTTGGGCAATCATGTACTGTCGAAGAACAACAGCTTATAGAAAAAGAGGAGTTACCGGCTGAGGAAATTGATGAAAACTCAAAGGAATGGAGAATTATTAGAGATGAATTAAATATTGATAGCTCATTTAAGGATTTTGTAAATGTTGATGAATCATTGGTAACGAGTGGAACATTATTAACTGATTCCGAAATTTTAGAAAGCATTCAAGGAATTTCTGATGATGAAGAAGAAAATGATAAAGAGGACAACATAAATATAGAAAGAGTGATTACGCCAAAAAAAGCAGAAAAAGTCGTTGAAACATTGAGAATTTTTCTTGAATCCCAGCACAATATTAATGGCTTCTCTGCTGTTGTAAAATTACAAAAAATTGTCCAATCAAAAAAAGTTTTGCATCAAAAATTCCTAATCGATTACTTTTCTTAAGGTATGTAAATAAAACTTAGTATTTTAAATCTTCAGTCTTTTGTATTTAGTTTAAAGACATTTACTTTGTCTGTTTATATAAAACCTGTATATCTCGAAACCTGTCTATCTCGAATTTCTTTTTGGCTCCCAAGAGATTCGAGATAGACAGGTTTGACTCTATTACAAAAATAGATTCTTAATAGGCTTTGTATACTGCCCAAAAGATGTTGCTTTTATGCTCTTTGAATTTCAAATTTTGATTGTAGACTTCTAAGAGTGTGTGAGCTAAAATTCAACAATTTGTTTGGATAATGAAGTGCTAATATTTTGTTGCAAAATGCACATACTTCAATGAGCTTATGCTTATTGAATCCTCATGATGGACATAAGTTATCATTTAATGTTGACACCGTGATAGTGAAATTAGAAGATTTCAGATGTATGAAATAGAAATTTTGGGATTAGCACATTCGGATATTTTATCTTCGACATTTGAAGGAAAATGAAAATTATATTATCTTCAGAGGAATCGATTAAATCGAGTTGGCCATAGTATCGATTAAATTGATTTAAAAAATCGAAATTGCCCATCACTATCTCGTATATAAAGCGCACCATAAATTTTACATGCAAGGGAATGAATGATCAAATGAATTTCAGCAAAGGAACTGAAAACAAATGTTATGTCAGTCTAGAAAATAAGTTGAAATTCTTGTTTTAGACTTTGTGTAGGGAGCGAGTGTCATGATTGAGGCTAATGAGAAAGACAGGATACCATAGTGCATTCCATGTATCTTTTTTTTTAGTCACGTGATGCTCAAAAGCATCAATGCGGGTGCACGAAGAGAGCACTACATCATTCTAGCAGTCAGTAAAAAAAGATACTTGAGATGCACCATGGTAGCATCTCTTCTCTTTTCTAGGTCTTTTTCGTTAGCCTCGGTCATGATATGGTGACATCACTTGCAAACGAAATACTTGAAAATGTCTACTTTGTAGGAAAAAAAATCTGTAATTCTACAAATGTAGAGTTGCAGTTGCAAAAACCTGTATTCTCGCTAAAATTTTATCTGCACACTGTACAAAAAAAAAAAAAAAAAAAAAAAAAAGAAGAGAAAGAGATATAGAGACATAGAGAAATCTACAAAACTAGTTTTTTTAAATCTATAGAAATCTGTAGCTTTACAAATGAATGTAGTAAAATTATACTAATCTAACTAAAATTGCATCTGTAACTTGGGTCGAAGTTAGATAAAAAGTTCTAGGTTTCCCTGTTTCCTAAAAAAATTTCTTAAGAATTTTTTTACCTTACAGATTTTTTTATTTATAATGTAAATCTATCTATTACATGAATTTCTGCTGTTGCAGGTAGTGTTTAAATAATGTTACTACCGCTTTTGTATATAAAAATTGCAAGGACTGAAATAAAGATGCAGGAATACTTCTTTTCAATAAGATTCCAGTTTTAATTTCTTTTATGGATACATTTTTTGATTCATAGGTATATTGTGTGATTACATAAAGCAGTAAGAAAATATTCCGTGTATAAAGCACACCCAGAGTTTTTGCCCTAAATTTTGAGAGGAAAAGTGTATGTTATACACGAGTAAATACAGTAAATCTAAATAGAAATTACCAATGTCTTGGTAGTCCAAGCATTTTTATAAGAGTTAGAGTGGGAACAGATATACAGACAGCCAGAGCGAGTAATCTAAACTTTTAGAATTTTATATTAGAATATAGGAAAGTACAATAGAGTCCCTAGAATTTGCAACCCTAAAAACTAAACACCATCACAGAATTGCACGGTCGCCAATCACTTCATGGTGACTGAATGTTTTAGCCTTGTGACAAATTTTTGGTATCTAAATCCCCATCCTTAGGTTAATTTCAGTTTTTTTCATGATCATGTGACAAAAATCGCATTTTTTCACAATCCTTTGGTGAGAATCGCATGTTTTTCGTGATAGTCTAACAAAAATATTTTTTCCTGCGATCCTTTAATGAAAATCGTGTTTTAACAGTGATTCTTTGCCGAAAGTCACAAATTTTTCATTAATTCTTTGACAAAAGTTGCATAGTTTTTTTTTTTTTTTTTTTAATACTTTGATAAAATTCATGTTTCTTCAGCGATCTTTTGATGAAATTTGCATTGTTTCTTTGATCCTTTGACAAAATTACATTTTTTCTGCAGTTCTTTCATGATTCTTTTTTTTGTGTGTGTGTGATTCTTTGATAGTATTTGTAGTTTTCTTTGTGATTCTTTTAAGAAATCTTTATTTTTCCACCAATCCTTTCATGTAAGTAGTTTTTTGCTGGAAAGATTGGCAAAATTTGCACTTTTTTACAATTCTTTAAAGAAAAATGCAATTTTTTTTATGAAATTTGCATTTTTCCCTGACTTTTTTTACAAAATGGGTGATTTTTCTGAAAAAATCAGTAAAATTTGCATTTTTTTAAAAATGAAATTTATACTTTTTTGGCTGATGATTGACACATTTGATTTTTTCAGAAACCATTTACTAAAATTGTTGATATTGTTCTGAGATATTATTTTTATGCCCAAATTTTCAGAAAATTACCCTTGTAATAATCCCTGATAAAAATATTTTTTAGATATTTTTTTCTTGTGTGATCTTAAAAAACAAATGTTTGAATTGCATTTTGATTTTCATAGTGCAAAGTAGCCTCACACATTCACAATATTTTTTTATATGTAATCTTATATGACAAAATGAAAATAATAAATATTTTTTTCCTAATATTCCCCACTGTCATGATTGCTTAATTTATTCGTATAAATATATATTTTTTAGCCTCTATCTCATCTAGCTTTATCTTTTGACTATATATAGTTTAAAATTTACATTATACTTAATTATATATATGGATGATTCTCAAAATAGGGGACAATTTATGTCTTTCAGCATACAAAAAAAATTGAGAGGTTTTCTGTCATGTTTTTTTACTTAGATATGTTTGTCTTAATATTATTCTTTATTTGCACTCAAGAATTACTCACTTTTTAGTTAAAAACACCTTAAAATAACAGAATAAATGTTCAAAATGTCATTAGCATGGATGTCCACAGCAGCTGTGCCTTGTATATACTAGCTTTTTCAAGAGTTAATATCATGTTTATAAAATAAAAAAAAAATGTTATTCTTTCTTTAAATTAATCAAGGAGAGGATTTATCCAATAAATTTCTTTTTAAAAATAAAATTATAGTATATAAAAAGAAAATTAAAGTTTGTCCTCTATATTCTGTTTTCAAAACAAGGTCATACTATAACAGCTGTTTATTAATCAAAATTTCATTTTTACATATGACAATACTTTGAAAATATAAAGTTTCTCCATGGCAACAAGTAGCCATTTTATTCCAGCCTTAAAATAGAAGCATGTATTGTATTTTAAGAATAGAAGTTGAATATTAGGCGAGTACATCAATTGTATGTCATTAGAATGGATAATAATTTTCATGTTTATTTTATTGTTAAAATTTTTATTTTACTTATTTGCATAGAACTTTTGCGTTTTAAAAAGCCCCAGAAAGGACTATTGCATTGTGATTATATTATGGCTCATTATCTTATTTAAATTAAAATTTGTCATTAGCATGGACAAATATCAGTGTCATTAGCATGTTTTTTCTGTCCATGCTAAAGACTCCTATGTGCATAAATGTAACCAGTACTTATATTGTATCCTTTTTAAAGTTTAATTTTACATATAAATTTAGGTATTACATTCATTATCCCTAAAATATGCATTAAATCTGTCAGAAAATCACTAAGACAGCTTCTTACACTGTTAGTGTCAGAATGTTGTTCATGTAAACAAAGTTTGCTCTTTGGTAATGTTTTTATTCTCCTTATATGTATATATGTAAAAATGGAAACCATTTGCTGAAAAGGAAAGCTAATAAATATAGAAAGAAAATATTTAAACAGGAAGAAAATAAAAATTTCATAATATATTTATTCCATGCAATTTGTTTTGTCATTAGCATGGCTCAAAAAATACTAATTATTTTTTTTAAAGTTAATTTTTAAATATTTAGCTCTGCTGACTACATGTAAAGTATACCTAATACTATATTAACAACACATATTTTTTTCAGAAATTTTGCTAACAGGAATTTTTTTAAGATTTCATTTTTGAAATTCTCCCCTATTTTGAGAATCACCCATATCCAAAAAAAAAAAAATATGTCATTAAATGAAATATGCACGATAACAAAACCAACTCACAATGACTGGTGGAAGGTCCTGCTTGGCCACTGCTTTGCCGAGACTGAGGAACATTATTTGTCGGTGCCACTTTCCTTACAGGGGAGGAAAAATAGGACGGGAGATCCCTGTTATTGTGATTTTGAGATTGATTGTGAGTTGAATGACCATGGCTATGACTATGACTATGTCTGTTCGATTCAGATCTTCCAGTCTTCTTCTCCATGTGAGCCATGAGAGCTGTTGTTGTGGAAACATCTGCTCTAGAGGATGCTTCTATATTCAGATAATCAAACAGTGAATAAACTACAAGATAGAATTAACAGGAATTGTATCGCCACATTCTGCAACATAGTTTTGTACTGCATAGGAAATATTATATTTGCATGGAATAAATAATAAGACTATTTTAAATATTTTGTATTTTATATTTTATTCTCACTGAATCAGAATTGCCATTTGCATGGTGAACTATAAAAGAATCCACAGACAAGGATTTATTAATAAACTTTTAAAACATTTTAGTGGTTAAAATTTTTTATGCCCATCCTTTAGTTTTAGCTAATTTATGTAATATTTAATTCAATGATTTTTATAAAGTTTCTATTGAAATAAAATGAAATTTTAATATCTTAAGAGTTACATGGGTTTGAAAATTCCAAAAAAAAACTTTTTTTATTGCTTGTTTTTTAATCTAATCGTACAATGTGTATAGAATATTTTCCCTCCGTTCGCAGTCAATCAGAGTAAAAATATAGAAGAGAAAGTTTTAGGAAATCCTCCTCATTAGGCTAGATTGGAAGTTAAAGCTTTAAGACTTATTATAAGATTGGCAGTTGCTTAGCTATTGTTTGTCTGTCTCTCGCTTGCTTTGTTCACTTTTTAAGGATCACCTATTTTAAATATTTTAGTTCAACTCCTTGGATACGGATTTATTTGAAAAAAAATCTTATGTTTCAAACAGATTTAATTTTCTGATGCAAAACCTCAAATGAACTCTACATACTACATAAGATGATAAAGCAGGAATTATTCCTAAATTGGAGTTCAGCAAGGATTAAAAACTCAAACAAAATAACCATGAATACATGCAGAAAGAGCATGAATATCGCATACTTATAGCTGAGAAAAAGGTGAGATTGGAAGTCATGAAACAAGAATTCGTCTTAGGAGGAGCTAAAGGATATCCTGTACATTAGCTACAACAGAATCTTTGCTTTATGGAGCTAAAATCAACTATTCTACATAAGTTTTTATTATTATTATTATTATTTATTTTATTCTTAATTTAATTGTTTTTTTCTAAAAACATTTTTTTAATTGGTAGGCATGATTGCACAAAAATAAATATATCAACCTTATTAAAATTATTATAAGTTTGTGCATTTCTTCAAAATAGGATTGACTGGTGGTTGAATGAAAGATTTTTTGTTTATTTGATTAAAATTAATTTTACAAGGCTATACGTAGTGTACATTGTACCAAAAACTGTATTTTTTGCACACAACTTCTGCCAAAAATTAGAATTTTAAATTTTATTTAAATCCTTCATTCAATCACAAGCTATAATTATCTACTAACAGAAATATATATATACAGTAGAACCCCGCTAATTCGGACCTCGATAATCCGGATCTCCGGATAATTCAAATCAATTTGGTCTTTTTTTTTTTTTTTTCAAATTTGAGAAGCGATTGGCTAATTTCCATAACATTAACTTGTTTCATCGTCGTATTCTAAATAAAAAAACTTTTTCTGACATGTTTTCGGAATAATTAAGCAAAGTAAACATTATTACTGTCTGTTTCATATTCAATAAGTTTAACATAAAGGTGATTTTCTGTTAGTATGTTATATTTTATTTCATTTTTTCTAATTCTCCGGATAATCCGGATTTTCGATAATCCGGATTGGGTCTGGTCCCAATTAATCCGAAATATCGGGGTTTTACTGTATATATATTTTTTCAGATAAAGCTATCATGAGTTATCCTGACCATTGTGAGAACACTTTATTTTAGGGGACTCCAAAAACTAGGTTCCATGGCTGAATTTTCAAAAATATTATAAAATATTGTTTAAATGTTGCTCTTTTACGTACATTTAAAATTTTGAATAAAATAATTTGCTTATTATACCTATTTAAAAAGAGAATGTCAGCTTTTTAAAATTTTTTGAAACCCACATAATTTCTTAAAGAAGTATGAGGAAATGCAGAAAATGATGAGTTGTGGAAAGTTAAAGCTTTAAGACTTATTATAAGATTTGCAGACATTCAACTATAGTATTTAACTTCAATAAAATCATTAAAAAATATGCTATTTCAACTTTTAAATAAATAAAATTGATACTTAAAAATTAAATTATGAAATGAGGAAATTTCTTCATCAAATTTCTTTAAGCTAATTATGGTAAAATTCGAAATTACACCCAGCAGAATTTAAAAGAATAAAAAATAAAAAGTATTATTAACAAATGAAAATTTTAAATAATTACTTTAAATAATTGATATCAAAGTAAGCATAAACTTGAAAATTAAAATATAAACCCAATATAGAACAATTCAAAATTCAGAAGTTATACTTTGAGTAATTCAATTATAAGAAGAACATTTTAATTAATACTAGATCCTAATTAATGTTGATAACAAAGCATGGTAGCTTTTAAATCAGTGGTTGTTGTCATGTATTTAAAGAAAATTAGAGCATCAATAAAAAAAAAACTTTAATGCAGCTGAGTTATAACTATCATTAGCAGGGGTGGATTGAAGGGCTTGCGATGGTCGCAATCGTGAAGGACCCCAAATTATCTTTCGAGTTCAAAGAAAAATGTGAGTTTTGAAAAAAGGATTTTTCCCTTTTAATTTTTCAGTTAATATTGTACCATTTTCACGTAATAAATAAAAAAAAAATTTTAATCATTTGCTACTACCAGAGAGGTTTAGCTTTCCCCCCCCCCCCCTTAAGAATTATGAAGATAATGATTGGTTGTTGAGGGAAGGGGTGAGATTCAAAGGAAATTTGGGTCTGAGCCGAAAGAAACATGTTAGAGACCTTTTGACGATTTATTTATATAGATTTAAGGGCTGGTTAAATCCTGAGCCGTCACCATTGGGCTTCTGACTTTTTGGGGTCCCACATTTGGAAAGAAATTTTCATAAAACTGATATTTTAAATGTATACTTTGTTACTGATTATCTATGCTAATAAAATAAACTTTCGTTCTGTGTATCTGTGGGCGATGATTAGCAAAATTTAATGTGTGTCAAAGTCTGGAAATTTGGGTAGTCTAAGCCAGTTCCTGGTGCACTTGGAGATCAGATTTTTATTTTTTTTTAGACCCGGGGCCCCTGGACCCTTTTTATTGCAAGTTTTTATGCCCTAAATTTTTATAACTTGCCCCCTTTCTATCCGATCTTCTTCGTTTTTGGGACCCTTTCATCATTTTGTTATCCTCTTTTGTATATTTTAGTTAAGACCTTGGCGCGATACACTGTCAATGAAGTTCTTGTGCTCAAAATCTGTACTAATAAAACAAAGTTTCGCTCTGTTTGTGTGGGATTACTAGCGAAATATATCACACATAGAAATCTGAAAATTAAGGTGACTATAGTCCAAGACAGATCATGATGCACACTAAAACTCAAGAAAACTGATATAGTATTCCCAGCAGCAGAATTTTTTTCTGCAGTCTGCAACACAAGTAAAAACTTAAACAGTTTGCAAACCAATCCCTCGCATTACATTATATGCACTCAAACCTCCCAAGTATTTGTGATAGACATAAAAGAAAAGTATACTTTTAAAAAGAAATTGCCTATGTTCTCAGAACTTTTAACACCTCATACATTGCCTGAAAGAGGGGAGGGGGGAGGGGGCTCTCCTTTGACAAAATTTGCGGGTTTTTCACAATCTTTTGACGAAATTTGCTTTTTTTTTTTTTTTTTTTTTTCGCTTTGTAGGCTTAGCTATTTAAGGGTTGGGGCCCCTTTAAGCTTTTATACACAAAATTGTTAATAACTTGTAACCTTTATATCCAGTATTCTTTTTTTTTTTTTTTTTTTTTTTTTTTTTTTGAGGGACCTTTATACATTTAGTTATTTTCGCCTTTTTAACCTCTAGTTAAAATCCTGGCTCCTTGGAGCCTGATAGAGGGCATCTTGAAACTATTCTGCAAATAAATTGCTTTTATTTTTTACTCGATCTTCATTTTTTGAATCCCATTTCCTTTTAGTTATTCTCACATTTCTACATTCCAATTTAGATCTTCGGGCTGCCTAGGATGCCGCATTGCCCAGTCCAGGGCTCTTTGAGCTCCAAGCGTTTTTTAATCCTTAATTCCCTCACCTTCTCAGTACATAATTTTAAGTTGATTCTTTTAGTTTATTAAAGATGATTCTTGGACTCATCATCTCAGACAACATCCTCATATTTTAAATGGTACCCTAGGATTCTTTTTTAAAAAATTACCCACTTTTTGTGCACATTTCTTTAAAATATCATTTAAACCAATAATTCCTACTCTGTATTAATTTTGGCTATCTGGAGATCTAAAGGGCTAAGAACTATGACCATTTAACATGTTTTCATGTTAAGGCCCTGCTCATGTTGGCTCTCTTTATGCACTTTGCTATAGCTTCCTTAAAAATGATCTGATTCACCAGCTTTTTTTTCTTAAGAACCTCTTATGCTCTTCATAGCTACAACATGAAGAGCAAAAAAATTTTCAGACTTTAGCTATTCTTTCACCAATTTTGAATATTAATCGCTTCCTTGCAGCTCTTTTAAAAATAATCCTATTCTCTTGCAATTTTTTTAATCCATTCTCACGCAGAAAAACTCCGTTTATAAAATGATGAAGCAATTGGCTGATACCAAAATTTACAAAAGACTTTTTTTTAGAAAATTTTCAGTGCAAAAACAGAACTTTTTAAAAATATTCTTGGTGTCGTTAGTAAATTTAAAATTAAAATTAGGTGTTTCCAATGCTGAACCATTGTACCATAAAAGGTTAACGTAGTTCCAGGGTCCTCTGGTTATTTTATAAATTACTAAAAATTATCTTATGCCACCTTATATACCTTAATACCACCATTTTTAAATACAGTTGAACCTCTATATAACGAAACTCCATACATCGAATTTCTCCATATAACGAATTTTTAGTAAGAACGGTCCCCTTTTCGCATGATTACATTAAAAACAGACTCTATATAGCGAAATATCTATCTCCATATAATGAATTTTTCATAAATTGATCTTAATTTATTCAGTTTTAAAAAAGCTTCGAAATCTTATGGAATCAATTTTCCATCACTTATTTTTGATTTATCGTTCAGTGGAGAGGTTTTTTTTTTTTAATAAATATTACTTCTCTCCTTATTCTTTAAATCTAACAAGTTCATCCCACCTCCCACACACCTTTCAACATCCTTCTCAAAACACAGTCAATTGAATTGTTACACATATAAGAGAGGAATCAATGAGAGCACATAAGAGAGACCTTCAAATGGAGGAAAATATCAACTACAATTTTTCATTCCTTGCTAAAATTTGAGAATTTTTTTTGAGAGCGTAACAATTGTAATTTTAAAATCAAAACAACAAAAAATTACAGATTTCTTCCTCTGAAATTTAGGTAAGTCTTCCTCATTTGATTTTCATTAAGCTTTCAAATAAATGTCTTTACTCTTTTTTGAAACTGCTTAAATAAGTAAGAAATAAAATGTTAGGTTAATATATACTTTTAAACATTTCAAATTCTTAATTAAAAAGATCAAAAATAATATTTGTTCAAAATTTACACATTAAATACTATTTTTAACATCATACTCTATACATCGAATTTCTCTATATAACGAATTTTTTATGGGAACGATGGATTTCGTTATATAGAGGCTCGGCTGTATTAATATTATTTTTCAGCATTAACTTGCCTTCACTCACTACAGTCGTATATTAAAAATAACACTACTGTTAAAGGTAAGTCCTTAACTCTATAGGGTGAGGAGAATTTCATTCATAAAATACATATTCTGTTAATGTTAAAGGCAATTCAGCAAATTTATTGGAGAAGGGCACCATAGCTTTTTTTCTAAGATTTTTTTCATTAGCTTTTTTTCTAAAAGTTTCTTTGGAACTTCAGCTACCCCTCATATTTTTATTGGTGCCCTAGAGACATTCTTTTAAAGATTTTTTCACTATATTTTATACATTTCTTTAACATTTTATGCTAATCTTTAATTCATACTCAATATTTAATTTCATTTAATTGAAAACGTAAAGTGCTAAATGCTAGGACCTTAACATGTTTCCATTTTTGAACTCCGCTCCCAATTATCAGCTGGCTTCTTTTGGGTTCCTAATATAGCTCCTTAAAAATGGTCCTATTCACTATTTTCTTTAACAACTTATATCCTCCTGACCATCAGCATGAATTTAAAAATAAATAAATAAATAAACAAGTTGAATGTAGATACTGCCATTGCAGAATTCAGTTTCGCCTCCGATTAGAAAAAAAAATCGATAGAGGTTTTTTAGAAGGGCGACCCCATTTAGAATGCAATGAACTAACTTCATTTTTCGTGTGTTTATCAATATAACAGCAAACAGAACGGCTTGAAATACCCAGTTGATTAGCAATTTCTCTCTGAGATTTTGGAATTGCGGAATAATAAAGAGATACAATTTGATGTGCTACTTTTTCATTGACTAGATTCATCAAAAACAGATTTTTTCTTTAGTTTAAACGCTTTTTTATAGACTTTGGGAAAAAGGAAATGCATTTTAACAATAAAACAAGTGGAATCCCGTCGAATTCAACGAATGAAATGTTTAAAAGACCTGATCGATTTGGCTTTAAAAAAAAGCAAAAGTAATTACATTATTGAATCAATATATAATAAATATATTTCCAAACTTAATGTCAAGTTTTCCAGTTACAATTTTGCATGCAAATATTTGCACATCTTCAGTTAAAATTGTAATCTGAGTGCCGGTGAAATCCAGAAGTTTTATTTTATACGCAATACAGAAAAATAGATTTAAAAAAAAAAAAAAAAAAAAAAAAAAAAACTAATTTTATTTTTACTATGACATTATTTTCACTAACTGAAATCATCTGAAAAAATCTCAATCTCAGTGTCCATAATGAAAAGAAATATTGAAATGTAATATCGTTATGAGTAAAAATGCGATGTTTTAAACAGTGACGTCATTTTCTCTTCAAATGTTTTTTAAAAATTACTGTTATTAGTAATATGAAAAAGGCATCCGTAATAATATTGTAAATTCATTTTATCTGGTTGCTGAATGCCATCATTTTCCTCATCTGAAATATTTCTTACTTTGCTTTAGACATTAATTTTTATCATAAATTATTTTCTGTTATTTTATTAACATTATTAATATTATTTCTCAGTAAATATATTTTTTTACCTCAATTAGTGCATAATTATATGCAATCATTTTATTGTGGTTAAATTTTACGAAAACAAATAACTTTTTTCTTTTAAATGCGAGGACATGTTCACTGATGAAATAAAGTTTCTGACTTGTGGAAAGTAATAATGGAAAATACATTTTTATTATCGAGAGAAAAGCTAAACTAAGTTGCCACCATTTTGAAGAAATATCGTAAAAAAGCATTTAAAATTAAAAATTAAATATAAAAATGGAAATAAATTAAAAATAGCTAAAATGGGCACAACTGCAAATAAATAGCTTTCATTAAAAAAAAAAATTATCAAAATCGGTTCAGTAGAAAATTCAGGGCTGATGACACGACATTTTTAGCTTCTCTGAAAGAAATAGCATCATAGGCTAAAAATTCTCAGAAATCATCTATTACCAATTTTGAACATTGTCTTCTTGGGACCCTTGGTGTAACTTCTTTAAAAATAATTTAATTCTTATAATTTTTTTTTCGTAGTTCTTGGTTCATCCGGCTACTTCATAAACTAGAAAGATTTTCTTATACCAAACTGCATCCAAGTTCAGACTTTCGCCCACTAGAACCTTGGTATAGGACCTTTTGAAGTTTTTGTGTCTTAAATTATTAATAAATTGTCCCCTTTTAATACAACATCTGTTTTGGGGAAACTTTTCCATATAATTATTCATCCGTTTTTACATTCCAGTTAACACCAGAAAAATGGAAAACTTTACTTAATTTTTATAAAAATATTTTTACACCATACTTATTATTTAAAATTATTTAACTTTCTTTTCCTTTGTTTCATTTAAGCTTATTTTACAAAAAGACTTCTGGTATGAACAGAAATATATTCATTTGGTACAGACCAAAATGGCTCCTCTCTATTTTTATAGTGTTAATAGTCATTGAATCAGGAGCTTGTGTGGTTTCATGTCTGGGGAATTGATAAATTATATATTTTTGGATTCACCACTGTCATGTGAGCAGTTTATACATTTCTACTGTCACGTAACAGTCTATGTATTACTACTTCAACTTACTTCATGTCTCGAGTGTTCTAATAAATTTACTAGTTTAGTTATGGTCAACTCGGTATTTGCTCTCTCTCTTATTATTTTAACATCTAGAGTTAACAAGATGTTACATGGTGTTCAGAAGTGTTAAAATTAAATAGTGTTGTTACTGACTTTTTTTTTAATAATTAAAAAAAATGCAAAGAGAACAAAGAGAATCTACCAATGCTCGCCTTCCACCAGAACTGGAAGTTACTAAAAATAATATGGCCATTAAATGGAAACTTTGGAAACAGGCATTTGAATTTTATGAAATTGCCTCACAGTTAAATACTAAACCAGCTGAAGTACAGGCTGCTACTTTTATGTCAGCTATAGGACCTGCTGCAATACTCATATTTAATACATTTAATTTGAAGCAGCAAAAGCAGCAGAATGTAGAAATAATCAAACAGAAGTTTAACGAATATTTTTCTCCACAAGTTAATGAAACCTATACCCAATATGTATTTTTTACGTGCATTCAAGGTAAGCAAGAAACTTTTGATTCTTACATTACTAAGTTACGTACAAAAATTAAAGATTGCGCTTTTGGCGATTTGCAAGATAGTATATTTTGCGATCAACTAGTTCGTGGTATTAATTCTGATAAAGTGCCTGAATTATTATTGGCTGAAAAAGATTTAACTTTAGATAAAGCAATTGATATATGTAGAGCTAGCGAACAAGCTACTTTTCAATTAAAAGAAATGCATGCAATTGTTGATAATACAAAAAAAAATATTATGATGATTTGGAAATCTAAACTGAAATCCGATACTAAATCTGATATAGCAGTTCGTGAAAATAAAAATAAGCCAAAATTCAATAAAGCAAATAAAATATGTTGGCAATGTGGTTTAATGCATGAATTTTGCAATTATCCAGCCTTTAATGTCACTTGCAATCTCTGCTTGTTAAAAGAATATTATGCGCGCCAATGTAAATTTAAAAAGAAACATGGATCTAAGAAACGAGTCATACAGGAACTTACAGAAGTTTCTAATAATAGTGATGATGAGATTAATCATTATTTCAGCAATACATTGCATGTCGGAGAACTTTTGCATTCACAGAATATTGCTTGGTTAACAACCGTAACTTTTCAAAATGAAATAGCTGTGAAATTTAAATTAGATACCGGTGCTGAAGCGAATGTTATAACAGAAAGTTTCGCTAAAAAGCTTAAAGCTTTTATACACGACTCTAAAGTAAAACGCTTAAAGTCTTTTAATAATGGGTTTACACCAGTGATTGGCGAAACCGATATCAAGTGTATTGTTCAAAATGTGTCAATTGACCTGAGATTTTTAGTAGTTGATGGAAATTTTAATTGTATATTAGGATGTTCTACATGCGAAAAACTTGGCTTAGTCAAACGTACTCCTGAATCTGTACAGATTAATGAAATAGGAGCTGAAATTCCAGATGCAGTTTTTCAAGGCATAGGTTGTTTAAAAGATTTTGAATACGATATTGAACTTCAGGATGGCACAAATTTGAAAATTCATCCACCTCGACGAATTCCGTATGCAATTCGTGAAACTGTTAAAAAAGAAATTGATCTTATGGTTAAAATGAAAATTTTAAAGCCAGTAACGCATCCTACACTGTAAAAAAAAGAAAGGTCAATCTACTAAAAAAATTTTAGTGATTCTTGTAATTACTAAAAAATTTTTTGTAATCTTACTCAGGTACAAAAAAATCTGTAAGATTTCCTAGAAAAAAGCTAGCAACGAATAGAGTTAATAGTTTTATATTTTTAATAGGTATTGCTAAAACTCACTTGGTGTGGCCATGATAGCCTATTGGTCATAGCACAGAACTCCAGACCGAAAGGTCTCGGGTTCAATGCTGGCCACCACCAAAGACACACCGAGTGTATGCAGTGTAAGTATTCGTTAAATAAAAGGGTTATGAAAATCCTGTCGTAGCAGTTACCATCGGTAGTGATCTAAGGACTTTCCCTCCCTCCCTTTCAGAAGCATATCAAAATTGAGCAGGTGGCATTGTTTAATGCTGCCATCTATTGAGGCATTCCCGAAAATATACCGCTGCAAAAATTTTCGTTTGGAATAGCTACTAAGAATCTGTGAGTAATGGTTACTAAAAATAATTTTGGAGCTGTTACTAAAATTTGTTTGGTGGCTCATACTAAAAAGTTTTAAGTGAGTTATACAAAAAATTCTTTTGTTCAGTTTACAAAAGAAAGGTTTGTTTCACTTGCAAAAAAAATTTGGAATGGTTTTCTGTAGAATACAAATTTACTAAAAAAATTTTAGTAACCTCATGAATTTTTTTTTTTACAGTGTACTCCTGCTGTCAGCCCTAGTAATTGTAAAGAAAGGTGATAGAATACGTTTGTGTTTAGATCCAACTGATATCAATAAAGTTATAAAACGGCGTCATTTTCCTCTCAAAACAGTTGAAGAGATAGCAGCTCGCATTGGATCAGCAAAGTATTTTACGATATTAGATGTTAAAAAAGGATTTGGGCAAATTCCCGTGACTCGAAAAACATCAGATTATTTAACAGTTAATACACCATAGGGAAGATATTCCTTCTTAAGAATACCATTTGGGCTTGCATCAGCCCCAGAAATATTTCAGCAAATAATGCATTCGCTCTTAAATGAATTTGAAAATACAGAATGTTCCATGGATGACGTATTATTATGGGCAGACATGAAAGAAGAGCTAAGAAGATTAACTGTGAAAGCAGTGGTGCAGCGAGGGGCGGGGGGTTGGGGGTTAACCCCCCCCCCCCCCCCAGAGCCATGACAAAAATACAAAAATTTCCATTTTTATGAACCGAATCATAAAAAACAAAACTAAAGTTAGAATTTTATTTGTTTTGTTCTCGAAATCTGCCGCTTTATTGAATCAAATTTTACTTAAAATTTTGACTCGTTTAAGCGGCAGTAATGTATTTTCTTTGAAAAATGGGGAAAGCATATAGTAACAGTATCAGTATCGAAAACTGGTCACTCATTTCGGAAAAGGCCAGCATTCATTTATACTATTGGAAATCAGCCGAAGGCTAAAAGGAATAGTCATTTCCTGTCGCTGCCAATGCCATGTCGGGTTTTTCAATATTGCACCACAGGGGGGGGGGGGGTCTTAATTAGTTGCATCTGTTTCTTGCTCTTTTTTTGGAAACGGGACTGGATTATCGAATTCCAAGAAAAACACAAAAACACATGCTTGCATGCTTTGAATGATAGACTTAATTCCACAAACATTCTGTTGTTAGTTGCTGTAGTGCTAAGGTTTCCTTTATTGTGCGTTTCGCTAGGTATATTAAATCTTCTTCAGAGAAGAAAATTATGAAAAAGATGGATATAAGAGATCATTTTTTTAAATCTTTCGAATTCTTTCAAGCATTATTGAAATCCAGGTATGTTTGGAAATTATATAATTCGTTTATATTTATGTTTCTGGAAAGATATTAACAGCGCCATGCAAAAGGAGGGGGGGGCGGTCGCCCTGGCGCAGAGATTTAATGGCGCCAAATTTTTTACTACTTTCTACTTACAACTACTTTAAAGGGATTACTTTCAGACAATTTTTTAAATTAATATTAATTTTTATTTAAAAAATACCCGAAATAGGCAAGTGGGTAAACGGAAAAAAAGTTACCGGAAAAACAGTTATCAGAAAAAAAGTGACATAAACTACAAGAGTGGAAAAAAAGTTACCAGAAAAAAAAGGGACATAGAATTGATTTTGGGAATTTATTATTGATTTTGGGAATTCATTATTGATTTTGAGGATTCATTGATTAAGTATTTAGGGGGATCAGGGGGAGGCTCTTAATTTAGGTAAATGGGTTTTTCGTGCTGAATTAACTGCTTTGGTTCAGTTTTTGGACACATGATAACCCCCCCCCCCCATCCGTAAGCTCTCAAATTAAAGTAATAGTTTTTTACGCAGATTTATCCGATTCGCTTGGAATTTCGGAAATAGGTTCATTATGATAAGATGTATCTCTGATTAGTTATAGGATTCTTTTGCTTATTATAAAGGGAGGATGGTCAATTACCCCCCTCCCCCCACAAATTAGATAGATTGGGTTTTATGCAAAATTATCCGATGTATTTCAAATTTTAGATATAGGTTCTTTCTGATAAGGTGAATCCCAGAATAGTTTTAAGAGTTTAATGACTAAGTATAAAGGGGGGAGTGGACGGGGGATAATCCCTCTTAAATTAAAAAATGGCTTTTCACGCAGAATTATCCGATTTCCTTCGAATTTTGGATATAGGTTCATTATGATAAAACGCATCTCTGATTAGTTACAGGGTTCTTTTCCTTGTTATAAAAGGGGAGGGGCAAGCAATTATTTCAACCTCAAATTAGATAAATCGGTTTTATGCAGAATTATCCGATGTGTTTCAAATTTAAATATAGGTTCTTTCTGATAAGGTGAATCCCTGAATAGTTTTAAGGGTTATGGCTAAGTATAAAGGCAAAAACAGAGGATAACTCCCCTTAAATTAAATAAGTAGCTTTTATTCAGAATTATCCGATTTGCTTCAAATTTTGGATGTCTTTGGATCTCTTTATGATAAGGCGTATTCCGGATTAGTTATGAGGTTCTTTTGCTTATTATAAATAGGAAAACGGACGATTACCCCCCCCCCCTTAAATTAGATAAATTGTTTTTTATGCATAATTATCTGATGTATTTCAATTTTTTAATATAGGTTTTTTCTCATAAAGTGGATTTCTAAATAGTTTTAAGGGCTTAATGGCTAAGTATAGAGGGAGGAACTGGGGATAACCCCACTTAAATTACATAAATGGCTTTTTACGCAGAATTATCCGATTTGCTTCAAATTTTGGATGTAGTTTCATTATGGCAAGGCGTATAAGCTAATGAATGTAGTTAAAATAGGGAGGGATGCAGCAGTCCATTCAGGAAACTCTTTCGGGGAAAGAAGCTTGCTTTCCCCATTCGACAAAGGAGGATGTCCTGTAGATATCGCGGGCGGCTAGTCTCTTAGGAAATTTGCCGATCAGGGGATTTCCAGGTAAAGGTTTGCCGCAAATATATTCAAGTAACATAAAAAAGCGAGTTGAATGCAACTGAACGCAAATAACAAATAAAAACAATTTTTCTTTATTTTTAATTTAATGACTAATCAAACGATTATGTGATAAAACATTATAACACATTTTACCTTTTTTCTAATAATGATTAATTTCCATTCATTTTGCATTTAAAACTGGTTTATTTATTTATTTTTATTTGTGAAAAAAGTAATATACTAAATCATTTGTTGTAATTGTCATTTTAATTTACGCCAAATATTTATCATTTAAAACTGGATTTTTACTAATTAATGTCCCATATTACGCATCACAAAGTATAATATAAAACATTAAAAAAATATATGTTAGAAAACTTTAATGTACAAACTATATAGTATGTTACGAACGAATGAACTAGTGAATTCATTAATTTGTAGTAATAAAAATAGTTTTTTTTATTACTAACTTATGTTAGTAATTAGAAAGTTAATTGTTTAAAAACCTGTAGTTCTTGATAGATCTTCAGGTTTGAACGCTTGAAAAAATAAAAACAGATTTAAATTAAAAAAAAAAAAGATTTAAGAAAAACAGGTTATTTTTTTCTTTGTTACGATATTTATAGAATACTGAAAAATGCTATGCAGCAACATAAATCACAGCTTTAAATGCAAACAGCTATTGAGGATATATAAACAAACACTTAAAACTGTTCAGGGATTTACTTTATGAGAAAGAACCTAAAGCCAAAATTTGAAATACATCGAATAATTGTGCATTAAAAATAATTTCTCTAATTTAAGGGGGAGAGAATAATTGCGGCCCCCCTTTTTAATTAGCAAAAGAGCCTCATAACTAATCAGGGATACCCTTTATCTTAGTGAACCTACATTCAAAATTTGAAGCAAATCAGATAATTCTGCGTAAAAAGCCATTTATTTTATTTAAAAGAGGTTATCCCCCATGCACCCTCTATACTTAAGGCTCCGCTGCACTGAAATTCCCCGATCGCGAAATCCCATGTTAGCCTATGGGAAAACTTCTAAGCGCGATTACTCATTACCTAATATAATTATTAAAATACTGTTTTCACCGTCAGAAAGTGGACGTCAGATGCCGATGATGTGCGTTTTTAAAAATTGTCTACGCAAATTTTAAGTATCTTTAAGAGGATGATAAATTTTAATCAAATGGAAATTTCAAAGTTTATAGGGATTTTTTATATACTTAAAATTTGCGTAGACAATTTTTAAAAAAGCATGTCATCGGCATCTGACGTCCACTTTCTGACGGTGAAAACAGTATTTTAATAATTATATTAGGTAATGAGTAATCACACTTAGAAGTTTTTCCATAGTCTAACATGGGATTTCGCGATCGGGGAGTTTCAGTGCAGCGGAGCCTTAACCATTAAACTCCCAAAATTCTTCAGGCTTTATATACTGTGACGATGTACTGACAATTTTAATCGTGGCAGAAGATAGACAGCGAAGTCTTATTGTGAAAAGGTATGCAGGGGTGAAAGTATCTTCATTCAAAAGCTGAGAAAAATAGGTGTTATTGACCTCAAGGGACATGCCTAAAAAATATTTGCACTGATCTAGTGGCAATGAGCTGAGGGGGACACTGGGAGTTTTGAGCATCGAGAGGGAAGTAAAGTAGTTGGAAGAGAGACATGTGCTGGTAATGTACAAGAAAGTACATTGATGTAAGATGGCTTAGACGTGCTAAGCGAAATGTAATATTGGAGTGTGGCTCATATGTAGTTGTAATGTCGTTTTATTTACTTTTTAAATAATTGATCTATGGTTCTAATAAAGAACTTGAGGAATTAAAAATGTGTTATTGATGAACTTAACAAATAAACCAACTTTGTAAAGAGAAACTAAGGGCGCGACACCACAATACTATATATAAGCCTTGTTAGAAAGAACCTATATCCAAAATTTGACACACGTTGGATAATTCTGCTTAAAAACCATTTATCTTATTTAGGGCGGACGGGGGGGGGGGGGGGGGGGGGTTATGGTCCGTTACCAAAACTAATCAGGCAAGCATCTTTTCAGTATGAACGTATATCCAAAAATTGAATCAAAGCAGTTAATTCAGCATGAAAAAACAATTTCCTTAAATTAAGAGCCGACCTCCCCCCCCCCCCTTTCATACTTAGCCAATAAATCCCCAAAATCAAAAATAAATCCCCAAAATCAATTCCCTGTCACTTTTTTTTCCGGTAACATTTTTATCTTGTCCCTTTTTTCCGATAACTTTTTTCCGTGTCATTTTTTTCCGCTTTAGTAGTTTGTCACTTTTTTCCGATAACTCTTTTTCCTAGATCCAGGCAAGTAGATATCATGATTAAAAAGCTATGTAACTGAGAAATGTTCTTCATTCTTCTTCATAAGATCTTTCAGAAGACTATTCTCACAGTTGTCAACTTGTACGCTTTTGCGCGTGGTTAAAACAATCGCGGAAAAATGGAAATTTCGTGAAAGGATCGCCGAAAAAGCGCACATTTCGTCAATATTTCGTGAAAAAACGACAATTTCGTCAATGTTTTTGTCAACGAACATCGCCGAAAACGCGAATTTCCTGTGCGAATCGCGCAAAAAACGGCAATTTCACCAACTATCGCAGGTAAAAGGCTGATTTCGTCTGAAGACAGTGGGGAAAACGTCGATTTCGTCTAAAGATTTCTGATATAATGCCGATTTCGTTAAAAAATCGAGGGAAAAAACGCCGTTTTCGATAAAAGATTGCTTAAAAAATATTTTGTCAAAAGATCATTGAAAAAAAAAGGCCGCTTTCGTCAAAAGATCACGGAAAAAACGCCGATTTCGTCGAAAGACCGCGGGGATAAAACGCCGTTTTCTAGAAAAGATCGCGTAAAATTGCAAATTTTGTTTAAAGATCGTCAAAAAAAACCCGCCGATTTCGACAAAAGATCGCAATAAATCGCCGATTTTGCAAAAAAATATCGCAGATAAATCGCTGATTTCGTCTAGAGGTCGCGGGAAAATGCCGATATCGTCAAAAAATCGCGGAAAACCACCCATTTTGACGAAAGATCGCAATAAATCGCCGATTTTGCTAAAATATCGCAAATAAATCGCTGATTTCGTCTGGTCGCGGGAAAACGCCATTTTGTCTGAAGATCGCGGATAAACCCTCCTCGCAGGGGGGGGGGGGGGGTAACTCGCGGAATCCTCCCCCCCGCCGATTTCCGAAAAAAAATTTCTACCAGAATTACCCCTGAAGCAACTCTATCCCCCCCCCAGAGCCGAATTCTGGCTGCGCCACTGGTGAAAGTCATTAGATGTCTTTTTGATGCTGGATTACGTCTAAACAAAGAAAAGTGTGAATTTGAGAAAAGAAAAGTTAAATTTTTAGGTCACATTTTTACATCAAATGGAATAGAAATAGATCCATCAAAAGTGAAAGCTATTGAACAACTCAAAACACCAACATCTGTACCTGAATTGCAAAGATTTATTGGAATGATTAACTACGTATCAAAATTCATATTTAATTTTTCTGAAATCACAGAGCCTTTACGCAGACTGTAAGATTAAATGCCAATAATGGATGATCGTGAAAGTCACATTCAACGACATTAAATGCGATTCACGTGTTTAAAATGTTATTAAGTGATTTTTATTTCGACTTTTTATTAATATTTTTATTAATATTCAACTAATTATTTGTTTTTCGTTATTTAAAATAAAAATTATGTCAGCATGTATAATTTGGCTATTAGTTTGGCGATTTGTATAATTTGGCGAAATTGGTCGACGGGATAACCTAGAAGTACCTAAAAGTTATATATTCCTGGACAAACTGTACAAAAATGGAAACAGATTTTATCTGATGAAGAGAACAAGAAAGAACTTATGCATTTCATTTCTCAAGAATCGCAGAATGAACATTATTTAAAATAGTTGAATATGCAAGTGCTGTACGTTATCTACGGAGAAAAATATTATAAATTCAAGAAATAACTAGTTGAAGAATCCATTAAATTGACCTGCTTCCACAAAGCGGTGGTGCACAACTCATATTTTGCATACCCCATGCTTTAGTACCTGGATTTATAAATATTATCATTATCTCAAAACTGTTTTCTTTAGAAAACGATTTGAAAAGCAAAGAAGGATTAATATTTTTGAAATTTGGGTCCAATGATAGGGTAAAAAAAATACTGCAATTTGAGTGAGCCGCATGGACTTCTATGTAAAAAGATATATAATGCAGCCCTTGAAATGTATTCACTGTCTGTGCAATAAGTGCTTTTGCAGACAAAGGAAAATGGTGAATCAAAACACAAATCTTGAGATGCACTTATGGCCCCTGTCCTTGCTCGAGGAAACGCTCGCGAGCTAATGCTATTCCTATGGGGAAGCATTTTTCTAATAACTCTTTCGCATTTTTGAATATTTTTTTTTTGCTTTGGATAGCTGAGGTGCATGCCGACAGTGCACCTTTTTTACTTTTTTGATTTTGGTTGCAAATATTTTTTACAATCCTGTACGTGTCTATGTAATAACCTAATGTACATATGCAGAACATAGGTCTAGGACAATTAAAATTATTTGGATACAGGAATGTGAACCAATCATGATAGAAGTACAGACGACTATAATTTCTGTTATTTATTAACCCAATCGAGACCAGCATATTTTATAAGAATTTAATTCATATGACACCACATTTTGTCAAATAATTAAATTTAGTTTAGCAAACAAGAGAATGTCTTAATTAGATACGGAAAATTTTACTTTTTAATGGTATCAAAATTCAAAAACAAGCGATGGAAGCATGTTTTGAAGTTGCATATATGCACCCGTGTCCCTGAAAGAGTTAATTCTTAACATACTAAGCACAATAGTTTCTTCAATACTACTTTTTTCTTGAACTGCTGAGTCTTATCCACATGAAAATAATATGCACTAAAATGCAAAACAAGATTTCGATTTTCTTTCATCGCAAATGTCTTTTGATCAATTTATCCAATTGGAAATATTAATAATCATATTAAAATAAAATCTTAACAAATATATAATTTGTATAACGTTGTATGTTCAGTAATATTTGTTTTCTGCATTTTTTCATTGAAATTTAATTATGTGGTAATGATTAAAAAAAATCATTTGTATCTATGTGCGATAGATGATGCTCATTTTTTCAATATGGCGTCTATAAGCTACACAAATTTAATAGTATCATCATAAAATGAACGCCTTGGACCGTTGTGAATCTAAAAATATATGTATCACCAAGTCCCCAGAGGTGAAACCAAAAACCCTAATTTTGGCTTCTGGCTCAATGACTATAAGGCCCTGCCTAGTTTGGAGCGTTTTGAATTTTTTTGCACAATGTATTTTTCATTCCATAACTGTGCCACATTCTCAATTAATAACTTTAAAGTTGAGTCATATATTCCTCTCCTCAAATCAACACTCTCATATTTTAAATGATGCACTAGGAAATATTTTTAATGCATTTCCTTCATCTTTTTTCGCATTTCTTTAAAATTTTATTCAGGTGAATAATTCATACTCTATGCTTAATTTGGACCAGTTAAAGATTTAAGTGCTAAGTACTAGAACCTTTTAACATGTTTTTAACTTAGAGCTCTACTCTCAACTATCAGATTTTCCTTTCGGGCCCTTTATTATTACTCATTAAAATATGGTCTAATTCACTAGCTTTTTTCTAACAACTTCTTGGGACCTCCATTTACACCACATACTTTTATGAAGTAGATGGGTGCCCTAGGGCTCTTTTTCAGAATTTTCTACTATTTCTTGCACATTTCTTCAAAATTTGATCCTATGTTTAATTCATACCTTATTTCTTATTTTGACTAATTGAAGATCTAAAGAGCAAAGTACTAAGACCTTTTAAGATGTTTTCATCATATGGCCCTGATTTCAACTACCAATTGACACCTTTTGGTCCCCCTATTATAGCTCCCTTAAAAATAGTCGGATTCACTAACTTTTTATTTTCTAACAATTTCTTTTATCCTTCAGCTACTGCATGAACGACAAAAATTTTCTCTGACTTCAGCTACCATCAATTTTGAATATTAATCCCCTTCTTGTGCAGCTCTTGGTGTAGCTTTTTTAAAATGGTCCTATTCTCTTGCATATTTCTTTAAAATGGTTCTAGGGTCTTTTGGCCCTATGATCTTGCTACCATCTTTTTCGAATATTAATATTTTTTCGGCATTAACTTAGGTTTACTGACTACAGATGTAAATTTAAAAAAAAACTTCTGTTAAAGATAAGTCTTTGACTTTATAAGAGAGGGGGTTTCATCCATAAAATAAATATTTGGTTAACGTTAAAGGTACTGTGGCAAATTTACTAAAGATGGGCACCTACCTATTGGGAGTGCATTCTTTTCTCAAATTTTATCCTTCCGATTTCAACGGGAATTGGTTCGTTCAACGTAGATTACAATTCAAATATTTTTTGCAACATTCAGAACAACACATTTCAACAGATTCAGAATAATTTAACAAAACTGCATCATTTAGAAAATTAAAATATTATTATTGTCTCATTTTACCATATGGAAATGTATAACACATTTCAAAACTGAATTTCAGCTACTCCATCTACAATCGGAAAATTACCCTATTATTTTAGCAGCCCTTTATATGATATAGAGATTTTTATCTACTAACGATATCAATTCCAAAATTTAATTCACTTAAGAGATTTATATATATATACTTCAGATGAAAATTCCCCTTCGTCAATTTCTTCTAATAAAGAAGGTATGTAAATATACTTTTGTCCATCCCTGTATATGACGTATAGAATTTATATATAAATAATAATATGCAAAAAAATAATTACATTCAAAAGTGCATACCGAGTTTGAAGTACTCTCCAGCAATTATTATGAAAAGACATTACTGTAACCGATTTCTTTTGTGTGTCCCACTAAATGAAATAAATTCTAAGAATGCTGTATTTTAACGTAATCATAGTGAAATTCAGTAATTTACTTCAATAATATTCAGCAATTTATGCATTTGAAATAGTGTAATGTCATTAAAATACTTTACAAACAATTTTTTCTTATGTAATGTAATCGAATACTTTTGAGTGCCCTTGTAAATGAATTATTAATTGTACATACTTCATATGCAATACGAAACGATTTGATGATCAGCTTTATCAGTTGAAAATCCGAGTATATTTATGGGATTTGTAGTGTGGACAGACGGCCAGAGGACGGATAAACAAACAGAATGCATAATAATTCGATTTTCTTGGAAAGTGCTAAAGATGAAAATAAAAATAAGATACATAATTTTAGCAGCACATTTATCTGCCATAGTATCTAAGTTCCTGTAAAATAATCTGATGTAATTTGAGCATTAAATTAATTTTGTGCATCTAATCTTTAACAATTTGAATACATTTTAATTAATTTGTAAGTAATTATTCTAATTAAGTTTTTAATATCTATTATTTTTAAATTATAAATATACCCAATCTTTCAATTCGGAAGAGCCCCAAAAAGTTCCAGTGAGAGGGGCCCCTCACTTCATAAATCTGCCACTGATAATTAGGTTAAATTAACATTAATAAGACATGTTGGGATTCACATTGACATGAATTATGACTTTTCTGGATTTTATATTTTAAGCCCTGACCTACACAATTGTGTACGGGATCTTAAGGAAAATGAAGAAACTATTTCCCCTTTTTCTGAGATTTAAAGCCAAGTCTTCAGCACACAATTGTGTTGATCCTTCCTTTACATAACATAATGTTCACTGGAAATTTTTAAAAATATTTCTTTTCAATGAAATACAATTCTATAAATTAGGGTTAAAAACAAAGACTTTTATTTTCTATCAGAACACTTCAGGTCTTAAACAGTTAAGACAAGAAAAGTAAAAGCATTTTCCCTATTATATATAGAGAAATAGAATCATCCACTTTAGGGGCATGAGAAAGAGGAAGGCTCAGCAGATTTGAGCACTACTCCATTCAAATGAAGATTAAAAATATTTGATAATTCATTTATGAAACAAGAATTCCATAGATATATTATAAATATCAATTAATTTCTGAACTAAAAAAACTGCAGATCAGATACCTCATTCTCATTTTTAAATATCACATTTTAATTTTGAGTTTATTATATCTAGTATCTGAAACTCCCAAACAATTAATTCAGAATAGTTACATTGCTTTCATTGTAAATAAACTCATATTAAAGTGTGCCTATGTTTTCTTTGTTTTATGGAGCCCCTTTACCTGAGGCTTTTTCTATTGAGCTATCCACAAGGCATGCTAGATTTTATTATCAAAAAACTGTCTCAGTGAATTATGTTGGCCAATTATCTTTCTAGATTGCTCAATTGAAAGAGTGTCAGTAATTTAAGCCAGTGGTATTGGGTTCATTTTCTTGGTCTACTTTTTCTTTCAGTAGGAAAAAAACATCAAAATTGTGTTCATAAAATATTTGAAAAGATTTAGCTCTTGAGAATTGTAATGGGAAAATTAATTACATGTGCTAATACCCTAACATTTTTTATTTTCTATGAAATCTTCTTATTATATGAAGGGCAGGACTCTACTCCCCTTAAAACCTCATTATTTCATTATTTTATAACCATAATTCTCTAGAATTCATTATTTTAAATCGTTTATCTAAAATAATTAACTGTTAATTTTGTGATACCGATATTATAATAAATTTGAACAATTAATCATATTTAATTTATTAATTATTGATAATCATAATTCTCAAGTTTATCTGAAAATGACTACTTGAGCCTGTTCCCAAATTTTTTAACTACTATGTTGTTGTTATATGAAGTGTATAAAAATGAATGCAATTCTTAAAATTAAAGATTTAATTATGATTTAACATTTAAGGATTAGTAATCGAAGATATGTGAACTGACAAAATGCACATGCAATGCTGAATGTAAAGGGTTTTACCTCTATAATGATGGCCACTGTTGCGTCTTCTTTTATACATGACCAAACAGACAACAGCAACAACTCCAGCAATTAGTACTACTCCAGATGAAGCCATAGAAACCAGAGTTGTGGTATCTTCAAAGAAAGATGTAGCAGATGGAATATGACCTTGACTTCCATGATCAGGAACAGGGAATGCTACAAAAATAAATAAAATAAATATGTTATTTTTTTTAAGTAAACCGGAAGTTTCTAACAAAAATAAGGGTGAATTTATTTCCAAACTTTAAGGGGGTTCAGGGGTTGATCGATACGGAAAAACATGTAAACAGAGCTCTCGCTTTGAGTCCATATAAAAACAGAAGTATTCAATGTAATTAATTTAAACTTTTTGAAATTTTAAAGGTATGTTTGTAGTTTTATAAAATTATAAAATAAAGTACATCAATGTAATAAGAAATATAGCAAAATTTATGTAACACAATTTTCGGAAAAAAAATTATGTGTTATATCACCAACACCAAGATATCTTAATGTTGAATTGACATAAGAACCTAATTTTTGCTTTAAAATGATCCGGAAACTTTACTCTTTAGAATGAATTAAGGATATAACTATAACTGAAAAACAACATTATCAAAAAAAACTCTCAAATTTGAAAATTGAAAAAACTCCTAAAAAATACAACTTATTTTCATTAAAAATACTCAAAATATTAAACTATCTAAACGATATTAATTCGTTCTATAGATAATAATGTTATACGCATGCAAAAAAAAAAAAAAAAAAAAAAAAATTAAGCCATTCCATCAAATAGTTTTTATTTAATGTTGGTGTTAGTCGTCAAAAATCAAGTTTTGAGAAAACGTGATTTAAAGTTGAAATTATATGGGTGCGGCTATGAAAGTGTTGATACATAAATGCTTATAACTCTGTTAAAAATGCAAATATTTTTATGCGACTTTTTGCATTGAGTTAAGAATTAATTGAATAATCAAACTAGATTATAAAAAAATCAATTTTTTGAAAAGTTTTCAACCCCTGAGTCCCCTTAATTCTATTAATTATCAGTCAAAACAAATTTGTCAACACAATACAAAGTTGGTAAAAAACCGTTTTTTTTTTTTTTTTTTTTTTTTTTTTAAATGTTTTCCTGTTACATATACATGCATATTAATCAACAAAAATAAATATTTTTGAATACATAAGTAATAATTTGATTTAAAAGTAATTCTAAACAATATAATTATTTCATATACAATCAATTACCTAGAAAATTGAAATCATTTAAAATTTAAACATTTTTAGAAAAAGCTAAGCCTTATATTTCATAAATAAAATGTTTTACATAATAAAACATTGATACCCTGAAAATCTTAATAAAGAATCTTTTGATTACTAGCACTATAAATAAATATATGATATAGATACATATATAAAACTTCATATATATTATTTTCCAATGGTTATTCAAAATAATTAATTTGAAATAGCTGTTATATGTGATGTCTGATTTTTTTGTTGGAAGACTACGTGAATTATCTTTTATTGAAAAATAAAGCTTTTTATAAAGAATTTTTGGAATGATTTGAATTTAGCAGTAGAGTCTTTACACACTTAAAGTATTGTGTATTGCTATTTGACACTTCTCTGAAACTACCAGGTTAAAAAGATGACAGTAAAATAAACAAAAATACTTATTTAATAGCTTTTTAGACTATTGAAAAACATTGATCTTAAAATATAAAGTAGTTTTATAAATACTGTCATCCACTAAAGCATTTAAACAGCCATCGGACTACATGCTTTATTATAACACTTAGTATTTTTAAATGTCTAAACTAAAAATTACATCTTTTTAAACATTTTTATGAGACTTTTTTCTCTTACATCTCAAACAAACCTTGTGTTGCCTCCCTCCCCCATTTCTGCCAATTTTCTTGGGTGATCTAAGTAATGGGTTTGGTTATGCAATAAAAGGTTTAAATATATCTTTTACATATTTTAGTTAAATGTAAACAAGTGCTTTACTAGCACCTAATTTTTCAATGTCTTCTTATTTTACTTCATATCTCAAGTTCCTTTTTTATTCTTAAAAGATAATTCCTCCAATCAAGAAAATTTTCTTTTAGAGCTTGACTGAAATTTTAAAGATCATTTTATGTCATTAACTGTACACCTACGTTTCTCAAAGGAAAACATTTTTAAAATCTTAATATTCATATTTTTCATCTATTTTATCTTTGCTAAATTTACACAATTTTAGTGTTTTCTTTAGAACTTCAGATATATGTTCATCAATGCATTAAATTTACATTCTACATTATTACTAACATGTCCTTGACTAGACTCACTATGTCTTATGGTGACTATTGATATAAGACTTAAAAATGGAAATTACTTTCATCTGAATTACTTTCATCTGTTTCATTTGAAACACTTAAATTACAAAAATGAAAAAATATTATGTTAGATTTATTCTAAAAAACCAATTGGTTTGAAATGTGCCAACCTATCTGGTAACAGAATAAAATCATAATGCAAAAAACCCAATCCCAATGTAGGAATGCAAGAAAAACAAAGAATTATTAAAATCAATAACCACAGAGAAAAAATAAGCTTGTTGCCAATTTTTCAATAGCATACATAACAAAAAGAAATTAATGGAGAAAATCACTTAAGAATGTCATATTTGAGGCTTTCTGGAATGATGAAATCCTTAATAAATCTCAACCAACCAACCCCCCCCCTTCTCTCTATTATATATATATATATATATATATAGGCCTTAAAAACTGATTGGTTTTTTTTTTCTAAGCAGTTAATTTTAGAAAAAACAATTATCCTACCATGTAGATTTATAGCTTACAAGAAAAGTTGAGTTGATTAAAAATGTTTGTCATTTTAGAAATTTATTAATTAATCATTTTTCTACAGCTTTGCTTGTAGCTTCTTCATAATTTGGATTTTGCATTTTTCAATATTGTGTAAAACAAAACATTTGGGTAAAAGAATAAAAAAACCAGCATGTTTTTTTTTTTTTTTTTAAACCACTTAATTTAAACCATGGTTTTAACTACGGTTTAAACCAAACAACCCTGGCATAATACTCAGTGAACTTTACATTAATTACTGATTTAAATGAAAAATATTTTGAGAAGCTTGAGTGTATCAAAATGTATAATAGAAAATTTTTAGGATACAGTACAGAATTTTTTAACTTCTTTAGATATCAAGTAATTTATTTCAGATTTTATAAATGTATACCATGATAACAACTTTTGTGTAAAAATTAATACAGTCAAGCCTATTAAAATGGAACCTGTATGTAATGAAATCAAATGCAATGCATATTCATTTCAGTTAAATAAAGTATATAACAGTCTACCTGCTAAGACGGAAACATATTTAAAACAAATTTTGGATTCACTTGCAAGTCTGCTTTTGCATATTTTATAACAGTGTTCAATTTTTCATGACAAAATCTGATTAAACTTTCTTGTTTGATAAGTCTAAAAGTTTTGCTCACAAATGGCAGAGAAAACTACACTTTGGTACCAATACAATGAAAAAAATATATGTATCAAAACAAACAGCATTTATTTTGAAACACATAAAAATTCATGTAGATCACAAAACATAATTAAAAAGAAAAAAAAAGTCAGAAAACTTTCCTCATACAGCAGAATGCTTTATAAAAATTAAACATAACCTCATAACTAACTAGTACTCTAGAATGTTCTCCGTTATTCAGTATTTTAGTCATAAAAAAAAAAATGGAAAGTATACACTATATTGCCATTGATTATGGGACACTTGCGATTTTAGACATTTTACTAAATATCTAGAAAAATACATGAGGAATCATCTCGAAACTCTTAGTGTATAAATATAATAGTATACGTCATACATCTACGTGAAGATTTTTTACCGAAACGCCATAGGGGACCGTCAACAAATTAAAAAAGAATGAATATCTTTTGAATAACATTGTCAAAACAAATGTAGCAAAAGCGCTCAAACTCTAGATTATGATTGAATGCCTTATTTTAATACACTGTGTTCATTTTTATGCAAATAGCATGCACACTCGCAGAGTAATTAATGTTTTTATAAAAATGGTCCCAAATTTTTCCACGTTTTTCCATTATAATTTTCAGAGTTCTTAATATAAAATAATATTTTTTTCAGAAAATATGACAAACAACATTTCACACAGTACCCTGTAATCAGAATTAAAAAATAATAAAAATTGTATGAAAAATGAGTAGGTTTACTATATAATTTTTTACTGCGCATGCGTCAAAGATATCAAAATTTCATTTGCATATTATGTTAGCTAAGTATATAGAGCAACTTTTGTAAAAGTCTCAAAATCATAGCTTGAAAATTCTGAAAGTAATCGTCTATAGAAAAAGGACAAAATCCGTTGTTTCCAAAATGAAGCAAAAAAATGAGGGATTTTATCCAAATGCAGTAGTACATCCCATATTGTGTATTCTATATTGACACTACTCAATGAATATATGGATACAACCCCTCTTGTTTTTGCTTCATTTTGAGAATAACGGATTTTCGACTTATTCAATTGACGATTATTGTCAGAATTTTCAAGTTATGATTTTGTGACTTTCACAAAAGTTGCTCTATACATTTAGCTAACATAATATGTAAATGAAATTTTGATATCGTTGACGCATGCACAGTAAAAAATTATTTAGTAAACCAACTCAATTTTTATACAATTTTCATTATTTTTTAATTTTGATTACAGGGTACTGTGTGCAATGTTGTTTGTCATATTTTCTGAAAAAAATAATATTTTATATTAAGAAATTATAAGGAAAAAACTTGGAAAAATTTGGAATCATTTTTATAAAAACCTTAATTACTCTGCGAGTATGCATGCTATTTGCATAAAAATGAACAAGGCTTATTACAATAAGGCATTCAATTACAATCTAGAGTTTGAGCTCTTTTGCTACATTAGTTTTGACAGGGTTATTCAAAAGATATTCATTCTTTTTTAATTTGTTGACGGCCCCCTTTGGAGTTTCGGGAAAAAAATCTTCACGGAGATGTATGACTTATACTATTACATTTATGCACTAAGAGTTTCGAGATGATTCCTCATGTATTTTTCTAGATATTTAGTAAAATGTCTAAAATCGCAAGTGTCCCATAATCAATGGCAATATAGTGTATATGCTATAGACAGAGGATATACACTACCCAAGCAGCAAACAATCATGGCAGAGCTTCTATCGGCTGGAAAAATACTGTCTGCTCAGTAAATCACTTGTGAAGCATAAAACCTCAAAAGTTGTGAAGAGGTTTTAAATGCATTGCTTATTTCATTCTGACCACAGAATCTCAAGCTTTTTTTAGTCTTCTCCCTCCCCATCCACTAGATTTGTAATTTTCATGCATTTGTACTTTCCTAACTTTGAAAATCCTATCTTTTATACTGTATTTTTGTATTTATAGTAATTTATAAAAAAAAAAAAAAAAATACTAAGAATTTTTTGAAAAAAAAAAATACTAAAATTACTTATGCAGGTAATAAAAGATCAGTCAAAATTAAAGACAGAATTACAATAGAAAATCTGCAAAAAATAAAACACACTCAAATATTTGATGTGAAAAGACAAAAGTCATGCAATCGGGCAGCGCCACTTTTCCTCCCCAAAAGCAAACAATTTTAATGCAACTGAAAACTGTTGAATATTTAGAATGTGTGTAAATGGTATTTAATGAATTTAAACATAAACAATGAGAGAGTTTATTTTTTTTTCCCCGCATGTCAATGTGGTAATTTTCTATTAAATTCAATGGTTCATATATTGTAATACAATTAATGGTTTTATATTGTATTACATATATATATATATATATATATATATTGCTTGTTGTTATAGTTATATATTTTATCACTGGGGAAAATATTTTCATACATAAAAAAATTCATATTGAGAAAAATTATTTTTGTACATTAATGCATATTCAAAAATAAAAGGCAGATGTTTTCATAGCAATAAAATTGAATCATCAATGCTCAATTAGATTTTGAGCTTGAAACAATTTTAATTTAAATTATGAATTTCATTTTAAATCGTGAATTTTGATGGTTAAATTTGAATATAAATGCATGTAAATATCAATATAACATTATTATACTTAAAACAAACTAAAACTGACAAAACTAAAGTTATTTAAATTAAATTTATATAAACAAGTTCAACATAAAGCTTGTGTTTCCTTAATGTGTATTTGACACAAAAAAGTATTCTTTGAAATTACATCGGCGCCAACTGATGAAAAATCACCAAGTAACAAAATGTTCATTATTTTTTCTCATTGCCCGTACAGAGACCTTCCTTGTAAGGATGTTCTCAAAAAATAAATTTACTAAATATTTTTCTCAAAAATCTCAACAACACAAAACTTTTGACACATTTACTGACTCATTTTTAAAAACATAAAAGGATAATACTTGGATACGTAATTATTGAACTGATTTATAATGAAACAGTTTTTTCTTATAATATTATTTGACAAATAATTTACAGATGAAATTATGAGCCACTAGCTAAAATACTGTGCATGGCCATGAATTTTAAGAATGTTTCTTTTGAAAAATTTATTTTTGAATTGTAACATACAGAATAAAACAAACAATTAAAAAAAACAATTGAAATTGTTATACATATGAACTAAATAAAAACCCAATGTAAAAATGTACAAATTTATAAAACAGATGCAAAAGAATACAGCTATAAATGAGCTTATTTCAATTCATCTTTAGAGCAATAAAAGATAAAAAGAAGAAATGCTTAACTGTCTTTGAACTGTGCATGATGGAAAGAACTAAAAAACAAGTACTTCAAACAGATTCATGAATTGATTTGAATTCTAAACACAAATAAAATAATAAATGCCCAAAAAGTTGTTTCGAAATAATAACTAACGTTAATGGTATAATTTCAAAATCTAACATAAAACATAGAATTGATCAGTTAACATTCTTTCAAATGTAATTTTGAATGTAAACAAAGCACATGTGTTGCCATATTAAAAAGTAATGATTGTGTTAATTTACATAATTTTCACTCTTTTTTTTTTTTCATTTAATCCAGACAACAGTACCTACTTAGTAAATATAATTAGCAAACTGAACTAGGAGCAAGATTAAAATATTTTGATGAAAAGTTATTCCACATATTTTGTTATTTAAATAATTTTTTTATGATTAAAAAAGTACAAAAATTCTATTTTTTTTTTTTTTTTTAATCTGAAATATTTATTTCAGTTTTTCACTAAGAATGAGCTCTAGGGACATAAACTTTTATGAAAATTCTAATATATATACATAGATACATATATGGGTGATTCTCAAAATAGGGGACAATTTATGTCTTTCAACATACAAAAAAAATTGAGAGGTTTTCTGTCATGTTTTTATATTTAGATATGTTTGTCTTAATATTATTCATTATTTGCACTCAAGAATTACTCACTTTTTAGTTAGAAACACCTTAAAATAACAGAATAAAGGTTCAAAATGTCATTAGCATGGATGTCCACAGCAGCTGTGTCTTGTATATACTAGCTTTTTCAAGAGTTAATATCATGTTTATAAAATAAAACAAATGTTATTCTTTCTTTAAATTAATCAAGGAGAGGATTTATCCAATAAATTTCTTTTTAAAAATAAAATTATAGTATATAAAAAAAGAATTAAAGTTTGTCCTCCATATTCTATTTTCAAAACAAGGTCATACTATAACAGCTGGTTATTAATCAAAATTTTATTTTCACATATGACAATAGTTTGAAAATATAAAGTTTCTCCATGGCAACAAGTAGCCATTTTATCCCAGCCTGAAAATAGAAGCATGTATTGCATTTTAAGAATAGAAGTTGAATATTAGGGGCGTACATCAATTGTATGTCATTAGAATGGATAATAATTTCTATGTTTATTTTATAATTAAAATTTTTATTTTACTTATTTGCATAGGACTTTTGTGTTTTAAAAAGCCCCAGAAAGGACTATTGCATTGTGATTATATTATAGCTCATAATCTTATTTAAATAAAAATTTATCATTAGCATGGACAAATATCAGTGTCATTAACATGGTTTTTCTGTCCATGCTAAAGACTCCTATGTGCATAAATGTAACCATTGCTTATATTGTATCTTTTATAAAGTTTAATTTTACATATAAATTTAGGTATTACATTTATTATCCCTAAAATATGCGTTAAATCTGTCAGAAAATCACTAAGACAGCTTCTTACATTGTTAGTGTCAGAATGTTGCTCATGTAGACAAAGTTTGCTCTTTGGTAATGTTTTTATTCGCCTTATATGTATATATGTAAAAATGGAAACCATTTGCTGAAAAGGAAGGCTAATAAATATAGAAAAGAATATTTAAACAGGTAGAAAATAAAAATTTCTTAATATATTTATTCCATGCAATTTGTTTTGTCATTAGCATGGCTCAAAAAATACTAATTATTTTTTTTAAGTTAATTTTTAAATATTTAGCTCTGCTGACTACATGTAAAGTATACCTCATACTATATTAACAACACCTATTTTTTTTCAGAAATTTTGCTAACAGTAATTCTTTTAAGATTTCACTTTTGAAATTGTCCCCTATTTTGAGAATCATCCATATACATAAATACTTTTACTAATATAACCAAAGTAACTCAGATATTACCATAACAACAAGCCAATGAATCTAGTATTTTTACAGTCATCCCATTAAAATTTTTGAAGCGTGAAGTGATAGAGAAGGCAGATTACCAAAAATCATGAAACTAAATACTCCAATATTAAGTATCATATCAATACCAACTAAAATTAAATTTTGGTAGATCCGAAGTTATAACAATGGTAGATATTATAAAAAATAAGAAAGAAGCAGCAAGAATAACAAATTGAATAAATGCATCAATTCATGAGCTATGTAGCATTAAAATAATGTATTTTAAAATTTTAAAGTAAAGTTAATTTATGCCAAAATGGGCTCAAAGTGGATATCCACAAAATAGCTACAAGAAATCATGTTATCTTATGATTATTAACATAAATAACATAAAACATAAAACTATCCTTTAATGATTGTACTTATGCATCATATCATTATGGAAGTTGAATATATAAATACTTTTACTAATGCAACCAAAGTAACTCAGATATTACCATAACAACAAGCCAATGAATCCAGTATTTTTACAGTCATCCTATTAAAATCATTGAAGTGTGAAGTGATAGCGAAGCCAGATTACCAAAATCATGAAACTACATATACATATATATACATATGGAATGTATTTAAAAATGGCAAAAACAAATTCATATAACCTCAAAATGTTAAAATATGCCAAAATTTCCATAATAAACTTTTTGTCATATTTCAAAAAATCACATGATATTATATATTTACCTGCTGATGTCTATTATATTTCCAGTACAATGTAATATTCACTTTTTTAAAAAATAAATTCTTCAAAAAACTCAAATTAAATTAAAATTAAATTGAGAATTTTCGTTTCCACAAGTGGAAATCTTGCTATAGAAAAATTCTGATATAATATTCACTTCTTTTTTTAAAAAATTCCTCAAACTATTTATTTCATTTTCATTTTTTATGTGGAATTCTTGTAATAGAAAAGCAAATTATTTTGATTCTAGATTACTTTAGTTCCCTCGGCCATATTTTAATACACATGTATGTAACATTTAACAATTCTTTGCTCAAAACTGTGGATTTAGAAAGAATTACAGACAGACAAACTTTCATTTATATGCATTAGATTGTGTTCTCAGGATCTCTTTCTCATGCTGTCGCATTTAAAAATTATTCAAAAAGGTAATCGACAAAATTTTTTGAAAAATATTTTACTTTTATCTGAAGACGAAAAAATAGTTTGATTGCATAGTTTTGTATTTATTTTTTCTAATAAGAGAGTCTGAAATTTTTATATATTTCTGAACAAAAAGTGAATTGAAAAATGCATCAGAAAATACCCAATTTGGATTTGAAAACAGCCTTAAAACAACTATTGGTCCTAAATTAGCTTTCTAAAACAAGAAATAGGAAGCTGATGAGTTTTAAAAAATTATTTATTTATTTATTTATTTTGTAAATTAATCAAGTAAATTTTGGAATAAAGAAAATGCGAGACTAAAAATTTAAATAAACGTATCACTAGAATTTCAAGAAAAACTCGAAAGATTTTTAGGAAAATTAATAATAACAATTTATAGCACTAGAGTGTTGAAGTATCTAAACTAGGAATAAATATCTCATGTATTTGTAAAGTCATTTACTATGTTAAATCTGCAAATTCTTCAGGTATTCTTATTCAGATATTAAGATATTGAATATTGATTTCCATTTTCCAATTAAAGCAAAAGACATTTCAGAAAATGATGTAAAATGTGGTGATCTAAGTGATTTTAGATTTGTTATTGCCAGAGAAAGGTCATCATTGGGGATCAATTGATTATAATTCAAGATGTAATAACTTTTAGAAAAATTATATACACTTTTAAATTTCTACTTCAGTTGCAAAGTTTTGAAATTGCATGCGTTGATGTGTAAAAAAAATGACTTAGAGAGTATATCTGAAACATTTGCAATTTTAAGCAAAAACAATTTTTCAACTCTGTGAATGGATATTTAAAATATATGTAATTTTATCAAAACAACACTTACCATTATTGTTAGTCAGTGTTATAACATCATATTCAACAGCAGTTGATCCAGCAGCATTATAGGCAACTACTTTCACAACATACCAAGTTTCTGGAGCTACATCTGGAACTACAAGTTGATGCTGTTGTTCAGGATTAGCATGATCTGTCAGAACTGTCCATCGGTTATGGCTGTGGGGCTTATATTCAACACTCATACGATTGATTGGGCAACCATCACCCTGCCACATTGATAAATGTAGAACTAGATGAGTTGAGTTTGTATAAATCATCTCTTCTTGCTTTGGTGCAACAGGAGCTAAAATCATCATAAACATTATTGATAAAGCTATTAGCCATTATAAAAGATCATTGAAAGAAAATAAAAACACCAAGGAAAACTTACCAGAGCCTTGTGTTTTAAATGATATGGGATTGCTACGCTCTCCTTTGCCTTCGCTTGTTAAAGGGACAACATATAATTGGTATTTGATTCCACATTCTAATCCTTCTAGTTTATAAGTATGATTTTTGCTTAGAATACGCCGCTGTTGCCATTCTCCTCCTTCAGGCTTGAAATGTAATTCATGACCTAAAGTTAAAAAGTAAGTTATTCCTAATTAAATATCATGAGTAAAATTTATTTCCTGATATCTACAAACGAATCTGAAATGAGTTTCCGTTAAAAAACGTTTTCAGCATATTTAGACAGTTTTATTTTTCATGACAACAGTTAACTCTAAATGAATTTTATTCAGGGCGGGATGGCGGGATTCGCGCCCAAAATTTTGAAATCCTGCCCAAAATAATAACGTGGAGGGACACTCCCGCCCAAAAAAATTTGCATTTTGAAACTACGATCATATTTCCCATGACCGTTTTGCGAATTTTGTGATATTTTCGTGTGACTGGTCGACATATTTTGTGAATTTTTTACCGCCAAAGATCATTGAAAATCACGATTTTTTTTCTGCGACCGATTAACAAATTTTGCAATTCTTTTCCTGCAATCCATTGAAGAGTTTCGTTCTATTTTCCGTGGCAAAAAAAAGGTGATTCTGTTCCGAATTTTCAAAAATAAATAAAATAACGCATTCAACTTCAAAAATTATGAAACAGTGATGCCACGGACGTGCTATAGTTATGCAAAAAATCGGAGATGGCACAGAAAAAAACAGCTATTATGCGTCCCACAAGACGCGTGATTTCGTAAAGGTTTGCGAAAAAAAGGCAAATATTGTTAAAAAATCGCGTAAAAATGAATAATTTCCCGCAAATTTCGTCAAAAGATTCTCGAAAGAATGGCTAATTTCGTCACAGAATCTTGTAAAACGGCAGTTTTCATCAAAAAAGTCGCGAAAAAACGTCAAATTTCCACAAATTCGTTATAAACGACAAATTTCCCGAAAAGATCGCGAAAAATGGCAATTTTTGACAAAAAACACGATAAAACGGCAGATTTCATCAAAAGATCGCGAAAAACCGGGAAATTTCCTCAGAAGATTCGCGAAAAAAAAACGGCAATTTTTGTCAAAAAATCCCGAAAAAACGACAGATTTTGTTGAAAAGATTGTAAAAAAAAGACAAATTTCATTAAAAGATAGCGAAAAAATGCAATTTTCGTCAAAGGGAACCCCTTATCCCAGCCTCCCTGAAAAAAATAATATTGCCAGGAGTGCATTTTTCTGTTCAACAAGCTAATTTTCTTGCTTTAATTTATTAATTTATTTTTTAATTTATTTCTTTCTGCTTTAAAATCCGTTTTTGACAGCTCCAAATCTTTTTGAGTTAATGTAATTTCTAAAAGTAGCCATTCATTAAACAAAAAGTTCCCCTTTACTCAACAAAATTACTATTCATTTTTTAAGAAAAAGTCTTTTTTGTTAAATTTGACTTGCCCCTTTTTTAAGAAATGCGAACAATAGTACTTCTTATCTTCTACACTCAAATAAGCATTATTTTATAATTAAATTTGTATCTTGCACATTTAATATACAGAAAAATAATATTGGTTTTAATTATAACAATTAATTATAAATTATGAATATAAATTTATTAAATTAATTAGAAGTTTTATTAATTATTATTAAAACAATAATTAGACCTGTAACAAAAATAATTAGAACCAGGAAAGAATTTACGATCAGTAAAAACTAGACAGTATACATTTTTTTTTTTTTTTTTTTTTTTACACATTTTGCACAATTATTCTGAATTGTTGTTAAAAATTGGTTTGGTGATATTTTGTCATGTATGTATTTTGGTAATTCTTTAAATAGCACATAAAATAATAGCGGGTTTAAAAAAAAAAATTCTCCCTCCCAAACAGCTAAACTCCCCTCCATTTATCAATGTTGGTAGGGAGACTCCCCTCCTTGGAAAAAAATGAATTTCAAGCCCTGTTATTGTAACAAGATAATCTAACAAAGCTTAAATTTATTACAAATTTCTGTGACAAAAATATATGCATTTTGTACATAATTAGACAGTTTTAATTTTCTCTATGGTAGTTAATTAAAAATAGGTTTAACTAACTTTGAAAAGATAATACATAAAGTTTTAAACTTAACAAATCATCCTAGCAAATTTTCTTCATGAATTTCTTTTAAAAAACTGATAAAATTGATTGCATGATGAAATTAATGAATCACATGATGATAAATTAGTTTCTTTATTTCTTCAAATTGTATACATTAATTAGAAAAACTTGCACTCAGAAGGAATTTTTTTAAAACATTCATCAGTTCTGGCCATATTGCTATAAGGTGGCACATCTTTATGGAGGACTTTTGGGAGAAAAGTAATCCAAATTATCATTACTGAAAAAAAAAAAAAAATATTGCACAGACATCCCTCTTAGACCAAGCATGAGAGCATTAGTCCAAGTTTCTTATTTTGTGGTCAGTATAGTACAATCTTAATAAACATATAGATTGGATTTTTATAAAGGACTCTGCTTCACCAACTTTTGTCGTTATGAGTAGTCATACATCATAAGAATTCCAGTGCAAGAATCCCATTTTTCTGTTGGCCAAGTGTTTGCTTTATTTGTCATTCAAAATATTTTTCAAAGATTTGAATATGAAGAATACAAAAAGACTTCCAATGTGAATAGTGAGCTCTTCAATAATATCAAAGTAAAAATAAATGCACAATAATATATTTTAAATATGTTACAACTAACATGCTATGTTCCATGCCAAATTTCTTTATGTGCCTTTTTAAACTCACATGGCTTTGAAAATCTTAAGTGATAAGGGGGAAAGAATCAAACATATTCTTAATTTTTCTTACAAAGGAAGGAAAGAGCATATAATGAGCAAAAATATGCTAGTTTAAAATTAGTTTTAAACTAACTAATGTTAAAAAACTAACCAAATTTATAAAATTCTTATTTGCTTATCTATTTTATTTTACTTTATAAAAATGAGCTTCGATAGTTACAAAAATAGTTACATGTGGATTGGAGTGTCTTAACCTAAAGTATAGTTGATTTCTTTGCTATTTAATTAGCCTTTTAATTTTTTTAAATTTTTTATCTAAGCAAGATTTTAACTTTTTTTTTGGTGATATTATTGAATTACTTCAGTAGTTTCAGATTACATTGGTGTAAACTGTCCCCCAAAATCTGAAAAAAAATCTTTTTTCTAGTATATATTGTAGTATATATATTGTAGTTTATAACTGATTAAATAAATAATAATAAACTTTAAAGCTGATTCGGTGGCTGAGTAGTTAGTGACAAAAATTGAAATCAAATGTTTCATTTGTTCATTTGTTTAATTTGTATTTTGAAATAGATCATTTTAGCAAAATTCTAAGCATCGACAACTTTTAGAATATAATGGGTGTTGATCCCTATGCTAAGAATCACAGTGGAACCTTGATAAAATAGACAATGTGAGAACAGCAAAAATTGTTCATCTTACAGAATTCTATTAATCTGTATACAATATCTGAGAAATCAAGAAAATGTTCAAAAAATTATTGGCCTTAGAGGGGTGTCCATAAACATATTTTATGGGTGAAATTTGTAGGCGATTTATTATTGTAGGCGAAATTTTACACTTTACTATAAGGCACTATGCTAAAAAGAAGGCATATGCATATCAGTAGAATTAAAAAATGTATATATTTTAGGGATGCACCGAATAGTGATTTTGGCCGAATATTCGGCCGACAGGTGAACCGAATACCGAATATTCGGCAAACCGAATAGTTAACTATTCGGCCGAATACCGAATATTCGGCTTTCCAAATACTTTTTATATTTCAAAGTTTAAAGGTATTAAAATGTTACTTTTTAAAACAATTTTACATAATATTTAATAAAAGAAACTTACATTTTGATAAACAAGGGTGTTTTATAAGAAAATTTAATATTGAAAAAAAATCTGCCTTTAGTTATTTAAGAAGCACAATTATGAGACTCTTTGAATTAATAAAATTTTAAATTTCATGGTTTCTTCTACGAATTAAAACAAACATTTTAAAATCAAAGAAAAATAATGAAAACATGAATGAAGTAAAACTTTACAGTCTCTTATTTGTCCTTTTTGAATAACTCAAGGCAGATTTTTTTCAACATAAAGTACAAATACTTTCAACTTAATTCTGAATAAAGGAATATTTAGCTCATAGTTCTTTTCATATGAATGATGGCATTTTCTACCCTTCCCATCATATCATATTTTACAGAAATCAAAGCATGCAAGTTGAAAATACAGTACGGTATCTTATTTATTGTTAATGCAACAAACGAAAACATAAGTTTGATCTAAACTGAGATGAAATACAATGTATTTATGAGTCAATAAGTTGATTATGGTTTCATGAACAAAAATTGCCTTGATAGCTATTACTATTCTCAAAAGTTTTTCTTTCTTCTTTAAGGTCTTTTATTTGGGAAAAGAAAGAAACAGAATATTTACTAAACAAAATTTAGGAACTTGCATTTGCACATCATTAATTCTTAAGGAGAATCCTAACAAATCACCATTTTAATCCTTCTCATGGTTAATTTTCTTAAGTTATACTTTATAAACAACTAATAAATAATGTAAAAACATTCTATTTTATTTAAATATGACTCTCTTTTTCATTATTTTAAATATATTTATAAATTGACTGTTAAAAGTTGAAATTGTGAAAAGTTTTTAAAAATGTATTTTAAAAGGTTTCATTGAATACATAAGATTTGGCCGAATACTTTGCTATTCGGCTAAACCGAATATTCGGCAGGCCGAATAGTTTGATATTCGGCTGAACCGAATAGTTTGATATTCGGCCTAACCGAATATTCGGTAACATGGCCGAATAGGCCAAATACCGAATAGATACCGAATATTCGGTGCATCCCTAATATATTTAATTTCATCTAAACTAAATTTGATGCATCACATTTTTTTTTATTCATCACTTAAGAAATTTTCCAATTTAAAACAAAAATTTACCTCGAATGATTGATCGTTCTTTAGAAATGGGAAGTTCAAGAAGAGCAGAATTCCCTGTAGTTGAAATGACTTTAACTTGTGGCACATGAGATGGAACTGTAAAATTGAAAATTTATTTTAAATTTATTGTAAAAACATTAATCTAAAACTTTAAAATAAAGATCTCCAATCTTATGCTCAAGGGCCAAAATAATTAATTCTTAAAATTCCATGGGCTTATAATTTCATGGGTATTTACAAATCAAATTATTACGTCAGACAAAGAATCTAAACATGTTTCTGTTATAATTTCATAATATGTTAATAATGAGTTAATTGTATACAGGTCCTACAGAATTCCAAAATTATGCTTTTCTTCTGGATTCATAAAAACATTTAATTTGTAATGTATAATTACATCATAAGTATTCTATACAATCACCTAACTTAATAATAACAGTAGTGATGATGATAATTCATCATGTAACAAATAAATGCTCCAAAGATGCTAGGAATGCTGTGGAATGCTAGGAATTTTATTGCTATATTGATAAATAGAAAACATAGATACAGATCCTTGGCCAATTAATAACAAAGTTGTGCATTCCTTCTCAGAAAATTCCAGCCATCTACAGCATCAGAGTAGCAAATTCACTTTATCAGCATTTGCGCAAATACGGAAGAAAATGAGGTGTACTGAATAACTACATCTCTGCTTACTTGGACATTTTCTGACATAAGAAAGAATTTGCATACTAAAGCCCTTTTAAAGGCTTTTGATTTAGCTGAAAACTTTTGCTTTTTAATAATTAAAACGACATGGAGGGTCAGTAAAATGTTCTTGGCCAGTGATGAATTGAATACCCTTACTTTAAAACATGCCATATAGTAAGACTGAAAAAAAAAATCATTATATTTATTAATGCTATATTGACAACAATGGAATAATTTTAAGATAAAACAATTTGTGATAATTTAATTTAAATATTTATTTTTATAGGAAAGTATAGTACAATGTATAGTTAAGATTAGCAAAAAAAAAAAAAAAAAAAAAAAAAACAGAAATCACATACCTGGCTCTGTGTATAGAAAGTCCGTAGTAACGCATTAAGAGAATGGAAAAAATTTTGTTATTGCTTTCTGAAAGATATGCATCATAAATATAATTATATATGTAAAAGAAATTGAATAACTGTTTAACATTATGTAAAAAATCTAAAAGATAAAATTCCATTATTAATAGCGCAAGATTGTTTACCTAAACTTTTGAAATTCAGGATATTCTAATAAATTGAATAATTTGTATATAGCATATCAGTGCTAAATTTAATCATATTTATTGAAAAGATTAAAAGGATAAGAATAAACACCAAAATTAATTAAGTAACTAATAAAGCTTTCTTAGTATTTTTAATTACATGTATTAATTAGACACTACTTGATTTAAAAATTATTAGATAGGTAATATTTTATTGTACATGAATTGAAAATATGAAATGTACATCAATTTTGGAATGTATTTGAAAGCATGCATTTAAAGTGAAAACAAATAGTTCATTTTTCATACAAATTTCCAAAGCTTTAGTTAAACTGACAAACCTGTAAGGTAAAAAAAAAAAAAAAAAAAAAAAAAAGCACCTTTAAAAGCCTAAATTTTAAATATGAAATTTAGGCTTATGAATTTTTTTTACTCATTACGTTTAAACACATTTGATAACAACGTATGTGTCTAACATTTTGAATTTGATTACAAGATACAAAAATTGCGATTGATTCACAATTAATTGAATTTTAGGATCGCTACATCCCAACTGTTTAAGGAAATTCAATTTTTGTTTTTTTCCTTCACTGATTTATAAAATTTGCAAATTTTTCTGTAATAGATTGTCGAAATTTGCAATTTTTTGTATTGAACAATTAACAAATTGATTTTGCAAGCTTCTGTAAAAAATTAATAGCGGAAGGATCAAATGTCTGAGAAAGTATTTAAGGAGGAAATTTTTTACAATAAAAGATATTGTGATGGGATTTTCCCATTACCCACTTGATTTGCACAATTCTGCATACTATTTGAAACTCTATATTGATTGCAATTAAATTATTATAAAATTGAATTGAATTAGCTTTATAGCTTATAAATTCAGCAAAACCTTTAGCACAATTTTATTTGAAATAGTTATCTATACTTAAAAATCTATAGTACATGACATAAGATACCTGTAACTGCTAATGCATAAATTATTTCATCAGCACCATGCCTATTTTCAACACGGCAGGAATAGTTTCCACTGTCAGACACTTGTAGCTTTTTTACAGAAAGAGCTCCATCACCATGAACTTCAAATCTATGTGCAGATGGTAATGCTTCTCCTCTGAAAAGTAAAAATAAGATTGAAAATGGTAGGTAATGCTTTTTGTTGTTGCTGTTGAAAAGAATTATATTATCCCAATAAAATACTTAAGAAAATAAATGAGATGTCTCTACATTTATTATAACTTGTTTAAATGGATTTTTTTTTAAAGAAGAAGTTGAGGTTTTTTATTATTATTCTACTTCAGTTACAAGGGCGGCGCCAGAGGGGGGGCCGTGGGGGCATATGCCCCCCCCCCCCCCCCCGTCGGGCATACCTGGCCCCCCCCATCGGGGTCAAAATTCAATTTTGTCGGAAAAAAAATTTTTACTTTTGAATTTCAGCCCATTCAAGTTGGGTCGAAAGACTAAACTAATTCTTTTTTGTACATCGGTTTCTGAAGTTCTTCTTGCAATTTGAGTTTATATAAACCCGAATTGTCGAAAAAAAATCTGAATTTTTAAAATAAAAATCTACATGGATGACAGCATAGGATGATGCATGAATGACTCTATGCATGTTTATTTTTCAACAAAAAGATAAAATTTATACTAAAAATCAATTTTATACTTTTTTTTTAACTACATTAAATTTGTGGATCAGTTTTCGCGTATTTTGGATTTACGATCGGCTTGGTAATGAAGAATTTTTAGTTCAGTTAAAATACGAAAAGGAAAAATATTTTGTCGGGGTTGTCTTGGATAACAAGTAGAATGCTCCATCGTGTGGGGCAAACTGCACCTGACATGACTCGCAGTCTGGACCGGATCGGGTTGAGCCTAAATTTTTGTCGTTGAGTGTCGGATTAAAGTCGGATTAACTTTGTTTCAGGTTCGGGCTGGATGTTGTCGGGCTGGTTCTTGATTCGAGAAGAATTGATCTCTCAGTAGAATTTACAAAACTTATTTTAAGATGAAAAACTGTATTTGAATGTCAATGAATTTTATACTGATTTTTTTTACTTAAAATCTGAAATTGTTACTGAATATATATTTGTAAACATATTCTTACATAACTGCATTACAGCATGGATATATTTTTTCATCAGCTACAATTAGGGTTTGGTTGGGTTGAAATATTTCGGGTTCAGGACGAAATGTAGAGATGTCTACCTCAAATCGGGTTTCGGGTAGAAACCCAATCTTTCATCTCCTCGGAAAATTAAACTCAACTTGACTGGTGGTTTTAGTCGGATCTGGCTAAAGTTATTTTTTTTTTGGAAAGTTTAGGATTGACTTCTATTTTTCGAGTCGGGTAATTTTAATTGTTTTAGCATATGGGCTCGATTCTATCAGATTCCTCAAAAGTATCCCCAAAATATATTTTAAAATGAAAAATTACATTATTTGAATGTCAATGAATCAATATACCGATATATCGATTTTTCTACATAAAAAATATAATTGATACTAGACTACTTTTCCATTATTGCTTTACAAGATGGGATTTTGTTTTTTCATACTGAGTTGGATTGCGTTCGGAATGAATACTATTGATTTTAGAAGTTTTGTCAAGTTCGAGTTATGTATTTTTTTAAAACTGGTTCAGGTTGAATGAATATATAATTAATTAGCTCAGATCAGGTATAACCCATTCCGCGGAGGATTCCGTGCTCGGTAAACAATCCGTGAATTGAACTATCCTCCCTCCATTGATTAGATTCCGTAAAAAGAGAAAAAATTGCACTTTAATTTTGCCATTTCTACTCCACCTCCCGCAAAAAATACAGAAAAAACACCAAATACCTGAAATACTCACACCTAAACAGCATGCTCGTCAAATTACATGGGTATTCTGGCATCTGTGTTGCTTAGTACTATTCGTGTTAAAAAAGGAATTTAAATCCCTTTTATCTATAAATATGTAAAAATGAGAAATCTAAGATCAAAATTAAAAAAAAAAAAATCTTATGTCAGTAGGCAGAAATTAATTAAAATAATTGAAAAGATGAAAATCAAAGGAATGCTTCGGCATATGTTGAGCGGGAAATTTTGGTCCTCGCAGACCTCTAACCCGCAGCTAGATCTCATGCATAAACCGCAGTTTGAATCAGCGATATATTTATAATTGCAGATCGCTTTTCGCTGATATTAAAATAATTCACTTTTAGATTCCCAACTATTTTCCAATTTTTCACTTCATTTACATTTCTCTTGGAAATTTTGTGTTAAAGTTTTTGTTTCAGATTTAAATTCTGATCTTATCAAAATTTGGAACATCACACTTTGTGCATTTGATCAATATACACTTTAAAACAAAATGGAAATTGAAGATATTTTCCCCTATTGTTTTTATTATTATTTCTATAGCTAAAAAAGTCTGCTTTAATTTGAACATTTTTTCGAAAATAAAGAAAATTAATCAATTTAATGCTAAAACTACCTGAAATCCTCCAATATCTACAGATGCATTTTTTTAATTAAAGGACTGTTTAATTAACTGTGCAACAACGCTGTGTACTTGGATTTTCTATTATAAACTGATTTTTTACTTATCTCTATTTTCTCTCAAAATATGAAAAATTCATGAATCAAATCTCAATTTAAAAAAAAATTCTACAATCAAAAGACAGAAAATTCTTCAAGTAATAGAAAAATCCGTTCCAACCACACGTGCGTTCCAGCAAATTACTGCCTGCATGTTTTATTTTTTGCGAAATGTTTTTTAAGAGTTTATAAAATAATTACATTTTCGCAAAAATGACTAAATTAGAAAATGATGAAAAAAGTAAAACGCGGTACTTATAAACTCTTAAAATTTATATATTTCAAAAATTCTAGTTCGATTAATTACTTTAACATTAATTTCAAGAAAATTAGTATTTAGTACAGCAACGTGTTCAGATTTAACAAAAAAGGATATGAAAGAAATTTCAATTTTATACAGACTTTGTTCTAGCCAAGTATGTTGTTTCTTTATACTCGTATTCTTATTTAGATTTCAATCTAACGATGTTTAAACTGCAAAGAACAGCTGCGGTTCACCAAAAGGAAATGCATGACTATCTATTTTGAGTAGTTTTCAAATTCTGTTCTGCAAGTTAATATAAAACAAACTTTTCGACTGCTGGAATGATAAAGAGATCGATGAATATGTTGTTTAGCTTCAGCAAATGTATTCTTGCTGATTGGTTGTAAAAAGTACCTTTATACATCTCAATGTTGTTGTGGGAATTACTAGAAAAACATCTGCTCTGATAGTCTTGAAGGATATTTCAGAGTTACATAAGGTGCAGTTCCCTATTATCGACATTTGTCCATTGACCACAGATATAAGGAGTTAATTCTTTTCCCTAATCTCGTATTTTTATTTAAAAATATCAAAATCGTCTATTTAATGCTTTTTTTTTTTTTTTTTTTTTTTTTTTTACAAAAATTATATAATTAATAATATAGTAACTGTAAGAACAATGCTACAATGACCTTTTAAAGAACGAATCTGACTATAAAACAATGAAATTTATGACTTTGCAAATTTTGCATTTGAATTATTATTTCTACTAATTATAAATACTTTATGAGTTCAATCTTTTTACGAATGTGTGAACTATACTATTTTTCTGCAGTACATAAAAAGTTTCAAGTCTCATACGAGTAAGTTCAAACGATTTCTTATTTCTTTGCGTTTGTATGTAATTTGATATTTTTACCCGAGTGCTTTAATTTTAAAACTTCTTTATAAGCAGAATTCGTAATTTTGTTGATAATAATAATTTAACTTTTTAAAGAAATTATGTAAGTTTTTCATTTGTATTTTTGCATTCAGTAATACATACAGTAGAGCACCCATTATTACGCTTCATATATTACGTACGACATGGATTAAACATTAATATTCCTGGACCCAACATAAACAAGGTTTAAATGAAATTTCAGTTTTACAATTTTCGGAACTGCGAATTTTTAAACTTCTAAATATCGCACATTTTAAATTTTTACACAGTGACACAGAGAAAAAAATGCTCTTTTAAATGAAATTTGTTTGCAAACTTTACCACAATTTGTTTTCAAATTATTAATATTTTTAAAGTTTTTATTACATTTTTTGTCATCGTGTCAACAGAAGTATTCTATTTTTGGACATTAAATATGGACCAATCACAAAACGAATAAAATAAAATAAGTTCCGGTATTCAACCAATAAAAAGATTCAGATCTGCTTCAGATTTTCCAGTTCTCCACCGAGATCAACAACTATTTTCCAAATAGTTAAAAAAAAAAAAAAAAAAAAAAAGATTAATTCTTTTTGATCAGAACTCTTCGTGTAAAACAGTTTATAACAATATCGAAGTAAAAATTTATGTTTTGTAGAAATAGAGTCAAGTCGGGTCGAGATTTTAACTTTTTTTTGGGGGGGAGGGGGAAGGGGCTAATATATATAATACTTGCTAGATCATATAAGCAGGACAACTTTTTAAATTTTACGCAGACCGGAACATTAATTTATTTTGTACGAACTGGGCCCTTGAAATTTTTGCCCATGCAATTTTTAGGACCTGCTCCAGCACGCGGGGACCTCTGATATATGTTATGAACTTGGCCTCCCTGTCGGGGATACAGTGCCCCCACGTCGGGCAAATTCTGGCGCCGCCCTTGTTCAGTTAGAAATAGCAAGTGAGCTAAAATGTCATAAACTTGTAATAATAACTGGTACCAGATTTTAATATATAAAAAAAGAAATCAAATATCCATAAATTTCAAAATATGATTTAAAAATATATTTGAGAACAAGCAAATAATATAAATACTTAAGTGACTGGTAGTTTACTCTGAAATAGTTAACTGATAAAAAATGTTATTGCTACAAAAAATAAAACAATAAAAATAAAAACGTTTAAACATGTCAAATTTGAAACAAGAAAGAATTTAAAATATCAGAAATATTAAAAGAAAACTGTTGTTTATTCCTGTATCCTAGGCATACTTTCAAATATAATTTGCAGACAGGTCTTTCAATTCTGTTGTGAACTAGCAATATTGTGGGGAGGTAGATAGAATGGCCAGCATATGTATTTTTCATATTCTCAAAGCTAATGCTGTTAAGTTTCCTGACTTTCACAGATTTTCCAAGTCTTCCAACTCAGCTAGCAACTCTGTACAAAAATATCATAATACTGACAGCTGAATATGGAATCATTTATCATCAATTAGACAGTGTGGTGAAAATGTTGCTTCATAGATGGCCCATTAAAATATTTTAAATAAAATTTCATAATTATTCTCAGAAGTTTGTCTTTTGGAAAAATGGCCTTGAAATATCAATTTCCCCAAAATGTATAAAAATGACCAAATGAAAAAAATACTTAAAAGAGAGGGGGTGGGGGTAGGTTCTCAAAAGAAGGTGGAAATTTCAATATCTGGGTAGTGATATTAAGTTACAAAAGCAATAAATTATAGGAATATGTTACCAAAGTATAGAGGAACGATAGAGCTTATTAACAGAAAATAATGCAGTTTTTCAACTCAAATATAGACTGGAAACTACTCCAAAAGGGAAAAAAATATACAAATAAATTTAAAATAAAGATGAAAAAAAAAAGGTAAATAATGTTAAAAAAAAAAAAAAAACCTTTACTACGTGTTTCAATAATTATTTTTTTTAAATGAATAAAAAAATGTCAATATAAAGCTAGTAATGAACGAATATTAATTTCATATAAGAAAAAAAAAATCAAAATGTGAAAAGACAAGGAAAATTAAGTACCTATTAAAATAACAAAAAATAAAATAGCAAATATGTAGACCAATTTTCATCTTTCGTTGTAAAAAAAAAAAAAGAATTTTTTTTTTTTTTTTTTTTTTTTTTTTTTTTTTTAATTATTGGTAGTTAGCATAAAATACATGAAAATATCTCAGTGTTGTTACACATGAAGAAAATATTTATAATAAGAATGTTTGAAATGCTACAAAACAACATATTTTGAATGAATATGTAACTTTATTAAATACGAAAAACATTTTACCTGAATTTCCATTCTCTTTTAGGAACAGGAGAACCAACAGCTTGGCATGTTAAAACAACTTTATCACCTGGGACAGTAACAATACTTTCTCCAAAATCCATTATGCGAGCTGGCACTGAAAATATTATAAGTATAGTTATGACATTCAGTTGTTTTATATAAAAAAATGACAATTTCTGTTACATAATTTTTCATCATATTTTTATTAGATGGTTAGAAATGAATTCAAAAACAAATTCCAAGTTCAGTCGCAAGATCTTGGATAGCAGTATGTGAATTAATTTCAGCTAATGCTTTCAATTTCTTATTTTAATGACAAAATTTTCTCAACAAGTTTCTTCATCTTCAAGACTGATATTTCCACTATAAAATTTCTGAAATCACACATCCAACTGTGTATTTGTTCAATAATCTTCCCTGGGCCAAATCTGTGAATGATTGATTCACTAGCCATTCTTTTTTCCAATGTCTTTCACCACAATTAGAATTTATTAAAAAAAATCCTGTGGATTTGTTTCTTTTTCATTATCTTTTTGATGGTGTTAAATATCTTCTACATCTGCAAAAGCAAAACTACAATACTAAATAAATAATCCAAAATCAGATTTTTGAAAAATATGCAACATAAATTTCATTAAACAAACTAAGAAAATTCAAGGTGAAAAATTCTGCAGCATTAATCATCATTATTTAAAAAGTTCATTAAGCAGATTCATATGTGATAATGGTTAGTAAAATGCATCAATAATTAAAATTGTAATAGTGAAATTTCTATTACAACAGAAAGTCAAAATTACAATAGAATCTAAAAAGGCTTATTAAGAATTCGACAGAGCTTCTATATAAATCCAAAACTTTTTTAGGCAATTTTTGTTTTGGCTCATACAGTCATTCATATAGAAATATAGATTTAAAATAAAAGTATATCAAATAGATACTAAGCAGTAAGCAAAAATTTCGAAAAACATTCTAAAGAGGAATATTGTACAGTAAAAGTGGAGAATGCCAGTTTTTCTGTTTTGTAGGAATGCATAATTCTTATTTAAAACTACTATATATTTTTTGAAATATAGTTTCAAGAAATGAGCATGATATAATTTCATGCTTATTAAGGTTTTTTTTTTTTTTTTTTTTTTTTTTTTTTTCCAGCAATAGTAACAAAAAATCCCACTTTTTTAGATTTTTCTATTATTTTTTTATAGGGTGGAGAGATGATTTTTAAATGATTTTGTAATGCCATTAAAAGTATTTACCCCTACTACTAGTGGTTCGAGACACCACTCTTGTAGGTTCTCCTTCTCCCCTGGATGTAGATGCTGCGACCCAAAACTCATGGCGGGAGCGGTCTGGCAATCCAGACACTTTGTATTGATATTGATTGGATGGAACACGAATGACAGATTCATTCTGAAAAGATAACATAAATTTAAGCAATTTTTATATAATTTCAAACTTAGAGATTTTACAGTTTTTGTAAAAAAAGTATATAAATAAAACTCAATTTCAAGCATATTCTGATACAACACATTTTTTAACCAATTCAACTTTATTTTATGTTCAACATGTTGAGTTGTTGGGCTCATAGCTAAATAGCATTTTAATAGATGTGGTTTTGGCACAACTTTTTTCTTTCTTTCTTTCTTTCTTTTTTTTTTTTTTTTTTTTTTTTGTTATTTATATTTACTTTTAAGGACATTGTTGACATAATGGCAATGCTTGAACGTGAAACCAATAATGGAAAATTAATTCAATGTAAAAAATAAATAAACAAAAGAAGAAAAAAGAAACTATGTAAAAAAAAGCCTGTTTTCCTTTTTTATTTGATATGGGACATTAATTGCTAATTATGGTAAAAATAATTAATAAAAATAAAATTAATGTTTGAAAAATATTTATAAAATGGCTACTAAATTAAATTACAGTATTCAAATAAATTTAATTTAAAAGTACATTTTTTCTCACATGATGATGTAAAAACTGAAATTATGTGATTATAAGGATGTGCAAAGCAAATCCTTTATGAGGCTACACAAATTATATTTTCTTGCACACTTTACAAAAAAAAAAAAAAAAAAAAAAAAAAAAAAAAAAAAAAAAACTATCTAGTATTTTGATTTGAAAATAAACATAAAAATAAATTATGATCTGTAGATTTGCCCAATATATATATATATATATATACTAGAAGATAGCCCGTCAAAATGATGTGTTTTCATTTTTAAAAGGATGATAAAACATTACAACAACTTTGGTCAATCATAGTCACTTTAGGCTTAAACAATTTTGAAAAATACAAAGATTGAACATAAAGGAAAAATCTAAAAAAAAAAAAAAAAAATTAATAGAAATCTGCATTTAAAACTATAACAAAACTATCTGGTGGATGGGGAGGGATTGTAATGAACAAATGGTAAATGCATAATTTTTAAAAGAATAAAGTAAGGTAAAATATCAATTATAAAGAATACATTGTGAAACTACAGCCAAAAAATATTTTAAAATACTGAGAGAAAATAATAAAAATATACAAAATGTATAAAAAATTTTCCCATTTTGGCCATTTTCAGACGAATATGAGAGGATAGCCAAATTATTAATTGAATCGGTAAAATAATGGCATAGAGTATGCCGCAAATGAATTTCACTCACAAAATTACAGTAATTATTTCACAAAAAACATGCAAATTAACATGCATTAATAATGCAAAACATGTACTAATAATGCTATTTTAAAACATTTGTGAATTAACTATTTTATACCATTAGCTAATACTTAAAAGAAAATACTTTATAAGATTGAAAACAAATGCCAACAATAAAGAGTAAACAATCGTGATTCGTTATGTGACAATAAAGTCATTCACAGCTGTAAAAATAAATAAATAAATAAATAAATAAAATAAAATAAATAAATAAATAAATAAAGCAACATGAATATAAAAATTCTAACAATATTGTATTTAAAATGCACCTTGGCTTTTCTTAAATAAAAAGTTTTAATTAAACACTGTTAAAAATTTGACTGTTTTGCTGCATCGTCATTACACAGCTTTTATAGAAAATGATTACTTTACCATATTACACTGTTAAAAATTTAACCCATTTGTTGCAGCATCACTCCACAGTTTTTATAGAATATCTCTTTTATGACCAATGAGAATGCTCCATATCATAGTTAAGTAACTGCTTTATATAAAAGCAGTGAAGTGATGCTGCAGCAAATGAGTCAAATTTTTAACAGTTGTTGCAGCATCACTCCAATGCTTTTATAGAAAATGGTTACTTTGTGTGTGTTACTTACAGTGTATTCTATAAAAGCTGGGGAGTGATGATGCAGCAAAAGGGTCAAATTTTTAACAGTGTACTGCTAAAAATTTGACCCATTTACTGCAGTGTCACTCCACAACTTTTATAGAATGTCTCTTTTATGACCAATGAGAATGCTCCATAACACAGCAAAGTAACTGTTTTCTATAAAAGCGGTGGAGTAATGCTGCAGCAAATGAGTCAAATTTTTAAAAGTGTGAATATTGTGTTTGAAATAGGGAAAAGATTTCAAAGCACAGTAAAATGTAGTGACGTCATTTACAGCTCAAACTGTAAATCTGACAAATGAAAATGCTCCATTACGACTCTAGAACGTTCGCATTGGACAAAAAATTGATAGCCTTTAAAATCGGAGATAACTTTTCACAATGGAATTTGTCATTGGTCACAATAAGTGTTTTTTTTCTCATGGATGGGTTGACCCCGGAATCGTTATACATTTTATATATATAATATTCAGCATATTCTTAAAAAATTTAGTATTTTAATAAATTTGCTTTCAATGTTTTTCTATTATGGATGCATTTTTGCAAATAAAAAATTAAACATATATTTGCAGAAGAAAGAATAAATAATGGAGTTAGTAATAACAGATAGAATCATGATTAAATACATAAATAAAATATATTTTCATTATTCCATCAAAATATCTCAAACACTGTTTTTTTTTAAATGTAACATTAGAGAACGTTAAAGAAATATTTTTGGACTTGAATTAAATAAAATATGATCTGTAGATTCAGACAATATTATTTTCTTATAGAATGATTAAAAAAAAACAAAATATTTTTTATCTTTTTATCGAATATAGTTTTTCGTTATACAGATTCATTTTTGTAAGTGATAATGAAACTTGCATATTTCTCACAGTACATAAAAATCATCTAGTCAGTAAAACTGAATAAAGTCATGAATGATTAAGAACATAAAATATTATTGTTGCATCAAAATTTTAAAAGAATTATATTAAACATGTTTTAAAAAAATTATATTGAGATTTTTTTTTTTTTTTTTTTTTTTTTTGTAAAATTCTAAACAAAAGAATTGTAAACAAATAAAATTAATTGCTAAATTTGTTATATAAAGTGTTATTTGAATTTGAAGGTTGAAAATTGAACTAAATGAAACACATTTACTATTAAAAAGTAATTACTATTCGTATTATTTTTAATATGTTTGCCATTAAAAACAATTTATGGAATTTGGCTGAGTTTACATTTTTTAAATTAAATGGGCCGAAGCATAAAATACTGTTTTTGCTGGTAAAGATGCAAAAATAATATAAAAAGATTTGTTAGTTTCAAATATTTATCTTATAAAATAATGCTTTTCAAATCCAAACAAAGCATGGCTTTTACTAGTTTAAAAATGATGTATGTAGAAAATTTCGCAAATCCATTCCTCTCTCAACCAGACAGGAGGTGCCAACTGCCATGCCAAGTGACCTACTAGATAATTGATATTGAAAACATTTTTTCTTGTTCTTTTAGTTTATATTATATAATGTAAAACTTGAATGCAGTAGTAAACTGCATTATTTCTTGATCTTTCAAACATGGAAGAAAATAAAATATTGTTTCAATTTTAAAAAGGAAAGAATTGTTAGAATATTAATTGTAATTTAGAATCATGAGTTCTAACAAAGCAACTAAATTTGTTCATCTATAATTATGTATATACTAGATATAGTTTATATTTTTATGATCTGTCAATAATAATAACCTACAGAAAGTTCTCATGAGGATGATTATTTAAAATTGGTGAATACAAAACTTCATACAATACGTGAAATTATCTTTTTAAAATTTTTTATGTGAAAATATTAAATATAGAATCGCAACTTCTTGAAACTTGCTCTCCCACTATTTTTTATCAATTGTGACATAATGTGAAAATTTGTGGAATACCTAATCTTCATTAATATATCAGTAGCGATAATGTAGGTCACTGTCACCATCATTATGACATTGTCGTACCACATTCTTTTTTGTAATAGATTTTTGATATTGAATGATAAAAATACATTCCTGATGATGATGAAAGAAAAAGACATTGTTGTTACCAAAGTAGCATCTCAATATTTTTTCATTTAATTATTAATTTGAGGTAGTTAAGTATGTAGAGGTGGTTAATTAAACAAATTCATTACTTAAAAGATACATTTCCAAGGATACTAAATCAAAAGAATATTAAAAATGTTTCATTTTAATGCACAGAGAAATCTTTGTATGATGGACAGTGCAAAGATTAGAAAAACAGGTTAACTGAGTGTTCCTTTTAGTGAAGAGATGTATAATAGTTTATCACTGGCAGGATAATTAGAAAACTATCCTTAAAATGAGGGCCTGCTTTAGGCTGATTTCTGTAAAATGTGATTTATATTTTAAAAAAATTATCCACAAAGATAAATTTTAGCACATAATGAGATAATAAGTAAATACAAATAATTTAAAAAATATATTATTATTACCAGAAAAATATTTATTTTACAAGAAATGATTTTGAGCATTTAAAAATCTCATAAGGTCAAATGAGATTTACATTTTTTACTTGCCAAATTAAACAATATTACAGATCCAATATGCAAATCCTTCTTATGGGGAAAAAAACTTCTTTATTTTTAAACACAACTGAACACACAAACTTAATATAAAAAATTATTCGCAAGAATTGTAAAGCTTTATATTCTGGTCTATAAAGGCAAATTATATTAGTCCTTTGTGGCTCAACAATTCTGATTTGGGAAATATTAACTCAGGTGCTAGAATGCACCATTTTAAGCATGTAAAAAAGAATTAAAAAAATTTTAATGTAAAACTAAAATAATTATGGGTTAAAGGTTTTTTTTTTTTTTTTTTTTTTTTTTTTTTTTTTTTTTTTTTTTACATCTACAATAAATAGAAATTGATATACTTCTCATAAATATTATCCATTTTCAATACAAAATTTTAAAGTATAGAAAATTACATCTACTTTTAGACTTCTCCAGATTTTTTAATTTGATAAAATTTGCTAAGTTAAGTTTTGCAATATTGATCTGAAGCTTTTCAAATGATAAATAAAACTTTGGTATGAGAAATTAAATCAATATAATTGTTTGTTGAGAATTCCAATGATAAATTTGTATTATGTGTTCAGAAATAGGAATAACAAATAATTTTGTGTTTCAAAATTTACTGTGCAAGTACTATTTACTTATGGGTATGTTACGGATCTGGAAATGATAAAGGGTTAAGAAGCATAATGAGTCAGATAGATAGAGTGAATTTCAATTTTATCATACAAATGCACAAGTAAGAGCCATTTATCAAACAAGTAATAATCATGGTAATACATGAACCTATGTTTATCACTAAATATAAAAAAATTTCTAGAATTTTTTTTTTTTTAATAAACAAATCCTTACCTTGGCACCACTAGCTAAACTACGCCAGTATAAAGTAAATTTTGTAATAATGCCATTTGAATGCAATGGGGGTTTCCAACTAACAAGAATAGTATCTGAAGACATAACAACAGCTTTGATATCTGCAGGGGGTCCGGGAACTGAAAGATAACAGTATTTATGATAAATAATCTTTCTAAAAAAAATTTATGCTTCACTAAAAAAAGTTTTGATTGAAAAAAAAAATATATATATCTTAGGAACAATACAATGTGTTATTGAATAAACAATGCCACATTAACAAGAATTAAAATTTATATAGTCTAAGTTTATTTTATTTTGTTATTTTATCAATTATATCACAATTTTACTTGAAAAAAACTTATTTCATTTGATCAAAATATATATTAGTTAAAAGCTTTATTAAAAAATTAAAACTTTCTGAGGCTTAATGAGATATTTTTCAAAGAAAACTTCCTAATAACTAAGAAACAACACTGTTAAAAAATAATTTTTAATACTGAATACAAAAAAAAAAATAATAATAATAATAATAATAATAATCAGAAAAGAAAAATCCAAACTATTAGTTTATTTTACAGTGCTTTTAAAACATACTTTATTTTTATTTTTAATTTTATTCCTAATTAATTTCTTTTCCAGACATTGATGAAACAGAAAATAAATCTTATATTACCCAAAACTATTAAATAATAATAAAAAAAAATACCCATTTTTTCTTTCATGAAAGCAAAACCGAAAGATCAAATATGGAATAACAATTAAGATTCTTTATTGTGCATCTAAAAACTGGTCTGAATGAAAATATCATTGCTATTTTTTATTAATATAATAACATGCAGTGTTAATTTGAGAGCTATGCTACTCTGAAATCCACATATATACATAAAATGAAATTTCCATTTAAAATGTGCATCCCTTCCCATCACCACACATACAAAAGAAAAAAAAAATTAAATTAATGAAATAAATAAATAAATGCAAATAAAATAAAGATGGCTGTATTTGATGGGTGATTCTTAGCTGAGTTCACCTATGCAAATAAAGCATCAGTTACTTATTATTTCACAGATGAAAAAAAATATATGTATAGATATAAATTAGAATTTCTAATGACACAGAATTTCGTGTTTGAACAACAGATTGCTTGGAAATTGCAAGAAAATATTTTAAAACACAAAATAAATGCTCTTAATTTAACTATTTTGTGTAACAATTTATTATTTGCAATCATTATAATTTACCCTAAGTATTTATCAAATAAGTAGAGATTTTTTTAATGAATTATTTTTATGCTGATTAAATATATTGAACTTTATTTGTATTCATTATTTATAGTACATGGTTACTTTACAGAGAATGTTTTAAAATGCAAACAAAGAAATGATTTAAATATCCCCAAAATTCAGAAATTAACAAAACCGTTGGTCAAAATTGCACAGATTTTTTATGGTGTACTGTTTCACTAAATTTTGATGGATTATTTGAATAGAATGCAGGAGATCAATAACAGCAGCATTATTTATTTTGCACATACGTGTACCTCTAAGACAACCCATTTGCAAAACTGATATCTGTATGTTAAACTACATTACCACTAAGAAACACACAAAACTTACCATCTTCTAGGGTAGAACAATAAACAGAATCACTTCGAGCTCCCAAACCTTTTTGAGTAAAAGCCAGGATTATCACAGTATAATTAGTAAATTTGTGTAAATTTGTAAGCTTAATTTCTTGTTCTGTAACAATTCTTTCTTCATATTCTTCATCACCTGAAATTCATAAATATGAAAATTCAATAAATAAAGTTTTTGAAATAAAATAAAGCTGAGGAAGCAAATTTAATAAAATTTGGAAAAATACAAACATAAAATACTAATTTAATATGCGAGTGGAATATATTTATTTTATAGATCTTAAAACACATATTAGGAAAGATTGAGCAATATTAATCACGATAAAAAAAATTATCATATGGTTTAAAATATTGTTTAGTCTTTAAACATGATTTTTAATTTTGAAAAGTAAAAATAATTATCATAATTTAACAAAACTTTTTACAACTATATTTTAATGCATGAGGAATAAATAACTTCACAACAAATGTTGGAAATGCCATTACATGCATGCATGTCATATATTTTTCTTAATTTTATCCTACAGTGAGGTATGATTACAATAAATTTTCAGAAAATTTCTGTCTATGACCATTCATTTATTATACCATTCATTTGATTTTTACATATCATTCTTTTAGAAACATATCTTCAGCTCTAAACCTAAAAAACAGATGAAAAAAAAAGATGTTTATATATTGCTTTGAAATTTATCTAAAATCATACTAAATATTTTATCATGTCATCAGAAATATTTTGTTAAAATTGCATTTTTACATTATGTACATTTTATATTTGAAACATCAATATCTATGGAAATGATGTCAACAGACTTGGCATTGTTTTCAGAAATTATTTGAGCATAGTACATCTTACACTGAATTGAATAATGCTATTAAATTTTGTGCAATTACCACCAGCAAAGCTTACTGTAGAAACTTGATTTTTTTTTTTGTGTGTGTGTGTGTGTGTGTGTGTTTGTTTGTATGTATGTCTAGTGATTGATGACACAGAAAGCATCCAATTAGTCAATAATTTATCAGGTAAATATGTTGGTGAGGTACACAGAATTAGTTGTATAGCTTTTGGTTAAAGGAGGTGGGTCAATAAGGGCTATTTTTTGCCCATCATATACCCGGTAAAAACAATTTCGAATTCAGATGACTGTTCTGTGGCTTTGTATAGTTAAAGATATTTATTTTTGTTTAATATAAGTTTTATGTGTTAAATAAAATAGTAAGTCATGGAAATTCTAGCCCAAAAGTAGAATGTTTTGGCTTTTTTCTGCATTTTTGACGTTTTTTGCGCCTTTGAATTAATTTTTTACTAAGAGGCGCTCGATAAACCCAATTAATTTTGACATGCACTGATTTTACTCTTTATAAGCTTTTATATAAGCATTATTTTATTTGGGTTCAGTGTGCGCTTCTACCTGTAAAAGAAAAAAATGTATCATGTGAGAGAATCAAATGCACTACTATCGGAGCGTGTTCAGACTTCTTTCGCCGTACTTAAAAAGTATCAACGTTGTTCAGACGTCAATATTGTTTTCTAAAATTGTTTTCGTAAATATTTATTGAAGAAATTACTAATAAATAATGCTTAGATACCAATGTCATAATTGTAAAGTCTCACAGAAAACTTTTCGTATCTGTTATAACAGAAAAATTATTTTGATACTTATTTTGATAAGATAGTTGTTCGAAAAACTGAGATTTACAGAGTGGTTCTAAATAGTGCTCTAAATACAAATAATATGTATTTCGTGCTCTCCATGCTCTAAATACTTCTATTTCTTCTTTTTATGTAGTTTGATAAGAGATTATGTATCAACGATTACTGTTGATGAGACCACAAATAAGAAACCTATTATACATTTATCAATATCTCATTTTCACAATTCTAACACTTGTTGTATAGTATGTAAAGGTAAGAACTGCCTCATTATTGTAGCAAAAGCTATTAAAACACAAGCCTTTATAGAAACATATCTATATTTTGTCGCGAAAACGATGCTGTAAAACTCATATTACTTGATCAGTAAATTGACGCTGCAAGATTTAAGTCCTGTAAATGAGAATACATCGATGTATGAAATGTGATGCATGAAAATATTTAAACCAATATCAGAAATGTAGCAAAGAAAGCCTCGATTTTGATACACCGGGACACTTTTCTGAAATCTATTATTATATTCTCATGGGTATATTTTTGTCTGATTTTAATGATATCTTTAAACTTGTGAAGTCCAAAATACGTTCCTCAATAAAGAGGTCATCTCGTACTTTCTTTGCAATGTTACTTGTAAAACTTAGAACTGGCCTCTATCATTGTGTTCTGTCTGCATTATTTAATATAAGAAAAATAATAATATCTTCTGTAAAATATGAAAACCAGGCTTTGATTGAGAACGTTGTTCAAAAACACTGTAGAATGGAACACATCGTCAGAACACAAGTTATTGAAAAATATACGAGGCCTTCAGCAGGAAGATTGTTTATTCTGGATGACAACTATGATACTGTGATGGCTGCTTTCGATAGCACATACATTTATATCCAGAAGAGTGTGAACTATTTCTTTCAGCGACATTCATTCTGGCTATACAAAGGATGACATTTTGTTAAGCATATGGTATTTGTCATTACTTCAAATTACATTTTGAATGTCTTCGTTCCTTACTTCCCAGAAACAAATAACAATTACACTAACATACTTACAAACAAATAAAAAAATGTTTATTTAATATCAGAAAGTAATTGAAGCCAAATGATGTTGAGAGTATTGATAGATTTTACCGGGATTGTTTGGAAATTCTGCACGAAATTGATATTGAACATGAAATGCCAAGATTCTTAATTAAGCAGCAAGGGTTTTCAACAGATGATGCTAAGGGATACCTCTTGTAACCCAAATTTGATTTTTCAGCGCACAATTTCTAAAAACTATAATATTTGGATAGAAATGTAGCAAAACATTATTTGTAACATAATAGTACTGTCAGTGTAAAGTACGAGAAAGTGTCGTAGAGTGGTGGGTGCATGTTGTTTTCATATTATGGTTTCTGGCTTACAATACTACTGTAATCGCTTAATCAAAATTAAAAAACCAAATATCGAATATGTTCATATACTGTACAAGACGCAACTGCTGGATGATCCATTAATGATTCTGGTGAAGCAATCAATAACGAAAATAATCTAAAAAACATTGTCCAAAAAGTCTGAAACTGTATGATTATTATTACCATTATTATTTGTTATTTATTTATTTCCAATTTTCATGTATTGAAATAATAATCTTAGTAAGCTCCATTTATCTTAATTTTACACTTATTGTTGTATTTACTATTGATTATATGGATTAAAACTAATGACAATTGTGTTTATGCTCATTAAAACACATAATATTTACTTAAAATAAATATTATTTTCTCATAAATTATTAAACTTTCATCCAAGATATTATTATTTTCTTATTTGTTATGAGGTCTACTAATGAAAAAAATGTATGTCACATTTAGGTGCTGATGGGCCCAAAATGGCCCTTATTGACCCACCTCCCTTGGTTCATCATTCTAAAAATATAGAGCTTTTTATTAGTAAAACAATCTTTGAATCATGTGAAATATTTATAGATTCAGAATGGCATGCCTCCAACAAGAGCCAAGCATGCCAAGAACAAAAGAATAGTTGAATCAGTCAGTCATGATGTCAGAAATAATCCATGCCAGAAAATGCCTGCTTGTTTGATTTATAAATGACTGAAAAGATTTTGATGTCTTGAAACAGAAATTTTCAACAGCTTCATCATCCACAAAGAGTTTTCCTCCATTACTGCTTATTTCTGAATGTCATGTTGAACTTTAAATCACTGCAACCAACTTTGAGAATATTTGCTGATACAGAAAGTCATTTTAACACAGCGCAAAAGCATAGGACTCTGTTACTGTGATTGACATATATTTTTAAAAGATCTCATTTCAATTATTTTATCTATATTGTCATGGTTATCATAGCAAATATGTTAAACGCTCAGCATACTTAATGCATGCAACACTCAAAAATTTAATAAAAAAAAAATACTTACATTTAAATTAAGTTTGAATTTAAAATATCATAATTTATAGTTCTAATTTACCTGCAAGTGTTTCTGCTGGCCGGAACAGAACTTTGTATCCTTGCAGTATGCCATGGATTGATGAAGGAGGAGGTGCACTCCATGATATGTGCAAGCTTTGGGAGGTGGGGGACATACACTTGATATCCCTAGGAGCCTGCCCAGGAACTAGAAGAAAAAAAGATAAATTTAATTTGTTTACTTTTTTTCCATTGTATCTTTAAAAGAATTCTTCAAAGCAACAAAAAGAGAGAACTAATTGGTAAAAATATATGATTTTAACATTTTTCAAGTATAGTGCAAGCCAGGAGTTGAATTCAAGACCTTTAGTTTAAATTACAAACAATCTATCTATTGAGCTACCTGGACAGACATAATTCACTCAGATAACCTTCTTTAGCAATATCACCAGGTATACATATCAAAAAATACATTCTTACTATTATATAACATATCTTAATTCCATAAACAACTCATAAAATGACTGCCTTTTTATTATTTGTTTGTTATTGAAATGTAGTTTTAATTTAACCCTTCACTAAACGATTTTTCTATTTTAATGGAAAAATTATTTGAAATACATAAATCGGCAATAATAATGGAAATTGGTCTAATAATGGGAAAAATAGTAAAAGAAAAAATAATAATTTTCAAGATTAAAATGATATAACATATCACATATGTCGAATCCTTTAATTCACCTTATTTATACATAAAACCAAAATAAAATACTCAGATTACTTAAAGGTGTTTTTTATTAACAAAACCTAGTACTTTCGAACATGTCATGCTCATCATCAGGGTTAAAACAACAAAAGAGTAGAAGTCGAAGGCTGAGTTCTTTCATACAAAGTGGACTGATCCAAAGACAACGTAAAAAAGGGGGGAGAAGTTGGAATGTTCCAAATTCGATAGAAAGGGGGCTTCAAGTGATTTTGAGCAGATTGTACCATATTCTTGGAATATCGTACGACAAAGTATCGTTACAAGTATTGTTAGCTCGACATAAAATTTCATTTGATTCCATGATTTTAATCTTCTGATAATTTGATATTTTCTTTAGTAATTTAGCTTTTTTGAAATCTATTATAACTTCTTGTTCCTGGTACAGTTTAGAGAGAGCGGTATTGCATCGATCAAGTCTGATATCTGCAATGTGTTCTGACAAACGCTTCTTAAATTTCCTGGTTGTCATTCCAAAGTAATCTGCTCTCTTTTTGTTCTCCATTATTGTGGCTGGGATTAAATATACACCAGCTGAATCTTCCATGGGGATAGGATCGATGCTATTGTGAAATCTTGTGCTTAATTTATTAGGGGGGGGGGGGAAAGCAATTAAATGTAGATTGTATTTCTTTAATTTAAACTTTAGGCATTCAAAGAGACCAGGAAAATATTGAAATTTGTGCAACTTTGTTTCATTATAATTAAATTTACTATTACTGCTGCCGTATTGAGCTTGGTAAATAAGTTTATTTATAAACTTGAGTGGGAAACCGTTATCATTTGCTATATTTCTGATTGTGTCTAATTCCTGATTAATATATTTCTTACTGCAGATATTGAAAGCTCGGTCTATATAGAATCTGTATGCTGCAGCTTTATAATTACTGGGAGAAGAGCTATTGAATGAAATGGTATTGTTTGATCAAATTTCTTTTCTATAGACTTTTGTTTCAATAAGCAAATTATTTTTTAAAAGCTCAGTATCAAGAAATGTTAGTTATCCATTTTGTTCTATTTCTAATGTAAATTGTATGTTTTTATCGATTGTATTGATTTCAACCAAGAACACCTGTAATTGTTCCGTAGTTGAATCCCAAATGATAAAAATATCATCTACATATCTATACCATATTTTTGGTTTATTTTGAAACTCTGTCATAATTTTATTTTCCATTGGTCTAAGTTTAATTTCCACTAGTAAGCCACAGATGTGGGATCCCATCGGTGCACCTTTCAATTGCTTATAAAAACTACCGTTAAAAGTAAAAACATTATTATTCATTATCAAATTAAAGCTGTAAATAACGATACATCACTAAACTCAGCTATGAAACAAACTATTATATCCAGCTTTAATTTGATAATGAATAATAATGTTTTTGCTTTTAACAGTAGTTTTTATAAGCAATTGAAAGGTGCACCGATGGGCTCCCCCATCTCTGACTTACTTGCGGAAATTAAACTTAGATCAATGGAAAATAAAATAATGACAGAGTTTCAAAATAAATCAAAAATATGGTATAGATATGTAGATGATATTTTTATCATTTGGGATTCAACTATGGAACAATTACAGGTGTTCTTGGATGAAATCAATACAATCGATAAAAACATACAATTTACATTAGAAATAGAACAAAATGGAAAACTACCCTTTCTTGATACTGAGCTCATAAAAAATAATTTGCTTATTGAAACAAAAGTCTATAGAAAAGAAACTTGATCAAACAATACCATTTCATTCAATAGCTCTTCTCCCAGTAATTATAAAGCTGCAGCAAACAGATTCTATATAGACCGAGCTTTCAATATCTGCAATAAGAAATATATTAATCAGGAATTAGACACAATCAGAAATATAGCAAATGATAACGGTTTGCCACTCAAGTTTATAAATAAACTTATTTACCAAGCTCAATACGGCAACAGTAATAGTAAATTTAATTATAATGAAACAAAGTTGCACAAATTTCAATATTTTCCTGGTCTCTTTGAATGCCTAAAGTTTAAATTAAAGAAATACAATCTACATTTAATTGCTTCTCCCCCTAATAAATTAAACACAAGACTTCACAATAGCATCGATCCTATCCCCATGGAAGATTCAGCAAGTGTATATTTAATCCCAGCCACAATAATGGAGAACAAAAAGAGAGCAGATTACATTGGAATGACAACCAGGAAATTTAAGAAGCATTTGTCAGAACACATTGCAGACATCAGACTTAATTGATGCAATACCGCTCTCTCTAAACTGTACCAGGAACAAGAAGTTATAATAGATTTCAAAAAAGCTAAATTACTAAAGAAAATATCAAATTATCAGAAGATTAAAATCATGGTATTAACTGAAATTTTATGTCGGGCTAACAATACTTGTAACGATACTTTGTTGTACGATATTCCAAGAATATGGTACAATCTGCTCAAAATCACTTGAACCCCCCTTTCTATTGAATTTGGAACATTCCAACTTCTCCCCCCTTTTTTACGTTGTCTTTGGATCAGTCCACTTCGTATAAAAGAACTCAGCCTTCGACTTTTACTCTTTTGTTGTTTTAATTCTGATGATGAGCATGACATGCTCGAAAGTACTAGGTTTTGTTAATAAAAAACACCTTTAAGTAATCTGAGTATTTTATTTTGGTTTTTTTATATATTAATAATTTTCAAATTTTCAGCTAAAATTTGATGTTTTGCAGCATCTACCCATGTACACAACTAGGGTTTTAAAATATTGTATAGCTGTATTTTGCAACTAAAATAGCTTAAATTAATTAATTTTATCTGCTTAACATGCTGCTCTCAGCAAAATTTTTAATACTAACATTTTTATGCATTTAATAAAAATAATGGAAGCAAAATTTGACTTAAAAACTTGATTAATTTTGTGTTTGTTTCTGAAAAACATATATATATATATTTTTTTTTTCTTTTTCTTTTTCAAATGCAGCCATTTGACATGAACAAAATAAGTGTTATTCTGTTCTTTGAGCTGTTCATGATTAGGGATAAAGATCATATCAGCCAAATTCATGGCACATAATGAGAATTATAGTGTTATTAGGTATGGGCCAAATATAGCACATAGTGCAGTGAAGGGTTAATGATAAAACTAAGAAGAATATAGAAATGGAACAAGTTTTGTCCTCATAAATGTAAACTTTGGACATCTAGTTAAATTCAATCTAACTGATTATTTTAAATTGTGTTCCTCTATAATTATGTGATTTGTTTAAAGGAAATTTTAATTAATTAAGAATATTAAATATTAATTAAAAATATTAATTAAAGATAAATTATTTTATGTTTTGAAACTATAGTAAAAAAGTTACAATATGAGGTAGCTTAAGAAAATGGCTGAGTACAAAACAAAATACATCACATAAAATTTTTAATCTGCAATTATAGAGTTATCATTAAACAATATCAAGTTAATCTTTTTGTGTTAAAATATAATTTTTTCAAGTTAGGTTCATTCATCAATCAAAAATTTTTAGCTATCGGTCAATATTCTTTTAATTGACTTTCAATATGTGTGATATAATAGAATATGACTAAAAGATTTAACATGTAAAATAGCTTAATATTTAAAAATATTTTGATTTTTTATCTGTCAAAATATTCATAAAAATGGCAATAACTGGGAATTCCAATAAAAATTAGAATTGGAATTTAAATCAAGATTATGCACATTTTATGACGATCAATGAAAGCACTTTTCCAAAATGAACCACTTCTCCTAACTTTAGCATTGTTATTTCAACTGTTATATAATTAACATTAAATCTCAAACGAGAAATCCTTAAAATTTATGACAATTTATGCTTTGTGTTAAAATAAATATTAAAAAAAAATAATATAATTATAATCATAGGAGAATTCATTCCTTAAACCAGCAGTGTATTTTAAAGAAGTTTTATTTGCTATTATGATATTTTACAATAAAGCATGTTGTTAAAAATGTGATTTAAAGAAAAGGTTAAAAATATAACCTATTTTACTTTTTTAAGGATTAATATGTGTTTAATAACTCAAGTTCCATGCAAGATAAAATTGAAATTGATTTACTAAGAAATCAGAATTTAACATAAATTCTTTCACATGTATGTTGTGTGCGGCACATGTGAAGTAGTTAAGTTAAAAATAGAAAAATTACTTTTTAACAAAAATTTGCATTTAACAGATAGGCAGATACTTTAATTAAATGATAATTTAAAAGACTTTTATAAATAAATCGCTACTTACCATCTTCCAGAGTACGAACAATAACCTCATCTGAACGTGGTCCTGCTCCCATGGAATTGTAAGCCTGCACTAAAACACTATAACTAGTAAATTTCTGTAACTGTGTCAACAAAACTTCTTCTCTTGTTCCCTGCCCAACTTCTAAAGTTTTGTAAAGATAGGAATCTTTTGAATCATAAACTTTATAACCAACATAATAGCCTTTGATTGGACCATTCCACAACTCAATATCAGGAGGCTGAAAAAAATGTGAATTTAGGTATTATTAATACATTATGAAATAATAAGGTAATTAATACACAATGTGTGTGTACACACACATATATATATATATATATATAAATGGACATATTGATGATATGCATGAATTATTTGTCTATTTATGAAGATATATATATAAGAATAACATAACAATATGTTTAGATAGTAGATACATTCAAAGTAGAGATTCTGAAATTTTTATAGTCCATATATTTAAAAAAGAAAATTAATATGTGAAAATGATTTTAAACAAAACTTCAAAATAATTATTACCCGATTTAAGAAATATTCAGCATATAAATATATTTTCATTAGTGTGAAAAACGTCTAACATTATTAAAAATAAATTTAATGTCAATTATATATAAGCAAGTCTTCAATTATATATAAGCAAGTCAGTTTATTTATTTATTTTCTTTCCTCATTAATTATCACAATAAACAAAACTAATAAAGCTAAAAAAAAAAAAAAATTACCCTCCATGTAACCCTCACTGACTGAGAATCTACAGCTTCAGCTTTCACTTCTAAAGGAGGACCGCCAGGAACTAGAAAAAAGTTTTTTAAAAAAAGGAAAAAAAAATACTTATAAATATTCAATGTTCATTTAGAAATTTAAAAACATACAAGTATTCAATGTTCATTTAGAAATTTTATCTTATTGTATGATAAATTCATGTTGTTTTAAAAAAAAAGTCCCTGACAATAAAAGGTTGGAAATGAGAAAAATTTATTGTGAATTAAAGAATGTTTTATAGAAATAAAAAATATTTGTTAAATTGTTTAAAAATATATATTAAACTAAAAAAATAATAATAATAAATAAATGTAAAGAGAATTAACTGTTTAAATCAATTACAGGATTTCTAATTCACAATCAAACTTCAGCCAATTTCCATCATTTAAAAATTTTTCATGTCCCCATAACACTGTTATTGTATTTTTTTTTTTTTTTTTTTTTTTTTTTTTTTTTTTTTTTTTACAGTTGTAACCTTATTGAAAGAATATTAGGTATTTTATTACTTATGCCAAAATAAAAGATAAATGTTTTAAAATAAATTTATTAATTTATAGTTAAATTCTAAAATTATTAAAATGTAGTATTTTTATTCGAATCACACCTGTCCTTGTAATTTTTATAATTCTAACAGATCAGGAAGCAATTTAAAAATTAATTACAAATTTCCATTTTTTCATACAGGAACCAAGCTAAGTCAAATAAAAGAGAGAAAAAATAGAGATTACTTGATCTAATCAATAAAAAAAAAAAGAACTTCCAGTTTGTATTAAGCAGATAAGATAGCTTCCAATTTCCTTATTTTTCAGAATTTGGCTAATTTTATTGAAACACACAAAGTTAAAATGTGTGATACCTGATTATAGAAGATTTCCAATTTGAATCAAAAATTGAATTTGAATAGAAATCTTTAGAAATTAGTGAACTTTTTTTATATTGGCTTCATTTATGACGACCTGCTTTTATCACCGAATTTGGTGATATTTCGTTAAATATTACAAATTTTGATGATAATCTGACAGCACCAGATATGAATATATAGTTTTAGGATAAGAGAAGTAAAAATGAATACAACAATGAAAATAAATTGCAAGAAATCACAATTTCTAAAACTCATAAATCAAACCTAATTAAGAAAAAAAAAAAAAAAAAAAAAAAAATCTTCTATTTTATTTAAACTGGTAAACATCATATGATTTCAAAATACTATATCTCAGCTGTTTTTAAAGATAGGATGAAACAAAGAATGCTTTAGAATCCTTGTAAAGCCTAACATCTATGCAAGATTAGGTTTTTTTTTCCCTACATTTTTTGAGTTTTAAAGCTTTAAGATACTGCTATTTTCAAACAAGATAATAGATCAAGCTGGTCAACAAAGTTGGCCGAGGCTAGGCAGAAAAGTAGGATTGCTTTGTTAAGCTCTAAATATATATATATCACATCTAAATTAATTTATACATATAAGTACTATCACATGAAAAATGTCAGATATATATAGATATCAACATTTGAATGGTTTTGGGGTCTGAAGAATTGTGGTGAAACTATACCAAAATTGCCTTCCTCCGAATAACTACAATAAGTAGTTTCTTACTTTTTCTAACTAAAACTACCAAAAAAATAACCAGAAAGTTATGCCAATGTAATTATGTTCTAAAGCAATATCTGTTAAACATTTTGGGAAAAAATGTCATATCTATTTAAATTTCTGTAAATGACACATTTGTTAGCCACCTGAAAGGATTAAGTTGAAAATAAAATAGAAATATAATGTATAAAACTGACCTTCTTCCATTGTAACAACAGTTATAGCTTCACTAGGATCCCCAAGCCCAACTGAATTTTCAGCTCTAACTCTACAGAAGTATGTCCTTGCAGGTCGAAGACCACGGAGTGTCACACTAGATTCTTCACTCCCAGTAGAGATATTTTGAACTGTGGAATCCCAGTCACCTAAATAATAAAATACAATCACACCAAATTCAAATGAATAAACAGTGGTAAATTCAGAGGTTGGACAAGAGAACAAGGAACAGAAAAGAAAAAGGTGTTTTCCATAAAAATTCATGATTTTGTGTTTGTTACTGGCATAAAAGTGAAAATTCTTTCCCAGAAATTTATACTGTCTTCCTCCCATCTTCCCACTAAAAGCTGCAAATTTCCCATCAAAAGGAAAATAATCTGACACATGCTTCACATCATGAAAAAACGAAAATATAAATCATACTAAATTTATTTTTAACATGATTTAGATTAAAATAAAATCAAGATTTCTTTTTTTAATCTAAAATATAATTATTCATTTCAACTTAAAATAAAAAAGTAAATATTAAATAAATGAAGTGGCATACAAAGAAAAGAACTTAAAAACAGCATGAAAATGAAAATTGAATCACACATTTTCCTTTTTACATCAATTTGCAACAAACGAAGTTATATAATATATATGTAGGCATACATATACACTTTAGTGTATGTCTATGCTTAACTTTTGAATGAATGCTTTTTTTTTATTTAATGGCTTTTTTAGGGTTCCGTACTTATAAAGTGAAAACGGAGCCATTATAAGATCACTCCCGTGTCTGTCCATCAGTCACAGTAATTTTACTCATAAACTATGAAATGTGGAAAGCTCCAGTTCTAAGAAGTAATAAAGACTCACATATTTATAGATTATTAAACATTTACAAATATATTTAGGAGGGGATAGGGGGCTAATTAAGTTACTTGAAGAAAAAAAAGTTGTTTCTTTGTATAGCGTATAAAATCTTTCATTACGCAGAACTAGAGATAGAAATGCTCAGGACAAAAAAAAAAAAAAAAAAAAAAAAACAGAGAAGTTGGGAAAAAAACTTTTTTTTTTTTTTTTTTTTTTTTTGGGGGGGGGGGGGGGGTTGAAGACTTTTTTTCCAAACCAGAAAAATTGAAATTTCATTTGTAAATATATTGAAAATTTTGTAATAGCTATATTCTCATATTTTTTATTTTATTTATTTTAATGTTGAGTGTCTGATGTGAAATTTTTAATGTGGGTAATCTAATCTCTCAGCAGAAATTTGATGAGAAGACTTGAAAGAATCCTTCATATTTTTTTCTACTGTGAAACACAAAACCCTTCACAAAATTTCTCTTGGAAATAGACATTTCAGAAAAAAGTTTCATCTCCAAATTGAATCTTTTGCAAATGTAATGTTTGAAGAAAAAAAATGTCATGCCATATAGCAGATGAATCTTATCAAGTTCTATATATGTATGAATAACTTTATTAAAAATGTCTAAATAGGAATCTAAATTCTAAATATAGTAATAATTTCTTCACAAATTCCGATTATATTTTATACAAATACATACAAAAAGTTCAAGATTTTGCAAAAACAGGATTACATGAAAAAAATCTAGATATATAATTAAATGCAACTTCTCTTGTTAAAAATGAATTCATATGCAAAATTAATTCAATAATATGCCAATTAATGAAAATGGTAAAATAAAAAAATTAATATAAAATTTGAAACAAGCATTTATTACTTTCTTCTATCTTTACAAGAAGCAAGCATTAAATTTGTGAAAAATTAATCTTTCAGTTTTTGGTGGATTTATATGTTTCAGAAGGTTTGAACCTGATTTGGTGGTTTTTGGAAAATATCTGTCACTCTGCGAATCTGTATGTGATAAAAATTTTATGGGCACTCTATCTCAAGAACAAGAACAAATGCACTTAATTTCACAAAACTTTAGATTAAGTTACACCTTGATATAAACTTGAGATGTTTAGTTATTGGTGTATATCGTCCGACAAATGGCACTGCTATGCTACATTATTCATGATTTCCACAATAGCTCAATCTCAAGAACTAATACATGGATTTTCATTAAACTTCAGATTAAGCTAATCCTTGATGTAATTTGGTGCTGATTACTGTTTAGTGTAAATCGCTCAACAGATGATGCTGCTATGCTGCATTATTCATGATTATTGCAATAGCAATCTCAAGAACAATTTTTCTACAAACTGCAGATTCAATCAGTTACTGATATATATCAATGTTTAGTTTTTGGCATAAATTGCCCTATAGGTGGCGCTACTATGCTGCATTTTTCATGATTTCACTGTAGCAGATTGATTGAATGTTTTTTCTGGGTGTTGAATCTAAAACTGACCTCCATAACATACAGTAATATTGCAAAACATGGGCAGTTTGCATTAGATAAGTACAACTGCAATGAAAAAAATCTATATTTTACTACAAGTAACTATGTTCCAAATTATACTTTCCTTCTTGATTAAACTTTGAATTTTAGTAGTTGTCTGAAGCATAGTAGAAGTTTACATCTGCGTGTAGTGTACCTGCTTTTGTTCATTCCTCAAATTCTTCGCATTTTCTATTTGTAGTGTACTGTTTTCATAACTTTTAAGTTCCATTCTTAGAAATATTAAATTACCATATGGAAACATTGAATATGGTTTCTTATTCAAGAATGTCATACCATATTTAAGGATAAAAAGAGAAATTTTACGTTTAAAGTGTTATAAAATTATAATTGTAAGAAAAAAATGCAATACTGTAAAAATATACATTTTTTAAACAATGGAAGATTTGAATACTGATATTCATAATAATTGCAAAACTGCAATAATTTGTTTTGTTTAACTGGTATCATTTACTTAAAAACAATATTATGTAATTGGATGCACAATTCATTTCATTCCAAACTGCAGAGATACTGGCTCAGGCTTTTACATTAGGTCAATTGGTAATTAATTATGTAACTAAAAAATCATTTCAAGAGAGACATGATATAGCAAACAATAGCGTTAAATAAAACCTGAATGTTACTAAGAAAATTCTGAGACTGGGAAAAAAAGAAAAAAAAAACTAAACTTTTAAAAACAGACTTTGCTTTTCTTTTCATTTTGTAATACAGTCATATAAAGTGAAAATAATTTTCTTTTAACACAAATAAATAAAAAAAATGTTTATTATTTAATATTATCTAAGAAAATATAATTTATTTGGGAGAAACAATTATAAAAAATCAATTTTTCCAACTTTTCTGTTTTTTACCGAAAAAAAAAAAAAAAAAAAAAAAAAAAAAACAGGAAAAAACCGGTTTTTCCACCACTTCAATTTTTCAAGAAAATTTACATCTCTATGCAGAACTCAAAATTATATTTCTTTTAATTTTAGGTGTTATATTTTCCGAGATATCATCAAAAATATAGTGCATAATTATGTCCCTCCCCCCATCTAATTTCAAATCTATGGAAACTAAAATTCTGAAAAAAATAAGAGGTTATAGACATTACTTTAAAAGTTGCAGGAAAACTATAGCAATTACTTCAGATCACATAATTTTTGAGAAAAGCAGATTTTTCTGTTACACACAAAATTTGATTTGTGGACATTGAGCAAAGGTGTTGAGCAGTGTTGGAGGTTACCTATCGTATCAGAAGTATAAAAGCATTATGATTTTGAAAAAAAAAAAAAAAAATCAATGGTAATTAACTAAGGTATCAACCCTTAATGATAAGGATGATTTGGGCATAAATAATGATGGGAGTGGCGTACTCTGTATGCGATCGGCTTTTAAAGCCTAGATAACACCTTTTTATAACATATCTGCATAATGCTATACTTAGAAGCAATATAAAAGCATTAAACTTCATACTGCTGCAAACATACTAATACAATTAGAATTAACCACATAAATCAGGGTTTGTATGCATAAGAAATTATAAAAAAAAATATATCAGCTTTAGTACCAGGATTTTTTTTTTCAAGTATTATTTGCCTTGTCTAATGCATAGCGTTTCTTAATTTGGATATAGCAGCCATTGCATTAGGAAATTTCTTGTCTAAAGTTTTCCTAAAATGTCTAAAGTTCTTTATGCTTGTGAACCCTTCATAAATACTGTGGGATTTGCCACTAGTTTGCATTGAGTGGGTCACTCATTACAACTCTTGTACATAAAAAAGTTAATTAAAAACTTATCTGGAAAAACTTGCCATGGACCAAAGCTGCACTGCAAATTTGTGAGTTCTTTTTTACACAAGCTCCTTTAGCACAAGCCAAATTTAAACATTAAACAAGCATAATAATTATTAAACAGCAAACAAGCAAGAATAATGTGTTAGCTACACTGGAAAAAGAAAAGGTTACAACTACGCAGAATTTAGTTTTATGAAATGATAAAGAAGTTTAAATATGCACTATTTTTTATTCTCAGTACTGAGTTACATTCCTTATATATAGATAAGAATAAGATAAAACAAGTTGGAAATTGCATATGAACATAACAAATGAGGGGCATTCATATGATAACAAAGTTTTAAAAATATTCAGATCTTGCTGATATAGTAGAGCGTACTTCGGATACAGTATAGTAGTCGAAATCTTTGTGTTTCTGTAAATATGCAGAAAGTAATTTTTATTACACCTCAGAAACATATATCTTATTCATAAAATGTGAAATAGTTGAATATAATTAAAACACGCCCCAAACAATGTTTCCCCATATAGTATTATGTAGTGGAATACTTTTGTGTGGCACTGTAATTTAATAATAAAAATTCTTTGCAGCACAGATTGTACAGAATGCATATTTTAGTATATATTTCATAGATTCATGCCAATTCTATTATGTTCGAATGAGTGTAACATCATAAAGATGCATTTGAATCTTTTTTCCCATTGACCGTAATGTAATGGAATACCTTTGATTGTCCCTGTAAATGATCAGTGCATCAGACTTTCATAACATTTGAAATGACTCGATAAAATTACGTAATAATTATATGTTTTAAATTTCAAATGATTAAAATGCATTTGAAAAATTTTTCCCCATTGACTGCAATGTAACAGAATCCTTTTGATTGTCCCTGTAATTGATCTATGCATCCGATTTTCATAACATTTGAAATGACTCAACAAAATTACGCAATAATTATATGTTTTAAATTTCAAACGATTAAAATGCATTTGAAACTTTTTTCCCCATTGACCGTAATGTAACGGAATCCTTTTGATTGTCCCTGTAAATGATCAGTGCATCGGACTTTCATAACATTTTAAATGACTCAATAAAATTACGTAATAATTATATGTTTTAAATTTCAAACGATTAAAATGCATTTGAAAATTTTTTCCCCATTGACCGTAATGTAACGGAATCCTTTTGATTGTCCCTGTAATTGATCTATGCATCCGATTTTCATAACATTTGAAATGACTCGACAAAATTATGCAATAATTATATGTTTTAAATTTCAAACGATTAAAATGCATTTGAAACTTTTTTCCCCATTGACCGTAATGTAAAGGAATCCTTTTGATTGTCCCTGCAATTGATCTATCCATCCGATTTTCATAAAATTTGAAATGACTCGACAAAATTATGTATTTTAAATTTCAAACAATTTGGTTGGGTAGTTTTTGCATTGTTATATGCGGACGGACAGACAGACGGACGGACTGAGCGACAACAATAGGTGCAACGTATTTACATAATTAAGAACGCACCTAAAAAGAGTTAAACAGAATAGCAATATTTGATATTAATACAATAATCAACCATACTTCACTACCAACTATACTACCAAAGATACTATAAGCAACCATTCTTTATATAGTTCTTACCAAGTCTTATTATTCTTCCAACAATGATTTTTTTTATTAATAATAAAGTTAATACCTTCACGTTGAGAGCACTTTGCTTGATTTTTAATCATTAACTACTGTTTTTTTAAAACAGAAAAATTTTCTATATTTGAATCACGAAAATGCTCTAATTAAATAAGTTAAACTTCACAACAACAGGCAACTGGTAGGAATAATGAAAAATTCTGAGAATTTTAAATGGCACATATACCAGTCACTCATTTATAAGAAGTTAATAATACATATGTTTATTGTACGGAATCCTCTGAGCACGAGCAATACTCGCACTTGACCATTTATTTTATATATACAATGGAACCATATCAATTTAATTAGGATGCAAAAATAGTATGTTAGACTTTCTGTCATTTTCATGAGGTTTTTCTTCTGTTGTTTGTTTGTTTAATGATTAACGGGTTTAACTTTTATAAAAATTGCCCAATCATCACGAAATTTGAATATGCTGTTAAGACACACAATACTGCTTTACATTTAAATAGTCATCACATTATTTCATTATTTATTTATTTATTTATTTTTACTAGGACGCATCAAAAATTTTAATATGTAATCATTTATTGAACATTAAAATGGCATTAATGTGATTTAATGTGACAGTAAAGCCGTCTGTTACGCAAAGACATTCTCGTTAAAATATGCCAAATGACATGTAATAAAGTAAGTCACAATCTCTTGATCAGTTTTTTCTAAAAATTATGTTTTATACTGTTTTAAGAGAAATTTTTTTTATATATTAAAGCATGTACAGCCACTATGAAAAGTCTCTACTAGAAAGCTAACTGATGGAAAAAACTGTTAGATGTAAATAATAATCACTAGAAAAAAATGAGATTATATCAAATGTCTCAATTCAATATGTTTTTTTTTTTTTCAATTAATTTTTTGTACCATTTAACTGTGTTTTTAAGAAGTTTGGTATATCATGCATAAGTTTCTTCTATGATTATGACTTCATAATCATATAAAGCCTGTCTTCTGTTAGCCTATCTTCTGTTAGCATAAATTACATTAAAATGCTTCAAAGTTTATAGTTAATATGATACTCTTAAAACACAAATCTTAACATATCTTCTATTTGTAATTAATCACTAAATTAATACACATAATGCATATTTTTGAAAACTAAGATTCTAAAACCGATGTCTAACAAATGGTTACATAGAATATACAAATTATTAAACACTTTAGAAATAAAGAATGAAATAATCATTCCCATTTTAAAAAGAGAAAAAATATATATTAAAAAACATACACAATCACATTTATATAATTAAAAATATGAACTATTAAATTACCTGATTCAGATTTACATTGTACTAAGTATCTAATAATGGCACTATTTCCATTAAATGGAGGAGACCAAGAAATTTTGGCTGTGCGACTTTTGTGTTCAATTACACGTACATCACGTGGTGGCTCTGGAGGTTCTAAAATAAAGTTAAAACATACAACTTATTTGAAGATATAAAAAATAATGAGGCATAGCTAAATGATTTGGAGTTACTAGATTTATCCCTAAAAAAAGGCAGATTCTCATAATTGCTAGGGTTTTTTTTTTTTTTTTTTTTTTTTTTTTTTTTTATCCTCTCACACTGTTTCATTTTTTATATTAGTGCCAATAATGTTTTTGTCAGAGAGTTTTCTTTAAAAACACTTCACTTATTAATAATAAAACTTATAGTTAATTTCCTAACTATATACATTACATTTTATCAGTATGGTTTAAATAATTTTACAGTCATATTTACCATTATGAATCAAAAATTAATTATAACAATGGAAACAAATTAAAACATCCTAAAATTCAATAATAGTCACAAATATTTTAGTAATATAACTATATAACAAATTTCATAAAGAAATTTAAAATAAATAAATGTATGCATAATTATACGAATTGTAATTTATTGAAGTGAATAAAAAAGTGTTCAAGCTGGTAGTTGAACATAGGATTTTACTGTTTAAATTACTAATTCTCTATTATCTCAGATGTATATCGATGGCATCCCATCTAACACAATTCACTCAGATAACAGCATGATTTCTTTACTAATCAGTATGATTATATTATAATACTAAAACTTAATATATATATATATATAAGATATATTAAAAAAATTATAAAGTAGGTACTTTTAGTTTAATATAATGTGAAGTTATAAAAAAAATTACAATAAAATAAAAGTCAGTTCAAGCCATCATCTGGGGGGAAGTTTTGTACAATAATAGCATAAAAAATCTTAAAAAAGATTTAAGTTATGTATACATAATGAATTATTTACGATAACTAATATGACAGTAAAATTGAAGAAATCATTATATAGAATACATATAATAAGCCAAAATTTAAGTGATGAAAATATATAATCTGGCAAACCTTAAATGATTTAACAATAAAATAGCAAATTACATAACATATGCGACATTAAGATAATGCAAGTTGAAAATAAGTGAAAAATTGAGTCTTAATCTCGTGGCTTCTTGATATTTTTTTTCAGCCCATGATCAGACAGTGAACATCTTATGTCTATAAGTAAGACTTTCAAAATGATAATAGATTTTGAACTATTTTAATTACAAGTACTATGTATATTAAAATCTTTGAACAACATAATTTGATTTTTAATTTAGAACAATGCACCAAAACATTTTGAAAACACTTTCAATTTTTTTTTCATTATTATCAGGAAGGGTAATTTACAAAAATTTTTGGCAATTAAAGATTTTTTTTAAGTAGCCAGCATACAGTCAAAAGTTGCAATAACTTAAATTTATATGATTGCAAGAATAATTTGTAGCATTTTCACCATAAAATTTTTATAAAAATTTATGGTACTTCTAGGTTATCCTGTCGACCAAAAAATTATCGCCAAAATATAAGATTAAATGCCAATAATGGATGATCGTGAATGCCACATTCAATGACATTAAATACAATTCACGTGTTTAAAATGTCATTAAGTGATTTTTATTTCGACCGTTTTTTGTATTTTTATTAATATTCTACTAATTATTTGGGTTTTTTTTTGTTGTTATTTAAAATAAAAACTATGTCAATATGTATAACTTGGCTATTAGTTTGGTGATTTGTATAATTTGGCGAAATTGGTCGACGGGATATGAGTAGTACCAAATTTATTATTAAAATTAAGAAAAAATAAGTAATAATAATAATTTAACAAATTACAACAACCATTAAGGAAATGATTTTTTCAAAGAATATTTAAGACATAAATAAATTTTATATTAAAAAAAAAAAAGGAAAAAAACATGGTCTTTTACAATAAATTGGTTTAACATTAGTTTTTCTTTTTTGTGATTGTTGCACATTTCTTAATCAGAGGGTTTAATAATTAGACCTTTTTTTTTTTTTTTTTTTTTTTTTAAGATGATCTCTTATACGCCATCTTTCTTTGGATTCATTTTTTTCCATGCCTGGTAGCCTTTACCCATTTTGTAACTTTTTACTTTCTTCTTTATTAACAATATTTTGATTTCCTATTCAAATAAAAATTCTTCTAAATGTAAAGAATTTCATAAAAAAAAACATGCAGACATCCATTGCCCAAAGCAAAATGCTTGAATGTTTCTTATTGCGTTAATAAAAATCAGTAAAAGCATCATTTTTATGATGATCAAAACATGGCTTACATAAAAGAATCATACATTATAGATTAAACATGACTATTCCTGGACCAATAAATGTGGACATCAAAAATGCAGACACCACATGGATTAAGATATATCTATTCCTGTCATATCAATCCTCAGATATATCTATTCTCGACCAAAAACAACAACCATTATCCAAATGTTTAACCTTCCCACTGGCGCGACTTAATATAGCCGTTCACTAGGATGGAGGTTTAACTGCAATTGAAGCTTTATTTAATTAATATAATTCTACAAATATAATCCAGTTTTAAGAAATTAAGTTATGGTTAGGATTGATACTTTCAAGGCTTATAAGCATATATGTAGCAAAAGAATTATACCATGTTAGAAAATTTCTCTTTTTTTTAACATGTAAAATAAATTTCAGAGAAAAAAAAAATTACAATTTTGCCCTTTTGCTCAGCGGTCAGGGGGTTAAAAAATATACAACAGAAAAAAGTTTTTCCTTTAAATCTAAGTTTGAGATTTGACTGGAAAACACTTCATTTATAATAAACCAAAGTTACATTTTAAAGAGGATATACTTGATATAAGTAAAAACAACATGGCAAATAAAAATTTACATTTTTAGTTTCTTCAAATATAATATAGCCAAGACTTGAGAAATTGAAACCATGTTAACCCATCAGAATAATAATAAAAAAGGAACTTAATGTTATGTTTATAGAAACAGCAATCAGGAAATATGAAATATGGCAAAAGAATATAAATATTTAAATTTTTTGTGTATTTTCCATAGTTTGCAAATTTTAAAAGACTGACTAAGAATTTCAGCCAACCAAACCAGTCAAAAAAGATAAATAAAAATATATGATTACTATATGGTTTTGATGAATACTATATGATTTTGATAAATCGAAACTAAATAGTATACTTTTGACAAAATCATTACCATAAGGTAATGATCATCATAAAATAATACACATTAACTTAAGGTCTCCGTGTAGGCAAAATTGCAGTCAATGAATTCAAAAGAGATAAATAAAAAATGAGACCAACAAATTAAACATAAATATTAAAAAAATTTCTAACCTTGTACTATGAGTCGAATATTCATATCATCCCGTCCAAATGCATTTGTAACAAGGCACGTAAATAGGGCAGAGTCCCTCCTCTCTGTAGACTTGATTGTGATTTCTGAGGACATGCGTTTTTTATCCACTAATTCCTTCAAATCATAGCGGCTGCAAATAAAAATATTACATTACAAACAAAAATAAATGAAATATAAAAACAAAATTTATAATATACAGTAAAATTTCCATAATGGACACCTCTATTTACTGGACATATTTTCAATCCAAAACACCTATAGCATTTATATGCTTTTACCTCTGAATAGCAGATAAACTCAACCATTCCAAAACGTATAAAAAAGTATTCAAAAATTTAGGGGGAAAAATAACATTTCTTGCTAATAATAAATAATTCTATTGAAAAATCACCTGATGCTTAATTTATTTTGAAAATCAAATTAAATTTGTATATTATTTTAGCATTCTAACTCAGAAGTGAGTGAATTCATTAATAAATTATTTCTTGGATTATATCTGTTTTCAAATATCAATTTTAGTAAAATCTCATAAAATTTCAGCCTTGATAAATAAATGTCCATACAAGGAAAATATATTTGTTCAAATTTGGCTACAGAATTAAATAAAAAAAAGCATTTTATAAAGAAACACGTTAATTTTTAGAAAATTATTAAAAATAAATAAATAAATAAATAAAAAATAAAAAAATACATACATTTATTTTTAATTAAGTTTCTGGTAAATATAAATTTTATTAAAAAAAACTTGTGCTACCATTAGGTAAATATATCAAAATTTTCACAATTTTCTAGAGTAAATATGAACTAGCTGGTGTATATTTAGAATTTCCAAATAAATATAACAAACAGGAAAATATAGATGATACTTCAGTATGAAAATTAATTATATATGTAGTTAAATAAGCCAATTTTAAGTGTTTTAATATTTCACCTTCTTCAATCTTTAATACAAATTTCTTTCTTTATTTATTAATTTCTCTAACAAAGTTACATATTAACTCAAAATTTTGTGACAAACTTTGTGTTACTTGTGACAAACAGTGAAAGAAAGAAATTATTGCAATCTCAAATCATAAAAAGTTAATTTTATTGTAAGAATTTTTAAATTGTTAATATTGTACATCTGTAAGTGCAAGAATTTCAAAAAATAAAATTCACTGAAATGACTCCCAGTTGTTACATAGCTGCATCTAAATTTAATATTGAAAAATTTTAAATACAGTTTTTTTAATCACTAGATTATTTTAAATGTTGCAGTTCAGAAAAAAAATGTAGGTAGTTGAAACAAAATAGTTTATAAAGTTACACCTCAAATGTTATTTATAATAGGATTTAATATATACTCTTATTTCAAGTTTTCAATTAAGATGAAAAAAAAATTAAAAGTGCATTATCCCTTTTTTTTCTTTTTTAAGCGACTTATGAAAATTTTATTTATGTTACCATCCAGTTGTATGCATGAGACAAAAATTTTGCATAAAAACTACAACATAAAACTTTTCAAGTCAATTTAAAGTTTTTAACAAAAATGAACTGCGTAAAATACAGATCAACTGGCCTTTTTGAATGCTGATAAAAGCACACTTCACAAATTCTCATCATCATGTTTGAAAGTTTAGAACATACTGAGCATGTATGTAATATATTTTCTTAAATTAAGTGTAAAATAACTAAAAATATACAAAAATCATTTATTTATTTTTTTACTGTTTTATTTGAAATTTTTATAGACAGCTAAATTAATACATATGTTAATTTAAGGGTATAGACCAGTTCAATAATTATTTCATATTTCCATACATATATTAAATACAATTATTCTTTCAATTTAAGGATGTAATTTAAAAAAATTTATGATTACTATTTTCAAATAGGAACTCTATTTTATAAATACACTGCAAAGAAAGTAAGTACAAGATAGGAGATAAGAATGTTCAAGTAGTAGAAATAGCTTTGAAATGAAGAATATATATGTATACAAATAAAATTACCAAAGAATTTGTTTAAAAAAAAATAATAATAAGATTTTTATAAATAATTTTATTAACTTTAAATAAATCAAAAAAAGCTCAGCATAATAAATTTAATAAAATAAATTAATAGATAAAAAAGCAGTGCAAACAATTAAAAAAAATAATAATAATAAATATCATGCAATGTTAGGCAAAATGCAAGTGATGTCACAGCCATGCAATAATTCCCACAGAAAAATAAATAATAAAAAAAAAAATAAAAAAGGAGTGCATAGTGCAGCAGTCTCGTTTTTTTCTTTGTTCATATTTTTACTCTCAAAACCAGATTGTGCTTGCAAAATATTCCATTAGGATAAACACAAATATAAATCCATTATTATTTATATTATTGGTAAAATTATTTTAATACTATTAAAAAATGAACACTTACAAGAATAAAAATACTTTCTATTTAGTGATAAGAACTATACCTAGACCTTATTTTAATCCAAGTTAGAACTGTAAAATAACAGTGAAAAGTAACAATCAGTAGAAGAAATAAAAACAGAAATGTTATATGGATCTGCATAGATGAAGTACTGAACAAAGTAATTTGTATGCCATAGCTTATAGACAATAGCTATGAAAAAATAGTGACGTATAACTAAAAATTTATTTTTACAAGTGATCAACACAATTAAAAAAGGAACATCTGAGAGCAACTAAAAATTACTAACCAACTATATAATTCAATTAGAATAATAGCAGATCTATAATAAATTTATATACACTAACATTTCTTTTCATTTAGAGCCAATAAAGGACTTTTTTTTCTCTTTTTCTCTTTGCATTTTTTATTTCTTATATCCTGGAAATAATCTATGTGCAATGATTTTGCCAAATTTGGAGGCCTTTCATAGTTATTTATTGCTTTAGCACAATGTGTTCACAGACTTATGCTATTTTTGAGCACTATAAATGCATTTTACAAAAAAAAAAAAAAAAAAAAAAAGACTTTTTTCAAACTGGAGTTTTTTAGAATGTAAAAGCAATTAAACTAATCTTGTTATTTTTTAAAAATTAAATATGATATAATTTATTAAAGCTTGGACCACATTCAACCATTTTTTAAAAACAAATAATTTTAGAAGCTAAAGTGCAAAAAAAAAAAGGAGTCAGAAATAGACCTTTTATTCAAGTGGCTGCCATTTTGTTAATTTCAATGTTTTTGCCTCAAATGCTGGAGACAATATTATCTACTTTCATAATCCTTAAGTATTATGTATTGCTACCTAATGTATTGCAAATGACTCTGGTGATCCATTGGATTTTGCCCGATTGGATGGGCACAAATTAGTGCATCCATCAACGTAATTCAAACCACATCATTAATTACATGTTTAAAAAATGTTTAAATGTTCTTCAAATGATAATAAATAACATGCCAAAAACTCTCAGCTAAAGTTTTTACTATACATACTTTACATTTCAGAAAAAAAAAAAAAATGATAAACCACATCTTTTTTTATTGGACTTCTAGAGGAAATCCCCATCTCCTTTGTTAATGAGCAAACTTGCAAGAAATTCTTGATATTCATTAAGCTGAATCAAGTAGAAAAATGTACATTACAGGAACAATTCAATAGTTATTCTCATAACTTAATAGAAGTTCAAAGTCCATAACAGTTCATAATTTTACTTAAAGACCATAAGCTGAAATTATTATAGAGCAACAAATATTGAATAAAATACAACAGATATTTTATGTAGAATTCTTAAAGTAATCAACATAGTACATCCTTATGATCTTTAAACTAAGAAACATGGATACCTAGAAGATAAAATTATAGGTTGCGTTATAATTATCAGTTGCGTCTGTAATCTGCTGGCAAGCCTGTTATTTTATTAATAATATGTTTTTTAGTTGTTGTTTTGTTTATGGACAGTAAAAAAAGTGAAATAAAATGAACTAAGATTTTTTTTTTCTTATGCCTGAAAAGTTTGTACAAAAGTAGTTTTAAATACATCAACATGCAAATATAACAAAAAATATTTATTTATTCAAAATTCGAAAATAAGCTTTTGCCATTTTTCTTTCTTTCTTTCTTTTCTTTATGAAAAACTCAGGAATAGAAAATCAAAAATTTGTTTTTAGAGCAGTTTTGTAGTAGGATGAATTGCAATTTTACAGCAAAATTTAACAGAGGTAAAAAAAAAAAATTATCAAAAATAAAAAGTTGCCAAATCCTCTTGAAAGAGGCCAAAAGCAATAATGTATACTATTTAAATAAAGAAAAATGGACACTTCCATTTTTATTTAATCTCATAATGTGAAGTAAAACTAATTTCAGTTTAACATGTTTTGTGATGATACAATATTTTTGTTCCGCTCATTATATTTTTTCACATACAGTTAACTGAATTAGAATGTTATTTTACTAATTATATTTTTAAACTTCTTTAATTGATTGTAAACCAATTCTTATACTTTTGCCTAAATAATTTTTACTGGCATGTACACATATATTTTTAAATTTATACTCCTACCATTTTAGTTTCTTATTGAGTCATATGATTTACATTGTTTACATTTTCAATATTTAAAGAGGAATGATTTTCTAATTTATATTTACTAACATTAAATTATGCTCTTTGCATTGTTATATTCTAATAATAATAATAAATAAGTTGAATAACTTTTTTATTTTAAGATTACATTATGAATCTTTATTTTAATGTCAAAAAACTTTTATCAATAATATGCATTACTTTCACAGACTGCACAATTTTGTTCTTTGGCTTCTTTGAATGTATATGTTACAGGCCAAACCCGATTTTAGGCCAAACTAGAATGGCCTAGGCCAAACCGGTCTATCCTAACGCCCATCGGATAAACTAGTTTTTCCTAGGCCAAACCGGTCTATCCTAACGCCCATCAGATAAACTAGTTTTTCCTAGGCCAAACCGGTTTATCCTAACACCCATCGGACAAACTAGTTTTTCCTAGGCCAAACTAGTCTATCCTAAGGCCCATAGGACAAACTAGCTTTTCCTAGGCCAAACTAATTTGGCCTAACTCTTATAGGATAAACTAGTTTAGCCTGCTGTTTTTTGGTCTGAACTAGTTTATCCTAGGCCAATCTAGATTATCCTAGGCCAATTCAATTTGGCGTGATTTTATTGAATTCAATGACCGCCTCAGCGCCAACTTTCTAGTTTGTCCTAGGCTGATCTAGTTTGTCCTAGGCTGATCTAGTTTGTCCTAGGCTGACCTAGTTTATTCTAGGCCAATGTAATTTTATGTGTTTTTAGCTCACAGGCGTCAAAGCTCGAGCAATAATGAGCTCACAGGTTCTGTATTTATGTATGTACGCATGTATGTACGCATGATTGTACGTATGTACGTACATATGTATGTAATGCGATAACTCTTGGTAGAAATATTCGATTTACTTAAAATTTTGGAAGTAGTTTCATTTTGATAAGGTACTTTTCTGATTAGTTTTGGGAATTCATTGGATAAGATTAAGAGGGGGTGAACGGGAGGCTAATACCCCATTGTTAATTCAGAGAAATGGATTTTTCATGCAGAATTATCAGTTTTCATTTAAAATTTTAAGTATAGGATCATTCTGACAAGATGCCTCTGTGATTAGTTGTGGATGTTTATCGTTTAAGTGGAAAACAAAGGGCAATGTAGATAACCCCCCCAATAATTTAGATAAATGGTTTTGATGCAGAATTTACGGATTTGCGTCAAATTTGGGTGTATGTTCTTTCTGAGAAGCGATTCCCTGAATAGTTTTGGGGAGTTTAATGGTTAAGTATGAAAGAAAAAGGGAAGGATTACCAACTTTCATAGGAAAAACTAGTTTATCCTATGGACATTTAGAGAAATAAGTTTGGCATAGGAAAACTAGTTTATCCAATTTGCGTTATGATAAAATAGTTTGGTCTAGGCTAACATAATTTGGCTCAAAATTGGGTTTGGCCGGTAAAAACATATATTTCACTAGAATAAGAATAAATGTGTGTCAAGAGTCATTGCTTGTAACATCAATACAGAAATTTAACATGTCCACCATAGAGAAATGATACATTGGACATGGTGTTTGCTTATTTTTATTTTTCTTTCTGCAGACTCAGGCCATGCTATGATAAGCTTGCTTTTATTATTACTATTATTCGAGCCAGATCGCAACTGAACATAATTTGGAATGCAATCAATCAGCGTTTTTAATCAGCGTTTTCCATTTTTGAGAAATTAATTACCTGTCGACATATAGCTATTTTTGTCACGCCGTCAAGTTTTTCTTTTCCGTAAAGTCACAACTGGAAATTCGATTCAAAACGTAGCTTTATTAGTATTTTCTCAAAGATACATCGCTTTTATGAAAAAATGGTTAATGCCATTCGATTACATATTTTCTGAGTGAGAATGCCTGTTGATCTTATGCATTTCTGAAAAGGAATTAATTAATAAATGTGTTAGGATGTAACTCTTTTGGATTTGAGAAAACCCTTAAGGAATGATAGAAAAATATATTTACAAATCTACTTTTTACTAAACATATTCAAAAGTTATGATGTTTATAACACTCCTTTTTTTCTTTTGTTCTAACTATTTAATGAATTCCTATTTGAATATTGAAGTACTAAGAATCTAAATAATCAATAATACATTGTGTATTTTCCATTTAGCGAAAACATTGTAATTTAAAGACACATTGTAAATTTATCCATAAATATGTATGCAGTATTCTTTAAAGGAATCTTAAATGTATGTGAATTAAAATCTGCATTTTTTGCAGAAATTGAGTAGGGCCAGGTCGAGGCCGGACTGAGTCCCTTTTCACTGATTTTTTTACAGGCAGGGCTCGGGCTGAACTTTTAATTTTTATACCGGGCTTCGAAATTCCAGCCTGTGCAAACCTGTAACAGTATTTTATTACCCTTCAAATAAAATACATTATACAGGGGTGATAGCAAAACCACTTTGCACAAGATTAGAGAGCAGTAGTCAGGATTAATATTAAAAAGAATATTGCCCTGTTAAAGTAATGGCTTTGCATTTACAGGCTGTTTACACTAATTGTGTATTACAGACATTTTTTTAAATATCACCCTCGAAAAAACAAGTAAGGGAGATTACTTTTTTCCATTTCCCCTAATTATACTTAACCATTGAACCCCAAAACTAATCACAGATACGCTTTATAAAATTGTACAATTATCCAAAATTTGAAGCAAATCAGATAATTCTGCTCAAAAACCATTCATCTGATTTAAGGAGGGTAATCCTAAATTCCTCCTTTTATACTTAATCATTAAACAAAACTATTCAGGGATTCGCCTTATGAAAAAAACTATGTTCAAAATTTAATCGGCAAATCAGATAAATCTGCTTAAAAACCCATTTATTTAATTTAAGGAAGGCAATAAATCATCCACTACCACATTATACTTAAACAAAAGAAAAAATAATTAAAGAACCGTCTAATCAAAATGAATTCATGTCCAAAATTTTAAGCAAATTGGATAATTCTGTATTATAACTAATTTATCTAATTTAAGGAAATAAATTGTATGCTTCCTCTTTATACTTAACCAAAGAACCACCAAAATTAATCAGTGAAGCGCTTCATCAGAATGAACAAATCAAAGATTTGCAGCAAATCGGTTAATTCTGCATGAAAAACCAATTTGGCAAAATTAGGCGGTAGTCCCCCTTTCTTCCATTTGTTCTTAACCAATTAATTTCCAAAACTAATTACGGAAGCACCTTACCAGAACGAATCTATTTCAAAAATTTAAGCAAATCAGCAAATCCTGCTTGAAAAAAGCATTTACATAAATTATGGAGCGTTACCTATATTTTCCCCTCCCTTTATACTTAAACAATGAACATCCACAACTAATCATGGAGGCGCCTCATCAGAATGCTTCTATATCTATTTTTTTATTATAAAATATGCTAATAATGCATGGAAACCCATTTATTTGATTTAAAGGAAGGGACGAATCAGCCTCTCGATCTCCCCCCCCCCCCCTTATTATTCTCCAATGACCTCCCAAAATTAAACAGAAAAACTCCTCATAAGAGTAAACCTATATTGAAAGTTTGATGCAAATCGGGTATTTCTATCAAGAATTTTTGCGTTACGTACTTACGTACATACATCGATACAGAATCCACGGGCACATTATTCCTCAGGCTTTGGTAGTCTGATGAGATAATAACTCGTCAAATTACATTATTTCTATCAAGAGTTATCGTCGTACGTACATACATGTGTACATACATGCGTACATACAGAACTTGCGAGCCCATTATTTCTCAGGCTTTGATGCCTGTGAGCTAAAAACACGTAAAATACATTGGCCTAGGATAAACTAGATCAGCCTAGGACAAACTAGAACGTTGGCGCTGAGGCGGTCATTGAATTGAATAAAATCACGCCAAATTGAATTGGCCTAGGATAATCTAGATCAGCCTAGGATAAACTAGTTCAGACCAATAAACAGCAGGCTAAACTAGATTATCCTATAAGGGTTAGGCCAAACTAGTTTGGCCTAGGAAAAACTAGTTTGTCCTATGGGCCTTAGGATAGACTAGTTTGGCCTAGGAAAAACTAGTTTGTCCGATGGGCGTTAGGATAAACCTGTTTGGCCTAGGAAAATCTAGTTTATCTGATGGGCGTTAGGATAGACTGGTTTGGCCTAGGAAAAACTAGTTTATCCGATGGGCGTTAGGATAGACTAGTTTGGCCTAAAATTGGGTTTGGCCTGTAACATATATATTACATAATAAATTTTATGAAAGCAGAAATTTAGGTTATGAACCTGAAAGAAAACCCCTTTATAATTTAACAATGGAACTTCATTGGATTTAATGATCAGGTAGTTCAGCCCCCAGATTTTTAATATTTTGGGTTGATGTTCTTTATAACCCATAAAGCTTCGTATTGTAGGATTTGTATATTTTCTTCCTTTCTTTATCCTTTCTTCCTTTTCTTTCTTTCTTCATTTTAGAACACAAAATTTCCCTTTTTGGAGCAAAATTCAGAGATTTTGTAATTTTTTTTTTAGTAGATTGTAGCAATTATGAACAATTTGAGTAAAAATTGAACAATTATCCTTTTCATCAGGAAAAAGAGAAGGGTTCCTTGACTTAAAATAGTTTTTTTTTTTTTTTTAACATATGATCAGGTAAAAATAATAACAGAACAAAAAAAAATCTTTTGTGAAGAGATTGATGAAAGCAGCTTTTTTATTATCTTAGTGTTTAATTATTTTAAGCTACTTCAGAATAATCTATATGTATATATATATATTATGCTAATGTATTTGGCACAAAAAATCATGATTATTTATTAATTCTTTAATGGCAACATCCAAATGAAACACATCTTATGGGCTACTGTGCAAAAGTCCTTTGGTAAGATTTAGGCTGTGATAAACTGGATTTATTTATGTTTTGTTTCTTTGCTGCAATTATGAAGCTTCAAAATATCATTATTTTTATTTTTTTCTTACTTAAAAAGAATAAGTAAAAGTCATGAATTTTAAGCTTTTCAGTATCAAATTAAAGTTATGTATTATAAATGAAATGAGTAAAAGGATTATATTATTATAGTATAAATAATTAATGAAATATGAAAAAATGCCACAGATACATTGTTTAGCGATTTATTATCTGCATTGGGCTAGCATAAAAATACTGAGTTTTCGATTTATCAGCACAGATGTCATATATGCACTACATTGGCGTGTTATTTTTCTAATGCCAATTTGGCGAAAACTTCGTTTTCAAATACCAATTACATACATAATTTTTAACTAATTTCTATTATTTTTAAAAGGAAATAATAATTAAAAAAAGTTTAGTTAATAATTATAGAATAAAACAAATTATCATTTAAAAAAAGAAAATAAAAGCAAACAAACAGTTTATTTATAAATAAATAACAATACCGGGTTACCATGTGAGGCACATATGATTGCCATTTTGTTGCAATCGCACCAATGTGGTGTGTATATGACATCTGTGTCTATTTCTCTTGCAGAATCTTCTAATTTGGCAAAAAATTGAGCAATTAAAATAAATTATGAATAAAAGTAACATGATTTAATGCTTAGTATATATTCAAGGAAGTTCAAACTGGTTGTCAAGGACAGCTAGTACATTTATAAAATATTTTCGAAATCATCAGAGAAACATTTAGTTAATTGAATTTGAAAACCCGGAGAGAACAATTGCCTTTCTATGCCTCTTTTACAGATGCCTACATTCAGGGATACAAAAAGATTTTTAGGCAAAGACAGAATGTGTTCAATGATTCCTTAAAAACAAAGTTACACCTCAAAGTAAATTTGTGAACAGAATGAATCAGAAAGCATGCATGGATATTTATTAATACACAGATAAAAATATTTTTGCAAGCACAATCAACAGAGAATGGAAATATGATTTATTTTATAGGGCCTTTTTAAGTAATTGCACTCCTCATGCAACAGAGGCCTTTTCACCTATCGATCACCAAAGCAGAGGCTTGTGGGGCCCCTCGTACCGCGGGTCCTCAGCAGGTGTGAGTGGCTGTTTGTCAATGTTCCACACGATTGTCATCGGATGGTCACCAGTAGCCTCACACTTTAATCTCACTACATCACCTTTACGAGCAGTTTCACTCCGGAACTTGTTTTCAAAGCGCGGCGGCACTGAAATCAAAGTTAAATGCAGATCAGCAATTACTAAATTAAAGCTTATAGAAAATTGTATTTTTCATAAAGAAATATGTATAAAAACAAATTTTAGTGAAATGAAAATATTAATAAAGTATGTAAACAAAATTATGTATACAGTCGAACCCCATTGTAATGAACTTCAAGGGACCGGAGTTTTTGTTCGCTATATCCGAACCGTAAAAAAAATGTACAAAATATGTATATAATTATCTGATACCTATATGTTCAATAAATATGTATTAAGAAGAAAAAAAAAGTAAATTCTATTAGTGATGATCATTAATGAATTAAATTGACTAAAATTGATTGCATTAAACTGGCACAATACTAAATAAATTAACTAAAAAAGAAGACAAATAGAAATACAGTAAAGCGCCGAAGCCGATTATCTAAATATTCGAGATCAACCCTATTTAGCATAAGTGCTAGGATAAGTGAGCAAACAATTTAAGGAATGATCCTGACTATACTAAAATCTTTACACTTTATCCAGGCTTTGGAGGATTAAAACTAAATATTGGCGCGTTAAAAATTCTTTTATTTTTATTTTGTTTGTTTAATTTTATATCAATTAAATTTAAGGAAATATAAATTAAGGAAAGTATAATTTAAGGAAAACTAGTTGGATGTGTCAATCCCAAAACTTTCTTCTATCTCATAAGTACATTTTAATATAAAAAAAAAAAAAAAAAAAAAAAAAAAAAAAAAAAAAAACGTGGTGAACCCAAAGTTACCCACTATCGAATTTCCTCGAACATTTCACCTAGCCTAATGAGATTCTGGTATCCGAAAAGCCTAAAACGCAAAATTTAACTAATATCCTGAGAAAATGAGCTTAGTAGCGCCTCATTTTGGGTAATATATACTAAAACCTAATAAGCATCTATTTATGTCAAGACATAACAGAATCCATTTAGAATGTCCATTAGTTCTTGACATATAGTTATAACAAAAAATTTGTAAAACGTAGCACAGCAACACCATATCTTGGACAATTTATGCCAAAACGTAAAAAAGCGTCTAATTATGTTATGGTGTAAAAAAATCTGAAGTTTGATGAAATTCTGCACATTAGTTCTTGAGATATAGCTAGTTTAAAAAAACCGTGTAAAATATAGCACAGCAGCACCATCAGTTGAAGGATTTATAACAAAACGTAATCATCGTGTAATTATGTTATATGTCATTTTGTAACAAAATCTGAAGTTTGATGAAATTCTGTGCATTGGTTGTTGAGATATAGCTATCGAAAAAATCGTCCAAAATGCAGCATATCTGTATCACCTGTTGCAAGGTTAATATCAAAATGTAATCAGCGTCTAATTATGTTATATATTCTAGTGTAACAGAATCTAAAATTTGATGAAGTTCTCTGCATTAGTTCTTGAGATATAGATATCGCAAAAATCGTGCAAAATGAAGCATAGCAGCGCCACCTATAGGGCAGTTCACACCAAAACCTTATCAGCGGCTATGTATCTCAAGGTATCGCGGAATCTGAAGTTTGGTGAAATTCTGTGCATTAGTTCTTAAGATATAGCTATCATGAAAATCATGAAAAAGTGGCATAGCAGCGCCACCTGCTAGCCAATTTACACCAAAACATAATCAGCCTCTATGTATATCAAGGGGTCACGGAATCTGAAGTTTGGTGAAATTCTGTGCATTAGTTCTTAAGATATAGCAATCTTGAAAATCATGAAAAACGTAGTATAGCAGCGCCACCTGCAGGCCAATTTTCACCAAAAACCAATAGGCACTAATACATATCAAGGTCTAACTGAATATAAAATTTTATTAAATTTCGAGCATTAGTTCTTGAGATAGAGCGCCCACAAATTTTTTGTCACATACAGACAGACAGACTCACAGACAGACACACAGACAGACGGACAGACTCACAGACAGACATTTTCTAAAAATAGTCAAAAGGTGTTCAGGACCTTCTAAAACGTATAAATCCATCGAAAACTGGAAGTCGAAAATTTTCATGAATCCAATACTTTCTTCTTGTAAAGATAGAAGAAAGTAAAAAGCTTTTGATTATTGCTTGCTTCAAAGAAAACATTTTTTCAATACTACTATTTCTCGAATTATTCTTAAATACATTAGTTAAATAAGTCAGCTTAAATGCGTTACTGAGTTGCTATGACAGGGGTTGGCATTTTTGCCGGCAAAAACTGGAAAAAAACAGGGGAAAAAATGGAAAAAACTGGCAAAAATGGAAAAAATCTATTTGTCTTTAATGTGTAATAAAATCTGCATGCTAATAAGAATAATAATGGTATAAACAATTAAATTTAACAATGTACTATTTAATATTTTAATTTAATTTGCTAATTAATATTAAATAATTTAAATCTTTAAAAAATAAGTGGGATTCACTCTTACTTAAGATTTTAAGAACAAAATAAAAAATTACATACCTAATTTTTTTTTCTTAAGTTAGGGATATGTTTAAGAAAATTTTAGGCGCTTTAAAGGACCCTTCATAAAATAATTTATTTTAAAATAGGATCCTTTACAAAATTCTTTAATCTCAAACAGAACCCTTCATAAAATTATTTGTCTCTGAAATAGATGTTTCACCTTCAAATTGAACTTTTCACAAATTTAATCATTTAAAAATAAAATCTGCCCTGTTAATAAACAATTGAACTCACCAAAAAAATATATTACTTAATTTCTTTATATGTGAAGGTTAGAACCTGAAAACACTAATAAGTTAAAATTCACAAAACTATGTCTAAAATTTTCACAAAGACAAGAAAAACTTCCCAATTTAACAAAAGCAGGACCCTGTGAGAAAAGTCTAGACAGAACCCTGTAAGTAAAGTATTTTATCAGTCATTAATATGTACACATTTTTTTAATTATCAAAAGATTTTATACAATTTTGTTATTTTTGTTTTATGTCAGGAGACTTAAGGAACGTAAATATCTAAGTCTTTGGTACTATTTTATAGCTATTTATCTGATGAAACTAGTTTGTTAAAGATAAAATAAGTAAATTAAATTGAAAATTATATTGAAAAAACTGTTATGGCTTATTAGGAAACTAGATTTTTTTTCTGTCACTTTTACTCTCCAAGAAAGGAACAAAATGTTAAATTATTTAGATTTACTTTCAGTAAGTAACCTGTTGTCTCTTTATCTTTTTGTATTATATTCCCCCTTCCCCCACCATAGCAGATGCTTGTCATGTATGGCTAAATCTTTTGAAAAATGAAGACTTAAAACCACATTTTTCAAAACTAAAAAAGATATTTGAACAAGCGATTTTGCCATGTCATCTTGTAGCATATTTGTTACATTGAAAGTACAGAGATGAACTTCTAAATTATGAACAAAAAAAAAAGCTATAAAGCATGGTTATTTAAAATCAATCCTGATTTTATATCTTATATTATTAATTTTAAGCTCAAAGAAAAACCCTTTCCTAGCTCATATTTTGCAGAATTGATTAATAGTGTCAGTGCATGTAATTGGTGGAGAAGCATTGAATAAGCTTGTGCAATTTCAAAAAACTCCTGTTCATTAGTAGCACACCTTCAAATATGCCAGCAAGTAGTGCTGCTATTGAAAGATTGTTTTCAAATTTTTTATTTGTGCAAACTAAGATTAAAAATAAGCTATCAACAGATGCTCTTTCAAAACTTGTTTACTCCTATGCCATGCTAAAACAGCAACCGGTTGTGAGGAAGATATTGCTGAAAAATTTGAAATTTAATAGTTTTCTGCTTTAAATATAATATTATATTAAATTAAACTTAGGTTACTATAACTGTTTCTTCGAATTTCTAACATATATAAGCTATAAAGATAAGTGCTTTACTCAGTCTCAACAGTTCTATTATGTAAATTATTAATAATTGTATAAACATGAATAAAGAAGTTTCTATTCATTTATATAAAATTGGAATTTATTTCATTTATAATCTTGTTATAAAAGTTAGTATTCTTTCATAAAGTGCATAATTATTCTTATTTAACATAAAAGTTAAAATAAATTTAGAATAATATTGATTTTTCAATTAAGTATGCAGTTTATTTTTTCTTTCGTGAAATATTTTTTCTCTTTCTGGGGAAAAATTAAATGGACAGTCTATTTTTGCCACCTTTTTGGCAAAAACCTATTTTTGCCAGGATGGTTTTTACCAGGTTTTTTTCTGTGGTTTTTTCCACCTTCGGCAAAAACTCGCCAACCCTGTAGGAGTAATGGAAAATAAATGACGGGTGGGCTTGATCACACCTGCAGAATGGCTACCATAAAACAGAAAGAATGCAGGTCTTACTACTCTTTAATAAAAAGACTTATCAGTAATTTGCACTATGTTTTACTAGCCAACATGCATTTTCCTATAAAATTAGAGTCGAAAACCTTTTTTCACATCTGCAGAAAAGTAAAAAGAGAAAAAAGAATTCATGGTCGACTAGAAAAAAAGTTTCCTATAACCGATTCCTAAGATTCCGGAGGTTAGCTATAAAAGGGTAAAATAGCATTAAATACAATAGGAAAACGGCGGGACCAAAATTTTCATTCGTTATATCCAGGAGTTCGTTATAAACCAGGTTCGCTATAACGAGGTTTGACTGTACTAATGTTTTTCATATGTTCATAAGTTCAGATCAACATATTTGAATAAAGATTTTCAATAATATAATGCCCAGTAGAATATCCAAGGCTTTTTTTAATTGTTTGGAGATGAGAGGTGGGGTGGGGTCAGTTGGACAGGGACTATATTATGCGAGTTTATAAAAATTGAAATCAGCTAAACTGTGTCCATGTTAAGATGAGAAAAAACTGATTTCAGTTAATTTGGAAGGAAGGGGCTGTAGTCCCATCACTCTCCTTTTCTGAGTATGCATTCGATTCTACATCAAGATGATACCTCACTAGAAGATACTCTTGGAACTGTTGGCTTTAGAAAAAAAGTATACAGGAATATGTATTTTAGACATTCTGGGAAGATCAAAGCACCTTCTGTGACAACTTTTATTTCTTAAACAAACAGGTATTATTTTGTTTTAATTTTTCCTGTACTTTTTTCTAAAATCAAACTTCCCAGTGACTTTCAAGTGTGTAACACAATATAAAAATAATGGAAATTTATTTTCATGACTAAGAATATACAACAATATTATTGCTTATGATTTAGGAAAAATAATGTTCCTAATGCCCTGTTAGTTTATTTTATCTTTAGAAAATTTTGGGGGCATTCAAAATGTTACACGATCTAATAATAAAATTAATTATCCATTAGTAAGTTCCACTGCTTGTTTTGGCTAGCTACTACACACCTTAGCTAATATCATGCTATGAATAGTTTACATTAATATTTATGTAAGTATTTTGTAGAATATAGAAGAAAAATTTATATAAAATTAGTCTTAATTTATCATAAAAAAATTTATGTATTAATAAAATGTAAAATTCAAAAGAAAAACAAAAAATAGAAGAATTCAACAGAAAGAAATTAAAAAAAATATTTTTCAGACACAACTGGATACTTTAAAAGCAGGCTCACCATGAACAGTAAGGAAGACTACTTTACTAAGGCCAGAAGCAATGCCATTGCTTGCTTGGCACAAATAATACCCAGCATCATCTTCTTGGGCGTTTTTAATAAGCAAGGAACCATTGGCGTAGACCTCATAGTGAGGCCCACTGGCTATGGCGGAATAGTGACGAGGAGAGTTGGCTGCAAATAAATACGTATATATAAATCATATAATAAAAATTATATAGTATTTAATGGTAGATAAATTAGTTTCTTACATTTGCAGAAAAAAAGGGGAAGGAATCGATTTTTACTAATACTTCATTATATATGAGGAGCCCAGAAGCCAAGGGGTACAAGTGACAAAATTTAGATTTCGAGTAAATTGAGTTCAAAGTTACACATTGACTGTAATTGAATGAATTGAGATATGAAAATTTTGCTTATTTCTTAGTGATCCTTGAACTCTTGTTTCAATAATTGTTTTAAAAAAAGTGGAATAAGATATTTTTTTAATTTATAACTAAGCAATATTTATCATCATTCAGCACTTATACCCCTTGGCTTCCAAGCAGTAATGAAAACTGCTTGAAAACTAAAGGGTACAAGTGCCGAATGAACACAAGAAATGAAAAATTTTTAAATAAAAAATTGTATTTATGAAAAAATTAAGATTAATGTTGATACAAATAAATCAAAGGACAAAATTTTGTTTTAATATAAATTCTAAAAAAGGAAAAAATATGAAATAAAAAAATGAATTTACGAAAAATTTATGAACAATGTTGATATAATGAATGAAGTGAAAAACTTTTGTTCTAATATAAGTTTTAAATTTTTATTATAAGTTTAGAAACATTGGAATTTCATATTTTTTAACACTTACCAACAAAGTTGAAAAGTGAATATGATTTTGGTTTGTCCGTCCGTCTGTCCTAACTCTCGTAAATATATTCGGATTGCCCTGAAATTTTTGGGAATTATTCATGTTTAATTCAACACAAACTTATTGCAAATGACTCTTGCAATGACTCTGTGCAACTTATTGCACATATTTCTAACATGATTAGTTTATTTAAAGGGACAATCAAAAATTTTCCGTTACATTACGAGTTATGGGAAAAATCATTTTAAATGAATTTGAAATATGTTACACCTTGTCACATGTTAAAATTTATATGCATTTATGAATTGCACTAAAATAGACATTCTATAAAATCTGAGGTGAAAAGAATAGTTATTAATTATTTACAGGACCATACAAAGATTTACATTACCTAATAATAAAGACGGAATTGTTTGTGACTTGTTTTAATTATATTACAATTTTCATGTATAATAAAATTAATGTATATCGCTGAGGCTTAATCTAAATTATTTCGCACATAATACAAAGTACACAGTATTTACAGGGACACAAAAAAAGATTTCAAATAGGACCGAATTTCTATCCGAATTACTGTATAATTATCGATGATGATTGATGGATGAACAAAATGCTATTTTAATTATGATTTGCGTTTTTAAGTTTCACTAAATGTATACACGTTATATGATATGTATAAATGCTATAGTTCATATACAGGGCTACACAAAAATATTCGTAAAGGTTACAGACTATGAGTATACTTTACTTAAAGATTTCTTTTAAATAAGTCTTGTATTTCTATGCTGAATTGCATTCAGTTTACTAAGAAATGCTTGTAAAATATAGGTAAAATGATATACAGGATCACACACAAATTTTTATACATGGTCATCGATGAATGATAATTTCTGGAAATGTGACTTCAGTAGTCTTAAGTGTGTTTAATTTGAAGCAAATTTCAGCTAAATACTGGTGTATAATAAAGGTTCAAGATAAACTACCGGATGAACAAAAGTATACAAGTGTGCTTCCATCTATTAATATAAACTGCTGAAAGAGAAATTTCAAACTGTTATGCGTTTTCTTGCTAAACTAATTTTTCCCATTATACAGTATGTATCAACCGACAAATAAAACATAGGGCTGTTAAAAAGTATCAGAATACATATTTGTCAATGGACTGTAACACTTTATTACCCTCAATAGCAAAAATTTTTAAAGATTTCAGGGAGTGTTCGAAAGTGTTTCATAATCCATGCTTAACGCATGATTTTTCTTACTTGATAACAGTTAAAATGCATATATTTAATGCATAAAAAAAGCAAATGACTTTGTATGTATGTCGTTGGTCATGCTTCTGCTATATAGATGTTAACGGACACAACTGCACTTATACCCCTTGGCCTCCAATCGTTTTACAGTTTTGGGAAAGAGGTTAAGTGACTGACCCCTATAACTCAGTACATAATGAAAAAAATCACTCTTAACTCTTTACATACAAATAAATAGACATATTTCCAGATAGCCTGTGCACTTAACTCATTTTTTTCAATTTTGTCACTTATACCCCTTGGCTTCTGGGCTCCTCATATCTTATATGATTATAGATTTTATATGACTTTTTTTCATATTATAGGAAATGCATTTTTTTTTTTATAAAAAAGTCAAATAAATGTAATAAGTATTTCACAATTTAATTAATTGCATCAATATTTTACTAAAACCCCACATTTTACTGAAATTTTTCAATAGACACTTAAATTTTAGCCAAAGTAAAAAATCTGTTAAAAAATTAAGTAATTTCTGTTTAAGTGGTAAAATGCATTATCTTTAAATTCAGTATTTACGATGTTAAATACTATGACTTTCATACTAAAAAAGTAAACTTATTTTACAAATAATTTAAAAACCCTGCTTCCTGTATCTTTAAAAGAAGGCTTGTAAATTCCAGGATGGATGTATTTTTCAATCACAGTTTGATATTACAATATCTTAAATATCATGTCATTCTACATTTGCTTCAAAATAGAATTCTGTTTAAAAAATTTTTGCCTACAACCGTTTTAACATGATTTCTAGAAACGAAAAAACCCAGGTCATTCGGTTAAAGGGTTAAAAGAAAACATAGATTTCTATCCATTTTATTTAGCGAACTAATAAATAACAACTTCGGCATTTAAAAAAAATCATCAAAATTTTCTTTACAAGTTGAAAGTGTGATAAAAAATGAAAAAAACTAAAAAATGGGTAGACAATGGGTAGTATAAAAATTAAAAAATGGGTAGACGGAAATTAACAGATACGGAAAAAGCTGAAGCCAAAGAAATGAATGACCGTGAATGTTGCATTCAGCGACATTAAACACAATATGTGTACTTAAACAATCATAAAGTGATTTTTATTTTGACTTTTTAGTAATGTTTTACTAATTTATTTGTTCTTTTGTTATTTAAAATAAAAATTTAGTCAACATGTATAAGTTGCTTATAAGTTTGGCTATTCGTATCATTTGGTCGACAGGATAACTAAGTAGTACTGTATTTGGTTTGGCGCAAAAAGGCTTTCAATACAGAAAACGAGAAAATCAAAAGATTATCGAGCCGCTGAAAACAATTACGTGTCGAAAGGCGATCACGAAAAAGGAGAAAAAAAGATGAAGACAAAGTTTATAAATTTAATCTAAAGAAAATCAAAATAATTTCAATCTGAAGAAAAACTAATAATAAAAGAAACTTCTGCACTTCTTCTATCATATAATCAAGATACTTCAATACTTAGAAATGTATGATTTTATGTAGAATTATATCTAAATTTTTATTCAATTTGCTTATTCTGTCTATCTAAAATTTTATTGATTGGTGATGAATTATTGTTAAATTTTTATAATTAAAAAAAAAGTACAAGAAAAATTGTGCAAATACCAGTTATTTCTGGAAACATAGGCTGTAATTTTATAATCTATGCAACTTTCAAAACAAAGACAAATATTTGGATATCATATGCATTAAATCCCTCCGCTAACTTTCATTTTTTCAGTTGATATTGAAACTTACAATGCCTATGGTCAAAAACATTAATGTCTCTTTCTGCAAGTAGTTGGGTAAAATGACAGGAAACAATATTTTCCATAATCAAAACTTGAAAAATTCATAAAGTATGTGTTTAGAAATATGAAAGCAACATAACCAGATAATTATCAAATGGGAAGGCCTAAGCTTCAATGAAATGTGCAACAACTAGTAAGATAATGTTGTGTACACTAATGGTGCAGGTTAAACATTTTTCACTGATAGTTTTTTAAATTATTTTGGGAGTTTTTACCTTTCTAAAGTTACAAGAATAATGCTTAAAACAAATACTTTTATTAACCATTGAAAAATGGTTGTTGTTTTCGGTGGAGGGTTGACAAAATGATGTGGTCACTTTTGAATTTAAATTAAATTCTTTACTTTTAGAATAATTTTTATTTGAACAGGAAATTAAAATGTTTAAAATCATTGTAATAGAGGAGAAAACTAACAAATTTAAAAATGGGTAGATGGAAATTAACAGATACGGAAAAAGCTGAAGCCAAAGAAATGAATGACTGTGAATGTCGCATTTAGTGATATAAACACAATACATGTGCTTAAACAATCATAAAGTGATTTTTATTTTGACTTTTTATTAATGTTTTACTAATTTATTTGTTCTTTTGTTATTTAAAATAAAAATTTAGTCAACATGTATAAGTTGCTCATAAGTTTGGCGATTCGTATCATTTGGCGAAATTGGTCGACGGGATAACTAAGTAGTACTGTATTTGGTTTGGCGCAAAAACGTCTTTCAATGCAGAAAACGAGAAAATGAAAAGATTATCGAGCTGCTGAAAACCAATTACATGGTGAAAGGCGATCACGAAAAAGGAGAAAAAAAGATGAAAATAAAGTTTATGATGAAGCAATTTAATGCCGAACTGATTAATTGTAAAATATCATGTCTGGAGGGCGACCAATCCACTAGCCATGACATTTTACAACTGGGCAGCTCTAAGGCTGCGAGCAAACAGCACTAGTTTTTATTACACTAAAAGAGCAATCAATTAATCTTTGTTTAAGAAGGGAACAAAGGTAAAACCTCTTTAAATGATTTTTGAGGGACTGACCTTACCAAATTGACAAAAGAAGGGGAACTTTTATCTACCCAATCTTCAGTCGTAAAGCTGTCAACTGATTTCGAGTTCAATTTCTCACTTGAAGTTCAAAAAAGTTCACTGAAAAGCACTTTATACATCAAAGTGCCGACACAAAAGATAAAAAAAAGCGACACCTGAACGCAAGAAGTTAGTGCTATGTGCGTGGACCTTAACCAGGAAAATTTGAGTGCCAATATAGTGATTCTAACAAGCCGGAAAATGTTATAGCTATTACTCTTGATTTTCCACCACCTAAAAAGAAAACTAAAAAGCAATCGGCTTGAGAAAAACTGGAAAAAAACTTTTTTGATTCAATGTCTGATGGACCCATTCACAGATGCATGTGCTGCGATCCACTTTGGTTTAAAACTTCCATCACCAAAATTCTGCTCTGTAAAATCAAACAGTATATGCCAAAGTCTTACAAGTACAACAGTATATGCCAAAGCTGTATTTTAATAATGATTACTTTCGCACCAACAATGTTACATAGTTTGAAATGTTTCTTTCGTCACCAACTTTTATGCTTGGTGACAATGGAGTGATGTAACTTAAACGAACCGCACCTTCAAATTGCAGCATGTATAAAATCCTTTATAGCAGTGACACAGATAAAACACAATAAAACAACTGGTATTTAGCTTAAAATGATAGATGAATGTTTCGAGTGAAACATTTTTCAAATGGTTGGTGTAATTTCTTAAATTAAAATTTTTTTTTATAATATTGATTTTGATATTATGATAAATAAGTCTGCCCCCCCCCACCATATATATACCCCACCATATATATACCATATATATATATATATATATATATATATATATATATATAATATATATATATATAACTTGAAGATCATGAAAAAAAAACTTAAAGTTCTGTCATATTTTTTTATAGTTATTTTCTTTTAATTATTATTCAAAGTTGGATTTAATTATGACTTATATGATTAAAAAATATAAATGTTACTGATATCATTATTTTCTATTTTGTAATTCATGTACAAATTTTATACGTAATTTACGATTTTAAATGGTTGACATATCATGGCTCATTAATGCTTTTTTTTTTTTTTTTCTGGAAAAAAAATTCTCACATTTTTTCTGGAAAAAAAAAATCAGCAAATTAAAAATTTTAGTTTATATAAGAAAATTAACTGGAAATAGAATTAATAAAAAGTAAAACAAATATTATTGTATTGTAATAATTTCAACAGAATACAATATTTTTAATGAACTAAAGAGTAAAGATAATTATGTATATTATTTTATGGAATGTAATCAGATTGTTTCAAAATACCAAAGCTACTAATTTAATTTTGAGAAGCTGTAAATATGCTTTTCAAATTCAATTTAATATTTAAAGAAAAAATAAAAAAGATTGTAAGCTTAAACAAAAAATGAATGACAAGAAAACAGTTCTATTTCAGTTAAGATCTGAAAAAAGCCAGAGAAATCCCAGTTAATACACAGATAAACTAAAACTAGACATATCCAAACCATTTGATTTCCTTGGGCCGCATTTGAAGATTTCAGACAGCCCATAAAATTAAAAATTCTGAAAACAGCTATTGAGTAAAAATGTTAGCCATATGCATATGACATATTATATTAAATTAGATTAATGGAAAAATTACTGCACAAAATTATTACAGATCACCTCTCACATTTTTGTTATTATTATTGTTAATCAGATAAAGAAATTTAAAATCACTTAATAAGAAATCTGTATAATCATGGGAGAGTATGTGGAGGGTATACGCAACTGCTAATTCATATTTAAAAGATCATATGAAGATGATACTACCACACAGTACTAAAGAATTGGGGATAAGGCGAATTATTGAATAGTATAAAGAGATTCACATTTAAAGGTTGTCTACATTAAGCTAACTTTTAAATTTTAATAGCAATACCTTAAATATTTAATAAGTGAATAATCATATCATCAACTAAGCATAAAAAGTGAAAAATCTTCAAGCTGGGGATCAAAACCAGAACCCTTGGAATAGTGTTCCAAGTGGTCTATCATTTAAGCTATGAGAATTATGCTTGCCAATTTCATTGGCAATCATTCAATTTCATTCAATCAATTTACCATTTTTCATTCATATAAGTTGATAAGGTTGCAACTGCAGCACAAGATGTAAAGGTTTACATGAGAATACAAACCTGCGGCGTAACATGAGGTACAAGTAAAACCCAGCATCGATGAACACGTATTATTTTAATTATTATTCCAATTAATTTTCAGCAGTGAATTTATGCTTGAAATTACTGAATATTTAATAAGTGAATTATCACATTGCTAACTAAACATAAAACCAACAGTGTGAAGGATGTCCAAGCCGGGAATCGAGCCTGGAATCCTTGGAATAGTGCTCCCAAACTTAACAAAAAGGATTTCATTTTCCATGAGGTTTCTAGAATTAATCCAATTTCAAGTAATGAATAACTCTGGAAATAATCTTATAAATTTTGTGAAAAATTTAATTTAGCTACTTGAAAGGTGTACGATAATTTTACAGCGTCAAATTTGAAAGATTACCCTTGAAAATATTAAAATCTGTGCTTATTTTAATAAAAAAGGTAACCACTCAAGAAAATTTTGGAAGTATCAAGTAAAATTATACCTTTTTTTTTTAATTACTTGGAAAGTAGTTGTTGTCTTCAATAAAGAATTGGAAAATCTGAAGTATATCTGAATCTTTTTATTGGTTTAATTCCACAACTTATTTTGTTTTAATCATTTTGATTGATCCATGTTTAATGTGTAAAAATTGAATACTTCTGTTGCCACAATGACAAAAAAGTAATAAAAACTTTAAAAAGAAATTAATAATTGGAAAACAAATTGTGATTAAGATTTCAAACAAATTTCATTTAAAAGTGCATTTTTTCTCTATGCAACGGTGTAAAAATTAAAAATGTGCGCTTTTTAGAAGTTTAAAAATTTGCAGTTCCAAAAATTATAAAACTGAAATTTCATTTAAGATTTGTTCATGATGTGTCCAGGAATATTAATGTTTAATCCATGTCATGGGTAATATGATGGGTTCAGAAGTCAGTTTATTTAATTCCATCAAATAAAAATGCACATTTTAAACAGTTAAAGTAGTATATCTATTATCTACTGTTTTTTATCATTGGTCTAAGAATATTAATGTATAACCCCTTCAGTCCTGATGTTGCCTGGAGGCGACACTAAAAAACACCCTTAAAATTAATTTAAATGCTTCTAAAATTGTTAAAATTACATCCAAACTTTTTTAATAAATGTGTACATGATGGAAACATCGATATGTTGACTGATGCATCTTTGGAGACGTTTTATAATAATTTTAAACTGGTATTTGTAGTGCCACGTAAAATTTATCTCAGGACTGAGGAGGTTAATGCATGGCATACGTAATATAGGAATCGTTATAATCATCATAAAAATGATGTTTACTATTAATTTAAATATAGAATTTATTTATAAATCTTTAAAATATTGATCTTTGAAAATATCACTTTCCAAATAGTTGTTGTAATTTGTTAAATTACAATTATGTTTTATTATTTTTGTTTAATAGAGTGGTATCAGCTTTATTTTTGTACCATTATTTACCAAAAGATGGGTAGCAGGTGATTAATTCCTCTCATTTCTCCATGACTCTAAATAAGTAAATAAATGCATAATATTTATTTGCCATCAATAACAGTTCATGAAAATCATTTTATGACAATTACTTTAAATAAATTATCACTAAAGCATCGGAATTTAAAAAAGAAAAATATATAAATACATAAAAATCTTATAGTTGAAAAAATTTTTTGATTTTATGTTGGACTGTATATTGATTATGAATTGCAACCCAAAAAACCCCTGATCTAAAGAAAATATTACATTAATAGTTTCTGTTAAAAAGAAAGGAAAAAATCATAAACTGCCAGGCATGATGCTAGTATAAAGAAAAAAAAATTCATTCAAATGTTTATATAAAAGCAATCAAATCAAATACAATGTTTAAATTTACAAAAGTTTTCTTTTTTGGTATGTTATGAAACTGCATGAAAATGCACTGAATATTGGAAAATTATTTTACCTGAGCCTCTCTCCCACGTTATCACAGGTGCAGGAAAACCATCTGCTAAACAATCAACACGCACATTTTGCCCAGAAACAACAGAGGTATCCCGAGGTTCAACATGCCATCGTGGAGGAACTATAAAATAAAATTATTACATATAATAAATTTATTTAAAAATTATAATTATATAATAACATTATTAAATAGAATTACTCAAATTTAAACAAAAAGAAAAGTATTTTTGCAATGTATGCAGTTTAGGTCTGCAAGAGTAAATGCTTTCAGGTTGATTTTCTTTCATTTGACTCAGGTCATATTATTCTGAGGTGACCTTTTTTCTCAAAAGGCTTGGATTTCAATCATATCTGACTGTGTCATCTACCTATTTATTTAACAATTAGAGTGCTGGATACTAGAAAAAAGATGCCATTTTCAAATGGATGGTGACCTTAGGCATGGAAGTTTTGTAATATGCTAGATTCTCCTTTAGACGAAGAACCCAGTCTGTTTAGCTCACACGTGTAAAAGAGTATAATACAGACATGCTACAGGCTCAGCAAGAAAAAAGCTGAATTTTCACGGCTCCACAGACTTCTGATGAAAATTGTATTTTCTTATAGTGTTTTGACGAAATTTGCGTTTTTTCTTTTTTAATGATATTGGCATATTTTCTTGATCATTTGACGAAAATCTTACTTTTCCACAGTCTTTTCAATGAAATTTACATTTATTTATGATCTTTTAGCGAAATTCGCAATTTTTCTCACCTTTTTTCGACAAAATAAATGTATTTTTCGCGATCTTTCGTCAAAATTTGTGTGTTTTCCACGATCTTTCGTCAAAATTTACTATTTTCTGCGATCTTTCCTCAAAATTTACTTATTTTCTGCGATCTTTCCTCAAAGTTTACTTATTTTCCGCGATTTTTCGTAAAAATTTACTTATTTTCCGCGATTTTTCGTTAAAATTTACATATTTTTTTCGATCTTTCATCAGAATTCGCATATTTTTTCCGATCTTTCGACAAAATTTGCATTTTTTTCGCGATTTTTCTGCAAAATAGATTTATTTTCCGCATTCTTTCTATAAAATAGATTTATTTTCTGCGATCTTTCTAAAAAATAGATATATTTTTTGCGATCTTTCAAGAAAATTCGCATATTTTCTTCGTTCTTTCGTCAAAGTTCTCGTATTTCTCCGATATTTCGATAAAATTCGCTTCTTTTCCGCACTTTTTCAACAAGATGCACGTATTTTCCATAATCTTTTGATAAATTCAAGCATTTTTCACGATTCTTTGACGAAATTTGGAGTAAACTGAGTTTTAACCCACTTCTTGGCGGCGTTTCTTTTGACGCGCGATGACTGCGCCATGCCTTGCTTTCTTTTCCGTTTAGGTGCTGCTCTTCTTGGCAACCCTCGGAGAGATTTCGCTCCTCGGCTTGCGCATGCTCCATTCGTTCTTTCTTTTCTAGTTTTCTTATTGGACGAGAGAGGAGAAATATTTAAAATTTTGAGGTCTCACACCTTGAAATTAATTAAATATCTCATGTCTCATTAGAGGCCATTGGATTTCGAAGAATGTAACATCGAGTGAGTAAATTTTTTGGGAACAATATACGAGTGATTTTTTTTAATTAGAAACCTTTATTTTGTATTTAAAAAGTATTTTCTACATTTCTATCGTTTTTTTAATGCAGACACCGTGCTTTAAAAGTAAGTGTTTTAGGCCTTTCTTTAGTACTTTAGATGTTTTGAATCTTAATGTTATTTAGTTTCATATTATATGTAAAAGAAAAACATTATTTGACTTCAAAACTTAGTATATTTCTTTAAAAAATCTGATATTGATTTCTTTTTTTATTTAAAAAAAGGCTGGTTTTGTTTTTAAAAGAAGGTATGTCTTTTGCGTAGTGTCTCCTGGACTTAAACCCCGCTCCGGGAGACAAAACGCAAAAGCTCGCCAATGTGGCAATATTTTGGAAGCGTGCCAAGAAGGGGGTTAAAACTCAGTCGCGCCCGAAATTTGAGTATTTTTCTTCAACCTGTACACGAAAATCGCGTTATCTCCTGCAATCCTCAGAAAAAAATCGCATTTTTTCTGCGACCGTGTGATTAGTTTTTTTTTTTTTTTTTTGAGATAATTTGGAGCAATTTGCACTTTTCCTGCAATGCTTTGAAGAAATTTGCTTAATTTGGTGCAGTTTGTACTCGCTTTTTTTGCATTTCTTCTGTATCAGAATCGAGGCAATTTCAAAGTTGTTTGTGTTGAAGTGAATAAACCAAATTTTCTCGTGTTTTCAATTATCTTCGAAGATATGAAACATGCTTTTTCTTATTTTATAAATATTAAATAGGCCATTTTTTTATATACTATTTTATTGCATTAAAAAAAAAAAACATAATATTTAAACTTGCTTTAATACTAGCTTTTACAACATAATATTTAAATTCAATGAATTTATTTTATAACACTTTCTGTTTAATAGTAAATATCCATGTAAAAGATATTTGCTAGAAAGTTTTTCAGCCAATCTAGAAAATTTATTTATTTTTGGAATAATAAACTTAAGCAATAAGTGGTTCTTTAAGTTGTAAAGATTTTATTTCAACAAACACTTGTTAAAACAAAGGAGGGGAGGAGTGTATAATTTAAAATTATATAGCCTAAATTAGATGTTAGTGATAAAAAGCATAGTACTAACTTAACAAATATCAAAATGTTACTATATTTAGTTTTACTGCAATTTATAATTGTTGTTATTACTTACTTTTTAGATAGAATACATTTTACATTTCAAAACCAAGCTGTATTCTCAATAACAGAAATATATTTAGTGCAAAGTTTTATTTATGAAATGTCATGAAAAGTGTTGACAGAAAAAAAATGTAATAACATTAAAATTAACCTATTACTAAGATATGTGTGTAATTTATTCAGTATTTGAAGAATATGGATATTTATAAGGCACTTACCATCCACAACAAGAGTAGCAGTGTGACTTACTGAGGCAGCTGCATTACTAACAATACAAGTATAGTTCCCATTATGACGAGGTGTAACACTGGAGAATGTCAAGTCACTGGAAAACTCATCATTACGGATGATAACCCCAAGGCCAGGCTCAATGGGTCGATCATCTTTTTTCCAGTTAATGGCAAAGGGAGGGTCTCCTTGGATCACAGTACAGACAAGGCGGGAGCGCATACCTTCTTGCAGGTTTTTGGGAAAAGTAAAGGGATCTATAACAGGTCTCACTGAAAGAAAATATAATGGTTTACAATCTTATTCCTATAAGGGTTCACACTAATAAATAAATAAATTAACTTTTTAAATAAAATTTAAAAAGATTTTCTATCCTGCATAAGCATGTAAATCAATAAAAATAATGTGGTAGATTTTAAAGTGCAATTTTTGACAAAAATTGACAAGTTATAATAATAGCTAAACAAATACTACATGCAGGAAGTTTTTTAAAAACAGGAGATGCTCAGTTTGACACAAGAAAATAACCATATTGCAGAATTAGGAAAAATATATTGAAAATTCATTTTTGATACAAAATACATTGGTTTTACAAATTAAAATACAAAATACTTTTCAAATTTCAAAATACATGTATTTTGATCATACATTTAAAATATAAAGTAGGGGAAAGGGGGGCACAGTGGGACAAGGGGTACAGTGGGACAATAGGCATTTTCTAATAATTCAAATACTCAAGAATTAGAAAAGTATGCCTTCATTTAGTTATCCTGTAGGGCAATACTGGGGAAACTAGTCACTGTCACATTTCATCTTATAGGGAAGTTGCAGCCATTTTTGTTTTTACTACCACTGTTGGAAAAATCAAGTAAGTTTTACTTTTTTGGATTTCAGCAATAAATTATTAATCAATAATCAATATCAATGCATTAATTTAAAGCTTAAAGTTTGTTAATTACATGGATGTTATGTTTTTTATTCCATTAATAAATTTTATGCAACTTTTTACTTTTGATTTAAAAATACTTCTTGTGGGGTACAGTGGGACATTTCTCCCTGTATCCCAAATGTAAATAAATTTTAGAATATCAAGATTTAAAATTCAATATTCATAAAAAGGGATTTAACTACAGTTTTATTTAAACACAATATTTCTTTTACAATGACAATGACGTCTAGAACATGCATTTAACAAGTGAAAATTGTCCCACTGTGCCCCCCTCTCCCCTACATTCAAAAATATAAAAAATGATTATGCATTAAATTGCACTACGTAAATGTAAAGCTCATTTGAAAAATGGATTAAATTTTTTAAAATTATAATAATAATAATAATAAAAAAAATCCATTATAACTATAAAGAATGATAACAAGAACATAACTATAAAATTGCAGCAACATTGTGTTGAGTAATGTATCAAAATTAAAAGAGTAACTAGTGATGAATAAAGTATCTTTTAAAGGTTGTTATTTATGAGGAATAAATAATATGGCAAACCATGCTTGCTAAGCTACATCAACTGGTTTTGGATTCGATAGGGAATCTCTTTCAAGTGGCATAGGATAAGGATAACAGCACAGCCAACTGAGTGTTTCAAGCCAAACTTGAGAGTGTGTTAATTTTCAGAAAAGCATTACATTGAGAAGAAATTATGTCACCCAGAAATATTAACAAAAACAAAATGTGAAAAGAAGAAATTTGTATTTTTATGTAAATAAAAACTGCAGAGAGACACATATAGCTAAATCAGTGGTGGATGTTTACACTTATGTCACATAACTTGCAACTTTGTTGAAACAGTAAGAATGCATACATATATAAATATGCAGTAAAATCCAATTTGGGCTTTCTTCTGTGAAAAATTAGAAATTATAAAGTGTGTGACATATTTGAATGATTAAAAATTTTGAAGAAAGAAGTATAAAACAAAAGTCAGCTTAAATAAATAAATGAACAATGCAATGCCAAAGAATTAAATAACCAAACTTAAAGCACATTCTGAAAGTAAATATTAAAAAAAAATAAATAAATAAAAATCCTTTATCTTCTAATTTTATAGCAAATTTAAAAGTTACTGCATTAATGTTTTGTTATTAATGTAAATTGATAAGCAGAATTTTAGCAAAATGATTGAAGATTCAAATCTAAATAATATAAAGGGTATTACAATTAAAATATTTTAATGACAAATAGCATTATTATAAGGTTATAGAATATTTATTAAAAATATAAATAGTAAATAGCAATTTTAAAAGATTTGAGAATAAATGTGTCTTTACCCATAACATACACACGAACTGTGCCAATAGCATTTTGACCTTGCTTATTCCAAGCCCTACATTTGTAGACCCCATCATCAATTCCCCTTTGAACATCTTGAATTATTAAAGTGCCATTGGGAAAAACTTCTTGACGCCTGTTGATGGGTAGCCTGCTAGCCCCTATAATTAAATAAAATACATTAATATTCAATTAAAATGATTTTATAAGATTAGCATCTTGTAATATTATTGTATCATAAAACTAGATAAATATATATATATTTATTTATTTACTTAAAATTCACATATTTTTTTTAATCTAAAATTTAATTATTTAAAATTTTGATATGCCAAAAGATTTTTTAATATTTTTTGCTACTTTTATCTAAATTAAATTATGCACAATCATTCACAGTTAGAAAAGTAAACAGATGTACTCAAAGCAAACAATGGATGAGTAAGAAAAATACAAAGTGTATTTGCAAGACAGAGAAAAATAAAATCAAAATTTGATATCATTAAGGTAATCACTCATGAATTTTTAATAAGATGCTATAAATGTGTGACAAAATTAAAAATGATACACAAAGCTAAAAAAAAATTATACAAATTTTGAGTTTATGTCAACAAAATAGCAACTTAATTCAGCTACTTCAATGGCAACTAGGTATATCGAAACTGTGCTTTTACCCACAGTTTATCTTGGGGCAAACACTGAAGTAGTTGATGAATATAAAGCTTTAATTAATGACAGATTGAGGCTGTTCTCATATTTTTTATATGAGTTTGTTTTGGTGTTAACCCTTTAATTCCCATGCTAGAACACGTTCTAGAAATTATGTAGTTCATTTCACACCAGAAAAATTCAATGGCTAATTTCGTTTTATTTAAATACGGAATGTTCTGTTATTGATTAAAGCAAATATTGTTGTTTTAATTTTCTGGTGGGAACTGAAATATACGAATTAAAATATCTCGGGCAGTCTCGGGCGTTTTAGGATCCAGAGGGTTAAGAAAACCCATCAGCATAGAGAAATTTCTTTTCACAGCAAATGTGTTTTTGAAAGTATAAATTTTCATCTGGCAACTGAAGTGTTTAGTTACATGCAAAATGGTTCTCTTTAAGAATTGATGGATGGAAGGCTATATTATTGCACTTTCCAAAGAGAATTACTGATATTCAGTTATTGAAACCTGATGTTAAAGACAGGTTTTTTCTATATCTAAAACAAGAATAAATAATATAGTCAATAAGAAAGGGGAATAGTACTTGAATGTGTGGCTGCATGTAGAAAAACTTTTTCAAGTATGGAGGGATGCAGAAAATATTTTTGCTTCCAACATTTCTCCCAAAATATTATGATATGACACAGGATTACATAAATTACATATTACTATAGGTATAGATAAAAAAAATTTATTTTTCCAAAATTCTCAATTTACGCACAAGCACATACAAAAGTGGTTCCCAACAAGTAAATTGCAAAATAATCAAGGTTTGCCACATTTTTTTTTTTTTTTAATTTGTTAAAGAAAAAAAATGTTACCTGCAAATTCATAAAAGCTATATGCTAAAACTAAAACACTTCATGAGAAAATAGTGTTTTCTTATATAGTTAATCAATATTATGTTATGATTCGTTGTGAGATATGGCAGCAGTTGTACAGTTGTTATGGCAATTCTGACCCTAGCATTCTTTGCTACATGCACTCCAGTTTGTGGATTAGAAAACGTTTTGAAGAAGAACAACTGAAAAACTCTAACTCTAAAAATCTCAAGAAAATTCTTTAATTGATTTATTTTGTGATTTTTCTTTTAAGATAGTTTTCATGGAAAAGTCCTAAATTTTCTACTGGATGAATAAATGGGCACAATAATCGAAAATAATTAAATGAGCTTTGAAGACCTTATTATTACTCAACATGTCATACTTGTGTGAACATGATTTTTTTACTTTTCTATTTTTAAAACATAAGTACAGAAACTGTTTGAAGAAAGCAATTTAAGCTTAAAATTAAGCAGTTTTAACCTTGATATAGACATCCTTATTGGTAAACATCAGATCCAGAAATAATACTAACTGTAAAGTAGTATTTTGATAATAAATAAATGTATTTTTCATTATCTTTGTGATATGTGTATTGTTTTAATTATTATTCTACATACACATATTGGGATTACAAATTCTTGTAATGCTAAGAGTGCATCTTACAAAAAAAAAAAAAAAATTGCCTTTTTTTGTAGGTCAGTATAGCTAACAGCTTATAGAGTTCATATGATAGTTTCCATACTGATATAAGATAATCCTTACAACTGATCGGTTGCCAAGAATTTTTTTACACAAAAGGTGGGTTGTGCACCAATGAAGATTGGAAACCGCTGTTATACTGTACACATATTATTCTGAAATCGATTTTGTGAAGGTTGTCAATTGTCATACAGGTATTTTTATCTGTAGTAAAAAACTTTTTATCTTAAGGAATTATGAAATTCATTGAAATAAATTGTATATTTTCCAGCAAAATTTCCTGTTGATCCCTAATTGCGGTATCAAACACATCCTACACCCTGCAAATATGTATTTAAGAATGAAAAGGGGTTCTTTGAATATTACAAAGATAGTTCTGTTGTGGTAAAAGAAAATCCTTGAAGCCAAAGCAAAATTATTAAAATGCTCAGTATCATCTGTTTATAAAATCATCAACACTAATTTGAATTTTAAAAAGGGCAAAAACACAATGTTCATTGTCCTTCTCCACAGCATATCGATGAATATAAAACATGGTGTAGAATTCTTTATGGGAAGCATTTATCAGAGAAAAATGGTGTTACATACAACAGATGAAACTTTAGTTAATTTAAATGACTGTAATATAAAGATAAAAAAAATTTATCATCAAAGTGTAGAAAAGAATCTTAAAACATGGTTCAATGTATCTAAAGAAATTTTAACAAAAGATTTGTGATTGTTGCTGGCTTTACATATAATGGTAAAATGAAAACAGAAAGAAGAAAAATGTTAAAATCAACTTAATGTATTTTTAGAAACATGTTTAACTTCTAGTCTTCAAACATGAAATAACATCTTTTTTACCCACTTTACCATAATGTTGAACTGTAAGAAGATATTGCAAGCAAGCATACATCACAATCTACAGTTAACTTCCAGGAAAAAATGGAATGAGAGATAGATACAAGTGTTATACTTTTCACTGATATAGCGTAATTTAGGGAAGAAATGCCGCACCTTCAAATATTGACATCACTTTGAAAAAAATCGGCATAATCAAAGCAATCATTGTAAACGCCACAGTCAAAAGGAATTATTTTGCCTTATTAAGGAGGCGATAACATACCCAAACTATCGCATAAATATGGCAAAAAATTGAATTATTAGACTAATTAAATTATTAAAATAACTAATTGTCAAAATATATGTAGGAATAAATATTTATATTACAAAACCAATTTTCTGGATCTGGAATTTTTTCTTGAAATTTTTTGATATGTTGTTTTTTTACTTTAAATACATACTGTAAAATCTCAAAAACACCGCCCCCATTTTGAACAAATTTCATTTTTCAAAATGAATATCAGTTTGTAAGGCCACTGAAAATATTTTTTCTTTAACAATAATGAAAAAGAAAAAAAAAAAAATCCAAGCACAATTCCTTTCTGTGTAACTAAACATATCTATCGAGAGCAGATGATCTTATTCTGATAATGTTGACTTTCAAGAAACCTTAGACCACTTATTTTTCTTTTGAGTTACTTTCTAGTGCACCTTTTTGTAGGGTGCTGTAACTTTTGAATAACTTATTATATTTTAATAAAAATTGATTACACAGCCTAATTTACTATTATTGCAACTTGCTGAAAGTTTGAATGAAATCGGTAAATTATCAGAGAAAATATTGATTTTTTTTTTTTTTTTTTTTAATAATAAGAAGAAAACACATGTTGCTTATCATTTCTTTCTGTTTTCTTTTTCGTTTGTTTGCAGCTCATTAATTTCTTTTTCCACACTCAAACATCGCGGTTTTGATGACACATTCATGGGGTCCTTTTTAAATATAAAAAGAATAGAATTTAAATAATTTCTCGCTTTTTTTTTATTAGAAAATTTTTTTAACTTTCTTGGTACATTTTTTTTCTAAACATTTACGGAATATGCCTTAAAGTGTCCATACTTACCTTAAAGTGTACATAAATATGTGCTATCGGTTGTCATAAGAACAAAAATTACAAAATCTCGCACTTATTGTTGGATAAATAATAAAAAAGATTTTTAAAATATGCAAGTCATCATAAGAATGAGAACTGGAAAATCTTGCACTAACAGGGTATCGAAAATGTTGGATGGAAAATACTGTAGTTTTTGTAACTGAACTAAAATGTACCAACAAAAGAGACATTTCAATTGCGACATTCAGAAAAACTGGCTTTCTAATACTTCGTTTCTACAATGAAGTGCAATAAAAGCAAGTATCTGTTGTCCCTTCCTGCTTCTCCAGTTACCATATTTCTTGGAAAAGGATGACTCATGATATACTGCATTTATTGATTTACGATTAGTAACATCACAAACACGGGGAAAAAGGAAGAAAAAAGAAGTTATTTTTATCTTTTGAAACACTGAATAATTTGCTCAAAATTTTCGTAAATGCCACGCTGGTGTAACCACTGCATATATGAAAATTTTAACTTTTAAACTCGTAAACGCCGTGGCATTTATTCCCTAAATTTACGTACCTGCTAAATTTCCTGATAGATGACCAATGAATTTTTGTGTGTTTGAGCTTTTTTTTAAAAAAAAAAAAAAAAAATTAACATTTCAGAAATTATGGTGTAGAAAAGTTTCAGAATAACAGTTACCAAACTGAACATTAAAAACAAAAAAACATTATGTAAAGTAGTTTTGAAGGAACCATGAAAATTATCTAAAAAATGTGCAAACATCTTCTGTAAACTTCTTAAGAAATGTTTTTTAGTCATTATTTTAATATAAAGAATGAAAAAAATTTTTTTTAAACATACAAAATGAAAGATATCAGATAAACTATTATTTTTAAATTAATTTTTAGTTAAATATAAACAATGCATAGCTACGAATTCTAGTCAGCAAAAATTAGGAATATTTTGGAAAATAAAGCATTGAAGACATGAAAAAAGTGACAGTGCAGTGATAAAACTTCTTCATCAGTTCAAACAAAAAATAAATTTCTTAAATAAAAGTATGGGTTTACAAAAATGTTTTTACAAAAGTTACCCCAGTAAAAATTAAAGATAAATCACACTATGATAGTGCATATATTATACATTACATAGATATTAAAATGAAAAAAACAAAAAATTTTTTTTTGGTACTAACATCACACATTTACTTTCTTTTATGTAAAAAATTAAAAGCAGCAAAGCTTAAAAAAATATTATTTTATTTAATTACAAATGAGGTGTTTGAGTTTATCTCTTAAAAAAAAAGAATAATTTAATGCTAATAACAAAACATATTTATTATTGAACACTTCAATATTTTTAGAAATATAGATGATTAGAAATATAGAAATAGCCATTTTCAGGAAAATAATTAAATTCTATAGAAGAAATTATGATAAAACTTGATATATACATATATATATATAAAGGAGTATAAAAATGTGAATATGAATTTAAAAAAATAGTTAAAATTCAGACCATCAGGATAAAATTTGATGCTATTAATCAAGAATGCTTTTACAAATAGAAGTTTACAATAGGAATTCATTAATTTTGCAGGTCACTTCTCTGTGACCCCTGTGTGTGTGTATAAAACAAATGAAAAATGCACAAGTTCTACATACTGATGAAAAATTGAATTATTTATTTATTTCTTTTTTAATTTATCAATTTTATTCCAATGATTCATTTCATACTTTATCAAGTTTCATAGTAATATCTTAACGATAACTCATGTTAGATCACTTTTTTTTTAAATAGAACTTTATACATGATAAAAATTAAATTAAATAAAAAAGTTTGGGAAAAGTTTTTAAGGATCTTTTGAGACATTAACAAAGTTTGTAAAATTCTTTCCATTCCATGAAAGTTATCAGCTATGCTGAAAAATGAATTTTAAACTACATTATAAAATAAATAAAAATAAAATAAAAAGAAGAATGCAAAAATAAGTCTGAGTAACAGAAACAGGATGAATAAATAAAATTTAAGCAAGTTTGCATGTAAAATTCAATTTTGTAAACTTAGCAAAAGGGTCATTCCATTGTAATTTACGTTACATTTAGAACAATTTACTGTAGTAATTTTAATAATATAATACTAAAAAGTATTCAAATGCAAAATTAACATGATTTGTCAATGAAACCTACCTAAGGGTCAATTTGGATAAAAATTACCTAAAAAAAGATAATGAAAATTACTCTTTATGTGATAACTTACATTCCTTTTTAGTAATGGCAGTTACCATAGTAAATAAAACTACCAAAATTTAAGAAATAATATTAAAATTAGGCAACTTTTATCTAAATTGGGCATTGAATAACTTTAATTCGCAAACCATTTCAAATTTACAATTCGAATAATTATTTTTTGTGTGTTTTTATTACTAAAATTATTTAAAATAGTTCAAAATGTAACGTAAGTTACCATGGAATGACCCAAAACATACACAAAAGAAAAGAAAATACAAGCAGAAGAAAAATCACAGTTAATATTCATCAATACAAACAATGAAAGTTTAATGCGCAATTACAAAATGCACCTCGTGACCACGTGATTGTGTCAATGGGGTATCCAGCCACGTGGCAGCGAAGCATGAGACTCTCTCCTGCAACAGCTGACACATCCTTCATTGGACGGATGTAGGGCAGTCCATAGACATTGAGCCGAGATGCATGGCTGACAATGCCTACAGTACTTCTTGCATGGCACTCATACTCTCCTCCATCCTCCACACGCACAGAAGTGATATTTACATAGCTCACAACACGGCCTTGCATTGTGATATAGTCCCCAACACGAAATCGCTGGTCCTCCGGCAACAGAGAACCATCCAATGTCCATGTAATTTGTGGCAAAGGATTACCAGATGCCACACATTTAAGAGATACAAATGGTCCCGGCTGCAGAGTTTCTTCTGTAAACACATAATGAAAAACTGGTGCTGCATCTGAAGAGAGAAAAAAAATCATCTTATACCTAGCTGTAAAAAGTAATTTATATACAGGGATATTTTGATTAACACCTGCATAATAACATATTAAAGTTGAAAATTAAGAAATTCTGTTATTTATCTACAATTATTACCTCATGTTTTAAAAGTTAATCATCATATTATATATTTATTTATTAAATAAGCGTTACAAATACAGTGAACTCCCATTAATGCAGACTTCTAAAGAAGGTTCACATTAAACAATATGAACAGTTGAAAATAATCTCATATGTTGAATTAATGGAATTCAGTTTGTAAAGAAAATAAATTAGAACTTTATGATAAAAGAAATGACATTCTTTTAATTTTGCATTTTTAATAAAAGATACCAATTAGACATTATTGTTTTATGCAAAAGAAAAATTACACAGGATAAACAAAATAGGCAAACAAATTGCTGGACTTGCATAATTTAGATACATTTTAAATAATAAGCACTTTTACTTTGTGGTAGTGAAAGTATGCATTAAGCAATATCATTAACATTAATTCCAAAAAGAAAATTATGAGAAAAACAAAAAATATCAAAACTCAAAATACATTTAAAAATAAAAATTTGGTAGTTTCCCCTCAGCCAGATGAAAACAAAACAACAAATATTTTTTCAATTGCTATCTTTGACATTGCAAAAGTTCCTTGTCATGTTTTCATGTGCATTTCTAAAAAATGACATTTCATTATCTATATATTTAAAACACCTGGCTGTTTTTTTGGACATCAGCCCTGAGCTTTCTACTGTCCCGATTTTGATAATTATTTTTTTAAATGAAAGCTGTTTATGTGTAGATGTGCCCATTCTGGCTAATTTTTAATTTATTTCAATTTTTATATTTTATTTTTAATTTTAAAAGCTTTTTCATGACATTTCTTCAAAACAGTGGCAACAGGTTAAGCTTTTCTCAAAATTTATTTTGTTTCATTATTTTCCACCAATCAGGAGATTGATCTCATCGGTGAATGTATAATCGCTATTAAAATAAAATAAAATAAAATAAAATAAAGGTTTTTGTTAAATTTAACCATAATAAAATAATTGCTCATAGTTATTCCCTGCAATACACAGATTATTTACTGAGTAATATTATTAAGTATCATGTAAGTAAAATAACAGAAGATAAACTTTAATAAAATATACTATGTAAAGCGAAATTTTGTCAATGGAGAAAATGTCGTCATACAGAAACCAGATAAATGTGTTCCATGAATGTAATATAGTACATTGTTATAGCTGTGTCAGTGATGATGTCATATTCACTGACTTTAATTCCTGCATCTAAATAAAGTGAATTTCTATTAATGTGAATGTCCATGGTGTGCTCAAATGAAAATATTTCTATAAACTGCGCCATTTCTATTTAATTATAATGAATATTTTATTAAAAACTAAAGAATTCTTAAATAACTGTATAAATCACGCTTTTATTTAAGAAAAGATGAGTATTTCTGAAGGTGTAAATGATGTCATATTAGAAAAAAAAGAATAAAACCTGTGATATGCCGGTATTACTATATTTCTATCTTACATAATATCAAAAAAATAATTAAAATCATTTCATTGTATTAAGTTAATGTTTAAAATAAAAAAAATTCTGCATTTCAGCAACAAATACAAAAATTTTATTCTTTTTAATAACAGAGATTTCGCTTTTTTTTCTTATTGTTGTTGCCATAACAATAAAATTAATTTTTACAAGTTCATGGAGGATACAAACCAATAAATAAATTAAATTTATTGCAAGTGCTGTAAATGTGTAGTGGGTTGGTTAAGCAGTTTAGTAAGTCCCTGTTTCTATTATAATTAAAATGTTTCATTGATATTATAATTATTGTACAGTTATCAAGCGATATTTAAACGAAGGAAAAATAAACTAAGCAGATATTTTTGAATTCGTCTTTTGGGGTATAATATTAACTTCCTAAATAATTTGGCATTTAAATAATATTTAAGGTTTAGAAACCGCATTAAAAAAAGAATTGTAGCTGCCGAAGTTAAGTCCAACATAGTAATTTATGAGTTGTTTTCCTTATTTTTTGTTATTTTCTGAAGTTTGTACATCTTCATCATGAAAAGCTATTTTATCCCTATTTTAAGAGGTAGCAATTGTTTATTTCGCTCAGTATTTTACTGTCTATATAAGATTGATATATATCATACCTAGATGACTGTGGAAGTTATCATTGATGTTGGGTCGTGGGTTGGACTCGGTGAGCTAGCTTGCTTTCTGTGTCTGGCTGTTTTTGATACTTCGTGTGAGTCGTGGTGTGTCCTATAGTGGTTTGGTCTTTTATAAAGTTGTTTTGCGAGCGTTCTGACTCTTCTATTAAATAGCTGGTATCTGTATTTGTGTTAGGTAAGGTGATTTGTTTTTCCAGCTTTAAGCATTGGTTCATTATAACAGAAACAAGTCTCTGGGTAACTTCGACTCATGTCGGGGACAGAGATAAAAATTAAAGATAGTGTAGGTATAAATAATGTTGATTTCAAGAAATATAATATACATGATTTAAGAAATGCTGCGGAACAGATAAAATTTATACCGGAACTACCGGAATATGTTATTATCACGGAATGTAAAGAAGGGAATTTTCATAAGTTATCTCCCGTTCAAGTTAAAAAAGAAATTATTAAAGAATTTGTAAGACATAAAGATATAGATGTATTTAGATTTACCAGAAATAATAAGGTACTTACTACAACAAGTAACTACGACTGCGCTCAAGAAATAGTTAACAAAAAGAAACTGTTTGACAGAGATGTAAAACATCACTTCTTGAACGAAAATATCTCCACTAGATTTCTATTATTTCAAATAGATAATGAGATAACTGTTGAGGAAATACGTGAAGAAATTGAAGAAGAAAATAATGTCAAGGTACAATATGTGAAGAGATTTCTAAAAAATCAAGGTGGAAGAATGGTTCCTACAGGGACAGTCATGGTCACTATATACGGACATAAGTTACCGGAATATATTAAATTGTTTTACGTCAGACATAAAATCAAAATGTTCATAGACAGACCCCGAAGATGTAATCTGTGCCAGAGTTATACACACGGAACAAATAAATGTCCAACAAATGAGAAAAAATGTAAAAGATGTGGAAAAAATCACCTGGAACTCAATTGTAATGAAACTGAAGTCAAATGCCCAAATTGCGGAAAAAATCATGAAGCGGATGACGTAAAATGTGAAATAAGAATAAAAGAGCAGGAGATACTAACCTATAAAAGTGAGAAACACGTAACTTTGGCAGAAGCCAGGAGGCATTTTAACTCAAAAGAAGTCAAAACTTATGCTGCTAAAGTCAAACAGCAGTCGGAACAAATAAATGTCGATAGTTATTTACAAAAAATGGCCAGTTTAATAGATTTAAAATTTCAGCAGTTAACAGAGTACCTAGTACAGATATTCACGGGTATTAATTTGAGCCAACAAGAAGAAGCTAACAAAAATACTGTAGCAGATGATAAGGAGAAAAACATCACTGGGAAAAAAAAGTATAATAACTCAGACCTCATAGCAGAACTGTGCAACACGATTAGAGGAAAAAAAATAAAGCTTAGTAATAAAAATAACGAAGCTTCTCAGAATGTAGAAAATCTAGAATTTTCGGATATGATAACGGACACTGAAAGTGTTTCATAATTTTTTGGACTGTTATATAAGGAATGTTCTGTTTATTTGGTGTTTGTGATAGTGCTTTTGATTTTTGAACTGGAATGTATCGAATTCGTCACTTTGAGGCTGAAGTTGGGGTAAGTGTTTTATTGTGTATTAGTCTGTTTGTTATTGCAGTTGTTGCTTTATTTTTGTCTATTGTTTTTCTGTTTGTATGGAACATTTTTTGATACAGTGGAATATTCGTGGTTTTAAATCTAATCTTCCCTGGCTTCGTATGGGTTTATTTCGTAATAGTTTGATTTGGGCTTTTCAAGAGACCTTTCTAAATCAACAGTCTACTATTTTTTTAAAAAACAGAAATGTTTTTCGGACGGATAGAGGGAGTGGTTCTTTTAAAAATGGGGGAGGTCTGTTATTGGCGGTTCATAATAAAATCCCTGTTAAAATTTTAAAGCTTCCCAGGATCGATCAGGGTCATGAATTTCAGGCGATTCAAATTTGGTATCAGAAACGTTGGATTACCATTATCAATATTTACGCCCCCAAAGGTTTTACTGCTGTTAATTGGCTAGAAAACATCAAACATTTAATTGGTGATTACTATTTTATTATAGGTGATTTTAACATAAATTTCTTAAACTGGCATAACAATCCGAAAAAACAGAAAATGGATAATTTAATAAACTGGATTAATAGTAATGATGTTGTTTTAATGAACACTGATCAGGCTACTAGATTTAATGTTGGGGGGGACTGTTCTCTTTTAGATTTATCTATAGTTTCGGGGAATTTGGCTTGCTGTTTTGCTTTTGAGGTGGTTTCGGATCCGATGGGTTCAGATCACTACCCAGTTTGTTTTAAGGAGTTACATCGTGGGGGTATCGGGAGGGGTGATTTCTGGAGTCATATAAATTGGGAAGGGGTGGGACTAGATGTAAATAATTTTAATAGTCAGATATATGAGAATGGCTTTGATTTATGGACTAAAGAGGTTACCAATGTTATCGAAGGACGTACGGATTTGGTTCCTGTTAATAGGGGGACTCTTCCTCCGTGGTGGAGTGTTGTTACTCGGAGATTGTTAGCTCTTAAAAGATACTATCATCGGAAGGCGGTTCGCCTTTGTCAAGTTGATTTGTGGTGCAAATTCAAAAAATTTAATGCTAAACTTAAAAAGCAAATAAAGAAGGATAATAAATCCTTTTGGGATACTATGGCTAGGGAGGCTGGTAGGGGGCCTAAAATTTACAAAATTATTAAAAGTTTTAATAGAGATCATATTGTTGAAGAAAACATTGATTTTAATTTTCCAAACTGTCCACCTGACGCTTTTTCCCAAGCAAACTCGTTTGCTGTTGTGTTTCAGAACTCGTATGTGAGGGAGGGCATTCCCATTGATTTTTCTGGGGAGGATGGGATAGATTTAAAGTTTAATTTGGACCAATTACAAGAGATTTTAAAGAAAAGCAAATCTACTACTCCGGGAGCTGATGGGATAAAAATGAATTTTTACAAAAAGTTAAATTTACGGGTGTTGAATCTGATTCTTGAAATGTACAATCAGATTTTGATAACAAAAACTATACCGGAAATTTGGAAAGAGGTCATAATGCTTCCGATTAAAAAACCTGGGAAAAATAGAAATGATATTAATGGTTATAGACCAATAGCTCTTACTGTCACTAGCAAAAAAATCTTTGAAAAATTAATTTTAAATATTTTACTCAATTGGAGTATAGAGAATAAAGTTTTCCACCCTAATCATTATGGTTTTATTCCTTTTAGAGACTGTGAAGCTGCTTCTTATAAAATTTTCAGAGATATTAAGAGGGCCCGGCAATCTAAGATGAAGGGGTACCTCATAGCTTTGGATATCAAAGGTGCCTACGATAATGTGTGGTGGGATGGTTTGTTGTTTAAATTGAAAAAATTAGGATTGGGGGCTGATCTTTGTATAATAATTCGGAATCTGATACAGGAATTGAGGATTCGGGTTAAATGGAGGGGATGCTTTTCTAGGTTTTTCAACTATCATAGGGGTCTGCTGCAGGGTAGCCCGTTGTCCCCGTTTCTTTTTGCTATTTATTTAGCTGATATTTTCGAAATTTTCGATTCTGTGATTCAGTGCGTAATATATGCAGATGATATTTTCTTATACGGGTTTCATGACGATATTAATTGGTTAAAAAGGATCTTACAGGACAATATATTAAGAGTTATTACTTGGCTTCGGGCGTGGAATCTTGAAGTCAACCCTAGCAAATGCCAAATCATGAAAATTGGAAAGTGGAATGAAAGTGAAGATGATAAGTTTATGATACGGGGGCAAGAAGTTGGGTTTTTGGAAAAAATTAAAATTTTAGGAGTGTATTTTAATAAACAAGGTAATTTAAAAGATCATATAGTAATGTTAAAAGAAAAAACAAGTAAAAGACTGAACACGTTCAAAGCGATAGCTGGCATTAGTTGGGGGACCGAAACGAAATACTTAATACAAATAGCTAAGAGTATCATTGGCTCTGTTTTAGACGGTAACCCGAGAATATTGATGCACTGCACTAAAAAAGAAAGTAGTCAGGTTCAAGTTATTCAAAATATGGGACTCAGGTGGGCTACTGGATTATCCAAGTGGTGCCCTATTCCAATTTTATTAAAAGAGGGCAGGGTATGGAGAAATGATTTACGTAGGGAGTTCCTAGCGATTAAACGGACGATATCGGAATACAAACATAAAGAGTACACTGATATCCTGTCTAAAGACTTATTGTACAAAGAAATTAATAGACTTAATAGTTATAATACCAATGTCAATGAAATGGTGATATATAAGTGGGGAAATAAACTGGACAAAGGTGTTCAAATACTCATCAATACATGGGCTTTTCAAAATAAAGACTTCCCTGAAGAGGTCATTAGAAATTCTTTTCATCATTTTTTTCAGACTTATAAGAACAAGGCTATTTACATTGGGACTGATGCTTCGAAGAATAATCATTTCACGTCTATAAGTATGGTGAACCATCACACTGGGAGTCGATTGGCTTTTCGCATTCCTACTATAAATTCGACTTTTACTGCCGAAGCCATGGCTTTACTGGTGGCTATAAAATATTATGCCAGGGAAAGGGGTAATTATTTTTACTTCACGGATGCTAAAAGTGTTCTAGTTGCTTTGAAAAATATACATCGTAAATCGGCTGCTATAATTACATGCTTGAGGGATGAAATAAATAAAAAAAGGTTAGAATACTATGATATAGCTTTGATTTGGGTTCCGGGACATAAAGGGATTGAAATTAATGAAATCGCAGATAACCTTGCTAGGAATGGACCTTACAGTAATATTTGGATCCCTTGGATATCTCCAGAAGATTGGATTATGGAGGTTAAACATAATAAATTGAAAGAGATGGATTGGGAGTGGGAACAATATCATAAGAACAATAGTAGACGTTGTTGGAATTATGCTGATATAGGTTATCCTCACCACAACTTAATCAGGAAGTATGGCGTAGTGTTTATCAGATTTTTAACCAAAACGGTGTTTACTCTGGATCGAAAAAAAAAATTTCTCAAAGGGGGTGATGCGAACTGTAATCTATGTAGAGAGGAAGATCAAACAGAGGAACACTTAGTACTACGATGTAAAAAATTCACGGATGCTCGTTTAAGCTTGTATAAAAAATTCCATATTTCGGGAAATGCGTCATATACGGATATTTTTGAGATAGCTGGTAGAAAAGGGGGAGAATATCTCATGTGGCTTTCTAAATTCCTGGATGAAATTTACATGGATTGCCCTAGGTGGGTCGGTAATATTTAGGCTGGTGCTCGTTTAAGGATGGAGATGATCGTTTTGGTCGGGTCTTCTTTGGAGGGCCGAAGTGTTGTATTGTGAGTTAGTCTGTGGTTTCTTTTATGTGTGTTTGGCGGTGCAAGGAGTTTGGTGTCATATAGTAGGTTGGATTTGGGATTTTCTGTGTTTTTCTGCTTGTGGTGTTGGAAGGAGTTAAGTTCTGCGAATTTCTGTATAGATATCTGTATGGCGAGTTTTAGACTTTAGGGACTTTGGTATTTTAAGTTGCTTAGCGGAGTAAGACAGCTAGATAGAAATATAAAGCTGCTCACCGGGGCCAATTTATTTTGGTCAATACAACAACACAACAACAACAACATCATACCTAATATATATTCTTTTCCGTCGAGTTTTGACGGGTGCAGCTAGTGTTACAATAATTTAAACACACTTCACTATGACGACAAATTGAAAATTGTCAACAAAGGAACAAGCTGTACAAATGTAGCTTGTACAAAAAAATCATGAAGCAAAGTTATATTTATATGGTGATAGCATGTGATGACAGTATGATTTTTTCTACCTGTCACAGCAAAGAGAGCATTCATAAAAAAAACAGGGATTTTGATTCGATTTCTTATTAAAACATAAGTTTCTTTCTATCTAAAAAGAAAAAAAAAAAAAGAAAAACTATTTTTGTTTTACTTTTTTAATGCAACTATATTTTCTCTACTGATGTAGGAATTCTGAATGTGTTAGTAAGGATTGTGTAAGAAAATAATTAGGTTTATAGCATTTGAAGCTGGCTAAAGAGCATACATGTCAGCAAGCAGGCAGATGGGGATATTGTTCTTTCACAGATTTTGAAGTTTAATTAATTAAATTTTCTTTTCTGTGGTGATTTTGATAAAAACAAAAAGGGTAAAATTTATTTTCTCCAAATAAGTAAAATAATTAAACCAATATGAGAAAAATGAGCTCAAACTTTTTTGTCAAAACAGAACAATTTTTTAGTTCTTTTCTTCTTTTATTTTATTCAAGTCTTAGAATTTATCTTAAACAAAATATTCAAATTCAGGTAGACAAAAAAACCAACTAGCTGGGTGTGCCAATCACAAAACTTTCTTCTGTTTTATACATGTTAATGCTTCAAAATTCGCTATCAGAGTACCAAAATTAAATCACAATCTATGTCCTTCATGAAGAATCTAACAATCTGAAATTTTGTTCATTAGTTATTGAAATATGACTATCATTAAAATTATGTAAATTTTGAAAAGTGCAGCCTAACAGCATGTTGTATTAGGCTATGCATACTAAAACCTAATTGGCAACAACTTACATCAATTTCTGATTTAATCTGAAATTTGCTGAAAATATGTGCATTACTTTTTTGAGACACAATCATTGTGGAAATAGTGAAAAATGCAGTATAGCAGCGCTACCTATTAGGCAATATACACTAAAATCTAAACAGTATTAATTTATATCAGGCACTAAATGAAACTGAAGTTTGATGAAAATTCATTAGTTCTTGAGATAGAGGTATTGTGATAATCATAAAAAATGCAGCATAACAGCGCCACCTGTTGGACGATTTATCTCAAAAATTATACAGCACTAGCTTATATCAGGGACTAACTGAATCTGAAGTTTTATGAAAACCTGTGCACTAGTTCTTGAGACATAGCTACTGCAGAAATCATAAAAAATGCAGCAAAGCAGTGTAGAACGATTTACATCAAAAACTAATGATCAGAATCAGTTTATGTCAGGTACTAAATAAATATAAAATTTTATTAATTTTGCCCATTAGTTCTTAAGATAGAATGTCCACAAAATTAATATCACAGACAGACAGCAGTTTCATAAAATCATGTTTTTTAGAATCTCTGATGCCTAAAATATGTAAATTTGTCGAAAATCAGAATTATTTTTCTACAAATCCAGTACTTTTTTCTGGTAAAGATAGAAAAAAGTAATAAAAAAAAGCATGTTTTAACTCTACATTTTGAAAAATGATGATAGAAACCTATTTTTGAATATTTCATATTTCTTAATTGTTAAATTTTAGAATATCTTTTTTATTTATATGTTAACAAGGACATCTTTTCAAAATCTTAGTCTTCTCTGGATTTTTTTTCTGTCAGTGCTTTTGGCTAAGGGGAAACTATTATGATTTTTAAATGCACAGAAACAAATTTTAGACTTAAAAATTCATTGAAAAAATTAAAATTGAATGTACCTCCTAACAAAAGCTGAGCAGTTCCCTGAGCAGACTCAACATCATTATAAACAAAGCATTGATACATCCCGCTATCTTCCCTTTGTACTGAAACTATGGTGAGCAAAATCCTTGATGTTAGTTTGATCCTGACACCATCTTCAAACAAAGGGTTGCCATCCTTGATCCAGGCAATACCATTCACTGGATGTCCAGCATATGAACAATTAAACTTTGCTGGCCTTCCAACATCAATTGTTTGCTGTTGGGGTTGAATATGGGCAGTCAGATGAGCTAATATATATGAAAAGAAAAGCTATTAATTCGGAAAACTGAAGCAATGTAAATAGTTTGAAGCATATAACAACATTATAAATAATAAATAAATGTAAAACTTTTAGTCAATTTTACTTTAAAAATATAATGATTAGAAATAACTTTATTGGAACACAAAAAACAAGGAATCCTGATATAATATATTTAACCATAAATACATAATTCTTATGGCCATATTAGATGGGTGAAAAAAATATACAACAAACATTGCACAAAGTATGCTATTCTTAACAGTTTTTCAGGCACATGAAAATCATGAAACATTGTCATGAAGAGTATTTAGGATTAGTACTTATTTTTAAGTTAAAAGAGATTTTTAATGAGAAAATAAATTTTGAAACTATTTAAAAATACTATTAATCATTTTCTACTGCATACTTATAAAACTGACTTAGGTTCTGATGAAACAAAATATTTTAAGTCAGATTTCAAATTACTGTGTTAATGTTCTGAAAAAAAAAAAAAAAAAAAAAAAAAAAAAAAAAAAAAAAAAACTGAACTTATTTTTAGCAGATATAGGGTAACATCGCCAGTAATAGGCACTTTAAGAATTTGCCTTTAAACTTACTTCAATTTTCATTACAAAGAAATAAGATATTTACTTGGAAATATTTTTAAATAAAAGAATGCATATCTGTGCATCTATTTTGCCCACTAAAAGTAAAAAAATTTGAAAAAGTATTTTTATAAAAATATATTTATAAAATGTTGCTGAAAACACCAGTAATTGGCACCTAGAGCACCAATGTATGACACCTTGTGATCCAATAATTGGCACAAGTTTATATTAAAAAAAAAAAAAAAAAAAAAAAAAAAATTATATTGGGTTTAATCATTTTAAATGAATTTACTGTAGATGAAGATGCCATATTTCAGGTTTTTGAGAGTAAGAAATCAGCATATTAGTCTGAAATGTGAACACTTTAAAACAATACAATATACTTATATTAATACCCAGTAATTGCCATGCTGTCCCCAGTAATTGTCATATGAAGCTTTAATGGATTCCAATTACTGATAATATTTCATATTTTCAAATAAAAACAAATGATAAACAAAATTAGTCTATAACTTTAAAAGTACTTCCAAAATAAGTGGTTTAATCTTAGATTCCTTGCGAATTCCTTGTAATTGGAATAGGTGCCAATTACTTGGAACTAGCAAAATTGAAGCACCATTAATTGGCATCTATCATTAATTCAGAAATCCAAATATTTGTGTCAAAAATACTTTTATACAATTAAAGTAACCCTTTTTAACTAAACAAAACTGTTGTCAATTAAAATTTAAAATATATTATAAATCATAAAATAATGAATTGAAAAGCACGCCTTCCTTAAACTAAAGAAGAAGCATTTGCAACAAAAATGGCTAATTTCATACAAGCCATAATGGTTTATCTTTCCTAGGCACTATTGTTATCTAGTAGTATAAATCAAAGTTATAATCTTTAACATAAATGAGGATATAACTGGTATATGGTCTTGCAATTTTAAAAGACTGGATATAAATCTTATTTTAGGACATGTTTGTAGGATGTGCCAATCACTGGTGCATGCCAATTACTGAGGATGTTACCTTATATGTATAATATAAATGAAGATTCTTCAAACCAAGCTTCTTAAAATTAACAATTGTGATAGATTCTGTATATCCAAGGATGAAAAGTCCATTTTCTTCATTGCTTAGTTTCTTCAGATTTGAAACTTTGTGTTTGCCTTTATTAGACAATAATTGCCTGAAATATCATTAAATTTGCAACTTTTATAACTCGTTTGAACAAAATTTTTAAGATCTTAATTTTTTTAAGGTTCAGCATTTTTATGGATAGAATTAAAAACTAAATACAGATTGGGATACAATAAATGACCAGAAAAAAATCAAAACAAATCTCTCTCTCTTTTTTTTTTTTAAATAAATAAGTGTTATAGAATGAAAAATTCTTTTAGATCATTAATTATTTACTTGAAAATTTAAACAATTTCATTTAAGGCTGTTCTTAAATCTAAAAGGGAAACTTTATGGCATAAGTTTTCATTTATTTTTGTTCAGAAATGCATAAAACTAGCAGGTTTTTGTTGTTCAGAAACTATCAAATTGCACCTGTTTTATTTGAATCACAATAAATCCTTCAAAAAAAAAAAAAAAAAAAAAGTGTCAAAGTAGGCATTTTGAAACAAATTTCCATGTGAAAGTAAAATAACTACTCAAACTCAGGCACGTAGCCAGGGAGGGGGCTAAGGGGGCTGAAGCCCCTCCCGAAAGTTTGGAAATACAAAATTATCTGTATGATAAAAAAAAAAGTTTTGTTTGTTTTTATCTTCCATTACATTAAAATCCATTGTATTTTTAGCTGTAAAAATACCCATTTATTGAATTACAGTTACGGCTATCATTCGTTATATCGGTTATTTGGATATATAGTTTTTTTAATTGGTATGTACCACTAAAAATATAAATTCGTTTTAATAAGTAATTTTTACTGTCTTTATACTCAGTAAAATTCGATCAAGTGTAATTTCTTACAATTAATTTGACTAAGAAAAATTAAGTATAAGACGCATACGGCATAAGAAAGGTCCGAAAAATTAGGAAGACTATTTTCTACATGTTTCAGTAATTGGAAAAAGCTAAATATTTTTCTTAAAACATATACAATTAGATTATCACAAACTGTATGTTATTATAACAAACAAACTTAAGATTTCTTCATGAAAATAGAAATAGAATTATTTCATTGTTGAGTTTTTAAAGAGCTCCAGGAAAAGAAGAAATTAGTTTTTCTTCTAGCAATTTTTTTCTTTTAGCAATCTTATTTTGTGCAGAACAAAATAACCACTGACCATGATGACGATCCTCTAACTTTACAGAAATTTGTATAAAAAAGACTGTTAGCTAAGAGTTCTTTTAAGTTTTGAGCATAGTCTGGAGCAAATGAATTGAAACGGATATAAATATCCTTAGAAATGTTATTTACTTCACCTCAAAAACTTTGAATGAAATCATTCAAATATTCTGGGATATAGTCAGGGCCCTCGCGAAGACTGTTTATTATTTGGTGGACTGCTTAATTGGTGGGGCAGAGAGCCCTAAATTGCCAAGTCAAAATTCAGTATCTGCCAAATCAGAGAAAAGCAAACATAAACAGTTCTCGGCGTTTGCCAACTAGTTTTACAATTTTACCAAGTTATCACAATTAGAAAATGTAATACAGTTTTTAATGTAAAACACTTAATAATATTTCTAATTATATTGCTAACTTTCATCAAATCTATCAGAAATAAAAAGTGTATTATAGTTTTTTATTAAAATTTTGAACTAATTTGCCAGTTCAGTTTGTAAATTTCCCAACTGTAACAGCATATGCAAACGTTTGGGTGGGAGGCTCCCCCCTGCCCCCCCCCCTCCTTGGCGAGGCCCCTGGATATAGTTACCGAGATATTAATTATCAAAATAAATAACACAATCTGTTTTAGCTCAACTGCTGATGAAACTATGGACATTTCAAGTGCAGAACAGCTTGCCATTTGTGTTAGATATGTGAACTATTAAAAAATTCACAAAACCCAATAATTCGGAATTTTTTTTACGTGTTATTCCAATAAATGTCTTCTCTTCTAAAAATTCAAGAAAAGTAATTTTACTTCATTGTGATGAACTATGTCTTGGCATATATAAATGCGTCGCATAGGCGTATGACAAAGTAGCCAATAAGTTTGGTCATATGAGCGGGATTCATTGTAGAATTCTTCAGAGTATCTAAAAATTAGATACGTCCTCTGAGAAAGACATTAGTTAAATCTTGCCTTGTACAACAGCATGGTGATTCCCTTCTTTCAAAAGTATCAGGGACTTGTTAAAGCAGCGACAAAAGTTTTCATGAAGGAAAATTTAGCGCTTCCAGAAGCAATTGCATCATATATCCTAGAAAACAAAAGAAAATAACTTCTCTGCATTTGTGATACAGATTTTATCGAGAGGCATGAAAGCATATTGAGTTTTGTTGAGCTACTTAAATATATTTGTATTAGCTCAAAAAAAAAAAAAAAAAAAAAAAAATCTTGTGATATAATATTGGTTGTAACCCATCCTAAAGATGCCTAATTGTTTTACATAAGTATGCAGAAAACTGAAGTAGAAATCTTTTGTGAGATTTTATTGTACATCAAAACTTCGAGAAGACATCTTCCAAACTGAAATAAAGATACCAAGACTAACATTCAGGCAGGCAACAGGTAGAAACCCTCAAATACAGACAAGTATTACAATACCACGGTCTTATTTCCCCATGTAGAAAGTCTTATTCAAAATTAAATTATCGATTCATTTCGAATGAAGACATAGAGATTCCCAGTTACATCTTCCAGGATGTGCTTCACTGGAAAAAGCAAGTAAATTAGAGAATCCAATGCAATATTTTCAGGATAAAGTGACAATGTAGCAAGTGAAAGCTGAATATGAATTAGGGTGCAAACAAATTTCTAATGTTGACACCAACACAGAGGTTTTAAAAGATTTAGTACTGTAATGTGACGTATTACAATAAAATCAAACACTTGCTGACAGTTTTGATTGAAAGCCGAGTAACAACAGTCAGTGCTGGATGAAAGATATTGGGTTGTTCGGAAAGTCCTTTCCGTCTGGGAAAATCAATTCGTACCAGAAAATTCTGTTACTTAATCATTATTAGATATTGTTTTCGATATCTAATATTTAGATATTAATGGACAAAATTTTCCCAAATGGAAATGACTTTCCAAACGACCCAATGTTTTTCAGCAAAGAAAATAATTAAATCTTTGACTCGAAGCACTATGGTCGATGACAGACTGAGTAGTTTTTCCATTATTTACATCCTTTGGAAAATTACAAAAGATCTTGATATTTCATGATTTTAATCAACATCATGTCTAAAAAGAAATTATGATGATTGCTTCTAGTAAACAGTGTTGAATTCAGAAGGTGGCCTGGGAGGGGGACATTCCCCCTCTCTCGGAGCAATGAGATATCCCATCTCGGAAAATTTGTGATTTTATGTTTTCAATGGTCTAAAAGTTCAATTTCCCCCGGAACACTATAATGTCCCCCACCCCCAGAGACCCCAAAATCCCTCCCGGAAAAAAGTGCCTGAATTCAACACTGCTAGTAAATATTTTACCAAGAGTATCATTTATAATTATTATAATCAGAGAATGTGAAATACAAACCTAATTTTTATGATTACATATCACTCTATCAATTAATTTTTTTTTCCAAAAAAATAATGCGTGTAATTTATTTCATTTATGGGTCAATAGTTTCAAGACATCGCACTCGTAATGTCAGATTCTCGCACGTTAACATTAATCCTGTGTTTTAAATCAATACATGTTATTTATTTGCATTTCAATATTTTACAACCTTTTTTTTCATAGGATAGGGAAGAGGGGGACACATTTGAATAAGTTTTTTAAAATTAATACATTTCTTATTTGAATTATATTTTTTTGCGTTTCAAGTTCAGTCAAACCTTGTTAACATGAACATGCTTAACGTGAATTACTTTTAATATTAATTGTTTTCACAACCCACTAGAAAAACAAGTACAAATATTTGATACTGATAATATGAATTATTGTTAACATGCACTAAATTTTGATTCTTCTTGAGGTTCAAGTTAACGAAGTTTCACTGTATTACATAATAAAAACAGTGCATTTCTTCATTATATGAACCAGAAATTAAAAGTTTTCCATGTAAATTAAAAAAATTGTGAGGATTTAAAAAGCTGAAATATTTCTGTTCAAACCTCTCCGATGTAGGAGTACCTTTGAACAAATGAATAAAATATGAAAATATTGAAAGTTTTCATAAAACGCTGCATATGTTTCAGGAATATAAAGTAATATGAATAAAATTTAATAACTATATTTTATTGAAACTCATAATTTTTCTATTTTTAACCAAACTTAAATCCATCAAAGTTGATGTCAAAAATCATTGTTGAAACAACACAGAATGTCTCTCCAGTTATGTTTGGTTGAGAAAACTTTTTAAAAATATCCTTGTAATTAGAGATGGGAATAGTCGGAAAAAAACCGGAAAAATTGGGAAAAAAAACGTTTTTTTGGGGGGGTTTTTCCGAAGGCTTATTTTTCAATTTTTCCGAACTGGAAAAATTGAAATTTCATTTATGAAATAATATAGTGAAAATTTTGTAATAGCTACATTCTCATACTTTTTATTTTATTTATTTTTATGTTGAGTGTCTCACATGAAAGTTTTAATGTGGGTAATCTGATCTCTGAGCAGAAATCTGTTTGAGAAGACTTGAAAGGATCCTTTACATTTTTTTCTTGTTTGAAACACAAGACCCTTTGCAAAATTTCTCTTGAAAATAGACATTTCAGAAAAAGTTTAATCAACAAATTGAATCTTTCGCAAGTGCAGTGATTGAAGGAAAAAAAAACTCATGTCATACAGCAGCTGAATCTTATTAAGTTACATATATGTATGTAAATAACCTTATTAAAAATTTCTAAAACCTAAATATAGTAATATTTCTTATTCAAAAATTCTGAATATATTTTATACAAGTACATACAAAAAGTTCACAATTTCACAAAAATTTGATTACATGAAAAAAATCTAGATATGTAATTAAATGCAACTTCTCTTTTTAAAAATTAATTCATGTGTAAAATTATTGCAATAATATGCCGATTAATGGAAATGATAAAATTAGAAATTCAACATAAAATTTTGAAGTATGCATTTATTACTTTAATCTATCTTTTCAAGAAGTAAGTATCGAATTCGTGAAAAATTTGACTTCCAGTTTTTGGTGTATTTAAACGTTTTAGAAGGTCCTGAACACGTTTTGATGGTTTTCGGAAAATATTTGCCACTCTGTGAATCTGTATGTGACAAATTTTATGAGCACTCTATCTCAAGAACTGATGCACATAATTTCACATAACTTTAGATTCAGTTACACCTTGATATAAACTCGAGATGTTTAGTTATTAGTGTATATCGCCAAACCGATGGCGCTGCTATGCTGCATTATTCGTAATTTCCACGATAGTTCTATCTCAAACTAATGTATGTATTTTTATAAAATTTCAGATTAAGTTAATCTTTGACATAAATTCGTGCTCATTACTTTTTGGTGTAAATTGTTCAACAGATGACGCTGCTATCATGCGCGTAGCCAGGGGGGGTGCCCTGGGTGCCCGGGCACCCCCCCGCTCGCGCAGATCCAAGATTGATTATTTTAAAAAATCAAAATTTATAAAAGAAAAAAATGAAAGCAAAGTTAGTTCAATTAGTTAATCAAAACTAACAGTCTATGTTTTGAAATGTGATAAAAGATAAATCCAGAAAACCCAGAAAGACCCAGATTCTTTTTTTTATTATTTTTAAGAAAATTATTTTGTTCATCTTTTTTAAAACTAGAATATTTATTAGAATCTGTATTGATCACAGTAAGTCAAAAAGTTGGTTTTATAATCCCAATTTGATGTCTTTTGTTTATAAAAGTTTTATTTTTATTTTTATTTTTTTAACGCCGTTCTTTTTCATGCATGTTTTTACAATTCCATAAAAAATTAGCGTAAATTCTCGACAAGGATAGAAACTATTTATATCTTTGCTTTTCTAATCTAAAGTTTCGATAGGAGAAAAAAAAATTAAAGGAAATACAGATGTGAAACGATAATTCCACCATGTGATTAGCCTGGAGAACGGAGGAGGTGAGGACAGATAAGACGGGCTCAGCCCGAACCCGAAAGCCCGAGTCCCAGCCCGGGCCTGACACGGTGTCGGGCTCTATTTTTTTTCGAGTCTTCGAGCATGGGCTCATTTTTTTCTGAAGCCGGAAAAATTTATTTATTCAGCGTAGAAAAGATTGAAAGAACTTTTTTCACTTAAAATTGCCTACTTATTCTTTTTCAACTCATTTTAATTCTTTATCAAAATGACCGGGGAACTGAATGCTTGATTATTTATTTTAGAATTTCATTGCAGTTTCAAATGAAAATTTGAGATAATTACAGATTTATGTCTACGAAATTTCCGGCGACGATGTATTTATACGGCGCCAACACAACAATGAACTTGCTTTTAGTTGGCTTTTCTTTAGCAGAAGATATTTTTTAATGGGATCGTTTATTTATTTATTATTTAGTTATATGACGCCAATGTAATATTTTCTTCTGCTTTTTAGTAGACGAGAATTAGCTGGAGGTTTGCAGTTATTTAATCTTTGATTGTGAACGAATTATACTCGTTTTTCATATGAAAATAACTTTAGTGATTATTATATGTATTTGTCATCATGAATTCTGCGTTCTACGGACACTGTTCCTTTTTGAAGTCACTTTCCTCCGTAAGTAAATATGATTACCATGTTATTCTGATAGAAAGCAATTGATCAGTGTTTCCTCTTTTTCTATACAAACATCGGACCTTTAAAACAACAATATCGATTTTTTTTTTGTTTTTTAATTTACGTTGATTTTCATGTACCTGTCAATCACAGAAGATTGTTATGAGAAAGAAATCGATTATAAGGAAAGATGTACGCTTTTTACTGAAAATTGAAGAACGTTGTTCGATTCGCCGGCTTACAAATAGTAATTTCTGCAAATTTCATGCATTTATTCATTAATCACAAACATGTCCATCAAATTTATTTGATAAAGGAGGGAAAAATATGAGAATCCTTTTTAAATATGAAGTATATTTTTATTTTATACGGATTTTGATAAGACTGGATTTAAATTATCATTTAAAAATTACATCCATGTAAGAAATTTTTTAAAATGAGGTATTACTTTTGAAATATATTTTATATACCATACCATTTTGTTTCGTATATTTTTGGTATCGGGCTCGGGCTCTGGTGACAATAAATCTTTCGGGCTCGAAATTAAAATCATCGGGCTCGGGCGGGCCCGGGTCTCGAAAAAGGAGCCCGAACTCATCTCTTGTGAGGAGTTACAAATCTGCTGCCTTTGAAAATGAGAAATAATGCTACCCAAAATTCAAATTAATATGAAGGTGGTTGGTTGGTTCATTAAATTTCTTTCTTCTTTTTTTTATGGCCATTTTTTGACATTCGTACGAGATCAAGTCATTTTTTTAAACCGGAAGATTTTATTTATTCATGTGTAGAAAATATTGAAAGAACTCTTTTCCACTTTAAATTGTGTACTACAAGTTATTTTAATGCTACTTTGATCAAAATGACGAGGGAACTAAAGTTGTATTTCTTTATTTTAGTATTTCATTGCTGTTTGAAATGAAAATTTGTGATAATTACAGATGCATGTTTACGGATATCTTTGTTTTATATCTATCATGTTTTATCTATGTTTATATATCTTTTTCTTACACATTATATTTAGTTTTGAGCAACTTCTCATCCTTCTTCAAAAATGAAAAATTGCGTTTCGGTCCTTTTTAAAAGAAGTACCACACAAGTATATCTTTTGCAAGTAAAAACCTGTCTAAAATGGAAAATCGATAGGTTTTATGGGGTTCCGTTTTATTAGGTTTTACTACATAAGATATTGTTTGTACCCAACATGTTCAGGTTAAAAAATTTGGGCACCCCCCCGTTCAAAAGGCTGGCTACGCCTATGGCTATGCTGCATTATTAAAGATTATCGCAATAGCTTTACCTCAAGGACGATTTTTCTTTTTAAATCAAACTACTGCTTCAGACAGTTTTTGATATACATTAATGTTGTTTAGTTTTTGGTCTAAATTGTCCTATAGGTGGCACTACTATGCTGCATTTTTCAAGATTTCGTTATAGCTGATTAATTGAATGTTTTTTCAAGGTGTTGAATCTAAAATTGATCTCCATAATGTACAGTAATGTTGCAAAAACATGGGCAGTTTGCATTAGAAAAGTAGAACTGCAATGAAAAAAAAAAAAAAAAAAAAAAAAAACATATTTCTTTACAAGTAACTATGTTCCAAATTATACTTTCCTTCTTGATTAAACTTTGAATTTTTGTAGTTTTCTAAAGCACAGTAGAAGTTTATCTCTGTATGTAACTGCTTTTGTTAATTCCTCAAATAGTGAGCATTTTCTATTTGTAATGTTCTGTTTTCATAACTTTTGAGTTCCACTCTTAGAAATATAAAATTACCATGTGGAAACATTATTGAATATGGTTTCTTATTCAAGAATAGAATACCAGATTTCAGGTTAAAAAGAAAAAAAGTTACATTTAATTAAACTTTAAAAAAAATATATATATATATATTTGGTTTCAGTGAGTAAAAATCTAACAGTCAATAAATCCTACGCTATTTTTTAGTTGCAGACCTGAGTAAGCCAAAGTAAAACTTAGTTTTGTTTGAATTTAGATTATAAAACTAAATCAAAACTTTTTTGAGTTGAGATTGGAAAGCTATACCAAAACTAAACATATTTTATAAAGGAAATAAAATTATAATTCTAAGAAAAAAAAGTAATAATATAAAAATATACATTTTTTAAACAAATGATGGAATTTTTGAATACTGATATTCATAATAATGACAAAACTGCAATAATTTCTTTAAACTAGTATCATTTACTTAAAAACTATACTTATGTAAATGGAATGCATAATTTATTTCATTCCAAACTGCAGACATATTGGCTCAGGTTTTTACATTAGGTCAATTGGTAGTTAAACATGTAACTGAAAAATCATTTCAACAGAGATTTGATATAACAAACAATAGCGTTTAATAAAAATTCTTAGGCTGTTGAAAAAAAAAACTAAACTTTTAAAAGCAGGCTTTGCTACTTTCTTTTTATTTTGTAATATAAAGCGAAAAATTTTTTCATTTAATACATATAAATGGGAAATTTTTTTTATTATTTAATATTCTCTAAGAAAATATAATTTATTTTGGAGAAACAGTCATGAAAAATCAATTTTTCCAATTTTTCTGTTTTTTTCCGAAAAAAACCGGTTTTTTTCTGCCACTTATATTTTTCTGGAAAATTTTTATGAAAAAACCTCACTTAAATTCCGTTTTATCTTGTATGAAAGTACTAGTGATTCCATAGTTTGGGAAAGAGTAAATGAACGAGTATAGGCTGTATTAGACAAACCAACTAAACCATGAATCATTATTGAGTATCCGAACTTTGCAATTGTCAAATAAATGAATGCCATCATCAATTTAGGTTTGAAACTTCCAATCGCTGATACATCCAGAGATTGTAATACATGTGTGCAGTAAGGAAGGATTGTTAACAGTATAAGTTCATGTTCTTTGATATTCTTAATTAACCTCTTCTCACACAGAAAAATTTCCAAAAATTAGTAATATTTAGGTACATCAATAACTTTTTACTTCATAGTTTTAAATGTTCAATGGTGCCCCAGTTTTTTTCTTCAATGGTGCCCCATCACAAGGAGTTCAACATTGCAACTTTTACTCAATTCGGCTGAAAAAAATTTGAATAAAACAAAGTTTATAAACTAAAGATTGCATTCTTATTTAGGTGTTGAACAATAAATCAAAATTTTAGGGATACAAAATTTTGAACAAAAATCTTCCAACGCTATTTTCTTAAGTTTAGATTCAAGAGGGTGGAAAATACATATCTTGCTTAGACAGTATTGTGCATATAAAATGGATCAGCTTTGTATACTTATTGCACTGAACCATTTGTAATGTATTGTGTCATAGACATTTTTAGAAAACAATTTATTTGAAGGAAAATATTTAGAGTGTTCAAACGTGTCCCACTCTCCCCTACTTGAGGCTCATCTCAAACATTGTTAGTTTGTGCTTTTTAAGTTTTGCAGAAATTTTTTCCTAAAAACTCTCCGGCTTCCGAACTGATTTGGAAACTGGATGTGCTCTTAAAAGTTAAAAATTGATTCAGAAATTGAAAAAAATAAATATGAAATAACAACATTTGACATAATTAACAAATATCCTATGTAGAAATATACATTAGGATAAGACTAGATTATTTTTAAATTTTTTTACTGAATATTATTCAAATTTTTTTTGTAAGGACAGAAAAAATTCCAAAACTGAGCCCCTCCTGAAAGAAAATCCTGGCTACGGGCCTGCTCAAACTAGGAGTGAAAAACTTGTTAGTCACTTGATCGAAATTGCTACAATTCAATAGGTAATTTATTGATAAAAAAAGAAAAATTCAGTTTGATTCCAAATTGCTTCCATAGTCAGGCTCTCCAATTTTTTATATTTCCATTAAAAAATGAATTTGTAAATGAGTCAAAAGGTTTTGCACTTGTTGAGCAGAGCAGTTGAAAACAACCTTAAAGCATTTTTAGTCAAGAGTCTGTTGTACTTAAAAAAATGAAAAAATATAATAGCTAACACAATTTATGAAAATTAGCTGTTGTTAAATATAAAATTTAGATTTTTTTCAAGAAAAGAAATATAAGCCATGCCACTGTATCTAAAAATATAAAATGAGCTTGCCGAAATTAATGGGGGAAAAAATCAGTTCAATTAAGATCTCCATTTCCCTTGATTTGGTAGTTTGCATTATAAATAGTAACATTCACATTATTTGCAGAATATTTTCATGATAATGTTTCACAATATAATTTAATTTTACATGAAGGGTTTTTTTTTTTTTTTTTGAATTAAAATAGCAATAAAGTTACTACACACTACTCTTAGCATAAATAGGGGAGAGTGGGGAGGTGTGGAGCAATTTTTTTTAATTTCTTTTTACAAAAGTATGAAAATCAATTACTTTTGACACAAAAGCAAAAATTTCAGCTTATAGTGTGCAAGATGAAATACTTTTTAATCTCCTTAAACAATATAGAAGCATAACATGGAAAAACTATTTTATAATTAAAGAAATTGTAAGTTTCAAAATGTATCCCATACCTCCCCCCCTAACAGAAAAGCATGGGATAGCAATAAATTAAAGCTATAAGGCACAAATAGTCTAGTGTCAGCCATATATAATCTAGCAAAGATTGTAGGTAGATAATGTCTGAGCCACAATATCAAATTCTAGTATTTTCATCACTGGAAGGAAAATTAAGGATAATTATGAACTGTCAGAATTGTCACATTAAAAAATATCAATTCAATTTTTTTATATTTTGTAGTAAATGAATATATTTTCATTGTTATAATTAAATTACTACCCACAAAAATTATCTGCATATCAGCAATGTACATATATTTTATTAAAAAATGAAATTAGACCTATTCTATTCCTCCCTCTACCTTTTATGTTAAACTTTTTGTATAAACAAAAATACTGCTTTTAGACATAGTTTAAATTATGAATAATATATAGTATAACAGGGTTGGTAAAAAACTGTTTTTTTTAAACCCCAAAAACCATGTTTTTTTTTTTTTTTTTTTTTTTTTTTTTTTTTTTTTTTTTAAACTGGATTTTTTTAAATGTATTTTCCTATTACATATAAATGCATATTTATCAATAAAAATGAATATTTTTGAATACATGAGTAATAGCTTGATTTAAAAGTAATTCTAATCAATGAATTATTTAATATACAATCAGTTATGTAGAAAATTGAAATCTTTTCAAATTTTAAACATTTTTAGAAAAAGTCTTATGCTTCATAAATAAAATGTTCTACATAATGAAACATTGATATCTTGAAAATCTTAATAAACAATTTTTTGATTACTAGCACTATAAATAAATATATGATGTATTTTCATATATAAAACTTTGTATATATTATTTTTCCATGGCTATTCAAAATAATTTCTTTGAAATACTTTTTATATGAGATGTCTGATTGCTGTTTTAGATGACTCTGTGAATTATCTTTCATTGAAAGCAAAGCTTTTTATAAAGAATTTCTGTAGGGATGCACCGAATATTCGGTATCTAATCGTATTCGGCCATGTTGCCGAATATTCGGTTAGGCCGAATATCAAATTATTCGGCCTACCGAATATTCTGTTTGGCCAAATATCAAAGTATTCGGCAGAATCCAATACTTAATAAAATTGTTTAAAACACATTTTTAAAAACATTTCACAATTTCTACTTTTAACTGTCAATTTATAAATATATTTAAAATAATTAGAAAGAAAATCATATTTAAATAAAATAGAATATTTTTACATTATTTATTTGTTGTTTTTAAAATATAACTTAAGAAAATTAACCATGAGAAGGATTAAAATTGTGTTTTGTTGGGATTCTCCTTCGCTTTTCTCAAATAAAAGTCCTTAAAAGAGAAAGAAAAAATTTTGAGAATGGTATCAACTATCAAGGCAATTTTTGTTCATGAAACCATAATCATAATTAACCTATTGAGTTATAAATACATTGTATTTCATCTCACTCTAGATCAAACTTGTGTTTTCGTTTATTGCATTAACAATAAATAAGATATCATAACTATATTTTCAACTCACATGCTTTGGTTTGTATAAAATATGATATGATTTGAAGGGTGGAAAATGCCATCATTTATAAGAAAAGAACTATGAGCTAGATATTCCTTTATTCAGAATTAAGTTGAAAATATTTGTACTTTATATTGAAAAAAAATGTGCCTTGAGTTATTAAAAAAAAGGACAATTAAGAGACTAAAGTTTTTCTTCAACCATTTTTTTCATTATTTCTCTTTGATTTTAAATTGTTTGTTTTAATTCATAGAAGAAACCATGAAATTTAAAATTTGATTAATTAAAAAAGTCTCATAATTGTGCTTCTTAAATAACTCAAGGCAAATTTTTTAAATACTAAATGTTCTTATAAAAAACTCTTGTTTATCAAAATGTAAGTTTTTTTTATTAAATATTATGTAAAATTATTTTAAAAAGTAATATTTTAATACCTTTAAACTTTAAAATATAAAAAGTATTTGGAAAGCCGAATATTCAGTATTTGGCCGAATTGTTACTATTCGGCTTGACGAATATGCGGTATACAGCCCAACAATTACTATTTGGCCAGCTGAATATTCGGCATTCTGCCAAAATTACTATTCGGTGCATCCCTAAATTTTTGGAATGATTTGAATTTAGCAGTAGAATCTTTACACACTTGAAGAAGTATTGTATATTGTTGCTATTTGACACTTCTCCTCTGAAACTACCAGGTTAAAAAAAAAGGCAACAGTAAAATAAACAAAAATACCTATTTAACAGCTTTTTAGACTATTGAAAACATTGATCTTAAAATACAAAGCAGTTTTATAAATACTGTCTGTCAGACGTTCCTCTTAGCCCGCACAACTTTGAAGAAAGTCCGTAGTAGTTATAGCTGCCACCACTGATATTATTAGGTGATATCGGTCACCCACTGTGAGGATTATGTAAATGAACACTAATGCTGTCAATTAACTAAATTGACCATGTATTTATACTCTATGTACACAATGTAATACACTATATACAGTTACAATTAAGTATTAAATACAGTAAAAGGTTGTATAGTTAAGGTATTAAATACAGTAAAAGGTTGGCTGTGTAATGTTCGACTTACACCTTCTCTCCCTCACTCTACACTTGTTAGATTCACTTTACCGAAGATCAATTCCAAATCTCCCGACACATGGGTTCTCAGCCTATGCTATTCGGCCAAGAGCACTACACACAGTGACGTCCGTATACCCTGGCACTCAAGGTCCAAACGCCAGAAAGGAAATGACAAAATCTCAGACAAAACCTGCCCTTCTCAAATCACTGCTTTTCCCCAAGGTAAACCCCCCTGCGGAGTTCCTCCACTGCACGCATTCCACGTTGTTTTCTTGATTCATGGAATGTTCCTCATTTGCTCATAATTCACATACATCACTGAAAGATGACACGCCTCTCAGCAATTTTCTTTTTCTCACCTCACCACCTGCACATGATCACCTGTCAAATCCTGCTTTAACAAAGAAAGAATGTCACCTTGAAAATTCAGTACACAGCCCATACAATGCATAAAATATTAAGATAAAGAAATAACATAAATTCCAATCCTGTAGCAGATGTTTCTCAGAACCTGACACTGTCATTCACTAAAGCATTCAAACAGCCATCAGACTACACGGTATATTATAACACTTAGTACTTTTAAATGTCTAAACCAAAAATTACATTTTTTAGGCATTTTATGAGATTTTTTTTTTTGTTATGTCTCAAGCAAACTTTGTCTTGACCCCCCCCCCCCCTCCTCCCCAATTTTCTTAGCTGATTTAGGTAGTGAGTTTGATTATGCAAATGAAGATTTAAATATATTTTATTGCTTAATTTAGTTAAAACGCAAACACGTGTTTTATTAGCACCCGATTTTTCAATGTCTTCTTATTCAACTTCATATCTAAGTTTTCTTTTTACTTTTAAAAGATAATCTCCCCCCCCCCCCCAATCAAAAAAAAAACTTCTTTTAGAGCTTGACTGAAATCTTAAAGGTCACCATTATATGTTATTAACTGTACATCTCACAGGAAAACATTTTTTTTTTCAAAATATTTTAAAAATATTTTATCTTTACTAAATTTACACAATTTAAGTGTTTTCTTAGCTTCAGATATGTTCATCAATGCATAAAATTTGCATTATACATGCATATTAACATGACCTATACTAGACTCATAATATCTCATGGTGACTGCTGAGATAAGACTTAAAAATAGAAATTACGTACATCCTATAATTTGAAACACTTAAATTACAAAAATGAGAAAATATTATATTATAGGGGTGCACAACCTTTTCAATAGGAGGGCCAGTTTTTAAAATGTCTTGGTGGTCGAGGACCACATCACATGGAGAGAATTCGATTTCAAGGAACCTATAATAATGGTCTATAATTGGATAAAAAATATGGTTTCAGAGGGGAGTGGGGAGAGGATGGTCTTTTAAGTTCACTTATTTAGTCAAAATTTCCAATTCAGTTTGCAAGAATATATCAGCAATTTTTACATTTGTATATGCAACAGATATAGCAAGGATTATTTGTATTATGTAATAATATTTCTTGACTTTATCCAGGAGGATAAATTTTGTTTCATTGAAAGTCCAAAAAAAACAAACATAAGTGACTGGTGCTGAAAAAAAATGTGAACTTTATGAACGAAGGAGAGAAAAAGAGCTAATCAACAAGATTTTCAAGAGCCTGATCAATGAAATTACCAATTTTTCTGCGCCTGATCATAGGCTTATTACAAAACCGATGGACAAAATTCGTAATTTTTCGAAGCCTGATCAACGAAATGTGCGATTCTTACGCAAGCGGTCGAGAAAATTGAACATTTTTCCATGCCTGATAAACAAGATTCACGATTTTTACGAAACAGATCTATGAAATTCCCAATTTTTACAAAGCGGACTGTCAAAAATCGCGATTTTTGTAAAGCCAATTGACGATAATCGTGATTTTTAAAAGAACGATCGACAAAATTTGTGATTTGTACAAATCAGATTGACAAAATTTGCGATTTTTCCTCACATGATCAATGAAATTCACGATTTTTCCGCCCCCGATAGTAGAAATTCACGATTTTATTTCATCGATGAAAGGTGCAAATTTTTTGCTTGAGATCGACAAAATTCGTGATTTTAAGAAGCCGAATGCAAAAATTCACAATTTTTTCATGACAATCAATAAAATTTGCAATTTTTACCAAGCCTATTGGCGAAATTTTCAATTTTTACCAAGCCTATTGGCGAAATTTTCAATTTTTACCAAGCCTATTGGCGAAATTTTCAATTTTTACGAAGCCGGTCGATGATTTTTACAAAGCCAAATGACAAAATTCATGAATTTTCTTCACATTACCGACGAAATTTGCGATTTTTATGAAGCCGATCGAGAAAATTAACAATTTTTCTGCGTCTGATCAGTAAAATTCTCGATTTTCATGAAGCCGATTGAGAAAATTCATTATCTTTCCGCATGTAATCGACAGAATTCGCGAAATTTACAAAACCAATTGACGAAATTCAGGATTTTTACAAAGCAGATCAACGAAATTTACGATTTTTCCTCACATGTTTGACAAAATTCACGATTTTTCTGTACCCAATAGAAGAGATTTCCGATTTTATTTGAGCTTGATCGACGCAATTTTCAAATTTTCTGCGTGAGATCGACCTATTTCATGAAATTCCTGTGTCCGACTAACAATATTTGCGATCGTTCAGAATTTCGATGAATAATACTCGCAATTTTTTCCGTGTATGATCGACGAGATTTGCACTTTTTCCGCCTTTAATTCACAAAATATGCATTTTTCTGCCCCCAATCGTCGAAATGTGCAATTTTGAACTAACTTTGACTAAATCTGCATTTTTTACGCGTTTCTTTTTCTCTTGTAAAACTTATTAAAAAAAATCACGGTGTTTCGCAACCGCTCAACGAAGTTTTCAAATTTTCCGTGCATCTTCGTTAAATTAGCTATTTTTCCGTACTTTATCAATGAATTTGCAATTTTGTTGTCCCTGATCGGCGAAATTTTCTATTTTTTCCGAGAATAATGAGCAAAATTCACGATTTTTCTATATCTGATGAACGAAATTTGCGATTTTTTTTGTGCAAGACCTACCAAATTTGCGATTCTGAAGCGAATGACGAAATTAATTTTTTCCCTTGGTAAATTGACGAGAAATTTACGATAATTTTCCAGCGACTTCTGCACAAAAATTGCAATTATTCCAATTGCAGATTGACGAACTTCGCGGGCCACACGTTAACCCATCGAGGGCCACTTTTGGCCCGCGGGCCACAGGTTGTGCATCCCTATTATATTAGATTTGTTCTAAAAAACCAATTGGTTTAAACTGTGCCATCCCAGCTGGTAACAGAATAAAATCATTATGCAAAATCCCTGATCCCAATTTTGAAATGCAAGAAAAGCAAAAGCTTATTAAACCCAATTGCCAAGCAAAAAAACTCATTGCCAATTATTCATTAGCATACATGGTAAAAAGAAACCAATGGAGAAAATTACTTAAGAATATATTATATTTGAGGCTTTGAGGAATGATGAAATCCTTAGTAAATCTCAACTAGTTAAGCAATTTAAATAGTAAAATAGCAGAGAAAGAAAAACTAACTAGTTTTTCTCTAACCAACTAATTGTAGAAAAATTAATACTATGTAATGTAGCCATGTAGATTTATAGCTTATACGAAAAGTTGGATTGATTAAAAATGTTTGTTATTTTAGAAATTTATCAATTCATCATTTTTCTACAGCTTTGCTTGTCACTTCTACATAACTTGGATTTCGCATTTTTCAATAAATGTGTAAAATAAAACATTAGGGAAAAATAATAACAAAAAAATCCAGGTTGAAAAAAAACCCAGCATGGTTTTATTAAAAAAAACATTGGTTTAACCAAACAACACTGCAGTATAATGTTCAATAAATAGGGAAACTATTACATCTATGTATAAACAAGTTAATATACAGCAAGCATAAAAAGCATATGAAGCAAATTTACTTTTGATTCTTGAAATAATCTTTTCCTTCATACAATTGCAAGCTTATACAGATCAACAATTTTCTTAACCTGAAAATTGAGCAATTGTTGCTTCATCTTGTATGTGATTGATGAAATGTTTAGAATGATACCTAAAGAGAAAAACCTAATGGCGTATTCAACCCTACTACAGGGCCGTAGCTAAGGGGGTGCTAGGGGCGGATCAGCCTTCCTAAAACTTTTTGAGCCTCCCCTGGAAAAGATTCGAAGGTCACTAAATGAATTTATATTCTGAAAATCCAAATGAAATTTTGTTCAAAAATATAATTAATTCAGTTTGTGACCCTTTCACAGATGTTGCAAAAACCCTAAAATGTAACTAAAATAAGTGTTTCAACACTCACTCATCCTATTTGCACATATGAAGCTAATATGATATTTAATAATGCACTAACTACTTGAAACTTACTTGAACTTTTCATCATCATGTTCTTATCTTAGTATAAAATGAAGTTATTATTATTACAACAGTTTAATAAGAAACACAGTACCTACAGTGTGAATATGCACAAATTTATTTTTTTGCATCAGAGAGAGAGAGAAAATATGAGCCTCCCTCCTCTCTTAATATTCACTTCTAGCTCTAGCTACAGCTCTGCTCCAATCTCCCTTACACTAAACTTAGAATAAATAGTACTTTACATGAAGAACCGAGACATAAAATAAAGATCATAAGTGTAAAAAGGGCAACTGAAAGATAATTTTGTAAGTTTAAAATAAATATAAACATAATAGTTTTAGAAAAAAATAAGCAGTACAAATTTTTAAAATCATACCAGTAACTATTAGAAGCATCTCAGTACGTTCTTCTCCAGCACTGTTGCTGATGAGGCACACATATTTACCCCCATCTTCCACCGTAACTTGACGAATAATTAAAGATCCACTCAACTGAGCCATACGAGGATCGTGATATACAGGAAGAAGTTGGGAATTATTTCTTCCAGCATATTTATACCAACTGAAAATGAAAAAATATTAGCAATTAATTAAAGTTTTTGATAGCAAACAGTTTTTTGCTATAGGATAGTTATGTAGCATGTTTCACAGATGTAATATGTGCACCACACGTGGCAAGATTCTTTTTTCTGATGCCAATTTGGTGAAAATCAGTCACAAATACATATATATATTATTTTCCATTATTTTAAAATTGAAATAACAACAAATTAAAAAAGTTTAATTAATAACTATAGAAGAAAACAAATGGCACAGATGTCATATATGCTCTAAACTGGCGCAATTGCAGAAAAATGGCAATTTTTTTGTCTCAGATATTAAACTGTTTATTTACTTTTTTTGTTTTCATTTAATGATATAAATTATTTTGTTCTTTAATTATTAACATATTTTGGTACATATATGGCGGTTTTTAAAAACCGCCAACCTACACCTAAAATTTTTGTGCCAAATTTGCAATAAAATAAAACACTTAATTTGAAATTAAAGCACTTTCAAATTTCAAAACAGTTTGTTTAAAAAAAAGTAGTCAATCAGATTTCGATGGAAAATGAGTTGATATAGAGTTTAATATAGATTCAAAACAATTTCTTTTTTGGCAAATCCCAAATACGCATTTTCGTAGCACTACGAAATGGCGTGAAAAATCAGCAAGAAATCCAAAAGATAACTGTGTGCGCGTGCGAACAACAAAATTGCTCTTTATTGACGCATTAGCGCAACTTCTGCTGTGATGCCGTTAATACAAAAGTACCCATTTTTAAAATTTATTATTATTTCCTTTTTAAAATTATAGAAAATAATTCAAAAATATACATGTAAACTAATATTTGAAAACGAATTTTTTGCAAAACTGGCATCAGAAAAAAATCATGCCAATGTGGTGCACATGCAACATCTGTGCAAAAACAATTTGTATAGCTTTAAAAAATTATAATAAATAAATAAACAGTTTATTAATAAATAAATAACAATAGCCAGGTTACCATATCAGGCAAAATAATACCATTTTGGCATCCAGTTTATTATGAGGTGCCCATATGACATCTATGCCTATTATGCATACTAACTATTATAGATGTTTTCAAATTAATGCACAAAAAAATTCATAACTACATTATGAAAAACTATTTAAAACATATTATAGAATTCAATATTGAGCAGTTAGTACCTCCTTGAGTAAATAATCACAAATGTGACTAGACTTTTATGTGGAATGAAGGAAAAGATAAGATTTTCAAATATCTACAAAACTATTCATTAAAATTAGCACCTAACATTACACTTATGTAACTAGTTTTTAACAACAAGACTGCACTGAGATTCAGAAAATCATGGTAAAACTGAGTTATTAATAGGGATGCACTGAATAGAGATTTTGGCTGAATACTGAATATTTGACTAGCCGAATAGAAATTGTTGGGCCGAACACCAATTATTTAGCTTTCCAAATACTTTTTATATTTCAAAGTTTAAAGGTATTAAAATGTTACTTTTTAGAACAATTTTACATAATATTTATTAAAAGAAATTTACATTTTGATAAACAAGAGCTTTTTATCAGAAAATTTAGCATTGAAAAAAAAATCTGCCTCGAGTTACTTAAAAAGCACAATTATGAGATTTTTTTCAATTAATAAAATTTTAAATTTCATGGTTTCTTCTGCAAATTAAAGCAAAGATTTTAAAATCAAAGAGAAATAATGAAAAAACAGTCGAAGAAAAACTTTACAGTCTCATAATTGTCCTTTTTAAATAACTCAAGGCAGATTTTTTTTTAATATAAAGTACAAGTACTTTCAACTTAATTCTGAATATATAAATGTCTAGCTCATAGTTCTTTTCTTATGAATGGTGGCATTTTCCACTTTTCCCATCATATCATATTTTACAGAAATCAAAGCATGTGAATTGAAAATATAGTTATGGTAGGGGTGCAATAAATGTTTCTATTTTCAACATTTCCCCCAATCCACATGAAAGTTTCCCCAACGTTCTGCGGTATGTTATAGGTAAATGCGGTATTAGTGTAGGTATAGAAAATTTATTTTTCATTTATGTATGAACTTATACGTGAATAAGATATTTGTACCCAATAAGGACAGTGCTCTCAATATGGACACCCCTAATATTTTTAAAAGTACCAATTTTGATACAGAAATCGTGCTACATGTCCATGAAGAAAAGCAGCTGAAAAAATAATTAAGCCAGGAAAGTACCAAAAAGTGCACTGTTCGCCATTTAGAAAGAAACTTGCTGTTTCGTGGTGTTCTGATCTTAAATACAGGTAAGTTTAAATTCTTATTAGATATTGTAAAATTACTTTAAATATTGAAAATTAGGGTGTTTTAGAAAGCTTCTAAAGCATATTTTCGATTGCTTTTGCATATATTGCTTAAAAAAGATTTCCTTATTTATTTATAACAAGATTTAATAAAACTATACCCGATTCTTAATATGGTCATGGACACCTAATGTCCACATTGGAAGTACAGCAGATGAGTTTTTAGATTCACAAAAATAGAAAGCTAAGCAAAACCAACTACATTATTTCATATTACCTTGAGTCTAAAGTTTTGACCCTTTCGCAGAATAGTGCTTCTAAAACAGCTGGCGTTCGCAAGTTAAGTGACATTTTTACATATGGTTTTCTGGTTTCGAAAGAAGAAAACGTGTGCTATAACACTGTGTATTTATTGTTTTGAAAAATTATCATCTGTAGCCTCCACAAAGCCTCGAAAATGGAACTATCACGTACCCAGCTTCGAACCATCATCTACTATGAGTTCTGTAGCAACACCGGAGAGACAGAATGTCAACTTAACATGTGTGCACGTTTAGGTGAGGATCTTGTATCACTTAGTACATTCAAACGATGGTATCAAAATTTTAAGATTAAGAATTTCGACATCGAAGATGAATCACGTGCTGGTCGACTTACTGTGATTGATGAGACCGAATTGCAGAAATCCATCGATGAAGATCAAAATGCTACATCACGGGAACTTGCATCTCACTTCAATGTTTCTCAAACAACCATAATTCGAGCATTAAAAAACATTGGTTTGACATACAAATTCAATCGATGGGTGCCGCACGATCTGACACAAAATGACAAAGAAAAACGAAAACAGACCTGTGTAAACTTGCTCGAATATCACTGAAAGGGTGATTTTTTGAATCGGATTGTTACGTGTGATGAAAATTGGGTTTATTACGACAACAACAGTCGAAAAGAAGGATGGTCTGAACCAGGTGTACCGGTCAGGACTATAACCAGGCGCGCATTGACCTATAAAAAAATCCTCCTCTGTGTTTTCTAGGATAGTCGCGGTATTATCTACAAGGAGTACTTAAAAAGTGGCCAGACCATCGACAGTGAGTCATACAGCAGCATGCTGCATAAAGTGGACGCAGCAATTAGGGAAAAGCGAAGTAAGGAGTTCCGACACAAGGTGGTTATCTTTCACCAGGATAATGCCAGGCCACACGTCAGTGCGTGGACGAATTGGAACTTATACAAGCTGGGATGGGACTTAACGCCACATCCTCCATATAGTCCGGACATGGCACCTTCCGACTACTATCTGTTTTCGCATCTGCAACTGTGCACCTTAGTGGTGAAATTTTCAATTCTTCAGAAGAGGTCAAAAAAGAGGTTGACCTCTTTCTCGACTCACATAGCCCAGTTTTTCCAGGAAGGCATTGAAAAACTGCCAAAACATTGGCAGAAGATTGTCGAACTTAATGGTGATTATTATCCTCACTAATGTTTTGTATTTTAGTAAATATTTGTTGTCAACATTAAAATAAAAAAAGGGTCAAAACTTTAGACTCAACCTGATATTATCTTGTAGTAAATGAGGTGCTTTGGATCTGTCTTCGAAGAGCCACAACCGAAAATGATCCCTGTTCTAAAGTGCATGTTCTGAAGATATTTACTGTGCCCTACTCTCTATTGCAATATTTTAAGATATATTTTTTTATCCCCTCTCCTCTAAATTTCCATAGAAGAGTGGTTCTTCCATACACTCTGTGTAGTAGATCAATAAGGAGCCACCTGTCCATAATAGGGACCGGTAGTTTCTTATATGGACATTTGCAAAAAATTTTTGTTTTTATCATTTAAATTAAACCGGAATAGTTACAAGGTCGCAAATTTTAATAATGATAGTCAACAGTCCAGGGATCATGGTCATATATTTTTGGAGTCCTATCACGTGTACATGGGGGTGAAAAAAAAATTTCCTTAGAGTGTTCATATTAGGCTCAGGTACCTTCAGTGTTCTCGCTGACATTTGACGAACGTTCGTAATTTGGCTAATCTATATATATAAAAGGAATTCTGAGGATAATTGAGGCACAGATAGGCTCTCATCCTCTATACCTTTTATTTATAGAGATTTTACACAGCTTAGGTAAACGCAGAAGAAATATAAAACAGATAATGTATTTATCACAAAAAATCGTCTGCTAAGAAAATCTTTTTTCATTTTGAACTCTATAAATAAAAGGAATAAAGCAGAAGAAATATAAAACAGATAATGTATTTATCACAAAAAATCGTCTGCTAAGAAAATCTTTTTTCATTTTGAACTTCTATAAATAAAAGGACAGATAGGCTCTCAAACAGTGAATCGTCGAATATAATTGAAGAACAAATGGAAGAACAAATGGAAGAACAAATGGAAGAACAAATGGAAGAACAGATGGAAGAACAGAAAGAAGAACAGATGGAAGAACAAATGGAAGACCTCTTCATTAACAATAAAAAAAGATATGCAAACGAAACCCCAGAACACCGATCAAACATATCTGCCGGAAACTGACGAGACATGGCACAGAAACGTGAATGTGTGGGGTTGTAGAACTGGCATTCAGATAGTCTTCGGGCTACTGAGGGCGGGCAACCGTCTAGTTATAAATAAAAAACATTCGCCAAATGAAAAAAGTATTAGCAAAACAGATTCACAAAGTAGCCCCCCCACCCCCACCCCCCCAAAAAAACCTTTCATCTTTTAATGTGTACCCCCTTTTTTTTTTAATATGTTCTAAAATAACCTAAATTTTTATAACTGTGACAACGCTTGTTATTAATCTAATTACAACTATCCGCTACAAATATATTAAAATTGTATATACATACACATGTGTGAAAAACAAAAAAGAAGAGAGAAAAAGCAAAAATTGAGCTCTAGCAATTTGGCGAATCTAATCGCTAATTTACTCGCCAAATGAAGAATTCATTCGCAATTTGGCGCAATGGCGAGCGACAGCGAGAACACTGGGTACCTTATATATGGTAGGGGTGATTCTGAATGAAAAAATATTCTGAAATTTATTACGTTATAGTGATCTTTTTAATGAAATTAGTGATTATTTCACGATCTTTTGTCGAGTTCTGCAGTTGTTTTGTCCTCTTTTGACAAAATTTGCGGTTATTTCGCGATTCTTTGATGAAATGAGTTGTTTTGCCTTCATATAATGAAATTCACGGCTCTTTTGATGTAATTTCCAGTTATTTCATTCCTTTTGACAAAATAAGTTGTTGTTTTACGATATAATTTGAGAAAATTTGCAGTTGTTTCCTGATATTTCGAACAAATCTGGGGTTTTTTTGTGTTAATTCGATGACATTCACGATTATTTCGCCATGTTTTAACAAAAATCGCAGTTATTTCGCCTCTTTTGATGAAATTCATGGTTGTTATGTGATCATTTGGTGAAATTTGCAATTCTTTTGCAATCTTTTGATGAAATTGGTGGTTCTTTCGTGATTTTTTTTTTTTTTTTTTTTTGACAAAATTCGCATTTTTTCTGTAACTTTTGGACAAATTTTGCAGCATTTTTATGTCCGAATATTTTTTAAATATATTTTTGGAACTAATTTCTTTAAATTTTCGGGACAGAATCATCCATGATATAAAGTACATATTATTCTGAGATTGATTTTGTGAGGGTCACCATACGAATCTTTTTATTTATAGTGAAATTTTTCTATCTCAGAAAATTATGGAATTCATCGTTAAAATCGAATTCAGTTGCATATTTTCAGAAAAATTTCCCCCGATCCTAGATTGCCGGATCAGACATATTCTGCACTCCTGAGTTATGGTATCTTATTTATTAATGCAACAAGCGAAAACATGTTTGACCTAGAGTGAGATGACATAAAATGTACTTATGACACAATGATACTTATAGCACAATTGATTATGATTATAGTTTCATAAACAAAAATTATCTGCCTTGATAGCTATTACTATTCTCAAAAGTTTTTATTTCTTGTTCAAAATCTTTTATTTGAGAAAACCAAGAAACAGATTATTTACCAAACAAAATTTAGGAACTTGAATCTGCACATGATTTATTTCTAAGAAGAATCTGAATGAATCACCATTTTAATCCTTCTCATGGTTAATTTTTTTAAGTTATACTTTACAAGCAGCAAATAAATAATGTAAAAACATTCTATTTTATTTAAATAAGATTTTCTTTCTAATTATTTTAAATATATTTATAAATTGACAGTTAAAAGCAGAAATTGTGAAATTTTTTTAAAAATGTGTTTTAAACAATTTTATTAAGTATTGGATTCTGCCGAATACTTTGATATTTGGCCAAACCGAATATTCGGTAGGTCGAATAATTTGATATTCGGCCTAACCGAATATTCGGCAACATGGCCGAATACGATTAGATACCGAATATTCGGTGCATCCCTAGTTATAACTTCAGGAACTGGAACTAGATATTGTACAAAATTTAAAACGATTTCAAAAGAAAAATGATGGATTTTAATACACATCATATTTAAATGGAAATGCTGACATAATTGAAAATCTTGTTGTTATGATAAATGTCAAATTTTTACCCACTAAAATTTTTCGACTTCAAGTTTTAATTTTTTTTATAAATGTTGTTGTTGTTTAGACCCCCTCATGGGCCCGGTGAGCAGCTTTATATTTCTTTATAGTTGGTCTAAAGTTTGAGTTTGATTTGAGTGAACAGTGCTTTGAGGTCTATAGCTACAATGGCTGTTACCTCGATTGATCCAAAAAACACAGAAACAAATACAGTACACTTATTCTAGCCGTCTATTATTTATTTATTTGAATAACATACATCCGACTTGTGTGCTCGACATGAAAGTCTGCTTATAAGTCATCGTCAATATACAAGGACGAGATAGCACAAGGAAATTTACAACACCAGAGAAATACAACCAGGAGCTCCACACAAAGTGTGTGTGCAATGGAGCCAGTTGGAATCGAACCAACAACCTCAAGGTTAGCAGAGCGGCGTCTTAACCACTCGGCCACGGAGGCCCTCTAGCCGTCTAAATCCGCAATTTTTTTTTTTTTTTATAAACATAAACAAAAGAACGCCGTAAGATTCGATTAAAAGAAGAGACGATAGATGCAAAACATAAATCGATTATAAACACAGATGCAAAACATAAATCGATTATAAACACAGGTACAAAAAAATTCGATTAAAAACAAGCAACATTTCTATCGGGATCAAAACTGCATATATATTAAGCGTTCAAAGACAATGCTAGAATCTGTCGTAAATTAACATAGCTGCGCTAGCTGGTGGCAGGGGTGCTAATGAATGCGCGGGTTTGATGTCATATATGCGCAGATGTTTATTATCTCTGCATCTGTCGCACATATTTTCTGAATTATCGCTCAATCATGACAGATTAATCAAGTCTACGAGATTACAGTTTGTTTCGATAAAATCATGTACATTTAAAAAAATAGTCACAATATTTTAATTTCGGGAGAAAAAGTACTAATTAATACTCATAAGTGCCATATAATGCTACAAAAAAGATTGACTTTTACCCTAAAATTAAGATACAATGCGACTTTTTTTAAATACACAGATTTTTTTTTTAATTAAAAATATGTGTATTTAAAAAAAGTCACATAGTTATTTTAATGAGCATATTTTAATCAGCGATATTTGTATCGCATAGTTAAATGATATTTCATCTTAGTATTCATGTTAATATTTCATGTTAATATTTAGTCGTACTACATTTATTTATTTTATATTTATTTACAATATTTCAAACCTAAAACTTATTCTACGTTATTGGGAATTAAAACGGTATATAGAGGAATAGAAGCGCTGCTTGCAGCCTTCGATTTAGGAAAACTGTTCCTTTAATTTCTCTTTAACTAATGTTAAAGTGCCATTGAAATAATTCTTTATTGTAAAAGAATTTGAAAGTTTTAAATATTCAAATTCGGATAACTTTTACTTTGCATTAAAAGACAGAAGACAAATGTCACAGTAAATCTGAAATTGTGCAAAAAAATAATATTATTATCTTAAAATCGTTCAGAATAATCTTATTCTGAACGATTTTAAAATACGTGTAACGCAATGGGATTTCACGGCATTATCCTGAAAGGAGAAGTTACATCTTTTCTCCACCAGATGGCGTATTTGAGCGCTTGAATCGCCAATATTTTAGAGCACGGGCACGGTTGCAAGTAAACTGTCATTTTCGTTGTTTCGGTGGCAGAAACTTCGCCGTTCCTTGTTTGTCGTCGTTTAAATCCATAGCAATCTTCCCGATATCATGACTTTTTCGTCCAATCATGATTATTTTTTGGAAAAATATAGTCCTGTCTGGCTAGGCTTAACCTTTTTCTAATGTTTCATTCACCCTCTGCCCCCCCCCCCGATATATAAAAAAATAAACATTTATTGTTGATCTATATAGTTTAAAAATTCTATTCCGTTTATGGCTTTCTACTGATAATAAATCAATAATGAATAAAGCAAATTAGGTTTCTTCCGTCAAAAATTACACTTTCCGCCCTTTGCCCCCCCTTTTTCTGATCATATACAGTTTCATATTTTTAAAACTCTTTATTTTGTTTAAATAAAATTTGTCGCATTTATTTCTGACTTATCACAGTAAATAAATAATAATTTAGATTATCTCCAGCTTATCCGAAATATGCATGCTTCCATTCTTAGCCCCCCCCCCCCATTCCCATCATGCAAATAAGTTTTTTTTTTTAATTTCTATAAAAAAAAAATTTCTACTATTTTTTTTTCTCTCTCCAAAGACAAAAAATAATCAAATATATCAATACAAATATATCGATTTTTTATCATCTCTTTTATTCCGAAAAAATTTCTTCCTTCTGCCCCCCCCCCCCCCCCTCCAGCAGAATGAATTTTAAAACTTTGAAATTCTTCATTTGAAAAGAAAACTGATATATTTGTTGCTCCCTAATAAGAATAAATAAATAATGATTAAATCACTTCCTAACATTCCGAACTTAGGCTTCTCCATGTAGTTCCCCCCCCCCCTTCCGGAATACAAAGGAGTTTTTTTTTTAATTTTTATTTTACATAAAAAAATCTTTTCAATTTATTGTTCCGTAGTCGCAAAAATAATTAATCATATAACTTATACTCTGTTTCTGAAATTCTCATCCAGTCTTCTCTTTGCCCTCCCCCCCGCCCAGTTTGCTGATTGTCAAATATTTAAAAATAGTTATTTAAAAATATTGATTTTAAAAAATATTGATTTTAAAAAATATTTATTTTTAAAAATATTTATTTAAAAAAATGCCAGACCTGTGTGTCATTAACACATGAAAAATAATCTTAATTATCGTTAACCTACAATCAATTACGCTCCCCCCCTTTTGATACAAATATATTTGTATGCTAGTAGGAAAGGTGAGAAGCATAAATTGTGATTTCTTAGGTTTTAAAGTTAAAATCTTTAAGTTATTTTTATTTCTATGTAAAAAGAAAAAAAAATACTAATACTAATACTAATAATAATAATAATAATATTTTTTTGTTTGTTGTTCTATAACGACAATAGAGAAATAATTAGTAATATAAATAATCCCCATTACTGAAATTTCCGTTTCCCTTTCTTCTCATATCCTCCATATAATATTCAAAATTTCAATGAAAAGCGTATTCGTTGATATCTAATAACTATAAATATCTCCTTTCTCCCGGCCCCACCCAAAAAATAATAATTCTGCCCCCTCGTGTGTTTTGCTACAGCACACTACATAAAAAGTGCATTAATAACTCTAATAAAGTTTGTTAATATCTCAAAGTAAAGATATTTGTACGTTAAGTCTGTGGTAATTACAGTGGAAAAGGAATCGTTTTTGCCACCCAAACAAGCGAGCAGCTGAAGCGTGACGTCACATGCGCGTGCTCTCGCCATTCACACAAAAGAAACTGCAATCTACTTAATAATCCTCTTGTTATGCACCTCTGCCGCTAGATGTCGTATACCTTGACCCCGCCTTTAATATTGCGGACGCCTCTTTCATAGGTCTTGGAACGCTTGATATATATGCAGTTTTGCTTGACCCCGTCTTAATGGACCACTAGCATTTGTGACGTCAAAGAACGTCACGATGGATTCTAGCTAATCAGCTTCTCAATTTATCCCACAAGCGTTCACCAAAAGCCAATCAAATAACGCAATGCTTGTGGGAAACATTGCAGGCTCCTCCCCGTGCGTGTGGTCAATTTTGCGGACACCTCTTCCATAGGTCTTGGAACGCTTGATATATATGCAGTTTTAGTTAGAGTTGCAAAAAGTCGGTTTATTCCCGGGTTTACTTCCAATAGTCCAGGTTTATTCCCAGGTTTATTCCCAAAGAACCGAATTATTTCAAAAAATCCCGGTTTTTTTCCAGGTTTATTCCTAAAAACCCGGTTTAAACCGGGTTTTTTCTAACCTTTGCAACGCTAGTTTTAGTCGGGATTCAGTTTAATTTTTTTCCCAGATCAGAAAGGAGATTGACCAATCAGAAGACGTTTGCTTGGATACTGACTCCAAACAAACGGTTGCTATATTTCATTTCTTATTAAATGTAAATTGTAGAAAATTTTACCACTGCATTTTAAATATTAATACATACATTTATGAGATATAGCGGCAAGATATAGCTATAAAATATAATAAAAATTGAAAACACTGCATAGCAACGGTTTGTTTGGTGTCAGTATCCAAGTAAAAAGTCATACTTGACGTCACGACTGAAATCGTCTATTTCACAAAGATACAGGCTTCTGATTAGTCAATCTTGTGATCTCGTTTCGTTACTCGGCGAAAAAAAAAAAAAAAAACCTGAATCCCAGCTTTCCATCAGACAAAAGTAGAAAGAAAAGAATAACACTGAAAAAAGAAAAAAGTTCTAGGATAGTTAAATTTTGATTCGCATATTAAAAACTCAATCTGTCTGCTAAGTCGTGTCTTGGTGAAAAACACCTGAAGATCTGATTTTAGCGGTTGATTCGTTGATTCACAATTGTACTTTTCTGCACACAAATGTATGAAAACATGAAGGATTAGGAGAAAGAAAACATAATGGTAAATCTATGAGTCAACCGCTAAAATAAGATTTTTATGTGTTTTCCACCAAGATATGAATTGGCAGACCGATTGCGTTTTAATATGAGAATCGAGATTTAACTAATCCTAGATTTTCATCCTTGAATTCGATGAGGTGATTGTTTGTGCTGCCCCTCCCGGACTATATATTCACTGTGTGAAGATTTAAATAGTCGGAACAGCTTAAACAGAATTTTATTTTGTGTTTATAATGTCTCATGGCATATGTTTAACATTAAAGCCAGTTGGCAAGAAAACTTGTCATGTAAGGCAAACAAAATTTATAAATTTTAATATCAGAATGGAAAATTTCGCATTTTCTAATCTCAGATTTTGAGCAATTAAGTAATTCAAAATTAAAATGTGGAAAAAATTAGTGTCGAAGAATTAAAAGTATAAAATAGGCTCGTCGTTAAACCCTTCGGGACTGGCAACTCTTACACAAATTTTATTCGTTTGGCATCCCCCGCAGTTTTCTTTTTTCTTTAAAGCCACTTTCAATCAGATAACTGCAAAAATGCTCTAATTAGATAAGCCAAATAATATCTTTATTACATGCAATCAGGATAACTTTGACCTATTAGGATAACTTTAAGCCAAGCGAGAAAAAAGATTAAATCTACTGCATCACTTGAGTTAAGGGCAAAGTTTTGGTCTGAAAATATAGATAGCAATAGTAGTTTGACTTTGGCAGCCCATTGGAAATAATTTGTCAAGATTTCACTGTGGCAGAATGGATCAAAGTTTCCTAAAGATGAAGCAAAATTACCCTGATTGACTACACTGTTGTCAAAAACAAATGTGGTAAGCAACTTTTAAGGGTTCATATATGAATCCACGGTCCCGAATGGGTTAATAAAAATTATCCTATCATAGGGGTTTTTAAGCTGGTTGCGCCCGTGGCTGGAAATTGCAAAATTAATTCTTTAAAAGGGATTCTTTTTTTTGTGTGTGTTGTCTCATATGGCATCCATGCTCCAAGTTAAAATTAGGTAATAGAGATTCAACAAAATTTATCCATGAAAGCATAGCACTCCTGGGGGTAAATAAGGTGGCCAAATTTTCTTAAAAACATTTTTCAATATATTTGAAAAACATTTATGAGTTGGGTCTTCCGTCGAAATCGCATAATTATACTCGGATTGTCATCTAATTTATATATGTTATTGAGATTTACAAAAATAAATAAACAAATAATAAAATAAAATAAAATAAAATATAGGAATTTGCTCAGGAATCAAGGCACAACTGGCAGAAATCGAATATTTTGCTTATCTAGCTGTTTAGTTGCTGCATGAAAGAGAGTGATTTTTTTCAGTTGCAAATTATAACACAAATTCTGGATTTTCCCCTTCAAGATCTTTCTGTGCAATTTGTTTTATACAGGGTGTAGTTGTAAAAATAACAGAGGATATATGCTCCAAACAGAGAGCATACGCTCAAATCAGAGGGTATACCCTAGAGTGTGTATACTATAGGTTTTTTAGAACCAGAGGGTATACCGGTCTTCCTTTAAAAAAATCCAGAAGGTATAAGGCGTAAATTCCCGTATACCCTCCACTGCATCCCTGGTTTTATATTTTTCATATATTTATAGCTGTACTTCATGTCGATCGATAACACTCGACACATATTCTGTTTCCAATCTTTGATCATCTCCTTGTTGTTAGCCCTTTCGGGTACGATTTTTTTTTTCAGTTTTTAGAACTTTTTTATTAATAGAATTAACACTAGTTCTAAAATAGATTAATTAGAGTTCAACGAATATTTCATAAAAATGGAAATAACCTATAAAAATCTCAATGTATAATAAAGTTCAGACTTACCTATACCTAGGCACAGGAAAGCCTTGAGCTGCACATGGAAGTTCTACAACGTCCCCTTGAACCGCAGACAGAGCAGTCCGGCTGTCTGTCACACGGGGAGGAACTGTACCACTTGAATCTGCAATGATTAAAAGTAAATCAGCACTTGTTTATTTTCAAGTGAGTATAAGAAATAAAAAAGTTTTAATTGAATTTTGAAAACAAAAAATATAATTACACTTAGTGGTGTACCGAATAGCACTTTGGCCGAGTAGCCGAGTACCGAGTACTCGGCCCTCACTACTCGGCCGAGTACCGAGTACCGAGTGCCGAGTACCGAGTAGTTGTGTAATAAGAAAAAAAACGTATGTGAGAATGGGAATAATGCAGGTTTAGGTTTACATATATGTATACCTGAGTGTACATAGTTAATTATATATAAATTAACTTATTAAATTTGAAATTTTTTTGTGCACCTTTTAAAGACAATTTTTGACAGTTCTAAACTAATAAAAAAGGAGAATTGATGCATAACAAGTAAAATTATTAACCAATATAAAATTAAAACATTCTTTAACCCTCCAATTTATTCTGACCATTGAAATCTATCTATCAAAAATAAAAATGTTTATTGGTTACTGTAACAATTCATTGAATAATGCAGAACATTTCATATTTATTTTGTAACTAAATGTATCTTATTTTCTTTTTCTTCTTCTGTATGCTGATCAGCAGCATGAACGAAATTTGAAAAAATTCAAATGGATTTATCTATAAATCCCAAAAAATTAATCCAAGATGTTTCCACTAAGTGGAATTCTACCTATTATATGTTGCAGAGATTTCAGGAACTAAAGAGGCCTCTTACTCTTTATGCAACTGAAAATGATATAGCCCATCTAACTGCAGTTCAATGGCAGTTAATGGAAAGCGTAGTAAAATTATTAACGCCATTTGAGGAAATAACAAAAATGATGAGTTCAAATGAATCTGTTTTATCTGAGGTGATATCATCAATCAAAACACTGCAGCACTTTCTAGAAAAAGAAAGTTTGAACCACTTTGGCTGCGGCACTATGAAGAATACATTAAAAAGTGAATTCGATAATAGGTTCCCATTTGTGAAAAATAAAAAACAGAATCTCAACGACATTGAAAATGAGATCAAAGATAATTTTGAATGTTTTATAGCGACTGCTCTGGATACTCAATTTAAACTAACATTTTTCAATGAAAATTATAAGTGCGTGGTTAAAGAGTGTCTTAAAAAGCAAGCTTTAGAATTGATGAGTGTAGAAAAAGTTGGAAATCCACCAAAAAAAACAGAAAATGCATCATGAGAATGTGGATGAACCAAAAGAGATGCCAGCAAAAAGTTCTTCAATTTTCTGGCAATGTTTTGATGAAACTGCAAATGAACAAAAAGATTGTGGATCTAGTGAACGTTTAAAATCTCCAAGTGAAGAAGTGATACAAAAAGAGATCCAGGATTTCTTTACAGAAGATATTTGCAAAACTGACAGTCCATTTGCATGGTGGGGAAAAAAAAAAAAAAAAAATTTCCAATTATGTGCAACCTTGCACAAAAATTCATATGTGCCCCTTCTATTACCACTTATTCTGAACGCATATTTTCAGAGGCAGGCCAAATTTATAGCAGTAAGAGAAATGCCCTGTCTACAGATAATGTAGAACGTTTGGTGTTTTTGCACCATAATTTGAAGTATAATAAATTTAATTATTAAATTTTTATTGTATTTTCAGCTTCTTTATCCAAAATAAGTCTTTTCTGTTTTCCTATATATAAAAGTATTTTTATTTGAATAAATGTGAAACTAAATTTTAATTTTAATCTGGAGTTTTTTTATGAGGGGGGTTTTTTTTGTTCTTAACTTTTTTTTAATATTTTACAGACATATTGTTAAATACCAAGTAAATAGTTTTATGAATTACTTCATATATTATTCATTGATATTCGAATAACCTTTTACAGATAAGTTATAAATCAATAAGCTTAAAAAATGAAATTCTTACAACTACTCGGTATTAGCCGAGTACTCGGCCAAAATTTGGCCGAATACCGAGTACTCGGCAAATTGGCCGAGTAGGCCGAGTACCGAGTATTTACCGAGTACTCGGTACGGCTCTAATTACACTGAATATATTGTACGGCTGAAATCTACTCCTATTTCCATTACATAAAGCCTTGACTATAATGAAAGCTTAGTAATTTTTAATTTGTTAATTTAATAATTGTTTTGTTTGTTCTGAAAATTATTTAAAAAATTGAATACTAATATCTTTAAATAATTATGCAGCAAATAAACTAATTTAATAATGGAAAAATTATTGGAATAATTACATTTTTTTCTTTAATTGATTTTCAATTAAATTAGGTTAAAACAAATATAAAAACTAAAATAAAATAATTAAAGCTTCCCAAATTTTTACTACCAAATAAAAGTTTTAAGTATATTTCAATTCCCTTACTTGAGAATTACGAAAAATAATTAAACAAAGTTCTGAAAAATAAAAAAAACTTAGCGCAGATACTAAATAAATCTATCGAAAAGATACTTTTATTTAGCTATTAAGAAAAACACAAAATGAAATGCGACTTCGATTGCAAAAAAAAGTTTGCCTGCCTATGGCATATGTTTATTTTCAGTCCATTACCTCGATGTATGTTACCTATATAATTGCGTGTCAGAAACACTATTTTCGATTAAGGCGTCGAAAGCGAATTTCTCAGTCAATAATATGAGAGAAGATAATTAGCTCTTCAAAGGATTTCGAAGAAATGTGAAAATAATTAAACAGGAAAAAAAAGAATTTAAATCAAGTGAAAGGAGGTTTTTTTGTAGTTGTTTCATTTTCTTTTCATAATATTTTCATTTATATAAAGAACAGGACTTTTAAACACTTTTAGATTTTATAAGTTAATTTTCTTAGAATAATTTTTTTTAAGTATTTTTTTTTTTTTTGAGTCGTTGCAAAATATATTCCTTTTGTTATTTTCATGTATTTACCCAGATAACACACTTACAACTTAAAATTTCAATAAGTTATATTCAGGATAGTATAAGTCTGGTTGTGGCGTATAGTCTCCTGCAGATAATTGCAGAATATCTTTTGGGTCAAAAAATGCCATACATGTGGACAACCTTCGGATGTCTTTTTGTGACTTTTTTTGGACAGTTGTAAAAGGGCGGAAGGCAAAGAATTAAAAAAAAGCCCAGAAAGAAGACAAATGTGCACATGCATCAGTTAAAAGCATCCAAGAGTTTCTTAAACAGTTTTATATGATTGGAAAAAACGTTTCTCATATTCTTTGCGTAGCTATTAAATAATCATCACAGGATACACTGTAAAAAAAAATTCAAGATGTTACTAAAAATTTCTTAGTAAATTTGTATTCCACAGAATTTTTTAGTAACCATTACAAACTTTTTTTTTGCAAGTGAAACAAGCATTTATTTTGTAAACTTAACAAAAGAATTTTTTGTATAACTAATTTAAAAATTTTTAGTATGAGCCACCAAGCAAATTTTAGTAATAGCTCCAAAATTATTTTTAATAACCATTACGTGCAGGAGCTCGAAGGAAGGGCAGGAGCTTCCTTCGAGTTGCATCCAGACTTCTGAAGCGGAAGATTTTCGGCAAAAGCGCAATAGATGGCAGCACCAAACATTCCTACCTGCTCCGACAGGATTTTCATAATCCCTTTATTAACGAGACACTACATACATTCGGGGTGTATTTGGTGGTGGCAAGTTTCGAACCTGGGACCTTTTAGCCTGGAGTCCGTTACTATAACCACTATGCTATCAATGCCACACCAACTGAGTTTTAGTAAGAGCTATTAAAAATATAAAACTATTAACTCTATTCGTTGCTAACTTTTTTCTAGTAATTCTTACAGATTTTTTTGTAACCGACTAAGATTACTAAAAATTTTTTAGTAATTACAAGGATCACTAAAGTTTTTTTAGTAGATCGACCCTTTTTTTTTTACAGTGTATGAGTTAATCATCACAGGATACAACTTAACTTCAATAGAAGTTAAGTTGATCATTCTGATGCAATGGGATTCTTTTTGCATATTGAATGATCGTATGCATATATCTCCTATATGTATCTGTATGGTCAAATTCTAAATGTGTGGTTCACTGAAACATATTCTTTCTTTAGAGACAGTATTGAAACAATAATTTTCAAATGAGCAGGTTACACTTACCTGTAACAATAAGCCTGCCGGACGTGGCGCTGACGATAATCTCGTGTGTTAGACGATGACTTGTCTGACAGCGATAACTCATAGAGCCATCACTAGGCGTCACATTCCGGATGTGCAGCTCTCCTGAAGGAAACACGCTGTAACGGCCGCCTGAAAAAGAAACACAAAATATTATAAAATGTATGCATATTTTTCCAGTATTTTAATTAAACGCAACAGAATTTTTAAAACGACTTGCACGTAAAAACTTTAAAGGCTTTACTAAGGTACACTTTTAGGATAATCTTCGACAGTTTTTCCCATTACAAAGGTTGACTTAAAAAATATATTAATAATCAACTATCATGCATATCACAATTAGAAATTTTCTATTGTCTCTAAATCAAGTAAAACATTTATAAAATCGGTATTTGTAAAGTAAACGCAAAAACGATACAGAATTTACCTTACATTAGACGATACTTAAAATAAATTAGTTTAAATTATATTCTCTTACTTAAGAATTTTATTATATCAATGCGTAAATAGGACAAAGCGTAATTTGTGATTATGAAATATAATATTAAACATTTTAATTTTTGGAATAGAGCTTCATTCACAAATATGTTCATCATAAAACCTATAAAATCAGCTAAATTTTTCGCGTTCTGAGAACAAAGTTACATTCATGAACCGGACGCGGCTGAACAAACAAGCACCTTTGAACGTCTTAAGCTCCAGAATTAGTCAAAATTAGTCAATAGACTTGTCATTGTGTTTTCCTGCAAAATAACAATAATAGGATCCAATGAATGATCTACTGATGGCCAATTTGCCGAGGCTAACGAAAAAGACTGGCTACCGCGGTGCATCAGAATTATCTTTTTTTACAGACCGCTAGAATGACGTAGTGCTCTATTCGCTCACCCGCATTGGTGTATTCGTGAATCACATGAGTCCAGCGGTCTGTAAAAAAAGATGCGTGGAATGCACCGCGGTAGCCTGTCTTCCTCGTTAGCCTCGAATTTGCCATGATGTCGAAATCGAACTCGTCGGAATTGTCTATAGGTGGCGTTGATTTTTGTGGTAGATTTGCAGGCTGATCATTGTGCTTTCCTGTAAAGTAACAATAATATGATCCAATGAATGATCTGCTGATGGCCAATTTGCCGTGATGTCGAAATCGAACTTATCACATTGTCTATTAGGTGACGTTGATTTTGAAAGATCGGTAGGTTTATGATATGTTTTCCTGCAAAGTAACAATAATGGGATAAAATGAAGGATATGCTGATGGTCGATTTGTCGTGACATGGAAATCGAGTCGACGGCATTGTCTATAGGTGGCATTGCTAAAATCGGGTCTGCAGCTGGTTTTATAACAAGGTATGACTTGGCAGACCACTTGCATTTTAATATGCTAAACGCGTTCAGTCTAGTCCTGGAATTTGAGCCGTAATTCACCAAGGTGATTATCTGTGTAGATTTTTCCCGCTCTGTCAGGAAATATTGACACAAAATAATCTCCATAATGAAAATTCACGGTGCATTGAAATACTTCAGTATTCAGTGCTTCATATTTTAAAAGTATTTTGATCAAAATTGAATTGCAGTATCAATAAGTAAAAATAAAAGAAATATAATATCTACCAAATCAATAGCTCTACTAGGACTTCTCTCAGAGGGATTAGTCTGAGCGATGTTGCTGAGAATACACATTTAATAACTTGCGACAAGTAAAGAAAATGAGATGTTACCTTTAATTGGTCATTCATTGTGATAAAATATGATGAAAATAAGCATATTGAATCATAGAATTACAAAATCTTATATATAAAGTTGCATATACTATTTTTATAAAAGGGAAAGCAAACCATACATGGATATAAAATTGGAAATATGCAAAATGTTAAAAGTAATACAGAAAATAAAACACCAAATTTTCCTACATTGGAAATATAACTTTTTGAAATGATGTCATGAGCATAAACAGAAGCTCCTCACCCATTTGAGAAACTATAAATAACATAAACTATTATGTTTGAAGAGAATGGAGTGTATTTTATATGGTGTGAGTTCTGTCTGAATAGTTTATATTGTTGAACATCTGTTTTTCATGGATGCCATGAGGTTGTCGATAAGAATTAAGGAATCCTTTTTTAAAAATTTGTCCTAAACGAACATTTACATCTTATAAGTTACTGTGATGCCAAAGTTCTAGTTTCTAACCCCAACAGTATCCTAGAAATTGCAATATTCTCAATAAATTGGGTTTAAAACTTTTTCTAGAAAAAAAATGTTTAATTTGTGAATTTAAATTGTCGAATGTTTTAGAAATCGTTCATAACGAGAATATTATATCTTAAAAGTTGCCAATAAATAAATAAATTTTTAGTCATATCAACATTAAAGAATTCTCAATTTTAGAACTTTTTTTTGCTCGTGCATTGATGGTGATTATTGTTCCTGTGCGAAATTATTCTATTCTATTAATTATTCTCGATCAACAGTTCTAATATTGTGGTTCAGTGCAATTTAAATCTAGATCAATCACAATCTTTGGACGAAACAAAACGTTTAATAAAAGAAAACATAAAATAAAAGTTTGAGAAATATTCGACATTCTATTACATGTAAGAATCTAATATCAACAAAAAAGATTATTTCATTTCAGTTTATAAAAGAGTCTATACTTTAAAGAACGTCCCAGCTGGCAAAATACGATGCTCGCTAATTAGCCGGAACATCCCGCCCGGCGTTGGACGACTGTCCAACATCATCATAAATAGGCAATGGAACAACTCCTGTGATGTTCCTACGTAATATACCTGTAGAGGTCTTGAGATCGACGACGCGGACATGTCCATCGTCTCCTTTGTAGGTTTTCAAAACTCTTGCTAACCTCCAGTTGTTGAACTCTACGTTTCTATCTTTCAGTAACACGAGTTGACCATCTTGAAGATTTTGCGAGGTCTTTTTCCATTTACTTCGAACTTGCAACTCATTTAAGTATTCTCGGTTCCAGCGTCTCCAGAACTGCTCTTTTATTCGTTGAACTAAGATCCATCTAGAAGATAAAGGCAAAGAATCCAAAACTTCATTATTATCAGGAATATTTAGAAGAGGACCTCCAGTAAGGAAGTGACCAGGTGTCAATGGCTCTAAATCGTTAATATCTGTAGATAATGAAGTTAATGGTCTTGAGTTCATGACGGCTTCAATTTGGGTTACAAGTGTTGTCAACTCTTCAAAATTTAAGACAGAGGATTTAGTTATTTTCAAGAGTATTCTTTTCATAGCTTTAATATTCGATTCCCATAGTCCACCGAAATGTGGAGATGCAGGTGGTATGAAGTTCCATTTTATTCCCTCATCTGCACTAAATCTCTGAATTTCTTCCGAAGCACAAATTTGGTAGAAGGATTTTAAAAGAGCATAAGTACCCTTAAAATTGGTGGCATTATCACTCCATATAACAGAGGGTTTCGATCGTCGAGAAACAAATCTTCTTAAACAGGCTAAAAATGCTTCTGTGGTCAATTCTGAAACAATTTCCAGGTGTACTGCTTTAGTAGAAAAACATATGAATATAGCAATGTATGATTTTATTTTAATCTTTGATCGCTTCAAGTTAGGTTTTGTTATAATAGGACCAGCTAGATCTACACCTGTCTTCTCAAATGGTCTAGGTGGTACAATTCTATCACGAGGTAAATTACCCATAATTTGTTGAATAGTTTGATGCTTGGACCGAATACATGTTATACACCTACTTATAATTTTTTTTACTTGGCTTTGACCAGATGGTATCCAATAAAACTGTCGTAATAATGATAGGGTTGTCTGAGTACCCGAATGCAGAAATTTTCTATGAAAATGTTGAATCAAGAGTTCAGTGAAATAATGAGACTTTGGTAAAATTAACTGATGTTTCTGTGATTCCGCTAAATTCGAAAATTTCAATCTTCCGCCGACCCTCAACAGCTCATCTGCATCTAAAAATACGTTTAAACTTAAGAGTTTACTGTTGTTTGGGAGAGGATGTTTTCCCTTTAAACATTGGATTTCAGTTTGAAATGCAGAATTTTGCACAATCTTTATCAATCTCTTGGTTGCATTTTGTAACTCAGAAGTATCTAAATAATTATATTTTCTACTTCCTGTTTCTAATTTACAGTTATTCAAAAATCTTAAACAATATGCAGTAACTCTTATTAATTTCATAAAAGACGAGTATCGATTAATTAAATCAATGTTTGCTTGATTTTTATCAACAACTGTTGATTTTACAGTAGCATTTTTCTTTAGTTCTAACTCATCTTTAGTTTCAGCAATGTCTAATGTATCAAATGAACTAGCCAATTTTGGCCAAAGAGATTTGTCTTGCTTTAACCATTGGGGACCTTCCCACCAAAGATGGCTATTTTTCAACTCTGGAACTTTCAAGCCTCTAGTAACAAAATCGGCAGGATTATCTTGTCCAGGACAGTGAAACCAATTTGATGGATCACTAAGATTTCTGATTTCTTTTATTCTGTTTCTAACAAACATTTTGAATCTTTCTAACACTCCCTTAATCCAATACAATGTAATAGTTGAGTCAGTCCAAAAGTAGCAACTTACGGGAAAAACTAATTCTTTAGCAATTTTATGACAAAGTCTAGCAGACAAAAGGGCTCCTAAAAGTTCAAGACGAGGTATAAAAACAGTTTTTAAAGGGGCGACTCTACTTTTTGCTGCTACAAAACTGGTAACTATGCTCTTGTTCTTTAAAACTGCTCTAAGATATACTACTGTACCATATGCCTTTTTTGAGGCATCTGAAAAACTATGTAATTCAAAACAATCAACTTCATCAGGAGCTATATCAGACAAATAATATCTGGGGATGCTAATACTATTCAGTTCCTTTATTTCTTCAAACCACGCATTCCATAAATTGTCCAATTGCTTTGGTAAATTCTCATCCCAATCGAGGCCTAAACACCAAACTTCTTGAATTAAGCATTTGATTCTAATGGTATAGGGGCTAAGAAAGCCAATTGGGTCGAAAATACGACCAACAGTTTGCAATAAATAGCGTTTAGTATTAAGTCTCTTCGAGAGGAAATTTTCCATATTATGAATTTTAAATGACAATGTATCATTATCTGGGTCCCAAGAAACCCCTAAAACTTTTGAATTCACCAAGTGCTTATTACTAAGATTAAAATTATCAGTTGCGTCATCAGTATGCAAACCATATTGTTCCCATTTTTGACGTAATTCATACGAATTAGTTTTCCATTTTCTAAATATCATTGAAGCTTCTTGGAAGATTTCATAAGCTTCCTTATTAATTTTAAAAGCTGATTCAACATTTGGTTGGCTGCTGATAAAGTCATCAACATATAAGGATGAATTTAAAATATCAAAAGATTTAGGAAATGCTTCTACATACTTTCGTAGGTGATGCTTGATAGTAGCTGCAAGAAGGAAGGGGCTTGACTTCACACCGAAAAGTACTCTCTTGAGTCTAAATATTTTAAATTCCTTACCTGGATCTTCAACCCATGGCTCATCATCCCAAAAAAATCTTGTGAAGTCCCTGTCTGCTTCATCAATTTCGATCTGCAGAAAAGCTTTCTGAATGTCTGCGGTAACTGCTATTGGAAAGTTTCTAAATTTGATTAAAAGACTGAACAGATCGGGGATAAGATTTAAACCAGTATATAAACAGTCATTTAGTGATAATTCACCTTTAGAATGGGCGCTTGCATCAAACACAATTCTAAGTTTAGTTGTGGACTTATCTTCTCGAATCACTGCTCTATGGGGCAAGTAAAATGTATTTACATCAGATGAGTTTTCAACAGGTTCGATGATATTCTCTGCTAAATAACTGTCCAGAACAGATTTATATTCTGAGAATAACGAAGGATCGTTTCTAAAGTTTGTTCTCAACTTCAAAAATCGTCGATGCGCCACTTCGCGATTGTTATTGAGGGACATTTTTAAATTTTTCTTCCATGGAAATTTTACCTTGTACCGATTATCTTTAAAAACAATACTAGACTCGAAGTCAGATATGACGTCATTATCTACATTAGAAATAGCTTGAGTTTCGGATTCAATTCCTAAGCTTTCCAGTTGCCAAAATTCTCTAATTTGTTCAGATAAATCCTTTTCTTCAACTATAATTTTCATGCTAAATAATTCATTGGCTGACCCCATATAACCCTGCAAACACCAGCCAAAAAGAGTTTCAGTAGCTACGAGATTATCCTTTAGTCGTTTAATTCTACCAGTTACAACATTATAATAATTATCGGTACCTATTAAAACTGCAATTTGTTGATTACTATATTCATGACTGTCAGCTAGTTGTAGACCTTTCAATTTATTATACGATTTTCGAACGTATTTATCAGGAGTGGGTAAGCAAGCAGCTGAAAACTGATCTGTTTCAAGGGCTTCGATTTCAATGTTCAAAGAGGGTTGATCCCTATTTTCTAGTTTTACTTTTACAACATTATATGTTTTCTCAGTCGCCTTTTCGGCTCCAAAAGCATAAACTGATAAGGTTTCCTTTCTAATAACTGGCAAATTTAGCTTTTGTGAAATATCGCGAATTATAAATGTTCTCATACTGCCGTTATCTAATAAAATACGAACTGGTTCATTTTTATCAGTTTTCAAATCTTTTATTATTGCTGAACAAGTTTGTAAAAATATATTGCAATGGGTGTTTTCGTCTGGTACCTTACTAGTGGAAGTGTTATCACAATGAGAAATGGATACGACACTTTTATCAACATTTACATTTGAATGATTTTCTAATTGGAAACAAATAGCCCTACTATGTTTTTTACCGCAAATATCACAAATTTTGGTTTCTCCACAGTCCTTGATTCTATGTTTACATTTTAAACACAAAAAGCATCTTCCTTGCTTTTTTAGTAATTCTTTTTTCTCAGCCAAGGTTAATGATTCACAGAATTCGCTATTATGCTCAACACTATTACAAAATATACATGAATTCTTGTTTACAGAAGCCATTAATTCAGCTGAAACATTATTTTGTTTATAACCTTTCGTAGTATATTGATATTTCGACTTAAATTTTGATTGTTTATCTGAAAATTTGGGTTTGTATTCATTCTTGTTATCATTAGAAAATGATTTTTTAGAATCTAAATCATGGATAGTTAATACCCTTTCTCTACTTTCAATTTCATTTTTAAGAAAACTCATAAGATTATCTATATTCCACATTTCACCATTCTTTAGATGTCTATTAAATTCTAATGTTAAATCTGGAGGTATTAACTTCAATAATATTGGGCAAAGCAACCCACTGTATGTATCAGATTTTACACCCAACGACTCTAAATTTCGAATTTGTACTAGACATTTATCATACAAACATCTTAAACCATAAGTGTCAGAAGAACTTTTCAAACATTTCATATTTAATAAATTATTTAGATGAGCGTGCACGAGCATATCATGTCTACCAAACCTTTCTTTCAAGAGCGATACAGCCGCCGCATAATTATTTTCTGTCAAACTAAATCCACTGATTGTGTTTGCAGCCGATCCTGCTACCAAACTTTTCAAATAGCTGAATTTCTCAACATCGGTAAGACTTGGATTTTTGTCTATAGCTGTTTCAAATTCATTCCAAAATTCCAGGAATTTATCTGGTTCACCAAAAAATCGACTTATTTGTAGTTTAGGCAGCTTTATTTTCTTGAATTCGGTAGAAACAGGACATGCCCGTACTGAATCAGTATTATTAGCATTAACAACATTTGCATTTGTACTCAAACTTTTAATCTTGAAGTTTAATTTACATCTATACGATATCACTTTCTGATCGTATTCATCAATATTTAAAATTTCATTTTCAACATTTTTAGCATTTAATAAACTTAAAATGTTATTATCTAGTTGTTTAATAACATTAAATTTGGTATTTAATTTATCAAGTAATTCCTCAAAATATGTCACAGAATGTTCCGATTTCGAAAAATAATCATCAATATCTTCTATTAACTTATTTAAAAGATTTCGATGCGTGTCACGCATCTTTCTTTCCTTATTTTCATTCATTGTATAAAATAAAATACAACAAAAAGTCAACTCACTAATCTGTCATCAAAACGAAAGCATTTTTCTACTTGCGCAATAGCTTGAAATCCCGAATTCTTGCCGGTCCGATGCAACAATGTGCGAAATTATTCTATTCTATTAATTATTCTCGATCAACAGTTCTAATATTGTGGTTCAGTGCAATTTAAATCTAGATCAATCACAATCTTTGGACGAAACAAAACGTTTAATAAAAGAAAACATAAAATAAAAGTTTGAGAAATATTCGACATTCTATTACATGTAAGAATCTAATATCAACAAAAAAGATTATTTCATTTCAGTTTATAAAAGAGTCTATACTTTAAAGAACGTCCCAGCTGGCAAAATACGATGCTCGCTAATTAGCCGGAACAGTTCCTACGCAAAATATAGTATATTTTGCAGCAAACATGGTTACCAACATTTTTTGCCCATATTATTTTTTAAATCGGCTAGGTACTCCCAATGATAACGAAAAACACACAAACGTTATTGCTTTATAGCATTAGAAATATAGAATCAAAAGCTATTTATCTTCTATTATATACATAAATTATCTAATTAGTGTTAGAAGATGCATTTTTAAATATACATATATCAATATAATGCTTCATTTTTCTTTTCTTAGTATTTCTTAATATTCATTTTTCATTTTTTTGTATTATTCAGTAAAAAACTCACTTTCTTAAGCCCGAATTACGTCAATCTTTTTCTAAAAGCGCCAAAGTCCATATAACAGCGCAATATTGTGAGGAGTATTAAATACAAGGTAGTAAGACACTTAGCCAAGCGCAGATAATAAATCGCCAAATATTGTTCTTTTCGACCTCTCTCGAAATGGATTTTTTCCGTACATTTAAAAAACACGATTTTGAGTCATCTTATTTAAAATTCAAATAAATAAATAAGAGGAAGCAATAATAGCATAAGCCAAAACATTTTATTTCAGCATCAAGGAATTGTATCGTAGTTACACATGTGGAAAAAAGCTGCTTTTGGCCAAAAAACATAGTCTCCACTAAATTTGAATCCGATTAAAAAAAGTACCATGATTAATTAAAATGTTATAGGCAGAGCTGCCAAGTCTCCGGCATTTTGGATACCGGTATTTTAATACAGAAAATGTTTTATTAAATTGGAACATTCTGCAGATTTAAAAAATAACATTTCCTATAAGAAAATTCTGCTATGCAATAAGCGGGGGCTTGGCATCTCTGTATAGGAATATTTCGTAATCTACTTTTTAACCTTAAAAAAAGCAACGACCATTTTTCGGGTACAAAAAGTATTGCTAATTGTTCCATTTTGCATACAAGGTACCGATTGTAATATTGATACATCTATGGTGATAAATTTCCAATAATTTTTCAAATCCCATTTATTTCATTAAAAATATAAATCTTTTATTCATTTAGTTTAAAGTAAATGGTTTTTAACTAATTTCATAATACTTTTGATATATGACTTTTCATTGGCCATTTTTTTAAAGCATTTAGAAAATAGTTGTTGTTTTCAGTCAAATATAGACTTTGGTCTGTCCGCATTGTATTTTATTATTATTATTATTTATAAATGGTGGAGAAATATAAATACTTAATCCATAACGTACATAATATGTAACTCTGTTATTACATAAGTCACCTTTTTATCATCATAAAAATTATGTTTTTACTGATTTTTATTAAGTCAATAGGAAAAATTTTGTGCTTTGAGCAATAGATGTCCGCATTTCATTTATTTATTTAATTTAACAAAATTCTTTGCATTTAGAAGAATTTTTATTTAAATAGGAAATCCAAATGTCGCTGTTAATAAAGAAGAAAGTTACAAAAAAAATTACAAAACGAATAGACGCATACTATCAAATATGGAAAAACGACGAATCCAAATAAGACGTCGTATGAAATATCATCTTTTAAAGCAAAAAAAACGAGGTCTGATTATCGAACCTACCGATTACAAAATGTGCATTACATTAAAAAAAATTAAATTAAATAAAAATACTGCAAATATTGATTTTTTTTTCTTTTGTGCAGTTTTGGCTTCGAAAGGTGCGCTATGTTGCAAAAAGATATAAGCTGCTATGAAAACACACTTGGTAAACGTTACAAATAAATATGGCACATATATGCCCTATACACACCAAGATACCTAATTGGTGCCAAAATGACGTTCAGTTACCTAACATGGTTATCATATAAATGTTATAATAAATTGTTTGTTCTAAAAATATTATCATTTATTGGTTGTTATTTCTTTTTTTTAATAACAAAAAATGTTTCGTTTATTCCTTTTTTTATTTTGAAATAAATAAATAACGTGTTATTATAGCATGCTCTATGTATCTGGTAATCAAAACGATGTTTTCGCCTAATTGGCATGAAAAATCTCGCCAAACCCGGTGCTTATATCTCTAGTATATTATTTCAAGAATTTTATTTATGTATACTATAATTGTTTTTACATGCCACTTACTTCTTCTTGTATTATAAAAATAGGTAAGTGGCTCCTTTATGCAGTATAAATTTTATAAATCTTTAAAAAATAACCCCCGTTGCCCCTTTTTGGATCGAATAGTAAAAAAAAAAAAAAAAAAAAAAATCAATGTCTAATTCCAGTATTGCTCCCAGGTATGCATACATATTCCAAATTTCAAAGTTGTATGCCAACAGGAAATGGATGAAAAATGGGAAAAGATGTCACATATGCACCAGGGTACATAATTGGCGTCAAAATGGCATTATTTTACCTGAGATGGTAACCCGGCTTTATTTATTTTTTATTTGTTTATTTACTCATAAAATGTTTATTTACTTTCATTTCCTTTTTTTAATTATATAAAATATTTGTTTTTATAGTTATTAATTATTATTATTATTTTATTTACTGTAAGTTCTTTTTGATAATAGAAAATAATTTAAAAATGTGTATGTAAGCGTTATTTGAAAACGCAGTTTTCGCCAAATGGGCTTTGAAAAAAAATGCGCCAAGTCTGATGCGCGTGTGGCATCCGTGCCGAAAAATTAGTGACCAGAATTGACTTCCACACACAAACAAAATATAAGTTAAAAGAAAACATGCAATAAAAATAAATCTAAAGGGAAAATGATATCATAAAAGAAACTTTTTATTTAAAAACGTAATTGTTTCTAATTTTCACACGCGAAATATATAAAATATTCTTTTAGCTATCAAAAAATGCTATTAAGTTTTTATGACATTTTTTAATATAAAAAGATAACAGTTTTATTTTCCTGCATGATTAAATTTTAAAATGTTTTATTGCATTCAATATTTCTGAGTGCGTAAATGATTACTATTTACTCCATGTACTGATTCGGTTATCTAGGAAAAGATCCAGCTTGTGAAAATCACGCACACCAAATTTCTGTGACGTATGCAAATAAATTGTGCTTTTTTATCAGTTTTTTTAATATAACTTTTAAACTATTTGGAATTAATTTTTAAAAGTAGGTGCATTCACCAGATTACCTTCATAGGTACTTTCTGGTACAAACAGAATCGAAATCCGACAAGTACTTTTCGAGATTTACTTGACGAAAGAATTTTTTTGACTTTTAATATCGTTACGTACTCTGAGTATAAGACTTCGCTACGCTCAGACAACTAAAACTTCCCTCAGAGGGATTAGTCTGAGCGATATTGCTGAGAATACACATTTAATAACTTGCGATAAGTAAAGAAAATGAGATGTTACCTTTAATTGCGGTCATTCATTGTGATAAAATATGATGAAAATAAGCATATTGAATCATAGAATTACAAAATCTTATATATAAAGTTGCATATACTATTTTTATAAAAGAAAAGCAAACCATGCATGGATATAAAATTGGAAATATGCAAAATGTTAAAAGTAATACAGAAAATAAAACACCAAATTTTCCTATATTGGAAATATAACTCTTTGAAATGATGTCATGAGCATAAACAGAAGCTTCGTACCGATTTGAGAAACTATAAATAACATAAACTATTATGTTTGAAGAGAATGGAGTGTATTTTATATGGTGTGAAATCCGTCCGAATAGTTTATAATGTTGAATATCTGTTTTCTACGGATGCAATGAGGTTGTCGATAAGAGTTAAGGAATCCTTTTTCAAAAATTTGTCCTAAACGAGCACTTACATCTTATAAGTTACTGTGATGCCAAAGTTATAGTTTCTGATCCCAACAGTATCCTAGAAATTGCAATATTCTCAATAAATTGGGTTTAAACTTTTTCTAGAAAAAAAATTTAATTTGTGAAATTAAATTGTCAAATGTTTTAGAAATCGTTCATAACGAGAATATTATATCTTAAAAGTTGCCACAAAAAAAAAAAAAAAAAAAAAAAAAAAAAAAAGATTTTAAATTTTTAGTCATATCAACATCAAAGAATTCTCAATTTTAGAATTTTTTTTACTCGTGCATTGATGGTGATTATTGTTCCTACGCAAAATATAGTATATTTTGCAGCAAAGATGGTTACCAACATTTTTTTCTCACATTATTTTTTAAATCGTCTAGGTACTCCCAATGATAACGAAAAGCATACAAACGTTAATAGAAATACAGAATCAAAAGCTATCTATCTCCTATTATATACACATAAATTATTTAATTAGTGCTAGCAGATGCATTTTTAAATATACATAGACCAATATAATGCTTCATTTTTCTTTTATTAGTATTTCTTAGCATTCATTTTTCATTTATTTGATTTATTCAGTAAAAAACTCACTTTCTTAAGCCCGAATTACGTCAAGCTTTTTATAAAAGTGCCTAAGTCCATATAACAGCGAAGTACTGTGAAGAGTATTAAATACAAAGTAGTAAGACACTTAGCCAAACGCAGGTAATAAATCGCTAAATATTGTTCTTTTCGCCCTCTCTCGAAATGCATTCTTTCCGTACATTTAGATTTTGAGTCATCTTGTTTAAAAATCAAATAAATAAATAAGAGGAAGCAATAATAGCATAAGTCAAAACATTTTATTTCAGCAGCAAGGAATTGTATCGCAGTTACACATGTGGAAAAAAGCTGCTTTTGGCCAAAAAACGTTGTCTTCACTAAATTTGAATCCGATTTTTAAAAAAAGTACCGTGATTAATTAAAAAGTTATAGGCAGAGCTGCCAAGTCTCCGACATTTTGGATACCGGTATTTTAATACAGAAAATGTTTTATTGAATTGGAACATTCTGCGGATTTAAAAAATAACTTTTCCTATAAGAGAATTCTGCTGTGCAATAAGCGGGTGCTTGGCATCTCTGTATAGGAATATTTCGTAATCTACTTTTTAACCTTAAAAAAAGCAACGACCATTTTTCGGGTACAAAAAGTACTGCTAATTGTTCTATTTTGCATACAAGGTACTAATTGTAATATTGATACATCTATGGTGATAAATTTCCAATAATTTTTCAAATCCCATTTATTTCATTAAAAATATAAATCTTTTATTCATTTAGTTTAAAATAAATGTTTTTAACTAATTTCATAATGCTTTTGAAATATCACTTTTCATTGGCCATTTTTTTAAAGCATTTAGAAAATGGTTGTTGTTTTCAGTCAAATATAGACTTTGGTCTGTCCGCATTTTATTTTATTATTATTACAATTTTAAATGGTGGAGAAATATTCATACTTAATCCATAACGTACATAATATATGACTCTGTTATTACATAAGTCACATTTTTATTATCATAAAAATTATGTTTTTATTGATTTTTATTAAATCAATAGGAAAAATTTTGTTCTTTGAGCAATAGATGTCCGCATTTCATTTATTTATTTATTTTAACAAAATTCTTTGTATTTAGAAGAATTTTTATTTAAATAGGAAATCCAAATGTCGCTGTTAATAAAGAAGAAAGTTACAAAAAAAAGTTACAAAACGAGTAGACGCATAGTATCAAATATGGAAAAACGACGAATCCAAAAAAGACGTCGTATGAAATATCATCTTTTAAAGCAAAAAAAAAAAAAAAAAAAAAAAAAACGAGGTCTGATTATCGATCCTACTGATTACGAAATGTGCGTTACATTAAAAAAAACTGCAAATATTGATTTTTTTTTTCTTTTGCACAGTTTTGGCTTCGAAAGGTGCGCTATTTTGCAAAAAGATATAAGCGACTATGAAAACACACTTGGTAAACGTTCATGCTCAGTTTTTCAAATAAATATGGCACATATAAGCCCTATAAACACCCAGGTACCTAATTGGTGCCAAAATGGCGTTCAGTTGCCTAACATGCTGGTTATCATATAAATGTTATAATAAATTGTTTGTTCTAAAAATATTATCATTTATTGATTGTTATTTTTTTTTCAATAACAGAAAAGGTTTCGTTTATTTTTATTTATTTATTTATTTTTTTGAAATAAATAAATAACGTGTTATTATAGCATGCTATATGTATCTGGTAAACAAAACGATGTTTTCGCCTAATTGGCATAAAAAAATCTTGCCAAACCCGGTGCTTATATCTCTAGTATATTATCTCAAGTATCTTATTTATATATACTATAATTGTTTTTACATACCACTTACTTCTTCTTGTATATAAAAATAGGTAAGTGGCTTCTTTATGCAGTATAAATTGTATAAATCTTTAAAAAATAGCCCCCGTTGCCCCTTTTTGGATCGAATTAAAAAAAAAATCAATGTCTAATTCCAGTATTGCTCCCAGGTATGCATACATATTCGAAATTTCAAAGTTGTATGCCAACAGGAAATGGATGAAAAATGGGAAAAGATGTCACATATGCACCAGGGTACATAATTGGCGTCAAAATGGCATTATTTTACCTGAGATGGTAACCCGGCTTTATTTATTTATTATTTGTTTATTTACTCATAAAATGTTTATTTACTTTCATTTCCTTTTTTTTTAAATTATATAAAATATTTCTTTTTATAGTTATTAATTATTATTATTATTTTATTTACTGTAAATTCTTTTTGAAAATAGAAAATAATTTAAAAATGTGTATGTAAGCGTTATTTGAAAACGGAATTCTCGCCAAATGGCCTTTGAAAACAATTGCGCCAAATCTGATGCGCTTGTGGTATCCGTGCCGAAAAATTAGTGACCAGAATTGACTTCCACACACAATAAATTATAAGTTAAAAGAAAACATGCATTAAAAATAAATATAAAGGGAAAATGATGTCATAAAAGAAACTTTTTATTTAAAAACGTAATTGTTTCTAATTTTCACACGCGAAATATATAAAACATTCTTTTAGCGATCAAAAAAATGCTATTAAGAGATTATCACAAAATCTCGAAATCAAAGCTTTTATGACATTTTTTTTAATATAAAAAAATAACAGTTTTATTTTCCTGCATGATTAAATTTTAAAATGTTTTATTGCATTCAATATTTCTGAGTGCGTAAATGATTACTATTTACTCCATGTACTGATTCGGTTATCTACGAAAATATCCCGCCGATGGAAATCACGCACACCAAATTTCTGTGAAGTATGCAAATAAATTGTGCTTTTTTATCAGTTTTTTTAATATAACTTTTAAACTATTTGGAATTAATTTTTAAAAGTAGGTGCATTCACCAGATTACCTTCATAGGTACCTTCTGGTACAAACAGAATCGAAATCCGACAAGTACTTTTTGAGATTTGCTTGACGAAAGAATTTTTTTTTTACTTTTAATATCGTTACGTACTCTGAGTATAAGACTTCGCTACGCTCAGACAACTAGGACTTCCCTCAGAGGGATTAGTCTGAGCGATATTGCTGAGAATACACATTTAATAACTTGCGATAAATAAAGAAAATGAGATGTTACCTTTAATTGGTCATTCATTGTGATAAAATATAATGATGAAAATAAGCATATCGAATCGTAGAACTACAAAATCTTGTTGCATATACTATTTTTATAAAAGAAAAGCAAACCATGCATGGATATAAAATTGGAAATATGCAAAATGTTATGAGTAATGCAGAAAATAAAACACCAAATTTTCCTATATTGGAAATATAGCTCTTTGAAATGATGTCATGAGCATAAACAGAAGCTTCGCACCGATTTGAGAAACTATAAATAACATAAACTATTATGTTTGTAGAGAAATGGAGTGTATTTTATATGGTGTGAAATCCGTCCGAATAGTTTATAATGTTGAATATCTGTTTTCCACGGATGCAATGAGGTTGTCGATAAGAGTTAAGGATTCCTTTTTTAAATATTTGTACTAAACGAGCACTTACATCTTATAAGTTACTGTGATGCCAAAGTTATAGTTTCTGACCCCAACAGTATCCTAGAAATTGCAATATTCTCAATAAATTGGGTTTAAAACTTTTTCTAGAAAAAAAATGTTTAATATGTAAAATTAAATTGTCGAATGTTTTAGAAATCGTTCATAACAAGAATATTATATCTTAAAAGTTGCCACCAAAAAAAAAAAAAAAAGATTTTAAATTTTTAGTCATATCAACATCAAAGAATTCTCAATTTTAGAACTTTTTTTGCTCGTGCATTGATGGTGATTATTGTTCCTACGCAAAATATAGTATATTTTGCAGCAAAGATGGTTACCAACATTTTTTGCCCACATTATTTTTTTAATCGGCTAGGTACTCCCAATGCTAACGAAAAACACACAAACGTTAATGCTTTATAGCATAGAAATACAGAATCAGAAGCTATTTATCTCCTATTACATACACATAAGACATAAATTATCTAATTAGTGCTAGCAGATGAATTTTTAAATATACATAGATCAATATAATGCTTCATTTTTCTTTTATTAGTATTTCTTAGTATTCATTTTTCATTTATTTGTATTATTCAGTAAAAAACTCACTTTCTTAAGCCCGAATTACGTCAAACTTTTTATAAAAGCGCCTTAGTCCATATAACAGCGAAGTATTGTGACGAGTATTAAATACAAGGTAGTAAGACACTTAGCCAAACGCAGGTAATAAATCGCCAAATATTGTCCTTTTCGCCCTCTCTCGAAATGCATTTTTTTTTTTCGTATATTTAAAAAACACGATTTTGAGTCATCTTATTTAAAATTCAAATAAATAAATGAGAGGAAGCATTAATAGCATAAGTCAAAACATTCATAAGTCAACATCAAGGAATTGTATCGTAGTTACACATGTGGAAAAAAGCTGCTTTCGGCCAAAAAACGTTGTCTTCACTAAATTTGAATCCGATTAAAAAAAGTACCGTGATTAATTAAAATGTTATAGGCAGAGCTGCCAAGTTTCCGGCATTTTGGGTACCGGTATTTTAATACAGAAAATATTTTATTAAATTGGAACATTCTGCGGATTTAAAAAATAACTTTTCCTATAAGAAAATTCTGCTATGCAATAAGCGAGGGTTTGGCATCTCTATATAGGAATATTTCGTAATCTACTTTTTAACCTTAAAAAAAAGCAACGACCATTTTTCGGGTACAAAAAGTATTGCTAATTGTTCCATTTTGCATGCAAGGTACTGATTGTAATATTGATACATCTATGGTGATAAATTTCCAATAATTTTTCAAATCCCATTTATTTCATTAAAAATATAAATCTTTTATTCATTTAGTTTAAAATAAATGGTTTTTAACTAATTTCATAATACTTTTGAAATATCACTTTTCATTGAAATATTCATACTTAATCCATAACGTACATAATATATGACTCTGTTATTACATAAGTTACCTTTTCATTATCATAAAAATTACGTTTTTACTGATTTTTATTAACTCAATAGGAGAATTTTTGTGTTTTGAGCAATAGATGTCCGCATTTCCTATTATTTATTTATTTTAACAAAATTCTTTGTATTTAGAAGAATTTTTATTTAAGTAGGAAATCCAGATGTCGCTGTTAATAAAGAAGAAAGTTACAAAAAAGGGTACAAAACGAGTAGCCACATACTATCAAATATGGAAAAACGACGAATCCCAAAAAGACGTCGTATGAAATATCATCTTTTAAAGCAAAAAAAAAAAAAAAAAAAGAGGTCTGATTATCGAGCCTACTGATTACAAAATGTGCATTACATTTAAAAAAAAAATTGTTGCAAATATTGATTATTTTTTCTTTTGTGCAGTTTTGGCTTCGAAAGGTGCGCTATGTTGCAAAAAGATATAAGCGCCTATGAAAACACACCTGGTAAACTTTCATGCTCAGTTTTACAAATAAATATGGCACATATATGCCCTATACACACCGAGGTTCCTAATTGGTGCCAAAATGGCGTTTAGTTTCCTAACATGCTGGTTATCATATAAATGTTATAATAAATTGTTTGTTCTGAAAATATTATCATTTATTGATTGTTATATCTTTTTTAATAACAGGAAATGTTTCATTTATTCCTTTTTTTTTTTCATTTTGAAATAAATAAATAACGTGTTCTTATAGCATGCTATATGCATCTGGTAATCAAAACGATGTTTTCGCCTAATTGGCATAAAAAATCTCGCCAAACCCGGTGCTTATATCTCTAGTATATTATCTTAAGTATTTTATTTATGTATACTATAATTGTTTTTACATACTACTTACTTCTTCTGGTATATAGAAATAGGTAAGTGGCTCCTTTATGCAGTATAAAGTGTATAAAACTTTAAAAAATAGCCCCGTTGCCCCTTTTTGGATCGAATTAAAAAAATCAATGTCTAATTCCAGTATTGCTCCCAGGTATGCATACATACTCCATATTTCAAAGTTGTATGCCAACAGGAAATGGATGAAAAATGGGAAAAAATGTCACATATGCACCAGGGTACATAATTGGCGTCAAAATGGCATTATTTTACCTGAGATGGTAACCCGGCTTTATTTATTTATTATTTGTTTATTTACTCATAAAATGTTTATTTACTTTCACTTCCTTTTTTTAATTATATAAAATATTTCTTTTTATAGTTATTAATTATTATTATTATTATTTTATTTACTGTAAGTTCTTTTTGAAAATAGAAAATAATTTAAAAATGTGTATGTAAGCGTTATTTGAAAAGGGAGTTTTCGCCAAATGGGCTTTGAAAAAAATTGCGCCAAATCTGATGCGCTTGTGGTATCCGTGCCGAAAAATTAGTAACCAGAATTGACTTCCATACACAAACAAAATATAAGTTAAAAGAAAACATGCAATGAAAATAAATATAAAGGGAAAATGATGTTATAAAAGAAACTTTTTATTTAAAAACGTAATTGTTTCTAATTTTCACACGCGAAATATGTAAAACATTCTTTTAGCGATCAAAAAGTGCTGTTAAGAGATTATCACAAAATCTCAAAATCAAAGTTTTTATGACATTTTTTAATATAAAAAAATAACAGTTTTGTTTTCCTGCATGATTAAATTTTAAAATGTTTTATTGCATTCAATATTTCTGTGTGCGAAAATGATTACTATTTACTCCATGTACTGATTCGGTTATCTGCGAAAATGTCCAGCCGGTGAAAATCACGCTCACCAAATTTCTGTGACGTATGCACATAAATTGTGCTTTTTTATCAGTTTTTTTAATGTAACTTTTTAACTATTTGGAATTAATTTTTAAAAGTAGGTGCATTCACCAGATTACCTCCATAGGTACCTATTGGTACAAACAGAATCAAAATCCGACAAGTACTTTTTGAGATTTGCTTGACGAAAGAATTTTTTTGAATTTTAATATCGTTACGTATCTCTGAGTATAAAGACTTCGCTTCGCTCAGACAATTAAACATACGCAAATGATAAAATGTTATAATCAGAGAATTAAATATGGAGTAAAGACGTCATATGTGAAAATAGTCTTTTGTACTTGACACATTTTCATTTAGGTTATTTATCATTACGTGAGAAATGTTTTACCACACTATACAAGCACTAGCGGTTGAGAAGATGCAAACACATGACAAATGATCAAGATGCGAGTAATTGCAGTTTTTCATATTCCAGATATTTCATCAAAATTAAGCCATTTATTACTCTTCAAAATTGTACCAATTTCACCGAAAAGGGAATATATTTAACAGCCAATCTGAACAAATAGTTTTATAGAGCCCGAAGATATTCACCTACCGGTTTAGTGCTTAGAATACTGTCAACAAATTAAGTCTGCTAGTCATTCAGTTTCTGAATTTCTCTCCGTAATATTAAGTCTATGGGCATTTGATATATTCTTATATTTAAAATATCGCCACTGGAAATTCATATTTTTAATTCTTTTTTTTTTTCCTGTGTACTCTTCTTAAAAGATATCTTTATCCGTCAAAATATTTCTAAATATATTCTTAATTTTATATGAAGGGCTAAAAATTTACCCCCATTTTGTCTGCTTTTAACACATAAAACTATTGAATTTAGCATAAATTTTAGAAGTATTTTGACAGTTATGGAAAAAGGAGAGATTCTTTAAGAAAAGTATACAGAAAAAAGAAGCTATAAATATTAATTTCTTAGGGAGATATTTTAAATATAAGAATGCATCAAACGCCCTTTGATTTAACATTACTGAGGAGAAATCAGGAGCTGAGTGATTAACAGCCTTAACTTCTGGCTTGGAAAATTATAATATGTCGAATTTCTTTTCAAACACAGTTTTTTGTTTTATTATCCATATTTTCAGGATATGACCCCAGCGATATTATATTTCAGTATTTTACTTGTATATATATTTTTAATATTTCAGTTATGTATTCATATTAAATTAATTCAGTTATGATTTTAAATTCAGTTATGTATTCAAATTAAATTAATTCAGTTATGTATTCAAATTAGGATTTGACATTTATTGAAAAAAGGTACTTTTGTATTAAAATCATTCTAAAATTTGATAGTGAAGGAAATCACAAGGTATTTAGTTATTTACAACAGACCAGATTATTTCAGTGGTTAAGCGCGTTGTTCGATTGCATACATGTTGAATTTGAATTTGAATTATATTAATTAATTAACTCCTTTATGTCATGATGAAGAGTTAATTTCGTTTAGAGTTGCAAAAAATCGGTTTATTTCAATAGGCCTGATTTGTTCTCAGTTTTTGTTTTTCCGAAAAGACTTTTGGTTTATTTCCAAAATATCTAGTACATTCCTAAATAATACGGTTTATCCCCATGTTTAAATTAGATTTGTTTAACTCTTTAAAATTCTAATTTTGTTATAAAACATTAACCTGACACAAAATTGTCAAATTGTATTGCTTGTCAAATTTGTATTGTTTTAAGTTCAAGCGGGTTGTTAATCTTCCATAATCGAGCTGCACACGATAGACATAAAATTAGTAAAAAATATGCTTGACAATTATTTTGAAAACAATTAAAAACTAGTTGGATGTGCCAATCCCAAAACTTTCTTCTATCTCATACATACATTTTAATATTAAAAAAAATAGTTACTCATTTTAATGCTTTAATAATTTTAATTCAATACCTTACCAACTTTGATTTTCATCTTAAATTTCTGATTCAATCAATTAATCGGAGTAAAAACGAATTTCCGTCTCTGCACGAGCCGATGGACAATAGAATGGTAAGCAGATTTTTTTTTTCAAATTCAGGGAGGACCTATTTGCCTTACCAAAAAATAATCATACACAAAATGTTTAGTTCAGTTCTAGAACTAACTTCATACACTTTTAGGTGGTGCAATATTGAAAATAGCATAAAATTCGGTATTGCAGCGCCCCCTTCCGGCGAATATTTTTCAGATTCAGGGCGATCTAACTACCCATAGCCATACACTTACACAAAAAATTTCGTTCAATTCGATGCCTAACTTCATGTACTTTTGGTCGGTACAATATTGAAAATGGCACAAAAATAGCGATTGCAGCGCCCCCTTCCGGCGGATAACTTTCAAATTCAGGGCACCAACTAGCCATAGTCATACACATACACAAAAAATTTGATTCAATTCGATGCATAACTTCATATACTTTTGGTCGGTACAATATTGAAAATGGCACAAAAATCACGATTGCAGCACCCCCTTCCGGCGGATTATTTTCAAATTCAGGGCGGACCAACTAGCCATAGTCATACACATACACAAAAAATTTGGTTCAATTCGATGCATAACTTCATATACTTTTGGTCGGTACAATATTGAAAATGGCACAAAAATCGCGATTGCAGCGCCCCCTTCCGGCGGAATATTTCAAAACTGAAGGAGGACCTGCTTGCCACAGCCAAAAACATTCACAAAAAATTTGGTTCAATTCTATGCATAACTTCATACACTTTTTGATGGTAGAATGGCGACATACAGACACACAGACAGACAGACACACAGACACACGGACAGACAGACATTTTGTAAAAACATGTTTTTTGGAATCTCTGATCCCTAAAACGTGTAAATCCGTCGAAAACCGGAAGTCGAAAAAAATTTCGATTACAATACTTTCTTCTATTGAAGATAGAAGAAAGTAATTAGTAAACTGAGATACAGTTTTCGATGAAATTGCACTTGAAAATACATCTTTTCCTATTTCACGATATGAAAATTAAAGTTATACGATGTATTTAAATTTACGAATAAAAGAGAAATGGATTTCTTACATCACTAATACCGTCCATACGACCATCGTCAGCAATACTTAATGGAGACTTTTTAGCACTTTCCAACAAAATTGAAAAGTGTTTATGCATTCGGTTTGTCTGGCTGTCTGTCCGCGCTCTAACTCTCGTAAATATACTCGGATTGTCATGAAATTTTTGGACGTTATTTAGTTTACCGTAGCACGAACCCTATTGAAAATGAAGTTTCTACCGTGATTAATTTATTTACAGGGAGAGTCACAAATTTTCCATTACATTCGGCCTATGGGAAAAAATCGTTTCAAATGAATTTTAACGTTTATAACACTTTCCAAAAGTTTGAAAAGTGCTTGTGCATTCGGTTTGTCTGCCCGTCTGTCAGTCTATCCATCTGTCCGCCTGTCCGCGCTCTAACACCTGTAAATATACTCGAATTGCCCTGAAATTTTTGTATGTTATTGACGTTTACCCTAGCACGAACCTTATTGAAAATGAAGTTTCTACCATGATTAGTTTATATACACACTGTAAAAAATATCCGTTAATATACACAAACTTTTCCCTCAAAATTACGGAATAGTTTCATTTTTCCGAAAAAAAAAAAAAAAGAATTTCCGTATTTGACATTTTGGAGTCACTAATCCCGTTAAATAACGGAAGTTTTCTGTTATTTTTGTCAATTTTCCGAAAACAGTAGAGTTCAGTGGTGCCATCTACCAGTAAAATTAAAAACCTTATACTGAGTTGATGTTTTTTAAACAATTTGCTAGACTATTTCCCAATTCCATTCTGTTTTAATAATAAAAAGCTAACGTATTTTTTAAATATTAAGAAAATAACAATAAAAAAATTTAAAAAAAATTATTAATTCTTTTTAAGTTTTAAATAGCTGAAAGGGAAAGTTGATTGTGATTTTAAAATAATTTTTAATGTATTTTTATAATAAAAAATTAAAAATGTTAAAAAGTAATAAAAAATATATATATAGGTTGGTTGGGTGGGTAGATGTTAGAGTACGGAGGAGGGTGGTGTTGTCTGGATAAAAACGCAAAGGTTAATTATTTATTAAAAAAAAAATTGAGAGTGGGTTATTTATTTTAACATAATTTTTAAACTGTTTAATTTACACCAATATATGGATATTCGTCTAATATCTATAGTTAAATAGCTATATTTTAAATATCAAATTATTTTTAATGTTATTGATATAATTTTTGGTATTATTATTAATAATATTATTACTATTATTATTTTTTTATTTATTTTATTATTATTATTATTATTATTATTAATATTATTACTTTTTTATTATCCTATATTAAGATAATGAGTTTTTACCATGTAAAGTCACAATAAATGTTACTGATTAAAGTAATAATAATGTATTTTAAGTTATATGTTAATATGAATGTTATCTCTTAATTCTAATTTTAATCATTTTATTAATTTAATTTTATGTTAATATCGATTATTATTTTTTCCGGTTCAATTATATTTCCATTCAGCTTTATCTTTTTTGTTTGTTATGGATAACTATTATTTTTATTTACTTTCAACTCCTTTTTGTAAAATATCTTTGTTCCTTGTTTAATAATTTGGTTTTTGTGTGATGGTAGTCTCAAATTCGTATTGTTTTGCTTTTTCATGGCAAATACGAAGATGAAACCACACACTCCATTTGTAGTTCCAAAGTATTTGGGACCTGAAGATTCTGCTTTGGTTCTACAAATTTCAAATGTATTCATATTATTCTTTCTTTCCTTCCATGTTCAATGTGCTATAAGTTATTAAATTCAATGGTTAATTTCAAATGGTTAATATTGTTTACTATAATTCAATTTAATTCTTCGTTTTGGTTTATTGTTTTATTGATAAAATCCGTTGGTGAATCTTGTCTACTTTTAATGGTATTATATTAGCATTCAAATTATTATGCTGCTCCTCGCGTGTAATTAAGAATGTATACAATTTGATATTTAATTGATATCTTTTCATTTTGAATAGTCATAATGAATTTTTTCCTATTTTGGTATCTTATATATAATTAATATATAACATCCGTTGCTAATAGCAATTTTATAAATATGGTGCGCATAGGTAATTGCTGATATCCGCATGACCTTTGTGTATTGTCTGTGAGATTTCTACTATGTAGTTTTCCGTTACCACTTCATAGGATTTCCATTAAGAGTTGCAAATCGTTTCATCATGAATATTATATGTGGTATATTTATAATAATTTAACTGTTAATTTTGATATTATGTTTAATTCATTGTCTTGATATATGGTATATTAAATGTCAAAATCAATATTCATTATTTATTATTTTTTAATATTAAAGTAATACATTGAAATTATCATTATTGATTATTTTTTTTATTAAATAAATACATTGAAATTATGATTAGTTAAGCCTATGTGAAATGTAGTAACAATGTGAGCATTGTGCTGAGATGTTAACTGGATAAGTTTGTGGATTATTATGTATGTGATTTTTTCACTTTTAAATGAGTCGATTTTGTGATTTTGCATTTATTGTACTGTGAGTACTATGATTCTTATTATATGTGGTGTGGGATGGTAGTATTATGGTCGTGTATTGTTTCCTTTTGGAGGTTTGAGTACTGCTTTAAAGCTTTGTACATATTGTATCTATTTTCATTTTATAGTTGTATTATTCTAGATCCTTTTCTTTAGTAAATTATATTAGTCCAGATACTCGATTATTTAATTGTAATTTTTCTATTTTTATCTTTTTATTATATTTGTATTATCTCTTATATTATGGCAGTACTTAGTAAAAATCTCGATCCTGGCAAGATACACAATGCTTCTTTGCAGTGTAGTGCCCGGTACAGGAGCAATAATAGGATTACTCCTGGACCGTCATCCAGTTTCCATATACATGCTCCTCCTCCTCAATTATATTTTCAGAAATGTTCTGATATCCGATGTAAAACTTGTCCATCTGCTTCTCAGTCACAAATCGTATCAGATCCTCATATTTCTATTTTTTGTAAGGCTTTTAATGTAATTTATAGTATAAAGTGTAACATTTGCAATTTGAAATATATTGGTGAAACTTCTGGTCCTCTTCATATACGCATGAATCAACATCGGTCAGATTCTGATAAAAATTTAGCAAAAAATATACAGTCTACAGCTGAAATACAGCATTTTGATAAACATAAATTTAAAAATACTACTATTGAAATAATACAAATTCAGAAAAATAAATCTGAGCGTCTGTATTTAGAGTCTTCATATATGAAATATTATAATACAATTTATCCTTATGGTCTTAATAGTGAGGTTTTTAAAAGATCTGTTAAAGTTTTTTCATCTATAAATGATACTACAGATTATTCTCCCATTTATCATAGTTTAAATCATCTTATAAATCCTAAAACTACACGTAACAAAAGAGGAAAAGGTTCATCTTCTAGTATTACTCCTAAAAACCTTATAATTCAACAAATTAATAATTTGCATCGTAATTATTTAAAAAATTACAATTGGTTTCTAATACGTAAATATATTTTTGGAATAAAAAAGAAACATATAGTACAATATTTAAATATTTTTCTCAGTAAAACTTACTCTAAACATTTTTCAGATATTTTTTATGATCTCATTATGACTCGTGTCAACCTGTACAATATAAATTTACTCAAAAAAACCCTAAAAATCTACAAACTAATACTCAAATGGTAATTACTTTTTCTAATCCAATATTTAATAAAATCAATATTAATTCCATATTAAATGATAAAAACTGTCAATTTCCTATTAATAATATTCATATTTCTAAAACCTTTAAGTATCCCATATCTATCGGCAGAACGATTTTTAACTATAATTCTTTCGCTAAATCTTCTTTTGATGCTAGTACTTTACCCTGTAAATGCAATGACCCCTCTCTACAAAAATATATAAATAAAGATCATGGACATATTATTACTGGTAATCGTAATCTTGTAGATGATTTACCACTTAGAAGAATTATGGGCTATGGGACCAAGTACAGAATTCCATCCAAATTAAACATTAAATCTATCATAAAACTATTTACATATGATATAGATATATTTATTTATAAATTTGCAATTTATTATAATAAACCCATTGAATATTTTAATCAATGGAAAATATTAGTTATCGATAAATTAACCAAGTCCTTAAAATAAAATATTTCACACCTAGAATATGTAAATACACAGCATCTGTTTAAGCAAATCAATAAATTACAACAAAACTTTGTAATAACTTATGTTGATAAATCTCCTAATAATTATGCCATTATTTGTAAATCTTATTATCATCAACTGCTTAAATCTAGTATATCTAATAATAACACATTCCAAAAAATTAATGATAACTTACTTGCCAATAATCGTAAAATTAAAGGATTCTATAAATTATTAGACATTAACCCTACTAACTTTAAATATCCTTATCTAGTCCTTATACGCAAATTTCATAAGCATCCTGTTAAATTCAGAACTGTTACAATTGGTTGCAATACTTATAATAATGCTGCTAACAAACTTCTATTAGTAATTCTTAATCAAATATATAATATCACAAAAAAAAGTGATAATACACATTGCATAAAAAATAGTCATGAACTTGGTCCATATTATGAAAAATCTTAAATGTATAAAAAATATCACTACCTATGATTTTAAAGATTTATTTAATAATATCGATTTATCGGATTTACATAATATCATAAATGCGCTTTTTAAAAAATATCAACACGAGTTGGGTATATCACATAATATCGATTCTGATTATTTTCATACCTTAACTAATTTCATTATCTATAATAATTTTATCATGCATGATAACAATATATATATTCAAAATGTTGGTATACCACAAGGTGGTAGTACATCTAGTGTATTATCTGACTTATATTACTATGAACGTCATTATTTAAATAATACAATACATTTATATCGATATATAGATGATGTAATTTTAATTGATACTGATAACACCTGTATATCTCAATTCCCTGTTGATTATCCTTCTAATCTAGAACTTTCAAAAAACCTACTTTTTAATAATACAATCAATTTCTTAGATATTAAAATTATATTAAAAGAGAACAAATTTATAACTGATATTTATGACAAAAGGAAAGAATTTAATTTTAAAGTTAATACTTTTACTAATTTTAAATCATGTCTTCATAATTCTGTATATCGTAATATAATACTTAACCATTTATATAGAATAAAATGTCTATGTTCTTCCCATTTAATTAATACTAATATTAAAAAGCTTGTATATGATGCTATAAATAATGGTTATCCTAAAAAATTCATATATTCTTTAATTTATAATTAGATATTACATGATCTTATAATTAATTCTTTGCATAAAAATGTATAAAAAAAATTATAAAACATAAAAATAATAATAAAAAATTAAAAATGTTAAAAAGTAATAAAAAAATATATATATAGGTTGGTTGGGTGGGTAGATGTTAGAGTACGGAGGAGGGTGGTGTTGTCTGGATAAAAACGCAAAGGTTAATTATTTATTAAAAAAAAATTGAGAGTGGGTTATTTATTTTAACATAATTTTTAAACTGTTTAATTTACACCAATATATGGATATTCGTCTAGTTATATCTATAGTTAAATAGCTATATTTTAAATATCAAATTATTTTTAATGTTATTGATATAATTTTTGGTATTATTATTAATAATATTATTACTATTATTATTTTTTTATTTATTTTATTATTATTATTATTATTAATATTATTACTTTTTTATTATCCTATATTAAGATAATGAGTTTTTACCATGTAAAGTCACAATAAATGTTACTGATTAAAGTAATAATAATGTATTTTAAGTTATATGTTAATATGAATGTTATCTCTTAATTCTAATTTTAATCATTTTATTAATTTAATTTTATGTTAATATCGATTATTATTTTTTCCGGTTCAATTATATTTCCATTCAGCTTTATCTTTTTTGTTTGTTATGGATAACTATTATTTTTATTTACTTTCAACTCCTTTTTGTAAAATATCTTTGTTCCTTGTTTAATAATTTGGTTTTTGTGTGATGGTAGTCCCAAATTCGTATTGTTTTGCTTTTTCATGGCAAATACGAAGATGAAACCACACACTCCATTTGTAGTTCCAAAGTATTTGGGACCTGAAGATTCTGCTTTGGTTCTACAAATTTCAAATGTATTCATATTATTCTTTTTTTCCTTCCATGTTCAATGTGCTATAAGTTATTAAATTCAATGGTTAATTTCAAATGGTTAATATTGTTTACTATAATTCAATTTAATTCTTCGTTTTGGTTTATTGTTTTATTGATAAAATCCGTTGGTGAATCTTGTCTACTTTTAATGGTATTATATTAGCATTCAAATTATTATGCTGCTCCTCGCGTGTAATTAAGAATGTATACAATTTGATATTTAATTGATATCTTTTCATTTTGAATAGTCATAATGAATTTTTTCCTATTGTGGTATCTTATATATAATTAATATATAACATCCGTTGCTAATAGCAATTATATATATATATATATATATATATATATATATATATATATATATATATATATATATATATATGTATATGTATATGTATATATATATTAAGTGCGTTGGATATTTTGAAAAAAGTGGAAAAAATTCTTCTTTTAATTTTAATATATATATTTTTTAATTTATTAAAATTAAGAAGTTCGCACATAAAATTAAAAATATATCGAAATATATTACCGAAATTCTTATAATTTTGGCGATTAGGTAAGTTATAAAAAAATCAATAACTGAAATTTATTTTATAACCCATTGTAAATATCTTTATTGAGTTTACCTTTGATCGTCATAAAATAATTTGTTATAATGCACGTTTTTTTTCTTTCTTTTAGTATGTTAGTATTTTTTAAAATAAATAAATAAATATCAATAATATTACAACAGAATTTTAAAACTTTTCCAAAAAAGAAGAAAACAAAACTCTTAATAAATTCTTTCATGCATGTAATATTTTAAAGACTAATTTTTATACATATAAGCTAAATATTCGAAATTATGGAAAGAAAATCGAAACTATGGAAAGAAATTATGGAAATTAAGAAAGATAATTTTGGGGATTACATGTGTTATAAAAAATCAATAACTGATTTTTTTTTTTTCTTTCTATAACCCATTGTAATTATCTTTATTGAGTTTACCTTCGATCGTCATAAAATAATTTGTTAAAATGCACGTTTTTTTTCTTTCTTTTAGCATGTTAGTATTTTTTTAAAATAAATAAATAAATATCAATAATATTGCAATAGAATTTTAAAACCTTTCCTAAAAAGAAGGAAACAAAACTCTTAATAAATTCTTTCATGCATGTAATATTTTAAAAACTAATTTTTATATATATAAAGCCAAAATTAATAAGCTAAATATTCGAAATTATGCAAAGAAAAACTGTAAAACATTTAGAATTATCCATTCAATAAAAAAATATTATCTCCACAAAAAAAAATAAATAAATCAATAAATAAAATAATATATATAAAATAATAATAATAATAATAATAATAAACCCTGCGTTCAAAATCTTATCTTTACTTTACGAAATGTATCCGAAATAACTAAAGATATTTGAAAGGGTCTTTTGAATAATTCTGGTGTAATGATATTACACTGCAAGCTACCACACAAGAGGCCCCGGGTTCGAACCCCATGGAAGGTATGTAACATTTCTTCACTGTTGTTTAAATTAATTGTATATAATGTGTCCCTGATATTAATGTGTCTTTGAAAAGTAAATAATAAAAATCACAAAGATGTTAGTTAGTCCTTGAAAAATTCTTTTAACTTTTCAAACGAAAATTTTTACATAAGGAAAAAATTAAAAAAAAAAAACGGAAATATTTTGTGAAAAAACGGAACTATTTCTGGAATTTACGGAAATTTTTTTCCGTTAAAAAACGGAAGTAGTACTGGCGTCTAGATTACCAGTGTTATTTCCGTTTTTTAACGGGAAAATTTTTTACAGTGCAGGAAGAGTCACAAATTTTCGATTACTTTATGGCCTATGGGGCAAAATCGTTTCAAAAGCATTTTAAAGATGTTACACCCTGTCAAACATATTAAAATTTACATAAATTTAAGAAGTGCACTAAAATATGCATTCTATAAATATGTGATTAAAATATAGTATTATTCCTTTACAGGCCACACAAAAGAATTCCATTGGATAATGGTAAAGAAAGGGGGAATAGTGTACGACATTTTAAAAATATGTATAACAAAATTGATGTATATCACTGAGGCTTAATATAAATTATACGATACTGTCTTGCATAATATGAAGTACATTGCATTTACAGGGACACATAAAAGATTTCAAATAGTATATTCCTTCCGACGGACTGTATTTGTTTCCGATGATGGTTGATGAATGGATGTAATACATTTTAATTATGATATACGCACTTAAGTTTAACTAAATCTTTGTACATTATAAGGGTGCGTATAAATGTTATAGTTGATATACAGGGCTATCCAAAAGAGCTCGCCAACGTTACTGAGCATGAGCGTAAATTACTTAACCCCTATCGGCGCGGTGATTTCATAGATATACCACTTAATTTTAATTCCTAAACGCCACATTGGCACCGGAATTTTGTTTAAAAAAATACGGTTTATTGAATGCGTGAAATATAGCGTTTTCTTATTTAATAATAAATTTGTTTTCAAATTCCGATGTCAGTCATTATTTTCAATACTTAAGCAATGAATGTGCCCTGCGCCGCAAAGGGTTAAAGGTGGTTCTTAAATAAGGTATACATTTTTACGCTGAACTCCATTCAATTTAGAAAGAAATGTTTGGTGAATATAGATAAAATGATATACAGGGCCACGCAAAGAATTGTGTACATGGACACCTATGATGATAATTTATAACAATGTGATTTCAGTTGTTTTAAAAGTTTTAGTTTAAAATGCATTTTAGCTTGTTTCTGACGTGTTATAAAAGTACAAGGTAAACTACAGGGCTGAACAAAAGTTCTCAAGTATGTTTGCCATTTATTAGTACAAATTGCTCAAAAAGAAATTTTAAGCTTTTTTCTTGCTAAACTAAATTTTACCATTTTATAATATGTATATCAACAGACAGATCAAATACAGGGCTGTTCAAAAGTATTGGAATACATATTTGGCTATATACCCTTATTTCCCTAATTAACGAAATTTTTTTAAAAGATTTCATGAAGTGTTGGAAAGTGCTTCATAATCTAATGCTTAACGCATGATTTTTCTTACTTGTTTGCTTTATAATATAGATGCAACATGTAACATCAAACTGAAGAGCATTTAGTATTATTGTAAACGGTAATATATATGGAATGCAAAGCAGTTAAATAAAAGTCTATTTAGTCTTATTTAGTTTAGTTTTACAATAGTTGCATTAAAACATGCCATTCACTATTTACAACATAACTAACTATGAAACAGATTTCAGTCAAAATTGCTTGTAATGGTTTACCAATATATTTCTGAAAGCTCTCTGAGTGACAAAGTCAGAAATAATTCTGAACCTTACTGTTGAAAGGAAAATCATAAAAGGTTAATTTGAAGAAAATTGCTTCACATTTCTGAAAATCTATCTACAGAAGAGATCTGATGGAATATAAAGCGGGTGTTATAGAAAAAAAAAACTGAATTTAATATTCTGAAAATGTATACTACATACTTTCTGTTGTCCAAGAAAAACTGTATAATCAACTATGATGTAATTTTTTAAAAATATTCCGTTTGTCGAGTTGGAAATGCGCATATAGTGTCCCATATTATATGGTGTGACATATATGCATATAAATTCAAACTACGGAAATAATCAGAAACTTTGCTGTCTTCTGAAAATGTTAAAAGGATCATTTTTATGTATTTAAAAATGTGTCAATTTAATTAGGCTGTGAAATCCACTGTAATCGGAGTTTGAATGACGGACCTTTGATTTGAAAATGTGAGACCGACTACACCATAGCGACACTGCTTCCCGCTTTTAGTTATCTTCTGTATCTTGGAGAAGTGGGTGTCGGCTCTTTACACTATCACTTATCCAAATTTTCTGATTTGGAAAGAATCCCTAGTCAGTTTTAATTATTTTATTGCCCTCTTTCGATGTTTTATCACATTATTCGGGCGCCATTTGAGGAGAGACCCGTAGCCAGAGTTCGAAACATTGAGCTTTGATTTGCAAACAAGCGTGTTCTGATTACACCACTGGGACACTTTCATCTTTTCGTTATTTTCGTTATCATTAGGGGATTGGTGCCAGCCCTTAAATAATGTATCAACCATATTGTTTCTTAAAAAAAATCATTAGCCTGATAGTAAGAACCCTTGGCTAAACCTTGTTCTATCCTTTTGTAAACCCTAAAAGCCCTTGAGACAACATTGTTCTAAGCTTACATAGTAAAGCTTTTTTTTTTTCTTTAAATCACGTCACGAAACATTTAGAATATACCAATCGAATGTAGAGTCTATATTTTATCCCCTACCTTCCCCCCTCTATAGAAGTTTATGTTGAAATTTATTTTATTGAATGTGATAATATACATATGATTTCATTTCGAGCCGTGTCACTTTCAACATAAAGATACTTTGATGGCACAGTTTTAGAAAAAAAAAAAAACCGTTTAGCCATTAAAAAATTTATCATTCGAACTTTTATAACATGGTCTTTTCAAAATGCAAGCTTCTTTTTAAAATAAAGAAACAATCGTTGTCGTAAGTTTAGAATTAAATATGGTAGAAAAACACTTATAGATCATAATATTCGCTTGTGATGTCTATAACTAATATGTAAAGTCTTAACAGTAACAATAGGGACAGTAATAGTCTATAGGGAAATAAGTAGGCCGAAAGGTAAAATCTTCAGGATGTGTACAATTCTCTGCGAGGAAAAGCATGATTCAAAAATGTTTTTAATTAACTTTAAAATAATTTTAAAATGTTCATTTAAATGATTATAAGCAATCTCTGCTTCATTAGGATGACTTTATATTGCAAAATTTCACTAGATGAGAAAAAGATTAGATGAAAAAAATATATTAGATTCAATTTGAAGAACACAATGCTATGTACGTTATGCAGCAGTCATGCGCAAATAAATGCTCATGAAAATATGAATTTTAATCACAATTTCCATAACTTTAAAGATAAAATTCTTTGACCATATTCAATAGTATTTTTATTAAATTCACGACGTAGAATTTTTTTTTGATAGCCACATGCTTTACAGCAATTTATTTTATCATTTCCTTCATTTATTTTACTTTTTTCGTTTGGGAACAAGTTTGTTTTTTCCTCATGCTGTTTCTCGAACCATTTCCTCTTTCTCTTAACTCAATTCCGATCTTTTCCGTCGGCGAAAACCTACAAAAGACCGGCACACGTGTTTGAAGTCACATGACCTTACTAAGATGGCGACGGAAGTAGAAATAGTGATTTATCGAACGCTCGGCCGTTGCACCTGATCGCCACGAAAAAGAACGAAAGAACGAAATTGCAGTGTCGTTAACGGTCAGAGATTTCTTGGCAGTATGCCAAGGAAGGCCGCCGGAAATAGTCGCCTTCGTTGGCATAGTGCCAAACTATCCTTCGCCCTCCTCCCCATTTTCGAAGTTTGCGAGAATAATGCTAGCATGTCTTCGGAGAGCAATGTTTGATGAATCTCTATCATATCGTTTCTTAGCTTTACGAAAGAGGTGGAAGTTTGTGAAGATGGAATGGTATCATAAAAAACGTACGGCAAAATATATCAGAAGAATATTTTTATTTATTTTTTGGTTATATCCAGTAAGGATAAGGATATTTTATGAAGCTGAAAGAATACAAGATAGCGTTTAAAATGTGTTTTCAAGTATATTTTATATATCTAGTATTTTCAGTCACTAAATTAGTATTATAAAAATTCCATATGTATAAATCAGAGTTTAAGTAACCGATTTTTCAAAGTAATACAGGGCGCTCCATAATTTCGTTCACATTCACACAATTCGGAAAAAATAACAATGTATTATATCATTAGTGTTATATTTGAACATATTTCGTAATAAGACTTCTCCAGTGGTGCCGACTTACTCGTGGACCCGTGGGGCTTGAGCCCATCCAATAATTTGCTCTTCTAGTCCACCCGATTTTTATTGTTCTATTTTCGTGTTCATTCATTTTTTAACAGCTGAAAACAAATTATTTCGTGGACGTTCATAAAATATTTGCGTGAAAATACTCTAAAAATAGTAAAAACAAAACTACTGGAGTCTACTGGACTTCCCTTCCGTCTTCATCCTGAAGGACGTACAATCAATTTAAGTTTAAAAAAAGAAAAGAAAGAAAGAAAAAAGAAAATTCCTGCATATTTGCGAATTATTTTTCCTCCTAAATTTACTAAATTTGTAGTCATTATTTTTCAGCACTTTCCATTTTTTGTGCTAAAGGATCTTACCAAAGCATTTTAAGACAATCTTCAACAAACATCAGCATAGGAATCGTCGTCATGAAAGCAGTGATTGTGAAAGTGAAGATGTAATGTATATGTAGAGTAGGCGTGGGTAAAAATATAGTCCAAGATCCGACCACACAAAACACTATGTCATCGAGCACAAGAAAAATCCCTTTATTTAAGAGTAGTAATAAAGGAATCTTATGATCCATGCCTGCCGTAAGCGAAGTAGTGCATAAGCCAAAAATGACTAAAACTAGTGATTCATCCATAGGTTCATCCTTGTGTTTGCCGTATAATCAAAAGTATGAAAACATGTAAAACTGGGTGCAGGAAAAATAATCCTAAACCTACGAATCAACCACTAGTTCCAAAAATTCAGTGGAAAACGGATGCTCTTTAGCTTCTGAATGTCCCCTAGTTCACTTCGCTTGCATATGTTTGAACTTGTGAATGGTAGTCGGTTAAAGATCCTGTCCCTGCAAGTGAAGAATTCGCGAGCAAATGCTAAACGTATGAGAAATCATTTCGCTGATTTCCATTCGTATTTGCATATTTTTGAAATTTTCTTTTGGTATATGATATTTACGATCATAATGAAGGGTATCCATTGATTAATTTATCATTTTTTGTTGCTGTTTGATTATGATATGACTTACAATTTTCAAACGTGAAAAATATATGTGTTTTTTCATTCAAAGCTTACAAGGAAGGTCTCCATGCGAGTATACTCCAAAAAATCTGAAAAAAAACCCCCCCTACAGAATGTTCTTCTCATAAAGATATATACGTTTATAAAAAAAAACCTTTCGGCGGAACCTCCGTATCCTGTCCGTAAAAAAATACTGAACATTTCGTTATTTGGCAATTTATCATCGGTTGGCGATGGAAAACAAATTCAAATAAAAACATCTTTTATGTCAAATGCATTTTAAAGGAGAAAAGTTTTATGTTTATATGCTAAAGTTTTATGTTGTATGCTTAGATAAATTAAATATCTTTTGTTTTGTCAGATTTAATTTGTTTTAAGTATAATTTCATTATATTGATATTTATATGTATTTATATTCAAATTCAACCATCAAAATTTGAGATTTAAAAGGAAATTAAAATTTAAAGTAATTCAAATTGTTCCAAGTTCAAGGTCCAGTTGAGCATTGTCAATTCGATTTTGTTGCTATGGAAACATCTGGCTTTTATTTTTGAATATGTTTAAATGTATAAAAATAATTTTACTGAATAAGAATTTTTTTATATATGAAATTATTTTTTCCAGGATAAATTAAATAACTATTATATATATATATATATTAAACTCGCTCATTGTTTATGTTTAAATTCATTTACACGGATTCTAAAAATCCAAAAGTTTTTAGTTGCATTAAAAGCGTTTGCTTTTGGCGGAGAAAAGTGCTGCTCGCCAAATCGTGTGCCACATATTCGAAAGTATTTTATTTTTTTTACATGTTTTCTGCTGCACTTCTGCCGCTAATTTTCACTGATCCTTTATTACATACATGAGTAGTTTAATTAGTATTTTTTTCAAAAAAAAAAAAAAAAAATCTGAGTGTGCCCAGTATGTACCTTCCTTGTTATGTTATCTATGAAACATTCGGAAAATTAAAAAACACCGTCTCTAGTTTAAACTTTGAACTTTTCAGATAACTTCGCTTCATAATTTTATGCCAATTAGGGAATATAAAATCAGTAATTTTGATTGGGGCTTTTAATGAAAATTTAAACAAAATCGCTAAGAATATCCGCCTCCTCAGATAGGGTCCACCTATTTAACATTGATTGATGAAATTGAACACTAGCTCCGATCTTGTGTGAGGGGGAGAATGTCTTGCACATCTGTTCTTAATAATAGTGAATAATAGCAAAATGCTGAAGACTGGGGGTAAAAGTATGCGTCAGTCTAGGGACAAAGATACGCATAAGTTTAAGCTGCGGGACTTTGCCCTGTTGTTTTAGCTAGATGCAAACACAATCACGTTTCCACAAATGTTGTGGAAAGCTTTAACTTTTATAAGTTAGTATTGTATAAAATATAATAGCTATTTAACTACAATATTTAACTACCTTTTTTCTTTTTCTAGTTATTATTATTTTTTTTTATATAGAAGATAGGAATCTACCTACCTACTTTTAAACATCAATATTCTTGTTTCACAAAACACTTTTGTTTTAAGCATTAAACCTTGACTCCTGTTACAGATCTGATAGGCCGCTGCTATTCTCCGTTTTCACAGACTAGCTTCTAATTTTCAGCTAATATACTCATATTTGTGATATTTTTTAAAATCCATTTGGAAACTTAGTAATATCACTAGAGATTCCTGAATAGGGGGATTTTAACAGGTTTTTACGTAAAATTTAAAACAGAAACAGTATCTTATAAGACTGTTGATCCTTTTATTCACTCTACGATCAAGGGTCTCTGAGACAACTCAAAGTATTTGTGCAATATTTGTCACAGCAGTTAACTGCTATTTGCGGTCTCACAGACCGCTGTTTTTTCGATTTTTTTTCAATTGCTTGATTTATTAACCTTATTTAATTGGAGCATTTTCCCGATTAAAGTACAGAAATTTTCTGTTTTGAAAAACCTGTGCTTAAAGATTAAAAAATTAAGCAAGGTACCCTCATCGCGAATGAATTAAATGTATTATTAAAAGAAAATTGTTGCTGAAAAATAACAAGACTTGATAAAAAGCTATATAAAATAGGGTTGGTTATAGCTGTATATACTAGAAAAGTATGAATGGGTATACCATAAGAGTTCAGACAGACGACTGAATAATATTAAAAATTGCTATTCTGTATAAGTCTTTTTTTTTTTTAAATCGTATCCGTATCTATTTATAAGGAACTTAACTCGGTACTGGAAATAAAAGGTAGTGCATGTTGTTAAATTTTATTTGGCATTTCATAAAACTAAATTCAGAGCAGTAATAACCTTCTCTTTTTTTCCAGTGTAGCTAACACAAAACCCTTGTTCAATGTTTAAACTTGGGATTGTGCTGAAGGAGCTTATGTAGAAAGGAGTTCACAAATTCGCAAAGCCGCTTTGGTCCATGACGCGTTTTTCCAGATGGCCTTTTAATTAACTTTTAAAGACACAAGAGTCATAATGAGAGACCCACTCAATACAAACTAGTCGCGAACCCCATAATATTTATGAAGGGTTCGCATGCATAAAGAATAAAAAAATTTAGACATTTTAATACCAATAACTTTATTACGTAGTGACAGCTGTAATCCAAATTAGGGAAGTTTTGCGTTAAAAAAGTAATTTCAAATAATAACAATAAAAAAATCTTGGTACTAAAGTGGATATATATATATATATATATATTAATTTTCTTATGCGTACGAAACCTGATTTATGTGATTAATTCTAATTAAATTAGTCTGTTTGCAACAGTATGAAAGTTAATTGCTTTTATATTGCTTTAGGTACTGCATTACACAAATATATTATTAAATGTTGTTATCTAGGCTTTACAAGCCGATGGTATGTAGAGTTAACCGCCCCTGTCATTATTTATGTCCAAATCTTCCCTATCTTTAAGGGTTAATATCTTGGCTAATTACCGATGATTTTTTTCAAAAATCTTTATCAATAATGCTTCTGCTTGGATGGGTACCTCCAACACTCCTCAAAACATTCGCTCAGTGCCCACAAATCGAAATTTGTGTGTAACAGAAAAATGTGCTTTTCTCAAAAACTCTGCAATCTAGGGTAGTCGCTATAGTTTTCCTGCAAGGTTTAAAGTCACCATCTAGAACCTCAAATTTTTTTCATAATTTTAGTTTCAGTAGATTTGGAATTAGATGGGGGGGGGGGGACATATTTTTGCACTATATTTTTGACGATATCTCTGAAAATATAATACCTAAAATTAAAAGAAATATATTTTTGAGTTTGAGAAACGCCTTCACAAGATACCCAACACGATATACAAAGAAAATACTTTTGTTCTTCAAGTATCTTAATTAGCACCCTACCCCCTCCTAAATATATTTGTATATGTTTAATAATCTTTAAATATGTGTGTCAGCATTCTTTATTACTTCACCCTTATTTGAGCTTTTCACGTTTCATAGTTTATGAGTAAATGGCTGCGACAGACGGACAGACAGACACTTGAGCGTTCTTATTATGGTACCGTTTTCATTTTATAATTAAGGAACCTTAAAAAATTATACTTCAAATTTAGTATTATAATAGATTAATTATTTAAAATTGCCAATTTTTCAATAAAAAATGATTTTTTAAAAATTAAAACTAAAATTAAAATGTTAAATAAATAAATAAATAAATTACTTTCAAATGAAGTAAAAATTCAAGAAACATTAGTTTAATATAATTATAAATATTTTTGGGGGTTCTTGAGCCAATAGTTTTCTACAATCTTGCGCGCAGTGTATGCAAATAAAAAAAAAAAAAAAATTTATTTTATTAAAATTAAACTTAAAAAATTCTATGTAGAATATTAAAAAAATGTAGATAGAAGATATATTAAATTCTTCTTTATGAAAAGTATTATCCATTTATGTTTCACAGGTACTGCGAAAAAAAAAATTTAAATGTGGCACGTTGCTAAATTGCTCTACCAGGTAAAATCTCCCAGGTTAGACTTCCGAGACTCCTTAATCAAATTACTATTTCTAAAATGAATGAAGACAGTGAAGAAAATTCGTTTTAGGGAATTTTTATCATGCATTTATTGAAAGATGTGCGGTTAAGGAGATCACATTTGCAACATACTTTGTAAATAAAAGATAGGTTCATTGTATTAAAAAATTCGTTTGATATTTAGAAATAGGAAAGGTGCTTTTTTTAACGACAGAAAGCTCTAAAATTAATAAAATTTGAAATATCAGTAAAAGAGATTAGTGAGGTATGGAACGTCTGCAATAATGCTTAAAATTAGCTTTATTAATTATTTGGAAAATAGTTGTTGTCCTCGGTAGAGAATTGGGAAATCTAAAGTATATCTGAATCTTTTTATTGGTTGAATTCCGCAACTTATTTTATTTTATTTTATACGTTTTCTGATTGGTCCATATTCAATGTCCAAAAATGAAATTCTTTTGATGCCACAATAACAAAAAAGTAATAAAAACTTAAAAAAAAAAATTAATAATTTGATAACCAATCGCGATAAAATTTCAAACAACTTCCATTAAAAAGTTCATTTTTTCTGTACGCAACGGTGTAAAAATTTAAAATGTACGAGGTTTATAAATTAAAAAAATTGCAATTCTGAAAATTGTAAAACTGAAATATTATTTAAAATTTGCTTGCGATGGGTCCAGGAATACCAATGTTGTACCAGGAATACCAATGATTAATCCATGTTGTACGTAATGTGAGGCGTTCAGAAGTCAGTCTGATTAGCTCTATCTAATAAAAATGTACATTTTAAACAGTTAAAGTTGTCTGCAGTTTAAACTACTGTTTTTTTTTTTTTGGAATATTATTGTTTATTGCACTGCATACGTAATATGTGACTCGCATGATCATGATAAAAATGATGTTTATTATTATTATTAATTTAAATATAGAATTTATTTATAAGTCTTTAAAATTTGAGTCTTTGAAAATATCATTTTCCAAATAGTCATTGTAATTTTGTTAAATTACAATTTTGTTATTTTTTTATTATTTATTTACTTTCCAAAGATGGAATAGTCATTGTACGTATCATACTTGTTGCTATAAAACATTTTTGCTGCAAGCACCTATGATTTTGTGACTTAAGAAGATTATTTTACAATATCAAATGTAAGTAATTATCCAGATTTATAATGTAAATTTCACCCCATTCTTTGTTGCTAGATTGATTGTGTTTAATGTTTTGTAAATGCAGCAATATGTATTTTATCAATGAACAGTTAAGTCAAGCCCAACAGCCAATTATCTGTATTTTATCCAAATGCAGTAGTACATCCCATATTGTGTATTCTATATTGACACTTATCAATGAATATATGGATACAACCCCTCTTGTTTTTGCTTCATTTTGAGAATAACGGATTTTCGACTTATTCAATTGACGATTATTGTCAGAATTTTCAAGTTATGATTTTGTGACTTTCACAAAAGTTGCTCTATACATTTAGCTAACATAATATGCAAATGAAATTTTGATATCGTTGACGCATGCGCAGTAAAAAATTATTTAGTAAACCAACTCATTTTTTATACAATTTTCATTATTTTTTAATTCTGATTACAGGGTACTGTGTGCAATGTTGTTTGTCATATTTTCTGAAAAAAATAATATTTTATATTAAGAACTCTGAAAATTATAAGGAAAAAACTTGGAAAAATTTGGGATCATTTTTATAAAAACCTTAATTACTCTGCGAGTATGCATGCTATTTGCATAAAAATGAACAAGGCTTATTACAATAAGGCATTCAATCACAATCTAGAGTTTGAGTGCTTTTGCTACATTAGTTTTGACAGGGTTATTCAAAAGATATTCATTCTTTTTTAATTTGTTGACGGTCCCCTTTGGAGTTTCGGGAAAAAATCTTCACGGAGATGTATGACTTATACTATTATATTTATACACTAAGAGTTTCGAGATGATTCCTCATGTATTTTTCTAGATATTTAGTAAAATGTCTAAAATCGCAAGTGTCCCATAATCAATGGCAATATAGTGTATATACATATTATATTGCATATATATATTATTTGTTGAAGTAGCTATTTAATTAATCATTGGGAGAAATGTTTTCATAGATTTAAAAAAAAATATATATATATTGAGAAAAATTATCTTTATAAATTTAAGCGTATTCAAAAATAAAAGCCACATGTTTCCATAGCAACGAAACCTAATCGACAATTCTCAAATGGACTTTGAGCAGGAAACAAATTTAATTAATTTAAATTATGAATTTCGTTTTAAATCTCAAATTTTAGTGATTAAATTTGAATATAAATACGTATAAATATCGACATAACAAAATTTTATTTAAAACAAATTAAAACTTATAAAACTAAAGTTATTTAAATTAAATTTATCAAAACAAGTTCAACTTGAAACTTTTTTTTTTTTTTTTGCTTGAAGTATATTTGACACAAAGTATTTTTTGAAATTACATTCCTTCGCCAACCGGCGATAAATCGCCAAATAACGAAATTTTGATTATTTTTTTACGGTTACAGAATGGAGGTTCCGCCGAATTTTTTTTATAAACGTATATATCCACATGAGATGAACATTCTGTATTTTTTTCAGATTTTTCGGGGTATGCCCGTATGGAGACCTTCCTTGTTAGGTAAAATTTACTCTATCAGAATTTCTGATGTGAATTCGAAGGTTTTTAATCCAAAGTAGCGACCAAACTGGCAACCTAGCTTTAAGGGAGGGATTTGAACAGTTTTTAGTATTTTATATTTATAAAGCTATTTTTGTTTTAGAATTGGATAATGTAACAAATAAAACATATTTTGCAAGTTAAAAAGGAGTTTTAACTGCTATATATAATATATATATATAGTGCAATTTTTTCTTTTTTTACTCATGTATTATTTACCAATAACAACCATTAGTATTAAGTAATTACATATATGTGACGATTTCAGGAGAGCTCGAATTATTTCCACTGGTTAAACAGAAACACGCAGTCATGGCAAGCGAGGGAAAAAACAAAAATAATAAATAAATGTAGAAGATCCAATAATTAGTCATGGGCTGCTGTAAATTCATTTATTAAATTCGTGATAATGAGGAAGGAAAAGCTCCTTGTTGCAAAAATTCCATCATTATTTCAGCGAGCTGTCCTCATCGAAGAAGCAACCCAAGAAATCTTCAGAAGAATCTTCTTTTCATCTCGAGACTTCCCCCTTTTAAACTGAAAAGAAAGTTCTGGAACATTCGGTAACCTCAAACCATCATTCTTTCATGTAAACAGAATTCTTGTCCAGTTACGAGACTATTTTAAACAGACGATAAATTTATTTAAAAAAAAATATTATTTAACCAATTTATAATTGACTCCGAATTTTAAATATCTTAGGCAGACGATTTTTATACATGATTAATTTTAAGAGAAAAAGAAAAGAAATGAATTTATTAATATGCAAATTATCGTTGACGGCGGAAAAATAAATAAATAGATAAAATAAAATAATGATATTTTTTGAAAGGTATGGTTTTGGAATAAATTTAATAAGAATTTCTTAAAAAGGGTTGATAAAAACATAGAAGAAATCAGTTTTATTTAGAATATTAAGAAATAAAGTTTTAATTAAGAATATTTTTAATTTAGAGCCATCTTTTTAAATTTACGCATACTGGAATAATGTTTTTTAAGGCAAATTAAGAATTTATATCGTCTGCACACAGATTAACATATTAGATCTAGAAATAAGATTTTAATTTAATAATTTGAAGTAAGTACGGAATATTATTATAAGAAAATTAAGATAGTATAGAGGTTAGTTTTGGCGAAAAAAAAATTTAAATTTGTAATATATATTTCTATAATATGAATTTTCTTAGTTTTTTAAAAATAAAATATTACTCTTTTGAAATAATTATTGAACTCAAACTGTAAACTTTTATTTTTACATGACAAATTTCCCTGTCCAGAACTATAATTTCAGGAAATTTGGTTCAAAATGCCCACTTTGCCTAATTTTTTGAAATATATTCTATCTTTATTAACATATACGGCACATTATATAATTTCTACGTAAGAGAACATGTCAATGGGATGCGTTTGAGATAAAAAATGAACTTAATAATGATTTGGAAACTAGGCAGTTTGGATTTGAGAACAACCTTAATACGATAATTTTTTTTTCTATCTTCAATCATATATTTTAAAACTGTTTTTGCTGTAGGAATTGGTTTTATCTGTCAATAAAAAGTTGTAGATAATATTAAGAAGATCTATAATAATTTCATGCGGATTTGATATCTTGTGAATTGACGAAGTTATAGTTTGTTTTTCTTAACGTCCCTCATTTTTTTAATTTTTTTTTCTTTTACTGCAAGAATTAGTCTTTTGAAAACTTGTCGGTATAAAAGTTATAGATAGTATTAAGAGAATTTATAACAAATTTAATTGGATTTGATGCCGTGAGATTTGACAAAATTATTAAGTTTTTTTCGCCTTAAAACTCTATTTTTTCGTCCCTTGAGCCCATTTTAAATTATATCAAAAATCTGTCCTGCATAAGTTTTTGGTTCTAATAACAAGTAATAATAACTTTAAATTGATTCGATGCGTTCTATAATGAATTTAAAAGTTAATTAAAAACCTATCTGGAAAAACGCGGCATGGACCAAGGCGCGCTGCCACTTTGCAACCTTTGCAAGTGATAAGAATCTGAGGAGGGAGATTGAGAGCAGCGATACATCTTCTTAAAGCATTCCAAACACCCTTGATGAGATTCAAGTCCGGTGATCGAACTAGCCATTTCATGCGCTGAATATTTTGATGCTGAATATAATTTTCTACAGTGCGAGCCCTGTGCAATCTAGGGTTATCGTCTTGTAAAAGGAAATCGTTATTTATTGCGCTGGCATAAGGGCCGCACACAAGCATCAAGAATGCCATCCATATTGATGTGAGCATTCACCTTTACGTGAGAACAGATGGAGGTCTGTACGCTCACTCGAAGAGGTACTGTCTCAAACACTGGTAACTGTCTCCTTCATAGGAATCTCTTTCACGAATGTTTGATGGATGATAGCGTGTTTTTTTCCAAATGAAACAATGCCAAATATACCTTTGGAGGCTAAATCGAAACTCATCCGTGAAGAGAACACGCCTCCATTGATCAGCCGTCCAGTTTATATGTTGACATACCCGTCTTAAACGTTTCCTCCGGTGACGTGAGGTGAGTGGTACACAGATGTCTGTTTGCATCTCGTAAAGACCACCTTCATGAAGTCTTCTACGTATGGTAAATGGATACCAACGTTCTAGTGGCTATAGCAAGGAAGGCTCTAAAATGAAATTTTTTTTTTTTTTTTTTTTTGTTCTACTCCTTTGTATATATATAACCACAAATATTGGTCACCTTTGCATGCCATAGTTCTTGCCCATTATTTGCTAAACTTTCTGGAAATTGAAACAAGTTCTTTCTGGTAGTTGGTTTGAAATTGTTACTAAAGCCTACGAACAACAAAAGAACTCAGATTTAGCTATGTAGCCACTTTTGTCTAACTTTGACCCGCCTCCAATCTTTCAATAGCCCTATATCCGAGTTTTGCGGACATTACGATACCTTGACGTCATACTAATGAATTGGCTATCTCAGTTTTCTTACCTCATAATCACAGAGACACAACAGCCATACTCTCTAGAATACATTTTTTATGCTCCTCATAGATGACGCAGTCAGATTTCAGCTCCAAGTAATTTGCATTTTGTAATTTCACTCAGCATATTTTAGTTAACAACATATACAAATTTCATCCCGATAGATTTATTCTTGGAAGAATTCTTACCTTTTTTTTGAGATTTTTCCTTAATTTTTGGAAACCAGTATATTTTGTTACACGAAAAATACAAATAACATTGTCTAGATAAAATAATCTCAATTTATAGACAGCAAAACGTTTTATAAAAGATTGCATTTCTTTGACGAATAACGGCAGCTCAATGTGTGTAATTTTTTTTTTATGATATACATAATATTTCATAAAGGATCTCAAAATAAAAATAAGTCATTAGCTGTAATAAATATAAATATGAAGTAAGTAACATATTTATGAGAAAGCTCATAATTTTTTTAACGCAATAATACAAAAAAAAAAAAAATCCCTTTCGGCATGGCCTATAGGCGGAGGTAGATTTCGAAAAGTTTTCATCTCAAAAAAAAAAAAAAAAAAAAAAAAAAGATTAGAGATAAACCCAGTTTAACTACTTTATTCAGCCGCTTTAAAAAATTTTTTAATTTCATTTTTCTGTAAGAACTGGTTTTATCAAAATCATCTTAAACGAAATTCTACTCAAATGCCCATTTTGGCAACATATTTTGAATTATATTCTTACTTTATTTAAAAAAATTGACCAATATGCTCATTATATAGTTCCTAAATAACAAAAAACTGTTAATTAAATTCATTTGACAGCAAAATTGAATTTAAAAATGAGTCATAAAATAACCGATTTATTATTTTAATACATCCACAATTCTTTAATCAAGATCGCTTTGAGAAATTTTGTGCGAAGTGCCCACTTTGACAGATTTTTTTAAATATATATTTAGCCTTTATCAAAAATCTGACCAATACACAGTAATTACACAGTTCCTAAATAACAAATAACTGTCAATTGAATGCGTTTGAGAGGAAAATTGAATTCAAAAATGAGTAATAAAATAAACAATTTGTTATTTGAATACAGCCTCAATTCTTTTATCATGATCGCTTTGGGAAATTTTTTTGCGAGGTGCTTACTTTGACAGCTTTTAAAAAATATATATTCACCCTTTATCAAAAAATCGACGAATACGCACATTATATAGTTCCTAAGTAACAAAAAACTGTCATTTGAATGCGTTTCAGAGTAAAATTGGATTTAAAAATGAGTCATAAAATAACCAATTTGTTATTTGAATACCCACAGTTCATTAATCATGATCGCTTTGGGAAATTTTGTGCAAAGTGCCCATTTTGGCAGCCTTTTTAAAAATATATTCTGCCTTTATAAAAAAACTGGCCACTCCGTCACATTATATAGTTCCTACATAAGAGAACCTGTAAATTGGATGCGTTTGAGAACAAAAAAAGATTTAAAAATGATTCGGTAAAAACGCAATTTCTTAAATTTCCTTAAATTTCAATCACGATAACTTAGTAAAATTCTGTTCAAAATACCCTTTTTAGCAGCCTTTTTAAAAATATATTCTGCTTTTATCAAAAAACTGGCCAATCCGTCACATTACATAGTCCCTAAATAAGAGGACCTGTAAATTGGAAGGGTTTGAGAACAAAAATGAATTTAAAAATAACTCAGAAAAAACGCAATTTGTTATACTTCCTCAATTTTTCATTGACAACTTCGGGAATCTCTGTTCAAAATACCCTTTTTGGCAGCCTTTTTAAAAATATATTGTGCCTTTATCAAAAAACTGGCCAATACGTCCCATTATATAGTTCCTAAATAAGAGGATCTCTCATTTGGATGCGTTTAAAATCAAAAATGAATTTTAAAATGAGTCAGAATATAAGCAGTTTGGATTTGAGATTTTTTCTCCAACTCCTATTTTTGTTTAATTTATTTTTGCTATAAGAATTGGTTCTATGAAAAACTTGTTAATATAAAAGTTGTAGATATTATTGTGAAGATGTAAAATAAATTTAATTAGATTTGATTGCTTAAGAATTGAGTAAGTTATGGATTTTTTTCTTTTTCCTCCCCCCTTTTTCTTTTCGTTTTTAATTTTTTTCATCGGTAAAAATTGGTCCTATCAAAAACTTGTAAATACAAAAGTTTTAGATAATATTGATTAAATTTATATAAAATTTAGTTGGATTTGATATCTTGAGAATTGACGAAGTTATGAATTTTTTTCTCCCAAAAACCATGTTTTTTTCGCCCCTTGAGCCCATTTTTAACTTTATCAAAAATCTGTCATGCATAAACTTTTTGCCCATTTCTTAGAAGTAATATAAACTTTAAACTGATTCGATATCTATTTTAATTAAGAAGTTATCGCGTTTTTTCGGTTTTCACAAACCCCCTCCCTATTTCCACCCCCTTGGTCCGATTTTGCCCATTAACGAGCTCGACCGAGATTTTAAGCTCCTTGATTTTATGTAAAAGTTTGAAAAAGATCTGAGCATAATTATGGAAGTTATCGTGTCTAGAAGAAAGTGATATACACCGATAGATAGATAGATAGATAGATAGATAGATAGATAGATATATAAACTTTTTTACTGATGGTAGTTTTGGGGTCTAGGAGTCATGATTCGTGTAGATCCGCAAAATTTTTTCAGAAATTCCAACATGGGAGACAATGCAATAGGTAGTATTTCATACGAAATCTACCTAATAGTTCACATTTGCATCAATAGATGGAGTTGCGTTGTCTGAAACTGCAAGAATGTTCAAATTAACTTCAATATTTTAAATTATAAAACTTTTTTCATTATGTTTTAATAAGTAAATAGATTAAAATAGTAGAATATTGAAGATCGTTGTAAGTTCGAGTATTCTTAAGGTTTGAGAAAGTTTTAGCGTTTAATTTGTTTTTTCGTCCGTCCAGTCAAACGTAGTTGCACCTAATCTTGTACAACAGAGACTCATGGAGGTTCATATATCATCATAATTTTGATTCAAAGGCACTTGTGAGTAGTTGGGAGCCGAAGCTCGATTTCTAAGAGTGTTTTAATTTTTAAACCACACTTTACAAAAAATTACTAATCTGTGATAACATATTTTAATCTTTCACTAAAATAATCTCAAAATACAATTGAAGAAGTAAAAATCATTCAAAATGTAGGTTGTGTACTTAAGAGATAGATTGATAAACCTTGTTTAGACAAATACGGCGAAGATTTAACAAGATCAGGATCAAAATTACATAGAAAACTATTGAACTCAGTCCCTAGCGAGTACGCCCGCTAGCAACCGTTCAGATTTCGCAGCATCAGCAAACACAGTAATAAGCCCTGTTTAAAAAATGTTACCATGTTACGAAACATGGAATGATGTTATCGGTATAACGTGTATTTCTGTAATCGAGTTACCACGCTTTTATATTTGAATGGGGCACTTTTCAGTTACTATGGCCACATCTATCGCTGTCATAACAACCGATGGCTGTTTATTAAATAATGTCGCTAAATAACATGTCGCCAACAATAAATATGTCGCTAATAATAAATATGTCGCTAGCTTTCTGATTTTTATAATGACGCGATGAGCAATATTCTTAATTTAGGTTTAAGGTTAAAAAAATTCGTCTGCTTGGAAACAGCTTTTAGTACCATGGTATTTGAAAAGCATTCCGTTTTAAGATTTTATGCATGTATTTTAATTTTTGGTTGAGTATTTGATATTTTCCGGAACAGGTATACAACTTACTCATGAATTCTTTCCCCTATTTTAATACAGCATTATGCATATTTACATGCTATTTTTACAATATATACTATTTATATAAATTAATAAGAATATTTGAATATTCGAATCTTCTAATGCTTATTTATCGAAGAGTAAGTTCTACTAAATAAATCGAAGGTATTTTGCATGTATATTTACCTGTATTTATGCTGCATCAAATGATATAATATATAATCTTGCTGTCCGCTCTATTTATACCATGTAATGATACATAATTTTCTGAAATGAAAATACTTTTTAATTTATTACATAATTTTCACTATTAAGTGTAATTGTCACGTAATAATTTATTTGTTTTAAAGTTGCCTTAATTTTTAAAGTTGTTTTATTTTTTATCTAGCAAAATACTAAAAATAGCAGAAAAGAACGGTTCTCTCTTGTTTCAAGATACCCTTGTCATTCGTACTGTAGATGGATTCTCCACATCCATCTATCGTAAAAGTTTTGCACTTTCTCTGCCTCCTCGTTCTCTAATTGTCACTCTCCCAGGCAGAATTTTTTTTTTTCATAAATCGTACCATAAATGTTTGTTTTGGCTTTCACTCACTTTATAGTGAAATTAAATATCGCTAAGCCATTGTGATTGACAGAGATTACAACACTTCTATGAATGATAATGCTCTACATAAATTACTGAAGCTTAGTTCCTCTAACTCAAATCAGTTCTCTTCTCTTTTCAGTATTGGCATCGTGTTACATTCCCCCCCCCCCCTAAATACAGTTTTTAAATTGCCAAAATTCTTAGAAAGCGTGATTTGAGAATAATTTTCTCCCAAAATAAATTTACCATCTCCAAACTCAAAGATAGTGTCTAATTCAGACATATTTCTTTGAGAGGGATTTCTGTGGCTTCGGGGGAGGGGTTAATTATATAGATTTCCGGGTGAGAAATTGCTCTTTTTGACCATTAAAAGCATAAAATCTCAAATCTTTCGGGTAGGACATTTCAATGCCCCGAGAGGGAATGCCATTCTTGGGCCAACCCCTGAATTCCACAACTACAAAGATCCTACTTAATTATTGCACTCATTGAGCACTTATAATATTAACTGACAATGCAGTCTTTCCTACATTGGAGAGACTAAACGGAGTGTAAAATGTTATATAAAAGAACATCAACAATACGTTCAAAAACAGAAAAGCAAAAAGTCCTCAACTGCTAAATATTGATGGAAGATGAATCACTCTTTTGATTTCAATATAAATAAAATAATTTCTAAACCCACTTCTTTACATGAACTGAAATTTCTTGAAGCATTTCATATTTATAAAAATTTGGACGATATTGTGAATTATGAATATGCTATTCCATCTTTATCAGACTGTTAAAATATTACCCTTTATCCCTGAAATTAATCTCTTCTTCTTAATTACTATAAGAACTTTTTTTATACTTTTGGTTACAGTAATATTTTATTTTCCAATTAGCTGGTTCCCGTATTTACAGTTTTCTTATCGGTCCATGAACTTCTTACTTGAATCCGCTTTTCGCTTTTATATAATTGAGCAAGTTCTCGCTAGTCTTTGCACTGAGTACGGTACGCTAAAAGCTACTGAAACAAGTCTTCTCAAAGTTTACTTATTCTGGCGATTTTAATATTAATTTAAATTTATATTATTCCGCGCCAAATTACATTTATTAATTATTTTAATAATTATAATCTAATATTCACCATTAAATATTTTCTACACTTAATAATTTAATTATTTCAAGCACTGTATGTAATAATTTTATTATTTTAAGGTTTTCGTATTTTTCTTAATGTTACATGTAAATATTTTTACACATTTTTTCTTCTTTCTGTTTCTAACATGTGATCATTTAATTATTGTTTAAAAAAATTCTTTCTGTTTTTAATAATTTTTTTTTTCAATTTAATTTCAAAGTGACGACGAAAAAGAAATATCATTGAAGAATTTCAGAGAGAAATAATTCATTTAGTTTTTCCCTTCCTCTCTTTTTTCCTCAAAAATGGACCTTTTCTTTTTATATATATGGAATTCATGCCAAAGTTAAACGTAATGGGGGATTTTTGGTTTGAAAAATAAACTGATCCCTGGCGATCTAAATGTGAAAAAGTTTTCCTTTTTTCAATTTTTCTTTAAAAAAAAAGCATAATTTAATCATAATAGTGTCTGCACTATCGATTAAAATAAAAGATAATTTAAGTTTAAATTTGAAAATGACGAAAAAGAAGAAAACTAATAACTTCTTTCTTTACCACTATTCTCTATTCTTCTTACAAGAATGGATAATTTAATCGCCATCATTAGAGAAATGTTATTAAAATTAGAAAAAAAAATAATATCTGAAAATCTAATTTAAATTTTAAAAATTCCTGCCGGCTTGGCCTATAGGCGGAGGTATATTTCGAAAAGTTTTCATTCGAACAACAAATAATAAAATATTATAGTGATAAACCCAGTTTAACTATTGTATTTGGCCGCTTTCGAAAAATTTTTTATTTCATTTTTCTGTAAGAACTGATTTTATCAAAATCATCTTAAACGAAATTCGGCTCAAATGCCCATTTTGAAAACATATTTTGAAATATATTCTGACTTTATTAAAAAATCCTAATTATTATATAACTTTATTATATAATTCTTAAATAATAAAAAAAATGGTCAATTAAATGCGTTTGAGAGCAAAATTGAAATTAAAAATGAGTCATAAAATAACCAATTTGTTATTTGAATACATCCACAATTATTTAATCATGATCGCTTTGGGAAATTTTTTTTGCGAAGTACCCACTTTGACAGCTTTTAAAAAAAATATATTTAGCCTTTATCAAAAAATTGATGAATACGCACATTATATAGTTTCTAAATAACAAAAACTGTCAATTGAATGCGTTTGAGAGTAAAATTATATTTAAAAATGAATCATAAAATAACCAATTTGTTATTTGAATACATCCTCACTTATTTCATCAAAATCGCTTTGGGAAATTTTGTGCGAAGTGCCCACTTTGACAGCATTTTTAAAATATATATTTAGCCTTTATCAAAAAAAAAAAAAAAAAAAAAAAAAAAAAAAAAAAAAAAAAAAAAACTGACCAATAGGGCCCATTACACAGTTCCTAAATAACAAATAACTGTCAATTGAATGCGTTTGAGAGCAAAATTGAATTTAAAAATGAGTCATAAAATAACCAAATTGTTATTTGAATACATCCTCAATTCTTTTATCATGTTTACTTTGGGATTTTTTTTTTTTTTTTTTTTTTTTTTTTTTTTTTTTTTTTTTGCGAAGTGCCCACTTTGCCAGCTTTTTAAAAAAAACATATTTAGTCTTTATCAAAAAATTGATGAATAGGTACATTATATAGTTTCTAAATAACAAAAAACTGTCAATTAAATGGGTTTGAGAGCCAAATTGGATTTAAAAAGGAATAATAAAATAACCAATTTGTTATTTAAATACATCCTCAATTCTTAAATCATGATCGCTTTGGGAAATTTTTTGCGAAGTGCCTATTTTGGTAGCCTTTTTAAAAATATATTCTGCCTTTATCAAAAAACTGGCCAATCCGTCACACTATATAGTTCCTAAATAAGAGGATCTGTAAATTGGATGCGTTTGAGAAAAAAAAAAAAAAAAAAAAAAAAAAAAATGGATTTAAAAATGACTCAGAAAAAACGCAATTTGTTATATTTCCCCCATTTTTCAATCATATACTTCGGGAACTTATCATATACTTTCAGGAAATCATATACTTTCTGTAGACGGAATCCCATACTTTCAATCATATACTCCAGTCCTCTAAAACAACCGTTTTGGAATATCCCAGACATGCATGATTGTTGATTGAATAACTAATACAATTTATATCCGGTCATCTATGAAGAACTTGTGGCATTCATGGTAAGGTGGTTTACAGCTATTTTGTGGGACAATGGTGGGTCAACACGACATTAGATAGTTGGTCAAAATGTTTTGGTTCTTGATTGTATAATAAAATATAGGTTAAAAATTGAAAATTATAATATTATGTGTAGTTACTATACATTATGTGTAATTTGACGCATCTGACTTTCCTAGAGAAAACTTCTTCTTATTATTATTTTTCATCCTTTTATGTCACATGAAAACATTCCAAACATTTTCTTTTGCAGAGAAGAGTTGTAAGAAGTGTATTATGTCAATTAAAGTTTATTTGATATCCTTTTTCAATTCCGAAAAAAATATTGTAAACTTGAATTAATCATATTATCCCACTCTCCTGTGTATCTAAATCTATATGAGAGATTTGATTTTGGATTCTTATATTTTACCAATAAAAGTTCTTCTCTCTCAGATTTATGCTAAAACGAAATTTTTTAAAGTCAATCTTTCAAATTATGCGAAACTTTTCAAAAAACAAAAAATAGGATAGAATAAAATTATATCATATTTTTGTGGAGGTTTTTCTTCCAACATCCAAAAATATGAAACTAAAATCCTATCACAAAGAGCCTACCATCAACAAATTTAATTGGATTCATCACTTCAAGAGAATACGCGGATAAAAGGGGGCATGTTTGAAGCTGTAACGTCACTGAATCTTAATCGATGACATTTTTCTGACGTCAGAACCACGCCTTCTTTTTTTTATTCTGGAAGGGATTAGATGCTCTTGAATACAACATTTTTATTTTAGCAAACATAAATCTTTTGGAAAATTTATTCTGCTTTTAAATATTTACTGTTAGGGATCAGGGGAAGATTTTTATAATTAATTATTTTTGTGTTTGCTGATATTATGAGTCAATTATGAGAATATCTTTGCTTCCCATGACTGCTTATTTTGCTGTAAAATGAAATAACCGATGATAACAATTGATTGTTTTTATTTGATTACTTTTTGTTCGTATCAGTCATTAATCATCGTTATGTTTCGATCTTACCTCAGGAATAATACTTTGAAATACATTTATTTAGTCAAGGCTATGATACATTGTATGATTAGAATTGATCGCTTCGCTTTGGTTATTTTTTCTTTCTGAGACTCAAGAATCAATCATATCAGTATTGTAATACTATTCTTTAAATAATTACTCTGCAAGAAAATGCATATATGGGTATATATATTTATTTATTTGGCTGCAACATGAAATGGTCAATGATTATTGCTTTGTATTGGTTATTTATAGCTTTAAGCACGAGTTTTATTCATTAATGTTACAGTAACAACAATTGTTCAATTTCATTTGTTCTTAAAAAAATCCTCAATATTTTTTTCTTTAACTAAAAAAAAAAAAAAAAAAAAAAAAAAAAAAAAAAAAAAAAAAAGTTCTAGTTTTTTGTGGAATAATCAATTTATATGTCTTAAGATTTTTGATAAAATAATTACTGTTAATGTAACATTAATATATCTTAAACCGCAATTTAAAGAGGAACAAAGTTTAAAATATACAAAAGTAAATATTAAATTTTGAGTATTTCACATTTTCATAATTTTATTTTAAAGTAAGAAAAAAAATCATTTTCGAGAAAAAAAAAATAATAAAAAAAAATTAAACAAGCTATATAAAGAAAGAAAATTTTTATTTGTTTCATGTTTTGTAAAGAATAACATCTGGAACTAAAAAATTAATTTATAAAATTTTGGTGACCATCTGGCTCCAACATAGGCTATAGTTTTATGTCGGTACAACAAACCTAAGGGGATGTAAGAGCGAAAAACATTTTAAAATTACGATTCCTAATATAATGTTGGGGTTAGAATTTTCAAATTTTATGTAGTATAACTTTTAAGATGTAATGGATATCGAATAAGTAGTTTCTAAAAAAATCGAAATTTAAATGGGTGAAACGAGCGACAAACATTCTAAAAACGTTCTAAATTTCGATTTATTTGGAACTTTTGGAGCTAGAAACTTGAAATTTTATATAGCACTTTAGAAACATAAATGATCACCCTGAAAATTTTTCTAAAAATTCAAAATTTAAAAGGGGTTCAAGAACGATTTTTTTAAATCGCGATTTATGGAATACAATTCGTATAAATGCCTGGAATTCGGCATTGTGGTTACTTTTAAGATATAAATCCTCATTAAAACGGTTTCTAAAGATTTTGAAATTTAAAAGGATAGAATGAATAGAAAATCATCAAAACACATTCTGAATTACGATTATTTGAAACTGTTATGACCAGAAATTTGAAATTTGGTATGGCTGTTACATTAAAAACTTAAAATCTTGCGCGGAATAGTTTTCTAAAAATTCAAATTTAAAAGTGTGCAGGAGCAAATAAACGTTGTAAAATTATGATTTATATGATATAGTTAGTATAGAAGCTTGGAATTTGCTATAGAGCGGGATTATTTTTCAAATGTTAATTATTTTTCAATTGCTCACAAAGAATGGTGTCTAAAGCTTTCAAACAGCAAAATGATGAAATGAGTAGAGGGCGTTCTAAAATTCTGATTTAGTCTGGTTTGTTCGGGTGAGAAGCTTGAAATTAAGCATTGTAGTCAATTTTAAGATGCAGATGCACGATATGAACATGGAAATTTAAGGGTGTGAAATGAGTGAAAAAAGTTCTAAACTGCGGCTAATTAAAAATTTTTGCGGATAGGTACTTAAAATTTAACGTTTGTTATTTTTAAGAAGTAAATTCTCGCATAGAATCTTTTTTTTTCTTTTTTTACAAAATTTGAAATTTAAAAAGTTGCAAAAGCAAAAAATGTTCTAAAATTCCGATTTTTGCGATGCAACTTGGATAGAAATGTGAAATTTGGTATGGTGGTTATTTTTAAATTTTAAGCATTCATTAAGAATGGTTTCTACAAAAAAGATAAAATGAGCAGAAAACGTTCTAGAACATTCTGAACCGATTTGTCTGAATTTTTTAGGAATAGAAACTTGAAATTTGATATGGTTTTTACTTTAGAAATGTAAATGTACCTGCAGAACAGTTTTAAAAAATATATAAATTTTAAAGAGTGCTGGAAAAAAAGTTCTAAAATTGCTATTTCTGTAATATAAATGGTAAAGAAGTTTGCATAACTAAAAGTTCAGACTTTGGCATGGCGGTTTCTTTTAAGATGGATATTCTCGCTATGAACGGTTTCTAAAAAATTTGGAACTTCAACGGAAAAATGAAATGAGCGTAAAACCTTCAAAGTACATTCTAAATTAACATTAGTTTGGAATAAGTTTTAGTTCGTCTCACTAATTTAAGTCTCATGTTCACCTAATGCAGTATTAGAATGGAGTTTAGTCAAATCGAGGCTTCATTAGGAATGTTTTAATTATCTGTAACAATGTAATTTCCTGTAAATAAGGCACATAAATACCACTTGACATAAAACTATAGATTAAGTTAGATGTAATTTAATATAATTATATAGTTTGGTACAGTACATTAATATAGCTTGGTGCTGGTTATTTTTTGGTGTAAATCGTTCAACAGATGGCGCTGCTATGCTGCATTATCCTCACAATAGTTCTATATCAAGAACTAATGCAAGAATTTTCATCAAACTTCAGATTAAGTGAGTTTCTGATATGGATTAGTGTTGCTTAATTTTTGGTGTTTATTACCATAGAGGTGGTGCTGCTGTAGTGCATTTTTCACGACTTCGTAATAACTGTATCTCAAGAACTAATGCATGAGTTTTCATCAAACTTAAGATCAGTAACTACCTGATAAAAAATGATCTTGATTAGTTTTTGATATAAATCACCCAACATGTGGTGCTGCTATGCAATTTTTTCTAAAATTTATGCAATAGCTCTATCTCAGAAAATAATACACGGATTTTCATCAAACTGCTGATTCAGTTAGAAGTTGACATAAGTTGTTGCTGACTCGATTTTGGTGTGAATCAGCTACCGGGTGGCACTGCTATGCTTAATTTTTTAAAAAGTAGTAACATATATGACGTAGAAGAAATTTTTGGGATTGACAGATATGACTAGATTTTTCGTTTTCTTTCTTTTTTTGTGTGATTTAAAATTTTATATAACGCATTTTTTGCAAGTTTGTAATAAGTCAAAAGAAAAAGAATCATCGTTATTTTTCTTAATAGTCCAGTTTAAATCTATTTTAAGGGTACAATATATTTTTCATTCATTTAAAAAAAATTCAAGCATAGCAGGTTAATTAATTTTTCAATTTTTTATTTTTCCATAATTTAATGGTGTTGCTTTGGTGATTTCGTTTTATTTTTAAATTAGCCATTAATCATCATTACGTTTCTGTCTTACCCGAAGAATTATATTTTGTATCATATTTACTTAGACAGGGTATGATAAATTGTGTGATTCGAATTGATCGTTTTTCTTTGATTATTTTTTTCTGTGACTCAAACATCCATCATATCGGCATCGGAACATTATTCGTAAAATAATTGCTTTGGAATATATACCTATATTTTATTTGTCTTTGATATGAAATGGTCAATGATTAGGATTGCTTTTGTATTGATTATTTATTGTTTTTGGTTTAACTATGCAGCTATTGCAGTTAAGTTGCAGTTACATATTAATGTTATAGCAACAGTAAGCATTTTTTAAGAAATAAAAAATTAAAATAGATTGGTTTAATAAATACTAGATATTTTTTTAAATAAAGAAAAAGGACTTTATTTTAAACATTGACTTTTATAACTACCTACAGACTATAATATGTATTATAACAGAGTAATTTATTCCATTTTTCAATATTGGGTGAAAAAAGTCCGGGACAGGATTCGAACCAGGGATGTATTGGCTGAAGCCGCCAATGCTCTACCAACTGAGCTACCCCGGACACGAACACTGGAGGACTATTTCACCCAATTAACCTCACCGATTACTTTATCTGGTTTGATACTCTGGATCAGCACAACAGAATAATTCGAAGGTACTATTAATCTAATATAATATGTATTCTAATAATTTACCAAAATCATAAGAAAGTATCAAATATGTGGAAACTACTTAAAACTAATTTCTGTACTTGAATACAAAACTTTTGATTAAATTATTCATCAGTTTATTTATTAATTTTTATTTAGATCATAATGAAATACATTGTTTCGAGAAAATATCAAGCAAAACTAACAGGTACTAGCTTATTTTTCTTGTATTAACAAATTTAAATATCAAATTTTGTTTAGATTCTTTAACATAAGAAAAAGGGAAGCCATATGATAAAAAGTCTCAGCATTTAGAAGGCAAATAGAAAATAAAAATACTGATATAAATACGTTAAAAGTTTTGTAGAATAGTTATTGCTGATGTTTTAACAGGAGTGTATGAATCCCTGTGATTTTTGCCATGGTACTGGGTCATACTGAAAATGGTTATGATATATTTTAGAATTCAAAGAATATACAGAATTTTATATAAAAAATATTGCTATCTTAATATACCTGGTATCTTATTCATTTTTATAGCGCTGATTCCTTTTAAGAAAGATCTGTGTGCAGCCTGGGACTAATTACCGAAAGGATAATCTGGAAGGCAATTCCAGGTTCCCACTTCTAAAGATACAACAAAATCTAAGCATCACTAAGGCTTAAGATGCTTTTTTGGTTCCCTTTTCTTTAAATAAATATAAATTGTGGTTGGAAAACTTTCTTCAGGATCTTCAAGTAAACCTTTTTCCCGGAACTTCTAGATTTTAGATGGGCTTGTCTGCATGAGAGTACGACCTTTGGAAATGAAATAGCTTCCAGAATAACTGGAAAGTATGATACACTGTTAAAAAAAAAATCTGCTAAACTACAGAGATTAGAAAAACCGAGATTGTATTAAATAAAATAATCCCTGTCGGCTTGGCCTATAGGCGGAGGTAGATTTCGAAGAGTGCTCATTTCAACAACAAAAAATAAATTTGATTACAAATAAACCCAGTTGAACGACTTTATTTGTCCTCTTTTGAAAAATTTTTAATTTCATTTTTTTGTAAGAACTGGTTTTATCAGAATCATCTTAAGCTAAATTCGAATCAGATGCCCATTTTGACAACATATTTTGAAATAATTCCGACTTTATTAAAAAAATCGACTAATACGGCACATTATATAATTCCTAAATAACAAAAGACTGTCAATTGAATACGTTTGAGAGCAAAATTGAATTTAAAAATGAGTTAACCAATTTTGAATTCAACCTCAATTCTTAATCATGATAGCTTCGGGAAATTTTGCGCGAAGTGCCCACTTTGACAGCATTTTTGAGAATATATTAAGTCTTTATAAAAAAATACTGACCAATATGGGACATTATACAGCTCCTATATAAGAGAACCTGTCAACTGGAAGCGTTTGAGAGCAAAACTAAATTTAAAAATTAGTCAGAAAAAAAAACGCAATTTGTTATTTCAATGCTTCCTCAAATTTTCAATCACGATAACTTCTCGAAATTCTGTTCAAAATACCCTTTTTGGCAGCCTTTTTTTAAATATATCCTGTCTTTATCAAAAAATTGACCAATGCGTCACATTATACAGTTCCAATATAAGAGGACTTGTAAATTGGATGCGTTAAAGAGTAAAAATAGATTTAAAAATGAGTCAGAAAAAAGGCAATTTGTTATTTGAATACTTCCTCAAATTTCCTATCACGGTCACTTCGGGAAATTCTGTTCAAAATACCCTTTTTGGCAGCTTTTTTTTTTTTTTAAATATATTTTGTCTTTATCAAAAAACTGGTCAATGTTTCACATTATATAGTTCCTAAATAAGAGGATCTGCCATTTGGATGCGTTTAAAATAAAAAATGAATTTAAAAAACGATTCAGAATGTAAGCAGTTTGGATTAGAGATTTTTTCTCTAATTCCAATTTTAGTTTATTTTATCTTTTCTATACGAATTGGTCCTATGAAAAACTTGTCAATATAAAAGTTGTAGATATTATTGAGAAGATGTAAAAAAAATTTAATTGGATTTGATAGTTTAAGAATTGACAAAGTTATGGATTTTTTCTTTTTCCAAACCCCTCTTTATTTTCGTTTTTAATTTTTTTACCTGTAAGAGTTACTCCTATCAAAAACTTGCGAATGCAAAAGTTTTAGGTGTTTGTAATTATATTTATAAAAAATTTAGATAAATTTGATATCTGGAGAATTGACAAAGTTATGATTTTTTTTCTCCCCAAAACCCTATTTTTTTCGCCCCTTGAGCTCATTTTTAACTTTATCAAAAACTGTCATGCATAAACTTTTGGTCCATTATTTAGAAGTAATATACACTTTAAACCGATTAGATATCTATTTTCATTAAGAAGTTATGGGGTTTTTTCTGTTTTCACAAAAACGCCTCCTATTTCGACCCCTTGGTCCGATTTTGCCCATTAACGAACTTAGCCTAAATTTTAACCCCTTTGATTTTATGTACCAGTTTGGTGGAGATTGGTGAAGAATTATAGAAGTTATCGTGTCCATAAAAAAGTGAAATATATATATATATATATATATATATATATATATATATATATATATATATATATATAAACTGGTGCGAATGCAATAGGTAGTATTTCATACGAAATCTACCTAAAAAAGGTTATTCCGTAAATTTAGAACAGACTCTGTAAAATAACATTGTTAAAAATACAGATCTTAAACATTTATTTTAGTGATAATAATTTAATTTAGCTTTAAAAATTAATGAATCACCCAATCTTCAGGAAGCTTCAATTTGATTCAAGTAAATTTGAACTGCACCATCATTAAACTTTAGCACAGTTTGTTTTTTGCCTTCCTGGGATTTGAGAGGAACCCGAGACCTCTTGACAGTGGAAGAACACCTTACTGACTGAGCTGTAGGATATATTGCTTGCTGTTGAATACAAAGAATGTCTTTTATGATTCAGTGGGGAAAAATCCGCATAAAATCTGATGAGATGATTTTTACCTTTCTAAAATATTCTAAGTTAAAAAAAAAATAAATAAACTCTTTTTTTAATATTTCTAATAAAATTGCAAAATAATTTTAAAAGTGTGTATATTTTGAATTACAAATTTAACAAAGATAAAAATATCTTTAAAAAATACATGAAAATCTCTACAGGGATTATACATAAGATAAAAGAAATATCTGTAAAATGATGACCGAGAAACTCAATCGAGTGCATTTAACTGAGAAATAGTGCAAATTTACAGAAAGTTTCGTTTTTTTTTTCTGTGTTTTTACTGAAATTTTTAACAGTATACATTATGCTTCTGCGTGATTACTTTTTGACTTTTTAAAATTAATTTAATTTTTCTTTAAAAAATACAAATTATAAATTGTTTTTGATCTGTCTTTGTAATTTTCGTTAAATTCGATTTTTAAAGACTTAAATGTCTGTTGAAATAGCACAATAAGAAACCTGAAAGCTCATTATCCTCTTATAGCCGTTTTTATTAGGAAGGAAGAAAAAAAAAGCTATAATTTATTTTTATATTTAAGAGAAATTTCAACAAAGTTTATTGGGGCAAAATACCCTTTAAACATATCGGAAAATAAAATCTCCCGGAAAAATAACTGTCGCTAATTAGTTATGCATATGAATGGGAAAATTATTTTTGATTTTGTATAGATGAAACTGAACAGTATGGAAAAACTCATGCACAGCTCCTAATTTTTATATACTTTTTCCAATTTAGTAAAAGTAAAACTATTTTTTTAATAATAGTTTTAATGAAGTCATGCAATGAGCTTGTAGCTATTTCCGTTTTGAATAAGCTTTTTAAAAATTGTTATGTAAGTTGATATGCATAACTTAGTGAATTATTAAAAATAATAAGTTTAGAAGGAAGTAGAATATATAGGTCAACAGTTGTAACAAATTATTTATTCAATTTACTGATTTCCAAACTGCAATAATTTTGGAGAAATAGAAAATACGATTCCCCTATCTCTCTTTGACTGTAAAAGTAGTTTTTCTTTTCCAAACGTATCAGCACTGGAAAACAAACTTAGCGTTCAACGTTAGAGATGATGCAGGGTGATTGAGTTTTAGGCGTTCGTTTCACTCATGGGGTCGAAGTACTTTTGAAAAAAAAAAAAAAAAAAATAAAATAATAATAATAACAATGTTTGTCACTTACACCTTAAAATGTATGCATTACAAACACACACACACACAAAAGAAAAAAAAAAAGGAAGTTATGTAGATTATAATAGATATATGCTTCTTCTTTTATTTAATTAATTTTTTTTTTTCGACCATAATGGGAGAAATTATTTCATATAGTGCTTTTTAAACTTTTCAAACAAACAATTAGAATGGTTGCGCGCATTGTTTAGAAAAGAATTTCTGCATTTAAAACAAAAATATTTGGATATACATATATTTGTGAATGCTATACTTACACGGAACCTAAAAAAAGTGTTTATTTCTAGCATTAAAAGTAAAACTGTTTATTGATTACATAAGATTGTCCAATGTTTATAATATGATTCCAAGAAAACACATATTTTCAATAAAAAAGATGAAAATTTAATTTCACTTTATAGAACCTACCATACCATATGTATACTGAAAATGTCACGAAAAAATTATAAATTAACATTTTGGATTTATTAATTAAAATAAGTTGTTTTGACAGAAATATTAAACGAAATCCTCTGTGCAATCTGCGTCACACTTATCGATTTGTTTATGAGTTGCTCCATAGAGTTGATTATTAAATTATATAAAAATATCATCATTATCTTTCGTGCATGCACAGGTAAAAATTATATCATACAACTGCTCATATTTCAAACAATATTTAATTTTCATTTCAATTGCAATATATATTGCATACATATTTATTATATTTTTAAAAATTTTCTGAAACTGACTTTATTTTGATTGAAAACTCTTCATAATATAAGCTAAAAACTTGAAATTTTTTAAAAACTTAAAAATAAATCACTATACCTCCACGAATACACATGATATTCTTACAAAAAACAATGCAAATATTGTACAGTATCCACATGTTTGTATACTGCAGCGATAGACAATTTTGTGCATTTTAATGTAAATGAAATGAATGTGAAGTAATAATGTTAATGCTAATCCGGCATTTTAATGTACAAATATTTTTACTTTCTTCTATCTTTACAAGAAGAAAGTATTGGATTCATGAAAATTTTCGACTTCCGGTTTTCGACGGATTTATACGTTTTAGAAGGTCCTGAACACGTTTTGACTATTTTTAGAAAATGTCTGTCTGTGAGTCTGTCCGTCTGTCTGTCTGTCTGTCTGTCTGTATGTATGTCTGTCTGTCTGTATGTGACAAAAAAATTGTGGGCGCTCTATCTCAAGAACTAATGCTCGAAATTTAATAAAATTTTATATTCAGTTAGACCTTGATATGAATTAGTGCCTATTGGTTTTTGGTGAAAATTGGCCAGCAGGTGGCGCTGCTATTCTACGTTTTTCATGATTTTCAAGATTGCTATATCTCAAGAACTAATGCACAGAATTTCACCAAGCTTCAGATTCTGTGACCCTTTTGATATACATAGACGCTGATTAAGTTTTGGTGTAAATTGGCCAGCAGGTGGTGCTGCTATGCCACGTTTTTTATGATTTTCATGATAGCTATATCTCAAGAACTAATGCACAGAATTTCACCAAACTTCAGATTCCGCGATACCTTGAGATACATAGCCGCTGATAAGGTTTTGGTGTGAACTACCCTATAGGTGGCGCTGTTATGCTATATTTTGCACGATTTTTGCGATAGCTATATCTCAAGAACTAATGCAGAGGACTTCATCAAATTTTAGATTCTGTTACACTAAAATATATAACATAATTAGACGCTGATTACATTTTGGTATTAACCTTGCAACAGGTGGTGCAGCTATGCTGCATTTTGCACGATTTTTTCGATAGCTATATCTCAACAATCAACGCACAGAATTTCATCAAACTTCAGATTTTGTTACAAAATGACATATAACATAATGACACGATGATTACGTTTTGTTATAAATCCTTTAACTGATGGTGCTGCTGTGTTATATTTTACACGTTTTTTTTAAACTAGCTATATCTCAAGAATTAATGTACAGAATTTCATCAAACTTCAGACTCTTTTACACCATAACATAATTAGACGCTTTTTTACGTTTTGGCATAAATTGTCCAAGATATGGTGTTGCTCTGCTACGTTTTGCAATTTTTTTGTTATAACTATATCTCAAGAACTAATGGACGAAATTCCATCAAATTTCAGATTCTGTTAGGTCTTGACATAAATAGATGCTTATTAGGTTTTAGTATAAATTACCCAACATGAGGCACTACTAAGCTCATTTTCTCAGAATATTAATTAAATTTTCCGTTTTAGGCTTTTCGGATACCAGAATCTCATTAGGCTAGGTCAAATGTTCGAGGAAATTCGATAGTGGGTAACATTGGGGTCACCACTTTTTTTTTTTTTTTTTTTTTTTTTTTTTTTTTTTTTTTTTTAAATATTAAAATGCATTTATGAGATAGAAGAAAGTTTTGGGATTGACACATCCAACTAGTTTTAATCTATTTTTTGACCCCCTAATTCTCCTGCTTATTCAATCAATGTTGATAAATTTGAGGTTAAATATATTGTTTATAATCCTGACTTTCTAGAAGAATCAGACAAGTATTTTTTAAGATATTCGACAAAATGTGTAAAATTGAAGGTGTCCGGTGATTAATGGCCTTTAGTGTATATACCTTATGCTCTAAAATGGATTGATTGAGTTTAAAAATTAACAAGTTGTAAATCATGGCAGCTATTAAAAAAATTCTTGCAGGGGGATTATGTATGATGATAGAAGTTTCTTTAGTGAGATTTTTAGATTTAGTTACAAATAGCAGATGGATGGAGCTGCAAACTACAGAAAATAGACTCGAATTTTTGCCTCACTCTTCTCCTAGCATTGAGGCGAAGAAATAAATGGCGGGATAAACATATGGAATGGATCCCTAAAAAGAAGATTGTAATGGCGACTGAGACTCACTTCATATACTTTATCTTTAGCATTAATGCAAGAGAAGAGCTAAGCCAAAAATCGGGCTTTTTAAACACCTATTGCCTGTTGTGCTATCTATAATTATTATTTGGAACTAAATCCAAGAATCTCGGAAAAAAAAAAAAAAAAAAAAAAAAAAAAAAACTTTTGCATAAAGCAATGTACATAAATTACCCGCAAGAATTTTTTTGTCGCCATCTGGAAGGAATTGATTTTTAAAATCAGTCAATCCATTTTAAGACACCGGGTTATACATACATAAATATTAAATAAAAAAAATTTTCAATAGTAAAGTTGCCTTACAATGGAAAAAACACGAAACCTAGCGATTTCAAGTAAACTTTAGTAAATATTCTGGACTTCATTTTTTATAAGATTATGTAAAAAAGTCTACCTTATAAAAATTGTGAAATTTTATTAATTAATAAAATAAATAAATTCAAAAATAGACTGTATTATCAAAAGGTTTCGGATTTTTTTTTTTTCATTTTACAGATTTTTACAAATATCTAGGGAAGAATTGTTCACATACATCTAATTAGGAAAATAACATGTTTTAAGACACATTTTTTTCAGTGAATATTTAGTAACGATTGCAATCAGGTAAGAACAACAAATAAACTAAGAAAAATAATATCTGGAATCCCTGTGTCATAAAAATCTCGAAAACGTCCAACGCTATTATAAATTACTATTCAGGTTTTTTGCAATTTTTACATGCATTTGTGTAAGAATAACATGTGTAATAAGTCAAAAAGTAAACTTACTTAAAAAAAAATAATAATAAGGCGCATGTTTTGTACATTTACGTGTAATAACAAAAATTAATAGCAGTTTTAGAAAAATTAGCAAAAAGAGATTAGAAATATTATTCTGCAACTATAAATAAATCTATCTAATGCAATATATCCCATATGCATATATAATGAATATAGCAAGAAAATCTTCAATAAATTATGCTAAATTTGATTCTCAAGTAGTTTAACAAACTAATTTTTCTTTTCGAACTAATTCCTAATTCTTTTTGGTATAAAATGCATCACAAAATATTGTATACAATATATGTCTATTATTTTTATCAAAAAATTAAAAATACAGTTATAATGTCGGAGATATAGAAAAGTTTAGTCTATATTCCCCTGAAAATGTGCTCGTATGCCGAGTTGGGCATATATCGACCATTAAACTATAGTTTAAATGAACAAAGTTAAACTTCTCAATTATTTAATAATTAAAAGTAATACAAGTATTATTTTAATAGCTGTAGTTTGTATTAATATTTCTTTCTACAGTTAGACTAGACAATGTATGTTTTTTTTTTTTTTATGAAAGCTCTTTTTGAAAACTTTATTTCACATTAAAACTTTTTTATCATGTTGATTCATCATATTTAGGATTTATTTGTGAAATTTATAGCTATATTTAAAATAACTGCTATTAGAAAGATAGCAAGTGACATAACATAGTTTAGTTGAGTAGGTAACTATATTTTATTGTATTTTTTTTTTTTAAAAAAGAAAAAAGAAAGAAAAATGTGTACAGCAATGGCACATTATGAAAGTTTGACATTTCATTTTCACCTTGGAAGCTTGTAACTTCGCTTCGTACCAGAGTTCTTTCTTTTTTCCTTGAAAATGAAATAAAATGGCAGTTTCTTTTCCCGCCTAATCTTTCTTTATGACATCGTCAGCAAGTTTCCAGAGCGACTTCTTCATCTTTATTGCGAAAATGATTGGATAGAGTAAACTGGCAACAAGAATGGCTACTGGCTATTTAAACGCCAAATGTTCAGCTTATCGAAAGTTAATTTCAAATTTTCCCTCGAGAAGTTCCTGATATAATTTTTTTAAAGGATAAATAAATTTCATTTGGTCCCTAAAGTGAAAATTGGTTGGAAAAATCATCAAACAAATTGTATTAAATTATATGCGTTATTTTTATGGTCACATAATTTCCACGTAATTGTTAATTTATCCACGATTAAATAATTTCTTTAATAAAAGTTTTTTACCCAACAAAAATTTAAAAATTCTAACGAAAAGATGTTATTTTACGCTCAGATGAATTTTATGCGCTGTTTTTTCTATGTATTTGGATAATAATCATTTTTCTGAATGTTTGATGCAAGAAAACATTTGTATTTAAAAAAGCTAGTTTTAATTATATTTTCGATTACTAAGTGAAAAGTTTGAAAGGAAAATTAGGGGAATTTATTTGGTAAAAATGTATTAAAAAGTAAGATATACACACAGCTCATATTCAAAGTATTAGAATAAGTAAGAAAAAGTAGTAAGAAAAAATTATTTTTCATTTATTTATTTTTGATACTAAATAAATGCAATTAAATTTCTTATAAATTAAATCTGGAATGTTTAGATAAGATTTTAACATTTACAAATTATAAAATACAGTTCAATAAATTAGGTATACAGCATTTTGAAACGCATTAAAATTTTAGAATAAAATTTAGATTGGTTAAAAATATTAGAATATTTTATTTTAATCAACAATATTACATTATGAATATGAAGTAAATCGTAGATAATATTTTGTAGTATCCCCTTTAGCTTTTATAACAGGTACAATTGATCTTCCATACTATAAACAAAGTTTTTACAAACATTTCTATCAATAAGGTAAAGTGCCCATATTTCTTCTCCTTCCCTAATTTCGTCCTCATTCATTTCTCCGCTTCTCTGAAAGTGGAGTCATTGATCACGCAAGGCAAAACGAACGGAAGATAAAAGGATTCAGATGTGAAAATTGCACCCGCCAAGACGATTCCGTATATTCTTAATGACGGATTTCCTATTTTTAGGAGGTTTAAGTTCTTGCTACGTCATTTGTAGAACCATATTTACTTTGCCGTAAGCATTTATTGCCTATTCATTGCATGTATTTTACGTAGGTAAGATGTTAACAGTACCATATAGGGACTTTTACAGTGTTTAGTTTATTTTACAAGAACTGAAGCATCGCCATATTGAGAAGTAGAGTAGTTCCAATTTCGTCCCCCTTACAGTTCTTATTTTTGTACCGGGGACGAAATTAGGAACGCTTGTCAGCGCTGTCAAATCTTGATAAATAATGTGCCTGCAATTTTGTATGTAGATACGTTATTATAGACTTAATCTTGAGGAATTGCTTCAAATTTTGTAAATAAGTTCACTTTAATAAGGTGCTTGTCTGATTAGATTTGGAGGTTCATTGGTTGGGAACCATCAAATTGCACACCTTTTCAATGAAGCCTACGAGGGTGCTGCTGTTAAAACTGCTGTCAGTGTTTTTTTTTTTTTTTTTTTTTTTTTTTTTTTTTTTTTTTTAAAGGGCATTATGCTATTTAATCCCAATAATTTCGGACCTGAAGATTTTTCGACGAAACTTCGTCCCTCTCTATCTGGTAAAAATTTTATGGCATCTGATCAACCATCGTCAAGCGGTCAGTTTTAGCAAACTGTTACTGCCATTAACCTTAAAGAGATCAGGGAAGTGCCTCTGATGACATCAGCAACTTCTGCCCGACGAGGTTCAGCAACGTTGATCACTGGATCTCCGCATAAAAACAAAGTGGAAAATTCCCAGGCGAAGAAAAAAAAATTCACATCTGAAAAAACTTCTGAGAACTACCACTCTCAAGGGGAAAGGGAAAAATTCACCATGTAAAAAGTCCAAAAATGACCTACCTAACATCATTGATGACGAAAGTGATTCTCCTGTTGAAATTCCTGATGATTATACTATAAGCGATAATGACGACAATGATGCAGGGTGCCCTATTTGCTTGAAGCGTTTTTCTCATGATAAACATGGGGAACAGTTGGTTCAGTGCCTTCAGTGCTGCACATAGTCACACGAAATATGCTCAGGAGCCAAAAACAATACACAATTTATATGTTCCTCATGTTTGGATGGATAATTTTTTTATGGTATTATTGATACTATTATTTACTATTAGGATTAATAGTACATTTCATTGAACCTTAAGTTAAGTTAAATTAAGTTAATTAATTATTTTGAAATAAATTTTGAATCCTTGGCTTTTTGGATGTTTTTCAAAGGGACGAAATTGGGACATTAAAAAAAAAAAAAAAAAAAAAAAAAAAAAAAAAAAACATACTGAGATACTTTAGAAAAAACAATTTTTCATAATTTTAAGGTTTTTTGTATAATTTTTACCCATGTTTCCATGTGTGAATAGTTAGTTTATACAAAATCCAAATTTGGAAAATTTTAACTAAAAATTAAAATTTCTAGGGGCCTAAAAGTAACTGGGAGATGATAATAGGGCGCTTTACCTTATTAGCCCAAATAGACTTTATATGTACCACTAACTTAGTTTTACGAGTTTTTTCTTCATTATACACCATAAGTTTTCGATGGGATTAAGGAGATGGGATTCTATTGTAATACCCCTTTTTCGCGTATGCTTATTCCAGACGTTTATGATAATACTAATACCAAATAAAACAAAGTATCATTACATTACCTTCATGGGCGTTGGAGGCCAGAGTGAGCACGTCGTCCCTTATCCAGGAGGTAACGGTCACGTAGTCCTTGACGAAACTTGGCACGTGGCACGTGAGCACGGCCGTATTGCCTCGGATCACGTATTCATCGTATACCTGCACTTCGTAGTACTGCTTTACCACTGAAATGGGAGAAAAAATGTGTGTTCAGAATACATTTATTATCGAGGATAAAATTTTACTCTCTATATACGTTCATCAATTAATGTAGGCTTTTTTCTTTTGCAAAATATTTGCAATGTTGATAAAAGCATGGTGATTTACAGAGTAATTTCTAATAAAAAATAAAAGAATTTAAGGGTCAGCTTCTTAATTATGTGTCTTTCAGATGATTCTGTAATTTTATACACTGTAGAGTTCTGGATGGATCCTGTTAATTGTCCCTCCCCCCCGCCCCCCAAAGAAACCAGTCAACCCGATATGAACCCGAAACGAACAAAAACGCATCGATATTTTAATGCATTTATGAAAAAAATACTAAGTATTTATGTTTCTCACATTAATTTTACCTTTTATAACCTTTAATAATACATAAAAATTTCATGACAATCCGATTATATTAACGACAGCACACACAAACAGACAAACCGAATTCATAAAAATTTTTCAACTATTTTGAAAAGCGTTAAAAAGGATTTTTAAGTGGATAATTTCTTTTTCGAATATTCATCTTCAGTTTACTTGATAATAATAGAGAAGAAGTGAAAAGTTACAGTGGTGAAATTTTTTTATGATTATATGTAAAACCATTATAGTTGTTCTTCGAAATCTATAAAACCCAAAACCTATTATCAAAGAAATAGGATTGAGTAGAGCTGTAATATTTTTCAAAGTCACTATAAATAATGATTTAGTTTATTAATTTAAAAAAAAAAAATTTCCAAAATTTATTTAATGATGGCAAAAATCTTCTGACGTAATATTAAATATTCCGGCAAAATATTGTGGAATGTGAAATTTTCATTAAATCACATCACGGAACATAAAAAGATAAACACTAGCTCAAACCTTTCATAGAAATAGTTTAGAGCAGGGGTCACAACCCTTGAAGTTATAAAAAACTCGAATGCATTTTCCAGATATTTTCTTAGACGCACCCCGCTTCCTATACGATACACAAACAAACGCACATTTATTTTTTTATGTGTGGAGTATTTATTGCATAAACATATACAATCACACATATGGAGACATATAGATTTACATTTAAACAGAAAATAAAAAGGTAATAAAGCTTTCTCCCTCTAAGTGCTCTAAGCTTGTTTTTTCCGTCACGTAAATTTTGAATTCAAGGGCTGAGTTAACACAAAATTCACATTAATGTTATTATTATTATTATTATTATTATTATTATTATTATTATTATTATTATTATAGTCATAAACAAATTCTCATACAAATAATTTTCATAGCCATTAATTTATGAATTATTAAACACATATGAAAACTTCTCCAAGACCCTTAAAGGGTTAAAGTACAAAAATCCACAAACATGTAAAAAGAAAAAAAAAAAAGACAAAAACGATAAATTTCTTTTTCAATATAAGCGACTCTTTCTGTGTTTTACTGACTGCAGATATCATAGTAAAAATACTGTACAGTTTGAAAACATCTTCAAGATTTTTATATTATCCATGAGTGCAGAATATGTATTTATATATACAATATTACATAAGTTTTATGAAAATAACGAAGGTAGGCGCAATTATGTCCACGCAAGCTTGGTTAGTGACCCCTGGTTTTATAGTATCTAAACTGCTTTAAATTATCTTTAGTATCAATGTTTTAGGTTTCATAAAAACATATCAGAAATGTTTTCATCAAAGCTAAACGAAATTAAATACCATCTTGAAAACATTTAAATACAATGGAAGTCAAAAGACAATGACATTGCTTGCTAATCAAATTCAGCGAGACGCTGACTTGCATTCATTTAAATTTAGAATCTAATTGAAGATCTGGGGAAACGTAATTTTATTTTAAATATTGTTATTTAATATGTAATTTATACAAATACAACAAACAGATATAAGCGGCCTTAAGAAGAACATTTGCTTCTACCTAGATTTTCAAATTTACTTAAGGGGGTCCGGGACACATTTTAAATTAATTTTTATTTATTGAGTTAAAATTAAAATTTTTTTAATAGTTAACTATATTACTTGTAAAAAATCACATGATAAAACTTCTCATAATTAAAAAAAAATTAAATTTAAAATTTATTTAAAATGTGGGGTAAAAAAAAAATGATGCCTTTTATTAAAATCATTACAACCCAAAACATTATTTTTGGAATTATTTTTTTTACATTTAAATAAACAGGAATATCTAAATTTTAATTTTGACTCAGCGTTTTTAGAAATATTAATTTAAAAAAAATTAAAATGTTAAAAAAATGATGCTTTTTATTAAAAAAATGGTATTTTCAAAAGTAATTTTTTTTTAATTTGCTTAATCAAAATTAAAGTAAAACACTCAAAAAAAAAAAAAAAAAAAAAAAAAAACATGTTCTAAATTTCAAATATTTATCTGTAACGGCTCTTGAGTTATAACAATTTAAATCCGAGAAATTCTGAACAAACCCATTATGGGAAAAAAAAAAATTGCAAGAAGTTATTTCATGGTAAAATTTTTTTGAAAGTTAGATTTTGAAAACAAACCAAAACAAAACAAATAATATTCCTCTTCAAATTAAAATAGAAACACGATTTAAATGATATTTAAAGCAAAAAACAGAGGAACTTTCAATGGAGTATTTTTTTTAGAAATAGAAAATGTAAAGATTTCTGTGTCCCGGACCCCCTTAACTAAATATGGTTTTGTTCGAGTTTTGCGACATAATAAAATTTATTCTTTTTCAGCACATTGAAATATTAAAATAGTAAGAGAAAAATAAATTAAAGATTTTTCGCTAGAGGGCCCTCAGATTTCGGTTAAATATAGTATATATGTTAGTTTGACTCATCACATATTTATAGTCTGCGTTAATAAAAATATTATTTAGCCAACAGAGTACAAGCATATCTGCAACAAATTATTGCAACCTCTTTGAATTTTGTTCTGTTAACGTCTATGCAGGCAAAAAATAAAAGAAATTAAAAATTTTATAAATTAATATTTTGTAGAATATAATTAATCTATAGACTTTAGTTTTAAGTTAAAGTTTTTACCTGTCATGAGCACTGATTAATAAAAATAAAGATTTATTTAAAACTTCTGGGTTACACAGTTTTTTATCAAATTAACAAGATAATAAGAAAAATAATATTTAAAGCGAAATTCGCGAATTTTTCGTGCTTTAATTTAAATAAACTAATTTAAATTCATAAGGATATCCATGTTAATTAGTGCAAAATGAAATTTAAAAAAAAAAGAGTAAATTTGTTTTGTGATGACCCGTTGTGATTGCTTTTCATAGGAATATTCCTTCTTTTCCTACGAAATGAACAAACTGAAGCTGCAGATGGAGATTATAGTGACATCATTGTTTATATAAATACGCTTCACAATTGGTGAGTGAAATGGACCGCTTGATTGGTTGGTTAATTTCATGGTTGTTTTGCGTAGGACCACTTAAAAAAGTTATGAAGTAATATGCAAACAAAATTTTGAACCCTTTTGTGTTGAAAGCGTTTCTTCCAATCATTGTTTACAATGAAGTCATCGTTGTTTGTAATCAGTCCATTCTTTCTGAAATGCCCTGTATATAATATTTCCTTACTTAAAAAAAGAAAAATAATAAGAATCTGGAAAATGGTTGTTTCTGTAGGTCGAGAATAGAGATATCTGAAGCGTATCAGAATGCCTGTAAAGTCCGGATTTTATTTCTTTTCTAACTGGTCCATGTCTAATGTCCATAAATGAAACACTTCTGTTGCTATAAAGGGCAGAAAAAGTATTAAAAACTACAAAAAAAAAATAATAATAATAACTCAGAAACAAAATGGGATACAACTTTCAAACAAAATGTTTTTAAAAGTACATTTTTCTCTCGATATGACGGTGTAAAAATTGAAAATGTGGAATGTTTAGAAGTTTAAAAATTTTAAATAACAAAAATTGTAATACTGAAATTTCATTTAAAATTTATTTATGATTGGTTCAGGAATATTGATGTTTAATCCATGGCGTACGTAATATAGGACTCTGTTATTACGTAAGCCACATTTTAATCATAAGAATGATGTTATTATTTTTTAAGTGTAAAATTTATATATAAGTCTAAACTTTAGTCTTTCAAAATATCTTTTCAAAATGGTCGATGTAATTTCTTAAATTAAATTTTTTTTATTTATCTACATTTTGTTTGAGGACATATTACATACATGCTTCGTGGGGTAGAGTTTATATTTTTTAATTAATGCTCTGTTAATATTAATATTTTTAAAGATAATCGTTTAATAATACGTTTAGCTTAATCTAATATTTATCTCATAAAATTTATAATATTGACGCGAAAAAATTAACTTTTTACACATGCATATGTACTTTTTATGAAATGAAATTTTTGCATCTTAATGTTGAGTAAATTTTATACATACACACAAAACACCTGAAGTATTTTACACTAAACTTTCTATCGATTAATACCCGAAAGCAAATTTGAATCCAATATGAAGGAACATTAGAAGACAATGACACTGCTTACTAATCAAATTTAAAGATGCGCTGACTCGCATATTGGTTAAATTTAGAATTTCGCAAGCATTAGGAAGAGAAACACGATATTAAATGCCGTTACAAAATCTCAGTTAGTTGGGAATTTATGTAACAACAACTACAAGAAAATAATGGGACATTCATTGATTGCAGTTTTTTTTTTCAGTTAAATATTATTGAGTTTCAATTATCTTTTATCTAATATTATAAAAAGTGTATGGTCACTAGAAAAACAGTATTTTACACCGAGAAAAAGGAATTTATTAAAACTACAAAACATGATTTGTTGAGTATATTTTAGTTGTTTTAAGCGAATTTTTTAGTTAAAGTAAAAAGTCGTTTTGTTGCTCAAACAACAACAACAACAAAAAAAAAATATACATTGTTAACACTTATAAAATTTTAACAAAATTTCATCATTTTATTTGAGTTTTACTAAAGTCTTGTATTTTCAATTTGTAATTCCAACAAAATTTTGTTGTTTTTGCAAAATTTAAATTGGTGTACAGTAGGGTGGGCCGAAAAAAACTTTTTTTCGATTTTCGATTATGGCGGGTGCGGAAAAGTGGCCACTGGTGGCACTCAGTTCACACAAAAAATTTGAGATTTTTTGGACTTTTCCTTACCCTGCCGCAAATGGCTTGAAAATTTGCAAAAAGGCTGATTTTTGAACTTTTTTAGGTAAAAAGTTAAAAATGTTAAATTAAATTTATTTTGGCTGTATTTGCTTTAAAAGGCATCTTTAACGTACCAAATACTTAAATAAGTTCTGATAATGCATTATTTAATTGCTAAGTGTATTTTAAATAAGCCGATTTTCATAGCTTTTTCACGTATAATAGACAAAATATGTATTGGTTTGAATCGTTCGTTAATTTTTCTCTTATTTATGTTCCTTGGTCTTTAATTTTTTTCTATGTGTCAAAGGTCATATATTTGGGCAGCAGACAGCAGTATAACTCAAAAACAAAGCTAGAAGGTGAGAAGGGGTGAAACAGAACTCAAAGAGTACGCAGTGCCTCATCATAATGTTGAGGGAGTTAAGGAGGAAATAAAAGAGAAGAGAAAATTGCGATAAGGGATTGTTATTATTTTACTATGCTCAAAACTTCTGACATATGTTCAGTGTGGACATGAAACCTTTTCCTAGAGAGATGCGGTACTTTTTGGATCATTTGATGTACCATTGCAGTGTTTTGTGCGTTTTATTACGACGAGCTTAGAAATGGTTAGTATGAAGGTTCATGGCAATGTAAAAGACACGCGACAGCATGAAAAGTATCCTTTTTGGGGCACCATGCTTATTGAAAGAATTGCAATTGCCAATTTATACTGATATCTTGCTCCACTACTACTGGTTGCGAAGCGATATGGCAGCAAATTGAGAAATCCAATATTAGTCAATGGATGATGTTATTAAAATGGTAGGTGAAAAAGTTACCATTGAAAAAAAAAATTTCGGAAAAAAAATCTGAAAAAAAAGCTTTCATACCAGTGTTTTCACAACGATCAATTTACAAAAAAGATTAAAAACTACTAAAAGGTTTCACCATATCATACGAATTCTTCGCGGGTTGTCTTTACTTTCAAGCCCATACGATTACCGGATTTCCCCAATGATCTACACTTATTTTAATAGTAATAGTTTATAATAATAGTTTAATGGTTGGTGAAAAAGTTACCGAAATCTGAAAAAAGCTTCCAAACCAGTGTTTTCGCAACGATCAATTTACAAAAATATTAAAAATTACTAAAGGGTTTCACTATGTCCTACGAATTCTTCGCGGGTTGTCTTTATTTTCAAACCCATACGATTTCAAGATTTCTCCAATGATCTACGCTTCTTTTAATAGTTTTTAATCTTTTTGTAAATTGATCATTGGGAAAACACTGGCTTTTATTCAGATATCGGTAACTTTTTCATCTACCATTTTTATAACATCATCTATTGACTAATATTGGATTCTTCGATTTTTTGCCATATCGCTTTGCAACCAGTACTAGTGGCGTATAAAATCAGTATAAGTTGGCATTTGCAAGTCTTTTAACAAGCATGGTGCCCAAAAAGGATCCTTTTCATTCTGTCGTGTGTCTTTTACATTGCCATGGACCTTCATAATAACCATTTCCAATCTTGTCATAATAAAACGCACAAAACACTGTAATGGTACATCAAATGATCCAAAAAGTACCGCATCTCTTTAGGAAAAGGTTTCACATCCACACCGAACAAATTTTTCAGATTTTGAGCATGGTAAAATAATAACAATCCCTTATAGCAATTTTCTCTTCTCTTTTATATCTTCCTTCACTCCCTCAACATTGCGATGAGGCATTGCGCACGCTTAGTGTCCTGTTTCTTCCCCTTCTCAATTTCCAGCTTTGTATTTGAGTTATACTGCTGTCCGCTGCCCAAATATATGACCTTTGACACATAAAAAAAATTTAAAGACCAAGGAACATAAATAAGAGAGAAATTAACGAACGATTCAAACCAATACATATTTTGCCTGTTATATGTGAAAAAGCTATGAAAATCGGCTTATTTAAAATACAGTTAGCAATTAAATAATGCATTATCAGAACTTATTTAAGCATTTGGTACGTTAAAGATGCCTTATCAAGCAAATACAACCAAAATAAATTTAATTTAACATTTTTAACTTTTTACCTAAAAAAGTTCAAAATCAGCATTTTTGCAAATTTTCAAGCCATTTGCGGCAGGGTAAGGAAAAGTCCAAAAAATCTCAAATTTTTTGTGTGAACTGAGTGCCACCAGTGGCCACTTTTCCGCACCCGCCATAATCGAAAATCGAAAAAAAGTTTTTTTCGGCCCACCCTAGTGTACAGTAGCAAAACAAATTTTTAACAAACAGCAAACATATTTTTCAGCATTTCAGCAACCAATTTTTTTCCGTTGACCGCAACATGGGTGAATGGAAATTTTGTTTAAATAAACATTAAAAAAAGAAAAAAAAATGGCAATTTTTCGTCCACAATTTTTATCAGAAATGTGTAATAACGTAATAATAATGTCATTAATTCATCTCAATTTAAAAAGTTTTTAATATCCAAAAATTATGTTAATCCATAATAGCTATATAAGTCAATTAAACAAATTACGTGAGAGAGTTATGGCTGTTGCACACCAATTTAAATTTTGCAAAAACAGCAAAATTTTTGTTGGAATTACAAATTGAAAATACAAGATTTTAGTAAGACTCAAATATAGTTGTTGAAATCTTGTTAAAATTTTATAAGAGTGTTAACACTATTTTTTTTTGTCTTAGCAACAAAACCGTTTTTTTACTTTAACTAAAAAATTCGCTTAAAACAACCAAAATCTGTTCAATAAAACATTTTCTGTAGTTTTAATTAGGTCCTTTTTCTGGGTATAGTAAGCCTTAATAGAAGAATTTAAAGAACATTTTTAAACATAACATTTAGATTACTTATGTATATACTTTAAATGAGATATTTATGGGAAATTCATTATTATTTTTTTAATATTAGGTGTCAAAGTGAAAAGATTATGAACACATATTTTACTATTTATTAAATATTTTAAAAAATGTATAACTTTAAATGTTAATTATTTGAAATAAATATATTAAATATTCAATAACTGCATTAATTATGCTTGACAAAAAAAAAAAAAAAAAAAAAAAAAAAAAAAAAGTGATGATTATAAGAAAAAAGGGCTATTTTAATTATTAATATATTTTAATTTTTATAAAATGACTTTTAATTTTTATAAAATGATTGCACAATTTTTAATTATTATACTAGCTGTTCAACCCGTTCTACGCATGAAGAGAAAACATTCCTTCTCGCTGACAATTTATGTCTGTAAAATTGAAGTTAAGGACATCCACCTTCCGCGCTCTAATCATTTTAGCCATGTGGGAAAAATAAAACATAAGTCACAGGGTTATAATTAGAACAATAATCGAAAATGAAACGAAAATCAGCATAAAATGCAATCACAAGAAACAATTTTAAAATATCTAAATAAGAAATACGAATTATCTGTTAAAGTGTTGAGTTGTTCAATAGCTATTCGGTTTAAAAAAATATTTTTCTACTACAGCTCATTTTTTAATGAAATTTGATTTATCATGCTGCTATGATAGCAAACGATAAAACGATATCTTTATGGAATGGAAGTAGAAAAAAAAGTTTTCTATTGTTTCTCATAGAATGTTTTTCTTTATTTTTTTTTTGAAAAAGGTTATAACTAAGCGCAATTAAATAATCTCTAATTATTAGCATGCAAAATAAAAGAAATAGTCTATTGCAGCGTAGCGTACGTAATATGTATACCTCACATTGCAATATGAATTTAGAACTGGTTAGAACTCGCGCGATTACGGGTTGAACGAAAAAAAAATGTAATTTAACAAATTACAACAATTATATGAAAAATGATTTTTATTCAAGGACTAAAATTTAAGACAAATACATACTATATTAAAAAAATAAAAATAAAAAACATCATTTTTATGATGATCAAAGCGTGGCTTTCGTAATGACAGAACCATATATTAAATACGCCATGGATTAAACATTAATATTCCTGGACCAACAATAAACAAATTTTAAACGAAATTTCAAATTTGCAATTTTCAGTATTGAAAATTTTAAACATCTAAACATCACACATATAACATTTTAAAATTTTACACCGCCGTATAAGGAAAAGAATGTACTTTTAAATTCAATTCGTTTGAAAGCTGTATCTCAATTTGTTTTTTAGTCAATAATTTTTTTTGTAGTTTTTAATACTTTTTTGTCATTGTGGCAACAGAAGTATGTCAGATAAGTCTGAAATATATCAATTCTTGTCCAAAAACAACAACCATTTTCCAAATGATTAAAAAAGGCAGTAATTCGTTAAAAAATGTATTAAAAAATCTATTTAAAAAAATGATTTTTTGACCCCAATAGTTCATGGGCTCCCTACCAGCAACCCATGTGCCAAATTTCGTAGCCCTGCGTCCTGCGGTTTCGGAGATTTCCAGCGTACATAGATACGCGCACAGATTTTAATAGAATAGATAATGCTATAAATTTAAAGCAAATATTTTAATAAAGATTTTAGCCATTCTTCGAATAACCATTAACTTAAAAAATTTAAAAATATGTTTGATTATATTTTGAAAAATAATTTGTAAAAAAAAAAAAAAAAAAAAAAAAAAAAAAAAAAGATTTAAAATTAAATGAATATTTATTTTGAAAAATTTTTCTTTTTAAAATGAAATTTGTTAAATTTAATTGAAATTAGTGATATTAAAATGACAAGAGAAAAAAATAAATAAATAGAGAAATTCTTTGATGAATCCGTTACATGTAAAAATCAACTTATAACAGTACACATATAACTTATAGAATGCACTACACAGTTCCTTCATAGTTTCACAAGAGAACGTCTTTTCAGAATAAAAAGAATCAAGAAAGAAAAATCATGCATTTCGTATAGATTACTAAGCATTTTCTAATACTTACAGAATAACATAATGAAACTCCACTGATTAATAAAGTTACTTTCTTTCCATGCAAAGCATTGCATAATTGCAGATTAATGTCCTTAGAATATATTTAACTCATATTTATGGCGGTAGGAAATTTCATAATAATTTTGTTTAAGATCTAACGCTGTTAATGTTCAATAGTTAGAATATTTATTAACTATTTTTACTGTTTTAAAGCCAAAAAATTTCCTATTTTTAAAATTTTTTTTAGTATTTCAACATGGATTGTATTTCAGGAAGCTGAGTGAATATATTTTGACTATAAATATGTAAATATTTAATAATAATAATAATAATAATAATAATAATAATAATAATAATAATAATAATAATAATAATAATAATAATAATAATAATAATAATAAAGGAAAAAGCCGTCATTAAAGAATGAGTATGATCGCGTTTAGCCACACAATTCTTTCAAAAAGAAAAAAAAATACATGGTATTTTGCAGAATACATCAAAACATCTTAATATTTTACATTAATCATTTTAATTGCTTTTAATTACTCTTATTGAAAATAATGCGATTTTTACAAATTAGTTATTTCACTCAATAAATTTGCGAAACTACTGATTTTTTTCTTTTTTTTTTCTTTTTTTTTTTATCAAGGTTAATCACAAAATATTAATTTACACTATAATTCTCTGTGGTGACAATTGTTTATTTTCAGCTAAAACTCAGAAAATCAAAAAGATTTTCCGCTGTCATTGATAATTCAAATCAAACTTGTATTAATTTTACATAACATATAAAATTATGTAATAGTTAATGTTATTTCAACAGTGTGAAATAATATAAAACTAAGTTTTGATTCTGCCTGGTCAATTTTCGAAAAAAATTGCTCGTGTTATTCGATAAGTAATACGCATTAAGTTATGTATTTAACATTAATTGTAAATGGAGAATGATGGGAAAAATGAAATTGGCTTCATTTAGTGAAGATACGTCAGTGAACACAATTTACCGCTTCCTTGTTTAGCCTGTACGTCATACGGGCAACGTGCTTTTGTCAATCATGATTTCGCATTCTAGAAAAAAGTTAGCAACGAATAGAGTTAATAGTTTTATATTTTTAATAGCTCTTACTAAAACTCAGTTGGTGTGGCCTTGATAGCATAGTGGTTATAGTAATGGACTCCAGGCTAAAAGGTGCCGGGTTCGAAACTTCCCACCGCCAAATACGCCCCGAATGTATGTAGGGTCTCGTTAATAAAAGGATTATGAAAATTTTGTCGTAGCAGGTAAGAATGTTTGGTGCTGCCATCTATTGCGGTTTTGCCGAAAATCTTCCTCTTCAGAAATCTGGATACAGCTCGAAGGAAGCTCCTGCCCTTCGGGAGCACGTAATGGTTATTAAAAATAATTTTGGAGCTATTACTAAAATTTGCTTGGTGGCTCACGCTAAAAGTTTTTAAGTTAGTTATACAAAAAATTCTTTTGTTCAGCTCACAAAATAAATGCTTGTTTCACTTGCAAAAAAAAAAGTTTGTAATGGTTACTAAAAAATTATGTGGAATACAAATTTACAAAGAAATTTTTAGTAACTTCTTGAATTTTGTTTTACAGTGTATGCATGGAAATCTTCCTTGCAAGCTTTTCAGATGTTTCATATGGTAACCATAAAGCCCCTTATTACATTTTTATAGACACTCTATCGACGTTCCGCTGAAATTATTTTATATCCATATGAGAAGAAAATTCGATAATTTTTTAAAAGATTTTTTTGAGTATGCATGGAGACCTTCCTTGCAAGCTTTTCAGTTGTTTCATATGGTAGCCATAAAGCCCCTTTGATATAGAGGTCCCATGTAAAAATAATTTGTAGAAAAAACATAGTAAATTTATTATTAGATTTTTATGAAAATCTATCACAAAACTTTTTGCATTGGATCTTCAAATGTTCAATATTGCTTAAAAAAAAAAAAAAAAAAAAAAAAAGATAAGGAAGAAAGAAAGCTTACAAACACGTATGATTTTATTGCAAAGCATATTTAAATTGAATTTTTTTTAAGTCTTGAAAAAGAAACATCCAAAAGGGCGCCAAGAGAGTCTTCAAAGAACGCCATGGTGTCTTTGAGTGCCCCGTTGGAAAACTGCATTTGGTAAAACTGCATGCTATAGTTTATGCGTGACAAATGACTTTTCTTTCACGCTTTTTCTTAACATTTTAATAAAAAAAATGTAAAAAATAATATATATATATATATATATATATATATATATATATATATATATATATATATATATATATATATATATATATATATATATAAAAGTAAATAACACTTTGTCATTAACACTAATAAAAAGAGAAAAAAGTAAATGATGGGAATCAATGCAGAAAGAAACATATTTTTCGATAATCGTGCCAACAACGATTTTGCCGAAAAAAACAAATTGGCAACGCATGTTGTATCTTTCAACGGTCAGTAGAGCATTGACACAGCGTCCTTGGCATTTTTCCTGATGCCATAATTAATATGCCACTGAGAAAATCGATCAAACAAATCTTGTGCATTACAAATAACATTATAGATTGCATTCTCATGTATTACAGAGTCTTGGAGATAAACATCCATCTTGTAACACACAGTGGAATTTAAGATTGCAGTCGTGAAAACTATTAAATTTCTGTTTGCAAAGGCTTTGCATAATTAAGGGGGGTCCGGGCCACATTTTAAAATAATGTTTATTTATTGAATTAAAATTTTGAATTTTTGTTGTGATGGTTAACTATATCATTTGTAAACAAAATCGCATGATAAAACTTCTCATATATATATTATATGTATATATATCTCATATATATATATATTTAATTTTAATTAAAAATTTATTTAAAAAGTGGAGTACTTTAAAAGCGTTATAACTCAAAATATTATTTGTAGATTTTTTTTTTTATTTTACATTAAAAAAATTATATTAACACATAGTTAATTATAGTAATACATAATTAATACATAAAATTGCTTTTAATTTACCAATTTAAGTTACAAGGTTTTCACTTTATTAGCAAAGATGTAAGTTGGAAAAGTAGGTGATATCCCTGAAAAAAAGTTCTTAATTTTTGAACTGAAGAATCAATGCAAATAGAAATCCATGGGAAAAAATTGACTACTAAACAGATCTGTCAAATTTTGAGTAATTTAGCTATATTTTAAACATTGTGGAACAAAATAAAGGCAGAAAAATAAATACTTCAATTGTTTTGTCTAATATATATATATAGTATTTCGATTTTTATGGTAAATCTCAAATCGGTATTTCCCGAAAATGTATGTCTGCTAATATTTCTGAATAAAGTTCTGCCGTCGAAAGAAAATTTTTACAATACTTTAAAAACAACAAATGGAGAAAAGAGAAAAGTGTTCCCAAAGTTAGAAATTTTGAAACTGTACTTTCTAAATGGACCACAGATGCTAAAGCAAAAAATATGAGTATTTCGAAATCCTATTAAAGGAGAAAGCAGTCAAGAAATTGTAAAATCAAGACTTTTCCAAAAGTAGTGCCTTTGCAGAATAATTTGAAGAAAGACATAGAATTTTTCTTTTTTAACAATATCTGTTTTGAAGGAGTGTCTATGTTTTTTCATTAGAAACAGCGAAAGAAAAGGAATTTTTACTGAAAGATTCTTTATAAAAATATCGACGTTAGAACATTTACAATTTAGATAAAGCCGAATTATTTTTAGGCTTTCAATGATAATAAACAAGGGCATTTTGCATCATAAAGGAGAAAAAAATGCTGGAATTTGCACGTCAAACGCAGCAAATGAGGTTCGTTCATACTTTAAAGAGGTTTTAGAAATATTCAGATCTTGGTGTAATAGTATACAGTACTTCGGGTACAGCATCCGAAATCTTTTGTGCATCCCTGTAAGTACTATCTGCTTTGTGTTATACAGGAAGTTACTTGTAGTAAATCCCAGCAACATATATAAATTTCGTGAAATGTGAAATAGTTTAATATTATTAAAGCGTGTCCCAAACAATGTTTCCTCCTATACATTATCTAATGGAATACCTTTGTGTGGCCCTGTAAATTAATAACAAATATTCTTTTTATCACAGATTGTACAGAATGTATATTTTAGTACATACTTCATTGAAGCATATCAATTTTATATGTTCGAAAGAGTGTAACACCATTAAAATGCACTTGAAACTTTTTTCCCCATTGGCCGTAATTTAACAGAATCCTTTTGTTTGTCCCGGTAATTAGACTATGCATCCAATTTTCATAAAATTTGAAATGATTCGACAAAATTATCCAATAATCATACATTTTAAATTTCAAATGATTTGGTTGGGTAATTTTTGCTCTTTTATATGCGGACGGATGGACTGAACGACGACTATAGGGGTTGCATAAATTACATAATTATGAATGCACTTAAAAACAAATAGAATGAATTTATAGTGAGCATCATCAGGGTTCGTACGGATCCTGGAATTTCCCGACCAGGAAATTCTTGAGTGCCGGTATTTTCTTATAGAAAATATCTCTTTAAATGAGGTGAAATTCCGCGCGTTTAAACTAGATTTATCTTTTAGTATAAAAATACTGATGTTTTACCAGGAAAATAATAGTATCTGTACGAACCTTGGCATCTTTGTAGTGAGTTTTTCTTAATTTGATTCCTTTAACTTTCGTTGATTCACTTACAAAAGTGTAAAACAGCTGTATATTAAATTTTCTTAAAGAATTTCCCCATACTTTAAAAAAAAAAGGCAAATGCTTCTTAAACTAAGAAAATATAATGTAACCATATAACGATGTACGAAAATATAGAATAATTTCTTCTGGCTTACTCGCGGTTCCAAAATGCGTTTGCTATTTATAGAGATCCCGGGAAATATAACATATTTTCAATATTTTATGAAGCAGTTATGTCTCTTTTCCTTACCTCAACTAAAAACGTTTTCGAAACTGTTTTTGAGGAGTTTTTATAGTGTGTTAATAAGTTTCCTGAAATTTGTCATGCAATCATCCTCCTTCCAACCCTTTTCTAAAGGTAACTAAAGCGAAATGGTAGAGACTGATTTCCCTACGGAAAGTGAATAGAAGTGAAGAGAGGATTACGGAGTCAGTAAGTTGCTATCAGATTCACCAATTTTTTGGTCAACACTTGATTTCTTCCAACTTTTCGCGAAATATTGTCTCAACACCCAGTGTGATAGCAAACAATAATATCCTACCAACTTTTTTCCGGAGTTTAAAAAAAGTCTCCGCTAGCAGTGACTTTTTTCTCCAACTTTCAACATTTCAACCAATTAGAAATAAGCGATTGAAACGAATAGGCGATAAATATTAAAGGCTGGTACTAGTAATACTAGTTTTCAACGGACTTAAGCCACGATATTTGTAACCTTTTTCTCCTTTTGAACGAGAAGAAGCTGGGGTTAAAATCGGGTGAAAAATTTGTTGCTCGAAAAGTTTTTGAATCAGAATCAGATATGTGGGATGCGGAGAATGCATCCGAGGTAATATTTGTTTCGTTTTGAAGTTAGTTGTAGTTTAGTGGAAGAATTGTGATTCTTAAATAATAGTAAAAGTGTATATAGTTATCTCCATGTATAAATATTTTTATACATAGCTCTGTGTTTAATAAATTTCGTAGATAAGAATTCAAGAGTGATTGGTTCCGTTATCGGCCATTGCGTCGTCACTCGTAATATTGGTTTTTAAAATGCTATCAATTTTCAACTAGACATTTTCGTCACATAATTGAATTTATAGATCCAAGAGTGATAAAATGATGTTAATTTTAATGTTACTGTTAATGCTGTTAATTTATCATGCCTGGCTGTAAAACATTATTGTTAAAGAGGAAAATGTTTCATAACAGTATCAGAAAAACATGTATTTTGGGCTGAAAAAACATTTAATATTGTACTATAAAAAGTACTCGGAAACATTTCCGAAAATCAGTGGCAGCGAAAGAAACTTTATTTTCATAAATGATTTTTATATAATAAAAGATATTGATATCTGGGATTTCTAAACATAAAGAACACTATAAAGGAATGCTAAAATTTTAGTGCTAAATTCATCTCGAGTAAATATTAAAAGTTAGTATGAAGCATAATTAATATATACTAAAATTGATTATGCAGATATATGATGTAAAATTATTTGAAATACATTAAAAATCAAATTAAAATACCAAAGTATTTTCGGACAAATTAACACGGCCATTGTCAGTGGTTATTTAAATTTTGTTACTTCTCTTTGGCCGAAAACATTTGGGTTTCAATTGGATTTTTAACGTATTTCTAAAATATTTTAAGGCATTTTATATTAGATATATACACACTTTAACCTCCTCAGTCCTGATGTCGCCTGGAGGCGACACTAAAAATCACCCTTTAAATTAATTTAATTTGTGTTAGAATTGTTAAAATTACATTTAGACTTTTTGAATAGCTGTGTGCATGTTAGAAGTATCGATATACAAATTAATGCATGTTTGGAGATGTTTCATAAAAATTTTAAACTGTTTTTTGTAGTGCTGCATAAAATTTGTTTCAGGACTCAGGAGGATAAAGCAATTTTAGTACATTTTAAAGAAGGTTCTTTCCTTAAAAAGTGTATGCCAATGGCGTAGCCAATATTTCCTCCTGGGAGGGATTTTGATTAATACCAAGAAAACGAAAAAAATCGTAGATTTACGTATTGATGAAGGAATTTTTAGTAAATGCGTGACGACATGTAAAAAATAATTGTAATGAAAAACTCGAGTAGTTAAAACTAGAAATTTAACATTCAGAGGTTTTAAGGGTTCATAGAAGGAGCTCTTTTGTCAATATTTTTCACAACAAAAGAAAAGGACAGCAGTAATTGTTACACATGTACTTTGTAGTGGTCGTTTTCCAAAATCTTTTGCATACAGTTTATAGTGAAAAAGTGCCTAAAATTTGAAACAGGTGTATACTAAAATACTTTTAGATATTGATACTTTCCTTTCTTTTAATTTTACACGTATGTTTCCATCTTAACACAAAAAACTTTGAATCTTATCAGTTTTAAAGGCTTCTAGATTAAACCGAGGGAAGGTTGAAAATCCAAATCACCCCATTCCTTGTGCCAATGTGTATGTCAGATTTATTTTGACTGTTATAAGTTTGGAGCTGTGCAAATATAACGTTTTCATTTTAGGGGGGAGGGGGAATCTGGCATATGATATCGTAAGATATCTCTAGGGGAAAAGGGGGGGGGGGTTGGCTTTTGATATCGATATCATTTTTGGTCTAGTAAAATTTTCTCTTTTTCTTTGTAACATGTTTTTTGGTACAAAATAGCAAGTTATCATTTTATTTTTTAACCTATTACCAATTTTTATGAAAAAAATAAAGTTATTATTAAAATTATCAAAATATTATAAAATTTAATTCTAAAATATGGAAAACCACAACGATTGACATTCCTATTCTTCATCATATGTGAATGCATAAATAATTAGGGTTAGAGAAAACATAGGTGAAGTATATTTGAAATAAAGTTTGCTTTTACTTATAAGCAAAGGAAAAAGAGAAGGATAAATGCTCATTTGTTTTGCTGATAATAATTTTTATTTGTTCTCCACCCCCTTCTCCGTTCGAGGCAAGTGCAACTGGACTTTATTACTGTAGAATGCATTATGACACAAGTAGCTAATATAAAATACTTTTAAATAGTAATTATTTCTTTTAAGTGTTTTTTGATATAAAATTTTTCCATATGGAAAATGATATTTTATTGACTTCTCTTGATTTGAATCATAAAATTATGCGAAAAATAAATGTAATCAGTTTTGTATATCACTTCGAATAATAATAATAATAATGATAATAAAACAAATAAAAATAAAAATTATAATTTGATAACAATATCATTACCGGGGGGGGGGGGGTCGTCAGGGGTTTATATTTGAACAGCCCCTTTTATATTGATTTTGGCACTTATTTCTTAACAAAAAGATTATTTTTACCGGCATATAAAATAATGAGGCTTTTATTTTTTTGGCACTTTTGCAAAACAATAATCAGGTTCCGATTATAGTAAAAAAGTGGAAAAAAGGGTTCCGGAGATCTCTATACTATCTTAAGCAACGTAAAAAAATAATATGCTGCATTTGAGAGGCTCTGTGCATCCGGGGTCCCTGAATATGTAACAATTTTGCTCATGTGATAATATGCCCCTGGTAGTAATGATTCAGAAACCTTTATCCGACTACAGATTCTGGCTGAAAAAACTATAAGCGAATTTCTCTTTTCACCATCCCCTATTTTTTAATACTAAAAATGGGCTGCTTTTCGTAGTCTTGAAACGACGTAAGCTAAATTTATTCTGATTGATCATGATTGTTTTCTTTACTTTAGTTCACATATTAACTGAAAATCTATTTTTTTGCGTACATAAAACAATGAATATTTTTCCATTTTTCGTACTTTTATTTCATGAAGTAATAATGGTTCAAAAACCTCTCTTCGAACAAGATTAAGGCTGCGCCAAGTGACACATAATATTTTCTCTGCTCTCGGGCGGAAACTGAAAAACAGGCTTTCTTCCGTTCTCCGGCTTCCTCTTTTTCCCGAGTCCAGGAGAAAGTGTCCGGGAACTGAATAAAAGAGAGTAAGAAACTCTTTGTGAATCAGCGGGCGTCGGTCCGGGACATCTGACCTTCACACAACCCTAGCTGGAGTAAGGGATAAAAATAGTAACTACGCACGCGGCTGCAATACGCCATCGATTTTGACACTGCAAAGGGACGGGACACAAATTGAATGGGACAGGTAGTATTGACAAGTTTATTTTTAAAACGGACTTAAAGCACGGATTTGTGCACGAATAGATGCGGAAAGAAACGGTGTTAAGTGCGAAAAATGAATGACAAAGGATTTGGACTCTTGAATGAGAGCTGGGAATCAACTAAAAATAAAAGAACCAATTAAAGATGAAATTTTACTTCGGGATCGGGATTTCGGAACGATTGTTTAAATACATTCTTTATTGGTATGATTGGAAAATAACTGTACGCTGAGGTTATCAAGAATACTTCAAAATAAGATAAGAAAAAATAAAATCCAGACTTTATTCTTTCTTGTAAAATTGAAGATCTAAAAGATTAATAGAAATGAAAAAAATAACACTGAGAACATGGAAGTCAGTGAAGTAGAACCAGGAATTGCCATATCTCGTATTTAAAATTTTAATTAACTAAAAATTTTTTCTCTGATAACTATGAAAAAAAAAATGATGAAAAATAATTATATGTTGACAATGTAATTAATTTGAACATTTGTCAAGGGGGGGGGGGGAGTAACCTTCTGAGTTTACATCGTCTTTAGAACATTATCTTTGTTTTTTGTTTTTATATTTATTTACTGAAAAAAAATCTTAAGCAGTGGTTCAAAGAGGCAGAGACTTCTGACGAAAAACAGAAAAAACTTCGTTAATTCTTCATTTTAAATAATCAACGACAACAAAATGCTTGCTGGTTAATTTTTTAATTCTGAATTCTTTAATGTTTCTTATTTATTAAATTTCTGTTTTCTTTAATAGTTAAAAACTGAAAACTTAACAATTAAATGATATTTTAAAATAGTCTTGAATGGACAGAAATAGTTTAGCATCTTTTTATGTTTACAATCTCTACTAAAAAATACTACAAAGGAATTGGACAAAAACAAAGTAGAACAGGTATAAACAAGTTTTTTTTTTCAAAATGAACTTAGAAAATGCACTTTTATAATTACTCAAAAAAAAAAAAAAAAAAAAAAAAAAAGTTGAAAAGGGAAAAAAGTGAGAAGACTGAATGAAAAAGGATTTGCACATCTTAATATCAACTGAGAATAACTACAGATAAAAGATCTAATTAAAGAAGAATTTCATTACTAAATTTCTGAGTGTTTATTTACATACAATCTTCATTATTTGTAGTGAATGGTGAAGATATAACGCTATCTTTTGATCCCACGTTTCATTTGTTAGGCATCGAACAAGTTATTGTTTAAACACCAAGAATTCATCTGAAACTCGATCGAATAAAAAAATAGATTTGATCACTTTGGTTCTGAATAGCTAACATGTATCCTCCGTAAAACTATTTTTTCAATACGAAATGTATATTTCTGTAGCAATAATATTTTTTATGTTATCAGAAAAAAAATACTATATTTAATAATCTGTAAAATAAGATAATAAGATGTAAAATAAGATTAAATTAAAAATTTAAAAATTAATATTAATCAGAAATAAAAAGTGAATTCCTAAAAAAGAAATAAACATACACTGTATTATTTTTTACCGGATGGAAAAGATGGGAAATGTAAAAAAATGTTTCAGAAAAATGTAAATTTCAATGTTTCAGAATTATTTAATATGAGGTAGAAATTAAGAGTATGTTGATGAAATAATCCTTATATTAATTATCAAAATTTTGTGATCTTTAAATTTGTATACTGACTTAAGATTTCATATAAGTTGCAGTAAGAAAAAAATTTCTATGGTTTAAAAAAGAGAAAAGGGAAAATTAAATTGTTCTTCAGAAAAAGTAGCGAGTCTTAGAGCTTTAAGGCTTATAAAATTTCAGAGTTTTCAGGTATTTAAAAAAAACTGTCTTTTTTAGGACAGGAAAGTTTTTAGTGTCTGACTTTGATAAAATTCAGATTATCAATATCATAATTGGGTAAATTTTTAACATAGAATTCTATTATATTTGTTAAATATAACCCATAAAATTTTCCTAAATGTAAAATGTAGTGCTCAGTGACCGCATAAAATAAAAAAATTGTAACTTTTTGAAACTTAATAATAAGACTATTTTATCCAGATAATCTTAATTTTCAATGATTAATCTTAATTTAGAACAATTTTACAATTTACATTCCGTATATATATCCAACAGTAAAAAATAATAGCAAGTTTCAATATTTTTAGTACACTCTTTATATAGGGTAGATGTGCCAGTAATGGACCATCTTCCAGTAATGGGCCACCTCGCACTTTTTTATTTATAAAAAAATAATAAATAATAATTAAGCTTTTATTATTTTTTTTCTGAACTCCACCTTGCATGCTTTATAAGCTGGATTAATATTTTACAATTTCCGTCAAAACAATTAGGAAGCAGAAAATAAAGTTTCGCAGTTTTTCTGTTTTTCACTGAAAATCTTAATGAACATGCTAAGAGCTGACTTTACTTACTTTGTTTATATCTTTTTTTATTTTTCCGTAAAAATGAAATGTTTCTGTTTGGTTAGCAATATAAAACATTGAATTTAATATATCAATGACCAATTACAAAATTTTATTTATTTTTAAGATTTTAGGAGGGGTGGTCCATTACTGGATTGCTTTTTTCGTGATTGTCCAGTAATGGACCAATACAAAAAGTGTAATTTCAGTAGAGATAAAATATTTTGATTTAACTGAAAAGCTAAACAATAAAATTTAATACTTAAATTTTCCTATTAGAATTTAATAAAGGCAATTTTTTTATAAATAGTTGTTTTTAAAAAGCCATCCAAAATTGGTACAAAAACAAATAGAACATTTGACAAAATCTAGATGTGCCGTTACAAATGAAGTTGTTTTAAGTTGGTTCAGAAATGTAAAATCATATTTTGAAGAAGATATTATTAATATTTTCTTCCGAAATCTAAAGCATACAGAGAGAATTTTCAATGGAGTTAAAACTGAGTTTCTTTTGTGCTCTTAAAAACAGAGAAAATTTTGGGACTAAAATCAGTTACAGATGCGTATTATGTAGTTCCGAATAACGAAAAAGAACAAATCACTGTTATGGGATGTTTTTCAGCAAATAGTGAGATTGTTCCATTGATGATAATATATCCATATAAGCATCTCTAATGCGAAATTGTGGAATCAATCTGTGCCGAATTGATGGGCTATATGATTGTCTGAAAATGGTTGGATAGTGCAAGAACATTTATTATTTTAAATGCATTCTAAAATTCCATATTGAATAGTTTGGACTATCGGAAAGGGATGATAAAATTGAAGATTTGTTATTTATATTTCATATTTGCACAGCACGTCATTTATATAATGATATGAATGAAGACTGGAGACTTTTTTTAATGCCTTATTTTATCTAAACTTGATTTCAGTAAAACATTGTCTTTATCTTATAAATCCTTTAAATTTAAATATTTTGTTTTATATCTTTTCAATATAAATCCTTTAATGTAATAAACAGTTAATAATATCATTAATATTTTGTTTTATATCCACATTATAAATCTTTGATTATAATAAATTCATAACTGAATTTTAAATATTTTGTTTATTGTTTTTTCATTATAAATACTTTAATGTAATGAATTTCTAACTTAAGTTTTAATATTTTGTTTTATTAGTATGCTTTCATTAAGTTCTGGAGCAAAATTAATTAACGAAAACCATTATCTGTTATTTTTTGTAGGGTGGCCCATTACTGGAACATAGGCGGTCCATTACTGGAACATAGGTGGTCCATTACTGGGCTTTTGGGTGTTGAGACATATTTCTATTATTTAAAATTAAATTTTTATTTTTATTGGGAAATGTAACTATGGGATTAGTTAAATATTGTTGAAAGATTAATATAATACGAAAAAAATTGGAATACAATAATTATAACTATTAATAAAAAATTATTTTTTAGAGAAATTCCTTAAGGGGGTCCATTACTGGCACATCTACCCTATGTGCAATAGCAGAAATTTTAGGGATGAAAGAAGTGGTCACATTTTCTGGTGATAACTTGTCTCTGTTACAATTGAAGAAGGAAGTCGGTAATTAATTGTTTCCAAAACAATTCTTATATATTTGTTATTTCTCAGCAACAAAGAAAACAAGTAAGAAAAATCATGCGTTAAGCATAGATTATGAAACACTCTCCAACGCGTCCTGAAATCTCTAACAAAACTTTGTTATTTAGGGAAATAAGATGCTACTGTCCATAGCCAAATATGTACTGAAATAATTTTAAACAGCTCTGTATTTGATCCATCAGTTGATATACAGGGTGGTCATAAAAAAACTTTGCCGATATATGGAGCTCTAGCGGCCAGTCCGCTCAACCGATCGAGATGAAATTTCAGATATAGCTATTCAGAGGTATGAGCTCGAGATTCTGTGAACGGCAACAAAATGGCGCTCACGATTACGGTTATAGTTGCAGAAACTCGAAAATCTCCAATAGCAACACCCATTTTTTTTCATCGCAAAATGTTCAGCGCATGCGAAAACCCTAAAGAGCGTTGGAACCGTGCGTGTATCGCAAGAAACGGACATGTTATGCACGCACAAAAAACCGTTCTGCGAATCCTCCCCCCATAGAAAAAACTCGATTAAAGCGCAAGGAGGAAATTTGCATATGACACAGAGTCAGTACACTAATCTTTGATTACAATACAGATCGGAGAAACTAAAACTTTTATTTTGATTACACATTTTCCACATGGGTGCCATCACCATGCAATGTGCAATTGCCTGTGTTTTCGAGTTTCTGTAACTATAACCGTAACCGTGAGCGCCATTTTGTTGTCGTTCACAGAATCTCGAGCTCATACCTCAGAATAGCTATATCTGAAATTTCATTTCGATCGGTTGAACGGACTGGCCGCTAGAGCTCCGTATATCGGCAAAGTTTTTTTATGACCACCCTGTATATATACAGTATAATGGGAAAATTTAGTTTAGCAAGAAAATGCCTAACTGGCTGAAATTTCTCTTGCAGCACTATATTCTAATAAATGGAAAATACTTCAATACTTTTGTTCAGGCCTGTAATTTATCCTGTATCTTTAATACACGCCAGTGTTTTGTTAAAATTTAGTTCAAACAAACACATTCTTAAAGCTACTTAAATCACATTTCCAGAAATTATCACATATGGGTGACCATGTAGCTAATTCTTTGCGTGACCCTGTATATCATTTTATCTATATTCTACAAACATTTCTTAGTAAACTGAAAGCAGTTCAACGTAAAAATGCATAACTACTACTTTTAAGTTAATTACTCTCATATTCAGTAACCTTTATGAACTCTTTTGTGTAACCCTGTATATCATCTATAATATTTATATACACCATATAATTTGCAGACATTTTTTAAAACTTAAAAGCGCATATCATAATTGAAAATACATTTCAACCATCCATCAGCTATCATCGATAATACACAGTATTTCGGATAAAAATATAAGGTTTGAAATATTTTGTGTGTCCCTGTAAAAGCTATGCACTTCATATTATGCGTTAAATAATAAGTCTCAGTGGCGTATATCAATTTTAAGATACTTGAAACCGTTTAAAATTATTAAAATATGTCGCAAACAATTCCCTTCTATATTATTGTGCAATGGAATTCTTTTGAGTGGTTCTGTAAATGAATAATAACTATTATTTTGAAAGAATATTTTACAGAATGCGTATTTTAGTGCACTTTGCGAATCCATGTAAATTTGAATAAGGTTAACACCTTTAAAATTAATTTGAAACGATTTTTTCCCATTGGCCGTAATGTATCGGAAAACTTTTGACTATCTCTGTAAATAAACTAACCATAGTAGAAACTTTATTTTCAATAGGGTTCGTGGTAGGGTAAACATCAATAACATATAAAAATTTCAGAGCAATCCGAGTACATTTACGGGAGTTAGAGCGCGGACAGAGGGCCAGACGGTCAGACAAACCGAATGCATAAACCCTTTTCAACTTTGTTGGAAAGTGTTAAAAAAAAGGGAGGATTCCCTTCTGTACAACGATATATATTTTTATTTTAAGAAACGTTTTTTAGTGATATTCTGTATTAAAATGTGCATTCAAAAATTCATTAATTGATTCATTTATAGATTTGCGAGATTAAAAAAGGAAATAATTAAAAACAATTTTTGAGAAACCTCTTTACGCCTGTAAAAGTCATTTTTCTTTTACAATACTCTTTCGGCGGAAAAGCAAATGTGCTCTGGTTCATGAGGAAGCTCCGATAAAAATATAAGAGTAGTATAATACAACAGAATAGTACAGAATCAAATTGAGCTTCGAGGGTTAGAGTGGGTCGGGCTAACCTGACCCAAAAATTAGATTTCAAGTAAACTGAACTCAGAAATACTTCAATTAGAGTGCCATTCTTGAACAGTTAATAATAATTACAAACAAGATTGTGAAAGTATAAATAATAAAGATCGATACGCTTAACAAATTGAACATTGATTATAAAAGCACAGTAAAAATAGGATTAAAGGAATATAATGGAAATTTGTAGAACCAAGGCAGAATAATCAGCTCCTAAATGTTTTGACATAACAAATAAAGTGTGTGGTTTCATCCTCGTATTAGCCATAAAAAAGCTAATACGATTTTATGGCAGCACACAATAAATGCAGAAATAAAATATTGGAAATACAATTAAGTTAAAAACAAATTTTGATGACAATAGAGCCAAATCTAAACCCGAACTCAGAAATCAATCCGATCAAAAAAAAAAAAAAAAAAAAAAAAAAAAGTTTTTTGCGGATTTATGCCAGGTTTGACTAAAATAGTGTTACATGACTCAATCAGAATTCTATACGGAGTATAGTTTCCTACCGGCACCCATATAAGTATTCGCGTAAAAGGGATTAAAAGAATGTTGATACGTTCTTTAAATTAATTAATTTTTTATTAAATATTTTTTTAAGTATTTTATACATTTATAACAATTTATTTTTTTATTACATAATTTTAATTAATATTTTCATAAATTCAATTTTAAAATCAAATTAACGTTTAATTAATAATTATGTACTACTTTTGTTTTTTGTGCAAAATCGTATATTTAGATAATAACTTATATGTGTACTTGTATATTTGCTTCACAATGTCAGGATAGACAGATATATTGCATATAGCATGTTACATTATTTTTATACGGAATGTTTACTAAAAAGGCTTATAAAAAACATGAATCTTGATACAGACTTTTTTATATCAAAATGAATGTATGAGGTCATGAATTTCAAAACTCACCTTATCCAGATAGTACAGTTTTGGGAAATCGCGGAAATCTCTAACTGCACCCATTGGTTTTTATTATAAACCAAGACAATGCCACAAGATAAAATAGTTGTTTTTTTTGTATATTGTAGTGTTTTGTATATTGCAGGTTTATCAGTAGAATAGATTGATAACGAAAACACGATTTCTTTCTTTTTTCTTTCCTTTTTTTTTGTATATTGTAGTGTTTTGTATATTGCAGGTTTATCAGTAGAATAGATTGATAACAAAAACACGATTTCTTTCTTTCTTTTTCTTTTTTTTGGGGGGTAAAGTGAGGCTTGAAACTCATGTCCTTGTAAAAATTTGCAGTTTTGAATAATGTATTTTTATCCTTCCTATTGTAGACGCAAAATCAGGATTTAAACTTTGAAAGTTACGAAAAATTCTTTCTTATGAAATTGTACAAAATTTATAACATTGGTAGCACAGGGGATATTTTCTTTAGAATAGTTTCACGTCACACTAAAAGCGTCTCATAGAAAGTGACGCCATCGTTATTATTATTATTATTATTATTATTATTATTATTATTATTATTATTATTATTATTATTATTATTTATTTATTTATTTATTTTTATTTTTATTCTTGATGTCAGATATTTCTTTTTTTTTAAAGCAAAACTCATAAAAGAAGTCATGACTCACAGCGTCTAGAAAACGACGACAGATTCAGTTTTTATGAATGAAAATGTAAGTTTATATTTAAAAAATAGTACCAAACTAAATACAATTCCTGTAATTCTACGATTTTTTAGTTGAATTTTTCGCAATATTGTGAGAGAAAACATATATTTTATGTTACACAAACCGAAGAAAATGCATATTCTCATTTACAAAGATAAATGATCTAATTATGTTTGCATTAAAATAACACTAGTTTTTTAAATGTCATTATTATTTTTAACTATTTATGGTTGCTAATACATAGACTCTGGTAATTGTGACCTTATTTAAAGGATAATTTTTTTTATTTTATTCGGAAGGGCCTTATGGCTAAAATGGGCAAAGCATGCTTTTTCTAACAGCAAATTATCTAAATATTTCGGGAACATAAAACTCTACACAATATATTTTAACAGTGTCTTCATTCTAGACGTTCGTAAGGTATAAATTTCAATATTTATGAAGCCCCATTTTCATAAATTTAATAAAATTGAAAATTTTATCAAAGTAGTTTTCCTCACAATTTCAATATATACATTAAATGTTATTATTTTTTTTTACTTATAATTATTTTAGTCTTAAATTGGCCAAGAAAAAAAATGAGGTCGAGAATTGATTAAAAGAAAAAAAAAACCGATGGCCTTTAACGTAGAGTACGTCACAATCGTACACACGTGACTACTAGCAAAATCTTAACCTTTCGCTTTCGACCTCATTTCGAATAGTAAAGCAGAAATGGAATAAAAATATCTATTCCCACAAAACAAGCGAGATCGAACTGTGCGGCCGAAACAGAAGAAAGGTACGAGCTCAGCACTTCTCTCTTTTCTCTTCTGAAAAGAGTCGGATTCAGCACAATGTTGAATGAAATGGCGTTGTTATGCGCACTTAAACTTTCTTTTCCGTTCTTCAGCTTTAAATTTCCCATCTTCGTTATCTCCGACGTGCTTTCGAACGGGATAGGCAAAAGCTATAGATATATACCTATATTCATCAGCAAAATAAAAGTCCAGATAAGAGTGTGTTTTGATAAAGAAATGCTTTAGATAAGATAAATATCAAAACAAAGAATAGAAAGATATATAGCATCTGTTGAAAAACTGTAAATAAAACTATGCGCGGTCAAACTTCTACAAAATGCATCACACTTTCCTACTGGATTTGGAAAGGTTGTTCTTAAAAAATATTTATCACGAATATAGTAGAAAATTTTATGCCACCCCACAAATAATCACTTCATGGTAAGGTTTACAGGTGTTCTGTAAACTCTTGGAGACAGGGCAAGTTTCAGTTGTAAAATAAAGTTCTTTGCATGCTTTCAGTGCTAGTGAATACACAGGTGATACATCCTCGTAATTCTGTAAAATCATCTGACATAGGAAACATGAACATATGATCTTTGATGTAACTCCATGCGAAATAATCCCACATTGTTAAGTGATGTTCAAGCCAAGTAGCTTAGTAGTCAACTCGTCTCTTCACACAACCACGGCTAAGTTTCATCTGACCTTTAATCTTTTGAAAGTCTACGTTGTAATTTTGGATTCGCATTATTCAAGCTTCTAGAAATTGATTTTTTTTTTCAAATTATAGGTTACAAACAACTTATAATTTTTTCAAAAAATATTTTCAAAATATTTATTTTTTGAAATTAATAAAAAAATATATCAAATGTAACATAATCAGTATTTAAAACGAAATTGAATAATAGAAGTTTCAAATATGTGAATCCAAAACCATAGCCCATCGTCAAGAAGGTTCTAGTTTTTGTTTAAAAAAAAAAATACCTACAATGCAAATTGTTTTTCAGCGATTAAAGAGAGTTTAACCAGCGATTAAAGAGAGTATTTAATATATTAGGATAAAAATGGATACTTCTTAAACTACTTGGCCGATTGACTTCCTGTTTGATATAACAAGATAAAAATCTCCATCAAATTCGAAAGTGATGTCAAAATTAAGTGCTAGAGTATAGACTTTTAAAGATTGTTACGATTTCTACATGTAGGTGACCCGTAAGCAAAGTTAATGGATATCAGTTATTAGAAGACGCTATTGTTATTAGATTGATACAAGTTATATTTTTGCAGAATGATTTCTAACAGGTTTAACGAAAAAACTCCCTCTTCCTTCTTGGATAGATATTGTTCATACCAAGAAAAAAAGGGTTACATATTGGAATTTTTTCCACTGCAATAGTTAATAAAGAGCATTTAAAAAATGATTCAAATATCTATGTAATTTTTTCATGTATCTTAAATATATAGATGCCTATCAATTGTAAAGAGCTTATATAATTTTTCTGGAAAATAATTTATAAATAAAGGCTAGGTGTAAATCATTTAAATCATTTAAAATGTTCCATGTACAAAAATTCAGAAAAAAGCTGATATTTTTTCTTTCTTTCTTTTCTTTTTTTTCCAGAAAAGTGCAAGTTTTATTTTTTCTTTAATTCCACAGAGAAAAGGTCTTTATTTCTATTAAATATAAAAAATGTTATCATCTGATATTATTATATATAATATATTTGGAAAACACACGCATAAGCGCACGTGTGCGAGTGTGTGTATTTCCCCCTACAAAAATATTGTTTTGTACATTTTTCACTAACCCATAAGCACATGCGCTTTCATTTGTAGATTGATTAGATAATGGGATTGAGGTAAATTTTATCCCATTGCATATAATGATCAGCTAATAAGAAAAAAAAAAGTTTTTTCGAAAAACAATTTTGGTATCCGTTAATATGCCCATTCGTAGACGATGTTCAAATTATGAATATTTAATTTACTAATTAAAATATTAGAGAAAATTGCTTGTATAGAGATTTATAGCTGATTGAAAAGAAAAACATTCTTGTGCTACTAAATTATTTCGCATAAAAATGTTTAACTTTTTTTCATTCATTACTCGAAAACAAATGCCTATTTGTAAAATAAAATGTGCCACTTAATATTTGTGAAATCCATCTCTTTCAATAAATAAAATCATCGAACTTATCTATTCATTATAGACATCGATTGTCTGCTACTGATCTTCCGATTAGCGTTGATGATAATATTATGCCACTCATAATAATATGCAGCATTAATATCTTAATTTCTTATGATAACCGTTCCATATTGCATTAAATATAAATTATTATTATGTATAAACGTAGATTTATGTAGTTGTGGTAACACAGGATCTCTCTATTTTCAAAGATTTGTAAGAAAAATGTGAGTAAAAAAATGGTCTGAAAAGAGGTTTCAAAATTAGGTAAAAATTTATACTGAAATTTGATAAAATATGTACATTTCTTTATTGGAAAATTTCATTTAAGCATAAGTGTAGAGCTGGGTTCTGTCTAAGATATAAAATAAAAATATTATTTTAAGGCATAAAATATATCGAAACACACTACTTATACACGAAAGGATAAAGTCATACGTTATAAAGAAAAACACATCTACACATATAGTCTACATATACATATCTATATCTACATTAGCTACACCTAGTCGTATACAAATCTCTATCTTTACATCTGCATACCGACTCAAGTAAAACTTCTTAAAAACACATTTTAAACAAATGAAAGTAATAGTAACTACTGTGTCGCAATAAATCCAATTTTAGCTTTTTAATATTAGTTATAATCCAAAAATTTGGATATCTTTCAATAATTAAAATATGTTTTAAATTTTATCAAATAATTTTTTTAAAAAACTAAATCACAACACACGTACATTATTTGATATTAAACATATATCAACACTTATTTTCCACAGCTAGGAATATTGTATCTAGCTTTAGTAAAATGATTATGCGCTATACGATGAAGTAACCATACAGTGCCCCTTAGCTTTAAATTTTGGGCTTAGAGATCATACACTGTAAAAAAAAAAATTCTGTAAAGGTACTAAACATTTTCTACACTGTAAAAAAAAAATTGGGAAAGTTACAAAAATTTTTCTAGTAGAATTGTATTTCAAGAACTTTTTATGTAACGGCAACAATAAAAATTCATGTAACAGATACAGATTTGCACTTTGAATCAAACAAATTTTAAGGTTACTAAGAATTTTTTTGGGAAATCGTATTCCAAGAACTTTTTAAGTGACGATAACGAGCATTATAGATAAAATTTTAGTAAAGTTACCAAAATTTTAGTAAATTCTTTTGTAAAGTTACAGATGGTTTTAGTTTTGCTTACAAGTTTTGTAGATTGACATCATTTTCTTGTACAGTGTACACATAAAATTTTAGTAAGCGTAAGAGATTTCGGTTAATTTAGATTACTAAGGTTACAGATTTTTTTTACAATGTAGGAAACTGGGATTCCAAGAACTTTTCATGTAACGGTAACAAGAAAAATCCATGAAACCGATTCTGAAACTTGAATTTTTGCTGTTACCGTTACAGGAAAAGTTCTTGGAATCCCAGTTTCCTAGAAAAAGTTTAGTACCTTTACAGAATTATTTTTACAGTGTACGTAAAAAACTGTAAGAGGTGCTACCTAAAGTTCAATCACATTTAAAGTATCATCAATCAACAAGTAAAAAGGGGTGCATGGCGTACGTGGATACCATAAAATTGCCTGTGTACTGAACCCAATATCTAATACTGATACGTTACTGCTCTCTCATTTTAACGAAAAATACTAATTTTCTGTAAAAGCGAAATGAAACTTTTTTAAACATATGCAAATGCAATTTTATCAAATCAGAATGCACTCGTACGTAAATATGAAGAAAAAAGTATGAAGGCATACAAACGAATAAAAAATGAAACCGTCGTTTCTTTTACATTTAAAATAACTGTTACTTTTAAAAACTCAATTCTTTTTTTTTTATCTACAAACATGGGTATGTTTATAACCGTAGAGTGAATTTATTATCTGTTATTATTTATTTTTCTCAAACAAAACATCTTACTTCGATTTCAAATATTTTAATCTGTAGTGGTGACAAATTATTGTGTTCAATATCTTTTCTTATCAAAGTAAATATATGAAGCCATATATTTAACAAGTTCCATTTGATTGAAGTTTAACAAGTTCCGTTATTTGCATATTTACCATTTTTAGAAATATCAATATTTTTAATAATCCTGTGCACGTCTATAGCAAATTTCATGTAGATTAACAGGAAAAAGTAAACTTTTCTTTTCGAGATGCGTTTGGGAAATGTCTGCACTACAAGCCGCGAAGGGCTACATTTTTGATATCATCACATTGCTTCAACTGTAGCGCCTCCATTTTAATTTTTAAGTGAAAAAAAAATGTTAATGATGCTGAAAATTGATATAATAAGTATCCATAAATTAATTTTTACTTGAATGTATTTTTTTCAAAAGAAATAATAAAAAAATCGTGATTTGTCAGGCGTTGCACTCTGTAAAAAACAGTCTGTAGGTTACTAAAAGTTTTCTAGGAAACTTGGATTTCTTTAACTTTTTATGTAAAGGCAACAGCAAAAATTCATGTAACTGATACATATTTGCAATGAAAAAAAAAAAAAAAACTGTAAGGTTACTAAGAATTTTTTAGGAAGCTTGGGGTGCCTAGAATATATTATGTAATTGCAACCCAGGTTACAGATAAACTTTTAGTAAGATAACTCGAAATTCAGTAGATTCGTTTGTAAAGTTACATATTTTTGTAGCTTTACAAAAATTAGTTTTGCAGATTTACATCTTTTCTTGTACAGTGTACAGATAAAACATTGGTAAACATACAGATTTCGGCAACTTTACATTTGTAGGATTACAGATTATTTTTTAACAGTGTAGGTATTATTAGGCCTCAAACTAGAGCGCGCTTCTTTTTCCGCCGAGACACAGCTGTAAAAGCAAAACAACTTTTACAGGCATGAAAAGTTTCCTCAAAAATAACCAGGGCCCGGCTTAGACAGTGGGGGGGGGGGGGGGGGGGCCTGGGGCAAACATTATTAGGCCCCCCCTTCTATCTTAAAATTGTTTGTGAATTATACTCAAGTGACTAAAATTAAAATTCAAACCTATTGTATGTGTATGCATAAATTTCGTACCAAGCACTGATTTCAGTATTCATATTTCACATCTTTATACATAATAACAGAAGATAGATAATTTTAACTAGTAATTTTTTTATGATGTAACTATTACTATAAGGGAACGAGGGGGCACGGAAACAGAGGAGCTAGGAGAAAAAAAGAACCCTTACAATTGAAAAAAAATTTTGGTAATATTTTACTATTTTATATCATTTGGCCCTCCTTAACAAGAAACTTTTCTCTCCTTGGGGGCCCCCTCAAGCCGGGGGGACCGGGGCAATTGCCCCGCATGCCCCTGCCTTAGTCAGGCCCTGAAAATAACGCTTAATGTTTTTAAATTTTTATTTTGCAAATGAATAATGGATCAAAAAAGCAGTTTTTGAATGTACTTCATAAACAAGTTATGCGTAAAAATGGAAACAGAAATATATTTATTGGTGTATAGAAATGAATCTTGACCCTTTCTTTCTGAAAATCAATAGTTTGCAATTAATATGCGACTAATTATCAAACTTTTTTTTTAAGTTATCTCAGAAAAGAAAAAAAAAAGCATTTTTAGCACTTTCCAACATACTTGAAAAATGTTTGTGAAATCATTTTGTCTTTCTGTACTCCAATTGGCGAAAATATAATTAGATTGTCATGAAATTGAAATATATTATTGGAGTTTACTATGGAATGTTCGGTATTGAAAATGAAGTGTATCGGTAGTTCGTTTATAGGGACTCTCAAAAGAATTCTGTTACATTGAGGTCTATTGAGAAAAATCATTTGCTGTGTATTTTAATGACATTAAAATATTTAAAAAATTTATTGAAATTTATATCTATCACTGATATATACTGTAAATATATACTGTAAATATGTACTGTAAACAGTACACTGATATGTACTGTAAAACTGATATGTACCGTTTACTGTAAAATAGGATGCACGTAAAATTTATCGTTCATTCACAGGGACATAAATAAATTGCGTTTACAGAAGAAGATAAAAAATTATTGAACTACTTAAACCTATAAACAGTAATCGCTGGAAGTGCGTTTTCAGTTCTGGTACGCATTTTAAAATTAAACTATTTCTTTAAACAATACTTGATGCGTGTAAATTCTATAGATCATGTAAAAAAGTTCTCATGTACATTTCTGATCATTGAAGGAAACTACTTAGTAAAAATCTGCGATTGTGATACGTGTTTTACTGTGCAGTAAACTTTCGATTATCCGGCACTCACTGGGCTGATGATCACTGTAAAAAAAAAAAAAAAAAAAAAAAAAAAAAAAAAAAAAAAAATCTCCAAAGGTACTAAACATTTTCTAGGAAACTGGGATTCCAAGAATTTTTCATGTAACGACAACAGGAAAAATTCATGTAATCGATTCTGAAACTTGAATTTTTGCTATTACCGTTACAGGAAAAGTTCTCGCAATCCCAGTTTCCTAGAAAAGGCTTAGTACCTTTGCAGATTTTTTTTTACCGTGATGTGACAAAAAATTGAAAAACAAAACCTCAAACAAGCTCCGTTACTACAATTGCATTTTTTATATGTTATAATATATTTACATGTTATAAATGAATTTTTATATATTATGTTATATGTTATATAAATAAAAATAATAAAAATATTTTTTTCTTTGTGGGGTAAGCTCATTTATAAAAAGCAAAATTGATGATAACAATTCTACAAACTTATGGATTATATATGAGGTTGCAAAAACAAATTAGGATATTTTTCCGGTTATTTATGAAAATAGCAGAAATTGGATTTTTAAATGCCTAGTACGCTTTTTAAATTTTTTTTAAAGCACAATTTTCCAACTTAATAAACTGTTAAGTTTTATTACAGTATTGGGAGTGTGTTGGAAAGGGTTTCATAATTCAAACTTGCCACATGTTTTTTCATTCTTGTTTAAATAAATATTATGTTTAAGAGAGAGGAAAGGCAGAGCTTATGAAGCTCAAGCTTTCCCCATCACAAAATACGACAATTTATTTGAAGCACATGAGCTATTCAAAAGTTATTATTTTTTAGTTTGTAGCTCACAGGCTATCATAGCCTGAGAGCTTATGTGCCCGTCCGTTCTGTATGTATGTTCGTATGTACGTAACGCGATAACTCATGATAAAAATATCCGATCCACTTGAAATTTTGTATGTAGGTATATCCTGACAAGGCGCTTCCCTGATTAGTTTTTGGAGTTCATTCGATATGTATAAGAGGGGGAACGGGGGGCTCATGCCCCCCGTTAGTTGATATAGATGGGATTTTCATGCAGAATTAAGTTTTCAAAATTTAGATTAGGATCATTCTGATGAGGCGATTCCGTGACTGTTATTAGGTGTTCATTGAATAAGTATAAGTAGGGGGAACAGGGGTTCTAATCCCCCCCCCCGTTAGTTGATATAAATGGGATTTTCATGCAGAATTAAGTTTTCGTTCAAAATTTAGATTAGGATCATTCTGATGAGGCGATTCAGTGACTGTTATTAGTTGTTCATTGAATAAGTATAAATAGGGGGAACAGGGGTTCTAATGCCCCCCCCCCACCCCCGTTAGTTGATATAAATGGGATTTTAATGCAGAATTAAGTTTTCGTTCAAAATTTAGATTAGGATCATTCTGATGAGGCGATTCGTGACTGTTATTAGGTGTTCATTGAATAAGTATAAATAGGGGGAACAGGGGCTCTAATGCCCCCCCCCCGTTAGTTGATATAAATGGGATTTTCATGCAGAATTAATTTTCGTTCAAAATTTAGATTAGGATCATTCTGATGAGGCGATTCCGTGACTGTTATTAGGTGTTCATTGAATAAGTATAAATAAGGGGAACAGGGGTTCTAATGTCCCCCCCCCCTTAATTTATATAAATGGGTTTTTCAAGCAGAATTGTCAGATTTCGTTCAAATCTCTGAATAGTTTTGGAAGTTTAATGGTTAAGTATAAAAGAGGGGGATAACTCTTTTTAAATTATATAAATGCTAAATGGGTTTTTATTAAGAATTATCTAATTTGCTCTGAATTTTGGATATAGATTTTTTATATGATAAAGCATGTCTTTGGTAGTATAGGAGGTTCAATGATTAAGTATAAAAAAAGAGAAAAGGGGAGAGCTGTTTCCCCTTCTTAATTTTTTTTTTCGAACGGAATTAACCCTTGAAAATATAAAGCTTTAATGTGCAATTAGTATTTGTAGCCTGTGAGCTCAATGCCTTCAGTTTAACTGGGCAGTATTCTTTATTAATGTTTTATAATTATTTTCTGAGAAAACATCTTTATCGATTAACTGTAATGATTATAATGAATGTGCAAATCTGAAGGCCAGAGTCTACAACATTAGCTATGCAAGCTCTAAAGCTATTTTAAACTTATTTCATACGAGTAATTGAAAAATAATATTTTTAATTATTTCATATTAGTATTGTTAAGTAATTTCAGAAGATTTAAATCTTGCGTATTACACAAAATACGATTTAAAGCACTGCAACTCTATGACTGACTATTTTTAGAGAAAACTTTTATAATATCAGGAACCACTCTTGCCCTGCCCATCTCCGTTATGTTTCCTCCGTTATTTCTCCTCTCCGACAATTAACTCTCTATATAATACATTATTCTTATTATTTTTAAAATAACCACATTTCGTAATTATTCGCGTATTGTTCATGAAATTAACTAATAAATTCTTCTAAGAATTATGTGATTATCCATATAATACCTGAATTAATAGAGACTTGAATGAAAAAAAGTAGCGTTTGAATGTAATTTGTGATAAAACGTCTTCAAAAATATTGTATGCCACTGACGCTTCATACGCTTTTCATATTAAAAAATAATTATAGTTTATAATATCATGGTTCAATGGAATCAATACGATATTCTTGTTTCTTTTTGCCATTTCAGGATAAATAATAAATTACAAACAGTATCATAAGCTTATTAATATAACGTAAAGGCTGAAGTTTTTTATAAAAGCTCTACTTTCACTCTTAAGGATTTTTAAAGCAGATATAGTGTTACAAATACTATGATGAATGAAAATACTCAACTGAAAAATTATATTCAGTTTAATGTTGCATGTTTCGTAACTGTAAACATATGGTAATTTTGAAAAATAATGTTTCAAATGCTTATTTTTTCTTTTAATCACTTTGAAATGATTGACCGATTAAGCTGATTGAAAGATTCAATTAAGATCGATTAATTTAGACAGATTCAATTTAGATTGAATATTAGATTTTTATTTTTTATTATAATGAGACCATTCTATTTTAAAGAATTAAATAAATATTCTAAAAATGTTCTAAGTATTCTATGGCAAAATATTACATTATGATGACAAAGAACGCAAATCTTAAAAGATAAATATATATGCATACTATCATACCCCTCATAGCAAGCATGGTCTCAGTGACGTCACAATGACGCCATTGTGAGTCGCTTTGGTCACATCACAACTGTGACCAAAATGCCACCACTCAGTAACGTCACATTGTGACTAAGATGTGACTTTTTAAAAAAATTTTAGAAAATTACAAATATTCTTCAAAACATGTTATTTATTTTTTAAAAAAATGTTTCTGGCAATTTAAATATCGTTGCTTTTGTCACAGTTTTGTCACAATGTTAATGTCAAAGAAGTCACAAATGACACATTTTTCACAAATTTGTCACACCGTGATACAAAATGGTCACAATGTGACGTCACAAGCGAGCTCTAAAACGGCCATAACGACTTCACATTTTAGTCACTGTGAATTCACATCGACGTCACGTGACGTCACATCGACATCGATGGTCACAAAGTCACAATACGGTTTCACAACGACATCGCAGTGACGTCACCATGTCTTACAGGACATTACGTGTATATAAAGTGAAGGTATCATACTATGAACAAAAGTTTTTTTCACTTTGTAAAAGTATAAACATTTTAAAATTATTAATTAGCTAATAAATAATGATAAGAATATTTATAATTATTATTATTTATTTATCAAATTAATAATATTAATTACTATTAATTTTTAATGAATAATAATAATTAATATTTTAGCTAAAATTTCTTGTGATTATTTTCTTTGTGATATCTTAAAGAACAGAGACTTATGTCGAAAGAGCTAAGTTCGAAAGTTATTTAAGATGAAAGATGATGATTATTTAAAATGTATCAAGAATGTATTAAATTGGGATTCAGACTAAACATTTTGTAAAAATATGATCTAATATCGGTACATAAATATACACAAGAGTAAATTGCAATATAAAGTAAAATGGGAATGGAATTTAATAAAATATTTTATCACTCATTTCTCATTACTGATACTTTTGTTTTGTTACAATTACAATCATTATAAAATGCTTTAAAATTAGTATCATTATCAACATTTGCATTATCATACAGCACGATAGTGCTGTATAGTAGAGTTCAGACTCATCTCTAGTGTTAAAGTCCAAAGTTTGCCTCTTAATAACTTTGGACCCAATCTTTGGATCGCGACGAAATTGAAACGGCGAAGTGTCCTACTTTAGACCTCAAAGTTTACAAAAATTCATCCAGATCTATCGATTAGTTGTGGAGATCCAGGACCCCTATTTTGTAACTTTTTTCTCGTGAAACAAGAAAAAAGGACAAACAACTCAATTATAGCCCGAACCAGGAAAAATTCAGCGACATGTTATAGCTTGTTCGAAAGTTTTTAATTTAGGTATGTGCCTTTCGAAAGTCCTGTCAAAAAATATCCAATATTAAGGAAATGACACCCATTTAAAATGTGTATAACACTGTACCTTCCATAATTTAACATTATCGAAATCTCTCCTTTTTTTGCTAATTCAATTATTTCTTTTGAGTTGCCACCAGCAAAAAAAAAAAAAAAAAAAAAAAAAAAAAAAAGTTCAATAATTTAAAAAAAAATGATAACACGTGTTTTTTTTTTTGTTGTTGTTTTGTTTTGTCAATAAAAATTCTGATTATACTGATAGATTTTTGCATTTTTGAAATTGATGTCATTCAAAACAAAAAATACGTATTTTTCATAAACATATATATAAACTGCAACTAAATATGCATTAAAAAAACATCGCAAATTTACTTGAGTGTTTTCGACGTCAAAACAGTTACTACAATACAGATATATCAATTAAAAAGGGATAATTAAAAAAAAATTCTTCTATATACATAAAAAATAACGATTTGAAAATGAAGTAGTGAAAATCTACGTAGATACCTATTGTCAAAAGAAAATCTGCGTAGATACCGCGAAACTTCAGTGGGATTACCATAGAGGAAAGGGCGGTTCTGTCGCCAAATGTCACCAAAATTTTCACCAAAATTGACGCCAACTTGGCGTTATTTCCGGTATTTCGTCAAACTAACATGTCTACTAATAACTTTAAACTAATACTAATAAAAGTTTAGATTTGTTAGTTGAAGGTGATAGATAAAGTTCCTGAAAGGATAAAAAAAAAACATGAAATCATATGAAAAACTGGTGGAACCAGAGAGAAAAGTAAAGCTAGATCTAAAACAGGTTATAGTAAAAATTGAGAAATATTTTCATTCTAGAAAAATGCATAGAAAAGAAATGGAATCAGATTATCTGTAAAGCTCATGCAATAACCCAAATTTTTATTAGCTGAAAATGTGGACTGAGCTTTACTGGTGCCTTATATTCAGAATTATACTATTATCCACTCAAAATAATTACTGAGCGAAGTAGTCAAAAATATATATATTTATATTGTGTCAAATCCGTTAAGCTCCACAACACTAAACGAATATAAACCATGACGATATAATTAATGTATAGCATCAATAATAGTCAGGTTGTTGAGGATTTGATGTAGATAAATATGCCTTAACACAAATATTTAGTATATGGTTGAATCGTATGTGCTCAAGGTTTTGGGTTTACTTGGAGCTTTGGTCTTCCACTTATCAAAACTGCTGAAATGGAATTGTGTCTACACTTTGCGCTGAACGGAACGTCTCATACTTCATTACATCAGCCTGTAACTTATAGTTATGAACCCAAAATTTTAAACTGGTGATGGATGATTGGAATATGGAGTGAGTTAAAAATGCCTCGTTTTCCTGTTTGATTTTAAGGAACCAGTAACCAGCTCAGTCCACATTTTCAGCTAATAAAATTTGGGTTATTGCATGAACTTTACAGATAATCTGATTCCATTTATTTTCTGTGCACTTTTTTAGATTGAAAATATTTTACAATTTTTACTGTAACCTGTTTTAGATCTAGCTCTACTTTTCTCTCTGGTTCTACCAGTTTTTTGTATGATAATGAAAGGAAAACAAAAGAATAGGCAAAACTGCTAGTATGAAAACAAATTCGAAAAAAATAATTATACCAAAAGCAAAGTACTTTCATTTCGTAAATTTTATCCACCTCCGTGAAATTGGTTCTTTAATTGTAGTGAGAATGGGGGGCGGGGGATGATCTGCTATGAAAGCGCCAATTTCACCGATGGCCTCTAGAAATTAATCGATTTTTGGTCTGTTGCCCTGGATGATTGGGAGATAAATCCCGAGGCCAAATGCGGGCAAATCTCGCTTAAATGGGCTACATTAGCTTAAATGCCAAAATTGGCATAGGAAATGTAAATCAAACCCCTAAAACTGGCAAGGGTGGAGGAGGGCTGTTAAAGAAGAAGACTGTTAGATCTCCCTAGTCGTTGAAATTTAATGAACTAAATTTTCACTTTCTGTAATGATTTTGTAAAAGAGAAAAAAAGCATATGTATTTTCCAAAGTGACTTAAAATAATTAAGCATACAAAAAATAAGTTAGTTTAAAGATATTTCTTCAGAGGGGTTACCTTAATGAACTTCCATAAAAGGTAACGTTTAGTTTTTAAAAGATTTTTTCATTTAAAAATTATATCAAACGGGGACTCAGCAGGGTAGAGTATCCCAGATGAAAATAATGAAAAATTGTTTCAACTCTCCATTTTTATAAAAACCTGATATAAAAAAGAAGTTTTAATTATGTTTAATTATTACACTTGTATATTACTTTTTATGTCGATAAGTTATAAAACTATCTTAAAGTGATTTCTGATAAAACATTTTTTAGTTTAATTGATTTAATGTTGATATCTTTCATTAAACTAAATAAATAGTTAAATAAAAATGCGTTCTGGACAGCGAATTATAGGCAAATCTGTTTCAAAGACTTGCTTCTCCTGTATTTCAACCTATCGAGTCAATGATAAAATCTATAATATATATAAAAGTTATCATACTACATAAATATATATATATATTTTTCTTGTTGTTTGTTGCAAAAACCCTCAATTATAAATTTTTATAATTATTTTTATTAGCACTTTCTAAAAAAATGTTGAAACTTTTTCTAGTTGAAAGTGTTTATGACTTCTATTTATCTATCTTGATCTATTTCTTGTAATTAATATTAGATTATTATGTCATAGATAGATAGATAATATTGAAGTTTATTATAGATCCTTTCCAACAGAAAATGGTATGTGTGACATTTACAATTCGCTTATAAGAACATACAAAAGAATTCTGCTCCATTACATATATGGGGAAAAAGTGCTTGAAACGTAATTTAATGTTATTACACTATTTCAAATTTAAAGAAGTTGATAAGCACAACTGTTTGCACTACAAATTGCCATGTATGAAATATGAAAAGGGTATCATTTATGGTTCACTCACAAAATTAATGCAATAAAGAATTGATTACAGGTTTTTCTATGGCCTATAACTGTTGAAAGTATATTTTCAGTTAAAATATGAGTTTTTAAGTTTAATTTAATCTTGGTGTATTATGTGGTGCGTATTACTTTAATAGATTATGTATAGGATTGTATAAAAGAATAGGTAAACATAATCATGTACAATTTAAACTGTATTTTGAACTCTGCTGTTCATTTTTTAGCTGAAATATGTTTTAGTATTATTATAAATACTTTTAGTATTATTATATAACTTATATTTAAAATAATAAACTTTGTAAAAATCGCTATAAACTAAAAACAGTGCAAGACGGGTTTCAAGCTAAAAATAATAGCAAGCTCGTCATCAGCTCAAGAAGACACGTGTACATAAAGGGACAACTTCAAAGATCAACTGAAATATAGATTGTAGAAACTGCAAAGAGTGCGACAGGTGGTTCTACTTGAAAGGATTACTTTAGAGATCCTCCTTAAAGAGGGAGGATCTCTATGAATACATGTGGAAGACGAAAGTGCTGCCAAAATGATACACGAGAAAAAAGTGGGAAAAAATAGAAATAAAAGAAATAAACAATATTAAAATAAAATGAAAGGAGCAAAACAATATCTAGATTTTTACTAAAATGAAAAGAGACAAGAGAAGAGGGGAAGTAATTACAAAAATAATCTCTTCACTGGAGATAGGAAGGGCGATGATGATAGATCATTGAAAATATTATCAGAATTTTTGCAAATAAAATAAGCTTCATCAACATTTAAGTGAAAGGGAGATGCAGGGTAAAAAATAATTCTGGCTATGGAGAAATTGAAAGAATGATTGGAAGATAAAAAGTGAGAAGCAATTGAAAATTTAGTGATTTCTTTATTTTCAATATACTTCTGATGCTCGTCTAATCTGAATTTTAAAGCTTCTTTAGTTTGACCAATATAACCTATATTGCAAGAAGAATGAATCATCATGGTTTTCCTTCCTCATGCTTTTTCTGATCAATCTTCTCATCATAAAGTGGAATTCTTTTATACATTTGCTATTAGGTGCTATGCATTTGTTCTGACTCTTCTGCTCTGAATAGTGAAATTATCTGAAATCTCTTGTCATTGATCGTGGTTATAATCCTTTGATTGACAAAGTTCTGCATAAATTTTTTAAGCTTAAACGTCCTCTTTCTGATATAAATAATCCAATTTTTTACTCTATAGTTTTACTATTTTATTCTCTTCTCTGTTTTAAAATTGCTAAAATCCTTTCTCGTTTAAATTTTAAAGCTATCTTCAAACCTATGAATAAAATTAAATTTTCGTCTTTGAAAGATCCTATTCCTATTGAGAACCGTTGGGGTGTTTATTTTATTTCTTGTTCTTGCAATTTATGTTATATTGGTCAAGCTAAGAAAGCTTTAAAATTTAGATTAGGCGATCTTCAGAAGTATATTGAAAATTAAGAAATCTCTAAATCCCCAATGGTTTCTCACTGTTGTTCTCTTAGTCGTTCCTTCAATTCCTTCATTGCTATAATTATTTTTTACTCTGCATCTCTGTCTCTCTCAATTAAATATTCAAGAAGATGAATTTATTTGTAAAAAATTTGATAATCTTGTAGATCACCTATCATCACCTCCCTCCCTTTCTCCAGTGTGGAATTACTTTTGTAATTAATTTACCTTTTCTCTTGTCTCTTTTCATTTTATTAAAAGAAATTATTTTGTTTCACTTTCTCCCTTTGTTTTAATTTTGTTTATTTAATTTCTTTCATTTATTTTCTTTTCACCTTTTTTTCTTCTATCATTTTGGAAACAGTTTCGTCTTCTACATGTGCTCCTTTCAAGAAGCATCACCTGTCGCGCTTTTTACAATTTCTACCATAATCTTTCAGTTCATCTTTGACTTTGTCCCCTTACGGAAAAAGTCTGCTTAAGCTGATGACAAGCTGTTAATTTTTTTAGATCGAAACACGCCCTGCATTGTTTTTATTTTATAATGATTTTTACAAAATTTATTATTTTAATTAGCATACTCTGTGTATAAAAAATGCACAGATAATATACAGGGCGCAAAAATATATAAAATTTATTGAGTGTGACTATTTATGGATGAAATTGAGGTTTTCAAATTTGCATTGTGTTTTCTGAATTTTTATTTAGATATTTTATTTCATCGTATTCTGTTACAATATTATGGATATGCTGAAAAGTGTTTAATAAACGACGCGTGGCTCATAAATGTTTTTATACTACAAATTGAAAATTTCATTTTGCTGAAATAATTGATAGCTGTACCTCAAACTTTAGTTCAAAAGATTATGATAAAAAAAAATTCTAAAATTAGTAAATGAAATTTAAATCAAACCCATAACACACATGAATAAATCATGTTATACAAGCAATTAATTCATTGCCATACCCCCAACATACACTTAAAAATCATTTTTATGTTTTAAAATTAGCTTTCCCTTTGTACAAAATTTTAGGAAGTTTTTACTATCTTTATTATTTTTATTTTAAATATCATAATTGGAAAATTTAATCTAAATAAATAACACACAACTAGGCCAAGTGCATAAGAACCTAAATAAAGTTACAAAAAAAAAAAAAAAAAAAAAAAAAAAAAAATCAAAATTAGCAAGGAAAATGTAACTCAGACCTGTAAAATGCAGTTAAAAACTAGCTATATTACACGAATAAAAATATAAAAAACGGATATCCTTCCTTAAATGTGCTGCCTTAAATAAATGATGTTTGAAACCATCAAAAATTATATAAAGGTATTTCAAAAGCCAGAATTTTTCATTATCGAAGCATTTTTTAAAAAAGAATTCCAACAAAAATTCCTTAGAAATGGAATGAGAACAACAAAAACAAAACTGTATGGAGCGTAAATAGATTTATCCTCTTTGTACACCTGTAACTTTGATCTTATTGTTCAACGTAGATCTGTATTAAACTTCTAACTCTGGTAAATTCTTAAAGTTTATTTTCAAATAAATTAAAAGAAATGAAAAAAAAAAAATAAAGACTCAAATTGATAGCCTAATCGTATTTGTTTATTCTCAGAACAAACAAAAATATATATTTTTTTTTTCAATATATTTACTTTAAAGAATTCTAATTAGACAAACAGATGTTTATGGTTTATTTACATTTTATTTTTCTTCTTATTCAAAGCAACTCAAAGCATCTCTCTCAATTAACAGCATCTAGATTAAAGAAATTATCCCGACAAAGAATATTGGATCGATTAATAAGATTCTCAATTGTAGCGGCTACTAAATGTGCTGGTGTCGATAAATTGCTAATAAAAGGAAACTGCAATAATGAGAAAACATTGGATAAAATCGAGTGATCTCTTGGCCACGTGATCGACGAAACATATTAACTTAAAATCTAACAATGAAATTCTTTCAAGCTTATTTTTGATTTGCATTAAAAAACAGCGCATTTTATTTTAATAGCTATTTTTTTTATGTACAGCTGGCATAAAAAAAACACACACGGCTTTATTCGTAGACATATATGATAAAATCACCCACAAAAGTATTATAGATTCTAAACGTTATTTTCCTTTAAAATATTAATGTAATTTTTTAAATAGAGGTTTCTTGCATATGAGAAATCTGAACCAAATTCCTATATTTCCGTTAAAAAATGATTTTGTAAGTGTGTCAAAGTGTTGCTTTGTAAGTATGTCGCTTTTGATCTGAGCAGTTGAGAACATCCTATGTCCATTTGATGATTATCGGCAAAATTATTATTATTATTATTAACTAGTATATAAATTGACCCTCAACCTCCGACCCCTATTTTAAGCACCTAAATTTTGTCTAAAATTCTTCGACTTATGCACGATAATATAGGGTATTTTTTTATACAAATATGAATTTGAATATATTACGATGCCAATATATACATTTTTTTCGACTAGGCGTCTAATTTCATGTGACTGTATGTGTACAGGGTGCATAAGATATTTGAGCACATATCAACGCCAGCTTTCAATATATATATATATATATATATATATATATATATATATATATATATATATATATACTAGAGATAAAGCATTTTTTAAATCTTAATGTTTTTTACAAGTGTCCACATACACACTAGATGACATCATTCATTGGAGCCCCTGCTAACCGAAATAACTGCCTCTATAGGCTGTCGAAACTGATTTCGAATAATGATCAGAAGAGTGTTGGGAAAACCTTTGCCACTGCATGCACAACGGCTGCCTTGAGGGCGCAAAATCGCTATGCGAAACAGTGGCGTAGCTAAGGGGTGCAAGGGGGGCGTCCGCTCCGGGCGCCGAGGCCTAGGGGCGCCAAATTGAGAGAAATTGTAATATATCTATATTGGGGTGGGGGCGCAAAATTTCTTGCTGGCCCCGGGCGCCAAAAAACATAGCTACGCTACTGATGCGAAAGATTATTGGAGTCCTTTCAATTATGCCATAGGTTAATATCTGAGTAGTCGAGGGAACTAACAAGTTGAGGATGACATCATCATGAATGCTTTGGCCATCCATTTTTGTTATTCCATTTATCAATTATTGGCTGCATGGGACAGTGCAAAGATTTGTTAAAAAATGTTCGGTCTCCCACGTGTTCAATTTAGGGCTTGAGAATATCGATATAAGCAACAGCGTTGACTCTGGCAGCTTGAAGAATAAAATGCGGATGCATCAGATTGTCTTCGCTTCTCAGGATCCCCAGAATTATCAATGAAGCTAGAAATGTTCAGAACGTGTCTATCATAACCACTTCGGGGATTTAAAACCATCATCGTTACTCCGGCGATTTACTTTCTTGACCTGGGCAAAGTTTCTTTCATTGGAAAGAAACAAGAGACAACTCCTGTTGGTGTTTCATCTGGTTGAGGAGCCGCTTGTCTCTGGTCAGGTGGTTTTCGCGCGTAAGAACTGTACTTTCTTTATCACCTTTGTTGTAAATCAAACTCACAAAACTGGATATAAGTCTATTTTTAAAGAAACTACAAGAAATATGCTAATTTTTTTTTTTTTTTTTTTTTTAAAGGATTTTAATTTATAGAATAATCGTGTTTGCTTATTCTAAAATCAAATAAATTTTTTATTTGTTCTAATATTTAAAGATTTCTAATTAGATAAACAGTCTTTTTTTTATCGATTTGAAGAAATTCATAGAGTTTCTTTCAACTACCACAATATAGATTAAAGAATTCCGACAAAGGATATTGGATCGTTTAGTCAAAGTCTTAATTGTACATTCTACTAAATCTGCGTGTCTAATAAATTGCTAATAAAAGAGTACGATGGATAATGAGAAAATGTTTGCTGAAATCGAATAATCTTTTTCCAATATTATCTAAAAAGCGCCTGGCATGATACCGGAAAATGCAACATTTTAAAGATAAGTCACTTATGTTATGCTTATTTTTAAGAATTCTAACTGAATAAACAGACGATTTTTTTTCTGTTTAAAGAAAATCAAGGAGTCTCTCTCGATTAACGCTTATTTTGGTTAAAGAATTCCGACAAAGAATATTAAATCGTTTAAAAAAAACTCTAAATGCACGCGATATAAAAACTGTTGGTATGCTAACAATAGAGAAAAATAGGGCAATAAGAAATTATTTCATAAAAATCGAATGACTTTTCCGAAAAATATCTAAAATAATTACAAAAAATCACAAAATAGAATCTTTTCAAGGTATTTTATTTATGTTTTCTTTAAAGATTTCTAATCTGATAAGAAAATGTTTCTGCTTATTTTGATTCGGAGAAATTCAAAGAGTCTCTCTCAATTAGCACTATCTAAATGTAAGAATTCTGACAAAGGAAACAAGTTCATGTTTAATAGACGTCTTAATGGATCATACTATCAAGTTTGACCGTAGACGATTTGCTAATCAGAAGGAACTGGAAATAATGAGAATACATTTGGTAAAAGAGAATAATCTTTCCCTACTGTTTTATCTAAAAGACATGAGCTGCAAATGAAAATGAAATTCTCACAAACTAGATAATTTGACTTGATTTGTTTAACATTAAATTTAAGAAAGAAGTCAGTTTAGTTTGGCGGATTTCTAATTTTTTGCTTAAAAATATTCAAAAATGCTATTATAATTTTTTTTTATAGAAGTCAAGTGTTAAAAAAATACTATAGCACTGTTTATTGTTGCAGTAATAAAAGCTGTATTGTTTAAAAAATGCATTGGGTTAAAAAAAATGCATAATACTCTAATTATAACTTAATTTTGAATTCAAATTCATAAAACTGGATTATAAGTTATTATGTTGTTATGTGGCTGTCTATTAGGTGTAAAAAAGCATAATTTGAAAGAAAAAATTTTACTCATTTTAATGAAATATTTGAGTTTACAATAGTTGAAACATATTTCACATTGGCAAGAAATAATACATTAATAGCAATCAGATAGTCATTTTGTAGTATTTCAACAAACAAGTAGTGAACTCATTTTAGATACAGCCCTTAAAATAGGTTCTTTTAAAATAATTATTTTCTCAGAAACTAATTGTATCAATTTCATGAAAATTTGTATTTAGATTAATTGAAGGTGCGAAATTTATTTGAGGACCCCAGAAGCCAAGGGGTATAAGTGACAAAATGGGAAAAATTGAGTTAAGTGCACAGGGTATCTGGAAATATGTTTTTTTCATTTCAGGTAAAGAAATATAGGTAATTTTCTTATTATTTGGGGAGTTATAGAGATAAACCACTTTTTTCGAAAAACAAACAATATTGATTAATTATACATTTAAAGAAAATTGTACTCTATTTTTTAACAGTTATTGAAATGAGAGTTCAAAGATTAGAATGCAACAAGCAGATGTTTCCTATTTCAATTTAGTCAATTATTATTGATGTTCCAATTTAACATTAATTATCTTTAAACTCAATTTACTCCAAATCGACATTTTGTCACTTGTACTCCTTGGCTTCTGAGGTCGTCATTTATAATGTCGAACTTGAATATTAAAGAAACAACATTTTTGTTCGTTTTGATTACAGCTTACCGTGCTAAGCAAATTTTATAAGCCTCATTTACAAATAAAATTTATTTCAAATCATTTGCTACTAGTAAATTTTTTTGACAATAATTTGTTGCGAAGTTAGTAGCGAGTGCTTACTGTTTTTACTTCACGACAATTCATTATGATCGGCTGGTATCTATGGAGCAGGGAAAGCATACTAATACAGAAGGTAGATGATAGGGTTTGAAAGGCTTGGATAGGTTTCCCTTTTTACCTATCTAGAATTATTATTAATGTTATTATAGATATTCATTCATTAGTATTATTATTGATTTATTAATATCATTATTGATACTAATGAAGTTTCCGAAGAAATGTTAATCTCAATAATACTAGTTGCTGAAGTTATTAATAATCTAAAAAATATTATTTAGATGTTAAACCTATACGAATGAAAAATATTGTATTGCAGAGGGTGTTTTTGTTGTAATGAACAATAAAAATTGCAGTTTAAAATTAATTAAAGATGATAATCCAGAAATAACATTTTTTTATGTTATTCACAATAACGCTTTGGCATCTAAAAATATTTCTCCCGTTCATATATGAAACACTTAAGTCAAATAAAAAATATATAAGTAGATATTAAATATCAAAGCTAATACCAAATATAAGCTTCTCTAAAGACATTTTAAGAAGAACAGAAATGCATACGAGGGGGAGTCTGAAAATAAGTTTCAACTGTCGACTGTGGTCAGAGGTGTGTATAAAAAATATATATATATATATATATTAAAAATAAGACATATCTTTATTTTTTTCACATAATTACCAAGCACATCCGTCCAGGGTTTGAAAAAACCCAGGTTTTTTTGAAAAAGCCCAACCCACTGGGTCCACTAGTCTAAAACCCGGGTTTTTTCGGGTTTTTCTGAAAAAACCCGGGCTTTTTCGGGTTTTATCTTTTTTTTTTTTTTTTTTTTTTTTTTTTTTTTTTTTTTTTTAACTTTCATATACATAATAACTAAATTCTTCATGTATCAGTGAAACCTGGGTATATTTTTGCATTAAGAATGAATCAACAAAATGTATATATTAAAAAATAAAGTTAATTTAAAAGGTAGATTTGTGTCTGATATGACTAGTTTCTTGCATTAAGGATATATTAAGCCAGCTATAAATGGATTTTTTGAGTTGACAAAGAAGTTCAGAATGTTTGAAAAAAATGTACTTACAATTGTACAATTTGAAGTACTTACAAAAATATATATAAATAAATGATGATCAAATTACATTTTGCTTTTACAAAAATTTATTATCAGTAATAATTTTGCGAATGAAATTATCATTAAAATACTATATTAATATTAATGCTAAATCAGAATTAGTAAGTACTTTTTCTTTTTATCATAACTAATTAATAGAATAAACCAAATAATTTTACATAGCTACTTCAATAAAGTAGGATTCCCATGATATGTGGTATTTTGTTATGAGTTTCAAATGTATAACATAACATAGAATAAATTATATATTAGTTTTTTTTATGGAAAAAAGTTTGTTTTTGTGTTTGTGATACATAAAAAATTAAGTTACAATTATTTCTTTTAAAAATTTTCATTGGGAGAATTAAGATATTTTTATCTCCTTGTGGTGGGGAGAAAAACTTTACGAGTGGTGTATTATTATTAAAAAACATATCTTAATATCAGCATTAAGATCTTAATAATAATATTAAGAAATTAACCTTACGTAATTGAAAGTTAAAAAAACCCAGTTGGTTTTAAGAGTTGGGCAAAATCCTAACAACCGTGCTTTAAGTTAAATATGCTAAATGTATTTCTTTCATTAATTTCAAATAAAAAATAAGTAGAAAACTTTTCCCCCCCCTTCTTTACAGCTAATTTATTTTTTGATCATTTTATAAATTCCTCTTAAATCTGGTTCTTTTGACATACATTTAAATTGGCATTTATCTTTGTATTGATACCCTAGATTAAATAATGATACCGTTGTAAAATCGTGAAAAAATTACAAAACACCCACAATGGGTTTTATCATGGGTTTTTTCAAGTGGGCCCGCCCGAAAAAACCCGGGCGGGTTTTTTCGGGCTGGGCCCACTTGCGCGAACCCTGCATCCGTCATACCGCTTGATAAGCTTAAAAAAACCCACCAGAAAAAAATCAGAGCTTTGCATACGGAAGAAGCATTTAATGGTTTGTCCGTTTGCAAAGCCTTGATGTTTTCCTGAAGTGCTTTTTGTAGCTTATCAAGCGGTGTGGCAAAATGGCTCAACATGCTTTGTACTTACTATGTTGACAAATAACATTGTATGTCGTATCTTTCATGTTCAATTATACATTTTGACTTTCATACACATCTCTGTCCACAGACGCCAAGGAAAACTTATTTTCCAACTCTCCCTCGTACATACATATAAGATATACATAAGACACACATACACATCAGAGTTTTACTTAAAACTGAGGTAACTTCCTAGGTGGAACGTGTACAAAAGACCTTTGAATCACTGATTTAGAAGCTCAAAAATCTCACATTATATCTAACACAATATGAAATATGTGAAGGAAAATTTATGAATAAGTTTTAGATTATGCGATACATGAGTGCAATCAGAGGATAAAAGAGGACAATTGCTCTACGCTTAATTTTTAAATTTAAATAGCTAACCTTTTTTTTTAAATCTCTTGTGATTAAAGAAGAACAGTTTATTCTTATCAAAGGATTTAAAATAATTAAACATTAAGAACAAAGGTAAATGAAATCTTTTCATTTAAGAACATCGCCTCATCCCCACTAGTGAAATAATAAAATGATTTACTTATGAAATATCTAATAATAACAATTTTTAAAGGCTTTTAGGTTAAAAAATTTATCGTGTAACTAAAAAAAAAGTTTTAAAAAACATTTGTAAACTAATTTCCTGTTTATTTTTTAATATTTTTATACACAGTATGTTTATGATAAGTCATGCAGTCATTTTTCTTTGTTACTATATGGTTCTTTAGTTTGGTTTTACATTATTTTCTATTACCATACCTTTCCAAATTTATTTGAAAATTTTACCTTAAGATTTCATAAGCTCTTCTAAAAGAATGCAACGTTGAGAAGCAAGATTTCTGTACAAAGTTAAATATTTTATATTTTATTAACTATTTCTCTTACTCGATAAGTGGAGTAGATTACCATTTAACCCAATGCATGAAACTGTACACAATTTGTCACTGGTAACTAATTTGATTAGTTTTACAACAAATGCAAAAAGTGCCATCTTATGAACCTCCATTTTTCTTCCATTTGAAGAAACCTGATCACGACAATTTTCTTTCTTTCGCTAGACGATAAATTAGAATTTTTCTTGGTGAAGAAAATAAATTTTTTCAATACTGTATATCAAAACAAAGAATAAAAAGTACATTTTTCTATTTATGAACAATATTTAAGATGGCCACGTGAGTTTGGCGAATGCAGAAAGTGTTTGTAGGAAGGAAAACCATTGTATTTTGATATTTTATTAAATAATGTTTCTTATATATCTAATATTGAACTGATAGCTTCAAATAATTAGTTATCCATTTCAAGTGGTTAAAATGGAATTTATTTTATTTTTATTTTTATTATTTTTTATGTCGTCAGAAAATCTTCGCCCTCATGAACTTCCCGTTCAAGAAACTTTTTAATTCCACGGGCTTTTTGTTGTTGTTATTGATGTTTTTGTTGTTGTTGTTTCTGTATTTAAAAAATATTTAAAAGGAAGGAGGGAAGTCAGAAACATACCTTTGACTAAAAAAAATAAGTAGCAGTTTTAATTCTCCATTTTTGAAAAAAGTTGCTAAAACTTTTTTTTTTCAGTTTTAATGTAAGGTATCTGATGCTGTTAATATGGTCAACCTGCAATATTGTTATTAGTTTCAGGGAAATCCAAAAGCTGCTTGGATGTATTACCTAGATATCCGAATAACATAGTGCAGCACCGTGTTGACCGCAATCCTTGATCACGTGCATAGGGGAGCAGTCATTGTTGATTTGTTGTTAGTTGCGTTGGCATTTTATATAATTTTCTCTGGTAAGTTTGTTATTTTTCTTATTCAAACAAATCATTTGTATTTATTGTTATACATAATATTTTAGCTGGTTTAAAGTCCTTTTTAACTGTAACAATGAATTTTAATATCTGAGTGTAAAGGCAGAATTACGAACACCTTTTTCAAACTTATCATTGTATTATTGTTGGTAATATGCCCATTGGGCATATTACCTGGGCGTATGGCATATTATATTCATATAAATAAATTTCACTACCTTTTTTATATTTATTTGCGCAAATAACAGGGTTAAAAAATTTAATGCAGTATTAGCATTAAGTACCAAATAAATAAACTTTAAAAAAATATATATTACCACCAAGTAAACATAAAAGAAATCAAATGTAAAAATGTTAAAACAAAAAACTAAATTTTCTTATTTTATTTATTTATTTATTTATTTATTATTATTATTATTTTGTAAAACTAAGAAAATAAATTTGGTTTTCTGCGGTTTTAGTTTTCTAACCGTTAAAGTTTATGCGTTTAGTTTTTTAGGCAAGCGTTGTTAAAATTCTTAAAATTCTGCTTAAAATTCTTTCAGTTGCTTACTTGAGTAGGTTAGACTGACAGAACCATGAAACTCTTTGAATTTGTTGGAATCACATAGATAACATAGAAATAAATCAAGTTTTCAAAACTGTATTTACAGGTAACTAATTAAGAAAATCAAACATTATTCTAATTAATCTTTTAAAATGTTTATCGTCAAATCTTGACGGGTACCCATCTAGTATTTATTTATAATAGCAAACAACTTTTATCATTCATTTCAAAGAGAAACGGACAACGCCAATCAAATTCCGAAATACAAAGAAAAAAAAATCTTTCTTGAGGCTAAAAGGTCAAAATGAAAGAATTCCATGAATTCTTTGGAAAACAGATATTACAAGAAGGGTTTAGTTGTAGATTTCGTCCAATTGGCTATCTGCAATTAATCGAATTCCGGTCTAGTACACCAGATGATTACAACGATAGATCCGGAGGGTATAGACTTCAGATTAGTGCAATGGCTCGTACGAAAGAACAATTAAAGAAGAAGTAAGATTCTAAATTCTAGTAATTTTTCGCAAGTAGTTTTCTTTAACATTAAAATACAGCGCACTTAAATAAAAACAAACATAATGCATTACACTTAATGAATTATCCTAGACTGTAATCGGTTAATGATATTAAGCTTAAAACATTCTTAAATTAAAAACTAATAAATAAATCAGTGGTGTAGATGTAGATTGGCCAGAGTCCATGGCTCTCGGAGCTTTATAGACGCATTGAATCTCTATGAGTAAATTGTAAAAGAAACAAAAGCCAATTTTATGAATTTTGCTTTTTTAAAGATTATAATTCGAAACTCAATTTTATTTCAGAATTGCAAATATAAGTATTTTAGGAGGTTCCATACATTTACTGCCTATTTAATGAAAAGCTTTGCTGTACATTTAAATGCATCTTGCCAATGTGACAAGTTTTTCATTCAAAATATCTACCTCAATTTTAGGATTATGATGTTTTCTGTATTTAATACAACCATTCTGGGTATGGGAAAAAAAAGATATATTACTACCGTATATACTCATGTATAAGTCGACTCCCTAGATTTCAAATGCAAAATCTGCAAAAAATCAAAAACGCGTGTGTAAGTCGACAATTTAACATCGTGATGTCTTTTGGAGAAAATTTCCTCTTCCCTCATGGCATACCAATAGAAAGTAAGACAGTCTGAGTCATTCAAACTATTTTTTTTTCTTATCTTGCAATATAACAAGATGCCACTGGTCCTTCCAGGTTTGATGATATTGGACCCCATTGACTCTGCTTTGCTTCTGAATCGCATTCAACATGGGAAGGCTCAACATGGGTAGATAGAGGTTTATTAATGGTGTTTGGAGGCTTCTACTAATGGTGGTAAACTTAACCTGGCTCTTCTCTCAGATGGCATATAGGCTACCAATTACAGAGAATTGCAAGAAACCCATTTATTGCCAACTGAAGAGAGAATTGGTGGGTAAGTTGAATTTTTCAGCAGGAAAACATCCCTATAACCTGTGCAAAATCTTCGTAGGTGTGTTTTTTTGGATAATTGAGGACGGGTTATGGAATGGCCTGCCCTGTATCTTCAACTCAATCCCCAAGACAATGCGTGAAGTATCCTCAGTAGAACTTTAAATACGAATGGCAGACAGTTTAAGTCTGTGTCCGAACTGAAGGCCGCCATAACTGAGGCTTGGGATAATATTGATCCTAATGTCTTCCATGGATTGGTAAAGGCATGCAACATCGTATATTCCAAGTCATATATAAGCATTATATATACAATAGCTATCAATATTAGTGACTATTTTGGGGGACACTTTTCCCCCCACTCTTTTTTTATACATTCACATTTTTTCCTGATCAAATGGAACAGGGAGTGAGTTATTCCTTGTAAATATGCATTTTTATATAGTCTTTCTTAATATGTTTGTTTAGTTCTCGTGGCTTTGTTCATCTTCGATTACGGCAGAAAATCATGGTGGCTTTATTTGTGTGGCACAAATTGTAGCTATGTATGTAACTCTCGTCTATACCACTGACTGATGTGTGGCCTTCAAAACTTTGTAATTTGCTCATTTGGCCCGCGGAACTTAATTAATTTGATTATGTGGCTTACGAACAGCACCCAGGATTAAGCTTTGGAGAGGGCCAGCATATTTTAGAGGTCTATATTTTCCTGATTCAGCCCAGAATGCAGATGAAATCAGTTCGATTTTTTTATATATTCTATAAACAAGTAAAAAAAATCATGCGTTAAGCATAGATTAAGAAGCACTTTCCAACACTTAATGAAACCTTTAGCAAAACTTTGTTATTTAGGGAAATAATAGTGTATAGCCAAATATACCTAAATATGTATTCCAGTACTTTTGAACAGCCCTGTATTTCATATGTCAGTTGATGTAATGGGAAAATTTAGTTTAGCAAGAAAATACCCAATAGTTTGAAATTTCTTTTTCAGCAATTCATGCTATTAGATGGAAACATACTTGAATACTTTTGTTCAGCCCTGCAGTTTACATTGTACCTTTATTACACGTCAGAATTAGGCTAAAATTTATTGTAAACTAAAACACTTTTAAAACAACTGAAATCACATTCTCATAAATTATCATTCATAGGCGTCCATGTACCGAATTCTTTCCGTGGCCCTGTATATCCTTTTATCTATATTCTGCAAACATTTCTCAGTAAATTGAATGAAGCTCAGCGTAAAAATACATAGCTTATTTAAGAACCACGTTTAAATAATTTATGCTCATATTCAGTAACGTTGGCGAGTTCCTTTGGGTAGCCCTGTATATCAACTATAACATTTATACGCACCATATAATGTGCATATATTTAGCGAAATATAAACGCGCATATCATAATTAAAATGCATTTCATCCCTCCATCAGCCATCATCGGACACGTATACGGTACTTCGGAAAGAATATACTATTTGAAATCTTTTGTATAGCCCTGAATATGCTGTGTACTTCATATTATGCAAGACAGTAGTGCATAATTTATATTAAGCTTCAATGACATATATTAATTTTATGATACATGAAACAGCTTAATATATTTAAAATATGTCACACACAATTCCCCTTTTGCCATTATCTAATGGAATTCTTTTGTGTGGCCCTGTAAATGAATAATAGCTACATTTTTACCTTATGTTTTATAGAATGCAGATTTTAATATGTTTGACAAGGTATAACATCTTTAAAATTCCTTTGAAACGATTTTTCCCCATAGGCCGTAATGTAATGGGGAAATTTTGATTCGCCCTGTAGATAAACTAATCATGGTAGAAACTTCATTTTCGATTGGACTTGTGCTAGGGTATACGTCAATAACGTCCTAAAATTTCATGGCAATCCGAGTATATTAACGATTTTTCCCCATGGGCGATAATGTAATGAAAAACTTTTGATTCGCCCTGTAGGTAAACTAATCATGGTAGAAACTTCATTTTCAATAGGATTTGTGCTAGGGTAAACGTCAATAACGTCTTAAAATTTCATGGCAATCCGAGTATATTAACGATTTTTCCCCTTAGGCCGTAATGTAATGGGAACTTTTGATTCTCCCTGTAGATAAACTAATCATAGTAGAAACTTCATTATCCATAGGGTTCGTGCTAGGGTAAACGTCAAACACGTCCTAAAATTTCATGGCAATCCGAGTATATTAACGATTTTTCCCCATAGGCCGTAATGTAATGGGAAACTTTTGATTCGCCCTGTAGATAAATTAATCATGGTAGAAACTTCATTTTCCATAGGACTTGTGCTAGGGTAATCGTCAATAACTTCCTAAAATTTCATGGCAATCCGAGTATATTAACGATTTTTCCCCATAGGCCGTAATGTAATGGGAAACTTTTGATTCTCTCTGTACATAAACTAATCATGGTACACTGTTAAAAATCTGCTGCATTTTGCTGCAACGCACTCCCCTGCTGGTATAGAAAACGGTTACTTGGCCGTGAAATGGCGCTTTCTCATTGGTTGGAATAGAGATATTATATACAAGTGGTGGAGGGCGTTGCAGCAAAATGCAGCAGATTTTTAACAGTGTATAAACTTCATTTTCAATAGGGTTCTTGCTTGGGTAAACGTCAATAATGTCCAAAAATTTCATGACGATCCGAATATATTTACGAGAGTTAGAGCGCGGACAGACGGCCATACGGACAGACGGACAGACAAACCGAATGCATAAGCACTTTTCAACTTTGTTGGAAAGTGCTAAAAATGGACAAGATGTGTTGTTCCCGGACATATGTTTTTTCTACTAACTGGATACAGAATAAAGACCAGGTAGCGGGAGGGGGGAGCAATCAGAAAAATCTGGTGGAGAAGCTCTGAAATGTTTTCATGGGGCTAATAAGGTTTAAACCTCTTTGATAAATAAAAAGAAAATATTGCTTAAGTGGTGAATATTAAAAATGCGGATATTTAAAATTTCATAAGAAAATTTATAAATAAGAAAAAAAATTATAGAAAGATTATTATTTTTCAAAAAATCTATTTTGCAGAATCTATTAAAAATAATAAAATTAAACTTTCATAATTTTAGAAAACTTTAAACAGTTAGTTTAATTTTGCGCTTTTATCAACTTCTAACTGAATTTGAAGTTTCGTGAAAATCAGTACATTAATTTTTGAGATAGGGCTATTGCTGAAATTTTAAAATTCTGCATAACAGCGCTACATGTTGAGTGATGTACATCAAAAACGAATCAGGATCAATTTCTGTCAGATACTAACTGAATCTAAAGTTTAATGAACATCCATGCATTAGTGATTGAGCCACAGCTATTTCAAAATCGTAAAAAAATCAGCATATCAGCACTACCTGTAGGGCGATTTACACCAAACACTAAACTACACTAATCTAGATTACAAACTAATTAAATATAAAGTTTGGTGAAAATTCGAGCATTTGTTTTTGAGATAGCGCTGTTGCAATATCATAAACAATGCAGTATAGCAGCGCCACCTATTGAGCGAATTGCACCAAAAAATTTGCAGCACCTAATTATATCAAGGACTAACTGAATGTAAAGTTTTATAAAAATCCGTGCATTAATTTTTAAGATATAGCTACTGTGGAAATTGCGAATAATGCAGCATAGCAAAGCCACCTATCGAGTGATATACACTCAGTGCCTGATTTAGGGCAGGGCCTTCGGGGCACATGGCCAGGGCCCGCAATTTTCAGGGGCCCCCAAATGCTGCTGAAGGGTTTTCAACTATCTCCCAAAATCAATATAATTGCTTACAAAATCTAGTGGAATTTTATATTTCATTCTACATTTTACTGTGTTCATATTTTATTTTTACAATATTGTACATTTTGGTTGAAACATCTAATCACTTTATTAAAGTGAATATTTTCTTTTATCTTATCACTTTAAAAAGATATTGTATTTTTAATTCTTATTTAATCATGTTCCTGTTCTTGTCAGATTATTTGGAGTTGGTGAGTGCAGTTCATAGGCGGAAGCGTCCCATAATATTTTAAATATTATGGGACATTTTTAAATATTATAGTTTGGTATTGTGGAAAATTTATGGCTAGTTGTTGCATACTTTATCATTCCAATTCCAGGTATATAAACTTTCATAGGAAAAGATAATTATCACTACACAATTTATTGTACTACGTCTACTCATTTAAATTTCATGATTGTGAAATAGTTATTTAAAAGGTAAATAAATGATTATCATATTTAATTTTTTAATTGACATTTAAAAGTGATTCAATCGTAAAGTCAATCCTGTGTATCTTAATAAGTAATTTTTTTTTGGGGGGGGGCGGGGGGTGAGGGGGGGGAGCTCAATATTTTTGTAAGCAACTTTTTAAGGGGGCCCCCTGTAAGCATCTGTGCCCAGGGCCCCCAAATTTGTAAATCGGTCCCTGTATGCACCAAAAATTAATCAGATCCAGTTTGAATCAAGATCTAACAAATCCAAAGTTTTGTGAAATTCCATCCATTAGTTCTTGAGGAGATAGAGCGCTCCAAAATTTTTGTCGTATGCAGACTCACGAAGTGACAGACATTTTCGAAAAACTATCAAATCATGTTCATTTCAGGATCTTCTAAAACGTATAAATTCATCGAATGCCGAAAATCAAAAATTTTCAAGAATCCAATACTTTATTCTTGTAAAGATAGAAGAAAATAAAAGTAAAGATGAAAATTTTACTAGTTCGCAAATAATCTGGGATCTACTAGAGCTTTTAATTAAAAACTGTTTTCATTTTCTGTATACGCTGGGCGGTATATTGGGAATCTTTAACTTGGGTAGTCCGATATAATCCAAAAATAACAATAGGAATTCTTTCTATGGATTTAAAATTACATTTTATTGGTTTAATTTCACTTCAAACTGTCTAAGAAAAAAGCCGGAGTCGGAGTCGGAGTCGGAATGTTTTTTACGACTCCGACTCCTTTTTCTCAAAAATGGGTCCGACTCTGACTCCACGACTCCGACTACGACTCCGCAGCCCTGCTTCTGAGGTCGCCATATATAATATATACAGGGTGTCCGAAAAGTCTGGAAACGGTCGAATAACTCGAGAAATACATATGAGATTGAAAAACGTAAATATACATGTTAAATATTTTTAAATAAGCTACTCAGTGATACCAAATTTGACCTTCGTAACCGACCCCCTGGGGGTCACAGGGGGTCCAACTTTGAAATCTTAAATTAAACCCCTATTTTTTATTGCAGATTCGGATTCTACGGACAAAAATACGTAACTTTTGTATTTGATGTTTATTTCGAATCCTCATTTATCACGGTGTAATTGAGCATATTAAATCGATACATATTTCGGCTTTTCCAACGGGATTTTCCCTAATCGAAACTAATTGGGGAGAATTTATGACATCAAATTCCTCGTCTTTTGCAATAATAGCGTTTCCTGAAAATCACCCGTGCCGATTATTTCGCTAGTGCTACACAGTTACAAATTTGATCCATTTGCTGTAGCGTCACTCCACAGCTTTTATAGAATATCTCTTTCATGACCAATGAGAATGTTCCATAACACAGTAAAGTACACTGTAAAAAAATTGACCCTTTTGCTGCATCGTCACTCCACCGCTTTTATAGAAAATGATTACTTTACTGTGTTATGGAGCATTCTCATTGGTCACAAAAGAGATATTCTATAATAGCTGTGGAGTGATGCTGCAGCAAATGGGTCAAATTTTTAACAGTGTAGCACTATTGAAATAATCGCCACGGGTGATTTTCAGGAAACGCTATTCCTACAAAAGACGAGGAATTTGACGTCAAAAATTCTGCCCAATCAGTTTCGATTAGGGAAAATCTCGTTGGAAAAGCGGGAATATGTATCGATTTAATATACTCGATTACACCGTGAAAAACGAAGATTTGAAATAAGCATCAAATACAAAAGTTACGTATTTTTGTCCGTAGAATCCGAATCTGCAATAAAAAATGGGGGTTATAATTTAAGATTTCAAAGTTGGACCTTCTCTGACCCCCAGGGGGTCGGTTTCGAAGGTCAAATTTGGTATCACAGAGTAGCTTATTTAAAAATATTTAACACGTATATTTACGTTTTTCAATCTCATACGTATTTCTCGAGTTATTCGGCCGTTTCCAGACTTTTTCGGACACCCTGTATATAAAACCATTAATACTATTACAGTATATGAACCATTGAATTTAATAACATATATAAATCTCTGACCTATCTTGAAATTATAACTCGGTAATTATATTGAATATTTGGGCATATAGGGTGCCCTTAAAAATATCCAGAGTTTGAAATTCAAAAATTTATTAACTTTAATAAATGTAAAACGAAATAAAAAAAGTTTAAAAAATAGCTCACATTTTTTTCCCAGTATTCGTAAAGCTAGTGCGATTTTTACCATAACATAGCCCTGGACAGACAAAACCTATACTAAAGCTTAAACTAAATTCAAAATTACAAACTCAAAAATTTGAGTATTTCTAAAATTAAACAAAATGAAGAGTAAAATTTGATTGATCTTTGATACATTTTTACAAGTTAATCTGAGCATTCTTACAAACTGCGAACATAGAGCGACATCTACTGACGGAAAACTGAACTAATTTTATGTATTCAAAATTTATGATCTACTTAATAAATATACTTATTAATTTTTATATTGATTATAATTAACAAGTTATCGAATTTAAAAATTCAGTTGGTTTTTTGGAACGACCTGAAAGTTGGCTACATTTTACAATTATTTATCTAAAATATCCTCATGCACTTACAAATATGCTATAGATCAATTCATTTTATAAAATACTTCTTCAGATTTTAACGTATTTTATTTTCTTCTTGAACGAAATTAATTGTTTCTGAACATATCTTTTCAAGCAATTTCATATCTAATTATCAGACCGATATAAATTAAATGCTAATAAACATGTTAAGACACCCACAGCAAGAAACATGTTCTCGTCCCAACATTAATATTTCCATCAACCCACTCTGGTGTAACAAATTCTCAGCTTTTCGGTAATTAGAATAAACCGAAGCAAGAGACTGAACACTTCAACTCCGCATAGAAATCTTATTAGAGTGGCAAATGCAAATTAGCTTTAGGAGAAGAATAAAATCATTTTGTAGAAAGAATATAATCTTATTTTCACATTTACTTCAAGAACAATATTTCGAGCACAAAAGTGAGGTTTATAATCAAGAAAAATTCTGTGTCGTGCGGTTCTCCCTCTTTGTTGAAAATGCGTTAAAGTGTTTTGTTAGAGTTTAATGCACATAAAGAAAATTCCTTTGAATAATTTTCTTCCAAGATTCAAGTTGGCAGCATTCAGAAAAAAAAAGGATGAAAAGGATTTTTTTCTTCTTTCGCAGCTTTCTCTTTAAACCATACATACGCACATATGTACAAGTATTTCTATAAATTCGTTATTCTGGAACTTTTCCAAATCGAGGCGCATCTAAACTGAAGAATTATGAACACTTTTTTTCGTGCATCATTTCTATTCACTTACTTTATTTCTGTACTTTACTGACCCAGAATTTCTTTCTCTCTTTCTCTTTTTTTTTCTTTTTGAGAATAATATTTGTCGTCTTTCCCGATTATTTCCTTTTTTAATATTTTTTTCCGCTTGGAGGCCACATTCTAACAATTTTTGGTTTGAATATATCTGGAAAGCTCCACAATGATAATTTCTTTTTTGAAATACAGATACAGCTATGTTTGAATATACATATTAATATCTTATTTAATTTTCAGACTACATTTTTTTTTTTTTTTTTTTTTTGAACGATCTAAAACTAAAGAAAAAAAAGAAAGATAAGAATACCAAAAACAATAATCTAGATAGAAAAACATACATCAACCCTTTTTATTATACAATATAAATAAAAGAATGACTTAAAAACAATGTAAAAATGAGTAACACAAAAAGAATTTTAAAAAGTCTTAGTTTTCAACATAAAGCGTAAAAAAAGAACAATCATGAAAAAAGCTTATATTTAGAATTAGCTTTGATGCATAACATCTACTTATATATATATATATATATATATATATATATTATTTGACATAAGTGCTTCATATATAAAAGGGGGAAATATTTTTAGATGCCAAAGTGTTGTTATGAATAACATAAACAATATGAATATGTTATGAATAACATAACATATTTCTGGATTCTCATCTTTAATTAATTTTAAACTGTCATTTTTCTTGTTCATTAGAATAAAAACACACACAGGAGTACAATGTTTTTCATTCATACATGTTTAACATCTAAGTAACATTTTTTGATTATCAATAACTTCAGCAACTAACGTTATTCAGATTAATATTTCTTCAGAAACCTTATTGGTATTAATAATAATACCGGTAATAATTCTTAGATTACTAAAAAGGAACAACTATCCAAGCCTTTAAAACCCTATCATCTGCACTGTTAAAAATTTTAAACTTTTGCTGCATCGTCTCTCCACCGCTTTTATAGTAAACGATTACGTCACTGTATTATGGAGCATTCTCATTGGTCAAAATAGAGATGTTCTATAAAGGCGATGGAGTGACGATGCAGTAAAAGTTTGAAATTTTTAACAGTGTGCCTTCTTTATTAATGGGCTTTCCCTGCTCTATAAATACAACCCGATCATTATGAATTGTCGTGGGGGGGGGGGGGGGCGTAACCACCCCTATTGATTCTACAACTAATTAGAATAGAAGTATGTTACTGGTTACCAAACGATTGGAAATAGAGTCTACTTTTAAATGATGTATATAAAATGTGCTCAAAAATCATCTACAAATTAGAAAAAGAAGAAAAGAAATTTTTTTTTTCAATTTTAATACCCAATTTTGACAATATTTTTTAAATCTTCAGTTCATATATTAAAAACAAAATTTCATGTCATTTAGATGATATGTTTTTAAATTATCAGCATTAAAAACTTCGAGTTTTTGATGTTAAACTTCAATTTTATATTTTTATTAATATCACCTGAAATTAAAATCCTAATTTGGTATTTTTATGTGCAGTTACAGTATCAAGATACTCAAACATAAATACAATGATTTTGTAATTGAAAAAAATATAATATGAATTATGAAATTAGTATGCAAAAAAATTATGAATTGTAACTATTATTATTATTTTTTTGATGAATTTATATTTATTATGTCTTGCAATATCAAAATACTCAATTAAAAAAAATCAAGTAGTTTTTGAATTATGATCAAAAAACGTAAAAAAATGGCATCATAAGCGGCGACCTATGATCTGTAGAGATTGAAAAAAAATATTGTGATCATTTTATTGAAAATTTTGGTCTGGCAATAGTCAAAACGTATTAAACGTGTGAAATGGGTATATTGGTAAGAAATAATGCATTAATAAAAGTGAGATAGTCATTCTGTAGCATTTCAATAATCGAGTACCGAACTTCAATTTGAATAAAGCCCCTGAAATATGCTCATTTTAGAATAATTAATGTTTCTGAAACTAATCATGTAAATTTCATTAAAATTATTTTTATACTAATTGAAGTGTGTAGAATTTATTTAGGGTATTAAACTTGGGTATTAAACTTCGGAAAAACAAAGTTTGAGTTTGTTTTGATATTTAGATGCCTCCCCCCTCCCTTAATCAAATGTAATATACATTATTTAGTGCCATATTGTTTAGTACCAGTAACTGCCTTCTATAATCATTTGCTACAGAATTAGTTGAATTTATTTACTTATTTTTTCCACGAGTGCACAATCATCATAAGTTGTAGAAGCTTAGCAACCAGATTTCTAATGATTCCAAAAGCACTAAAAAGTTGAAGCCGGTGAATATCGAACGTTGTCGTACAAATTTTGATTGTAGCGAAATCTAGTAGCTCAAAAGCAAGCATTGTATCTCGACTTATTATCAAAAAAATGTTTTAACATTGATTTTCAAAGGAGGTATTCATCATGTTATTCAAACAAACTATGTTACGCTCCATTTTTAGTGCTTTTAAAGAATCATTGGAAATCTGGCTGCTATACTATAGCTTCTGCAATTTATGATGATTGTACACTGGTGGAAAAAATAAGTAAATAAATTATCAGGATAAGGCTATTATCCATACCTCTAAATCTACTGAAATATAATTAAAAAAAAAAAAAAATCAGAAATGAAACCGATTGGAGCTGTTTCATTTCAATGGATCCAACCCAAGTCTCGCGGCTTGTCTCTTATGGATTACTGGGGATTTTAACTTTTAAAATAGACTCTTTATAAACGGCATTTAAACACATTGGACGGACTATGAAAGATCGTGTTCGATGAGTAAATCGAAATTGATCTTGATATTTTAACCCTTTCGGATCCATTTTTTTTTTTAATTTTTAGAAAAAATTACTTTTACGTTAATAATATTAACACTAACTAGCCAAATGAATTAATAAGTGTTTAACGAATATTTTATTGTCTGAAAGATAAAGAATGTTGTTATTTTGCATACTATTCAAGTAATATTCATATGAAAATAGGCTGAGGAAGAATTTTTGGAGATGTTTAAAAAATATTGTATTGCAAAAAGATTTAATTTATATAACAAATTTCTAATACTTTTTACGTTTTATTACACATGATTCTTTCAGGAAAGAAACTTCTAAAATTTGAAATATATATTTAAAATAAAAGAATCACAAGTGGCGCAAAGAGAATTAAGCAAATAATAATAATAATTATTATTACTAAATGCCTAAACATAAATGAAGTCATACATAAAATGCATTGGCATATAGTAACATTGTTACATTTGAACAGAAGCAAAAGTATTTCTTAATATAAAATAATGCTTTATTAAAAGACATGTACTATTAATTGTACACCAGACCCGAAAGGGTTAAAAAAAGCTTTCTTATCATAGAAATTAATAATTTTTTTTTTTATCTCTGTTTATATAATTTTTTGCAAAATCATTACACAAATGTGTACCCTCTGCATAAGGTTATTTCATTTACATGTAGTATTTTAAACGTTTTTTTTCCGGATTCACATATAAAAATATTTTCTAAAATAAATTAATATATATTTATTATTATGACTATTATTTATTATGAATTGGGAAAAGGAAGACAGATTAACAATTGTGTTAAAAACTGAAATGAAAAAAAAGGGTGTTCTTTTTTTCCTACTTTTTGTGTCTTATCTAATAAAACAGATATATCTCAATTTTATGGTCTTTGTTTTTACAGCTATCAGCCTATATATATAGAAATACATGGCAATTTTAATCTCTTCTAGTACTTTAAACCTTATATATCTTTGGCTTCATATGCTTACTGCAAGAGAGAGAATTTTCAACAATAAAAACATATAAGACTTTTTTTATTGTTATTATTATTGAAGAGCTAAAGAATTGAGATTGACACATTGCTCTTATCGTGTTAAAAACCTGAACGATACTAAAATGTATTCTTTGTTTCATTCTTTGTATATGTCCCTTGAAACTTTTTTTATACTTTTCAACTATCGACCGAAATAAACGGTAGTTTGACTGACTTCTACGATTTTTAAAACCTTGATATTCTTTATTTTCACAGACTTATTGCAAAAGAGAATAATTTTACATTATGTTTTTACCTAAGAGTTGAAAAGTGGTTATGGCTTCAGTTTGTCTATCCGTCTGTCCGTCCTTTAATTCTCGTAAATATATTCAGTTTGCTCATAAATTTTAGTATATTATTGAGATTTAATATGGCACGATGTCTCTTAAAATGAAGACTATTGTATTTGCAGTTCATTTACAGGGACAGTCAAAAGTATTTTATTACATTACGATCAATGGGAAAAAGTTGTTTAATGTGTATTTTTTTTTTTTTTTTGATTATCTTGCGCCATTTCAAACAATGATGTGCACTATCACATGCCTTACGTGGAATATGAGAAGTGAAAAACATTTATTATTAATTTACAGAACCACATAAATGAATTGCATCACATAATCATCTACTGAGTTAACCTTTAAATTATGTTTCCGGTTTTGCAGACAGCTACTTTTTTCTATCCTTATAGTTTAACTAGTTACTTTTAGTTTAACTGCAAACACCATCAGAATTTTGCTCCATTGGAACTTTAATGCTATCACCAAAGACTTTTAAACAGATAAATTTTAATTATAAGAGACTTGTACAAAAAGTTAAGTACAAAACAATATACTGTGAGTTAGTGTTTGCTTTTTATTCATCTTTTGATGGCGCTGTCTAACAGACCGCTTCACAGTAGTTATGTGACAATCTGTCACATCAGTTGAAAGTTAAACAATTTGCAGCGTATTTTATTTATGTTACACTAAATTAAATATACTGAAACTGCTATATTATTACTGAGATTTATTACACTTCTGTAGAAAAATATTTGCATATTATTTATGATTTCTTTACAGGGACAAAAGATTTCAGATACATGTATCCGAAGTGCTAATAGCGATGATTGCCTGAAATACATTTTCAGTTGTGATATGCATTTTCAGTTGTGATGTGCATTTTCAGATTTAACTAAATTTTGCATATTGAGAACAAACGTAATTGGCGTATATCATTCATTCAGGGCTTCGCAAAAGAATTCATAAGAATTACTGAATAGGAGCATGAATTTTTTAAAAGTGGTTTTTAATTGAGTTATATATTTTCAAGTTAGACTATAATTAACACACTAAAAGATGTTTGTAGAACATAAATAAAACCATATACAGTGTCCACAAAGAACTGGATAAACGATCTTATGGATGAAATTTTTTAAAAGTATGATTTCAGTAGTTTAAAACGTCGTATTTGTTTTTTTCTTTTAGCTTGAATTAAAATAATAATTTTTTTCTTTTAGTTTAATGATTGGCGTGTTGAAATAGCTATAATTATTATACAGGGCAGTACAAGAAAATTCAAGCTTTTCTTTCGGTAGAAAAACTGAAACATTTTTCCGGCTATGGACGGTAAGAGCTGAATTATGTTTTTTAAATATATTTTTATTAAAACAATTATACGGGGATATTATTTGTCCTATTAAACTGTGAGAAGTAGTGTTAAAATATGCTGAAATTACAGGAAAATATTTCCTAATCTATGATTGACGCATGATTTATCTTGTTTGCTTTTAATTAATATTCCTTAAGATTCGAATAATATGAAAAGAAAGGCTAATTATTAAACTGTTATGTAACTTAACTTGGTTCATGTATATAAAGATGGAATTCTGCGATCGAAATTTTACTCACGTTCTGATATGCTAGAATTATAAAAATTATATTCATATGTGTGTTTCCGATAGCAGTTCGGCAGTTAAATTCACTGTTAAAAATTTGCAGCAAAATTCACAGTAATTTGACTGTTTTTATAGAAAACTCTACATAACCGTAATTTAACTGTAATCGGATCATATTATTGCTCATATTACTGTCAGAACATAGTTAAATTATGCTTACATAACCGTTTTCTCTAAAAATGGTCGAATGATTGGAAACTTTGCTGCAAATTTTAATCAATGTATTTTTTTAATTTAATATAATAATAATAATAATAATAATAATAATAATAACAAATTTTAAAGTATTTTTGCATGTTGGATGCAACTGATAAATCGCCAAATATTTACCAAAATTGTTTGCGAGTTAAAACACACAATGGAGGGAATCAAGCGCAAAGACATTATAAACTTGCCGTGAAAATTGTCAAATTTGCTGTGTGATGAATAAAAAAATATTTTAGACATTAAAATGTAAAAATAAAAAATACGCTACTTTTTATTAATGAGGTAAATTTTATCATATTAAAAACATGACAGAAATTAAAGAAGATTTTCTTTTTGTATCTATCTCACACTGTTAAAAAAATTATGCAACGGCACTCCTCTATAAAATTGGTTGCGACCTTGCTGCCTTCATTTTATTGAGTAATTTAACCGATTTACTTGGTGTTACGTTACACTAATATTTAATACTTCTGCAGTTATATCGGTTTAAGTTACACCATTAGATAAGTTAAAATACTCCTTAGAATTGGAGGCAGCCTGCTGCTGATTTTGTGGAATAATGTTTCACAATTTTTTGTTGTGCATAAAAGATATATTTAAATTATTTATTTATTTATTTATTATTATTATTATTATTAGTAGTATTTTACTTTTTTTTCTCTTTTAAGTAGAAATATATGTTTGTTTGATTTACTTTTAATGGTAGTATTTTACCCCTGTCCCTTTGGTTTCACATACTTGATATAAGACAGCATATTTTCTGCAATAAAATCAAGATTTTATTATTATTGTTACCAAGAAGCAAGCAAAGAATTGGGAAAAGGAAGATGGATTGACACATTGCTCTTATGATGTTAAAAACCTGAAAGAGATAAAATGTATCTTTTTTCTCCTCACTTGTTCCACCTTTTCGATGAAAGAGTCGTGCTTGCATCACGGGAACGGAGGAAGAATCGATTACCCGCGATCCGTATTTAGCCACGCTGTCATGTGGTGAGGGATACCTTCAGGTAGGATTTTTCTTCAAGGAAGTGACCTACTTCCTGATAAGTACGAGTAAAACAGTGAAACTGCTATTCAAAAGGACGATGGACGTTGAAAATTAATTTTCATCTGATGTTGTTCCGGTAATAAATTTTCGAAAAAAGCATTCTGTCCCATAATTTCAATAATTGCTTTTAAAAAGAAAAATCAATGTATTGAAAACGCGAAAAAGCTTAGAGTTATTAATTATTTAGTTTTAAATAATATAAACGCTCCATGTATTTTAATTTTTGAATTAATATTTTTCATGCTTTAACTTAAAAGAGCTTTAATGAAAAAATTGTACATCCCTTCCCTCCCCCCTGGTGAATAGTTATTTAAACCCAACCAATGTATATGTGTAAAACATAATTAAACAATTTTAATAAAGTGACTGAATGTAGCAATTTTATAAAATTTAATATATAAATTCGAATATATGATATGCTTAAGATCGCAGTTTGTAGAAAGTATAATTTTGAATGAATGAATAATGAATGCATGTAGGAATCATTGAATAAATGAATGAGTCAATGCAATGATTGAATGAATGAATATAAGGAATATAATGAATAAATGAATGACATATAGACAGACACACAGAGAGATACAGTGACAGATAGGTATACATAGACAAATAGATATAGAGAAGGCAGATAAATAGACAAATAAACGGATAGAGAGACAGGCACACAGAGAGTTTGTAGAGGGTGCGAAAATGGCGCGAGGGGACAGGATCCTTTTGTATAAATATTAAAAACTGACACAAAATTGAATTTTCATAAAAAATTAACGCCTTAACAGCCTTTATTACAAATTTAAAGACACTAATGAACTAAAATTGCAAAACGAATGAAATAAATGCATGGTTATATGTATCAAGATTGATCCTCAGACATATTGAAAATTTTGAATGAATTCAAATGCATGGAGCATTTTATTGAGATTTAAAAGAGACTCTTAAATCATGTGTTTCTACCAAATAAATAGTTTTTGAAAGGAAAAGAAAGCTCTAATTTTAAAAATAGTTTTTAGTTGCTAGTTTTTGTAGCAAGCAAACATTGACAGCTATTGTATTTTTGCATGAAACTAATTTGGGAAATAAGAAATTTAGTTGGTGTTTATCTGCAGGGGCTCCAAGAAGGATAATTTCCGAGTATTAAGAAAAATAAAATACCGACTATTATATATATATATGTATATGTATGTATGTGTATATATACACACACATATATATAATGTCATGTATTAAATTCGTGGAATCTTGGCAGTTTATGAAATACAGTTGAATCTCTCTATAACAAAACTCCATCTAATGAATTTCTCTATTTAACGAATTTTTTACAGGAACGGTTAACTTTTTCCATGATTACATTAAAAATAATCTCCATATAGCGAAATATATATCTCCATTTAACGAATTTTTTCCAAAATGTTCTATCATAAGTTCAGAAAACACTTCAAATTATTTATAGAATAATTTTTTTCGTTGATTTCTGGCTTATATTTCATAGATACATTCCTCTACCTTATTCCTCATGTCTAAAAAAATGCATTCAACCCCCCCCCCCCCTCCCCAAGAAAAACATATTTTTGCATGGCTACACTTGACTTTGTTTTAGCCAAGATGAGCATGCGTTTTTGGAATCGATTGAAACATTTGCTTGCTAGTGGGGCGATTTGCAACTATCACAAAGCATCCTAAAAGATAAAACTATTGCATTATTGTCTTGAAAATGTTGTTTGTTTCTTGGTTTGGATAGTAAGGTAGGAATAAGGAAGGGTTAAGGGGAAATTGCAGAAAAGATCGTTTTTCAGCAGGTTTTCATCTACCTAAATTAACTCTCATTACTTTTAGAATTTAGAGAGGATGTTTGTTGTTTGTGACGACTCGGAGCATTTTTTGTTGTCAGAGATCATTTGAATGAAGAATTGTTACTAAATGTCATCTTTGCTGGTGTTATCTTCTACAGCATTTGCATAAAATCGCTTCTAGTTTAAACATAACTCTCTCGGATAAAGTAATAATTTTGAAAATAATCAATAAGACACTGGGGAAAAAAAAGAAAGTGGTGAAAATATTTGAGATTTTGAAAAATAAATCCGTTAAATATTTCAAAAATTTAGTTAAACTCCTCAAAAACAATTGTATTTCAAAATTTAAACATTAAATGAAAATTTTTTTGCCGTTCTCCATTCAACGAATTTTTATATATAACGAATTTTTTGCCTGAACGATGGATTTCGTTAGATAGAGACTCGACTGTATTGTGTTATTTTGTAGTCGTAAAATCCAGTCAACTTGCGTGAAATTCTTCATAATAGCTAATATCAGAGAATTTAAATTGAGAACACAAAGTGGTTGTTTTGCAGTCATACTACTATCTATACGATCAGAGCGTAAGTGTAGCAAGGCAGTGGATTCGATAATCCGGTGATTTCAACATCAAAAATGGAGCCAGTTTGTTGTTCTAAGTCGTTTATTTATCAAGCATGAAAAATTAAAATTAATCTTACATATGAAAAAATTCGTAAAGCCTTCATTTATCGGGATGAGTCTCTATGTCATACTATATGAATTTCAAAAGAAAATTTAGAAAAATAAAGAGTCGTAGACAAGAGATAATGTATGTCGAAATACTTGAAACAAGACAGAAATCGAAGCTCCAAAGCCACTGCATCTGCTTTTTGTTAGATTCGCAGACGACGACAGATATTGACGTAGTACAGAAACAAGCCAATCAGTGAAAGAAGCACTTTTAGAGACGGGCAGCTAAGCTAATCACTCGAGAGGGGAGCGGATAAAGGAGCCCATAGCTGGTAGCGTGGTGTTTTCGAAGTAAAAATCCTAGCATCGAAAAGACATGTTAACATAGATTCCTGGAATTAAGATTGGAAATAAAAATAACAAAATGGATTTTCAAACATTCGAAAATAAAAACTAGCTTCTCTCAGAATATTATAGATTCGGCAACTGATACAATTTATAAAGGACTAAAAACTTTAGATTAAGATTTTAAATAAGATATTTACTAATAAACACGTTTTTAAATTAAAGGGAGACTCAATCGAAACAAATATTAGGTATTATTAAGAAATGGCGAAATAAATAATATGCCAGGAATTTAGAATAGTTTAGATGAATATTACGAAATGAAATTTAACACACACAGACACATATATATACTGGCAGCCTTTGCCCGCTACGCTATTCGGTTTTCCTAAAAGATTATTGAATCAAATGAAATAACACGGATAAAATTTAAATAAAACTATTTTTTTAAATAATACATTTTCTTAATATCTAATAATTTATCCATTATTGTTTCCCTATTCGTATGATTTTACATTTTCCCTTTCAAAGTCGATGTTGGCGATAGAATAAAAATAGCTCTAAAATCACTGAAGTACTGTAATTAACAATTTTTTGGTAGGTTTGTTACACTGAATTTCCCGCTCCTACCTAAAATTTGTGCTTAAATATGTTGAAACGACCTAAAACTTACCATCATCCAATTAAACATCATTACTTGAGAATTTTCCAAAATCAATAAAATATATGTTTAAGTGTGTTTTAGTAGTTTAGATATTCTGAATCTCATCACTAATCTAAAACAGAAATATTGCGAAATGATCTAAGAGTTTCAATACCCCCCCTTTAATCCTCTTAAAGGCAGGGGAATTTCTAAAATCTCTAAAATGCGTGTTAAATTACTTTTAAATTAGCTTGTTATCTTGAATTTCATGCCACTTCCTAAAACTATTGCCAGGATATGGTCTTAGAATTTTTGACTCCCGTTAACTCACTTAGAGGGAATTTCTGAAGTCCTGAAATGCGTGTTTTTTTTTATTATTTTTTATTTATATATTTTTTTTTTATTAATTTCACACTTCTACCTAAAACGGCTGATGAGAAATATCCAATATTAAAAAAATTTCGACCGCCTTTACCTTTATAGGGGAAGAATTTTTAATATACTAAAATACGTTATTAATTATTTGTTTAGCAGATTTACTTTCTTGAATTTCACGTTCCTAAGTAAAATGACTGTAGAAATATGGCCAGGTGATCTATAAAACTAATTAAATAAGTACAAAAAACATTCTCAGCAGTAGCAACATATAACGATTAACGACCTTAACGATTTCATGCTATATGGTCATAAGCTAGTATACTAATGGTTTAAGCAGAATAGAATTAAATATTAAGAAGATTATTTGTAAGGGATTCGTAGGAATGCCCATCGTGGCACAAGCGTAGTTTTGTTTTGTAACTGATACGTGGGAAGGGTACTAGTCGTCTGAGTGTGCCAAAGCATTACCTGGAAGAGAAAACAATGTTCTACCTCTTTAATTTTTAGCAATGAATTAAAATCATTTTAGCGTTTCTTTTATGAGTAAAATTGAAATTTGATTGCTCGAGGACTACTTTAAAGACAAAAATTTGTCAAAAATATGTTTTTTATACTTAAATTTATTATAATTTCTAATGACATACTTTCAATCTGTTTAAAAATTTGGTGTCATCTATGTTTTTTTTTTATTAAACAAAATGTATTTTATAATAATATAAAAAAAACAATCGTATACAATTGATTAAGAAAAAAGAAAATGAACGAATTATTTCTGATAGAAATAAAGTCATAGAGATTGAGAAATATCTAGATTAATTCGCGGTAAAAATTCAAAGTATTTTGGTGTTTTCAATTTTCGTCCATCTATTTTCATTAAAATTACATAAAATAAACAAAATTCACATTAAAAAAAATAGATAGTAGAAAAAATTAAAACCATAATTATTTTCGATTAAAAATTAAGTTCGTATAGCTTGGAAAATATCCAGACTGATAAGGATAAGCACTAAATATTTGCAATTCATTTTTGAATTTTCATTAGAAGAAAATTACACCTAAATTCAGTGATATACATTTCTAATTAAATTTAAAGTTAGACAAAAAGTAGAGGTTTCATCACTTCAATAGCATATCTAAAAATTTCCGCATCAAAGTAAAATTTTTTCGACAATACAGCATAATCCCGGTATTTCGAAGTCAAAGTGCACGAAAAAAAATTCGGAATATCAAGGTTTTTGATTAAAATATGAAGGTTTCATATAATATTAACATCGCTGGGATATGTATTTGAGTATTTTTTCGACATATTGAGGTTTTTGAGTTCACAATATTCGACAAATCAAAGTTTATTTGTTAAGTTTTATGGAAAAAAAAAAAAAAAAAAAAAAAAAAAAAAAAAAAAGAAAATCTGAAATATTTTAGACTAAGAATAAATTTATATAAGTTTTCTTTGTTCAAAATTGCTTTTTGTTTCTTCTAATTAAAAACTACAATAAAAAAAAATTTCTCCAATTCATAAGTTTTACAATTTATTATATATATATATATATGTTGTTTTCGACTAAACGTACCTTTTTCGTTCAAACGGGAATTTTTCCGACTGACTTTTTCATATTTCAAATTTGTAAATCCTTATAAATAAATAACATTTTCCCGACTAAACATAAATTTTTCCTATCGAACGGGAACTTTTCCGACTGATTGTTTCGTTTTTTCCAATTTGTAAGTCATTATAGTAAATAAAATTTTTTCGACTAAAAGAACATTTTCCTAATTTGTAAGTCCTTATAGGTAAATACCATTTTTAACACTAAACGTAAATTTCCCCTATCGAACGGGAATTTTTTCGACTGATTTTTTCGTTTTTCCAACTTCTAAGTCTTTATAGTAGGTAACATTTTCCCGACTAAACGAACATTTTGCCGACTGATATTTTTCGTTTTTCCAATTTATAAGTTTTATAGATAAATGCCATTTTCCGGACTAAACATAATTTTTTCCTATCGAACGTGAATTTTCCCGACTGATAGTTTTGTTTTTCCAATTTGTAAGTCATTATAGTAAATAACTTTTTTTCGACTAAATGAACATTTTTCCAATTTGTAAGTCCTTATAGCTAAATATCATTTTTAAGACTAAACGTAAATTACCCTATCAAACGGGAATTTTTTCGACTGATTTTTTCGTTTTTCTTACTTCTAAGACTTTATAGTGGATAACATTTTTCCGACTAAACGGACGTTTTCCCGACTGATTTTTTTCGTTTTCCCAATTTATAAGTTTTACAAATAAATGCCATTTTCCGGACTAAACATAATTTTTTCCTATCGAACGGGAATTTTTCCGACTGATTGTTTCGTTTTTCCAATTTGTAAGTCATTATAGTAAATAACTTTTTTCCGACTAAATGAACATTTTCCCAATTTGTAAGTCCTTATAGGTAAATATCATTTTTAAGCCTAAACGTACATTTTTCCTATCGAACGGGAATTTTACCGACTGATTTTTTCGTTTTTCCAACTTCCAAGCCTTTATACTAGATAACATTTTTTCGACTAAACGGACTTTTTCCGACTGATTTTTTTCGTTTTTCCAATTTATAAGTTTTATAGTTAAATGCCATTTTCCGGACTAAACATAATTTTTTCCTGTCAAACGGGAATTTTTCCGACTGATTGTTTCGTTCTTCCAATTTGTAAGTCATTATAGTAAATAACTTTTTTCCGACTAAATGAACATTTTCCCAATTTGTAAGTCCTTATAGGTAAATATCATTTTAAGCCTAAACGTACATTTTCCCTATCGAATGGGAATTTTACCGACTGATTTTTACGTTCCAATTTTTCCAATTTTTAAGTCTTTATAGTAAATAGCATTTTTCCGACTAAACGGACATTTTCCCGACTGATTTTTTTTCGTTCTTCCAATTTCTAAGTTTTTATAGATAAAAACATTTTTTCCCCAACTAAGTGCATTGTTTTACCGATAAACACGAAATTTTCCGGCTGATTTTCTCTAGGGGGGGGGCGTAGCACCCCCCCATACCCCCCGGGATTTACGCCCCTGTTTATCTGAAACCTTTTTTATTCACGCTATGATGACTAACGATAATCATAAAAAAAGAGTGAATTTTGATCTATATTTATGTAAACTACATTGCTGGTTTGCGTATTCCTACTGTTTGGTACAGTTTAGTGCCATCAATCACTGACATTTGGTACTAAAAAAAAAAAGCATAGTACAGAAATTCTCTAAATTAAAATTAATTTTGTGCAAGAATAATTTTAACAGCTATCGTCATTTGATTTTTCCATTTAAAAAACCTCCTGTCTATTTCAAAACACCCCAGATAATGTTTATTTTCTTTATACTCTTATTACATACTAGTCTAATTATATTAAAAAATTTATTCTACATAACATTTCGAGACACCTAAAAAACATCATTCAATCCTGAAAATTACACTTAATGAAATTTTACAGTCGCTTCCAATTTTATTCAACTTAATTAATTATTCAGCAAAGCACGTAACGATACTTGTTGTTTTCATATATGATACAAAGTATCACACAGAAATCTTGTTTAATTCTTTAGAAAAATATGCATAGACTATTGCGTTTTATTTAATTCAGAAAGTGGAGTGAAACTTTTTCCCAGGAGATGGCCTTCATTGATGCGGAAAGAAATTTAAAGTAAATATTTATTATTTTAAATGTTAATAAAAATTGTATAGCATTTGGGTAGAGTGGAATGCATTATATAATAATATCAAACTTCATAGTTTCCCTCGAGTAATTAAAAGGAATGCTTAATTAATTCGTTACACAATTAGTCCAATAAAATTAGACCCAAAAAAGTTTCTGCCTGGAAAATTATGGAGAAGTTTTTCTCTCTTTCTTTTTTCATGTTTTTGGGGGTTCTAAACACAATTTTAAATTTTGCCACCTCGTATCTGATCTACTCAAAAAGTTATGGGCGAAAACGCTTGAAAAAATTTGCTTTCTTCAGACTTTTCATTTCATTTAACAGAGGGTTAAATTTTTTTTTTGAAAAAAAAAAAAAAAAAAAAAATGCATCAAACTAAACTAGAGAAATTTTTTTAGATTTTTCACAAATAATGTTTTTTTCTAAGATGAATATTTTTTAAAATACGAGTAACAAGAATTTTAGCGATACATTCAATTTCCATTATCGAATGTCGAAAACGCATAATGTAATGTTTTTGTATAAGCAAAATGAGTGGGCAGGCGTCCTTAAAGTACTCTCATGGCACCAAACACATAATATTACATGAATTTCCTCATCTTTCTTCTCATCCCTATATCCTGCAAGGATTTTTTGCCCCGTGTTAAAATTAAAAGTCCAGCTCTTGGTTTGTTTTTAGAAGTCTTTTCGGTCGGTCGGTAATGCATTTGCTTTAAAGTATATACAGTATACACTTAATTACAAATTATGTGTTTTAAAATGATTCTGTGAGATGTGAAGTGCTATTCATAACGGCAGAGAAGTATTTTATGACACGGACTCTGCGTGACTTTGTCCGGCCAAACTTTAAAGCAAAAGAAATTCATAAAGCAATAACAAAACGAAATATAATATGCACAGTTTTATTACTGACAGTCCTTGAAAAAGTTAAAGAACTTGCTGAAAATGGTGATGATCAGTAGAGCCATAATCCACGGGCTAGATCATATGACTGACTTTGTTACTGCTGATGGGCAGCATCATCTTAAATAGAAGAAAAAGATGTATCAGCGTGCAAAACCCACATAGACACAGAAAAGTCCATTTGCCTCTGACATAGACATATCAATGCAAGTCATTTATTTTATCTGGGCGAAAATGAAGAATAATGACAATTTTCTATAGAAGGATTAGCAGACCAGATTAAAGCAGATGAATACTGTCCTTCAGTGAAAACAGTTAAATCACACCTTCTAAACAAGTATGAAGAATATATTGCACTGCACACAATTTACCTTTTCTTTGCTTCATCAACACATGTCATAAGGTTAGACACAGAGCGCTTGAAAACAGGTGCATTTTCCTAATAGACACCTTACAGTCTTCCTTTGACGTGTCTGATATCAACAATGATGCTCATCTCTCCAGAAAGAATGACAGCATATTGTCCAGACTGCGGCAAAGATAGTGGCTGAAAATATTCGGTCTCAATTTTATAAATCTACTCAATATCCTCTACCAGACGATTTTTGAAGAAGAAAGAGTCTCTCTTTGCAGAAACCATAAAGATTTTCACAGAAACACTGTTTTTAACAAAAGAAAAGCGATCTTGATAAATGTTTTAATAGAAGAACTGTGCTGTCATAGCATTAATATTGCAGTAAAAGTAAGAATTCTCTTAAGTCCATGGTAATTATAGAGTCGCTTCCTCCAGAAGAAGAAGCCATTGTTGAGAATTTATCACCAGAACAGCTATCTATGGTTATAGGTAATTATAAAAAACTGCGGAGTGGAGTGGAACAGGATCTAGAGAAGCACCACATTCATAACAGCTGTCAAACCCATGGACCAGAAGCTATTCTATGAAAAAAATTTTGTAAGTGCAAAATAATCTGCAGTGAAAAGTGTAGCTGTAGAAATGCAGATTTATCTTGTTCGATCCTTCCTATGTCACAGCTCAAAAATTGGGCTTATGTTATGGTTGCCGTTCTAAGTAGTTTACACTCCTTTACAAATTACTTTAAGTAGAAGACGGTGCAGCTATATTTTTTCAACTGTAACGTGATAGAAGTTTTGTTTGCAAAATGGATATTGAGCCTAACAAAGCTTGAAACAGTTTTTTGCATGTCTTGAAATGTTTTAAGCTACATCACTTTTGTAAAAGTGGTGATATATATATATATATATATATATATATATATATATATATATATATCAGATTTTTGTCATGCGATAGGACTCGTATTTATGAAAGAATTTGGATGCTACTGAACATGTGTAGAGTCTTACTGTAGTCTCGATTGATTTCGTTGGCCTGCTTTTTCCAAAAAGCGGCCATTTTTTAGCACTTTCCAACAAAGTTGAAAAGTGCTTATGCATTCGGTTTGTCTGGCCGTCTGTCCGTCTGGCCGGATGGCCGTCTGTCCGTCTGTCCGCGCTCTAACTCCCATAAATATACTCGGATTGCTATGAAATTTTTATACATTATTGAGGTTTACCCTAGCACGAACCCTATTGAAAATGAAGTATCTACCATGATTAGTTTATCTACAGAGAAAATCAAAAGTTTCCCATTACATTACGGCCCATGGGAAAAAATCGTTAATATACTCGGATCACCATGAAATTTTAGGACGTTATTGACGTTTACCCTAGCACATGTCCTATTGAAAATGAAGTTTCTACCATGATTAGTTTATCTACAGGGCGAATCAAAAGTTTTCCATTACATTACGGCCCATGGGGAAAAATCGTTAATATACTCGGATCGCCATGAAATTTTAGGACGTTAATGACGTTTACCCTAGCACAAGTCCTATCGAAAATGAAGTTTCTACCATGATTAGTTTATCTACAGGGCGAATCAAAAGTTTGCTATTACATTACGGCCTATGGGGAAAATCGTTTCAAAGGAATTTTAAAGATGTTATACCCTGTCAAGCATATTGAAATATGCATTCTATAAAATATAAGGTGAAAATGTAGCTATTATTCATTTACAGGGCCACACAAAAGAATTTCATTAGATAATGGTAAAACGGGGAATTGTGTGTGACATATTTTAAATATATTAAGCTTTTTCGTGTATAATAAAATTGATGTATGTCACTGAAGCTTAATATAAATTATACGCTACTGTTTTGCATAATATGAAGTACATAGCATTTACAGGGTCATACAAAAGATTTCAAAGAGTATATTCTTTCCGAAGTAGCGTATATGTATCCGATGATGAAATGCATTTTATGATATTCGCGTTTATATTTCGCTAAATATATGCACATTATATGGTGTGTATAAATGTTATAGTTGATATACAGGGCTACCCAAAAGAGCTTACCAACGTTACTGAATATGAGCGTAAATTATTTAAACGTGGTTCTTAAATAAGCTATGTATTTTTACGCTGAGATGCATTCAATTTACTGAGAAATGTTTGCAGAATATAGATAAAGGGATATACAGGGCCACGCAAAGAATTCGGTACATGGACGCCTATGAATGATGATTTATGACAATGTGATTTCAGTTGTTTTAAAAGTGGTTTAGTTTACAATAAATTTTAGCCTAATGCTGACGTGTAATAAAGGTACAATGTAAACTACAGAGCTGAACAAAAGTACTCAAATATGTTTCCATCTAATAGTATGAATTGCTGAAAAAGAGATTACAAGCTACTGGGTATTTTCTTGCTAAGCTAAATTTTCCCATTATATGAAGTGACATATGAAATACAGGGCTGTTCTAATGTACTGGAATACATATTTGGGTATATTTGGCTATACACTATTATTTCCCTAAATTACAAAGTTTTGTTAAAGATTTCATTAAGTGTTGGAAAGTGCTTCATAATCTATGCATAACGCATGATTTTTCTTACTTGTTTCTTTCTAACTCTATGAAATACTAAAAACAATATTTTAACTCGTGTCGCATATAAGTTCTATATAAGGTGTGTATGGTTTTCATTTTTAATCATCAGAATATTTTATTTTATCTAATAATAGAATTCTTTGATTCAATAAGTGAAAAATACAGTTTTGAATTACACATATTAAAAATTAAAATACCCTTAAATGACGTCCGTGCTGAAGGGTTTAGAGAATTGATTTTGGTCGAATTGTGATACTCCACAAAACCTCTAGAGATAATTATTTAGTTTATCTATATTATGAAGAATAACATGTCCTTGAGTAACTTTGACGTCATATTGTTGGTCAAGTATTGCCACCGTCACTATGACGTCAAATTTACTCAAATACATGTTATTCTTTTAGGACATGTCTTCAAGGACATGTCACTTTTATTTCGATTTTTAAAATTTTTAAACATGAAAAGTTTTTTAATTTTGCATCCTCGAATACAAAAGAAAATGGTTTTTAGCTAGATTTCGTATGAAATACTACCTATTGCATTCTCTCCCATGTTGGAATTTCTAAAAAATTTTTGCGGATCTAGACGAATCATGACTCCTAGACCCCAAAACCACCATCAGTAAAAAAGTTTATCTATCTATCTATCTATCTATCTATCTATCTATCTATCTATCTATCGGTGTATATCACTTTTTTCTAGACACGATAACTTCCATAATTATGCTCAGATCTTTTTCAAACTTTTACATAAAATCAAGGAGCCTAAAATCTCGGTCGAGTTTGTTAATGGGCAAAATCGGACCAAGGGGGTGGAAATAGGGAGGGTTTTTGTGAAAACAGAAAAAACGCGATAACTTCTTAATTAAAATAGATATCGAATCAGTTTAAAGTTTATATTACTTCTAAACAATGGGCAAAAAGTTTATGCATGACAGATTTTTGATAAAGTTAAAAATGGGCTCAAGGGGCGAAAAAAACATGGTTTTTGAGAGAAAAAAATTCATAACTTCGTCAATTCTCAAGATATCAAATCCAACTAAATTTTATATAAATTTACTCAATATTATCTAAAACTTTTGTATTTACAAGTTTTTGATAGGACCAATTTTTACCGATGAAAAAAATTAAAAACGAAAAGAAAAAGGGGGGAGGTAAAAGAAAAAAACCCATAACTTACTCGATTCTTAAGCAATCAAATCTAATTAAATTTATTTTACATCTTCACAATAAGATCTACAACTTTTATATTGACAAGTTTTTCATAGAACCAATTCTTATAGCAAAAATAAATTAAACAAAAATAGCAGTTGGAGAAAAAACCTTAAATCCAAACTGCTTATATTCTGACTCATTTTAAAATTCATTTTTGATTTTAAACGCATCTAAATGACAGATCCTCTTATTTAGGAACTATATAATGCGACGTATTGGCCAATTTTTCGATAAAGGCAAAATATATTTTTAAAAAGGCTGCCAAAAAAGGTATTTTGAACAGATTTCCCGAAATTATCGTCATTAAAAATTGATTAAGTATAACAAATTGCGTTTTTCTGAGTCATTTTTAAATTCATTTTTGTTCTTAAACCCATCCAATTTACAGATCTTATTATTTAGGAACTATATAATGCGACGTATTGGCCAGTTTTTTGATAAAGGCAGAATATATTTTTAAAAAGGCTGCCAAAAAGGGTATTTTGAACAGAATTTCACTAAGTTATCGTGATTGAAATTTGAGGAAATTTAAAAAATTGCGTTTTTACCGAGTCATTTTTAAATCTTTTTTTTGTTCTCAAACGCATCTAATTTACAGGTTCTCTTATTTAGGAACTATATTATGTGACGGATTGGCCAGTTTTTTGATAAAGGCAGAATATATTTCAAAAAAAGGCTGCCAAAATGGGCACTTCACACAAAATTTCCCAAAGCGATCATGATTAATGAACTGTGGGTATTCAAATAACAAATTGGTTATCTTATGACTCATTTTTAAATCCAATTTTGCTCTGAAACGCATTCAAATGACAGTTTTTTGTTACTTAGGAACTATATAATGTGCGTATTCTTCGATTTTTTGATAAAGGGTGAATATATATATTTTTTAAAAGCTGTCAAAGTAAGCACTTTGCAAAAAAATTTCCCAAAGCGATCATGATAAAAGAATTGAGGTTGTATTCAAATAACAAATTGTTTATTTTATGATTCATTTTTAAATTCAATTTTTCTCTCAAACGCATTCAATTGACAGTTTTTTGTTATTTAGGAACTGTGTAATGTGCCGTATTGGTCAGATTTTTGATAAAGGCTAAATATATATTTAAAAAAATCTGTCAAAGTGGGCACTTCGTACAAAATTTCTCAAAGCAATCTTGATTAAAGAATTGTGGATGTATTAAAATAATAAATTGGTTATTTTATGACTCATTTTTAAATTCAATTTTGCTGTCAAACGAATTTAATTAACAGTTTTTTGTTATTTAGGAACTACATAATGAGCATATTGGTCAATTTTTTTTTAATAAAGTAAGAATATAATTCAAAATATGTTGCCAAAATGGGCATTTGAGTAGAATTTCGTTTAAGAGGATTTTGATAAAACCAGTTCTTACAGAAAAATGAAATTAAAAATTTTTTAAAAGCGGTTGAATAAAGTAGTTAAACTGCGTTTATCTCTAATCATTTTTTTTTTTTTTTTTTTTTTTTTTGAGATGAAAACTTTTCGAAATCTACCTCCGCCTATAGGCCATGCCGAAAGGGATTTTTTTTAAAAAATGAAGTTTGTTTTAAAACTGTATCTCAATTTATTGACTTTATCTGGTTTTTAAAATAATTTTCAAGTATGAATTTTTAAACCACTGCAACTATCATAATCAAATAGGATGCTGAAAGTAGAAAAATCTTTCATGATTTCTTCAGCTATTAACTCCTGGAATGCGATTAATACGAAAATATGTCTTTTAATACATTTCAAAACTAAATTTGGATACATAATTGATGTTTTCATATAAAAATGTTAGTGGGAAAATCTTAAAAATAGTCTTTGGAAAATCTGTTAGCAAATGGCATATTTTTTTTAAAAAAAATCTGGTGATAATTTTAAAGTTGTCTTAAAAAATTCTGCACACATTATTATGGTAAAGCTAAATCTGCAAAATTTCTTTAGGTTTCTGTAGAATATCTGAAGAAAGTGGCGATTCCTTCTGATATCTTAAGATCATTTTAAAAAATATATATATGTTAAACATAAAAATTCCATTATAGTTTTCATTCTTTTAAAATAAAGTTTTATAAAATTATGTAGGGGAGACAGGGAAGGGTTAATCCATTTTTTTTACAAAAGGATTTTTAATTGTTTAAATATTAAATTTAGAATAAACTTTGATACATCATTTTATTCGTTGTACAATCATTTATCAAAATAAAATTGCGACATCATAAATGTAATATATGTAAAACTTGCAAAATGTTTGATTTTAACAATGAGAAAATAATGGGTCAAGGCTCCTCACATAAAGTGGATTTCATCCAATTTATTTCATATTGAAATATTTTTTAATGAAAATAAAATCGCTTTAAAAAAGTGATAACTTTATGTTGCATGGTTTACTATAAAATATTTTGGGAAAATATGATGCGTAAACAAACCTACTTAGGAGGAATCTGACGCACAGGAGAAAAGTTACGTTAAATATTCACTTTTTGTGGCATTCGACCTGGCAATATTAGTTCACACATAGTTTTACTACATCTGATTGTACTCATCATAGAGAAGTCATTTATACACTTTCTTAAAGTGTTTTTATCAATCTTCTTTCTTAAAGTGTTTTGATCAATGTTATGTTGTTTCGCAGAGATTGTTTCTCAAAAATGTTTAAAGCTTCTACTTTCATCCTACTTATTCTTTTCCATTCTTTCTATTTTACAACTATTTAAATGAAATAAAAGTTTCTATCAAGCATTTTCCTTTTTCCTATCTTTTGTTACCTTCTATCCTATTTCAGTGTGTCTTTACAGAATAAATTTTCATTATTTTAGAAATAAAACAATTAATCTCTCAATATGCACAGTGTATAATAAAAAGATTTCCCAAAACCTTAAATTAAGGAAACTTTGACTATCTGCTCAAGCCTCCCTACATTCTACTTTTTAAATTATAACACGCTGTTATCATTAGATTAATTTATTGTACAATATGTCATGCCTGAAATAAAAGATCGACACCCCTTATTACTTAAAGCTTACTAAATTTCCATGATTTATTTTATCTGAGAAAATCTTCAAAATGTTTCCAAAAATATACTTTTTAAGCTGAAAACACTTCACGTTAATTTTTTTCTTACCTGTTTCAATTATCTGCATGAAACAAAGATTATTGTTTAGGCATTTTTGTGGCTTTGGTTTCCACTTATTGGCAAAGCACTGAAATTCTTTTAAATATGAAAACTAAAGTGTTGCTCCAAGCCTCCTCTATGGCCAGCTCTCACTAGTCTCTTCATTACAACGATGCCTACATTTAAAATTCACTTAAAAATTCAACAAGTCTTCCGACACATTTTTGAAAAAATAAATAATAGGAAAATTGCTTCAGATGATAAAATATACATTAATTTAGAACATGAAGAGTAAAAAGCCATCATTTACTGGCTTTATACTTGATTTTTTGATATACTTGATTTTTAGTATTTATCGTAAAATTTTACTTTGCATTGAGTTACAAAAAACTGTGAAACTTTTTCGAAAGTAATAATGGTTGCAATTAAGACGCAAATATTAATTATGCAAAAATAAAGGATTATAGCGTCTAACAAATGATGAATTCTGTATTTTACGTTTTTCGCAGAAAAAACGTAATTAATGCTATCTTTCAATGTTTCGTATGCATATTTGACCAATTCATTAAGTAGAAAAAATCTGCCAAACTAATTAGAAATGTCTAAAATACAGTACCTAGGCCGCATTTTTAAAAATGAAGAAAATAAACTCAGAATAATCTAAAATAAGATTTTATTTTATTGATTCCTCTCCCTCCTACATGCAAGATAATTTTTAAACATATCAAAAATAAAGAAAAGTAGAAATAAAAAAAATAATAAAAAATACTAAAGTAATCTTCTATTGGCTTTTTCAAAATTGAGAATTGAAACAGTTTTTCACTTTCACATAGAGACCTCTTTTCCCAGAACTCCTGTATAAACTTTTTTTAACATATAAACCTCAAAAGGAAAACAAAACTAATATTATTGGAATTAATATTAAACTAAAATATCAATGAAGCAAAAACAAAGGGTATTAAGTCCAATAAATGCCAGATTATCCATAATTCACATTTTTTCTCTAGTAACAAACCGATTCTGGTGAAATGAAGACTATCTTCAGCATTTGTTTACTCCTTTTCACCCAATTCTTCTTGATTACTTAGCAACACCTGTCAAACTAATTGGAAATGCTTTCAACTAGAAAGATGTTTAAGAGGATCAAATGAACCCCGTTTTCAGAAAGGACATTAATTGGACAGGGCGTCCCTTCTCTGGACGAAAGGTCATTTAGCATCCGAGCTTATGGTAATGCTCCCATATTCTGTTATTTATCCACCGCCATTACTTTGGCCGTCTTTTTAATCAGCTGCATAAGTCTTCCATGACAGAAAGGCTGTTTAATTCACTCTTCGTCCGGATTAATCAGCATTTGCTGCAGTCTTTGGCTGCGGAAAATATTTCTCTTTGTATCTCGAGTTACGATTTCGTGAATTCATATTTCTCGGACTGATAAAGTAGTCGCATTTGGAGACCACACAAATGCTGCTGCCTAAGGTTATAATTATTTACATTACAATTATCATCCAAGGAAGCATAATTTGGAGGTTTTTAATAGGGTCTAAATCAGCTATGCTAAACCTGCGGTTCGTGGGCGATATGTGGTCTACCTTTTATGTGTGACCTAAAACATGCAACCATTAATCAATACAAAAAAAAAAAAAAAAAAAGAAAAAAAAAGAGAAAGAAAAAAAAAATTAAAAATAAAATTAGTAAAATATTTGCGTTGCGAACCTCTATTATTATTTTATATATCTTTATGAGAATTCAAAAGCTGCCTTTTCATTCATAATGAACTTAAATTCCTCTTAAAATGTCATTTCACTTTGTCAATTTTTTTTTTTTTTTTTTTTTTTTTTTTTTTTTTTTTTTTTTTTTACATGCAGTCCTATTTGCATTACAATGGTGTATTTAAATCCATTAATGAAACATTCTTTAAAATGAATTACATTTGAACTACTACATATTTTTAGATTTAAAAAGATAAGAAATCTTTTGCATGAACAAAATAGTGATTGATTAAAAAATAACTCCAAATTTTCTAAGTTTTTTTCTCAAGAATTCGGAAATCTGACTTTATTATATTGCTTTTTACTTATTATAAGCTAAAACTAATTACATTGATTTGTTCCATTGCTTTGTATCAATATATATATATGTATACACTATATTGCCATTGATTATTGGACACTTGTGATTTTAGACATTTTACTAAATATCTAGAAAAATACATGAGAAACCAACTCGAAACTCTTAGTGTATAAATATAATAGTATACGTCATACATCTCCGTGAAGATTTTTTACCGAAACTTAATAGGGGACCGTCAACAAATTAAAAAAGAATGAATATCTTTTGAATAACCCTGTCAAAACTAATGTAGCAAAAGCGCTCAAACTCTAGATTATGATTGAATGCCTTATTGTAATACACTATGTTCATTTTTATGCAAATTTGCATGCATACTCGCAGAGTAATTAAGGTTTTTATAAAAATGGTCCCAAAATTTTCCAAGTTTTTTCCTTATAATTTTCAGAGTTCTTAATATAAAATAATATTTTTTTCAGAAAATATGACAAACAACATTGCACACAGTACCCTATAATCAGAATTAAAAAATAATGAAAATTGTATACAAAATGAGTTGGTTTACTAAAAAATTTTTTACTGCGCATGCGTCAACGATATCAAAATTTCATTTGCATATTATGTTAGCTAAATGTATAGAGCAACTTTTGTGAAAGTCACAAAATCATAACTTGAAAATTCTGAAAATAATCGTCAATTGAATAAGTTGAAAATCCGTTATTCTCAAAATGAAGCAAAAACAAGAGGGGTTGTATCCATATATTCATTGAATAGTGTCAATACAGAATACACAATACGGAATGTTACGACTACTTTTGGATAAAATCCCTCATTTTTTTGCTTCATTTTGGAAACAACGGATTTTGTCCTTTTTCTATAGACGATTACTTTCAGAATTTTCAAGCTATAATTTTGAGACTTTTACAAAAGTTGCTCTATACATTTAGCTAACATAATATGCAAATGAAATTTTGATATCTTTGACGCATGCGCAGTAAAAAATTATTTAGTAAACCTACTCATTTTTCATACAATTTTTATTATTTTTTAATTCTGATTACAGGGTACTATGTACAATATTGTTTGTCATATTTTCTGAAAAAAATATTATTTTATATTAAGAACTCTGAAAATTATAAGGGAAGAACTTGAAAAAATTTGGGGCCATTTTTATAAAAACCTTAATTACTCTGCGAGTATGCATGCTATTTGCATAAAAATGAACACAGTGTATTACAATAAGGCATTCAATCATAATCTAGAGTTTGAGCGCTTTTGCTACAATAGTTTTGACAAGGTTATTCAAAAGATATTCATTCTTTTTAAATTTTTAGACAGTCCCCTATGGAGTTTCGGTAAAAAATCTTCACGGAGATGTATGACGTATACTATTATATTTATACACTAAGAGTTTCGAGATGATTCCTCATGTATTTTTCTAGATATTTAGTAAAATGTCTAAAATCGCAAGTGTCCAATAATTAATGGCAATATAGTGTATATATTATCTTCCAACTGTAATTATTGTTTTTTTTTTTTTTTTTTTTTTTTTTTTTTTTTTTTTTTTTACATTTTGTATGCATTATTAAAATAATGTTTTTCTTCTCACTTAATGAAGAAAATATGTATTTTTGATCGTGAAAAAAAAAAAAAAAAAAAAAAAAAAAAAAAGATAATTGTTAATGAAAAAAATTTAAAAATTTTTGAAGAATAAAAATGTTTATTTCAGATTTTAAGACTTAAATAAGAAAATTAAAAGTAAAAATGATGAGTTTTTCACAATATGTGCAATTTGAATAGATTAAAAAGAAGGATTTCTGCTCTGAGTTCAGAGCCCATCAGCAATCGAAAGTATCTGCTCTCAAAGCTCTCAGACGGTAGATCCAAGGTTCGAACCTGTCGGTTTAACCGTTCGACGTTTTGCATGGTTTTCTTCAAACACTGCCGTAATTACGGGTTAGAATCCCTTGAAAAGTATTATATGAAGGGCAAAACCCTTCATTGAACTGGTCGCGGAAATAATCGGTCGTAGCGTAATACGCAATTATCTGTTCTAAGTTCTCGATAACCATTTTCACCTACTCCATAGATCGATGCTAAAGCCCGCTTCAGTCGATTTATTGCACTCGACCCTATCACACATTTATTGTCATCTTCAAACCCTACGTTACAGTCAGGCGACGATGCTCACAAAGCATTAATGTTAAATCAATGCAGCGTCTGTTGCAATTTTCTCATTTGCATTTCAATATTTTATACAAGTTTTCTTGCTTAAGATGTTTGGAGTCGATATCTAAACTGGTATCTTCGTATTTTTTTCGATGGCTTATTTTTCCATAATTAAAAGTATGTTAAAAGAAAATTCCAACCAAAGTTGAATAAGTGCAAAAACATCCATCTATATACCGACTTCAGATATCATATGCAAAGAAAATGGTTCTAAAAAATTGAATGCAAATAAAATCTGAGTTGAGAATGCTGCCAAATGTTTGCAAATTATCGTTTTTGTGACTAGCATCGGATTCTCAGTTTTTTCTATGGTTTTTTATCATTTTTTTCAGATTTTGTCATTTACATATCCTCATAAAGCGAAGTTGAATAGCTGTATCCTTAACAGCACAATTAATCCATCTGATGCCACTGAGACATCATCACTTATGATCTCAAACGTTACAGTGATTTAATGTAGTGAGCAAAATGTCATATCTTTAATTCGTAACATTATGAGGTGACCGTCACAATCCGTAGCTTTGTGACTCTTTGTGTGTTAAATACAGTATTATTCTTTGCAAAACACACTGGAATGCAAATAATTTTTAAGAATCTACACTAGTCACATTGAGAAACAGGAACTCTAATGTTAATCCTATGTGAGAAATATTTACAGATTTCTCGCCGCATTTTAATATTTTGAATTATTTTTGTTGATGATACCTGAGTTCAACATCTTTTAGTGCGCTTTTGTCTTTTTTCGATTTTGCTTACAGATTTTCATATGAAGCTAGTTTTACTTCAAGAACCTGTTTAAGAAATCTATAAAGAACGCTCCCATAGGATTAACATTGGCTTTGGCGTTTCTCAACCTCTTGGGGACGAGCGACCGATATACGTGCCACATAAAGTGCTCAGAATCCCTGATTATTCTCATCAGTAAATTTTTACTGTAAAATTTGCATTATTTAAAACGAGCAGTTTTCTGATTCAATCAGACAAAAATTTCTGTTTTGAAAAACCGGTGATAAAAGATTAAAAATTCGATAAAAGACGTTCGTCCCGAAGGAGTTAAAGTGACTAGTGCAGGCTTTTAAGCATACTTATAAAGATACTTAACGGAATGAGTTAAACTTTTGATTTCACACATTTGAAGCTTTTAAAAATCGATTTCTTATTTCTTTTTCTTTTTTTTAATTCGCAAGTTATAATTCATATATTTTTTCAAAAATTAAGAAAAATATATTTATTTAAACCCTGAATTTTGAAGCGATTAAATTTTGTATGAAATGTTCGTAAAACTGATATTTTAGATATGATTGGATCTTAGTTTGTTTATAATTGCATTTTGTACTATATAATTGAACGAATATATTGAACCAATATATTGCATCAATGACAAGCACCAATACATTGCATTAATATGTCGCACCAAGTATATTACACCAATTCATATTACTGTAGGATGAGATAAAAATTATATCTATCTAAATATGTTTTCAGGCGTATTTTCCTACATCTCGCTATAGTAGGCTAAAGAAAAAAATATCTGACGATTAATTAGAAATATTTTTCTCAAAAAAAAAAAAAAAAAAAAAAAAAAAAAAAGTAATTGAACATTATTTATTAGTCAATTTTCTAAAAATATTTTGATCTTTGCAAGGTAATAGACACATGAATTTACGCATTATTAGATTTTTTTTTTTTATATTATTTAAAAACTTCTCTGGTACATATTTGAATAATTCGCTTGTTTATTAGCTGAAAATAAGCACACGCAAAACGGATTACAGATAGGAATGAGATTTTGCAACAGATATGCCCGCAGTCTGCTGTCAAGCCCATGTTATGAAAATTTAAAAATAAGATATGGGGAATTCGGACAGTATTTTTTTTTGTCAGAACACAAGCATAGGAATTTGAAAATATTTTTGCATAAAAAGTGATACAGATGTGTAACAAATAAAAATTATATAACAAATAAATCTACTACAAATCCAAAAATTAAGCTTTTATGGGCTTTTCCATAATGGATTATTGAGACAGTTACATTCTTTTACATAGGTTACCTTCAAGCCCCAGGAATTCCTTGTGAAAAATTTTCTAAGTAAACATAAAAATAAAAACAGAATTTCTCTTTTAGGTGTAATAGGGGACAGGGGGAATGTTTCCGACGAAAACGCCTTATTTCAGTTTTATTTTAATATTTCATCATTATTTTAAATCACGTGAAAATAATCAATATATTTTTTTTCAAAACACCGCAGAAAAAGAAACTTTCGTTTAATTAAGTTTGAAAATTCAGGGAGGTGCGATAATCTTCCTCTGACCTCCTCTTCGTCCCTTGCCTTCTCACATTCCGCGGAACATAAAAATGAGCAGCGCACTCGCGATATCAGATACCCCGAAAGCGCCACCGATTTTTAAAAGCGAACTAATTGGTCTGCCATGAATTACCTTGGCATTTAAATGCGGGGGAAAAATAAATATTTTATTCCTGACAAGATCTAATTAATGAGTGCGGTTATGTGGTGGGTGCACTAAGCGGTTAGCTGTTACAACAGAAGTTTATCAAGAATTACGTGTTCTAATGAAGAGCCTCTTTCATTTTAAACGACTACCTGTGTATTTAAGGTCATTTTATTGTTCGCCTCTTTTAATGATTTGTCGTAAAATGTACCATCCTAATCGTTGTTTCTTAATCAAGGAATCTCATGATTTCTTTTTAAATGATAAGTTATTATTCGGGTGCATGGATAAATAAATGTTGAAGTTAATGAAAATTTTATTTCGGAATTATTTTGATGAACTTGTAATAAAGCAGTATAAATATGTTTGAAATAGAAGGTGGATCAGAAGACCCAACACATTGTAAATTGTAATGTAAAATCAAGTAATTACAGTACAAAAATTTGATTTGCAATAAAATGATTTGTATCAATTTATAAGAAAGTAGTGAGATAAACAAGTCGGAAATTGCACGTCAAGCGTAACAAATGAGGTGCTTGCGAACTATAATAAAGTTGTAAAAATATTCAGATCTTGGTATAATAGTATACATTACTTCGAATACAGTATAAGAGACGAAATTTGTTGTATATCCTTGTAAATACTATCTATTTTCTAGTATAAAGGAAATAACTTGTAATAAACCTCAGCAGCGTATATCTATTTCATAAAATGTGAAACAGTTTAATATAATTGAAACGCCACCTTAACATCATTTCTATTTATACCATTATGCATTGGAATACTTTGTGTGGACCTGTAAATTAATAACAAATATTATTTGCCCCCCCCCCCCAGATTGTACAGATATTTTAATATATAATTCATTCCAGATATTTTAATATATAATTCATAGATTCATAGCAATTTTATTATGTTCGGAAGAGTTATACACCATTAAAATGTACTCGAAACTATATTTTCCCATTGACCGTAATGTAACGGAATACTTTTGATTGTCCCTTTAATTAAACTATGCATCCTATTTTTCATAAAATTTGAAATAACTTGGCAAAATTATGCAACAATTATATATTTTAAATTTCAAATAATTCGGCTGAGTAGTTTTTGCTTCGTTACACGCGGATAGACGGACAGACTGAACGACGATATAGGTGCTACGTATTTACATAATTACGAACATAATTAAAAACAAGCCAAAAGTAAAGTTTGGTGGTTGCCGGTTTATAATCAGACACAATAAGTATTAAATTGGAATGTGAACGACAGAAAGTAGCATCAACCTCTTCCTATATATTTATATTCATTGACCAGCTATCGATAGCCAAAACTCAAGGAATGTTTACTCGATGATATTCTTTTGTGAAATTTTTCGACACGCGCTGTCTGATGAAGAAAATTTCACCATAAAATCACATCGAAAGCGAAATTATCAAGTTTTCCGCTGATAAAGATGAGAAGCTAAAAATGCTTCTTTTGAATTACATTGTTCATAGACATACCTTATAGCCAAGAGCCGGCAACACAAAAACCTAAGGTATTGAGCAAAAGAAAAAAACGCTTTATTTTATGGAAGAGTATTAATAAAGCAGTCTGATGATCCATGTCTGCCAGAAGCCAAGTGGTGCATAGACCAAAAATTAACACCACTAATGATTTACTCGTAGGTTTATCATTGTGTTTGCTGTACAATAAAAGGTATGAAATGATTGTACGGCAAACACAATAACAAGCCTAAGACTAGTGGTATAAATTTTTGGCTTATGCACCACTTCGTTTTCAGTAGATATGGATCATTACATTCCCCTATTACTACACTTTCATAAAATAAAAGTTTTTTTCTTATGCTCGATACCTTAAGTTTTTGTGCTGTCGGCTCTTGGACTATTAGTGTCGAAATGTTTTTTATCTGTTTTCTTCCACAGGCATATGAGAATGAATTCCTCAAATGACCATATTGGAAAGAAATGGGTCAATAGTTAAATTCGTATAGCTCTTATGTAGCTTTCATACACAGTATATAAGCATACATTAGACCATTCACATTTCAAAATTTGACATTTAATTACGCAAAATTGCCAACAGGCAATGATGGGGAAGGAAAATCCAAGAAACTGAATCTTGAGAAGTGTGTTATGATGAGAAACAAAGACGGCTACTTGAAATTGATAAAGATGAGAAACCACAAATGCTTCATCTGTATCATGTTATTCATAGAGACATCCTAGTGTCCAAAAATTTTCTGTCTATTCTCTTCCGAGACATGGGAGAATGAAATCCCCAAATAACCATATTACAAAGTAACGCGTCATTAAGCAAATTCTTTCTGATCTTCTGTACACAATACTGTGCTTTCATACACAATACATAAACATACATTAGGGTTTATTATACTTGGTACTCATTTTAAAATTTAAAATTGCATTACTCAAGACGGTCGAAAAGCAATAATGGGGGAGGAAAAACCGTGGAACTGTGAAGTGGGTTATATTGGGAAACAAAAATGGCTACTTGAAATCGATAAAGATGAGAATCCAAAAATGCTTCATCTATACTATGTTATTCAATGTTATTCATAGAGACATCCTAGTATCGAAAAATTTTCCGTCTATTCTAATCCGGGGACATAGGAGGGTAAAATCCTCAAATGGACATATTACAAAGAAGTTCGTCATTAGTTAAATTCTTATTGATCTTGTGTAGCTTTCATACACAATACATAAACATACATTAGGGTTTATTATACTTGTTACTCATTTTAAAAATTAAAATTACATTATTCAAGACGGTCAAAAGGCAATAATGGGGAAGGAAAAACTGAGAAACTGTGAAGTGTGTTATGATGGGAAACAAAAATGGCTACTTGAAATTGATAAAGAAAAGAATCCAGAAAACGATTCTTCTATATTATTTTATTCATAGAGAGAAAAATAAGAACGACAAATAAAATTATAAAAATAAAAACTATCCTAATTCAAAAAGAAACCATTCTCTTTTGTTCTCTTTATTTTTTGTCCTATAGTATACATGCGATGTGAGTTGCAATGAAATCGAATAATTAAAATTTCAATGTTTATTAAAGTAATAATAGTAAATACAAGCCAAGAAAAAAAAATCTTTTTATAAAACAAAAAGCTGGAATTATGCGAACATATTTTCTTTTGTTGCATGATCATTTCATTTCACATTTTTTAGTTGCATTATTTATGAGAATCAAATGCAATGAACATTAAGCTTTCAAATGGTTTGTGAAGCGGAAAAAGCATTTATTGGATTTGAATCAAAATTTTATTTACTGGATTAAATTTATTGGATTTAAACTGTACGCCTATTTATAAGACAAAAGGGACTTCAAGAGGTTTTTAACCGCTACCGGCATAGCAGAAAGGTTGACAAGAGAATCATATTATTTTCTCTCTATTTCAACGAAGTACTATTTGTTTATTCATTGGAAAAGTATCTGAATTTCTTTTTTAGTATGCTTCAAATACAATGGAGTATGTTTTAGAGGAAAACATCGAAAGAATAAAAGATAACGTGGAAAAAACAAATTAAAAAGTTGCTTTATTCCATTCCATAGATACAAAGAAATATTGTGTAGCCTTTTCTTCAAATAATTTTTACAAAGTTTAATTTGAAAGTTTCCATGGTTCATTAAAAAAATAAAATAAAAAAAATATATACTGGAAGCACAGATTATGAAACATTTTACAGAACTTCTAGAATACTGCAAAAGAATTTCGCCGTTTAAAAAAGGTGAATAGTTTTTAATACATACCATATCTAGCCAGAAAGCTTCTCAAATTCTTTATGCATCCCCGTATATGATATAAAGTGGCGGTCAAAGGTTTCCGGCCAGCAAAAAGTTTTCAGTTAATTTGTAAATATACCCATATGAAGATGAATCTCAAAGTGATACTTATACATTTTATTGACAAATCAATTAGGAACTTACTTATAGAAGAACGTGTAAATATCAATAAATTTAATTGACAAAATTAAGTATAAAAGAAAACGCATGTTCTCAAAAGTTCCCGGCCACCTTTACAAGTTCGTAAGAAAGTGGTATTGTAATAGAAAATGGCAGTGATCAACAATATTTATAAATACTATTTTATCGTATTACTATTTTATTAGCTTTAGTAATAAATACTGCGGCGCAGCAATGTGATATTCATAAAATCAACGGTTAAAGATCGTCTATGGTACATATTTTCCACATTTCTTGCAATTTTGGCGAAATTTCAGCTGAGTTGCAATATTTATAGTTCCGCAGACTTTTGCCAACTTCTTTCCAAAGATTTTCTATTGGATTCATGTTGGGTGTTTGGGCTGAGCATTTCAAAAACGAAATTTTTTTGTGCGAAAACTATTGCTTATTGAGGCTTGCATACATTATTTATGTGGTTATCATGTTACGAAAAAGTGTTGAGACCAATTTTTTTTTCTCTAATAAGGCAAAAAATGGTCTTGCAAGATATCCTTATATATTGTATCATTCCTTTGGCTGTGGATTTTAAATAACGGACCGACACTTTTCTAAGAAAATACTCCCCACGGCATAACGTGTCCGCCGCCATGCTTCATTGTAGGAATAACATAGGTCGAATCATAACCTTTTGTTGTTAGGTCATCGTATGTAGTGTCTGCCATCACTACCAAAATAAAATTTCAAATTCGATTAAAGGAAAAATAGAATTTTGTCCAGTTTTCACTTGATCAGACTTTGTGTTCCTAGAAAAATGAAAGTAGGGTACGTCGGTATTTTTTTACCTCTGAAAATTTTTTAACACCGACTCTTCCATAAATTTCTGTATCACGTCAACATCATAACACGGTAGACTAACTTATTTCAGCAATATTTTCATTCCGTAAATCGCAGTATATTGCAACGGGATTTTCATGCGGATTACCATTGGTTTTTCTTCTGATAATTCTGTCCACAGGAATAGTATTTTTTCGGGGTCTCCCGGACCTCTGAAAGTCCTGAAAGCCATGGCCATCTTTATATAATTTTTAAATATCGTTTAAAGTCGATTTTGCCGATTGATAACTTAGCCGCAATATCTCGAGAAGATTGGCCTTTTAGTGACAAACTAATCACTCATTTATGAACAACAATTGTTGAACTTTTCAAATTTGAATTCAAACTATGCTATACACGTTGATTCATTCATAAACACAACCAAAAAACACTTTACGGATAGAAAAAACTAATGAATGATAAGTGGCCGGAAACTTTTGAGAACATGCTATTTCTTTTATACTTAATTTTGTCAATTAAATTTATTGATATTTGCACATTCTTCTATAAGTAAGTTCCTAACTAATATGTCAATAAAATGTATAAGTATCGCTTTGAGATTCCTCTTCATATGGGTATATTTACAAATTAACTGAAAAATTTTTGCTGGCCGGAAACTTTTGACCGCCACTGTATAGATCCGTACATACACTGCACAGTGTGCAAAAATTTAGTTTAGTTAAAAATTCATAACAGAGTGGAAAATTCACCTTGAACATCATTCACCAAGCAGACGCAAATGCACTGGTATAATTTTTCACAGACTGTATATTATCTTCAAATTTTCACACACTATTCTAATTTGACTAAAATTTAAATCGAAAAAGAAAGCCCCACAACATAATTAAATCCATAGACAGGGCCAATGTATTTAGTTCTTTACACAACCTTGTATGTAAATTTATTTATTTTCTATAAATATATTTAATACACTAAACATAGTTCTGTTGGAAAATGCATAATAAAAGACACTTTTAAGTATTTCACACTCATACACAGTAATGCTTACAGATTACGTTGTGTAATATTCTTGTATACATACAAGTTAGTCACCACATATGCAAAAAATTACTTAGCCTTAAAAAGGCATAATTATACTTGAAAACGCAACCTGCTGCTTTTATCGTTAACATTTAATGCTCTAACCTAAATTTTTATGTGTGCTTGTTATACTCATCATATTCTAAAGTAAGAATCTTATAGTGTACTTTAATAAGGTAAATAAATTTTATTATGTTTGAAACAGTGTAATATTATTAACACTCTGAAAGCCCTTTTCCTCCGTAGTTCATCATGTAACCGAATCTTTTCCGGGACCTGTAAAAGGATTTGCGTTCCATACCCTAAAAGAGTGCGCTTTAATTCATTTTATAATTTTCATGTATGTATATCAATTCCATTATGTTCGAAATAGTATAACAACATTAAAATAAAAAGCCAACAATTTTTCCTAATTGATTATAGCGTGATGGGATTCTTTCGAGTGTCCCTGAAACGTTCTATAAATGACTACACACTTCATTTCCAAAAATGAGAGATCATATTTAAGAGTTGTGGCGCGGACAAAAGGCAAACTTACAAGCCGTAATCATAAGCACTTATATATGAAAATGATAAAAAAGATTTATATTCTGGGTCTACTTGAAATATTGACATGATTAACCAAGTATTGTTGAAAGATGTCAATACCCCCAACACAATAGGCCCAGTACTGATTTAATCCGTTTTTTTAGTCGTGGGTCCAAGTAACCTCTTCCAGGATGCAAGTAGCCCCGGTCTATGGTACTTAAAATTTGGGGAAGGAAAATTTTATAGCCCAATCATATGTATACCGACTGCTTAATTAATTTGATATGCAAACTATACATTGCAAGCAATTTCATTATAAACATGTTCTGTAACATCAAAAATGAAAGATTTATTTCGCCGATTTTTCGCTTATTAACGTTATGTATCACTGAAAATTCATTTTTTTCACATTGAAAATTTGACAATTTTTAGATAACATATCATTCGTTGCTTTAAAATTAACAGATTCTAACTGATAAAATCAATTATTATTAAATAATTATATCTATTGAATCAATTTACTGTAACTGACAAGGAAGGTCTCCATTGGGGGCATACTCAGAATTTTTTGAAAAAAATACGAATTAAACTACTCATGTAGGTAATAAAGGATCAGTGAAAATTAGCGGCGGAATTGCATTATTAGATATGTAAAAAAATAAAATAGTTTGGAATAATTGGCGTGAAAAGCTGAAAGCGACGCGGGATTTGGCGAGCAGTGCATTTCCTCGCCAAAAACAGACGATTTTAACAAATCTGAAAATTGATTTTAATTGACTTCACTGTTAAAAATCTGCAGCATTTACTGAAACATCACTCCACTACTTTTATAGAATATCTCTCTTCTGGCCAATGAGAATGCTCCATTTCACGGTGAATTGACCGTGTTATACACTGTTAAAAATCTGCTGCATTTTGTTGCAACGCACTCCACAGCTTGTATATAAATCTCTATTCCAACCAATGAGAAAGCTCCATTTCACGGCCAAGTAACCGTTTTTTATACAAGCAAGAGAATGCGTCGCAACAAAATGCAGCAGATTTTTAACAGTGTATTTTTCAATTTGGAACAATTTTAATCAATTTAAATTGTGGTTTAAATGATAAAATATATTAATTTCATTTTGTTATAAGTACATATAAACGTATATGACAAAATTACACTTAAAGTAAAGTAAAAATGCAAAACTAAAATTACTTAAACTAAACTTATTTAAATAAATTGAACATAGAAAGTTTTTTCTTTAAAAAGTATTCGAAGCGTAAAAGCGTAATTTTTTAAAATTTCGTTTTTTCGCCAACCGGAGATAAATCGCCAAATAAACGAAATTTTTATTATTTTTTTACGGACGTTATAAGGATGTTCCGCCGAAATTTTTTTTATAAACATATATAACTATACGAGAAGAACATTCTGTAATTTTTTCAGATTTTTCTGAGTATGCCCGTATGGAGACCTTCCTTGTGAGTCAACTGAGTCTTGATGTCTGTAGTCTTTTCTACAGTTTTAGCTCACATCTAGGGCCTCAAGCCATTCCCATTCATTGAAGATTTTTTAAAAATTGCATGAATTGATCGAAAGTGTCGTCTAATGTCTTTATTGTTTGATAATTGACCTCTGAAGAAACGTCCCCGTACATCAAGAAGTACTATAAATATTCATTGCACTTTTAACTAGTAAATTTGCTGTAAATTTGCAGATGCTTCAATGGCAGATTTCCAAAGTCTTTTTTATACTGTGAATATTTTATTCAATAGTTGTCTGAGCGAAGCGAAGTCTTTATACTCAGAAATACGTAACGATATTAAAATTCAAAAAAATTCTTTCGTCAAGCAAATCTCAAAAAGTACTTGTCGGATTTTGATTCTGTTTGTACCAATAGGTGCCTATGAAGGTAATCTGGTGAATGCACCTACTTTTAAAAATTAGTTCCAAATATTTTAAAAGTTATGTTAAAAAAACTGATAAAAAAGCATAATTTATTTGCATACGTCACAGAAATTTGGTGTGCGTGATTTTCACAAGCTGGATATTTTCGTAGATAACCGAATCAGTACATGGAGTAAATAGTAATCATTTACGCACCCATAAATATTGAATGCAATAAAACATTTTAAAATTTAATCATGCAGGAAAATAAAACTGTTATTTTTTTTATATTAAAAAAATGTCATAAAAACTTAATAGCATTTTTTGATACTTAAAAGAATATTTTATATATTTCGCGTGTGAAAATTAGAAACAATTACGTTTTTAAATAAAAAATTTCTTTTATGACATCATTTTCCCTTTATATTTATATTTATTGCATGTTTTCTTTTAACTTATATTTTGTTTGTGTGTGGAAGTCAATTCAGGTCACTAATTTTTCGGCACGGATGCCACACGCGCATCAGACTCGGCGCATTTTTTTCAAAGCCCATTTGGCGAAAACTGCGTTTTCAAATAACGCTTACATACACATTTTTAAATTATTTTCTATTATCAAAAAGAACTTACAGTAAATAAAATAATAATAATAATTAATAACTATAAAAACAAATATTTTATATAATTAAAAAAAGGAAATGGAAGTAAATAAACATTTTATGAGTAAATAAACAAATAATAAATAAATAAAGCCGGGTTACCATCTCAGGTAAAATAATGCCATTTTGACGCCAATTATGTACCTTGGTGCATATGTGCCATCTTTTCCTATTTTTCATCCATTTCCTGTTGGCATGCAACTTTGAAATTCGTAATATGTATGCATAGCTGGGAGCAATACTGTAATTAGACATTGATTTTTTTTTTTTTTTATTCGATCTAAAAAGGGGCAACGGGGGTTATTTTTTAAAGATTTATACAATTTATACTGCATAAAGGAGCCACTTACCTATTTTTAGGTGCGTTCGTAATTATATAATACGTAGCACCTATAGTGGTCGTTCAGTCCGTCCGTCTGTCCGTCCGCATATAACAACGCAAAAACTATCCAACCGAATCGTTTGAAATTTAAAATACATAATTATTACATAATTTTGTCGAGTCATTTCAAATTTTATGAAAATTGGATGCATAGATCAATTACAGGGGCAATCAAAAATATTCCAGTACATTACGGTCAATGGGGAAAAAGTTTCAAATGCATTTTAATCGTTTGAAATTTTAAATGCGCAATTATTACATAATTCTGTCGAGTTATTTCAAATTTTTTGATAATCGTGTGCATAGATCAATTACAGGGGCAATCAAAAGTATTCAATTACATTATGGTCAATGGGGAAAAAGTTTCAAATATATTCTATACGTTTGAAATTTAAAATACATAATTATTACATAATTTTGTCGAGTTATGTCAAATTTTATGAACATCAGATGCATAGATCAATTACAGGGATAATCAAAAGTATTCCGTTACATTACGGTCAATGGGTAAAAATGTTTCAAATGCATTTTAATCGTGTTACACTCATGCGAACTTAATAAAATTTATATGTAACTATAAAATACATATTATAATATACATCTTACATAATTTGTGGTGCAAAGAGCATTTGTTATTGATTTACAAGGCCACACAAAAGTATTCCATTACGTAATGGTATAGGGAGAACATTGTTTGATGAGCGTTTTAATTGTAATTCACTATTTACAATTTTATGAGATTGATATATGAAAGTAATATTTTTAAAACTTCGTTATCGTACGAACGCACCTAATTTGCTACGCTTCACGTGCAATTTCCAACTTGTTATATACAAGAAGAAGTAAGTGGTATGTAAAAACAATTATAGTATATTTAAATAAAATTCTTGAGATAATATACTTGAGATATAAGCACCGGGTTTGGCGAGATTTTTTATGCCAATTAGGCGGAAACATCGTTCTGATTACCAGATACATATAGCATGCTATAATAACACGTTATTTATTTATTTCAAAATAAAAAAAGGAATAAACGAAACATTTTCTGTTATTAAAAAAAAGAAATAACAACCAATAAATGATAATATTTTTAGAACAAACAATTTATTATAACATTTATATGATAACCATGTTAGGCAACTGAACGCCATTTTGGCACCAATTAGGTATCTTGGTGTATATAGGGCATATATGTGCCATATTTATTTGTAAAACTGAGCATGAACGTTTACCAAGTGTGTTTTCATAGCCGCTTATATCTTTTTGCAACATAGCGCACCTTTTGAAGACAAAACTGCACAAAAGAAAAAAGTCAATATTTGCAGTATTTTTATTTAATTTAATTTTTTTTTTTTTTAATGTAATGCACATTTTGTAATCAGTAGGCTCGATAATCAGACCTCGTTTTCTTGCTTTAAAAGATGATATTTCATATGACGTCTGTTTTGGATTCGTCGTTTTACCATATTTGATAGTATGCGTCTACTCGTTTTGTAACTTTTTTTTTTTGTAACTTTCTTCTTTATTAACAGCGACATTTGGATTTCCTATTTAAATAAAAATTCTTCTAAAAGCAAAGAATTTTGTTAAAATAAATAAATAAATGGAATGCGAACATCTATTGCTCAAAGCACAACATTTTTCCTATTGAGTTAATAAAAATCAGTAAAAACATAATTTTTATGATGATAAAAAGGTGACTTATGTAATAACAGAGTCATATATTATGTACGTTATGGATTAAGTATTAATATTTCTCTACCATTTATAAATAATAATAATAATAATAATAAAAAATGCGGTCAGATCAAAGTCTATATTTGACTGAAAACAACAACCATTTTCTAAATGCTTTAAAAAATGACCAATGAAAAGTGATATTTCAAAAGCATTATGAAATTAGTTAAAAACCATTTACTTTAAACTAAATGAATAAAAGATTTATATTTTTAATGAAATAAATGGGATTTGAAAAATTATTGGAAATTTATCTCCATAGATGTATCAATATTACAATCGGTACCTTGTATGCAAAATGGAACAATTAGCAACACTTTTTGTACCCGAAAAATGGTCGTTGCTTTTTTTAAGGTTAAAAAGTAGAATTACGAAATATTCCTATACAGAGATGCCAAGCCCCGCTTATTGCATAGCAGAATTTTCTTATAGGAAAAGTTATTTTTCAAATCTGCAGAATGTTCCAATTTAATAAAACATTTTCTGTATTAAAATACCGGTATCCAAAATGCGGGAGACTTGGCAGCTCTGCCTATAACATTTTAATTAATCACGGTACTTTTTTTAATCGGATTCAAATTTAGTGGAGACTACGTTTTTTGGCCAAAAGCAGCTTTTTTCCACATGTGTAACTACGATACAATTCCTTCATGCTGAAATAAAATGTATTGACTTATGCTATTATTGCTTCCTCTTATTTATTTATTTGAATTTTAAATAAGATGACTCAAAATCGTGTTTTTTAAATCTACGGAAAAAATCCATTTCGAGAGAGGGCGAAAAGAACAATATTTGGCGATTTATTATCTGCGCTTGGCCAAGTGTCTTACTACCTTGTATTTAATACTCTTCACAATACTTCGCTGTTATATGGACTTTGGCGCTTTTATAAAAAGTTTGATGTAATTCGGGCAGGTGAGTTTTTTACTGAATAATACAAATAAATGAAAAATGAATATTAAAAAATACTAAGAAAAGAAAAATGAAGCATTATATTGATCTATGTATATTTTAAAATGCATCTGCTAGCACTAATTAGATAATTTATGTATATAATAGAAGATAAATAGTTTTTGATTCTATATTTCTATGCTATAAAGCAATAACGTTTGTGTGTTTTTCGTTATCATTGGGAGTATACCTAGCCGATTTAAAAAAATAATATGGGAAAAAAATGTTGGTAACCATGTTTGTTGCAAAATATACTATATTTTGCGTAGGAACAATAATCACCATCAATGCACGAGCAAAAAAAGTTCTAAAATTGAGAATTCTTTAATGTTGATATGACTAAAAATTTATTTATTTATTTATTTATTTATTTATTTATTTATTTTTTGTGGCAACTTTTAAGATATAATATTCTCGTTATGAATGATTTCTAAAACATTCGACAATTTAAATTCACAAATTAAACATTTTTTTTTTTCTAGAAAAAGTTTTAAACCCAATTTATTGAGAATATCGCAATTTCTAGGATACTGTTGGGGTTAGAAACTAGAACTTTGGCATCACAGTAACTTATAAAATGTAAATGCTCGTTTAGGACAAATTCTTAAAAAAGGATTCTTAATTCTTATCGACAACCTCATGGCATCCATGGAAAACAGATGTTCAACAATATAAACTATTCAGACGGATCTCACACCATATAAAATACACTCCATTCTATTCAAACGTAATAGTTTATGTTATTTATGGTTTCTCAAATCGGTGCGGAGCTTCTGTTTATGCTCATGACATCATTTCAAAAAGTTATATTTCCAATGTAGGAAAATTTGGTGTTTTATTTTCTGTATTACTTTTAACATTTTGCATATTTCCAATTTTATGTCCATCTATGGTTTGCTTTCCCTTTTTATAAAAATAGTATATGCAACTTTATATATAAGATTTTGTAATTCTATGATTCAATATGCTTATTTTCATCATATTTTATCACAATGAACGACCAATTAAAGTTAACATATTTTCTTTACTTGTCGCAAGTATTGTGTATTCTCAGCAACATCGCTCAGACTAATCCCTCTGAGGGAAGTCCTAGTTAAAATTTTCGGCTCTGCTTTTCATTTCTTTCATACTAGTATTAAGGGCAAGTAAAATTTCAAGTAATTTTAAGAAGTTTAATCCTTATGATTTATAACTTGTAGTGCGATTGTATGCAAATGATGCTCTAGGATTGTCTCCTGCGATTTTTTTCTTCGTTTACTTTTATTAGGGGGACTCTGCTACTCTGAACACACAACTTTATCTTATTAATTTGATTACAGTAGGTAGTATTTGGAAATCATTAATCAAATCTTAAGTTTAAAATAACTAAAATACTGATTTCGTGAAAATGACATCAATTTGAACGGTGAATTGTTATCATAAATATGTTATAAATATATATAGGACAGTTGCACCATAAACTTTAACTAATAATAACATAACTAACTAATTGCTCAGTGGTGCACAAAACAGGAATTTTAATATACATTAGTACATATTAAAATAAAATAAAATTTTCAACGTTTCGCGCCGTCTTCTGCGGGCGTCTTCAGGAAAATATGAAATGGAAGGACTACGTTTGCATCTTGTTCGAGAGATATTTCTACTAAATTAAAAATTAAATGAATTAAAATTTAAAAATGTTGCCAATTACACGTGAGTAAAAATTAAAATATTGCAAGGAAATAAAAATTTTAAGGTTTTATGATTTTATGCCATATTTTTGGTATATTGTAGGATAAATTATCATTACATGGTTTATTTTCCAGCAAAATTTATAAATAAAATAGTTCAACAGTACAATACTCCTCCCACATCTGGCCAACGACAGAATAAACTTATAGTTTACAGAAAATTTCATTATGTCCCTTACATATTTGAAAAAGTAAAAAAGATCGCACAAAAATATAACATAAAACTTGTCGCCATTCCTCCTCCTTATCTCATTGACCTCGTTACAGATAAAATCGACAAAATTCCAATAGATCAAAAATCTGGTATTTATGAAATCCCCATCACTTTATCTAATAATCTTAAAAAAGTCTACATCGGCATGACTACGCGGAAACTTTTAACTAGAATTAAAGAACATCGTAGAGATATAGAACAATATAAACAGAATACTGCCCTTGCTCGCTTCTATTTGGCGAACAAGGGTTGCCACATTAATTTTGAGGAAGCCAAAATCGAAATCATAGCACGTGAAAATAAACCATGTAATGATAATTTATCCTACAATATACCAAAAATATGGCATAACATCATAAAACCTTAAAATTTTTATTTCCTTGCAATATTTTAATTTTTACTCACGTGTAATTGGCAACATTTTTAAATTTTAATTCATTTAATTTTTAATTTAGTAGAAATATCTCTCGAACAAGATGCAAACGTAGTCCTTCCATTTCATATTTTCCTGAAGACGCCCGCAGAAGACGGCGCGAAACGTTGAAAATTTTATTTTATTTTAATATGTACTAATGTATATTAAAATTCCTGTTTTGTGCACCACTGAGCAATGTGTTATTATTACATAAATATTTTGTTAATTATTGATAGTCCGGTTAGTTCAAGTTATTTGAAAATGACATATTTGAGCTATTATCACAACTTTTCTATTGCTACTCCACTGGCTACTTTTATAGAAATTATGCTAGAAAGGATTTCGAGAGCATTAGAGAATTTGACAAATTTCTAAAAAAAAAAAAAAAAAAAAAAAAAAAAACCGCATTGATGGTATTGGAGTAATGAAACATTTTCTTATTTTCACCAAACAGTAATCGATGCATTTAAAAATAAGTATAAAATTTCGAGGTAATAACAATGTGATTGAAGTAATGTAATCATTAAAATGTTTAGACTTTTCGCTTGATTAATCTAAAAAATATGAAACATCTTTTTAATGATTGTTTTCCACAACTTTGTGAATAATTATTATAGTTGCAGACATTTTAAAAAGTCTAAATCATGTGTACAAGGATAAAAAATATTGCATTGACACAAAAAAATAAGGATAAGTAGCATGCACGTATAGAGCCTGAATTTACCGGTCTTTTCTCCACAGAAACATTTGAGTGCAAAAGACATGGTCACATAAGAAATGGGAAATCTTGCTAGATAAGATGTAAATAAAACAATAAGTCGCTTATGTATAAGAAAAAAACTTTATGATACTAAATACCATCCTTTCACTTTACATGTCCATAGAAATTTCTGTTTGTTTCATTTTACATTTTTTAACTCTCCGCAGCTTTTAAGATACTGCCTATGATTTTCTTTTTCATTCATTCAAAATTGATGATATATATTTTGAGAAATTTGAAAACATTTCCAGGGAACTTAAGTACATGGTCGGAATCATAAGTAACGGGCCTTGGTTCAAAGGGACAGACTTATTGAGCGACTTGGTACAATTGCTTAGTATTCTTCAAAATAGGTACCTCCTGCATCAATTCACTTTTGAAAGTGGCATTTCCATGACTCTAATGTGTTCACGTAGACCTGTCCTGAAATGGCTTCCAGGGCTGTCCTGACATTTTCTTGGATGTCCTCGATCGAAAGTAACCCAGCGTTTATTTTTCAGCGCTGATTTTAAGCGCAGAAACAAGAAAAAGCCAGGGGGAGACAAGTCCGGACTATAGGGAGGATGTGAGAGAATTGGAACGTTTAGCTGAGCCAGGTAAGAACTCACGACCAAGGAGGTGTAGCTGGGCGCATTATCGTGGTGAATCATCCAGACATCCTTGATGTCCCTTCGCTTGCGCGCGACACTTTTTTTTCAGCCTTTATATGTCAATATATGTCAATATGCCTTACATACAATTTATATATGACATATATATGACTTATATATGTAAATATATAAGTCAACGCCTCCCACCATCGTCCCTAGGAACAGTTGCACGCGCCGATGCACGCTAGCGTCAAAATAAAATGAGGCTCATTACTTATGAATCCGATCGTGTATATATTTTTTACAATAGTTCTTAACGAAAATATAAAGAAATTTGTACACATACCTCCTCTGACGTGCACGTCTCTGCTGACGACCGTGCCGACAGCGTTAGCTGCTTCGCATCTGTATACGTCGGCGTGAACGTCCTGCCTGTAGTGCTCCGGCCTGAAGGGCCACAGAACTAAGGTACCGTTAGGCAGTGTCTGGCGCAGCCCCGGCACGTTGTCGGCCGTCGATCCATCTCGAACACGCCATCGAACTCTTGGGCTTGGATTCCCGTAGGCCAGGCAATCGACCGCGGCCCCCGTGGTGTTCAGAAAGTCGACCTGCGGCGGTGGCTCCGAGATGAAAACTGGGCCCATGCGTTTCTCCAGGCCGCTCTCGAAGCCTAAAAAGACATAAACAGATTCATATTTATTATAAGATAAATTAAAAAATCAGAGTAAGTGTTATCCATTTATTACGTTATAACACTTTTGTAGGTTTCTTACCCTTTAGTCCCTTTATGTCAAAAATTATCATACTTGATTAATATCCCTTTCTGTTGATACGTACCGTTTTATACAAATATTTTTGCAAAGAAAGTTTCACAGGATTTGTTACCTAATTATACAAGTACAATAAAATCGTTAACAGACATTTTGTGTTTGATTGCTCGTTTCAAGTTGATGTAATGCAACGAAAAAAGAAAAAATATAATTTAATATTTCGTGAATAAAAAAATATATTTTTTAATACATTTAACTATGCTACTATCAAAAAATGCCTTCCTAGATGTTGTGATGTTTTAATTGTTGCAACATTATAACTTATCCCCCTCATCTTGTCAGAATGTGTTACAATTTGTTGACCGCCCTACTCGTACTTGTGATATCGTTAATTTTCAAGAAGCGTGTGAATTCCTCCTAACTGAATTATTGTAACACCATCTTTCAAATTTAAAGTTTCTTTTATATGGAAAATTGTTATTTTTAAACAACCTATGTTTAAGGTTAAATAAATGTGCTTGCAAATAAATAGTCATCTTTTAAAATGTTTGAAAGAAACAAACTTTACTACATTCATACCTCGGAACGTTCAATTTTGAATTATGTCATTCTTCTTAAAGACGGAAAAAGTTTACAACATAACGTTAAAAAAATATTGAAGATTGAAAGTAACCAGTCAAATCAATAACAGAATACAACTGCTTGAATTCTTGAAATTTTTTATTCTCCCTTTTTTCAGATCTATATCTTCATTTCTTATGAAGACAGGTTAGTTAGTTACAAGCAATTATAATATTTTTAACACGAAGGATAAACAGACCAAGAACTCCGTTTAACCCTTGAGAGTAGTGGATCTCATACACTTTTAACAAAGATTCTCACCAGAAACTAGTAAGTTTTAACTTTTAAATTTTAGTTGGAAAAAAGATGAAATTTCCTTATTTTGAACAATTTTTTTTCCAAATTTCAAATTTCAAATTGGGACGTCAATATTGTAGAAATACAAATCCTCGCACCTCAAAGGATTAAAATAGAATTGAATCCACTACAGACTTTCAAGTCTGAGCTGGAATTTGAAACATTCATTTCTTGACTAATAGTTATTGACTAACTCTATAGAAATTAAATTTTGCCCGACAATAGAAACAGTCCACCAGTGTAATGAAAAAGTTAGAATGATATTTGCTGTATTACGCGTTAATAATAATAGTAATAATAATAATTTTCTTAATAATGTGCTACAATCCTTCGTTTTTGCTATATGCATGCAATATAAACATTTATCTCTTAAAATTAACTAACTTTTCGAATAAGAAAAATAATTAAAAACAAATAAGTGAAATAAATTAGTGTTAATTTATTTTAATATATTTGTGCATGTTTTCTGTAACGAAAATTATTTAATTATGAATTGGACAATTGCACCATAAATTATACTAAAAATATGTACTAAAATAAATACAGATTACTAAATGGTACACTTATAAAAAGAATATATTTAAAATACACTTAAATATTAAACAACGTTTCATTCGCTTCTGCGAACGTCGTCAGGATACAGTAGAAAGATGTTAAATGCAATTTAAAGTTTCAAAATATAAACAGACACAACCACGGACATAGCTGAGTTGGGAGTGCGTAAAGCTGCTTTTTAATTAATTAAAGCATATTATGCCAGATTTTATGAATTGAATACGATAAATGATCGTTACAAGCTCATGGCCCGAGATTAATGATCGTAATGGACTCTAAAATTTTACTGCGATATGGATTTTTGCATGGAATTATAATTTTAGCTTCACCAGCACAACTTAACAATGAAATAGATTTCATTAAAAAAGTTGCCTTTAAGGATTATGGTTTTAAGGATTTGCATATTGACAAGATTATTCGGCAATATAATACCCTGCTTCCCTCTGCCCAGCGTTTTATCAATAGTTTACATATTAAGCACAGAAGTCTGCATTATGTTACCATTATTTATGAAAAATTAAAAAAGGTTCTTCAAGAATTCAATATAAAATTAATAGTTATACCCCCTCCATATCTAATACAGAATCTTACAAGGAAGGTCTCCATACGGGCATACTGAGAAAAATCTGAAAAAATTACAGAATGTTCGTCTCATATAGTTATATGTGTTTATAAAAAAATATTCGGCGGAACCTCCTTATAACGTCCGTAAAAAAATAATAAAAATTTCGTTTATTTGGCGATTTATCTCCGGTTGGCGAAAAAACGAAATTTTGAAAAATACGCTTTTACGCTTCGAATACTTTTCAAAGAAAAAACTTTCTATGTTCAATTTATTTAAATAAGTTTAGTTTAAGTAACTTTAGTTTTCAATTTTTACTTTACTTTAAGTATAATTTTGTCATATACGTTTATATGTACTTATAACAAGATAAAATTAATATATTTTATCATTTAAAACACAATTTAATTGATTAAAATTGTTCCAAATTGAAAAATACGCTGTTAAAAATCTGCTGCATTTAGTTTCAACGCACTCCCTTGCTTGTATAGATAACGGTTACTTGGCCGTGAAATGGGGCTTTCTCATTGGTTGGAATAGAGATATTATATACAAGCGGTGGAGTGCGTTGCAAGAAAATGCAGCAGATTTTTAACAGTGTATGACACGGTCAATTCTCCGTGCTATGGAGCATTCTCATTGGTCAGAAAAGAGACATTCTATAAAAGTAGTGGAGTGAAGTTGCAGTAAATGCTGCAGATTTTTAACAGTGAAGTCAATTAAAATCAATTTTCAGATTCATTAAAATCGTCTGCTTCTGGCGAGGAAATGCACTGCTCGCCAAATCCCGCGTCGCTTTCAGCTTTTCACGCCAATTATTCCAAACTATTTTATTTTTTTACATATCTAATAATGCAATTCCGACGCTAATTTTCACTGATCCTTTATTACCTACATGAGTAGTTTAATTCGTATTTTTTTCAAAAAATTCTGAGTATGCCCCCAATGGAGACCTTCCTTGTTAGTAACAATATTGATAAAATTCATAATCATCAAATGGCAGAAGTTTATAAAATTCCAGTTATCCTCGCAAACAACGAAAGATTAAAGATAGAAACCAACGATTATAAATGCACAAATAATGTATGAAAAGGTAGCAAACAGCTGTTTCGAATCTACTATCGAGATTCTTCATCAGTGCAAAACTCAGCGAGCTAGAAAAAGCAAAACTGAATTTTTAACTCGCTGTGTTTTGCACTGATGAAGAATCTCGATAGTAGATTCGAAACAGCTGTTTGCTAATTTTTTCCTACATTATTTGTGAATTTATAATCGTTGGTTTTCTATCTTTAAACGTTTTTGCACAAAGGCTTTATTTGCTATTTTAAGGAAAGATTATTATACATTGGTGAAACTAAACTAAAATTTTCAAAGAGATTTAAAGAGCACAAAAGAGATATTGCACAGTCAAAACTGTGTACAGCCCTCGCAAGGTTATATTTTTCAAATGAAGATAGCAAAATTAAATTTGATGAAGCTAAAATTATATTTCCATGCAAAAATCCATATCTCAATAAAATTTTACAGTACATTACGATCATTAAGCTCGGGCCACGAACTTGTAATGATCATTTATCATATTCAATTCATAAAATCTGGCATAATATGCTATAATTAATTAAAAAACACTCTCAACTCAACTATGCCCGTGGACGTATGAATTTATTTTTTGAAACTTTAAATTGCATTTAACATCTTTCTAGTGTATCCTGAGGACTTTCGCAGAAGCGAATGAAACGTTGATAAATTTTTAAGTGTATTTTAAATATATTCTTTTTATATACTATTAAATATATTAAACACTTTTAAATATATTCTTTTTATAAGTGTACTATTTAGTAATCTGTATTTATTTTAGTACACATTTTTAGAAAGTTATTTAAAAAATTTTATATCAAAGATTTCCATAAAATTACATTTAACACTAGAACGACCAAGACCGTCATTTTGACGGTTTTCAAATTTCATGCTTAATTTTTTTATATAATTTATGGCAAGTTCCAAAATTTTAGCATACGAATTTTAATGAAACATAAGAATATTTAAATATTCATATTCAATTTCCTCTCACCAATTTTAATTTCAGTAATCAGTATGATCTATACCTATTTATACCAAGACCCGTCAAATTGACGGCTTTGGCAATTAACAATCTCATCCCGAAGTAGTGCGGACTTCCCCATTTTCCACATGAACTAGCCTTTTTTGCCCATGCGCAGTCCGCCCCAGGCTTCATATCAAACGTATCGGTAACTGGTAAATGTAATTAGGACGCGATCATTATCAATTGTACTTTTAATGTTATAACGTTCTTAGTGCAGTCTGTGAATAGTGTAATCCGTGTAAAGTCCAACCTCGGAAAAAAGTATGAATATATTTTTATGAAAAAGATAAAATTTATTTTTTGTAAATTCTAGTCAAAAATGAAACGATTTCGAGGAAGAAAAAAATTATTCGGAGAATATAAAGAACTCACTAGTATAATTGAAGATTGTTCGGACACTAATTCAAGTAATAATAATGACTCTGAAAATTCTGGAGATGAAATTGAAGTACGAGATATTGAAGAAAGTGAAGAAGAAGTATATGAAAGTGAAGATTCAGGGAGTGAAGATGAAATTCCAGAAATGAGTCACAAACGCAGAAAGCGATTGCGAATAAGTTCAGATACTGAATCGGACAGCCAAACAGAAACGTAAAAAAGACAGGAAAAAGAAATTACTCTCAACGCCACTGAATGGGAAGAAATAAGAAATGGTTGTGTTGGAAGACTCTCATCACACACTATAATCAAGGATACTTCAGGTCCAACTGGTTATGCGAAAAGAAACATTATGCTTGGTAATATTAGCAGTGCATTTAGACTTATAATTGATAATCGAAAGATGAAGCACATAAAAACTTGCACTGAGCTTGAGGCCAGAAATGTTTTACAGAAGGACGATTAGAAAATTAATATTGAAGCATTGTATGCATTTGTAGCTATTTTGTATGCTCGAGGAAGAGAGAAATTTGAAATTATCCTATTTGTGGTCAGAAAAATGGGGACCTTCTTTCTTTCGCGAAACTATGAGTAGAAATAGATTTTTAGAAAGTATGAGATTCATTTGTTTTGACAAAAAAAAAAAGTGAGAGAAATGTTCGCTTACAAACTGGCAAATTTGGATTAGCTTCCGAAATTTGGAAGTCCTTTATTGATAACTGCCAACCTTATTGCAAACCGGATCAGAATATAAGCGTAGATAAACAATTGTTTCCCACAAAGGCAAGATGCAGATTCCTGCAATATATGCCCAAAAAACCAGACAAATTCGGAATTAAATTTTGGTTAGCTGCAGACGTGCAAAGTAAATATCTTATAAATGGCTTTCCCTATTTAGGCAAAGACGAACTTAGACCATCAGGAGTACCTTTGAATGAATTTGTAGTTTTGAATCTTGTAAAAAACTACGTAAATTGTGGGAGGAATATAACACCGGATAAGTTTTTTACAAGTATGCAGCTCGCAAAGAAACTACTGGCCAAAAAAACAAGTCTTGTTATAACTATACGAGCAAATAAAAGAGAATTGCTGAAAATAGCTAAAGTTAGAAAAGATAACATATATGGCTATTTTCTCCATAAAACTCTACAAATCAAATGATATTATTTTAACAGTTTACAAAATTAAGCCTCGTAAAAAAGAACTACTTCTTAGCTCAAAAATAAATCTGTAAAAATTGCTTCGAAAAACAAATGCTTCGAAAATAATTTCCTGCATTTTTTTCTTTTTACAATGAGACTAAGTTTGAAGTAGACGTAGTTGACCAAATGGCCCGCAAATGTAGGATAAAAGCAGGGTCACATAGATGGCCCTTGCAGGTATTTTATAATATTTTGGACTTGGCAGCAATCAATGCGTGGATTTTATATAAAGAGACTTGTGATAAAAATATAACTAGAAAACAATTTTTATTTCAATTATCCGAAGAACTCTCCAGTGAATATAGGTGCTGCAGAAAAGGAGACTCTTCCCCAAAACAAGACTGGAAATCAATGGATTGTGCTCTAGAACATTCACAAAATATTCCTTATGATCGCAAATCTTGCCAAATTCGATTTTATGCAACGAAAACAAAGCGATTTATACTTACAGTATATGCAAAAATATGTTTATGGTAAGTGTTCATCTAAGATAATATGTACTTGTAAAATATGTGCCTCATAATTATTTCATTCATATCAAATGTGCTATACTATAAATGCAAATAGAAACTGGTTGTTTTCTATTAATAATTAATGAGTTATTACATTAAATGTATTTTTTGTTAAATTATATATATATATATATGTTTTATTTACATTAACTAAGTCAAATATCTTTGTGGAAATTGTTCATCTAAGATAAGAGACACTTGAAAAATATCTGACTTATAATTATTTCGTGCATATCAAATATACAATACTTTAAATACAAATAGAAACTGTTTTTGTTTAGTTTCTTTATATTTATCATTAATGAATTATATTAAATATTGTTTTGTTAAATTATATTCTTTTATTTACATTAACTAACTTTAATATGTTCGTTGCAAGTGTTTATCTAAGATAACATGTAAAATATATGCCTCATAATTATTTCATGCAAAGCAAATGTACTATAAATGCAAATAGAAACTGTTTTTTTTATTGAATTTTTATTAGTAATTAATGAATTATCATACTAAATAATGTTTTTGTAAAATTATATATTTTTATTTAGATTAGCTAAGTCAAAAGTTACAATAAAAGCCGGGATAAAAAAATCCGTCAATTTGACGGATGCGGTAAAACTAGGTATATATGAAACACCGGTAGTTCTAGTGTTAAACTATTTTAAAACAAAAATACTCACTACATTCAGAACTTTTGTCTCGTAGCAATTTTAGCTGCACATGTTAGCACATTTCAATGCTGTTATTTAAATTTTGTCATCAGAATAAAACATTTATCCAATTAAAAAAATATTTACTACATTACATAAAAAAAGTATAATTCTAACGAAGATTTATCTATGAACAACTTTGCAGTTTGGACATCATTATTGAGGCATCAATGTCAACTGACTGATTCTGGTAAATCTCAAACGGCTTCATGTTATTTTATTCAAACTAGCATGATCCCTTCTTTAACTGACGTTAGTGCGATCGAACAAGATTTACATCTCATCTACATCCTTGTAAGTGAATTTTAAAAGAAGCCTTAGTTTTAAACCTTTGCATACATATGAATAGAATCAGTGTGATGTAAGGTATATTTCGAAAAATGTAATATCAGTTGATTGATGATTTATTTCTGTATTGTTCGTTTTGTTTCACGAGTAATCCTATAAAAGTTTTGTAAAAAAAGTATTTTTTAAAGTTATTCAAACGTAATTATTAATCTTATCTGTTTAATTTCACGTGTAATCTTATAAAAAATTTATGCATAATATATTTTATAATGCTATAGTAATATGCGTGCATTTTTAAAGTTATTTAAATTTAATTATAAATTTAATTATCAATTTCCAGAACTTGATTGTGTTAAAAAAGATTTTTAAGTGCACATTACTAAAAAATAGGGAAAGGACAGCAAAATAATTTTTCTGCACGATTTAAGTGTAATTCAGGGCTTATTATATTTAAATACTCAATTTTCTCTCAATCTCATGCTATGTTTCGAGAAAAAAAATTTAAATTACACAGACTTTTTGCAGAATTAAAGAATTTGTACTGAAAAATATATAGTTACAAATAAGCTGTACGTTTTATTAATTTACTAGCTGACCCGCCCGGCGTTGCCCGGGTCCGTTATAATAATGTTAAACGAACTTGAAATTTTTAAGATTTTATCTTCAACTCAAAATATGTGTTAATACACTGTTAAGAATTTGACCATTTTGCTGCATCGTCACTCCACCGCTTTTATAGAAAATGATTACTTCAGCCTATTTTGGAGCATTGTCATAGGTCAAAAGAGATATATTCTATAAAAGCGGGGGAGTGATGATACAGCAAAAGGGTAAAATTTTTTACAGTGTACATTATATTAAATACGTGCCCCCTGACTGTGTCAAAAATTGGTTTTTAAAAAAACTAATATTTAGCTGCAAAAATACCTAAAATGACTGCAATGGGAAACGCAGGAGGGAATATGTGTCCAACGATTTCGTGTTGATATTTATCCTTAAAATTACTGTTAAGTGACTTAACTAAATACTTTTTTCACATAGATATCCCAAGTGAAATATTTTGAATTTCAAACTAATTATATATCACTCTTAAATCTGACTATAACGTGAATGAAATCGATTCTCGATGATTCGCTAAAAGGTTAGTATATAATATTATAAATTCAGAGCCATTTTACAAAAATAGGTGTATATTTTTTATCAAACATGCGTAATGTTCATTCTATGAACAAAATCCTAACCGTAACCTAATTGTATCGGAATCATAACTTGTCTGTAACTTAGCTGTATCTTAACAGTAACCTAACTGCAAGTTAAATATACCATAAATGTAACTTGGCCGTCACCTAATCATAACCTACCCATAATCTAACCACAACCTAACCGCAACTTAACCTTAACCTAACTGTAACTTAACCATGACCTAACTGTAACCTAACCGGAAAATAAAATAACAAAAGGGTCACCGGAACGTAATTGCAACCTAACTGTTATCTAACCGTAACCAAGTTCTAATTTAACATTAACTATAAACGAAATATTTTAACCATCTCGCGCTAAGTACTTAGTTTCACTTTCCACCGCTACGGAGCGCATTATGTTTTGTAGAACATCCGAATTTTAGGTTCGGATTGGATTCATGTTCATGGAAATTATTTTGTCTTCTTCGGATACGGTTATGATTGTTTGGAATATTTGTGTTCAGTTTAGATTCGGTTCAATTCAGATTTCGTGGGGGTTTTTTTTCCCCTTCAAATGGGATTTTTAAGTTCGGGTCGGGTTGTACTTATATGGAAATTATTTTACCTAGTTCCAATGAGGTTATACTTCACTGAAATATTTTTGTTAGGTTCAGATTAAGTTTGGTTCAAATTTCGGGATTTTTTTTTTCTTTTTTTTTACAAATTTTTTGGTTTGGAATGGGGATTATGTCCATGGAAATTATATTGTCTTGTTCGTATCTGGTTATAGTTATTTGGACTATTTTCGTCGGATTCAGATTTGGTTCGATTCAGATTTCAGGTATTTTTTTAAAATTGATTTTTAAGGTTCTGGTTGGATTCATGTCCAGGGAAATTATTTTGTCTTGCTCGGATCGGGTTTTGTTTCTTTGGAATATTTTTTTCGGGTTCAGATGTCGTTCAATTCAGATTTCGGCTTTTTAATGGAATTTTTAGGTTCAGGTTGGGTTGCGCATCAACGGAAATTATTCTGCATTGTTCGAATAAGGATATGCTTCTCTGGAATATTTTTGTCAGATTCAGATTTAGTTCATTTTTTAGGTTCGGATTGGGTTCATGTTCATGGAAATTTTTTTGTCTTGTTCAGGTCCGGGTATGGTTCTGTGGAATATTTTTGTCGATTCAAATTTCAGGTATTTTTTTCAAATGGAATTTTATGTTCCGATCGGTTTCATGTCCACGAAAATTATTTTCTCTTATTCGAATCCGGTTATGGTTCTTTCGAATATTTTGATCGGATTCAGATGTAGTTTGCATAAAACTTCAGGCTTTTTTTTCAAATGGAATTTTTTAGGTTCGAGTCAGGTTTATGTTCATGGAAGTTTTTTTGTCTTGCTCTTATCAGGTATAGTTCTTTGGAATATTTTTATCGATTTCAGGTTTCGTTCTGGTCATTTTTTGGGTTTTTTCAGAGAAAAATTTTAGGTTCGGGTCGGGTTGCATATACACGAACATTATTTTTCTTTGATCGAATTGGAGTATGCTTCATTTGAATATTTTTGTTGGATTCAGATTTGATTCGGGTCAAATATCAAATCCATAGTTTTTTTTTTTCAAATGAAATTTTTAGGTTCGGGTCGCGTTTATGAAATTTTTGTCTTGCTTGGATCGGAGTATAGTCTGTTTTTTTCTGGTTGGGATCGGGTTATGTGTTAATACGCCTAAACATTATGTTTTGCTACTATTCTTTTAGTGACTATTTTTTATATATAATTTATTTTGCTATTTGATAATTTATTACTGTGTATGAATCGTCTGCCTATTCGAACAATTGTACGTCAAAGAGCCATTTCATTTTTGTTTTAAAAAATTAAAGTCTTAATAAAATTTTAACTTAAATAAATGCATTCAAATTTAATCAATGATTTAAAAAAACTGCTAAAAAAGCCTCATATATACATATACATATATTAACTGCAACATAGCCAACCACAAATACATTCTAATGTACGAAGTACCAACGATCTGACGTAATAGCTATGTTCAAAAATCCTAAGTTAAACTGACATTTTGCCAGTCTATGAATTTTAAAGTTCTTTGGGAAAAAAACAGTCACTTTTGAAATGTCAAAATCTCAAATTGGTTTCTTTTATAGAGTAAAAAGAAATTAATAGAGTGGAGGTATTATCTCTGGAGATGATGCTTAAGATGTAACCCTACATTAAGTCCAATTAAGTACCAACAAAAGCACGTGCTTTGACACGCCTATCAATTGGCGAAATTTTAAAATGAAGGGCCAAAATCACAGTCAAGTGAAATCCAGCCACCCCATTGGTCGTGTGGTAAGGGTGAAAATCACGAACTTGTTTCTCCATTTGAAAAAGGTGAGGGGGAAAGTATTTTTTAAGCGATTGTTACCGTCTGTTCTTATTTAAGATAAACCATCGAAATTAACTCAATTAAGATATTTTGATGCCATTTTATAAAATGAGAGTGAAAAATTTAGATTATAAATGAAAAGAGATAAGATTTACTTCAAAACTGCCGCTACGATTTTTTCTCGGAAAAAGGAGTATGACAACATTTACCCAACTGCTAAGAGATTGTTCCCTGAAAAGGACGCGGCTCAATGACCAATGAGGTGTTTGGATTTCACCGGATTGTGATTTTGTCCCTCCATTTTAAAATTTTGCTATCAATTGAAACAGGTTTAAACCTGTATTTTTTTTTCTCTCGTTTTTAAAAAAAGAACTAATTTATCGCTTCACCGGTAAAAATTTATTAATTATTTTATCATATGTGTTTTAAATATCAATATAGAAAAATATTTTAACGTTTTGCTTGAAAATATAACATTATTTTTTTAGTACATTAAAATCGTCTGCAGTCAGAAATTTATATTTTAGATTAATATTTATTACTTAAGTTTTCATACATGATTTTAAAAGAATGTTTTCATCATTATATTTTAAATATTTATTTACATGCAATTATTAAGTCATAAACATTTTTCATCTACGTTATAAAGTATTGAAAATTACATTAATGAAGGAAACTTTTAGTCATACAATTTTCGTATCAAATGTTTTCAATATCTTATTTAATTTTAATTTGATATTTAATTATTGCTAATTTTCCAATTTCCTTCATTTTAAAAGCGAATATTTATTCTAATAAATAATAATAGAACGAAGACCATTTTAAAAATTTGCTATTTCCTCTTGAAATATGTTTCAACTGTAATTCATTTCTTTCAATTCGTCTTATAATACAAAATCTCTTCCACGTCCTTTTGTTTGCCACATTAAATTTGAGCGATAAATGGTTTCATATCGCAAACCTTTTTTTAGCTTACTTCATCTCCACTTATCTTATTCCTCCATGGGTTTCTTTAATTCTGTCTCAGCTTTCTTATTACTTCTGCGAAAATTTTTACACAACCAATAACCGTAAACAAATGAAAGAGAAAAAAATTGGGAAAAAGATGATTTTTTATGAGAGTGACCTCTTGATTTCAATTAATTACTCAGTTAATAATTGGAATTTTGAAATTCTGAAGCTCAGGTGCATCAGGAGAGATATTGGGCTACTCTAAAAAAAATTTTGAGCTTTGTACGTGCTGTAGATTTTGCTAGCCATCGCAGACACACACACAGACACACACACAGACAGAGCGTTTTGTTCTTTTATTAGTATAGATTACGTATGTCATAGCTTATGAATAATGAAGAATTATCTAAAGTCACCTCTTCATCTCACCTTATTACATGCGTCAGTTGCTTATGCAGTAACAGAATGAATATCCCAATGAATTAAATTTTGATTATCTTAGATATTGAAATTATCCATTGAAAACAGTTTATGGTTGTAAATATTATGAGCGAGCACCCATTTTACATGCTTTATACTAGAGGTGGCAAAAAATTTTGAAATGCTACACGTTGCACCAGTGGTTATGTTCATAATCTCGTTAATTTCTAAAGATTTCGAAACTATCCTTTTCGGTGAGTTCCAAGGCTTCTCATGTAAGAAAAATCCAAAAGGAATTATTATGATATAACTGAAATGTAAACCAGTCAAATATCTATCTTTTTATTTTTTAAATCAGGTTTATTATTTATTTTAGAGCGATTCTTTATTTCTCAAGGAAAAAATGAGAACTCTTTTTCTTCTGTTTTCTTTCTCTCCCAGAAGGATATCTCCATTTTTTCCTCAACAGGTCTAGAAGACAATGAGCCGTAAACTGAAGTCATATTAAAAAAACCTCTATATAGTTTTTTTTTTTATCTACTCCCAAAATGATTTGTTCAAGCCTTCTTTATTATGTCAGAGAAGTAGTCAGTTCATTCTTTAACGTTCATTTCCCCCTTCGAGAAGCATTTGTAGGGATTTTGTGAGAAACAATAAGCTCTGATAAAAGTAATAAAGGCAAAAGTTTCTTTCCTACTTCGCATAAATACTCCTTACGATGCTTTGGTTGAACAGTTATATGTATAAAGTCATCTAACAATTGATACCTGATTCTATTTTTGGTTAATAACATTGCTTTATAAAATACAAATTTTCAGTATTTAAAAAATGTACTGTAAATTCACAGAGAGAGAAAAAAAACTTTTTGAAGAAATAAATCGTTCAAATGTAGGCTTTTTTTAGCGATAAATTATTCAATTTATTCAGCAGCAGCTAAAGAAGCATGCTAAAATTTTATTCTGCGTGAAAACGCAAGATCTATTAGCAATTCTTGAAGCTGTTATAAAATAACTTATAAATAATACTTAGTTATTTAGAATAATAATAAAAAAACCATACACTCTAAATATAAAAGAGTGACTAGTAACTCCGGAAGAGTGAATACTCACTCTATCGCAGACTCAAAATATGCCGAACCTCTTTAGAGAGACTATTCACTCTGAGCAAAAGTGGAATCCTTGACTCTTTCAAAGAGTGAATACTCATTCCTGGGAAGTGAATATTCTGTCTAAACAGGGGTCAATAATCACTATTTCTGAGGAGTGACTATTCACTTTTGCTAAAGGAGTGCGTCTTTTCACTCCTAGAAGGAGTGAGTAGTCACTTTTTCATAGAAATAAATGTTTTTTTTTTTTTTTTTTTTTTTTTATTGCAATTGTGGGCATTTTAAAAGAATCGTATCTTTTAGAATACAATGAAAATAAATACAAGCTTTGTAAAGATTGGATTAAAATACTTTATTCACAATATTTATTTAATTCATATTATGTAACATTAATTGAATTTTTTAAAAGAAAACGTAATTAAAGTTACATATGAATTAATTTAGATTATTGACAGAAATAAACTAATTTATTCCACTCTTTCTCCTTGTATTTGCTTTCATCGGTAGCCCCATAAATATATGATAGTTTTAAAATGCCCATAAGCGCAAGTTATGAAACAATTTTAAAATCTTAAACAGTCAGTATTTTTTTTTCAGATACCCATTAAGTTTTACATATTATTTAAATAAATCCATAATGCACATTATCTATGTTTTTTTTACATGTAATTAAAATCTTATTGCTGAAAAATATAGATTAATACAACCCGCATTTATAAAACGTAAAGTCATATTTAATTTCAATTTTTTATTCCCGTATATAGAGTAGATATGCATGTAATGGACACCCTTAAGGCATCTGACACTGCCGGCGAAGACACTCACGAGCTAATGCTAATCCTATGGGGCGGAATTTTTCTAATATCTCGTTTGCATTTCAATATTTTATTTATTTATTTACTTATTATGCATTGAATAGCTGAAGTTCGTCTCTATATCGCATCTTTTTTTACTTTTTCGATTTCGGTCACAGACAGTTTTAATAAAGTTTCTTTCACTTTCAAAACCGGTACCAAAAATGAAAGTGGTATTCTAAAAATTATCTGCAGTCAAAATTGAAAAAGTAAAAATAAACAAATATTTAAGCGAGAAGATATGTTTTTAACGACTTCTGTAACTTAAGTATTTTTATTTAAATGGTGAACAATTAAGCCTTGTAAGCCCCTCTTTGACTGCGCCCTTAAAAAATATTGTCGGCCTCATGAGGGTTTTGATTGCCAGATTATAAAATAGACAAAGCATAGTTAGATTCATTTAAAAAAAATAATAAGATGAAGAAGATGTTGAAATTTTATTAATCACATTAATATAACTTAAAAGCAACTATATATAAAAATTTTGGTCTCATTACATTTTGGTAAGTGCAATTTAAAAATTAAAGTTGATTATTTAAGTTTTTTATTAAGTTAAAATTTTTTTTGTACTATAAACACAGTGTTGAATTCAGGAACGGCCCGGGGAACATTTCCCCCCGGAGCATTGAAATGCCCCCCCCCCCCACGGAAATTGAGATTTTGCGTTTTCAATGGTCAAAATGGACAATCCCCCCCCCTCCCTCGGAACCTATGTTCGCTTCAGAGCCAAAAATATCCCTTCTGGAGAAAAGTGTCTGGATTCAACATTACTATAAACATAACCGAAATTGCATTTTTAACAATGCCTATATGAAGTGTACATTACTGGAAAATGACCACTTAAGTATTCCAGTAATGGACACTCTTCTCAAAACCTTAAAAATTAATGAAGTTTTATAAATGGCATTAAGTATATAAAATTCGAAGTTTTCTTTAACTACAAAAACAAAAGATTGCAAATTTTGCAAGAAAATAAGGAATACATAAATTTATTAAATGAAGCCAGTTTTTAGCATGTTTATCAAAATTTTCAGTGAAAAACAGTGGAACTTAAAAACAATATTTTCTGCTTCTTGATTGGTTTAATTAAGAGTGTCAACAATAGTGCTAAATTATAAAATATGCAAAGGCGAGTTACAAAAACAAAATAATAAAAGCTAAATTTTTATTAGTTTTTTTCTTCTTTTTTATAAACCATAAACATTAACCATAAACATCTACCCTATAGTATTCTATAAATGTGAGTTAAAGTTTTATAAAAGTATACTCACGTACGAAAAAGAAAAATAAAGAAAATACAAAATACAAGAAATGACTACATATGTATTATTCTTACTACTGGAAAAAAAATTTTAATGAGTTATTTATCTCTAATAAATAAATTTCATCTAATATAAGTCATACTGCAAACTTTTAAAATTACTAATGCCGTTCATCTGTAAACATCAAGGATAAAACACAAATCTTTGCGTCAGCGATTTTTTTTCCTCCGCGCACATAAAGATAGCAGAAGCAGACAACTTCCTGTTAAAGTAAAACTTTAACTCAACATTCTAAAAGTTACATTCGGAAAATAAAAAGTGGAAATTAAAATTGACTTACCGTTTTTTTTTTTTTTTTTTTTTTTTTTTTTTTTTTTTTTTTTTGTTAAATATTATCCCTTGTTTGATGAATAATAATTCTTTGTTTGATAAATAAGATATGTGCAGTGCACTGAGTATTAATGGAGTATTATTGCTTTTTACTGAATTATTTGTTCTCCATTTTGACTCCAGAACAAGAAATTTAATCTATGTGGATTATTTTGAATCATAAGATATCGGAGTATATCACTCCAAGATCGAAATTTAAACTGCGTTTCAGTATTAATAATACAAATTAAAGATCACATATGTAGACCGAAAAGTCGGACACATATCGGACCCGATAAAATGGCGGAAACATTTTTATCATCACAACCAAGAAGACGGTTTCTGATTGGCTGATGCGTAATACATTTCAAAGTCACTATTTAAGCGGAGTGACCGTTCATTTTTTCGAAGGAGTGACACTCATTTTTGAAAAAGAGTGTATTTTAATAGCAAATAAGCGTAATTTTATAGGTTATATTATTAAATGTAGTTTTTGAAAATTAAGAATTGGCATATTTTGGTACTTTTCATTGTTTTACTCCATATATTGGTTCAAAGATTAACGGGTATTTTTTTCAAGTGTATAAATGCCGGGCTTTCACTCTCGTTAACAGAGTGAGATTTTTCACTCTCGACCATGGAGTGAGATATTTCACTCTCGACAACGGAGTCAGATATTTCACTCCTTTTTAGGGAGTCGGAAATTCCACTCTTTAAAGAGTGTATTTGTATAAAATTCACTCTAAAAAGAGTGAAAATGCAAATCACTCTTACAAAAAGTGAGCTTTTCACTCCTCCCAGTTTTAGAGTGTAGCTGCCAACTTTACTGGGTTTTTATATCAAAATAATATTTTGAACGAGAAACTTAACTTAATAAATATGTACTGTTTCTATGCAGCATATATTTGATTGTATTTGTTGAAAAAAATTCTTGCTCAGAATATGTTTAATTTAGCTTTACACTTAATGAAAACAGATTTTAAGGAAAAGGAAGAGATAAATACTTTTCAGCATCCAGCTAAAAATATTTCAAAGTTACTGTGCTGTAAAAACAAGGTGTTTACAGAAAATATTCAATTTCCCTTCCACTAAACAAACAGTGCAATATAAATTTTAATTCAACATTTGAAACTGTTGAATCTAGCTTCTACGCAACTTTTATTTGATCTATATAAAAATTCTACTCTCATTGAGTGAGAGACTCCGCTAAAGAAATATCGATAATACTCTCAGTCTTAAAAAAAAATGTTTACAGATAGTCAGCTTTAAAAAAGTTCTATAACTCCACCACGGAAAATGATCCTTGCTATTAAATAATAATAATAATTCAGCTATATATTTATATTTTATAGTATATATGAAATATTCATTACCATACTATTGAAACTCACTATCACACTTTTTCACAAGAAATAACCAAACATAGACGATAATGTACACAGTTTTTTGTGTAGCCCTGTATAAGAATTTATTTATATTCTACAAACATCTCTTAGTATGTTAAATTATAAAGTTTGTGCACATCACGCAGAATAAAAAGAGCTATTTAAACTTGGAAACATGCATCAAAAACTGAAAATGCACTTCCAGCATTTATCGCTCTTATACACAGTATTGTAATTGAAATGTTTTGCACTCTATAATCTGCAGAAATCATGTGTTAGTACACCTCAGAAATGTTTATCAATTTCATAATATATCAAATAATCTAAAATTCTTAAAATACATAATAAACGAGTATTTTACTGTAATTTCCCATGGACCATAATATAAAGGGAATATTTTGAATGCCCCTGAAAACAAACTATAAACACTTACAGTACATTTTCAACAGCGAATGTTCCATTGACAACCTCAGTAACATATATCAGTTAGATGATAACATGATTATATTTCAGAGAGTTGAATACGGACAGATAAATACACACAGGCAAACCAAAGACATACTCACTTTCATGATTTATGTCGGAGAGTGTTAAAAAATAAGACTCAAAAGGACAGATCCGATCAATTATGGACAGCGGGTTAAATTACGGAAACTAGATGTTCGCATTTAAGTGACCCATTAACAGAGAACCTTTGTCCGAAAAAGGTAATGTCCTTATCACACATTTTCCGATCGAATATTTGAGATTGCATGAAATTTAATAAAATTTCAATAATATTTCTTAAGTTTATGATCAGGAAAAAAAAAAGACACATTAATAATGTTCCTTCGTAAGAGAATGCGATTCAAGATTCATTCTCATATTCTTCTTCTTTTTTTTAATCTTTGTAGATCTTAGGTACACATATAGGAAGAATCTCCCAGAAAGTGATAAAAAGCCATTTGTTAACCCTGAAACAACTTTTAGTGTATCCTTTATCGAAATTCAATATGTAGGTCACCAGATATTGGTTAGTATGGTCATTCACTACCAGTGATGCGTGGGGGTAAGGGGATATTGATTCTTTCTTTTCCTCTTCAGAAAGGATAAATATATTGTGGAGTTGACACTTCAGATGATGAATTAAGGGAATGGAGATCATATATTATCCACATAATAAAACTGATTTCGCGATTATCTGTTTCAACTTTGATTTATGCTCGAACAAATAAAATCAGAAGCTTTGGAATTTTGGGTGCTTATTAACTCGTATTTGTTATTTAACTTGATCAAAGAATGTTAAAAGCAATCAGAATTTTCGTTCTTTCAATTGTTATTGATTTTCTGATGGAAATATTCAACAAGCATTTAATTCAAACTGAGATATTTAAATTCATTTTGCAAACAGAAAATGTATGAAGGCTTTAAATTCCCTCCAAATGTTGGAACAAAATATAAGAAATTCACCATAATGAAAGAGTGGTGATGTTGATAGTTTTTACCATATATTTGTAGAGTAGTCTTGTAACAAAATTGTACTAAAAATCAATGCTCAGAATCTAGAAAAGGGGGTCATTTGGAAATGAAAACGTGTCTGAAAATCTCTTGTGATTTACAATTGTTTCTTGCATATTATTTTGAAATGGTATACTTTTTGCATTATTCACTGCCAGTTCTTCAATCAGTAATTCATGCCTCCTTATTTGCATTTTTCATAAGGTCATTTCATGTCAAGTGTAGAACAGCTTATATGTAGTTTTAACGTTTTTATTATTTTTTCAAATTAACACTAACTACCATGAGCCGCCATTTTTGCGGCTACCATATGAATATGTTTCAGTTCAAACCAGAAAGTTTATTATGAAATAAGCTTAAAAAATATAAAAAAGAAAGACAATAAATAATAAAATAAACTGTTTAAATCAAAATTCTGGTGTGACATATTTTAACCCGTAACTGCTGTTAGCGGTCTCACAGACCGCTGAGTTTTACAAGTTTCGGAGTTTAAGTCATAATTTTCTGTTTAACTGTAGATATGGTCAGATTTCCTTTCGTCTAGAGCCCTATTACTATGTCTAGAGACTTTTGGAAAGCTGAATTTTATTTAAAATAGTTCTGCATATAAAGTTTAATGCAAAAATATTATTCTGAGAGTTAGTTTGATATTTTATCCATCTTTAGAAAAAGCGGTATGCGACAATTATTGCCACATCAATTAAAGGTTAATAAAACTTGACTCAAATTTCTGCTACTTCTAATGTTAAATCAAATACGGTAATATGAAAATCTAGACGGTTTTTTTTGGTTTTTTTTTAATATATAATTTATGTTTTAACAATTTATAAGTCAATAGAAATAGCTAATTAAGATTTTATTGCACGAAGGACATTTTTCCAGTTTTTTATGGAATGGCCCTAAATCGGGAAGATTACTTAGGACTAGTATCTAAAATGTGTAGATTATTACTATTTATTATTATTATTATTTATTTATTACTAAAATGGGCAAGGTTTAGGGCTAAATGTGATTATTTTTAAACCTATTAAAGGATCATTCCATATCACGGAACAGCTTTCCTACTAATTATTCTGTTGTTTTAGAAATGATGTTGTATTCTGAAACTAAAATATCTATGCTAATATGAAAATGCAGTTTTTTTGTTAATTATAATGTCTAGTTTATATTTAATAATTTATAAGTTACTAAATATATGTATTTATATAAGCATCACGTGCGAGACATTTTGTCCGTTTCTCATGGAATGGCCTCATAACTTCTATTATAGTAGAAGACTGATATTTAGATATTCACATGAAATAATTTTTTACTGTTAATGGACAAGATACAACATTTCATCCCGTCGAAAGCTCAGTGACCTTATAAAGGGGTACACAGGAAGATACAATGGATTTAACAAGCTTATGTACAATTAGTATTGAATTGAAGTGGTTTAAAAGTAACATTAAATTTAACATTAAACATAGATTTATCACGTGACTGATAGCTTAAAGCAGGGATACACTAGATACCAGGCTTTCTCATTCCTTATCATGACGTCACAAATAATGGCTGACCGCTATAAACGACATACAATCATTGGTGAAAACCGGCTCGCCTATCGTTTTGTACCAATCGCCGTATGTCAGTGATAGCAGCCAGCCACCATTTTTGAAGTCATGCTATAATAAATGAGCAAACTTGGTATCAATATAGCCTTGCTTAAAGTTACAGACAAGACATAGAAAATAAAACCTAGCAGGTAACATAAGTCAACTTTGCCAATTTTATGCCTTATGTTTAAAAAACAACAGGAAAATATATCAGAATGTTTCACATTGTTGAGCAGGGAATTTGAGAATTTCTTTGAGTAAAAGTAATCAAACAGAAGTTTTGGGAAGATTAGTGTTTAATATACTAACGACTGAGGTAGGCTGTTCTAGGTGATGATCGGGGTGAGGATAGTACGGCCGACAGATGCCTATATAACTGTACCAGTGCCTAGACTGGTTGCAGAAGATTCTTGTATATAGTTTTGCAACAGACCTTTAATTATTCAAACCATAGATCAAATTTTAAAAATAGGGCCACGTTATTATCTTTATCCCAAAATTCATATTTCTAGTAAGAGACATTGTGAATTGCGATTGATCGAGCCATTACAGGGAAATTGCGTCCATTCCATTTTTAAATTAGAATGGATATAAGTGGGGATGATCAAGGAATGACCACCCCGGGGACTCAGCTTTCGCTTTAGAGTATAATTGGAATGAACACATATGAAGCTTTTATAACTTTTGATTATCTGCTCTTTAAAAAGAAAATAACTCAAGCTTTTAAAAATAATATTTTAATATGAAGGAGTAATTTGTTTCATTTTCTATGATATTGTCTACAAAAAGGCCGAAATTCAGCTAATCTTAAAAAAGCCACAAACGAATTTTCTAAGAATAATCATCTATCAAATTGTCAAATTAATATATAATAAGTAAATAATTGTATAATGACCATTTGTTTCAAAGTTACCAAGAAAATAGATTATATTGCAGCGCTTAGAAGACATTGCATTGCTAAGAAAAGTTTTGGGATTTAGTCTGCTAATGTAGATAAACTGTGCAAGTTTTCTCTCTGTCTCTTAAACCTTGTCAGCGGTTTATAAGTCTATAAATAAACTCAAAACTCAAGCATATGGCTTGCCTCGAAGTCATTCAGCCTAATTATAAGTTGCTATGGTTACAATCATCGTAATTTAGGATACGATGGCCATTCGTAGTATTTAAACTGAACAGCAGAAATAGCGAAAATAATCAATATGCACCTACTCGGTGTTAAAAGCTAGAATGTTTAGTTAGAAGGTTTGAATTTATGTTTCATATTAGACATTGTTTCATCAGAATAAAAAGATGCGTCCTATTTTGAATATTTCAACAAGATATTACAAATTTGAAAACTTGCGCAAGAGAAACAAAGTTTAAAAATATATGCTGAGGAAAAACTATAGTTCCCATGTTTTAACACCTGCTTCATAATACTGACGTCTGAAATCATAATTGAACTTTTTCTTTAAGTTACAGAGGTAAATTATTTAAATGCCACAATCATTTTATTTTAAATGTACTAAGAGAATTTTTAAATTAAAAGCTTTTTATGTTTCAGATTAGTTGTTTTCATATTCAGCGACATCTTATTAGATGTTTCAAACAAATGGATGAAAGTAGTGGGCATATAAATAGTGAAACTGGAGTAATTACTACCTTTTCTAGTATGTTGTAGTGTAATGTACTACACCGTTTAAAAAAAAAAAAAAAAAAAAAAGATTGATTTTAAGGAAATTATATTTTGGAAATTGGGATATCAGTACTGGCAAAAGGGAAGAAAACGACAGTCTTCAAATTATGTTATCGTAACTGGTTTCTTTTGTGCAAAATGTGTTCTGTACAACAATTTGCCAATTTAACGCTATAGATTTCATCCATTGACACTTGCGGTCAAAACCAAGAACTGAGCAACCAAATAACTTTCTTTCTGATAACGCTTGCCTACTCTCTAATTAGGATGAGCGAAGCAAATCCTCTACTAGTCCACTCAAATTACAATTTGTCGTACGCTTTACAAAAAAACTATTCAATATTTTAACTTCAAATTAAACACAAAAATAAATTATGATCTGTAGATTTGCAGAATATAATTTTTTTTACAGTAAAACGTTAAAAAAATTATTATTTTAATTAATTTATTTTACATGCATTTCCAATACGGACGCATTTTAGCAAATAAATAAAAAATGAAACGCGTACATTTTCAGAAAAAAAAATATAAATCATGGAGTAAATAATTATAGATAGAATCATGATTAATTTATTAAATAAAACATGTTTTCATTATCCCGCAAAATCGTTTGCACAGATGACACTTAAACATTTAAAAAAAATTGTATTATGGATTTTTTTTTTTTTTTTTTGTAAACTGGCAACAAAATAATTGTAAACAAATAAAATTAATTCTTAAATTTGTTATATAAATGAAAAATTAAAAGATCTGCGTGAAGTTGTTCGTTCCAGCTCTTTATAAATATTTTTGCGAAGGTCGTATTGTGGCTAAATAATATCGACTCATTAATCAGAAGGATTTTATAGAAAAATAAGACTTTAATAAGTTCGTAAACACAACAATAATTATTCGTGAAAACGTCAATGCGAGAATGAGAGAGCGCTTCGTTAAAAGGTAATTCCATTAATTGAGTTGCCATTCGCAGAAAGTAAAAAGTTCTCCCACGCGGAGAGAATTACAGCAATTCTCATACGCTAACATGTATAAAAATGAAGAAATTAAAATAAAATGTTTTACAGTTGAAAATTCATAGTATCAACGAAAGCAGATTTCAAATGTTTTTTCCAGAAAATAGGATTTTGAAGAAGTAACTTTCTTCAAGCTTTCTTCAAATATATTATTCTAAAATAGCTATCAAAGATTATCGGATGTTGATTTCAAAGATTGGAAACATGCATATTTCAAACAATTAAAAAAAACCAGTGGCTACTTGAAATTGTAAAAACATCTTTAAAAGAGCTTTTAGTTGAAAATTAAAAAAAAATTTGTAAAAGTTTGCTTCGAAAATATCTTATGCCAGTTTTACATCATAAGTAAAAAATTAAAATGCGCCAAAACATAAAATAACGTTTTTGTTTAATAAAGATGCAAAAATAATAATAATAAAAAAAATATTGTTACTTTCAAATATCTGTTTTATAAAATAATGCTTCGCGAATCCAAACAAAGCATGGCTTTTGCTAGTTATCAGATCTTCTGAATGTCAGATTTTTTGTTTTCATGTTTTAATGTCGGAGTTTCATGTTTTAATCCCCTCAGAGGTAATTATAATGTCCATACAATGCGACGATTCACTTAATTGAACAGCGAAATTTAAGCACAACTGAACACAAGTCAAAAAATTTTATTTACTTAGCAACATTACATCTGACTTGTGTGCTCAAAGTGAAAGCCTGTTTATAAGTCATCGTCAATATACAGGGAGGAGAAAGCATAACGAAGTTTTACAATACGAAGGAAATACAGCCGGAAACTCCACACAAAGAGTGTGTGTATCTCACAAGGACGGTCTCCGTTGGGGGCATACTCAGAATTTTTTGAAAAAAATACGAATTAAACTACTCATGTAGGTAATAAAAGATCAGTGAAAATTAGCGGCGGAATTACATTATTAGATATGTTAAAAAATAAAATAGTTTGGAATAATTGGCGTGAAAAGCTGAAAGCGACGCGGGATTTGGCGAGCAGTGCATTTCCTCGCCAGAAGCAGACGATTTTAATGAATCTGAAAATTGATTTTAATTGACTTCACTGTTAAAAATCTGCAGCATTTACTGCAACGTCACTCCACTACTTTTATAGAATATCTCTCTTCTGCCCAATGAGAATGCTCCATAGCACGGTGAATTGACCGTTTTCTATAAAAGCGGTGAAGTGACGCAGCAAAAAATGGTACAGATTTTTAGCGGTGTTGTAGCTTGTGCAATATTGCATTTTGTTGCAATGCACTCCACCGCTTGTATATAATATCTCTATTCCAACCAATGAGAAAGCTCCATTTCACAGCCAAGTAACCGTTTTCTATACAAGCAAGGGAGTACGTTGCAACAAAATGCAGCAGATTTTTAACAGTGTATTTTTTAATTTGGAACAATTTTAATCAATTTAAATTGTGTTTTAAATGATAAAATATATTAATTTCTTTTTGTTATAAGTACATATAAACGTATATGACAAAATTACACTTAAAGTAAAGTAAAAATGCAAAACTAAAATTACTTAAACTAAACTTATTTTAATAAATTGAACATAGAAAGTTTTTTCTTTAAAAAGTATTCGAAGCGTAAAAGCGTATTTTTCAAAATTTCGTTTTTTCGCTAACCGGAGATAAATCGCCAAATAAACGAAATTTTATTATTTTTTTACGCGCGTTATAAGCTGGTTCCGCCGAAATTGTTTTTATAAACATATATAACTATATGAGAAGAACATTCTGTAATTTTTTCAGATTTTTCTGAATATGCCCGTATGGAGACCTTCCTTGTCAGTGAATGGTGTGGAGCCAGCGGGATTCGAACCCACAACCTCCCACGTTCGCAAGCGTTTAGCGGCGTGGCATCTTGACCACGGAGGTTTCACAAAGAAAATCCCACATACATATAAATGGTGAAATGAAGGAGCAACGCAAATACATAACAACACTGTGCCCTCAGCGCCATCTGGTGAACTACATTTGGCAGAATGTCGAAAATTCGCTTTCTTTCTCTTGATATGTGACAAACAGTAAAAAGCATTCATTTATTTCCTAACTGCTTAAGATGGGGTCAATGTAACCGTAATTTTACAAATTAGCAAAAATAATTAACCGTGCGAAACTTACGAAGTCAGTAAAGAAACATTTATATGATAATTCATAGAAAAAAAAAATTGGTATACAGATTCTAAATGAGAAAAAAAACTGCAAAATAACCAGATGGGGTCAAATTGACCCCATGTTATTACGAGGAGGGTTAAAATATGTTTTCACGATCACGTCAGAGTAATTATCTTAATAGTACCTCTCATTTTTCAATTTAAGGATTGAAACACACATTTATAAGAAAAGTTGTATGAAATAAAGATTGTTTTCTTACTTAATGCTGAAAATTTAAATAAGTGATAATAGTTCAATAATAATTATTAATAATAGTCCTAAATGTTAAATTCTCATTTCTGCAGATAACAAAAGATGTAAATGTAAAGACAAAATAATAGTAAACGAAAAGACATGTGCTATTATTAGCATCAAGAAGTGAAAGTGTTAAAATATAGCTTCGCATCATTTGCGGAGCAATTAATTAAAAAGTTTCATTGAACTGAGATTAATTTATTATTAGTTATTGACATTAAACTTGGGTGAGTGTACAGAGATAAAGATCATATGGCTTCAGATCAAATGAATAAGAAGCTTGGTACATGCCTCGCTATTTATTTTTGTCAAGCTTTTACTAAAAACACCCGTTTTTGTGGATTTATATTTCAAGTTTTAGAAATATTTCTCGGGAAGTAATGAAATATATTCTTGCCAGTTTTCCTTATTTCAAATATGAAAAATCAAAAATTATTTTCGCGAAAATTTCTCTGCCAGTTTTTCAACTGATACCGAATACTTACTTTCAGTTAGAGGACAGGAATACTAGAGTGAAACCAAATTAATAAATATAACGTTTGTGAAACTTTAGGGAAAAAATAACGCGACATGTCTTGGACAGGTAATTTACAACATTTTTTGACAGTTAGAGCAGAAAATGCATTAAAAAACTTTTGTTTTAATTCCAAACATCCTGAAAACACAGTTACTAATTAATTAATTACTACATATAACTTTACAAATAATTAATTTTTGGATATGAAAATTTAAATTCGTTTTAAAAGAAATATACCATAACAATTAATGTTCTAACAAAAATCTTTATGAATATAAAGTTTCTTAAATTTTAATTTGAAAAACATTGCTTCATTAATAAATGGATTCACCTTATATGCCTTCCCTGCAAGATTTCTTATATGTGTTGTCACAATGATTTTTTTTTTCTTTTTTTGTCAAGTAAAGATATAATATGAATTTAAAATGACCTACATTGGAAAACAATATAATAATTAATTCTTAAAAAAATCCTCCAAATTTTGATTTAAAAAGACATAATTTCAAAATTTCTTGTTTGATGAACATCATAGTAGACCATTTTGTGCATCTATAAAGTTTAAAATTTTTAGTCAAAATTTCATGTAATTCTATGCAACCAATTCTTAGAAATCATGTACGCAATGACCAAAACCACCATTTTGATAAAATTGACTTTAAACATAAAATTACCACTTCAGAGGTGTACACTCTAAATAAAAAGGAGTGAATAGTCACTCCAGAATAGTGAATACTCACTCTATCGCAGACTCAAAATATGCCGAACCTCTTTAGAGTGACTATTCACTTTGGGCAAAAGTGGAATCATTGACTCTTTGAAAAAGTTAATACTCACTCCTAGGAAGTGAATATTCACTCTACACAGGGGTCAATAATCACTATTTCTGAGGAGTGACTATTCACTTTTGCTAAAGGAGTGCGTTTTTTCACTCCTAGTAGGAGTGAGTAGTCACTTTTTCATAAAAGTGACCGTTTTTTTTTTTTTTTTTTTTTTTTTTTTTCAATGAATTCCCTTTTTTAGCTCACAGGCTATCATAGATAGCCTGTGAGCTTATGTGCCCGTCCGTTCTGTATGTATGTACGTAACGCGATAACTCATGATAAAAATATCCGATCCACTTGAAATTTTGTATGTAGGTATATCCTGACAAGGCGCTTCCCTGATTAGTTTTTGGAGTTCATTCGATATGTATAAGAGGGGGAACGGGGGGCTCATGCGACCCGTTAGTTGATATAGATGGGATTTTCATGCAGAATTAAGTTTTCAAAATTTAGAATAGGATCATTCTGATGAGGCGATTCCGTGACTGTTATTAGGTGTTCATTGATTAAGTATAAATAGGGGGAACAGGGGTTCTAATGCCCCCCCCCCGTTAGTTGATATAAATGGGATTTTCATGCAGAATTAAGTTTTCAAAATTTAGATTAGGATCATTCTGATGAGGCGATTCCGTGACTGTTATTAGGTGTTCATTGAATAAGTATAAATAGGGGGAACAGGGGTTCTAATGCCCCCCCCCCGTTAGTTGATATAAATGGGATTTTCATGCAGAATCAAGTTTTCGTTCAAAATTTAGATTAGGATCATTCTGATGAGGCGATTCAGTGACTGTTATTAGTTGTTCATTGAATAAGTATAAATAGGGGGAACAGGGGTTCTAATGCCCCCCCCCCCCGTTAGTTGATATAAATGGGATTTTAATGCAGAATTAAGTTTTCGTTCAAAATTTAGATTAGGATCATTCTGATGAGGCGATTCCGTGACTGTTATTAGGTGTTCATTGAATAAGTATAAATAGGGGGAACAGGGGTTCCAATGCCCCCCCCGTTAGTTGATATAAATGGGATTTTCATGCAGAATTAAGTTTTCGTTCAAAATTTAGATTAGGATCATTCTGATGAGGCGATTCCGTGACTGTTATTAGGTGTTCATTGAATAAGTATAAATAGGGGGAACAGGGGCTCTAATGCCCCCCCCCGTTAGTTGATATAAATGGGATTTTCATGCAGAATTAATTTTCGTTCAAAATTTAGATTAGGATCATTCTGATGAGGCGATTCCATGACTCTTATTAGGTGTTCATTGAATAAGTATAAATAAGGGGAACAGGAGTTCTAATGTCCCCCCCCCCTTAATTTATATAAATGGGTTTTTCAAGCAGAATTTTCAGATTTCGTTCAAATCTCTGAATAGTTTTGGAAGTTTAATGGTTAAGTATAAAAGAGGGGGATAACTCTTTTTAAATTATATAAATGCTAAATGGGTTTTTATTAAGAATTATCTAATTTGCTCTGAATTTTGGATATAGATTTTTTATATGATAAAGCATGTCTTTGATAGTATAGGAGGTTCAATGATTAAGTATAAAAAAAGAGAAAAGGGGAGAGCTGTTTCCCCTTCTTAATTTTTTTTTTCGAACGGAATTAACCCTTGAAAATATAAAGCTTTAATGTGCAATTAGTATTTGTAGCCTGTGAGCTCAATGCCTTCAGTTTAACTGGGCAGTATTCTTTTTTATTATTGCTATTATGGGCATTTTAAAAGAATCGTGTCTTTTAGAACATACAATGAAAATAAATGCAAACGTGGTAAAGATTGGAATAAAATACTTTATTGACAATATTTATTTAATTCAAAGTATGTAACATTAATTGAACTTTTTAAGGGAAAACGTAATTAAAGTTACACATGAATTAGATTATTGACAGAAATAAACTATTTTATTCCAATCTTTCTCCTTGTGTTTGCTTTCATTGGTAATCCCATAAATATATGATAGTTTTAAAATGCCCATAAGCACAAGTTATTAAACAGTTTTAAAATATTAAACATATAATTTTTTTCAGATATACCCATTAAGTTTTACATATTATTTAAATAAATCCATAATGCACGTTATCTATGTTTTTTTTTTATGTGTAATTAAAATCTTATTTCTGAAAAATATATATTAATTCAAGCCGTATTTATAAAATGACATGGTAAGTCATATTTAATTTCAATTTTTTATTCCCGTATATAGAGTAGATGTTCATGTAGCGCCTGCCGGCGAAGACACTCACGAGCTAATGCTAATCCTACAGGGGAGAGATTTTTCTAATATCTCGTTTGCATTTTGACATTTTATTTATTTATTTATTTTACATTGAATAGCTGAAGTTCGTCTCTATATCGCATCTTTTTTACTTTTTCGATTTCAGTCGCAGATATTTTTATAAAGTTTTTTTTACTTTCAAAACTGGTACCAAAAATGAAAGTGTTATTTAAAAAAATATCTGCAGACAAAATTGAAAAAGTAAAAATAAACAAATATTTAAGAGAAAATGTGTTTTTGACGACTTCTGTAACTTAAGTGTTTTAATTTAAATGGTGAACTATTAAGCCCTATAAGCACCTCTTTGACTGTGCCCTTAAACATTTTTTTCGGCTTCATGAGCGGTTTGATTGCCAGATTATAAAATAGGCAAAACATCGTTAGATTCATTTTTAAAAAATAATAATAAAATGAAGAAGATATTGAAATTTTATAAATCACATTAATGTAACTTAAAAACAACTATTTATAAAAATTTCGGTGTCATTACATTTTGGTAAGTGCAATTTAAAAATTAAAATTGATTACTTAAGTTTTTAATTAAATCAAAACATTTTATGCACTATAAACATTACCGTAATTGCTTTTTTAACAGTGCCTATATGAGGTGTACGTTACTGGAAAATCACTATGTAAGTATTCCAGTAATGGCCACTCCTCTCAAAACCTTAAAAATTAATGAAATTTTATAAACGACATTAAATACATAAAATTCAAAGCTTTCTTCAACTACAAAAACAAAAAATTGCAAATTTTGCAATAAAATAAGGAATACATAAATTTATTAAATGAAGCCAGCTCTTAGTATGATTTTCAATGAAAACACGATTTTCAATGAAAAACAGTGAAACTTAAAAACATTATTTTGTGCTTCCTGATTGGTTTAATTAGGAGTGTCAACAAAAGTGCTAAATTATAAAATATGCAAGGGCGAGTTATGGAAAAAAAAATAAAAGTTAAATTATTATTATTATTATTATTATTATTATTTTATAAACCAAAAACATTCATGTGTGTACATTACTGTTACATCTACCCTATAGTATTCTATAAATGTGAGTTAAAGTTTTATAAAAGTATACTCATGTACAAAAAAGAAAAATAAAGAAAATATAAAATACAAGAAATGACTACATATGTATTATTCTTACTATTGGAAAAACAATTTTAATGAGTTATTTATCTCTAATAAATAAATTTCATCTAATATAAGTCATACTGCAAACTGTTAAAATTACTAAAGCCATTCATTTATAAACATCAAGGATAAAACACAAATCTTTGCGTCAGCGATTTTTTTTCTCCCTCCACGCACATAAAGATAGCAGAAGCAGAAAGCTTCCTGTTAAAGTAAAAAAAACTTTAACTCAACATTCTAGAAGTTACATTCGGAAAATAAAAAGTTGAAATTAAAATTGACTTACCGGTTTTTTATGTTAAATTATTATCCCTTGTTTGATGAATAATAATCCTTTGTTTGATAAATAAGATATGTGCAGTGCAACATCTTCGTCACTGAGTATTAATGGAGTATTATTGCTTTTTACTGAATTATTTGTTCTCCATTTTGACTCCAGATCAAGAAACTTAATCTATGTGGATTATTTTGAATCATAAGACATCGGAGTATATCATTCCAAGATCGAAAATTAAACGAATACTTTTCAGTATTAATAACACAAATTAAAGATCCACATTTGTAGACCGAGGAAACGAAAGTGAGACACATAACGGACACAATAAAATGGCGGAAACATTTTTATCATCACAACTGAGAAGACGATTTCTGATTGGCTGATGCGTAATACATATCTAAGTCACTTTTTAAGAGTGACCGTTGACTCTATCGAAGGAGTGACACTCATTTTTGAAAACGAGTGCGGTTTAATAGCAAATAAGCGTAATTTTATATGTTATATTATAAAATGTAATTTTTGAAAAGCAAGAATTGACATATTTTGGTACTTTTCATTGTTTTACTCCATATATTGGTTCAAAATTGAGCGGGGATTTTTTTCAAGTGTATAATGTCGGGCTTTCACTCTCGTTAACGGAGTGAGATTTTTCACTCTCGATCATGGAGTGAGATATTTCACTCTCGACAACGGAGTGAGATATTTCACTCTTTTTTAGGGAGTCGGAAATTCCACTCTTTAAAGAGTGTATTTGTATAAATTTCACTCTAAAAAGAGTGAAAATGCAAATCACTCCTACAAAAAGTGAGCTTTTCACTCCTCCCAGTTTTAGAGTGTAGTGGAGAGTATACGAGGGATTTTTACGGGGGAGAGTATATTTCCTCTTGAATTTTTTAAGGAACACCTTATACTATCTGATTCTTAAGAAAACTATAGTATATACATTCTACGGTATACCCCCTGTTTCGAGCGTATACTTTCTACTTAAAGCGTTTACCTTCTGACTTTTTTTACGACTATACCACTGCCCTTGATCCTGTAAATAGAGCTCAAAATCATAACTGTATGCTATCATCACACATACTATGCAATTTCGGTCATTGATTAAACAATAACTTAACAGTATTGAGAGCGGGCTCCATTTTTAAAATTATTTATAAATTGTTATTTTTTCCAATCAATACTTGATGATAAATGTTTTAATTTTTATAACATATCAAACTTTTATTGATGATATGAAACTTTTCATTTTCCTCACTCGACAATGTGGATTTTTCTAAAACAAATACAAATTGCTTTCAATCTGATATGCTAAGACTTTTTAGGTATGCTCATACGTGACAAAGAACCAGAAAATGTTTTCATTTTGGAATAAATCTGACACATCTTTAACAAGAAATGATTGTTATCTGATTATCTCTTTTTCGTTTTTTCTATGTCTTGGAAATTTTTCTAAATACAGTCGACTCTCGTTAATTCGAAATCGGATAATTCGAATCTTCGCTTAATTCGAACTAAACATGAAGTCCCGAAATTTCCAATGGCAGAATAACGTTACAAATTTTCATTAAATTGAGCTCATTTTCTCTTGACTTCGTTTAAATCGAACTAACAAGAATTTAGATTTTTTATTTTTCTTTTCTTTCTCACGGATTTCAGATTCTTTAAATAACTTTCTTTGATTTTTGTGAAAACTGTTTCGAACGAGTATACATATAATACAATGCATTTGATATCCACTTTCTTAGAGTCCCGTCTGTCCTTTAGTAACGCTTTAAATTTTTCTTCCATCGTGCTTGTTTCTAATCTTTTAATTAGTTTATGTATTTATACATTGTAATTTAATATTAAGTCATATTTTAATGATAACCGACGAAATAAGTTTAAAAAACACTATAACATTTGTTTTTTTGTAATAGTACCATATTAAGCAGGTTTTCTATAATTCGAACTTCGGATAATTCGTGTGCATTTCTTGTGGTCCTGACGAGTTCCAATTAACGAGAGTCGACTGTACTAATTTAATAGTATATTTTTAGAATTTGCTTTGTTTATAAGAAAAGGAAAAAAAGTTGTTCTATTCTTAGGACTCTAATTTAAAGTATGTCATTTTTATGCACGCCGAATGAAGTAATTTTTAGGAATTGGTGAATTTTTATGTTATTTCATCAAGAAATCCTTCGAAAGTATTTTATATCAAGAGTAGAACAATTAAAAACTCCGTTTTTCATTCCCATATATATAAAAGTGTGTGTATGCATAACTTAACAAGATGAATATGTTCTTTCTTTTTCCATTATACGATATTCTGGATTTTCTAAGTGTCTTGCTAAGTGTCTGTTTTGTGTCATAATTTTCCTACACTGTAAAAAAAAAGGGTCGATCTACTAAAAAAACTTTAGTGATCCTTGTAATTACTAAAAAATTTTTTGTAATCTTAGTCGGTTACAAGAAAATCTGTAAGAATTACTAGAAAAAAGTTAGCAACGAAGAGAGTTAATAGTTTTATATTTTTAATAACTATAACTAAAACTCACTTGGTGTGGCCTTGATAGCATAGTAGTTATAGTAACGGACTCCAGACTAAAAGGTCCCAGGTTCGATACTGGCCACTGCCCAAATACGCCCTGAATGTATGTAGTGTAAGTACTCGTTAGTAAAGGGATTATGAAAATCCTGTCGGAGCAGTTAGCAATGTTTGGTGCTGCCGTCTATTGCAGTTTTGCTGAAAATCTTCCGCTTCAGAAGTCTGGATGCAGCTCGAAGGAACCTCCTGCCCTTCGGGCTCACGTAATGGTTATTAAAAATAATTTTGGAGCTATTACTAAAATTTGCGTGGTGGCTCATACGAAAAATTTTTAAGTTAGTTATACAAAAAATTCTTTTGTTCAGTTTACAAAAGAAATGCTTGTTTCACTTGCAAAAAAAAAAAAAAAAAAAAAAAAAAAAAGTTTGTAATGGTTACTAAAAAAATTCTGTGGAATACAAATTTACTAAAAAATTTTCAGTAACCTCTTGAATTTTTTTTACAGTGTACCTATTTGAAGCAAATTTATAAATTTATAAATCAAATATTTTTTAATTCCATAAAAATATATGACACACGAAGACAAAGATGTTAACAATGTATTACAGCAACGAAATCAGTACGAATTCTATAACGGCATTTTTAATGGATTTTAATCTTACATTTTTTAAGGGTATGTAAATTTTTGTAAGCTACTGTAAAAAATTGTAAAAAAATTGTTAAAGGAAAAAAAACCAAGTTTGTTTGACACTGTTATATGTCATTATCACTAGTTATCTTAAACAAATATAAAAACACATTTTTTTGTCAAATACATCGCAATTTATAGATATTTTAAGAAATGCAACTCAAAAACAAGAAATCCATTTTTTTTTCATCGATTTTTGTTCATTTTAAAGTTTACAGTCTCCTTAATTGTATCAAAAAATTCTGAGTTTTGAGTGGAAACATATATAACAATTTAAGCTTCTTATCATGCTTTTCTTTTTTTTCGTCCGAGTTTATATTTTTCGAAAGAACTTTATTTTTATCAACTTTGTAACAACAAAAACCCAGCAATATTTCCTTTATGGTCAGACAGTTTCTGATGCCATAATCCTTTCCGTTGAAGATGGAAACATACCCAATCAATACTTCCGTAGGCCAGCGAATAGCCTGTACCGACCAAGAGCAGAATTACCTCGCGACCCATAAAATGAACTCCGATAAGAAAGAGGACCACCAAGCTATTTTTCCGCTCTCAAATGACACGGAATTGTCGAACTTTTGTCTGGATGGAGTGGTCTCTTGATTTCTCAAGCAGATCTGACTTGAAAGAAGAGAAAGACTTCTTCTGGATTTAATAAGACGAAAATAAATGCGTCCAGCATAGATTATGCAACATATTCCAATGCATTCAGAATACTGTAACAAAACTTCGCAGTTTATTGAAGTGAATTTTAATGTATAGATAAACAATTTGAAAAATTCAATTGAAATCCTAATTTTTGCTATTACAATCAATAATAATAAAAAAAATATTTTTCATTTTTTCTTTTGTTAATTATTTGAAAAATAGTTGTTGTTTTCGGTCGAGAATAAAAATATCTAAATATTTATAATGCACTTTTTTTTTTTTTTTTTTTTTTTTTTTTTTTTTTTTTTTTATGGTTGGTCCAGAAATATTAATGTTTAATCCATGGCGTATGTAATGTATGATTCTGTCATTACGTATGCCTCATTTTGATCATCATTAAAAATGATGTTTTTATATATTTTATTTGAGTGTCCAGATGCATCATAGGTACCTTTTGCTGTCAGATAGTATTACTATCTATTCTTATGATAGTATTATCCGACACCAGTAGTTAATTGTTATACTTATATCTCAACGCTTTATTTATTGCACAACCACAAAGCCATGTGTTTTTATAGGTAATAGTCAGTCTGTTCTATTTTTATTGGATTTTTTTATAACTGTTTGCTAAAAAAATCTTATTTAACTTAATCTATAGGGGTTTATTTAGTGTGAAAGCCCTTTTATTTAACCATTTATGAGATCTAATGCAATTTACATACCATTTTTCACATGTTGAATTTTAATCATTATGGTTCAACTTATGAGCTATCATTCCTATGTTCTATTATTATATAGTATCCCATTTAGGCTTTATTTCCATTATCTTAACCCTTTAAGTGACCTCTTTTATTTTTGCATCAGAACTTTCAAAGTGATTTTCTACTATAAATATTAAGATCTAAAGCTCACTTTCACTATTAAGAATTTGGAGAAAAGGATTCTAATGGTGCGATCCATTTCACTCTAGTTCGCTTTTGGGTGCCGGGGCGGAGGGGAATCTAAAAATTTTCCATTTGGGAGTTGTCATACATGGCTAGAAAAGTTTCGTCCTGTCTCGGTCTCGTCCTGTTCTTTTCAAAATTAATTCATTTTAGTGATTTTAGCATAGGGTGCGTATTACAGCTATTTCTTTGTCTCATATTAGCAAGGTGGTGTGATATATATATCTCCAAAAATGTTGCGGTCTCCCCTTTAACTTCATTTACTTTTCATAATTATTTATTTCCTTTTACTGCCTACAGGTGGCGCTTTTTCTTGTTTTTCAACCATTGAGAATTACCAAGGTGGTGTGTTATATCTTCAATATGGTCTCGCAGCCTCCTGTTTAACTTTACTTTTTAACCACTTTTAATTATTTTTATTGCCTATTTTAGTAGCTTTTCATATTTTTTGTACATTTTTATTTTGAATACAGAATTTATTTATAAGTCTTAAATTTTAGTCTTTGACGGAATAAACAGACATGTATTTGAGAAATTTTGTGCAGTCTTATATCGGATCTGTATAATTTATCCACACCAAGTAACGGATTAAAAAAAAAAATATGAATTTAAAAACGCGTGCTAAAAGTGAAAGACATTTTTAGCAATTGTTGTCACAGTATTCTATAGTTCAATATCAATTGTAGCCATTTTTTTGGCATATTCTTGTAAATGAATGATATATCTATGCACAACATATTTATTGTAAATACGCTAGTTCACTTCACTGATATATCGAAATTTCAGTTTCATTAAAAATCACGGAAAACAATTTTTTGACATAGACCGTAATGTAACGGAATTCTTTTAATGCCTTTGTAAATGAACCGCAAATGATATACTCTTTGTCTTCGCCACCCATTATGTTATAGTGATACCCAATACTATCTATTAATTCCACGGCAATTGAACTAGAGCACAAGTTAGAGCACGGATGGACAGTCAGATAAACCGAATTTATTAACACTTTTCAGCTTTGTTGGAAAGTCTTTAACAGCATTCGCGTCAAGTGAAACGAATTTTAGATCAGCTTTTAAAGATAATTTTTGTTTTTTATTTTAAGATACATATATTACGGAATTACAGCAACATTGTTTAAATACATTATGTAGCCATTAACCAATTGGCGCTTTCAATTCGGACATTTTGTCAACTATCTAAAAAATGTACTCGTCGGATTTTTCTTCAACTTCAGGACTCTGAAAAATATGCTTGACTCCATGTTTATCGATGGCGATTCAATCAGAAGAACAATTAGGAGATCAACAAAAAATCAAAGAAGATGATAATATTTGGGATCATACAGTAAAATAAAATGTAAGAAATGATCTATCGCTATAGCTTACGAATATGTGTATTTATTTTTGTTCATTCAAGAATTTCATATATGTTCATGGAGACATATCGATTTTTATACAAGTTCAAAATATTTTTCTCGGCTTTTATTTATATCATGCAAGGGTTTCTATCAAATTTATCACTTGTTTCAGAAAACTTGAGAAAATGTAGTAGAAATAATGTAATGAAACTGGAATGTAAATATATTAAACATTTGATGAAATATAAGCAATTGCATAAAATATTTTTATTTGCAAATTCGTGCATGATAACAAATATATTTTTTAATGATTTACTAGTCAATTCTATGCAGCAACTTATAAACAAAAGCAGTCAAGATAGAGTGAACTAATTTTTAGTATATATATATACCGGGTGATCCAGAAGTTTCGGGAGTTTTGAAAAGTTAATAATTAGGAAACTATGTATAATACAAAGGTTCTGTTTTCAGATATATGCTCAGAAACATGTGGGATTTTTGTTTAGAATGAATTTTTTTAAATATATATAGTTACCATTTTTAGCAACAGGTGGCGCTGTTGTATAAGACTGAATGTACCTATACCATGCGTTATATAGACACATGAGATCATTGCGAAATTTCTTTTCTATGATATTGATGAGATTTCGTTTTGAGGGTGGTTTATGTTCAAACATTTTTTGTAAGGTAAATAAAATTGCGTTGTAAGGGAAATTTGATACAAAATTTCATGAGCAACTGCAGTGTTTAGACATTGTCTAGACTATGTTTAGACACATCTTTGCATGTCGCGTTGTTTTCATATCGTACAATACGTCAAGTTAAAACTGCAAAAGAATCGATGGCCATTGCAAATGTGAAATGCTATGGTAAGCAAGGTTTGAGAAAAAGGCTCATTGTAAGATCGTAATAGAAACAAGAGATCCCAAATGTCTGTTACAATCATAAATTAGGTAGGATTCTATGCCAATACTCTGTAGAAATCACCAGTTCATGATGAGTGCAGTAAACTTGTGATATCACGATGAACTGAAATTTCTTCTGGAATTTCTTTCTGCTCTGAGGATACTGTGCACGCTGTTTTGCATCGGCTCACGGCGGTACTTATAAGCCATGAGCGTCATGATTAAACTTTGTAATCCTTGGACACTAATTCGTTCTTTTAAATGAGCTGTATCATACTATAAAAACAATACTATCAATTTTAGCGCCACCTGCTGTCAAAAAGTGCAACTAACATAATATGTTTTTTTCTTCGAAAAAACAAATCCCACAAGATTCTCAGCATTTCTGTAAAAACCGCATACTTCTATTGTTTATGGTTTTCTAATTATTAGCATTTCAAAAGTCCCGGGACTTCTGGATCACCCGGTATATATATATATATATATATATATATATATATATATATATATATATATATATATATATATATATATATATATATAAAAAGCTTCTAAAAATTGTCGTTTTTAATTTTAATTTTTTTTATTGAATCTTCAGTTCTTGGAAAAATACACCAGAACCAGTCTATTCCAAGAAAATAAGGATATCAAAATTTAAGAATTTCTTCTAAATGTATTCGTTAATGTCTATATTCGTCATTAAATACTAACTTCTTCGTTAAAAGCCAGAGAGTAAAAAATGAAAATTTTAGGAAAATCATTTATCATTTAGTTTCTTTTAGAAAGCAACTAAAAATCAATTCGCTCTATCGCAGATATCGTTCTGAATTTTCACAGTATTTGAGTGACTTTTTTTATGAGTTGCTCCATAGAGTTGATTATTAAATCATGATAAAGTTAGTCGGATGTGGCAATCACAAAACTTTCTTCTATCTCATATATGTTAATACTTCAAAACTTACTACTACAGGGCTTAAATTAAATGACAATCTATTCCCATCGTGAGGATTCTATGGCATTCGTTGCATTAAATAGAACTGTAACGGATATCGGGAAAATTCAACATAAAAGCGTCAATTATTGGGTAATTTACACCAAAATATAATTAACAATAATATTTATCAAAGTATATCTGCATCTGAAGTTAGATGAAAATTCATGCATTAATTCTAGAGATAGCGCTTTTGCGGGAATTGGGAAAAATTGAGCATTGCAGCGTCACTTGTTGGGCGATTGACACCAAAACATAAACATAACCAGAAAATATCAAGCATTAAATGAATGAAGTTTGATGAAATTCATGCATTAATTCTGGAAATAGAGCTATTGTGAAAATCGTAAAAAAAGAAGCAGCATAAATAGCAGCTTAATATAGCTAAATAGCAGATAAATAGCAGCACCATTTAATGAGCGATTTACGCCTAAATATAAAAAGCATTAATTCATACCAAGGAATAACTGAATCTGAAGTTTGATAGAAATCCGTGCATTAGTTTTTGAGATGCAGCTGTTGCGTAAATCGTGAAAAAATGCATCATAGCAGCGTTAGCTGTTGAATGATTTACACCAAAAAGTAAGCAACATCAATTTATATCACGGACTACTTGAATATAAATTTTTAGCATTATTACTTGAGATAAAGTGCCAAAAAAATTTATCTTACATACATACAGACTAACAGAATCACAGAATCTCAGACCTACAGACAGATATTTTGCAAAAAAATGTTTTTTTGAAATTCCTGACCCCTAAAATGTGCAAATTTGTCGAAAACCGGAATTCGAAAATTTTTACTAATTCAATACTTTTTTCTTGTAAAGCTAGAAGAAAGTGAAAATATTTGTTATTGTGTGCAGATAAAAAATATTTCATACAATTACTCTTGTTTTATTAAATGTTTATTATGTTTACATCCCTATTGTACTACATTATCTCTGGTATAGTTTCAAATTTTCTGAAACTATCGGGAAATTTGATAGAAAACCCTGCATGATAATAAACAAAAAACATGCAAGAAGTTTTTGTACTTAGAAAAAATCGATATTTCTGCAGAAATATATGTGCTATTCTCACACAAATGACTACACATATTATTATACAAGGTTTCCACTCTCAACGGTGGCCAATGGCTAATTTCTAAACTGTTAGTTATAGACATATAGTTCCAATTGCAAAAATGCTTTAAAATAGGTAAAGAATTGTTTTATAAGCAATTTACGTCAAAAAAAAAAATTACTAAAAAATTACGAAAATTAAATTTTTATACGGCCCCTCGGTCCTATAAGTGATATTTAGTAAAAATTTACCACCACTCTGACAAGCAGTACAAGAAAGGTCCCATTCATCTAACACTAAAATTGACCGAATTATGAAACTTTAAATTTCATGACTTGAACCACTTACTTGTAACTGTAAACGGATGAGTTTTACTAAGCTTTAAGGGAATGTACACTAAGTGCTTAAAGTATTATAAAGGTTGTCCATTTCCAACTCTGACTAATTACTAATTCCTAAACCACATGTCACAGACATAGTTCCAATTACAAAAATGTTTTAAATGAGGTAAAGAAATATTTTTAAAGCGATTTAACTGAAGTTGCAGCCACCATATAAGTATTTCGATAGCGTTAATTTTAATTAATTAACTTCTAGATTGGTTAAAATAATCGAAGACGTGAATTTCAAAATTCTCTTTATCGAGAAAATCAAATTTTAGGTAATCGCGAAAAACCTTTAAATGCGTCCATTGGTTTTCATTATAAATTTGGACATTGTAGTGTTATATTAGTGCAGATTGGTATAGACTGTTAGAGAAAACAAAAGCGATAAGGTAAGTCTTGGAATTAACATCCTCAATTGTATTTTTACAGATGTTATATTTTGTAAGGAAATGAAGCTGTTACTTTCTCATGATTCTATTTTAAAAAGGTGTTTTATTTTGATAAGCTTTTATTGTATTTATGAATTTCTAATGTATGTTTACCTAGCTCAAAATTTGTATTCAAATTTTGACTCACTTACAAATATCTGATTGAGGTCCAATTTGCAAACTTATTTATATCAAATGACAATGTAATATTAATACGATTTTAGGTGAGCATCATTTATTTATTTTATAGGAGTACACTAAATTCTATTAGGTTAAGTAATCTAATCTAATAGAATTTTAAATACGCATCATTTCATAAAGAACTGTGAAGAACTGTTGCTTTTCATAATTTAATTTAACAAAATTTCTGTTATTTTTTTAATTATATTTTTAGTACAAGTTGTATATTTTGCTTTAATATGCAAACATCAACATAAATTTAAAAATAATATTGTAAAAATCATTTTACTCTCAGTGTTAATGTTAAATTTTACATCTGACGTTTATTTTTATTTCCAGTAAATTTGTGACTGACCCCTATTTTGCAGCAAAAAAGATGCTTCAACTTTAAACATCTATTACTCGGTCAGTTTTAATCGCAGAGGAATGGAACTTTTTTTGTCTCATTTGTTAGAGTAGTGGTAAGCCTTTACTAAATATCACTTATAGGACCTAGGGAACGTGTAAAAATTTAATTTTCGTAATTTTTTACTAAAATTTTTTTTGGCCTAAATTGCTTTCTTTGCCTTTTTTAAAGCTTTTTTGCAATTGGAACTATATGTCTATAAGTAACAGTTTAGAAGTTAGCCATTGGCCACCGTTGAGAGTGGACACCCTGTATAATATTCATACATGTTCGTAAGTTACAGTGATAGATCATTTAGTTCATTTTATTTTTCAGGATGATCCCAAATATTTTTATTATTCTTTGATTTTTTTGTTGGTCTCGTAATTATCCTTTTGATAAAATCGTCACTGATAAATATGAAGCCAAACATATTCTTCATAATCCTAAAGTTCCAGAAAAATCTGACATGCATATCTATAAATATTCGACGAAATGTCTAAAATTGAAATTGCTCTGTGATTAATGTCTATATGATAGATGTATATGTATAATCTGTAAAAATTTTTCATTAGGATAGAGATAAAAATTTATTTTAAAATTAAAATACACGATTTAAAAGTTGTTTTTGTAATAAATGAATAAAGAAGATGTAAAAATATGATGGATTAAATGTAAGGAAGTTACATTCAGCAAATAATATATTTATATACAAATTTTACACACAAAATTAATATTTTACACACTTTCTTTAACTATCACACTCAAATTTGATGGAAAAATTCAATTTCAAAGCTATAATTGCATCTAAAATTGGAATAAGGGAAAATAAATACACACCGCAAAATATGAAGATATTGATTTACATTAATATGCAATGAATAAAGTAAAAAGAAAACCGTTTTATTTTTCAACAAGTAAGAAAAATCATGCTTTAAGCATAAATTATGAAGCACTTTCCAGCGCTTCATGAAATCTTTAACAAAACTTCGTTACTTAGTAAATAAGGATATAAAGCCACATATAGCCAAATATGTATTCCAGTACTATTGAACAACCCTGTATTTGATCTGTCAGCTAATATACATACTATATAATGGGAAAATCTAGTTTAGCAAAAAATGCCTAGTAGCTTGAAATTTCTCTTTCAGCAATTTATACTAATAGATGGAAAAATACTTGAATACTTTGTTCAGCCTTGCAGTTTGCCTGATACCTTTCTTATACATCAATGTTAAGATAAAACTTATTTTAAACTAAAACACTCTTAAAACAACTGAAATCACTTTCTCATAAATAATCATTCATAGGTTCCATTTACCCAATTCTTTGCGTGGACCTGTATATCATTTTATCTATATTCTGCAAACATTTCTAGGTAAATTTAATGCAGTCCATCGTGAAAATGTATAACTTATTTAATAACCATCTTTTAGTAATTTATGCTCATATTCAGGAACGTTAGCGAGCTCTTTTGTGTAGCCCCGTATATTAACTATAGCATTTATACACACCATATAATATGCATAAATTTATGAAACTTATACTTGTATATCATAATTAAAATGCATTTCATCCATCAATCAGCTATCATCGGATACATATACGGGTGATTCTACGATAAGAGGTAATTTGTACGGCAATCCGTTTAAAACAGATTTTTTATTCTATATGTTGCTATTTTTTGCAATGAATCGCATCATTTCAATATACTTTATTAAATAACATCACGATTGAATGCCTAATTAAAACACATTTTTCTGAAATTTCTTACAAAGTCTAAAAAAGTCTCTGCCCTGGCATGTCCCCTTGCCGGTTTCAATTTAACTTTCAAACAATACATATATTTTTTCCCATAAGATGCTTAACTGAAGTATGTTTAATTGGAATTTAAGTAATTATACTTACGTATTATAAAATAAAAAATAAAATAATTTTGTTAATTTCAAATAATTTTTAAAATTAACTTTTGTCCCGCTTTTTTTGTGCATCTACTCTGTCAAATTTCGTTCCGCTGAAACAAATATAAATTCAAGGATGGCTATATCGGAAGTAGCACTTAAGGACATCTATCGGCTTAAAGTTAGCAATACTAAACGCGCAAGCCATTTAAGCGTGGCCAATTTTAATTGTTGCGACACGACCGTGCGGTGTAGTGGTTTCGCACGGTGATCGTGTATCTCTCCTAGTAAGTCATAAAACTTATAAAATTCATTTAATTCAATTGCATTTAGTGCCCTAATTAAACAATACGGTAATAATTAAAGTGAAATACACAATTAACCCCAAAACTAATTCAGTCAGTTAAAAAATTTGAATTTACATGAAAATGTCTCCCCCCCCCCCTGCCGTATTTCCCCTGGCAAGATAACTGCCAGGAGAGCGAGTCACTGACCAGAAAAAGTTTTAAAATACGTATAAAGTGACTTGCCCTTATATGAAAAAGTAAATAAACGGGACAAAAATTATAATTTAAAGGTTTTTGATCAAACTCAAACTTTTCTTTTTGGCCGAATCCTCTATGTTTTTGAAACCTCTTATCGTAGAATCACCCATACAGTACTTCGGAAAGAATGTACTATTTGAAATCTTTTGTGTGTCTCTGTAAATACTATGTAATTTATATTAGGAAAAGCAGTATCTTACAATTTATAGTAAGCCTCATTGAATACATCAATTTTATTATACATGATACAGTTTAATATATTTAAAATATGTCACACACAATTCACCTTTTTACCATTATCTAATAGAATTCTTTTGTGTGGTTTTGTAAATGAATAATAGCTACATTTTCACTTTATATTTTATAGAATGCATATTTTAATTCACCTCGTAAAAGCATATAAATTTTAATATGTTTGACAGGGTATAACATTTTTAAAATTCCTTTGAAAGGAATTTTCCCCATATTCCGTAATGTTATGAGAAACTTTTGATTCTCCCTGTAGATAAAATAATCATGGTAGCAACTTCATTATCAATAGGGTTCGTGCTAGGGTAAACGTAAATAACGTCCTAAAATTTCATGGCAATCCGAGTATATTTACGTGAGTTAGAGCACGGGCAGTCGGCCAGACAAACCGAATGCATAAGAACTTTTCAACTTTGTTGGAAAGTGCTAATAATAATAAGTGTTATTTGCATTAGTTTAGTAAATTTCTCCTTTTTGGAAGAAAAAAATACAAATGAAAAAAATGGGATATCGTCTGCTTTCAAAAGTGAAGAAAAAAAAAATATTATATGTATTTTTTTCGTTTTTGGTCATAAAAATTGATTTTATGATAGCTTAAATTATTTTTTTTAATAAAATGTAAAAAATATTCACGTGGCTTAATTCCACATTCACAAAAATTACAACTTAAAAAGTTGAAAGATTTCGATATCATTGATTCGCATGAAATAACATTTTCCTAATTTATTCAAGATGCAGATACTAAATGGAATATGATAGAACATGGAGTTTCAAATATTTGAAGTTTTCCTTCAAACCAGAGAAGCCCACATAACCCAAACTATATGACCAGAATCATGGAGGAAAAAGATAGAAGGAGATATATTATGCAAGCATTTTTTTTATAAATGAAAATGATCTGTTTATATTTAAACATTCTAAAGTAGCATTTCATAATATTAAAATTTAAAAACTGTATTAATAATAATAATAATTATTATTATTATTATTTATTTATTTTATTTATTTATTTATTTATTTATTTATTATTATTATTGCGAAAATACGTATATTTGTTTGGGCCGAATGTAGGAGATTTTAGGGTCACATTTTTGTCGTCATCTCCAAACACTAAACTTCATCTCCGAATCTATGACTGACCAAAATCCTCTTAATCCGACCAATCAAATTTTATTGCGTGTAATCACCTTTTTTCTATAAAGGCATCTTTAGTATAACTTGTAAACTGTGATTTTTGTAATTTTCAGATAATTTACATTATAAATTTTAAAGGATCCTAATAAAAAATTTAAAGTATTGTGAAAATAAAGTATTTTTAAAATATTGTGATAAATCTTTCCGTCTTCTCATCAGATTGCTTTTTTTTCTTCAAAAATCGAATGATCTCACGGTATGCAAACGTAACGCATCGGATTGCTATGCCAGCTAGTATAGTCTATTCAATACACTGAGCTCTCTATATAAGAAGAGATCTGTTTTTCTATTTTCCAACATGGTTTCAAGCTGTCAGAGCGAAAGGATACAGTGACAATAATTTTAGTTCGCATTCATTGCAAAAAAAAGCTGTTTATCGCATTCCTTTACATGATTAGAGAAAAAATTATTATTTTGATAAGTAATAGTTTAATTAGAGAAGCACAATTTACGATAATATTAAATGCGAACATCTAATATCTATTATTGACAACGCGGAATATTTTTTACCTTTGCTTTGAGTGCTTCGCTTTGAGTGCTTTGCAATCTGTTGACTGCCGAATCAAATCTCAAAATGTTATCTACAGTTATTTGTTGAGTTTCATTTTAATAGCTAAAATGAAGGAAAATCAGAAAAGAATAAAATGAAAAAAAAATGATATTTAGGGTTTTAAATTATCTGACGAAAGCCTATTCGTTTCTGACACTTGTCTGTCCATCATAGAGTCCGTATACAAAAACTATATAAGTCAGAGACTTCATAGTACTTCAGAGACTTCAGAGACTTCATAATTTGTGTACTTACAGCTGAATACCTCGTGTCACACGACAAATAATAAAATTTTGAAAAAGTCTGTTATTTTAATTAAATTAATTTTTTTCAATGCCATTCGTTCATTTTTGCGATTTAAAAAGATAATATTAGTTCGAACGCATTTCCTGAGGCATCATGGCTTGGAAGAAAAGCACTTTGCTAGTAAACGAAAAGTTCCTAGTTCGATCTACGATGCTGGAACTTGAAATTTTCATCCCGAAATGATTTCATAAGAAGAAATTTCGTTTTATGGCCAATTTAAAAGTTCATTTACCCACATGATTTCCACATTTAAGGAAATTCTGAGAAAAATTTTATTTAATCCAAAGAGAAAACATATCGCACTCTTATTTCTAAAGTAATGTATCCCAAAAAATGATGTTTCTTGAAAAAAAATTTAATTCTTAAAACAGACTTGTTAAAAACGAAATTTATAAGAAATTAATTTTTAATGTTTATGACTTGCATCAAAAGTCTATTATTTATACCCTTATAAAAATTTGGTCACAATGGTTTTATTTGAAAATTTATAGTTATAGTATTTTGAAACGCGGCAGATAAAAAAAAGATAAGACCGCTTTGACTATTTTTACTTTTTTCTTTCTAAAGAAGAAAGTATTGAAATCGAATATTTTTTTAGAATATCGGTTTTAGATGGGTTTACATGATTTAGAGGTCAGAGATCAGAAAACATGTTTATACAAAATGCTTAGTTATCTGCCCATGTGTTTATACGTCCGCTTTGTAACATCAAAAGTGTGTGAAGTTATGCATAAAATTAAAACAAATTTTATGTGTATGTTTTTGGCTATGACCAGCAAGTACTATCTGAATTCGGTGACTATGGATGAGGGGCTGCAATATTGTTTTTCCTCGGGTTTTTTCTAGTTCTATTGTACATCAACTGTTAAAATATTCATGGACGGGCAATTCGTATGCATCTAATTTGACGATTCTCAAGCAGCTGATGCACAACAGAATAACGAAAGATATTTATTTTGTTAAATATTATGATTAAGATTACTAAAATGAAGCAGAAACGTAAAATGGAAATCAAAACTGGTGTTACGATATTTAAATAATAACACTGAAGTATTAACAAGCATAACTGTTTTGAAATATTAACATTTATAAGAAAGAAAAAACTTTTGGGATTGGCAAATCCGATTGGTTAAAAATATAAGTAAATATGTTTTCCATGGCAGGTTGTCATTTGCCCCAATTAATATTCAAAGATTAGTTTTATGAGTTGTAATAATCAATAAGTATGATCTAAAGTTATAAGCAGATTTTTCACCTTTTTTTTCTAAAAAACAAAGAGAATCAAGAATACATGATAAGATATGAAGTACAGAACCTTCAAATTTGTTTTAAAAGAGACGATTAAAATAAAATTACCGCGCACTTAGAAGGGGTATTAAACACAAGGCTACTCATTTTGATAATATGCTATCTATCAATAAGTATTTGCACCACTGTGATCGAAAAGAAAAACAGTATTTATTGACATTCAGTAGTTAGTAGCGACTTCACGAGAAGCAATTACAACCGCAACTCACCTATGTATGCTTTCTACAAATCTTTGTATGACAACTAATAGTATTTTTTCCATTCGGCTTGGAGAATACAGTAAGTTCCTTCACTAATTTTGGACGATTGTCGTACCTCTTAATTCGGTGACCCCACTCGTGCTACAGGTTTTCGATTGCGTTAGGTCTGGACTCGGAGTGGGCCAGTCTAGTCTATTAACCCAATAGTCGTTATATCAATCTAAATTGCGCCTCGCAACACGACAGCTGACTTTGTCATCCTGGAAGTAGCGTGAATCCAATCCATAGAACGATAGAACTGTTACAACATAGGAAGTATTCTGTCATAAAATAGTGGAATAGGCACCAGTGTTGAACTTAAGATGAACTGGGACCAAGGGTCCCAGACCATAATTTGTCCTCCACCGAACTTGACATTGCATGCAATGTATTCTGGCAGGACGTGTTCTTCAATCAGATGCTAGATCCAGACTGTACAATTCTTACGGTAGGGGGTGAATTTTGATTCATCACTCCAGAGAATCCGTTTACTCCAGAGAGTCCCTTTCCAATGTTGTATGGTCCAATGTTTACGTGATTTATACAACCTTAACCAAGCATCGCAATTGTATTTGGTGATCAAAGGTTTATGGACAGCAGCAGAAACTTGAAAACCAAACAGATGAGCTTTCTTACTGGGATATTCATAAAAACAAAACCCGTTTAAAATCTTGGCCTATGTATATAGCTGGTTGGGTGCGGTTCTTCCAATTTCCTATTCGCAGCTCTTTTGAGTTCTTAATAAACTTGTCGTTGATGCATTTATATAATTATCTTGATTACTTGTAGACCAAAAGGCGGTTGCACAGAACATCATCTCATCAAGTTGACGGTTGAAATTCCAGGTTTATACAAAACTTTATTTATAAAAAAAATCCAACTGGTCTGACACATCAAATCTTTGTGAAAATCACCTACAGGCCCGGTTTTTTGTGGTTAATCGGTAGATTTTATCACTGTATTTTCCTGCAACCAAAAGTATGAAAAAAAAATGCAAGGCTGGTAACAGGAAAAAAATCAACGATGAACCTGCCTGCAAACCACATAAACCGGGTTTGTATGTGTTTTCCACCAATATATGACTTAACAGACCAGTTGGATTTTAATATGCGAATTAAGTTTTAAACAATCTTGGAATTTCCGCCGTCAACTTGATGAAGTGATCGTTTGAGCAGTTGCTTCCGGTCTTTCGACTTAAAATCATGAAGGGTGTCACAGTCTTTACAAAGTATTTTTAAGTTTAGATCTTCTTCTTTAGAAGGTAGGATTTCAAAAACCTCTAGCATAACTTGATTTAATGTTAATTTGAAGAGGAACAAATTTGTTTAAAACATTTAGTGTGATGTGTGTTTCTTTTTGTTGAATGTTGTTTTGCCTACACTAAAGCAGTATATATATATTAAAAAAATCTATATCTTATATATTTTACAAATTTAAACTTATGTTTTTTAATGATGCTGAGCAACTTTTAGAATAATAAATTTTATGAAAACATAGCATGTTAAGTAAAAATTATTAAATTATAGATAATTTGAATATTCCGAGTTTGTGAGAAGCTTCATAATTCACAATTTTGTTTTATATTCTCAAGTGAAGCAATCCGTTTTTTGAACACGGTTCAAAGAGCCATGTTTTTCTTTCTTTCTTTTTTCCTTTTCCTTTTTCTTTTTTTTTCAGGAATAAGCTTGTTATTTTCAAAACTTTAGAATGCTATTTAAGGTTTCTTCTTTTTTACCTTCACATTGCGATAAAGTAACAGGCAAATTATCATATTTCTCAGGAGCATTAGTTGAGGAAAGAATAAACAGGCATATAACTACTTACCTCTGGCGTAGGCAAACAGCAGGAGCAGGATGTGCCAACGAGGCTTGTCGCCTGGCATCGTTAGTGAGGGGCCGAGGACTTTTGCAGCTGGACGGACCTCGTTCTGTTTCCGGGGGCCACGTCAGGCGGCGGACCGGAAATTGCCGACCGCCTCCTCCACATCGTGCCTACAAATAACAAAAAGAATTTGCATGAAACATTAATTATGAAATACATTTTCGTTTTAAAATCATATTATAAGAATTAATTTCTCTATGTAAAAAGAACCAAGGAAGAAACCACTAACGAAACAAGTATTGCAAAGCACATGTTTTAAGAAATGTTTCTTTGAATAAGTTTTTCGTAAAAAGAGTACTTTAAGTGTTCTAACATGTTCTTTAAATTAAAATCTGAAGCAGTTGAAAAGATAGGTTTATTGTCAGAGTTATTTCGCAGTAACCCGTTATATTTACACTAGCTAAATACTTATGATCAATATAAAATACAACTTCTCATTTATTATGACAAACGGCTATGAGGTATTTATTTCTACTACATATCCACTATATAAATACACAATTCGTTTGGTTTTCTAGTAACACTCTGATGCAGCGCATAATTACTGTGAGCTAATCCAAACATCAAACTAAAATATTTTATGGTCATAGTCTAGTTGCTTAGTGTTAAACCGATCTTAAATTTGTCAGACTATCATTCAGGTCCCAAACGCATTCCCATCGCATTAGTTGAATCTTTATTATTATTATTTTTTTGTAAACAATGTCAAGTTGTTGCTGATTTTTGCTTATTATATCCTTTTGGATTCCACACTATTATAAATTTGCATACTCCGTACCTTCGTTTCCTTTTATCGTTGCTAAAGCATTTTGGAGTGATAAAATGCATATGCAAATATTCCGGTATTACTATGTCTGAATCTCACAGTCCAAAGAATAATTTTAAATTTCGAAAATGAAAAAGGGTAATTTAAAGATATTTATAATTCCAATAGAAGAATACAAAATGAATTATTAATAATTTGTATAAATCAAAAACTCTTCAACTTATGCGCTTTTAAAGACATAAAGTAATAATTGACAACGTTAAAAACGCACAAATTACACCACCATGATATTAAACCACATGCGGACGTTTAGAGGATACCTAGATCACATTTATCAATGTGAAAATAAATATAAAGAATAAGAATAAAAATTTTAAATAAAATGATTAAAAATAAAAGGAAGTTAAAAAAAAAAAACCACTGGACTGTAGCCCTGAGTACTTCCTAATGGACTGACCAAAGCGGTAAAAACAAGAGCTTATATATTCAAATGAGGTGATATGCCTGTCAGGAAACCACCGACAAACAAGTGTGAGTAAGCACGATCACTTCATACAAAAGACATGAAAGTTGTGCGAGTCGTGTCATTGACCGAGGAATTTGCATATTTACAGTGCCAGCAAAAATAGATCTTGATATTTGCGATTTTAGACGTTTTGTTAAGTATCGAGAGTTATACATGAGACTTTCACAAAAGTTATCTATACATTTAGCTAACACATTATTCAAATTATATTTTGATTGCATTCACGCATGTCAATGAAATATTATCTAGAAAACCTGTTCATTTTTCATACAATTATTATTTTTAAAAATTCTGATTGCAGAGTTTTATGTATAATGTTATTTGTCATATTTTCTGAAAATAACATTGTTTTTTATAAAGAACTCTGCGAATTATAAGCAAAAAATCTTGTCAAAATTTGGGACCATTTTTATAAAAACCTTAATTTTTCTGCGAATTTACATGCTATCCTCATAAAAATGAAAACAATTTATTACAATAAGTCACTTAATCGTAATTTGCAGTTTGAATACCTTTGCTTACATTTGTTTTGACAGGGTTATCCAAAAGATCTTCGTTCTTTTTCAATTTGTTGATGGTCGCCTATGGGATTTCGTGAAAAAATCTTAGCAAAAATATATTACCTGTACTATTTTATTTATACATCTGGAGTTTCAAAATAATTCCTATGTATATTTCTAGATATTTCTAGATCTATGTCTAAAATTGCAAGTGTCAAGATTTTTTTTGTTTGTATTGTATATATGAAAACATGAATTAAAAAACTTATCTAGAATTAAAAAAATTCATGTTTTTTCAAGCAATCTGTTCTATTGGAAACATGTACTGAAAACAGATACAACCTGAAAAAAAAAAAATGTTTATACAGTAGACTCCCACAAATCCGTACAGCTTGGGACCAGAGGTTTTGCGGATTTTAGAATTTTGCGGATTTCTGATCATTGCTTTGTTTACATTTTTTTTAAAGTAATTTGAATGTAATTAATAATTAAATAAAAAGTATAATAAATACTTACAATATCCTAAAATATTAAAATAAGTAATAAACTAAAATAATAATAATTTAGATAGTTTTTAAAATGATAAAAATACTAAAAGCAAAGGTCAAATTAATAATCAATAATGCACAATTAAATATCCATTATAAAGATGAAATGTGTTTTTCCTAAATTATTCAATGAAACTTGCCTCATAAAGGTACATTACTAATTCACATCAAGATCATAAAATAATGAAGCTTTATTTCAGGTTTAGCCAGACTTAATAACTAAAAAAGCTTGATTAATGCATAAATATATTTGGTAAGATTGTGATTACCAATAATATCAGCAATATCTTTATTTTCTCAGAAATAAATTATTCTTTCTTCATGAAAAAACATGAATTTAATAACCTTAACAAAAATTACAAATTAAAAAATATCTGGAATTGATATAAAACTAAAAAAGTCAAATTTTGCACCTACATCTGAAATGAATGTTTCATTGTTTACATCCGTAAAATATGTGCGGATTTTAAAGAGTTGCGGATTTTAGGAGTGCGGATTTTAGGGAGTCTACTGTATCTTGAATTTCTCGCAACAGAAAATCCTGCTTTATAAGGGCAACTAATGGCCGCAGTTTAGGGGATATTCGCGATTACCCAAAATTTTATTTTTTGGATAAGGAGAATTTTAAAACTCACATCCTCATATATAGTTAGACTCGTAATAATCCAGATCAAGAGCCGAATTACATTTAAAAATAATTTTAGTCTCATAAGTTTCTTAATAACAGTTCAATTACAATAGAACCCTATTTTGACGTTCTTCCCCTGTCATTTTGCTACCAACTAAATATTGGTATGGAAAAATAATCAAAATTTACAAATATTATCTATTCTTCTATAATATATTTTATTAGTAAAAACTGAGTTATTGTCTTTTATTTATGAATTACATTATGTGAATAAATTAGACACCTGAATAACTTAGAGAACACGTAATATAGAACTGAAAAAGATCATAAAATGGGAACAAATCGAGTGAAAAAATACAGTTTTGAAGAAACAAATCACAGGAATGTTAGTAATTTTTAAAAAAAATCAACAGTTTAAAAGTTTCTTAGTTTAAAAAGTCACATGTTGGGGGCGATGAAGCGCGAAGGATAATTAAATTTCAAACGAAGCTTGTAATAAAGACTTAGATGGAAGTGTATTTTTCTCTCGATCTTAAAAAATTTTCACATTCCAAATAAAAAGAATATTGCCCAGTTAAATTGATGGCATTGAGCTCACAGGCTACGCATACTAATTGTACATTACAGCCTTATATTTTCAAGGGTTAATTCCGTTCGAAAAAAAAATTAAGAAGGGGAAAAAGCTCTCCCCTTTCCCCTTTTTATACTTAATCATTGATTTTTCTAAACTATAAAGAACATGCTTTATCATTTAAAATATATCCAAAATTCTGAGCAAATCGGATAATTCTTAATAAAAACCTATTTAGCATTTATATAATTTAAGAGGAGTTATCCCCCTCTTTTATACTTAACCATTAAACTTCCAAAACTATTCAGAGACTTGAACGAAATCTGACAATCTGCTTGAAAAACCCATTTATATAAATTAAGGGGAGAAGCATTAGAATCCCCGTTCCCCCTGTTTATATTTATTCAATGAGCACCTAATAACAGTCACGTAATCGCCTCATCAGCTTGATCCTATACCTAAATTTTGAACGAAAACTTAATTCAGCATGAAAAACCCATTTATATCAATTAAGGGGAGGGAATGAGCCCCCCGTTCCCCCTCTTATACATATCGAATGAACTCCAAAAACTAATCAGGGAAGCATCTTGTCAGGATATACCTATATACAAAATTTCAAGTGGATCGGATATTTTTATCATGAGTTATCGCGTTACGCACGCACGTACGCACGCACGAACGAACATACATGTAATTAAAAAAAAAAAATTCGCCATTTTGTTCTCTCTTAGCTTTAATTCTAAAGTTGCGGAACATATTTCAATCTTAGTTTCGTAATGTATTAACTTTTAACAGCTAAAATTCTTTTTCTTATTTTTTTTTATTAATAATCTATTGCTTGTTTCTTAAAAAAGGCGGGTAGTTATTTCGTAATCTTTCCTTTTTAGAATATTTTAGGGATTTTAATTTTATTTTTTATTGATCACGTGATCTGTGTTAGCGCGAGGATATGTTAAAAGGCTTGTCTATTTGCGAGACAAGATATAATCCTTACCCGAGGTTCCCGCCTCCTAGGCCAATCAGAGGTGATCATTTTTATTAGGTAGACTTTGATTAATCCTGGTTGGATTTTTAAAATGATTGAAGCGGAGTGAGGAGGGGCTAGTTTGTCCTGAAAATGTGGATTTCTCATTTAGTTTTTTCAGAGGGCAGAATGCGATTGACTTTTAAAATATTAGGATGCTGTTTCTTTTTCCCCGAAAAATTCTAATATCTTGGAATGCAGCTTAATCACGAAGTTTTGGAATATTTGATGACCAGGCCAAGGTGAATGTGGGGAAGAACTTACGTAGTTTATGAGTTAATAAATAAAGGAATTAAAAGACTCATGGATTTTGTTTTTATAATGGGGCAATACCTTAATGCAACTCTTCCACTGCTTGCCAACTGCCGGAGCGACTACTTTGCTCGTGCTGCTGCTGATTCTTAGAAGTAACATTCTTAGGAGTTTACGGAACATAGCCTTCGTCGAATTATTATTACATACATACATACAGAACGGGCGGGCACATAAGCTCTCAGGCTATGATAGCCTGTGAGCTAAAAAATGTCAATTCTTGATGTCCTAAACAGAGAATGGCAAATGGTTTCACCAGTGAATATTGACATAATAAACGCGCATTTTTATTCATAAAATTGAAAATAAAAATAACTGTTTTAAAATCAAAGGGACGTCATTTCCCTCTGTCTTTTCGTCCCGAAATCCTATATCCCAGGATTTCTTTTGAAACTGAAATAAAATCTTTGTAAATCTTTCTTACGGTGATACTTCAACAACACACAAAAGAAGAAAGACGCGGCGAACCATTCGGATAGTGGAATGCTGAAAATAGACAAATTGTAAAAATGGGGGAATCAGCCGATTGGCTCTTAGATCGGAAGACTTGCCAATGGTTTTAACTTTACCACCAATAAAATCAAATTATAACAGTCACTTTATTAAGACGGAGACAATTCTTACAAACTTTGCGATAAAATAAGTTGAAGAATACTTAAAAAAATTAGTGGTTGCAATTGTAAAAACCATACCTATTCTGGGTCTTTTAGTCCCTGCTCGCGTCCTCCCGAGTTAAGGGTCATATTACTGTTAAAGATCTTTTCATAAAAGACATGGTAGCGAAATCTTTTATGAGCTCAAGAAACAGGCATGATATGAGTACATAATTCTTCAATCTGATTTATTTTTCATAAGATATTGCCCCTGTATCTGGTAGATTCTTTTGACTACTCTATGAGTTATTACTAAGAAATATGGCTTTGGTGAATTATTTGGAAAATCATACTGACATTAAAAAAGGGAAGACAACCTTATAAGTTGTTTAACGTCTTCATGAGCAGAAAGTTTATTTGTTTCATGACATAGCCATGTAGACACGCTGAACTCTATACGTAAAGCAGCCTACATGTAAAATATTGATAGGCTTTCAGATTCAGTTACCATAAGCGGGTTTTTTAGGGGATATCATGCACTATTCCACTATTTATATCTGTGTTTACCTCTTAACCACATCAACGTTTGCCGCCAGATAAGTCAGGATGGGAGGGGGGGGGAGTAAAAGCACTGTGTCCTAATACCTGATGCCAGTGAAGTGGTTAAAAGATATCCCGAATACCTAAGATTATGCCAGTGATATCTGAGCTTTATCTCAACCTAGTAAAGAGCTATGCCCGCATAAAAGAGACACATTATTTTCACTAAGCTTCATACAGCACAATACACCTAGCTATTATGCAAAGTATGCTAAAATCCATTCTTTGGAAACTATTTATGTTGAAAAAGTAATTAGATGAGTTTCAAGGTGTAAGAAGATAACTTTATCAACTCACTTGACTATTTCGCTATCATTGGTTTCCCAATAACGATGGTTACGACTCCAGAAGACGTCTGGAGTAGGATAATCTTAAGCACTTTGCATACCTGATAATTCTCTTATTCCTTAAACTGAATAACGTCGTTTATTATGCCGTCTGTACTGAGTGTTTAAAAAAAGGACAAAATGAAATTTTTATTCATTTTTTTCTAAACTATATTTGATGTTAAATCTGAAATTCCATCTTTTAGACATATATTTACATTTTTAAATCATATTCAAAAAGTCTGTTTCAGTACGTAAGGTTATTGTTTGGCCATTACAAAATTGTTGCAGTTTTTGATCGATTGTTGAGTAAAGCATTGCTTACCAGACTTTTTGCAAAAAAATCTTAGTCTTTTGAATAATTTCTTATTTAATTACATACTTCCGGAAAAATTCTATATTGACATACCACAAGCATGCGCGTGTTTCGATATTATTCTAAACATCTAAACTCCTATCACTACATCGATTTCGTTACTAGCATGATAGGCGTTAAAAATTCTCTTGCTTAAGTAGTCTATGGATTGTTTAAAATAACAAATAGCGGTATTTTCACTGGACAACAAGTATTATTCATCGTACCATGCTAATTTAGCAGTCATGAGCACTGTTAGTGACTCAGCAAAGTTGTGTAATATTTTGCAAGTTAAAATGAATTCGTATAAATTAGATGAGTTTTTCTTTATTATAAACTAAGAAGTTAATAATTGAAAAGTCGAATATCCGGTTTTTAATTTTTATTCATAGCAGATATCGAACGAGTTAAAAAAAATGTTTAGCGCATTTTACTGAATATTGATTAATTAACTACCAATAAAGTAACATGATCCAGTTAATCCTATCACTACAAATTTGTATTTAAATATAAACTACCCATGATAGAGATGTCTTTAACACCTGATAAAGCATACTTCATGCATAAAATGAAGTTAAAAAAATAATAGTATTTCTTGTTTTACATAGACATTTTAAAAAACATTACCACATTTTATTTCTTAAATCTCGTCGTAATGTCTTGCTTAAAGGAAGCCAATGTGGGCGATTCTTTAATTTTACAAAAGTTACATTTTTGTGCATATCACGAGAACCAATATTAAAATTATATTGGACGTAATACTATTACTAAAACCTGTTATTCCTTGCAATAAAATTTATATAATTTTTATTTTTTGCCCTAAATATACACATTTTCTAGCTAAATGTGTTAAGAAATAAAATCAAAACGGGATGGTCTCTCACATCCCAGCATAGAAGTTCATTGCTTTCGTAAAAACTGGAGCTTTTTATGTTATTATTATTATGGTATTTATTTTTAATTACATGTCTGTTATGGTCAAAAGTGACCGGCCATTTGCGATTTTAGACATTTTGTTAAATATCTAGAAAATTACTTGAAGAATTATCCTGAAACTCTAAGTATGTAATCATAATAGTCATACATTTTTTAAGTCCATAGGGGACCGTCAACAAATTGAAAGAGAACATATATTTTTTGGATAATCCTGTCAAAACTAATGTAGCAAAAGCATTCAAACTGTAGATTGTGATTAAGTGGCTTATTGTAATCAACTGTGTTCATTTTTAAGAGGATAGCATGTATACTCGTAGAGATATTAATGTTTTTATAAAAACAGCCTCAAATTTGCCAAGTTTTTTTCTTATAGTTTACAGAGCTCTGAATATAAAATAATGATCGTTTCCGAAAATCCGAGAAACAGCATTGTACACAATACCCTGTAATCAGAATTTAAAAAAAATTATATGAAAAATGAGCAAGGTGTACTAAATAGTTTTTCATTGCGTAAGCGTGAATGCTATAAAAAATTCATTTACACATTGCGTTAGTTAAATGTATAAAGCAATTTTTGTGAAAGTTTCAAGAACATAAATTAAAAATTCCGAAAGTGATCGTCGATAGAATAAGCTGAAAATCCGTTGTTCTCAAAATGAAGCAAAAAAATGTGAGGTTGTATCCAAAGACAATTTTGTTAATTTAATGTAAGTTGAAGTTGTTGAAGTTGAAACTCTACATCATGACACCGAAGTTGGATTTATTTCACAGGGAGCGTGTGTTCTGTTTTTCCCTCAGTTTTTCTTGTTTTTCCTGAAATATTATTTTCTTTTGAAAGTAATTCTCTTTCCTCTACATTTTCTGTGTTTTGTGACTCTACTGACATATGTGGAATAGATGGTTCAGTTGAAATAAGAAAAGTTGTTCAAACAAACTGAAAGTATTTAAAACTTCTTTTGCAACGAACTGTAAATGATTAGTAAAAGAGATAACAGATATATTGGAGAAGAGTGCATGTGCCCTTTCGTGTCACTAAATAACGTGAATAGTACAATAATAACCTAACCAAAATAAAATTTAAACTACCTTTGTAATATTTATTATATGATACTGTTTTCAAAAGCCATAAATATTATAACAAGAACTTTAAAAGTTTCACTGAAATACACAATTTTTTTTTCACCATAAACATATCGTACCATTACATTGTTTACTACTATAGCTAAACATAACTTTCGTGATTGGATAATCGCTCGGCGTACTCTTGTACCCCCACACTCTTACACGATCTAATTGTAATTATTATAAAAATCGAAATTTTTTTTTGACGGATGTATTCGTTTTAGACACTGGAAATTCCAAAAAACATATTTTTAGAAAAAAAAAAAATCCGGCCGTCTGTCTATCTGTGTGTCTGTGAACGCTCTATTTCCCTAATAAATTAAGATAGGGACTTGAAATTTGATGCGTATTTAGTATGTAATAATGCAAAAATGCCTATTGAATATCCTTCTTGATTATCCGGAACTATGTTTTTGGACTCTCGTAATATTCATTCTGATAAAAGAATCATTAAAGTTTTTTATATTGGTTACTTTAAGGAGTGAATATAAAAGAGAATAAAAGAAACATAAAGAAAAGGAAGTGAATCGGATATTTAGTTTCCGAGATATTTGTGATTATATTTTCCACACTTTTCGATTTCTCTTGATCGCGGTAAACTGTTAGTCAATATGATTATTATATTTAGAGTTACAAGGAAGTTTCTTTAACGCAATTCGGTACTATTTAATTATTCCGTAAACCATGAAAAAGACTGAGAAGTTTGTTGACAACTTGGCGATATATCACCAAATCTGGCGACAGAAATCACTCGCCAAAAGTTACATCAACTTGATGCTATTTCTGGTATTTCGCCAAATTTCCATGAATTCTGACTGTAATCCAATAGTGTTCCGTTTTGTTAATTATATTTAGATATACATTTAAATTTTGTTTTAGAATTGATGTATTGAGCATTTTATAAACAGTTTACATATATTTTATTTTCATATATTTTATTATGCATATCCATGATCGATAAGAATTACAGTGTCCCCCAACAATTAGTTTTTTATATTATTTTCAAACAATAATATCAAAGTTTTAGGCTTTTTGTGCTATATTGATTCTTAAATAAGGAATCAGTTAATATTACTTTTTTAAAGAAAAAATACATTTAAGTAAAATCTAATGTTAATTTTTCAGATAATCAAACGTCAATTAAAAATAGCATGTGATTTTTGCTGCAAAAGAGTTGCCTTTTTCTCTACAGAGATGTAATTTGGTAAACTGTAAGTAGAACAGTTGCAAAAGCTTAAAATAATTAAAATTTAAATAGATTATTCTATTTAAGTTATGGCTTAATTATAATTTCTCATAAATTTCTAAAAATTAATAATTAAGTCTAATCTGACAAATGTTTGAATAATTACTTAATTAACCATTACGAAAATAACAAAAATCGATTTTATAAAAGTAAATAAATTAAATTGTTTAAATCTTTATTAAATCTTTTAATTCAAAACTGTTATCTTACAATTTAAATTAACTCAAAAAAATTCACACCTTACACAGAACAACTATCTATAACATACCTGTACTAAAATAAAAAAATAAAAATAAATACGTAATAATATGAAATATTAAATAAACAAATGAAATTCGAATTGTGGTCATTATGGGTAAAATCACAGACAAAAAAAGAAAACATCCGTTAGAATGAAAATTATTCTTTCTTTCCATTTAATTAAAAGAAAATAAACTTAGGGATTCTCTCTCATAGAGAAACGTGTAAAAAATATTATTATTTAAAATTTTTCTTAAAAAGTCATACAAATATTGTAATTTTAACAAACTTTAAAATGTTTATTACGAAAGCTTTTTCACATCATATTTAGATTCTTCGGCAAGTCTTACTTGCAGATGCCAAGATTTATTTGATAGTAGGTCAATTTAATTAAAGTTTATTTGCCTAAGTGTAAATAAATAGTCATAGAGATGAATCATATAACCTTTAACTTGGCCGTAGTGCATAAATGTCTAAAGATAAATGCATCTACTCATAACTTAATAATAACAAATTTAAATCATATTTATTTTTATGAAGCATAAACTTTTTTACTAAAAATAAAATCGACTTCAAAATCTGCTACAAAATGAAAATATACATTTTACATAATAGTTAATGAGAAATTCAATTAAGAGTACTGTATTTACCAAGCATATTACTATATTTATGTACATTAGTTTGATTTTTTGCTGTCGGTGTCAGCAAAGTCAAGTTAAATGTGACTGTTCAATACACACACATCCAAATATCTATGAGTTTTTATGACAATATTTAGCAAAAAACTTTTAATTTACCATTTTTGAATCATTTCATCTCAAGTTATAAATGTGTATTTTCAAGTAAGATTATCAATTATAATTATCTGAGTTACATTAAGAGTTAATGGAAAATTAATGTGTTTATACAGGTTATCATGCAAAAAAAAAAAAAAAAAAAAAAAAAAAAAAAAAAAAAAAAATTATAAAAATTATAGCCAACCACACATTTTAAAATGCAGGATTTTGTCAGAGTTGATTGATTGAGAATGGAATTTTTTTATTGTAACGTTTTTGCTGAATCTTGTTGCTATTTGTATTGGATAATTAATTTAAATTTTGAACTTGGCTTGGCTGGCACCATTTCTAAAAAATTAAATTAATGCTCATAAATATAATAATATGTGGTAAGTACAATGCTCTTAATTTAATTTCTCATTAACTATTATGAGGGGAAAAAAAGAAAAGAACAAAAATGTTTTTCACTTTGCAGTAGTTTTAGAAATCAGTTTTATTTTTGGTAAAAAAGTTTATTTTTTGCTTTTTAATTAAAAGTTAGTGGTTTTTGCATAAATGCTTTGGTAGAAATTACAGACTTTGAAGAAGTGTAAATGAACACAAATCTGTATGATATCTTGGTACCTTGTGTTCGCTTTTTCAGAAATTCAGTTGACCCAGATTCCATTTTAATAGACCAATATTCGCCTGTGGCAGCTTTGTACTAGAAATCCCAAGAAGCAAAATTGCTCTAGAATCTATAGTCATACTGAAAGTTACAACTTAAATTGTAAAGACCAAAAAAAGCTGAAATCTATGAGACTGCTTATCAGTAGATGAATAAAAGCATTGATTGACCCATAGGATGCTCTTTCTACACTAAATTTTTTGTACTGAACTATTTCAATTAAAATTAATAGATTAAGAAGGCTCAAGCAGTGTATTAGTGCTCCAAAGAAGCAAAAGTGCACTAGCATCTATAGTTATAATGAAAGTTAAACTACAAGGTCTGAAAAAATTAGCGATCCGTTTGACCGCTTATCAGTAGATGAATAAAAGTCTTGATTGACTTATAGGATGCTCTTCCTTTACTAAAATTTCTGTACAAGATTACTAGAATTAAAATTAACGGCTTCAAAAATCTCAAGCAATATATTAGTGCTCCAAAGAAATAAAATTGTACTAGTATCTATAGTTATTTTGAAAAATAAAACTAAATTGTAAAGATTGGGGGAAAAAAATAACAGCGGTCTGTGAGACTGTTTTTCGGTAGATCAATAAAAGGATTGATTGATTCATTAAGATGCTGTTTCTGTACTAAACTTTATGTACAGGACTACAAAAAATTAAATTCACAGATCCAAGTTAAAGCTGCCAATCGAAGCTCAAGCGATAGTACTAGAGCTCCAAAGAAAGCAAAATTGCACAAGTATTATACTTAAAAATACAAGTTAAACTGTAAAAAATGAAAAAAAGAAACTAACTGTAGGAGATAACACCATTTACGGGTTGAAGCATATGTTGAAAAGAAAACAGTAATTAGCAGAAATATATACTAAATATTTGTCTTGAACGAATTACAAAAATTTTTAAGAAAGAGACTTGCTTTTAATCGAAATGCTTAAAGCTTTTTAATAAAAAAAATTCCAAATTTTATTAAAGCTGAAATCTAATAAGATAGTAAAAGTAAAATAAACAAATACTTACCCATAATCAATATTATCCAATTTTTAAAAAGAACCACACTGTTTCAGTTACAAAAATATTTTTCAAAGGAGAACAACATCTTGGAATATTCTATACGTATCCGAACTCTAATATTGCAAACAGACACAAAATCCAATACTCTAAACACCTTATCTCTAAGTTAAAAGTGCATACATTTAGGAATATGAGAATCACATATTGTTATTAATATTATTTTTTAATATTCGCAAGATGTTAACTATCCAAATTATCCAGTAATGAAAATAACATGAAAGAGAAATATTTTTGCTTGCAAAATGATGAAATCATGTTGAAAAAATATTATTTACATTACATAGAATATTGAACAAAAAAATATACTTAAAAGCGAATTGATTATTTCAAAATATCTTTTTGCAGAAACGCTACACTAAGTAGGAAATAATGCATTACTAAATACTTATAAAACTGAAAAAATAACTGTAAATATTTCAAAGTCTATTCACGAAAATAATGAAAAAGCCCTTTATTTTTGAAAAAATGTGGAAAACAAAAAGATTAAATCGATATAAACAGATAACCAACAATGCACGAAAGCATAAGGAAACCTTTAACGTTCACTGTAAACCATTTCACAATAAACCTTTTGTTTCAGCTGCTGAACTAAAGCATTAGGCTAAAGGAAAAACAACTTTTACAGTCAAAGTAAAAATACAAGAAAATACAAGCAGAGCCGTAAAGATATATTTTTTTAACTCGTGAATTCGCAAAGTGCTGCTTCAATTCGAGTTACTCGAAAAACTGATATTATTATACCTAATTAATTGTATTTTTTGAATTAAAATATTTATTAGGTAAAGGTTTTAAAAAACTTTCCTTAATTAATTAAAAATGGAAAGTAAATTGAAATAGAAATCTCTATGAAACAAAAACACTTAAAAACAATTTCATTTGTTAGAAAGGATATAAAGTGTGTTTTCAGCAGCTGAAATCATTTAGCATATGCGCTATTCGGTCACTATTTTGAAATGCATTGCGCCAGACTTAGATGTTACATCAAATGGCATTGCTATTAGGTCATTTACAAAATGATTTACTGTAGCACGTAACTACAATATTTGAACCGCAACATATTATTCAAATAATACCATATCAGCTTAAATTATAAAGAAATCAGAATTATGTTCAAAGTAATAACATAGGCTACGATGAAACATACAATAAATTGTTAATTAAACAGCAAATTTGTACTCATGTATATATCCGAAGTTACTTTTATGACAAGGATACTGTTCTTGATAGAAAATATAAATTTGAGAAAAAATAGGTTTTATATAAATAAATTTAATTAAAAACGCACATTTGTTACTAAATATAATTCAAAAAAAGAAAATAAAAAAAAATATCATTTAATCAAAATATATAATGGAACATAAATATTCCTATTTCGGAAGCATTTCATATGTAATGCCGATATAAAGATTTTCGTAAAAGAATAATTACACGAAAGATATAAATAAATACATATATTTGTTTTGTTTATTTCCTTTAAAAAGGGAAAACAAAACCGCATAAAAAAAAAAGAACACCGAAGCGAAGAAAGCCGTCCTGAATGTCTAAAATCAGTTACGGCGAAATTCAAGATCCCATAATATGATCCCTAGAATGAAAGGGAAAGAGAAAAAAGATAAATAGACCGAGAGTAATCTTAAAAAAATAATAAAAGGAATAAAAATCTACAATATCAAATAAAACGTCTGACCCGTATAGAGCCGTGAATGGCCAGGAATTCGGAATGAAGCAGTGAACCCTGGAATGAGCTTGTTTAAGCGCCTGTTGCGCCATCTCTTGAGCAAAATGCAAACTTTTATTCCACTATTTACCAGTGATAGAGGAAATAACGATTTAGAATCAAATATCTGAGATTTTTATTACGACGTCTGCAATGAACTCTTTCAACAGACTAAGAAATGAGGAGAAAATATTTTAGTTGGATTTTTTTTTTTTTTTCCCGCTTTAAATGTTTAGCATTTATTTATTTAATTTCATTTTTTTTGTTGTGGTTATGGGTTGAGATATAAATTATTTTTAGCTTAAGCAAGAACATTTCTCTTTGAAAGAGACGTGTTGGATAGAGGAGGCAAAAAAGAGATTGTTGTATTAAACAATTTTTTTATCATGATTTTTTTTTGTAATAATTTTATAACATAAAAAGATAATAAAATAAATAAAAAAACTATTTTTAAGAAAATTTTTTTCAACTAAATATTTTGTTGTATTATCATCTCACAATACAGCTAAATATTGGCCGAAATACTTAGTTTTGCCTTTTAAGAGCTAAATTCCCCAGTTATATTCGTAATACGTTGTTAAATTAAAATAAAACAATACAACAGCAACATAATAATAAAAAAATAGTAACATGCAGTGCACAAAATTAATAATAATAATTTAAAAAAAGATTTGTTCACCGTACTTTTAATCCTCCTATTGAACTTCTGAACCAATGTATTAGGCCAAAGGAAAAACAACTTTTACAATAAAAATACAAAAGAATCACAGCCGTGTAAGTAGATTTTATCTGTGTATTCAAAGGAGCTGCTTCAATTCTGTTGTTATTGATAGTATTTCCTGTTATTGATTATTTGCATTATTGCTACGCTGAAAATATACTATTATTGATTCGAATCATAATCAGTTGATGGTGTTTAAGTAATAAAATAGGGTAATATCATAATTATAAAAAAAATTAAATAAAAAGTAAAATAAAATGAAATAAAAAAAATCATAAATGTAAAAGAAAAGGGCGTTGAAGAATATTTAGTACTGACTACACTAAGCCCTCTTACTTTAACTGCTAAAAAAAAGCAAAGGAAAAAAAATAACATTTTTTTTTTTAAACAAAATAAAAGCAGCGCCGTGTGAAAGGGGGGGTGAGCGAAGAGGCCGGTCGCCCTGAGCGCAGAAATTTAGGGGTCACCAAATTTATAGAACCAACATTATTTTTGGCCTGTTACAAGAAAAAGTTGGATTGGGGTGCCAACTGTAACTTTGTTCCTTGCGCAGTTTTTTCTTCGCACGCCCCTGAATAAAAACATGCAAATACTATGTAAAATATGTCCCACCAAAAAAAAAAAAAAAAAAAATCTAAAGTTCTCTGGTTGGTTACAACTCAGATTTGCTAGGAAGTTTCAGCAGGCTGATCTTTTTTAACAAAAGATTCATAGTTTTTTCTAATTGCGTTTAATTAAAAGTAAGTCCCACTCCATTCTTCCCAAATAGTGTACACAGAAAATTTGGCTAAACAAATTTCAACATCGTTCAATAATAGCCCTCTAGTTCTTCTTCGTGTAAAACAGTCATACATACTTTTCAATTTGTTTATAATAGAGTAGAAATTTTAATAAATAGCTAATAAAAATTTGGGATGAATAATTTAAATATACACCGAATACAGTGAACGAAGACTTAAATATGGATATGGAACTCCCTTATTTGAGTGCATTTATTATTATTATTATTATTATTCATGTTGATGACTAGCAAATTCATTTCTAGAAATATCGAAAAACACATTGCAGTAAAAAGTAATTTCTCGAACTCCGTGAGAGAAAAATGGAAGGGAAAATCATTAGTATTTTCAAATTCCTTTTGGCTCAACAAAGTGTCTCCATCTACAGAGCTTTGAAATAAGAATTTATGAATAAATATGCAAATTATTTTAAAAAAATGAAACGAATAATTAATTTGTATGTTACAAATAATTTATAAGGAGAAAAAAAAATATTTTAAAATTACATTGGCCGAAAAAATCACTAATTCCTACTTTTATGTACATTAAAATCGAATCGAGCCACAAAGGATTCAACTATGCAAAAACACTTGCAGATAAATTTATCATTTTTTTCCCCATATGTTTTATAGTCTTGAATAGAGAATTTCATTAAGAAAAACCAAAAGGAAAGTATGTAAACGTTTCATTTTAAGTTTTAAATTTATAAAATATTTGTAAAAATAGCGATAATAAATATTTAATTTTTTGTAGTAAATTCTGAATTGAACATTTAAATAAGAACAAGTCGACATTTCACCTCAAACGTAGCAAATTAGGTGCGTTCATACTATAACGAAGTTTAAAAAATATTTTAGATTTTGGTGTAATAGTATACGGTACTTCAGGAACAGTAATGTATCCGAAATCTTTTGTATGTCCCTGTAAATACTATCTGCTTTCTATTATACAGGATGCAACTTATAGTAAATCTCAGCAACTCATATTAATTTCATAAAATGTGAAGCAGTTTAACATAATTAAAACGCGCCCCAAACAAAGTTCTGCTCCCTCCTATACCATTATGTAATGGAATACATTTGTGAGGCCCTGTAAATGAATAAAAAATATTCTTTGCACCATAGATTGTAGAGAATGTATATTTTAGTATACACTTCATAGATGCATATCAGTTTTATTATGTTCGAAATAATATAATATCATTAAAATGCATTTGAAGCTATTTTTTTCCATTGGCCGTAATGTATGGAATACTTTTGATTGTCCCTGTAAGTAAACTATACATCCGATTTTCATAAAATTTGAAATTACTCGACAAAATCATGCAACCTTTATATATTTTAAATTTCAAACGATTCGGCTGGGCAATTTTTGCGTTGTTATATGCGGACAGACAGACGGACGGACAGAACGACGATTGTAGGTGCTACATATTTATATAATTAAGAACGCACCTAAAAATGAGTTAATACCTTTCGTATATTACTACATGCGAATATAAATTTTTCTAAAAGTTATTTTAATTAAAGCCTAATCCTATTAGTTCTATGTTTCTCATAGTATTTTAATCAAAATATAATTTTTAATTTAATAAAGCCCATTAATTTTTTTCTTTATTTTCACCTTTTTTATAGCATTGAACAGTAAATTTTATATAAAAAAGATGGGAAAATCATTAAGATACAAACGTTTCAAGTGAAATTTTAATATATATAAAAATAATAAAAGAAAAAAAAATAACAACTGTAAATATTTAAATGACAATTGCGGGTTATAACATTTAAATCAGCAAATTAATTTCTTTTATATACTAAAATCTATGAATATGAAATTATTTAAATTAAAATGTGATTTAAACTGCTTTGTTTTTTGCCTTACATAAGAAAGGGATGGGGTGGAGGAGGATAGGAGCATGAATAAAGATCTTTGCCTAAAATGTTGATTATATTGTTAAACGAATTTTTATGAGTGTTTGGTTTCTCAATATACATTGCATATTTCCTTTATATTTTAGGGTGTTAAACATCGAAATATTGTCCTCCCGATTGAAAGACAATGTAGTTTCAGTTTTTTAATTCTATGGATATTTAGAGTCATTGCACACAATTTCAGAAAAACTTGCTTTGCCAAGCTGTTTTTAGGTGCGTTCGTAATTATGTAAATACGTAGCAACTATAGTTGTCGTTCAGTACGTCCGTTTAGTTCGATTACAGGGACAATCAAAAGGATTCCGATACATTGCGGTCAATGGGGAAAAAGTTTCAAGTGCATTTTAATGGTCTTACACTCTTTCGAACTTAATAAAGTTGATATGCATCTATGAAGTATATACTATAATATACATTCTGTACAGTCTGTGGTGCAAAGAATATTACTTATTGATTTACAAGGCCACAAATAAATATTCCATTGCATAATTATATATTGAGACATTGTTTTGTAATCATTTGAATTGTATTAAACTATTTAATATTTTATGAAATTGATATACGTTGCACAAGATTACACCAAGTTATAGTTATCGTTCAGTCTGTCCGTCCGTCTTTCTGTCCACATATAATAGAGCAAAAACTACCCAACCAAGTCGTTTGAAATTTAAAATATATAATTGTTGTATAATTTTGTCGAGTCAATTAAAATTTAAAGAAAATCGGATCTATGGTTTAATTACAGGGACAATCAAAAGAATTCCATCACATTACGGTCAATATGAAAAAATAGTTTCAAGTACATTTTAATGATGTTGCACTCTTTCGAATATAATAGAATTAACATGAATCTATGAAGTAGATACTAAAATATACATTCTGTACAATTTATAATACAAAGAATATTTATTATTATTTTACAGGGCTACTCAAAAGCATAACACTGCATTATGGTATACGGGAAATATTGTTTGGGGAGTGTTTTAATTATATTAAACTATTTCATATATTAGGAAATTGATATACGTTGCTGCGGTTTAATACAATTTACTTCTTGTGTTATAAAAAGCAGATAGTATTTACAGGAATACACAAAAGATTTCGACCACTATACTGTATCCAAAGTACTGTATACTATAACAGCAAGATCTGAATATTTTTAAATTTCGTTGAAGTCGAATGCACCTCATTTGCTACACTTCACGTGCAATTTCCACTTGTTGATTTTTTTTCTTACCTTGTATGAAAGACTTTGCATGTTAAAAGACATTTGTAAAACTTTCTACCTTAAAAACCTTCGAAAACTGCGATTTTATGAAATTCAAATGTTTATAAAATCTCTGATAATATTTTAACTAATAAATAAATAAATCAACAATGTCTGAAATGTGCCATCTTTTTTCTACTAGATCCAATAATTGCAATGGATTCCTTTATATATTATTTTAATTTAATAATTTAAATTACATTAAAATATCAGTGAAAATGCCTGCTATTGAAAAATTATAGCCCATGAAATGAAAGATTCAAAAGTATACATTTTTTACATGTGTTATTACTACTTCCAAATTAGTCTAGAAACGAAGAACAAAAAGAAAGAAAGAAAAGAAAAGAAAAGAAAAAATCCCTGTCGGCTTGGCCTATAGGCGGAGGAAGATTTCGTTAAGAGTTCATTTCAACAACAAAAAATAAAATTCAATTAAAGAAAAACCCAGTTTAACAATTTTATTTGGCCGCCTTTGAAGAAATTTTAATTTCATTTTTCTGTAAGGGCCGGTTTTATCAGAATCATCTTAAGCTAAATTTGATTCAAATGTCCACGTTGACAGCATTTTTTTTAAATATATTCTGACTTTATGAAAAAATTGACCGATATGGTGAATTATATAGTTCGTAAATAAGACTGAATGCACATGAGAGCAAAAATGTTTTTAAAAATGAGTTATTAAATGAGCAATTTGTTATTTGAATACATCCTCAAATCTTCAATCACGATCGCTTTGGGAATTTTTTTTAAAAATGGCTACTTTGACAGCATTTTTTGAAATATAATCAGCTTTTATCGAAAAACTGACCAATACGGCACACTTTACAGTTTTTAAAATGAGAGAACCTGTCAATTGTATATATCTGAGAGCAAAAATGGTTCTAAAAATTAGTCATAAAATAAGCAATATGTTATTTGAGTACTTCCTCAATATTTCAATCACAATCGTTTAGGGAAATTCAATTCAAAGTGCCTTTTTTGGCAGCTTTTTTTGAAATATATTCTGCCCTTACCAAGAAACGGGTCAATACTTCACATTATATAGTTCCTAAATAAGAGAACCTCCCATTTGGATGCGTTTAAAATCAAAAATGAATTTAAAAATGAGTCATGGTATAAGCAATTTGGATTTGCGGTTTTTTCTTCAACTCCTACTTTTCTTTTATTTATTTTTGCCATAAGAATTGGTCCTGTAAAAAACTTGTCAGTATAAAAGCTGTAGATATTATTGAGTAGATGCAAAATATATTTAATGGGATTTATAGCTCAAGAATTGACGAAGTTGTGGTTTTTCCCACTCCCCTTTTTCTTTTCTTTTTTAATTTTTTTCATCGGTAAAAGTTGTCCTATCAAAAACTTGTAAATACAAAAGTTTTAGATAATTTTTAGAACATTTATAAAAAATTTAGTTGGATTTGATATCGTGAGAATTGACGAAATTAAGAAATTTTTTCTCCCAAAAACCTTGTTTTTTTCGCCTCTTGAGCCCATTTTTAATTTTATAACAAATCTGTCATGCATAAACTTTTGGTCTATTTCTTAAAAGTAGAACAAATTTTAAACTGATTCTACATCTATTTTATTTAAGAAGTTATGTCGTTTTATCGGTTTTCACAAAAACACTCCCTATTTCCACCCCTTTGGTCCGATTTCGCCCATTAACGAACTTGACCGAGATTTTATGCCCTTGATTTTATGTATCAGTTTGAAAGAGATTTCAGCAGAATTGAAGAGGTTATCGTGTCCATAAAAAAGTGATATAGACCGATAGATAGATAGATATATAAACTTTTTTACTTCTGTTAGTTTTGGGGTCTAGAGGTCATAATCGGCGTAGATCTGCAAAAAATTTTCAGAAATTCCTACATAGGAGTGACCGCAATAGGTAGTATTTCATACGAAATCTACCTAAAAACAGGCTGAATATCTCTTTTTACTGCTGAATTATAATAATTGAAATATTGAAGAATTAAAAAAAAAGTATTTTTGACAATTTATCAATTTATTTCTCAAAAACGAAAAATGGTATTTGTTTGCGATTAGGTAAAGAATGATCCCTTTCAATAGTTATTATAATGTGCCAGTCGTTTTCTGTTTTCTGTCAATTGGCCTATGTAAAACACGTCTATAAATTGCAGAAATGACTGCCAGGCACGAATAATAAGTGGTATTCAGAAAGGGGAAAAAGAAACACTTTATAAAAAAAAAAATTCTGGGTTAGCTACTTAAAGTGAATTTGAGAAATATTTAAAACCCAGAAAATTTAAACAAAATGTTTCATGTTTCTAGATGTATTTATAATTATTATATTATTAAAAATTATAATTATTATTATTAATATACATGCACGAATATATTCAAGCGTACTCGGAACTTTCATGAGACATAGTTATGTATAATGTGGTTAAAAGCAATAAATTCGTAAGATCATAATTATTGGAATTTATCACGCAATTTAACATCAAGAACGTTGAAGACGTCCTGACAGCATAATTTATACAAAATGATGGTTTACTATATTCGTAAACTATAGTTTACTAGAGCCGTTTATGGAAGGAATGATTAATTTTCTATTAACAATTTTCGTTTCTTAATTCAATGATAAAATGTTTTGAAGGCGATATTAAACGAACCCTCTGTGGGATCTGCGATCACACTTGCCCACTTGTTTCACATTTGTTTACAAAAATTTCCCTTATACTTTAATTTTACGAAAGCACCAAACTTGATCATGGAAATATTTACTGCTTTTTAGCTCACAGGCTATGCAAAACTTGATCATAGAAATATTTACTGCTTTTTAGCTCACAGGCTATCATAGCCTGAGAGCTTATGTGCCCGCCCGTTCTGTATGTATGTACATACGGTCATTCGTTCGTGCGTACGTGCGTAACGTGAAAACTCATTATAAAAATATCGGATCCACTTGAAATTTTGTATATAGGTATACCCTGATAAGGCGCTTCCCTGATTAGTTTCTGGAGTTCACTCGATATGTATAAGAGTGGGAACAGGGGACTCATGCCCCTCCCCTTAATACATATAAATGGATTTTTAATGCAGTATTATCAGTTTTTGTTCAAAATTTAGATATAGGATCATTCTGATGAGGCGCCTCCGTGACTGGTATTAGGTGATCATTGGATAAGTATAATCAGGGGGAACGGGGGCTCTAATGCCCCTCTCCTTAATTTATATAAATGGGTTTTTCATGCAGAATTATCAGATTTCGTTCAAATATCTGAATAGTTTTGGAAGTTTAATGGTATAAAATAGAAGGATAGCTCCTCTTAAATTATATAAATGGGTTTTTATTAAGAATTTTCCTGTATTGCCCGAACTCATTTCGAAAAAGACAGTTTAATCTGGAACATTTTGTCGGTTCTCCCTTAAGAGGACTTCGAACAATTTTGTTCAGTTTACTTTTGGAAGAATTTTGTTTATTTGTAAAAATATAGTTCACTCCCTCATTTCAATTCACTTCCAATTCATTTCCAATTCATTCAATTCACATTTCAAACTCACTGCATTTCAATGTTCAACTAATGACGAAATTCGAAAGAAAAAAAAAACTGCATATTTAGTTAAAATTTTATATAAAAAAATGCATTTTATAAAATCCTTAAATTTTCATATTCTTATCCATTTTTTTTTTAGGATTTTCATTTGTGTATTATACTGAGTAAGCCTTAGCATTTTTAAAACATGAAAATGACGAAATTAAGAACATGTAGAAAAAGCCCTTTAAATGTTTACTTAGTGTGGATAATTTCGCTGGGTATATAATCAAAATTTACAATATATCGGGATTTAATTGTCGTATGGATAAAAATGAAGTATGAAAATATTCACAAATAAATCATCTTTTATTTAATATTAGGAAAAAAAGAAATCAACTTTATGACTAATTTTGAGTTAAACTATCCCAAGCTACGAACCACGCACATGAAAATATTCACACATCCTCACAACTGTACAGTAATTAATAATGTGGTTATAAAATAGAAATTAAATGTTACTGGAATTTAACATTCAACTTAATATTATTAAGAACGTTTAAGCAGCCGAAACAGCATAATGTCTAGTTCTCAAGTGGAACTATCACCATGAGGGAAAAAAAGAACATAAAAAATCGCTCTAAATATCAAAACATATGGCCATTCATGACAAGTATTTCTCTATAAATCCTATACTGAATTGATTATTACAAGGCATAATTATTTGAAATGCGAGTGGTGTTGTGATTTAAGCGCTTTCGAAGATGCCTATCGATCGAAGATACAAAGATTCGACCTTGACTCCCTGATGAGCGAGCAGTTTTTGAGGAGTTGAATAGGGCCATATTCAAGCTGTTGAATACTTCTGAAGATCAGAGCCCGTTTAGGTAGGCTTGCAAGAATTAATGAGAAATTGATTGCTTATTATTTCATTGATTATATTAATGACTGGATATAGCGGAGATTGGCAAATACTATTTGGGACAATGCATGGAGCGAAGGCATTTCTTTTTAAACTAACGATATAAAACGTAGAACCAGTGCCAGACTTACGGCCAGATTACGGGGCACGGGCCCAGGGACCCTGATTTTCAGGGGCTCCTAAATGCTACTGAAATTTTTTTAATTATTGTCCAAAATCTGATGTAATCCAATGAAATTTTGCATTTCATTCTACATTCTGTTATGTTCATATTGTATTTTTAACATTTTGTCTAAAACAACCACTTATTACTTTATTATAGTGAATATTTTCTTTTTTCACTTTAAAAATATATTGCAGAATTAATTCTTGTATAATACTTTTCTTATTATTTTCAGATTATTTGAGTGTTGATGAGCCTAGTAAGCAAACTGTAGAGTTCAAAAATATTTAAAATAATTGTAGCTTAGGGTTGTCGAAAATTTATTATTAGTTGTTGCATATTTTATCATTCCAGATCTATAGACTTGCATAGGAAAAGATTATTAACAGCACACAGTTTATTATAAAACGTCTATTTATTTAAATTTTATAATTGTGAAAAAATTGTTTTAAAGTAAGTTATTAATTATCATATTTTATTTTTAATGGATATTTTAAAGTCGATAATGGTTATTTTATCAACTATCTTTTTTCATTTTTTTTAGTCAACCCCCTGTAAATATTGGTGCAAAGGGTGCCCGTAGGCATCTGTGCCCAGGGCCTCTAAATTTGTAAATTGGTCTATGTGTAGAACAGTAATTTAAGGGGGCTGATCACTCAGATTCCGAATGGCTCTCTCTTTTGTAAAAAGTCTATGGGCGTTTGATGCTTTCGTATATTTAAAATATCTTCTAGGGAAATTAATATTTTTAACTTCTATTTTTTGCATATTTTTCTTAAAAATGTCTCTGCTTATCTTAACTTTCAAAATTTTTCTAAAGTATGTATTTAATTTTATATGAAGTGTTAAAATTTTACTCACAGTTCGTCAGTTTTTAAAACATAACATATTAAACAAAGTATAAATTTTAGAAATATTTTGAGAGCAAAGAAAAAAATGACATCCTTTAAGAAGAGAATACAGAAAAAAATATTAATTTACTGTGGAGGTATTTTGAATATAAGAATGCATCAAACGTCCGTAAAGTTAAGATTACGGAGGAGCATTCCAAAGCTGAGTGACCAGTCCCCTCAACAATTAAGAAATACGAAATGTAAAAAAGATAATTAGTATTTTATGTACAAAAAAAATTGAAACAATATTTTTGTTTCGTTCACAGGAGGGCTCGTCTTTTCTGAACGTGCCATATTTAAACAATTTTAAACACATAAAAATAGAAAATAATTAAAAAGTAACTGATGTCAATGTGAATTCATGTTAGTAGGGTCTCCTTGAGAAAACTTTCTTATCATCTTACTGTTGGTGTTTAATTATGCATTTGAAATTACTTTTAAATAATATATTTTACTATTATTTTTTAAAAATCATGAAAGAAAAGAAAAATTTATTTATTTAAATTTTGCCTGCGATAAAGCAGTTTTAATTATTTGAAAAATGAGTGCTGATATTTAAGCGCTTTCGAAGCTGCATATCGACCGAAGCAATGTTAAAAAAAATAATTAGTGTTTGTTATGCAAAAAATTGAAGTAATACATTTTATTTTCATTTTTATTTATTTATTTATTTATTCTCAGGAGGGCTCTGCTTTTCTGAATTCGTCATGTTTAAGAAATTTTAAACAAATGAAAATATAAAATAATTAAAAAATAACTGATGGCATTATGAATTTATGTTAGTAGGGTCTTCTTGAGAAAACTTTCTTATCCTCTTTCAGTTAGTGTTTAGTTATGCATTTGAAGTCACTTTGAAAAAACATATTTTACCATTATTTTTCTTAAAATCATCAGAGAAAAGGGAAATTTATTTATTTAAGTTTTGCCTGCGCTAAAACAATTTTAATTATTTGAAAAATGAGTGTTGTGTTTAAAGCGCTTTCGAAGATGCATATCGATCGAAGATACGAAGATTCGACCTTGAATTTCTGATGAATGAGCAGTTTTTGAAGAGTGAACTTTGTCATATTCAGACTGTTGAATACGTCTGCAGTTCAAAGCCAATTAAGATATGCTTAAAGCAGTGCCACATTTACGGCAGGGCATTCGGGGCACGGGCCTAGGGCCCTTAATTTTCAGGGATTTACAAATGCTGCTGAAAAATTTTCAATTATTGTCCAAAATCTGATGTAGTTTTAATGTTCAATGAAATTTTACATTTCATTTTACATTCTATTATGTTCATATTGTAATTTTATGGCTTTGTATATTTTGTCTGAAATATCCATTTATTACTTTATTATAGTGAACATTTTCTTTTATCCTTATAATTAAAAATAAATTGTATTTTTTATTGTGTTCTATTTTCTTGTTATTGTCAAGTTATTTCGTCAAAGAGTGTTGAGGAGCGTAACTTGCAGGCTGTAGAGACTTCTAATATTTTAAATTACTGTATCTTGGTGTTGTCAAAAATGTATTATTACTTATTGCTTACTTTATCATTCCAGGTATATAGACTTGCTTAGGAAAAGATAATTCGCACCACACAGTTTATTATAAAATTTCTACTCATTTAAATTTCATAATTGTGAAATAATTATTTAAAAGTAAGTTATTAATCACCATATTAAATTTTTTAATGGATATTTCAAAGTAGAAATTCCCTAATTTAGTAACTATCTTTTTTCATATTTTTTTAGCCAATCCCTTGGTCAGTATCGATGCAAGGAAGGGAGAGGCGTAAGCATCTATGCCCAGCGCCCCTAAATCTTTAAATCGGTCCCTGAATTGAAAAAGGAGATATAAGAAATTGATTGCTTAATATTATAATTGGTTAAGTTATTTACGGAACACAAAAGAGATTGGCAAGTCATCTATGGTATTTGGACCAATACATGTTGCCAGCAAGAAGAAAGAAGAAAGTGACATCCTCTTTTCAAATCCAATTAATTAAATATTCGTCTTTTTTAATAATTTTGAAAAATACTATAAAACTGCATTTCTCTTAAGTGATTTAAACTAGATACTTACTAAGAGAAAAAAGGAAGGAAAGAAATGTATAGTACTATAGGCGCTTCTCCCTAAACTCCTCAACTCATGGTAAACAGCTTTTAGCTTTTCTTTTCTTTATGCGTTTTTTAAGTTATGTGCAGAGAATATACAAGCTTAGTATATGCGTTTTTAATATTTCTATATTATTCTTTATGTTTTACATATTTAAAACTTGGATGGAATGTGTGCGTTGGAAAAAAAAGAGTGGGGGAGGTTTTTAAGAAAAATTATATACTTAGCTTATTTAACAGTTGTTCTGCTGTTAAAAATTGAGTTTACGACATACACATACGTTTGTACGACACATACATAAATATTCATACATACACATAACTTTGATAAAACATAGCAACCAATATGGGGGCTCAAATTCCATACTTATTGGAATTTAATGTTCAACTTAATATCAAGAACGTTTAATAAGTCATATCAATATAATTTATATTAAATAAAAGTTGACTATAGTTCTCAAGTTTAATCGAGAACGAAAAATATATATCAAAGAAATTTTGTTACAAATATTTTTCCAACAATTCTACACTAATTTGAATATCACAAGGCTTTACAGATGCCAGGGGGCACAATTTTTAATAGGTATGTCTGTAAGTACAACCTAGACAATTTTTAAAATAGACAATATAAACATGAAACAAACTAAAATAAAAACCTTAGGTCATCTACAATTATCTATTGCAAGTTTCTTTTTTTTTACTTTTTCTATTATTAAAAGCAATATAAAAAAATTAACAATTAACAAATAGTTAATATTCAAAACTAAGTTTCTGCAAATATTTTTATAAAAATATGAATTAAAACAACAAAAATTAACTTTTTTCATCAGCAACACTCTGACTCTTTGTCTACCCTTCGCTCCTTTAAGAGAAATTCTGAACACATTTATGTAAAATAAAGGAAACTAAATTTCTACGAGGGACAAGGGAGAAGCAGTGTGGCAGAGCACCTCTGACGAAATGTTCTTAGTAGACAGTTATATAATGCATGTACAATACATGTTTATCTTTAGTCATTTTATGGAACCTTGTTGCAGAAATTTGAAGATATCATTTATTCAGGGAGCAAAAATCAGATATTACATGCTATAGATAACACAGAAATTTTGATAATCTTTAAACAATGATTTTTCAACAGCCACTTAGCTCAATCATGTAACGTGGAAGATACACATACTTAACGTTCTAAAAACACAAACATTTTCATTATTCATTTTTCTTCATATGAGAAATTCCCTTGTATGACCTTTACCGAAATAGCATATTGTTAGAGAAATTTAAAAATATCTTTTTATGTCTTAACTACAAGTATTAAGAATTGAGTTTAAATTTACATGGTTTCTTTGATGAAACCATTTTTAGTAAAACGTGAACAAAAAGGTAGAAACAAAAGACATTTATATATGGGCTTTTTTATTATTATTATTCGCACAACTTACGCCTCCGCGGCGCATTTTTTGCATTTCCAACTTTTGAAAAGTAATTGTACAGGGTATCCCCCAAAATTACAATATATTATTTTACCTGTTTGAAATACGTATAGGTAATGTGGATTAGAAAAGTGTTCAAAATAAAATAGGAATTTTGAATATGCTTAATAAATTAGACCGGATATCAATTTTCAAAATGTTACACTTTTAAAATTTTTATTTATTCCTATAATTTGTATTTATAAACGTTTTTTGCATGCCCCGTCAAAAGCAACAGTAAAAAATCCGTTCTTCTACGACCGAAACTCTCCGAGTTTGCAGTATTTTGAATTTTATTAAATATTAGAGCTTGTCGGCATTAAAAACAGAAAGATGACTTTTTTAATACCCGAAAGCTCCGAAATTTCACAAAATTCAGAACAATGTATCCGGAATTTCATAAAATTCAAGGTATCATAACTCGACGAATTTTGATCGTATAAGAGAATGGAACTTTTTTACAGCATTTATCAAAATACAAAGGAAATTTTTAGAATTATAATTTTTTAAGATTGTCCAGAATTTTAAAAAGCATAGCTTTTTGAAAAATAGTTACATGATTATTTATATCATCAACATAAATTTAATTATACTTTATTTTAAACAATTTGGAAATTTATATTGCTTAAACATCTCCTGCAAGTAAAAAATTAAAGAGTGTTTAAGTTTTTAGCTCACAGGCTATCAAAGCTTAAGAGCCCACAATAGTCACAGAAAAATACACAAAAAAGACCCGGATGATAGTGTAAAGTCTATGGGAGCGTTCTTTTCAAATATCTCGCTCAAATTTTAATATTTTTACATGATTTTTTTTGCATAAAATAGCTGAGGACGCTCCACAATTGGCCTAGTTTTTACTTTTTCGATTTTGCTTATATATTTTTTTATATTATAATAGTTTCAATTTCAGAACCGGTTTAAACCGGTTTTGAAAGTTAAAGTAATTTTTTAAAAAATTCTGAAACCAAAATTGAAAAAGTAAAAACTTGGCCGGTTGTGGATCGTCCTCAGCTATCTTGTGCAAAAAAATCATGCAAAAATATTAAAATTTGAGTGAGATATTCGAAAATAACGCCCCCTTAGACTTTACATTAGCGATCGGCTTTTACCGCGTGACTAGTGTACGCTTTTAAGAGCTTATGCGCCGCCTGCTCTGTATGTATGCATGTACCTACGAAAGTATGTAAACTAATGATAACGCGATAACCCTTGATACAAATATCCGATTTGCTTCAGATTTTGGTTATAGGTTAATTGTGATTAGGCGCTTCTCTGATTAGTTTCGAGAGTTCATTGGATAAGTGTAATGGGGAAGAACGATGGCTATTCCCATCCCTTTTAAGTTAGATAAATTAGATTTTTCACGAAGAAATATCCTATTTCATTCAAATTTTAGATATAGGATCATTCTGATGAGGTGCCTCCATGATTAGTTTTGGGTGTTCATTGTTTAATTATAAAGAGGAAGAGAAATAGGGGGAAAACCCCCTTAATTTAGGTAAATGACTTTTTTAATCAGACTTAACCGATTAGTTCAAATTTGGGATATAGGTTCTTTCCTTTGACGAGTTTCTAGGATTAGTTTTGGGTATTCATTGGTTAAGTATAAAGAGGAGGAGGGAAATAGGGGGTAACTTCCCTTAATTTAGGTAAATGTTTTTTTTATATCAAGCGGTCATTATGATACTTTAATGTTAGCCATGCGCATGTGATTAATTGTCAGATATTGCTCTATCGTCAACGTTTAATCTATATAATAATAATCCAATTCATGTGACTGTCATAGACAATTACAGTGTGGTCCCTTCGCTTTTCAAATGCAAGGCGGTCATTTTTAATCAAAACTATTTTTTCCAATAAAACTAACATAAAAGTTGCTATGATCGCAAAGAATTCTTGGTATTTTTATGTTATCATTGTACAAATCTCGCCAAGCCAGTTAGCATTTGTTTATTTTTCGCGCGGTAAACAAACATATTGATTTGATATTGAAATCAAATGTCATTATTTATTTATTATTTATTAATTTTCTTTCTTAAAAAAAAGATTAAGAAATAAATATAATTCATGATTTCTAAATGTTCCACTTAAAAATATTTAAAGTAAAGTTATGTATTTTAAATAAATTGAGTGAAAAGACTATTTTAAACGAAATTAATGAAATGCAAAAAAAACGGGAACAATGTTTGGCGATTTATCGCCATTAACCGGCTAACATAAAAATACTGAGTTCTTGATTTCTTTACCAGAATCTTCCGACTTGGCGAAGAGTTGTACAAATAAATTAAATTATGAATGATAGCAATATGGTAATGTGTTTAGCGTACATTTAACTCGTCAGCACATGCGCCTATATTTGTTGATCGGATTCGCAATGTAATTGGAGTAGATTTTATCCCAGAGCGTTTGCTGACAGATTAAGGGAGATTAAATTGTTCGCCAAGAACGGTTAGTTTTTATATAAACATATTGAAGAGATTTAGTGATCTAATAATAATAATAAGAATAATAAGAATAATAATAAACTTCACTGTTCTTATTTTTAAGATTAGTTTTAAAAACTAGAATATATTTAGAAAAAATTAACACATTTAAAATATCCTTTTTCGCAAAAATTATACATCTTAAATTCAGGAAGAAACAAAATTTCTGAACAGAAATTCCTGTTGTTCGCAACCAAGGCAAGGATTTTTAAGATGCAGAATATAAATTTTAAGTAAGTTAAGCTAAGAAATTTTGTCAAACACTCCTTGGATGGCAAATTTTATATTAAAGCAATACAAAAGCATAGAAATACAGTGCTCAGCAAACGTTTAGACACTGGTGTTTTTTAACCTTTAAATGAAAAATAAGAGCACTTGAGTTTTACAAATGGCTATACTTATTTTTAAATAGATTTTAAACAATGTAGGGTAAAAATAATGGTTATAATATAAGATCATATTTAATTTAACTGAATTAAGTAAAATTTGCATATTGCAAAAGTTTAGACACTTTTTTGTTTTTTTGCCAACTACTCATGGGAAAATGCAAATTTCTAAGTTATGATATCGCATGTCTGAAGTATTTAAGTATGCCTCGATATAGCATCAGTTGGTGAAGATGTCGCGAGCTAAAAATATTCAGTTAGATGAGATAATTGAAGTAGGAAAACTGAAGTGGAAAGGGACTGTTGCCGAAATTTCAACAGCATTGAATCGTCCAAAGTGGTCTGTCTATGAAGTATAGTCTAAGGGTGACTCCATCAAAACAAAATATAAATCTGGAAGACCTTGTGTGACCAGCAAATGAGTTGACAAAAGGATCCATAAACTGACATTTACACAAATGATGATTGCTAATCACATTAAAAGTAAGCCAGGACTTTCTGTATCGAAGGATATGATTCGTAGATGAATTAAAGAAACAGATAAATCAATTTACATGAAAAGGATAAAACAATCAGCTTTAAAATCTCGCTACGAATTGGCGAGAAAGCAATAAACTTGCAACCATATGTCATATGGACCTAAACGGTACGCTATGATATTCAGTAACGAAAAAAAAGTGGAATTTGAATGGCCCATACGGGTGGGCATACTATTGGCACGACTTGCATAAAGAGCCTGGGACTTTCTTAATCGACAACAAGGAGGTGACTTTTTAATGATTTGGTCTTCACTTTGCTTTAATACTCGAGTATCTCTGGAGTTATTCTATGGTTGTCAAGCAACGCAAGATTACATACATACGATGGAGATAATTTTTTTAGTCATTTGGGGAACTTTTAGCTTGCCCAAAATATGATTTTAGCAAGATAATGCGTTTATGCATGTTGCACACAAAACAAGAACTTCGTTTAACTCTTAAAATACTACTGATCTCAATTAGCCGGCGTGTAGCTTTGATCTGGACCCAATCGAAAACCATTGTAACATCATATGTCGTAAGGTTTATGCAAATTTTTGCTATACTTTTCTGTTAATGAGCTTCGAGCTGCTATTGAACATGTTTAGTACAAAATAGACCCCCAAGTGACGCAGCATTTAGTTTCTTCGATGAAAAGTCACATTCTTGCACTAATTGCAGACAATGTAGGTGCAATTCGAATTTAATTTGTAGTTATTTTTCTGTAAATATACAAATTGTCTATATTTTTGCAACAATGTTAATTTCGTTTTTTTGTCATTATATATTATGTAAAAGGTAAAATTTAAAAGTTATTGTTTGAGAATAAAGGATACGTCTCAAGTAACGTATGCCAGATGAATTACAAAAATTAACTACATACTTCTGAAAATAGAAGCGTAGTCGATCATTGTCTAAACTTTTGCTGAGCACTGTATAACAATTAAAATTGCATGCAAAAAAGTCTTAAATATGTTATTTTAAATAAAGAAAAGCATTTGTTTTTCTTGTCTAAAGAGTTTAGTCTCTTTGAATTCATGTTTTAGATAATTTTTAATCCCATGAGCATAAAAGTAAAACTTAGCACGCATATTGTCCTCTACGGAGGTTTCCGAAGGCAAAACCTCCCTGATGAAATACATATATAGTCTTTCTTTTCTTGTAGACTTTAATTATTTTAAATAATTTGAGAGTAATATTTTCCTCCTAAAATCATTAGAGAAAAAAGAAAATTTATTTTATTCTATTTTAAAATCTAAAGGAGAGGCAGTGATCCACTTCTTCCAAACTTTGTGGGTACTCATACAAAGTCCAATATTACTTCAGAAAATCCTTTGATCTTTGCGAGATCTGTATAAAATATTTGATCTCTAGGTTTGAAAAAAAAAAAAAAAAAAAAAAAAAAAAAAAAAAAAAAACATCCAATTAAGATGCCGAGTAAAAAAAAAAAAAAATGTGGAGGAGGAGAGTTTGGAATACCCCATCAAACTACGCATATTTAAGAAGATTATATCTAAGCATAGTTGGGTTCAAAAGAAAATACATCTTGAAAACGTTATGATGTAAACAGAGGCAGTACATGTGTGATATTTACGGCAGGAAATTCATTTAACATATTTTAATATCATAGACGTAACATATATATTTCTCTAATTTAACCCTTAGTCGATATTTACAAAACTTCATGCTTTTTTTCTGATAACGATATACTACTTCAATAGATGAGAGCACCGATGAATTTAATAACGCACTAGCAAGCTGCATCGAAGAAAATTGTTAAAGTGAGTTTATCTCTATTTCTGATTTAGTTTTTGTTGGTGAAATTAGTAATTAACTTCGAACTCTACGTCTGCTTATAGGCAAGACCATCGGGTATTTTTGCATATATAAATCAGTCATTAATTTAATGAAATGTTGATTTGGAAATATTATTATTATTTTTTTGTATTTGACATGTAGTGTAAAAATGAAAAACAAAAATATTTTCGCCCCTTTTACGAATTAAAAAGTGCGGTTTTCTATTATAGTGCTTTTTAATTGACCATGAATGCAGTATCAAACTTTAATAATCCAATTTTCATAAAAAAATGTATTGGTAGTTTGTTATTATTTTTTCAACTTTACGTTAGGAGGAACATGCTGTACAACAGATTCGTACTTTTTAATTTTCATAACATACATAGTAGAATCCTACTTCTCCTTAATGAAATTTTTTCTTCTTGTGTATGTGTGAAATGCGTAGGAAAAAAAATAAGTTTTTAAATTTATATAGAAAGGCCTAATACCTACATATCAAAAACGCTGCATGGCATCACAGAAAAAAAAGTTTTGATTAATTCATTCGTACGCAAATAATTAAAATGTTTGTGGCTGTGTTTTTTAAACAAAATTTTACATATTGTGATGAGTAAAAATAGAATTTTATCTGTAGTATGTAATTATAAAAATCTTATTAGATGTAGTTGTCATGGATGTCATCTGGGGCACGGGTGATTCTCAAAATAGGGGACAATTTATGTCTTTTCGGCATACAAAAAAAAATTGAGAGGTTGTCTGTCATGTTTCTATATTTAGATATGTTTGTCTTAATATTATTCCTTATTTGCACTCAAGAATTACTCACTTTTTAGTTAAAAACACCTTAAAATAACAGAATAAATATTCAAAATGTCATTAGCATGGATGTCCACAGCAGCTGTGCCTTGTGTATACTAGCATTTTTCAAGAGTTAATATCATGTTTATAAAATAAACAAATGTTATTCTTTCTTTATATTAATCAAGGAGAGGATTTATCTAATAAATTTCTTTTTAAAAATAAAATTATAGTATATAAAAAAAGAATTAAAGTTTGTCCTGCATATTCGATTTTCAAAACAAGGTCATATATAACAGCTGGTTATTAATCAAAATTTCATTTTCACATACGACAATAGTTTAAACATATAAAGTTTCTCCATGGCAATAAGTAGCCATTTTATCCCAGCCAGAAAATAGAAGCATGTATTGTATTTTAAGAATAGAAGTTGAATATTAGGGGCGTACATCAATTGTATGTCATTAGAAGGGATAATAATTTTCATGTTTATTTTATAGTTAAAATTTTTATTTTATTTATTTGCATAGAACTTTTGTGTTTTAAAAAGCCCCAGAAAAGGCTATTGCATTGTGATTATATTATGGCTCATAATCTTATTTAAATTAAAATTTGTCATTAGCATGGACAGATATCAGTGTCATTAGCATGGTTTTTCTGTCCGTGCTAAAGATTCCTATGTGCATAAATGTAACCAGTGTTTATATTGTATCCTTTATAAAGTTTAATTTTACGTATAAATTTAGGTATTACATTTATTATCCCTAAAATATGCATTAAATCTGTAAGAAAATCACTCAGACAGCTTCTTACATTGTTAGTGTCAGACTGTTGCTCATGTAACAAAATTTGCTCTTTGGTGATGTTTTTATTCTCCTTATATGTATATATGTAAAAATGGAAACCATTTGCTGAAAAGGAAAGCTAATAAATATAGAAAGAAAATATTTAAACAGGAAGAAAATAAAAATTTCATAATATATTTATTCCATGCAATTTGTTTTGTCATTAGCATGGCTCAAAAAATACTAATTATTTTCTTAAGTTAATTTTTAAATATTTAGCTCTGCTGACTACATGGAAAGTATACCTAATACTATATTAACAACACCTATTTTTTCAGAAATTTTGCTAACAGTAATTTTTTTAAGATTTCATTTTTGAAATAGTCCCCAATTCTGAGAATCACCCGCACGCATGCTACATATTCACCACCTCAGTTTTAAATGGTTTTCCATGGCATTTATATTAAATTTTATTGAATTTAGTTCTTTAGATCTTTACAATAGAGTTCTAAAAACCTGTATATTGTGTAAAAACATTTAATACTGACTATCTTGTTTTTAAAAGTTTCGTACTTTATTTTACTTTAATTTTGATGCGAGAAAAAAAAAAAAAAAATATACCTCCTTTACCTAGAATGAATAATCACTTTTTGAATCCCTAAACTAGAATTATAGATTTCCGAACTATACGAATAGGGTAAAAAACTAAGATGAATAGTCAAAATGATCTCGAATTTTTAATCTCTTGTTTTCTAGATAATGAAATGATATTGAATAGTTTTAGTAACGAAAAGTTATCGCTTAATTTCTGGACTGGTTTGATAGACTAAAATTATAGTTACTAAAACAAACCTCTTGTATTCCCATCTACTTGCAGAGATTTTTAAATAAATCTAACTACAAGAATATAAAAAATGTTCTTCAATTCTCAGAAGAGATTCCAGAACTCTCTAATATAGGTAACTAGAATTTATAAGAATGACATAGAACTATATTTTCTAGAGCCACAACCTATATTCTAGATGCCCGAACGATATCTCTTTTAGTGTATTTAAAAGTGTGGTTACACTAGAAATTATAATTTTTCCAGAAACACGTAAACATACCGATTATGTCTAAATAAGGGGATATAACGAAGTGAAGTTTTGAGACGTCTTTGTATTTAAGAGAGAGAAGATTCTCTCGCCCCCACTTTTGAATCACACGGTTACACTTTTTTACACTGTATTTCAAGGAGGAAGAAGCATCATAAGTCACCTTTTTAAGCAGTTTTTCCCCCCTTTCTCCCTATTTAATGGAAAAGTGGGGAGTGGGAATCTACAATGCAAATAATTCAAGCATGAAAGATTTGAATGCGCATTAAAAGTGGTTAGATGCCTGTTGAATCTCCGTGTTGATCTGGATAATCTGCTTGTACACGCCATGTGACTGCGGCTTAGATAATTCTCGTGTTAAACATATCCCTTATTTTGGGATTCGTAAGTGTTCTTGTTTTAAGGGGGGGGGGAGGAAAGATTACTCCATTCGCAAAAATTTCCTTTGATTGTCTCTGTAGACTGGATAAAAAGGGAAGAAGGAGATGGCTAATGCCCTCTTTAAATGTTTCGTCCATTAAAAATACATTTTCTTTATTGCTGATAAATAAAAAATATAACTCAACCCGTACGGCTGAAAATAATTAAATACTTGAAAAGAAGGAAAAGAAAAAATAATTAAGAATTTGTCATCAAAAAAGGAGAGAGATTTTGCTCTCCTTCTCCCACCCCCGCGCATAATAACTTTTTTTTCTACATTTAACATTATCTCAAATGTGTGGATCATACCCTTTGACAAAAATTAATGTACATTAATATTTCTTAATTCTTATTTGTGTGTGTGTGTGTGTGTGTGTGTGTGTGTGCTGTTATGTTCAAAAATTGTCTAATATAGAGGGATTTTTACAATAAATTCTTAATTTAATCTTTTTAACGTTTCTATTCTCTATTTTAAAAACCGCAAATTTAAAGAAGTTTTAAAGTTGATCGATATTTTATTAGCAGGGTTTTCTCCGAACATTCAGCTAACCAATCTTATTTCAGAAGAGGCGGGCATTTTGGAGTAGTTTTAAAACCGCGCGAAAACAAATTTGACTTTGTCTACAATCTTGATTCCAGACACAGTCACATCTTTTCGTCTCTGGATTTTGTTCTTATGCCTATGATAGTCTTTTTGGCGGCTCATTCAAACATATTTTCTGAATACATCATCTGCGATATTTTTACTTTGATTATTTGAAAAAGGTTATAGATTTAGCGCTCGCAGATAAATTTTATTAGAATTTCAAAATTCAGTGTACCTTTTATTAGGTTTGTATATACATTCGTAAAAATACTCTGGCCAATAAAATTAAATGTTTTGTTAGTTGTTAATAGAAGTACTAGAAATGAACAACTTTTACGCCCAAACTAGCCTGCTTAAGCTAGGCACTCTATATTTTGGTATATAGCTGACAACTATACGATGCGAGTGCCCACATTATAATTCCTTTACCACATTTACTATAATGTCATCATATTTCACAAGAAGTCGTCTACTGAACACAAAATTCGTCTACTGAAAACCTTTTGAAATATCTATATTGATATTTAATTCATGGATGAAATGTTGGGCTCAGCTGGAAATGAACCAACCAACATTTTTGATATAATTATCAGATAAAGAACTTTGTTTTTTGTATGAAAAAATGTATTATCAAAATTGAGTAAAAAATACTCAATTTTAAATACATTACATACTCAAAACAGCTCCGATCCAAATGTACTCAAAACTAAGAAACACATATACACATTTTGAATTCCATTGATGTTTTCAAATATGAACCCTTATATACCGGCTCCCTGAACCCCCATTTGTAACAAATAAAAATAAAAATATGCTGACAATCAAAATTATTAACAAAGATCATCCAATGGATTATTAATTAAGGAAAAATAGCAAAATTATTATCAAGATATCCAAATCAAATATTTTAAAGGTAAGAGCATTATTTTCAGGCTTAATTAAATTATTTTAAAATATTATGCATAACTTAATATTTACATCAACTTTATTTACTATTTTATTTACATAATAACTTAATATTTTTATGCAGCCATTAATGAGACAAACTATTACAAAGTAGAAAATTACTGTTTCTTTTGGGTGTGATAACATGTGATAAAAAAACAGGTTTATTTTTTTATCGAAACATATTCAGTTAGATATGAGTACAATGGTGCACTCATTTATGTGTACTTTATTTTTTTCAGTGTACAACAATCGTTTGTCTTAAAGTGTATTATCTCCATCGAAAATTTTGTACTATCTTTTTAAATCTCTTTTGTAATATATATTTTAATTGTTGCAGACATTACAGACATAACTTACAGACATTGTTTCTTTTATTTAAAAAAAAAAAAACTGATCAAAATAGTATAATGGAAATAACATAAAATTAATTTTAGAGCGGTACTTATTAATAAAGTTTTAGATATAAACCATGATGGTATAGACTTCCAGAATTCAATCTTACTTATTCTACTGGGTAGGATAAAAAAGATGGGGACTGTGTAATATTTTCACCCCGAATTGAACAAGAATTATTTTACCATGATGTAGAGGCATATATTATACTGAAAAAATAAATCCTCAGCGCAGATTTTTTTTTTTTTTTTTTTTTTTTTTTTTTGATAACCGTGACAGAGAACTGTGGGAAAAAGTGCAAATGTGTTCGGCAAGAACTGGCATTTGAAGAAGAAAATGGAATATGAAATCCAATCAACATTTGTGAAATAGCCGAAACAAACATTTCACGTATGTCAGAAGGAATATTATGAGGCAACAAAATAGTTTACACTCTCGATTCTATAATGAACGTGAATCTGGTGCAAGGTATTTCGCTGATTGGATAACTAGCAATTGTTATAATGGAGAAAAAGTATACGGGATAGGGCACAAATTATAATATGCTAGTAGGCGTCAAACCACCATTGCCATTATTGAAAAAGGGCAAAAATTTTGCATGAAAAATCAAATCAACTGCGGAGTATTGAAAATATTGAAATAAAAATAATAATTTGTTCATTCAATGTTCAGTTTTTGGTGTAAAATAAATATTGAAATGCAACCGAGCTATCTTTATAAATTTCTTCCATAGGATTAGCTTTAACGAGAGGGTCTTTTCATTTGATTTGCAGTAGCCCCTTTAATGGTTGATTTTCATAATTATACCAGTACTGAAGGAAGTACATAGCTACTGAAGAGAAGTACTTTGAAGATGGTTATGTGTAACAGACGACATAAATGTATGAGACCGATTAAGTAAACTAGCCTCCTAACTCTTTAATCATATCTGTACATCATTTAGATTTTTAATTAAATTATTTATTTCAAAATATACTTAATTTTTTTTTTTTTTTTTTTTTTTTTTTTAACAAGAAAAAAGTATTGGATTCGTGAAAATTTTCGAAATCCGGTTTTCGACGGACTTATACGTTTCAGGGGTCAGAGAACCAAAAAAACATGTTTTTACAAAACGTCTGTCTGTCAGTGTGTCAGTCTGTCTCTTTGTATGTGACGCATATTCTGTAAGCGCTCTATCTCAAAAACTAATGCACGGAGATTTATAAAACTTTAGATTCTGTCAGACCTTGATATGAAATAGATCTGATTATTTTTTTGTGTATTTCGTTCAATAGATAGCACTGCTATGCTGCATTATTTACAGTTTTTTCAATAGACAAATCTCAAGAACTAGCGCCTGGATTTTCACAAAACTTTACATTTACTTAGTACTTTATATAGCACGGTGCTTATTACGTTTTGGTGCAAATCGTTCAACGGGCGACGCTACTATGGTGCATTATTCGTGATTATCCAATTACTCTATCTCAAAAACTAGTGCACAAGATTTTCTAGATTCGGGAAGATTCAGATAGTCCTTGATATATGTTAAAATTTGTTTAGTTTTTGGTGTAGATTTCCAAAGTACAGACGGCGATACTATGCTGCATTTTTCACGATTTTACATCAAATGTTTCTTAAGAACTAATCCACTGATTTTCATCGAACTTCAGATTCAGTTAGCACCTAATAAAGAGTTGATCCTGATTAGTTTTCGGGTTACATCGCACAACATGTGGCGCTGTTATTCAGTTTCTTTAAAGGTTTTACAATAGCTCTATCTGAAAAACTAATTCACAGATTTTCATCAAACTTTATATTCAATTATAAGTTGACATAAGTAGTTGTTGATTAGATTTTGGTTTAAACTATATAACCGATGGCGCGGCTATGCTGAATTTTTCAGGTAGTACTGACATGCTTAAGATAGAAGAAAGTTTTAAAATTGCCACATGTGACTAGTTTTCTCTTAGATTACATAACTATTTATGGAAAAAAAAAGAGATTGAAAAATTTAAAGATAACAAATCTTTATCACAAATGACAAAAATTGTAAGACACCTCTGAAATAATTTATAAGAAATTCAAAGAAAAAAGTACTTCGGAGTTTTTTGCACTTCACAGAAAAGACAGGAATCTATAAAATTTCATTTTATTTAATATTTAATTTATTGGCAACGTATTTAAGAGAAAAAACTCAGTTTTTTATATTGCAAAACACAAAGAAAAAAGATGGTGTCAAAGAAAATTAATTAATTAACTGGCATTAAATAAAGCAGCCTAAGACAAAAATTAATTAAATTATACTTCACACAAAATAAGAAATCGAGCGAATGAATTTTGATGTAATGCTTTGTGCTGATTAATTAAAAATTGTTTCCAGACTTTAAAGTCAATTAATTTCTTCAATAAGACCTATTTTAACTATGAAATATATATTCTTTAGGTTAAAAAATGAAAAATATATGGCGAGATAAAAAAAAATGATATGCTTTAACAAATTATTTTATCGTACAGAAAAGAGTTTAAATACACTGAAAATAAAATAAAGCAACATAAAAAGAAAAATACAAGCGTCTTGCAACAAATTTCATTTCATCGAAAATTTTGTTTCATTTTACAATATATTAAAAAGGTGGGAATAAATATATTGAAGGGTATTAAAACATAATAAACATGTAGTAAAAACGTTTTTGTTGTATTATATAATAAACATGTAGTAAAAACATTTTTATTGTATTATAAAATTTTTTATGCATTCCATTTTTTATATTAAAAATTATTTTAAAATGTCATCTGAGACGTGTGTTTAGTAAAATGAAGAATATATTTTAAAATTTAAATTAACGATTTACATCTTTTTATCATATTATAAACATATAAAATTGAAAAAATGATATTTAAAACAATTGTGGAATTCTTTATATTATTAATATCAAATGGTCCTTTACAAGCAAATTATTATTTTTAAAATATAATTAAACAGACAATTCTTATTCTCTTTTTTTTTCTTTTTTTTTTTTTCTTTAAATTAAGATAAAACCATCTATAAGCAAAAGATTTTTAGTTTATTTCATCTATATTCTTTTATTGCGAACCAATTCGAGTATTTTAAGAGGCTTCTTTTGCACAATATAGTATTTGTGGCAACTCTTTAATGTTTTTACCGTAACTTTAAATTATGTTGTTTCCAATATGCTATTACTGTTATTAATTTAGAAAGTTATATAAGCACTTATACAAAACATGTGAATTGGGTACACTCCACTCTTATACACTTTTATTTAACCCCTTGGGGACGAGCGACACGAATACGTGCCATAAATAGGCTTAAGAATCCATGCTTATCGCCACCAGTAAAATTATACTGTAAATTTTGCCTTTTTTAATCGGAGCATTTTCTCGATTTAAGAAGGCACAAATTTCTGAGTTTTTAAACCGGTGACAGAACATTAAAAATTTCGTAAAATGATCCCGTCGCGATGGGGTTTACGGGGTTAAGTAGGTTCATTACAGTAGTGGTGCAAACAATTTTTTTGTGTTTCGTTATTAGTCCGAAATATACGCAAAATATTATAAAAACATTGAATTTTGTAAAATCACAATTTTCGATCCCTATAACCAAAAAAATATTTAAGTTAAAATTTTTAGGAAAATAAATTTTAAGCTTTTTTTCTATACAGAATATGTAGAATTCTAATTATAAGAGAAAAATGAAAAATTATACGCAATTCACGCTTGTCGAACTTTTTTAGAGTCTTGACACAGTGTATTATCTTACTAAAGGGATGTGTCTACCTCAAAATTTTCTTCTATCTTATACATGTTAATACTTCAAATAGAACCTAATTGAAATCAAAAGTTAAACTTAGATTGGATATATTATTATTTTAACACAATCAAACTGATTGGTAAATTTATCATACTAATTGAATATTTCCATCTGAGTGAAAAATTGCTCAGACCGGATAATCGAACCCAGATACTTGGCTTACCAGGCTAATGCTTTACTAATACTTGTAAAACATTGGCCTAGTGAGCCAAATATCTGAGTTCGATTCCCAGCCTGGGCAATTTTTGCTCAGTTGGAAATATTCAATTCTTTAGATTGGACACCTAGATCATTCAGTAGGATTTCCAACTCTTCTCTGGTTAGTCGTATCTTATACCATCCCCTCATACACCCACAATATTCACCCCGCTCCTTTGAAGCTGTCGCGTTCTGAGCAGCTGGAATACAAGAGTCTGGTGTATCACCATATCGTTCCGAAAATCGAATAAAACGGCCACCAACACGGCCTCCAAACCGATTGTTTCCGAAATTTTATACAAATGTTGGTCTATTACATTACATCTAAAAATTATTCATAATTCCTTCTCTTACACAACAAAAAGATCGCTATCATAGCCAGGAGTAATCTCATTTTCAACTAAGATCTGACGTTGAAAATCATAAGCATATACTAGTACATGAAATTTGGTTTAATTCTATGCATAACGTCGTTGTACGCTTTTCTCATACAATAACGAAAGAAGCTCAAAAATCACTATTCTAGCGTCTTCTTTCGTCGGTATATCCCAAAATTCATATGGAATTTGTTGACCATAGCCAAAAAATTATTTGTGTTGTATATAAAGTTGGTTTAATTGTATGTATAACTTTATACGTTTTTGAATTATGCAAAAAATACACACAGGGGAAAGTTGGATAAAACCGGGTAGGTGGATAAAACAGGAAACCAGGCTTTATGGCTTTTTATGCGGTGGTATCTAACCGAAACTTTTAGAATTACTTTTAGGCGAGCGGCATGCCAGCTCCCAGTAACCAGAAGTCATGTAAACGAACTCATTTTGCAGTGGTGACTTTTTAAAGATTTCACTTGAAAATGTTAAAAATTCGAAGTCTGGAATATTACGTTACCAATTTTAAATACTTAAGGATTTAGATTAGGTAAGTATAACGTATGATAGTCTATTATTTACTCGTTATTTTAACGTTATGTATTGGTGTCGACGAGTTATCCGAACAACGCTAGAGTAGCATTTCATTAGAATGGCATAGTCAGACATAACCGGGAAGTTTCCGGTTTTGGACAACTCTTTTTTTTTTGCATTATTGAAATAGAATTAACTTATTTATGCACTGTTTGACGATCTATAAATATTTAAAAGCGATACAAAAAAATATTATTCAAATTAAGTTGTTATATAGAAGATTGGTTTTAGTCATTTTTGTTACAACATTTATCCTTATTTCAATCCCCTACAAATTAGAACTCGAACAAGAAGAAAAAAAAGTTAGTAAAACAAGACAAGAAGAACTTAACCCTGAAGCGAAGCTTTCCATAACGACAGAAAAAAACTGATGTGAAAAAGAAAAGTCCTAAGAAAAAAAACCTTGACATTAAACGAGAAGGAAGATGAAAGCGAAGCATGCATCTTTTGTAACGGCTTACATGAACAATCTAAACCTAAGGGGAGTTGGATACAGTGCCTTCATTCCAGAGGATGGGCACATGAAACATGCATCAATGCAAATGAACAAGATAGAACTTTCTTTTGTGATTTTTGTGTTTAACAGTTTTAACTCTTATAGCATAACTTAAAACATTTTTATTTTATGTAGATTTGATATAGATTCGCATTCTATAAGAATAATATGTCAATTTTCCTTTAATACATAATGTTATTGCCAAATTACAATGTGATTTTAATTATTTTTTCCAGTTCCCGGTTTTATCCGACCTGGTCGGACTAGACCGGGACATTGCACACTTCTAAAAAAAGTGTTGTTGTGATGTCAATTTATGCTGTTCGTGACTGAATGAATACTTTTTTTCCCTAAGGAATCAATTTATCGTTTTAATACAAATTTTGATTGTTTTGTTCACATAATGCACAATAATAAATACAAAAACGTTAAGGCCCCGGTTTTATTAAACTTTCCCCTACTCTTTGTATCTTTGAAACACCACATGCATACACGGACAGATAGGCATCTTGTAAAAACTTGTTTTTAGGTATCTCTGACCTCTAAAATGTGTAGATCTACCAAAACCCGAAAAATAATTCGATTACAATAATTTTCTTCTGTTATAGATAGAAAAATATAAAGAATGGCAGAACTAAAAATCCCTTAATCATCTTTTCATGTGCTTGTATAACAATTGCACAAAAAGCCATCTTTATTCTAAAATTCAAACACAATCGTATCATGTCATCTAAGAGAGAAAAAAATAAATATTTTTTGCTGCAAGAAAGAACAATGAAACAATTCAGAAACGAAATAATTAAAACTGCTTTGTCAAACGCAAGCGGGGGGAGGCGGGGGGGGGGGGGGGGGGCGATGAAGAAAAAATCGTTCAAAGCCACATTTTTGAAAGGCGAAAACATAATATAAGAAGAACAAAAGAAAGAGATAATTGAATATAAAATATTTTTTTATCATAATGAAAATGCATAAGACAAATCATGTTCATATTCTAACAAAATTCATATTTGTCAAATTGAAATATGCAACTGATTAAGCCAAGACATTTTAATTATATCAAAATTGACATTCCAAGTGCATAGATATATAAAGAAAAAATACTTGTTTAAAACTTTATTTATTTATTTTTTAACCATTTGAAAATGGTCTTTGTTTTCGGTCGAAAGTAGACCTAGTAAAGTCCGCATTAAAAAAATAAATAAATAAATAAAAAACAAACAAACAAACAAAAAAAAAAAACAAAAAAATTCAGAAAATGGTTATTGTTTTCAGTCCAAAATAATTATTGTAATGTCCGCTTTTTTTGGTGGTTGTTCTCGGTCGAGAACCCTTTTGGCAACCTTTTTTTGAAATATATTCTGTGTTTATCAAAAAACTGACCAATGCGTCACTTTATACAGTTTCTAAATAAGAGAATATACTATTTGGATGCGTTTAAAATGAAAAATGAATTTAAAAATGAGTCAGAATATAAGCAGTTTGGATTTCAAGTTTTTTCTTCAACTCCTATTTTTGTTTAATTTATTTTTTCTAAACGAATTGGTCCTATGACAAACTTGTCAATATAAAAGTTGTAGATATTATTAAGAATATGTAAAATAAATTTAATTAGATTTGATAGCTTAAAAATTGACGGAGTTATGGATTTTTTTCCTTTTTCATCCCTCTTTTTCTTTTCGTTTTTAATTTTTTTCATCGGTAAAAGTTGGGCCTACCGAAATCTTGTAAATACAAAAGTTTTAGATAATTTTGAGAACATTTATAAAAAATTTAGTTGGACTTAATATCTTGAGAATTGACGAATTTATGAATTTTTTTCTCCAAAAAACCCTGTTTTTTTCGCCCATTTCTAAATTTCTTAAAAATCTGTCACGCATAAACTTTTGCCCCATTTTTAAGAAGTAATATAAACTTTAAACCGATTCGATATCTATTTTAATTAAGAAGTTATAACGTTTTTTTCGATTTTCACAAAAACCCTCCCTATTTCCACCCCTTTGGTCCGATTTTGCCCATTAACGAACTCGACCGAGATTTTATGCCACTTGATTTTATGTAAAAGTTTGAAGAAGATCTGAGCATAATTATGAAAGTTATCGTATCCAGAAGAAAGTGATATACACCGATATATATATATATATATATATATATATATATATATATATATATATATATATATATATATATATATATATATATATATATATATATATATATATATATATATATATATATATATATATACATAAAGATTTTTACTGATGGTAGTTTTGGGGTCTAGAGGTCATGATCGGAGTAGATCTGCAAAAATTTTTCAGAAATTCCAACATGGGAGTGAATGCAATAGGTAGTATTTCATACGAAATCTACCTAAAAACATTATTACTGCTTTATTTTGTTTTTACAAAATTAATAATATATATAGAATTTATTTATTATTTAGTCTTAAATTTCAGTCTTTGAAAAAAATAATTTTCCAAATGGCTGTTGTAATTTTTAAAATTATTAATATTATTTTTTTATGTAGAAATAGGAAAAAGAATGTTAAAATCATATGTAAAAAGAGTTTTTGAACTAAAAGTGTATTTTCAGTATGGACGCATAGCAATTGCCGAAGAAACCATCTTTATTTTAAATTTCAAACGCAATCATATCATCTTATACACGAGAAAAAAATAAACAATATTCCTCGTTGCCACAAAGGGAGAACAATTACACAGTTCAGAAACGAAATAATTAAAACTGTTTGGAGGGCGATAAAAGAAGCAAACGATGTTCGAACTAAATGAGCTATATTCTTCCGAAATGAAAGAGCATGATGTTAGAAAAACGGGAATTAATTGCATAAAGAGAATTTGTATTATAGTAATTAGTGTATAAATAAAGTATAATAATATCGTATAAATAAAGTATGATAATAAAGTATATATAAATCATGATCATATTTCAGCAAACTTTACAAAGGCCTATGATGAAGATTTTTATTGCTTCCCGCAAATTGGCCTCAATAGATGTAATGATAAAAGAGAGTTGCAATCCAATGGAATTTTAATTTTAGTACGAAGATTTTATTCGATCAAGCTATGTTGATTTCAAAAATCACCAGAAAACATAAATACGTTGCATTAAACTGAAAAGAGTGATTCGATTTAGTAGGTTTGCAATATGGCTGGCTTATTATCGCATTGTCTTTAGAATAAAATGAAAAATCGAGGAAACCTAAGAAACCAATTTATTTTAATGGCTCCAAATCGAAAATTAGAAGGACATTGTTTATATAAAATGATTTGATTTTAATGTATTATGATTTCTCTATTATACTAAAATCTGTCAGAAAATTTAATGTGTATAAATGCTGCAGATTGCGTCAGTTACATGGAAAGAAATTTAACCATTACATTTTTTGACACGAAATGAAATTATTATCAAAATGATTCTATTGAATTAAAGATATGCGTAATTTTTTAGGGTTTAGTTCATCTGACGAAACCCTACTCTTCTCTGTCCTCTGTCTGTCTGTCACACAGTCCATACACAAAAGCTGTAAAAGTCAGACAGCTCAAATTATGTGTACTTACAGTTGAATACTTCGTGTCACATGACAAATAATAAAATTTTGAAAAGTTTATTATTTGAATTAAATCAATTTTATCAATGTCATCAGTTCATTTTTGGGACTTAGATTTTAAAAGATAACCTTAATTTAACGTTTTTCATGTAGATATCATAGCTTGGAAGTAAAGCATCACGCTAGCGAACAGAAAACTCTTAGTTCGAAGCTGGAACTTAAAAAATTTCATATGGATTTAATCAGAAGAAATTTCGCATTTTTAGTCAATTTAAGGGTTTATATGATTAGCGTTTCGTTCATCTGACATTCATTATATTTTTTGAAATTTAATTTTCTTTCTATTTTAAGAGCTTTCATAATTTATTAATGGTTCAGAATTTAAAATTTAATTTTAAACAATTCTTTTCGCTTTTAGAAAGTTAAACTTTATTTATATCTCTGCTATTTTTTCTTTAATTTTGGATTATATACATATCTATATATATACATACATGAATTTTGGATTTTATTTAAATAATTAGATTTAAACATTTTTAATTTGATTAAAATGAATAACTTTCTTTTATAATTATTTCAGAATTACGTTTATTGGTGATAGCACCTACGTAAAAATTTAACAATTATAAATCAATAATTTGGATTTATTAATTAAATGATAAGTTGTTTTGAAAGAAATATTAAACGAAACCCTCTGTGCGATCTGCAAACAGAAATTAATTTATATATTTTTATTTTCAGCTAAAAATGATTTCACTGGTGAAAGTAATTTCATTGAAGTTCAATAATAATTTAGGGAAAAGTTTTAATTGAAAAAAAAAAAAAAAAACTAGTAATAGTTTAATAATGTAAAAGAGTTTTAAAAATTTGGAATAAAATGAACAGCAAATTTAGAATAAACTTAATTTGCAAATATATGATTTTCTTAGGGGGGGGGGGGAGAAGGGGTATAATAAGTCTATTTTGAAAATTATAACGTACTAATTTATACGTTAATTTATACTAAATTATAACGTACTATATAAAATTTTGTGAATTTATTCCAAGCTTAAGTTTGTTTCTCAGAAATACACCTAGCGTAGATTAGGCAAATTGTAGAAATACGGTTTTTTTTCTTTTGAAGTCATGGAAATAAAGGGCTGAATTAAAACAATTCTTTTTATGTACACAACATAGCAATTACTCAAAAGGCAATCTTTATTGTAAATTTTAAACTCAAGCGTATAATCCACCAGAAGAGATAAAATAAATAAACAACATTTCTCGCTGCCAGATAAGGAGAATAATTACACAGTTCAGAAATGAAATAATTAAAACTGCTTGAAACGGGACAAAAGCAAAAAGAGAAGAAAGAAAGAAATTAAACTTTCATAGTCAAAGATTTGTCGGAGAAGTCAGTACATGATGTAGGAAGAACATGAGTAACAGTTAATAGGCTATATATATATAAAACCATTAATTGTATTACAATATATGAACCATTGAATACAATAGAAAATTATCATATTGAACTTGCGGGGGGGGGGGGAATAAATAAATAAAAAAAATAAAATGAATACAAATGGAATTTGCATAACCAAAGCAGAATTGTCGTGCCCCAAATACTTTGGAACTACAAATGAAGTGTGTGGTTTCATCTTCGTATTAGCCATGAAAATGCAAAATAATACGAATTTGGGGTTACCAATTCGTATTACGGTTACCAATTCGTATTACGATTATATACGAATTTGGGATTAAGTTATATATCTTACCAATATCTTATACTATAATGCGAGCAAAAATTGTGTGTGTGTGTGTGTGTGTGTGGGTAAATTTTATCTCAAAAACGGCTCTAACGATTTTCGCAAAAATTTGGATTTTACCATTTTCGGGCACGAGAAGACCATTGGGCTAGGTCACATGTTCGAGAAAATTTGATTATTGGGTCATTTTGGGTCATAATGGGTCAAGATCAAGCTATTTATATCTAGAGAACGGCTGGATCGATTTTAAGGAAATTTTCTATCCAATCGTTTTTTGGCACAACAAAACTATTGGGCTGGGTCACATGTTCGAAAAATTTCGATTCATGGGTCATTTTTGGGTCATTATGGGTCAAGCCATTTTTATCTAAAAAACGGCTCTAACGATTTTGACAAAATTTTATATTGTATCGTTTTGGATTACAAGAAGACCATTGGGTTAGGTAACATGTTCGAGAAAATTCAGTTAGTGGGTCATTTTTGGGGTCATTGTGGGTCATGCTTTTTTTATCTAGAGATTTTCTCACGCAATTTTGACTAAAAATTGCATTCTATGGTTTTCGGGCACGAGAAAAACATTGGGCTAGGTTACATGCTCGAGAAAAAATTTTAATGGGTCATATTGGGTCATTAAGAGACTGGGTCAAGCTATTTATATTTAAAGAACGGCGTGATGGATTATAACGAAATTTTGTATGTAACAGTTTTTTGACATGAGAAAACTAATGGGCTAAATCACATGTTTGAGAGATTTCGACTATGAGCGTCATTTGTGGGTCATGATGGGTCATGGTCAAGCTATATCTAAAGAACAGGTGGATCGATTTTAACGAAATTTTGTATGCAACATTTTTTTGGCACGATAAAATCATTGGACTAGGTTACATGTTCGGAAAATTTCGATTAATGGGTCATTTTGGGTCATTAAGAGTCTGGGTCAAGCTACTTATACTTAAAGAACGGCGTGATGGATTATAACGAAATTTTGTATGTAACAGTTTTTTGACATGAGAAAACTAATGGGCTAAATCACATGTTTGAGAGATTTCGACTATGAGGGTCATTTGTGGGTCATGATGGGTCATAATGGTTCATGGTCAAGCTATATCTAAAGAACAGGTGGATCGATTTTAACAAAATTTTGTATGCAACATTTTTTGGCACGATAAAATCATTGGACTAGGTTACATGTTCGAAAAATTTCGATTAATGGGTCATTTTGGATCATAAAGGGTCTGGGTCAAGCTATATATAATTAAAGAACGGCAGGATCAATTTTAACGAAATTCTGTATGTAACAATTTTTAGAAACGAGAAAACTAATGGACTAAGTCACATATTCGAGAGCTTTCGATTATAAGGGTCATTTGTGGGTCTTAATGGGTCAAGGTCAAGCTATATCTAAAGAATGGGTGGGTCGATTTTAACGAAATTTTGTATACAGCATATTTTTGGCATGAGAAAATCATTGGGGTAGGTCACATGTTCAAGAAATTTCGATTAGTGGGCCACTTTTGGGTCATTCTAATTTTATCTAGACAACGTTTCGCGCAATTTTGACTAAATTTTGTATTTTATCGTTTTCGGGCACAAGAAAATCATTGGGTTATGACAGATTTTTGAGAAAATTCGATCAATGGGTCATTTTGGATCATAAAGGGTCAGGGTCAACCTAACTATATCTAAAAAACGGCTCAGTCGATTTTATCTAAATTTTGTAGCTAATGTTTTTCGGCATGCTAAAACTAATGAGCTAGGCCACACGTTCAAAAGATTTCGATTATAAGGGTCATTTGTTGGTCATGATGGGTCATGCTAATTTTATATAGAAAATGGTACTCACCATTTTGACTATACTTTGTATTATATCGTTTTTGAGCAAGAGAAAACCATTTGGCTTGGACACATGCTCTCGAAAATTCGATTAGTGGGTCATTTTGGGTCTTAATGAGCTAGGGTCATTCTAATTATATATCACAATGACTCAATCAATTTTACCTAAATTTTGAAATAAAACGTTTTTTGTCACGAGAAGACTGTTGGGCTGAGTCGCATGTTAAACAAAATTATATTAGTGGGTCATTTCGCTTCACTGCTGAATGCTGTCAAGCTAATTTTACCTAAAAAATGGCTTAAACGATTTTGATTCAATTTTATATTCTACCGTTTTTGATTACCTGAAGACGATTGAGCTATGTCACATGCTTGATCAAATTTGATTAGTGGCTCATTTTGGGTAATACGGGTCAGGGTCACGAGAATATGGCAACAGCCAATAACTTGGTGATATTTGACAAAATATTGGCGACATATGGCCAAAAAATCGACTATAAAAATTACGAAAACCAAAACACGTATTTGGAGCCAAATGAAAGAATGCCTCCAAATTTGGCTATATCTAGCAAAAAATATTGTCTTTCAGAATGTAAAGAATTTTTTTATACATTCTTAAGAGGATTCGAGATGCATGGTTAAACCAATCAGAGTCGAGCTAAAAAGTGATTTAGGTCGATGTCCTTTCGTTGTAAAATTTAAAATAAAGTAAAATTTATAAACATGCGCATAAAAACATAGTTTTCTTATTGATTGTTTTCCTAAATAAACAACATGTTTTACAGTAATAATACTGAGTGAATGACACAGTGAAAATACTATATAGAGTTGAACACAAAGTTAATTTTGACCGAGCTAAGCTCGGTCTCCCCTGCTAGTCTTATACTATAATGCGAGCAAAAATTTTGTGTGTGTGTGTGGGTAAATTTTATCTCAAAAACGGCTCTAACGATTTTCGCAAAAATTTGGATTTTACCATTTTCGGGCACGAGAAGACCATTGGGCTAGGTCACATGTTCGAGAAAATTCGATTATTGGGTCATTTTGGGTCATAATGAGTCAAGATCAAGCTATTTATATCTAGAGAACGGCTGGATCTATTTTAAGGAAATTTTGTAACCAATCGTTTTTTGGCACGAGAAAACTATTGGGCTGGGTCACATGTTCGAAAAATTTCGATTATTGGGTCATTTTTGGGTCATTATGGGTCAAGCCATTTTTATCTAAAAAACGGCTCTAACGATTTCGACCAAATTTTACATTTTATCGTTTTGGATTACCAGAAGACCATTGGGCTAGGTATCATGTTCGAGAAAATTCGGTTAGTGGGTCATTTTTCGGGTCATTGTGGGTCATGCTATTTTTATCTAGAGATTTTCTCACGCAATTTTGACTAAAAATTGCATTCTATGGTTTTCGGGCACGAGAAAAACATTGGGCTAGGTTACATGCTCGAGAAAAAATTTTAATGGGTCATATTGGGTCATAAAGAGTCTGGGTCAAGCTATTTATATTTAAAGAACCGCAGAATCAATTTCATCGAAATTTTGCCTGTAATAGTTTTTTGACACGAGAAAGCTAATGGGCTCACACGATCGAGAGTTTCGATTATAAGAGTCATTTGTGGGTCATGATGGGTCATAATGGGTCATAGTCAAGCTATAGCTAAAGAACAGGTGGATCGATTTAAACGAAATTTTGTATACAACATTTTTTTGGCACGAGGAAACTATTGGGCTAGGTCTCAGTTCGAGAAATTTCGATTACTGGGTCATTTTGGGTCATAAAAGGTCTGGGTCAAGCTATTTATATGTAAACTACGACAGTATCAAATTTAATGAAATTTTGTATGTAAGTTTTTTGACACGAGAAAATTAATGGGCTATCTCACATGTTTGAAAGATTTCGATTATAAGAGGTTATGGGTCATTATATTATGAGTCATGATGGGTCATAACGGGTCATGTCAAACTATATCTAAAGAACACGTGGATCAGTTTTAACGAAATTTTGTATATAACATTTTTTGGCTGTATAACTGTATAACTATATAACTGCTTAAACAAACAATAACAACTATACCAAATTTATCCATCTGTTCCTGATTTATCTAGAAGTCTGTACAAAGAAAATACACATTTAGAATAACCCTATTCCAACACAATTTATATAGGTCATACTCAAATATATATCTCATTAAACAAATAATAATAATTATAACAAAACTGATTAATCTAATTTTTCACTTAATATGCATATTTAGATACATATTTAGAATGATCCTATTTCGACAGAATTTACGTAGTACATACTCGAATACACAAATGATTTAACAGACAATAATAATTATATCAAAGTTGATGCTTCTATTCGTGATTTATTTAAAAATCTGTACAGAAAAAATATACGTTCAGAATGATCCGACAAAAATTATATAGGTCATACACGAATGTATAACTGATTAAACAAAAAATAATGATTATATAAAGATTGATGCGCCTATTCTTGTTTTATAAAGAAATCTGACCAGAGAGAATATATATTGAGAATGATCTTATTACGACAAAACTTATATAGGTCATACTCGAATATATAACTAATTAAACAAACAATAATAACTATATCAAAATTGGTATATCTATTTTTGATTTATTCATAAATCTGTACAGATAAAATTTACCTTTAGATCTATCCAACCTTTTTAGGTAGATTTCGTATGAAATACTACCTATTGCATTCGCACCAGTTTATATATATATATATATATATATATATATATATAACTTTTTTATGGACACGATAACTTCTATAATTCTTCACCAATCTCCACCAAACTGGTACATAAAATCAAAGGGGAAAAATCTCGGCTAAGTTCGTTAATGGGCAAAATCGGACCAAGGGGGTCGAAATAGGGGGCATTTTTGTGAAAACAGAAAAAAACCCATAACTTCTTAATGAAAATAGATATCGAATCAGTTTAAAGTTTATATTACTTCTAAATAATGGGCCAACAGTTTATGCATGACATATTTTTGATAAAGTTAAAAATGGGCTCAAGGGGCGAAAAAAATAGGGTTTTTGGGAGAAAAAAAATCATAACTTTGTCAATTCTTCAGATATCAAATCCATCTAAATTTTTTATAAATATTCTCAAAATTATCTAAAACTTTTGTATTTGCAAGTTTTTGATAGGACTAACTCTTACCGGTAAAAAAATTTAAAAACGAAAATAAAAAGGGGGGTTGGAAAAAGAAAGAAATCCATAACTTTGTCAATTCTTAAACTATCAAATCCAATTAAATTTATTTTACATATTCTCAATAATATCTACAGCTTTTATATTGACAAGTTTTTCATAAGACCAAGTCTTACTGCAAAAATAAATTAAACAATAATAGGAGTTGAAGAAAAAAACCTCAAATCCAATCTGCTTATATTCTGACTCATTTTTAAATTAATTTTTGATTCTAAACGCATCCAAATTGCAGGTCCTCTTAATTATAAACTATATAATGTGATGTATTGGCCAGTTTCTTGATGAAGGCAGAATTTCTTTCAAAAAAGGCTGCCAAAATGAGTATTTTGAACAGAATTTCCCGTAGTGATCGTGATTGGAAAATTGAAGAAATATTCATATAACAAATTGCGTTTTTTCTGAATCATTTTTAAATCAATTTTTGCTCTCAAATGTATCCAACTGACAGGCTCTCTTATTTAGGAACAGTATAATGTGGCGTATTGGTCAGTGTTTTGATAAAGGCAAAATATATTTTTTAAAAAAGCTGTCAAAGTGGGCACTTCGTACAAAATTTCCCGTAGCGATCGTGATTCAGGAATTGTTGATGTATTCATATAAAAATTTCTTAATTTATGACTCATTTTTAAATTCAATTTTGCTTTCAAACGCATTCAGTTCACAGTTTTTACTTATTTAGAAACTATATATTGTGCTGTATTGACCGATTTTTTTAATAAAGTCAGAATGTATTTCAAAATATGCTGTCAAAGTGGGTATATGAGCGAATTTCAATTACGATGATTCTGAAAAAATTTGTTCTTACAGAAAATTTAACATATTTTTTTTTCAAAAGTAGCCAAATAAAGCTGTTAAACTAGATTTATCTCTAATCCTATTTTTTTGTTGTTGTTGAAATGAGTACTCTTCGGAATCTACCTCCGCCTATAGGCCAAGCCGACAGGGATTTTTTCCTCTTGAAGTTAGAAAAAAAAATGGCCAACTAAAAATTACATTTTTATGTGCATACACAGCATTTTCTCAAAAGAGGGATCATTATTCAAAAATTCAAGCACGATCACAGATTCCACACAAGACAGGCACACACACAAAAAGTAAACAATAATATTCGTAGAAAAGATTGAAATTTATACAATTCAGCAAAATAAATAAATAAATAAATAAAATAAAAATAAAAATAAAATAAAATAAAAAATAATATTGTAATATTGAAGAACTAAAAAAAAATATATAATAATGTTCGAAGACCTTTACTCTTCCAAAAGGCGAAAGCATTATGTAGGTATAAATTGTTGATTCGTTAAAAGGAATTTTTATGATAATTAGAATGAAGATGAGAGAGTAAGCATACCTAAACTATGATCTTCTTCCAAGAAAATTTATGTAGATCATTCTGGAATGTTTAAAATTTTAAACCAAACAACAACAGTTGTATAAAAGTTTGTGCATGTATTCCACAACTAAGTATGAAAACATACAAAAAATATATATACACATGGGTAGATTTGTACAAACTCTAGGAAGACACATTTTTCTTCTTTTGAAGTGAGAAAAAAAATAGCTGAACTATCATATTTCTATGTGCCCGCATAGCAATCCTTATACTAAAATTCTACTAAAATTCGCATCGTCCCGCATAAAAGAAAAATAAAATAAACACTATTCCTCGCTGCCAGAAAGGAAGAACAATTACTCAACCCAGAAACGAAATAATTAAAACTGGTTGAAAATGAGGGGGGAGGGGAAGAAGAAAAAAACGTTCGAAGCCAAAACCTGTATTAAAGCGATAACATAATGTAGGTGAAACGTGAGAAAAAGCTGATTCCTTAAAAGGCATTTTTATGGAAATTAGAATGAAAAGGAGGATGTAAGCATACATAAACCATGATCATTTTCCAAGAAAAAATATGTAGGTCATTCTGGAATGTGTCATTTTAAAACAAAATAACAATAACTGCATAAAAGTTTGTACATCTATATATTGCTAAGTATGCAGACATAGAAAAAAAATATACAAATGAATAGATTTGCGTACATTCTAGGAAGGCCAATTTATTTTTCTTTTGAAGTCAGAAAAAAAAATGATTGAACTATTATATGTTTCTATGTGCCCGCATAGCAATCTTTATTCTAAAATTCTAACCAAAATTCGTATCGTCCAGAATAAGAGAAAAAAATAAATAAACAATGTTCTTTACTGACAGAAAGAAAGAACATTTACTGGTCACCCCACAAATGAAAAAAATTAAAACTACTTAAAGGAGGGGGGGGGGTGGAAGCAAAAAACGTTCAAAGCCAAAGGCCTGCACTCTTCCAAAAGACGAAAATATAATGTAGATAGAACATGAGAAAAGTTGAATCCTTAAAAGACATTTTTATGATAATTAGAATGCAGATGAGGAAGTAAACATACATAAACCATGATGCTTTTCCAAGAAAAAATATGTAGGTCATTCTGGAATGTCTAAATTTTCAAACAAAACATAAAAAAGTTTTTGCATCTATTCCACAGCTAATTATGAAGGCATTAAAAGGCATGCACATGGGTAGATTTGCGTAAACTCTAGGAAGACTGATTTTTTTCTTAAAAAAAAAAAAAAAAAAGGGATGAACTATTGCATTTTTATATGCTAGCATAACCATCTTTATTCTGAAATTCTAACCGAAATTCGTATCCTTCCGCAAAAGAAATAAAAGAAATAAACAACATTCCTCGCTGCCAGAAAGAAAGAACATTTATTCAGCACAGAAATGAAATAATTAAAACTGGTTGAAGGGCGTGGGGAAGAAGCAAAAAATGTTCGAAGACAAAGACCTGTACTAAAGCGATAACATAATATAGGTAGAACGTAAGAAAAAGTTGATTCCTTAAAAGGCATTTTTATGGAAATTAGAATGAAGATGAGAATGTAAGCATACATAAACCATGAACCTTTTCCAAGAAAAAATATATAGGTCATTCTGCAATGTCTAAATTTTTAAACAAAACAATAACTGTATAAATGTTTGTCCTTTTATTCCACATCTTAGTATGCAGACATACAAAAAATACATACACATGGGCAGATATGTGTAAAATTCAGAAAGGCCCATTTTTTTCGCATGAAGTCAGAACAAAAAATGGCTGAACTATCATATTTCCATGTGCCTGCATAGCAATCTTTTTTCTAAAATTCTAACCAAAATTCGTATCCTCCCGCATAAGAGAAATAACAAATAAACAATATTCCTCGCTACCAGAAAGGAAGAACAATTACTCAGTTCAGAAACGAAATAATTAAAACTGCTTGAAGGGGGGAAAAAAAGAAGCAAAAAACGTTCGAAGCCAAAGACCTGTACTCTTCCGAAAGGCGAGAACATGATGTAAGAAGAACGGGAGCAAAAGTTGATTGATTTTTATGCCCACTGAGAGATCAATGTGAAGACGTCCTCTTGCTTCGGAAAATCGCTTGCACGGTCGAAAGAAAAATTTCCCGCGCTTCAAGCCAGGTACATGTCAAAATAGAGGAGCGGAAAATGAATGTGTGTGGATTGGTAGCGATATGTATGTATCATCTGGAAAAGAGGGAGCCGATATTAAAAGAGCGATGGGTATCTTGGTTAAGTATTCAAAATGGGTCGCAGATAACGTCGATATATCGATCAGTATTAATATTTGTTCTGAAACGTTATTAAACAGAATTTAATACGTTAGGATTATTAAGTTAACACTAAATTCCCGAATATTTAACTAATTTTGAAGTGTAATTTTAATTTCTCTCCAGAAACAAGGACTTGAGTCAGTTTTCACCAGCAATGTGAAAAAGTGTATAAATGAGAGTTGAAAATATGAACAATTATAAACCTTGCTGTTAGGATTTGTTTTCACGGATTTATCCTAATTTTTGAGGAATATTATATTAAATTACGTAATTTTCAGTTGATATCACCAGGTTGCTGATATCAGATTGCTGAGTTTATGTAAAATGCAAAAATTTTATTTAACTTTGGGGATCACCTACCTTGGGATTTTAAACAGCATAGATAAAAAAAGCGTAGGTAAGAATTGAAAATACAAATAATTACATATAAATACTGCTGTTAAAGTTTACTTTTCCTAATATTATATCATTCAAAGAATATTATATTAAATACGTAATTTCCGGTTGATATTATATCAGATTGCCGAGTTTATGTAAATGCATGAAAGCTAACTATTTGGGGAAGTTACCATCTGAAAAATTTAAACTAAAGCTTGTTTTAACTAAGAAATAATTGCGTAAATAAATTTAAAATAATAGTATCGTAATTTACATTTGCTGATTTATATTGTTTTCAAAGTATATTATCTCAACTGTCACTCCAAAGAATATTGTTATGTCTTAAAATTATATCCTAATGCCTAAACTTATGTAAATGCATGAAAATTTAGCAAATTTCGACAAGCAAACACTGTCAGAAAAATTCGTCAATTACACTAAGTTATCGTTATTTTTTCACAAATAACTTCTGTTTTCCCAGAAAACGTATTTGTTCTGCGAGTTCATTCCGAAAGTCGAAAAATGAGGAAACGATTCCGTTTATATCTAGCACGCATGCGCATTGGGTCTGTTAGTAATAAATTCGAATTTATTTTTAAAATGAAAAACAAAAATATTCTATCGATTAAAATGTCTAATTTAGTTCTAAAAGACAAAAATCTTTTCGAATTTAAAAATAAATAACAATTACTTTCTTTATTCGTTCAAAAATTCTCACAATCTGTTATTCAAAGTTGGATAAGTTGAATAAAGTTCAATATACTAAGTTATTTCTATGATAAATATTCGCATATAAAATATACTTTAAGTGAAGACATTTAAAAAATATTTTAATTAAAAAATAAAATGCAAAAAAAAATTGATATTATTAAAAAAAATCTTATCGAATAAAAATAAAACATCCATGTTTTTTCTCTGACAATCTACGTTATATATTTAAAATTCACATTTTTATATTATATTAATACTAAACGCAAAGAAAAAAAAATAGCCACAGTTTCATTAAAGATGAAAACTTTCCGAGATTAACAGCAAAATTAAAAGCTTTTTGACGAAATACACCAAACCACACACATATGAAATCAACGCTTCTATTTTAAAGCAAAATTTTCATGAGCAATCGTGGCGCTGTGGTTGAGTGTTGGCCTTGTAATCCTGGGGTCCTCAGTTCGATCCCCACCTCTTCCGCGTTGATTTTTTCCAAACTTTTTTCAAGTGACGGATATTTTTCCTCTTTTGACGGAGAAAAAAATAAACGGAAAATCGTCAATGTACAGACAATGTCTGGCAGCAGTGCTGCCAGTACTTTTTCTGTGAAAAGACGTAAGTTTTTTTGAGAGTGAAGCTTTTAGTCAGTTTTCATTCACATTGAAAAAAAATGTATAAATAAGATTTTAAAATATAAATAGTTATTCAGCATTTTGTTAATAGGGATATTATATTAAACAAGTCAAAACCCATCAAATTCAACGAATGAAAATATTTAAATAAACCGATTGACCGAACTTTATTACCGAACTTTATAAAAATTACAAACATAATTACAATAATGAATCAATACTTAATAAATGTAATTCTAGACTTTGTGTCACGTTTGCCACTTACAATTTTGCTTGTAAACATTCGATATCTTTATTTGAATTTCTAATCTGAGTGTTTACGAAAATCAAAAACTTACTTTTAAACTCACTCTTAGTAAAATAATTTATTTTATAAAAAAATATGTATAACATATATATATATATATATTCATTTCATTTTTACTATTATATCATTTTTAACAATTGAAACTGTCTTAGATAAACATCACAAACTCAGCGTAAAAAAAATTACGAGAAATAATGAAATTACGAGATTACATATTACACATTTACACATTACGAGAAATAATGAAAAACTTATGATTAAGAACTCAGCTACGGAAAATGCAGCACAGTCACGTTGCTACGCCGACGAAATCCCAGGCAACCAATGTAAAAAGAGACAAATCTTTCTCGAAAGACATCGATGAAAACCAAAACCAGTGATAACTGAAATCAACGAAAACCGAGCTATCACTGTACATTAATAACTTAACATGCAAATTTAACACTCGTGAGTTTTGACTGTTCGCGGAATAAAAAGAAAATGAAGAGCATTTCAACATTCGCGGATATTTAACTTGGTTATTCACGATTTTTTTTAATAAAGAATATATATACGTAATAATAAAAATTTTTCGCCATTTTCTCGTTTCGATTTTATTCCAAATTTTTATAAAAATCTACTTTTACTTATATTTCAGTAATATTCTAAATTTTAATTATCATTTAAATTCCTCCTTTTTCTTAATTCGGCGTAATTTGCTAATTATTTTCCCTAAAAGAACTCAAATGCATTATTAAAATGTCAATATTTCATTTAGAAATCTTAATCTATTTTATTATTTCATTTTCCTCATTAGAATAAAAAATATTCTTTCGGAAGTTTTATTTCTAATATTTTATTAAATATCGTCTACTATCGCATAATACATGTCGATCTATGTGCCGTCTTAAATCTTTTCAATGTTGCAGGTTTTCGCGGCATGAATATAATTTGAACGTGATATCTTACTTTCTAGCCAATAACGTAATTGGACACACCCTGTTCCCGCCCCCAGACGCAAGCTCATTGGTGTTCGGCTCTGAAACTGTAATGTTCCGTGTTTTTGTCTCCCCTAAAACGGGTTAACACTGGCTCAGAACTGAATTCTTCTGACCTTGTAATTGCTAAAAGGAACCTGTCGAAAGAAGTAGTTAAATCCAATGTTTTTACCATTTTGTTTTCGAGATGTGAAGTTTGATCTTTCAGCCATTTACGAGTGGCGGACTTTTTGATGTCCGGCTGTGATGTGAAGTAGTTTTGTGAACTTATGCAACAATAAATTACTAAAGGCTCTATCCCTTGTTTTCATTGGAGAAACTGCCTTTTTTCATATCCATTTGCCGTAACTCTCCGGCCATGAAATCTATGGGAAAATCATCCGTCCATCTGTGATAATAGAATTTTCGTTTCATCATCGTCTGTCCATCTGTGATAATAGGATTTTTGTCTCATCTATATATATATACAAAGTAATCTCGATTTCTTTCGCAAGTCCAAAAACTATTTGACACTTGGGAATTGTATTGTACTGTATAGCCTAAATTCCGAAAATTTCAATCCTTGTATTGAGGCGAAATATAAATCAGTAAATTCGAGAAATCCGAAACATGGCTTAATATTAAAAATAAAAAATACTCTTATTGCAATTGAAATTTTTCTTAAAAAATTTTGAAGCTTAAACAACGACTTGTTTAGAAAAAGATCTTCGATTGGTAAGAGTCTTATATTTGAAAAGGAAATCGCGACCGCAACTTTTCCTAATATGGAAATTCATGAACAAATGATATGTTCTTAAAAACAATGGTATATCAATAATTTTTTCACCTATCAACTAGCAACTAAACTTTGTATATAACATGCTTTTATTTATTCAAATTTATTTACTACATAAAACCTTGTAACGCTTAATAAATATATTTTTGCATTTCAGTTGGTTTTTTCCATTTAAAATTCATAAAATCTAAGCTGCTTTTATGCACGAGAAGAAAACTCGCGATTCAACATTCGCGATTTTGACACTTGCAGAGTTCTCCGTTAATCTAGCCGACGCGATTTATTGTATTGCAATTAAAAGTGACTCATTTTTTTTTTGCAAAAAATATTACAACAAATAGGAAAGCCGGCTAAATTTAAGTTTAACAGGTTTGATTTTCTAAATAAACCAATCTGGTCATCGGCAAAATAGAAATAACTGCTTTTTTGATGCCACATATCTTAGTGTATTTACTTAATTATAACTAACTTTTCTGTTAATTATCAGCAGTGAAAATGCGCTTTAAATTATTGAACATTATAATATGTAATGTCACTGGGCATCATCCTCGTAGCTTAAATGGTTCAACGGATTGCTGTTCCAAGAATTCCGGGTTCGATCCCCGGCCTTTACACTTTTTTAAACTAAAAAATAATTAAAATAAAAAAAATAAAAATAATAAAAATTAAAAAATAATAAAAATAATAAAAATTAAAAAATAATAAAAATAATAAAAATTAATTGAAAAATTAATTATAATTAAATATGTGCTCATTGATGCCGGGTCTGTTTGTGTGTCATGTTACGCCACAGGTTTGTGTGCTCATGTGGGTGTTACCACCTTATGCTGCAGTTGCAGCCTTACCAACAAATGAGTGAGGATGCCAAACTGGGCATCGTCCTCGTAGCTTAAATGGTAGAGCACTTGGGGGTGCTACTCCAAGGGTTCAGGGTTCAATCCCCGGCTTGGACATTTTTCACTCTGTTGGTTCTCGCTAAACTAGCAATGTGATAGTCACTAGTTAAAATATACCTTAGTGTTTTATACAGAGAGAGATTATTATATGCTAATTAGAACGTCATTTGTTACCACCAACAATGAGGATGTTTATCAATATAATCAATTTTGGTAGAAACATCAGCTGGTTTCACGATCATTTTGTAATACGTGTGCCCTTAATTTCACTAAATTTAAACTGGCTACCAAAAAGGAAGAACGCATTTTTTAGCACAGTCAAAAGTATATATAGTATTAGTATTGCTTGCGCTTGTTTCATCCAAACGTTTTGTACCTTCTACTGACAAAAACTAACTATTTCCAGTTATTATTTATTAAAAGATGTCTTTAATATTGAAACTGTTTTTTTTTCTCGGTTTTTATTACCGCGCTATCTTTTACGCATTACCAACATGTGATATTTTGTTAATTTTTGAAATATATTACCATTTAGAGCAATTATTTCGGCCTGCTAAATCATGTATGATAGAGTTACCGAAAGGACTTTGGATGTTTATGTATAAAAGCCTCTCTCTAGTGGTTGTTTCGCAACGGGGCTGTGCTTTACATAGCTCATAAAAGAAACGCAATTAGAAAATTTTCGCATTATGTAACTTTTTTTCTCAACATTTATTGAAGATATCTATAGGGAACATCCATTCAGAAATTTTGTGACAATTCAAGCAAAGTTTCATAAATAATCACAATTATTTTATTAAAAAATATAATTTAGATAAAAACTGATATAACCAGCTATATACCAGTGAGTTCACTCATGTAACATATACCTACTTTGTAACAAAAAACATTTTACTTGTCTACATATTAAATCAATATTTTGTTACTTTTGTGACCAAAGTCTCACTAATACATTGTATTGCAAATACCTTTTATTACAAATTAGATGTATTTTATGAGAGTAGACCGCAGTGATATTTAACTAGTTACATTATTTTTTATCGTAATTATATAATTTTTAAAAAAATAACTGTAATTATTTAAGAATATTTAATCGAATGGCCACAAGAGAACAGTGCATGCTCCCGTAAGTAAAATTTATTGTACAAATCTTTTTTTATTTGCTCTAATCTAACAATAAAATGACCTGTGTAAAATGCATTAATTTTAATTCAATTGTTTTTACCTAATTAGGTAGATTTCGTAAGAAGTTATATCTATTACAATTGTTACCATGGCACGACTTTTGAAACATTTCTTCATAACTTTTCATTATATGACCCAGGACCCCAAAACCATCCCCATCTAAAAAGTTTATCTACACATGCATATACGTATATGTGTGTATTTATGTACTAAATTTTGTTCGCACGATAAAAGTCGCAATTATGCACGATTCGATTTCTAACTCGCTAATTACTTTGAAATGGTTAATATCTAGGCGGGGGGTTGAAAATGGATAAAATCGGGCTAGGGGGTGGATATGGGGAGGGTTCAAAAGTTCGAATACCGCCTTAACATGACTCTGACAAATCCAGATGTTGCAAAACAATGACAGGAAAAAATAAACCTTCCTCGTTATAGCAATTGCCAACAATAAAAAAAAGACAATAAAATTCTTACTGCAACAATTAATTTACTATTGCAAGATTTGCGCGTAAAAATTAAAAAATATATAGTTTGACAAATTTAAGAAAATTGAATATTTTGTCAAACCTTTTCTGTAGCAAAATTTCCATATCAAAATGGAATAATTAAATAAATAATTTGACGGATTTTTTAAAAGTAAATATTATGTCCATTATATTGGAAATATAATAGACAAAAAGCAGGTGAATACTTAACATAATGTGAGTTTTTAAAAACGTATTAAATCATGATTAAAACCAAACTACGAAAATATTGGCCTGTTTTAAAATTTTAAAGTTCTCTGATTTTGTTTTCGCCATTTTTAAATCTATTCCATGTATATATATGCATGTGTGTATGCGTGTATATTAGAATTTTTACAAAAGGTTTGGGCCTCTGGAGCTCATTCTTAGTGATGAAAGTGGATTTATCTCTAATCTTAATTTAGGTTTTACTGGGAAAATTTGCACCTAAAATAGAAATCTTTCTCCGCCTGTAAGAAGAGCCGACAAGAATGTTTTGTTTTTAAAAAATTTTATACATTTTTTCTAATTGCAGTATATATATTGCCGAATTATATAGAATAACTTTACTTAATTTAATCTTTTTAATACAATGTAAACGAGATATAATTCCTTTTTTTAAATTTCCCATCGGAGATGTTTCAGTCCTTCGACTTCACTTTTTGAGAGATTTTAAATATTTAATGAACTTAGATATCTGGTGGCTACACGAATACATGAAAATGTTTGGTAAAACATACAAAATAGTCTAAAATCTAGATATCATGAAATTTTCTCGAAAAATGTAATGAAAAAATTTTCTCAAAATTTAAATATTATTAAAGAATAATTCATAGTTATTAAATTTTAAACACATTAAACTCTATATTCTTGAGTCGATTTTTGCTTTCTTTTGCTCTTCCATCTTAGCAACGTAGAATCCACGGAAAAAATGAAGATAAAACTAAGAATTCTAACGAAAAACTATCCCAGCTGGAACAGAGCCAAGTATTACTGCTCCGTGCAGACTATTCTAGATCATTTGGAAGATTTCGGATGTAGTAAGTTCATGAGAAAGAATAGCGAGCCTGTTAGATAAAGTATAATGCGGCAAAGAGCTCCAAACCAAATTAATCCAGAAACAAATTTGTAACTTTTCTTTGCCAAATAAAATATTCAGGAAAAAAAGTATAAAAATAAGTAAAGAAGATTGTGTTTTATAATATTAAGATTTATTTATTTATTTATTTATTTATTTATTTATTTTTTTGGAATTCAGAGTAAAGTATAGTTTAATAATGGTGTTTTGTTTTGTTTTATAAATGAATATATTAATAGAAACATAACTGTAACTATTTTTGTTTTCTAAAACATAACCCCCATCCCATCCTTTCGACAAAAAATTATTAAAAAAAGAAGAAAATTAATTTAGTACTGCTTTTGAACAATTTCATAGAAAACCTTTCAGTTCTTTCTTCAATACAAAATGGAAAAGAGAAAGAATGGCAAATAGCAGCACAACAATGCATATAATATTGCTAAAGTAACTGTTTACAATGCATTTTAAGGAAAAAAAAAACCATGATGCATCTCTTCTAAACAATAAATTTGCAATTTAGCATGATTTTATAAATACTATGCAAACTCAAACACGATGTTCTCAGACACAATGTTCTCAAACACAATGTTCTCAAACACAATGTTCTCAAACACAATTCCTTCGAAAATGACTGATGGAAAAATATTCGAGAACCGGGGCAAGTTTCATATAAAATATAATGGAAAAAGTATTATTTAGTTTCCAGAACTCAAATTACAACCCGGTTAATATTTATTTTACTTCATATATTTTTTTAAAAATAAAAATGAATTCTTTTTACTTTTTTTTATCTTTACAAGATGTAACAGTTTTCGATGGATTTATATGTTTTAGAAAGAATAATACGATTTGACCATTTTTGGAACATGCCTGTCTGCTAGTCTGTAAGTGAGTATATGAGACTATCTTCATGTGACGCAGATTTTATAGACGCTCTTTCTCAAGAACTAACGCAAGGAATTTGACACAATTTTAGATTCAGTTATATCTTGATATAAATCGCAGGTGAGTAGTTTTTGGTATAAATCGCACAACAGGTGCAGCTGTTATGCTGCAGTTTTCAATTTTTGCAATAATTCTATGTCAAGAACTATGGAGGTTGACATAAGTTGTTGCTGATTGAGTTAATCTATAAATTGCACAACAGGGTGTCGCTGCTGTACTGCTGTTTTTATGATTTTTAACTCTACTTCAAAAACTAATGCATTTTCATCAAACTTCAGATTCAGTTAAACGTTGAGATAAATTGTTTGCTGAATAGGTTTTCGTGTAAATCTCAAAGGCGGCGCTGCTATGCTTCATTTTTCGGGATTTGCATGATTTTAGTGATAATCCTATGTCAAAAAAGAATGCACGGAATTTTATCGAACATTGTATACTGTTAGACCTAAACATAATAGCTAGTGCTGTTTAGGTTTTCGTATAAATCCTATATCACGTGACGCTGCTATACTGCATTTTTTTCGCAAATTTCGTGATAGCTATATCTCAAAATCTCAGGCCCGTTATTTAACCATATTTCATATTCTATTACTTTCATACAAATAAATCCTTATTAGACTTTCGTGTGTACTGCATAGTTTTGGTTGCAGGTAACTAAGAAGGTAGGTGCCGAAAATTAATGATTTTCTGGAAAAATTCAGCACTTCTATCTCGTTTTAAAATTATCACAATTCGACGAAACTATGCCTTTAGAATCTTAATTATGGTCATAAATCGTTGTTTAATTTTGGCACAGTAATAGTAAATTTGAAGTATTAGCATGTATGAAAAAGAAAAAAGTTTTGGGATTGGTGCATGAGGATATTTTATAAAATGGTGGGCATCTTTACTTTGTAAAAACCCTTGCAAATATTTTTTATTATTCAGAATTGAGGTATGAACTGCATTAAAAACTAAGCAAGTAAAGAATATGCATCAAACATGCATTATGAAATACTATCTAACAGTAACAGATTATACAGGTTGTTATTATTGTTAGTTCACATAGTGAAATAAGATTTCTTAATAAGTAAATTAAAATACCCAGAACTTTGTAAAAATCCATCTACAGCGATTACTGGCAGTATTCGGTAATGTGTCCGAAATCTGTCATACAACCTGATGTAGGATCATGTATACTACTATGGGACTCTGCCTCTGGCGAGCTACACTCCAGAACCCCCATTAAGGCACCACAAACTCATCAAACATGCTAATTTGATAGGATTTTTTAAAAAAATTGCGAAATATTGAACCATAATTTAAAAAAAGGTGAGAAAACGGATTTTCATTTATTTCCCTTTGATTGGAAAAATTTAAAGTCGAATTAGCTGCTGTTAATCATCTACTGGCTATTTACGTGTTTGATTAAACAAGATCAATCACGAGTGAAATACACAGAATCTTTGCCTCTTGGTATATTTTGAAAAACGATATAGTTTTCTTTTCTTTAAATAAGGCATTCTAAATGTTTAAATTTTATGTAATTTTGTCTAACTCTTTTTCGCTTTTTAATATCCACGTGAAAATACATTTGTTGTTTGAACGGAAATATTATTTGTGCCGTCATAGAATTTACAGCAATAGTTGTAAAAAGATCATTTCAAAATGTCAAATAATTGTCTCATCTAAATATATTTTAAAATTTTAACTATTTGGCAAGATTACTTGATCATTTTAAATATGACGTAATTTCTTTTGCTTGCTACTTTTAATGCACGTAAATGAATTTATTATTTAAAATTTTCTTTCTCTTTTTGATAACCAAAAGAAAAGAATTCTTATTGCTAGAAAGGGAATATTTTTATTTCCGCTGTCTTAGAATTGGCAACTATAGTTTAAAAGACCATTTAGAAATATAAAGTGCTTCACATAAATATATTTTTCCATTTAATCTGTTTGCAATATTATTGTTTGGCTATTTTAAATACGACGTACTCTTTTCCATTTACGGAAATTAACACATTTCAATAAATAACATTATTTTAATATTTTCTTTCTCTTTTAATATTTTCATGTAAATGTAGTTTTATGGCGTAATTTTCAATATTTTCTCACTTTTAAATTGTAATTATTTAATTTCATTTGAAAGTTTTTTTTCTGTTTATGATAGTTGCTTGTAAATGTATGTATATATATATATATATATATCATCAATTTGAAGTAAATATTATTCTTTGATCATTTGGCAACAATTTAAACTGCAACAATTAGTTTGGCAACAGTTTTTGCTCCAATAAAACTTTTTTAATGGACCGATTTTGACCAACTTTAAAATTATCTCTTAAAATAATTATTCGACTTAAAAACTGCATGCGTCAGCATGTTTATCAAACATTTCTCTATAATACCATCAATTATTATATTTTTGTGTGCAATAGTTTTCTTAACATTAACAAAAATCATCCTAGGTTACAAAAAATTCATTGTTAGCGGCGTTGATTGCGCTAATTATAATTTTTTAGAATAGAGAGATTTCTGTTGTCAACATCAATTTTTCTGTGCATTTACAAATCGATCTGCAAAAAATGAGGTATCATTCTAAAGATTTCAAACCGGCTTCAGTGACATAGTTCACTCAAGTTTACTTAAAACATGCTTTTAGATTAAAAATTACAGTTAGTTAAAAATTAAATATATTGTTTTCATCAATAAAATAAAAGGTTTTTCTTAAATTAGTGTTTCCAAAACAATAATACTACTTTATATTCATTATATCATGCTCAACAATGATTATATTAAAAAAATGAATGGCGCAAGAAGAATAAAGCGGGGATATTCCTGCACGGCTTTACTTTACTTTTTCTGATTAAACATAAGAAAATTTGAAATTAAATGTTTCGAAGAAAAAGACACGACATCATCGATTAATCGAAATAGTGATATTTTACATGCATAAAATTCATATTTCTAATATAAAGTTTACATTTCTAAAGGAAAATTCACATTTATCCAAGGTATACTTTGTAATATTACATTAAATTAGATTTTATAAGTAATAATTTTTTTGCTCATTGTTTTTTCATAAGCCCCTAATCCGATTAAAATTCTGTTAACTTTTTTTTTCTGGTACGCGCCATTTGCTATTCTTGACAATTTTTACTGTAAATTTTGATGAAATAAATGAAATGATATTCTAGCTTGACTAATTTGTTTGCCGGTATTTTTATACTTAATTCTTTTTTAGAAGTTTAAACCTTCATCTAAAAGATATTATGCTGTTAAAAACATATTAAACTGCAGTGCAAAACCCTTGCACAGGTCCACAGGTCTATGGAATTTATACTTGCCACACAATGCACTAAAAATTAGATAAATTTAAAAATGCATTCCACAGCGGGAAACGTATTTCCAACGAAGTTTGATTCTAGTTAGATCATCAAAGATTGATTCTCCTTTTCTATGTTTACGCAAATACATGATAAATGCTATGCGTACCATAGTTGATAGAAAACAGATTACAGTGCATCTCTGATCTCTTTTTTAATTTCATTATGTTTAAAGTATCATAACATTATTTAAATGGAAAGCAACTGATTTTCTCCATAGATTGTAGTGTAATGAGATTTTTTTTGCGTGTTCTGTAAACGAACTATAATTGCTATTTACTCTATACTCCTATAAAAGCATTTTGTATGCATGTCAATCTTAGTTCAAATATCGTAACATCAATAAAATGCATCGTAAACGATTTTTTTCTCAAAGACCATAGTATAACGGAACTCTTTTGTGTGTTCGTGTAAGCGAAGGAATTCAATTCGCTTCAATTCAAGCGCTTCATTTTCAATATAAAATATAAACGCCAATCATATATATATATATATATATATATATCTTTATATATAAAAATCTTCTGTGCGTGTGTATGTAATTAAACTCCTCCTAAACGACAGGACCGATTTTGATGAAATTTTGTGTGTGCGTTCCAGTAGATTCGAGAATGGTTTAGATTCACATTTCGTCGAAATTGATTCAGTACTTTTTTAGTAATTAGGTAAAAACTAATAGTTAGTGATTTTTCGCTAATTAAAAGTGCTATATATATTAAAGAAAGTCAGGATTTCGTATTAATCGTAGCACAAAAAAATCTACCGATCCAAAAATCTTGAAAATTGGGGTAAAAATACTTCTTATAACATCGAGTGTCGCTAAAAATTGATTTTCGAAAATTCCACCCCTAAGATGAGTAGAAAAAAGAACGAACTTTTAAAAAATTCTTTAAAAATAAGCTTTTGTAGTTATTTTTCAACTGATAACATATTTTAGTGCATTTTTTCATTCTGAATCGAATGGTACTAAGCAAATTCGTTTAAATCCAGTAGTTCGTGAGATAATTCACATTTTCCTAATTTGGCGATGTCTTCGGCGCAAAAACCTGAAATTTTCAATGCTCATCTTTATATATATAAATCTTCTGTGCGTGTGTATGTAATTGAACTCCTCCTAAACGACTGGACCGATTTTGATGACATTTTGTGTGTGCGTTCCAGTAGATTCGAGAATGGCTTAGATTCACATTTCGTCGAAATTGATTCAGTACTTTTTTAGTAATTAGGCAAAAACTAATAATTAGTGATTTTTCGCTAATCAAAAGTGTTGAATAATTTCGATGAATGAAGTGCGGACGGAATGTCGGAGCGGTCTAATGCGCCAGATTTAAGCTCAGCTTCTTGAAGAAAGAGATCGCGTGTTCGAACCCCACTGCTGACAAACGTGTATGCTTTTCAACAATATTTCCTCTATTATAATTTTGATTAATCGACTTCAGATAATCGTTAACTTTTAACTAAAAAGAGAAAAATAAACTTGTCTATCAAAAATTGAACCGACTTCAAAAACTAATGAAGAGTAAAAAATAATTTCCTTACATAATTGTAATAAGAAATTAAATTAAGAGCGTAGTGTTTATTCTGTGTATAACCATATTTACGTACATTTATTTGATTTTCTGGAGTCGGTGCCAAGAAGGACAACATCTGTCGGTGACAGGACAACGTCTGTCGGGTGCGCTAGTATATATATATATATATATATATATATATATGTGGGTGATTCTACGATAAGAGGTAATTTGTACGGCAATCCGTTTAAAACAGATTTTTTATTCTATATGTTGCTATTTTTTGCAATGAATCGCACCATCTTAATGTACTTTATTAAATAACATCACGATTGAATGCCTAATTAAAACACATTTTTCTGAAATTTCTTACAAAGTCTAAAAAAGTCTCTCCCCTGGCATGTCCCCTTGCCGGTTTCAATTTAACTTTCAAACAATACATATAAGGTACCCTGGGGTAATAACGCCACGTTAAGGTTCTACCAATTTTCACGGCTCAGTTTTAGTTTGTATTTTTAAAACAACTACATGATTTGATACAGCAACTCATTAACTATCTATGTAAAAAAAATAATTTAACAGATATGTATTCATAAAATGTAATAGCGTGATTTCTTGACCAATGCTATTCGGCGTTATTACCCACCTATATGGGTAATAACGCCATGTAAACAAAACTATGAAATAAGATGGAATAATTGCATGTAGATTGCCTAATTCTAAAAATACACACACTACAAACTTAGAAATTGACAAATTGCATTCTAAGATATTGAAAATGTTCAATTTTTTGTGAAAGTGTAAGAAAAATAAAGTTGTGGTGGGGGGGGGGGGGGATGAGGCAAAAGAATACCAGACCGTGAGCTTCTTTTTGCTTAAAAAGGACCGCTTAAATAGAATTATTAGAAACATTGCACAGTTTTAACTGTGTTTATTTGAATCAGTATTTAGGATGTAGCTCAGCCACTGTAGGGAATCAACCAGGATATTAATGCCAAGGATTGGCGTTATTACCCCTTTATAGTTATTGCGCTGTACATTTTAAATTACAAATTATCTCGAGAAGACATCCAAAATCTTCAACAACATTTTGAAAGTCCATGAAATGTACTATAAATTTATGTAATTAACAAAGTATTTCCGGATAAAAAAAATAGTCTTCACATCACAAAACGTATCTCGCAAATTTTAGATCAAGCGTGAATTTTAGTTGCTTGTAAAAACAATAACACTTAAAAACGAAACAAATTAACTTGAAGTTGTTTTTTGCGATTTATATGACTCAAAACCCTTCTGCGCAGAGCACATGGGTGTCATTTACCAGATTATTTCATAATTATCCAAAATATTGGCATTTGGCGTTATTACCCCACCTGGCGTTATTACCCCAGGGTACCTTATTTTTTCTGTCAGATGCTTAGCTAAAGTATGTTTAATTGGAATTTAAGTAATTATACTTACGTATTATAAAATAAAAAATAAAATAATTTTGTTAATTTCAAATAATTTTTAAAATTAACTTTTGTCCGCTTTTTTTGTGTATCTACCCTGTCAAATTTCGTTCCGCTGAAACAAATATAAATTCAAGGATGGCTATATCGGAAGTATCGCTTAAGGACATCTATTGGCTTGAAGTTAGCAATACTAAACGCACAAGCCATTTAAGCGTTGTTGCGATGCGACCGTGTAGTGTAGTGGTTTCGCACGGTGATCGTGTATCTCCCCTGGTAAGTCATAAAACTTATAATATTAATTTAATTCAATTGCATTCACTGCCCTAATTAAACTCTACGGTAATAATTAAAGTGAAATACACAATTAACCCAAAAACTAATTCAGTCAGCTAAAAAATTTGAATTTACATAAAAATGTCTCTCCCCTGCCGTATTTCCCCTGGCAATATAATTGCCAGGGAAGCGAGTCACTGGCCAGAAAACGTTATAAAATATATATAAAGTGACTTGCCCTTATATGAAAGAGTAAATAAACGGGACAAAAATCATAATTTAAAGGTTTTTGATTAAACTCAAACTTTTCTTTTTGGCCGAATTCTCTATGTTTTTCAACCTCTTATCGTAGAATCACCCATATATATATATATACATATCTATCTATATCTATATATATATTCATATACATATATATATATATATATATATATATATATATATATATATATATATATATATATATATATATATATATATATATATATATATATATATATATATATATACTTCATTGCAATCCAAATATAGTTGCAAGAATTAGAGCATGGGCAGGTGTATAGACAAACCAAACCCATAAAGACGTTTCAACTATGTTTAAAAACGTTAAAACTTAAAAAATAAAGAAAAAAAGCTCTACAAGCCGTAAGGAAACTACTATTGTGGTAAGTAGTTCCCATTAATAATTTTGGAAACCAGGTGGGTGAAGGGCCGGGGAGGTGAAGGGGACACAAAAGAGGTATCACAAAAGAGGTGAAGGGGCCGGAACCTACTTTCAAGCAAACCAGCAACCAATAAAAGAGACTTCCAACGACACAGGCTGTTACTCGATCAGCATCGGGTGGCTTCCATCAATGGTGGAACTCTTTCTCAGGCAAACTTGATCACGTGGCTTTCAAGTACTATAGCCTCTCTCTCTCCAGTGGTGTAGCCGTATAAAACAGAGAGGTTATACGTTATAGGTATAGAATGCATATTAGAGCGTATACGCTATAGTTAAAGAGGACATACGGAGGTATCCAAGAGATATACGGTGTATATATACTACCACTTATCCTCCACTATATTCTTGTTATTTCAGTTGTTAGAAGCGGCTGAAACATATGTCACAATTTATGCGTGTTTCACGATAGGTTGACAATTTTTCCTCTACTTTTTTTTTTCTGAAATTCCGAAAGAAATGTTACTTTATGCGATGATGGAATAGCTACCATTAAATAAAGCAAAAAATGCTATTCGTAATTTCTGCCATACGTTCTAAATTTCTGAATAAAGAAAAACACAACAAGGAAATTGCAACACTACTTTTTGAAGTAATAAAAAAAATCTAAACAATTATAAAAGCCATTATATAAGATAATGCTAAATATTGTCCTTCTCTTTCAGCATTACAATTTATCAGAGGTCAATGACCCTTGAAGTATCAATGGCCATCAATGATGCCTCCAAGAAAACTTCCAAATGATGAAAAAATTCGCTTGATGTCTTTGTAGAACACTAATAGCATCTATGGAATGACTCAACATTAACATCTTTCTTCTGGCGCATCACCGAACGCATTTCGCATAAGTCATGAAAAACGTCACTTTGAAACTTTGCGAGGCTAATACCCTGTTCGCACTGAGAAAGTTAAGTCACTTAACTTGAAGTTTTTTGAAGCGGTCGTACCCGGAATCAAGATTAAGCAAGTTTCTGAAACTTGCTCAAGTCTCAAGTGAGCTTGCTCTCTTAACTATGAGTTGAGTGGAAATCTGCTTTCTGAATATTTAATTATTAATTCTGAATTTTAGAATATTTAATTCTGATTATTAAATAATGAATTTGAGTCCTACAAATAATTATAAACTATTTCAAGTTGTTATTTGTTTACTCCAGTTGCTTAACACGTGTGTTTGTGGGGTGTTTTTGTAATCAAAGGCCTGAAATGGAAAACGTTGAACCTGTTATTTCCTCGCACAAAAGAAATTAATTTTTTAATTGAAATAAGGTAGGATAATTACTGTGTAAACAAAAAAATTAAAAGTTGCAGTTACAAATTTCAGAAGTTATGCGCATGCTCAGATGTCAGTCTGGCCAAGTTAAGTCACTTACAATGGTTAGTAAATGCGAACAGGTGAAGCCTAATTCCGGATATCCCGCTTCAAAAAATTTAAGTGACTTAAAGTTAAGTGACTCAACTATCCCAGTGCGAACAGGGTATACCGAGAAAGACAGGCTACCGCGGTCTATTCCACGTATTTTTTTTTACAGAACGCTGGAGTCACGTGATCCTCGAATACACCAATGTGGCTGCACAAATAGAGCACTACGTCATTCTAGCGATTTGTAAAAAAAGATACTTGGGATGCATTGCGGTAGCCCGTCTTTTTTCGTTAGCCTCGGAAACGGAAACTTTGATAGAAAGTCAGTCAGTTTTATCCTTCCCAGCCTATTCATTTGACCTAGTTACCATGTTTTTCCAATTCTTCCAAACCTTCTAATACACAAGCTTACATGCAATCTTGCAGTTATGTTTTTACAACATTGGATGCTCCAAATGATCTGGACACTAGTATTTTAAACTAACTTTCTTCGCTTGTCTAATTGCCAAAATAGTCTGTGATAAGATGGAGAAATAAACTGTACGATATTTTTGGTGTCTATAGCATTCAGTATCCCGATTTACGAGGGACACCTGACAACACTAGTTTTAAGTGAGAGTTACCTTTCGAGTGCAAAGGGTTAACGCAACTTTTTTTATCTGTCACGTGCCACTTTTATCATCTGAACACTTTAAGTTAGTTTTTAGTCAAGATAAATTACTAAATCATTTTTATTTTACAGACAACTTTGTACATTTTGTGTCATTATATCATATGTTAAAAAATATTATCGTTATGTTTTTATTTTGCTTTCTTTAAAAGGTGTGAAATTGGTGACTTCCCTCACTTAAAATATTTCATCTTTCACAAATTAAAAGCTATTGAAAGAGACTTTTCAGTTATCATTTTAAAACTTAATACACCCTTTCAGAGGCCGTTTGTATGAAAGTGAACGCTTAAATTTAACTCCGAAACTGTCGAATGCCCTAAGATTGTTTTAGTAAAAGTATGCTCTTGTAATACATGTGAAGAAAAACGTTTGATTATTTCCAAATAAATGTATTAATAGATAGTAATGTCAAGCAATTACGTAAACTTTTTGGAGCACAAATCTAGGAAAAGGAGGCATTAGTAAATAAAACTGAATTCCAAGATGTCACTATATGAATATCTAATTAACAGTTCTTGGATAAGTATTTTAGTACACACAAATAGATGTACACACAAACAGAATAATAATCTCTTGACTAACATATATATATATATATATATATATATATATATATATTTATTTATATAACATATATTAGTAATTATTCAAGGATGGATCATCAGTCGATCCTTCTAAAAGGGTTTTTAAGAGAACGGGAACTTTGTCCCAGTAAAGCACGAGCATACGGGAGCCCATTTGCTCTCAACTGCAGCTCTAGGTCATCTCTCTCCCAGAAATCTTAAAACGTTCACACCCTGCATATTGCACTTAGCTTGCAATAATTTGCCTGGGCTTTTGGACTTCGTGCTGCTATTACAGTTACGTGCAGGAATACAGTTACATTATGAGTATGCTTTCGTGGTTTTTGAGACGAACTCGACTCTACACAAATGACTTATTTCATTTCTGAAAGGGTTAACCCTTCGGGAGCGCTTCGAATGTCCTTCACGGAATTAAAATGTTTTATGGCTGTTTTCTTTAAATAGAATTTTTTGTCTAAATATATTTGAAAATTGCTTTAATGATACAAGGCAAAAATTTCAATAAAAATTGACTGGTATAGATAATCAACATTCTATAATTTTTATGCATTGCGTATGCATGCCACTCGTCACTCAAAGGTTGAACTTGTTCGAACGCAAAATTTTCAAACTTTTTTTCTACATTTCTTTGAGAAATGCAATGAGTATCTTATCTGCAATATTCAAAGAACATTGCATGCGTTAAATTTTACCCTGTTCAGTGCAATTTTAAAACTTTTGTCGCTTCCAAAGGCAAACAAACTACAATAATTTGTTCCAATAATATGTCTATAAAACTTTGTATTAACACTTTGTTGCAACAATTCGTTAATTGATACAAATTGAAACAATTTAATTACTGACACATTACAAGGTCAACAAGTGTTACTTTCTTTTAAATATTTCGAAATTTTTTTATGAACTTTTAGATTATTCTATAAAGATACTCAGTTCATGAATCACTTGAAAAAAAAAAAAAAAAAAAAAAGGTTTAAGAAATTTGGGATCACTGGCATTCTCCACACCACATAATAATAAAAATATATCACATGTAATCATAGCGAAATTTCAGTTTGTGAGATATATAATCAGCAGAAAGATTTACACATGTAGCTAAAAATTCTCTCTGGAGGGCGGAGTTTTCGAGAAACAATTCGGCTAGTTGAGCGAAAAATTCTGTGTTTCGGAAAATCGAAAAGAGGAGCTTTGCTCAGTTTGGACACTTGCCAAAGGAACCCCGCCACAGCGATGCGAAACGAACCGTTTCAAAGATTGGAATGCTGTTCGCATTGGCGCAAAATGATGCCGACATAACACAAATTTAAGTAATCTGCTTCCAACAAACATGGAAATTAACAACTATTTTATAGCACTCACATCCCTCTCCGAAGATTTAATTGCGTACAGTATCGTAACAATTCAAAAATTATGGGAAGGTCTTAAACAGCCTTATTCAATTTCTCAATTAGAATTATCAATACTTAATAAAATACTTATAGGAATAAATAGTCGCCAAGCTAATTACTAATGAAATTAACTCAGAATCGATATTTTAATTACTCTAGCTGTAGAGTTGGTGTTTGCCAGCAAAATAGTATTTGTGCCGATATAAGTCCAAAAAATTTTAGAAAGGAACAACAAAAAATAAGTATTTTAAAATAACATATCTGTGACTGAAATTAGAATATAAGTTCGATATTTCACTAATATTAATTTCATTAATTAAAACAATTTAAAATAATGTTGACGATAGCATTTGAATTTGCATTACAATTAAAAACATCTATTTTTCTTTATCTTGAACCTATATAACCGGTCTGTGTAAATTCATGAACCGGTCTGTATAAATAGAAATGGTCTATATAAATACACGATATTCTTACCAGAGGGATAATGAAATGTTTATTTTTAAAACAAGATTTAGTTATAGAGATGTTACGTTTAAAAACGGTTTATTGCACTTCTATGTCTCTATTTTAGACACAGTTGTCCCACTACTCCTCTCTTCCTGTCACCCCCCTTTTTTTTAAATACTGGACCTGGCAACATCAGTTTCAAGAGACTGGGCAGCCCCTAGGATGAGACATTTTTACTCCCTGTTTTTCTTAGCATTTAAATATTTTAAATTGTCCTAATTTTTACGATTGGTTTTTAATTTGGTCAAAAAATTCCAGAAAGAATTTTACCAGTTGAAGAAAAATCCGTTGACCTGACCAGAATATTTCTAACAAGGGAACTCTTTTTGATGAATTTTGCACTTATCATTAATACTTAGAGCATTTTATAGCCCTATAGGCTGAAGTTAAAGAATCGATAAAATTTGCCGGTAAAAATTGTGTGCAGTTAATTTTAAAATAATAAAGTGCTTTGTTTGTGTTGATTTCCCGCTAAAAACGAGCTAAATCGACAAATGTAGTGCAACTAATTTTCCACTCGCTTCATACTACACCACCATGTGAACATGCATATTGCATATATTAGAATTAGATCCGGTTAATTTTTTTTGTTTGTTAAATTTGAGAATCGAAAGCTTTAAAATTAAGGTTTATTTGAAAAGTACTATAAATTATATGTACATATCTATTTATATAATACCCTAATGTGACGATTCCGGGTTCCTCATCCAAAAAGAAACAAACATATCGCGGCCATGTTAGGCGTAAGTAAATATTTCGATAAAGAACCTATAGAAATATTGGCGTAATCTACTTTGTATCACATCTATTCTTTATTTTCTTAAAAACCTTTACCCCCCCCCCATTATAATATTTTAAGTTCTAAGTTATAAATAACAAATTATAAGTTATCAAAAGCTTTCATACATTCACTTACTTCGTTGATAAAGATTTGTTTGGTGTCTCCATCTATCGTTAATTAGTTTAAACAAAAAAAAAATATGTTGATATTATACATTTTTTATGCATTTTACCAGCTTTGAAGTGTTTGCATATAAAATGAATACTTCTTTTCAATTCTTGTTGCAATTAAATCATAAGGAATGCATAATATCGTGGTACAACACATTTTAATTATATCCATATAGATAAAATTTTGAATTTTAACATAATAAGTTTCAATGAAAAAAAATATATATAAATCATATTAATAAAATTAATAGTTGCAATTTATTAGTGCTAATTTAAACAATAAATTACTAATTTAAATAATGCAGTTAAAATTATTAAAAATTTGTATTACTGAATAATTCTAAATTAATTTCTGAGTAGTAAAATAATTTATATCGTCAATTACAAGTCCCAAAATCAATATCGAATAAAGAATAACATATATAAATAGCCTTCTACTCAGTAACATACATGTGTAAAAATAATTTATAACAAGTTTTGCCGAATTAAACACATTTTTTCGTATAATACATGCATACATATACATATTACTTACATATTTATTGCAACATTTATCATTTCCTGTTTTTAAATGTAATATTTTAAATATTTTAAATAACAGTTTACATAATATATTTGTTGCACTAGTCAAAAATCAATGAATAATATTTTTTAATTAAGAAAAGACAAAAATCATAAAATAATACATCTTTTTTTTTTAGTTTCGTTTACTCAGAAAAATATTTGTTTTATGTAAAATTGTTATGATTAAATGATGCCAGAAAATGTACAATTTTTGGGAAGTTTATGTGTTTCGCTGTAAGCTTCAAATTAAAAAAAAAAAAAAAAAAAAAAAAAAAAAAAAAAAAGGCTTATATCTTTGTCAACCAGCAGTTTTTCTTTTCTTATTTTCATTCATATTTATTGATCATTTAGATTTTGTAATTTCAAATAATAATAATAATAATAATAATAATAATAATAATAATAATAATAATAATAATAATAATAATAAAGTACCCAATGATAATTGATGCTGCCATCTATAATCAAATATTTGAACTAAAAAGGTCATGTGATTCCTAAGTTAGAAACAGTAGCGCCACGAGACGATTACTGTTTTTGAATATAAGTCCTATGAGGGCATGCCTATTTTAATTTCTTCCTCTCTACTGTATTCTAATTTCATGATTTAAATATGATGATCTATCTTCATTATTTTAAAGATTTATCGTTCACATTCCGTTATTTTTGACAGGGTTATATCCTAGTATATAAATATATTACAAATTTATTTCTTTTTCGCCAAAATTAACCTTATTAATTTCCTTTTAACAATATTCCGTACTTATTTCAACTTATTAAATTAAAATCCTGTTACTAGATTCAATCTATTAATCTTTATAGAAACGATATAAATTCTTAATTCGCCTTAAAAAACATTTATTCCAATATGCGTAAATTTAAAAAATGGCCCTAAATTAAAAATATTCTTAATTAAACTTTATTTTTCAATATTCCAAATAAAACCCATTTCCCCTCTGTTTTTATCAACCCTTTTTTAAGACAGTCTTATTAAATTTATTCCAAAACCATACCTTTCAAAAAATATTATTCTTTTTATTTATTTATTTATTTATTTTTTCCCCTTCAACGTTTGATATTTGTGCGTATCAATAAATTCATTTCTTTTCTTTTTTTATTTTAAAATATCGTCTGCAGGATATTCGAATTCTGAGTTCGATTATAAATTAGTTAAATAATATTTTTTTAAATAAAAATTATCGTCTGAATGAAATGTTTAATCTCAACGCTGGACATGAATTCTGTTTACATGGGAAAATCATGGTTAGAGGATATAGAATATTCTGGAAGTTTTTGATAGAGAAGCTGAGAGATGATGACGGATTTTCTTTCCTTTTCTTCCGATGATTCTGTTAAGATGAATTGCAGAATAATGTTTTATGATGGAATATTCTTTTTTTCGAGGATTCTGTTCAAGACGGCTTGCAAGAGAGCACTTCCCGCTATATATGCCTGCATTCTAATAAGCTTTTTTTGAGCAGCCAATGTGTAGCTCAATGAAGCGTCTACATTTTTTTTTCTCCCTCGCTTGTCATGCCTCTGTGCTTTAAGCGAGTGATGAAGCGAGTGATTTAAGCCAGTGATGATGCTTCTAGATCCTAACTTAAAAAAGTCACATATATATTTCTGATAACACAATCGCTGCCGCTCACACGAAAGCACGTGATATGACGCCAACGTTAAGGGGCCAGTCACGCGCCAGCGCGTGATGTGGGGTGATGTCCAATAGCCAGTCACGCGCTGGCACGGGAAAATCTTTCAGTGATTCATTGTTATAAAAAGTAAATCGGCTTCTGAGAAAACCCCACTTCTACAGTGCGGCATTAGCTATCATCACATCTTCATGTAAGATGTAAGCGGCAGTGAACGAGTTAAAATTTTCATGATTACATACATACTTACTTTATTATAACTGCTAAATATAATGTGTGAAAAAATACTTTTATACCATTTATAGAATGTTTGCCGGAAAAATTCTCTATTAATAAAAAAAGCCAATTCACACCGCCAAAAATATAATCATAATGCTGTGTTTATTTATATATATATATTTTGAAAATAAAAATTACCGGTTTTTGCAAGAATTTTTGAATTTATTTCAGTTTTTTATTAATTTGTATTTGCAAGCACTTTTTTTTCCGGAAAAACTTCAATGTTAATAAGATAAGTGGCAATAAGTGGGCTCATAAATTGTACTTTCAGAATGTTATACAGTTGCATCAATAAATACGATTTTTATTGGCAATTTTTTTTTATTATCTGAATCTTGCTTATAGGGTATAATACATTAGATGTCAATGCTAGACGTGAATCTCATCAAAAGTGTTTCTCTGGTAAATGATAGCAGTCATAGTCTTGCGTCACGTAAGTATGATAAAGTTATAACAAATAAAATCCTATTCTGTATAATTTAAGTTATTTAGATTTATAATTTTTGTATATATGAAATGGGGACCTCCCTTCTCTCCACCGTTCCCGGTCTTAAACCAAATTTCCATCATCCCTCAATGCAAAGTGTTTTTTTTACACGCATTTTTCGAGAAAATATCTACAGAGTAAAAATACAATCATGTGTACAAGAATGGCAATAGGGTCACTGCCATAGCCAAAGCTAGTTTTGTTGAAAATCAATTTTATTAATCAAATTATATTATCCGCATATCCCTACTCACTAATAAAAGCTCTCTAATTAGAGCGACACCAGGAGAAAAAGATCGATGGAGGATTTTAGAACTTTTGCAGGTGGAATAGGATTTAAAAGCGGGCAACTAACAAACTTTTAAATACTTTCAGTAAAATATGGTTTATAACAGCATAAGATGACTCCGAAATAATAAATAAAAAAAATTCTGACAAAAAACAAACAGTTTATTATTAAAATGATAGCTCTAAATGTACTGTTAAGATAGCTGATAATGGGTAACGGCCTTATTACAAAATTTTATTACGTAATTTTATATAACTTTCCTTTCTTGAGATTAGAAATGAGTTTTGTCTCTCAAAGACGAATGATGAAAGAGCGGCTCTCTTTTGAAGTTATGGTTTGGAAGTTCTTTCATGTCAGTAATTTTCTTTGCGTATATTATGTTCATACATTTAGAAAAAAAAAGAAAAAAAGTAATTTATTTTAGAATATACAGAGAAAATGACAATTATTAGTAGCATAAAATGACTCCGATGTTATAAAATTTAATAACCTTTAATAAAGGAAAACAGTTTTTAAGTACATTTGTAATGTTATCACCAACTATACGATAACGGATCATATTGCAAAATTTTATTATATGCAGAGTTCATACACATTAGGGAATTCAAAAGATTGTACCTGTTTTAACACGAGAAATTTTTTAATGTACTGGTCTATATATCTGAAGATAGATTTTTTTCCCCATTAAATTAAGCAAATACTAGTTTAAGAAAATTCTGGTAAAAGGTCCTTGAAAATCCTTGAAGCATATGAACCAAAATATACTTTACAATGACTTTCCTTTCGCAATATCAAGAAGGAATTTTGCCCCACAAAAATATATCAAGAAAGTTCAGGTCACTTTTGAAGTGTAATCTGAAAGTTTATTCTTTTTGGTGGTTTACTTTGAACATGTTTTAGTTGAGTTTGAAAAAAAAAAATCATTTTAGAATATACAGTCGAGTCTCTCTATAATGAAACTCTATCCAGCGAATTTCTCTATTTAACGAACTTTTTGTAGGAACGGTCAATTTTTTCATGATTACATTAAAAATAATCTCCATATAGCGAAATATGCATCTCCATTTAACGAATTTTTTTTTTCAAAAATGCTCTTTCATATATTCAGAAAACGCTTCAAATTATTTGTAAAATAATTTTTTTTTGTTGATTTCTTGTTCGTATTTCATAGCAATATTCCTGTATTTTATTCTTTATGTCCCCCCTCCCCCCCAAAAAAGACATTCCCTCCCTCCCCCAAGAAAAGCATCCTTTTTGCATATGGTTACACTTGACTTTTTTTAGCCAAGATGAGAACGCGTTCTTGGAAAAGATTAAAACATTTGCTTGCTACTGGAACGATTTGCAATTATCACAAAGCATCCTAAAAAATAAAAATACTCCATTGTCGCCTTGAAAATGTTGTTTGTTTCTTTGTTTGGATAATAAAGCAGAAGTAAGGAAGGGATTAGGGGGCAATTGCAGAAAATGCCGTTTTTTTTTTTCAGTTGGTTTTCATCTACCTAAACTAACTCTCATGACTTTTAGAGTTTAAAGTGGATGTTTGTTGTTTGTTGTGACTCGGAGCATTTTTGTAGTGAGAGATTATTTTGAACGAATAATTGGGACTAAATGTCATCTATGTTGGTGTCTAAGCTTCTAAAAAGAATTAATGAGATGCAAAAAGTAATGGTAAAAAATAATTGTTTGTTACTCCAAAGTCTAAAACGCCTGTATCAGCATTTTTAAATGCATTTTTATAGTTCATTTTTAAGACAATACTGACATAAAGAATAGTTTTAGTGGAAACCGAAAAGTAATCGACCAATTTTTCCGTTTTTTATGTTTATTTGAAATTTTGGACCGTAAACTTTAATGGCGCATGTCTTCTTCGGAAAACGTTTGGGACCCTTAGTTTTCTATTTAATATTATTTGTCTTGATGTGAACTATCACCCCTTAAAGTTTTGCCCAAGAGTTTAGATACATCCTGTATATATTTATTCACACAAGAGCCAAAACATTATGACCACCCCCACATTTTGCAATGAACTTGTCTGGATGACGTGGAAAGTACACAATCTGACGGGAATGGTATTTAAATGCTGCTAAGGAGTCTCAAAATAACTTTTCCGCTTATGTTTGTTTGTGAGGGAAAAAGATGCTGATCTAAGTCACTTTGATAGAGGGCAAAAGTCAGTCGCTCAACGACTCAGAATGAGTAACTGCGGAACTACACGCCTCATGTGTAGTTTGGGAATATCGTTGTTAGTACTTGTACAAAGTGGATGAATGACGGTAAAACCATCCCTAGAAGTCATCGCGTTGAACGCCCAGATGTTATCAAATAAAAAGTACGTCAGAGACCTCCCCCGCCATTGCAATGCAGAATCAATACCAGAGATTGACTCAACTTACATTCCAAGATAATACATGTCCAAGTGCAATCTTTTCGGGGCATACAGTTCCGTTGATACTATTAAATGTGAGACTACGCGACTAACGTCCCACCCACCTGCCCCTGCTGACCAAGCATCATCGCCAAATATTCCTACACTAGGACAGGAAACATCATGACTGGACTATGGAACATAGAGAGAGAGTTGCCTCGTCGGATGAAACACGATTCATCCTTCAACTCGTCAGTGGACGTGTTTGGGTACGCCGCTTTCTATGCATACTTTTAATTTCCCTTATGCTACAAGTCAAACGCATGCCAGATGTGGCAATACTAAGCTTTGGTGAACATTTTAATGAGCGTTTCTGAAATTTGTGGTTGGTGGGTGGTACAGATCATGAGCTCCACGGACTGTCTGAACAACACTGCGGATCATTTGCACCATTACATGGTATCTGTCTTCCGAAATGGAAATGGAGGCCTCGTGAAAGACAACGCTTATTGTTACATGACTCGAATCGTACTCGATTGGTTCCAGAAACATAATCCTGAATTCCAGTTAACTCCCTGGTCATCTAATTTGACTGATTTTAATGCGACAGAGCAATTTTCGGGTGTCAATCAACGGCCGTCCAGAGCTAAAAAACAAACATTTTGGAATATCCCCGATATGTATCATCACTGCTTGAGCAACTAATTCAATTTATCTCCGGTCATCTATCAAGAACGTGTGGCATTGCTACCAAGGCGCTTTGCAGCTATTTTGCGGGTCAAATGTAGGCCAACACGTTATAAGGTACGTGGTCATAAAGTTCTGACTCTTGAATGTTTATGCGTGTGTGTATGCGGGAAAATGGCAAAATATTACAGGAATTATATGCTTCAAGAGCTTTCAAGGACCTTTAACGAATATCTTTTAAAAGTAATATTTGCCTTTTATCATGGAAAAAAATTTATCTTCTGATTTAGTGACCAGTACTTTACGAAATTTCTGATCTCAAAACACATGAAATCCCTTGATTCCTTTGATGCGTACGATCCCAGAATTATTAAAAAACTTTTGGTAGCAAAAAATGACCCTAATATAATAAATTTAAAAACTTCCAATAATAACAAAAAGTTTATAACTCAATTCTGGGAGTTTATTATTAATTAAAAGATAGAGATCATATTACAAAATTTTATTATGTACTTTATAATAACATTTCCTTTCGCGGTATTAGAAAAGTTTTGTTCTTCAAAGACGGATGATGAAAAAGTGATTCACTTTTGAAGCCAATCTTTTCTTTAAAAAAAAAAATCTTTTGTTAGTTACTTTACGAGTATCTTTTAATGAAAACATCTTTGCTCGCCTTATAAAGAAAAGCAATTTATTTTAAAATATATATAGGGTAAATGACAAAAAATTGCTGTAACATCAAATTGATCTGATATAACAAATTTCAATAATATATAATAAAAACAAACAATTTATAATTGATTTTTTCTGTAAGTATAAAACTAATTATAACATAAGGGAAACATTTTGCAAAATTTCATTACATATTTTATAACCATTTTTACCGTCGCAATATTAAAAATGAGTTCGTCTCTCAAATAAGATTGATGAAAGAATGGTTCAGTTTCAAAATGTGTTCTGAAAGTTTTTCCATATCAGTGTATTTTTTTTTGGTGCATTCGTAATTATATAAATACGTAGCCCCTATAGCCGTCAGTCATTCCGTCCGTCTGTCCGTTCGTCCGCATATAACAGAACAAAAATTACCTAACGGAAATTGTTGAAAATCGAATTGTTTGAAAGTTAAAATATATAATTTTTGCATATTTCGTCGAGTCATTAAAAATTTTATGAAAATCGGATGCATACTTTAATTACAGGGACAATCAAAAGCATTCCGTTACATTACGGTCAATAGGAAAAAATAGTTTCAAGTGAATTTTAATGATGTTATACTCTTTTGAACATAATAGAATTGATATGCATGTATGAAGTATACACTGAAAAATGCATTCTACATAATCTGTGATGCAAAGAATATTAGTTATTAATTTGCAGGGTCACCCAATTTATTCCATTACTCAATGGTATAGGAGGAAACACTATTTGGAGAGCATTTTAATACCATTAAATTATTTCACATTTTATGAAATTGATATACGTTGCTGAGTTATTTCCTCTATAATAAAAAGCAGATAATATTTACAGGGACACAAAAAAGATTTCCGATGTATCCGATGTATTTTATACTATTACACCCAGATCTGAAAACTTTGTACCTAATTTGCTACGTTTGACGTGCAATTTCCAACTTATTTTAATATGTTATGTTTGAATTAAAGTTATACATTTTAGCATACATAGGGAGAAAGTGACAAGAAATAATAATTGAAGCTGCTTCACAGTAATTAAAATTATCTGCAAATTATTGTATACTGAATTACACGATTTTCCGAACAGATAATTCAATGAGTATTTTATAGTATAATTTTTAATGCCCAAACAGAAAACGCAATGAAAAGTGCTTTATCATGTACGTTTTCTAGTAACATAACTTTAAATATGTGTAGTACATAATTTTTAGCACATAATATAAACGATCTATCACCTTAAAAAACAAAATGTGTTTATAAGAACCAATAAATAATGAGTTATCCATCTGGTATCAATAAGCAGAGCTTTAACGTTTGAGTCTTCTCTGCGGAGCTTATTTAAAATACAAACTGTGGCAGTTAAGCTAAAGTCATTGTCGTGCAATGGCGCCAACTTATATGGGCCCATAGGGCGTGAGCCCACCCAATAATTTGATATCTCCATCTATCTAATATGAATTGAGCCCACCCAATATTTATATATCAGTTCAAAAAATTTTTGAGCCCATCCAATATTTTTCAAAAATTGGCGCCACTATTGTCGTGTGTAGTTGCGTGTGGCATTCCGTCTAATTCAGCTAAATAATTGTGTCCGTGAAATTGTGGTAAATTCTGTGAGTTCAGTAAGTATTTTTTACTTTTTCCAGTTACGCAAGTTTATTAATTTTATTTGGTACAAGTCCATGTAACGATAAATTTTATCACTTTCAAAATATTATGCCTTTTCAGCAATTTTTAACCAAAACGGGATGCATGATGGAGAAAAATTGACTTTTTTTTAGATTCAACGTTGACAAAAATTCAAAATTTAATTATTACAGCATTTCTTCCGAACTTTATTTTTCCATTTGTAGACTAGCACATATTGACTAGTAACATGTTTTTATTGAAAAGATAAGTCATTATCATCAAAACCTTACGACTAATAACCAAGATTTAAAATTTTCGACATATAGAATTCAAATATAAATTGTCTCTTTATAATAAAGTCAGGGTATAATAAGGGTATGATAATAACTACCAAATTGAAAAAAGTTAGATGTTTAGAAACCTAAGTTAACTTAGAAGATTAGTAACATGTTTTTTATTGTATCTTGAATTGCACATAAATCATTATCACCAAAACATTACGGCTAATAACCAAGCTTTAAAATTTTCTATATATAGAATTCAAATATAAATTGTCCATTTATAATAAAGTCTTTTATAAGTGTATGATAATAATTAAAATATTGAAAAAAGTTGGATGTTTAGAAACCTAAGTTAACTTAGAAGACTAGTAACATGTTTTTATTGAATCTTGAATTGCACATAAATCATTATCATCAAAACCTTACGACTAATAACCAAGATTTAAAATTTTCTACATATAGAATTCAAATATAAATTGTCTCTTTATAATAAAGTCAGGGTATAATAAGGGTATGATAATAACTACCAAATTGAAAAAAGTTAGATGTTTAGAAACCTAAGTTAACTTAGAAGATTAGTAACATGTTTTTTATTGTATCTTGAATTGCACATAAATCATTATCACCAAAACATTACGGCTAATAACCAAGCTTTAAAATTTTCTATATATAGAATTCAAATATAAATTGTCCATTTATAATAAAGTCTTTTATAAGTGTATGATAATAATTAAAATATTGAAAAAAGTTGGATGTTTAGAAACCTAAGTTAACTTAGAAGACTAGTAACATGTTTTTATTGAATCTTGAATTGCACATAAATCATTATCATCAAAACCTTACGACTAATAACCAAGATTTAAAATTTTCTACATATAGAATTCAAATATAAATTGTCTATTTATAATAAAGTCAGGGTATAATAAGGGTATGATAATAACTACCAAATTGAAAAAAGTTAGATGTTTAGAAACCTAAGTTAACTTAGAAGATTAGTAACATGTTTTTTATTGTATCTTGAATTGCACATAAATCATTATCCCCAAAACATTACGGCTAATAACCAAGCTTTAAAATTTTCTATATATAGAATTCAAATATAAATTGTCCATTTATAATAAAGTCTTTTATAAGTGTATGATAATAATTAAAATATTGAAAAAAGTTGGATGTTTAGAAACCTAAGTTAACTTAGAAGACTAGTAACATGTTTTTATTGAATCTTGAATTGCACATAAATCATTATCATCAAAACCTTACGACTAATAACCAAGATTTAAAATTTTCTACATATAGAATTCAAATATAAATTGTCTATTTATAATAAAGTCAGGGTATAATAAGGGTATGATAATAACTACCAAATTGAAAAAAGTTAGATGTTTAGAAACCTAAGTTAACTTAGAAGATTAGTAACATGTTTTTTATTGTATCTTGAATTGCACATAAATCATTATCCCCAAAACATTACGGCTAATAACCAAGCTTTAAAATTTTCTATATATAGAATTCAAATATAAATTGTCCATTTATAATAAAGTCTTTTATAAGTGTATGATAATAATTAAAATATTGAAAAAAGTTGGATGTTTAGAAACCTAAGTTAACTTAGAAGACTAGTAACATGTTTTTATTGAATCTTGAATTGCACATAAATCATTATCATCAAAACCTTACGACTAATAACCAAGATTTAAAATTTTCTACATATAGAATTCAAATATAAATTGTCTATTTATAATAAAGTCAGGGTATAATAAGGGTATGATAATAACTACCAAATTGAAAAAAGTTAGATGTTTAGAAACCTAAGTTAACTTAGAAGATTAGTAACATGTTTTTTATTGTATCTTGAATTGCACATAAATAATTATCACCAAAACATTACGACTAATAACCAAGCTTTAAAATTTCTACATATAGAACTCAAATATAAATTGTCTATTTATAATAAAGTCTTTTATAAGGGTATGATAATAATTAGAAAATTGAAAAAAGTTAGATGTTTAGAAACCTAAGTTAACTTAGAAGACTAGTAACATGTTTTTATTGAATCTTGAATTGCACATAAATCATTATCATCAAAACCTTACGACTAATAACCAAGAATTAAAATTTTCTACATATAGAATTCAAATATAAATTGTCTATTTATAAGAAAGTCAGGGTATAATAAGAGTATAATAATAACTACCAAATTGAAAAAAGTTAGATATTTAGAAACCTAAGTTAACTTAGAAGATTAGTAACATGTTTTTTATTGTATCTTGAATTGCACATAAATAATTATCACCAAAACATTACGGCTAATAACAAAGCTTTAAAATTTTCTAAATATAGAATTCAAATATAAATTGTCTATTTATAATAAAGTCTTTTATAAGGGTATGATAATAATTACAAAATTGAAAAAAGTTAGATGTTTGGAAACCTAAGTTAACTTAGAAGATTAGTAACATGTTTTTATTGAATCTTGAATTGCACATAAATCATTATCACCAAACCTTACGACTAATAACCAAGCTTTAAAATTTTCTACATATAGAATTCAAATATAAATTGTTTATTTATAATAAAGTCTTTTATAAGGGTATGATAATAACTACCAAATTGAAAAAAGCTAGATGTTTAGAAGCCTAAGTTAACATAGAAAATGATTTCTAACTACACAGGACACTTCATAAAATAAAACCTTAATTTTAAAATTACAAAAAACATGTTTGGGAAAACTTAAATCGTTCAAAATATGTATGAACAATTCCATAAATTTTAGCGAACGTAAAACAACAAAATCAACCAACCAATATATCAAAATAAATTATAATTTTTGACAATAGATGGCACCATATTCTGTCATCTCAAAAATATTATAGTAAAATGATAGTAAAATGCTACTACGCTCGACTCTCCTTACTTACAACTTAGACCTATATGTATGTAGTTTGTATAGAAAGCACAATTGAACTAATGAACCAGTAGAGAGTTGAACCAGTAACGTGCAAAATCACACATAAATAAATAAATAAATAAAATAAGAAGGGGGAGGAAACTAGTTCAAATTTAAACGTTAAACTAGTCTTTTGAAAAAATGAGTTAAATTCCCGCTAAACTTAAAAATTCGCAAAAGAAATCAGCTTAATTGGCACTGTTTTTAAAAAGGAAAATGCAAAATGAGACTTTTCATTAAGGACATTAAAGAGGAATATTTTTATTATTATTATTATTATTATTATTATTATTATTATTATTATTATTATTATTATTATTATTGTTATTGTTATTATTATTATTATTTAGTTTAGGGATATCATATCTTGCTTATTTGGAAACTAACGAAATTACAAATCTTCTACAACAACAACAGAAAGAAGCTTGTTGGAAAAGTTTAAAGAAATAACAATATATGTTTTCTGTATTATTTTCGAAGTTTATTATTATTTTCTGTATTATTTTCAAGTTTTTACATAAATTAAAGTCTTACTATATTAAAAAGAATCCCCCAAAAAGTAGAATAAACTGGATTTTCCCTTTACTCTACTCTTGTTTATTTGCAAGGATTTTTTATGCTATTTCATTTCTCACACGAATCTCAGATAAGTACTTATTTTGCCGTTTTGTTTTTGCTTGTCTTTCTATTTGAATCCCCAAACAGAATTTGTGAACACATTAGTATATTCTCTTTACATTAGTATTTTCTCAAAAAAAAAAAAAAAAAAGAATTTTTTTTTTTTTTACTTTTATACTATCGACAACAAAGAAGACATCTTATAAAACATTTCAAAAGTACTCAGAGGGATGCAGACGGGCAGATTACTATAGAAATTGATAATACAATGGACTTCCTAAAATCTGCGACCCTATGATCCGCAACTCTCAAAAATCCGCACATAATTTACCGATGTAAACAAAGAAATTTTCAGTTAAAATGTAGGGAAAAAAATTTGCCTTTTTTATATTTATATAGATTCCATATAATTTTAAATATGTGATTTTCGTTAATATTATTGAATTGATGCTTTTTCATGAAGAAAGAATAAATTCATTTCTGAAAAAATTCAGGATATTTCTGATATCACTGGTATAATCACACTCATTTTATCAAATATATTTACATATTAATCAAGCTTTTTTGGTAATTAAACTTGATCTATTTATCTGGCTAAACTTGAAATAGAACTTTCTTATTTTATGATTTTGATGTGAATTAGTAATGTACCTTATGAAACAAGTTTCATTGAATAATTAAAAAAAAAGTATATTATTATTATTATTATTATTATTATTATTATTATTATTATTATTATTATTATTATTATTATTAACTGTTATGAATTATATTATTATTATATTATAATTATATATTATTATTATTTTTAATTAAAACATAAAAATGCTCATTTTTATCATGAATACTTAACTATACATCATTGATTATTAACTTGATCTTTGCTTTTAATATTTTAATCATTTTAAAAATTATCCAAATTTTTATTATTTTACTTAATTATTTAATTATTTTACTACATTGTAAATATTCATAATAACAAGAGTGCATTATTAATTACATTCGAATTACTGTTTAAAAAAATAAAACAAGGTAATGACCAGAAATCCGCAAAATTTTAAAATCTGTACAACTTCTAGTTCGAAAATGTGCGGATTTCAGGGAGTCTACTGTAACACATTATTTTAAAGAAAATGAATTTGAGTTTTAATTAGTTCTTTTTTTGGTGAATTTACATAACACTGTATGAAAGTTTTGCTAATTGATGTATCGAATATGTATTGTATTTTGATTTTTATTATTTTCTGCATGCGGGTCGTTAATTACAGTCACGCGTTATAGTAAAATTTTAAAATTTGTTTTAATAAAGTATGACTGTATCCTATATTTGCAATCTATATAATATAAATAAATTATTATTGTTATTCCATATTAATACTTTACAAGCTTAGGATTGTTTTATATTTTGTTTGTCTTTTTAATCTAGTCAGTAGAATACATAATAGGTCAAATTTCTTATCTTATTGCTCGATCTATTACAGAAATTGACGGGATTATTCATTATGTTTGTAAATTATGTAACCCTAACAAATGATTTAAAATATAAGTTTTCTGTGTTTTTTTTTTTTAATTTTTTTTCTATTTAATTGTTTTTTATATATCTATTTATACTAATTTCATAGAACTTCATAATTCAAATGATGACTCTTTTGTTTATTTTAAATAGTAGTGTAATTTTTTTATGTTCATTATGCATGCTTAAATACAGATTAACTAATGGTCTTACTGAACTTTAAGTTTTGGTAAATATCTATGTTGCATTGGATTTATTTATAAAAAAGTATATATATATATATATATATATATATATATATATGTATATATATATATATATATATATGTATATATATATCGTTTTATGATATATTTTGCGATTACTGTTCTAAGTAATATTCTTTAACCAATTAACTAATCTTTTTATTTTCAATTTCCCAGTTAATACGTTAGTTACGGAATGATCGCAGATGGTCAAATTTGATCCATTAATCATATGGTAAAACAGAAATTTAAATAAATAATTTGCAGTATACAGTATAAGTACTAGCAAATATTCTCGGCAATGTCTGGGGTTACCTTAAATATAAGATATACACAAGTGTCTACCTTCTGTTTTTTAAAATAGAATAAAATTTAAAAATATTGTAACTGAAAACATAAATAATTATCTACATGGAAAAAAACAAAGATTTCATAACATATATGTATGTATATTGTTATTGTTCAAATTATATGTATTTGATTTTGAAACAAAAACACAGTAGGTTGGCAATTAAAAACATATAAATGTTATGTATTTATATATTTTTCAAAAGAAAAGAATCTAGTGCAGCTCCCATAGAACTGTGGATTCATTAACCTGCTTTTTCTTCCATAAATCACTAAAACGATGATAGTATAAAGTTTAAATTCAAATATAATCAAAAAATCAAAAATCCGAGATTCAGATGCATTTGGAATTGCCTTCAACTATTCTGAACTCAGTTTTTAGATTTCTATATGTGATTATTTCTCTCTCATCACCCACACGCACGAGATGCGCAGACAGACACAAACATTTAATTTTTTAAAATATAGATGTGTTTGATTTACCCTTTAGAGCTACGTATCTCTTTTAAAATATGATTTTTTTTAATGGTTTGCTAACATACTAAAATTAACAGTTTTTTTTTATTTGTTCTTAATTATGTACATTATATAAACGCAAAAAAGAATAAAAGAATCCATCTACCAATATTTTCTTATTTTTTAATTTCTTTGTAGCACTAAAATTAAGTTGAATAATTATCCAAAATAATTTTGATGGTAAACTGTTGTAAATAACTAACACATTTAACACAATTCACAATATTTATGCTTTTAAAAAATAATAAATTAATTACTTATTTTTATGAACACGATCAAAGTATTTAAAATAAATGGAATGATAGATATATAATATATAATATATATATATATATATATATATATATATATATATATATTAAGCAAATTATTACAGTAAAATTAATAAAAAAAATTACGAAGAATTCGATCAAAATGCAAATTACAGTGCCATCTTTTGATAAAATTTGTAAATAGAAATTTTCGTGTTAAATATTTATACGTTTGTATGATGCAAGGGGAAAAAAAAGTCGTAGTTTAGGAATGAAACACGAGCAAAAAAATATGTATGATGCATGGATTATGAAACATTTTCCATTATATTCAGAAGACTAATGACAAAACATCGCCGTTTATTTAAGTGAAATATGATATCTAAGTTGACAATTTAGTAACGGATATCCCATCTCCAAATTCAATTTCAGCCACTACCAAATTGGAGTAATATCCTAATTATTTAATGTAGTATATTTTATAAATTTATATATTTTGTATATAGTACTCAAGAAATTTCATTTAGTTAGAAAAAACGCTGCATAACGAAGTTGAAAACTTCCCCATCAACAATTTCCGTAATCAGGAGAAAATGTACAGAAATTGTTTGTGTAGACCTGTATATGATCTAGAGAAATCATGCACACCAAGAAATATGCAAAAGGGATAATTAAATTTAAAGCTCAGATCTCAACTGTAAACGCAGTAATTGCTCATAGACATTATTGTAATTGTATTACTTAAAATATCCCAGTAAATGAATGATAAGTGCTGTGCACTCCCTATTTATAGTAAGCATCTTGTAGCAATCAATTATGCATATAAATTTCATTATGTTTGTAATACAGATCCAGATTTACAGAATTCCTAAGGAGCCAGCGGCTCCTAAATCCAAATATTCCAGTCACCACCAGGGCTTAATTTTTAAGAAAAATTAAGAAACAAAGCAAAACAAAGGAGAAACAAAGCGAATTTTGTTAAAAGATCGCAGAAGAAAAGCTAATTTTATCAAAGGATCGCAAAAACGCCACAGCTTTCATCAAAGAATCACTGAAAAACGCGATTTTTTGTCAAATGATCGCGGAAAAACTCGATTTTGGTTAGAATATTGCTAAAATACGCGCGATTTTCGCCAGAGCATCGCGTAAAAATGCGGGATTCTCGTCACAGGATTGTGAAAAAAAACACGATTTTAGTCAAAACATTGCGAGAAAAACTCAAAATTCGCTAAAGGATGGTGAATTAGATGCCAAAAAACAAGTTGCCAAGGCAAAAATTTAATCCCTACATTGTAACTAGCGACCGTGAATCTGCCTCTATAGTTTGTAATAGTGATATATTGTAAAAATCCATCACAAATGATTTTCCCTCATAGAGCATAATTTAACGGGATTCTTTTAAGTGTCTCTATAAATGAACGGTAAAAGCTAAAGATTCGATTTTTAATATCGAGAATTCCACACTATATCTAAATAACATATATTCAATCAATGGTGATACGAGTAAATTTATAAGAGTCAAGAGCACGAACAGACGACAGAGAAATATATTATAATATAATAACAGATACATCATAATGTAATAATAAAAAATACGTTATACATCATAAGTCGTAAATATTTTTCAATTGTTTTGGAATGCGTTAAGAAGAGAAAAAATATTTTAGTTCGTGGAAAAATCATTTTAAATAAGAGCGAAATATTTTGTAGGAAGAAATCACCAGCCTTTTAATATTGAACGCAACATTTTAGAATCAAACAGCAACGCTATAATTTTGTTAAATGTTAAGTCGAGACGCTAACCTGTAAACAGGACAAGCGTAAACATCGGTAACTTTTAATATATGCTACTAAATCTAATTTGATCAAAAATCAAAATTAATGTTTAGTATATATTAGTTAATGTAAAAGTAACGTTTTAGTTAATGGAATCATCTTTATAAATATGAGTAGTTTATTTTATTCGAAGACGTCATCTGTGTTTTATAATTCAAGAAAACATTTTAAAATATTCTGTTAAGTATTCAGTCCAACGTATAAAGTGAACAATTAAAAACTATTTTAACTATTTTTTTAAATCAATTTAGACTCACTGGCTATTTTAAAAAAATGTTTTGCTGAATTAAGTATGTTGCATCCAAATTTGTCTTCAAACAGAACTCAAATCACTTCTAGTTTTAAATAATGCAATTTTTAAACAGAAATTTCCACTATATTTAATCGCATAATTTTTCTCAAAGAATAACACGTAGATTACTTCTGTGATATAGCGTTATTGAAAAGCAGGAACCATAACCTTCCTAAGGTATCAAATTGCGACCGAAGATTTTAAAACAAGTGGGTAAGAGTTATCGCAGATAACATAGGGGGTTTCGTTAAATATTTATTTCAAAAATAACATATCCTTTAATTATTAAATCATAATTGTTAATTTGTAATTATTAAATTCTTATATAGGTGGTAGCAGCAACAAATTTAATTTTAAAACAATTAAATTATAAACGGAAGTTATTTGTTTTAATAAAATTCAAAATGTTCATATCAAATCATTTAAATTAAATCCAAAATTCCAAAATTTTTGAAAATCCGAAAAAAAAGTAGCGGAGGTATAAATAAAATTTTAAATTCCTAAAAACGAAAAAAAAATTGTTTAAATGAAATTTAATATGCTGAATTATTACTAAATCACAATAGTTTTTAAATAGAAAAATAATCGAATTCTAAGAAATATTATGAATATCAGATGAATGAAACCCTAATAATATAAACCCTTAAATTGGCAAAAAATGCGATTTAAAAAAAAATTAAGTCCATCTCAACATGAAAATTTCAACTTCCAGCACCGGGGCTCAAATTCTGAACCTTTAGTTTATTAGCGAGAGACATTACCTAAATTTAAATCGCAAAAATGAAAGGATGATATTGAAAAAAAAAAAAAAAAATTAAAGTTATAGATTTTTTTTCAAAATTTTATGATTTTTCGTGTGATATGAGGTATTCAGTTGTAAGAACACAAAATTTGAAGTCTCTGACTTACAATGTTTTTGTGAATGGACTCTGTGACGGACAGGCAGACAGAAGACAGAGACGAACAGGGTTTCGCCAGATGAAACGAAACCTTAAAAGAAGTACTTGATAGTAACCTGTAAAACTCCCTTTTCAGCAATGATACCACATATGCAGATAAAAAAAAGTTTTCCCATTTTGTAATAATATTTCATTAGAGCGCTGCGTGTCGTTTATGTCTTTTTCATTTACAAAATAAAACTTTTTTTTTTTTTTTTTTTTTTTGTAATTAAGAACAATTTCAGAATATCTTAAATAACAATTCGTCACTTAATAAGGTAAAGACGATACGTAAGTAAACATTTTAGAAAACGCATAATGTACTGTAAATTAGGTTTCAGCAATTACCGTCTATAGCCGTCAAAACATTCGAATTATTTTATGTAGTTTTGTATATAACATATAGATGTGTCTCTACATGTTATGCTAAAATTTAGTTAACTAAGAAATCGTATATTGCAGGTAAAAAGTCACTTTTAGTAATTTTTACCTATAGATAGATAAATGCTTGAATTATTTTGTACAGCTCTGTATATTAACTCCAAATTATTATACACATCACATATTAAGCTGAAATATAATTCGGCCAAAAAGAAGACAAAAATTACTGAAATTACACTTTGAGAATGTACCATCCTTAGGCGTAAATGGATCCAGTTCTATGCATAGCTCTGTATATGATTTTAATTGTATTTCACAACCTTACTTTAATATACTAAATATAGTTCAACTTGAGAATGTATTTTTCAATTAAAAATTACCTTTAAGTAATCCAAGTTATAACTCAACAATTCTTATTAATTCTTTCGAGTAATTCTATGAAATACAGTAGTACCCCGATTTACGTACTCACGAATTACGACCCTCGCATTTACGTCGTTTGGCCTGGAAAAATAATTCCTTTATTAAGAGGGGGGGGGGGGGTAGACAGAATTTTCAAAAATCGATTTTTTTTATTTTTGCATTTTAAAGCATAATATCTTAAAAATACACTCTGAAAATTTGAAGTTCATCCGACGATTACTTTTCGAGTTATTCGGCAATTGACAAAGGGTTCTCGGACTCTCGAGAATGCTCCGGAGCAGGTAGCTAGCAAAAAAACTGCGTGCAAAGCTGTTGATGATTTAGAAGCTATTAATACAATTTATAAAGATCTGGGTAATGACAATTTAATTTCAAGATGTGTGTGGATTCAATCAGAATAATAATCAGAGCTTCAATCAACTAGTGTGGAAAATATGCCCCAAAACCACAAATACAAGTTATACTATCGTACAAATTAATGCATACATAGCTACTGGTATATATCAATGAAAGTATACATTCATTATTGATAATAATGAACACACTGGGACTTAATTGTAGGCATAATTTTCATAGATATGCTGAAAAAACTGATGTTGCTCGTGTGAAGGTGGCAGATAAGCGAACTAACGAAAATACTCGAGAAGGTAGAATGTGACGTAGACAACAGCAAATCAATATTTTGAATTTTAATCTTCTACAACGGCTGAAGAACTATTATAGGGCCTAGGAATATATGAATCGGTGTAAGTAATTAAATAATTCGTATTACTCTACATAAATCAAGTGTAAAACTTTAAATGCATTTTTGTCGAAATTATGTTTTTTGAACTGGTGACCACTGTAACTCAAAAATCACTCTGAGATTTCAATGAAATTTACACAGCTTTAAAAAAAAACTATAAAAAACTAGTGCCTGATCTAAGAATTTATTTATTTATTTATTTATTTTTTGAAAAATACTTCGATTTTCAAAATAATTAACTGCTGGGGTTTTTTTTCGAAAATTTGAAAATGAATTTCCTAGTCCGCCATTTTGTTGATTTTTTTTAAAGCTTCGATCAGACACTAGATTATCTATTAAAATAACTAATTATTTTTGTCCGATTAATTTTAGATGAATATACAAGGATTTGTGATGGTCACCGCCAGACACTCCTAATGAAACAGAGTCCAAACTAAACATCAATAATTTTTTTAATTATTAATATTTTTTTCACATTTTTGTAAAGTCGAGTCAAAACATAATGCAATCATCTCATACTATTATTTTCATTTAATAAATTTAATTAATGACAAAAAATTAAATAAAATAATAAATAAATAAATAAATAAAAATTCTCATTTTTTACGCCATTGACTATCCCTAACCCCTTAAACGAACAGTTAACATAAGCTGGATATTACTGTACAGAAATTATATTCACTATAAGTAGTATGAAAAAAAATTAAGTTAAACTGAAAAACGCATATCATAAGGGAAAAATCACTTCGAATAATTATCTCTTCTAAGAAATTTATATCAGTTTAATTATGTTCGAAACAGTGTAACTTAATTAAAATACACTGCAAAAGATTTTCTCTTCTAAACCATTGTGCGATAGAATTCTTTTAAGTGTCTGTGTAAACGAATTGTGAATGTTACATAAGGTAGATGTGCCAATAATGAACACTTTTCAATATTTTTGTTGTTTAAAAAAAATAACCAATAAAAATTTAGCTTTATGTATTTTTTTCATAAATCTCTTTTCCATATTTTATAATTTTGCACTATTATCGACATTCTTAATCAAATAAATCGGGAAGCAGAAAATAATGTTTAGAAATTGAACTGTTTTCCCATGAAAATCTTAATGAATGTGTTAAGAGCTGGCTTCATTTAATAAATTTATATATTTTTTATTTTCTTGCAAAATTTAAAAATTTTTGTTTTGGTAGTAGTAGATAACTTTGAATTTTATATACTAATAGCCATTTATAAAATTTTATTTATTTTTAAAGCTTTAAGAGAGATATACATTGCTGGGACGTTAAAATAGTCATTTTTCAGTAATGGAGACTCGATGTAGACATTGCTAAAAATGCAATTTCGGTAATGTTTAAAGTGCATAAAATATTTTCTCTTAATTGAAAACTAAAATAATCAAATTTAATTTTAAATTACACATCAAAATGTAATGACACCAAAACTTTTAAATAGAGCTGCTTTTAAATTACTTTTATGTGGTTAATAGAATTTAAATATTTTATTCATTATGTATTTATTTATTTTTTAATGAATATAACTCTGCCTTGCATATTTTACAATGTGGTAATCAAACGAGGCAGGAGGCCGAAAATATTGTCTAAGGTCACAACAAAGAGGAGATCACATGGTTAATCTCTGAACATTTAAATAAAAACTATCGAGTTACAGAATTTGTTAAAAATCTATTTTCATTCTTAAATGTTTGTTTATTCCTCTCTGACAGAAAAAAATATAATATTAATAAAGCTTATAGTAATTATGAAACTAGTAATTCTACAGATCAGTTGCCTCAAACATAAGTTATACAGTTTTATTTTTAAATTATTTTATTTAGTATTTAAAATTTCCAACTAAAAGTATCATTTCTTTTATATTTGTAATACTTATTATAACAAGTTATATGTAATCTATGGAAGTTTATCGTTAAAAACAGTAAGAATAAACTATACACTTATACTCCAAAACATTTTTTATAATTATTACCTTTGAAATTCCTCCCCTCCCCCTCCCACTGTCTCAATAATTTGATAGTAGTAGTTACCTGAAATTTAGAATTTTAAATTATCCTTCTAAAATAATTAAAATATAGGTCTTCTGATAATTACAATAATTGATGTGAAAAGTGGATCGCTATCACAAATATTTTATTATCTACTGGTGTCCTCCTAATAGCTGAATTCATTTGAAAATAATTATTTTATTTCATTAGCATTTTTTCATTAAATTCTGGTGAAAATGAGATAATAAAAACAATTATATTTATTACTTTTTATGGAGTATCCATTACTAGAATAAAAGTATCCATTACGAGATTAGAGAATGTCTGTTATTGGGATTTTAAGTGTCTTGATATATTTTAGTTATTTAAAATTAAATTTATATTAATATTGATAAATGAGGTTATGAGAATGCTTAAATATTGTTGATCGCTTGATATAATTTAGAAAAAAATATAATAATTAGGACTATTAATAAAAAATAATTTTAAAAGTAATTACTTAAGGATGTCTATTACTGGCACATCAACCCTATTTCCTTTTCAATAGCGAATATGTAATAATAAACATAATAAAAAATCTTTATTAACTAGTAAATCTGGAGATCAAGAGCCTCAATGTCAGCTTTTCACATCTTTTTTTAAAAACACACTTAGCGTAATATTCAACTTCCTGGAAACTGTAATTTAAAATTTTCGAATTACGTAATTATTTATAAGAATAAAATAAGAATAAGAAATTTGAAGCCATCAAAAGCCGTTAAATTAAAGATTTAGTTATGTAGGATATTCTGAAAAATTCATGATCTATTATTATTATTTTTTTTATTATACCACAGTAGATTTCTTTAGGGGGGCTCCGCCCCCCTGAACCCCCCGTAGTCTCATTAAATTTAAATTTCTAACTTTCTATCAATCTGCTAATGGTTATCGTATATCTTGTATTTCTTTCTACATTTTCATTTATAAGGATAAACGACAGTTTTAATAAGCATTTTTCATTATCCTCATACTTCTAGATACCTGCCCACTAAAAACACCTAAATCTGATGTATCAGGAACTTTTGAAATTGTGTGTTTGAAACTCAGTAATCTAGGGTTTTACAATTTTGTTTACGAAAAAAAGAAGTTTTGATTGCATTCTGTGGCAGTTATCGAGGACGAACAGATAGACAGAAGAACAGACTGAGAGATGGAAAACAATAAATTTTGCGTCGCCAAAATAAGCCTTCACTGAAGTTTCGGCAATGACATCATTATTTATGAGTTATTGCTGTCCATGTTTCTTGTATTTTTAACGACAACTATAAAATACTTGTTTTATTTCAATTATGACGTCAAATTTTACCAATTGAAATATTTGTTAAAAATATAATATCTTTTATTTATTTTACTTCTAATTATGCCCCCATTTTTGTCAGAAAAATTCTTATTAACGAAACAAATTTACGTGTTTAATATTTAACAAAGTACTATTTATATATTTTTTTAATTCTGACGTCATATTTATTTTTTCTTAGTTTAATTTTTCGAATGGAAATTGCGCAATTGAAACTTATTGCCGTTGAAAAATTATTCCAGAATTTTTTTTTTTTTTTTTTTTTTTTTTTTTTGGCAACGATAAAGGAAATTGGTTAAATTTTATCTAAAAAATCGCCCTTGATTCTGTATAAAAAAGAAGGAAAATTTGAGTTATTAAGGAAAATATTTGAATAAAATTAATAAAACATAGCCTATATTATTTTCTGGGCTATGTTATATTTATCAGCAAAGATACAAAGACATTAATTAATTCATCAGTTTTGACTTTGACTTCATTTAAATTTTCGTATACGCTTTCAAATTTATAGCATTAAAATATAATAAGGATTAGGATGAATGGTTGCTTAGCAACCATTAAGAGAGAATAAAGAAAATGAAATAAATACATTTTAAATAAGTAAATTTCTAAAACAAATTAGTTTATATTATTGGAACACATTTATAGAAAATCTCCAAAATTTACAGTAATAACTTTAAAAATCTGACAAATGCATACACAAAATTTCAAAACAATACGAATAATTTAACTGGTAAATTTCAGTGTCCATTTATCATTGAATTCCATTAATGAAATGGTCATTTTCTCTCAAGGAAAAAAAATTGAAAATCATTGGATTTGCCATAGAAAAGCATTATTGCGCAAAATAAAATATTCTATATTTTGCAAACGAATGAATCAAATCTAACCAAAAACTATACAGCTTAATCCCAGTGCCTCACTAACATACCCACTTAATTTCAAGCCAATCGGATGTTTTTTGCGTTAGTTATCGCGGAACAGACAGACTGACTGACTGACAGACTGACAGACAGAAACCAAAAAATTTCGTGTCTCCAAAGTAAGCCTTCACTGACGTTTCGGCAATTAAATGACAGTCAAAGATATTTACAGGGGTTAGAGCATGAAAGATTCCAGATGTCAGACATACAAACCGAAGACATAAATATTTTTAGCTATATTAGAAAATGTTAATAAATGTAAAAATTTCATTAATTATCCATAATATGGTTATCTAGGATCAAGTCGAAAGAATATAAAAATAAATAACCACAACAACAAAGATATCGATAGCAAAATTGATAATAACAGACGTGTAAAAAGAAATATCTCAAACATCGATAAAAGCGTTCAAAGCATGATCCTCGACTTCGAAATTGAAAAATAACTGAATAATTGAAGAGAAAAGGCAGTTTACAACTTCGCTTTTTGAAGTTTCTAAGGAATATTTAGGACGTCACTTCTTTTTACTTACTAAATTCTATATTTTTCTTTTCAAATTTAAATATTCGTTGACCATTCAAGCATAAAAAAATCAAGCTCTTAGAAATAATAATATAATAATAACTTTCAAGATTACCAAGCTGTCACTAAAATCAAACTCGTGCTTTGAACAAAAGGGGTTCACTCGGCAAAACTGTTAACAAGTCGGCAAGTGTTCCCAAAATAAGAATTTGGGATCATACTCGCATGTTCGATGCCAGAGTGGTTTGGGCGAGGTGATTGAGTAAGGTTTTTCTCTTACGAAAACGATAATTCGGATCATTTTCCCTTCAAAAGTCCACTTTAAAACTATTCTTTCTTTAGCAATATTGCCAAAATAACTCGATGCTTAATTACCCACCAGCACTACCGAGAATCAAAATGGTACTTAGCAATTTATAGCCTGTAAAACTCTTTTTTCAGCAACGATACTAAAGGTGAGGAAAAAGAACTTTCCAAAATTTTGTAACGCTTCCCGCATTACAGCACTTTTATGTATGTTTTTAATTTACAAAATAAAATCAATTTGAAAATCGAATTTAGTGAGTACGATTATGATGATCCAAACACATGCAAAGTGTTAAAAATAATTAACTAATAATAAAAAAAAAAAAAAAATGTAAATGGCATAAGTAATGCATTTAGAAAATTGACAAGAGCGTTCAGAACATGATCATTTACTTCGGAATTTCAAATTAATTCACCAAATGAAATTGGAGTGAAGAGACTGTTTTCTATTTACAACTACCTTATGAACAATTTGGAAAGGAATTGTTATGACTTCAAATCTGATTACCTATTCTGCATTTCTCCTTCCATCCCGAGCTCTAGCTTTATGGTTGAAGGTTTTAAAAAAAGTGAAGAATTGCCTTCTAGCTATCACCAAATTTGTTACTATAGTCAAATTTCTGTTTTGAGATTAAATATAAAAAATATACTTTTTTGGGTAGAATCTGTATAATTTTTTCCAAAATGAAATTTTAAGTACTGAAAAAGAATACTTAAAATTTCGAAAGATTCTGTTGCCGATAGAGAATCACTTACTGTATACTTTTCATTAATATGTTTTATCAAATTAAACCCAATTCATTATTATGCAAATATATAGGTACCTAATGGTACAAACAGAATCAAAATCCGACAAGTACTTTTTGAGATCTGTTTGACGAAGGAATTTTTTTGACTTTTAATATCGTTACGTACTCTGAGTATAACACTTCGCTTCGCTCAGACAATTATTGTTATAAAAATATTTGATTCAGCCAATACCAACGAGACATTTCACAATTAATATTAAATATTTTATACATTTTGTCATTGATAGATAGCATTAGTAATGGTGTTCAAACAAAATTTTAGAAGGATTTATTCCCTCGGCTATACATCTCATTCTATATTTCATTTTCAAGTTTATGTTGTGAAAGATTTGCACATTTATAGACAAGTAATTTTCAAAAGTCTCAAAAATGTAGTTATTTGTTAAATAAAAAGTAGATAGTTGCTTTTCTTATTTTTAAAAGTAAAATTTTTAAATGCCGTAGGAACTAAGAAACAATTACTAATGTATTTACTTTTAGCTCATGAACAGTAGAATAACACAAACTTGCAATGATTTTTTTTAATGGAAGGGTATTTTCTATGTAATATTTTATGCTCTAATTTCGGAGAAAGTACCGAGAAAATTCTATAATGAAAAATTTGACCCCCCCCCCTCCAAAAAAAAAAAAGATTTAAGAATTAATTTAACGATTTAAAGAATTATTTGTACCCCCCCCCCCCTATTCAAGAATCAGAAAAAAATCTTTCTGATTCTTAAATTATTAAGTTAATCATAAAAACATCTGAAAACAATCCAAAAATGAAAATTACTGCTGTAGATCTTAGGCGGGAGCTAAAAGATTTAACTAAGCTATTTTTCATTAAACATATTATCACGTTTCATTACATTCACTGTTTTAAAATTATGCTCTAAAATTACATATTTTAAATCTCTCTGCTTGCATTAAAATATATATAATAATATGCACAGTTGCATATTTGCAGTAAATATGGTTATATCCAGATTAAACAGTTTTTAAGTCAGATGCAATAATCTGTTTTGCATTCTTTTTAAATGAATTTCACATAAAAAATAAAATACTAATTTTTCAAATAAATTAAATTTGAGCAGATTGTGTAAAGCATAAATAAAACAGACAAAAGCACCATAATTTATGTGCAATGTATGTATTTTCTTTACTTATCTTATTATTTAGTACTTTTAATTTATTTAGAATATTTCGTATTATTCTCGTGTTCCATTTTCCCGTAGATAGAAATTAAGAGCTTCTGTTAATATTTAAAGATTATTTTTTCTTTTATTTTTTAGGTATCATGTAGTTGGGTATTTTTTATTCACCAAATTCCTCCACTTCTTCCTTTTCTTTTTCAAAATTAATGACTCCAATTAGCTAAATTTATGTATTAATGCTGCTTGCGAATGCTCCCTGAATAAACAGATTGTTAAATAAACACATACACCCACCCACACACAAGAATTATTGGAAAATAAAATCTGTTCTTTTTTAGAAAATGGCTAAAAATCTTAAGCAAGCGTAATTATTTTTCTTGCACCAGTGAAAACTGCAATGCAAAATGCAATCCAACGCAAAAATTCCTTGATTTGAATTTAAATAACTACAAACAAAAACTCAATTTTGTTTCCCGTTTATTGGATTTTTCTCCCCCAGACTAAAATTCCGCATCTTACCCTTTTGAACTTTAACTAGCACATCAGATTTTTCCTGGGACTCAGGAAAGTTATAGATGGCGCTGTAAACCGGTTAGTGATAGTTCATTTTCTGTATCTTGATGTTACATGGAGATCTTTATTTACGTTCTATGTATGATACGCATTTTTTTTGGATTACACGTCATATTTAGAAACCGACATTCGTCGGTATCCATGGATAACAAAATAAAAAGTAAGGAAGCTAAATATACTGGCTATTTATATATAAAAATATAAGTAGTTATAAATTGAAGTATATCTGGCACTTGCAGTTAGTAACAACAGAAATGTTCCAAAATCTTAATTTTCTAGATCCGGTAGTTAATTCATTTAATTGGTAATTTTTCAGATTTATCGGTGATTTAATTGAAGTTAAAAACGCGATTTAATGAAAAATATCTTTTTTATTTACTTTAAGTACTTATTTCTTTAAATTTTTAGATTTACTAACATAAAATCAAAACTGTAACTAAATTTATACTTATATATTTATCTATTTACTTACAAAATGATTTAATATCTATATTTTTTAATTTAAAAACTATATAAATTGTGTGAAACTTCTTTTTCCAATTTAGTTTAAAAATTTTCAATTTTTTATGATAATGCTCTATTTCTGAAATATGTTTATTAAAATAAAATCTCGTTGAATTCATAGTATTTAATATTTTCTTTTATTGCTTATCATTTAAATATTTGTAGGCCGTACCATTTTGAAGCAGAATAATAATATATAAAATATTAACTTAGCAAATTCATAAACTTTTAAATTGCAGAACGTTTGTAACTTTGCGGATAAATTTACGAATACAAGTAAAATTCATTCTGACTTAAAAAGTTTCTAACTTAAAAAGACTTATTCTACTTGTGCTCTACTAAAAATGAGTAAATTATTACTTAGATAAGAAAAGAAACAGAATAATTTGTAAATTTCAATATCTTAAGGTGTTAATTTGTGCATGGATAAATTCAACCTATATACATATATATTCTATTCATTATGAAAATAATTTTGTATTATTTACTCTTTAAACGCATTTTATAATTATTTGCATTAATATTTTAATAATATTTATGTTTCAAGATTTTGAAGCACCAAAAAGGAAATCAGTGTTTTTATCAAAGGATTTCTTTACATATTACTTTTTAAATTATTTATACATTATCAAAAAATATGTGTAAGAACACTCAATTAATACTGAAATAAAATGGAATCAGGATGAAAAATAATTAAGTATAAATGCATTTTTAAAAAATATCCATCAACATATTATATCTTTTAATTTTTTATTTTTTAAATGTAAAAATGGTAGATTTGTGACATATTTTTATTGTTATTTTTTGTATGTGATAATCTTAAAAATATTATAAATAAACAATAGATACACATAAACACATATATACACACACACATATACACATACTTGATCTAAAACAATATAAGTAGGTCATTGAACTCGAAAAAAAGAAAACAAATTTATTTGAATTTTATAAAATTGTAAAACTAAACTAACGAAAGTGGGAAAATGTGCAAGATAAATAGAAAATATTAAAAGAAAAATGCATTTGACGTTCATTAAAAATCTTTGTGGCTTTTAAAATATACACACACACACATATATATATATATATATATATATATATATATATAGTATAATTTCAGTAATAAAAGTTTGCATTTTGTTAAAAAGTGTATTAATACTTATTAATAAGTACATTAATACATTTAATTTTTAATTTTTAATTTTTTGGAAGATTTTATTATTTTTATAGGACATAGGATATTTTAATTCTATTTTTTTACATGCGCAGTGGAGAAATTCTAGATTTTTGAATTACTTCTACACTAAGAGAGGATTATAAAACTCAATACATAGCAAGTTCAATGTGCAGGAATAAATTTTTGAATTTTTCATCGTTAAAATATTAAATTTCTAAATTTCACCTACATTTCAAGGGGTTACAAAATCAAATACATACGATATACATTTTTCAGAAATTTACCATGAAAAAAAAAATATCTGAATTAAGAATTAAGAATTTCTAAATTCTATTTTCACAGAAATTAAAATTGAAAATACAATATTTTTTAAAATTAAAATATTAGGCAGTTAATTTACGAAGATTTCCCAGAAGATATTTTGGCAATTTTTAGAAATCTACATACCTATCATGAAAGAAATTTGGCACAGCAAAAAGAGATAAAATTCGAAATGTTACATTCAAACATATAAGTTAATAGTATATTTTAAAAAAATGCATTTAATAAATACAATAAACAAAAGAACAATAAGTATTATATACCACTGGAAATTATAGAAACGTTCTATTGTATATATAATGGACATTAAACTTTAAATGGATCAAAAAACAAATAAAATAGAAGTAGAAACATTTTTACATGATTTTCAACTAAACACAATAAATAAAATTTTCAAAATGCATAACAAATATTCATTTATGACATTCATATAGCATGTAAAAAGGTGCACTTTAATAATATCTAAACTTCATTATGTCACATATTATATTCAGAAGTAATATGAAACTTTAGCTATAAATGCAGCATCATGGAAACAAAGTAGTTTAATACAATTCAGAAAAAATATGCATTAAATATCAATACATTCATAAGAAAACGAAATGAACACAAGAAAAGCTATCTTTTAATGAACACAGTATTAAAACAAATTCTAAAACTTGTGATGGACATGATTAAGAAAAAAAAATATTTATTTCATGCATGATAATTTATATTGATGTGGATATACAAGCTCTTCACTATTTATTAAAACATTAGAAAGAAGCAGATAAATTATTTTAGAAATATTGCAAGTTATTATTTTTTTAAAGTAAGAAACCTTTTAAATTTACATAATTATTGATGTAGCTTAAAAATACAAGTAAAGGGATTTTAATTGTAGCGTAAATTTGTCACAAGAACTTTAAAATAGTCAAATTATCAGGTGAAAATAATAGTGATACTTTTAAGCATTTTGATAGTTTAAAAAAAAAATAAAGGAAAGGAATATTGAAGTTCAAAAATATCTTATTTGACAAACTCTGATTTTGAATAATTTGTTTTAAGAAATTCTTATCGGAATTTTAATAACGAATTTCATTTAACAGAAAAATGATTTTGGAAAAATATAGAGGCATACAAAAATTGGAAAATGGTATGGACAACTAGAAAAAAAAAAAAAAAAATTAATATTATGAGTGGAATTGAGGATTTCAGTAACATATTAGTTTTTATAAATCTGATATAGGAGAAAAAATACACTGAGTGCTATACAAATGTACTCCTGAAGAAAAATAACCTTTAAATTGGCAAATAACATTAAAAAATTGAAATTTCACCAAAAGTTTCACCTTTATTCGTTCAAAAGGAAATGAAACATAAGACCGAGATGCTAAGTGAAAGCACTTTTTAGAAAATATATATATATATATATATATATGTGTGTGTGTGTTGAAGAAAAAAAAAATATTTGGAAAATTTAAATCTAAAACAAATTCCATCTTCATGCGTTTAAATTTGCACAGTCTTGAATACATGGAAAATTTTACCAAAATTTTTACCCTTGTTTGTTCAATAGGGAATTATAGAAACTTAAATCTGAGTTGCTAGATAAATGCATGAGATAAATGTATGTAGAAGAGAAATAAAAATATTTAAGAAATTTAAATCTAAAACATATTCTAACCTTATGAGTTTGGTCACATACAAATCACATGGTTTTAAAAAAGTGAGAAATCTCAACAAAAGTTTCATCCTTATTGGATTAACAGGGAATTGAGAAAATGTGAGCCTGACCTCCGGATGTCACTTTTGAGGGGTCATAAAGTATGTTGAAGTGCGGGGAGATTACGAAAATGGAAATTTAAAAAAGTCCCCCCCCCCCCCCCTTTATTCGCTTACATTCGCCCACAGATTTTAAGAGAGAGAGAAGAAAAAAAAGGGTTACAAAAATTAACTTTTTCTTTCAGTGGAAGTCAATGCGTCAAAAATTTAGTAATTAAATGTAATTTTAATTTGTGAGGATTAGATTATAGATATATTATTCCGCTATCTATCGAGTCAATTATTTAACTCTTAATAATTAGAATATGTTTTTACACAAACAGCTTCTATTAATTTTGCAACATAAACATTAAATTATCATGAGCGTCTTAATGATTGGGATTTTTATAATTTATCCGCGACTAATAATTATATTTAAATATTTGAATATAATTTTTTCAATATCTTCAAAAAAATTGTATATTTAAATATATAACGGCTATATTATTCCTTCATACTCCTATAATTATCATGATTGATATATCTCTTATCTGATAAAATGTGTATGTGTGCCTGTTAAATGAAATAGCATATTTAAAGATTTTTTGAGAATTTCCATATATATTTAAAACGCAAAATACATCTATTTATTTAAATTAATTTATTGCTAATTTTATGTCTTGCAAGATCTTCACTCAATCAATTTATCCTTTTTCCAGTTTATCTTAGTTAAATAAAATATTTAAAGCATTTTTAATACACTTAAATAAGTTTTAATTCAATTGTAATAGTTGGTAAACTTTCCTATAACGAATTAAAAAAAAAAAAAAAAAAAAAAAAAAAAAAAAAAAAATTCAACTCAGAAATGATTAAATGTCTCAAAAGTCCACTTTTATCTAAACAAGGTAAAAAATATCCCAGATTATGATCTCCCATAAAAAATATTGTAATGCTCAAGATTTTATATTTTGGTTAAAAATTGCATTTTTTTTAAAAGTTACTCTCAAATTAAATCAACAGAGATAAATTCACAAAGTTAAATCATAGGTAAATATTTTAGTTCAATTTGTAAGCCATAAAAATATTTATGAATAAAATATGTATCTTAAACTAATATAAAAAAGAAGGTTTTATTTATTTATTCATTTATTTTTAAAAATTTTCCCAAAAGGTGCACAAATTCTATTTTGAATAGAAATTTCGAATAAACTCATACGTAGCATCTATGTATATATTTTATTTATTAAGAAATGGAAATAATACGATAAATAAAATATGTATTTTAAATATAGAAAATTCATTTTTTTTTTTCAGAATTTTACCTCAAAAATTACTTTAAATCGAATCAGGGATAAAATTTTCCAACGAATCCATCTAAATGTTTAATACTTCAGAGGTATGATTTAAATTTAAAATATCACTACTACAAATACAGAAATCATCTTAGAATTTAAAATTCGAACATTTTTTTTTTTATTCAAATATATTTTTTCAAAAGAAATGTTGCAAATGTAATCTTGGGTAGAAATTTTTGGCTTAAATATTAGTATATCATCCGTTTGCGTAATAAACTTCTTCAGTATTTATATAAAAATAAGCCATGAAATGAAAAATACTTCATGACAAACGGAATCTTTTTTTGTTTAGAAATTTATTTTAATAAATACACGGCATATAGACCTGATCGGGTTTTTTCCTCAATACATCATTTAATGTAGTATGTTTGAATATCGTCAATATGTTCGTTTGTAATGAGAATTTTTTTTAACGTTTTTAAATGTTCTATTAATATTTTTAAATTAATAAGTTAAAAAGCAAAAGTGGTCATAAAAATGTTGAACAAATACATAGATATTTAGACGAAGGTCTAAGTAATTGCAATACTTGTATACGCATTTTATATATATATATATATCCTCCATTATTATTTGCATGATTTGAATCTTATTTAATAGTTATGAGAAAAAAGAAACTTACAATTATGAAGTATGATTTTTTTTAAATTCAATGTTAAAATATTGATTTCTTATGCTTTTTGATTTCCCTTTATAATTAAATAATAATTATAATGGGGATTAATTTTTAATTAATTAATATTAAAATTGTCATTTAATGCATACTTGCTTTATGGATAGTTTTCCAGTTTAATTTTTTAAGTTTAAATTGAAAATTATTTCTTAACGTATTAAAAATTTGTAAATAATCGATTAATTGATTATAAAAGCTAATTAAAATAAACAAATATTTGAAATATGCGCTTTAATTATCTTCATTATGATATTTAAACTTATCCCTTTTATAATAAAGTAAAACGAAAAACTTATTTTTAATAATTCATCTTTGCTGTTTTTTAAAAATAATATTCTATTTTAAGTCTATAAAAACAAAAAGAAACTTCATGAATAATTATTTTTTATCCAATTTTTTAATTTCGTTATCACCTAGGTTTAATTGTACGAATGCTAAGCACTTAATTATTTTCATGTATAAATTTTTTTAATTTAGAACATCACAAATTAAAAAAGAAAAATGAAATATGTTTTCTAAATTTGTAAATTTTCGGACGCGTAAATTAAATTCAACATATTTTCAAGAAACTCTTAATTTTTATCGATTAAAAAAACAGATTAAAAAAATAATAATAAGATACACTCATTCGAATAATTATTCCAAAATTTCTTAAATATTCATTTGAATAACAAAATCTTCATAAACAATTAATTTCAGTTATACAGATTACAATTGGAAAACGCGGGTCATTTCCCAATGCATAATAAATATAATAATATCTATAAAAAGTTTATTTTAAAAAATCTATTTAATTTTAGACCCTTTGAAGCTCAATTTTGCTAAAAAATATATTTTAAAAATCAAAAATAGAAAAACCTAAAAATTTCATTCACATAAAATGCAAATAAATAAATAAATAAATAATAGACACTTTTAGATTTTTAGATGTACAAATTATACGGAACAAAATATTGAAAATGTAAAATTTTTGAATTTATTTTTTAAACATCTAAATGGATTAAATGCTACTTAAATCTGCTTTTCGATTCAATTCTTTCTAAAATTTCCTGAATAAACATTCGATTTTTTAACGCATTAGACGTAAGGAAAATATTCAATAATTATTAAGCAGCCCAAAATTTAAATTTTGTTAATTGAAAAATCAATACTGTACAAGCACAAGTACCCAAAGATAAATTAAAGTATATTCTCATAGGATCTTTATTGACCCCATTTCTTCACATCTGTTCCAAAAATTTGAGAGAAGTTTAAAAAAAACCCTCATGTTGCCCTAACGATTTAAGAAAAAATCTAAGATCCGAAGTTTTAAAACCGGCACTATAAAGGAGAATTTAGCCACAAACGAGCTGCATTGTGAAGTAGTACAAAGTTCTGGAGACGGAATCAGATACAATGAATCAAAATGGAGTTTTCTACGAGAACCGACCGCAGTAGTAAATGAATTTGTCGTACATTATTCGTGGTTGTACACAGAAAATAGAGTTTGTTTTTTATTATAATAAGAATTCGTCTATCCATAGATTGATTTAAGACTTACCTAAGATTCCTGTGAGGTTATCAGAAGCGAAAAATTCCAGCAGGGAGAAAAAAAAATCACACCATCCAAAATTCAAATTAAAAAAATTCTTTGAGTATAAAAATTGAAATTTCTTGTTTAGATGATAATTGTATAAAACCCTAGAGCCCGGAACCAAATTTTCTTGATTTTTTTTCTAAGCCCCCCGAATTGAAACCGGCAAAAGCTCGGACTGCACGTTCCCGGCTAAGGGAAGTCGGTTCTTGGCGCGATGCCAATGGATCGGGATGTGCCGAATGTTATCGTAGGGGATGAGATGGGGCCAACCGGAGAGGGGCGCGAAGTTAATAAACGAGGCAATATGTCAAAGTGTAAATTGTAACTTCAAAAATTTCGGGGAGGAACCAAGTTGGAACGTTTTAAAAAAATCTTTCACTTTCAAACGATGCAATGATTGACTGATTATATCAAAAATTATATTTTTATTATCTATATGCACTAAAAATTCATCTTTTGCTATTAAGAATTACTGGGTTATTCCATATGTTTGCATATTTTAGGTAAAAGGCGTTTTGTCGCCCCTTTTATTAAAAAAAATCCGTTTAATGCGAAATAAAAAATTTGTAGCTAAATTTTAAATTTAATATTATAAAATTTTACTTTGGTCGCAAATAATGTATATGCATCCAATTTTCAGAAGTTTTATACAGTACTCTCTGTGTTTTATAGATATTGTAATCGGGCAAAATTATTCAATAGAATCCATCTTTTAAAAAATGCATATATTAAATATATTTCACAGTGTGTGAAATAAAATACATGATTTCTCACAAAGAGAAATACATTTAAATTGTATCTAAAACAATATGCACATTTTATTGGTTATGGAACTGCACTGAATTGTCTTTTATTAGAAGATAAATCCTGATAAGGCTAGTCAATGTTTTAGTTATTTTGGCTGTCTTTATTTTTAAATAATTTGTCCACCTTTAAAAAGAAAAATATTAAACATATTTCATATTGTTAAGAAATAAAGCACAGAGTTTCACATGAAGAAAAATACATTTCATTTTTTTAATATCACATATTTCATGGGTTTTTGAACAGAATTGAATGTTCTTTTATTAGCAAATAAATCCTAATAAGGTTGATCAATTTCTCAAGTATTTTGGATGGCTTTATTTTAAAATAATTTGACCACTTAAAAAAAAAAAAAAAAAAAAAAAAAAAAAAAAAAAAACATGTTAAACATATTTCATATTGTTGGGCAATAAAGCACAGAACTTCTCATAAAGAAAAATACAAATATTATTACATTTTTTTTTTTAATTTGCGCTCATTTTATTGGTTCTGGAACTGCACTGAATTTTCCTTTATTAGCAGATAAATCCAGATAAGGCTAGTCAATGCCTTGGGTATTTTGGATGACTTTATTTTAAAATAATTTGTCCGCCTTTAAAAATAAAACATATTAAACATATTTCATATTGTTGAGAAATAAAGCACAGAGTATCACATGAAGAAAAATCATTTAATTAATTTTTAATATCGCATATTTCATTGATTTTTGAACAGAATTGTATTTTTTTTTATTAGCAAATAAATCCTAATAAGGTTGATCATCTTCTTAAGTATTTTGGATGGTTTTATTTTAAAATAATTTGACCGCTTTTTAAAAAACATACTAAACATATTTCATATTGTTCAGAAATAAAGCACAAAATTTACCATAAAGAAAAATGCAATTACTTTTTTAAAAAATTTACGCTAATTTTATTGGTTCTGGAACTGCACTGAATTTTCTTTTATTAGCAGATAAATCATGATAAGGCTAGTCAATATCTTGGGTATTTTGCACGACTTTATTTTAAAATAATTTGTCCACCTTTTTAAAAAATATATAATAAATATGTTTCATATTGTTTAGAAATAAAACACAGAATTTCACATGAAAAAAAATGCATTAGATAATTGAATTTTTTTTAAATTAGCAAATAAATCCTAATCAGGTTGATCAATTTCTCAAGTATTTTGGATGGTTATATTTAAAAATAATTTGACCACCTTTTAAAAAGTATATTAAACATGTTTTATAATGTTGAGAAATAAATTGCAGAATTTCACATGAAAAAATGTATTTAATTATTTTTATACATATTTTTTTAGTTCTGGAACTGCATTGAATTTTGTTGTACTAGAAAATAAATCCTGATGAGATTGGCCCAGCTCTCAAGATTTTCGGATGACTTTTATTTTAAAGTAATGTGACTGTGGACGAAATTTTCTCAAAAGTTTTACATTTAACATTTTCCCTTTGCAGAATTCACTAATTATGAAGTTATTTGATTCAACAAACAATATCTTATTTAATAATATATAATAATAATAACCTAACTTAAAAAAAATCTGCATTCTGAAATACATGTATAATTTTAGAATACAAGCAAATCTGCATTAACGAAAGAATTTTAACAATTATAACAAGACATAATATAAAAAAACCCCACAATTTCCTCTTATTAATTTTCATTTTTCATTATTCAAATTTTAGGACAAATTTAGAGCTAGAAATTTTTTTAAATAAACTTTTTTTACTAAAAAAATGTAAAAGATTTGTTCGTCTCTTTTCCTGGGAAGCAGTATTGTTTTGTAAAAAATAAATATAATACTGCAAATACCAGAAACAGATTAGATTCAAATTTAAAAAAAGTCCAATTAAAAATTGCGAAATACAAAAGTAAAGTAATGGTATAATTTTATCTATGTTAGATCTATTGCAATATTTAAATAAAAAAAAAATCCTGCTTTAAGTGCATTTTAAAACATTTTAAACCTTTTCGACCGTTAATTGAATGAACTCTGTAATTTTTACTTTGCAATATCTCACATAAAAAGATATATGTATACACAACAATATTTAAGAATACATATAAAACTTTACCCTAAAAATATGTAAATATATAAATTAGGCGCTACAAATTTAGCAAATTAATAGATCCCCAAAAGGAGATCAGGAAAGTAAAATTTAATCAAGGCCGTAGGAAAAGTAGGGGCCCAGAGAGTTCAAGTCGTCTTCCATGTCATTCGAATAAAATTTTTTTATTTTTTTTATTTTATAGCATGAGCTATTCAGAACATTGATATTTTTCTGTCTTCAGTGTTTGGTAGTTCATCTATTAAAAAACAATTGTATACAAAAGAGAGCATTATATATATTGATTACATTTTCTATGATTGTATCTAAAGATTAAGTAGCTTTGCAACTCGCATTTTTTTTAAGCTTTTTTTTTATTGAATATTTCAAGCTATTGAAAACACATGTTAAGAATGATTTATTTTATCAATTAAAGTTTTGTAAAAAAGTATACCCCGATAATATAATATTTTTTCCATTTATTTTTAAGGATAATCCAGTTTCTAAGAAGAATTATTCCTGCATATATTGCCCGCATAATTTTTCACATTAGAATGACTAAAACACCCAAGGTTTATTTATTTATTTATTTATTTATTTAAATACAGATAAAATATGTTTTCAAAATGACCTACAAGGAAAAAATAAAACTTGTATATTCCGAGATTTTTCATTAAGAAACTCGAAATATCGAGACTTTCTTTGTACAAAAGATTTCTTGAATTCTAAACTTCTTATTTGAGAAGCATAATAATAGGCCATTTGGGGGATCTATGCGTTTAATACCTTCGGTAAAAAATGTCTTAAGTTCTAGGTGACCATTTTTCTGAAATTGTGTGCACTAAGATCAAAATTGTCGTTTTGAAAGATTGACTTTAAATTAAATCACTCCTTGATCATACCGAAAAAATCAAAGTGTTTTAGACATAACTTCTCCTCAAATGTAAATTTTTGAATAGGATTTGGTTCTAAATTTTCCTAATGACTCGTGTTTGGTTACTAGCCATTTTTTAATCTATTTTTTGGCCATTTAAAAAGGTACATGATCCCTTTACATTAAACTGTAGTGTCAGAATATTTATTTCTTGCGATTAGTATATTTATTTACACATATATCCTCCCATTCTAATACTCTTTATTTCCCCAGAAAACTCTATTATATGAAAGGGGCTCGGTCATCTTATCTCCCCGTTGTTTCATAACTTGATAATCGTAACTCTCTAAATTTTAGCATGTCAAATCTTCTGTTTAAAATAATTAAAGTATTGACTTTGTAATAATGCGATTAAGATAAATTTCAGAAATTAATTGTTATCATAAATATTGTATTGATTATTGATAGTGTTAAGTCTTCAGATTATTTGAGAGATACTATTTGAGCCCCTTCCATTAGTTTTAAATTTCTATGCTTTTAGATTTGAATGCTTAAATTTGCATTTTTTAAATTTATGATTTAATTTTTATGATTTAAATTTATTGTGATTTAAAATTTACATTACCAGTATTACTTGATTACAGAACTATATCCAATTCTTTCTAAATTTAGTTTATTTTTTAACCGTATAAAATAGGTTTAAAAATATTAATAATAACTTAGTAGATAATTTTTGATTGAAAAAATGTGCTCAAAAATGCATCTTTTCTTAACATAAAATCTATCATATAAAATTTTATCAAAAAATTTCCCGATTTCTGTTCTTTTTTTCTCAAAATCATTCAAGGGATCACGGAAGAATCTGTATGAAGATTTAAATGAAAGTACGATATGTCTATAGTAAATAGTCTTAGTAAATATCTTTTAGCTTATTTTTTAAATCGTTTTATGAACAATACCAGTCAGATTTCTAATTTGCTGAAAGTTTTTTAGACGCACTACATATACTATACTTAAAAATTTATTTTTTCCTTTTTTTTTCTTTTTTAATGAGTTAAAGAACATTTTATAAAACCTTATATAGTCTTGGTTTTCATTCTTTTTTATACTTAAAATATTCCAAATACCAAAGCTTTGCCATTTAGCTTGAGTGGATCAACTTAATTTTCTTATGAGAAGCCAAATTAATAATATATCAATGTCACACAAGGAATTCGTAAACCAAGCATATGATTCGGTAGATTATCCTTTTTTTTTATTTGTTTGGTAATTGAAAATATGCTATTTATTACCCGAATTCATGTACAGCATTTGGAATCTTAGAAAAGTAGATTTTCTCTTTCATGTTTTAACCTTTGACGCAATTTCCCGTATAAATCTTTAAACGTTAAAATTAAAAAAAAAATAAATAAAAATTAACTTCTTCAAAAACATTGATTATGTTCATTTAAATGCATTTTTAGCTTTCTTAACTATGCTTAAGTTTTATGCTTAAATTACAGCAGTCAGTATTACTATCTGATTTGATACTCCTTCGCCCACTTTTTAATATTTAAAAAGATAAACCTATTTGTTACATCGATTAATATACGGCATTTGAAATCTTAGAGACGCAGTGTTTCTCTTTCACGCATGAAGCGTTGAGGCAAATTCCTGTATATACCTTTAAACGTTAACTGGGAAAAAATAATAATAATAACCTCGCGCAAAAAATACTGAATAGGTTAATTTAAATTAAACTTTACCTTTCTCAATAATGCTTAAACCTTCATGTTTAGATCACTGCAACTGGTATAACCACACTGTAAAAAAAATCTGTAAAGTTACTAAAAGTTATTTTAAAAAACTGAATGTCTAGAAATTTTTATGTAACGGCAACAGCAAAATATCATGTAACAGATACAGGTTTAAAAGAAAAATTAAAAAAAAATCTGTAAGGTTAGTAAGAATATTTTAGAAAACTGTGATTCCTAGAATTTCTTATGTAACTGCAACCCAAATTATAGATAAAAGTTTAGTAAGATAACTGTAATTTGAGTAGATTCATTTGTAAAGTTACAAATGTCTGTAGCTTTACAAAAATTTGTTTTGTAGATTTACACCTTTTGTTGTACCGTGTACAGATAAAATGTTAGTAATCGTACAGATTTCGACAACTTTACATCTGTAGGATTGTAGTTTTTTTTTTTTTTTTTTTTTTTTTTTTTTTTTTTTTTTTTTTTTTTTTTAAAGCTCACTTGATTTTATAGATTTTAATATTATTTTTATAGATTTTTTTTAATACTTGAAAACATACCGGCTATTTATTACATGAATTCATGTACAGCATTTGAAATCTTAGAGTAGTACAGTTTCTATTTCACGTATAAACCTTTGACAAAATTTCCCATATAAAACTTTAAATGTTAAAATGAAATAGTAATAATAATAACCTATTGCCCAAAACACTGACTATACCTATTAAAATAAAACCTTGATTTTCTCAATAATTCTCTAATTTTCATGCTCAGACCACTAAAAACGGTATTGCTATTACTGCAACAATGTTTCTATAAATTTAAAGCAAATATTACGAAAGTTTTCGTAAACTCGAGAATTGCTTAATTTTGTTTAACATTAACTTTTCTCAACTTTTTTTTCAATATAACAGAACACAGAATTTTAGATTACTGGATAGTTTTTGGAAGAACCATTTATTCTAATAATAGCTTTTTTTAAATGTTTTATATAACATTAAAATTCATGTTACAAAATTTGATCTAAAACCTTTGACTTTATTCATTTTTTTACTTAAAACTTAAGCTTTGTCATTTAGCTTGATTGGATGAACTTTGTCATTTAATTTGCTTGTGAGACGATAATAAGTCATATTTCTGATCAATGTATTCTGAATAAGAGAAGTAACTGATATGATAGATTCTTGATCACGCGTACTGCCTTGAATAGAATTACATGAATTATTACATGAATTTATGTACTGAATTCGGAATTTCAAAGAAGTGGACATTCTCCTTCACACATAACTTTTAAAATAATAGTAAAAAAATATGTACTAACTCGAAAGTATGTTGCCTAGATACCTTTAAATCAGATTTAAAATTTCTCGACAATGACTTCCTTTTTTATGTCTAGATTCATCCATCCAGAGTAATCCATATTACCATTATGATAATGAAATGAATATCAATATAACAATTGTAACAGAAAATTCTGTATGTCAGAAATTACTCATGAATAAAAAACCAAAATGTTTGTGACCAGTAATTTCTAACTTTCTAAATAATATTTGTAATTTTTTATGTCAAGATTCATGGATTCATAACAATCAGCAGTGCCACTGTGCGAATAAAATTGGTATAGGAAATAAGAAACCTCGACAAGCTCAATAATTTCCTTAATTTAATCTTTACTTTTGAGAGAAATAATTACGAAGCTTTCTGAGAAATATTTAAATTTTTATGAGCAGATTTGTGTTTTCACAGCAACAAGTTTCAAGTTTGTAGCAATAAAATTTCCCAAAATTAAAAAACTTGTCACATGGATTTCTTAACCGATTACTAGTTTAGAAAGATAATATTTCAAAGTTTATTCTCCAATGTTTAAATTTTGTCACAGTGATCCATGAAGTTAAAGCAATCAATATTATTACTACGATAATAAAATTATGCGAAATTCAAAACAAATTGTAAGAAAAATTTTGATTATTCCAATATTTGTTTAAAGCTAATTAGTTTTGTAGTTTTTCACAAAAGTCTCAAATTTAAACATATGGTGGTATATAATAGCAATGACCAATGCTATGTATGCATGTTCAGGAAATTAGAAAAGTTCAAAGTAATTGAAAAAAAATATATAAACTGGAGAATTTATTTAAAAAACCAAGTAGTTTTGAGATTAATAATTTCAAATATTTCTATGTTATGCCAAAGTTTTAGGAGTAGATAACAATCCAGTGGTAGAGGTTATAAAAAGTTGCAACAAAAGCTTTTATATGCCGAAATATTGTTTAAAAAATTAATAGTTTGAGAATAACAGTTTCGGTGCTTTCCCAGTATTTCTCAATTTTTTTTCCGCTAATAACAATACATTCACAGCAACGACTATTTTTTTTAATTTTTTTTTTTAATTTTTTTTTAACAACTAAACTTGCTAAAGATTGAAAAATTGTTTAAAAAATTAATAGTTTTGAATAATAATTTCGACAATTTCCTAATATTTTTATTTATATATTTATTTATTTTTAAATGGCAATAGTCATAAGTTCACAGCAACGAGTATTAGTTTTGTAGCAATTAATGTTGCTAAAGGTTGAAAACAACTGTAAAAATAGGTCTTATAAATATCAAAAACTACTATCGACTAATCGACTAAACTAATATCAAAACTATACATCGGTTAGTTTTGAAGCAGCAATTTTCAAGGCTTTTCAATTAATGCCTGAATTTTTATGCTGAGATTCATATTTTCAAAAGCAACTAGTATTATTACTGATGCAATGAAATTATTAGAAATTCAAAACGGTTATAACAAGAGCACCTGTAAATTCAAGAATTGCTACAAAATAATTGGATTCGTTAGTAAAAGTTTTAAAATTTACCACAGTAATGTCTACATTTTCACATACAAATTCATATTTACAAGAAAACCCCCGATTGTTATCGAGTCAAACAAATTACTAGAGGTTAAAATCTATTGTGAATAAAGCTACTTTAAAATCAAAATTTACTAAAAATTTTAAGTAAAGTGTCCTGGGATAAAAAAAAAAAAGCCTCGCTAACATACCTGAAGTTTTATGCTCACATTGAAATTTTCAAGAAAAACTAGTATTATTATTCGGACAATAAAACTGCTGACTTTCCAAATAATTGTAAGAAAAACTTTTATAAATTCATAAATTACTGAAAAACGACTAATTTTGATAGTAATGATTTCGAAACTTTCTCATTAATAGTTGCATTTTTACATCACAATATTATTTCCAAGAGATATCAGTTTTATTTATCGAGACAATAAAATTGCTGGAAGTTCAAAACAATTGTACAAAAAACTTGTATAAATTCAAGAATTCCTGAAAAACGGCTAGTTTTGATAGTAAGGATTTCGAAACTTTCTGATTAAAACCTGAATTTTTATGCCACATTTATATTTTTAAAAGCAACCAGTATTATTATTCAGACAATAAAATCGTTGGAAATTCCAAATAACTGTAACAAAAATTCTTATAAATTCAATCGTTGATGCAAAACGACTAGTATCGATAGTAAGGATTTCGTAGCTTTCCCATTAATATTTGCACCCGAAACCTTATTTCCAAGAGGAATCAGTTTTATCATTTAGACTGTAAAATTGCTGGAAGTTTGAAACAGTTGTAAAAAACTTATATACATGCAAAACTTTCGGAAAAAAAATTAGTTTTGATGGTAATGATTTTGAAACTTTCTCATTAATACCTGAATTTTTACGCCTACATTCATATTCTGAAGTGCAACCAATATTAAAATTTAGACAATAAAATTGTTGGAAATTCCAAACAACTCTAACAAAGATCTTATAAATTCAATCGTTGCTGAAAGACGACTACTTTTGGTAGTAATGAGTTGAAGATATGTTTCGAAAATTTCCTAATAATATTTGCAGTTTTGCATCTGTATTCTTATTTCTATGATAAACCAGTATTATTTTAGAGCCAATAAAATTGATGGAAGTTCAAACCAATAGCACAAAAATCTTATATAAACTTGAGAATTTCTGAAAAACGACTAGTTTTGACAGTAATGATATCGAGGCTTTCTCGATAATATTTTCATTTTTACATCCGCAATCTTATTTCCAAGAGATATCAGTTTTCTTTATTGAGACAATAAATTGCTGGAAGTTCAAAACAATTGTAAAAAATACTTGTATAAATTCAAGAATTTCTGAAAAATGACTAGTTTTGATAGCAAGAATTTCGAATCCTTCTCATTAAAACCTAATTTTTACACTCACATTTATATTTTCAAGAGCAACCAGTATTATTATTCAGACAATAAAATTGTTGGAAATTTCAAATAACTGTAACAAAATTTTTTATAAATTCAATCTTTGCTGAAAAACGACTAGTATTTATAGTAATGATTTCAAAGCTTTCTCATTAATACTTACATTTTTGAATCTGAATTCTTATTTTCAAGAGCATTCAGCATTATTTTCGAGACAATAAAAATTCTGGAAGATCAAAACAATTGTACAGAAAACTTGTATAAACTTAAGAATTTCTAAAAAGCGACTAGTTTTGGCAGAATGATTTCGAAGCTTTCTCATTAATATTTGCAGTTTTACATCCGCAACATTATTTCCGAAAGGAATCAGTTTTATTATTGAGACTACAAAATTCCTGGAATTTTGAAACAAGTGCACAAAAAACATTCAAGAATTTCTGAAAAGTAATTAGTTTTGATAGTAATGATTTCGAAGCTTTCTCATGAATACCTGAATTTTTACGCCTACATTCATATTCTTAAGAGCAACCAGTATTATTATTTAGACTGTAAAACTGTTGAAAATTTTAAACTACTGTAACAAAATTTTTTATAAATTCAAACGTTATTGAAAAACGACTGGTTTTGAAGGTACTAATTTCGAAAATTTTGCATTAATATTTCCATTTTTTCATCTGCATTCTTATTTCCGAGATTAATCAGTATTAATATTGAGACAATAAAACTGCTGGAATGTTGAAACAATTGGCCCAAAAACTTGTATAAACTCAAGAATTTTTGAAAAACGACTAGTTTTGATAGTAAAGATTTCGAAGCTTTTTCATTAATCTTTGCGTTTTTGCATCGCATTCTTATTTCCAAGATCAACCAGCATTATTTTTAAGACAATAAAAATTGCTAAAAGCTTGAAACAATTGCTTAAAAAACTTGTATAAATTCAAAAATTTCTGAAAAACGACTAGTTTTGATAGTAATAATTTCGAAACTTTCTCATTCATATTTGTATTTTTTCATCTGCATTCTTAATTCCAAGATTCCAATCAATATTATTACTGAGACAATAAAATTGCTGGAAGTTCAAAACTTCGCATTTTTTTCAATGAGTGTCAAGATTTTTTTTTTGCTGGTACTGTAGACAAGTTTTGATGATAGCATTTTAGAAAAATTTCGGATTAATGTGTACAGTTTTATGTTCAGATTCAAATTTTCAATAGAAGAGAGCATTAGTATTGTAACAATAAAATTCTCGGATAGTCAAGAAAATTGTAAGATCTATAAATTAAAGAAATGCCTAAAAATATATATCAGTTTTGATGCTAGTAATTTTAAAATCTTTCTTACTAATGCTTACATTTTTAAGTTCAGATTCAAAGATTCAATAGAAACAAGTATCATTTGTTGTGACAAGAAAATTCTTTGAAATTCAAAAAAATTGTAACGAAAACTTCTATAAGAATTGCTAAAAAATGACCAGTTTTGAAAGTTATAATTTTGAAATGTTTCTCAAATAACACCTACATTTTTATGGCCTGATTCATATAAACATAGATAACTATTTTTTAATATTGAGACAGTAAAATTGTTGTGAGTACCAACAGTAACAAAAGCTCCTACGAATTCAAAAATGCTAAAAAACTAGTTGTTTTGATTATAATTTTGAAAGTTTTCTCAGTAATACCTACATTTTTAAGCATAAATTAATATTTTTGAAAGAGATTGGAGTAATTATTGTGATAATAAAATTGCCAGATTCAGATATAGTGTAACTAAATCTTTTTACAGTCTCAAAACAATTAGTAAGGAAAGATCGCTATATTTCAAGAAATTCTAAAAAATAACTAGCTTTTATAGTAATAATTTAAAAAGCTTTTTCAGTAATACTTATATTTTTGTGACATTATTTGTAATTCCTTGAAGGCAAGTAGTTTTATTATTAACACAAAACACTGAAGTAGAGAGAAAACAATAGTAAAAAAAGTTCCTACACGTCCAAGAAAGGCTAAAAAGCGATTAATTAGAAATTGAATGTTCTAAAAATTCTTTAAAAGTGCTTGCATAGTTTTTACATAGATTTTAGCTGTATTTTCAACAGCCGGAATTAAAACTATTTCAATAAAATTCCAAGGAATTCAAAGTAATTCATAACAAAATCTACAGTAAATTGAAAAACTTCTTAAAGGGAGAGGAACTTTTTGAACTAACGAAATACGTCAAAAATTACAGTCACTCTATATCTAACTGACTTTTAATTATAAAACTGAAAACACATATTAAGAAAGATTTATTTTTTTCAATTAAAGTTAAAAAAAAGCATACACATATATAAAATTTTTAATGCACTTTTTAAAGATAATACAATTTTCAAAAAAGAAGTATTTTTGCATGCATTGCGCGTATGATTTTTCACATTTGAATTGCTAAAACAAATGAAGATTTTTTTTATGAGTAGAGATATAATGTGTTTTCAAAATGACCAACAATAAAAAAAAATAAAACATATAAACACAAACAACCCTTTTTTTTTTAAATTCAAAACATTGGGATTTTTTTTTATGCAAAAGTAATCGTGAATTCTAAACTTTTAACTTGAGAAACATAATAATTGGTCATTTTGTGCTTCTATATGTGTAATACATATAGTGAAAATTTTGCAAAATTCTAAAAAATCATTTTTCAGAAAATTAGCTTTAAAGATTATATCACATATATAATCATATAGGAAAAACTCAAAGTGTTTTATACATAACTTCTCTTATAATGCGAATTTTTGTATGCAGTTTATTTTTAAATGCTCATAAGGAATCACATTTAATTATGAGCTAATTTTTGAAAGGACGTTTTTTTGGATTTTTAAAAGAGTACCTACCTGATCCCTTTAAAATGACTAGTTTTTATATTAATAATTTCAAAGTTTGTTATTTTAACATTTTTACTCCGACATCCATGTTGTAACAAAAACTCCCTCACATCTAGATTTCCTTTTAAAAATGTCTATTTTTGATAGTAATGCTATTTAAAAAAAATTTCAATATTGCCTACATATGTAAGCACAGTTTACTATTTTGAAAGCAACCAATATCTTTATTATAATCAGAAAATTGAAGATTAATTTTTTTTAATAGAAGCTACTATAAATACAAGAATTATTAAAAGTTACCTGTTATTCATACTTTCAAAAACAGCCAGTATATTTGTGATAAAATTGTTAAGGCTTACAAAACTGTAACAAAAGTTATTAAAGATTCGAGAATTTCTGAACAGCTAGTAGCACTGGTAGTCACAATTCTAAAAACTTTCTCAGTAATGCCTATTTTTTTACATTAATGTATGCTGAATTCACCAAAACGAGTATTACTAATAAAATTGCTGGAAATTCAATATAGTTATAATAACAGCTCCAAAAAGCTGAAAAACTGCTAAAAAATATCTTGTTTTGAAAGTAGTGATTTCGAAAAATTTTTAGTAATGCCACTTTTACTGCCAGATCTGCTATTTACTATAACCATTATGATACTGAATTTGGTATAGACTCAACATAATTATAAGAAAAGACATTTAAGTTCGAGATTTGTTTTTAACGATTAGCTTTGAGAGGAATAATTTACAAGTTTCTTTTATTGATAACTACATTTCCGCATTGGAAGAAACCCGTATCATTATTATGAGAATAAAATTGCCAGAAATTTAAATCTACAGTAACAAAACAACTCTTCTTTTAGGATTTAGTAAAAAAGTCGACTAGTTTTGCAAATAATAATTTCAAAGCTTCTTAAATAATGCCAAAATTTTAACTCCGACATTCATGCATTTACTGCAACGATTGTGGTAGTAAAATTTCTAAAGGCTTAAAACATTTTAACAAAACATTCATAAGTTCAATAATTCCTACAAATCTACTAATTTTGAGAATAATATTTTCGAAGTTTTCTCTGAAATACTTATATTTGCATGACTTGATTTTTATTTTTAAAATATAGCCAATTATATGAGAGAGGAGACATTAAGAGGATAAAATTACTAAAGGTTAAAAACGACTGTAACGAAAGCTCTTTTTAATTCAAAAACTATAAAATATTACTTATTTTTGATAGCAGAGATTTTAAAAGCTTTTTCATTAATGCCTACATAATTGTTAAAAAACTAGCTGTTTTAATAGTAATAATTTCAAAATGATTCCCAGTAATACCTACATTTCTGTTTCCAGTTTCATATAACTACAGATAACAAGTTTTACAACTGAGACGATGAACTCCTATAGACAAAAAAAAAATAATTATTATAATAAATTCAATGATTGCAAAAAATCTGTTAGTCTTGGAGGTAATTTGAAGGGTTTTTTCAGTAATACTTACATTTTTATGCTTAGATTCATATTTTCAAAACAAAATAGTGTTGTTATTGTGATAATAAAATTGCCAAATGTTCAAGTCCGCTATAAATGAGTTACTCTTTTAGCTCGTTTAGCTCAAAATTTGCTTAAAAACTACTAATTTACAGAATAACAAACTCAAAACTTTTTCAATAATGCTTATAAATTTACGCACAGATTCTAGTATAACTAGTGCCACCATTGTCACAGTAAAACTATTAGGAATTCGAGCAGGTTTTCAGAATTGTTTTTCAAATTTAACCATTTTTTTAAAAATCTAGATTTGATAGTAAGCGTTTGTACACTCAGAAGTGCCTACATGAGAAACACAGTTTCATATATTGAAATGCAGTCAATATTTTTATTGAGACCAGAAAATATCTAGAAATTGAAAACAATTATGATAAAAGCTACTATAATTTCAAGAATTACTGAAAAACAAATACTATTCATAAAAGGTAATAAAATCTTTCTCTAAAATCATTAGAGATTCAAAACAACTGCGACAACAGTTCTTAAACATTCTAAAATTTCTAAACAAATGGTAGCATTAACAATAATTATTTTAAAAGCTTACACAGTAAACTCTATATTTTTACGTCAATATATACTGCCTTCACCCCAACTACACTGTAAAAAAAAATTCAAGAGGTTACTAAAAATTTCTTAGTAAATTTGTATTCCACGGAATTTTTTAGTAACCATTACAAACTTTTTTTTGCAAGTGAAACAAGCATTTCTTTTGTAAACTGAACAAAAGAATTTTTTGTATAACTAACTTAAAAATTTTTAGTATGAGCCACAAAGCAAATTTTAGTAATAGCTCCAAAATTACTTTTAATAACCATTACGTGCAACCGAAGCGGAGGAGCTTTTTTCGAACTGTATCCAGACTTCTGAAGCGGAAGATTTTCGGCAAAACTGCAATAGATGGCAGCACTAAACATTCGTAACTGCTCCGATAGGAATTTCATCATCCCTTTATTAACGAGACACTACGGACATTCGGGGTGTATTTGGCGGAGGCAGGTTTCGAACCTGGGAACTTTTAGCCTGGAGTCCGTTACTATAACCACTATGCTATCAAGGCCACACCAGCTGAGTTTTAGTAAGAGCTATTAAAAATATAAAACTATTAACTCTATTCGTTGCTAACTTTTTTCTAGTAATTCTTACAGATTTTCTAGTAACCGACTAAGATTACTAAACATTTTTTAGTAATTACAAGGATCACTAAAGTTTTTTTAGTAGATCGACCTTTTTTTTTTTACAGTGTAGTATTGCCATTGTAACAATAAAATTGCTGGAAATTCAAAATAATTCATAACAAAATATGCAGTAAATTACAGAACTTCCTGAGGTTCATGTTGTAGCAAAAACTTCTAGATATTAAAGACTTCATAAAAAAATCTTGTTTTGATAATAATGATATTTTAAAATTCTTTCAATAATAGCCTATGTACGCAGTTTCCTATTTTAAAATTAGCCAATATCTTTATTATGATAAGAAAATTGCTGGAAGTTGAACTAATTGTAACAAAAGCTGCTATAAATTCAAGAATTACTAAAAATAGACAATAAAATTGCTAGAGGTTCACAAGAAGGTATAACGAAAATTATTAAGAATTCGAGAATTTCTAAACATCTAGTAGCATTGATAATAATAATTTGAAAAGCGTTCACATGAATCTTTATATTTTTACATCAATATATACCACCTTCATCGCAACTAGTATCGCCATTATGATAATAAAATTTCTGATAATTCAATGTAATTTGTCTGAAAATCTCCTGTAAATTGAAAACCTATTTAAAAATATCTAGTTTTGAGTGTAATAATTTTGAGGCATTTTTAGTAATGGCTAATTTTTTTTCTGTCAGATCCATTTATTTAATAATCATAAAACTGACACAAGCTCAACACACACACACACACATATATATATATGTATGTATATATGACAAACAGAATGGATTTAAATTAATACATTTACTAATTTTAAATTCTGTCTTCATAATTCTGTATCGTAATATAATCTTTAATAATTTATATAGAATGAAATGTTTATGTTCTTCGCATCTTATTGACGCAAATATTAAAAATCTAATTTATGATGCATTAAATAATAATTTCCCTAAAAAAATCATATGATATTTAATATACATTTAGTAATTACATGATCTTAACAATAAGTGGCACAATGCGTAAAAATCATAACAAATTATTAAAACATAATAATAATAATAATAATAACAAGCAAAATAATTATATAAAAAAATATGTAATAGGATGGCTGGGTTGGTAGATGTTAGAGTACGAGGGAGGGTGGTGCTGTCTAGTTGATACTCAATGGTTATTTAAATTAAAATAAAAAGAGGGAAGGGAAAGACATCTGCTAAATTGCAATACATTTTATACTGAATGATCACTTAACATATATGTATGAATAAATGCATAGTTATATTAATTAAATCTTTTAATATAATTTAGTAATTAAGGTTAAAGATAAACTTGAATCTAACTTTTAACAATTTGGACAATACCTGTGTATAAAATGCATACATTAACTATTTATTTTATTCCTTTTTTTAATCTTATGTTAAGTTATTGAGTTTAGGTTAGTATTTTCAAAGTAAATGATTCTTCGCTGCGTCATTTTAGGGGTAACTATAATGTTTCGTAATTTTTTTTCTTTTTCTATCCATTTTAATAATGTTATTATGATTTATTTTTAATGTTTTTCTCCATTTTATTTTAGTTTTATGTATGTTGTTAGTTCCAATTTCGTATTATTTTGTTTTTTCACGGCTAATACGAAGATGAAACCACACACTTTATTTGTTGTTCTAAAGTATTTGTAGGCATGAGGATTCTGCTTTGCTTCTGCAAGTGTAAATTGTATTCATTTTGCTTTTTCTTTCCATGTTTCAATGTCCTAATTTTGTATTAAAAAATGCTATATATATATATGTGTGTGTGTGTGATGTATGTATGTATGTATAAGATGTATAAACTCAAGATTTTCTTTTAAAAACAACTAGTTATGAGACTAATAAGTTCGACGTTACCTGATAATATTTACATTTCCATATTTCTACAGATTCATACAGCCAATAGAAATTTATATTATTATTGTGATAATTATACAGTCAGAAATTTAAATCTAACAAAACCTAAGTTTAGTTCAGGATTTTCCAAAAAAGTTGACTAGTTTGGAGAGTAAAAATTTTAAAACTCTTTTATGTTATACCTACACTTTTACTCCGAGATTTATTATTTACGACAACGATTGTGACATTAAAATTGCTAGCGGCTCAAAGCAATTATAATAAATCATCTATAAGTTCAATCATGGCTTTATATCAAGCTTTGAGAAAAAAATTACGAATTTTTTTCTGAAATACCAACATTTTCATGCCTAAAATTTTATATAACAATAATACTTTTTAAAAATAAAATCACTAAAAATTCAACAAAACTGAAACAAAAGCTCTTATAAATTCAAGAACCACTAAACATCGGGTAATTTTGATAGTAGTAATATAAAAATCTTTCGTATTAATACCTATATTTTTATGTATATATTCATATTTTCAAAAGCAACCATTATTATTATTGAATGTATAAAAATCCCAGAAGCTAAAAAATTGTAGCAAAAATGTACGCATATTTAAAAATATTTAAAAAGACCACATAAAAATAATTTAAAAATCTTGCCCATTAATACCTACATTTTCTGCTTAAAAACCACTAATTTTGGCAGCTTAAATTCATAACTTTTTGAAAAATGCTTATGATTTTAGGTCCAGATTCTAGTATTCCATAACAACCAGTATCACCATCGTGACAATAAAATTTATATGGATTCAAAATTGTTGTAACAAAAATTACTGTAATTAAACGATTTCCTTAAAAAACTGATTTTGATAGTAAGGAGTTCAGTAACTTCATTAGTGCCTACATAGTGCACACAGTTTCTTATTTTTAAAAGCAGTCAATCGCTTTATTAAGAATAGAAAATATATGGAAGTAGAAAACAATTGTAACAAAAGCTACCTTAATTCAAAGAATTTCCGAAAAAAAAGCTACTATTTATATTTCCAAAAGAAATTAAAATTTTTCTCTGATAAAACTGCTAGAAACTCTTAAAATCCGGGACAAAATCTCTTAAAAATTCTAAAATTTCCGAACATTTCCCTACGTTTATACTCACAGTTTCATATTTTGAAAAGCAGTCAGTTGCTTTATGAAGACTAAAAAATATCTGGAAGTTTGAAAAAAAATTTAATAAAAGCTACTGTAATTTCAAGAATTACCGAAAAATGACTACTATTCATATTTCCATAAGTAACTAGAATCTTTCTCTGATAAAATGCAAAAGATTCAAAATAACTGTGACAAAATCTCTTAAAATTCTAAAATTTCTAAACAATTGGTAGCATTGATAGCAATAATTTTAAAAGCTTACTCAGTAACGTCTGTATATACTACCTTCATGACATTTATTATTACCATTATGGAATAAAATTATTAACAATTTAAATATTAGTATGTATAGAAAGCTCATGTAAGCTGAAAAACTACTTAAAAATATCTAGTCATGAATGTAGTAAATTGTCTTCTACCAGATCCATTTGTTTACTTAAATCATTGATATCATTGAATTGATACAGGCACAATGCAATTATGTATTTAAAAATGTATAAACTCAAAATTTTCTATAAAAATCTACTACTTATGAGAGTAATAATTTAAGCATTTTCCTGCTGATACCTACATTTCCATATCTAGATTCATATACCCGAGATAAAACGGTATTATTATTGTGATAATTAAACTATCAGAAATTTAAATCTAATGTAATCAAAACTACACTTAGCTCAGGATTTGCCAGAAACGTTAATTACTTTTGAATGTAATAATTATAAGGCTCTTTAAGTGATATCTACATATTTACTTCGTATTTACTGCACTGATTGTGATATTCAGTTACTATACAGTCTCAAAATAATTGAATAAATTTATAAGTTAAAAAATTGTTTTTAATCTACTAGTATGGAGAATAAAATCTTCAAGTTTTCTCTGATATACCTACATTTTTACTTTTACTGGAGTTGGATTTTTTAGAGTTTAATGCAGATGAGTTCGGGTTATTTTTTTGTAAGGTAACGGCCTTAGTTTCATTTAGAGGTTTGGATAATCCCTTAGATTGAGCTTGAGATTTCTGACTTTTAAATTGAGCAGAAGAATTTTGTGTCTGAGTAGGTGTGTGTAAAATAGTAACAGGTTCTGACGAAGGTAAACAGATATCACGGGATTCTTTGATTGGGGTGTTTATTGATTGTGTTTTGGCTGACTTTTTTGATGACATAGACACGTCAGTCTGGGTGCTAATATGTCTTACAGATTTAGACTGCTGTTTCAATAGGCTTGAATAAGATACGCCGACTGACGGGGCTCTGGCTTCTACAATTTTACGAGCTTCTGGGTAGGAAAGATTTTGCATTATTTTTACTTTTAGAATTTCTTTTTCACGGATTCAGTTTGCGCAAGAGCGAGAAAAAGCTGTATGATTACCCTTGCAATTTATGCAGCGTTCTGATTTTTCACATGAATTGCTGTCGTGGTCAATTTCTGCACAGCGTGCACAGGTAAGGGAACCGCGACAGTTAGTTTTAGTGTGGCCGTATCGCTGACATTTAAAACAACGGAGAGGGTTAGGAATGTACGGTCTGACAGGACAATTCAGGTAAGCAGCTTTAATTCTTTTTGGTAAAGTAGGGCTATTGAAAGTGAGAATGACATGCTTTGTAGGAAGGATTTGGCCATTCCGACGGATCGTGATACGACGTGCATCTATAATATTTTGGTCTTTTAGGTTTTCTAAGAGTTCATCTTTCGTAGAGAATAAAATATCTGGTTCAGAAATAACGCCTCGGCTTGTATTTAGAGTTTTATGCACCTGAACAGAAACAGAAAAAGGGCCTATTGTAGAGCTATTTGAAAGAATCTGTGATTGTTTAGTTGTAGAAACCTCCACTAGTAAATCCCCAGATTTTAATTTTTTGAGAGTATGACCATCCCCTAAGGCAGACTGGAAAGTTTTTGCTATGACAAATGGTGACGTTTTGCCAAAGGAACTATCAGAATGGCTATCAGTGCGTTTAACAATAAAAAAGCGTGTGAAGGAAGAAGTCGGAACAGTTTGGTGCTCTCCACTGGGGAGAGACATAGAAGGAAATGAAGTTTTCCCATCCATGTTAAAAATAATAAAATTCAGACCCCGGCCGCACCACCCACTACCGAGCCCAACAAGGGGATGCACATTCGTGCACCAGTGCTAACCAGGGCCCATACGGTCACAAGACAAACCTATGTCAGTCTCCACCCTTAACGAGATGACTAGTATTTGCTCGCTCACTTGATCCCTAAAGCCAGTGACAAAAGCCAACTGACCAGCCGATTGATGCATACGGGACCAATATGCACCTCCCGTCTACCTGAAGTAGAGGCCAAAGCAGTGTGTTGGTTTCCCTCAACTGCCAGGATCCCCCTTTCCAGGGACACGGGTCGCCACGCACGGCCAACACGTGGGTGGTTTACAATTCTCCATGAGTCGATATACAGGATGACATCGGCCCATACAGAATTGCCCTCACCTCCAGAGAGGAAACCACAATGAGAGTGAAACAAAGATGAAAGGAAAACAAGAGGAGTAAGAAGAAAAGGAAAGGAGAAAGATCACTCAGGTGCCCCGGGGTTATGAAGCCCGTGAATACCTAAAGAAGGTATCCCCCTGGGGGGCAAAAACTATTGAACATCAACCAGTTTTGATAGTAGCAATGTCAAAATCTTTCTCACTATTAACTACATTTATATGTGCAGATTTGTATTTTTAAAAGAAATCAGTGTTACTATTATGATGATAAAATTCACGGCGACTAAATATTGTAGAAAAAATTAATGTATATTTAAGAATTGTTAGAAACAACTAGTTTTATAATAAAAAACTAAAAATATTTACCAGCAATACCTACATTTTTTGTTTAAAAACGACTTATCTTGGCAGTATAAATTCGAATGTTTTTGAAAAATGTTTATAATTTTACGCCCACATTTAGTATTCCACAGTAACCAGTACTATCATCCTGACAATAAAATTTATATGGATTCGAAAGTGTTGTTACAAAAATTGCTGTAAATAAACGATATCCTTAAAAATCTAATTTTGATAGTAAGGAAAGTTAGTAACTAACTGCAATTTCTACACATGTCATTTTCTTTCAACAAATGACGATTTGAAAATCGGTTGATTTGCATAGAAAAGCATTATTGCGCAAAATAAAATATTCTATATTTTCCGAACGAATGAATCAAATATAACAAAAAACTATGCAGTTTTTGTGTTACTATTGTGATAATAAAATTACTAGACTTTTAAATCTACTGCAACTAACTAATAAAACTATTTGTAGTTAAATACATTCTAAAAATTTCGATTAATTGTGAGAGTAATAATTTCATAGCCTATTTAACTAATGCCTACATTTTTACTCCCAGATCCATGCATTTACTGCGAAGGTAGTAACATTAAAATTACAAGAGGCTCAACATAATTGTAATGTATAAGTTCAAAAATTGCTCCGGAGTTTTATTTTGAGAATAATATTAAATTCTTATATTTACAAAATAATGTCAAAGCTTATTAAACTAATGCCTCCATTTTTACTCATAGATCCATGCACTTACTGTAACGATTGTGACTTTAAAATTTCTAGAGACTGAAAATAGTTGCAATAAATCATGTATAAGTTCAGAAATATCAGAGCTACTATCTCTGAGAATAGTATTTTCAAAGTTTTCTTTTAAATACCTACATTTACACAAATAATTTGAAAGATATTTAACTAATGCCTACATTTTTAATTCTATATTTATGCTTTTATTCAACCATTGAAGCAATTTTAAAAGTTTTCTCAGTATTACTGAATTTTTACACCAAGATTAATACTTTCAAAGAAAAAAAATTTATTATTGCGATAATAAAATTGACAAATGTTCAGGTCTGTTGTAAAAAAGTTAGTTTTAACTAAAAATTAGCTTAAAAACGACCAGTTTTGACAGTAATAAATGCGAAAAGTTTTCAAAAATGCTTATAGTTCTACGACCGATTATAGTATTCCATAGTAACAAACACCATTGTGACAATAAAATAGATAGGGATTCGAAACTGTTATAACAAAAACTTTTGTAATTTATCAGTATCCTTGAAAAATCTACTTTTGATAGCAGTGATTTTAGAAACGTCAGTAGTATCTACATATGTACGCGCAATTTTATATTTTGAAAAACAGCCAATATATTTATTATGACAAGAAAACTGCTTGAAGTTGAAAACAATTGTAATAAAAGCTACAATAAATTTTAGAACTACTGGTAAACGGCTACTATTCATACACAACCAGAATCTTTTTGTGATAAAATTGCGAGAGTTTTAAAACAACTATGGCAAAATTTTTAAGAATTTGAGAATCGCTAAGCGGTTTGTAGCACTGATGGTAAAAATTTTAAAAGCTTCCTCAGTAATGCCTATATATATCTACTGCTTTCATAAGAACTAATATTACCAGTAAAATTGCTGGAAATCCAAAAAATCCTGTAATCTCAAGAAATGCTTAAAAACTTATAGTTTTGAGAGTAGGCACTTCGAAGCATTTTTAGCAATGCTTATATTTTTGCTGTCAGATCAATCTTTTTTTCTGCAACCATTGTTGCACTAAAATTCGGTAAAGGCTCAACGCAATTATAAAAAAAAAGACATACAAACTCGAAATTTCCTTTTAAAAACGACTAGTTTTGAGAATAATAAATTTCAAGTTTTCCTATTGATGTATACATTTGCATATCCAGATTAGCATTTAAAAAAGAAGCCCTTATTATTATTGTGATAATTAAATTACCAGACCTTGTACTCTAATGTAACTACAAACTACTAAAAAATACTGTTTAGAATATGCTAAAAAAGCCAAATAGTTTTGTGAGTAATAACTTTAAAGCTTTTTAAGTAATGCATTTTTACTCCACGATTCTTGTACTTTCTGTCACTTTAAAATTGCAGAGATTCAAAATTCTTTTAATAAAACATGTATAAATTCAAGAATTCCTTCAAACCTATTAATTTTGAGGTTTTCTCTGAAATAGCTACATTATCACGCCCTGGTTTATATTTTAAAAAACAACCATTAATAGCATTAAGAGAATAAAATTGCTAAAAGGTACTAAATAACTGTAATGAAAGCATATGTAAATGCAAAAGTTACTAAACATCGACTAGATTGTCAGCAGTAATTCTAAAAGTTTTATCATTTTAATGCTTATATTTTTATGTTCATATTCATATATTCAAAAACAACCAATATTATTATTATGGTGATTAAGTTCCTAGATGTTAAAATATTGAAGCAAAAATTTCTAAGAATTGCTAATATTGCTAAAAAGCTACCAGTTTTGATAGGAATAATTTAAAATTTTTTCACGGCAATACCTGCAATTTTACGTTTCAATTCAGAAAATGCTATACTAGAAATTCAAATTTTAAAAAAAGCTAGTTTTATTTAAAGATTTGTAAAACTAGTCAAATAGTGATACCTATGTTCTATATTTGAAATTATCACTCAGTAGTCTTGAGAATGAAAATTTCAAAACTTTTTTTAAAAATGCTTATTTTTACTTTCAATGTTCACGGATTTTTTTATTTCGTTGCAGTAAGTACTGCGATTCTGACAGTAAACTTTCTAATGATTCAAAACAATTGCAACAGAAATTCCTGTAAGCTCAAACATTGTTTAAAAATCTACTCTCTTTGATAATACATTGTTAAAAGTCTGCAGCAATTTGTCCAGCAATTTCACCGTTTTATATAAAACGATTACATAACCGTTCTTTAGATAGAGCTATTGTAGAAATTGTGAATAAGACAGTGTAGCAGCGCCACCTTTTGATCGATATACATATAAACTAATCAGCTGCGATTTATATCAATGTCTAACTGAACCTAAAGTTTTGTGAAATTCCGTGCATTAGTTTTTGAGATAGAGTGTCCACATATTTTTTATCACATATAGACTCAAACAATGACAGAGTGACAGACTCACAGATAGATATTTTTAAAAAGCCATAAAATCGTTCAGGACCTTTTTAGATAAATCTATTGAAAACCGGAAATAGAAAATTTTCAAGAATCCAATACTTTCTTCTTGTAAAGGTAGAAGAAAGTAAAAATTCACGAATGATGTTACGCTTGCGTTAAATGTTTTTCTAATGCGTAAATTATTCATTATTATTAAAAGAAATGTGCAATTTTGAGTGAATCATTTGTTCATTTAATTATTATATATATATTTTTTTTTTTCTTTTTGTAAGTGATACATACTTATATGTAGGTTACGTATAATGTACATTCAAACTAAATACCAAAGTGTTACACATAGAAGTTTCCGAAGTGGAAAAATAGCAAAACTAAGATTATTAAAAATAATTTCTAAATAAGGTACCCTGGGGTAATAACGCCAGGTGGGGTAATAACGCCAAATGCCAATATTTTGGATAATTATGAAATAATCTGGTAAATGACACCCATGTGCTCTGCGCAGAAGGGTTTTGAGTCATATAAATCGCAAAAAACAACTTCAAGTTAATTTGTTTCGTTTTTAAGTGTTATTGTTTTTACAAGCAACTAAAATTCACGCTTGATCTAAAATTTGCGAGATACGTTTTGTGATGTGAAGACTATTTTTTTTATCCGGAAATACTTTGTTAATTACATAAATTTATAGTACATTTCATGGACTTTCAAAATGTTGTTGAAGATTTTGGATGTCTTCTCGAGATAATTTGTAATTTAAAATGTACAGCGCAATAACTATAAAGGGGTAATAACGCCAATCCTTGGCATTAATATCCTGGTTGATTCCCTACAGTGGCTGAGCTACATCCTAAATACTGATTCAAATAAACACAGTTAAAACTGTGCAATGTTTCTAATAATTCTATTTAAGCGGTCCTTTTTAAGCAAAAAGAAGCTCACGGTCTGGTATTCTTTTGCCTCATCCCCCCCCCCCCCCACCACAACTTTATTTTTCTTACACTTTTACAAAAAATTGAACATTTTCAATATCTTAGAATGCAATTTGTCAATTTCTAAGTTTGTAGTGTGTGTATTTTTAGAATTAGGCAATCTACATGCAATTATTCCATCTTATTTCATAGTTTTGTTTACATGGCGTTATTACCCATATAGGTGGGTAATAACGCCGAATAGCATTGGTCAAGAAATCACGCTATTACATTTTATGAATACATATCTGTTAAATTATTTTTTTTACATAGATAGTTAATGAGTTGCTGTATCAAATCATGTAGTTGTTTGAAAAATACAAACTAAAACTGAGCCGTGAAAATTGGTAGAACCTTAACGTGGCGTTATTACCCCAGGGTACCTTATATGTATTTTAATCACTTAATAAATTATTGAAGTACATTATTGTTTCTAAAACTTTCTAGTAATTTTGTAGATGAGTAAATAAATAGTTGTAATTTTAAGTACAAAGTCTATGTAAGGAATGCAAGAGTATTTTAAAAACAGTAAAAAATTATCTTTTTTTATCCTAAAAGATTAATTATTGAAATTGGTTCATCACTACTGAAATTATGCAAGAAAAGGCTGCCACAGAAAGACCCATATCTGTCGAATTTCTTCTTTTTTTAAGTTGATTAAAATGTATATTAATCGACCATATGGAGTTTAGGAAAGCGATATTAAGCTAAACAATTTTAAACCCTAAGCGAAATCAAATTTAAAACTGACAAATATGTAAATTTCATACTGAGAATCCAATTCGTACAAATTATAATTACAGAATGTTATAAGAAAGGTATTCACGATTTAAATGATGATAATGTTACAAATAATAACGGTTTGGATTATATTCTTTGAGAGAGTGGACTGACTTTAGAACGTAATTTTGTCCAACGTGAAAAAATCTGAACAAATTTATTAAACTTCATAATGAGACTACAAATCTGTAGTCAGATTTTGATTAATGATAATTACAGTGTTATAAAAATGCATACACAATTTAAATAATTATGATGTAACGGATAATAGCGGTTTGGGATCCTATTTTTTAAAGAGTAGAATAATCTTAGAAACTTTTCCAGTTTAGAAAATCTGAACAATTATGTTAAACTTCGTACTAAGAATGAGATTGGGATAAGTAGAAATTAAAAATTGTTAAGAAAAAATTTTACACAATTGAAATTGTTATAACGTCACAGATAATAACGGTTTGATAATTTTCTTTGATAGAGAGACTTATCTTCGAATGTAAATTTTTCAATGTAAAAAGTCTGAAAAAGGTATGTTAAGCTTCGTACCAAGAATCTTATTGGGATAACCAGTTACTGCATAGTGTTGTAAAAAATAAAGCACTATTAAAATAATTATAACGTTAGAGATAACAGTTTGGTTCATTTTCTTTGAGAGAGTAGACTAAAAATGGAATGTAACTTTTCCTATAAAATATGAAAAACCTATGTTAAACTTCTTACCAAGTGTCATATTAGGATAAATGGCAACAAAGAGTGTCATGAATATGTATACACAATTAATATAATCACAACGTTACAGATTTTAAAAGTTTGGATCATATTCTTTTAGAAAATGTTCTAATGTTATAATGCAACTTTTCCAATGTTTAAAATCTAAAAAAAATATTTTAAACAGAAATCAGATAGGAATAAATGGAAATTACACCGTATTATAAATATATATATACAAATTAAATGATGGTAACGTTACATTAATAATGATTTGAATGATCTTTATGGGGACAGCGGACCAATTTTGAAATGTAACTTTCCCAAAGTAGAAAATCTGAACAAATATGTTAAACTTCGTATTAAGAGTCAGATTAGGATAAACGCTAATTAAAAAGTGAAATAAAAAATGTATACACAATTAAATAATATGTAAAGTTACAGATAATTACAGTTGAGATCATATTCTTTGAGAGAGTAGGTTAATCGTGGAATGTAACTTTTCTAATGTAAAAAATCTTAACAAATATATTAAATTTTTTGCTAAATGTCAGATTGGGAAAACAGTAGTTACAGAGTTTTTTAAAAATGTATGTACAATTTAGATAATTATAATATTACAGATAACAACAGATTGGATCATATACTTTGAGAGATCTCATTAACCTTGGAATGTAATTTTTTTTAAATTTCATGCTAGAAGTCAGATTTGGATACATGGAAATTACATAGTGCTATAAAATATAGATATGCAATTGTAAAATATATATAATTACCTATATGTCCATATTTATAACATGCTAAACATTACATTTTACTCAGTTATGCTGACACTTCATTACTTAAACATCACGGAGTTCATTTTTTTTAAAGGGAATAGTGAAGATTAAAATGTTACCTAAATTTTGCTTTTGTTCAAAACCCGCAAAGTATCACTTTTCAAGCTTTATGTTTTTTATAGGGTATTAAAATATTTTAATTCTTAGACACCTTAGACAATAAAATACATTCAGTTTTTCATTTTTTATAGAATAGCAGAGAATAAAGTAAGAAATCCCTGAACATTCGCGAGTTTTGATTATTCGCAAAATAAAAAATGAGGAACATTTCATCATGCGCGAAGACTGAACTTCGTTATTCGAGAATTTTGTTTTATAAAGAATATTTTTTTACAGAGTAAGCTCACTTTCCTTTACCAATTTTATGAACTACGTGACACTGAGCACTTATGAACTGGTGTATTATCGTATGTTGCAAATTGTGTGAATTTCAGCCCTTTTGTTGAGGGAAAATACAGATCAGTAATTTCCTTTGTTTTTTATGCAGATTTTTTTAATTTATAAAATTTCAAATTTTTATTGCAGGTGAAATAATTTCTGCAAAAATTGTCGGGAAAATTTTAAAACATCAAGAACAACTTGTTGAAAAAGCAATAGAATGCGATTCTTCAGTGGTGAGGGGTCTTAAATTTAAAACAAAAATCGGAACCGCAAGAGATCTGTTCGGTCAAACAATGGCACATCACTAATTTTTTTTCCATAACGCGCTAGCAAATAAATTTTGTACAATATGTTTATAATTATTCAAATTTATTTAAAGCACGTACTTTTAATGTATAATGCTTAACAAATATATTTTTTGAACTTCAATTATTCTTTTTCAAAAAATAAAAACCAAACTCTCTTATATGTACAGGAAGACAGTCTGAACATTCGCGATTTTGACATTTGCGGATGTTTTCGGGACTCTAAACCTCGCGGCTAAATTAAATGTGTTTTAGTCATACCTCATATACCTTTATGCACCATTAAACATGTCTTTATCATACTTCAGGTATGTCCTTGTGTTAAATTAGATATGTCTTTGCCAAACCTTTGATATGCCCTTGTGCTACATTAAAATTTTCTTTGTCATACTCAGCTATGTCCTTATCTTACCCCAGATATACCCAAAATTCCTTAAGTTCATATTTCTAATATTTAAAGTAAGATTTGCCTTCTGAAAATTTTTTATAAACACCCAGTTTCTTCATTCTCAATGGAATGATAAACGATAAAATGGTTACCCCACAAAATGCATAATATGAACTTTAAAAAGCTCACCATTTTACTCAAAAACGAAGAAAAAATAAAACCGATGTTGCAGGTACAAAATATACATTTTATCTAAAATTTCTTAGTACATTCGGCTTCCGATTCCCGCGTTTATTGTCATAAAATATTTTTTTATTGTGTATTTTGTGATTGAATTAACGTGGAACGCTGCATTTCTTCTTATGATTAAATTTTATAGTTCACTTTTGTCTTTGATTAATCCCTTCACGGCGAAATCTCTTCTCGACATTTTACGAAATTTTTAATGTTTTTAAAAACAGGATTTTGCGCCTTATTAAATCTAAAAAATACTCCGATTTAATATGGATAATTTTTCAGTAAAATTGTACTGATGGGAATAAACAGGAATTTTTAAGTCTTTTTCGGCACGCATACGTGTCGCTCGTCCCCAAGGAGTTAAGGGAACAGAGTATCTTTGAAATCATCTCTTCAAATTTGAATAATACTGTAATATATGTGTCGGTACAATACTTAATACTAAAAATTAAATAAAATAAAAAAATCTTGTAAAACAGCCTATTTTACTAAAATTTAAATAAAAAAAAGTAACATCTTAAAAATCCCTACCACTTTTATAAATATAAATATTTTTGCTTCGATTTTTTCCCACAATCATTGAAATATACAATATAAAACTGTTCATTGATTTTTAGATGTAAGAGACTTTGCATTTAATATGATTTTTTTTTTATTCGCGTGTACATTAAAAAATGAAGGAAATTCAACAAACTCTCAATTCAAATATTTAAAAAAAACTACCAGCTTGAATGTTAATTCAATGCTCAAAAATATTAAAAACTCTATGTAGAACAAGTAAAAAAAAATTCAAAGCTCTATCCAAATTAGCAAAAAAGCCTGAGTATTTTTCACACAAGCAAGTTATAAAAATATGAACATGGTTAAAAATCAGTTTAAAGTTTTAATTTGTATGGCTAATTGTGCTGGATCTGTAAACAAAATTTACAATATTTAGCGATATAATTGTCGTATAGTTAAACGTGTGGTATCGAAATATTCACAATTAAAAAAGCTTTCAGTTTATATATATATATATCTATAAATCAATATTTAGACCAAATTCAAGTCACTGTGTCTCCTTAAAATCCCACATGTTTTACACCTATTACATTTTAAACATTGAAAGTTTTAAGTTTGAACTGTTTTCTGCACTCAGTTCTTTCCTAAACATTTAGGAGCCTATTTATTTAGGGGATATATCAAATATAGCAAAATTTTACATCAGTTTGCCCACTTCTACATTCCCGCTGATTCATATTTTGCGTATTCTAAATATTACATTTTCTAAGCTTTACATTCTCAAAACTTTTTTTACAAGCACCTCAGTTTCTGATCTTACAGAAGCACATTTTTTAAGGGAATGGTGAAAAATACTATGTTACCCCGTCTTTCTCTTTGTCCAAATCCCGATATGTTCAGATTTATTACACTCTAAGAATTTAAACCTTTGTAAATGTAATATTTAAAATATAATAAATCTGAAAAGATATGGTTTTGGACAAAGACGTATCTGAGGTAATACTTTATTCTATGTTATTTCCTTGAAAACAAAATTTTAAGTATTTAGAAAAATAAAGGATTACTACAAATTTTTTAACCCTTTCGGGGCCTGGTATACTATTAATAGCACACGTCTGTTAATGGAGTAATATTTTGTTTTAAGAAATACTTTTGGTATTATTTACATGTAGTAATGTTAGTATATGTCTATGCAAAGACTATATATTGACTATATGATTTTATTTATGTTTAGACCTCTAGTAATAATAATAATTATTATCACTTGCTTAATTCTCTTTACGGCGTTTGCGATTATTTTATTTTAACCCTATATTTCACTTATTAAATTTAAAATAAAAATTATTTTTCTGAAAGAATCATGTGTAAAAAATGAAATATTCGTTAAACACTAATTAATCCATATATGGATAGCTAATGATAATGTTGTTAACATTAAAGTGATTTTTTTCTAAAAACTGAAAAAAAAACTTCGGACACGAAAGGAATGACCCCCCTTCGTGGGGGTCTTTCTAAGGGAACCTAACCCGTATTTACGCAAGGTTCGTAGAAAACCACGAAAACTTCGAACGGTTAGGCCGACAGCCGCGATTGGGTTCGAACCCAGCACCTGCCGTCTACCAGTTGAGAGGACAGAACCTCTCGGTCACTGGTGGGGCCTCAAAATATTGGAACACATTTTCATCATGTTTCAGTTGCAACTATTGCAGTACTCAAAGTTGACTAAACTCACTATAAAATTTTTAGCATTCTAGCTTAACTCCATATTTAAAGTCAAAAATTGACTTCTTTACTTTCCTACAATGTCCTTAAAAAAGTAATTTTGAGAAAAACGTATTTAAAAGCTTTAGAGGAGGTATTGATGTTTCGGCAGACGACATAAACTAAAGAGAGTATAAACAGCAGCTTTTTTATTGCACGTTGAGACACTGTCTGAACACCGTGGCTGCACTAATTAAAACTGCAAGCTACTAAAAGATATAAAAAAATTTCTAACTAATTTTTCTGAATGTAAGTTTAAATTATAAATAAGTAGCATTCAACTAATCAAATTGGTATAACTTCCTAAATGTAATGATTAAAAAATTAGAAAATTATGTATCGGGGTTTTGTTTCGTTCGTATTTTTTATGTAAACAGACACACTTGTATTGATCTTTTTGAACCAGAAAGATATATTAAAAATTTTACATTTAAATATTATAGATAAGATAATGAAATGCTATACATATTTTGCACCGTACAAAAATTTCCACATTTTTCTGTTTCGCCGAGGGAAAAAGCTGAAGTAACTACTATTTATCTGCATTGTCTACAAAAATATGTCTTAGCAAATGCAATGTTTAGGCGAAATGTAGTAAAAATATTATATAAAAAAAATAAATAAATGAAATATTTTGCTAAATTCACATGTTTTAACAAATATATTTTTTCCTTCTCTGGCAAAATATAAAATTAAGATAGCATTTTATTTGTTCTTAAAAATATGCTTTTGGATGCTTAGGAGAAATATTTTACAAATGAGATCTTAGACAATACACTTATAAACCTTAATCAGGAATATTTTATGTATTCATGTTATACTTTTGGAAATACACATTTTTTTTTTACATTTGGTTTAGGAGAAAACTATTGTTACCAACATTAATTCACCCAATATCTTAAAATATACTTCTATTTATTAAATTGCAAAAAGCTAGCTTTGTGAGAGCTCTCGAACCTTTTTCAATAGATAAATGTATGAACTTTTCGCGTTTATTAAAAACAAAAGAACATCATTGGATTCAGCCATCTAGTTGTGTAGCAACACGTTAAAGCTGTAGTCAATAAAAGAATATAAAAAAGAGAAAAAAATCGCCAGATGTAGCAAACTAGTTATGTATCAGTGTCAAAAATGCGCAAAACTCGTAATTAGCCTTAATTGTTCGCCATTCTCTTGTATGGCTCACTAAAAAAAGAGTTTTTTATTCGATAAATACAATATCTAATACTAATACTTTGGAAAAAAATAATTTTCTGGCATTCCGTAAACCGGGGCTGAATTTGGGTCCTTTTTCTGATTCTTCTAACATTTCTATCATAAAAAAATTATATATGATTTTTCAACGTCAAAATTGAGTTAGAAATAATTAATATAAATCAATGAAGCAAATAGTATGGTTTTAAACAGGCAATTTTTCATTTTTTTTTTAAACTATCTTCAAAGTTTTGTAACTAAGTAGCCTCCGCTGGGGGCTTCTTTAATCCAGTCACTTAGTTTAATGTAAAATGACTACATTTTATATGTTGGAATATTAAAACCTGCTTGCAATATGATCTACAAATGAAGTAACAGTGGCAACTCGATAAACAAATGTGTTCTTTTTTTTAACATTTAAACACAATAAAAAATTTGTAATATTAAAAGCACTAGAAACAGTTTTCATCATGTTATCCTCATCAACTGGAGCAAAAACAATTAATGTAATATTTTGCTACCGCAACATTCGAAAAAAATTTCTTAAAACATCTTTAAAGAGATTGGATTGTATTAAAGGTATTTCTAACTAGGGCTACTTTGGACTAAACAAAGTACTGGAACAAAGTAGCCGAAAAACTAGTTTTCATGTTAGCTTTATGAAAACGTAAACATTTCTGGTCAAAATGAAAAGTTGATAAAAAAAAAAACTATGTTGACACATGAGTTATAGGTCACTAAAAGTAATATTTTGACACTTACGTTATTTGTAATTCTTATTCAGATTGTTTAGATAGTTTGAAGATTTAAAATCTACACACAAAAACAGTGGTTTACAAAAATATCCAGTGTTGCCACTAACAAAACTTAAAACTACCTCCAAACTATTGAAATACCCTATAGTATGTTATAAAATATTTTTCAATGGCAAAAACTTCAAATTAATTGTACTTTTTGTTCAATACAAAGAATCAAAACATTCTTTTTATGTCGTCGACCGAAGTAACCCCGCATACACCAAGGTAGCCCCAGTTGACGATTACTTAAAAACTGTAAATCTTAAAACTTAATTTACTTCGCATTGACTTATATTCTGTTTAATACGCTTGTTATCTTATATTTTTTCTGTGAAATAATGGAGAATTTCTGTGAAATAATCTACTGGTAACCATTTGTCTCAAGTCTTATGTACTGTACATTAACAAGGAAAATAAAACCGAGATTGTTAAAAACAAGGAAAACAAAGTCTAAATTTATTGCAGTATCTAAATATTGACGTCTATAAAAGCACCCAAGAAATTCTAAAATTGCATGCATAAATGTAGTGAAAACTTTGCAATTTATTCTTCATAAAATTTTTTGTTGGGGTTTTGTTGAGCCTATAAAAATACCCAATACCCTTTATTGTAACAAGCATAAAGCTTCACAAGAGTTTACATGTAAAAAAAGACGGCTAAGGTTTATGTTTATACTATGAATAAATTACAACGCATAGCATGCGAATATTTTTTAGCATCTTTATAGTAGGGGTCAATTCTTTAAAATATATACTACGAATTTTTTAAACAAAAATCTCTGGTAGAGCACTCTTAATTTCTTAACCAATTTATTAAAAAAAATGCTTTACAATAATCAAGACTCTTGATGATCGGAATTTTTTAAGTAATGTAGATTTTAGAAGAATCCCTATTTATTTTCTATGTTTCTAAAAAAATGTTTAGTAGTGTAAATAAGTACAACCTATCATTTTCATCACGTATTACAGCTTTTTTTTATTACTCTTTTATTTTTACATTTTGAGTATAGCAAGATAAATTCTTTATTGAGAACGACCTCTTTAAAGAGCAAGCATTTCAGTGGCAAACGAAATGTCTTTGAGTTACAATTTTTATGATGTGATACATATAGGAAAATATGCGCCTAATCTTAAAAATCTTTATGTCCAAGAACTGCATCTTTTAAAAACAGACAAGACAAATTTTTATGAGATCTTTGCCATTTCTTATCCGATTAAGCCAAAGCTTGAAATCATTGTCCATATCTTTAGAAATATAGCAGGGGAGACTGGGGCATATGTGAACAGTTCATATAAATATAGCTTTTACTCATAACTGGGTTAATTTCTATATACAAAAACTACAGAATATACGAAACCAAGCATATTTTTTTTTCAAAATCCCCTTTATAGTTATTTTAACTTTTTAAAGTATTTTTATAAATTCGAAAAAATGCTCACATGTGCTCCATCAGCAGAGCAATTGTAAACACATGTGGGGCACATATGAACATAGGGAAAAATTACCTTTGATTTATTTTTTAATCTGTTATTTATTTGTCTCATAATCATTAGTTATATTATGTGTTAAATTCACTATAAAAAATATGTATAAATTTCTCTAGTTTCTGGATGATATGTATAAGCACAAGATTATATAATGAAAAAAAGTAGATTGCAGACGTCGAAGATTAGATGATTAATGATTGTTGCAATAAAATTATACCCCTGACAATAAAGTTCAGTGAATGAATTCAAAACGACCGATCTGGAAACACTGGGGAAACAAAACGCTGCACCTGCATAGAGGCAAGTGTTGACTATCTTCCCAGACCGTTGTTCAGTTGAGCGTCGTTTATGCTCTGTGTAAGACGTGCTTTACTAAGGGCTTGTTCAGTGTGTTGGTTCTTAACTGAGAACAGGAAACTGAACGAACAAAAGATCAGTTTAAAGTTTGGTTTTAAGCTTTGCAAGACAATTCATGAGGGGTGGTGCAAATTAAACATCTCCACCATACTCGCCAGATCTCAATCCTCCAGACTTCTTCCTATTTTCACTGCTCAAACTCTCTTTGAAAGAGATTTGACCATATTGCTGACATCCAATGGAACGTGATGAAGCTTTTGAACTTCATCCCAAAAGAAGACTTCTTGCGAATTTCCCACGACATGTATAGCAAATCTCAGCGGTGCATAGTTATGGGAGATGAATATTTCGAAGGATGGTATGGTAACTTTCGTTAATATTTCAATTACATTAATGTTACAGGACTATTCACCGAACTTTATTGTCAGAGGTAGTACAAAACAAAGAAGTAAGTTTGAAAAAAAAAAAAAGTTTTTAAATTTTGCTCAGGTTTTTTTCTTGTTTCGGGGAGATTTTAGAGTGGGGCATTTTAAATAATATTTATCAGAAATCTGCTGAAATATGAAAGATTTTCCACCCTGTATTTCCCTTTCTTATACCTAAATTCTTGATAAAGAAGAGCTTTTTAATGATTAAAATATCTCGACTATAACCCCCCCCCCCCAAAAAAAAAAAATTAACTTTTTTTGCTTTTTAAAAAGGAAGGAATGCTTGCATTCGAAATTTTATGGTAATTAACAGCTTATAATTTTTACTTTCTTAAGATATTCCTGATATCTACACTCTAAAAAAAAAAAAAAGTGTAAATTAGATAAATTTACATATATATGTGTGTAAATTCCTAAAATTACACACCTGACATGAAAATTACCCACTTTTTGCAAAGTTTTACCTGTTTTTATGTACATTTTAGCTTAACAAACTAAGTGTGTATTTTGTTATCACTTGAAAAACATAAATAAATGTGTAAATGCTGAAAAATGTCTGAATTTACACAAATTGGTACGTTATTGTAATTTACACATAATGATATACACATAGGTAAGAGTGTAAATTTCTAAAGTCACCCAATTGTCATAAAAAATACCTATTTTTATGTGTGTTTAGTTTATGGTATTAAGTTTGTAAGTTTGTTATCAGTGCATAAACTCATAAAAATGTGTAAATGTAGATTACTCCTGAAATTACACTAATTATTGTGTTGAAAAAAATATAAATGCATGAATTTTAAAGTAGACGTTACGAAAGGGATAGGAGGCTTACATATTATTCAGAGCTACACTTTTTATTTTAGTAAACCCATTCCATAAATAACATGGCGTCATTGCATTGCTGTAACAGTATTTTTAAGTAATAAATTAATATATTTATTTATTTTTATAAGATACTCTGACCACCTCTCTCACTCTCCCCGTTTCAGCAGCACATGAACATTTAAAAGAAGTTTAAAAAATTTAATCTCGAAACATGCAACAAATGTAACAAATATTTTGTTACATGTAACGTAAAATTTTCTTCATTTAATTAGTAAATTTTAATTTCGTTTTCCGAATTCCCTTTTAAAATTTGTACATCAAATATAAGAATGCTTCATTGTATAATTCTAGATTTTGATTAAATCGTAATTTCTTTCATCCATCGCACAGACTGCTCATTTTCACTATTTTACTTGTAATTTTCAGTAATAGTGCTAAATTTCATTCTTAAAGCGACATTAGGAAGACTTCATAACGAGGCATTATAATAGAGATATAATCCCACTTTATGCTTATTTATAAAATTAAATTATATTTTTTGTACTGTTGGTATTCTTTTTTGCTGCCCCCCCCCCCCTTAATTAAAAGGATAGTACTTTAATCTTCAGTAAAATCTAAAAACTATTTCGAATTCATTTAATATGTAATATAAAATATAATTCACGTAATTAAGATAATTCTAAATTCGTATCCTGAGTTATTTATACATTTTGCACATCAAATATAAGTATACTTGATTTTACCCTAAATTATTTGAGCCGTCTGGTAGCTTGTAAACTTTTATACATTTCAAAGTTTAACTTGTAATTTTAGTTTAATTTCAGTTCGCAGTGCAACTGATGGTTGTTTTCAGGAACTACTTCAACCCCGAGTTAGACGCGAATCTAGCATAGAAAACTAAAATCGTAATCTTCGTTGACTTGGCTTCATCATGTTTAAGTTGAAAATTAATGGTGGGTCCAGCTGATTGCAAGCGCTCTCGTCCAGAAAGATATAGTATATAATAAGTTATTCTCTTATAAAATATACGGTATGTAATATCATACGTCCGTATTACCCCCAATTCTTTTTATCTGATTTGTTTATATTTATGTATAAATGTATATGATACATGTTGGACTGTTTTTTACGTATAAGAATTTTTTACACGTATGATTTACTTGCCTTAAAAAATGTCAACATTACATAACTCCTGATAAATGTCTATTAAAATAACAACTGTTGTATCTAAAATCATTTATTTCTTGAAAAATTTTCATCTTAAAAAGAATTTATGAATGTATGTTAACAGTAGCAAAATAAACATTAACATCATTTTTTTTTTTTGGGGGGGGGGAGGTGTTAAATTTTGTTTCGGTTGTGTGGAAGATATTATAGTTTATAAACTATTATACAAATGTATACCATATCTATAAATTATATATTCTGATTTATAAGTTAAATAATTCATCTGAGTTTTATTTATTTATTGAATTTTTTTTTAATTATGAAACTTATAACGTTAACTAAGTTTATCATCAATTAAAACTATAGCGTTGCTTTTGAGCTTCTACGTTACATTTCCTAATTTTGAGAAATTAATTTTTTTAATTTTTTATCTTAACTACATTAAATTTTGAGCTGTGTTTTAATTTGAAAATATTACATCGGAAGAACTATGTTCCACTAAAATAGTCATAGTAAAGAACACATAATTTTTTCTTGTTAATTATAGATTTAATAAAAATACACAGAAGTAAATTGCAAAAGGGCGCGAATACGTTGATTTAAAATAACTCCAGATCAAAAATTCTGAAGAAAATTTATGTTAAAGTAATGGCTCTTTCTTCAAATATGCATTTTTCTATTCCAATTTTGCCTATTATTACAGAACTTATATGACATAAAACATATGATTGTATGTATATAAAAAAATATATAACAGTTGTGTCATAATGAATATTCAAAATCGAACTTATCATTCTCTCCCTCCCTCTCTACATAAATATTCCCCGCCGGGTGAGTTTTATACACTTACACAAATGTAATTATCAAATAATCTTTAATTTCGAAAATTTATAAGAGTCAATTGATATTTGGATATAGACACAGTATTTCTCGTTTTATTTTTTACTATAGCTGATAAATAAAAGTACACATTAGTTTGATATCTAAAATTTTAATTAGAATATCTGAAAATTTCATTTATGAAGATAGGATTAATTTCATTAATGTTAAAATATATTTGTATTTTTTCTTCTTTTTTTAAGACACAAATTTCTAAATATAAATGTAATGCAAAAGATGTTACTTTAATGATTCAACAGCCTTTTTGATAGTCCTGATAATATTTTATATGGCAAATTCTTTGTAATGATGAATATTTATGAAAAGAAAACAATTCAACATGTAATATAGGTGATTTATGTATATATACACAAATCAGCTAAACTATTTGCAGGTAATATGTGTGTGTGAGAGAGAGATGAAGTTTACATACCTTTTTTCTATTTTTTTATAGTAAATTAAATTTTACTTTTATAACTGTATGTAACACAGTACCTTCAATATAATTGACTTTGTATCTTGAGTCTGAAAAATAAAAAATGTAAAATTGAGTCCGAACTCTGAAAATAAAAAGTGTGGAGATTGCAACTTTACCAAATATGATTATTCTATCTGATTAGTCTAAAATCTATCATTAATTAATTAATTATTTTTCTTTATCTTAATTTTTAATTGCATGTTCTGAATAATATATAAATGAGGGGGAAATATAAAATTAAAAAGCAAGGAAGAATATAGAAAATAAAATAGCAGTTTTTATGTGAATATTTAGAGGAGAGTGGGGAGGAATGGGACACTTTTTACAAAAATAATAAAATCAACTTTACTTGACACAAATACAAAAACTTCGATTTATAGAATACAAAACGAAACACTTTCTAATGTCCTTGAGCAATATAAAAACATAATTTGAAGAATCAATTTTATAATTAAGGACATTGAAAATTTCACAATGTGTCCCATACTTTCCCACTAACAGAGAAGTAATATTTGTACTATGATGGTTGATGAGGAATATCAAAAACTAATGTCTTAAATGGCTATATGCTGAATTTTAGATCCGTAGCTGCTATAGTAGCATAGTTTTAAAGGGAGGGGTAAAGTTCTAAAAACCTATTTATAGGGAGTTTTTAAGAGGAGGGGAGTGAGTGTGATAGGCTGATTTGGAGCTTATGATGCTACTTGTGATAGTGGATGAGAAGTGTGTACATCACTATGATCCCGAGTCCAAACAACACTATTTTATCGCATCCACTGTCACAAATCTAGCCCCATAAGCTAATAATCAGACTTTCAACTACCCCCCCCCCCCACTTTACTCCTCCATACAAAATTATATGAGTATTGCAGCTACGGTTCTGAAACTAAGCATAAATATATCGATATCCTTCATCAACCCGTTGCAGTACAGATATTTCATATACACTAGACACAATAGTTATTGAACCTCCATCGAAAATGCGTATTTTACATATTACGCAAAGAACTGTGTAAATTACAATAACACAATAATATGTGTTTTTTGCGTAATACATATTTATCAGTGTAATCACTGAAGATTACACAGATAAATGAGTTAGAATATAACACAGATATATGTGTATTCTTGCGCAATTTACACATTAATGTGGGTATTTCATGAGTGATCACCATAACTTTTACACACTTAGTGTTATCATCAAATTACACACTGAAATGTGTATTTTGAAATTTACACATTAGGCGTGTATTTTGGCAATTTACACAAAAATTTACACGTATAAACAAATTTTCGTTTTTGTATCATCGATTTACAAATTTTTGTGTGTAAATTTACTCTTTTATTTTTTAGAGTGTATCCCCATTTAAAGCATCATGTACATAACTATTTTAGAGATGAAAGTAAGCTAGCTATCATTGCAAGTTTGAAGAAATGAGATAGAAAAATTTGCAAAGCTGTTTAACATCATACTTTTTGTATTAACAGTGCATGAAAAAATATTCTTTAGTAAAATATTGCATAACATTATTGCATTTTAGAAAACATTAAATTCATTTATTTGAATTGAACGTAAACGAGCTTGTTGCTCTAAACTTGTTGACAGATGCTTTTTGTGAAATTTTCAAAGCAAAATCAAATATTGAATGACGAAATAACTTAAATTTCAAGAAAATTATAGATATTAAAGCTGGTATTATTTCTCACGCAGTCAACTGAAAGGAAGATAAACGAACTGTTCATATCTCTCCCAACTAGTCAGTTCACAAGTACTCCATATCGCCACTAGACTTAAATTGACAAATTATTAAAATTTCTTAATTTTAGAAGAAAATGTATCAAAAAGATTTGTTAGTATTCATAGCATATGTAAAAATATTAAAATTCAAATAAATCATAACATAAATAAAGTCATTCGCTTAGCAAGTCGTAATTAATATTTTACTTTTGAGATCCATAAATAGTGTTTTGGCTACTAAAAATAAACAAAATGTCAAAAAGCACATTTTTTTTCCTACCATATGACTACAGGTGGTTCCGTCATTGGTATTTTTTTTCAAATAAAAGAAACGTATAATAACTTGTGAAAAATTGCGATGTTCACATCCTCATTTTCACATGTGCCCCAATCTCCTCTGTTTGTGTTTTTAATGATTAAATGAAATGCTATAAGAATAGATTAATACAAAATTCTAATTTTTAACATTAAAATTACTTTTTTGCTGTGCACTATCTCCTTGTATAAAATAAAAGTACTTAATATTTTTTAATGGGGAAAAACGAAATAAACGTTTAATCTTTTCACAAAAAGTGCTTTTTTGAGTGTTTTGAAAAAAGTCTGAAATAAATTTATAACTTTTTATGTAATGGCAACAGCAAAAATCCATGTAACAGACACCGATTTGCACTGTAAATCAAAAAATCTGCAAGATTACTAAGAATGTTTTAGAGAACTGGAAGTTTGGAACTTTTCATGAAACTGCAGCCTGGATTACAGACAAAATGTTTATAAGATAATTGTAATTTTACTAGATTCTTTTGTAAAGCTACAAAAACCTTTAGCTTTACAAGAACTAGTTTTGTAGATTTACATATTTTTCTGTACAGTGTACAGATACAATTGTTGTGAGTATACAGATTTCCGTAATTTTACATCTGTAGAATTACACTCTTTTTTCTTTACAGTGTAATTAACAGTTTCCGGTCAATAATTACAGCATGATTAATAACTTATTTCTGAAACTCTCGTGCCAAATATGTTATTTGTATTATCTTTATGTTTCATTTCTATTTTTGACAGTTCATATACACTTTTTGCGTCTTCTCTATTGTTTTATATCTATTACACAAGTGGATATTTGAGATAAAGTAGGGTTAATTTTTTGGAGACTGAGCTCAAAACATTTTATGTCTTTAAAGTACAAGCCCAGTTTCAAAAAACGCAATAGAAAATTGCTACTTATATTATTAAATTTTTTTGAGAATAATTTTCTCATTAAAAAATCTCACCTTACGTAGAAATAAGTAATAATCCTAAATACTTCCCTCATGAAAACGTTTCGAATGTTCATGACAGAGAAAATCCGTTTAAAAGGAAATATTAGCAAATTTCCTATTTATACCCAACCACTGAACTGAAATCTGCAAAAATCACAATTATTATTTTTTTTAAATACACATTTCACAGCTATTTCAAAAAAGAGTTCTGTTTTCCAGGAAATCTGGAAAAGAACTTCCAATAGAAAGTGAGAATATCATACGGCTTCTTTATGTCTAACTCCGTCTGCACAAACACTTCGAAAACGCATAGAATATTTCTCTCTATTTCTCTTTCAAACTTATTTTTAAAGAGTTGTGAAACAATTTAAAGGATTTATATTACATTCTTGTTTCTCAAATAATATGTTTTTCTTTGAATTTTCAAATGAATTTGTAAATGAATTTTGTTTTCTTTTTTGAATCCGCTCTCGGTTGTTGGTATAAAAATCTTGCTATCGATACGGGATATATGGCATAATGCCTGAAAAAGAATATTTCTAACTATGAGACCATGACAGATTGATTTCCAGACCCAATAAATGGTCTAATCGATGATTTTCATGAAAATCGTGTTAGCCATTTACGAAAATTCCAGTAAATACACTAGGGAAGAAAATTACAGGAGCAACTACGAAAAAGGTCCTTTCTAATAATTTTAACCAAAATGAAAGCCCAGTAAAGGCAGTAGTTCATAACTCAAGGTCGATGTCCAAGGTCAATCCTTAGACTCACAGAAATATGCAAATTCGAATGAATTTCCATGCGTGGAAGATGGAATGTGTTATTGAGAGGGTATTCGACGTATTAGAGAAATGGCATTTAATTGAAGAATGGAAGAAATATAGTAAGCGAGTAACATTGTAAAGCTTACATTTGGTGAGTGGTTTCCGTACACTTTATAGAACATTTCATCTACGAGAATGCTAGTGTATACACTAGCGTGGAAAAATTAAAGGAGCAACTATTAGAAAAAGCCTTTTCTGTTCATTATATTACACGAAGCCCAATGAAAAGCAGTAGATGATAACTCAATATCAACTGCTGAACTCACAGAAATATACAAATTCCATAAAACTTTGTCATTTAGTAGATGGTACGTATTAAGGAGATGACATTTGAATGTTTTCAGAAATAGCATTTAAATGGGATAATGATAGAAGAACATTAAACATGCAGAATTTGGTCAGCGGCGTTCACACACTTTATAAAAAATCAAGGTGGCGTCCAAGGTCAACCCTTAGACTTACAGAAATATATAAGTTCGCTAAAATTTTCGTGTGTGAAAGATGGAATGTGTTATTGAGATGGCATTTGACGTATTAGAGAAATGGCATTTAATTAATAGAATGGAAAACGTATAGTAAGCAGGTAACATTGTAAAACTTGCATTTTGTTAGAAGTCTCTACACACTTTATAAAATCATTTTCTTTCACGAGAATGCTATTGTATGCACTAGAATGAAAAAAATCAACCCATTAAAGCAGAGCCTTTTTTACACTTCTGTTAATTCTTCGATATCAGTTTTTTTTCACATTGTAATTTTAAATTATTTAATAGCTCAAAATTTGAGATTAGATAATGAGAAAATTTCCTGCATAAAATGCTGATATTAAAATTTGAAAATTTTGTTCGCATTACATGACACGTTTCTTGCTGATCGGCTTTAATGAGTTAAACGAGCAAATATAAAAAGAAAAAGATTTTTCTCTTGATTAGATTATGCGAAACCCAATGAAAGGCAACAGATGATAACTCAAAGTCAACCGTTGGACTCGCTGAAATATAAAAATTCCATAAAATTTTCTCGTATAGTAAATGGAATGTTTTAAAGAGATGGCATTTGGCTTTGTTTAGAGATAGCGTTTAAATGGCAGAATGGAAGAAGAGCATTAATCCCCTCACTGACAAGTCCGTGTTAATATGTAAGCATGCAATACTGAAAAGTTTGAATTTGGTCAGATGTGTACACACACTTTATAAAAACGCTTTTACATATCTATAAAAAAAGTAATAGAATTATTTACCTTCTCATTTTATGTTGCATATTTCCTGTGTTCTTATTTAAATTTATTTTTTGAAGAAATAGGATATTCTGCTATCCTATATATAGGATATATTCCTATTCATTTCATATTAATAGTACAATAAGAGACATGGAAGGCTGGTTAATACAGCCTAGCCACACAATTTAAATAAATATATAAATAGAAGATTTTGCGAAAGATGCATTGAGATGTAGGGATGTTTTAGCCATAACCCTGCTTTCGTAGCTAGTAAAAATATGGGGGGGGGGGGTGATTTAATTAAAAATCTGAATTTTGCCGAATGTTTCGATTTTTGGCAAGACTGAAACTATCTGTATTCCACAAAAACTCGTTTCTTCATTTGGGAATTTTCAAAATTACTCATTGATTTAAGCGGATCAAATAAAAAAAGACTATTTATTGCTGTGAACATCACGTCTTATAATTACCATATCATGTCTAACTCAAGATGTAAGTGCAAATTACAAAGCAAGAAATGATTGTATGACTAAAGTTTGAAGATTCTTTTCACATACTTTTAAAAGTTACAGACTTAACTGCAGTATTTTTTAAATTTAAAACCACAAAAGTATTTCGAATGCTCTTTAAAAGAGTTCTAGTATAGCAGACGATCAAATACAAAAATCATTATAAAAGATAAATTGAGGAATGTATACCTAATTTTTTTTAATTAGATGAAATTCGTATAATTAGAAATTAATTTTGAGTTTTTGATTAATTAATTACATTTAATTTTATATTCAAATAAAAAGTCATGGTCAGAGGCACAAAGAGCAAACTTAGGTCTCACATATATTTAATTACATGGGCAGTTGTGGAAAAAAAAAAGTAAACACTCTCCACTAACTCTGCAAAAAAATGTCGTAGAATAAAGTCACTGGTACCAAACTATTGAAAATAAAGTTTACTTTTAAATGATGTATATAAGATTTTCTTAGGAGGGCACCTACATATTAAAACGAATCCTAAACTTTTTTTTCTCAATAGCAGTGAATATCCAATTCTGACAGCATAAATGAATTTTACATCCTTCAATTAGTCTAAAAACAAATTTTCATGCAATTCATATGATAAGTTTCCGAGAAAATTATTGCTATAAAACAAGTATACATTCAAACACATTTTAGGGGCTGTAACCAAATTGAAGTTCGGTACTCGATTACCGACCGAGAGAGCACCCTTCTTGATCAAAGCAGCTTAGGCTCCCATTCGAGCAGTCACTGAAGACTGCTGGATTACAAGATAGTATAAGAAGTTTCAAAAAATCAAATCACTTCTATCATAGACGGTCCCTTAAACCATCATTTTGTCGTTTTTTAAGCATCATTTAAAAACTACTTGGAAGAAAATTTTGAAATTTCGGATTTCTATAAAGCAGGACTTAATAAATTTAAATCCATCAAATATAATTTTAGGTTGCAATCCATAATTTTTTTGAATAGTAATTTCATAATTCATAACTCATATCACAAAATTATAAAAACTGCAAATTCAAGATATTTCTGTTTGGGTATTTTAGTATTATTGCTACATAAAAAATTATCATTATACTTTCAGGAGATATTAATAAAAATACAAAAATGTTATTTAACATTAGAAGCACAAAATTTTGAATGTTTATAATTCATAACATTATCATTCGAATGACTTGAAATTTGGTATCTAGCATAGTTTAAACCGAAAATTTGAAATACCTTGTTAAAATTGGGATTTGCTATTTTAAAAAAATGAAGTTTGTTTTGTTTTAATATGGAGATGGCCCCTTGGCAAATATTATGCACATCATTTAAAAGTAGAATTTATTTATAATCATTCGGTACCAATAATTTTCTTCTACGATAATCTACAGAAGGGTTAGTAGGGGCTGTTTAATATTTTTTTAAGACTGTACAATTAATTAATATTTACGTATATTTATGTATGCGTTAATTCTTTTAAAAGTTCTTTTTTTACATTTTTGTTTTCGTCTTTTTTTTTTTTCCAACCGAAAATAGGAAGATTATCGAAATTCAGTTTTGGTTACGATCTCATTTCCTGTTTCGGCCGTTAATTAGTTTAAATGAAGAATTATTCTTAACATGAAAATACAAGTTTTAACATGTCCTCATTCTAGTCTCGTCGTATTAAGCGAGCTTAGCTGTATTTTTAAAAATTTTGTAATAAAACTCCGCTAGCATTACACTGCATTTAGTAAAAAAAAAAAAAAAAAAAAGAATATATAATTATCAATGTTTTTAATATTCAAACTCATAAAAAAAAAAAAACTTATATAAAATATAAATAATCCGTTTAATTTGCTTTCGCATACATGCATTATAATCTGTATTGTATAAACTAAAAAGAAGACCCAGAATAAACATTCTATAATTTAAAAATAACCTGTTTTAATTGTTTAATATTTTTAATATTTGATGACTATGCAGGTATGTAACGTATGTCGCTCCCAGCTAATTATAATTAGTTTAAAATTGCTTACTATATTTGCAATCAATGCACTCAATTGCATCGCAGAGATTTTTAATCTACTTTGTTTTTATAATGTTTACTTTGGTTACTTCATTATAAATTATATTAATAATTAAAGTAAGCATATCGTTATTTGTTAAATGTGTTTATTAATAATAGTTCTTAAACGTAGGCTTTGAGGTTGAATATTATTATATATGTGATTAATTTTCAAATATTTGTACTTCTAAAAGAATATTTTGAAATTAAATTTTTAATTGTTTTTAAATAGCATGCATTTTAGTTTTTCCTTAATAGTTTTTCACATTAATATATGATTAAAAATTTTATTAGTATGCATAAAAGTATTTCTATGTGTTTATACAGTTCGATAATATACAGATCTATTGAATGATTGTTTTAATGAAAAATGTCTTGATAGCCTTTTTTGTATATGTTTCTATTTAAAATTTTATGGCACTGAATTAAAACATATTTATATTATTTGTAACTGGTGACAACAATATCCAGAAGCCTGTTAAAATTAGAATATAACATTACATTTTAAAATTTCCTGGTAAATGATTGAAACGATAAGTTCATTTATTTAAAAAATTCCTATAATGTGTTTAGAAAAAATTCCTTAACGATATTTTGTTAGAGTGTGAATTTATTAATTGAAAATAACTATATAGAATGAAATAATAAAAGAAATAAGGAATTAAAGAGAATGATTCGAATTATTTTTAACTGTAAGCGAAAAAGCCTTCATTTACGGTTAAATGAGGCTATTGTTTGAACTTTCTGAACTTTCTACCTCAAAAAAAAAGATAAAATTTTTAACAAATTAAATTTCTCTATATACTTTCAATGAATTTCAGTAACGCGATAACATCAATATTTAAAAACTAAACTATTAGCTGGAGATTCCTAATGTTTTTAAAGAATCGTGGCTAGGTATTTGGATATCAGTAAGAGCTCGAAACTTCTCACTGGTCTCCCTTATTTCTAAGGAATCTAAAGTGCATTATTCTGAATTTGTTTACGTTTCGTCGATATGTCGAAATTCAAATGTTTGCATATTTTTTTACTACATTGTAGTTCTGTGATAATATGTAAATCTTCATTTCATCTCTCCGTAACTGCAGTTCATAAGGTTTTTAAGCAATTTTGTATGGGTAAAAATGACTTTCTTAAAGGATCGAAACTTTCAACACGGGTTTAATATCTGAGAAATCTAAATTTTGTTATTCTGAGATTTTTTACTTTTCTGAAATTTCGAAAATAGAAACGTTAGTATATATTTTCAATGCATTTCAGTAACGTGATAACATATTAATCTGTATTTTAAAACTATACAATTAGCTGAAGCTTCATGATGTTTTAAAAAAGTGTACATGGATACATAACTATCAGTAAGGGCTCGAAACTTTTCACCACGGGTCTCTCTAATTTTTAAGAATTCTAAAGTGCATTTTTCTGAGGTATTTTATCTTTTCAAAGTTTTGAAGTACAAATGTTAGCATACATTTTCATTGAATGACAGTTTTGTGCTAATATATAAATCTGTATTTTAAAATTAACCCAGTAGTTAAGGCTCATGATGTTTTTAAAGGAATTATGTAAGGATGTTCAAATGCCTTTCTTAAAAGCTCGAAACTATTCACCACGACTCTGTTTAATTTCGGAGAAATCTAAATTGTGTTATTCTGTGATTATTTATTTTTCTAATTGGAAATATTAGCATATGCTTTCAATGAATTTAAGTAACGCGATAACATATTAATATGACTTTTAAAAAGAAAGTCTTAAAATGATAGCATTTTTCTGTGTAGACTAACTTAAAACGCTTTATTATTTGAATACTGAAACGTTTAAAAAAATCTCATTTTTGAAGTTTTGAATAAAAGCAAAATAACCTTAATAAAAGACATACTTTAATGTGTTATTTTTTAAATTTATTTGCTTAAGATAAACACTAAACAGTCTTAAATCATACGAATTTTCCTGTTTGGGCCAATTTAAACGGATTTTACTACATTAAAGTAGAGAAACATTAAAAATAAAATCCCATTTTAAATGTTTTGTGCAAAAGTGAAACAACTGCAATAATCTACATCGTTTGATGTTTCAATTTTTATTTTAGTGTGATTAAAAAGAAAAATGTCGAAAAAAATAATAATAACTTTTCTGTGTTGATCAATGTGTGTTAATGCTATAAAAAAGAAACATTTAAAAATATATTATTTTTAAAGTTTTCAGTAACAAACAAATTAATAAAAGACATATTTTGACAATTTATTTTTTAGTTTATCTTAATAAGATTTAAAAAAAACTGTCTTAAAAATGTATTGAAATGAGATGGACTGGAATGAGATGAGCTTGGAGATATTTACAATTCTTTAAAATATCAAAACATAAAAAAAACTCCTAATTTTTATTTTTGATGAAAACAAAATAATACATTAAAGATTGTCTTTTATTGCAGTTACATTTTATTTCAGTGATATTTAAAAAAGAAAGTCTGAAAACGACAGAAGCTTTTTTTCATGGACTAACTTACAATGCTTTAATATTTTAGTGTGTAAATATAAAAATTATTTCATTTTTCATGTTAGAGCCAAAGAAAACAACATTGCATTAATTTTTATCATGATTAGGTAAAAAATTTAAACAAGTTTCTCTTGTAATGAAGAGAGAGTTTTTAGTTTGAGGTCAAATAAATGGCATTTCTGTAAGTCGTGCGTTGTACAAATTTTACTATCTAATTATCTTATAATTTTATGTTAAAGAGATTGTAATATACATTAGGTTTACTTTCTAATGATCATTTGTCTATTATAATATGTATTTTTAAATGGTTAGATACAAATTTAGACTGTGTGGTTTATTTTGATTATTCTTCACTGGAACTCCACCCCTTAAAACATGAGGAACCATATTTGATTTTCAGTAAATTCTAATTTTTTTAATAACTTTTTTTATAATCTCGTTACTCGAATCCATTTTTTTACATCTATTTTCATTTTATTTAAGATTTTTTACCTTAAAATTTCCTTTTTAAGTACCTCATCAGAATTACCCATTAACATTATATCAGAACTACCCCATTAATAATAATTCTTGTGGTAGGTGTAATAGTTGCTCTTGAAATTTGGTTCGGCGATATTTCAATGAAACAAATGAATAGAACAATCATAAAATAGTAAATAAAACAAAATGTCATTAAATTAAAATTGACCTTGAATATTTAAATTAATTGAGATTTAAATCCACTCCTTAAATTCCATAATTTAGGAAATGTGGTACAATTCCAATGTCACCACAGGTTTTCCCGTAATACAGAACGATGTAGTACGTAAACTACAAAGAATTATAGGATTATTTTACGCATTCTAGCATCGCAGACGTAGTTTGATAAATGTTAAAGCATTGGTTCATAATTAACGCTTTTGCCCTCTATCGAATTTGACCGAATTCTCCTAGTTATTGTTAATAAAACCTTTATGTTAATAGCGTAACATAGTTGCTATTTTAAACTTATTAAAAAAAGAACAATTTTTTTCTTATGTACCATTTGTAATTGAATGTAATATGCAAAAAATGGATTGATTTTAATCAACTATTTTTAATACTTTTCAGTAATTTGTAAATGAATTTCTAAAGCTACAGAGCTTCGCCAAATTGTTAGTTACACGTGTAAAATTTACATTGTGATGAGCTTAAATCTATGTATGTTTGTCTGCTGGATGATTGTTGAGCTATTTTCGATATATTTAAATAGATTGAGTATCGTTTAAAAATAAGAACGAATTTTTGTTCGTAAAATAGAAATTTATTTGAAAAACATAGCTCAAGTGTTTCAAGATAAAATCTATATTTCACGAACTACACGACTTATAACGGCCTGTATCATTTTTGGCATGCTCTGTATATATTTTTTTACATTTACCGCCGTTTTTCATCATGATATCAGGTCTGAAAAAAATACTTCTGACAAATTTATCTTGTTCATCGTGTTTTCTTTTGATACTTCTTGCTTTAGAAGCTCCTAATCGTTCTTCATCGAATTTAAATCTGGAGAATTTTCTGGCCATGTCAAAATATTTACTTTCTCCTTAGATAAGAATTCTGTTATTGTCTTCACTTTATGAATTATGTATGAAAATATATTTGGCGATATAGAGAAACCATTCCTTTAATTGAGGGATCAACATTCCTTCCAATACTTTTTTACACTAAACTGATTCCTCATCCCATCTATGTAGTAAAAACAGCCTGTATCGTTTCCATTCATGACACACCGACAAACCATGACCTTAAGTGAGTGCTTGAATGCCTCTGCAATACAATCTGGCTGATATTTTTCGATTTTCCTGCGTTGAACAAATGAATACTTGTCCAACATTATTCCAGTGTGAGAGTCATAGGAGAAACAAATCTGGAAAAAATCACAATTAGTTCAGAGGGGCATTGAAAGAAGTGAAATATGTGCAATATACAGGACACAAAAGTATAAAACAACTATATTCATATTTTCTCATTCTCCAAAAGTCATGTGTCGATGTTGTAAGTTCACGACAAACACTTCAACTTCATAACTAAAGTTAGTTTCGTTTTTTGGCTTGTCTGCGGCTTATTCAAACTCCAGTTCTGCAACAAGATGCCTTGTTATTCTGGTGGAAACAGAAATGCCGGCTTAATTTCTGATTCTTGTCAATCTTTTCGTACACTTTCGTCTGTTTTCAAGACAAATGAAACATATTTTCCATTCACCTCTAGGCATAGTGAACAGTTGGCATTTACAATTTCAATCTCTCTGGCTCTCTTATGACAGCGATTTTATCAAGTTTAGATTTTATTCTGCTTATAGTAATAGAGGATGTATGTATAAGAATAGCAATCTATCTTTGCGAATAATGGGAATGTTTCAACGATGCAATGGTTCCCGAAATTATCGCAGAAGACAAATCTTTACATTTCTCCTTTTCAAACAACTGTTGTTAAAGACTGAAACTAAAATAAATAGAGAATTATGATATTGAAAATCCACATTGTACTAATTAGCACACATTTAAAAAAAAACTCACCATAAAAATTTCGAAAATGATGTATTTTCATAACTTCCCTATTGCAGATTTTACAGTTAGAGATATTTAACAGTTAATGACATTTGTTAAATGCCAGCTGTTAGTTATGTCAGTAATAAAATATGAAGCTAACATTGCGAATATCTGAAACCAAAAACATGTGGAGAAAACTTTTAAAAATTTAAGCCAGTTTTTTTAGTGTATAATTTTAAAAAGTAAGAAAAATTGGAATGTAACTAATAATTTGGCCTCCCACTACATACTTAAATTTGTATCCTTTTTATTTTATAGATAAAATTGTCTTTGTTTCTGATTAACCCCTTGTTTCAATTTTCCATTTAATTAGGATTTAAAATATTTTTTAAATAATCAAATGCTGAATTGCGCTATCATCTCAACTTTTGTAATCTTAAATCATCATTATTTACAGAAAAATATAATTTATGAAAGAAGTCTGTTTTAATACTTAGAAAATAACAATCAATATAGTTTAGCAACAGTAGCTATCAAAAGACACACAGAATAAAAACGTAGTTTAAAAAATTGTATCGCGTATATATTCACAAATTTAAGAGTGTGAAATTGTTGAAAAATACATAAATAATTGCTGTACATCATTATTCTTTTCTCCTTCTCAGATCATTATGTTATCTTTCAAAATTTCGCTCATTTAAATTACTATTTCTTACTATATTCGACATTTTAAAAATTACATTAATTTAAATTTCTTTCTAAAATGAAAACTGGAGATGATTAAAAAGATGAATTTGATGTTTAATGTTTTTTAGTCATTATTTCTATACATTTATAACAAGTTGTCTTCGTTTTATGAAACGTAACTTCAAGACTGCTGCACGATCTTCGAAAGAGCGAAAAGGATGACATTTGCTCATGATCGATTTTGCCCTAACCGCTTGTCTCAACCGAGACATTGTAACTGGTGAGTTACTGCGTAGTTAACTATTACAGTGTATAATTATGAATAAAATCAAAGTGTTAGGCAAACATGATATAGAAATAAAATAATCCGTACTATATAATTAGTGATTTCCCCTCCTCCTTCCATATAGCATAAAAGAACGGAAAATCCCAACTTTATTATTTACAATGATGTAAGAAATTGCAGGTCTTGGTATTTATAGCAATTGGATATCTTTTTAAAATGATTCCAACTAAATTGAATTTAAAAAAAAGTTGATATTGCGTCGAATGCACCGAATATTGGACATTTAGTCGTTGTTAATGTAAATATTTAATAAGATAAAATGAATCAATGAAAATAACTTCTTAGACAGCTGTACGATTTTTATAAAAAGGAAAGGTATGATATTTGCTTATGATCTATTTTGCCCTTATTGCTTGTTTCAACTGAGGCATTATAACTGGTAACATATGCTCTAGCATACCAAAATATTCTTTTGAACAAAATAAAACGTTACACCGGCATAAAATTGAAATAGATTAATCTGTATAACGTAATTAGTGATATTCCCTATGTAACAAATCACTATCTGATAGCACTGAAGAAATAAACTAGAAGATTTGAGATTCCTAATGTATGAATAACTTATTTAATGATTCCACCGTAATTATAACTCAAAAAAATTTTTTTGAAGATTAGAGAACGGTTGCATCTAACGTCACATATTTGTTAGTCTTTAATTCTACGCATTTTTAGCAAGGAGCCTTGCATTTATAAAAATAACTTCAGAATTGCTGCACGAAAGGGCGCAAGGGATGACATTTGCTTGCGATCGATTTTATTCTAACCGCTTTCTTAACCGAGACACTGTAACTGTCAGTCGTTACATAGTATACTATTTCAGTGTAAAGTCATAAACAAAAGTAAATAATTAGACAATAAATAAAGTGATGCGTAAAATATAATTAGTAATATTTTATGTAGCACACCAATTTTGTTACTAGCACTATAATAGGTTTCCGCAAAGTTTGGAAACTATTTGATGCATAATATTTTTTAACATCTTCCCTCTTTTGCCCGTATGTCGTACGCGCAACGTGTTTTTGCAATCATGATTTGCAAATACCATCTATATTCCAATCGTAATTTATTATTCTCACCAATAACATTTTATTTTAAAGTTTGTAATATTTAATCTAAGCATTTTTCTGATTCATTATGCAAAAATTTCTGTTTTGAAAAACCGGTGATAAAAGATTAAAACTTTCATAAAAGAAAAGAAATTGATATACGTTATTTAAAAGTTTTTTTTTTTTTAAATATTGATGAGTAAAGTGGTTAAAGATTCTAAATTGAAAAAAAAATTTTTTTTTAATTAAAATTGTGTTTATCTGATGCTACGTTTGTTAGTAGTCATTTGTGTAAGTTTTTAACAAGGTGTCTTAAATCTAAAAACATTATAAAATATCTTTAAGTCCACTGATCGATCTTCGAATTTACGCAAGGGGTGTTATTTGTTTCTGACTTATTTTGTCCTCAACCGGGACATTGCAACTGATGGGTTACTGCGTAGTTAAATATTTTGAAGTATTGATATAAATCAGGTAAAATATTACACAGACATATCATAAAAATAAAATAAATCTCAGAATATAAAAAATATTTTTCCCACATAACATGAAGCCGTGAAAGAACTTGTTTTCTCTTATGGCTATGAAATAATAAATTGCAGAGTTTACGATCCACAAGCATGTATATCTTTTTATGATTGTTGTTACATATGAATTCGAAAATAAACAATAAAACGAGAAATTTAGAACAGAGAACAGACGCATCTGATTACTTGGATAGTTTTAAATCATTTTTTACCTTTACATTTTCAGCAAAGTGTCTTTAATCTATAGCACTAACTTCAAGACGACCTCCGAAAGAAAGAAAGAGCGAAAGGGATGGCATTTACGGATGATCGGATTTGTCCTTATCGCTTGTATAAACCGAAACATTGAAATTGGCAAGCAAAGCTCGGAAAAACTACTCCTTTTTGTAATGAACTACAACTATTTTATTGAAAATGTAATTATGTGCAATTACAAATACTTTAAAAAAATTACGGCTACAAACTGTTTAAAAAAATTAGTCACTTTTTCGCTAATTTTAGTTTTTATCAAAGGATTCAATTTATACTCAAAGCTGAAGATTCGAATTAAATAACAAAGTGACCATTCATTATATCACTTCTGCTGGGATAAAATTAAATTCGTGCGATATAAGAGAGGGCATTAAAAATTAAGAAAGATAATTTTGAAGAAAATGTTGTATGTTCGTTGTGTACCTTCGAAATGTTGTTATATAGATGTATTAAACTTTTTTATGCGAAATTAAGAAGGATACATAATACAATCAATATACAATTACTCAAAAAGTCTAGAGTGACTCTAATCGACTTTCTCAACATTTTACAGAATACTGTCTGTTAAAATAAATAGCAATAAGGCAAAACAAATAAAACCTTAGATTCTAATTTTACAAAAGATTAATTTTGGGGACCAGAAAACGTAAGAAAATTTTAATATAGTGCATACACATACATATGGAATCATTATAAGAATGTATAAAATGAATTCAAATTACCTTAATATCTGAAATTATTCCAGTATTTCTTTAATTGGATTTTTATCATGATTACAATACTTTTCTTACAGTATACGTACGGAATATAAAAATGCGATTTAAAAAAAACTACAGCCTAATCCTTTTGGAGGCCCAAAAACAGAACTATATATATAAATGAATAATATAATGATGAACTTTATAACGTATTTTATGCACAAAACATACCACTGTATGAATTTTAAGTTCTTACAGTGGCAATTCTTCTTGCATTGGGAAACGAAATCACTATTGGCATGTATTTTTCAATAGATTTCTTTACTTAACTCTGCAGTACACCTTTAATATGTTAATTTGTAGAGTTCTGATGGCAAGTAATTATACTGTGTTGCTTACTTTAAGGAAAAATAATTCTAAATGCAAACAATGGATAAATCGACAAATAACAAGAAAACTAGAATAAAACTGTAAGACTTAATAAGGAGTATATAGACAAGTTTTTATCAGCCAGAAAATTTGCCTTCTTTGTATGTTAGCTCTTCATTTTAACAAAGATTGTCAGTAGAGAAAAACTGCGGTTTCTTGTCATGCCTTGCAACTGAGGCGATGCCGTACACTGCAACAATGCATTGATCACTGAACGATGCCTTACACTGCGACTGAGATTTGCCATAGAGATTCGCAAATAGTTGAGCAGAACAACTTTTACACAAAAGAAACAAGTTAAGGCTAAGTGGCACACTTTTTTTTATCACTAAGTCAAAATTAGAAGCAATGTAGGTTTTCTCTACAAACTACTGTTTTTGTGTCGTGCTACTCGCTACCCTATATTGTTTAAAATGCAGAGCACTACACTACAAACTACTATAAAAAATAGTGATTACTGACTCAGGGACTATTAACCTCTCTATCCAGGGAAAGAACGGAATAATTTCGGGACTGCCTTAGATTTGCAAAAGTTTTCTTAATTCTTCATACATGAGAATTTACAAATGTTACTAATATTATTTCAGAGATTCTGTTTTAGTCGAGTTCACATATAATTCATTAAATAGCTTTTTGACACTTCTTGTGTCTATTTTAATCATATTTAATACATATATGGTTATATGCTCAATTTTCCTGATGGTTTCTAACCAGAACATAGGAATAATATAGGATTAATTAACATTTTACATCACATTTATATTTCCTTACTAAATAAATTCTCTTGAAGTAACATGCAGATTTCGTCTTGCTTTAGGTAAACTTTCCCTTAAAAAAAAAAAAAAATAAATAAATAAATAAAAAAAAAAAAAATAAGAAATACAGATCCAATTTAACTGTCATTTTTGTTTTTCTTTTTGTAATTTTTGAGGGAAAGAAGGTGTTTACATTATTTTTTTGTGCAATCAAGCTCCCATAAATGTAATTTCGCTATTTGCAGCGCACAGTTTACGAGCTCTTCTGGTGAGCTACAATATAATTTGCTGCCAAAATGATACTTAAAAACAAATTAAATATCGGGTAAATATAATGTATTTACAAAGTGATGAATAGTGCTCCCCCTCCACATCTTTTCTCCCGCCTGATAAGAACTTTTGGAAAACCCATTTCTACTTATGGCACTGGAGAAACGATATTGAGATTTAACAAAGTTTTTATTTATTGATACTGGAGAAACGAATTTAAATAATTTGAATGATAATAGATGAATGTGCGTTTAAAGGGATTTAACGTAAATTGCAAAACAAAAAGGTCGGTTGGTTGATTGAATTTTAATGGCGCAAAATCTCCTTTGGGACATGCTGCGCCAAGGCAAAGATAAAAACAAAACACAGAAATATATTTTTAAAGTTAAATAATGGTCCTAACAACAGGATAAGAAAAATAAGGAAATACAGTGAAAATAGTAATGGTATGATATGAGTTAAAATGCAACAATACAAGTAAAACCAGTAAAAACTGTAAGGTGAATATAATGAAAAGAAACCAATGTGATGATAAAGTTAAAACTAGTCAATGAGACAAAGGTAGTAGCAATAGTTAAAATCCGTATGGTCTATAAAGTCACGATAAATCAATAAAACGAATATAAAATGCATAAATACAAGATAAAAACAAGAATGTTTAATGTGCAGATTTTTTTACGAAATAATGTAAAATAAGTTAGGCTTATAGTTTTCGAACACAGTATTTTCTACATCTACATCCCACTCATTACTGTGAGACTCTGATTCCATAGTCTCTTTCACACACTGCAGCAATTGTTTGCTGTCTTTGACATTGATAATACATGAGTCCAGAGATGATATTTTTCTTTCTTTTCTTCAGTCTTCCACTGTGAAGAGGTTGATGTGGATGATTTCTTTCTTTCTGTCTGTACACAAAATGTTTGTTTTACTTTCTCACTTCGAGGAGAATGAAGTTTCTGTGATGGTTTGGAGATGAATCAGACTTAGTATTAATATGATGCTTGGCTGACTTTTTGGAATAAACTGGAGGTTTCTATAAATGACTAAACTGGTATTCTATTATAAAAGGTTCTGATGATGGTAACCTACAATCTAATTTTGATAAATAATTCTAATTTTGATCTAAATTTGATTTTTAATAACCACAGAGGTCTCATGACATTAAGTAGCACAGCAGACATCATGGATTTCTTTATTTGAAGTGTGAAGTGAATTACAGTTGAATTACTTGGCGGAAAAAAGGAGTCAATTTAGGTGTTGATGTGCCTTATGGATTTTAATAGCTGTTTGAATTAACTAGTGTAAGATACCACAACAATTAGACATTCTTGACTCAACAAGTTTATAAACTTCAGGATAGGAAATTTTCAGGGTTATTTTAGTGATAAGTATTTCTTTTTCATGAATACCAGTTTGGACAAAAACAAGAATATGCTGGATGATCACCATTACAGTTTATGCAGCCTTCTGAGTTTTCAGACGATTTAATGTCTTGGCCGACTTCTGCACAAGGTAGGCAGGAACGGAACCACGACAAGTACCGTTGTTATATACATGTCTTTAGTATACATGTCTTTAGTGTCTGTTATATAGTCTATACATAGCTGAAGGGGTTATGGATATAAAGCTGAACAGGACAATTTAAGTAGACTGTTTTTATTCTTGATGACAAAATAGAGCTATTGAAAGTCAGAATAACATGCTCCGTTGGAAGCATTTGTATCGTCTCACGTATAGTGATACGGCACGCATCTATAATGTTTTGTTCTTTTAAATTCTGTATGAGTGCTCTTTTGTAGATAATAAGAGAGATGAGCTTCGGATGTAGCACCACAGCAAGTTTTTAGAGTTTGATGTGCCTCAACAGTATAAAAAAAAGCAATTTGAACAAAGTTATGATTGGTTGCCTAAAGAAACTTCAACAAGCAAATCGCCAGAATGTAGCTCTTTTAGTGAGAAATCATCCCCAAAAACAGAATTAAATGTTTTGTTAAGAAAATGTCAAGTTCTCTCAAAAAAAAACTATCGGAGAGGTTGTCAATCTGTTTAATAATAAAAAATCGAGTGCAATATATATCTGTCCATTTTGTTGCTCTCTATATGGGAGAGGGTTAAAATGAAATGAATTTGTTTCATACATATTAGAAAAAAATATATATAATTCAGACCTGAGCCTCAGTACCCACTACCGAGTCTAACAAAGAGATGCAACACCAATGTTAATTAGGACCCATACGATCTATTCTTAAGAGAGATAGCTTCGGAATTATACGATATGCATCAAAAGGTGTATGTAAAAGTATGTAAGACAGTGTGGCATTATTGTGAAAATATATAAAGTAATAAAAAATAGTTCAATTCAATATAAAATGTGGTTACATTCTCCACATGTTTATTGGATGTATCGAACTTTCATTGCGGTAAATAAGAAAAGTGTATGAAATACTAAACTTATCCGTTTATCCATAGATTTGTCTTGTTATTTTTTTTCTAAAATACCCATGTAACTTTTATACTTATTACATATAATACAATGCATAGGTACGTACTTAGTTTTTTTTTTTTATATAAAAGTAATTCTAATAATTTCACATTTAGTGTTTTTTCAGACTCCTTAACAGCAAAAGTTTCTCTGACAACACTCGTTAGTTGATATATAATTTACATGGTCAGCCTGATTTAATTGTTTTTAAGTTGTTTACACTTTTTTTAAACAGTACATGATATTTCATATTAAAAAACATATGTAATTTTGAAAATTTCTGTCTCATAGAGTAAACCAACTGAACACATTTACAGATATTTTCAGACTTTAAATCAAATGAAGCTTGATTGTCCAGCTTTTGGATGTTGAACTGTCAGAATCTCCAGAGTTATAGAGTAAAATCATGGTTCAGTTCCATCACGTAACCTTATATTGTTTGTTAAGAGAAGGCCGCGTTTTTCCGAATAGGCAATGCAAATAAGTCGCGAATCCCACAGTATTTATGTAATCAATTCTAATTATTAAAATAATATGTTTTTAATAATTTGATGTTTATTGCTTTTATACTTCTATCGGATATTGCAATACAAAAATGTATCAATAAATGATGTTATCAAGGCTTTAAAAGCCGATTGTACATAGAGTTCTTTGTCCCTGTCTTTATGCATGTCAAAACCGTCCGTGTTTTTCAGGGTCAGTCTCTCGATAATTTACAACGAAAAATTTTTCGAAAATCATTATCAACAATGTTTTTTAACTTCTGCTACGATAGGAACCTTTAGAGTTCGTGAATATCTTTGCTGAATATTCGAAAATCCAAATTTGTGCGTAAAGGAAAAATGCGCTTTTCTCAAAAAACATATACTTAGAATAATCGCTATAGTTTTCCTGCAAGATTTAAATTAACTTCAATCACCTGCACTTTTTCCGAATTTTAATTTCAGTAATTTCGGAACTAGATAGAATGGGTACATATTATTCTACTACATTTTCAACGATATCTCTGAAAATATATTACCTAAATTAAAAGAAATATATTTTTTGAGTCCAGCTTTACCAAGGGTTTCACATGATATCCTACGCGATAGACAAAGAAAATGTTTTTTTCAAGTAACTTAGTTAGCTCTCTACCTCTAAATCTTAAAAATATTTGTGAATGTTTAATAATCTGTAAATATGTGGGTCAATAGTCTTTATTACTTTCCCCAACTTAAACTTTCAACATTCCATAGTTTACGAATCAACTAGTTGTGATAGACAAACACAAAAGCGATCTTTTAATGCTTCTACTTTCACTTTTTAAGCATTGAATCCCAAAAAGTATATTTTCCAAAATTAAAACAATAATTTTTTATGTATGTCTACTGTACTTTTGAAACTAAATTTGATTATAAAGTACATTTAAAAGTTTTTAATTATGAACAAGAAAGAATCTTTAAAATCCCACTGTTGCTAAAAATTTATAAGAAGCAATATTTTGATTATTTAATTGCAGATTTTCTGTAATAAAATAAAGAGAAAATTACTTTTCGAAAGTTCTGATAAATATTGAAGGTAGTTCTGAATTTCTAAAATGTGTTAATCCAAATCATACTATGGTCTCCAGATTTGTAAGGAAAAGGATTCACAGAAAATTTCTGCTATTCAATGTTTAATACCACTATTTCGAAATAATTATTTAGTTTTATTTATTTGCAAAATTTCTGCAATTAAATAAGGTGAATATTACTACATAGAAATAATGGTATTCAAAATCCAATTATCGTATTTACCTGATAATTCTAGCAAGAAACCAAAGTATGGATGGCAGTTAACAGATTAAAAAATTTTTGTTTCCAAAAAAAAATTTTTTTTTGACTTTGTAACTCTATTTTAAATATTTCACAACTTTAACACAAGATGTTCCTTTCCCAATTTATTTTGAATTTTTAAGAGTGGAAAATGATGTTCTCGTTATAGTCAGAAAACCAGTCGATTTTTACATGCTGTGAAATTTATTTTCTATAGTGTTGTCTTTCATTCTCAAATAAAGACGCCATGAAAATAATAAGCCAAATATGCACTGTAAAAAAAAAAAAAAAAAAAAAAAAAAAAAAAAAAAAAAAAAAAAAAAAAACGGACGATTTAACGGAAGTATTACTGGTAATCTGGACGCCAGTACTATTTACTATTTTTTAACGGAAATATTTCCGTAAATATTCCGTTTTTATTGAGTTTTCCCCGGAATTTACGGAAATTTTTCCGTTAAAAAACAGTAAATAGTACTGGCGTCCAGATTACCAGTAATACTTCCGTTAAATCATCCGTTTTTTTTTTTTACAGTGTGGGGTGAAACCTTAGTTACTGACACTCCAGTAAAAGTCTGACTCAACCCAGCATTCTCTTGTAAATTTCTTCAAAGTAATGTTTTATTTTTACAAATAAAATGCCAGGCACTGCTTACTTTGTGTTAGTTACTCATTTTACAAAATAGAGGTGGTGTCTGTTACTGGAGTTATAAATTATAGTATTGATTATAGTATTTATGAAAAACAAGTAATAAAAAGTATAATTTTTCAAAATTTCGTCACCAATTTTTTATACGTCTTTCCAATATTCTCAAAAACAAAGATAACTGCAAAGTACAGTAGCCTCTCTTTTAACCGGAACTTCACTTTAACCGGTCGACATTAATTTTTTCAACATCAGGCAAAATTCAGAAAAAAGAATATCGATTCTAAATGAATATGCATTGACCTTCACCAATGTTAAATTCATAGTGCGTCCAGGAGTGAACATCCCCTACGGAGCAATGTGATATCCAGAGATGGGCAGTATCGAAAATACATGTATTTGAAATACATTTTCAAAATACATTTGTATTTTGTATTTTGTATTTTAGCCTCACTAAACGAAAGTATTTTGGTAATGTATTTTGAAATGATTTTTTCAAGTATTTTGTATTTTGAAAATACATTTTATATTCAAAATACATTTCTCTAGGTTTCCAGCTGCTTCCTTGAAACCGCAGATGTAAAATTCATAAAAGAATAATACGAGCCTTCTGTTTTGTTTTGTCTTATAGGGTTCGTTTCTGAAAGTTAATGAAAACATGCTTTACAACTACTGATACGATAAGGATTAGAATCAATGCTGCTGTTTTGCTTAGTCATTTTTGCTGAACTGTTACAATTCTAAAGTTCTAGATTTTATAATTGTAACGTTTCTTAGCGAACGACAAAAACTACTGTGTGATAAACAGGAAGAATTACTTAGATTTTTGCTGTGTCTAGTGTTTTTTAAAGAACCATATAAAAAAAGTAATGTAATAGTAGAAAAGAAATGTAATTTAATGTTTGTTTTGAGAAAGAATGCCTGATATTTTTCCAGCTTCAAATGAAAATGCATCAAAAGAATTACTGTATTGCGACAGAACACGTTGCGCTATACTACATGAGAAGTTTTTAAAAAATAATTTCAGTTGATAATAATGGCAGTTGTTAAAGTAGCATGACAAATGCGTAAAACAAGATCTATCATTACAAGTGGAACTTTTAAAGCAACAATCAACTTTAAAACACATCTAATGGCAAGATTTTTAATTTTATACCGTTATACATTGATCGAAACATTATTTTTCTAGTCCTTTTGTACCTATGTTATCAAAGTTCGGGTAAATTTTAAGTTACTCGCGATATTCATTTGCAAACACGAATTTTATCATACAAGTAGTTCTATTTATTGATATGCAATTCAGATTTTCATTAATTGTATTTACTATTGAGTATATCGATCATTGGATTATATACCTGTCCTTACTGCAGATACATGTTTATCTAGCGTGACTTCGCAAGTATTTTTTTTTTTTTGACTCATTTTATGTTTTATTTTATAAAGTTTAAAATAAAATAGAACAATGAAAATATAAACTAGTATCGGGCCAAAACAAAAACTGCTGTACGAAACCAAAGTTTGGTTCTTTTTTGAGTTTCGATTGTAAACGGAAGTTTAATAGATGAAAGTTTTTAATGTCAATGATAATGTTAATTTGTTTAATTACAAAATTATCCCCCCTTTAGAAGAATATTTATGATTTTCAATATGCAGGCATGTGCATACATTTGTTTAGATTAAAATTTACAAAAGATTAATGAAACATTATTTTGTATTATGTACAGATTTATAAGCATAGAAATTTATACATTACTAATTGTGAAGTTATTTATGTATCCTAAGTATCCCGAGAATTTATGTATCAACCGATATCAACGTTCATTGTTCAGAAATTTTCAAAATGCTTAAAATTTAACTTTGCAAATTAATAAAAAAAAATCAACAAATTATTCTTTTAGAGAAAGCAGTATTTTCATATTTAAATAGCAATAGGAATTTTTAATTTGCAATCATTATTTCAAATATAGCATGCTTATGTTTAAATACATCTTTACAATAAAACTGACGGAAAATTACGTTATGAGTATTTAAAGTATTTTTAATAGTGTCGTGAGAAAGGGGGGGGGGAAGGGGGTGTTGCCCCGGCCGCGGAAATTGAGGGGGCGCCAAATTTATAATACCAATGTTATTTTTGGCCTGTTACAAGGAGACGTTTTGGGTAGGAGGGGGGTGCGCCAAATTGAAACTTTGCCTGGGGCGCAGTTTTTTCTTCGCACGCCCCTAATTTTTTATGTAATGACTCATTCAAGAGGGTTTTCAAAACAGACCATGACGAAAAATGATGCATTGGTAGAAGACATTTAATAAACACAAAAAACATGACTTTTAAAAAATTAACCTAATAAACTTATTTGGTATCATGATACCCCAAACGTTGTATTTTTACACATTATGATATTTCTAAGATTTAAACGAAAATACTTAACATGTTTATTTGATATTCCTTTTTAAATTATTTCTTATTTATTATTCATAAGTAGCATAATTGTATTTGCGCAGTAGTATTTGAAACATTAACGAATTATATTTTTAACAAACCGAATTATGTCTTTATTATTATACATATTGGTGGATATTTAACCTACGAAGGATGCTGTACAATTCTTTTACATATATGTGTTTATGTGTACGTCCAAGAATAACTATTAAACTGCCGTTTCGAATTTTACTCACTCGCACTTTTTTTACTTTTCTGTATCTTTACAACAACTAGTCGTTGGAGGCCATCGTAATACTTACCCATCATTTATATGCATAAGAAAACAAAACATGTGAAAACTATTTATACAATGTATTTCAATTCCAAAACTAAATTTAAATATTTTTAATACGCATAGTAATATTCTATTAATGAATTGCTGATGTACCAATTTCAACAAATTATATAAAACGCCAAACTACTCAAGAAGTACCAAACTGCGTAAAAGAAACATCCTTATAACTCCAAAAATAATAATCATATTAACTAACAGTTTACTGCGTCGGATTAAGCGTCTCATTTTCAATTAAAATATACCTCTGAATTGAAATTTGAATGAAATACAGGCTCATGAAAAATCGAAGAATGTGGAAAACAGGATTACAAATATCTCGACAACTAATTATCCGATCGACTTCGTTTTTTATGCAAAATTTGTGTTTTTTATTGACTTTTACATGCATTCCTTAAAATAAAAAAAATCGAAATTTTTTATATACCTTTCATCAGAACGAATTTTTCGAGAATCCGGAAAAAATAGTTCCGGATAATCGAAGTTGCTTATATTCAATAGGCTTCTTTCCATTCTTACATACTAAGTATATACAAAATTTCAAGTCTCTATCTCAATTTGTTCGTGAGATACAGCGTTTACAGACAGACAGACGGACGGCAAATTTTTTTTTCTAAAAATATGTTTTTCGAAATCTCTAGTGTCGAAAACGTGTAAATCCGTCAAAAATTTTTTTTCGATTTTCAAAACGATTGCAAGATTTACCCTATACTACGTATGATGGGTAAGTAAAAAAAGTATTGGATTCGTGAAAAAATTCGACTTCAGATTGTCGACGGATTTATATTTTTGAAGGTCCTGAACACTCACGGCTTTTAGGAAATGTCTATTTGTGAGTTTATCAATGTATGATACAAATTTTGTGGGCCCTCTATCTTAAGAATTAATGCACAGAATGAAACAAAATTTTAGATTCTGTTACTCATCTACATAAGTTATTTTAAATATTAGGTAATGGTGTAACTCTTCCAAAAGGTGGCGCTGATATGCTTCGTCTTTCACAATTTTCGCAAAGACTGTATCTCAAGAACTAGTGCACGAATTTTCATCAAATTTCTGATTCAGTTAGACGTTGACATAAATTGTTGCCGATTAAGTTTTGATGTGAATTGCTCAGCAGATGGGTGACGCTGCTATGCTACATTTTTCACGATTTCTGCATTAGCTCTATCTCAAGTAGTAATGCATGGATTCTCAACGAATTTCAGTTTTAGTTTGATCTTTTAATTTAAATTGTCACTAATTAAATGTTGGTGCAAATCGTCCAGCAGGTGGCGCTGTTATGCTGCATTTTTCAGGATTTACAGAATTTTAACAAGAACTAATGCACTAAATGTCACCAAACTTCATATTCTGTTATGTATTATTATTAACTATTACTGCCAATCACCGAAATTCGTTTTCGGCTTTTAAAACCTGCTCTGTCTATCCTTAATTATTAATTCTCCAAAAAGATATTTATTAAGTAATTTTCAATCTGAGAGCTCTTTTTTTCTTTTGAAGGCCAATTGTAATTTCCAAACATAATTTTAATTTATAGATTGTTTTGATAAGACTTTACTCCTATGCTTAAAATGAAGCGGAATTATATCCAAGAAAGATTTTATATTTTTGTATATATTTTAACATTTTATCTGTAAGTATTCTTCGTTTATTTTATAAAGAACATTTTCAAATAGATTGATTTGTTTTCTATATCTAACTTTCCTTTTGCTTCTTTATTTTGATAATTTATAATTTCAAAGAATTTAATCGGTGTTACAAAAACGCCTAACAGTTGCTTTGTGCTAACACAAATAAGAGGTCTACACAGGCCGAAATTATTATGTCAGGTTTAAACCGAACAAAGACCTTTTTTGTTCGAACCATTCCAACACAAAACAAAAATTATTGGCCCGAACCAGTATAAAGTTTCAATCCGTATAAAGTTTTCAATCAAAAGAAATATTAACACAGTCTGATACAAAAAGTAAAATTCCGGAATTAGTCCGGCTCTATATAAAAGTTAAAAGCTCGTCGTTTAGGCCCTGTTCGTACAAACACTTGATTAGCCCGTACCAATTAAATTTCCAGAAAACATAAATTTCTGTGTCGATGTGGTTAAAAATCATATTGTACGAGGAATTCTAATCAAAAATACTTATTTTTTTTCGTGTTTTTAAAAGAAAGCCTATAGACTTTCTTTTAAAAAAGCACTTTAGACTGCGATATTTAATTTTAAAATGAATATTTATTTTTATGTAAATGTTTTTGTTATAATTAAGGCTATTCTTAGTCAAAAAGGGCAACTTTATGCCACTTTTAATTTTTTTTGGAAATGCATGAAGCTAGAAGGTGCAGAAATTATTTAATCTCCCCTCATTTTCACATAATTTTGAATCGAATTTCCTCGAGAATGAAGAATAACCACTGAAACTGGAGTGAAAAACGTACTTGTCACGTGATCGAAATCATTGTAACTCAAATGATAATTTATTGATACAAAAATGGAAAATTCAGTTCGATTCCAAATCGCTTCCATAGTCAGGTCTTCCAATTTTATAGCTTTCCGTTAAAAAATGGATTTGTAAATGTGTCAAAACATTTGCACTTGTTGAGCAGAACAGATGAGAGCAGTCTTAAATATCACTTTATGCCTTGAAAACTTAAGAATCGAAAAATGCTATACAGTAAAATATTTTGAGAAGGATTCGCACAGGATAGGAGAAAAAATAGATTATAGACAGGTTTTTTCTTAGCAGGAACGAGGAACGTAGCTTGTTGTAAATGTATCATATTCTTTTTTCTTGTTATTAAATTTATTTTGCATGAATCAATACATTTCCTGTTTAAGACAGAATTTTTAGACAGATTCATTCTCAGAGTTCCCTTTGCTGTGCTTTAATTTTATTATCCAGAAATATACTTACTATTCATAAATAATAATAATAATTTTAATGATAAAATTATAGTAATTTAAAAATACGTATATATTTTTTTGAAAAATAATTGTTGGGTCGGGCCAGATTTTACTGATTTTTCCCATAGGCTGACCGTGACGGAATGAGCCAATGATTTTCATACGAGCTGGATCGGGAATCTATACTAATATTTTTGGCTACCGCAATTAGTTCTCTAGGAAGAATGAAACCCAATCCCTATCCGATCTGGAAGGAATTAGTCAGGCCCGGCCCGAATCTGTAGAAAAAAGTAAAGCCGGGACCCGAAAGAGTGATGACGAGGCCCATCTGAGTCTATCTTTCTGAAAAAAAAACCCGAAACCCGACCCGGACAGGTCTGGAACGACTGAAAAACAGGTCCGGTCAGGCCCGGCCCGAGTGTCGGGATAAAAAATGGCCAGCTAACATTGTCGGACACGGCCCGTGCAAACATCTAATCTCATAGGCATTTTTTTTTTTAATTTTTTCAAATGTATTTTGTATTTTGAATGTATTTTCAAAATACATGTATTTTGTATTTTGAACTTTTTCAATTTGAAAAGTATTTTGTATTTTGTATTTTAGATTCTAAAACTAATGTATTTTGTATTTTGTATCGAAAATGATTTTTCGATGTATTTTGCCCAACTCTGGTGATATCTTCCTGCAAGATTCGAGATATTGTATTTTTAATGGTCAAAAATGCAATTCTCCCCCTCCCTTCTTCCGGAACTTTGTAATGTCTGATCTATCCGTAAACTGTATAGTACAAACATTCAAAAAAACTTGAGGGATGCGAACAGATTTCGGTAGAAGATGTAAAGAATTGTTTTGAGTCTGATAAATATTACAAATTAAAACATTATTTGACGAGGATATAATTAAGACTGTAACTGATGTAGTTCAACAGGGAGACGATCCTGTTGATGATCCATTTGAAATTGACAAGGGTTAAATTCCTGATATGGAAAGGATAAAAGCATTAGAATTGGACCTACGGTATGTTGAGTAGCAAAAATATGTTGAGTAGCTTCTATATGATGTTAAAGAGATGTAGAGATTTATTCTGGAAAATGTCGGGCATCTTGCCTTCAACAGAAGAGGGTCACTTCATGGTTGATTAACTTAATTTTCATAATTTATAACAATTTCAACTTCTTATAAAGATGTGTAACACGATTTTCAACAGTATAATTTTTGTTAAATCTTTTATATTTTTTGTTATTAGGGATAAGTTTTCTTTCAATTTAATTAATTAAACTAGTATGCATTTCGTAAAATACAAAAATTATGTACTTTTTTAAAACTACACAAATTGAAAAACTAAATGCATTGTGCGTTTTTAATTAAATTACGCAGATACTTATTTAATTTTATTTTTACTTCTCCTGTTTAACCGGATTTCCCCTTATCCGGCTAAACCTCGGTCCCATTTAGGCCGGTCAAGCGGGACACTGCTGTAGATTCAAAACTTTTTTAATTAGTAATTTCAAAAAGAAAGAATGCTCAAGGTGTCTGTTGCCGGGAGTTTTACCTTATTTTATAAAAATCAATACAAGTTATAAATAAAATTCGTGTTTCCACTGAAAAAAAAATTATTATGCTATTAATTTAAAAAGTAAATACGATTATAATTCTATCAATTGTAGAACAAAAACAATTTTAACTTTAAGTATGCTTCTAATCATCATTTTGTAAGATTAAACTGTGATATATGAAACCTTTCTTATTGTATTGTGGATTGTTATCTTGTTTTCTTAGTTTGTTTTAAAAACATCTGTTTGAATACAAGTTTGAATGTCTCATTTTAGAGGGAAAATTTCTTTCAACATCCCGATATTATTCTTTTTATGCATTAAAGTAGTCAGTAATAATCAGTAATTTACAATTTTACAGAGATTGTCTCTTTTCCTTTAGACCTTTTAGAAATAATTAAGCATAAACTCATTAAAAATGTTTTTTTTTTAATTATCTTACCTAAAATATATTTTACAGATAAAGATACCTATAATTAATCTTTAAAATATTGATTTTTTTAAATTAACATATATTTTAATTACAAAAGCATGGCTAATATGTACTAATGTATTACACAAATATTAAAAGAAATAATAATTTTTACAAAATAAGTTAAAAATAATAGACTAAAGAAAGTTAGTTTGAAGATAGACATTAAAATATTCTAAAAGTCGATATGTAACTACTCGCAAAATAGTTTATACACAGATTATGCGTTGTTGGTTGAATTTATAATAATTACAATAAATCTGAAAATTTCAAAACTACAGGATAAAAAATATTATTCTTTAAATAAATAGCCAATCTTTTGTAATTTTTTTTATAAATTATGTAAGGAAAAAAAATATGCTTTTATAAATTATTCAGTAGTATTAAGGTCTTCACGTATTTATTCAAAATATAATCAAATTATTCATTTTTTAATAAAGAAAGGAAGCTTGAATATAAGCCTGTTTTTCGACTTGTCTTGATTTTCATATTTATTTGTGTTAACGGGACTGGAATTATTTTAATATTTAAAAATACAAAATAATCCGATTTATGGTAGGTTTGAGGTATTATGTTTTCATGTTGTGAACAAATAATAAACATAGAACTGACGCATAAGAAAACAAATTCATGTCATCAATGAATTCATTCAAAATAACTTGATTTATGGTAGGTTTGAGGTATTATGTTTACATGTTGCGAACAAATAATAAACAGAGAACTGACACATAAGAAAGCGAATTCATGCCATTAATGGCATTCTTAGTACTGCCGTCTTCCTTATTCGAAGGGAAAAAATAAAGGGTTAGATGCAAATATTACTCGCGCTCAGAGGGTTTCGTACAATAAATATATGGATTACTAGCTAAAGTACCTGGCGTTCCGTGGAATTTTTAGAATGTTTGTTTTAAAAAATCAATTCCAAAATTAAACATGCAATATAAAACAAACGATTAAAAAAGCCCCGTAAAGCCATCTTTATTTCAGTTCTTCACAAACAATGAACTCTAAGGAACTAAACCTTTGTGAAAATTCTAATATACACGCGTTCACATACCTATGTATATGGAAGAAATTTGAAAATAGTGAAAATTAATTCAGAAAACCTCAAAATGTTAAAGTATGACAGTATTTCTACAATCGGGTTTTTATCATGTTTCAATACTTTTTTTCCAATTCATATGACCTACACCGCCCATCATCTTATATTTCCAATATAACAAAACACTTAAAAAGAAAAAAAATGGACAAATTATTTATTTCATCTTCATTTTTCATCGGAAAATTTTGCAATAGAAAATTTATGACGTAATATTCACCTATTTATTTCATTTTCATTTTTCACGTGTAAATCTTTCAATAGAAAAGTAAATGCTGAAGGTAGGAGTTTTATTGTGAATTTATAATTGTTGACAACTGCTATGACAAAAATGTTTAATTTGATAGGAGATTGCAGTTAAAATGGTTATCTTTTATTAATTAAAAATAACTATTAATTATTTCGATTTCAGGTTACTTTAGTTGCCTCAGCTGTGTTTTGATACATTTGTATGTAACATCTCACAATGCTGGTTTTTAAACTGTGGATTTGTATATAATTAGCGACAAACAAATTTTCCTTTATAAATACATTAAGGTAACTGTATTTAAAAAAAAAATGTTGCTAAAAGAATAATAAGACTTTGTAGAAAACTATTCAATGTAGGATTGGATATAGTTGTATATACTAGAAAAGTATGCATGGGTATTGCATAAAAGTTCAAAGAGATATGAAGTCTAAATAACATCAAATATTGCTGATTTATAGAACTCGTTTTTTAATCTTATCCTAATTTGTTTATGTTGAACTTAATTCTGTACGGACAGTAAAAGTAAGTGCATATATAAACTTCATTTCGCATTTCATAAAACAAATCAGAGTACTAATAATCTTTTCTTTTTACAGAGTAATTAAAACAAAATTCTTGTTCGAAGTTTAAACTTGGCAGGATTTTGAGAAGAGGTCGCAAATTGCCGCCTTGATCCGTGTTACGTTTTTCCAGATAGGATTTTAACTAACTTTTAAAGACACGGAAGACACATTGAGAGATCCACCCAATGCAAATTAGTCGCTAATCTCATAGCATTTATGTGATTAATTCTAATTAAACTAGACTATTTTAACAATTTTACGCTTATTGCTTTTATACTGTTACTGGCCATTCTGTTGCACAAAATATGTCATTAAAAGTTGTTATATAAGCTTTAAAATCCCATGATATAGAGTACGCCACTCCTCTCTTTTGTTCAGACAGTCCAAATTTTTAAGGATTAGTTCCACAAATTATCGACGGCTGTTTTCGAAATCATTATCAACAATGCCTTTATACCTGCTAAGACAGGTGCCTCCAGCGCTTTTCTCAAAAACTATGTGACTTAGAGTTATGAAAATTTTAATTAATGTCTACTACCTCTTATTTTTTCACAATTTTAGTTTCAATAGATTTGGAAATAGATGGGCGGGACATATTTTTGCACTGCATTTTCGGAGATATTTCTGTAAATATAGTGCCTAAAATTAAAAAAAAAATGCGTTTTTGAATTCAGCGTTATGAAAGCTTTCGTACGGTACCTCACACGATATATAACGAATTTTTTTATCAAGTAATTTAATTAGACTCTACATTTTCCCTAAATATATTTGTGAATGTTTAGTAATTTATAAATATGAGGATCAATAGTCTTTATTACTTCTCCCAATTTAAACTTTCCACATTTCTTAGTTTATGAGTAAAATGGCTCCGACAAACAGACTGACAGACACAGGAGTGATCCTATAATGGTTCCGTTTTTATTTTTTAAATGCGGAACCTTAAAATAAAGAAACGGAGAAAATTAGGGAGGAATCCGTCGACTTAATTCTGCTGTACATCATCATATAAAGGGAACTGATAACAATCTCTTAGTAATCACGCCTACTACTTAATACATCAATTTTGCTTAAGGGCTCGTATACTTATGGCATTGTGCAAACTTTTAAAATTTTCAATACTAATGTCTAATTTTGACATCATATTTGGATTCTTCGTTAAATTTTACCGTCTGATACTAAATGAGGAATCATTCGGTCATTTAGGGATCACTAATGTTTAATGTTTTGAGCTCCTGATGTTAAATTCAATTTTAATCGCTATAAAAAAGATTACTATGCGAGTAGTAAGTTTTTGTTTTCTTATACATGCAAGAAGGAAGTAATGCATTCAGGAAAATTTTCAAGTTCCCGACGGATTGGTTCGGATACGACTTTGATAACGCAGGTGGTGCTGCTACGCTACATTTTTTACGGTTTCCAAAATAACTATATCCAAAGAACCAATTCACGGATTTCACAAACTTTCTATTATGTTAGACAATGACATAAATAAATGCTAATAAGTTTAGGGTGTATATCGACCAACATGGTGACTTTGCTATGCTGAAGTTTTCCCAATTTTGAAAATAGCTATGAATATGATGAAGGGGTTCAACTCTAAACAGTCAAAAACAATCCCAATACCGTGACATTGTTACCACCATGTTTAACATTAGGGGTTTGGTATCTTGGATGGTTTTCTTTCGTGGATTGGTCTGATATCTTTCCACCGTCACTTCTAAGCAAGAAAAATTCTGATTCATCTTTGAAAATCACTTTTTGCCTGTATTTTTTAATCCATGATAGACGCTCCTTGCTAATAGACATTCGGTTCATCCTGTTCTTCCAGCTATATAAAGGTTTTTTGCTTGGGCGACGTCGAAATAGTTCATTCTTAGCTAATCGAAACCATGTTGTCTCTGTTTAAACATTTATTTAAACTTCTATAAGCGACCATATCTTTGTGAATATTGGAATTTGTATCAATTTGGATTTTTCTTTGTTTCTTCTAATGATCGCTTCGTCGTCACGTCTTTCGAGGTCTTCCATATCAAGCAGCTTTACGAAAGGTTCTGACCTGATATAGTTTATAAATAGCTGAGTCTTGTTTGGAGCCAGGAGAAAATCTAAAGCTAAATCCTTTTAGCAGCTTTCTTAGTTTTAATAATAAGCTTCTGAACTTCGATAATATTTTTTTTCCTTTTTCCATCTAAAATAAAGAAAAACAGATATTATCACACATAAAGAAACCTATTTCTTTATGTGTTATTCCTAGTTCAAATGAGTGAAGTTATTACAGAAAAATGCATGATATACTAAAAAAACATAACTTTTTTAGTCACTTTTCTGACTCTTACTGCAGTAGATTTTTTTTCTTGTTTCGATATTTTCCAAATCTATGATTTGCATCTTGTTTTAGATACTTTTAATCACAGTTTGTTAAAATTTCACAGATATCGGTGATATATTTGCGAATTTAGAGCGATATATTCAAAAAATCATAAACTTTTTTAGGCCACTATACATCGTACATAGAAAAAACTAGCAAAGCCATAAAAAATAAACAGTGAAAGTTACTTTTAATGTTTAACAATAATAAATTAAAGTTGAACTATTTCTAGTTATAAATATAACACATTCTGTGTAGTTCAAAAATAAATTGTGATTAAAAATGTGCACTTTATAAAAATTAAGATTCTAATTATTGTGAGAGCTGACTGTTTCTGACTGTCGGTATTGGTACTTTTCTTTACAGAACTGAATATTTCGTATTCCAAACTAAACATCAGCAAACTTAATTAAATATCTAATATTGCATGCAATAACATTAAATGACTGGAGAATTATACACGGGGTATTCAAGAATATAATCCATAAAAAGCGATGGTTACATTATTACCTTAATGAGTTACAATTAGAAAATATACATATTATATTATTTTAGATTAAGACAGTAAATATTTTCAAGAAATAATTCTACTACTTATAAGTTTGATTGCTACGAAATTCGATTGCTATAGAACTGAAATACAATTAATTGTACCACACAATGCAATATATTTGCAAATTTCGTAATCTTTCCAAAACTTTTTTGAAATTTTATTATGTATATTACAATATATATATATATACAGGGTGTCCCAAAAGGTCGTTTACAAACTTAACATGCTGGTCTGTCATATCATGATGAACAATATTAAATAGGAAACTAAGGGTCCCAAACGTCTTCCAAAGGAAATATGCGCCATGAAAGTTTGGGGTCCAAAAATTCAAATGATTATAAAAAACAGAAAAATTGGTCGATTCGTTTGCGGTTTTCACTAAAACTATTCTTTATGTCAGTATTTTCTTGAAAATAAATTATAACGATAAATTTCAAAAAATGTCGATAGAGGGCGCTTTAGATTTTGGAGTAACGATATACTAGTTTTTACCATTATTTTTTGCATCTCATTAAATTTTTTTAGAAGCTTATATATAAACTTAAATTTTGAGCTCAAAATCTAAATCGTTGGAAGTGGTTAAGTAGCGCAAACTGAACTGCGGGGGGGGGGGGAGGTTCAAATTTCAAATGATTATAAAAAACGGAAAAATTGGTCAATTGATTTGCGATTTTCACTAAAATTATTCTTTATGTCAGTATTATCTTGAAAATAATTTATAAAGATAAAATTCAAAAAATGCTGATAGAGGGCGCTTTAGACTTTGGAGTAACGTACAACAATTTTTTCCGTTATTTCTTGCATCTCATAAATTTTTTTTAGAAGCTTAGACATAAACTTAAATTTTGAGATAAAAATCTGAATCGTTGGGAGTGGTTAAGTAGCGCAAACTGAACTGCGTTCAGTGGGGGTGGGGAGATTCAAATTTCAAATGATTTTAAAAAACGGAAAAATTGGTCGGTTTTCGCTAAAACTATTCTTTATATCAATATTTTCTTGAAAATAAATTTTACAGATAGCTTTCAAAAATTCCGTCAGAGGGCGCCGTAAACTTTATAGTAACCAACAACTATTTTTAACCGTTATTTTTTGTATCTAATAAAATGCTTGTAAAAGTTCAAACTTAAATTTTGTGCTCAAGATCTGCATCGTTGTGAGTAATTAAGCGGCCAAAAATTGAACTGCGTTCGAGAGGTGGGGAAGGTAACACTTCAACTCCTGAACACAGTTCAGTTTGCGCTTCTTAACCCCTCCTATCGATTTAGATTTTGAGCACAAAATTTAAGTCTAAACTTTTGCAAGCATTTAATTAGATTAAAAAAAAAAAACTGTTAAAAGTAATTGTTGGTTATTCTAAAGTTTAAGGCACCCTCTAACGGATTTTTTTTTATTTATCTTTAAAATTTATTTTCAAGGAAATATTGACATAAAGAATAATTTTAGCGAAAACCGACCAATTTTTCCGTTTTTTATAATCATTTGAAATTTGAACCTCCCCACCCCCACTGAACACAGTTCAGTTTGCGGTACTTAACCACTTCCAACGATTCAGATTTTTATCTCAAAATTTAAGTTTATGTCTAAGGTTCTAAAAAAAATTTATGAGATGCAAGAAATAACGGAAAAAAATAGTTGTACGTTACTCCAAAGTCTAAAGCGCCCTCTATCGGCATTTTTTGAATTTTATCTTTATAAATTATTTTCAAGATAATACTGACATAAAGAATAATTTTAGTGAAAATCGCAAATCAATTAACCAATTTTTTCGTTTTTTATAATCATTTGAAATTTGAACCTCCCCCCCCCCCCCCCCCCGCAGTTCAGTTTGCGCTACTTAACCACTTCCAACGATTTAGATTTTGAGCTCAAAATTTAAGTTTATATCTAAGCTTCTAAAAAAATTTTATGAGATGCAAAAAATAATGGTATAAACTAGGAGTTACTCCAAAATCTAAAGCGCCCTCTATCGACATTTTTTTAAATTTATCTTTATAATTTATTTTCAAGAAAATACTGACATAAAGAATAGTTTTAGTGAAAACCGCAAACGAATCGACCAATTTTTCTGTTTTTTATAATCATTTGAATTTTTGGACCCCAAACTTTGATGGCGCATATCTCCTTTGGAAGACGTTTGGGACCCTTAGTTTCCTATTTAATATTGTTCATCATGATATGACAGACCAGCATGTTAAGTTTGTAAACGACCTTTTGGGACACCCTGTATATGTAACAGTCTGTGCATTATGGTACATCAGAAAAAATAAAAGATATTTGTAGAATTTCTTTAAGAGAAATTCAGCCATGGTAAATGGGTAAAAATATATCATCTAAATTTCTTCATGATTCAACAATATACGAGATTTAATTTTAAACATTTATTGCTAGTTATTCAAATAAATGAAATTCAAAGCTTTATAATTTATTCCATGTTTTATATTTTTAGCAATATAATTCTTTTTTGTTCATAATAATTGAAATATCAATGCTTTGATATCAATGGAAATTCATATTTCTTATTCTATTAAATAACTAATCTTTATATTTTGTAATAGACTGTATAGTAATCATTTTAAAAATAAAGCATGTTAACCCTCTCAGTTCTAATAAAAAAAATATTTAAATACCTAAGATTTTTAAAAGGATGACTTATAGGTAATTTAGTCCCACCCCCAACCCTCATGAGTATTTACAATATTTATATAGCGCTACGATGGCATAATTTACGCACTACTGAACACCAGAACAAAGAAGTGAGGAAATGCGGGAAGCACCTAAACTCGCTTTCTGGTAACACTGTACCCACAGCGTCTAATTTCTCTTTCTTTTCTCTGAAACGTAAAAATGATAGAAAGCTTTCATTTATTTCGTCATTTTATATCGTCAATGTGACCTCACTTGCACTTACAAATATCAGGAAGCACTACGAGCTACGCTCGTCTACGCTCGTCAACCCCCATTAGTTTATAACAAACTCTAAAAAGACGCTAGTTTGATCGGCTTCTAAAAGATTGTGAAACATTGAACTATATACACATATACATATATTAAGTGTCGATCTCTCTGTAAATGGAATTCCATTCATTTTCCTTAGGTTGGGGAATTTTAACGCTTAACCTCTTCAGACCTGAGGTACACAAATGTGTACTTCCATTATTTTCCTCATAAAAATTAAACTGTTCCAATTTTGTCCCCTTTTACTTTACTCCTATACAACTGAATGTTTTCTGCTTTAAAACAAAACCAATAATTGTCAGCACTGATGAATATTGCCTCATAAAATAAATATTATGTTCATCCGAGTGAGGATGAGACATTGGGGCCAAGAAAGTAAGAAATATTCATGATTATTTTACTTAAATGCTTTACAGTAAACAAATTTGAGGATTTGGTTATCATTTACTTGTTTAAAGACCTTAATTTTGTTATAGCGTAAATTTTCATTACTGACAGTTAAACTGCTATTTTACGGGGATTAGTACTTTTATATCCATATTTGTAAACCTAAATTACCAGTCCCCTAAAGGATTGATTTAATAAAAATGACTTTCTCTGTCATCTATGGTGTCCTTGCGATTATGCAAAAGCAATAAATACATATTTGTAGAGTTATTTTATGCTCAGGTCTGAAGAGGTTAATCAGCTATTATTAAACATCTAGGGGTTATTTATTTGTTTGATTAAACAAGATCAGTTAAACAGTGAAATACACAGAGTCCTTGCTTCCTGGCATTTTTTTAACCGCAGTATAAGAAAAAAAAATTAAATAAGGAAATTTAAATGTATTCTTTAAACGTGATGCAATTTTCTGAAAATTTGTTTTCCTCTTTTTATTATTCACGTGAAAATACTTTTTTGTTTGAAAGGAAATATTATTTGTGGCATCTTAAAATTAACAACAATAGTTAAAAGTAGATCATATCAAAATATGAAGTATATGTCTCGTCTAAATATTTTTTTAATGTTAAAAATCTTACAGTATTACTTAGTCATATTAAATATGACGTAATTTCGTTTACTTGTTGCTATTGATTCACATTAACCCATTAACGCCCAGCGTCCTCGTTTGAGGACGGTTACAAAAACAGCAAGAAAGCGGTTTTCCCACCAGTAAAGAGGAAGAAAAATTTATACCTTATTTCACGAGACAGAATCCTTGATAAATTTTGATAAAAGTTAATTTGCTTTTAAAAGTGGTGGGAAATACAAAATTTAAATTTTAGCGAAGAAAATAATTCGGGCGTTAATGGGTTAAGAAATTTATTTATTTCAACATATTTTTCTTCTCTTTTCTTTTTTGAACAAAACAATCACGTGGAACAATGAATGAATTCTTTGACAACAGTTCTGTATTTTTTCTCTAAATGAAAATGCTCTACTTATATCTAAGCATTCTAAATTATGCATTAAAGTATCTAAGCATTTCATTGTATTATAGATTCAAAACTATATTACTATAAACTATCTTTTTTTTTTTTTTTTTCTTTTTCTAAATCATGTAATAGTATTTGTGTCTAATGTAGCAAATTTTTGGGATACATTTTTGACATCATCCCTACCTGCCATACATCATTTCTATTCTTTCTTTATACTTTATGGTCTCACGTAAATATATTTTTTAATTAAAACTATTAGCAATTGGTTATTTTATATATGACGTAATTTCTTCCATTTACGGTGGTTAACGCATTTTAAGGAATTCATTATTTTAATATTTTCTTTCTCTTTTAATATTCACATGTAAATATAGTTTTATGACGTAACTTTCAGTATTTCTACTTTTAATTCTAATTATTTATTTCTTATTTGAATTTCTTTTTCTGTTTGTGATAGACCTATAAATATTTTTCAATTTGAAGGAAATATTATTCTTTTATCAATTGACAACGGTTTAAAATAATAACCTTTTCTAAAATGTACGAAAAAAAGTCTCTCAGAATTCTGAAATTTTGAATTTAAAATGGAAATATATAATTAAAAAGTGAGTCAAATTAAAAAAGAAATGCAGTCTGCACACCGGGAACTTCTAATGTATGAAACGATCTAAAAAGATTTGAATTCCTCTGTATAGTTTTTGCTCCTATAAAAATTTTAATGGAATGATTTTGACCAACTTTAACATTAAATGTCTCTCAAAATAATTATTCGTTTTAAAAACTGTTTGTTTCAATGTTTTTTATCAAACATTTTTCTATAACACAACTAATTTTCTTATTTTTGAGTGCAATAGTTTTTTTATTATTAGGGAAAAGATTTAATTGTTCACAAAAATTCGTTGTCGGTGGTGGTGACAGCGTAAGTTACTTTTTTAGTATAGGGAGAAAAAAAAAAAAAAAAAAAAAAAAAAAAAAAAAAAAAAAAAAAAAAAATTAACCTTGCGAAACTTTCTATCAAGGAAAGTCTCCATATTGGGCATACTCAGGATATTTTGAAAAGAGTACTAATTAAACTACTTATGTATGTGATAAAGGATAAGTCAAATTTAGCGGCGGAAATACAGTAGAAAGTTTGAAAAAAAAAATTTTCCAATATTTGGCGTGAAAAAACGAAAGCGTCACGCAATTTGGCGAGCAGCATTTTTTCTTTTCTCACCAAAAGCAAACGATTTTCATGTACGTGAAAATTGTTTGTTAGTAGATTTTTAGAACGCATGTAAATGGTATTTAATGAATTTGAATATAAACAATGAGAGAGAAATAAAACAATGAGAGAGATTTAATTCTGTTTAGCTACTACAGATGGTGACACTAATGCTTTAGTACTTAATCTATATTTATCTATCTCACAAATACAAATTTATCGATATCATTCGATTCAATTAATTCTATAATTATAATTTAAACTTGTAATTAGTATTAAATAGTTTAACTATTTTTATTATGTTAAAAAATTTTTGTCTACTTATGTTTTGTAATTATTTTTGATAACAGTTATTTAAATATCGATTATTAATAAAAACTATTTGCATTCTACTTTTACTACTTTAACTTGCATATTAGCTGTCTAATGTGACTGATTGCAAAGTTGTATTGCTGTCAGGTGGTCGAGATCGATATTTGTAAGTTAACCTATTGTATGATTTAATTTGTCTAATTGTTTCCATTTAACATGAGTTTTAGTTTAATCAATGTTAGTTCAATTATGTTATTATTTTCTTTTTACTGTTCTCAATGGAAGTTGTGGTTGCGATTGATGAATGTAGGTTTGTCTTTGTCAATATTCAATTACAGTTTAATTATTTTTCTAATAATTTTTCTTTTAAATAGTTTTTCTATTGCAATTATTATATTGATAGTTCTGTTATGGTCTTGTTATTTTTCTAATATTTTTCTTTGAAATAGTTCTCATTTGCGATTAATCGGGCAATATGGAAATTATTTTTAGGTCTATCCCGATTTCCATTCAGAAATTAATCGAAATTAATGTGGCTATTTAGTATTGCCCTTGATAACGAGCTAAATACCACATTTCCAATTTTATTTCTAATTCTGACAACTCCTCTGTATGATATAATTTGGCATTAACAAGTTTTTACAGTAATTGATGTTGATTTGTAGCATTATCTAACGGTTCTATATTTATATATATATATATTGATATATTGCTTGTTGCAGCAGTTATTTAATTTTAATACTGTAAAAAATATTATATACAAAAAATATTTTCTTATTGATAAATATATTTTTGTATGCAGTGGCGGTCAAAAGTTTCCTGCCTGCAAAATTTTTTGAGCTAATTTGTATGTATACGCATATGAAGAGGGATATCAAAATGTTACTTATACATTTTATTGACATAATAGTTAGGAACTTATTTATGGAATAACACATAAATATCAATAAATTTAATTGACAAAATTAAGTTAAAAGGAAAACGCATGTGCTCAAAAGTTTCTGGCAACCTTTGCAATTTTAAAAAATGGTATTCTAGTAGAAAACAATAGTGATCAACAACATATACAATTAAGTATTTTATCATCATACCTTAGTAATAAGTGCTGCTGCGCAGAAATGTGACATTGATACAATCAACGGTTAAAGATCGTCTATGGTACGTTTTTTTCATACTTCTTGCATTTTTTAGGAGATTTTTCGCTAAGTTTGAATATTTATAGTTTCGAACACGTTTGCCAACTTATTTCCGACGATTTTCTGTTCAATTAATCTCGGGTCTTTGGACTGGTCATTTCAAAATCGTAAATTTTTTGTGCAAATGCCATTGTTTGTCGGGCTTGCATACATTTATTAAGTTGTTATTATGTTAAAACAAATAGTTGCGACTATAATTTTTCCTCTAATAAGGCAACAAATACTCTTGCAAGATATAATTATATATTACATCATTCATCTTAGAGAGGGTTTCAAATAACGAACGAATACTTTTTGAATAAATTCCTCCCCACATTATCAAGTGTCTTCCGCCATGCTTCATTGTAAGAAAACATATGTCGAATCATACCTTTTGTAGTTAGGTCATCGGACGTAGTATCTGCCAGAACTCCGAAAGAAGTTTGAAATTCGATTGATGAAAAAATAGAACTTTTTATCAGTTTTCACTTGGTCAGACTTTGTGTTCCTTGGAAAACGCATGTCGGGTAGGTTGATACTATTTTTACCTCTGAAAAAATTTTAACACCGACTGCTCCATAAAGTTATGTATCACTTCAGCATCTTGATACGGTAGACTGACTTGTTTCAGCAATATTTTCATTCCGTAAATTGCGGTACATTGCAACGGAAATCTTATGCGGGTCACCAACTTTTTTTTCCCTGATCCTTCCCTCCACAAAAATAGTCATTTTCTGGGGTCTTCCGAACGTCAAAGAGACCTGAAGGTCATGGCCACCTTTATGTAATTTTTAACTATCGTTTACAGTCTGTTTCACTGATCGATAACTTTGCCGTAGTATTTCGAGAAAATTGGCTCTTTAGCGTCAACCTGATCACTCATTTAAGAACAATAATTGTTAAACTTTTCCTTTTTGTATTTAAACTATACTATTCACTTTGATTCGTTCAAAAATACGACCAAAAATACTTTACCGATATAAAAAAACTAAGGAATGATAAGTGGCCGGAAACTTTTGCACACACGAATTTCGAATTCTGCCCTTTTCCATGAAGTATCTTCGATATCCAATCAATATCATCACGTGGTCAGGGGACATTCACATATTCCTAACTTTTGAAACAATTGTGCTTCTTTTTCGCTGAAACCTTCTGATAAATAAACCAAAGAAACTAATTGGCCGGAAACTTTTGACCGCCACTTTATTTAAGAGTATTCCAAAATAATGGCTAAATAAGTAGTGATACATTGCTACAATGCTGTAGTGTTACATTCCAATATCGAAGAAGGTTATGTTTCCATAGCAACAAAATTGAATCAACATTACTTAATTGGACTTAATTTTGAGATTGAAACAAATTTAATTATCGTTTTAATTCATAAAATTTCATAGTTAACTTTCATTATAAATATATACACTACATGGCCATTGATGACCGTCCACTAGTGATTTTAGACATTTTGTTAAATATATAGAAAAATACATGAAGAGTTAACCTGAAACTCTCAGTGTATAAACATAATAGTACAGGTTATATGTTTCCGTGAAGATTTTTTTCCCGAAACTTTATAAAGGACCGTCAACAAATTAAAAAAGAATGAATATTTTTTTGGATAACCCTGTCAAAACTAATGTAGCCAAAGCGCTCAAACTGTAGATTATGATTAAGTGGCTTATTGTAATAAACTGTGTTCATTTTTATGTCGATAACATGTATACTCGTAGAAAAATTGAGGTTTTTATAAAAACAATCCCATATTTTTCCAAGTATTTGCAATTAATTTGCAGAGTTCTTAATATAATATAATATTCTTTTCTGAGAATATGACAAACAACATTGCACATAATACCCTGTAATCAGAATTAAAACATAATAAAAATTGTATGAAAATTTCATTTGCATATTATGTTAGCTAAATGTATAGAGCAACTTTTATGAAAGTCGCAAAATCATAGCTTGAAAATTCTGAAAATAATCGTCAATAGAATAAGTTGAAAATCCGTTATTCCCAAAATGAAGCAAAAACAAGAGGGGTTGCATCCATATATTCATTGATTAGTGTCAATATAGAATACACAATATCGTACATACTACTAGATTTGGATAAAATCCCTCATTTTTTTGCTTCATTTTGGGAAGAACGGATTTTGTGCTTATTCTATACAAGATTACTTTCAGAATTTTTAAGCTATGATTTTGATAATTTCACAAAAGTTTCTTTATACATTTAGCTAACACAATATGCAAATGAAATTTTGATATCGTTGACACATGCGCAGTGAAAAATTATTTAGTAAACCTACTCATTTATCATACAATTTTTATTATGTTTTAATTCTGATTGCAGGATATTGTGTGCAATATTATTTGTCATATTTTCAGAAAAGAATGTTACTTTATATTAAGAACTCTGCAAATTATAAGCAAAAAACTTGGCAAAATTTGGAATTCTTTTTATAAAACCTTAATTTCTCTATGCGTGTACATGCTATTCCTATAAAAATTAACACAGTTTGTTATAATAAGCCACTTAATCATAATCTACAGTTTGAGCGCTTTTTCTACATTAGTTTTGACACGGTTATTCAAAAGATATTCATTCTTTTTTAATTTGTTGACGGTCCCCTATAGAGTTTCGGGAAAAAAATCTTCACGGAAATGTATGACTTGTACTATCATATTTATGCACTAAGTGTTTCGGGATAACTCCTCATGTATTTTTCTAGATATTTAACAAAAGTCTGAAATCGCAAGTGGACGGTCGTCAATGGCCATGTAGTGTATATCACAAAGCTAGTTATAACAAATTAAAACTGACACAACTAAAGTTATTTTAATAAATATTTTTAAAAAATAGTTCAACATGAAATATTTTTTTGCCTTCAAAGGTATTTGACAAAAAAAGTGTTTTTCGAAATTTTATATCGGCACCAATCGGCAATAAATTGTCAAATAAACGAAGTATTCATTATTTTTTACGAACGTTCTATAGGGGTTCCGCGGATATATATTTTTTAAAGATATATATCCACATCAGAAGAACATTCTGTAATTTTTTTCAGGTTTTTCTGAGTATGCACATATGGAGACCTTCCTTGTAAGTAACAATATTTTGAAAGAAATTTTTATAGGATAATTCTAAGAAAATAACTTTAGCATGCTTGTTATAAATGAAATGAAAATTGCAAACTTTCGAAATGGGGTCAAATTCACCAAATGTTATTATTACGAAGATTAAAAGAAAAAAAAAATCAAAAACTGTATGTTATACGGAAAATCAAATTAAACAAAATGACCCAAATTGCTGATTATATAAAAAGTGCCCAGAAATTCATTACATTAGGGAAGTTCTTATCCAACTATTTATCCGTCAAACTAAGCTTACAATAATATCACAATATAGTTCGAATGAAGAAAAAAAAACACCATTTTAAAGGCATTTAGAATGTCTAATTTAGAAGAATTACAGATTATTTGTTCTCTCAATTTACGTCATAAGATTAAACCAATTACTTACAACACCGGACTTCTCTTTTCATTTAGCCATAATTAATAACAATATCTATATATATTCATCAATATCAATGTTATTTTAAATAACATTGATATAGTTATTTAAATTATTGATCGTTTAGTCAGTATCTGGAATATAATATGAAATAAAACTTAATGTACCCAAAGAAGTCTTTATAATAACTTTTTTTAATAACACTGGAAATACCTTTTCAATATGCACGTAATAAAAATAATAAATTATGGGTAGCTCCTATAAACTGCTAAATCTCTTTTTCAACGGCAGTGTAATAAATTATGTAGTATTACAATAACAAACAAATCTCTGGTGTCTGAGTGATGCTTGGAATTCAGAAAATAAAATTATTGTAACAACGTCTCAGCGAAGTATCTTTTTTCGCAGATAAGGAAATGCCTTTCATTTTAAACAAGAACAAAAGAGCCTATTTTCAGTCAGAAGAAGGTAAGTGTGGGATTTCTGAAGTGGGAAAATGAGTTTGGTTCAGTCAGAAGAAGATAAGTTGTGGGATTTTTGAGGTGGGAAAACGGGTTTGGTTCAGTCAGAAGAAGATAAGTTGTGAGATTTCTGAGGTTGGAAAATGAGTTTGGTTCAGTCAGAAGAAGGTGAGTTGTGGGATCTCTGAAGTGGGAAAATGAGTTTGGTTCAGTCAGAAGAAGATAAGTTGTGGGATTTCTGAGGTGAGAAAATGAGTTTGTTTCAGTCAGAAGAAGATAAGCTGTGGGATTTTTGAGGTGGGAAAATGAGTTTGGCTCAGTCAGAAGAAGATAAGCTGTGGAATTTCTGAGGTGGGAAAATGAGTTTGGTTCAGTCAGAAGAAGGTAAGTTGTGGGATTTCTGAAGTGCGAAAATGAGTTTGGTTCAGTCAGAAGAAGATAAGTTGTGGGATTTCTGACTTGAGAAAAATGAGTTTGTTTCAGTCAGAAGGTGGTAAGTTGTGGGATTTCTGAGGTGGGAAAATGAGTTTGGTTCAGACTCCTCTATTGTGGAATTTGCAGATCAGTCAGTGCTAGGGACAGCCATCTTTAATGTCGAACGGAGATCGACTGGACAGAGTTAGGTTTTTTTGTTGTTGTAAGCACATGGCATATGTTCTGATAGTCCAAGAGCAACAGTAATAAAACCTAAGGTATGGATCACAATAAAAAAAACTTTATTTTTTGGAAGAGTAGTAATAGGAGAATCTAATGATCCATGTCTGCCAGAAGTGAAGTGGTGCATAAGCCAAAAATAACCAGTACCACTACGGGTACCACGTACTATTATTACCATTAATACCACTACTGGTTTACATGTAGGCTTATAGTACAATGATAAACATTATTTAACATTGTGTTTGCGGAACAATCATTTCATAGCTTTGATTGTACGGCAAACATAATGTTAAATCTACGAGTAAGCCACAAGTGGTATTATTTTTTGACTTATGCACCACTTCACTTCAAGCAGACATGAACCATTAAATCTCCCTATTACTACTGTTCCATAAAATAAAAGTTTTTTCTTGTATTCCATACTTTAGGTTTTTGCGCTTTCGGCTCTTGGACTATGAGATGCGAAAGCCAAAATTTTGGCTTGTTGAGTTCCAATGAATGACGTTTTGCGCAATTTTTATAAAATTTGCAATCAATGCAGTAGCAAGTAGATATACTAATTAATTATTTGCATTTAAAAAATGATCTCCATAAAAATATAAATGGAATATTTTATTTCGATTCAAACAAAGAATATTTAGAATTTTTTTTAATTTTGCCTCAACACTTGAAAAATGGAAAGATATCCAATAAATATCTCGAGAAAATCCAAAATAATCAGTTAAATATATATTGTTTTTCATCCAATTGATTTTCATTTGCCTATTAATAATCATTTTATAGAATTTCATAATTCTAATGGTAATCTGTATTGTTTTTATTGTTTGATCTTATTGTTTAAAACCTATATTGTTTGATCTTATTGTTTTAAATAAGTGATTAAATATTTCTGTCATTATACACGTTTAAATACAGTTTATCAATTAGTTTTACTGAATTTTAAATTTTAATAGATATCTATGTTACAATGGATGTATTTATAAAAACTTTTTATACCTATATATATACATAGACTTAAAGAGTTCAATATTGATAAAGACTGGTAAATATATACCTAAAAAATTGCTTAAAAGGAAGTATGCAAAATAGTGGAAAACAAAAAAGTTCTGTAAATACATTTTATGGCATGAAATTGTTGAAGAAAAAAAAAAAAAATAATAATAATATAACTGCTGATGAAAATATTAGATTTTCTTATCTTTTTGTTTATTATGTGTGATATTTTATTAGTGAAATGATCTTATTTTTTCATCATTAATAAATTATAATTACCTTCTTTAAATTCATGTTACTTTGATATATCTTTCTGTTTGTAAAGATTAATTAAATAAAATTTTTGCAACTGATGTGCATAGTTGCTCTTCTAATTATTGATTACTTTATGAACTATTTCGCAGTTACAAGAATGTAACTAAACAAAATATGGTATCGTAAAAAGTATGACATGCATCCGCTCGTGCGAATAATATAGAAAGGTTAATTCCATGAGAAAATTATGCCGAGGATTTGAACTAAGTGTTTAATAGAAAGAGGATCTACTGGTTAATTTTAATTAACTTACAACTTTTAACTGGAATTAAACTAATTCATTTGCAGATAGCACTCTAAACATTTTTTAAGAAAAAGAACACGGAAAAAGAATTTAATGGATAAGAGATTTTCAAAGAAAAATCTTTCACGGGTTGTAAAATAACGCAGTTTAGTTTCAAAGTTGTCCAGTAACAAAATAGATTTTTTTTTTTTAAATAAATGATTTATGAAAATTTTGAGGTTAATAGGGTCAGTCGGCATCATCTTACCAAATCTATCATATTACCCTAAAGACAGAAATCACATGGATTTATATCTAATGAATCATATGGACAATGCAATGCACATTGATAGCGATTTGGATATTCATACTCGATAACTCTGGTTTCGAGCTCACTGCTAATGGTGCTTTGATACTACCTGTTATATGCGGAGAGGCGCCGTGCAGTATGAACCAATATTCATCGGTATTCATAGCCAGATTACGAATTTGGAGGGAATAAAACAACTTCTTCATCCCGTCCTCCTTCCTTTCAATTTTTTTTTTATTAGATCTCGAACCATTGCTCTAGAAGGCTTAAGTCAGTTTCTGAATGTTGCAGACCATCTTTGTAAAAAATGCACTTTGCTTTCACGCACGATACCAATTTTTAACAACAAAAATACGATCTACAGTTGAAAATGATGCTTTGAGAGAAATTTTGAAACTTTCGTGGAACTGAGGCTAAACAAATTTATTTTATGTTTTGTTAATTCTCATTGTTCAAATTCGTGCCGCCATCCAGTAAGGCTCTGACAAGTTATCTCAGTTTAAAGTTGTAGGTTAATTAAAAGTCACCCTATATATCCAATCATTTCAATCACTAGATAACAATAAACTTTAAGGAATCTTGAAGGAAAAAAGGCAAATCTCAAAACTTTATTAGTTACACAATTCAAATGTAAATTCCCTTTCATTACTTTAACGCTTCAAAAAATTCTGAAGCAGTTTCAAACCATGGAAAAAAAGAGATAGATGGAGATGCAGCATGTCATAAAAACGGTTTGCAATATGCGCGTTATCGTTTAAATTTAAACTAGTATTAAAAAATGCTCTGACGAGCACCAAAAAAGGTTAATATGTTTTTAAGTATGAAAAAGAATTTGACAAGTGCTTCTGTTAATTATTGAACATGAGGAAGGACAAGGGATCCCTTCTTGGCTACAACTCACTTCAATGCCAACTTTGAAAAAATCATATTTGCGCTTTTTCCGTGAAAACAAATCAGTCGCAGTTACTATCAAAATGTTTAGTGTAAAGACATAACCAGTAAAGATGCAGCTTAATTAGACATAAATGTAAGGGAAGACGACATAGTGCCAAAAACCTAGTTCCTGCAGGTATCACATTCATGCATTGCCACCAAGCATGCCCTAAGTGTATAATTGCACAGAAAATTTTTTTGTAGTATAGTGCAGAGTGAACAGTTCAGTTAACATCAGGGATGTAGTGCAGGTTATACGCCGTATACCTTCTGGACCTTTTTAATAGAACACCATATACACTGTTTCTCAAGAAAGCTTATAGTATACACATTCTAGGGTATCCCTCTGCTTAGAGCATATATCCTATCTTATTTTTACGACTACACCCCTGGTTAACATCTAAAGCACGGTGGAAAGTTCTACTAAAGAACCGCAAATTTCTTTCATATGGAAAAAGCGCAAATATGATTTTTTAAAAGTAGGCATTGAAGTGAGTTGTAGCAAAGAAGGGATCCATTGTCCTTCCTCATGCTCAATAATTAACAGAAGCACTTGTCAAATTCTTTTTCATACTTAAAAACATATTAACCTTTTTTGGTGCTCGTCAGAGCATTTTTTAATACTAGTCATTCAATTTTTTGATAAAAAACTGAAGATTTTCTAATATCGCAAAAAGAAAAATAATTGCTGCTGTCAAAATTTATAAAATGATAGCAACAGCATAAAATTTTGATGTATCAGAATAATTAAAAAAGTCATTGCATTGCCATATAAAATGCATGATATGAAAAATAAACCATGGATTCGAAAGAAAAAAGTACAGAACTTTATTAAAAGAATTAAAAGCCATACCAATTAAATACATTCAAGATAATTTCTCGAATGAAACATTCACAACTAGAAAAATTCAAGAAATAACAATTAACATAAAAATATTCCCGAAAGAATAAAAATTTAACACAAAAGCATTTCTAAACAAAACGAACTTACATCCAATGGGATTTGAACTCTCTACCCGCTGCTGAGCAGCTAAATGCCTTACCTCGAGAGTCCTAGTTTCACACCAGAGATGCTGCAAATTTTGCTATAGTACCTATATAAATACCAGTGTCTTGTCAACAGCTCCGATCTGATTGTTTTTTTTCTATATGCCTGGCGGCTATTTTCCTACTTTTATTTTAGCTACCCGAAACAATCGCCAAATAGGTTTCCTTCGCCATAACTTCATTTTAAATATAAAGCTGTCACTAGCTTTATTTAAAATACACGATTTTCATTAAGGGTGTTCTTAACTGCTTCGTTCAACAAGCGCAAAGCATTTTGACACATTTACAAATTCATTTTTTAACAGAAAGTTATAAAACTCGAATGACTGACTATGGAAGCGATTTTGAATGGAACTTATTTTTCCAGTTTATGATAATTAAATTACCTATCCAGTTCTAAGCTATTTCGATGACGTAATCACCCGTTTTCCTCCTGCTTTTCGACCGGTTTTTCTGCTTTCGTCGGGAAATGTGCTCAAAAGTGTCAAATTTGAAGGCTTGTTAAGGAAAATCTATTGTGTTTTTAAAAAAACAGAAAATTGAGTGCAATTAGACAGTTTCTGATTAATAACACCTGCTATTTTTATGCATTTCCGAACAAAAATAAATTAAAGTACGTGTCACAAAGTTGTCCTTTTTGATTTAAGAACACCCTTAAAAAACACATCATGGAGCGCCCGACTCACCGCTCTTGTGTACGCCAAACCGGATTTCTTACCGGTACGCCCTTAACTTACGTCTCAAAGGCTCAAATAAATGTTTATAAAAATTTAAAACCATATTTTTACGCTTATCTTTAAAATGTCCTATAGATTTTTCCATTCATGTCTAATTATTCATAAAATAATAATTGTGAAAAGTATTGGTATGAAAGTTTGTACTTAATAACTTTACATATCTTTTTGCCTTGTACAATTTAAAAAAATAATATTAATGTCAATCTTGTGTTAAATCAGTCTTTGAAATAAAATATTACGTGATGGAAAAACACGGTTACGCCGCTTTAGCGGTTAAAAAAAATTTGCTATTCGGTCTTCCGGCGCCATTTTTGATTTATTCGCCAAACACACCAACCAGAACAGGATAATGAACTTTTCCGCAAAATCTTGCCCTGATCGCCTAAATTTGTTGATTTCATCATATGGACCTTCAGATAAGCAAGTAAATAAAATTATGAATAAAAGTATCATATTACAATGGCTAGCATAAATTTAAGAGAGACTAAACTTTTTGCCAGAGGCGCTTTTTAACTTAAATAAATGAGAATTTAATAAATAAAAAAAATATTTTACTTCGCTCGTGAAAATAGATAGTGATATGAAACATGAAAATAACAACAAATAAGTATTTTTTCACGTGATTTATCTAATCTATTTATTTATGTTACATGCATAGCAATTTTTATGTTCATTTAAACTTACGTGCAACAATTACAAGAAGTAACAAATGTAAGAAAAAGACTATGTTCAGCTGAAAATTTCAGACAAAAATTCGATTTTCTCAGCGACCGTCAAACATACAAAGATGAAAAAAAAACTGTTCTAAGTTTAATCATGAGGATTAAAATAAACCAAAAACGAAGTTAATCCATCCACGGAAACGCTAGCTAGACTTAGTTGAATTTTTTGCCTTATTTTTTTTTATTTTAAAATTAAATAAAAAACTATTCTGAGCTGCTGTAATTTTTTGAATGCTATCATTTTATTCGTCTGGTCGAGTTCTATCTTTAAAAAAAAAATTTCACTGCCGTATCTCAACAGGTTCGCCAGAAATTTTAGAAAGTTGTTTGCACTTTCTATTTCTTAAACATATTATACCAAACGCTACCGCGTTTGCTATGATGCCCACATTCAGCCAAAATAAAACAAGCACTTGGAACAGGGGCCGAATTTTTTGACTTCATGCATGCATTTTTCTCTAAATGAAAATAATCTGCTTGTATTTAAGCATCCTAAAGTGTCGTGAATTGAAAACTGTACCATTAAATGTTATCTCCATTTTTGCGAAAGCAAGTAGTAATGTTTGGGTCAAACGTAGCAGATTTTTTTGGCATCATTCCCAACCACCACACTTATCTCTATTTTTTCTCTTTATTCTAACATTTTCAAGCTGATTCGTGTGTGGAAATTTCAAATATGAATTTAAAAAAGCCAATTTACTTTATATATTTTATACGAATACCTAAAAACATATAATAAGGCTATTTAAATGAAGCTTTTGCATCATAAAAAAGTATTAAATTACAGTGGTTTTGTGCTAGATTCAGCCTTTCTATCTTACCTTGCTAGTGAGACCTATTTAGCACATTTGAAACATAGTGTTGAAAACAATTTTAATCTGATGTTATTTTAAATTTTTATGAAATACTTACGTACTAATAATATGAAGGATTAATTAATTTTAATCATACCAGACTTTATTTTAAATCTACCAACCCTAAGACTGGATAATGGATTATGGATACCGTTTTTTTTTTTTTTTCATATAGTAATCATAGTCTTCTTTAATATCAGAATACTGCGCATAAAAAAAAGTTGTGGTTACTAAACGGAAATGAAAAGTATCCACATCTGGATACACAGCAAGCTATATTTTGGAAGGTATTTAGAATTCTTTGGTGTGATTTTGTTGATTCTGGGACGCTTTTGGGGGGAAGTTGGAGGGAATTTCTTTTCGACTCTTCCAAAAAGTAATAAAAATAATTTACCCTTTATTAGAATAAAAGCTAACATAAAAATATAATTTTCAACCTTATTTTTTTTAATTTGCGACATTTTGCTTTGTTGAAATTGCGATACGAGCTGCGTCGCGATTTTTCTTCTCTGGAGAACAATTTACCTATGCCCTTTTTGAAGGTTACCGCAAATGTCTCTTAAAAGGTAACTATTCGGAGGCTCTCCGCACTCCGCACTTTCTCAGAGCCTCCAGGATGAGCTAAATGATTAGTATCGAGACATTTTTAATGTATCAAATTCGATAATAAAGCGCAAATTCAGTACACGTACCTCCGCTGAGATATGGATATGATAACGGCACCGGCAATTTGACTATACATAGTTTGCAGTTATGAACTCAAGTGTTGAACCGAAAAATTCTCTCCTCTTCATCCTCAAAGGACCAAAATATCTTTCCAGAAGGCTTAAAATTTTTTGCTACGCACCAACGTATTAAATCTTTTAATGCCGCATTGGAAAGGATCTGTCATCCAATCAAATACAATTATTTTACTGCGATTGCTTGTCATGCGTTTACAGTTTGGTAACCAATTTAAAAATATTGTATAAAAATAGATAAAATTTAATGTTGATTGTTTTAATTAAAGAAAATGAAAACAAAAGACTGGTAGCGAATTGATAATATTGAAAATGGACAGGAAATTTAAAAATGCTTGCTATTTAAAAAAATAAACAAATAAAAATTCATTAATTAAAACTAATATTATAAAAAAGAAAACGATTATTTGTAGGAGGTAATATCTGAAACTACCAAATAGATTTCAAAAGTAAAGGGGTCAAACTGAGAGCGACAGTCTCTGTTCCAACTTAAGCCATCATAAGCTATATTTTATATTGGAATAAATTTCTAAAATTGCTATTTTTGCAGTATTTTGGTTTTGAAACTTTAAATTTAGTGTGTCAGTTACTTACAAGATGTAAATGTCTCTAAGAATGGTTTCTAAAATATTCGAAATTTAAATGTGTGGAATGCGCGAAAATCGTTCTGAAAATATTCTAGGTGATTATCTTGATATAATTATTAACGACAGAAAATTGAAATTTGACATGGCTGCTTTCCTTAAGATGAACATACAGCACTGAGCAGCTAAAGAAAATTTTAAATTTAAAAGAGAGTTGAAGCAAAAAATGCTCCGAAATTGAGATTTTTATTATATTAAAAAAACTAAAAACTTGGAATTTGACATGGTAGTTACTTAAAAATGGTGTAAATGCTCTTTAAGAATGATTTCTAAAAAGCTAAAATTTAAAAATGCGGAATTTCGTGAAAAGTTTTTGTGAATTTTCTAAATTATGATTTCTGTGCCACTGTTAAGGAGAGAAATTTGAAATTTAAAATGGCTGCTTCTTTTAAGACGCAAGTGTACACACAGAAGATTTTTCTCTTTTAATTCCGAATTTAAAAGGGTGAAATGAACGGAAATCGTTCTGGCAATGTCCTAAATTTTGACTTCTATTAAATTGTTTGAGAAGAAGCGAATAATATGCAAATGCTCGCTAAGAATCATTTCTGGTAAAGTTTGAAATTTTAAAGGACGAAATAAGCTAATAAAACTTCTAAAAAGGTTCTAATTTATGATGTTTATGTATTTTTTTCTTGTTATTTTCAAATACATTTCAATATCACACAAATACTACGTGGTATATTTCAACAGTTGCAACTAAAAAATTGCAATTTTTGCTATTTTTGGTTTTAGAGGGTTTATAAGCGGTTGACTTGGAGGCAAGGTAATTATTTTGAATTAATATGGCTTCAACTTGAAAATAGGCATTGTAAATAACAATAATATTATTATTTCACTTTAACGTAACACTATATTATCTTTTCACAATGACTTTTAAATTTGTAACATACTGAAACAGATTTTTTGATTTCTAGATTTGAAAATATATTATACCTTTATGTACAAGTTTACTGCTCACAAATGTTTTCTTTTAAAATTGAAAACAATTTTTTTTAAATTAGGATGACTTTAAGCTACTGTTTCCTGGATTTTAAATGCATAATATACTGCTTTATCTGGAATGTTCCTGCCAATTTTAGAGGAAAATTGAAAAACAAAAGATTTAAATTTAAATATACGTTTATTAAATTACATAGGTGCAATTCTGTTCTGAAATCTTTCATCATCTTCCAAGTAACTTGAAAATCCTGTCCTTCCAGAATCTTTCAGATTTTTCAGCAAAAAACTTTTCTGTATGACCTTTCTATCAAAACCACAGTACTGAAGTGTTTCTAACATTGTTGTAAATAATAAATTTTTCATCTCTCGTCACTAACTTCTTCGAAAATGGCATCTACTCGTTGCGTTTATAGAGCAAATGGCAAATAGAAATCAATTCATCCAATTTTTCTTCTTTAAATCGCGGGGAACCAATACATTAAAAGGATTTATGTAACTACGTTTCACAAAATGCTCCTGGGTGGTGGGTTTTGACATATTTAACATTTTACTACTTTACGTGTCCTATAGCATGGATTATTCTCGATCAGTATTTTGATCTGATCTTCATCTGTTGGAGGCTTACCTAACTGTTCTTTATCTTTAAGGTTGAAATCACCCTCTTTAAACCTAGAAAACCGCTTCAGTAAAAATATTTAGCCTCAACATTTTCGCCATAATCAGCGAATATCTTGTTTGTCGCTTGTATGGTAGTTTTACCTTTCCGGTAAAAGAAAAGCATTAAATGCCTAAAATGCTCTTTGTTTTCTTCCATATTAAAAGGCGTATAAAACTGGCAAAACATAAATCCACCAACAACGTTTTGATGGACCATCAACAAATTAAATCCAACAACAACAAATTTAACATACAAATTAGGTTACAAAACACAATTTTGTAACCAAATTTGTATTTCAAATTTCCTGAAGAATAGCTTTTTACGACTTGTATGCATATCAATTGTTTTCAATCTCTCTGATTTATTTAGATCTGTCCTCACGCTTCCTACCAAAAGTCGACACGATCTTACCTTAAAAACTGGGAATAAATGCAAGTTTTTACTTATTTTCTCTTATATTTTTATCCAGAGATTTTTTTTATATTGAATATTAATGTCAACTACGAGATTTTTAGAGCAGTGAAAGAACATATTATTTTTTTCTGTTTCAAAATTCAAAGCACATCTTTATATTTATGTTTTAAATACAATATGTTAAAACCCGGCTATTATGTATTAATAATTTCTCTTCAAATAATTTTGCATTAATGACTATTTAGTAAAAAAAGTCTCATAAACAAAGTCATTGGTATTTCAATAAATTTAATAACTTATTTAATTTGGCTAAAAAACATGATAAAAGTTTGGTTAAAAATACATTTAAAATAATCATTTTTCAGAAGCACGAGATGAAAAGAAAATTTAAGCTGCAAATAAAAATTTAAGCTTTCAAGAAGAATTGCATTTTTGAAAAACTTTCAGCATATACTGCATAGACATTAATATACAAATAATAAAACTTTATAAATTTAGATTAAAAGATAATAAAAATTCAAAATTATTTTTATTTTTGTGACTTTGCCAGTTGTCATGTACTACTGTATTAAAATAAGTTAAAAATTATTTACCACAAAAAATAAATTTCACTTAGCTGAGATAAATATTTCTCATTTCGTCATTTCCACAGTCATATTTCATCAAAGTAAGTGAAGCTATCAACCCGAGCTTGTTTATTTAAGGAACATCACGTGATTTGAGATTTTATTATAGAAATATCAAAAATTGAGAAGAATATTTGAGAAGAATAGAAATTTTTCATAACTTAAAATTTTTAAAACTTTTGCTGCAAAATGTGCGAAAATGAAGGCATAAAGAGAACTGCATAAATTTATTCAAAAATTCTTGTGATGAACTTATCTATTTTGGCGTGCATTTTAGTTGTGCCTAGATGCATTGTGAATTGTGACGATTAATATCGTACTGATTGATTAATGTTATATTGACTGTATTGCTGCATGCTTTCTGAATTTTGATTGCTCAGTAGCTCATTACCGGCACAAGCAGTGAATTCCCAAGCATGGAGGAGCTAAATGATTTTATCCATGGCCCATATCTTAGTTTCCAGACTTTGAGTTTCATCGGACACTTGTGCTTACTTTAGTAATTGGGCGATTAGGTGAATTTCAACTGAAGAAATCCCGCATATATAAATTATTTGAATGTAATTTATTTCAAAAAGGTTTTTGTTGCGGAGAAGAGAAATATAGATGGAGGTGCAATATGTCATAAAAACGGTTTCTAATATGAAGACAGTTATCCCTCAAATTTAAATGCCGTCATTCGGACCAAATAAAACAAACACATGGAACAAAGAACAGATACTGAATCCTATAATTATACATATTCTCATTTTTAATGAAAATTTAAATCATACTTTCAGTCAACAAGTTGATAATGAATAACAATTAGCAAAAGTAAAAGCAAAAGCAAAGAAATATAAGTTGGAATTGGCAGGTGTGTCAAACCAAATGATGGTGTTCAGGCCGAATGTAACGGATTTTAGAGTTACATTTTCGGCGGCACGCCCAGATCCTATGCTTTATATCTACACGGGGTTTTGTTATTTTATGATCATTCTTAACAGGTACATTTTACGCAATTTTATTCAAAAGATAATAATTTTGAAAAAAAAATGTCAAATTAGCTAATGAAACGTGAAGCGGTCTACCCGGATTTGTTTCTTTTACACACGTTTCGCCATTTTCGATTTCATTATAGGGATATCAAAAGTTAGAAGAAATTTAGAAGTTCTTCTTTAGTAAATTTTTTCTAATCCTGTGCTGCAAAAGTGCAAAAATGGAGAGGTAGGCTGATTTGCATAAAATCGTTCGAACACTTCTGGTGCAGAACTTATTTATTTTAGTGAGGAAGTTAGTTAGACCAAGAGGGTTTCTGAACTGTGATTGGTTAATATCATTCTATTTGGTTAATATTGCATTGATTGTATTGCTTGCATCATTTCTGAATTCTGACTGGTTAATGACTTCGACAGGTAGTTAATAACTGTGCAGAAATATTTTGATCTATAGTCCATATTTTGTCTTCCAGCATTAGAATCACAAAGGGATGAATCACCAGAGCTTATTTCGTTTGTTGGGTGAATTTCAACTGAAGCTATCTTACATGTATCAGTTATTTGAATATAACTCATCGCTAGAAAGGTTTTTGCTATTTCGTAGTCATTTTTAAAAGGTAAAATTTGTGCATTTTTATTTTGTAAAATAATCATTTTGAGAAAAAATGTCAAAAAGATTAATGAAACATGAAACGATTAATCTGGATTTGTTTTTTAAGGCTAGTTACGAGATTTGGATTTTTATTATAGAAATATCAAAAGCTATACAAAATTTAGAATTTTTTTTAATTTATTTTCTCTAATCCTGTGCTGCAAAATGTGCGAAAATAGGAACATGAGGAAAACTGCATAAAATCATACAACATTTCCCAAGTAGAAGATATTTATTTTGGTGAAGAATTTAGCTGTCCAGTTTTTATAACGGCACGAAAGAGAGCTTGAAAATGCTCCCTTCAGGAATTTAGAAATCTCCATTGAGGGAATAAGTTTCAATTCAGTGCCGATCTATTGAGTGAAAATAGTTTTTATTCTTCAACAGTTTTGAGACACTTACGCCGTAGACTAAATTCTTGAATAACTTTTTCGATGTTTTTTGGGGATTTGATGATTTTATAAAATAGCCCTCTGTAACACCTATTTTGACTTATAATTGTTACAAAATATTGAATTCACGTAAGAATAATTAGTAAGATCGATATAAATTTCAAAATAAATTCGAAAACTTAATAACATTTGTAGCAAAGTAAAAGTATCATTTTATTATAACCTATGCCTAATTGCCTTTGTAGCGTGAAAATAATTGAAATATCGGTGTTAGATAGTAGATTTCAGCTATAAATTTTTCACGCCGCTGTTTTGTCGTGAAAAATGGGACAGTCTTTTTATTCCTGTTTAAATAATAGCTCGGTGCATAGTTACAACAAAAGAAAGAGAAATTATATTTAGATTTTTGATCCAAAATATTCTGTAAATTTCATGAGAACCAGCAAGTTAATTTCTTCTATTTAAAACTTAATGTGGCTCTATTATAAAAGTAAATCTTTACCAGAAATCAGAAATACTTCATATATAAATCACAAGTTCTTTGATCGAATAATTTACAATGAAAATAACAGAACAATCGAAGACAGATAAAAAAAATTAGAAGATAAAGGAAATAAAAAAATCTCATGACTTTTTTAGCCTTTATATTTTTCGCAAAATGTTGTTTGGAGAAAGTTACAATTATACAGATAATTCTGTTTGTTGCTTATTTTTCGAAATGTTTTTTTTACAGATGCATTGATAGCTTCTACCTAATAGTACAAATCTAGAAATTTCAAAATAAGCTACATTAGTTTGACTTTTGTTGTTGCTGTTATTATTCAATTTGCTTCCACTTTTTTTAAATACACTGTAAAAAATCTTTAATTCTAACGAAATATATTGTATTTTTTACAGGAAAAAGCTTTTTTAAAAGAAAAACAATTTTTTTACTGTAAAAAAGTTGAATTTTGTAATTTTTACAGAACAAATTGATACTTTTTAAAGAAAAACACAATTTTAATAAAAAAATTTCGAATATTTTCCGAAAATTAATCAGTTTTCTACTGGCGTTAAAATTGATAGTTTTTCATGTCAATTTGATAGGGTTATTTACAGTGTAATAAATTTGGCTTACTTAATTTGCCATTAAAAAAAGGAAATTTATTTCTTTAACATAGTGGTAGCAATCAGAAAATCTGAATTGCAAAAAATGTTCAATTGGTAAGACTGCTTAAAATGTAATTTGAAAGGATAATGCTGTTTAAATAGAGATTTAAATAGCATATTAGGTTTTAGCAGTTATTTTCATTAAAATTCGTTTTTTTTTCTATTAAATCTGAAATATTAAAATGTAAAAAGGTGGCATCACGTTCAATATTGTGTTTCGGCTAGGATATTATGAGCATCCATTTAACTTTAACATGTTGAGTGCCACTGTGACTGTCACTGAAGCTCAAAAATTTACTATGTTTAAAGTAATTTTTTTAAAACCCCACAAGTGGCCGCGAGATTCTGACCTCCAAACTAGTAGACGGTAGGTGCTGGGTTCGAACCCAATGGGCCTAACCGTTCGGAGTTTTCCGTGGTTTTCTTCGAACCTTGCTTAAATACGGGTTACGTTCCCTTAGAAAGATCCCCACGGAGGTCATTTCACCCGATAAGGCCTATATCCCATAGCGTAGATAATTGGCCGATATAAATACAAACAAATACAAATTAAAGTAATTTTTAAGAAGGTATATTCTTGTAATAAATAAAAGTTAATTAAATTTTAAATAAATTTTCAGTAATTACTTAAAACAATATACAGGGTGGTCATAAAAAAACTTTGCCGATATACGGAGCTCTAGCGGCCAGTCCGCTCAACCGATCAAAATGAAATTTCAGATATAGCTATTCAGAAGTATGAGCTCGAGATTCTGTGAGCGACAACAAAATGGCGCTCACGGTTACGGTTATAGTTACAGAAACTCGAAAATTTCCAATGTCAACACCCATTTTTTTTCATCGCAAAATGCTCAGCGCATGCGAAAACCCTAAGGAGCGTTGGAACCGTACATGTATCACAAGAAACGGACATGTTATGCACGCACAAGAAACCATTCTGGGAATCCTTCCCCCCTAGAAAAAACTCAATTGGGACCCAAGGAGGAAATTTGCATATGACACAGAGTCAGTACACTAATCTCTGATTACAATACAGATAGGAGAAACTAAAACTTTTATTTTGATTACACATTTTCCACATGGGTGCCGTCACCATCATATCGCATATATCGGCAAAGTTTTTTTATGACCACCCTGTATATATATTTAAGCTTTATATGATATTTTAGACTATCAGTTATCGGTAAATGATGCTTTCTAAACGGAAAATTTAGTGTCAGTCACCGGTGACTGACGTGGCTTTTAGCGTATTAAAATATAAAATTTCGAATAGGAAATGCTGCAGGATATTTTACTCCTTAAAACTTATATTTTAAAAAGACCGCAAATCGATCGGCGAAGCAACCGGTATAACTTAACAAGTTCTAAGGTAATTTATAACTTAAAAAACGAAGGAATTTTCTATGTGGTAGGTTAAATACAACTTTGACAAGGGCCAGTTAAAGAAAAATACAGATGAAACACTGGCACAAAGAAATCATTTAGTTCTAGGAGAGGGGAAGGGAGTAAAAATCAATAAAAGGAATTTAAAAGATATGCCCAATACATTTTTTATTATTATGTGTAGTCTTCTTACACCTGTTTTTTTTTTCATATTACAACTGCGAATGAACAATTCTATACGTTTTGTATTTGTGATTTGTTAGTGTATGAAAAAAAATTTTATTCATCAATTCATATAAATGAAAATGTATTAATTTAAATTAATATTCAATGAGTCTCAAACTACAAATATCTTTGCCTTTAAAAAACTTAATCAAGTGCAACTCTGATTCCTCAAAAAATCAATGTAAAATTTGTATAAATTATTAAACGATATCTCATTCTATATCAACAATAAAATCAGGTTTTGTAATTCATTATTTAAGATAAATTTCTGTAATTTACGTGAGAAATAAATTTTTTAAATCTTCATTAATTACACAATTTGTTCTTAAAGTAGATCTTTCTAAGGAATCATAAATAAATTATGCATAAAACATAAATATTAAATTCTTTCATGAATTAATTTAGAACGAAAATAGAGCGATAATCTGAAATAGAACAAGAGAATTCAGAAGATAAGTGGATATGAACTGTAGAATTATAAATGAATTTTTAAAGCCTGATTTTTTTTTAAATACTGATTTTTTCAGATTTTTCTATTTAAATTTTTCTTAGAAGATGGTTTTAGTAACAAATATTTTCAACATGTATAACTTTATTATTCACCATTCTATTAAAAAAAATATGTTATTAGAAGCAAGGTAAAATAACAAAATTATAAAATCAAATTTCCCATAAGGAATACCATGTAAGTTATTCACAGAATAAAGGTATGTCTCTCCCACAACTATGAAAACAAACAAGTCGAAAATTGTACGTCAAACGTGTCAAATGAGGTGGATTCGAACTAGCTTTATAAATATCCAGATCTTGTTGCAATAGTTATTGCATTTTTATGCAAAAATGTGCGAATACAAAATTTATTACGATCCTATATATTAAATTTAGTAAAACAGGAATAATACACTCCATCTTACGTATGGCGTAATCAACAAGGCAACCTAGAATCATTAGGTATCATGGGATATCATTGAATTAACTATGTATGATAAAATTTAATAGAATAATCAACATGCCACTTAGAATCATTGTTATTGGATAACATTGAATTAATTAAGTATGATAAGATGTTATTGAATGAAGAAAACTTTTATTAATATATTTTTTAAATTTTGATTGGATTTTCACAAAATTGCAATGATTATATGTATTAAATGTCAATGCATCCGGTTGGATAGTTTTTGCGTTTTTATATGCAGACAGACAGGTGGACGGACCACATGGTGACTATAAATGCTACGTATTTGTATAATTACAAGCAAACCTTACAATTCTCGAAGTATAAAAAAATGCTTACATGGCAGATTTTATTTTCGCGATGAGAGTAGTTTTAATTAGTAAATAATTTTAATTTTTAATTAAATGAAGTTAAATATTCCATACTCATCCATTGTGACTCAAAAACTCGAATTTAGAGATTGTGTATTAAGGAGTTAATGCATTAAAAAATAATTCTGTAAAAAATAATAAAAGTAATTTATAAAGTAAAAATTAAAATTATTGACTAAAAGATAATTTAGTGCTTCATATACATAACGTTATAAACTTTTTGTTGCCCCCTCTTTACGATATAAAGCATTATCATTCTTCGATCCCCCACCCCCGTAATGATATTATTATCAATGTCTAAAAATGTTTTTCATTTTTGTAATTTTTTCTTTCGTTTGGGGCTATATACAAATACAGTTACAATTTTTTTTGCATACTTCATTGATTCAAATGAAACGAAATTAATAAAATATCACTTTATGTATGAAATAACTTTATATCAACCAACATTTAAAAAAGTTTTATTATTTAGAAGGATTTAATAATTTCTTTTTTTTTTTACATAATATATTCAATAATAATATTAATGTTTTCTCTAGCATTTACCAGACAAAACTTCTCTTCAAGAAAAGAGATGAACAACATTCGTTCTCATATATTTATTAGTAAAAGTACCAAATATACCTCGTATATGGTTTATTGAACAGCGGATTATATATGACACACATATGACAGAAGAAAATAAAACAGCCAAACGTATTCCACATTTTGGAATTAAAAAATTTTATATTCATTTAGTAATTTTAATAATTTTGTGTTTTCATAAAAATACATAATTGATGAGAAAAGGTTAGCATACTCTTTTGATGTATAGACAAAATAACAAATTAAATGAGAAAATTTTGGTTTGATCTAGGCTCCCTCCTTCCTAAAATGATAACGTTCAATAAATATAAAAACTTTGTTAAATCACCATAAACGTCGTGTATAATTTTTCTTTTATGGTGATTTAACAAAGTTTTTATATTTATTGAATATATATTTATCGCCAGTTTTTTCGGTGTTTCTCAATAAAATGATAACGTTTTATATGCATAGATTTTTTTTCACAGTTGAAACAAACACAAAATTACAAATTTTATGATAAATATTATTAATTTTCTAATACGAAATTTTAAAGCATACTAAATTACTTTTGGCAAAACTTATTTTCGGATGATTCCAGTCTTTTAAATTTTACAAATTTTATTAAGTTTATTTTTATATTAACGTCGAAAACCTACTAAAATGATAAATAAAATTTTGGCATGAAAAATTAATTCAATATTGCCATCTGTTTAGAATTCCATGAAAAATAGTGCATTAACTGTTGTATTGAAAGATAATAACAATATATAAAATCGTGCTTCAAAACCAACTGTTTGAATAACAATGATTTTGGGATTGATGTTCCAGATGTGAAACATGGTGATAGAAAAACCAAAACATTATCTCAATTACTTTTACATAACTTTTCTTTATTTAAGGTTACATAGGGCAACTGGACTATGATTTTACAATATGATTCTGGAGATTCTGACAATTCAGCTTCCGAAAACAAATGTTTACATCAATTAAAGTCTAAACCTTTGTAAAATATTTCAGGTAGGAACACTGTAGCAAACAGAAGTTTTCTAAATAACATTCTAATGTCTAAAATTACAAAAAAAATATGTATTTAATCTATTTTTTTAATGGTTTACAGTCCAGGGCCCTATCCCAGGGGGTGCTACGTGCGGCTCAGCCCCCCTAAAACTTTTTGAGCTCCCTCCTCCCTCTGGGAAAGATACCAAGTTCATTAAATAAATTTTTATTCCGAAAATTTAATGAAATTTTGTTCAAAAATCTCATTTAATTTTGAGAACCTTTCACAGATTTGCAAAATAACTAAAATAAGTGTTTTAACACTCGCTCATCCTATTTGCACATATGAAGCTAACATGATGTTTAATATTGCACTAGTTATACAAATCGAATTTTTCATCATTCTATTCTTTTCTTAGCATAAAATAAAGTTATTACAACAGTTTAATGTGAAACATAGTAATTACAGAGTGAATATGGACTAATTTATCTTTCTGCGTTACAAAGAGAGAGATAATTTGACCCCCCCCTTACTCCTACATTTTCTTGATCCCCCCTCCCCCTCTATTATTCACTTCTAGCTACGACCTTGGTACAGTTGCTCCATAAAAATGGGGACACTGGACCAGGCGGGTCTATGCTCTACGTGTCTTTGTCTATCTTAATATGAAACATCAGGTCCTGTTAGAAAAGCGTAAATAATTTTTTAAAGATTAAACCAGGCTGATCATGTAAATTATACATCAACTTAAAGAGAGTGGTAAGGGAAATTTTTGCTTCAAGATGTCTAAAAAAAGCACCAAATGCGCAATTAACAGATATTTATGCAAAAAATATCAGGATTAAGAGTTATGTATAACGCATATGTATTTTAATTTACTATTAGTTTAGTATTTGCAATAAGTGTAAAAGTTACTTGAGTATTTTAGGAAAAAGTAGGATAGATCTATGAATGCGAAAATGGCCGTAAGTACTTAACTATCTCATTCATTTTTTTTATTTACAACGAAAATTTAATAAGTCCAATAAATCTGTGGAAATGTGGAATGAAGGATTTAATGGAGGAATTAATTTCCCGTAGTAAAGAAAAAATATATATATTTATAACTGTTGGAGCACTGGACCTCACATTGTCTAATTACCCCTGATACATGTATCAGATACACCATTCTTAAAAAATTTATCGTGTTATTGGAACACCGGTCTTACATTTAGAACATGAAGCAAATATGTATAGATACCTAATTATATTAATGTATTTATATTCCTAATCTTCAAAAAAGTGATTTTTTTTCAAAAGTACTTACCATATTTTAATAAAAAGTCGAAAAATTTGAACCAAACGTTATTTTTTTTTTTTTAAGTCTCATTTTTTTTGTAACCTATCACAGCAAACACATAGCTATAATTGATTTGACATACATTGTTTTAAAAAGTAGAGATGCGTGTGCAATATTGACGAAGGTTAAAACTTAAAAATCACCAACGGGTTTTTAGCTCACAAGCTATCATAGCCTGATGCTTATGTGCCCGAACGTTCTGTATGTATGTTCGTTCGTACGTGCGTAACGCGATAACTCATGATAAAAATTTCCGATTCACTTCAAATTTTGTATTTAGGTATATCCTGACAAGGCGCTTCCCTAGTTAGTTTTTGAAGTTCATTCGATATGTATAAGAGGGGGGAACGGGGGGCTCATGCCCCTCCCTTTAATTGATATAAATGGGTTTTTCATGCAGAATTAAGTTTTCGTTCAAAATTTAGATACAGGATCAGTCTGATGAGGCGATTCTGTGACTGTTATTAGATGTTCATTCAATAAGTATAAACAGGGGAACGGGGGCTCTAATACCCCTCCCCTTAATTTATATAAATGGGTTTTTCAAGCAGAATTGTTAGATTTCGTTCAAATCTCTGAATAGTTTTGAAAGTTTAATGGTTAAGTATAAAAGAGGGGGATAACTCATCTTAAATTATATAAATGCAAAATGGGTTTTTATTAAGAATTATCTGATTTGCTCTGATCTTTGGATATAGATTTTTTATATGATAAAGCATGTCTTTGACAGTTTAGGAGTTTCAATGATTAAGTATAAAAAAGGGGAAAGGAGAGAGCTGTTTCCCCTTCTTAATTTTTTTCCAAACGGAATTAACCCTTGAAAATATAAGGCTGTAATGTACAATTAATATGCGTAGCCTGTGAGCTCAATGCCATCGGTTTAACTGGGCAGTATTCTTTTTATTATAAAATAGCCTATGGACCAGTTATCTCATGAATCCAGCTGCCCCAGTTAACCTTATATACTTACATGAAACATTTTGCACAGTTACATTCCTCTTGTACGTTTACAACCACTAGTAAGAAAAAATCCTGTTATATTAAGGTGAACTACAACTGCTACTACTGCATCTAAAATGTAGTTAAGTATAACTAGAAGTACTTAAAAAAAAGTTGCGACTACAAACTAATTCACTGCTTTCACATTTTTTCAAAGGATTCAATCAACATTCGAAATTACAAAAAAAAATATTAAGTATAACATAGTGCCTGCTCATTGTATCGCATTTAGCGAGATACAGTGAAATAAGTACAATATAAAACCAGGGTATAAAAGCTTTTTAGATAACATACGTGTACCTGTACACACACGAAAATGTTTTTTGTTTGTCACGAAGATATTAATTTACAAACATATTCTATTTTTTTCATGGAAATTAAGAGAGATTGAAAACATAGTAAACATTTATATGAAATTTCATAAAAATGTCGTTAAATTACTGCTAATTTAGTGTTTTGGGAGACACGAAAACAAAGCTTTATATTAAACAAGCGATGTAATGAGTAGCTATACAATCGTACATACACAGCATATTTATACATAGCTATGCACATCATAAGATTTATATAAATCATTCTTACAATAAGTTGTTTCTGACATTTGTAATTTTTTGCACAGAATGCACTTTGTACAAAACAAGATTTTGTGCAGAATTATACTTCATCTATTACATGGATGTTACGATTATGTTATTTGAAGAATAAATGGCACATTTCTTTCTGAAATACTGTTAACGATATTTCTACTCGGGTCAAAGGATGTAACGTAAACGCTCATGTAAAATATTATGAATATTTTCATTTAATAAAAAAAATATTTTTTAATACATTTCCTATTTCAGAACCAGATAGGTTATTATGGCCAGTTTGATGTAAAATATTACATATATGTACCTTTAATAACAGTCCGTTAAATAAAGAGTATTATGGCCATTTTAAGAAGATAACGTTTATGAAATTGATACATGTATCAAGAAACTCATTGCCAACTACGTCCGCAATAATTTTTAATAGGAGCACCTTGATTCGCTGCACAATAGAACTGTAACATATCTAGATCAGGGTTTCTCAAACTACGGCATGCATTACGTACTACTTCTGATACGAGAAAATAATACATACAAAATATTATAGAATTAAAATATCATTCATTTAAATTTAGAGGCTTCAGACCTTCCCAGCTTGTATGTTAATGTATACAAATAAGTTTAAAATGTTACGGATTTCTTCTCAATAATAATCATTAACAAATCATGATATTTATTGCATAAGATTTCATATTGTGTTTAAAAAACATTTCATGCAATTTTTCTGATAATTTATTCAATAAATCTTATATTAAAGTACAATTCTGGTGTTACTTCTTATTTGAATATCTATGAAACAATTAATTTGGTGATATGATGATGTCATTTTAAATAGCAACGTTCCTTTATTAAGGGTGGAACAAGGAAGTTCTGAATTTCTATTTAATTGTACACCAGTCTAAAAATGTAGAAACCCCAAATTTAAATAAGAAAAGATAAGAAAAACTAGCAGTAAACATACTAGCAGTTAAAAAGTTTTTAACTTTTAGAAAATATTAAATTTAGTATTTGAAATTAACAGTTGCCATTTAAAAAAATTTAGTGGTAGATTTTTGGGCGCATCTATTTGAGCTACCTTTAATTTTAACATAATTAACGTTCTGTAAACATTTATCGTATCGTGGCATGCGTTTCTAGAACTTTCTTTAAGACAATTTGTATCCAAATTACGGTAACCATATCCAATTTCTTTGCATGCTAAATGTTCATTTATAGCAATACTTTCCTAAGCGATTCAAAGCGTACCACTTCTTTTATACACCCTTGAGATACTAGTATGCGAAGGTTATACAGAAAATTGTTATAGAACTGGAAACAGTACTATTTCAGTTTTATAGTGCCCTGACCCCGCCAGCTAGAATGTCAACATATGCTTATAAATACGAGAACAATAGATAAATAATAGATCCTTAATAATCTTTAATAAATCGTTATAAAATATATTTCACAATGTTTTAGGTTTTTGATTTATTAAAAATTATAATACCATTTTTTATCGTATATTTAAAGAATCTTGCATTAAAATATAGGCTCTATTGTTACTTTCCACATGAATATCAATAAAAGAATATAATTTGAGTATTAAGGATACATTAATGCCATTTTAAATGTTAAATTTATTTTTATTAACGGTGATATAGCGAAACTACATATTTTTATTTAGTGGTACATCAGTCTAAAAGTTTATGAACCAATGGGCTTTCATGCGGTTTGCTTTAATTGCGATAATTATTTATTTCAGTCAACATTGTACGACCTTCTTACCACTAATAACCGTCATTTGCGATTCTGATCTTCGACGGCAGTGCAGCCATTATCGAACGACATGCAGCATTCTACAACTGTCTGGCGCAGAAATCATCATATACTCTATCCGCAAGAAACATCAAACTTGAGTTAGGTTACGCCTTTTTTTCTTCAAAAACCGAACTAGTAGATGAAGTTTTAATTTACACAGTGGACGGGCTATATTCTATGATTTTAAATAAGCAAAAAGTTGCAACCCTTAGATTAAATCTGTCGCAGTTTAAGAAAGGTGGTTTTAACAATGTTATTAGTAAATTTTATTAAAATAATCTTTATAGTGCAATTAAATTCCCCAATCATAGCTAAATTTTTGGCTCATTTATGTACAATGTAAAATAAATAAATAAATAAAGTTTTTTGCGATACCTCGTTCACAAACAGTTAACGTTGCAAATTCTATCATTTACCTTGCTTATCTTACCTTCAAAAATAGCAGAAATCCGAAACTTCACGAACGAATAGGTTTCTGAATAAAGAAATGTTTAAGAAAAAAAAAGACCCATTTTCTGTAATTCTCCAAAATGCTACAAAGTAGACATCGACCGAAAATTTGGTTTCTTATTCGTTTTGATCCAAAATGTGAGATTTCTCAAAAATTTGTTTTCGTTGAAAATGCTGCCGAAAATACGGCCGGATCGAAACTTGACCGAAACTACCGATATTCCAAAATTCTCAGTTCTTCCTTCAGAAATTGTCAACATTATTCACTGATTTGAGCTGCATCGGCTCAGTGACACTCATTATTTATAGCTATGCACTTCATTGTTTATAAATATTAGTCATGACTGACTCCAGATATGAGTGCAAATTATAAAACAATAAATTTATATGTGACTAAACTTGGAAGACGCTTTTCACGTGCTAATCCGAAATTCATTTTCAGTTTTGGCTTCGGTATTATTAACAGTAATTTATATAGGATGGGACAAATATCCTCAGCACATTTTAAAATTTGCTAAAAAAATAAAACAATTTGTGTACGAGTGTACGGTTTAGATTAAACTGCTTCTCATGATTGAAAGTTCACTTAAACAAACTTAAAATTTTAGTTTCAAACTTTGACCATTGATCGAAGCCTTGAAAGCTGCAAAATATCCTCAAAATAGGTAGTTTCAAATAATATATTTTGCACAAACTGCTATCATATTTGAAAGAGTGGATTACAGTTACTTACCATTTGAATGTAGTTCGAGCCACAAAAAGTGCACAGCACAAGTTAAAATTTGGTTGCAGATTTAAAAAAATAGATGATCTGTAGCTGTTTATCTTAAATTTTTGATGAGAAACTTTAAAAGTAAATAGCGTAATCTACGGGTAGTTTTTAAACTAATTTTTTTCAATTAGCTTCTGTAAAATTTTTGCTCGTGGGAAGCAGTTTCGTACAAACTACATTTTCATATGCCAGCAGCTTGATGTTTTATTTGATTTGAAAATGTTTCAAGGTATTACAGAGTTCTTTTTAACAACACATATTATTTACTATAGTTTCAAGGATATTTTTTCGGTAAAAGCAGTAATTTTTATAATTTCTTTTATTTTTGAAAAGGTACATCTTTATTCCAGATAGTTCCTCGTAAGTTTTAATATCTCATGGTAATCTTTGTTTGCTTGCTTTTAAAGCATCCCGTCGAACTTAAACTTGCATGAAAATGCTTAAACTGTTTATTTTAAAAAAATGTATTTAAGCAGAAGTGAGGTTTTTTTAAAATGGTCATTGTAATTTATAAAATTACTATAGAGACTTATTAGAGCAGTAGTAGACAAAGTTTTTGGAAGTGTGTTTTATTATCTCCTACTTATGGATCTTATGTGATATAAAATCTGCACATTTTTTAATAATCAGTCCTGTATAAAAAATGTAACACTATAATACTAAATTTAGTATTGCAACATTTAATACTTTAAACCTTTAGGGTCTGGTTTATTAATAGTACGTGTCTTTTCATCGAGTATTATTTTGTCAGAATAATTACTTAGTTACTTTTACATATACATGGTGAGTCATAAATATCGAAACAATGGGCTATTTCCTTAAATATTGCCCCTAAACCCATACTTCCAATTGCAAAAATCCATAAATTAAGGTAAAATTTTTGATAAGATAAGTTGCAACTCCATGGGGGGGGGGTCTATTTGAAAAAATACGAAAATTAAATTTTTATACGGCCCCCGTAGGGCAAAATTCCCAATGAGGAAATTATTCCTTATCCATTTCTACATTGAACAAAAAAAATTCATCTCTATATCTAAAAACCTCACAGAGATATTGAAATCTAAAATTCTCCAAAATTCGCAACTTACAACACTTAACCATGCCTGTAAACGAAGGGTTTTTGACTCATTTTGAAAGTAAGTGAGAGATCGTCCACAAATTGTCCGTTATTAAATGTCAATTTAAGACAGTGCCTCTTATTTGGACATAAAAAAGCGGCGTATTGATTAAAGCTAAACTTGTTTTCAAAATATGTTGGTAGTCTGCGCTGGAGTCTGCATGGATCGAAATATCTAGGTCCGGTCCCAAACCGACCCATAGGAAAAAAAGTTCGGCCCGGTCTAGAAAAATTTTAAAATCATATCTCGGACCGGCCTGCAAAAAAATTTTAATCATAGCCCGGCTCAGCCGTGAATTTCTACATAGATTTTTACTTCGCGGTAGTTAAAAATTGTTTCGTATGGAAGAATTTTGACCAAAAATACTTATTATAACTTTTCGTTTTTCATATTTATACTTTTTATTATTAAAAAATCGCCAAAGGCTGTGATATACTTATTTTAAGAATGAATCTCTATTTATACACTACTGACCATTAAAATTGCTATACCATGAAGGCAACATGCTACAAAACTGAAATTTAAACGACAGGAAGAAGATGCTGTGATATGCAAATGATTAGTTTTTCAGCGCATTCTCACAAAGCAGGTGCCGGTAGCGACACCTACAATGTGTTTAAATGAGGAAATTCTACAGCCGGTTTATCACACAGAAATTGCATTTTAGCATTGCTGCCTGGTGAAAAATTGTTGTGATGCCTCGTGTAAGAAGGAGAAATGCGTACCGGCATATTTCTGACCTTGATAAAGGTCGAATTGAAGCCTACCGGGATTGCGGTTTATCGTATCGCAGTATTGCTGCTCGCGTTGGTCGAGATCCAATGACTGTTCGCATAATATGGAATCCACGAATTCAGGACGGTAATACGGAAGGCCGTACGGGATCTTAACGGCCCCCTATCACTCGCAGCCGAGAAGAAAGGGATGTTATCCGTATGGCCGTAATGGATCGTGCAACTACGTCACGAGCTCTGTGTCAAGAATTGGGGTCATTTGCATGACAAAAAGTGCCTTTACGAACAGTTCGACAACGTTTGCAGTAGCATGGATTCTCTGCTCGAAGACCATGACTGCAACTTCCCTTGACAATGCGTCATAGACAGGAGCGCCTTCAATGGTGTGATCAAGGACAAAACTGGGTGCAGGAATGGCAAGGATTCCTATTTTTAAATGAATCCAGGTTCTATTTACAACATCCTGATGATCGCATTCGTGTTTGGCGTCATCGAATTGAACGAACATTGGCAGCGTGCATTCGTCATCGTCATACTGGCCCATCACCATACGTGATGGTATGGGGTGCCATTGGATAGACGTTTCGGTCATCTCTTGTTCGCATTACGACACTTTGAACAATGCACGTTACATTTCCGATATTTTACGACCTGTGGCTCTACCCTTTATTCGAGACATGCGAAACCCTATGTTTTAGCAGGATAATGTCCGACCGCATGTTTCCTAAATTGTACGGACCTTCCTTGATACGAAAAATGTTCGGCTGTTGCCCTGGCCAGCACGTTTCCCAGATCTTTAACCAATAGAAAATGTCTGGTAAATGGTCGCCGAGCGACTGGCTCATAACCATACGCTAATCACTACGGTTGATGAACTGCGACATCGTGTTGAAGCTGTATGGACATCTGTACCTGTACATGGCATCCAATCTCTGTTTAACCTCTTCGCTACTGGCGATTATTACAGTATTTTTAATTATTACTGAATTATTTCTTCTCTCGTTTGACTTCAGAGCGAGATTTTTGTTTTATATTCATTAGCTCGAATCTTAGAATTCGAAACATATTATTCTTATATCGAAATTTCATTTATATTTGAGTATCATTAATAAAATGGGACAAAACTGATGTACTCATTTGGGTACTCAGGGACTGAAGAGGTTAGCTCAATGCCAAGGCGTATAATTGCTTTTAATAATGCCCGAGGTGGTTGTTCTGGGTACTGATTTCTCAGGATCTATGCGCCCAAATTTCTTTAAAATTTAATCACTTGTTATTTCTATCATAATATATTTGTCCAATAAATATCATTTTGTTATCTGCATTTCTTCCTGGTGTAGCAATTTTAATGGCCAGTAGCGTATGTAAATGTTTCACTTATATATTAATATCGTTAATCCATATTCGATGCATTGGAGACTTTGAAAAATGTTATACAGTAAAACCTTTTAAGAAGGAAGCACATAGGAAAGAAAAAATACGTTAGACAAATGCTCTACTTTGGAAGTGTCTAAATGGAGTTTTTTTTCTCAGGTTTTATTATATTTATTTTACATTGAACAACAAGCAGTCCGTTTAAGACATTATTCAGTCATAGACAGATTTTTTTGAAATTTCAATTTTAAATTGCCTTTGAATAGGCTATTTTTAAAAAAATGAATGTTAAAGGTTTTCTTTGTAAAATAAAAGCTATTTCAAAATCTATGTGTTTTTTGTAAAAATTATGATTGAGCCAAATTTTACTTAGTTTATGCACGTAATTGATCAATCAGAGACAGTGGTTTTAATACGAATTGTGTCGAGACCGGTATTGAAAATTTCGTCCAGTGCAAACCTAGGAAGAAGAGAGCAGTCCCCTACGGCATGAAAATTAGAATAGGCCCGGCCAGGCGAGACTTCAGAAAAAAGTAAGGTCTCGGTCCTGTCCCGGCCTGGGCCCAGAATACAGATTTTTTTTAACAAACTCTCCAAGACAGTAAAATGCTTGAAGTTATGAGAGCTAAATTTATAAAAAAGATTTAATCCGCATCTTAGAAAAAGCATTGTTTTAAATAATTGACGGACATTTAAACCGTACAGAAAGAGGATGGAAACGAGAAAAGTTAAACACGATCGCAAGTTTGAGTTATAGAAAGGAGTTACTTTACACTTTCAATTTTTTTAAAAGCTTTAAACACTTTATTAGGAGCCAAACTGTATTTAAAACTTTAAATTCGTTTTTTGGCATGAAAAGATTTTTTCCCACTATTTCTCGTCTTTAAATCATTAAAAGTCTAGAAGTGTTGAAGAGGAAAAGTACAAAAATAGGAAACATGTCATTTTTGATCAGTTTATTTTAGTTTTGTTTCGGCAAATTTGAAAAAATATTTACTTTTGAAAATATGATTTTTTCTTTTTTAAATTACTTAATTTTAAATAAATATTTTTAGTAATTTTAAAATTAATATTGAAAAAGAAACCCTGGAACAAAGCTAAAATTAGATTTTCATCTTTAATGAAATGGAAAGAAATTGAATTTCGATAAATAATGTTTCGAGTTATAACGATTTTAAATTATCCCATTTAAATTAGTACTAATCATTTGAATTTTTTATAAATTTTATGAGAAATTTTAGCATATGATTTTCTGAGCAAATTATATGGCTAATCATCAGAAAAAGAGAAAAAATAATCGAAATTCTAACTCAAAAGATAGATTTTTACATGTTTCCTAGACCTGTTAAAGTAACATCGTTTCGTGAATTGTGCGCATTTCAATTTGTGTCTAATCCCTTAAAACCTGATGAATTTTTTAAACGGCTATAACTCGGCGAGTTTTGAAGATATGAAGATGCAATACTTTGTATCTAATTCAGGACAAGATAAGGAAAGTTTTCCTAACTGAAATTTTTATCCTACGGTGGCCGTATAAAAATTTAATTTTCGTAATTTTTCAAATAGACTCCCCCCCATGGAGTCTTCCTTTCCCTTATAAAAAATGTTACCAATGTTTTGCAATTAGAAGTATGGGTCTAGGGGCAATATTTAAGGAGATAGCCTATTTTTTGGATATTTATGACTCACCCTGTAGAAATGATAGTATATGGTTATGCCTTTTTTATTATTTCTTTTTATTTATTTATATTTTGACATTCCATACTACAAAAAAGTGCATTTTGCACCGTCACAAGTGCATGTCCTAAGTTCAGTCTTATACCAAGACCGCACCTCAAGCCATTTACCACCGTTATTTTCAATATGGTTAAATTTCACACTAATGTGAAAAACCATTGTGTTTAATTTGTGAAAATTATACCAAAAAAAGAAATATCATCTTCAGATTTTATTGTAAATTTAAATATTACTTTATTTTTAATCTACTTAAGTTTTCATATTTACATTTTAATTTAATATGAAAAATATTATTTTTAATTTGTTAAAAATTTAGGAAAGGTATGATCCTTATATTTAGATTTAATACTTATTTTAAATTTCTTTTCAGTTTGGAATAAATTAAATTGTGATCGTTAAATTTAAGATTAGCAGAAAAAACTTTATTTTTTAATTGTTAATCATCGTTATCTTTAGATTTAATGACTTTTTAGTTAAAATATTAAGTTTTGATACATGCATTTCATTTAATACGAACTTTTTAAAACCAATACAACGAAACAACACATATACACATTTTTAATTTAGTCGTTTTTTAAATTTCCTTTAAATTTCAATTGATGTATATTTTGACACATAAATTTCGTTTTAGTAAGGAAAATGTTTGCGTTTTATTTCTGAGATTTAACTTCTATTTTAAATCTAGTTTGAATCTACTTAAGTTTTGATGCTTAAGGAAGTACTTCAGTCACTTGGAAAGACTCGCTCGCTAATGCTAATCCTATGAAGACATTTTTAAAGATATCTCGTTTGCATTTTAATATTTTAATAGATTTTTTTCATTTGGACAGCTTATATTGGTCACTTCATCTGCCTTTTTTTTTCTTTTTTTTTACCTTTTCCCCTTTCTTTATAGAGTTTTTTCAATAGGATGCTTCAGTTTCTAAACAGGATCTGAAAATGAAAGTGTTCTAATTAAAATTATTTGCAGACAAATTCCAAAAAGTCAAAAACGTCCTTTGTACTGTACAGATCAATGTCAGCTAGCTTATTTCTTGCTTAAAAATACTGAATATCTCTACCATAGAATTATCATTAGTGAGCGGTTCTTTTTAGGTGACTGAAGTAGCTTCTTAAATTTCATGTTAATATGAAAAAGTGTCATTTTTAAGAATTTTTATAACGGATATAAAATCCTTATTTTATATTTAATTGTTATCAATTTATTTTTAAATGCTATAAGTGATCTATTAAAAATAACACAAATACCTTATAGTTTTACATGTTTCATTGCTCTTACGGCAACTTTTTCAAAAACAAATAAGTGATAAAAAGAAATTTTTCGCTATTTTTACTATCTTCAAATTAAAAATAAACAGAAATACATAAATTACGTTAACACGAAATCATAAATTTTAGGGAGCTCTATGGAGGCAAACTCATTGCAAATATTGTCTCTACGTATGAAGATTTCTATTGATTCTCTTATGATTGATGGAAAATATGATTTAGAAAAGTATATTATTCTACTATTTTTTAAATATATTTGTAATGGTTCTTTGCTATATTTTTAGTAGATCACTTATAGCATTTTAAAATAAATTGGTATTTTAAAGTGATGTTTTATATTATATTTAATTGTTATTTTAAAATTAATTTTAGCTGAATCTACTTAACTTTTGATGCTTAAATTTCATGTTATTAAAAAAAACTTTGTTATATTTGTTTCAATTATAACAGCAAAATGGCCAGGGGATCTTTTTGCATTTAACAATTCTCTATGTATTTTATCAATCTATTTTAACAATTCTCTTTACATTTAGATATTGACTTAAATTTCAGTTTGGTTTAATCTACTCAAGTTTTCCTTAAGTTCAAATTTTTAAAAAAATAATGGTTTTCACATTTTAGTAATGAAAACCGCTAACTTTAAAAAAAATTATTATAATTAAAAGATCATTTTTACTTATCACTTAAATGTTAGTTTAAATGTCTTTTTAGTATGAACCAAATAATTGGGATGTTTTATTTATTTAAATTATCACAGTATACAATCTTAATCTATAAGTAATGCATTAGTTTAAATTTCACTTTATTATAATAAATCATTGTGCTTCTTTTTTAAAAATTATTACAACAAACAGATCATCTTTAATCTCGATATTAATTGTTAATTTAAATTTTACATTAGTTTGAACTATTTACATTTTTATGTTTAATTTCATAATATTATGAAAACCCTTATTGCTTTATTAGTTAAAATTGTTAAAACAGAGAAATTGCCTTTAATTTCAGATTCAGCACTTTAGTTTGAATGCAGTTAAGTTTTCTTTGTAAAATTTCACTTTAATATGAAACGTCGTTACATTAATTTTTTTACAACAGAGAGTAACAAATACTAGTTCAAAGTTACGGTTTTTACAAACAGTTTTTACTTTCAAATTTACTTGTTAATTTAATACCATTTTAGTATCGCATTCATCACTTCACATCCGTCACATACCCAATCAATTTTGGCGCTTCTACCCGGCAACAAGAGAATATTACAAGCCGAAGTTTCCGGAACTTTTTCCCCGCAGTCCATTCTGGATGACCGCGAAGAATTTCTCCGTTTTTCCGAAACATAACTTCCGTTATGTTTCGGAACTTCGGTTTGCTTCGGTTCTTTTCTTTTTAGAATTTTCCCCAAAAAACATGTCGCTTAGCCATGCATAAATGAAAATTAGCGATACTAAAAGATTATTTCCTTACCTTTCTTTTTGATAACTAAGGAATGTATAAATATATTATTTTTACTAAACTAAATTTGAAAATTTTTAAGAACAATTCAAACATTCCGAAAAAAAAAATTAAAAATTAAAATACAAATGGGAGAACACCAGGCTTCAGTTTATCTTTACAGCAAATATTCTTTTAAAAATTGTTTTCTGATGTTAAGCTGAGGATTAATTAATCTTTTATGTATCTCCTATTGTATTCCGTCAGTAAAAAATAATCCCATGCTCTCAGTTGGTTTGGTAATTTTTCTTGAAATCTAGCAGTCAAAAACTGAAAATTCTTAATTATTATAACACACTATTTTCAGAGTAATTAGACCGAACAATAAAATCTAATATTTGTGAGTTATTCCTTTTTCTGATGAGGTTTTAGCGTTTCAATTGTATTCAAAATTTAGAGAGACTTTTTTCAATAAATAAATATACTATTAGCCAAGTGTCATTGGATATATTCAAATTTAGGCTTTTATTTCACGAATACAAAGAGATATTTGACGAATTGTTTTTGAAATTCGGGGATGGAAAAAACATGTTTGAACTCTTATTTTTCCATGATAATTTTAAGTGCAATTACAGTACTAACAAAAAATGGAATAAGAAAAGTGCTTGTTATAATCCTATTTCCCAAAAAATTAGCATTGATCTGTAACTTTAATAATTTGTTTTTTAACTTTTTTTTTAACTCTGGAAATGTAAAGAGCATGTTTGAACTCGTATTTTCCTCTAAAAATTAGATCAACCTTTTTTTCCTTCGAGGTTTATAAACTAAGTACCAAACTTGTGTAGGAGCTAAACAGCGGGGGTCTCGCATTAGGCTGACCACTTCACCGGGACATACAGTGACGGTCAAAAGTTTCCGGCCAGCAATTTTTTTTTCAATTTATTTTTAAGTATACCCATATGAAGAGGAATTTCAAAATGATATTTATACATTTTATTGACATAATAGTTAGGAACTTACTTGTAGAAGAACGTGTAAATATCAATAAATTTAATTGAAAAAATTAAGTATAATGGGAAACGCATGTTCTCAAAAGTTTCCGGCCACCATCACACGTTTGTAAAAAAGTGGTATTGTAATAGAAAATTACAGTGATCAGCAACATTTACAATTAGTATTTTATCGTATTACTATTTTATTAGCTTTAATAATAAGTACTACGGCGAAGCAACGTGACATTCATAAAATCAACGGTTAAAGATCGTCTATGGTACATTTTTCCACATTTCTTGCAATTTTGGAGAGATTTCGGCTGAGTTGGAATATTTATAGTTCCTCAGATTTTGCCAACTTCTTTCAAAAGATTTTTTATTGTAATCATGTTGGGCGTTTGGGCTGACCATTTCAAAAACGAAATTTTTTGTGTGAAAACCATTGCTTTATCGAGGCTAGCATGCATTATTTATGTCATTATCATGTTAAGAAAAATGGTTGCGACCATTTTTTTTTCTAATAAGGTAGAAAATGGTCTTTCTAGATATCCTTATACATTGTATCATTCACTCGGCTGTGGATTTCAAATAACGGAGCGACACTTTTTGAAGAAAATACTCCCCACGGCATAACGCCTCCTCCGCCATGCTTCGTTGTAGGAATAACATAGGTCGAATGATATCTTTTGTTGTTAAGTCATCGGACGTAGTGTAACTTCCAAAACTGTTTTGAATTTGATTAATGGAAAAATAGAACTTTCGTCCAGTTTTCACTTGACCAGACTTTGTGTTCCTTGGAAAATGCCAGCAGGGTACGTCGGTATTTTTTTTAACCTCTGAATACTTTTTAACACCGACTCTTCCATAAAGTTCTGTATCATTTCAGCATCATAGCACGGTAGACAAACTTATTCCAGCAATATTTTCATTCCTCAAATTGCAGTATATTGCAATGGAATTTTCATGCGGATTATCAATGTTTTTCTCCTGATAATTCTGTCCACAGGATAATAGTAATTTTCCGGGGTCTCCCGGACCTCTGAAAGTCCTGAAAGCCATGGCCGTCTTTATATAATTTTTAAATATCGTTTACAGTCGATTTTACCGATCGATAACTTAGCCACAATATCTCAGGAAGATTGGTCTTTTAGCGACAAACTAATCACTCATTTATGAAAATAATTGTTGAACTTTTCAAATTTGAATTCAAACTATGCTATACACGTTGATTCATTCATAAACACAACTAAAAAACACTTTACGGATAGAAAAAAACTAAAGAATGATAAGTGGCCGGAAACTTTTGAGAACATACGTTTTCCTTTATACTTAAATTTTTCAATTAAATTTATTGATATTTACACGTTCTTCTATAAGTAAGTTCCTAACTAATATGTCAATAAAATGTATAAGTATCGCTTTGAGATTCCTCTTCATAAGGATATATTTACAAATTAACTGAAAAATTTTTGTTGGCCGGAAACTTTTGACCGCCACTGTATGTTGCATAGGGTCAAGAAAACAGGGTTGATCACCGTAGGCCCTGATCCTTCAAGGAGGGTGTAGCCATTGGTTTAGTTAGTACTTTTTCTGTTAGCTTAGTGGCATTGATCGCTAAAATCTCACCAACCATTTCTTCTCGGAAAAACCTTATGCAGCAGTCTCTGAAATGTATGAAATTCGTTAAAATCTCTATAAGTGTAGGTTTTGATCCTTAAGGAATCGTAACGCAATATGTATAGTTTTAGTAATTACAGGACTAAAGACAAATTGAATAAGAAAAATAATTTTTATGTTCTGCATCACAAAAAGATAGAAAATATCTCTAATGTTAATGAATTTTTTTATAAATTCTATATAACACTTGCAAGCATTTGTGTAAAAAACAAAATATATTCATGAAGAGATAAATGTTCCTTTTAAAAAATCAAAAATTTCCGCATATTTTTGGGCATAACATGCAAAGTTCTCAATTAAATTTTATTGCACTTTCATAAAAATTGGTAAAGTGTTAGAAAAACGCTGAAATTAGAAATGCCTATACTGTGTTATATGATGTTAGAATTGTCACTCATGTATGCACGAAAGTTAGCACCTGTGTTCTTTTAGAACGAGATAATCAGCTTTTAGGAGAACTCTTATTAAAAAAAAGCCAGGTTGAATATTGTAGAGTTAAAGTGATGTAGATAGCGTAATTTAATTACTTTATAAATAAAAAAAATTAATATAAAATTTTAAGAATAAATAAATAATACAAAAATTGCCACTTTTCAAATATTCGGCAAAATAATTAGGCCAAAATTAACAGTTGAATTTTGGATGTAGCTGTATTTGTAGAATGTACTCCTTCACCTTTTCTGCGTATGTTTTTTTTCTTTTGAATTAAAGAAGAAATTATTTTGTAAAGCTTTGAAGAAGTTGTGTCCCAGTTTAATTCTATTATCGTGTTTTACTTTTAAACTGTCCATTTTTTAAAGAAATTTTGCATTTGTCACAACATTAAAGTTTCATAATTACTTTGAATAGGGAAATTTCCGAAGATCAGATATATTAATAAATAACTAAAATTAAAAAAAAATCCCTATCGATTCGGCTGAGGCACAAATAGATATCGAATTTAAGCACTAATTTCGCCAACAAAAAGGAATTTAATAATTAGAGATAAACCCATTTTAACAAATTTATCTGGCCGCTTTTACCAAGCTTTTAATATCATTTTTTTTGTTTGAGTTGGTTTTATCAGAATCATGTTAATACGGTATTTTTTTCTTCATCCCCTAGTTTGTTTTCAATTCTTGAGGATAGTTTTAATAATTTCATTTATCATTATATTCATTCTATCAAAAACTCCTTACTACAAAAGTTACTACTAACAAGGAAGGTCTCCATATTGAGCATACTCAGAATTTTTTGAAAAAATTATTAATTAAACTACTCATGTATGTAATAAAGGATCAATCAAATTTATCGGCGGAATTACAGAAGAAACTCAGTAAAAAAATAAAATACTTTTGAGTATTTGGCGCGAAAAGATAAAAGCGTCACGTAATTTGGCGAGCAGCATTTTCCCTCGCCAAAAGCAAATGATTTTAATGCACATGAAAATTTCTTGTCAGTTAAATTTTAGACGTGTAAATGGTATTTAATGAATTTAAATTTCAATAATGAGAAAGTTTAGCATATAGATGTATTTTATGTTACCTACTTCTGTTGCTTTTGCTGCAGTTATTTAATGTTATCACTTTAAAAATAATTTCTTATATAACAAATACTTTCATATTGAAAAGTATTTTTTCATATATTTAAGCGGATAACAAAATAAAGGCCAGATGAAGAATGCTGCAATAATGCATTTCAATATTGGAAAAGTTTTTGTTTCCATAGCAACAAAATTGAATCGACAGAGCTCAATTAGATTGGAGTGAATTTTGAGATTGAAACAATTTTAATTAATTTAAATTTTGTTTTAATACATAAAATTTTACAGTTAATTTTATTTTTAAATACATTATGACAAATATGGCAAATATAGTTAAAACAAACTAAAGTTGATAAATTTACGTTATATAAATAAAATTTCTTTAAATAAGTTCAAGATGAAACACTTTTACCTTAAAAAGAATTTGACATAAAAAAGTGTTTTTTGAAATTTTATTTTGTCGCCAACCGATAATAAATCGCCAAATAAAAGAAACGTTCATTATTTTTTTACGAACGTTCTAACGGGGTTCCGCCAAAAATTTTTTTTACAAACGTATGTATCCAGATGAGAAGAACATTATGTAATTTTTTCAGAATTTTCTGAGTATGCCCGTATGGAGACCTTCCTTGTAAGTTGTTGATAATATTAAAAAGATTAATATAATAAATTTAATTCCTGTGGCGATAGTATCCTTAAATGAATCATCTATATATTTAAAACACATGGCTGTTTTTTTAGTCATCAGCCCTGAGCGTTCTACTGGCCCGATTTTGATAATTATTTTTTTAAATGAAAGCTGTTTATGTGTAGATGTGCCCATTCTGGCTAATTTTTAATTTATTTCCATTTTTATATTTTATTTTTAATTTTAAAAGCTTTTTCGTGACATTTCTTCAAAACACTGGCAACAGGTTAAGCTTTTCTCACTATAATAAAATTTTATTTTGTTTTATTCTGTAGCGGCTCATCTCGAGCTCTGCTGTAATTTTCTCTCGCGTATGAGAACTTTTTACTTTCAACGAATGGCAACTCAATTAATGGAATTACTTTTTTAACGAAGCGCTTTCTCATTCTCGCAGTGTCGTTTTCACGAATATTTATTGTTGTGTTTGTGAAGTTATTAAAGTCTATTTTTCTATAAAATCCTTCTGATTAATTAGTCAATATTATGTAGCCACAATATCACCATCACTAAAATTCCTTTTCACCAATCAGGATCTTGATCTCATCGGTGAATGTGTAATTGCATTTCAAAGAAAAAAAAATAATGGTTTTCGTAAAATTTAATCCTAATAAAATGATTGCACATAATTATTCACTAATCGCTCTACAATACACAGATTATTTACTGTGTGATATTATTAAGTATTATGTAAATAAAATAACAGAAAATAAATTTTTATAAAATATAATATCTAAAGCGAAATTTTGTCGATGGAGAAAATGTCGTCATTGAGAAAACAGATAAGTTTGTTCCATGAATATAATATACATTGTTATAGCTGTTTCAGTGATGATGTCATATTCACTGACTTTTATTTCTGCATCTAAATAAACTGAACTTCTATTTATTTAAATGTCCGCGATGTGCACGAATGAAAATATTTCTATAAATTGCGCCATTTCCATTTAATTACAATAAATATTTTATGAAACTAAGGAATTTTAAAATAACTGCATAAATCACGCTTTTATTTCTGGAAAGGATTAGTGTTTCAGAAGGTGTAAATGATGTCATATTAGAAAAAAAATATCCTGTGATATAACGGTATTACGATATTTCTATTTTACATAATATCAAAAATTAATTAAAATCATTTTGTTGTATTAAGTTATTATTTAAAATAAAAATAAATAAAATGTTTTCTGCTTATCAACAACAAACATAAAAATTTCGTTCTTTTTATAACAAAGATATCGTTTTTCTTTTCGTTGTCATGACAATAAAATTAATTTGGACAAGTTCATGGAGGCTACAAACCAATAAATAAATGTATTGGAAGTGCTATAAATGTTTAGTGGATTGGTTATGCAGTTTAATTCCCTGTTTCTATAATAATTAAAATATTTTATTGATACTATAATTATTGTAGAGTTACCAAGAGATATTTAAACGGGAGAAAAAATAAACTATGAAGATACTTTTGAATTCGTCTTCTGAAATATTGTATTAACTTCCTAAAAAATTTGGCATTTAAATAATGTTTAATGTTTAGAAACCACATTAAAAAAAGATTTGTAGCTGAAGTTAAGTCCACCAAAATACTGTGTGAGCTGTTTTCCTTATTTTTTATTATTTTCTGAAGTTTGTGTATCTTCATCATGAAATATTATGTTATCCCTATTTTAAGAAGTGGCAATTGTTTATTTCTCTTTGTATATTATTGTGTATTATAAGACTGATATATATCACATCCAATGTATACTCTTTTCCGTCGAATTTCGACGGGTGCAGCTAGTATATTATTTTAAATTCCGTTTAGTTTATTTCATTGGAACACACACGCAGCCTCTCTGAGGGTTGTCAAAAATTTTCATCACGTCGCACAGTGTGGTATTTTGCTGCAAAACCTGGCCAAAATTATTTAAAATATTTTGTGTATTCTATAGCAGATAAAATGCTTTAAGGAAACATAAAATATATTATTATGATAGAAACAAATTATTTTTCGAACAATTTACGCAAACTAATCTCCTACTACCCACCATTCTTTCGAGCATAATCTTCCATGTCATCCTCTTCAGAATCGCTAGAAAACTACATTCTGGCAATAACAACTCTTAAATAAAGATCGAAACAAAAAAGTCAAGCCATTAAGTACATTTTTATTGCAGTCTATGAGCAAGTCTTTTCTTGAAAAGTTTTGACTATATGAACGAAAATGCATGTTGGAGGGTTTCAGCCGCCAACTCTGATAGCTGCCGAATTAGGCGGTATGTAACAATAAATATAAAAACTTTGTTAAATCACCATAAAAGAAAAATTATATAGGACGCGTTTCGAGCTGCAAAATTACCGCTCGTCATCAGCTGGTCCAAACACGTGTCACAACGGACAGAGTGGAAATAACAGTGAAATAAAGAGGGAGGAGATTACACAGAGTGCGACAGGTGGCGCTGCTTGTCAGAGCCAAGGAGAAAGAGAAAAGTAAAGATAAACTCAAAGAAGGAGGGAGGAGATTACAAAGAGTGCCCCAGGTGGCGCTGGCTAAAAAACCAGGTGGCAGAGAAAAACTAATGAAAGGTAAAGAAAACAATTGAAAAATAAATAAAATAAAATAAAATAAAAATAAATAAATAAATAAAAATAAAATATAATATAATATAATAACAATAAATAAATAAATAAAAATCAAAATAAAGTAAAGTTAAATTAAATTAATTAAAAAAAATTAATTAAATAAAAACTAAAAATAATTATAGTAATAATAATAAACTACAAAAGTAATTTCCATGCAGGAGAAAGGGAGGGGGATGAAGAGAGATCGTTGACAAGAGTATTACAATTTTTATAAATAAAATAAGCTTCGTGAGTATCTAAATGAGAAGGAGAGGCAGGATTAGAAATAATTCTGGCCATGGAAAAATTGAAAAAATGACCGGAAGACCAACAGTGAGAACAGGGTTCATACAGAATTCGGAAGAAAAAATCCAAGGAATACATAAAAAATCCAAGGAGTCCAAAAAATTTTAAGGATTTGTCACTTTTATTGTTATTTATGTGGTATGCACTTGCACAGCCCCAATTCCACAGAGATTCCGCGAGTTACCCACCACGAGAGGGGGGAGTATCCGCGATTTTCAGACGAAATCGGCGCTTCTCCGCGATCTTCAGACGAAATCAGCGATTTATCTGTGATATTTTAGCAAAACTGGCGATTTACTGAGATCTTTTGTCCAAATCGGCAGTTTTTTTGCGATCTTTTGACGAAATCGGCAGTTTTTCCGTGGTTTTTTTATGAAATCGACATTTTTTTTGACGATTTTTAGGCAAAATTTGCATTTTTACACGATCTTTTCGGGAAAACGGCATTTTATACCCACGATCATTTGACGAAATCGGCGTTTTTTCCGTGATCTTTTGATGAAATCGTTTTTTTTTTTTTTTTTTTTTTTTTTTTTTTTTTTTTTTTTTTTAATGATCTTTTGACTAAATATTTGTAAGCGATTTTTTATTGAAAACAGCGTTTTATCTGCGATATTTGGTGAAATTGCCGTTTTAACCGTGATCCGCACAGGAAATTCGCGTTTTTCAACGATCTTTTGACAAAGTTCGTGGACAAAAACATTGAAGAAATCGTTGTTTTTCCACGAAATATTGACGAAATGTGCGCTTTTTCGGCAATGCTTTCACGAAATTTGCATGTCTCCGCGATTGTTTTTTCGCGTGGAAAACCGTACAAGTTGGCAACTATGCGAAACTGATAACCCAATTTCAAATTTTCGGAAAAGGATGCTTTAAATTTTCGGAAATTTCGGACGAGAATCACCCCTGAATCCACCGTTATCAGCAAAATGGAGCATGATAAATCGTATTATGAAGAAGAAATCCAAGTTGTATATCTAGCTGTGAAGGAATAAACAGTGTAATAATTTTTTGAAATTATTAGAAGCTTAGAGGTGAATCTGGATTATTCTTTTCATTTTTCTTTCCCTTATGGCCATGAAAACTAAATCACTTTGGTGGCTATTAGTATGATCCCAACCAGTTACTGCTGTCCTTCTGATGAATGATGTGCATACAGGATTTACCGTGCGCTTTACAATCGCATTTTTTTAGGGGGGGGGGAGGGGGAGCAATATTGCTTGCGTGCAAAACCGCCGCGTAACTTGAAAAATCCTGGGTCCCCGGGAATTCTAAAATTCTGGGTCCTTTTTTATCAAAAGCGGCTCCCCACTAATAAGCCATTATTTTAGATGCAAAAATTGAACTTGTTCATTTGCAAATGAAAAATAAAATGCAATAATCATTGTTTTAATAATAAATAAATAAATAAAACCAATAATTTTTGCTTAAACTATTAAGAGAAATTTTCTTTACTTGTTTAAAAATAAATGTGCAAGATACAAATTTAACTATAAAATATTGAACATTTGAATGTAGAAGATAACAAGTATCACTATTGTTTGCATTTCTTTTTTTAAGGGACAAGACTGATTAATTGAAAAAGACATTTTTGCTGAAAAAAAGAATACTTTTGTTGAGGAGTAAACTGATGAAACTTTTTGTTTAATGAATGGCTGTTTTTCTGAGTCACATTTACTCAGAAAGACTTGGAGCAGTCAGAAACAGATTGTGAAGCAGGAAAATCCGTTTTTGGCGCAGAAAAAAGATCTGAAAGAAAAAAATTAGTTTTTGGAACAGAAAAATTCACTCCCAGCATTAACACTTTTTTTTTCCATGCCTGTTTGACAAAATTTGAGTTTTTTCACGATCTTCTGACGAAATTTGCCGTTTTCCGTGATTTTTAGACGAAGTTTATCTTTTTTTTCGCGATTTTTTGAGGAAATCTACCATTTCTCGAAATTTTGTGACGAAATTAGCCATATTTTCGCGAATCTTTTGAATAAATCTATCTTTTTTGAGATTTTTTGACGAAATCTATCGTTTAATCGCGATTTTTTGACGAAATCTGTCGTTTTATCGCGATTTTTTTGACAAAATCTGTCGTTTTTTCGCGATTTGTGACAAAATTAGTTTTTTGCGATTTTTTTACGACATTTGTCATTTTTTCGAAAATTTTGACGAAACCTGTCGTTTTAGCGAATTTTTTTGACAAAATATGCCGTATTTTCCGAATTTTTCGACAAAATTTGCAGTTTTATCGCGATTTTTTTGACGAAATCTGTTGTTTTTCGCGAATACTTTGACAAATTTTGCGGTTTTATCACGATTTTTACACGAAATTTGTCGTTTTTTCGCGATTTTTTGAGGAAATCTGCCGGTTTTTCGAAATTTTATGAGGAAATTAGCCATTTTTTGCGAATTCTTTGACGAAATTTATCGAAAAACAGTCGTTATTTTGAAAATTGTTAACGAAATTACGCGTTTTACGGGACGCGTAAGAACTATTTTTCTGCTTCCCGTCGCCGATTTTTTGCATATTTTACGCACTATAGCGCGCCCGCGGCATCCCCGACCGCAATACAATTTAAGGAGTTTCTAAGGAGTATTTTGTTTATCTAAGTAGTTCTAAGTACTACTTGGGAACGTTTTCATTTCGAAGTAGTTTCTAAGGAGTCCAAGGAGTCTGTGCGAACCCTGGAGAAGCAATGGAAGACCTAGATAATTCCTGATTTTTAATGTATCTCTGATGTTCATCCAATCTTTTCTTCAACGCTCTTCTGGTCTGACCAATATAACCCAAATTGCAAGAGCAAGGAATAAAATAAACACCCCACCGGTTCTCAACAGGAATAGGATCTTTCAAAGACGAGAATTTAATTTTATTCATAGGTTTAAAGATAACTTTAAAATTGAAACGAGAAAGGATTTTAGCTATTTTGAAACAAAGAGGAGAATAAAAAGGTAGAACTATAGAGTTAATATTAGACGAATTATAAGAATCAGTAAGAAGACGTTTAGGCTTATTAAATTTATACAGAGCTTTGTCAATCAAAGAGGGATTATAACCACGAGTGAGGGCAAGAGATTTGAGGTAACTAATTTCCTTATTTAGAGCAGAAGAGTCAGAAGAAATCCGAAGTGCTCTGTAAACAAAAGTATAAAAGGAAGCCACTTTATGCTGTGGAGGATGGTTAGAAAAAGCATGCGGAGGTAGAGATACAGCGAAAGGTTTTCTATAAACAGAGGTAGAGAACCGATCAGGGTGTTTAGTAACTAAGACATCGAGGAAAGGAAGAGAATCATTCTCTTCGACTTCAAGAGTAAACTGGATGCAAGGATCAACAGAGTTGACAAGAGAAAGGAGATTTTGGAGATCCATCTCAAAAGGAATTAAGATAAAAGTATCATCAACATACCTACATCAGAAGGGAAAATCAAATAAACTGAAGAGTTTTTCTTCCACAAAATGCATATAAATGTCACATAAAAGAGGAGATAAAGGATTGTCCATGGCTAAACCATCCGTTTGAACATAAAAGGAATTATTAAATTGGAAAGCAGTTTGCCTAACACAAATACTAACTAATTGCAGGATCTCGTCAATCTCGATGGAAGAGTAATGGAATTCACGTAGCCTTCTTTCCAAACAGTCAATTGCTCCTTGAACAGGGACGTTAGTGAAGAGGGATTTAACATCTAAAAAAATCATTTTGTAATTACAAGGAGAAAGGCGTTTAATTTTATCAACAAAGTCAATAGAATTTTTAACAGTGTGAAAATTAGTGGAAGATAAAGGAGCGAGTAACTTAGAAAGGAACTTGGCAAGTTTATAAGAAGCAGTACCAATATTAGAAACGATAGGGCGAAATGAAAGAGTAGGTTTATGGACCTTAGGAAGAGCATAGAAACGAGCACAATTAGCTATAGAAGGAATGACCATACGTTTAGTGTTATTATTAAGAATGACAGACTTATTAACGACCTCCTTGATATCAGAAAGGTGTTTAGTAGAAGGATCTTTCTTTAATTTAGAATAAGGACCGGAGTTTAACATAGATTCCACATGAGAAATATAATCAGACTTATTGAGAAGAACGGTTTGACCGCCTTTATCAGCCTTAGTAATAAGAAGGTTAGGGACAGAATTAAGTTCACTGATAGCAATTTTTTGAGAAGAAGAAAGATTAGATTTAACTGAAGATTTATTAGAAGAAATGACGTTAGCCAAAAGGTAGCGAAGAGAATCAAGTTGACCAGGAGAAATTTTACTATTTTTGAAAGAATGTTCAATCGGAGCGATTAAATTCGGAATAGAAGGTTTGGAAACACGCAAAAAATTCAAACCAAGAGAGAGAACATCACGTTGGGAATCAGTAAGAGAAGGAGACGATAAATTGACAACATAATTTTGCCGAAGAGGAGAGATACCAGGAGCAGGAGAATTAGAAGTCAGAAGTGACGAAAATTTTTTATCCAATATAGCACTGTGACATTTAGATTTGTAATCAACGTAGGCAAAAATCCGTTTCTCAAGAAAAGGGAAATAAATAACAGATTTACTTAACAGCAAATGTAACGAATATAATTCATATTCAATGCACGAAAGAGAGTGCCGAACATCTTGAATAATGGCTCTAAGAACAGCAAACTTACTCCTGGTTAAGGTATTTTGAATGCGAAAGGATGAAGGAAGCTTGTAAATAATATTAATGAACTTAGGAACAACGTGTGAACGTTTACACCTTAAAAGAAAATTAAGCCTATTCAAAAACCTAGCCCGCTTCAAACGAAGATGCTTGAAACGATTAATAAGCGAAGAACCCATAACAAGAGAAAAGAAAAAACAAGGCCAGAAATTATGGTAAAAATAAATAAATACATAAATAAAACAAAATTAAATAAATAAAAAATAAATAAATAAAAGAAAACACAGTAAAAATAAATAAAAGGCAAAAAAATTCACTAAAAAACAATACACACAAGAAGCAGGAAGAAAGAAAAAGGACTTACCATGAACACGTGGAAAGCAGGAACGGTATAGAAACATAAATTTCGGTGTTTCTCAATAGGCGGTATGCATGTTCTTTAATAGTAGCTCCGCATCGATGAATTGATTGCTAGTAATAGCATTGCAAACTTTAGCATCGACACTAGTCAGCACTAATTTGAATTGAACTCGTAATAAACCATAAGTTGTGAGGATCTCTATATTTATTAAATTTTGTGCTTGCTGTTCAATGTATTTTACCTCCTCTTGGATCATGTTATTACTAGTAATAAAAAATGCTCTGACGAGCACCAAAAAGGCTTAATATGTTTTAAAGTATGAAAAAGTGTTTGACAAGCTGTGTGTTTGTAGAGCTTCTAATTGAGAATGAGAAAGGACAAGAGGTCGCTTCTTGGCTGCAATTCACTGTCAATGCCAAATTTGAAAAAAATCATATTTGCGCTTTTTCCATATAAAAGAAATTTGCGTGAAACTTTTTATCTTTATTTTTTAGTAAAACTTTGAATCGTGCTTTACATGTTAACTGCATTGTTGACTCTGCACTGCAACTGCACTACAAATCAGTTTTCTGTGCTGTTTTACACTGCGACAGATTATGGTGGGACTGCGTGAATGTGATACGCTGCAGGCAGTGTTGAATGCAGGAGGTGGGCCGGGGGGACATTCCCTCCCGAAAGTAACAAATGCCCCCCCCCCCAATAAAATTTGAGATTTTGTGTTTTTAATGGTAAAAAAGTATGATCCCCTTAGAACTCTATTGTGTCCCCTCCCCCCCCCCCGAAGCCACAGAAGACCCTCCCGGAGAAAAATGTTTGAATGAACACTGGCTGCGGAAACTAGTTTTGGGCCCTATTTTGCTTTACATTCATGTTTAATCACGCTGTGTCTTTTCTAATTATGCCTTTACACTACACAATTTTATCGTAACAGTGACTGATTTCTTTTATATGGAAAAAGCGCAAATATGATTTTTTCAAATTTGGCATTGACAGTGAATTGCAGTCAAGAAGGGATCCCTTGTTCTTTCTCATTCTCAATTAGAAGCTCTTGTCAAACACTTTTTCATACTTTAAAACATATTAAGTTTTTTTGGTGCTCGTCAGAGCATTTTTTATTACTAGTCATTTAAATTTTTTGATAATTATATATTGAATATAAGAAAACTTCAGTTGCTTTTAAATATTCCCAGTACTTTTTCTTATTTTCTCAATATTGAACTATTTAATCAATGGACAAAAAACGTGAAAAAACGAAATTAATTTTAATTAGTTCGTACAGAAATTGACAGATTCAATTAATTTTTGATAATACATAATTTGTAGAAAAATAATGCGAATAGAAATTTTTATTCTTTTCGCATAGTATTCGTGACATCCTTATCTACTTGTTTTAAAAATCAGATGTTATAAATATGAAATATTTCCGTCATTAGCGCGATTTTTGTGATCATAGCACCCAAAGGTCGCTAAACATAACTTTATAAATGCACATAAAAACGAATTTCCCCATTTAAATTAAAAAAAAAAATTAAGTAAAATATTTTTATTTCTTCTCTCTGATATCTCTTGGAATAGCTTATTCCAATTACTGAATAATATTCTAGGACATTTTCAGGAAAATTATTGGTTAAATTATCTTCCTTGGAGAAAGTCGCTCGAAATACAGCCTTAATAGATTTACGTCAAATCAAGGATGAAAATATACTGAAAGTTCATTTCTAGTATTACTTGTAAAATTGACATTGAAATCACCAGCTGTATTAAATTTTTATATAAAATACAGTGGAACCTCAGTTCACGATCAAAATCCATTCTTGTATCTGACTTTCTGTATGTGATATAAATTTTTTGGGCGCTTTATCTTAAGAACTAATGCATGGGATTAAAAAATTTTATATTCAGGTAATCCCTGATATAAATTGATGCTGTTTACATTTTGATTTAAATCGTTCAACAGATGGCTTAACCGTGTGCATTTTTCATTATTTTCGCAATAGTTCTATCTCGAGAATTAACGCACGGATTTTCACCAAACTTCAAATTCAGTTAATCTTTATATGAATTGGCTTTGTTTACGTTTTGGTTTCAATAACCAAACACATGGCGCTGCTATGCTGAATTGTTCCGATTACCGCAATATCTCTATCGCAGGAATTAATGAACAAATTTTCATCAAACTTGAGATTTAGGCACACTTTGATTTATATTATTGCTCATTGCGTGTTTTGGGTAAATCTCCCAACAAGTGTCGCATGTATGCTGTATTTTTTCCCGATATCCGCAACAGTCCTATTCCAAAAACTAATGTTTGGAATTTCATGTCTTTAGAATCCTCATGGTGAGCATATGATTGTCATTTGATTTTGGCACTGTAATAATGAATTTTGACGCATTAAATTCATGAGATAGAAAATAGTTTTGGGGTTGCCACATCCGACTAGTTCTTTATAATCGAGTAATCGACGGTTCATCTACACCGTATTGTTTAGCTATTTTGATTACACTATCATCGTTTTTAAGTTCTGTCACTACTTCTTTTCATAATTGATCAGTAATTCGCTTAAGCTTCTTACTACTGCTATCACTAAACGCTTTTTCATTCTTAGAAGTCATAATAAAGGCTAAAATTTTCGCAAAACTGATTAAAATAAAAACAATATGTTAAATTTTTTTACTGTACTGAAGATCACAAAGCACTCTGATACGCGCACTTTACTCCAAACTTGACTTGTAACAAGAGTTATGTGAGGGTTGCCAACTGAACTATTCGACAGCTTTGGCCACGAATCGAGTTATCCTACGCCGAATGAGTAAAATTTTGATCACTGAAGTTGGTCATAAACTGAACTTGTCAAAAATAGAGACGGCCGTAAACCAGGATTCCACTGTTTTTTGACCGATAAGTTTGCAAATATGGCATTATTTTTATATTCAGTGGCGATGATCATTATGCAACTTGGCGATTTAGTCGATTAAATTTACTGTTTTAAAGTAGCGTTTGTTAATAACGGAAAAATTAGGATTATTACTATAATTTTTATGCACGGTTTTAAATAAACCGAATTTTTTTCCATAATTTTAAATTTAGTACATTTGGAAATGGTAGGGACAGGGAAAGTACATCTTTGCAATGCTTTTTCGACAATATCTCAAGCAAAAATTCTTTTAAATGCTAATAATTGCTGATCGTAAATGTTACATTCACTTCACACCATCACAAAAGTTTTTTGCATCACCATGTGTTTTTTCATTTGATGCTTTCTTGGCACAGACGCCAAGATGGCATATATGCACGACATTGTGCGATATTCTTCTGATGCCAATTTCGCAAAAGCTTAGTTTTCAAACTTCAATTACATACATATATATTAAGGTACTACTTAGATATCCCGTTGACCAATTTCGCCAAACTATACAAATTTCCAAACTCATTGCGAAATTATACATATAGACATAATTTTCATTTTAAATAACACAAAAAAATAATTTGTAGAATCTTAATAAAAATACAAATAAAAAGTCGAAATAAAAATCCCTTAATGGCGTTTTAAACACTCGCATCATATTTAATGTCATTGGATGCGACATTCATGATCATCCATTATTGGCACATAATATTATAGTTTGGCGATGGTTTTTTGGTCGACGGGATAACCAAGTAGTACCTCTATTAACTATTTTCTATTATTTTCAAAAGAAAATAATAATGAATAAAAACCGATGATAATTGATTATCCCTTCAGCCAAAAAATTGTCGCCAAATTATAAAATTAAATGCCAATAACGGTTTATCATAAATGTTACGTTCAATTTACATTAAATAGGTTACCCATGTTGTTTAATGCCATAATGTGATTTTGAATTCAACTTTTTATTTGTACTTTTATTGATGTTTTACTAATTTATTTCTTCTTTCGTTATTTAAAATAAAAATTATGCCAATATGAATTACATGGTGAATAAATTGATGATTTGTACAATTTGGCGAGATTGGTCTTCGGGATAATCAAGTAGTATTGAAAAGTTTAATTGATAACTACAGAATGAAATGATTTATAAAATTTTACAAAATTAAATAAAGGTAAATATGTATATTTTTTCAATAAACATTAGCCCTGTTATCAAATCAGGCAAAATAACAAAATTTTCGTGCCAATTAGGTACCCTAATGCGTACTTGACATCATATCTCTATTTAAAATCAATTGAATGCTACTTAAGATATGGACAGAATGTGAAGTTTTTGTTTTACTCTATATCTTTTCCTTATGTAAATTAGGACGTTATATGATCATAATTAAAATATCTTGCATTTAGTTCCTGAAAAGAAATGTTGATTTTCCCAGATATTTTTTTCCGATGTACTTGTTTTTTTCCCATTTTTTTCTACTACTAAAATTTAAAATGTTAGGACACCCGAGAAAATTATCCCATGGTCATATAAAATGCATGTTATTTGAACCATGAATTCGAAAAAAAAAATAAATAAATAAATAAATAAATAACACTGCGTTTACAACTTTATTATTTAAAGAACTGAAACTAAAAGCTTAGCAATAAAAACAAATAACCAGGTTTTTCACGTGATTTGTTTAATTTGAATGAATTATGATACATACAGACAATTTTTATATTAAATTTGGTGGCAATGAATTTAAAAAAAAAAAAAAAACTACAATCGGAACAGCAAAAGACAATATTCAACTGGAGGTTTAAGACATAAATTCGATTTTCTCAGAAACCGTCAAACATACAAAGTTGAAAAAAAAACTGTTCTAAGTTTTATCAAGACGATAAAAATAAACCAAAAACGAAGTTAATCCATCCATAATAACGTTAGCTATTGCTTGTTGAATTTTTCGTCTTCATTTTTTCGTTAAAAGTTAAATAAAAAAACTACAGTAAACTGCGATAATTTTTTAATGCTATCATTTTATTCGTCTCGTCGAGTTCTATCTTTTGAAAACAAAATCACTGTCGTACGTCAACTGATTCGCCAGAAATTTCAAAAAGACGTTCGTATTTTCTATTTCTTAAACATATTATACCAAACGCTACCGCGTTTGCTATGATTTTCGTGAATAAATCTTGTTAGTATGAGAAATGAAAAGAGTAGGATATGAAGACACAGGGTTCTGCCATCATACTTTTGAAATCCATTTATTTGCTTATTAGTCTCAAAGAGGTTAAAGAGTTTTTAAAATCTTTAAGTCATGTTTGAGTCAAAGGGATTTTCAGACTTTTGTTTAAATATTTGTTGTGGAGGTCTGTCACAACACCATTTGCAGGGGAGTTCTAAACCTATCAATTCTGCTTCACTTGCAGTTGTGAAAACATTTTCTATGTATTAACACAGTCTTTGAGAAAAGTGGTTTAAGAGAATTTAAAGTTTTACTTCCGCCATATTTTCAGTAAAGTCATCTTTTTGATAAAATTGTTCATTAGCTCTCTGAAGAAGTACATAGCGAGGACATACATATTTATTAAATGTCCGGGGGATATTAAAACGATTGTATGTGAAATCTGCTTCAACAAACATGGCCAAAGCTTCAGTTGGTAATAATTTCAATGTACTTAGCTTTGAGGTCTACGACAAATAATTAAACTTTTTTCGATATTTTGCTGCCTTTGTTGGCCTGAATGCATTGTCTTTAATAATTTGTGAAACACTTGCATGCCCTGAAGTTTTTTTGTTCAGTTGAACTGCAATTTTTCTTGGTTAATTTCAGATTTTAATTGTTCAGTTTTATATCTCTTATTTCTGCCAATGCAATTTTTAAACTATCTTGCAGGGTCACCGAGTTTCTCTACTATCCTTATAGAAAAATAAAGCGTTCCTTTCAGTCATTCCTCATTGTTTTCACAAAACATTGTTCATTGAATCCCAAAGAAGCTCATTTTTTATAACTATGTTTGAAAGATTTCATTTTCTGACGTAATCAAATGTATTTAATTTTATAAACATTTTGCAATTTCGATACGTTTCTCTTTTAGAAACTTTAACTCGTTAATTTTTAAGAGTCACAATACTTTTATTACATCACTCATAGTTTTTTTTTTATATTTCTACTGATTTTTTATTCAATAGAATAAAAAAATATATGCATATCAAGTAAATTTCTTCTTAATAATATAAAACTTTCTTACCTCGTTAGCGAGTAAAGAACGCAATTCCTTGTGGTTGATTTAAAATATATTATTCAAAAACATAACAGATAATTCACATATTACAAACTCTTGGTACAAAACCAAAATGTTACATTATTTACAAAAAAAAAAAAAAAAAAAAAAAAAAAAAAAAAAAAAAATTATTTCGCGTTATGGATGTACAATCAAAAAACGTTTTACTTAAAGAAAAAAAAGAAACATCCAACTACATAAAAAAAGATTTTTTCCCCTTCAATTTGCAGATTTATTATCTACACAAAAAGGGTATTTAGCAGGAATAAAAAACTACAGTATATGTTAAATGTGAACAGTTAATAAATTTCAAAAGTTTAGTAAAGTAAAAAAAACTGCTTTTCAGAAAAGTTTTTTTGACATTTTGTTTTATTTATTAAAAAAAATGGGGGACAAATCGGGGCAAATTTTATTTCATATCTTCTAATTAGAAGGTATATACATTATGAAAACACAAGAGTTCTTGCTGAACTCAGTTTAACTCTTTATTAAAATTATAATTTTACCTAAAATATTTAACCCAAAAAAATCTATGGTTTGAAACTTGAAAATCATAATAAACATGTAGTGTATTTACAAAAATATTTATGTGCAAGAGAGTGTATACCTTTGTCTTTAAGAACTGTAAAATGTTTCTGAAGCTCGACTTAAAATAGTTTTTTAGACGTTCGATAAAATGATGCATAGATCAGAAGCAGAAAATGAGAAATGCAAAACCCATGACTTCCAAGTTAAATATCAGGCAATTGAGGAGTCTACAGTAAGAAATGAACCCGTTGTCATATGCACAGGATAGTCCTCTTATACCAACCAGAAAATGATCAACTAAATGCGAAATTTAAAATTTTGACTTTTGGCCAGCTTTTTGAGTGAAATACCACACTGTACGTCGATGATATTTTTTTATCGTCTTAGTGGAAGATAAATGGAAGTGTTTTTTTTTTTCTTCTGCAACTCTACACCCGTTATTTATTTTTATGTTTTATTTATTAATTTATTTTTGTCGGAAATACTCCTGTCAAAAACTTGTCAATACAAAAGTTGTAAATAATATTAAAGAAATGTATAATAAATCTAAGCAGATTTGCTAACTTGTGAATATTTTTTTTCTTAACATGTTATTTTCTTTTATAATTTAGGTGATTTTTATTGATATAAAAACTCTCTTGTGCATATGTTTTTGGCCTTTATTACCAGAAGCACTAATAACTTTCAATTTGTTCGATGCGTTTAATACCTAAGCAGTTGTGAAGTTTTTTCTGTCTTCAAAAAACCGTAAACGTAAAATCGTTTTCGTGTGCCTCGGCATAGATGGTTTCGTTTGATATTTCTTTCAAAACAACTCATCCTGTAAATAATAAATCCAAATTGTTAATTTATAATTATTAAATTCTTACATAGATGGTAGCACTAATATATTTAATTTTAAAATAATAGCAAAAGGAAGTTGTTTATTTTAATCAAATTAAAAATATTAAAATCAAATTATTTAAATGAAATCTAAAATTCTTTTCTTTTGAAAATTCGAAATTTAAGATATATATGTATGTAAAGGGACTTAAATAAAATTTTAAATATAAAAAAATAAATAAAAAATTCTTAAACGAAATTTAAAATCCTGAATTATTAATAAATCGCAATAGTCTTTTAAATAGAAAGAAAATTGAATTCTAAAAATATCATGATTGTCAGACGAACAATATTCTAATAATATAAAACCTTAATTTGAAAAAAATACGAAATTTCTTTTAATTAAATCCATGTTAATATGAAAAATTTCAACTATCATCAACGAGGATCGAACTAAAGACTTCCTGTTTACTAGCCAGACATTTTACCTCCAAGCTATGATATATACACCAAACACATTTAAATCAAAGTCCTCTTTTAAAATGTAAATCATAAAAATATACAGATAAAATTGATAGGGGAAAGTGGGGGCTAGTGGAACAAATGGATTTTTTGTTACACGACAAATATTTTAGTGAATATTTATATGTCACTGCATGGCAATAGGTCTAACACACATTTTCAGCATGAGGGGTCAGCCATGGCAGTTGATTGCTGCTTAGAAAAAATCCTGTTTTATTTCGAACAAGCTAAAGTAAATTTTATTTTTTACGATTGATTCTATTTTGTAAACAATTCAGAATATTTATATCTCATTTAAATACATTTATAGATACTACAAATATTAGAGAAGGCAAAAATATTACTGAAAAAATAATGAGTTAAAAATGAAAATAATTATATCCTCAAGTTAAAAATTTGCGTATAGTGGGGTCTAATGGTACATTTCTTGTGGGGGCTAATGGGACAACTTAATGATACCTACGTGACTCGATATTTCTTTAAAACAACGTTGTAATGGTATGTTTATCTTCACTTTGTGTATCATGCAATTAGAATGCTAGAAATAATAACACAGCATACAGAAATTTAAAAAAAAAATGATTTTCTAGATTGGTCAGATTTTGTGGCCGATGTTTTGTGATTCAGGATGACATTCTTTTGAAGCTAAAAGTATCAAGAGATTTAGTGGAATTAAGATGTCCTATGCTTTAATTTGATGCACAACAATTTTTACATGTGCAGCATAGCGTTTGTTAATAAGAAATACAGTTGACATTGACATTCAGTAAAAGATTTCTTTTTTTCAAATTACATGGCATGTCCCAATAGCCCTGCATTATGTCCCAATAGACTCCAAGTAAGGGGGCTAATGGGACAATTTTATTAAAGTACAAAAGTTGATATAACACAAAGATTGATAAAGTTTTTTATTTTCTTAGAACGTTTTTATTTATTTAACTGCAAAAAAAATGGAATAAAAAAATAATGATAAAATGTGCATTTTTGTTTTTATATTAGCCTAAAAAAATGTCCCATTAATGGGGACCCCCACTTTCCCCTAAAATTAATTTAATTAAAATAACAGACTTCTTTAAAAAATTATGATTTGTCGCGTGACACAAGGTATTCAGCTGTAAATACACAAAATTTAAAGTCTCTGATTTATGCAGCTTTTGTTTAAAAACACTGTGTCAGATGGACAGACAGTGTATGGAGATGAATAGGATTTCGTCAGATGAACAAAATCCTAAAAATCAAGTAATGAAAATCGCAAACGACAATAATACATTTGCCATTTGTGTTTTTAAAGATCTGATAAAAAACACTGCCTTCAATCTTTATAGAAAATAAAAAAAGGGAGAGATATAGTAATAGCAGTAACATACATATTAATTACGTGGCTGCTAGGTTCCAAACCTCTTTTATTTCATTAATGTTAGTACAAATGTAAGTTCCTACTACGCATCCTTAAAATAAGTGCGTGGCAGGAATTTTAAACTATTTAAGAATTTATTTACTTGGATTTTTACATACATGTTTAACTTAAAATAAAATATTTTTTATGCGTCTATTTCTTTTTAAATAAGAAAGAAAGAAAAGAAAAGAAAAAAGAAACTCTAAAATGACATTCCTCCCTCTATGCTGCTGCACGAGCAGTAATGTTGTATAGGCTTTTACAATCAGCCATTGAAATGTCAAGCAAATTTTTAAAATATATAGACGATATTACGTACACAATTAGTAAAGTTTTTTGAAATAGTTAGAAAAGTTTTTACACTATAATTCAGACTTCTGAATTAACATACGATATGCATATTTTATTATATTAAGTTCACAAAAATATTTTAATTAAAAAATATATACTTCATATCGTTTTATTAGGATGAAAATATTTTCTCATATTGGAAAACAGACAGACACCCAAATTAAAAAAAAAAAAAAAAAAATGTTTTTTATAGGAAACCAATAAAAATTTATCTCCTTTACAGTTTTATTGGTATATGTGCAGAAAAAGGTTTCTCAAAACAAAATGTTAATATTTATGTATATAATCTTAATTATTAATAATATAAAAAAAAATCTGACATTAAAGCATACAATCTTGCGTATATTAGGTGTATTTTTAGTACGCTGTATAACACCTCTCAAGGGTTGTAAAAGACAGTAAAAATTTTCCTTGTTAGCATATGTAATTGCACACTTTTACTGGGGGCAGCAGGGGGGGGGGGAGAATTTTAACAATGAAATAAATAATCAATTTTATTAATCTTAGTTGCTAACCATCTTCCTTATGTAATAATGATGGGAAAATAGTGAACATTAGCGTCATCTATATTAAGTTTTTATATCTACTCCTGAGGTATTTGATTGAAATATATCCTTAAAGTATTTACATACAAACGTGAGATATTCAGGCGCGCCATTAGAATTTGTCAATAAAGTACATTATTTACATATTTTTTTTTTTTATATTATTTTTATTCTGAAACTTTTCTTCTGTATGCAATTCTGAGTAAACACTAAAAATGCAGCTGATCTGCAGATTTTATTGAAACTTCTACTCAGGGTGATTGAACAAAATATAAACTTAAAAGCAAATATTCACTAAAATAGATATAGGCGCGTAAATCAAATTTATCAATAATTTTTTTTAAAATGCATTTTAAATAAATATAAGTTCCTGGAGCTATTTTTTAGGCTAAACTTTTGCATAAAAATTCAGTATGTCAAACTTACAGAACTTAGAAACTTACTAAAATCAGATTGTTTGGACAAAATGTTGATTATAAACTAATTAGCCTAAAACTGCATTGGCTCATACATTTACACGATTCAACATACAAAGTAATTAAAGTAAAAACTACTCTTCAATCAAATTTTTTTTTTAACTTATTAAAATTTTTTATAATTGTCCCTTATGAGAAAATATTTGCCTCAAAGATATGAGATTTCTTCAACTGCAATAAATTTTTGCAATAGTATATCTCTCATGACTATCATTTATTACTTAAATTTGATGTTCGTTCTTTGTAATGTAACACTACATTCATCGAAACCGTCCATTTCGGTAATAGCGTCAATTTATTTAAATTTTTTTAATAAAACTTCGTATTTAAATTGCAACAAACTGTGATTTCAATTAAATAAATTTATTGAAGCTACAGATTTACAAAATTATATATATATAAAGTATCTTAATTGAAATGAAACATATTTTGGGCTAAATTATGCACTAAAATAAATACAGATTACTAAATGGCACACTTATAAAAAGAATATATTCAAAATAGACTTTAAAATTATTAACGTTTCATTCGCTTTTGCGAACGTCGTCAGAATACAATATAAAGATATTAAATAAAATTTAAAGTTTAAAAATGTAAATGCATATGTGCACGAGCATATTTGAGTTGAGAGTGCGTAAACCAGCTTAATTAATTGCAGCATATTATGCCAGATTTTTATGAATGGAGTATGATAAATGATTGTTACAAGCTCACGGCCCGAGCTTAATGATTTTAATGGATTCTAAAATTTTATTGGGATATGGATTTTTGCATGAAATTATAATTTTAGCTTCATCAAAATTAATTTTGCTCCCTTCATTTGAAAAATATAATCTTGCGAGGGCTGTACTCAGTTTTGACTGTGCAATATCTCTTTTGTGCCCTTTAAATACCTTTGAAATATTTTTCGTTTAGTTTCACCAATGCATAATAATCGTTCGTTATTTGCAAAAATAACTAGAATTTCATAAACTCCTGATACAATTTTAAAACAACTTTTTGAAATTTTAAATTTTATTTAATATCTTTATATTGTACCCTGACGATGTTCGCAGAAGCGAATGAAACGTTGATAATTTTTAAGTGTATTTTAAATGTATTCTTTTTATAAGTGAACCATTTAGTACTCTGCATTTATTTTAGCACATATTTTTAGTATAATTTATGGAGCAATTGTCCAATTCATAATTACATATTTTACAATTAAGATTTAATTGCGAACACATTAAATTCACTTGTATTTATCCCTCATGAGAATTTTTTTCTGAAAAATATAATATTTAATGATTTGTAATAATTTTTGCAAAATACTTTCATTAACTGCTTCAATTGACACTCAGTAATTACTTAAATTTGATAATTTTTCTTTGTAACCAACAATGACTACCTTCATCAAAATTGTCTATTTTGCGAATGGTTTTAATTTGTGTTATCAATGTGAATTATTTTCTTAATAAAATTTTCAAATTAAACTAAAAGCAAACTGATAATTTATTTATACCCAATACAAACAGGATTTTTTTATTAAAAATTATTTATTTAATTCATTAACAGGATCAAACATCTTTAAATCAATCGAAAAGATTTTGCTTCTATACAGAATATTTTAAGGGGCTATGCAAATATAGCGTTATCAACTTTTCGGTAATTTTAGATTCCCTCCCTCACTTTCGATATCACACGTTATTATTCCTCGAACCCCCCTCCCTGGTAGTTTTACTGTTATTAAAGTGTAATTTTTTTTTTATATTTAAAATGTATCTCTTTTGCTTGAAGTAATATACAAAACTAGTTATTTTTCACTAGGAATTTATTTTTCATGTGTATTCAAATCACGAGAAGTCAACAAAATATCGTTTTATTCAAATAACATTTAAAAGAAATATATACTTGTTAAAAGTATTTTTAAATAACTTTTTGTTATGTAACGCATTCATCAGTAATAAAGTCTTGTTGCACTTGCTCTGAACGGAGGAGGAATGGGATGCAGATAAAAATTCTTATCAACAAAACAAGTGGACAACATTGTTCGCTTTTATTTATTAGTATACGCAAGCATCTTTTCAAATATATTTTACGCTTTTTTTAACTGTGATTATATATGCATACACAAATGGAAAATAATAATGCCAAACGTTCGGTTATCCCATATTTTAGAATTAAATAATTTTATAATAACTTAGTAATTTTAATAATAACTTTGTATTTTCATAAAAATAGATAATTGGAAAAGGACAACATACTATTTTGAACTAAAAACCATGTTACAAATAAAGAGAGAAAATTTTGATTGGATCAAAAATGATATCGATGTCATACGGCAACCTCCCGCAACCCCCCCCCCCCCCAGAATGACAACGTTATTTAAGCACAGCCCCTAATGAGAAAAATGGTTCGTACCCTTCAACGATTTTCAAGTACCTGTTACAAGAAATTTTGTAAAGTAATATCTGCCCTTTTTAATGAAAAACAATCTATTTTCAAAAACATCGACGAGAGATTAAAGAAATCTTTAGCACTAAAATACCAAAAATCATTTAAATTCCACACCAAAAATGTGTGCGAATTTCGCAGGTATAATTTTTATAAATACCTTTTTTTTATCATATGGTAGAGTTATAGTAGTCTTATCTTTCGGCTACAACTATCTCTAAAAAGAAAACAATCATTAATTAGGATGAGCGAAGCGAATCCTCTACTAGTCCACTCAAATTACAATTTGTCGTACGCTTTACAAAAAAACTATTCAATATTTTAACTTCAAATTAAACACAAAAATAAATTATGATCAGTAGATTTGCAGAATATAATTTTTTTACAGTAAAACGTTAAAAAATTATTATTTTAATTAATTTATTTTACATGCATTTCCAATACGGACGCATTTTAGCAAATAAATAAAAAATGAAACGCGTATATTTTCAGAAAAAAAAAAGTTTAAATCATGGAGCAAATAATTATAGATAGAATCATGATTAATTTATTAAATAAAACATGTTTTCATTATCCCGCAAAATCGTTTGCACAGATGACACTTAAACATTTTAAGAGAATTGTATTATGGAATTTTTTTTTTTTTTTTTTTTTTTTTTTTTGTAAACTGGCAACAAAATAATTGTAAACAAATAAAATTAATTCTTAAATTTGTTATATAAATGAAAAATTAAAAGATCTGCGTGAAGTTGTTGATTCAAGCTCTTTATAAATATTTTTGCGAAGGTCGTATTGTGGCTAAATAATATCGACTCATTAATCAGAATGATTTTATAGAGAAATAAGACTTTAATAAGTTCGCAAACACAATAATAATTATTCGTGAAAACGTCACTGCGAGAATGAGAGAGCGCTTCGTTAAAAAGTAATTCCATTAATTGAGTTGCCATTCACAGAAAGTAAAAAGTTCTCCCACGCGAAGAGAATTACAGCAATTCTCATACGCTAACATGTATAAAAACGATGAAATTAAAATAAAATGTTTTACAGTTAAAAATTCATAGTATCAACGAAAGCAGATTTCAAATGTTTTTTCCAGAAAATAGGATTTTGAAGAACTAACTTTCTTCAAGCTTTCTTCAAATATATTATTCTAAAATAGCTATCAAAGATTATCGGATGTTGATTACAAAGATTGGAAACATGCATATTTCAAACAATTAGAAAACACCAGTGGCTACTTGAAATTGTAAAAACATCTTTAAAAGAGCTTTTAGTTGAAAATTTAAAAAAAAATTGTAAAAGTTTGCTTCGAAAATATCTTATTATGCCAGTTTTACATCATAAATAAAAAATTAAAATGCGCCAAAACATAAAATAACGTTTTTGTTTAATAAAGATGCAAAAATAATAATAAAAAAAAAATATTGTTACTTTCAAATATCTGTTTTATAAAATAACGCTTCGCGAATCCAAACAAAGCATGGCTTTTGCTAGTTTATAACTTAAAATTAATAACAATTAATTACATTGAGTTTCTTTAAAAAGAAAATAAAAAATGATACTGCTAACCAAATATTTCTTCAAAGTTCTTTGTTTGTTAATTTAACAATTTCGAAGATATCACGCTTTAAGATTTTATGACATTTGATATGTACCTAATCCCTTAATCTTTATTTTTATTAAAAGATGTATGTCATATTTCAGGATAAATGGAGTACTTAAAACATGGACGCCTACAGAATGAAGTCGTTGGAAGGGCAAAATTTTGAAACAGTGACACACAAAATAAGTTGCATTTTTTTTTTTTTTTTTTTTTTTTTTTTTTTTTTTTTTTAACACAGAGAATATAAAAATGAAATAATCTAAACTGAAAATTTTTCGTTATAATTCTCCCTTCAAGACAATTTTTAAACATATCAGGAAAAAAGGCCGTATAAACATATATATTTATAAGTAAAACTTCTACAGTATTATTTCAAAATGAAAAATAGTAACCATTTTTCTCGTTTATTTCATCTTCCATTAATTAATTTATTCTTGCCAGAGACATAATGCCCTCTATCAACCCTCATTTAAAATATATTTTAAACACATAAAAAGCTATCATAAATCTAATTTGTCTAGGGATTCAGATATCACTTATATAAAGCCACTTGGTCCACTTTTGTATCTGTTTTGTAATTAACTCATATCCGAATATTACTTTATTTTTCATATTTCAAATATATATATATATATATTATAAGTAAAACTTCTACAGTATTATTTCAAAATGAAAAATCGTAACCATTTTTCTCGTTTATTTCATCTTCCATTAATTAATTTATTCTTGCCAGAGAGATAATGCCCTCTATCAACCCTCATTTAAAATATATTTTAAACACATAAAAAGCTATCATAAATCTAATTTGTCTAGGGATTCAGATATCACTTATATAAAGCCACTTGGTCCACTTTCATATCTGTTTTGTAATTAACTCATATCCGAATATTACTTTATTTTTCATATTTCAAAAAAAAAAAAAATTAATAAATAAATAAAAATAACTCATTAAATCTAAAAGTAAGGGAAAGGCTCGGCTTCCTTCCGAATGTTTTGAAAATTGAGCATTGGTGACCGACTTATGACACGCATGCCCGATGTGGCACTTACGGTAATTTCTCTGGCGCAGAAAAAAAAAAAAAAAGATTTTGATGACATATAGATAAGGTTTTTTTATTTTAATAAAAATCTATATTGACGACATTCGCCTTTCTGAACACTGAAATACGTATACAAAAAAGTTAAAAAAGGTATTTCTTATAAATTTGTGACATAATGAAAAGAAATTGATTTGAACGATGAATTTCCCGTTTTGAAATTGGACACATTACATATAACAAGTAATTACATAAGGAAAATATTTATTTCCTATAACCTGTCAGATTTCTTCTTCTGATTTAACGTAAAATTTTTGTTAAAATGGTTTAAAAATAGATTAAATACCTAATCCGTCGGACGATACTTACGAAACCGTGTACAATTTTGCGACAGTGCTTTATAGCATACTCTCCAAATGAGAGCTCGTTTGGAAGATCAATTTCCGTTATACCCACACAATGCAAACCAGTATTGCAATACTTTCGTTATACTATATATTCTGACTATAATAACATTGTTTTTAACACTTACATAGATATGCACTCATTTTTGCAAAAATCAACACATAAATGTTTGTCTTTACCTATGACGCTCTTCAACGTTTTTTTAAGCCCTCCATCTACTAGATAAGTTAGATGGACCTAACAAATGCATGCAAAAGGATTTTTCTTATTAAAAAAATGACTCAAAATCCTGTAAATATGTGGTTTTTTCATATACTTACAGAAAACTCACATATTTGACAAAGTTACATACTTCAAAAAGCTACATATTTACAAAATTTTCAGTCTTTATGTGAAAAAACATTTTGAATGCATCCGTACTCCTACCGTACTCGTTTGGTAGGCGGAGAATTAAATGCAACTACTCTGCCTTTCTGTGTGACTTAATTTATTTCAATAAACATTCCGATAGTCAGAGGAATAAAATGAGAAATGGATACAGTTCTGTTATGTATATTACTAAAATTAGCAATATATGACCCGGATATAAAACATTATCCATCAATAGTACAACCACAAAAATGTCAATAAAAAATATGCAACGACATATACCTTGTTTTGTGTGAAATTTATAACAACAGGAAAAGTTCTGGAAAAACAGGGTACTTACAGTGATTGGTGATACTATATGAACTGGAAATCGCAATTTAAAATGTAGAGAACTAAATGCAAACTGCTGGTGTGTTGTATAATGGAAACTTCTACCATTTTATTAACCATTTGGAAAATGGTTGTTGCTCTCTATAAAGAATAGAGATATCTGAATCCTTGTGATGTCCGCAATTTATTCGTTTTTTGATTAGTCAAAGAATAGTAATTTTTTAATCCATGACGTACATAATATATGACTCTGTTATTACGTAAGCCACGTTTTGATTTTTACTAGCTCAATGGGAAACATTTAAACATTTTGCTTTAGACAATGGATGTCCGCATTTTATCCATTTTATTTTATTTTATTTTATATTTTTTTTCCCTTAAACTGAATGTAACCGAATAATTGAACTAAGTTAATTTATTGAGAGACAAGTTACATGAGATTAAAAATTGTTTTTTTTTTTTTTTTTTTTTTTTTTTTTTTTTTTTTTGTATATAAGAATTATTATACTGTTAAAAATATCGTGAAAAATTAGCTCTGATTTTAAAGACTATCAATTTTCTGACAAATGAGAACGCCGCATAAACGCGCATGGAGCTTTCTGATTGGTCAAGAAATAGATAATCTTTAAAAACAGAAGTAATTTTTTATGATATATATATTTTTTTCTTAGTAATTAAAATTCTTTTCGTGGACAAAATTTAACCTCTTAATTATTCTTATGTTTAGCTAAACAGAATCATTTTTCAAAGGTCGTTGCAATTTGTCAAATTACAATTTAATTGTCTTAATATTATCACATCTAGAACAAAGGTGGAATATCTATTAAAAGTTTTATTGTAATATATTTCACTTTTTGGAAAGTTATTGCCGTCAACCCAAATTGAGCTATGGAGAAGAATTCTTGACTTTTGATTAAATAGGTGGTTTGTCATAATTTTCTATGCTAATTTTTCATCCTCCTGATGCCAGCTATCACCAATCTTAATATGTCGGTCGGATTCTTTATCACCCTTTATATCTCCGTACCTACTTTAACAGAGTCAGCCGAATCGTATAATTGCTGTGTATTATATTATGAAATTGCCGAATCATTACATGATAGAAAGTAAACTCAAGTAATGCAGGGTTTCTACCAAAAGAATATGACAATTTCAGACTTTTGACTAAGAAAAATATTAGAACTGAAATTTATTTTAATGCAGTCTAAATATATCTATGCATAGTTTTTTTAAATATATTTTTTTTATCTGTTTACCATTACGTTAATGTTAATTAAACGTTAGGTTAAACAGGCAGTATACACTAATGTAACACATATTGGCGTAAAATGTGAAAAACTATATACGTTGCGGAAGAAAAACCGAAGTTCTTTATGAAATAATTTTTTTTTAGAATCAATATAAATTTCAATAAAAATCTTAACCGCTCCTCCTTTGGCCCGTACATCCTAAGGGCAACGTCTTTATGCCAATCATGATTTGCTCGTACCGCGTACGGACATACTCTAATCATAATTTATTGTTTTCACCAGTAAAATTTTATTGTAAATTTTGTATTAGTTAATCCGAACATTTTACTGATTAAATTGGGCAAAATTTTCTGTTTAAAAAAAAGCGGTGATAAAAGATTACAAATTCTGTAAACGACATGCAAAAATAGGCTTTATTTGAAAGTAATTATCGATCAGTTAAGTGGTGAAACATAATTGTTGCAAATTTCTGTTATTAGTCCCCTTGCTACAAAAAAAAAAAAAAAAAAAAAAAAAAAAAGACAAAATTACAAAGTATTTTTCTCTGTAAGGTTTTTAAAATGCTATAAGAGATGATTTTTCAAACATGATATGAAAAATTTAACTACACAAAGGAATATAATCCTAGAGAATATTAATAATAAGTTAATTTTATAAAACTGCATCATATATGTAGAATTATATCAATTTAAATAACGTTTCTACTGCAATGAAAGATATAGCTTAGTAAACAGGTATATCAGTTCACGGCAGGGAGAAATAAATATTTTTTTAAATAAATTTTGGTTATAAGTTAGAAATTGCAATAATTGTAAATTAAAATTTGCATTTTTCCATTTGTTCATATGTTATCTAAATGAAACTTATTAATGAATCAAGATTTCATTAATGACTTATGCAAAATCTATTAGGTGTAGTAAGAAGTTTTAAAGCGAAATTTGTCTGGCGTTCAACGCGAAATAACGCACCAATCAGCAGACCGCATGTGTGTCATGTGATAAGAACTATTTCAGCGTTTTCAAATTGACGCAAAAGTTGGTAGAAAAGTGAAAGTACAGTTGAAATTTTGAAGGTCAAAGATGTCATATCATAAGTCATTTATTCGTCACTGCATTCGTTATGAATTTCACCAAGGAAAAAGTGCTTCAAAAGCATATCAATCAATCTGTTCTGTTCTTGGAGAGAAAATCGCATGCGAATTTTGGTTTCGGCGTTTTAAAGACGGTGATTTTGATATTAGCGATGGAGAACGTAGCGGCGCTCCACTGAAGGCTAGTCATGAGGATTTGCAATCTCTATTTGATGAAGATGCATCTCAGACGCAAAAAGAACTTGCCGAACAATTTGGAGTACCCTAAAAACGATTTGTAATCGTTTACAGGCAATAGGGAAGATTCAGAAGGCAGGAAGATGGGTGCCACATGCGTTGAGCCAGAAAAACAAGGATGAGCGTATCTTCAAGTGCATGAATCTGCTAAACAGACAGCAAAGAAAATTTTTCTTGTAGAAAATCGTGATGGGAGCTGAAAAATAAATTGTTATGACAATCCGAACCAAAAATATTGGTTGAATCCTAGCGAAGCATCAACATCAACGCCGAAACGATCCATTCACAGCAAAAAAGTTCTCTTCTGCATCTGATGGGATATGAAGGATGTGCTCTATTACGAGCTGTTGGAGCCTGGTATAAGTGTAACAACTGAACGCTACAAGCAACAATTGCTTCAATTGAACCAGGAAATCGGTCAAAAACGTCCATTTACTGGAAAAGGTTTGCTCCCCGTGAAATTGCTCTATAAAAATGCCAGGCCTCATGTTGCAAAACCAGTCAAGGACACGTTAGTAACTCTCGGCTGGGAAGTTTTAGAATACCCGGCGACTTGTTTCGGTACCGACTTGTACCGACTTGTTTCGGTCGATGCAGAATACCTTATCTTCTGTACACTTCCGGACAATGGACGAAGTGCGAAATTGGGTTGATGACTTCATGGTTTCAAAAGACGAATAATTCTACACTGCTGGCATCTGTCAACTCCCCGGTCGATGGCAAAAGTTGTTAGATAATGATGGAGATTATTTTGATGAATAAAGATATTATTCTCAGCTCTTAAATGCATCTTCATTTCTCTGAAAAACGCTTTAAAACTTCTTATTACACCTAATAATAATGCAGACGTATCACAATTTTCTTTTTCATTTTTTTATTTAATGCATGAAAGTCATAATTCCATTACCCAATGTTTCGTATAGTCAGCATCAGTTATATGTTTAACCGATGTACGTATATAAGTATAATATATTGGCATTAAATACATATACCTTAACTATACATTTAAACGTATCCAAATAAGAGTATATCGGTTAAACATATAATTCAAATATACGTATATTTCAAGCACACGTGTACTTTTAATACCAATGGACTTCATCAATCTTTGGTGGCTGAACGTAGAAAAAGTTTGAAATCGGTGGCCTACCGTAGCAGTCTTCATTGCGTGTTTCATACACTGTAAAAAGGACAGATGTTTCTTAATCTACGGAAATCTACAATAATCACGTCGAAAATATACAAATTGTTTCAAAAATAGCGCCCAAACTCTGCACAGCTAGATTCCTCGTTGGGAATACATAAAAAATGCCCAAAGAACCAAACATTTTTGGTTATTAAGTCTGGCTAATCCTGAAATAAAACTTTCTGATTTTATGATTTTGATACAAAGTAACAACTCCTCTTTATAAAGAAAATTTCGTATGAAAAATACATCTTATCTTTATAATAAATATTTTATCATACATTATTGATTATTAACTTGACCTTTACTTTTTATGTTTTAATCATGTTAAAAATTATCTAAATTTTTATTATTTTAGTTTATTACTTATTTTAATATTTTATTATATTGTAAGCCTTTATAATAGTTTCAATTTCATTGTTAATTGCATTGAAGTTATTGTTTAAAAAATGTAAACAAAGCAATGACCAGAAATCTGCAAAATTCTAAAATTCGGAAAACCTCTGGTCCCAAGCTGTGTGGATTTGAGGGAGTCTAGTGTATATATATATTATCAATTCTTAATTAAATTTCTATAATAATTAGTTTTCTGATGTATTTAAAGATAAACTACACTTTTCGGAATTTTCGGGGATATAGAAGAGGTTATTGCATATTTTCTTTCTTGATTATAGTATATTTTTGTAGGTTAAAAAAAAACTGATATTTTTTTACAATGTACATAAAGCCTTCTTATTTCCCCAAAAAATAATTAAATTTATTTATATTACTTCTGAATTTTCATTAAAATTTTACACATTGAAACAGTTTAAATTGGTTTATATTTCTTAAATTTGACATCATGGTTATTTTTAAATATTCTCCTAATATATCATTCATATATTATTTAACTTAACATTCTCAAAATGGTTGTTTGAAAAATAAATAAGGTGGAGTATTGTGCCATGTGATACTGTAACTTTTCCAATAATGGCATCCAGTAGCATTTAACTCTTTAATTGTTGCGCCCAATACCTTCACGGGCGGGCTTATGAACATGTCTGGCGCGACGATTATAGGGTTAACCACAATACCCATATAAGAACATTTCTAATCTAAATAAATAAACAAATAAAAATAATTCTCGTTACTTGCAAAGGAACCGCAAGTCAGGCCATGATTCTTTCATCAAGGAATCATGATGGCTTGGGTAAACCGCAAGATCGCAAAACTCTAGCGGGTCTCTGATCCGCTGACCAGCAGGAGAAAGGTATATATTCACGCAATTAACATAAATCTTTTGAAAGTTTATATATTTGACCGCTGGGTTAAGTTACATACATACGTTGCATCGTATGTACAACTTCTTATAATACGCATAACATCCTTTTTCGTATCATTCACATTCAAAATTTGTACGCCATATTATGCGCATTACCCCAAATAATACGTATTTTACATGCACTGGTATCAATGTTTAATAGTTGGCACTACTGTGAACTTTCAAAACCCACCCAGTTGCATATGATTGATGACCGTAATAGAAAGAGCTTAAAAGCCGGAGTTTGTGGGACTGTCTTCCCGCCGCGGTCCATGCGGAGTGACCGTGAAACTTTTCCTTGATTTTCCCGAAGCAGGCAAGAAATACGGCCGCTTTCATAGAAACTTTTTCCGAACAAATATCTCGCTGAGCGAAAAATCGTCGAATCGGATCGATGTCAAAAGAGAGCTTTCTGCCTTTCTTTCCAATTATTAAACTATTCATAAAGACATAATAAAACTGATCGAAAGGAATCGAGATCAGGCTAAATATTTCAGAATTAAATTTGAAGAATTTTAAAAATATACGAGATTCTTAAAACTAAGTATACATTTTAAAATTTGGTGTGATTTTTAATAATCTGTGTATGAATTATTCTTTGATTTATTTTTTATTTCAGTTTATTTATAATGTGTTACTAAATATATCATTTATTTATTTATTTATTTTAGATTGGGGTTGATAATAACCTGCGGATTTATTAAACTTTGATTTATTTTTTATTTCAATTTATCTATGAACGGGAACTTAATTTATCTATGAATTTTTTATTTCAGTTCATTCATGGATCAATCAGAAACATGCTACTGATAAATTCCAAAACAAAGTTTTAAGCGCATTTACTCAGAATTTATTTTAATTGCTTATTTTTTACTTAAATTAATTGTATCATAAAAAAGTTTTGTATATACCTTGTCTCCAGTAAGTTCGTTCACATTTCAAAAATTCATATAAATATAGCAAATTGTCGCGATCCAATAGTCTTACACTGTTCAAGTTAATTCATTATTTCCATCGTGATATTTTTGTTAACTTTATACAAAGTGCTAATTTTACACATTTTTTATTTAAAAATCTCAAATTTTAGTCTTTTTTTAAACAAAAGGTATCTTTTTTTTTTACTAAATGAAACAGTATTTTTTCTTTTTATGCGAACTTTCATTCAATCAAAACACTATTAATTGCCAAAATCGCTGGAAGCAGGTAATCGCAATATTTTTCGCTTCTCAAATTCCAACGGAAGAGCAACGTACCAAAGATTTTGAATGGTATAGCGGAATCTTTACAAGACAAAAAAATTCTACTTTAAAAATTTTCCAAACTTTACATAGATATTACAATCGAATTCATTAATTTAAAAAAAAAAGCTCAGAATATTGTTCACAAGAAAATAAATAATTTGCAACAATATAAAAAATTAAATTTTATAACTTTTTTTTTTTAAATTTATTCATTTTTAGCTTTCATTTTCCTGCTTTTTTGATACTTTTGTTTCTAAAACAAAGCTTGATATAAGGGAGAAGAAACATATAGTTTCTCATGCTGTGAGACTTACATAACAACTCCACACAGTTGAAAAAAGTTGGGAAAATACAATTTTCACACACGCCAAAGAAATTTGCCGCTTGAGCACACTGTGTCTGCCTTTAAATTTGTTACCTTTAAAGTACTAGAACTAGTCAAATGGTAATAAAATTATATTTTTAAAATTAGTTTTTCTCCTTTAACCAGTTGAGTGCTCATTTCTTTGATATTAATTTAATTTTAAAACATTAAGATAATTTAGATGTATTAGTAAAATATATGTTTATTAAATATATTTGAAGTTATTGCCGCTGTTCTGGAAGGTTTTTTTTAGATATATTTTGTGACGGCCAATTATCTACTTGAGGGATATGGATCCAAGGAGGAGTGCCCTTCGTGGGGGTCTTCCTAAGGGAACCAAGGTTCGAAGTAAACCAAAAAAACTGCCAACGGTTAAGCCGACAGGCGCGACTGGGTTCGAACTCGGTACCTCCTGTAGTACCATCAGCTTCGAGAGCTGAATCTCTCAGCCACTGGTAAGGCCTGTTGTGGAAGGTCTTTTTTTCCTATTTGCTGACTATTGTAGCCTAAATTTAGCTTGTCTGAATGTGAAAATATAGCAGTCATTGATTATATAAGGTTTATTATAGAGCATGGACGAAAAAATTTATATATAAAAAAACTTATTTCAAAATGGTGATTGTCAGAAGAGAAAGTTCAGTTTTTAGGTGCGTTCGTAATTATGTAAATACGTAGCACCTTGTCGTTCAGTCCGTCTGTCCGCATATAACAACGCAAAAACTACCCAACCGAATCTTTTGAAATTTAAAATATACAATTATTACATAATTTTATCGAGTCATTTCAAATTTTATGAGAATCGGATGGATAGATCAATTACAGGGACGATTAAAAGTATTCCGTTACATTACGGTCAATGGAGGGAAATGTTGCAAATGCAATTTAATCGTTTGAAATTTAAATTACATACTTATTACATAATTTTGTCAAGTCATTTCAATTTTTTTGAAAATAGGATGCATAGATCAAACACAGGGACAATCAAAAGTACTCCGTTATATTATAGTCAATGGAAAAAAAAGTTTCAAATGCATTTTAATAATATTACACTCATTTGAACATAATAATATTGATATGCTTCATAAAGTATATATTATAATATAGATTTTGCATAATCTGTTGTGCAAAGAACTTTTGTTATTGATTTACAAGGCCACACAAAAGTGTTCAATTACATAATGAGTATAGAGAGAACATTGTTCGTTGCGCATTTCAATTGTAATTAACTATTTACAATTTAATGAGATTAATATATGAGAGTGATATTTTTAAAACTTCATTATCGTACGAACGCACCTCATTGCTACGCTTCACGTGCAATTTCCTACTTGTTATCTTAGAAAAAATCTTTTTTTCCTCATAAAAAAGGAAAGAAAAAAAATCCTTCTTTAAGTCTTTACATAATTATTTTTCAAAAAAAGCCAATAAAAAGAAAAAAAAAAAAATTAAAATTACTTCTGAATCAATTCAATAGTTTACAGAAAGCTGGTTTTAAAAATGTACTAAAAAGTACGAGTTTAAAATTTTGTTTTACTATTGCATCACAAAACTTTCTTTTCATTTACATACAAACAAAACTCGTGGTTTTGCTCTTGAAATGCTTGAAAAATGTCAGGCAGTAGTATTAGTATATCTATTTCTATTAAAAGACAAAATGACTAATTAAGCGACAGTCTGATTAAACGTCATTATTGCACTGCATTAGGCGAAAATGAGACATAAATTAATTAGAAGTATTAAAGCTTATTCAAAATAAATGACAATTTAGAATGTATTTTGAAATTTTTATGCTCATTTCAGTTTTTATTAGAAATTTTATTTTTTTTAAAAACCGGTTTTTTTTAAACAATTTAAAAGTAACCATCATGCCATATTCCTAGCATGGAAGCAGGACGTTTCGGTCCCAAAACATATTTCGGTCCCTAGCCATTTCGGTTCCAAGGCATTTCGGTCCCTTCTCCTGCAAACTGAAATTTTGTGCACGTGAAATACGTGACATAATTTTATAGGGAATATTGTAGAGTTTTTTAACCGAAGATCATAAAATTTTTACATTGCGATTATAAGTGATACAAGAAGTATATAATATTTATTATAGGATATATAAATTTAAAAAAAAAAAACGAATTTTACTACAAAATAAACTCAATACATAATCCATTTTATATTCAACGCATCATTATATTTTTTTGCAGTTGTAAACTAAAATTCATCCTTTGCTGGTTTATTTATTGTATATTTAAAGTTACCGAATTTTAAAATGATTAATATAATTAATAATAAAACTAAAATTAGAATTATTAGGGTTTTTTCTTGGAAAGTGTGGGCAAAAACGTAATACAATTAATAAAATAAATTAATAAATAATAAACGACAAATAAAAAAAGCTTAGTTTTGTTTGTTAAAAATCGAAAGTAAAATTATTTAAAATTAAACAATAATCATATTTATAAATAAACTAAAAAACTTTGTAAAATCACCATAAAAAAGAAAATTAAACAGGACGCGTTTCGAGCTTCAAAAATACAGCTCGTCATCAGCTCATCCAAACACGTGTCACAAGAGACAGAGTGGAAATAAAAATGAAAGAAAGACGGAGGAGATTACAAAGAGCGCGACAGGTGACGCTACCTGACAGAGCCAAGGAGGAAAGTAAAGATAAAGTTAAAGAAAGAAGGAGGAGATTACAAAGAATGCCACAGCTGGCGCTGGCTAAAAGCGCCCAGGTGGTAGAGAAAAATGAGGATAAACTAATAAAAGAGAAAGAAAACAGTGGGAAAAAATAATAAAATAAAATAAAATAAAATAAAATAAAATAAAATAATAATAAAATAAATAAATTAATAAAAATAATAAATTAATTTTAAAAATAGTAAAAAAAAAAAAAAAAAACCCTACAAAAGTAATTTCTATGCAGGAGAAAGGGAGGGGGATGATGAGAGATCATTGACAAGAGTATTAGAATTTTTACAAATAAAATAAGCTTCGTGAATATCTAAATGAGAAGGAGAGGTCGGATTAGAAATAATTCTGGCCATGGAAAAATTGAAATAATGACCGGAAGACCAACAGTGAGAAGCAATCGAAGACCTATATAATTCCTGAATTTTAATATATCTCTGATGTTCATCAAATCTTTTCTTCAACGCTTTTCTGTACTGACCAATATAACTCAAATTGCAAGAACAAGGAATAAAATAAACACCCCACCGGTTCTCAACAGGAATAGGATCTTTCAAAGACGAGAATTTAATTATTTTTGAAGCAAGAAACGCGTCCTGTTTAATTTTCTTTTTTTATGGTGATTTTACAAAGTTTTTTAGTTTATTTATAAATTTATCGCCAGTGATTTCGGTGTTTCTCAATAATCATATTTTTACAAAGAAATAGGCCCAGTTTCAATAAAATTAGCTCACAAAAATTGTCTTCATGGGTTGAGAAGACTGTTAAAAAAATACAATCAATAATAATTATTATTATTATTTAAAAAAGGGGTTGGGGCAATTTTCAGAAAACAAAAATTTCTCATATCACGCCTAGTTACGAAAACACTTTTGTTTTTTCCAATATTTATAATGAAAAGTAACTTATGAAAATAAATTTATAAGATGCAACTTTTTATTACAAAAAAATTTAAAAAATAAATATTTGTACCTAAATAAATGTATCGCATTTCTGAATTATTAAAGGAGAGGGTGTATAGGTGTGATTGAAGAAATATGTACATATAATAGCGTATATGTGTCTAATTGAATTATTAAAGACAGTTATTATAAAACTAATTGGAAGAAGAAAAAAAATTAAGCACAGTTTTTTTTAATTAATAATAAACTAATGGTTTAAAAAATACATAGGTAAACAACTAAAAAAATATTTATGACAGTAGTTAGTATATATAAAATACTAATATTAATAATAAATAATAAACTTAAAATAATCATTCTGTTAAATAATAAGAATAATGAAAGAAAAAGAGAATGATAAAAAGTTAATTAAATCCAATTGATTTTTTAATCATCAGATTTTAAAATATTCACCTTTTATATAAACATTTTATAAAATTGTTATGAAAAAGAGAATGTTTTCTACAATTATATCACATTGTTTAATCAAACAAATTTTTCAACTCCCTGTGATTTCATTATCACGAGTATAAAAATTTAAATTTATCGGACTGTTATATTCAGCTTTTTATAAAATTTGGGGGGAAGGACAAGGAGAATAAAAAAAAATTATAAAAGGCCCGAATAATGTTGAATGTACTGTGTTTGGCAGGCAACAATTAGAATCCGAGCTATAAGGTTGCGGGCAAAGAAATAGCAAGGGACGGAAATGACTAAGGACCGAAACGATAAGAGACCGAAATGGCTAGGAACCGAAATGTCTTCGGACAGAATTGTCTCGGGACCAAAATCTCTCGGAACCGAAATGTCTGGGAACCGAATTGTCTCGGAACCGAAATGGCCAGGGACCGAAATGTCGTGTACCCTTCTAGCATCTAGTGTAACGGTCTAACTAACAACCCCGTGATTATAGTAGCATCAGCATAAAATACAGTTAAACCTCCCTGTGCGATGACCCCCATTAAATGACTACCTCCCTGGGCGACCACCTCCTTGGGCCATCTCTTCTATTAAACGACCACCTTCCTGGGCGATCACTTTTTTCATGAAACAAAATTTATTCCCATATATTCAATATTAATTTTATCTCCATTCAGAGACCATCTCAGTTAAACTCTCACCACGAGCGACAATTTCATTGAAGAAAATGAAACAAATTTAGTTTTTTCTTGGTCGCTTGAAGAATGTTTTATTAGAAAAAATAATTTAGGGTTTCATATTATTCGTCAAACTTTTAAATTAAGTTTTTTTTCATTTCATTAACTTTTAAGTACTTAAACCCCTTAATGCTTTTTAGACAATGAATTTAACTCTGACGACGAGTTAATCAGTGCAAGACCAACATCTTTTACGAGAATTTTATTCATTTTCTGTAATTTTACAAATCACGAAAATGTCAAAATTAAATAAAATCAATTTTATTTTTAATTTTTACTCATATTAAACTTGATCGCTGAAAGCCCTTCTTGAGGTTGCATGTATGCACCTATGGTCCGAAACGGGTTTACCTCTTCGGTTCTTGCGTGCCCATTTGAAGACCTTTGTTTTTTTTTTACTTATAAAAACTAAAATGTCTGATTTTTTTTTACATTTTTACATCACTTCTCAATAGCTGATTGCTTTTTGCGTTGAAAACAGACGAAAAAATGTTTGATTCTAAGTTAAATCCTTCATAAAATAAATGTTCTTGTCATCTGAGTCAAAAATATTCATAACACAGTGTGACCATGAAAGTGATAAATTTTCATTAATATTTAACTTAAATCTCTTTAAATAATTTTTTTTTTAGGATTTGTTTATTATTTACTTGTTTAAAGCTCTTAAGTTTGTGGCTGCGTTAATTTAGGTCAATGGTTATTAAATTGGTGATTTAAAGAAATTTGTAATTTTCGATACATATTTTTGAACTTAAATTACTAAACGCCTAAAATATCGGTTTTAGAAAAGATATTTTTTCTGCCATTTGCAATGTCATTTTGTTGGGAAAAAACCACTGAATCAGTATTTTAATTATTAATTTAACCTTAAAACTGAAGAGGTCAATGACTTCCAATAAACTTTCTTGCTGTATTATGTCTGTAAACTGTGAAAGAAAGAAATTAATCAAATCGTCATTATTTATTCACGTCCAAAATAAAAAAAAATAAATAAAAAATAAAATTGCATTAAATTACTGAAATTTGAAAAGATTTGGAAACAAAAGTTATAAAAGATAAAACGGTAAAATCAAACCAAACGTCAATGTATTCATTTTTTAAGCTCTGCAATAATTAACTTTTGTTTTGATACTTAAATTTTAATATTTCTTCTTAATGTGAAAAAAAATTTAATAATATTGCTGTGGGATGTTATTCGGTTCTTAAAATATAGAACAGAGATGATACAGTCACATTTTATTGTAGACGACACAACACATATCACATTATATACAAATCGCAAAACGAGCGCAACTCAATCAATTGAATATTCATAAAAATTACTTAGCACAAAGAACATCTCTAAGAGAGATGTATAGCGAACACACATCCCAATCTTACATCTTAACTGAAAACTCAATTACTTCACTTCATTTCATGTCTTTTTAGAAAGGAAGGCAAAATATCTCAGGATATTTTGCCGAAGGTGGCAATAGCGCCACCTATAGATACTATAATTTAGGGAAGGCAGTCACCCTGTTACAGCCTCCCCCTCTGGTTCCGCGAACGTCCCGGTGTGGAACCAGTAACTTTCTTTGGTGGCCTACCGCGTTTCCTAATGGGTGCGACAGGCACTATGTCAGAGTCATTACATAGTTTTAAGGCAGAAGTGTGACATGTAGCAAGTGGATCATTTGGACTGTCCATACTTGCTATGACAAAAGTGGTGGGTGATTTTTGAGTTAAAATGATGTAAGGTACATCACGTTTAGGCATGAACTTCGACGTTTTGTTGTTAGAGGCTTTACTTACATTTATATTTTACATTTTACATGCTTTGAGGTAAACGCTACAGCTATTCGCCGGCATAACCTCCAATGATCACAAGAAACCACATAGAACACTTTATTACAGAATATCCGGTACATCCATTATCACAGGGACAACACAAGACACCCATGCCGCTAGCTGGACTCGAACCAGGGTCCAGCGGCGTGGGAGGAGCTGACGCTACCAACCAAGCCGCTGGCTCGGCCCCTTTACTTACTGAATGTAAGTCAACCTAAACTTTGTCTCCTGGAACAAAACTATGTCGCGGTTTCCGACTACGGTCAGCAAATTTTTTCCTCTGATCTTGCTTAGATTCAACTTTGTCTTTGATTTCTTTGGTGAATTTTGCGAATTTCTTGAGATATGGAGTAATCTCAGGCACAAAATTATCATTTTGAATTACAGCACGAATGTCATGCTGAACATCATCCGTTGTTCTCAATTCTCTTCCAAACTGCAAGAATGCTGCTGTTTCTCCAGTAGTGTCACACTTAGCAGTATTTAGTGCAAAACGGATTGTTGGAAGCTTTTCTTCCCAAGAGCAGTTATCATTTTCTACTAATATAGCTAATCTCGGCTTGAGATCTCTATTTTTCCTCTCCACAGGATTAGCCTGGGGATGGTATATGGGAGTTGGATTTTGTTTGATACCTAAAAGAAAACAAAGTTGTTGCATCACACTACTAACGAATTGGGATCCGTTTTCACATATTATACGTCTCGGTAGACCATATCTAAAGATAACTTCTTGAAGCAACGTAGTTGCACACTGCGCTGCAGTAGCATGTGTAAGGGCAAACAATTCCACCCATCTTGTTGCACAGTCTTCTACTATAAATATCCACCTTTTACCGTTTTTACTTTTGGTAAAGGGCCAAAAAGATCAATTGATAGAACTTCAAATCTTTGTGAATACACTGGTGTTTGTAACAAACCGGATGGTTTTTGATTAGAAGGCTTATACCTATTGCATTCAGCACAATTTTTGACATAATTTGCAATGTATGAACGCATTCCAGTCCAATAATACCTTTTGGATATTCTATTTAACGTACCTTCAGCACCGTAGTGACCAGCCGTAGGTGAATCGTGGTGTTCTTTTAAAATTTTCTCCCTTTCATGTGATGGGACAACTAGTTGAGCTTCTTCTGATTCTGAACTTGGAGAATACCTGTATAAAACTCCTTGATTCATAATATAACCGCGATCAGTCCAGTTAGTATAGTCAAGAGTTTTTTCTTCATCTTCGAAACTTTTAATAATTTTCTTTAATTCTTCATCTTTCATTTGTTCAGCACGTAAATCACTTGATGATTTAGAAAGAATATCAACTATTATAGCGCAAATATCGCAACTTTCTTTATTGGTGTGATCACAAGCAGGACGAGAAAGCATGTCAGCTATGACGTTAGCTTTGCCTGGAATATATTCTATTTTCAAATTAAATTCTTGTAATTGCAAAGCCCATCTGGCAAGTCTTCCAGAAGGTGACTTTAAACTCATGAGCCATCGGAGAAGCTGGTGGTCGGATGCCACAGTAACTTCTGTTCCATCAATATATCCTCTGAATTTATTAAGAGCCCAGACAACAGCAAGTGCTTCTCTTTCTGTGGTGTGATAGTTGCATTCTGCAGCTGTCAACAATCTACTTGCATACTCAATCGGATGCTCTTCAGCACCTTCACCCTGTAGAAGTACTGCTCCCAGAGCATAACTACTTGCATCAGTTCGAATGAAAAAAGGTTTAGTTTCATCAGCTTGTTTCAATATTGGAGCTGAAACGAGGCATTGCTTCAAGGTTTGAAATGCATTTTCTTCATCGGCACCCCAGTGCCATTCCGCATTCTTTTTTGTGAGATTACTAAGTGGTCTGGATATTTTTGCAAAGTCTTGTATAAAACGGCGATACCATGAACATGTCTGCAGAAAAGATTGCAGTTGTTTTATATTTTTCGGAGGTGGGATCCTCACAATAGCATCAATTTTCCCAGGATCAACTTCTAGGCCATTTGGTGTGATCCAGTGTCCTAAATATTTTACTCTGGTACAAGCAAAGTTGCATTTTTCTCTATTAGCAGAAAGTTTCCATTTGTCTAATCTTTTAAAAACAGTTTCAAGATCAGCTAGATGTTGTTCAAAACTTGATGATAAAACAATTAAGTCATCAAGATAAGTGAGAATATTTACATCTGGGAGTCCTTTGCGAAAGCTATCCATTGTCCTCTGAAACGTTGCAGGGGCACTGCGGAGACCAAACGGCATTCTTCGAAAGCGATATGTTCCTAGAGGGCATACAAAAGCAGTTTTATCTCGATCAGGTTCATAGACACTCACTTGATAGTAACCAGCATTCAGATCCAACGTTGTCATGAACTGAGCAGTTTTCGCCTGATGCAAAAGATCGTCCATACGAGGGAATGGATAGGATCTGGTATAGTAACTTCATTCAGCTTCCTGTAGTCTACACATAAGGAACACTACCATTTGGCTTAGGAATGAGCACGATTGGTGCAGAGTATGGAGACTCGCATTCTTCAATAATTCCTTTGATTCGGTACTTAAAATATAGAACAGAGATGATACAGTCACATTTTATTGTAGACGACACAACACATATCACATTATATACAAATCGCAAGACGAGCGCAACTCAATCAATTGAATATTCATAAAAATTACTTAGCACAAAGAACATCTCTAAGAGAGATGTATAGCGAACACACACCCCAATCTTATATCTTAACTGAAAACTCAATTACCTCACTTCATTTCATGTGTTTTTAGAAAGGAAGGCAAAATATCTCAGGATATTTTACCGAAGGTGGCAATAGCGCCACCTATAGATACTATAATTTAGGGAAGGCAGTCACCCTGTTACATTGCTACATTTTTCAACAATTAACATCTAGATTTAAACATGTCCTCTATTATGTGACTATTTCTCGGAGCAGTTATTTTTATTAGAACGGAGAGCATTCACTTTAGAGAGGTCTTACTGTATAGTCTATGTTAAAACATGAATTTTCACATCAATTTGTAATTATTATTTATTTTGAAATCGATTTGGTATATGCTGATATTCCACAGAGATCGTAATTTAGAAAGTTTTCAAAAGGCTTTTTGCTCTCTTTACCTATTTAAATTTTTAATATGTTAAAAACTGTTCTAAGAGAGCATTTACATCTTATAAATATCTATCATGCCAAATTTTAAGATTCTATCTTTAACAAATCGTAATTTAGAAAAATTTTAGAATGATTTTTGCTTATTTCAGCTTTTAAATTTTGTTTTTTTTAACAGTTCTTTTAGAGCCGTTACATATTATAAGCAATACATATTTATATATTATACATAAATGCCATGCTAAATTTCAAATTCCTATCCCTAATAACTCTATTTTTATAAAGAATTGAACGTTTTTAGAGCGTTTTATGCTCATTTCAGATATTAAAATTTCGAATTTTTTAGAAACTGTTCTTTGATAGAATTTACATATTTAAATAACAACCATCGCAATTTTGAAATTTTAGAAAGTTTTCCGCTTTTGCAATCACATTGCTCTTTTGGTACCGACATAAAACTTAGCCTATGTAGATGTGAACGGGAACTGTCACCATTAATTTGCGACTACAACATTTGGTATTTATTCACTCATAAAAAACGTATTTAGGACTTTTTAGAACGTTTTTTTTTTCACTTTTCCACCTCTTTTAAATTTGGAATTTTTCAGAAACTATTTTCTAGAGTACATTTATGTTTTATAAATATCCGCCACGCTAAATTTCGAATTTCTGTCTTTAGCAATTGCATAGATATTGCAATTTAGAACATTTTGATAAAGTTTTCAGGGCAATTTCGGCACTTTTAAATTTCCAATTGTTTTTCAACTTTTCTTAGACATTTCCATCTTACAAATGACTACTAAGCTAAACTTCAACTTATAAGTCCTTCATGAAAATCGCAATTAAGAATCTTTTTTTGCCCTGCAATCCTTATGAAGGATATTTATTTAAATGCTCATAATGTCAAGATCCAATTGTTTTCTGAGCGAATATTTTGTTGTCTGAGGAGTCGTCTAGAAAGCATGGTTGAGCATTGACAATTAAAATGAAGTTTTATGAATTTGAGTCGCAGCCTGGACACATTTTCGGGAAGAAGGGAAACTTCCAGTTCTATTTCACTTTATTTTATTAAATAAAATCTATGAAAATGAAACTTGATTATAAAAGATTCAAGTCTCAAATTTAAAAATGTCCTAGTCTTTGCTGAAGGAATATCCCATAAATATTACTGTATAAGAAACCCCTACAAAACGGAATTTTTTTCGCTGTTTAGCAATTATACAGGGTGATTATAATTAAAGTTCGAGTTTCAAAACGCTCTAAAAAGTGAACCACTCGTTAGAATGGCGTCAAAATTTAACAGCGTATTATTGAAGAAGGGGGAAAGAACATGAACCAAAAGATGTTCCAAATTTGAGTGACAGATGGCGCTGTAAGCGTCAGTATATGTAAATTAAAATACCTGGCATGCGCATGACAATTTCAGGTGTTATAAAAGCGTTGGGTAAACGGTGTTTCCTCATGTCGCTTCTCAGACGTTGGCCATGAGTGTCTCAATGAAGGATCGTGCTCTGCTTGTAAAGCTTTATTACAAGAACGGTGATTCTGCACCAGTGGCTCTGCAGAAGTTCAGGACTCTCAAGGGCATGAAAAAAGGCGCTGGACCGATGACTGTCAGAGGTCTGGTGAAAATGATGCAAAAATTCGAAAATACAAGTTCGTTTGATGTGCAATCTGGTAGAGGAAGGAAAAGATGTGATTCGGCGGTAGTTGAAGAAGTGGCCACAGCAGTTCAGGAAGAGTCTAGCGGTGGTGAGCAACCATGCAGTGCACGGAGAATTGCCAGAACATTGAACAGGCCTGTGAGCACGGTACATAACATTTTAAGAAACATCCTGCAAGCTATCTGCATAAAATTTGCCATGTGCAGGAGTTGTTCCCTTCTGACCTGCCAGCAAGAGAGCGTTTTGCTTTGGAATTTCTCGCTCGCATGGAAGTGGACAATGATTGGCCGTGGAAAATTCTGTTTACAGACGAAGCCCATTTCCACCTGACAGGATATGTCAATACACAGAATTGCCGAATATGGGCAACAGAAAATCCACTCGCAACGAACTCAGTACCCCTTCATCCTGCAAAGGTCACTGTGTGGTGCGGATTTACGGCATCATTTATCATAGGGCCGTATTTTTTCGAGGAGACGGGTGCTTTAGGTCCTGTTACCGTTACCGTCAATGGTCAGCGCTATGAGCCTCTTTTGCGTAATGACGTCATTCCAGCTCTGCAACAGCGTGAATGTCTGGATAGTATCATTTTTATGCAAGATGGCGCTCCTCCGCACATTGCAAATCGAGTGAAACAGTTGTTGAGACGGCATTTTGGAAATGCTAGAATTATCAGTCGTCATTTCCCTACAGCCTGGCCGGCCCGATCACCTGATCTTAATCCGTGTGATTTCTGGCTGTGGGGTTATCTGAAAGATATTGTGTTCAGTACTCCGATTGCCAACGTAGCTGAATTAAAAACACTCATTGCGCAACACATTCTGAACTTGACCCCGGATGCATTTTCAGAAAGAATCACGTTTTGAGCACCAGCCTTGGCGAGTTGGCGAAAGCGAGAACGTTCAGCTAGCTGCATCGCCAAACACAAAATAAACTAAGTTCAAATGCATCTTAAAACATATGATTAATAGAATTACATTTATTACAAGAGAATCTTTACTACTGTTTTTAGTTAACGTCTCAATTTCTTCGAACACAGCGAGTTAAGGAAATAATATTTTTAAATTGAGGGAAAAAAACTGTTTAGATGTTCTGTGAAATTTAAAGTATTTTCATCTGAAAAATCTCTTTGTTTTAAATTATGTTTTAATCGTAAACAACGATGAATAACATTTCCTCATATTATAGTCTTTGCTATATAACATTTACGGAAAAACAAATGAACAATAAGCGCGATCTCTTTGCAGAAGGAAGAGTTGCTATTCGCTAGGCGTTTGACGTCACAAACAAGAAAAAGTGCGTAGCACTGACTTCATCTCCGAGCCAATCGTTGTTCTGGCGATAAGGTGCTCAAAACGTGATTCTTTCTGAAAATGCACCCCGGATACACTTCGATCGGTTGTGGAACATGCTGTTTCCCGATTTAATCTTGTTGCCCACAACGGCGGATAGCATGTTGAACATGTTTTGCGCCAGTCTCGCCAAACTTAAAAACCGATTGGATGGATGCTTTTTATGCGGTTTTTGGCCTCAGGACAATTAAAAACTGGTTAGATGGATGCTTTTTATGCGGTTTTTGGCCTCAGGACAATTAAAAACCGGTTAGATGGATGCTTTTTATGCGGTTTTTGGACTCAGGACAGTTAAAAACCGATTGGAGGGATGCTTTTTATGCGGTTTTTGGCCTCAGGACAATTAAAAACCGATTTTCCCCATCCGATGTGGTACGACCTTGCCGTGGTGGACGGGCTTACGTAACTAACAGTATCACACGCGTACAGTCATGCACACTGAACAATACAGTTGGTTTATATCGTGTAACTTACGCCTTAACCGTTGTTTTACGATTTATCCTTTGTAGCCGAAATTCTGACGCTTACAGCGCCAGCTGTCGCTAAAATTTGGAACTTTCATGTTTTTTCCCCCTTCTTCAATAATACGCTGTTAAATTTTGACGCCATTCTAACGAGTGGTTCGCTTTTTAGAGCGTTTTGAAACTCGGACTTTAATTATAATCACCCTGTACTTTTTATAAATTCTACTACATAAGATTAATTGTTCTTTTATTTAATACACTAAGACCTGCAAGTACAATATATCAAGCAACCGAAAAAGGTTCCGTTTTAAATAGGTTTATATCTTAGCAGGTATAATTGTACGGTATTTCTTCTGTTGAGAACATGAATTAGTTATATACGTGGATGATTCAATAATTATTGTCACTATTGTATATAAAATATTTGCACTGCGATGGTTGATGTGAAATATCGAAGCCTAATGTCTTAAATGTCTGTATATTGAATTTCAAAACCGTATCTGCTGAATTAACATAGTTTTGGAGGAAGGGGTGAAGTTTTAAAGATCTATTTTCAATGAGAGGGGTGAGGGTGAAATACTGGTTTGGAGCATAAGAGATTACGTTTGTGACATCACTATGGACCCAATTCCAAACGGCAGTAGTTACACCTTATACACTGTTACAAATTTATCCCCACAAGCTAAAAATCAGCCTTTCACCCCCCCCCCCCTCCAAAACTATGTTAATACAGCAGTTCAAGTTCTGAAATTAAGCATCCAGACTTCTACTAAGACATTAGACTTCGATATATTAGATATTACACAATAAGCATCGTAGTACAAATATTTTATATATATTAGGGATAATAATTATTAAATCTCCTTCTTACTTCAATTAGGACTCCGTTATAAACAGATTATTTCTGTGGCTTCTGGTAATAACCAGGTAAGGCACATTTTTAATATTTTGAGTAATTAACGTTTAAAATTTTTAAATGTCTTTTTATCATTTCTTTTATAAAATAGATTAGAACTTAATAATTTTCACTAAATTAAATTAGGATGTAAGAACTTCTTTTTTTGCCAAAATAGTTATACAAAAATGGTTTTTATTAATTGAGAATCAATTTAAAAAAATTCCAAATTTTAAGTGAAAAATTATAGTCGCCCTATGACGGGAAGTATTCGATTTTCATTTTTCAGTACTATGGCAGATGAAAGTACTCTTTAAAAGTTACATTTTCCCAAATTATCTCAATTTTTTCAAAAATGTGCCTTACCTGGTTATTACCGAAAGCCACAGATTTTTTCATAGGATTCATTGCATTTTTATGCTCTGATTGAAAAAGTCGTGCCAGTATACTTAGCAGTATTACATATAATGCATACTCAGATGAAAAGTTTTTGTGCAAACTATTGCACCCACATTTCAGAACTTGATAACATTTGAAAATTTTTATTAAAATTTTTTACAAAGAAAGTCTACCTCATTTTCAAAATGTAGAGATTTTGCTTTCGCACTTAAAAAGTGAAGATTTATTATGCTATATACGGCTAAATTTTCTAAGTTTTATTTTCGATTGAATCTTGTTCTTAAAAATATACAGAAATGCGAGAAAAAATAAATTAAAATAGCCTGTTAAGTATACGATTTATCTGAAATTGCGTTTATATCTTATTTTCAAAATGTGTGATTAAAAAACTTAATTTCATTTGCTTTCATTAATACCTTGGGGACGAGCGACCTGTATACGGAACACTTAAAATATTCATAATCCTTCATTATTCCCCCCAGTTATTTTAAATTGAAAAGTTTACCTTATTCAATCAAAGCATTTTCGCGATTGAATTACAAAAATTTTCTGCTTTGAAAAACTGGTGGAATATTAAAAATTAAGCAAAGAGCGTTCGTCGTAAAGGGGTTAATGAGGTGATACATCTGATGAGAATAGAAAAATATCTGAAATATTTCACCTCCGAAACGAATTAAGTAACATAAACATAACTTTACTTTTTAATATAGCTTTTTTTTTTCTTTTTACGAATGCATATTTCGAAGTACAAATCTTAATGCAGTTTCATTACCTTTCAATTAAAGAAGATTGATTGATTTTCTATATGGGTAAATAACATTTTGTCAAACTATATTTTACATTATTTTTAAATTATTCTGTGTTGTTTGACAAAGAAGAAATAATATTTTCAACGATCAGAAAATTTTAACAGCTCTCTTACGAACCATGAAAAATTAACTAAAAAATCATTATATATATATTGATATACTTAAAAGAGTATTCTAAATTATTTAAAATATTGGTTAATACAACTTTTTATTTTTATAATTGTGAGAAAAAAGTTCAGGCTGGGAATCGAATAACCAAGGCTTTTTCGCTTATTTCTAACGCTCTACCACCTGAGTTACCTAGAAAACACAATTCACACAGATGACTTTTTATTTGAGACAACATGCTCGCCTTTTCAGATATCGAAATATACAAAACTCTTTTTTTATATATATTCATCTTTTTTTACAAGTCTGTAGATTAATTTTTCAGTCATGTAATGCTGTCATTCGTTGTCGGAAATTGATGCAAGTTTGAAGTCATACATTCATACATGAAATCTGAATTTAAAAGAAACATATTAATTAAACAACGCGTTTATTTTTCGATAAATGAATTAATCTTGAATTATAAGCGATTGATGTCTCCTTATAGTAATATTTTCCGAATTCTTCCTGCGTTGTTGTGATGTTGTCACAAGATAGCCGTTTTTTCCGAATTCCTTTTGTGCTGTGATAAGCATAAGAATCGAACAAAATGCCATGTTTAACAGAAAAAATTCTATCTACCCCCCCCCCCCTCCAAGAACAAAAATGAAACAAAAAATGTGTCGCGAAGCAACCAGTTTTGAATAAAGAATAGCCATAATTAAAATTTAAAGTAAATTATCATACGATTGACTCATTTCCCAACTTTTGAATTTTTTTTCGAAAAATTAAATAATTGGCTCGCTTAATCACAACATGTATGTAGAATATTTACATTTCTTATAATAACAATTAAATGGATTACTTTTTTTTCTGTGATCACCTAATATTGCAGCATCGTGTTAATGATATTCACAAATGTCTGAATGAAATATATTACATTTCCTATAGTCATCGTTATCTTTCCTTAAAATATTTTGTAAATCGATTTTTCGGTCCTCGAAACGACGAGAGTTCGGTTATAAGCCATGCATAAAGAAATTAATCAGTCTAGGATTAATCAGTTAGTAAGCGTTGCAAAGTAAATATTATTCTGGAGATTTAATTTCATTTTTCAACCACTGAAAATTGCCGTTCAATATTTATGCTATTTTTATTTTTGAATTTATGATTAAAATGTATTCTGTAAAAATGCATATAGCTAGAGATTTATTATACTTTTATCAATGTCTTCATTTTGACAATTTTACATAAAATTTTATATAATATAATTTTAATAAATTCGTTGAAAAAAATTCTGTTTAATCTGTACAGAGCTTATCAAATGTAAAGCAGCGTTTTTAAATTTAATTACGTTAAACATTTACTTTATTTCAATGCTTTATTTTTATATGTGATAAAAATTTCAAATTCTTTGTATTAAATCATGTGCAATAAAGCGTGGGTACTCGACTGGATATCAAAAATTATCGAAAAGATAACTACAGCTCGTAAAACAATTGAATGAAAACTCAATTCATTTTTTTTAAACAAAACAAATTTGACTAATATCCGTCAGGCTGAAATGTCGGTACATGGAGTCGTATAAAAACCTAATATTTTAAAATTAAAAAAAGATTTTTTTATGATTACTGTTTAAGAATATAAAAGTAAGTTTGAAATAACAGCCAGAGAATTTTCATTTTGAAGTTTTTAATTAAGTCGTCATATAGCTCAGGTCATTCCAAAGTGCTAATCTGTCATAAATGGCAGATCTTCATCCTTCCTCTCTTCTTCTAATTTGGTCAACTATCCTTATCTTCCACCTTAACCTTTCCATCCTTAACTAACCACCTATCCTTTGGTTAACTATCAGCGTTCGAAATCCTTGGTGGTCCGCTGGTCCGAGACCACCGATAATTCAATCGGACCACTAATTTGAAAAATTTAGTGGTCCGCAGGACCAGTGCCTTTTTTCAGGCCCTGAGAAAACTGCAACCGATCGCACAATGATTTTTTTTTTAATTATCAGCGATGCCGCGGACGCGCTATAGCGCGTAAATTACACAAAAAATTGGCGATGGGACGCAAAAAATAGCTCTTACGCGTCCCACGGGACGCGTAATTTCGTTAAAGAATCGCGAAAAAGCGGCAAATTTCGTTAAAAAAATCGCGAAATGACTAATTTCCGGCAAATTTGTCAAACAATTCTCGAAAAATTGGCTAATTTCATTCCAAAACCCGAAACAAAAGGCAGATTTCTTCAAAAGATCGCGAAAAAACGGCAAATTTCGCCCAAAAAATCGCGAAAAACGGCAGATTTTCCCCCAAAATTGCGGAAAATTTTCAGATTTCTTCAAAAAATCGCGAAAAACGACAAACTTTATCCGAAAATCTCGATAAAACGCGAAATTTGTCAAAAAAAAAACTCGCGAAAAACGACAAATTTCATAAAAAAATTGCGAAAAAACCCACAAACTTTGCTAAAAAAGCGCTAAATAACGACTAATTTCCGGGAAATATCGTCAAAAAAAATCGCAAAAAAAATTGCTTATTTTATCCTAAAACGCGAAAAAACGGCAGATTTCTTCAAAAGATCGCAAAAAAATGGCAAATTTCCCCAAAAATCGCGATAAAACGGCAAATTTTGTCAAAAAATATCGCGAAAAACGGTATATTTCTTCAATAAAAACAAAAGATTTCGTCAAAATAACATGAAAAAACGGAAATTTCGACAAAAAAGCACAAAAAAATAAATAAGTGAATGTCGGGAGAGAATTTTTCTGTTTTAAAAACTAATTTTCCTGCTTCAAAATTGTTGTTGCTGCTCCAAAAACTGATTTTTCTGCTTCCCAATCGATTCTTTATTGCTCCAGATCTTTCTGAGTGAATGTGACTCCTGAACAGTGGCGTAGCTAAGAGGGGCGTCCGCCACGGGCGGCGAGACCTAGGGGCGCCAAATTGAGAGAAATTGTTATATATCTATATTGGGGTGGGGGCGCAAAATTTCTTGCTGGCCCCGGGCGCCAAAAAACATAGCTACGCTACTGCTCCTGAAAGCACCATTTCATTAAGCAAAGTACCAATTTACTCAACAAAAATATTCCTTTTTTCAGCAAAAATGTCTTTTCAATAAACCTGTCTTGCCCCATTTTAAAAGAAATGCAAACAATAGTGATACTTGTTATCTTCTGCACTTAAATAAGCATTATTTTATAATTAAATTTGTATCTTGCACATTTATTCTTTAAAAAGTACAGAAAATTTACTCTAAGTGTTAAAATTATTTAATAGATTTTTATGTAGCGGACCAGTGATGATGTCTGCGGACCAGTAACTTCTCATGCTTACTGGTCCTTGGGACCAGTGACTTTTTTTTAGGAATTCTAACGCTGACTATCCTCAGTTTATAAGCGGTTCAGTGAGAACTTCCTCTGAACGAGAAACTATACGAAATGTGACATAAGTTGCTTTATGCAACAAATCTTTTATACCAATGTCCACAGTTGTTTTTTAAGAAAGTAAAACTCTGGGATTTATTTAAGGTGGCAGGGTAAGCAACTGGTAAAGGAAACTGAGTTCATGAGCATGAAGCATGTTCTTCTTCCCAAGATTCATAAATAGGTTCGATAAGGAAAAATCTTTTAGTAAGGGATGGACTTTGATATTCATAAAAAAAACTCTTATAGCCAGAGGCAAGCCTGTAGGTTGAAATTTTGGGCTATAGACAATATCTTTTACCGTAATCAGTGCATCATTTAATAATCCTTACTGCGTCCAGACATTGTTAATTGTTCATCCAGCTGCTGAGAAAAATCCCGGATGAAATTCAGATTCATGATCATTTTCACTCCCATCTTGCTATTTAATTGTTGTGGTTTGCTAATATTCTTGTGACTAGTCACTATAATTTAAGAAGACTTCTTGAATGATATTCTTTAGCTTGATTGTTCTTGGGAAAAATGCATAGCGCGTCTTCAAATCACTGAAGTTCAGCAGGAAGCAGTAAAATTTTGCATTGTTAAATAAAGGATGAAATGTAGTCAGAAACTTCAGCCAAAAGCGAACTAAGAATCTTTCGAAACTGTGCTTGCGGATTGTCGTTTATTCTCAATGAAATTCTTAATGTGAAACAATGTTTCTAAAGCCCTAGGCATTGTTTGTCCGAAGAGATCTAAAATGCGTTATATGGGTCATTCCAAAAATAAAGATCCTTTTTGAGAATTTTTTTTTCAAAAATTTTTTCATTTAAAATGAAATAAAAATATCTTTGAGAGGGTTGTATACATATTCAAGAGTAGAAATTGAATATCAGCAGCACACTTTTTAAAAAATATTTATCACTACACTTAGAAACACAGACACATTGGCTGAAAAATGTCCCCTGTGTTACCATATTTTAAATAATTTTCTCATTTTTTCTTATTAAAATAGAGAATTGCTTTTACAACATTAACACTTTGATATAAATGTTCTATTTCAGTGCTATATAGTTTTTTGTTTATGTATATATTTTTTCATGATAAAGGCATATTATGTCCCCTGTTTTACCCTTTTTCGTATTCTCCCTGTATAAAACTTTATATAACTTGGTAGAAATTACTCTAATATAATAAAATTATAGTAAAACCTATTTATATATATTAGCCAGTGCATATTATAAAACTGATTCACAAGAAAGTTTTTTCTTTTGTTCTGATAAAAGAAATGTCATTAACACAGGAGACAATAAAGTAACAAAGGGGACATCCTAATTGAGTATAAAAAATTTAACAACCTTAAAAGTATATTTACGTATTAATTAAAAATGTATTTCTGATATAGACCAACAAATGAATTAAAAGAACTGGATATTCTGTTGAATTTCCTTTTTAAACTTGGGTTTTTTGTCCCTTAACAGCATGGTTACCAATATCATGGTAATACATTGGACTAGTAACACAGGAGACAAAATGAAATAAATTATCACCCATGTATTACTATTTCCATAGAAACAATGTAAAGTTAGATGGAATATTTTCTTTCCACTAAGACTTACAATTTAAATGCCAATAAACTAGAAAATTAATAATTAATCAAAATAAATCGATAGTGGGACACACAAAAAACACACCCACCTTCAAAAATCACCTTTACTTATATATTATTCTTCAAAATTTAACAAATGAGGAAAATGACTACCTAGGATGAATGCTAACTCTAAAAGTACATGAATGACTACTGTTAACAACATTTAGGTTGCCAATTCTTATTTTAATATTAAGAAAAAGGTGGCGGTAACACAGGGGACAAAAATTAAGGGACACATGAATTTTTCTTATAAAATGAAAAAAATATTTACAAAAAATATTTAAAGTATATAGGGATAATATAAAGACTACAAAGACATAAAAAACATCCTGAAAGATAACTTAAACGATACATATAGTAAAAAAATTAGGGTTTAAAAATCAAAAATTGTTCTTGGGACATGGCTTTTTACTGAACACAATTATTAAGAAAGTTATTTGAATAACAAAAAATGGAATTTATCTTTGGAACTTTGTTTAGTAAAGTTCACTTTTGGCCATTGATCAGATCAGGCAGAAGAATAGACAAGCAAAATATAGGTAAGCATACAAGATAGGACACTTACGGCAGTATCTGTAATGGCAATTGTACTAGTGTCACAAACAAATCCCTAAACTTTACCTATGTAGATGAAATATAATTATTCCCTATGTTTTGTGTATTTATTTTTTCTTAATTATTAGAGCCAGATGTAGACAAATTTTCTTATTTATGAAATTTTCTGGGATTTGTAGAGTACAATATTTTGTATATTTTTATATTATACCATTTTAGTCTAAGAGCCGACAGCACAAAAACCTAAGGTATCGGGCAAAAGAAAAAAAAATCTTTATTTTATGGAAGGGTATAGAAATAAGGAAATCTAATGTTCCATGTCCGCCAGAAGTGAAGTGGTGCATAAGCCAAAAATGAATATTCATGTAGTTATCTCGTAAGGTTTAACATTATGTTTGCTCTAGAATCAAAGGTATGAAATGATTGTAGGATATGCACAATGATAAACCTACGACTAAACCACTAGTTGTATCAATTTTTGGCTTATGCATAACTTCAATTCCGGCAGACATGGAACATTAAATTGCCGTATTACTACTCTTCCATAAAATAAAGGCTTTTTTCTTGTGCTCGATACCATAGGTTTTTGTGCACTCGGCTCTTGGATCATTTCATTATGTGACTTTAAATCAACTTATAACACATTTACTTGAGAATTACATTCAATAAAAATTTTTTAGCTTGTTTTTTGTTGCACTTACATCGTTCACAATCAATTTTGTTCTACAATCAAAGGTATGAAATGATTGTAGGATATACACAATGATAAACCAATGACTAAACGACTAGTTGTATCAATTTTTGGCTTATACATCACTTCAATTCCGGCAGACATAGAACATTCGATTGTCGTATTTCTACTCTTCCATAAAATAAAGTTTTTTTTTCTTGTGTTCGATACCATAGGTTTTTTTGCAGTCTGCTCTTGGACTATTTCATTATGTGACTTTAAATCTATCATATTTACTTGAGAATTACATTCAAGACAAATCGTTTTAGCTTGTTTTTCGTTGCTCTTACATCGTTCACCTTTCATGCACAAAAGAAAAAAAAATCGTGTAAGATTTTGTTGAAAATGAAACATGTTGTTTGAAAACAATTAGAATCACTAAAAGATAGACGTTCAGTGATAAAAATATTTGAAATATGAGAAGTTACTTCCCCATTGTCACTAAATTAGCTGCTATCATTCTACCATTACCATTACTCTATGAAAGTGTCTATGATCTTGCTTGTTTATCTAAGGCAAGTGACAAGTTGTTAATGCTAACAATCCCAATTTAAGTGTTCCAAATTTATTTCAATATTAAGCATACCTTAAAGAGTTTGAGATCTTCTCAAATATTAATTTTTATAGTTTCGACATATATTTTACCATTCAAATTCAGCTTAGAGCGTTATTTTACCCCTAAACAGTCAATTATTAATTTATGAATTTTAATTTATTTTAGCTCTAACTTTTCCTACGTCGCATGTTGTCAAACTTGCATGTCTTCTGTTGTGACGATTTTATTTTAAGCTAGTTTTGAATAAAAGAACATAACAATTATTATTATTATTTGTGTATTTTATATTATCTATTGAAATAAATATTACAAAATTGCCAAGATGTGACATATTGTTACTTCAAGAAATGTAGAATTCAACGTAAAAAATATACCTAAATGCATCCTGACTTAATATAAATATTTCTTATGAATTTTATTAATATTTTAATTCCTATATTTTTGTGTTTTAGTTATAACGTTCATACGTGTTAATCCAATCTCACCCCGTCCAACTGCATTACATTTGTTGACCCCTTCCTGCCTTCGTCAGTTGAGACATAATTTTGTTATTTTTTGCTCAGAAGCTGTTTCACAAATAACGCTCTAAACACCTCATATTTATTCATGGTCGCATTGTAATAAAAAGGAAACTCGAAAACATAACACACACCCTTTAAAATATCTCGTAATTTTTACAGATTCAAATCCACATTTTTTAAAGTTTAAAAATATTATTAAATGCTTCCTGCCTATTTTGATCCATTTATCACGCTGTCTCTAGTCTGGATTGTAGTTCTTTCCCGCATTAAATCCCTGCCCTATTCAAACACTGCATAGGGTGGGAAATTAGCTGTGAAGAGCATGCATTATCTGTCTCCCCTAGAATAGAATTGGCTTTTATTCTGCCTTTTGCGCCCTACAGAAAAGCTAATAATTCCGATAGAAGCACCAAACATTTAGATTGACATATAATGGAGATTTGATAATCTGTTTAGAAAAGGGAGAATGTTTTATGCTTTTCACACTTGAGGGAAAAAAAAGCAATATAAATCCCGATTTAAGATCATTGTTAAGATTAAATATCTCAATTTTTTTGTATTTTTAGGGTACTTTTCGATTAGTTTTTCGGCAGTGTTATATATATATGTGTGTGTGTATATTTATGTACAAATACATATTTATTTTCCCACACACACATATATATATATATATATAATCATTATATAGTACTAAAAATCAACATCTACAACCGAATATAGAATAACCCTAATATAACAAACTTAAACACAAGATAATCAAATGGAACCAGCAATAGTAGAACAATTACAAATAAAATTGGCGATTGTGGCATGTGATTCGTTTTCAAAGGAAATGCCACGCAGTCACAAAAAATTACGAATAATGTCTGAGGTAGAAATCAGGAAAATGTCCTAATGAATAATTTTCTACCATTCCCCAATTAATCTTAACCAAAAAATATATAAGTCAATAGACCAGGACATATAAATGTATATATATATATACATGTGTATGTATGTGTGTGTATATGTATAACACTGGCGACCTGATAATCGAAAAGTACCTTTTTTAATTATGCACCATTATGATTTTGTTTTGCCTGATTTGCATTTTATAATTATTTTGTATTCTTACACTCATTTTTATCCATTAACAATTTGTGCATATTTTTATACAGGGTGAAACTCCCAGCCATTGACGTTTAGCAAAAATGTAATTCAAATAAGTGTTTTCTAGTGAAATTCTGCAAAGAATTCATATCTTTAGCAACTTATTTTTATTTTGGAGTCAGGTTTTTTTTTTTTTTTTTTTACATTAGTAAACAAATAAAAAAGAAAAAATGAATTAGGAAAAAGCGTTTTAGAAGATAAAAAGATATATTCTAAAACAACCATCTTCTTTCTAAAATTAAGGTAGTGATTTTTAAATTTATTTGTAATACTAAACTTTTTCTTAAAATTATACTTATAGAAAATAGCATCTTTTAGATGCTTGTGATACATTAGAGCTATGATTTGTAATTTATAAATATTAAATTTAGTATAATGGGCGGGCGGCAGTTATTGGTTATATTAAAGAAATTTGTACAATTTAAATAAAATATAATAGTAAATAAATCTTGCATCATCACTGAAATTTAAATTGTTTTACCATTGGCTGAAACTTTTTGTTAGGTACTGGTTTATAAATGCCAATTATTGGTAATGTTGTTATGCGTTCTGCATAAATCAGAGCTCCAAATGCTCTGTACACAGTATTTTAAAGTAACTTCTTTCGTATTACCTAATGACAGAATTTTCTGTGATTAAGGGGGACCGGGACATGTTTTAAAATAACTTTTAATTATTGAGTTAAAATTTTGAAAATTTTTGTGGCGGTTAAGAGCCGTTATTTTGAAATTCAATTCAGACAAAAAAGTGATATTTCGGTAGTTCTAATTTTTAATTCGTTTGATTTTTTTTAATGTTGAAGTAGTTGATAGTTAATGAATATTGTGCAATATGCTTCGAAAGCTATATCTCTAAAAAGCAATAACATCCCAATTTGTTTTTGTCATAAACTGCCTGCTTAGTAAATTTTATTTGTTGCCATTGGACATAATTACTTTACACTCTTATGTTGCCACAAAATTAAATCAAAATGACGTTTTTGTCCGTTTTCCGCACTTATTCTTGTTTAAGCAATCGTACTCCATATTTTTTTCTTTCAGAATATGAAAATGTATTACTAGAGCAAGCTAAATAATGTAGAACTTTATCGGCATATTATTACTGTTAGCAAATATAATCAATTAAATATTCAAAAGTTTTAAAATCTGCAACATTTCAGTTATTGTAATATCAAATAAGCATCGCAGTTAATAAAACAAAATATACTTTTCTGTAGTTGAACATGTGTAGAAAAACATAAAAAAGAAAAATAAGTGAGGTCTCGTGATATTTTTGGATAGAAAAGTGAGAAAGTTACAATAAAGCAATGTCAATGATCAAACTTTTCCCTTATCAGAAAACGAAACACCTCATTTCTCTTACGGAAAAGGAAAGAAAAAAAATAGATATTCCATTTTCTCATAAGGTCAAAACATTTGCAGCACATTGGCAGGACAATGAAAAAGGAGCCTCCGTGGCTGAGTTGTTAAGACATCACGCCGCTAATTGTGAGGTTGTGGGTTAAAATCCCACTGGCTCCATTGCACACACTCTTTGGGGGAGCTCCTGGTTGTACTTTTCTTGTGTTGTAACATTTCCTTGTGTACTATCTCGTCCCTGTATATTGACGATGGCTTATATAAGCAGGCTTCATGTCAAGCACACAAGTCAGATGCATGTTGTTCAATAAATAAATAAAAACAATGTTAGAAGTGTTAATTATTATGTTCAGTTAGTGTTGCAAAAAGGGTTTCACGAATTTTCAGTGAAGAATTTCGCTACTGAGTTCTGATTTCTAATTAATATAGAAAATTTTAGATGAATTTCATTTCTTCAGAATTATAAGTATTTGTTTTTTTCATTGTATAGAGAGTCCAAAACTTTTCTTACAGCTTTCATCCTCCAAATAACATAAGCGAAATAAAATAGCGAAGTTCGGTTTTGTGTGCGTATAACAGCAACTCATAATAGACCAGAAGGTGGCAGCACAGACAGTCATTTAATCGAGTTTAAGAATGAAATTCCATAATCTTAAATTGTATATTAAAACGCAATCAGTTTGGCAAGTCACATCTTCGTGGAAAACAAATGAAATCCCGATTTTACAGATTGAGTCATTTGTTTACTATTATGTTTTTCTGCTTTCAGTCCGTCATGTTTTCATACCTTTCGGTGCAGGGAAACATAATGGTAAACCTACGAGTCAGCCTCTAAAATACGGTTTTCAGGTTTTTTTCCACCAAGATATGACTTGGCTGACCGATTGCGGTTTAGTATGCTAATCGAGATTTAACCAATTATGAAATTTCACCCGTTAACACGATGAGGGGATTGTCTGTTTTGTTGCTTTTCTGTCTATAAAGTTTGACTTATATTAAAAAGAATGTTTTTTTTTCAGGTATGACCCAGCACGATCCATAACTGGTGATGGCTAGACCACATGAAAAGACCCAGTGTGTTACATGGCTGATAGAGGTGAAATGAGATACATAAGTCCAAAAAAATTTCCGACAAAATATAGACGTCGCTCCCCATCCAGGTCCTCAATACACACGTGGAGCAAGACGTTTCTGGAGATTGGTTGTGCGTTTGTTCGTTGAATCAAAGGTGCTAGTGTAGAACAATGGAGTTATGAATAAAAAGGAGGACACATATAGTCTATTGTCTATCAGACGCGAGTGAAGTAACTGAGTTGGTTGTCATAAGATTACAGCTGTTTCATTTAATCAGATTTACAGTTTTTGATTACCGCTTGTGAAATCTCCCACCAGTAAATTTAACAAAAAAAAAAAAAAAAAAAAAAAAAAAAAAAAAAAAACGATGGCGTCTTATTTTAGAGCCTGATTGATTAAAAATTTCTCTGAAAAATGTGGTAAAAAAATTCTATTTCTTTTTACTGATGTCAGTTTGGAGAGGTGTTATAGTCTTTTTACTGACACAGTTTTGGTTGTCACAATGTGACGGATCTATGACCACAGAAGGCATTTTTGCCGATCCCACCGAAGTTAGTATAGGGGAGAAAAATACGGGCTTCTGAGTGATCGAAAAACTGTTTGCAAATAGATCATCTTGAATTCTAATGTACGTATTAGGAGCGTATATGGGTATATCATTAAAATAATAATAATAAGGAGAAATTACAATTTCTTCAAAAAGTAATATAGAACAATTGAGTTTGACGCCGTAAACTGAAATTACTGTTGTTTCTAAATAAATTGTTCTGACTGTGTATATATGTGCATATCATGTTAAAAAAAAATAGAAAGTAGAAATGGCAATTCTATTTTTATTATTTTCTAAAAGTAATACAGAACGATTGTTAAACATCCGGATTAACTTCTTTAACTATATATTGCGAGTTATCTATTTCTTTATCTATTAATGGATATGTAAAAACAGAAGGAAAATCCAGCTTTCAAAAGTTTTTCAAACAGAAATTGATGATTAAATAAACGTAAACTCAAAAATGAAGGAAAGCAAAATTATTCAACCAATCAGAAGTTCGTATTTTTCTCCCCTATACTAGCTTCGGTGGGATCGGCAAAAATGCCCACAGAAGTAAACTTTTACCAGTAAAAGAGTAGAATATTTTTTGTCATTCTTTTTTATTGAAAATTTCTATTAATGAGTCGTTTAAATAAAGAGAAATTTTCTGCATAGTTATAATGGTGGATGTTCAGCGCGGTAGTAATGAATCCCTGTGAAAGCAGTTACAGTTGAAGCTTCACTATTTTAAGGATATGTCAGTTCCTCTTTCTTGATAGTTCCATGTGCAGAACTCTTCTATTCATATCACATAAAACGCATATTCACAGTATCCGCAAAGAAACTCTTCGAGAGGGTTGAATTCTGATAGGGATTGGCCGACGCGTTTTCACGTAACTTGGCGATAATTATACTTGGTGAGCGATAGATGCTTCCGTCGAGGAGTTTGATTCGAGTACAAAGTAACTTTTCTCTTGCAGCATTGCATTGAGTGGAACGTGTCTTACTGAAAGCTGTACTCTTTAAAAGTTTTTAATCACAAATTTTTACTTTGTACTCGGTTTACTTTGTCCTCGGCTCGGAAGGAAATCAAACTCGACGGAAGCGTCTATCGCTACGCCAAGTATAATTATCGCCAAGTTACGTGAAAACGCGTCGGCCAATCCCTATCAGAATTCAACCCTCCCGAAAAGTTTCTTTGCGGATACTGTGAATATGCACATAAAACTTACGAACTTGCACTGCAAATTCATATTCCCAAAAATAAACACATTTCGAAACACTTTTTGTCCTCAAATTCCTGAAATTCATTGTGAAACGTTTTTTAGTGTTGTTATTCTGTTCTTAATATGTATTCTGTTCTTAAAAGTTAGATGCAAGTCTTTAAATTGTTGTTTTCATAATTGCTTTATTTATCTATCAAACTCTACTTTAAATGATCAACTGAAAGATATATTTCTTAAAAGCCCAAATTTTGTCAAATGCATAAGCTGATACAACAACACAATGGCGTTTGTATCATTTTCAGAAATCTGAAAGAGCATTCGACGTTAAGCTGCTTTAAAAAACACAATCAAATCCAGTATTTTTTTAATTCATCTTTTGCGTTGAAAAATAGACCAGCGCAGCGGGCTTTGCCTGCTAGTATTGTATAATTTTTGAATGAATAATATTATTTTGGTAATAATTTCGCTTTATACTTTTTAGTGTTTAGATATTGTTCCACTTTTACTGCCAGTTGACACAGCGTGGTTTGGTGCATAATTAATTTCATTGTTATTCTAATTCGTGTGTAGTTGCAATCTTTAAGAATATTTGGCTGTTTTTCACCTGCACACTGTTAATAGAAAAAATCTTTGAAGTTATTATTTTATTTATACTTAATTTCTAAATATATTAAAATGCTGTTTTGTTATCGAAAACTGTTCTGTGCACTTTTTTTTTTCTATTTCGAATGTTAATATATCAGGAACACTATAAACTCTCAATATAGAAAAATAAAAAATTTTAGAATATTTTTTGTCACCAAATTTATAACACACTAATGTTTTCTGAATGAAAACGGCATATACAAAACTTTTTTGTGTTGTGGTTGTGTTTGTAAGTGTTAATATCTAGAAATGTGTTCTAAAAATAGTATTGTTAATTGTGTTGAAATAGTGTTATAAATAAGTGTTGTCAAAAATATTTTCTTACAATAGTGTTGCGGTGGAAACACTTTGTCACCAAATTAACAACGCATTATAAACGCCATACAATTTAGAACACTATATAAAACAATACATGTAAAATACTTTAAAACACTTTCTACATCGCGTCTTTTAAAAGTACGCAATTTTTAAAAGGAAATAAGAGACGGTTTGCCTTATAGAAAAAAAAATCAGGAGATTACTGAGTGAGTTGACTAACTTTTACCAATAAATATCAATAATTGCATTTCTAGAAAAATTGTGTTATTTTTAACAACACTTTTTTGCGCAATATCTTTTCCTAGCATTACACATTCACATAACATTCACAAGACAGTCAAAAACGATTTTAGTTAAGAGCAAACACTACTCAATGAAAAAGACCCGGATGATAATTTTAAGTCATAGCGGGCTTTCTTTTCAAATATCTCGCTCAAATTGTAATATTTTTATATGATTTTTTTTTTCTTTTACATAGGATAGCTGAGGACGATCCACAACCGAGCTAGTTTTTATTTTTTCGATTTCTGTTATATTATTTTTAATTTTAGAACAATTTCAGATTTACAACAGGCTCAAACCGGTTCTGAAAGTTAAAATATTTTTTAAAGAAAAATCTGATATCAAAATCGGAAAAGTAAAAATTAGCCCGGTTGTGGATCGTTCTCAGCTATCCTATGCAAAAGAAAAAAAAATCATATAAAAATATTACAATATGTCCCCCAATATGTCAGTATTGGGGGGTCTTAAAGTGATAATTATTATGTTCAGTTAGAGTTGCAAATAAAATAAAAGTGAAAAAAAAAGAAGTCAAGCGTAGCAAATAAGGTGCGTTTGTGCTATATCAAAATTTAAAAAATAATTCAGATCTTAGTGTAATATTATACAGTACTTAGGATGATACAGTGTAGTGATCAATATCTTTTGTGTTTCGCTGTAAGTTGTTGTTCGCTGTAAATACTACCTGTTTTCTGTTATACAGGAATTAATTTGTTGTAAACCTTAGCAACGTATATCAATTTTATAAAATATGAAATAGTTTAATGTAGTTAAGACACGCCCTGAACAATGTTTCCCCCTATGCTGTTATGTAAAGACAAATTTCCTGCAATTTTTTTCAATTGATTTGCAATTTTTGCATAATTCTGTAAATGACTAATAAATATTCTTTGCACAACAGATTGTACAAAACGTACATTTTGGTATATACTTTATAGATGCATATCATTTTTATTACTTTCAAAAGAGTGCAACATCATTAAAATGCACTTGAAACTATTTTTTCCCATTGGGCGTAGTGTAACAGAATAATCTTGACTGTCCCTGTGATTAAACAAACATCCAATTTTCATAAAATTTGAAATGACTCGACAAAATTATACAATAAAATATATTTCAAATTTCAAATTTCAATTCGGTTGGGTAGTTTTTGCTCTGTTAGAAGCGGAAAGACGGGCAGATGGACTAAACGATGACTATAGGTACTACGTATTTATATAATTACGAACGCACCTAAAAATCGTCTAGCAATGTTAATGAAATTTTCAAAGTAATACTTCTTAATGTAACTTCTGTAAAAAATACGATTCATGTAATAATCCATGGAAACAAATTTACAAAGCTTAAATATTTATTATGTATTTTTTCATCATACCTTGCAATTAATGTCATTATATAGATTGTTTTCTTTGCTTCCTGATAAAAGCCTTATTTGCGACAAATTATTAACATTGTGTCACATTTGACCTTTAATTTTCTCCTTGTGAAAGAGGAAGAAAGGAAACCGAAAACTGAACTTTTTATAAATAGCTTTTTATTTTTCGTATACGCCTCAAAATTCACATAAAAATAATTTAATGGAAAATAGCTTTTAAAATACAGCTTTATTTATGTCATCTATATATGCATATCAATTATTTCCTGAAGAAGTATATATTGGGCATACAGTTGTATGCCCAATATATCTTCTGGATTTTCCAAAAAAAACTCCTCATGGCTTCTATATTGAAGTTTGCACGCGCTCAGGCTTGGAAAGAGGCGCATTTTGGTCCAGACCAAATGAAGCCAAATTTTCTAACAGACCCGCCTGGCAAATCAAAGACAACTTTTTACGAGCCAGATAGGGCCGAAAAAAAATAAACGGGTCGTGTCAAATCAAAAGTTAAGTGCGCAACCCGTATTTTTTTCTTGAGCCTCGGTCCGGGCCGATAAAAAGATTAAATGGTCCGACAGTTCAGAGATAGAATTTTAAAAGTATCAAGCTAAGGTGTTAAACTACGAACAATTTTCAAAGGACATGAGGCGTGAGGATAATCATAAATGTGTTTTACGATTCAATGCTAGATTAGGAATATATATATATATATATACATTACAAATTTTAAATTTTTTTCGCCAAAATTAACTTTTATACTATATTAATTTCCTTATAACAATAATCCGTACTTACTTCAACTTATTAAATTAAAATCTTGGTTCTAGATCTAATCTATTAATCTTTATGGAAAAGATATAAATTCTTAATTCGCCTTAAAAAAATTTATTCCAATACGCGTAAATTTGAAAGATGGCTCTAAATTAAAAATATTCTTAATTAAACTTTATTTCTTAATATTCCAAATAAAAACTCATTTTTTCTATGTTTTTATCAATCCTTTTTAAGAAAATCTTATTAAATTTATTCCAAAACCATACCTTTCAAAAAATATTATTATTTTTATTTATCTATTTATTTATTTTCCCTCCTTCAACATTCGATATGTGTGCATAACAATAAATTCATTTCTTTTCTTTTTCTCTTAAAATTAATCGTCTGCAAAAAGATCGTTTGCACAGGATATTTGAAATTCTGAGTCTATTATAAATTAGTTAAATAATATTTTTTTAAAAATAAATTATCGTCTGTGGAATATAATCTCGACTCTGGGCATGACTTATGTTTACATGGAAAAATGATGGTTAAAGAGTAGAGAATTTTCTAGAATTTTCTTTTTAGATTTAAGAAAAGAAGACTCGAGGTGAGAAGGAAGATTCTTGGTTTTTTCTTCGATGAGTACGGCTTACAGCTTGTTGAAGTAAATGATGGAATATTTTTTTTTTCGGTTAAAGATAGCTTGCAAAAGGAGCCTTTCCCTCTCTCATGACTGCAGTTTAATAAAGTAACTTACAGCAGCCAATGAGTAATTTATTGGATCCTCTACATTTATTTACTTATTTTATTTTTTTCTCGCTTGTCATGACTTCTGTGCGGTAGAACGGGGACCCCGGCGATGATGTTTCTGGCTCCTAAATTTAAAACGTCACAGTCTTTTATTTAGTCGACAGGATTTCTAATGCCTTTCCTAGTGCCTTTTTCGCATTTTGAAAGAAATTTGCTACGGAACGAAGCGATGATAAACCTATGGGTCGCCGAAGAATTTCCTCGCCATGGTTGAGAGTATTAAACAGCTTTCTGTGCGAGTGGTTTGAAAGACTTCTTCGAAGTATCTCGTGAATTCCTAAGGCCTGATATTCCACCCTTTGCATTTTATGTGTCACTGATGACTCAAGATAATCATAGTCATAATGACAATTTTTTTTATAAATTAAGGATTTCAAAATTGTGAGTATGCGAAAGATATTTGATGAGGAATTTAATGAAGAATGGATTTAATTGAGGAGTATGGTGTTCTTAAGACAATTACTGTTGTATATTAAAGACTATTATGATATTTTTATGCACGTTTAAAGGTAAGTTTGTAATAATAATGAAGTATAAAAGAACTTAGAAGCTCATGTTTATTTTTTTTAAGTAGATTTTCTAATTTATTGATATTTGTTTGTTATCAAGAACTATTCTCAGAATGCAGTATTTTTATGATGATGTTCCTATTACTAGACATTTGAGCTAGAAAACTAAGTTAACATTTAGGTTTTTTCCTTTATTTGTTAGAATTTCTGGTGGCAGTGAGCTTTAGTTCCCAGATTCTTATAATTTTTTTTAAATTCAGTAAGAAAGATGGAACTGTACAAAGCTGCTGCTACAGTCGACTGAAAAATATAATTATTTTTTCAGTAAATTTTCTGATTTTAATTAATAAATTACCTGTCATTAAAATTTTTGTATCTGTTTATGATTTATGAAATAATAGAATTAAAAAGTTAATTCCAATTTAGGGTATAACTATGATATTTACAATTTCTATTTTTATTAGATAAAATTTCTGGTCAAAGTTAACAGCTAAATATAGTCACAATTTCACGATAATTCTGATAAAGATTTTTTAAAGGGTGGATAATAGTTTTGTGTGACACAACTAGAATGTAAACATAACCAGTAGACAAAGCCCTCAAAATTGCGAAAGCGCAAACTCATGAAGTTCACCTTAAAAGTAAAAGGCTCTATGATCGAAATTTTGTCGAATCCCCATTAAAGATACAAGACTCTGTAATTTATAAAGAATTTAAATACCCTAACACTCGAAAATTAGAACCTACTTTCTCTGGACTATACAAAATTATAAATAAACTTTCTGATGTAACTTATGAAGTAGATAAATTTAATTATGAGACAGGACAGAATTCAGTTATTGTGCATGTTTCTAAATTAAGACTCTATTTTTCACCCGAAGATTTTAAATTGTTTCATGAACAACCCAAAAAACAAACAAAACCTCGCATACAATCACAATCACTAGATCAAACTAAAGTCAAGACAGTAGATTAAATTTTAATTCTTATTCTTTAAATATTTTATCACCATAATTTTCAATATTATCAGGTATGTTCTTGGAGCGACAAGAATATTACTTGTTTTGGGGAGTTTTTGGGATTGGGCTCTTTATGCAGGTATAAGGTGTACACTTTGATTGTAAAAGCTTTCAAGTTGATGTTGATAAATTAATTTTAAGTGTATTTAATTCTAACTATATTTACTCATTTATTTGACATTAGTATTATTCTATTTATTCAACAGATATTTATGTGATAACAGTTATAACCTATAACTTAATATGTGATTTTCAGTGATTGTGAAAACTACAGATATTAAAAGTTTTTCAAAAAGCAAATTATTTTTATTTCCATTTCTCAATTAAGAATGACATTTTTTATTCCTATTTGTATTTTATTATTAAAGTTTATAAACCATGTATAGATAATAGTCCAGTCATTTTAGCACCTTTTTTTGCAAATAGCGGAAAAAATTAGAACAAAGCTGGATTTTTGCATAGGTGCTAGTTAAGGTATGTAGTTTAACATACTAAAAGTCCCCATCGATCCGATGTGAGCTTCCGCCTCCAGGGGGCGCTAAAGAGCTTGAAAATCGGTTTTATGTGAATATCTCACGAACAATGGCATCTAGACAAAAAAGTTCAATTACAAAGATGTAGATAATTTAATTTCCTACAAAAAGTGTCATTAAAATTTTTTTGTCACACCAACCCTTACCTGCCAAAAATTAACATAAAGGAAACATTTTTGAAAAAATGTGCGAGAACAATCATAACGCGGCGAAGTGGCAGAACAAATACTAAACAGCTTTCGATTCCTCCCCCCCCCATTTCTCCCCCATTGTCTGTATGGCGTTTTCGCGCGCTTGTGCAATACGTCACCTGAAAATAATAAGGTTCTATCTGTGTTTTTGAAAAAAAGTCGACTTATCGATATAGAAATGTTCTATTTGTATCTATTTGTATCGCTCGATTAAAATAATGTCGTAATATAATTGTAAGGTTATATGTAAATTATATATAACATCATTTTGATGCAAAAATGCCTTCATAGATACAAATAGAGCTTTTCTATATAGATAAGTCAATATTTTCAAAAACACAGATAGAACTGTATTATTCTCAGGTGACGAATAGTCATTGCCCAATACGCTATCTCTCTTTGCATTTGTCGAAATGTATACCACGTACAAGTACTTACCAATGTTTTATTTTCATTTGGCGCTCATTTCGCTAGTATGAAATCCCCCTAATTTATTGAACGAAGTAATAATTCTTTGTGAGATTTTAGGAAGGGAAAAATTTTATTTTCAACGCATGTTGTAGAAAGTTTAAATTAGTTATGACAGTTTAAAATGACTCTTTCTTAATTGCTGATTCTGAGCGAAAAATGGAGATTGATAAAATAGTTCATCTTGCATGAGATGAGGACTGCGTTTCGAAAGATTATGTAAAAATAGAAAAAAAAAGCGACTGAAGTCCATTGTGACAGCAAGTTCGGAAAGAGATGACCATAAGTGAAAAACATTTGAAGAAATGATTGAATGAACTGTAAATTCATTATTGTTTTAAAGAGTAAGAAAAATTATTCAAGAAAGGATTCTATTAAATCATACAATAAATCTATTGCAGAAAAAAAGATCAACGTCCGCACAAATTAATCATCCATTGAAGGAAAAATTGAGAAATGACAGTCCGTTGTTTGAATTTAAGGGAAAATGTTTGTTATATTCTGATACATTAGATGAAGATTTTTTTACAGAAGGAAAAAAGAAAGCTCTAAAGTATTGCGTTTTTTTAATCTAATCATTAACATAAGACATGGTTCATATCTATGCTTATGGAGAAATTTATGGAGAATGGTTTCGAAGCGAAACAAGCAGAAGATGATGCAGACATACTAATTATTAACACTATTGAAGTAGCAAAGTAAGTCTGGTGCGCTTACTGCTGTTGTTGGCGATGATGTTGACTTTCTCGTATTGTTGACTGCTTTAGCACCTCCAGAGATAGAGATATTTTTTATTAAGCCTGGAAGAGGACGAATTGTAACCACCCTGTATTCATCGCACATTCTTAACAATGATGCTGTTCTGAAAGATCATATATTGTTCTTCCACACTTTTTCAGGATGTAACTCAACATCAGCAATGTTTGGGAAAGGTAAAATATCGTTAACAAAATTTTTGAAAAAGGAAGAAGATCATAACATACAAGCTGCCAGCATTTTTAAAAGTGATCAAGTATCTTAATTTGAAGGTAGGAAAAACTATTTTTCGAGCTTTATACGGTAGTAAAGCAGAAATTTCTCTGAACAAGTACCGTTATGTATGTTTCAAGAAAAAAAATGCTGTTGGTGAAAAAAAAGCCTTTTATTGTTGCCGCTTACCAAAGATGCAGCTAGATTGTACAGTTTACGTATTTATCATCAAGTACAATACTGATTGAGCAATAAACTTACTTCCTGAGAACTGGGGCTGGCAAAATGCACCTAATTTGGTTCCAATTCCTGCTACCTTACCGCCCGCACCAAAAAATATTATTGAATCTATTTTTTGCACTTGCTCCAAAGGATGTGGAAAAGCATGTGGATGCCGAAAAATTGGATTGTAATGTTCTGATATTTGCATAAATTTCTGCTGAGTTTCATTTCATAATACAAGTAAAATTGAATTTGAAGACGAGGAAAATATTGACATTATCCTGCCCACTGCAAGAGAGGAGGGAAGCGCTGTTTCTGAATTCAGTGATGATATCGAAAGGCAAACAAAAAATACTGAAAGCAGCCCAACAACGAAAGAAATAAATACAGATAATGACGAATCTGAATGCAAAGAATTACTAAAGCAGTTAAACGACTGAAATTTTATTAAGCCAGTCACTATAACTGGAATATGTCTACGGGGGAAACCACAATAATAAAAAAAACGCACTAAGTGATTTACCTCAAGGGTGGTGTGGAAATAAGCATAAATGTATATTATATATTCACTTTCCCAATTCAAAGGTGAGAATTATAGATCTGTTTACATAATTTTTGTTAAACGTAGCAACAGATTTTTTGTATTTTTATAATTTTACTTTCAAATATGTTCACGTTTTTACATTTTTGACAGGGAAGGGTTAATGTGACAAACAAATGTTAATAACACTTTTTATAGGAAATTAAATTATCTACAACTTTGTAGTTCAACTTTTTTCTCTAAATGCCATTGTTTGTGAGATATTCACAAAAAACTGATTTTCAAGCTCTTTAGCGCCCCCTGGTGGCGAAAGCTCACATCGGATCGATGGGGACTTTTAGTATGTTAAACTACATACCTTAACTAGCACCTATGCAAAAATCCAGCTTTGTTCTAATTTTTTCCCCTATTTTTGCTAAAATGACTGGGCTATAAAACATTATTCTACATTTGGCATTTGAAAACTTGAGAAGGAAGGTGGGAAGGAAGATTCTTGTTTTTTTCTTCGATGAGTACGGCTTATGGCTTGTTGAAGTAAATGATGGAATATTTTTTTTCGGTTAAAGATAGCTTGCAAAAGGAGCCTTTCCCTCTCTCATGACTACAGTTTAATAGAGTAACTTGCAGCAGCCAATGAGTAATTTATTGGATCCTCTACATTTATTTACTTATTTTATTTTTTTCTCGCTTGCCATGACTTCTGTGCAATAGAACGGGACCCCGGCGATGATGTTTCTGGCTCCTAACTTTAAAATGTCATATATATATATATGTGTGTGTGTGTGTGTGTATGTGTATATATGAATGTATGTATGTATGTATATAAATGTCCAGCGTAGAGATCAATATCGGCCATTTACATCATGTCTGAAACTTAAATCTTTCAGTAGACTCGGGATGGGCAGCGAACGGGCTCACATTTTTTTCTCCGTACTATTTCCTACAGACTAGATCGGGCCAATAGTATAATTAATAAACTACTTGGGTCACTCAAAACACCAGTTCGTTAATTTTAATTCAACGAGAGGAATTTTTTAAGGTCTATCGGTTGCATTTCTTCATTTTATTTTATTTATTTTTTTTTTTTACATTGGAAGCTGAGTTTGATTTCTAGAAAAGCTGTTTTGTACTTTTCGGTTTTGTTTGCAATTATTTTTAATTAGGACAACTTAGAAACTTTCTTCAACTTTCAGAACCGGTTTCGAAATTTGAAGTATGTTCATAAAAAATCTGCAAAGAAAATTGAAAAAATAAAATATTTTGTAGACGATTTCAGCTATGCAATGCAAATAAATTAGTTTCAAATATTGAAATGCAAACGAGATGTCTTAAAAATGTTTTCCCATTGAATGAACATTAGCCAGCTTGTCTTTAAGCATGATTGAAATAGCCTCGTCAAGCAAGCAATATCATGTCAAACACGTCGATTATCTAACGCCTATTTGAAATTCGCAATTACTTTACCTTTGTTTGCAATAAGTCGAACAATTAACAGGTTTTATTTCTCCATTGCTTATTTAAACTTTTGTTCGAGATTTGTGATTATTATATAAATGCGTTTTGTAATATGTACACTATTATTATATGTAATTTTTAATGGTAAAAATGCTTATGTATATATGTGTATTATTGCCGAAACGTCAGTGAAGGCTTACTATTTGGAGACACGAAATTTTTTTGTGTCTGTCTGTCAGTCTGTCTGTTCCGCGATACCTTCCGTAAAAGGCATCCGATTGGCTTGAAAGTAAGTGGGTATGTTAGTGAGGCACTGGGATTAAGCTGTATAGTTTTTTGATTTGAATCATTCGTTCGAAAAATATAGAATATTTTATTTTGCGCAATAATGCTTTTCTATGGCAAATCCAATGATTTCCATTTTTTTTTTCTTGAGAGAAAATGTCACATTATGATAAATGGATGCTGAAATTTACCAGTTAAATTATTCGTATTGTTTTGAAATTTTGTCTATTCATTTGTCAGATTTTTAAAATTATTATTGTAAATTTTGGAGATTTTTATAAATGTGTTCCAATAATATAAACTAATTTGTTTTAGAGATTTACTTATTTCAAATGTATTTATTTCATTTTCTTTATTTTCTCTTATGGTTGCTAAGCAACCATTCATTCTAATCCTTATTTTTATAATGTTATAAATTTGAATGCGTGTACGAAAATTTAAATGAAGTCGACGTCAAAACTGATGAATTAATGTCTTTGTATCTTTGTGTATAACTATAACATAGCCCAGAAAAGAACATAGGCTATGTTTTATTAATTTTATTCACATAATTTCCTTAATAGTTCAAAATTTCCTTCTTTTTCATGCAGAATCAATAGCAATTTTTTAGATAAAATTTAACCAGTTTCCTTTATCGTTGCCAAAAAAAATCAAAATCTGGAATAATTTTTCAACGGCAATAAGTTGTAATATAATTTAATTAATTTTATACATTCTCTAAAAATTTCTAATAGATAATGTTGCTGTTAGTAGCTATAACCTGTTAAATATTCAAAATTTCCGAAATCTGCAACATTTAAAGTAGTTTATTTCAAAAAAGCGCCACCGTTGAATGAAAAAAAATATGTCACGCAATAGTTGAACATGTGTACAAAAATATGGAAAAGAAAAAGAAGTGGGGTCTCGTGATAATTTTAGACAAAAAAAGACAAAAATTACAAGAAAAGCAATGTCCAGATCACAACTTTGGGGTATTATAGCTTAAATAAGATATTAAGAGCGGAAAATGGACAAAAACGTCATTTTGACTGTACTTCGTGGCAACATAACAATGTAAAATAACAAGGCCCTATGGAAACAAATAAATTTTAATATGCAGGTAGTGTTATACCATACGTTTATGCCAAAATAATTTTGGAATGTTGTTGCTTGTCAGAGATATACCACTCCAAAAAATATTGGGATTTCGTTTTTCATAAAAAAGGCATTCACAAACGTGAACATTGATATTTTCTATAGGGAAGAGAAAAATTTTTCAGGACTTCAAAATTGCAGATTAATCATTAAATATGATTTATTCAACATAAAAAATATCAAGGCAAATAAAAAATACAACTATCAAAACATCACTTTTACATCACTTTTTTGTCTGAATTTTAAAATAAGGGCTTTTAAATTAAATTGAAATAAGAGACAGTTTTAGCCACAAGATTTTGAACACATAGAAATTTTTTCTAATATTACAGTATATATTCATGTAAATTATTTAAATTAAAGGAAAGTGCATATTTGTTTCTGAGTTGAATAAAATTAATAGTAGAATGGGGGGGGGGGGGATGAAAATCATCAAAAAAGCAGTACGGTAACAGACTTAACATTTGGTAAAGCACGGACTTGACACTATGTCGAAAATAGCCGATAAAGAACAAACTGCCATAATTAAATTTAAAATAGATTAACTGATTTTTTCCCCTTTCAAATTAAAAATTTCATAATTTAATTCAAATACAAGGTTTTAAAGGAAATATAGATTTCAGTGCTATATATTATATTTATTAATTAGAGCTATTTGACAAACGAGAAACTTGCATCAGTTTGCATGGGAACTTCACAGACACGAATGTCAGTATTTAATTACATAACAAACATAACAAAAATGGCAGGATCTCAAATGAGAATAAAAAAAATATGCAACGTTTCTGTCTCAGGAGAGAAAAAAAATGAAAAAAAATTTAGTTTCTTTATCAAAATACACGAAGTAAGATACATAATGATTACTTCTTGAATGTCAAAAATTATAAGATGGGTGATTTATGTAATACATTTTACATTTTTTATAGCTTCTTTTCTTTTTATTTCTACATCAAACACGAAATCGTTTTGATTCTTTTACCAACTGATATTTTTAAATGATTTTATTCGACGTATTAATTGAAAATTGCATTATCCAACATTTGAACTTATATAGCATTCTCTAATATTGTTTCTGATGGGATGCAAGCATTCCGTAAAAGCATGTGCGAATAAATGCAGGCACCGCGATTTTTTTTCTTTTAATGTTTACATATGACGCGGACTAACGGAAAAATCCGGCTTTTTGCTAACAGCCTATACAGTTTACAAAGAGGCCGGATAATGGGTGAAATTTTTCCTTCCACTTGGTTTGATATTATCTGATATATTTCAGTCTTTTGTCAAAGAGTCTATAGGCAGCTACAGGCTACGTCAGCGCTTCGTTTTTCTTTCACAGACCCCTTTATTAGAATTTTCATTTCGGAGTACCCTCATTTCTCTTAAACACACCCCCTCCTCACTCAAATAAGTAGCATTTCAGTCTCAGGAAAGAAAAGAATAGAAACATTTAGTTTATATTAACCTATGGACAGTTTATAAGCAGTCGGATGAATTTTTCAAATATTTCAAATTTTTGCTTATTACTTACAGTTAATGAGTTATAAAATAGTGCAGTCTTTACGAAATGCATTATATTTTAAGGAATTTTATCTTGAATCCAAATTCCATGCTAATGAAACAACATTTTCCCAAAGAATAAAGGACAAACTGTCATAATTAAATTTAAAATAGATTAGCTGAATTTTTTCCCTTTCAAATGAAAATTTTTATAATTTAATTCAAATACACGGTTGTAAAAAAAATAAAAATTTCAGTGTTACATATTATATTTATCTGGTACATAGTGTTATTTAATTAGATCTATTTTTCAAACGAGTAATTTGCTTCAGTTTACATGGAGAATTCACAGACACTAATGTCAGTATCTAATTAGCAAAAATAGCAGGATCTCAAGTGAGAATCAAGTAGTATGCAACATTTTAGTCTCAGGAGAGAAAAGAATAAAAAACATTTATTTTCTTTATCAAAATAAATCATATATGATACGTCCTGATTACTTCTTCAATGTCAAATATTATAAGATGGTGATTTGTGTAACGCATTTTATATTTTTTAATAGTTGCTTTTCTGCTTTTTAATGCTGCAAACACAAAGTCATTTTGTTTTGTACCGACGGCAATTTTCAAATGACTTTATGCGACATGTTAATTGAAAATTGCAATATTCAATGTTTTCCCTTATTAATCCCTCTGTATCATTGTTTCTGGTGGGATAAAAGCATTCCGTAGGAAGGGGGGGGGATCATCTGCAAATAAATAAAGCCACCGCGATTTTTTTATTTATTTTATTTTTTTATTGATATATATGACTTTGGCTAACTGAGAAATCCGGCTCTTTGCAGACATCTTAGACAGTTTGCAAAGAGGCCGGGTAATTGGAGAAATGTCACCTTACACTTGGCCTGATACTGTCTGATATATTTCAGTCTTATTTCAAAGAGCCTATAGACAGCTTTAGGCTAAATCAGCGCTTCTTTTTTCCTATCACGTACCTTTTTCTTAAGCTTTTCATTTCGGAGTACTCCCATTCGTCATAAACACGCCCCCTCCCTCTCAATAATATGCAACATTTCAGTCTCAGAAGAGAAAAGAATAGAAACATTTAATTTAAATTAATCTTTGGACAATTTATGAGAAGTCGGATGAACTTTTCGATTATTTCAAATTTTTGTTTATTACTTACAGTTAATGAGTTATAAAATAGTGGAGTCCTTTATGAAATGAATTATAGTTGGACGAATTTTGTCTTGAATCCAAATTCGAAAATAATGCGACAACATTTTCCTAAAGACCATAAAGAACAAACTGTCATAATTAAATTTAAAATAGATTAACTGCATTTTTTCCCTTTCAAATGAAAATTTTTATAATTTAAATTAAATACAAAGTTTTCAAGGAAATAAATATTTTAGTGCTACATGTTATATTTATTTGTTACGTAGTGTTATTTAATTAGAGCTATTTGTCAAACGAGTAATTTGCATCAGTTTACATGAGGAATTCACAGACACAAATGTCAGTATCTAATTAACAAAAATAGCAGGATCTTAAATGAGAATCAAGTTATATGGAACGTTTCAGTCTCAGGAGAGAAAAAAATGAAAAATATTTAATTTCTTTATCAAACTAAATGAAATATAATACATCATGATTACTTCTTGAAAGTCAAATTTATAAGATGGGTGATTTATGTAACGCATTTTATATTTTTTAATAGCTGCTTTTCTTCTTTTTTCTACTCCAAACACGAAATCGTTTTGATTTTTTACCGACAGCAACTTTTAAATGACTTTATTCGACATGTCAATTAAAAATTACAATATGCAATATCTTCACTTATTTATCACTTTGTATTATAGATTCTGATGCGATAGAAGCATTCGGTAGAACCTTGTGCAAATAAATGCAGAAATTTTCTATTTTTTCTTTCTTTAATGGGTATATATAACGCAGTCAGGGGTGCAAACTTTGCGCGCACAAATGTCGGATTTTCGCCACTAAATTATAATAGTTTTCTTTGCCTTATTAAATTTCGGAAATTCTGTCATTAAATAAAAGTAGACACACTATAAAAATTTAGTGGTAGCAATCAGCCATTTGTGGCGCAGCGTTTGCTTTTCTGGAGGCTAGCTAACTCAGAAATCCGGTTCTTTTCAAACAACCTTGACAGTTTGCAAAGAGGCCGGATAATTGGAGAAATATCTCCTTTCATTGGTCTCATACAATCTCTTATATATTTCAGGCGTATTTCAAAGAGCCTATAGGCAACTGTAGGCTAGTACCCTGTTTGCACTATGGATAATTAAGATATATCAGGCCTAGAACTCTCACAGAGAGTTCCACAAACTCTCTCGTTCCCTGTTCATATGTTCCCTGAAACATAAGATATCTTAACATCGCCGTGATTGAAGTGGTATACTCCCGGAATTGGATACCTGTTCACATTGGAAAACTTACATTAGAATCTCAGCGAATGTCATTGTATCTGAGATCTGAAGAAATGCAACGTATGCTCATGCGCTTAAAATAAAGACGGCCGCAATAGCCAATCAGTAAAAGCGAAGCTTTATAGCCAACGAGAGTGAGTGGTACTTCCTGTATCTAGCCGGAGAAAGTTGAAACTCTCTGAGAGAGTTCCGAGCCTGATACCCTGTTCACACTATGGATAGTTAAGATATCTCAGGCTTAGAACTCTCAGAGAATTCCACAAACTCTCTCAGAGTGTTTCAACTCGCTCGGGCTAGATACAGGAACAACCACTCACTCTCATTAGCTATAAAGCTTCGCTTTTACTGATTGGCTATTGTGGCCGTCTTTATTTCAAGCGCATGCGCATACATTATATTTGTTCAGTTCAGAGATACAGTGACATTCGCTGAGATATCTTAGGTGTGAACAGGCATCTAATTCCGGGAGGGTAACCACTTCAAATATGATAATCTAAGGTATCTTATGTTTCTAATGCAAACAGGGCATTATCAACGCTTCACATTTTTTTTTTACATACCCCTTTCTTAAGCTTTTCATTTCAGAGTACCCTCATTACTTATAAATACGCTCTCAACCCCCCTTCCCACCACTCAGTAATATGCTCAGGAAGGAAAAAGAATGAAAAACATTTAGTTTTAAATAATCTTTGCACAGTTTATGAACAGTCGGATGAACTTTTCAAATAGTATTTCAAAACTTTGTTTATTACTTACAATTGATGACTTACAAAATAGTCGAGTCTTTTATGAAATAGATTAATTTTAACGAATTTTATCTCGAATACAAATTCCAAGATAATACGAAATTTTCCGAAAGATTATAAATAACAAACTGCAATAATTAAATTTAAAATAGATTAACTGAATTTTTTTCCCTCTCAAATGAAAAATTTCATAATTTAATTCAAATGGAAGGTTGTCAAGGAAATAAAGATTTTAGTGCTACATATTATATTTATCTGGTACATAGTGTTATTTAATTAGAGCTATTTTTTAAAGAAGTAATTTGCATCAGTTTACATGGAGAATTCACAGACACAAATGTCAGTATCTAATTAACAAAAATGGCATAGGATCTCAAACGAGAATCAAATAATATGCAACGTTTCAGTCTCAGGAGAGAAAAGAACGGAAAATATTTAGTTTCTTTATCAAAATAAATTAAATATGAGACATTATGATTACATCTTGAATGTCAAAATTTTTACAGATGTGTGAGTTATGTAACTCGTTTAAAATTTTTTAATAGCTTCTTTTAACAATCTTCTTTTTTCTACTGCAAACACGAAATTGTTTCTATCTTTTATAATTTTTAAATGACTTTATTCGACATGTCAATACCCAATATTTTCATTTATTTATCACTCTGTATCATTGTTTCTTGTGAGATACAAGCAGTCCATAGAAGCAGTAAGCGCTTCGCAATTTTTTTTCTTTCACGTACCTCTTTCTTAGGATTTTCATTTCGGAGCATCACTATTCCTCCTTCAACTTCCTTCCACTCGACTAGATAACGCAAACATTCTTTTTAGGCGTGTTCGCAATTATGTAAACAAGGTAGAACCCAACAAATTTTGACGAAAGAAAATGTTTAAGAAGGAATTGTTTCATTGATTTATAATAAACCAACAAAATTAGTTATTGTAAAAGATGCATCTTATGTTGGTAGTCTAACTCTTAAGCAAATCATCTTTAACCCTTTCCGGCGCACTACTCTTTAAAGTTGGAATTTAAAGAAAAAAAAATTAGGCAATCTATTTAGGCCTAGAGGAGTACACAGGTATTGTTTTGTAAAGATTGCACTAACCATTTTAATTATACAGCTGTTGCCGAAGTGGTAACATCCCATAAGTAAAGCATTGATAAGCGCAGTGAGAAGAGCATTGCTGTGAAGCGCGTATTACAGTAAAACATTTTACCTATTATTTAAAAACAGTAGAGTTTGATCTTTGTGGTGCTGCGATCTAGAACTCATAAGAAAGGTTTAAAGTAGCCATTAGAGTAGTTTTTGAAATATTCACGGAGTTTTTGTGTCTCTAAACCGAGGGAACTTTAGGTGTTGCCGACCCGGCAACACTGCGCGTTAAGGGGTTAAAGCAAAATTAACAAAATACTATTTCTGTAAAACTCAGTTGTAGAAAATTGTTAAAACTGCCCCAAGATAAGTCGGGGGTAAAAGCACTATTTCCCCATATCCGCCCCCGCCGGTTAAGTGGTTAAACTTTAATTATACATGTAAATAATAAAAAATAATAAAGATCTGTTATTATGATAAAGTTACCATTTAAGGTTCTTATGCTAGTATTCCAAAATGGAAAAAAAAAGCAAAATATATTCAGCTTCAACTCAATCATAGAATTTTTTCCCTTCTAATGGTATTTTAATTTGATCATTTTGATTCCAAAACTTGTAGTCTCAATGGCTATTAGCTGAAACAAATATTAAACTGTTGATATTCTTTTACGTGTAAATCAAATTTTGTAAATGAAATCAAAATTCATCGGGTTTTATAACAGACGATATTTCAATTTCAAATTTTCCCCTTTTAAGGAGAAAATGGCAACATAAAAATACAGTAATCACCCCCCCACACACACTTTTTCTATTTCTTTTAATAAAAATGGAGCACTCCTGTTACCGTAATTAGAAAAGCGGTATTGAAAACTACAAAAAAATTTATATTTCAAAAACAAATTAAGGTGCAGTTTTCACATAAATTACATTTAAAAGTGTATTTTTTTCTCTACACGATGGTGTAAAAATTGAAAATGTGCAATATTTATAAGTTAAAAAAATTGATGTAGCTAAAATTGCAATACCGGAATTTCATTTAAAATTTGAAAGTGTTGCCATTTGCAAAATGGCATATGCGTTACGTACAGATACGTTTGGCCTTTATAATATAGATATGAAGCAACTATAGTCATCGTTCAGTTCGTCTGTTTGCGTGTAACAGAGCAAAAACTACTCAAAAGAATCGTTTGAAAATTAAAATGTATAATTTTTGTATAATTTTGTCGGGTCATTTCAAATTTTATGAAAATTAAATGAACATTTTAATCACAGGGATAATCAAAATTATTCCGTTACATTACGGCCAATTGAAAAAAATAATTTCAAGTACATTTTAACCCGTTCAGGATCAGTATCTTTTACGTAGTATCTTATTATGAGAGTATTATCTTATTATTAAGAGATTAGTATTTTATTCGTTTGGCATCACTTTTTGTTAATTATTTCGCTTAACTTTAAAAATCACGAATATGTTGTAATAAATGAAATGACTTTTACTCTACTTTTTTACTGGTATCGAACTCAAGTGCTGTAATCACTTCTTAATGGCTCATATATACATTCACGGTCCTGAACGGTTTAATAGTGTTAGACTCTTTCAAACATAATAAAAATGATACGCATCTATGAAGTATACACTAAAAATACACTGTACAATCTGTTGCGCAAAATTAATTTACAGGGCCACAGAGAAGTATTCCATTACATAATGGTATAGGCAGAAACATTGTTTGTGGCGCGTTTTAATTACACTGGCGGGAAAAAAAAATCCCAACACCAAGAAAAACTTATTGTAGAGTAATGAAATTTGGACAGTGCATTTGTCTAGTTAAAATGTTTAATTGATTAGATTTTCGAGATCATAGGTTAATTTAAGGTCAATAAAATGCATTTCAAATGTGAAATGCTGTTACATTAAAAGTCGCTATAACCTCCAGAATTTTGAATGCATACTTGCACACGCGCATGCATTGTGTCATACGGGTGCCGAATGTCACTTTGCCGTATGGAGTTCCATGCTTGTTGTACTTGCTGTGTCAATACTGTGATGGTCAGTGCTGGCTGGGGATGACACCGGAGTTCTCATCCAATGATAGCCCATACGTGCTCAATGGAAGACAGATCTGGTGATCTCGCTGGTCAAGGTAACAGGTCGACACTCTGTAGAGCACGTTGCGTTACAGTAGCGGCATGAGGACGCGCGTTATCCTGTTGAAAAACGCCCCTTGAATGCTTTTCTTGAATGGCAGCACTACAGGTTGAATTACCGGACTAACTTACAAATTTGCAGTCAATGTGATTGGGATAGTACCGAGAGTACTTCTGGTGTCATAGAAAATTGCTTCTTAGACCATGACTCCAGATTGTAGATCCAGTGTTTTTAAGCCGCAGACAGTTTGATTGCAGGCGTTCCCTTGGCCTCCTTCTGACCAGCACACGGCCATGACTGGCACGAAGGCAGAACATGCTTTCATCAAAAAGCACAACAGATCTCCACTCCATCCTCCAGTGAGCTCTGGCTTGACATCATTTACGTCGCAAACGGCAATGGCTTAGAGTCAGTGGAATGCATGCCTTGCATCGAGCTGTCCTTGAAGTAACCGATTTCTAACAGTTCGTTGTGTCATTGTGGTACCAATTGCGGCTCAAATTTCTGTCGCAGGCACAATACGATGAGCCACAGGCGTACGCCGAATACGACGGTCTTCCCTCTCAGTAGTGCCACGTGGTCAACCGGAACCTGGTCTTCTTGAGGCAATATCATCCCTTGACCATTGCTCCCTACAATCATGCACAGTGGATACATTCTGTCCAAGTCTTTCTGCAAAATCGCGGAAAGAAAATCCACTTTCTCGTAGCCCTAATTTACGACCTCTTTCCAATTCGGGGAGCTGGTGATAATAGCTTCTTCGTCTTCTTAAAGGCATCCATGATCAACCTCAACTCAGTTCGTCAAATTTTGAAGAGAAAAAAATGCTCACGAACTTTACAGCACTCGTTTAAAGCAAACCTGACTTTAATGTTGTAGAGTGTGGCGTAATGTCATAAGTGTGGCGCTACTAGCGCCACACTTATGCGCGAAGCCCGAAATTTGAATCAATGTCATCTTTCAGATGTATAAACACGCCTACAAAATTTCGTTTGGATAACACAAGTCTTTCTTGGTGTTGGGATTTTTTTTTCCGTCAGTGTATATTGAACTATTTCACATTTTATAAAATTGATATACGTTGCTGAGACTTACAACAACTTATTTTCTATATAATAGAAAGTATATAGTAATTACTGACTGAAAAATTTCAGACTCTTTGCAAAGATATTGTCGGGAATTAGAGTAATTGGATTTTTTTTTTCTGAAACAGAATAAATGTGTATGGAGGCATATTGCAATGAGAAAATGCTGTTTAGACTAATTTGAATATGATGACGGATTTATTCAAACAGTCCAATTTCTTCTGTGTTTATTGCAATATGTACCAGGTAATAAATTAAAGGGTAATTAAATTGTAAAATTTAATTTAAACTTTTTTTTTATAATTTTACATTAAAAAATATTGAGAGAGTCTGAAAAAGTTTAAAAAAATCAGATAAAAAATTGTCTATTTGACATATTTCAAAAGCCCGACTACATATCTAACGTTAGGGAATATCATAATTTGTTTTTTTTTTAAGCTGAGCCTCAAAAAACATTATTTCCTATTAGAAATTTTTATTTAATTAAATGTATTTTATTTTTACGTGGCATTTATTTGGCTTTATATATTAAGAAAATTTCTGGCTTGAAACATACTTTTTTTAGCCGCGGCTTAAACGCAAGAAATTACGATACTTCATATTTATTTTAAGAGTATATTTTTCGCAAACACTTCGTAGGAAAATATCGATAAAATATACAGGTGAGATCGATTTTTGATGTTTTCACAGCAATATGTAGAGAATAAGGGATAAAGAGTTGTCATAATTATAAAACTTATGTAAAAAAATAAAAAAATAAAAATAAATAAATAAATAAATAAAACGCTGTATCCATGAAATCTTTGGTGGTGTAGAATTTTAACGTTTTACCGCTGTTTAATTACAAAAGAGATTTTGAATAAGAATAGTTATTAAAAAATATGTAAGAAGGTTTCTGAAACAATGAAATTTATGAATGTGACAATTTTTTAAAGATTTTTCAGCATTATCTAGCGAAGACTATTGCATAGTTGAAATCAATTATTAAGTTCAGAAATTAAAATTTCTGTATTTATGAAATTTACGAATGAAGCAGATTTTTGTGCTTTCTTTGCATTAAATTGATACAATGGTTTGCTAATAAAAATAATTATGAAAAATAGATAAGAAAATTTCTACAGCAGTAATATTTGTAGATGAAGCAGTTTTTAATGTTTTCAAAGCAATACGTACAGTAGAATTATGCATAAATGAAATCATTTATAAAAAATATTTAAGAAAATAGCAGTAACAAAAAATCTACAATTGAGGAAGATCTTTAATATTTTCCCAGCTTTAATGTCAAAATGTGTTACTGAATAAAAATAATGACAACAAATAATAAATTTCCCTTATTGACATACTTGATCTATGCTGCTATTTAGTTATTAAAAGTTTTTTTTTTTTTTTTTTAAAGAAATTTATATTTTAAAGGCAAACAAGATGGAACCCGTCGAATTTCGACGAAAGTAAATGTTAAGAAGGAACTGTTTCATTGATTTATAATAAATCTACAAAATTAGCTACAGTAAAAAATGCATCTTACAATGGTCAGTCTAACTGTCAAATAAATGTTATTTAAAGCAAAAATTAAGAAAAAAAATATAATTTTTATAGAACTCAGTTGTAAAAATTATTAAAATTAAACTTTAATCGCATACGTAGAAATAAAATAATACAACAAAATATATCGCAAATCAACAAAATATTGCAAATTGCAGCACTAGATCCGTCTTCATGAGCACACAATTCTGTGGCGTAACATGAAATTCAAGAGACCCAGCATCGGTAAATTACATATATTTTTTATATTAATCAATTTCTCAATTAATTTTCAGTAGTGAAATTACGCTTGAATTTCTAGATACATGAATATTCATACTTCTACTAAGCGTAATACCAACTGAGTGGAAAATGTCCAAAATTGTGTGCTCATGAAGACGGTTCCAGAAGACAGATCTAGTGCTGCGATTTGCAGCTTAACCGACATGTGAAGTGAAAAATGCTAAGTTGGGTATCGTCCACGTAGCTTAAATGGTAGAGCACTTAGAGCGCTATTCCAAGGATTCCGGGTTCGATCCCCGGCTTGCACATTTTTCACTAAGTTGATTTTACGATTAGTAAAAGTATGAATATTCACGTATCTAGAAAAAGTACCTATTTATTTATTTATTTTTGCGTTCAGTAATACAAATCATTCAGAATAAATAGAAGGCTTCTAAATAATCGCATTAATCGTACTTAGATGTCAGTATTAGATAATTTCTAGCATTATTTACAATTGTTGCTTTATTGTTTTAGAAGAGAAACGAACTAAGTTTTTAAGCTGCTTTATTTTTTGAGTTGCTTTTTTTTTTTTTTTTTTTTTTTTTTTTTTTTTTTTGCTAGGTAAAAAATGTTTTATTATTCTTTAACCTTCCCTTGATATGTACATACTTTTAAAAAATTAAGTTTGAGCTATTTTTAAGATGTAGATGACCCCCGAAGCAAGTTTTATATACATCATTGAAAAGTAAACTTTATTCCCAGTCGCTCGGTACCAGAAACTTTCTTCTATGATAATTTGTTGAGAATTTAGTAGAGAGAGGTGTTTATTTTTTTTCCCAGACTGTACCATATATTATAAAAGCTACAGTGAAATATTTTTTGAAGATGTTCTTCCCCATGGCTCAGCATGTTGCATGAACAAGATTTATTAAAAATAGTTTTAAAATTATACCGATATCTTAAAATTGTACGAATAATGATATTTGTCAGAATAATATAAATAATTACAAATGAATCTATTTCTCTATAAGAATTGTTCGTTAATTAAACTCAAGTAGGGCAAACTGAAGTAAAAAAGTTTAAAAGAAAAGAGGAATTTTTAAATAAGCGCCAAGCAGTTTTTAGTAACAAGCTATCGATTCATAGCTGCCTTTTTATAAAAATCTTTATTAGTTGTTGCGCTTCAGATTAGAAGACGAAGAATTTTCCCTTGAAGATAATTTTTTTCTTTTTTGGCTTGTGTTGGTTACTTCTTTATAGAATGATTTTCATAAAATTTTACAAAGAGAATCAATCAGATGTATTTCTGCATTTTTACAAACTAGTTTTTCTAACAGAATTCTAAAGGAGGTTAAACAGTTTGTTAGTGTTTCTTTTTTATTTATTATTAATGTTTGGCAAAATATAACTTTTAAAGGGATTCTTTAATTTTTTTTTTCTTTTGGAAATTTTTTCTGATTTTGGTCCCGACAATTTTATCAGGATTCAAAAACTGAAATAATGATGAGAAAGTTTTATTAAGCATAGGACAGTATTCGCCATGTCGATTTAAGATAAATGTCTTCAAACAGAACTTTTCTCACTTTTTGGCTAGCATGCTATCCATAACATCTGCGGTGAATGGTCTATCTCTTGACACCCATGCTAAAGTGGTATGTTTTGAAAGTAAAATTAAACTAATTATTGTTCTTGTATGAAGAAAATCCTGAAAATCTAACCGATAGTTGTTGTTGTTGTTGTATGTATGTCGGCCAATTATCTACACTATGGGATATAGGCCCTAAGGGGTGGGATGCCCTCCTTGGGGGTCTTTCTAAGGGAACCTAACCCGTATTTACGCAAGTTTCGAAGAAAACCACGGAAAACTCCGAACGGTTAGGCCGACGGTCGTGATTGGGTTCGAACCCAGCACTTACCGTCTACCAGTTTGAGGTCAGAACCTCTCGGCCACTGGTGGGGCTCTAAGCGATAGATTATAATGGTTTAATCCACGAGTGTCTGATCAAACTCCTCATTTTGTGGCCAATATGCAAATCATAACCATGGGGTGAGTGGATGTACTGTCACTTTGAAACTGTGCAAAAATTGTAAGTTTATATGCATGTGCTTTTTTTCATTTTTTAGACTGTAACTTATGTAAAAATGGATCTATCGTCACGAAAGTTGGATATGCAATATTTATATTTTTAAAATAGTATATACGTATATATATATATACTATTTTATATTATGTATATATATATACATACATAATAGTATATATATATATATATACACTATCTACCAATAAGTGTTTGAAAAATTTCGATTTTTGACATTTTCTCAAATATTTAAAAATATACTTGTCGGATTCTTCTGAATCTTCAGGATTATGAAGATTATTTCTGACCTCATATTTATCAACATCCATTTGATAAGCAGGGCAATTAGGGGGCCGACAAAAAATTAAAGAATAACAGAAATATTTGGGATCACCCTGTACATGAAAATGCACGAAACGATTTATCGCTGCAGAATACAAATATGTGGATACTGCACAATATGTACGCTGATTTTTGTAAGAATAACATGTATATTCATGGAGAAAGAGTGATTTTTTTTTAATTCAAAAATTCTGGTATGTTTTTTGTTTACATCATTCATGGTTTTTGACCAAATTTAACGCAAATTTCAGAATTATTGGCAAAATCTATTAGAAAAAATACATCGCAATTGGAATACAAATATATTAAATATTTTATGAAATATGAATAGTTTTATGAAATAATTTTTATCTGCGCATGCGCCAATAATAAAAACGATTCTTTTACATCATTTAATAGTCAATTCTATAAAGTAACTTATAAAAAAAATCCAATCAACTATCATGAAAATTCAAAAAGATATTATTATAAGTAAGCTGTTTTTACATTGCTCTCTAAAAACGGCTGAATTATAAGGGATTCTCCACAAATTGACATTTTTTATTAACTGACTTTTAGGAAAAAATTAGTATTTAATGTATACAATATCTAATACAATATTTTTGTTAATAAGTATCTTGACATCTGTGATAGAAAAGAATAAAAGCTCTTTTCCTTTTCTATCACAGTTGTCAAGATACTTATTAGCAGCAATATTGTATTCATTAAATAGTACCAATTTTTTCCTAAAAGTCAGTTAATAAAAAATGTCAATTTGTGGAGAATCCCTTATAATTCAGCCGTTTTTAGAGAGCAATGTAAAAACAGCTTACTTATAATAATGATATCTTTTTCAATTTTCATGATATTTGATTGGATTTTTTTTATAAGTTACTTTATAGAATTGACTATTAAATGATGTAAATGAATCGTTTTTATTATTCGCGCATGCGCAGATAAAAATTATTTCATAAAACTACTCATATTTCATAAAATATGTAATATATTTGTTCTCCAATTGCGATGTATTTTTTCTAATAGAGTTTGCCAATATTTCTTAAATTTGCGTTAAATTTGGTCAAAAACCCTGCATGATATAAGCAAAAAAACCATACCAGAATTTTTGAATTTTTTAAAAAAAATCACTCTTTCTCCATGAATATACATGCTATTCTTACAAAAATCAGTGTACATGTTGTGCAGTATCCACATATTTGTATTTGCAGCGATAAATCGTTTCGTGCATTTTCATGTACAGGGTGATCCCAAATATTTCTGTTATTCTTAAATTTTTTGTCGGCCCCCTAATTGCCCTGCTTATCAAATGAATGTTGATAAATATGAGGTCAGACATAAATATGAGGTCAGACGAAATTTTTCAAACACTTATTGGTAGATAGTGTGTATTACATTCATATATATTTATGTACAGACATATCATGAAATTTAATATATCACCATCTACTGCATGTCCAAATGTTTCATATTGTTCGCAACTGAGTTTAAAATGAATGGGGAATAACAATAAAAGATACTGCAAAAAAAGTCTGTTGTGCGAACCCACTCTCATGTCTCAGTATAATTCTCCAACGGCTTTGCAAGGAAAAAAAAAATGTTTATCAAAGCAATAAAGTAAGAAACAAGCCTTCGAATGCGGTTTATTTATTTTTTTTTTCTTGGAAATGACTTGTTTTGAACAATGGAATTATCTAAGAGTAAATAATAGCTACCTTTCAATTTTTGAATAGTTATCTTTCTACATTGGAATAGCCATCTTTCAAAATTTTAAAATTAAATTTTAATCCACAGAAGTATACTGTGCTAGTTTTTGAAAATTCAATGTAGTAGAACTCGGATAATGCGAGAGTAAAGTATTGAATAAATCGAAATTTATAAAACTCCATGCTAAATACTACATATTCCATTGTTTTTTAAATCACGCTATTCAAAACATTTTTGACCTGTTATATCAGTCTCAAGCATAAATGAGTAATAAATAAATTAACTTGAATAGGCCTGAGAAATTCAATTGGATACAGCTCCCATTTTCTAATTCTTAAGACGTTTATGAGTAATATATTTTTCCCTCTGTTATTTTTAACTCAATCAAACTTATTAGTAAATTTATCATAAGAATTCAACTTATATAAGTGAGCCAAAAAAAAGCTCAATCAGGGAATCGAATCACGAACTTATAACATTTCTTGTTAGCTCTTTAACGTTTGATGTACTTGAGTTGATACCCGGCGAACAACATAATTTGCTTACATAACGTTCTTGGTGATAAAATCTTGTCTGTCATCTGGAGATCTTATCAGATAATTCTATTAGTAATGGAGCTCCATCTAAGCGATGACTACATAGATACACCTACAGACATACACCATTGTGTGTACACGATTCCAGGGGCGTAGCTATAGTGGGGGTATGTGGGGGGGGGGGGGGTGCGACACCCCCCCCCCCCCCCCCGACATTCGGTATACTCATTTCATTCGGTAAATTCACTTTCGGCCAAAAACTGTATTATTTCTCACTGTGTGTTTTCCTTCTAAGAAATTTAAAAAAAAATATTACAAAACATAAAACTATGTCAAAAAATATTTAAAATATTTTTAGAATACTCATACACCACATTCGTAATACTTATTACATTCGGTAATTTCACGTACGTACAAAAACTGCATTATTTCGTGCAGTATTTTTTCCTTATAAGAATTGCCTTACCAGTGGAAGAGAGGATCTGCCCCCGAAACTGGTACATGGCAGATGCTGGGTTCGAAACCAATCGCGGCCGTCGGCCTAATCATTCGGAATTTCCCTTGGTTTTCTTCGGACCTTGGATTTCCTTGCGTAAATACGGACTAGATTCACTTAGAAAGACCCCCCCCCCCCCACGGAGGGCATCCCACCCCATTAGGGCCTATATCACACGTGCTGAAAATTGCCTGTCGTAAACACAAAAAGCCCTTGTAAAAATTAAAAATTATTAAAAATTTATAACAAACCTTAAAACATATTTAAAACTATTAAATATTTTTGAAATACTCATACTCTACATTCGGTATACTCATTACATTCGGTAATTTCATTTTTGTTCAAAAATTGCTTCATTTCGTGCTGCATTTTTCCTTTCTAAAAAAAAATTTTAAATATATTTTAAAAAATATTACGAAACTTAAAACAATGTAAAATGTGATGGACAGAAATTGTCAATATTTAAAACTATTAAATATTGACATATTGGTTATTTATTAAATTTAATTAATTGACATTACTGATTACCCCAAATTCCGAATACATTACATTCGGTAATTTCACTTTCGTTAAAAAATTGCGTCATTTCGCCTGTATTTTTTCCTCCTAAGATTTTTGAAAATATATTAAAAAACATAAAAAAAGTCAAAAATATTTTAAAACTATTAAATATTTTCAAAATACTCATACCCAACATTCGGAATACTCATTACATTCGGTAATTTACTTCATTCAAAAAATGCATCATTTCATGCTGTATTTTTTTTCCCTTCTAAGAATTTTTAAAAATATATTTAAAAATGTATTACAAAACATAAAAAATGTCAAAACATATTTAAACCTACTAAATATTTTCTTAATTATTAACGCTCTACTATTTACATTATGTTATTATTATTATTATTATTGAAAATGCGTTGATTACCCTTTTCGTCATTCGCTTGTAAAAATGCAGCAAAATAGACAAACCTTTGTCTTGCTTTCAGAGCCATAAAGATCACCCCCACGCTCTTGTAATTTTCTTTTCCGATCTTTTAACTGAATCGTAAAATTAAAAAAAAGTACATGTTTGTAAATTAGAGAAAGACAACTTGTGATCCGCGGGTCAAAAGAGACCTGCAATGGGTTAACGTGCGGCCAGCGAATTTCGTCAATTTATAACTGGATAAAATTGCAATTTTCAGCGTAGGCCGCAGAAAAAAATCGTAAATTTCGTCAAATTGTGATATGAAAGTTGAAAATTTCGTCAGTCACTTAAGAATAGCAAATTTCGTTGATCAGGCGCAGAAAAAATCGCGATTTTTTTTTATCAAATGCGAAAATGTATCGAATTTTACTGATGAGGAGTGGGAAAAGAATAGCAAATTTCGCCGTTCGAGCACAAAAAAATCGCAGATTCTGCCGATCAGGCGCGGAAAAATCACGTTTTATCGAAAAGTCGCTTGTTTCGTCTGTATACCACTCGAATAAAACGCGGATTTCGTTGACCGTGCACGGTTGGAAAAATTCCTAATTTCGTCGATCAGGTCAAAAATAAATCTTCAATTTTGTCGATTCGCAAAGAAAAAAATTGCTAATTTCGTTGATAGGGCAAGATAAAACCACAGATTTTGTCGCCGATTAGTGGAAAATTGAAATTTTTTTTTTTTTTTTTTTTTTTGAGCGACTGCAGAACAATCGTAAATTTCGTTAGTTTATCGAGAGAGAGAAAAAATTACAGATTTCATTAATTTACGGCGGGAAAAATGCTGATTTCGTCAGTCAGTTAAGAATCAGAAGTTCGTACGCGGAAAAATGTGTCTTTCATCGATCAAGGACGAAAAAAGCGCTAATTTCGTCGATTTGGCACAGAAAATTTGCGAATATGGTGGATCGCCTTCGTAATACGGCGCGAATTTAGTCGATGGAGAACGAAAAAATCGCGAGTTTTCTTCATGGAGTGCAAAAAGAATCGAATTTTATTGATGACGCGCGACATTCGGGCACGAAAAAATCGCTAATTTTGTCGATAAGGCTTGCAAAAATGACGAATTTTGTCAATCGGACGCGAAAACTCTCAGATTTCGTCGATCAGGCAAGAATAAAAATCTAAATTTTTTGATGATGCGTGAAAAAATGGCAAAATATGTTCATAGGTGTCGAAAAAGTCGCCTGTTTCCTCTGTTTATCGCTCGAAAAAGGAAAATCCGAAGTTATCGTCTATCGTTCATGAAAAAATCACGAATTCTGTCTATCGGCCTTCGAAAACTCTCGAATTTTGTCTATAGGTCTACGAAAAATTGCGATTGAGCTCGAAAAAAATCACAAACTTTGTCGATCTGGGGCGAAAAAAATTGAGAATGCGCAGGAAAATGCCAATTTCGTCGATCAGGCACGGAAAAATCGTGAAATTTGTCGATCTGGAGCGAAAAATCGCAAATTTTGTCGATCTGGAGCGAAAAATCGCGAATTTTGTCAATCGGCTACGTAAAAAGCGCGAATACGGGCGATTGGGTACGAAAAAGTCGCGAATTTTGTCAATTCGGAAAGAAAAAAATTTAATTACGTAGATAAGGTAAGAAAAAACTGCAGATTTTGTCGATGATGCGCAGAAAATTTGGAAATTTATTTGAGCGGCTACAGAACAATCATGAGGTTTGTCAGCAACAAAAAAATCACGAATTTCATCAATTTACAGCGGAAAAAATGCGGTTTCGTCTATCAGTTAAGAATCGCGAATTTCGCTGTTTGTGTGAGGAAAAATGCGTCTTTCATCGATCAAGGACGAAAAAAGGCACTAACTTAGTCGATTGAGCACGGAAAAATCACGAATATGGTCGATAGTCTTCATAAAAAGCGGGAATTTAGTCCATCGGGAACCAAAACATCGCGAATTTCATTGATATGGCACTCAAAAAATTGCTAATTTCGTCGATTGGGAACGAAAACAATTGCGAATATGGTCAATTTGCTTCGTAAAAAGCGTGAATTCGAGTGATCGAGTATGAAAAATTCGCGAATTTAGTCTACTCGGATTGAAAAAAATCACTAATTTTGTTGTTAGAGCACGAAAAAACCGCAGATTTCGTCAATGAAGTGCGGAAAATTTGAAAATTTCTTTGAGCAGCTGTTGTACTATCGTGAGTTTCGTCAGCCTGTCGTGAGAAAAAATTCCGGAGTTCATCAATAAGGAAAGGGCATGTTTACAAACAAACACTTCTGTCAACCAATCTACCGCTACGTATTTTATCATAGCGATCATGGTAGGAATCATCTTGACGACGTAGCCAAATCATATCATATTTACTTATACAATGGCAAACTTAGTCCAATCAATCACATTCCCGGAGCTCATCTGTACAATGTCAGTCGTTAAAGGACGAACAGGTTTTTCTCACTGATCCACAATAATTCGTCCACAGTGACGTCAGCTGCCCTTTTTTTATTTGCGGCGGCAAAAAAATGCAGATTTCGTCAATCAGTTAAGAGTCATGAATTTAACTGCCGTAAGCGGGAAAATTGCATATTTCATTGATTGAGAACGGAAAAAGGCGCTAATTTCGTCGATTGGACACGGAAAAATTGCGAATTTTGTCGATCACGTGATGAAAAATCGCAAATTTTTGCCGATCATTTGCGGAAAAATCTCAAATTTCGTCAATGAGACCCAAAAAATGGTGAATTTCATCGATCTAAAAAAATCGTTGATTTTGTCCATCAGACGTAGAAAAATTGCGAATTTTATTGGTCGGCTCCGCAATAATCGCGAATTTCACTTATCGGATGCAGAAAAATTGTGAAATATGTTAAACAGGCGCAGTAAAATCACGAATTTTCTCGATCGGCTTCGAAAAAAAGAGCAAATTCTTTCGATTAGGCGGGGAAAAACTGCAAATTTCATTGGTCAAGCGCGGAAAAAACAGGAATTTCATTGATCAGGAAAATCTTGTTCATTAGTTCCTCTCTTGCCTTCGTTCATAAAGTTCACATTTTTTACTCGGCGCCACTTGCTTATGTTTTTTTTTTTTTTTTTTTTTTTTTGGCACTTTTGAGGAAGCAAAATTTAGTCTCCCGAAAAGTCAAAGATTAATATTACATCTTGAAAATAATCCTTGCAATATCTGTTATATATGCAAACGTAACAGCTTTTGATATATCCTTACCAATTAAATTGGATGTTTTGACTGGTAAATGAACTTAGAGGAGTACCCTCCCCCCTTTCGCTCTGAGACTAAATTTTTATCTCATTATAGGCCACAAGTCACCTCCTTAAAATAGAATTATCTTTGTGTTATTGATAAGGCCCTCGATCATTTTGACATCTTGGCCGTTCTCTTGAAAAGGCTCTGCATCTCTACCGTATATACAATTATTTTCAGAGTGCTCATTCTAAAATATAATAAGGCTTAAATATACAATAATAGAAATTTAAAAAGTTAAATCACAATCATTCGGCGATTTTCAATTAACATTCGGTAAATTCGACCTCCACACCCCCCCCCCCCCCATAAACAAAATGCTTTAGCTACGCCACTTGTATATTATGACATATGCATACATATGACGGAACGAAAATGAACGGAACATCGTTATTTAAATTACCTCAATTTTTTTTTCTATTTTGTAACGAAATGAAAACAATATTTATTCCTAATTACACTAAAACCTCCATTAACGGTCACCTCTGAAGAGCGGTCACCTCTAACAACCGGCCATTTTTTTCATAGAACGGCACGAGTCGTATTGAAGTATTATTAAATCGAACCTCCGAATACCGTCACCACTGAAAACCGGCCGCGGCCAGGAAAATTCACTCCGACACGGCCACCGAAAGAAGCCGAGAGCATTGTAAATTGCGACATTAAAAAAAATCCTTTGTTTTAGTCATCTGTTTTGTTTATGTAATGTAGCTTGCTATTGAGCCTGCTCCCCCCCTCTCTCTCGGCTGCTGCTAGAGAAAAGTACTGTTAATTTCGTCCAATAGTGTGCTTGTGTTTTCCCCAATGTGCAGTCGTATCGGAGATGCTTGGTGTACACCTGTATTTATTCTCGCACTGACGCAAGCCAATTGCGAAAGTAAGATAAACAAATTAAAGTCCGTTAAATTGAAGCGAGAAAATTCTTTTACTAATTTAAAATATACTGTCGAGTCTCTAGATAACGAATTCCATCGTTCCAGTAAAAAATTTGTTATATAGAGAAATTCGATGTATAGAAAATGATGTTAAAAATTGTATTTAATGTCTAAATTTTGAAAAAATATTATTTTTGATCCTTTTAATTAAGAATTTGAAATACTTAAATGTAAATATTAATCTAACATTTTATTTATTAATTATTTAAGCTGTTTCAAAAAAGAGAACAGGCATTTATTTGAAAGCTTAATGAAAATCAAATAAGGAAGACTTGCATTAATTTCAAACAAATATATCTGTAATTTTTTTTTTTTTTTTTTTTTTGATTTTAAAATTGTTACGCTCTTAAAAAAAAAAAAAAAAAAAAAAAAAAAAAAAAAAAAAAAAAAAAAATTAGCAAGGAATGAAAAATTGTAGTTAGCATTTTCCTCCATTTGAAGGCCTCTCTTATGTGCCTCTCGTTGATTCCTCTCTTATATGTGTAACAATCCAACTGACTCTGTTTTGAGAAGGATGTGGAAAGGTGTGTGGGAGATGGGATGAATTCGTTAGATTTAAAGAACGAGAAAAATAATATTAAAAAAAAAAACTCAGAACTGAACGATAAATCAAAAATAAGTTATGGAAAATTGATTCCATATGATTTCACAGCTCTTTTCAAAATGAATAAATTAAGACCAATTTATGAAAAAATTCGCTATATGGAGATAGATATTTCGCTATATAGAGATTTTTTTAATGTAATCGTGCGAAAAGGGGACCGTTCCTACTAAAAACTCGTTATATGGAGAATTTCGATGGATGGAGTTTCGTTATAGAGAGATTCGACTGTAATTTGAATTACTTTGTTTCTTCGTTTATATTTTTGCGCTAGTTAACATGCATAATGTGGATACGTATTGATTGTTTTTTTACATTTCTTTTTCACAACAGGCAATAATTTTGAAATTGGCAGTGAAAACGCATTAAATTTGAAAATCTTTATTTAATACGATCATGTTGATGCCTCTGTGGTTCCTTCCTGTCTACGCAGAGAAAAAAAAAGCGATAACTATTTCTCCCTCGCCAGTCATTTGTTTCAAGTTTTCTAAATCGAACATGAGTAAAATTTATAAAAAGAAATGTGTATAACTCAGTGAAAAATTCAAAGCTATGATAGTAAGAAGGGCATTAGTGCACTGAAATTAACAGAAAAATATGGATGGAAGAACACAAATAAATGAAATTTTAAAGAATAAAAAAGTGCATCTTGAGAAACATCTTAGCGATAAAAACCTAGAAAACAATGTCAAATGTCTTAAAACTATGAATGAATGATCTAATGAAATGCTATTAGAATTGTTTAGAAATTGCAGATCTAAAAATTTACCGATTTCAGGGTCCATTTTTTAAGAAAGCCCATTGAAAATTAAAGAAGAACTTGGTTTAATGATTTCAAATGTTCTAACTGTTGTTTAAAAAAATTTCGCTTGAGAAATAATATCATTTTCCAGTCTGTTTGTAGTTAATCTGTTGATTCTCCAATAGATATCAAGAAATAGTGGAAAAATGTTTTGGACCGTCTTCTGAGCGAGTAGCTCAGAAAACAAACGACGTGTTTAACTGCTGCGAAACAGTTCTTTTTTTTTTTCGGGCTGTTCCACTTAAGACTCTGTATTTCAAAAATGATTCCTGTAAAGGCGGTAAATGTTCTAAAGAAAGGTTAACAGTATTACTATGCTGCAATATGGAAGACGATTTCGAAAACTCGGTTGCTATTGGAAAGTCAGCGAAGAACCGTTTTTTTTTTTTTTCAGAAATTTAGACATAAAGGAACTTCCTGTTGTTTGGCGAAACAACAGCATGTCTTGAATGACCTAAGAAATTATGCGAAGTTCTTTGACAATGTTCAACGAAAAGATGAAGAGACAGAAACGAAAAATTCTTCTGTTTATGGACAACGCTGCCTGTCACCTAAGCGACAAAAACTTTAGTAAAATAACAATATTTTTCCCTCCTAATACAACCTCGACATGTCAGTCAGTAAATCTGGGAATCATACAAGTGTTTAAAGAAGGATGCCGAAAAATATTGATGAAGAAACTCATCTTAGAAGTGACAGAATCTCCGTCACTGACAAGTAAAGATAAGTACTGACTGATAAGTAAAGGAATTGAACAGGGATACAGTACAAAAGTCTTTTGAACATGCTGGATTCCATGTTAGTCTATGTTTTTCATTCATTTTATTTCTTTAATTTTTTATCTTTAATAAAGAAAGATATAAAAGTTTAAATTTTCAAAATTCACGAGGTTTAATTCCTTTCAGAAACTTTCAAATGTCGATAGCATCTCTGAAAAACAATCAAGTAACGATCTTAGCGATAGTGAATAAGACGCATTATTTAAAACAGCAAAAAATACCGACATAACGCCAGATGAATTTATTTCTATTGATAATCCTTTGTCCGTATCAGCCATTTACCAAAGCACACCGCAAGTGGCCCAGGATTTGATGAAAAAAGAGGATACTGAAACTTTATGTGAGGACAAAGCGGAAATTGAAAAAAAAAAGAGACCAAAATAAAATCGGATGAAGAAGTTCTCACAAAAGTTCGAGACATCCAATTTTTTGCTCTAAATAAGAACGAAAAAGATTTATACAATAAAACCACAGATATTATCGTATCGATTGAAAAAAAATTAAATTCGAAGTGTACAAAACTAATGAAACAAAAGTTTTCTTTAATGTGAAGAATAATTTAAAAAACATACATTTCTTGAAGTATTTTTTTTAATTATTTTTTGTTTGATTTTTCTAATAAATTGAAGCAAAACCTCCATATACCGGTCACCTCTAAGAAGCGGCCACTTTTACTCAGTCCCAACGTTAGCCGCTCTTCGGAGGTTTTACTGTATTCCGTTTACTATTGAATATCTTATAAGTCAGAAACTCAAAAATACAGAAAATTTAAAATAGATAAACGAAATTACTTTTTTTATTATAAATAAAAAATAATCCATATTTGTTGCTTAAAATTTTATTTATTTATTTATTACTTTTCTAATCATGAACGGAAATTTTAACGAAACTTTTAAAGTAAAAATTAACTAAAAATGTAAATACATGAATTTATAAAAACGCTTTTTAAAATAAATAAACTGTATTTCATAAAGTTCGCAGTGTTGTATAAAAATAGCTGTTATAAAAATAAAATTTTAGTCTTATTTAAAGAATGTTAAGATTTTTTAAAGACAGAAATAGCTATCTTTTTTTTTTTTTTTTTTAAAGCAGATTTCTGTAGAGAAAAGCTGATTTGTCAAGTATATATTTCTATGAAATTAATAAAATGTAGAATTAAAATATTTTTATTTTAATTGGGAGCAAGTCTTTTTTTCCTAGATTAACTACAATTTCATTTGTTTATTCTAATACGTTGAAGCCATGTTATTGAATTTTAGCTACAAATTTGTGATAAACATTTTAAACCAACTCTTACAAAACAGGTCATGTGAATTTGTCTGCAATATGAAGCGGAAATTTGTATAAAACAGACTCAAAAATGTTTTTATTCCTAAGCAGCTACTTGAAGGAAATGACTAATTTTTAGTTGAATGCTAAAATGATTCGTTAGAAACGGAAAACAAATTTTTTTTATGAGAAATGCTTGTTATTATAAGCTATTTTTAGAATTCTTTTTAGAAACATTTTTTGAAAAAAGCTATTTTTAGAATTCTTATTGTATACTCAGGTTTATATGACCAGGTCGGATAAAACCGGATTCATACAAAAAATCTTTTAAAAAGTTGTGTTATTATTAATAAAAAAATATTTATGACAAAAGAAAAATCGCAGTGCAACGATCATAAGTATTCTGAACAGGGTTCGCTGAAGTGGGCCCAGCCCGAAAAAACCCGCCCGGGTTTTTTCGGGGGGGCCCACTTGAAAAAACCCATCAAAAACCCATTTGTGGGTTTTTTCAAATTTTCTCGTGTTTTCACATCTGTATCATTATTTAATCTAAGATATGAGGATAGAAAGATAAATGCCAATTTAAATATATTTCAAACTAACCATATTTAAAAGAATTTCTAAGTATTGATAAAATGACCATAAAATAAATTAGTTTGTAAATAAGGAAGATTTTCATGGCCATATATTTTAAAATGCATCCAAGTGCTTTAAATCTTAATGTATACCTAATGATGGCACTTGAAATGTGATCCTCATCCTGATTGCTTGTATTGTTATAGTTTTTAAGATTAATCGCAACATTTATTATCCTGCTTCAATGTTCAATGAAAGTTTACACAGTAATTTTCAACACAAAAATGGTGACAGATTATACAGGGTTCCCAGCATCATGGAAAGTCAGGAAAATCTCAAAATATACAGGAAAAGTCAGGGAATTTACAAATAATTTCTAAAAAAGTCATGGAAAACATTTGAGTGAAAAAATGAAAAATGACATAAAATTCATTAAACAGTTCGAAAAAAAAAAGACTGAAGTATGATTGCAGAAAAAAAATTGCTAATTTTAGCAAAAGATTGTGAAAATAAGTATCAAATTTTGCTGTATGCTCGTTTGGTCAGAGAAATTTTCTAGGTTTGGTTTGGGAAAGTCAGGGAATTTTTTGAGATTTGGTCATGGAAAGTCAAGGAATTCGCCAGTCATGTTTTGCTGGGTTTTTGCTGTGAAAAAGTTTTAGTATAGTACTTTAATAATTTCATTGTTAAAATTATTACTAATAATTAATTTTTGTAAAAGCAAATTATAATGTTCATTATTGTCATAACCTTTTAACCTTTAACCTCATAAACTTTTTGTAATCAATTAGTTATTTTAAATTGTATTTAGTAGTATAAGTACCTTGTTTTCAAACATTCTGGACCATGTTTCTTTAACATAAATAACCTTGATAATATCCAAAAAACCCAAATAAAATCTAATGTAAAATGTATCCAGATACTTTAAAAGATTGCTTACAGATGTCATACAAAAGCAAAACTAAACTAGTAAAAGTGTATTGCCATTTACGATCTAACTTTATAGATATGACTGACATTGACTTTTAGATAATCCAATTTAATACTATTGCAATATAAATGTTGCTTAAATTGTAGTATATATATATATATATGCATATATATGTGTGAATTCTATTTTTTTCTTCACAAAAATAAAAATATTTACTTAAATGTTGCTGCTTTAAACTGATTTTTATTGAAGTAAATGAAAGAAATTGCATAAATTAGTCTTTAACTTAAGATTTATGTAAAGAAATTCAGTTGCACTTGATTTAATGTATCATTCTTCCAGTAATCTAGTTCTATGAGATACAAAATTATCTTTTTAAATATATTTATATTTTCTTTTTATGTAATTATTTTTATTGTTAATCTATATTTAATGCAAAATTATATCTTTGTTTCACTGATAAATGAAAAATTTAGGTACTATGCATGTGAAAATTAGAAATGTGAAGAGTTCTCTAAAAAAAAATGATAAAACCCGAAAAAACCCGGGTTTTAGACTACTGGGCCCAGTGGGTTGGGCTTTTTCAAAAAAACCCGGGTTTTTTCAAACCCTGAATATATATATATATATATATATATATATATATATATATATATATATATATATATATATATCTTCAAATTCTGACAACTCCTCTGTTTGATATAATTTCACATTAACAAGTTTTTACAGTAATTGATGTTGATTTTGTAGTATTATCTAAATGTTCTATATATATATGGAATTCTTCCTTACTAAAAGTTCTTTTGGAATTATAATTAACTCATAATTAATTAAGATCTGACACCGTTTAAATCTTTTAAATACTTATCTTCAAAATTACTATTTACAAAAAAGACTATTTACAAAAACAATATTTACAATTTAAACAATCATAAACTCTAATTAATTCGGTGTCTCTATCTTACATTCTTCTTCCAACCGCTCAAAATAAAAACATTCCATTCTCCATTCCAGTGTTGCCAGATTGTCAAAAGCCAATTTCTCCAAATTTTCTGAAATTTTCCCCAAATCAGGGCTTTTTTCCGAAAAAGTCCCCAACGTAATTTCTACTCAAAAAGGCAAGTTCTCAATTTCTAATTTTCCGTTATAAAAAAATTTTAACATATTTTAACTAAATTTTTTCCCCAAATCAAGCAATTTTTAGAAAAAATTCCCCATTTATGAAAAAAATAAACATTTAATATTAAAATAATTTTGCATGTATACTCAAAGCTAGGGATGTAGTGGAGGGTATACGGGGGTATACGCCGTATACCTTCTGGATTTTTTTAAAGAAACTCCGTATACCCTCTGTTTCTCAAGAAAGCTGTAGTATACACACTTCAGGTCCCCCACACTTCATACCCTCTGTCTTGAGCGTATACCATCTGGTAAGAGCGTATATCCTCTGTTATTTTTACGCCTACACCCCTGTTCGAAGCTATAAACAACAACAAAAAAAGTTATAAAATTGTTTTTATTTTTGCTGTATAAATTCATACTATTAAATGAAATGCATTTTTATTCTTCTGTTTCTGTCCGCGATGACAGGAAAATCTGCATCACTTATCTGAAAATACAGATGGGGGATAGCCCAGTGCAGATCATGATGAATCTGTAGTACATGAAAACTGTGAGCACGACCACGAGAATGATTTATACCTATTATTTCTGTATTTTATTTTCGTTTTCCAAACCAAAATCGAAATCGAGACTGATCCAGTATTGAAAAATGTCTGAAAGTAAAAATTGAAATTATGATAACAATTCCCCAAGTTTTTCCCCAAATATGTTCATAGTCCCCAGACATATCCCCAAGGTTTACTTGTCCCCAAAAAATTCCCCTAGAGGTTTAAAATTCCCCAAAATGGGGATAAAATCCCCAATCTGGCAACACTGCTCCATTCCTTCAGTTCAGTTCCTTTTTTCCGCATTTCGTCTGGATGCGTCGGAATTAATAGCTGCTTCTTTTATCGTCTGCCTTACTGAGAGCCTCCGTTTCAGAGTAGTGCCATGGAGAATCTACAAACACGGCTAGTTCGCTGTAGGAAAGATATCGATCCTACAACGGCCTTCCTGACTAGGCCTTCGTCCTCGAATGCTCGTCCGTTTGGAGGTAGCAAAAGTTGGATCATCTTGAAAGATAAAGAAAAAAAAACCCACAGCAGTATCCAAAGTCTTAATTGAAAAAAAGAAGTCATCATGATGAAAATTTAAATAATTTCTATCAAAATAAATTCGTATTCTTTTTTTCCACGTCTTTTCGTCTTCTTTTTTCTTACGTCCTTTCGTTTTCTTTTACCTTACGTCTTTTCGTCTTCTTTCTTACGTCTTTTCATCTTCTTTTACCTTACGTCTTTTCGTCTTTTTCTTTCTTACGTCTTTTCGTCTTTTTCTTTCTTACGTCTTTTCGTCTTTTTCTTTCTTACGTCTTTTCGAGAATAATAAAGTTAAAATTCTTTTAGTTGTCAGTCCAGTGGTTTGCCATAGTCGGTATAGTGTCACAATCGGTGAAATTCTTTTTTTTTCTTTGTCAAGCTTCGTCCGTCCACGGCTTCATGTACTCTGCGCAAGTACTGGTGACCATGGGACCTTCGCTGAATCCAAGTTTCTTTACATCGTAGGTGTCATTATTTTTTACTTTTATGACTTTGTATGGACCTAAATATTTTGATTTTAATTTCAAGCCTGGACCTTAGTGTGTTCGTTTTATAGCAACCACATCATTAAGCTTGAATTTGTTAGCTTTCTTTCGTCTGAGATTGTAAATTTTACGGTTCTCTTCTTGGACTTTTAAAATTTGTTTTTTAGCATTTTTTCTCATATCTTCGCGATTATTTGTAAAATCAGATTGTATTTCAGCATTCAGAAGACTAGTAATCTCAACGTTATTTTTTAGTTTCATTTTAGTACCAAACATCAATTCAAAAGGGGTTGTGCTTATACTTCTCTGAAAAGTCGAATTTATCACCTGTTTTACGTTGCTTACATGTGTATACAATTTTTTAGTATTATCGACAGATAATTTAGACAGAACAGATATTATGACAGAATTTAGACTCTCAACTTGGCCGTTAGACCTGGGTAATCCAGTGGTAATCGGGATATGTTTAATATTTCCTCCGATGCAATAATCTTCAAAAGCTTTAGATGTAAATGCAGGACCTTAATCTTATATTATGCGAATTGGATTTCCAAAGACAGCTTTTTGGATTTCTAATTTAGAAATTACTTCGGCAGCATCGGCAGATTTTGTGGGATACAACCAAACAAATTTTGTGAATGCGTCAATGACCGAAAGGATATGTTTGTAATTTTTATTAGTGCTTTCTAATGGATCTAAGTGATCAATATGGTACGTATGTAACGGAGTTTCTTCTTTTTCTATTGCGTGAAGTAAACCTTCTTGTTTACCACGTTTTCTATTAATTAAAATACAGGGAACACAATTTGCTTTGATTTCTCAATTTTTTGTTTAACTTTGGGGATGTAAAAATCATTTTCAAAAATTTTCTCTGTTCTTGCAACTGCGTAATGACCTTTTTCGTGAGCAGCCTTGATTGTATTCATTTGCATGTCTACCTGTACGACTAATAAACCATTAGCATTAACACATTTATAAAGAACATCATTTTTAACTACATAACCATCATAAGATTTTACTTTTAGGATTTCTTTTATTGTTTTAATATGCTCATCGGTTTCTTGAGCTTGGATAATTTTTCAAGTTAAGCTATCTTGGATTACCATACAAATAGGATGTCTGCTTAATGCATCAACATGTTTAGTAGTATGAGGCATGTTAACGTGTCTATGTTCAATAACATAATCAAAATCGGATAACATTATTGCCCATCTACCTATTTTTGCACTCATTTCTTTTTTATCCACAGTCATTTTAAATGCATTACAATCGGTTACAATTTTAAATGGAATACCTAGAACAAATACTCACTTTTTCAGGGCTTCAATTACAGCTAAAACTTCTAATTCGTAGCTAGTGTACTTTCGTCCAGCTTCGGTGGTTTTTTTACTGGCGAAATAAACTGGATGAAATTGATTATCTACTGGAGATTGTTGCTCCATAGTTGTTGTCCATAGATTGTTGCTCCATTAAAACAGCTCCATAGCCATCAATACTGGCATCACAATGGATTTCGGTCGCACTTTTGGGATTGTAAATCGAAAGTACTGGTTCTACCGACAAAATACGTTTGAGTTCATAAAAAGCTTTTTGTTCTTCTATCTCAAATTTAAATTTGGAATCTTTTCTTAAGAGGTCATTTAACGGTTTAGCTATAACCGAATAATTTCTTATAATTTTCCGAAAGTATCCTGTCAATCCTAAATAACTTTGAACATCTTTGGTACACTTTGGTTCAGGAAAATTTATTACTGCTTTAGTCTTTAGTGGGGGGGGGGGGGGTACAATTTACCATTTATGATTCTATACCTCAAGAAATCAATTTCACGCTTCATAAAATTGCATTTTTTAAGATTTAATTCTAACCCATATTCCGATGCAGTTTCGAGAATAAGTTTAATTTTTCTAGACCTTCAGCTTCGTTTTTGGCAGGTATTATTAGATCATACATATAAATGACTACAGTGTGATCTTTTAATAGGTTTCGAAATACATTATAAATGTACTTTTGAAAAACACTAAGGCTATTGGTCAGCCCGAATGGACATTTTAAAAATTCGTATTGTCCTTTATGAGTGACAAAAGAGGTGTATTTCCGGGAGTCTTCTTCAACATCTACATGAAAGAAACCGTTTTTCAAATCTATGGTGGTAAATACTTCGGCATAATGTCATTGGTCTATTACATCATCGATAACTGGCAAGGGGAAATGCTCACGCACTGTCTTATTGTTAAGACGTCTGTAATCAACACAAAGTCTCATTGTGTTATCTTTTTTCTTGACTAACACAACCGGCGGAGAAAAATTAGAAGAACTTTTTCGAATGATTCCCTGAGCTAGCCACTCCTCAATTTGGTCTTCGACTATTTTTTTCTCGCATGGCGGTAATCTTCGAGGGGAAGAACAAACTGGGATTTTGTCAGTTAAATTAATTTTCACTTTAACATATACTGCTTTAGTTTTAATTGGCACATAATTTTCAATTAAAGAGGATAAATTTAACGTAAATTTTTGTCAGCAATGTGACTTAAATCAATTTTAGGCTCATCCAAAACATTTAAAATGTTAACTAAAAAGTCATTAGACTGAACTTCAGCTTTAAACAGTTTCACTTCATTCTCAGAAATAGTTAATGTACCTTGATGAATAACATCAGTGCCAATAGTTAAATCGAAATTAATGCAACTGTCCTTAACGACAAAAATAGTAACTTTAAATTTTGAACCATCTACTTCGATTTCTGAATTGAAACAACCTTCTGGTTTAATTGAGGCTTTTCCTAGACCGGTCAAAGTGATACTCGTAGGTTTTAACTCTACAAAGTTCTTCAAATTATCATAAATACTTTTCTTTAACAAAGTCTTTTGACTACCAGTATCTATTAAAGCGATTAAACGTAAAGAATAAAGCTTTATCTCTTTCAGAATTAAATCTTGGGATGTAATAGTGTTTACTTGTGACTGAGCATTTTTAACATTTGTATCTTTAGATTTATTACACTGAAATGATTTATGACCATAAGCGTTACAAACAAAACAAAGCGGCCCTTTATCTTTATTTACAGAGTTAATGCTCTTATGATTATTCCCGCCACAATTAAAACAACGCATATTTGGCTTTACAGGCTTAAATTTGTTCTTAACTTCAACTTCGGATTTAATTTTAGGCTTAGCTCCTTCATATTTATGAGATTTTGCATTGTCATACTCAGACCTTATTTTTTCATAAACCTTTAATTTTTGTTTAAATTCAGCCATATTGGGGCAACCGTACAAAAAATATTTTTTAGAAATAGGGTCATTAATTTCATTTATTACATACTGGATAAGAGCAGAATCTTCAATATTGCCTTTTGAGCATAATTGTTTCATATTTAAAAAATATTCGTCCAATGATTCATGTGGTCTAATTTTACTTTTGGATAGCAATTCATATAATTCAGCTGAATTGCACGTTTGACCGAATTCAGAAATAAGTAAGGACTTCAATTTTGACCACGAATTAATTTTTATTTCACTTTCAACAAATAATTTAGCTTTGCCGGTCAACCGGCGTTTAGCCAAACTCAATTTGTGCAAATCACTAACATTAAACAATGAAACAATATCTTCAAAATCGGCAAGCCACTTATTAATATTTTGCACCGTTCAGTACCTTCAAACATCATTATCATTGTTTCTATAGAAACAATTCATAGAAATACTAGGTTTAATAACATAATCAGGAATTAGAATTTTCTGATTTTCATTACTTTCACAATTAGAACTACCAGAATCATTTCTCACATTATTCTCAAAAACATTTGAAATATTTTTAGTTTTATCATGTAAATCATTAAATTCATCGGCACTCTCGTCATCACTAAGAGTACTTTCATCGGGTATCATATTAATTTTCAAAATACTAAAATCACATAAACTAAAAATTATTCTGGCAGAAATTTCATCAAAAGTTCCGGAATTATTTGCACACAAAACATTGCAAATGGTTATCAAATCGTTAACAGAAAAATTATCTTTAATTTCTTTCAATTTTGTTTGATATTCATCGGAATCTACTTCAAACGAAAACCCGGTAAAATTCCAAATTCTACGTCTATTATTTCTGTCACCGATTTCTCCAAAAATTAATTTATGCAATGTGTTAATATTAGATGATTTTTTTGTTTTCAATGCAAGTTCTAATTCCTTTAAATCTACTAATTTTGACATTGTTGAAAAGAAAAATGAAATAATAAACTCACTTTATAATCAGATGTTCAGCTGTATACACTGTGACAGCAGTTTCATCATATAATTTTTCGGCTTCAAAGACATTCTTCAGAAATCATTTCCATCTCTGAGGGCGTGCGTCTGTATCTCACTTACTAAAAGTTCTTTCGGAATTATAATTAACTCATAATTAATTAAGATCTGACACCGTTTAAAACTTTTAAATACTTATATTCAAAATTACTATTTACAAAAAAGACTATTTACAAAAACAATATTTACAATTTAAACAATCATAAACTCTAATTAATTCGTCGTCTCTATCTTACATTCTTCTTCCAACCGCTCAAAATAAAAACATTCCATTCTCCATTCCTTCAGTTCAGTTCCTTTTCTCCGCATTTCGTCTGGATGCCTCGGAATTAATAACTGCTTCTTTTATCGTTTGCCTTACGTTGCCTTGCATATTTTTTTTTCCCAACTGGGTTTTGCCATCCAAACTGTATCTCGCAATCTGATTGGTCAGAGCCTTCGGCATGAATTCGACGCTTCTTGGTGGTTATCGCGCTTGGCGAAAAACACTTTTTTTGTTTTAATTTTCTGTTTCTTATATATTTTTTTTTTTTCACGAATTTTATGTCGTCATATGAAATTAACGAAAAACGCGTATCAGCGCTTATCAGGGTCAATTTCTGAAAATACCCTTTCAGAAGGAATCTCGGAATATTATGTTAATTTTTTAAATTAAAATAATATTGTTGGTCTAAAATACCTTTTTGAATTTAATTTTATTTGGAAGAACATGCAATTGGCTAATGTTCTTATAAATAAATTATTTAATTGAATGTTTTTTTGAGGAATGGGGGTAAAAGCAGAAGAATTTTTTAAAAATTACTATGAAAATTGGCTTTCGATTTTTTTTTTTTTCATAAAATAATTTCTAAACATATTTCTAAACGATTTCTTTAACAATCGCAATGATCGTAAATATAATATAATATTGATTATAAATAGTAAAAAAGGTCTCAAACTTGCAATATCTCCTTGGTACGTGGCGTTATTTTTTAGATAGTTTTCTAATTAGTAACATAGCTAATTATCGTATTTTTTTCCAAAATGACTATCAGCAATCCTTGGATGGAATACTTTAAACTATATCATCTCACAATATGCATTTTTTTCTATCAAGTAACTTAAATTATCCTCCCTTTTTTTTTTTTTTAATGTTGTACTTTTGTATACTTGTGATTAATTTAAAATATATAAATATGCGAATTAATAGCCTTTATAATCTGGGTAATTTCGAAAGTTACTTTCATTTTAATGTTTCAAAATGACCATTTTTATAATAGTGAGTATTAATTTGTTATTTCAGATTAATTAAAACTGTTAAGCGTTTTTTTTTTTTTTTTTTTTACGATAAAAAAGAATTGGATTTGTGAAAATTTTCGAAATCTGGTTTTCGACGGATTTACACGTTTTAAGCATCAGGGAACCCAAAAAACATGCTTTTACAAAATGTTTGTCTGTGAGTCTGTCTGTCTGTATGTGACAAATAATTGTGGGCGCTCTGTCACAAAAATTAATCACGGGATTTCACAAAAATTTATATTCTATGAGACCTTAAAATAAACTAGATCTGATTAGTTTTTGGCGTGTATCGCTCAGCAGGTGGCGTTGCTATGCTGCATTATTCACAATTTCCTCAATAGCCATACCTCAAGAACTAGCGCATGGATTTTAAAAACTTTAGATTTAGTTCTTACTTGATATAACATGGAGCTGAGTATGTTTTCGTGCAAATCTCTTAACACGTGACATTGCCATGATGTACTGTTTGTGATTATTGCAGTAGCTCTATCTCCAGAACTTATGCATGAAATTTTCAAAAACTTCAGATTTAGTTAGTCCCTGATATAAGTTAGTGTTGTTTAGTTTTTGGTGTAAATCGCTCTTCAGATGACTCTGCTGTGCTACATTTTTCACGATTTCGCAATAAATATATCTAAGGAATTTAATGCATGGATTTTCGTCAAAATTCAAATTCAGTTAGTACCTGATAAAAAATTGATCCTGATTAGTTTTTTGTGTACATCACCCAATATGTGGTGCTGTTATGTAGATTTTTTTTTTTAAAGATTTTGCAATAGCTTTATCTGAAAATCTAATACACGGATTTTCATCAAATTTCACATTCAGTAATAAGTTGGCATAAAATGTTGCTGTTTAGATTTTGGATTAAACCACCAAACCGGTGATGCTGCTATGCTGCATTTTGAGGAAGTATTAACATGCATAAGAAAGATTTGGGATTGCCACGTCTGACTAGTTTTTTTTTTTTTTTTTTTTTTTTTTTTTTTTTTTTTTATAGCTAACTATATTGAGAGTTATAATTTAAGTTTGGTAAACAAAGTTATTTTTAGTACACTTAATGCAAGAATTTCCAGTCATTCACACATAGGTTTCAAAGTTCAAAGAGATTCTAATGAGATGAAAACATTAAACTAAGGAATAACTAATCGGAATGTGGCAATCCCTAAACTTTCCAATAACAAATCACGGATGCGCTTTTCAAAATGAACCTATATCCAAAATTTAAAGCAAATCGGTAAGTTTTGCTTGAAAAACCCATTAACCTAAATTAAGAAGTGGGAATTACCCCCATTCCCCCTATTTAAACTTATCTAATGAACCCCAATACTAATCACGGAAGCACCTCATCAGAATAATCCTATGTCTAAGATTTGAACGAAATCTGTTAATTCTGCAAGAAAAATCCATTTATATAAATTAAGGGGAGGGGCAATAGCCCCCTTCCCCTTCTTAATACTTATCCAATGAACAACCCGTACTAATTACGGAGGTGCCTCATCAAAATTATCCTATATCTAAAGTTTGAACGAAATTGATAATTCTGCATGAAAAATCCATTTACATAAGTTAAGGGGAAGTGCATTAGCCCTCGTTCCCCTTCTTAATACTATCCAATGAACACTTAATACTAATCACGGAGGTACCTCATCAGAATGGTCCTATACCTAAGATTAGAACAAAATTTGATAATTCTGCATGAAAAACCCATTTATATAAATTAAAGGGCAGCCCCTCCCCTTAATTTATATCAATTGGTTTTATATAAACAGCTCCCGTTTTCCTTCTTATACTTATAGAATGAACTCTTAAAACTAATAAGGGAATCGCATTGTTATAGTAAGCCTATATTCAAAATTTCAAGTAAATCGGATATTTTTATCATGAATTATCCTGTTACATACGCACGTACATACATACAGATTGTTCGGGCACATAAGATCTCAGACTTTGATAGCCTATGAGCAAAAAACTAAGATGTACTGCTTACAAATTGAACTTTATTGTGTGTAAAATAGTTTTATCGGAAATAGCAAGGAGGAATTTAGATGGTTGACTATTTTTTCAACAAATATTTAAAATGCTTTTTAAATATAAATATTTCAAAATCACATATGCATATGCCGAAATATGGGCAGGAGAAATTAAAATTTCAAGTGAAATTTAGACGACGGATTATTTACTTGTTATTTCAGAAAAATAAAAAATACAACTTTTTTTTTTTTTTTTTTTTTTTTTGTATATAGCCGATTTCCACTTCTTCTAAATAGCACAGACATTCCTCTCATTGAGTTCTCAAAATGGTAAATCTACGAGTCAACCTCTAACAGGGGTTTTCAGGTGTTTTCTACCAAGATATGATTTGGCAGACCGATTACGTTTTAATATGCAAATCGAGATTTATCCAATCTCAGAATTTCATCCGTAAACTGAATGAGGTGATCGTCTGTGCTGCCGCCTCCCGGTCTAAAAGATTTTATCTAAATTTAACGCTGTCTGAAATTTCTACTTCCTCAAAATCATTCAAAGCTTAAAATCTATTATTATATCCGTTTCAAGTCATCTCTCCTATTTGCTATTTTAAGTATTTTATCATATCTTCTACAATTCTTCAACTACTGACGATTTTATTTCCTTCTTTCCAAGCACATAATCCTTAGAGCTTACAGAGTTTTTTAATTATAAGAAATTATAATTATTAAATTTAAAATAATTAAAAGAGGTAAAATTTATAATGTATTTGAATAATTATAAATTCAATTGAATAAATTTAAAATTATACCAAATTATAAATTAATAGAAAATTTAAAATTGAAAAAAATATTGTAAATTTAAAGAATATGTTAAATTTAAAATGTAAAAAAGAGAACCATCAAAATTATTTGAATTTTTTAAAGCTTTTTAATAATATTGCTAATTTGTAGTTACAGAAATAAATTTATCATATCAATCTACTCTCTTCTGAATTTTTCCCTTCGCCACCTTTTCTTCACCAACATATAATGTCATATATGTCTTGTATATATTAAATAATATACATAGCCTCTTTCATGATTCTTTAAAAAGTGTCAAAATGCTATCGAAGCGCAGATGACCCCCCCCCCCCCAACCTTCTCCAGCTTTCTCATATTTCTTATAAATTACTGAAAATTATATTTTTTCTGTAGAAATCACTTTTGCCATTGACCTCTAATTTAAACAAAAGAAAAAAAAAAGTCTATTGAAATGCAGAATATTCTCTTTCCCCGTCCATCTTATCTAAATTCTCTACTTCTTAATTTCGCCAAGCGTAATTCCTTCCCGCCAACAAAAGCCTGTTTCATGCAGAAAGCTCTGTCCAATCTGATTACAAGATGGCAAAACCCGGTTGGGAAAAAAAAATACGCCGTTGCCTTACGAGAGCCTCCGTTTCAGAGTAGTGTCATGGAGAATCTACAAACACGACTAGTTCGCTGTAGGAAAGATATCGATCCTACATATATATATATCTGAATTTATACATTTGAAATTATAACCAATTAAATTAATTTATCATATTATTAAGATATTTTAAAAACAGAAATTGTAAATAAAAAGCTGATCATACTCCTCTGCATTTTAACAGGTTATATGTACTTATCTTTTGAATATGAGATACTGAATTTAATCTTCAAGAAATTTTTATCGTTATGTACTGTATGCAGTGGCGTAAGCAAGGGGTATAGAGAGTTCGGACTCCCCTCCTCCCCCCCTCCCCCCCCCCGAACGAAGAATTCTTGGATATAACAGTAAAAACGGCTAAGACGGAATCACAACGAAACTTTTAAATATTCCACTTTAGACACGTGTTCACCTTGAAGGTATAATTCAACGGTATGTGTTTGCGGAGACTATGAACACTTTCGTTTTAGACAGGTTTTCGTTATAAACACTTTCTGTTTTCACAGTATCTATTAAAACTACTTAAACGTACTTACTCTGTTGTATACTTCTGAAGAGCATTAATGTACTACAGTAAATCTGTGAAAATGAAGTTTGACAAAGGAAAAAAATATCAAAATTACATGAAAACAACACTATATATTTATACTTGCTAACATTTGAAACCTATCTTAAATGTACCTTGTTCCAATTGTGATTCCTTCTTGGCAAATTTTGGGGAAAATGGAGCCCATTTTTAAACGAAAGCATTTTAATATCTCGAGATGGAGGGATAACTATGTCAGTATACCTACTGTTCCGTTTAATCAACTGCTGACTATTCAAAATGCAACACTATCAATGGATCAAACAAACGTCGTGAGATTTACACCATTTATCACCACGGTAGGATATGCAAATGGTTAGTATTTTAGAGCTCGTGCACATCTTAGGCGAGTACAGTGTCCCATAATATCTGTATATAAAAGAAAGATAGACTGTTGTTTTAAATAACAACATTGCTGTTTGTGCGTACAGATTCAGTATACCTCGTAGAAAAACACGAGCATCATTCGAGAAAGTTTCTGATTTCGAACGCGGCAGAATAGCTGCATAAAGAGATTGTGGGTTATGCTTCCGAGAATTCGGTCACCGTATAGGACGTAGCAGAGTTACAGTCCTGAGAATATGGAATCGATGGATGCAGAAGAGAACGAAACTACAATAATTTGCGATTGCAATCACTTCGTAACACCACTTCACTTGAACTTAGGCATATTATGCACATGACACTAATGGAATGCTAGAGCTCGTGCACATCTTAGGCGAGTACAGTGTCCCATAATATCTGTATATAAAAGAAAGATAGACTGTTGTTTTAAATAACAACATTGCTGTTTGTGCGTACAGATTCAGTATACCTCGTAGAAAAACACGAGCATCATTCGAGAAAGTTTCTGATTTCGAACGCGGCAGAATGGCTGCATAAAGAGATTGTGGGTTATGCTTCCGAGAATTCGGTCACCGTATAGGACGTAGCAGAGTTACAGTCCTGAGAATATGGAATCGATGGATGCAGAAGAGAACGAAACTACAATAATTTGCGATTGCAATCACTTCGCAACACCACTTCACTTGAACTTAGGCATATTATGCGCATGCCACTAATGGAATGCACTGCCACATTCACAATCATAACACAACGAATGCAATCTCAAACACAACAATCGATGTCCGCAGGAACAGTTCGACGTCGTTTGCAGTACAGTGGAATGTCTGCTAGGCATCCTTTTCTTTGTATAACTTTGAAAATAAATCAGACGAGTTTGCTTTTACAATGGTGCACTGAGCGGCAGGGATGGACATCCAAATGGCATAACATTTTTTTTGGATGAATCACGTTTCTGCGTGCAGTATCACGATGCTCTAATTAGAGTTTGAAGACACCTTGGGGAGAGTCTATTCAAATACTGTATTATGTATAGACGTACTGGCCCTGCACCCGGTTTTATGGTGTGGGGTGGTACTAATTTCAACTTCCGTACCCCCTAGTTCATATTAACGATACATTTACCTGCCAGTGCTATATCTCTCAGGTTTTGTCAACTGTTTTCTTCACTTACAATCAGGGCTTGCCTGAGACCACGTTTCAAAAAAAGAATGCGCAACCACATATACCAAGGAATGTTCAATATTTCGTCTTAGCTCATTATATTTTATTCTTACTCTAACCTGACTGTTCTCCAGATCTATCATCCATCAAACATGTATGATCAATGATTGGAGAACGTCTAGTCCTCAATGTCGTACACGCGAGTACAACAGATAAACTTCCGCTACGTGTGGATACAGCATGAAATGTCATTCCCCAACAACACGTCCAAAGCCTCTTTCACTCAACGTGCAGCAGCGGTTGTTGGCAGATGCAGAAATAGCAGTACTTACTGATTCTCCTGTCTACTTCACTTCAAAGAAGGTTGTCTTTGGAATCAATTAACACGATACTATGTGTAATCGCTAAAAAATGGTTTTGATACCTCTTGTCTTTCTTAATATTGCATTTTGGATCATCAGCAGTGTAGATTATACGTAATTTTTTTTTATTATCTTGGACTTTGATGGAATCAACTGTTGCCGACACATATGGGAAAAGACGAATTTACAAGAATGCAATAACAGCATAGTAGTTTCGTGACCCTTATCTTTGATTATTTTATAAGGAGTAATACTATCAATTACTTTAAATCTGCTGCTTACAATGAATAAAAATAACATTATTTTTCGATTGGTTATTTTTTACAACTAGCGAAATACACACCTAAGAATAATTGAAGGAACAACCATAAAATAGTGCCTTATGTTGATTCCATTAAGAGGATTCCCATGAAAGGTGATTGGTTGATAACTCAATATCATCGTTATCGCGTAATCAAGTGGGATTAACCTTCGAAACAAAACATATTTTTTTTCAGTCCGTTTTAGATTCACGTTATAGTTTTATTTCAAAAATTGTACGTGTAGTTGGAAAACATTTTCGCTTCTAATAGATAGAATGTTGTGATTAATTTTGTCTATTTGAGCTACAAACATTTACCTTCTTGATTCTTTAGTTACGGGATCAATCAATGGCAACCGTGATATATACTGTTGTTACTACAAAAAGATCCTGCAATCCTATCAAGTTTGACAATTTATATTATCTGCCTTATTAAATCAAATAAACATTCAGGCATTTAAAAGCCTAAAATTCTTATATCATTCAGAACTTTCATGGACAGAATTAGAAGATGAATACACGATCAGAAATATGGGGTGTTTCTAAATGAATATCCGGGTTTTAACGCTTTATTACATAAAACTTAAAATTATGATTAATACATAAAAGGAAAGAGCAACTCAAACAGGTTAACCTACAAGCTTACAAGTGTTCAATGTGAGCACCTATCGTCACACAGCACACATCAAATCGATAGCTCAGCTCTTCCCAAACACTGATTAATGTTTGTGGAGTCATTGCTGCAACAGCTGCAATGGTTTGGTGATAGTGGAGGCAAATACACACAATCATTTATGAACCATCACAGGTAAAATTCATATGGCGTCAGATCAGATGAGCGTCTGAACATAACTTCTTAGCTAATCAACGTTTAAGAAGAACTGAGCAATGGACTTGATGTGGGCCGTGTGATGAAAGACGCTCACATTGAACATTTTCAAGCTTGTTAATAAAACTGTTTGAGCTGTTCTTTCATTTTATGTATTATTTATAATTTTAAGTTTTATGTAATAAATACTACCAAGCGTTAAAACCCCGATATTCATTTAGAAACACCCCGTATTATCTTCAATTCATGGAAATATTCGAATCAGCACTGCCAGGAATGTATGCATCAAAAAATTGTAAAAATTCTTTTTTTTTTTTTTTTTTTTTTTTTTCGCATTAGGGTAGAAATACGATTTAATGCTGTAATCAATAAATATAATTGTAGAAATTTTTACAAAGAGCTCCCATTTGTTTTTTATACACCACAATACGGACAAAGTCATCAAAATACAGTCATTCCATATATTAAATAAGGACTACATTATCCCTGTTATAAAGAGAAGATTTACATTATTTTATATATGCTCTTAGATTTAAGAACGAATTATTTGAATTCCTATACAAATCTATACTCCGTCTATGGTTGGTTAGTGAGCACTGTTTTAAAAGACGGATTAAGCTCGTTGACTGATCACCCACTGTATTATGTACTTATGTTTATTTTTCTTCTGCATAAGTGGTAACAAGACATGACATCGCGGTACTTAAGGAATGCCAACACAGCGTAGACACCGTTGTGTGTAACCTCCATCTAAATTGAAAATGGAACAGTGTTTTCTTGCCACACACTTCGATGCCATTTCAACGTAGGTAAATAACGAAGAATGCAAAATGTAATAAGGTAAGAATGTATGGTGCACAAAAAAAGCATAGCAAAAGACAGACAAGCCCGACTAGCCCAACTCTGAAAACATAAAAGGGGGGGGGGGATGGCAGAGTTCACTAATTTTGAGTGACAGTCACCTAATACCCGTTCACCGTCAAAGTTTTTCAGAGTGCTCAGTCTTGATCTCAGTCTCAGATGGACCGGTCTTGAAAAAGACTCTTTGGAATACCATAACTGGTCCACAACTGCAAAACATGTATTTCGGTTTCTACCTAGATCTAAAGAAGGAGCATAAAAGGAAAAATTGTTATTAGAGGTGCATAATTACGGAGTATTTTTTATAATTATATTAAAATATGAATATCACTTTCAGATTGAAATGCGTCGGATTTGTATCGGGTTTCGTCTTAACTTCAAATGGAATTTTAAATTTGAGTTGTATCGTCCGGCCCATGTTTGATGCAACAGATTGCCTATACGGAATTGACGCAAAACAAAAAGGTGAGAAATGTATTGCAGTCGGTTTTATTTTTGTTAAATATTACTTATTTTAATCACATACCATTTCTAGCCATTATTTTCTCCAAATAAGCAATTTAAGTTTTATTTATATTCCTCAGTCTAAACCTTCTCTATTTATCTCTTCTTAAATGCTTAAAATGTTGCAAATATGCACGGAATGCTAAAAAAAATGTTTTAAGTATAGTGTGAAGTTATGAATACACTAAATGTATCGAATTCCAAAAATAACAGTATTTGTTTTATGTTTGAAGTGAAAATAAGAAATTGCCCTTTTTTACGTTTATTCACTTATTTATTTATGAGCTTATAAGTGGTTACGAAATACTTTTAAAAAACACTTTCACATAAATAAGTGAAATGTCTTGAAAAATTGGGAATTTAATATTCTGATTTACAAAAGTGACGTATTTGTGTTTGGAAGACGCTTTCCTTAAATATCTGTTTGTTTCTCATAAAACATTTTATGACTTTTCACATTCTTTAAGAGTAATAGTCACACTTCACCGTTTATTTCATTATCCCAATTATAATATATGTATTTTTCATATTTTCTTCAAAATCTCACGTTTTATTACTCTTCCCAGGCTAATCAGATGATCAAGCAACTTTGAAATCCATCCACATGGTAAGACAAATGGAAAGCGATCAACATCCGAGTGAAGTGACGCGTCGGGCAACGGGCCACAGATCGAGAAAGGAGACAAACTGAATATACACGCATTGTGTGGGAAGAAGAACCAAACATTGGGCTGAGTCGAGGCCAAATTCAATAGAGGCCACAGAAGCTTTTGCTTGATAAACCTCTAATGCACATGGCCGCCTTAAGGTAGACTTTACTAAAACCCTATTCACAGCTGAAGAAAATAAATTTCAACCCTTACAGAATGCTGCTCCCTTTAGGAAATATCTACTCCAACGGACTATAAAGGTGTCGATGCCCTCGCAGGGCTGCCACAGGCGACTATTTTTTAATTCTAACTGGCACTACTTTCTGATAACAGAAAACCTTAATAAACTCTTTCACAAGATTTTCAAGAAAAAGATACATCAAAATTTACATTAGAAAAATACTGGTGAGAACAGAATATAAAAATAGTCGCTTGTGGCAGCCCTGGTCTCGCATTTGGGCTTCCCAGCAACGGTCAGTTAAAGGAACAATTTCTGTTGGAATACACGAAAATTGATCTTAAGACGGAGTTCATGACGTCAGATCATGTGATCTCCATCTAGCCAATCTCGCGAGAAAGTTATCCTAGCAAGGGGTGTTGCAACCAAGAGCTGTCTCTGCCAGTTAAATCGGTGTTAAATTACGTGATATGATACCAATAACTTTGTCCTTACAATCAAGAACTTCTAAGGCCTCTAATGAAGTTGGCCATGGCTGAGTCTACAGAGGAGACTGAGGCACATGTGAATGTTGCCATTTTTCACTAGTTAATAAATGTTTTTTATTTAAAAAAAATTGCCGAAGATGGTAGCACCTGTAGAAATACGGTAAAAAATTTTTTGAAGCTCTTTGACATTTTGTTTGTCTTCAGGAGACAAAAAAATTGTTTACTAATCTCAAAAGTAAAATCTTAGTTCCAACTTGCTAAAGAAAAAAATCTGTTTATTTATTAATTTTTTAATGTTTTGATATATAACTATGGATACTAATAAATATTTTTCATAAAAAAATCTTGTAAAATTGAGAAATGTTAATGATTTATCATTTTAGCTCGAGTGGGAATGTGAGGCATTTGTGAACATTCTAGTTGGGGCAGATATGAACAGCTGATAAATTCAATAATAATACTTGTTTCATTCTGTTCCTTTCAGTTAACTTCTGGAATAATAATGTTGTTCCAATATCTATCACTTTCTTGAAATAGAAGACATTTTCGTTGTATAAAGTAGATTATTTATTGAAACTTCTACAAACACTTTTGTCAGCAAATGTATAAAAAGCAACAAGCCCGTTTTACAATCAATTATAATTTAAGTAAATTTGATGTTTTCTAAAACACAATAAGTCTTATTGCATTATTTGATATAACGGTTTTCAATACTATTTTTTTGCATCGTTATTACAAAAAGTATTAAGGTAAGCAACTTTGCAAATTTTTCTATTAAATTTGTTCCAAACTTGTAGCATTAATTTAATTCCATTTCTAAAACAGCTACGTTATTTGATGCTTTGAATATAGATATAATTAATATTTTAAGAAAGTAAAATTTGCAAACCTATAGCTACCGTAAAATATCAATTAAAAGCCCTCCCTCCGTCTTTCAAAATCAAAACAAATTAAATTTGGAGGGAAGTTATAATCGGAAAACACTTTTTTATCCTTAATTTAGAAGTAGATAAGGCAAATATAGGGATGATAATCTTCCGCATTTTGGCAGATTTCTGATAGATATTATCTATATGCCCCCTCCTTAAAATCTTCCTCAAACGAAAACCCCTAAGCAAAATTTAAATGCTTTAATAGTTTTTCAAGTTTACTTCTTTATTTTTTTTATTTTATTTCAAAAATATTTTATCAATCATCTACCCCCCTCCCAATCTAATTATTTTCATTTTATAATCTTTTGCTTAAACATATCATTCAGAAACTAAAGAAATATACATATATGAATAAGATAACAAAAAACATGTCAAAGGATGATTTTCCATTGTGTTCACAACTGCCCCACCATTGGGGCTTATGTGAAAAAAATTTTGAATTTGTAAAACGATTTTTAAAAAAGTAAGAAGAACTGTAAAGGCAATTTTAAAAAAATAACGTAGGGTAACGTCCCCAGTAATTGGCACTTTAAGAATTTGTCTTTAAACTTACTTCAATTTTCATTACAAAGAAATAAGATATGTACTTGGAAATATTTTTAAATCAAAGAATGCATATCTGTGCATCTATTTTGCCCACTAAAAGCAAAAAATTTTTATAAAGTATTTTTATAAAAATATATTTATAAAAAGTTTCTGAAATCACCAGTAATTGGCACCTAGAGCACCAATGTATTACACCTTGTGATCCAGTAATTGGCACATGTTTATATTTTAAAAAAACTTCACATTTTGCATTGGGTTCAATCGCATTAAATGAATTTACTGTAGATGAATATGCCATATTTCAGGTTTTTGAGAGTAAGAAATCAGCATATTAGTCTGAAATGTGAACACTTTAAAACAATACAATATTAGTCCGGGAGCCGACCGTCGATTTACCTATGTATCGAGTAAAAGGACCGGACATACATCAAAATGTAGGTCTCAATGTGCACATTAAGAATATCACTGGCTGCCAGGTCCTATCCTGCCGGCACCCGGTGGCAGCCACACTTTTATGACGTCAATTTTGAGTGTTTACCTATGTATCGAGTAAAAGGACTAGACATACATCAAAATGTAGGTTTCAATGTGCACATTAAGAATATCACTGGCTGCCACAAACATCAAAATGTAGGTTTCAATGTGCACATTAAGAATATCACTGGCTGCCAGGTCCTATCCTGCCGGCACCCGGTGGCAGCCACACTTTTATAACGTCAATTTTGAGTGTTTACCTATGTATCGAGTAAAAGGACCAGACATACATAAAAATGTAGGTTTCAATGTGCACATTAAGAATATCACTGGCTGCCACAAACATCAAAATGTAGGTTTCAATGTGCACATTAAGAATATCACTGGCTGACAGGTCCTATCCTGCCGGAACCCGGTGGCAACCGTACATTTATGACATAGGCAAACACTCAAAATTGACGTCATAAAAGAGCGGCTGCCACCGGGTTCAGGACAGATAGGACCTGGCAGCCAGTGATATTCTTAATGTGAACATTGAGACCTACATTTTGATGAATGTGGCAGCCAGTGATATTCTTAATGTGCACATTGAGACCTACATTTTGATGCATGTCCGGTCCTTGTACTCGATACATAGGCAGACACTCAAAATTGACGTCATAAAAGTATGGCTGCCCCCGGGTTCCGGCAGGATATGACCTGGCAGCCAGTGATATTCTTAATGTGCACATTGAAACCTACATTTCGATGTATGTCCGGTCCTTGTACCCGATACAAAGGTAAATACTCAAAATTGACGTCATAAAAGTGCGGCTGCCTTGCGTTCCGGCAGGATAGGACCTGGCAGACAGTGATATTCTTAATGTGCACATTCAGACCTACATTTTGATGTATGTCCGGTCCTTTTACTCGATACATAGGTAAATCGACTGTTGGCTCCCGGACTATATACTTATATTAAAACCCAGTAATTGTCATATGAATCTTTAATGGATCCAATTATTGATAATATTTCATATTTTCAAATAAAAACAACTGATAAACAAAATTAGTCTATAACTTTAAAAGTACTTCCAAAATAAGTGGTTTAATCTCAAATTACTTGCGAATTCCTTGTAATTGAAATAGGTGCCAATTACTTGGAACTAGCAAAATTGAAGCACCATTAATTGGCATCTATCATTAATTCAGAAATCCAAATATTTATGTCGAAAATACTTTTACACAATTAAAGTAACCTTTTTTAACTAAACAAAACTGTTGTCAATTAAAATTTAAAATATATTATAAATCAGATAATAATGAATTGAAAAGCATAATTTGATACAAGTCATAATTTTTCTCTTTCCTAGGCACTATTATCTAGCGTTGCAAAGATTTGAAAAAAGCCGGTTTAAACCCGGGAATAAACCGGGTTTTTAGGAATAAACTTGGAAAAAACTCGGAATTTTTTGGAATAATTCGGTTTTTTGGGAATAAACCTGGGAATAAACCTGGTCTATTGGAAATAAACCCTGGAATAAACCGTCTCTTTGCAACTCTACTATTATCATCTAGTAGCATAAATCAAAGTTATAATTTTTAACGTAAATGAGCATATAACTGCCATATGGTCTTGAATTTTTAAAAGACTGGATATAAATCTTATTTTAGGACATGTTTGTAGGATGTGCCAATCACTGGTGCATACCAATTATTGGGGATGTTACCCTATGTAAAAAAAAAAAAAGTTCTGTTTACTATACTGACAAGGAAGGTCTCCATACAGGGCAAACTCAGATTTTTTTGTAAATACTAATTAAACTACTCATGTATGTAATAAAGGATCAATGAAAATTAACAGCAGAATTGCAGTAGAAAACATGTAAAAAAATAAAATACTTTCGAATACTTGACGTGAAAAGACGAAACTGTCACACGATTTGGCGAGAAGCACTTTTCCCCGCCAAAAGCAAACGATTTTAATGCAAATGAAAAATTTTAGATTAAAAGCAAACGATTTTAATGCAAATGAAAATTTTTGGATTTTTAGAATCCGCGTAAATGGTGTTTGATGAACCTATACTAATAAAATCCGTGCGCCTCTGTCTGTCTGTCTGTCTGCTTGAAGCCGATTACAGTTCGTAACGCGGGCGAGTTGGAAGTCGCGAGAGGTGTCTTTCGATTCGAAAAATTCCGGGAAAGTCATTTCGGGCATTTTCGAGACCGTGGGACCAAAATTAACAAGAACAAGAAATTAACATTATTTTAGAAGGAAGAACAATTGAAAAAAATGTTATATAATTTAAATAAAGAATACTGCCCAGTTAAACTGATGGCATTGAGCTCACAGGCTACAAATACTAATTGTACATTAAAGCCTTATATTTTCAAGGGTTAATTCCGTTCGAAAAAAAATTAAGAAGGGGAAACAGCTCTCTCCTTTCCTCTTTTTTTATACTTAATCATTGAAACTCCTATACTATCAAAGACATGCTTTATCATATAAAAAATCTATATCCAAAATTCAGAGCAAATGAGATAATTCTTACTAAAACCCATTTAGCATTTATATAATTTAAAAGGAGTTATCCCCCTCTTTTATACTTAACCATTAAACTTCCAAAACTATTCAGAGATTTGAACGAAATCTGACAATTCTGCTTGAAAAACCCATTTATATAAATTAAGGGGGGGGGGCATTAGAACCCCTGTTCCCCTTATTTATACTTATTCAATGAACACCTAATAACAGTCACGGAATCGCCTCATCAGAATGATCCTAATCTAAATTTTGAACGAAAATTAATTCTGCATGAAAATCCCATTTATATCAACTAACGGGGGGGGGGGGGCATTAGAGCCCCTGTTCCCCCTATTTATACTTAGTCAATGAACACCTAATAACAGTCACGGAATCGCCTCATCAGAATGATCCTAATCTAAATTTTGAACGAAAACTTAATTCGGCATGAAAATCCCATTTATATCAACTAACGGGGGGGGGCATTAGAGCCCCTGTTCCCCCTATTTATACTTATTCAATGAACACCTAATAACAGTCACGGAATCGCCTCATCAGAATGATCCTAATCTAAATTTTGAACGAAAACTTAATTCTGCATGAAAATCCCATTTATATCAACTAACCGGGGGGGGGGGGGGCATTAGAACCCCTGTTCCCCCTATTTATACTTATTCAATGAACACCTAATAACAGTCACGGAATCGCCTCATCAGAATGATCCTAATCTAAATTTTGAAAACTTAATTCTGCATGAAAATCCCATTTATATCAACTAACGGAGGGGGGGGCATTAGAACCCCTGTTCCCCCTATTTATACTTAATCAATGAACACCTAATAACAGTCACGGAATCGCCTCATCAGAATGATCCTAATCTAAATTTTGAAAACTTAATTCTGCATGAAAATCCCATCTATATCAACTAACGGGGGACATGAGCCCCCCGTTCCCCCTCTTATACATATCGAATGAACTCCAAAAACTAATCAGGGAAGCGCCTTGTCAGGATATACCTACATACAAAATTTCAAGTGGATCAGATATTTTTATCATGAGTTATCGCGTTACGTACATACGAACATACATACAGAACGGACGGGCACATAAGCTCTCAGGCTATGATAGCCTGTGAGCTAAAAAAGTTATGAATTAAAAACCGGTCGGGAATCGGAACGGAAAACGTCACATTTCCCAAACGGGGCTCAAACGGACCTCTCAAGCAGAACACTGCGCCACCTTGCAGTGATCGACCAGAACTTTTCCCCTTTGGCTAAAAAAAGAAGCAGCCGAAAACCCCTTTTTCTCCGGTGTCATTTTGTCAAAGAATGTATAAGAGAAAAATAACTGATTGGTAAAAAATGTTAAAAACGGTTTAATTAATATAATAAGTACAACTATTTAAGCACAGCAAGATATGTTCACTAAGAGGTAATAGTGTTGCTAATTAATATTTTGAGGATCTCAGATGTAACTGGCTATTCATATATTTATTCTGTATGTGAGTATTAATCGATGTAGCTCATTTTCATACTTTTTCTTTTTGGTAGCATACACGAATATTGTGTAACTTAAGATTTACGCGATTAATACTAATTTCTGTTAGTACAAACGTAAAACGAGCTGCCAAAATTATTTGTTAGTTATGTTCTTTGTGATATTAATGAAATTACTTATTTTTTTTTAATAGCAGTCTTTTGCAGTTTTTAATAAACAAACTTTTTTTGCGCGTTTTTTTTAAACCATCATGCAGACAGTTTTTAAAGCAGAAAAAAACTGATTACATATTCAGAATCTGCGTAAAAATCTGCTTCTGATGATCCAAAAAATACGAGAAAATGTATTATGAACGCGCAGCGCCAATCGTGCAAAACCAAATATTTTTAACGGGACAATGGCGACCATGGCGCGTAGCGCCGGTGGGCCGGCTTCGCACGATGGGCCCGTACCTCCCACTGTGCGAAATCACATATTTTAACGGGATAATGGGCGCATAACAACCATAGTTCTTTAATTTACTTTTTTTGTGCTGAGGATTCCAACACCAAGACTTGCTTATTAAATGAATTTTTTTGTTTATTATATATTGCTTAATATCGAGGTTCGTTTGGAAAAAGTGGCCGAGCTAGCGGGCGTAGCTCGCTAGTCTATACTAATAAAATCCGTCGCCTCTGTCTGTCTGTCTGCTTGAAGCCGATTACAGTTCGTAACGCGGGCGAGTTGGAAGTCGCGAGAGGTGTCTTTCGATTCGAAAAATTCCGGGAAAGTCATTTCGGGCATTTTCGAGACCGTGGGACCAAAATTAAAAAAGTTATGAATTAAAAACCGGTCGGGAATCGGAACGGAAAACGTCACATTTCCCAAACGGGGCTCAAACGGACCTCTCAGGCAGAACACTGCGCCACCTTTCGGTGATCGACCAGAACTTTTCCCCTTTGGCTAAAAGAAGAAGCAGCCGAAAACCCCTTTTTCTCCCGTGTCATTTTGTCAAAGAATGTATAAGAGAAAAATAACTGATTGGTAAAATATGTTAAAAACGGTTTAATTGATATAATAAGTACAACTATTTAAGCACAGCAAGATATGTTCACTAAGAGGTAATGTTGCTAATTAATATTTTGATTATCTCAGATGTAACTGGCTATTCATATATTTATTCTGTATGTGAGTATTAATCGCTGTAGCTCATTTTCATACTTTTTCTTCTTGGTAGCATACACGAATATTGTGTAACCTAAGATTTACGCGATTAATTCTAATTTCTGTTAGTACAAACGGAAAACGAGCTGCCAAAATTATTTATTAGTTATGTTGTTTGTGATATTAATGAAATTACTTATTTTCTTTTTATAGAAGTCTTTTGCAGTTTTTAATACCCAAACATTTTTTTGCGTATTTTTTCTTAAACCATCATGCAGACAGTTTTTAAAGTAGAAAAAAACTGATTACATATTCAGAATCTGCGTAAAAGTCTGCTTCTGATGAACCAAAAAATACGAGAAAATGTATTATGGGCGCGCAGCGCCAACCGTGCAAAACCAAATATTTTTAACGGGACGATGGCGACTATGGCGCGTAGCGCCCACTGTGCGAAATCACATATTTTTAACGGGATAATGAGCGCATAACAACCATAGCTCTTTAATTTACTTTTTTTTGTGCTTGAGGATTCGAACACCAAGACTTGCTTATTAAATGAATTTTTTTGCTTATTATATACTGCTTAATATCGAGGTTCGTTTTGAAAAAGTGGCCCAGCTAGCGGGCGTAGCTCGCTAGTTTAAACATAAGCAAAGAGAGAGTTTTATGTATTTTATATATATATATATATATATATATATATATATATATATATATATATATATATAAATTTGCATATGTGTATATTATTTGTTACTGTAGTTATTTAATTTACCTCTGGAAAAAATATTTTCATACATAAAAAATTCTTATTCAATAAAATTATTTTCATACATTTAAGTATATTAAAAAAAAGCCAGATGTTTCCATAGCAACAAAATCGAATTGACAATGCTCAACTGGAGTTTGAACTTGAAACAATTTTAATTAATTTAAATTTGAATTTCGTTTCAAATCTCAAATTTGTATGGTTAAATTTGAATGTAAATACATATAAATATAATGTAATGAAATATACTTAAAAAGAAACTAAAACTGACAAAATCAAAGATATTTGATTTATCTTTGAAGATGAAGTTATAATAACGTAATAATGTTGTAATAACATTGAAGATGATATGAAGATTGTAGTAATAGTGTTGAAGATTAAACTTTTTTCCTTTAAAATGCATTTGGCATTAAACAAAAAAAGTCTTTTAAAAATGCTTTTTATCGCCAACCGATGATAAATCGGCAAATCACGAGATATTCATTATTTTTTTACAGACAGGGTACGAAGGTTCCACCGAAATTTTTTTTATAAACGTATATATCTTCATGAGAAGAACATTCTGTTTTTTTTTTTTTTTTTTCAGATTTTTCGGAGTGTGCCCGTATGGAGACCTTCCTTGTGAGCATTTTTTGTTTACAGAAATTAACGCAGCCATGAGAAAAAGCTACGTTTATGTGAATTGTTCACGTGTGAACCAGTCTCCCCAATATATTTTTTTCATCGCTCGAATTGCTTAATAAAGATGTAAATGGTTCACATACTCTAAAAAATCGCACAATTATCGCTTAAATGTGGTAATCAGTTTGAAAAAATACCGATGGTAAACCTTTGAAAAAAAAAATTAAAATGGTTCTTTTCGCAGAGTTCTCTTTTTCTCCTACATAGCATCGCTTCTCCATGGAACGCAATTTTAGAAGTACTAGATAAAACAAATCTGTGTTTTAAGGCTACACAGGCTACTGAAATATTATTTTAACTATTATTTTTTTTAACTTCTAAAAAATCGAATCAGTTTGAACGATAACGACTATTAATATATATGTATATATATATATATATAAATACTTTTGTAAATACATTCAAAGTTATTCAGACAATACCAATAAAAGAACCAATGAAACCAGTATTTTTACAAACATATTATTAAAAACAGTTGAAGTTTGAAGAGAAATAGAAGGCAGATTACCAAATTACTAAGAAATATATGGATAAATGGACATTATATAACCAGAGTAATTCATATATTACCATACAATAAACCAATGAAACCAGTATATACAGGGTGATTCATAAAAGATGGGCAGAACTTTAAGGGGTTATAGTACACTTAAAGACAAATAATATTAAATAGGAGACTAAGGGTCCCAGACGTATTCCCAAGGAGATAGGGGGCATTAAAGTTTAGGGTCCGAAATTTCAAATGATTATAAAACTAGTCGTTGGAGGCCACCGTAATACTTACCCATCATGGATATGCATAGCACAATATATGAAAACATAACACATGTAAACAATTTATAAAATGCTTTACAATTCCAAAAAATATATATAAACGTGTATTTAAGTATTTTTAACACATAATCATGCTCTATTAATGAATTTCTGATGGCCTAATTTCGATAAATTGTATGAAACGCCAAACTATTCAAGTAGCACTGAATTGCATAAAAGAAAACATCCTTATAACTCCAAAAATAATAATCATATTCACTAACGGTTTCTTGCATCGAATTAAGTATCTCATTTTCAATTAAAAGATGTCTTTGAATTGAAATTTGAATGAAATACAGGGTCATGAAAAATCAAAGAATGTGGAAAATAGGATTAGAAATATCTCAACAACTAATTATCCGATTGATTTCGTTTTTTATGCAAAATTTGTGTTATTTTATTGCCTTTTACGTCCACTCCTTAAAATAAAAGAATTCGAAAATTTTTATATACCTTTAATCAGAACGAATTTTTCGAGAGTCCGAAAAAAATAGTTCCGGATAATCAAGGTTACTGATATTAAATAGGCTTCGTCTCATTCTTACATACTAAGCACATACAAAATTTCAAATCTCTATCTCAATTTGTTCGGGAGATAGAGCGGTTACAGACAGACAGACAGACAGATACAGACACACAGACGGACGGACGGCAAATTTTTTTTTCTAAAAATATGTTTTTCGGAATCTCCAGTGTCCGAAACGTGTAAATCCGTCAAAAAATTTTTTTCGATTTTCAAAACGATTGCAAGACTTACCCTATACTACGTATGATGGGTAAGTAAAATGGAAAAATTGGTCGATTCGTTTGCGGTTTTTGCAAAAAATTTTCTTTATGCCAGTATTTACTTGAAATAAAATTTTAAAGTTCAATTTCAAAAAATGCCGATAGGGGGCGCTTTAGACTTTAGAGTAACAAACAACTATTTTTTAACGTTATTTTTTGTATTTCTTTAAATGATTTCGAAAGCTTAGACTTAAACTTAAATTTTGATCTAAAAATCTGATTCCTAACGAGTAGTTAAGTAGCGTAAACTGAAATTTGAAATTTGAAACCCTTCTCCCCCCAGAACAAAAATCAGTTATTCCCGATCTTTGTGTCGTAGATTAGGCTCTAGCTACTGCCGCGTTTTGCTAAAATTATTCTTTATGTCAGTATTTTCTTGAAAATAAATTTTAAAGAAAAGTTTCAAAAAATTCCGATAGAGGGCGCTTTAGACTTTGGAGTAACGAACAACTATTTTATACCGTTATTTTTTGTGTCTCATTAAATGCTTTCTAAAGCTTAGACTTAAACTTAAATTTTCAGCTCAAAATCTGAATCGCTGAGCGTGGTTCAGTAGCGAGGGGAGGGGGTTCAAATTTCAACTTCTGAACATAGTTCAGTTTGCACTACTTAACCATGCCCAACGATTCTGTGCTGTGATACGAGGCAAAAATACAACTTTCGTCAAGGACTGCATAGTCGGAATTCACTCATAAAGGCACTGGCACAGTTGGAAACGTCGCTCATGCAAACGTTAAAGCTCCATTCCTGACGCTAGTCACCGGATGAAGAAGGAGACAGAAAGTATGCAAATGTCAAATGGGGAAGAAGAAGAACACGTATGCAAAATTTCGACACGATTCAGGCATAAAAACCACTGAACGGTGTGTCAAGTGTAAGTCGCTGTAGTAATGAATCGGAAGATGGTGCCCTTCACGAATAAGGAAAAGGCTGAGATGCATTTAATTTACGGAGCGGCAGATGGAAATGGTGCAGAGGCACAACGAAAGTACGGAGAGCGATTTCTCAACAGGCGGTTGCCTAACCGCAAAACTTTCGAGCGCTTGCACAGACAGGTGTGTGAGACGGGATCATTTCTCGCTTCCCGGTCGAATGCAGGTCGTGCAAAACAGGACGAATCAGTAGTTGTTGCAGAAGCCATTCTGGATGTAGTAGCGGCGCAGCCAAGTACAAGTACACGAACAGTAGCTAGGCAGGTGGATACCTCACAGTCCATGACTTGGAGGGTACTGAAGGATGAACATTTGCTCCCGTTTCATGTGCAATGAGTCCAGAAACTGTCTCCAGGGGATTATCCAAATCGTATTGAATTCGCCCGCTGGTTTCTGCAGCAGAACGCGCTAAATCCACATTTTGGACGAACTGTGCTTTTCACCGATGAATGTACCTTCACACGTGAAGGTACATTTAACACACACAATGCACATGTATGGGCGGATGTCAATCCACATGCTACGTATCCACATGCTCATCAGAGACGCTTTTCCATCAATGTTTGGACAGGAATCCTCGGAGACCACCTAATCGGATCGTACCTTCTTCCTGAACGCCTCAACGGTAAAACATACCTCACATTTCTGCAACATGTGCTGCCAGACCTGTTAAACGTTTTTCCTCCACGCATCCGGCGGGTCATGTGGTTCCAGCACGATGGAGCGCCAGCCCATTACGTATGAGACTTCCGCAACAAACTAGACATCACATTTCCGAACAAATGGATTGGTCGAGGTGGTCCTGTTGCTTGGCCTGCTCGCTCGCCAGATCTTTCACCCCTCGATTTCTTTTTTTGGGGACAATTGAAGGCTCTTATGTATAAGACACCCATTGAATCCCCCGAGGAACTGGTCGCCAGACTGTGGTCACAATTTTGAACATTTATTGTAATTACATGTTAATAAATATGCTTTGGTAACATAATCCTAATTTGTGTCTTTTTACCTCGTATCACAGCACACAATGTGTGGACATGGTAAACTGAACTGTGCTCAGGAGTAGAAATTTCAAACCCCTCTCCCCAGAAACTTAACCACGTCTAACGATTCAGATTTTGGGCTGAAAATTTAAGTCTAACCTTTAGAAAGCATTTAATGAGACACAAAAAATAACGGTATAAAATAGTTGTTCGTTACTCCAAAGTCTAAAGCGCCCTCTATCGAAATTTTTTGAAAATTTTCTTTAAAATTTATTTTCAAGAAAATACTGACATAAAGAATAATTTTAGCAAAACGCGGCAGCAGTTAGAGCCTAATCTACGACACAAAGATCGGGAATAACTGATTTTTGTTCTGGGGGGAGAAGGGTTTCAAATTTCAAATTTCAGTTTACGCTACTTAACTACTCGTTAGGACTCAGATTTTTAGATCAAAATTTAAGTGTAAGTCTAAGCTTTCGAAATCATTTAAAGAAATACAAAAAATAACATTAAAAAATAGTTGTTTGTTACTCCAAAGTCTAAAGCAAGTTTAAAGCGTTTTTTGAAATTGAACTTTAAAATTTCATTTCAAGAAAATACTGGCATAAAGAAATTTTTTTGCAAAAACCGCAAACGAATCGACCAATTTTTCCATTTTTTATAATCATTTGAAATTTCGGACCCTAAACTTTAATGCCCCCTATCTCCTTGGGAATACGTCTGGAACCCTTAGTCTCCTATTTAATATTATTTGTCTTTAAGTGTACTATAACGACTTAAAGTTCTGCCCATCTTTTATGAATCACCCTGTATATATTACCTGACGACCCCCGACACTTCCTTCCTTTTTTCTGGCATTTTTCAGAGTTACACTTCAACTCCAAAAATCGGAATACGCTTAGCAAAAAAATACGAAACAGCGCAGCGTATACTTTCAAATCTTTTAGAAATATTTGAAATCCATTTAAAAAAATAAGAAAATTAACTCTTGTCAAAAGCTAATCCACCGAAGTTCTTTTTCGTTTGTTCCACGCATTTTGCCCTAGAATTAACATTCCGCATGTATTTATTTAAAAAATGCACCTTATTTTATACTATATATCTCTAAAATTCTAATATTATCAATAAATCTTTTAACTAATGATTGAATATTGATTCGGTTTAAGTATAGTCGGATTTAAGGAGGAAGACTACTGTAAAATGCTGTTTTTTCAAGATTTTTTAAAAAGGAAACGAAAACATTTATTCAGTCACAGTAAAGTAGAAAACAATATTGACGATTAAATCTACAAGAAAGAAAATACTACAGGGGGGGGGGGGGGGAATGGCGGCAAATGTAGCTGCTTAAACTTGGATCCTACGATTTGCGCCGGGGAATGCCCGGCCATGTCCTTCTAATTGAATAAAATCAATAAAGCAATTTTTTTTAAATAAGTCCTTATGCTCAGTATGAACACAAAAGCAGCAAAAACTACAAAAAATTGAAGAAGCTTTAAAAATAAAATAACTTTTTAAAAAATAAAAATATTGTAAAAATAAACATATATATAATTGTTATTTTAATAATTTTTGGTTTATTCTGAGGACAATACATTAACGAATATTTGAACAAAATTTCAAGTAAATTGACCAATTACTTTTTGAGTAAAATTTCTCGGCGAGGGAAAATTTACGTTTTAAGAAATTCAGAGTTTATCAAGAACATCACTGTAAGGACTTCTCAAAGACCTTTAGAATTTGTTGTGGAGCTTAAAAACTTTAATGATACATTATTCAGGTAATAAATAAATTTTTAAGGTAATAGAAGAAAAGTGTCAATAAATTTCTTTTTACACTAGTCAATCCCCTCCCCCCTTTTTGTGGATGAAACAATAAAGTTGAAAAAAAAAAACTAAAATAGGAAAAACTAAAAGTCATTCAGGATTCTATACGAAAAAAAAATAAATATTTATGCACAAAACAGTGTATTTTATTGCTAAATATAAATGTTCTAGCATGCAAATTATGCAGAGCCGTCGAAAAATGCATCGTCCAGCCCCCGTTTGCCTTTGCGCCGATATTTCGAGTCCTTTTACTGCTTTTATTACTTTTTTCCCCAATTTTTCACACAGTCAGTGAGCATGTAATTTAGACAAATTCGTGTTAAAAATATAAAATCATACAAATTTAATGTTTATTTAAAAATATTACCATATATCACGGTCCCTGGCAACGTCGTCGAGTGCGCCGGCTAGTTTTCAATAAACAGTATAACAATTTATGTATCCATTGTCTAATCATTTTTTACCGACTGAAAGAGGAAATAAAAGTTAATCAAAATAGATTTTATACATCGAGTTAAACATATACGCTATTATATGTACATATGTCATTTTTACAGTGCATTGCTGCTAAGGTCTGCCATGTATATGTTACAGGCCAAACCCGATTTTAGGCCAAACTAGATTGGCCTAGGCCAAACCTGTCTATCCTAACGCCCATCGGATAAACTAGTTTTTCCTAGGCCAAACTGGTTTATCATAACGCCCATCGGATAAACTAGTTTTCCTAGGCCAAACCGATTTATCCTAACGCTCATCGGATAAACTAGTTTTTCCTAGGCCAAACTAGTCTATCCTAAGGCCCATAGGACAAACTAGATTTTCCTAGGCCAAACTAGTTTGGCCTAATTCTTATAGGGTAAATTAGTTTAGACTGCTGTTTATTGGTCTGAACTAGTTTATCCTAGGCCAATTCAATTTGGCGAGATTTTATTGAATTTAATGACCGTCTCAACGCCAACATTCTTGTTTGTCCTAGGCTGATCTAGTTTATCCTAGGCCAATATAATTTTGCATGTTTTTAACTCACGGGCGTCAAAGCCAGAGAAATAATGGGCTCACAAGTTCTGTATGTATGTACGCATGTATGTTGTATGTATGTACGTATGTGCGTATGTATGTACGTAACCCGATAACTCTTGATAGAGATATCCGATTTCGTTCAAATTTTGGATGTAGGTTCATTCTGATAAGATACTTTTCTGATTAATTTTGGGAATTCATTGAATAGGAATAAAGGGGGGCGAACAGGAGGCTAATCCCCCACCTTTAATTTAGAGAAATGGATTTATCATGCATAATTATCAGTTTTCATTTTAAACTTTAGATATAGGATCATTGTGACAAGGCGCCTCCGTGATTAGTTGTGGGTGTTTATTGTTTAAGTCTAAATTTTAGACTTAAGAATAAAAATCCACAAATCTAAAAGAAAGGGCAATGTAGGTAACGCAACATAATTTAGAGGCCTAGCCTGGAAATTTCGGCCCGTGCAAACCCCTGACAGTATTCTACAACCCTTCGAATAAATACATTATATAAGGGTGATAACAAAACCACTTTGCACAAGGTTAGCTATGGAGCAGTAGTCGGGATCAATATTAAAAAGTATATTGCTCAATTAAAGTAATGGCTTTGCATTCACAGGCTGTTTACACTAATTGTGTATTACAGCCTTATTTTTTTAAAAGAATAACACCATTGAAAATTAAAGTAAGGGGTATTACTTTTTCCTATTTCCCCCAATTATACTTAGCCATTGAACCTCCAAAAGTAATCACAGATACACTTTATAAAGTTAAACAATTATCCAAAATTTGAATCAAAAAACAATTCATCTGATTTAAGGAGGGTAATCCCCCATTCATCCCTTTATACTTAATCATTGAACCTTCAAAACAATTCAGGGATTCGCCTTAAAAAACTATATTAAAAATTTACGGCAAATCGGATAAATTTGCATAAAAAACTATTTATCTAATTTAACGAAGGGGATAAAACGTCCACTACCCCATTATACTTAAACAAAAGAAAAACTCAAATTAATTAAAGAAGCGCCTGATCAAATGAATTCATGTCCAAAATTTTAAGCAAATTGGACAATTCTGTATTATAACCAATTTATCTAATTTAAGGAAAGAAAAAAATTGTAAGTTTTCCCCTTATATTTAACCGAAGAACCATCAAAATTAGTCAGTGAAGCGCTTCATTAGAATGAACAAATCCAAGATTTGCAGCAAATCGGTTAATTCTGCATGAAAAACACGTTTGCCAAAATTAGGCGGGATTCCCCTGTGTTATTCCCGTTATTTTATGCAATTAACCCCCCAAAACTAATTAGGGAAGCGCTTTCCAGAATGAATTTATTTCTAAAATTTCAAGCAAATCAGTAAATTTTGCATGAGAAAAGCATTTACATAAATTATGGGGCTTTACTCCTATTCCCCCCTCCCTTTATACTTAAACAATGAACACTCACAACTAATCATAGAGGCCCCTCAAGAAAATGCTCCTTATATCTAAAATTTGAATAAAATATGCTAATAATGCATGGAAACCTATTTATTTGAATTAAGGGAAGGGGCGAATCCCCCCCCCACACTTATTCTTCTCTAATGACCTCCAAAAGTAATCAAAAAAGCTCCTTATAAGAATAAACATACAGTGTCTCACATAAGTGATGTGACACTTGTGCTTTACAAAAGGAAACTAATCAAATAAATTAAAAAAACATGTACACATTTTTTGTGGGTGTGTTTCATACTTAAATTTAGTAAAGATTATTACATAACATACATTTTGTCAAAATATTAAAATATTAATTTAATAAAGATACAAATGTTTAGAACGGAGCAAAAAATAGCTCACATGGGACACCATTATATATGCAACAAAAATCGTCTGAAATAAGCAATAAAAATATTTTTGGGGGTTTTATTTTTACTTAAAAGCAATTGGCAATAATTTATAAAATCGTCTGCAATATTTCTCTCCAGTTTGTTTTGGAATTTTTGTGTTTTTTAGCTCTGTGTAGCCATGAATGCTAAACGAAAAGAAACTTTGCCTGAAATTCGAAAATTAGTTATTAATTTGCATATTGAACGTGGGAAATCTATTATAAAAACTGCTGAAACAGTTAACTTGAGCCGTTCAACAGTTTTCAATATCATTAAACGATATAAAAAGAATCATATGATTCAGGATAAAAGAAGACCTGGCCGACCATCAAAGCTATCCAATGGAATAAAGCGAATTATCGTTCGAAATATTAAAAAAAATACAAGAAATAGTGCTTCAAAAGTTGCTGCTGATTTACAAGCATTATATGGAATAATTGTTAATCCTGAGACTATTAGTAAGGTAATTCGATCTGCTGGATATCACGGTAGAATAGCCAGGAAAAAATTCTTCGTAAGTGAAAAGAATAGAAAACTCAGACTAGTTTTCGCAAAATCCAACATAAATAAGAATTCTGATTAGTGGAATAAAGTTATATTTGCTGATGAGAGTAAATTTAATATATTTGGTTCTGACTATCTTGGTGTGGAGAAAACCCAGGGAAGAATTTCGCAAACAGAACTTGGTACCAACAGTAAAACATGGTGGAGGAGGAGTTATGGTATAGGGGTGTATGTCGTCCGCTGGAGTTGGTAATCTTGTTTTTATTGACAGTATAATGGATCAGAACAAGTATATTGATATTTTAAAGCAAAATTTGAAATCTTCAGCACGAAAATTGAACCTTCATAACGATTTTAAATTCTACCAGGACAATGACCCCAAGCACACTGCTCTGAACGTTAGACTGTGACTGCTATATAACTGTCCTGAAATAATAAAAACACCACCACAATCTCCAGACTTAAATCCCATAGAGAATATTTGGCAAGAATTGGAATCAAGAATTCGCAAACACACCATTTCTTCAAAACAACAACTAAAATCGGTGCTTCAAGAAGAATGGGGTAAAATCACTCCAGAAATCACAAAAAAATTAGTCGAATCCATCCCAAAAAGATTAAATCATGTTTTAAAAGTAAAAGGAAATCCAACAAAATATTAAAATCTTTTAAAAAGTAAAATTTTTGGATAAATATTTGATGGAAAAGTAAGTGTCCCATCACTTATGTGAACCATTTTTTGCTCCGTTCTGAACAATTGTATTTTTACTACATTAATATTTTAATATTTTGACAAAATGTATGTTATGTAATAATTGTTATTAACTTTAAATATGAAACACACCCAAAAAAATTTTGCACATGTTTGTTTATTTATTTTATTGCAGTTTCTTTTTATAAAGCACAAGTGTCCCATCACTTTTGTGAGGCACTGTATATTGAAAGTTTGATGCAAATCGATTATTTCTATCAAGAATAATTGCGTTACGTACTTATGTACATACATAGATACAGAACCTACGGGCACATTAGTTCTCAGGCTTTGGTAGCTTTATAAGTTAAAAACATGTCAAATTACATTATTTCTATCAAGGGTTATCGCGTTACTCACATACGTATATACATACGTACATACATACATACAGAACCTGTGAGCCCATTATTTCTCTGGCTTTGACGCCCGTGAGCTAAAAATACGTAAAACTACATTGGCCTAGGATAAACTAGATCAGTCTAGGACAAACAAGAATGATGGCGTTGAGGCGATTATTGAATTCAATAAAATCACGCCAAATTGAATTGGCCTAACAAGGAAGGTCTCCATTGGGGGCATACTCAGAATTGTTTGAAAAAAATACGAATTAAACTACTCATGTAGGTAATAAAGGATCAGTGAAAATTATCGGCGGAATTACATTATTAGATATGTAAAAAAATAAAATAGTTTGGAATAATTGGCGTGAAAAGCTGAAAGCGACGCGGGATTTGGCGAGCACTGCATGTCTTCGCCAAAAGCAGATGATTTTAACGAATCTGAAAATTGATTTTTATTGACTTCACTGTTAACGTCACTCCACTACTTTTATAGAATATCTCTCTTCTGCTCCATAGCACCGTCAATTTACCGTGTCATACACTGTTAAAAATCTGCGGCATTTTGTTGCAACGCACTCCACCGCTTGTATATAATATCTCTATTCCAACCAATGAGAAAGCTCCATTTCACGGCCAAGTAACCGTTTTCGATACAAGCAAGGGAGTTCGTTGCAACAAAATGCAGCAAATTTTTAACAGTGTATTTTTCAATTTGGAACAATTTTAATCAATTTAAATTGTATTTTAAATGATAAAATATATTAATTTCATTTTATTATAAGTACACATAAACGTATATGACAAAATTACACTTAAAGTAAAGTAAAAATGCAAAACTAAAATTACTTAAACTAAACTTATTTAAATAAAATGAACATTGAAAGTTTTTTCTTTAAAAAGTATTCGAAGCGTAAAGGCGTATTTTTCGAAATTTCGTTTTTTCGCCAACCGGAGATAAATCGCCAAATAAACGAAATTTTTATTAATTTTTTACAGACGTTATAAGGAGGTTCCGCCGAAATGTTTTTTATAAACATATATAACTATATGAGAAGAACATTCTGTAATTTTTTCAGATTTTTCTGAGTATGCCCGTATGGAGACCTTCCTTGTAAGATAAACTAGTTCAGACCAATAAACAGCAGTCTAAACTAATTTACCCTATAAGAATTAGGCCAAACTAGTTTGGCCTAGGAAAATCTAGTTTCTCCTATGGGCCTTAAGATAGACTAGTTTGGCCTAGGAAAAACTACTTTATCCGATGGGCGTTAGGATAAACCGGTTTGGCCCATGAAAAACTAGTTTATCCGATCGGCGTTAGGATAGACCGGTTTGGCCTAGGAAAAACTAGTTTATCCGATGGGCGTTAGGACAGACCGGTTTGGCCTGTAACATATACATAGAGTATACATCGCTGATCTGATTCCCCCCCCCCTCCCCCCGAGAAAGTAGCATAATTGGCAAACATTTTTTAAGATTGCTTTAAAAATTTCGAGAAAATATTTTAATTCATATAAGGATTTTTTAAATTCTTATGCTGATTTCAGATTTGTTTTTATGACTTCGACAGGAAATTTCTATAATATGCTTCCCACCGAAAAACTAGGATTATTATGTCACCTATTCACAGTAGCGGCAGCTGCATGTCACTTGCAAAGTATAATGTACATTTAATGTCGATATGTAGTAGAAAATCGATTAATCGAGGTTTCTACTAACCGAGCCGATAATATAGTGTGAACGTTTTTCTTCTTTTTATCTTCTTGTGACTGAGCCTTGAAAAAAGACCATACTTTTTAATTCACCGTCCGTGCTAAATGCTCCAAAAGCACTCAATTTCCCAGCAATATTGCACCTTGACAAGTGAACAACGAACAAATCTTTATTTTCGGTGATCCTGCGGCCCTATATTGAAGATCGGGTACAATGTTTTTATTTTTAGACAATTACACACCCCAGCTGTGAAACATAACTTTATGTATGCTTATTTATATCATTTTAAGGCTGACCCGTAAGAAAAAACCCAAAATTTTTATAATTGATTTTGAAGTAATGAATTTTGGTGTACTATTTAAGAATCTTCTTATAAGGAGTAATTAGCAAAAAAATTCACTTTTTATTAAAAAGTATATTTTTTATGGGGATTTTTATGATTTTTTTTTGTCGAAAAATACACTTTTTAAAAATACTACTCCTCATTCAATTTTCAATATTTTGGTATTACTAAAATTTCTTAAATAGTGTTATAGTATATAGAAAAGAACCAAGGAGAGATATTTTTAATTTTCTATTTTAATCGGCTAAAAAAATAAATAAAAATACGCATGGTAAATTTCCTTAAATTCGTTATAATTTTCATGTTTACCAATTTATGTAAAATTTTCAGAAATAGTTTTTAAAAAAATATCTCTCCTTACTTTTGTTGCAATTTTTTTTAAGATTCTAAAAACATAAACACTTTGTTTCTAAATCATTTTACCACTGAGCCTTAGTACTTTGAACTTAGGCAAAATAGGAAAAAAGTAATTTTCAAGAAAACACGTTTTAAATGGCCGTTAGTCCTTTAAACTCTATAGTGAGTAAAATTTAAAAAGCTTATTTTCTACCTGTTCCAAGTGTCCCCGAGTTCTGAAATTTTGGATGGATATTCGCAAATATGTATTTTATCATTTTCTGAGGGAAAAAAAATTGAACTTTTGATGATTTTTGGCCGAAAAGGGGGTTAGGGTCTCCCTTAAAAAATTCTATTGTTTTTTATTTTAAGACAGGTTAAATTTGTCAGCATGACAAATTTTTATACACAATTTCTATTAATTGAGATTTCCAATATCCGAGGTACTAGCAGTTCCAATTAACTCGGATAATAGAGATTGCACTGTATAATATGCACGCGAATTAAAGTTGAACCTGTTAAATGTTGTTCAATGATTGGCACCCGTTTTTCAACCTCAAAAGTAAATGGTTTTATTTTTAAACTATAAAAAACTGAAATATCATTTTTGAAACTATTTAACAAATCTTTCATACATAGTGATTATTAATCTTCTTTAAATTATTTTTACATCACCGATTTATATTTTTTAATGAAACAGTATAACATATAGAAAAACAAAATAAATTAATTTCGACATTTTAATATAAGCTGTTGTTTTACTGTCAGAATTTGTATTTTTGCATTTTATAAAATCTTATTTGATTCCTCACTTTTTTTGTTAAAGATTTTATTAATTAAAAATGTCTGGATTTTTTCAATGTCAACATTTACTCCCACGACTCCGACATGCATATGTTATATATATTTTTTTAATCTTTGAAAAAGAAAAACATCTATTTTAATTTCAGATAAGTATAAATTAAATTGAATCCTCAGAATTTTCCACATGGATTTGAAAAATAAATACAAAAATGCTTTTAAGTGTCATTTAAATTCCTTATTTCCTTCGAGAAGTCAGATGATTTGAGATTTCGCATAAATTTTTTTTAATTATTTTAAATTTACGCAAAAAATAATTATGGCGTGGGTGGAATATGATTAAAATTTTACAGAGTTAAATATAATTTGTGGAGTAGAATTTTAATTATCTGTCGCATTAATATGCTTAACCCTTATTAATCAGAAGAAATTGTGGATTAATCAAATGATACAATAAAATGATAATTCTTGTCTTTAAATTTTGTAATTGCTAAAACATTGCTATGATTGCGATTTCTAATGTGCTAGAATTGTTTGTAATGTAACAGAATATGTTACTCAAGTTTTTGCCGTTTTCGTTACATAAAATGTTCTAGGAATCTCAGTTTTCTAGAAAAAGTTTAGTAACTTTACAGATTTTTTAAATGTATAACATCATTAATTTTAGTAGATGTTAAAAGCGCTTTTGATATCCTTCCCTAGAAGAAAACAGCTCTTAATTTACGTAGACTAAACATTTAGCAAAATTATATGTTAATTTGATTTCTACTTTTGTTACAGACAGACGAGGTCAAATGGAACGTTTCTGAAGAGTAAGCTACTTTAAATAAAATGTAAATATCTATAGACATCATGCAAAACTTTTGATAAGCCTAAAAATTTCAAACGCTCGCTAATTTTTAAAATTTACGATGGAAATCTTTAAAATATAAAATGCTTAAACTATCGAAATGTAAATCTTCATTTACTCCTTTTAGACCAGGAATCGACAGCACATGCAATTAACTCATCAAGATCACGGCTAAGATTCTTGGATTCTTGAAAACCCGATTTTTGCGGGTGTCTCGTAGGTTTACCGTTATATTTTCTTGCACCGAAATGTATGAAAACATGAAGAACTGGCAACAGGAAAACACAACTGTAAACCTATGAATCAACAGTTAAAATTGGATTTTCAGGAATTTTGCAAAAAGATATGACTTGGCAGACCGACTGCGTTTTATTATGCGAATCGAGTTTTAACTAATCCTGGAATATTAGTCGTGAACACGATGGCGTGATTCTTTGCGCTACCGCCTCCCAGCATATTTCTTTTCTGCCACACTTAAAAAAAGCGATTTGGGGTAAAAAAAATGAAGCAAAACTTTTACAGATTTTCATCGATTCAGGGTAGACATCCGATGCATCTTTTATACTATGAGACAAATCGATTTTATTATGTAAATTAGCATACGCGTACCTCGCTTAGTTTCTGCATATGTTGTCATCACATGGAAGAATATATCTTCTTTCAACACAACGTTAAGTTTTTTATTAGTTTCAAGAACACATAAGAAAACATCAACATTAGCACTTCAGACTTTTACCAATTTACCACTTTTAGATATTCAATTGGAATGCTAAGCGAAAAATTCTCACCACCGGAGATTAGATTAAAGGTCTCAAGAGAATATTATTTTGTGAAACAATTTTATGGTAAATACTCAAAACATGTTATAGATTCGACTTTCGATGATATCCAAGAAGAAAATTTATCTCAATACAACGATAAAATATATGTTTTCAAAGACGGTTCAAAATCAGGGTCGGGAACAGGATCTGACTTTTGTACGTTTAAGGATAATTTCTTAATACATGCTTAAAATGCTCGTTTTTCCGTAGAGAATTCCGTTTTTCAAGCTCAACTTTTTGCCAGTAAAAACACAGTGATTATAGTGGATTTTTTTTTATTACAAATCCTTCCTAATTTCTTCGGATAGCCTTTCAGGTTTAATGGCAAAATACACATACAGCTGACTTCAGGATTTGAGATATTCTAAGTTTAATACACAAATCCAGCAAAATTTTCCCTTTTAAATGGGTTAAAGGTACTCGGGAGTAACAGGAAATAAATTAACTAATACCATGGCAAAAAAAAGGCAGTAGAGGGGGTTGCGGACATAATCCCCGCGGACAAAATCCCCACGGACAAAATACCCCCGGACAAAATCCCCACTGGACAAAATCCCCACGGACAAAATCCCCACGTGTATTTAGAATTGTAATACTATCTTATCAAACATAATTTTATTGATAAAGATTTTAATAAAAGTAAAATTAGTCCAACTGAAGAATTTTCCGTATCTTACAGATTTTTTTTTTTTTTTTTTTTTTTTTTTAAATACAAAAAGAAATATAATTGCATTCATAAATAACATAGTAGATAACTCAGAGAGTAATCCCCCGTAGTTTGATGGTCACAAAATTGAGCAACTGAAACCTCAGGATTTAATCAACTATGTTATATAATAATAATAATAATAACTTTAAGATATATGATGCATTTGTATGCATTATTGTCTTTTAATTTATCATGAATCTTTAGGATAGAATTTTTACTTTATATTTTAAAATGTAGAGATAGATATTTTCACATTTATTGTTTTAATTGTAACTCACCGTGTTGGAGTTTTTAATAACCCGTTAATTCTGCGTTGACATTGTCGTAAGCAATAAATAGTCGCAGCTTTAGAGCTATTACAGCGAATATACAACTTATATACTGTATGTGCTCATAAGAAGCCATACCATTCACGCAAAATACCCATTTCCTAATGTTAATTCTATGTAGATTTTTTTTTAATTTCTATGAAGATTTTTTTTTTAATTTTTATTTACTGAGTTAAAATTTTGATTTTAAAAAAAATTAATTATATAATTTGTAAACAAAATCACATGATGAAACTTCTCATAAATATTATATATATATTCAAAATATGGGGTAAAATGAAATCGTTATAAATATTATTTGCAGAATTTCAATTTTTCTTTCACTCAAATAAATAGGAATATAAACGCTTTAATTTTCATTCAGCATTTTTGGAAATACTAATTTAAATAAAAATTGAAAATACTTAAATTAAAAATATGAAAAAAAAATAAAACTTAAAAAAACGTCGTATTTTTAAAAGTGATTTATTATTATTATTATTATTATTATTATTATTATTATTATTATTATTATTATTATTATTATTATTATTATTTGTTGAATCAAAATTCTGTTAAAGAATTAAGAAAGACATATTTCAAGTTTGAACCATTTATGTGTAACGATTCTTGACTTATAGCGGTTTATCTAAGAGAAATTGTGAATAAACCCATCATGAAGAAAATTGCACTTTCGTTGTTTCCATATCAATCTTTGCTGGAAAGTGTTAGATTTGGAAAACAAATCAAAACATAAAATTTAATATTTCCTTTTCCAATTAAGATAGAAACATGATTTAAATGTCATTTTAAGCAAAATAATAATTATTATTATTATCATTATTATTATTACACTGTTTATTTTATTTATTTATTTATTTATTTATTTATTTTTTTAAGGAAAATTTGAAAGTTTTTGCGTCTTGAATTCAAGCTGGTTTTAATACTGTTTAGAAACTATTGCAAAATCAGTATGCATGTTTCGAAGGGAAAATTATAAAAAACAAATATTAGTTATTCCGATTTTTTTTTCTTTCAGGTATGGATATTTTATTTTCAGCCGTGTGTCGATCCATCTAACTGCATTTTCGAATGATTTTTTTTATCATTATTATTATTCCACGATTCAAAATGGGCTGTTATCTTTTTTCAACTTAATTCTTTATTTTTTACTCGGAATTTTTTCAGAATTTTAAAAAATGGGCTTCTTATCCACAATTAAAAAAACAAGAAATTTCACATTTTAGTTACAATAAAATAAACACACATGCACAGACACAGGGTGACTCATACTTTTCGAAACAATAGGCTATCTCTTTAAATATTGTCCCTAGGCACACTTTGAGTTGCAAAGTTTCTTTTTTTTCTTACTTATTTATTGCCTAATTGGGCAGAATCAGAAAAGGGTGCAAATTTTGATAAAATAAGTTGCAATTACACAGGGGGACTATTTAGGGAAATACAAAAATTAAATTTTTATACGGCCCTGGTTGGTTACAATTTCCCCTTAGGAAGTTTTTCCTTATCCTTTTTTAATCAAAAAAAAAAAAAAAAGAAAAAAAGAAAAAAAAAGAAAAGAAAAGAAAAGAAAAAGAAAAGAAAAAGAAAAAAATCTATCTTGATTTCTGCGAAACTCAGAGAGTTATGTCTATTTTAATAATTCGTGGGGTTTCAGACACAAATGGAAATGCGCGTTATTTAATGCGCAATGTTACAGTAAAAATATCAAGGAAACATTAATTTTTCTTTTAACTATTTATAGAGTTAGAATTTTGAATGCTTTGAGATGGTTAACCATATAATTTGTAAACAGAATCACATCATAAAACTTCTTTTAAAAATAAAAGTCATTAAAAAAAAAAGATTAATTTAAAATTGTTATTAATCAAAGTTTCATTCGTCGAATTGAATTTTTTTCTTTTGATTAAGTATCTTATTTTTTATTTTTATTTAGCATTTTAAATATTATTTATTTAAAAAAAATAAAATATTTAAAATAGCAATTTAAAACTAATCGGATGTGGCAATCCCAAAATTTCTGTCTCATGCATGTGAATATTTCAAAAAGCGCTACCAATGCGCGAAAATAAAATAACAAACTATGCTCATCATGACCCGTAAGACATGGTGACGTCACTGCAACGTCGTTGTGAAGTCACATTGTGACTTTGTGACCAGCGACCCACATAGCATGCATTTTCACAGTGACGTCACAGTGACGTCGCTGTGAGTCACTGTGGTCACGTCACATCTGTGACCAAAATGCCACCCGTCAGTGACGTCACATTGTGACTGAAATGTGACGTCACATCTGTGACCAAAATGCCACCCCTCAGTGACGTCACATTGTGACTGAAATGTGACCTTCTTAGAATTTATTATTAGTTTTATTATTAGTTATTATTTATTTATTATTCTTTTTATTTCTATAACTCCCCTCCCCTCCCGCTCCTTTTTTTTAAGAAGATACTATGTATGTTTGCGTTTGATACAAGTAATGGTAATGATTAAAAAAAATTATATTACCATTAAAGCTATTATTTTTACTTTATTAAAACCTAAACAATGTTTTATCCAATAATATCTAATTATGAATTTTATTATTATTATTTAACAATTTGCTTTAACTTGAATTGTTTTGAAACTAATAAAAATAAAAAGTAAAAATACACTTAAGAGCCCAGAATAGTCACAGAAAAATTACTCAAAAAGACCCGGATGACCATGTAAAGTCTATGGGAGCGTTCTTTTCTAATATCTCGCTCAAATTTGAATATTTTTGCATGATTTTTTTGCACAAGATAGCTGAGGGCAATCCACAACCGGGCTAGTTTTTACTTTTTCGATTTTGGTTATATATTTTTTATATTACGATAGTTTCAGTTTCAGAACCAGTTTAAACCGGTTTCGAAAGTTAAAGTAATTTTTTAAAGAAAATCTGAAACAAAAATTGAAAAAGTAAAAACTAGCCCGGTTGTGGATTGCCCTCAGCTATCTTGTGCAAAAAAATCATGCAAAAATATTAAAATTTGAGCGAGATATTCGAAAAGAACGCTCCCATAGACTTTACATTATCATCCGGGTCTTTTTGCGTACTTTTTCTGTGACTATTGTGGGCTCTTAAAAAAAGACATTCTCATAAAACTATTCGTATTTAACTTCCGAAGCTGTTGCGCAGAAAAAGAAAAAACTAAACGGTCATGCGCATAGGAAATGAAAATCGTTTGCAAACGAAAGAATAAATAAACGTAAACAGAAATATTTTAAATTGATGATAGACGCAAGAAGTTAGTTAGCTGGAATTTATGGCAGTTGTGAGTAGTTGCATATTGACACGGATTTAACAATTTAAAGAAGAATGTCCACTACAGGTCTTCCAAGCGGCAAAATATAAGTCCGAGAAAATTAATGGGGCTTTGACTGTTAAAATAATTTGGTCTTTGCCACTTTAATTATTATCGGATTTAGTTAGTGCAGCAAGAATAACTAGAACGAATGACTTCGATGGAAAAAAGGTATGGAAAATATTATTTTTAATGGTTGCTTTTTTATTATTATTGTTCTGAGAACGATTTTAATTACATTGTCAAAAACATGCTATAAAACATCAATGCTTCATTAACTTAATAAAGTCTAATGCATTCATTATTTATTTTGTTGTCATAAAGAACTTGATTTTTAATAATTTGGATTAGGTTATTACAGGTAGTGATTTTAATTGCATTCTAATCTGCGTTGTTTCCTTTTTTAAAATATCTGGTTAAAATAATGTGTTTCCATAAACATAAAATCATATGATAGTAAATTATAATAAATCGATAATATAATTATTAAACATTTAAAGATAATTATATTTTGTAATAAAGAAGCTTTTTTATGGAATAAAATTATTTACAAACATCCTTTTTTAATTTTTGTATTAAGTAATCTTCTGAAACATTTCATAATTTTATTTAAAAAAATTGTATCTGCTCAGAAGAGGAATTTATAAGAGAACGAGAAGAACTATTAAAAGAAATCGTAGATGTTTGATATTAAAAAAAACAATTATGTTAATGATTGTTTAATGTATTTTTCAACTTGTGAAATGTTATAAAATTTCTGAATGGATAGTCATCGTGGGTGAAAACGTTTCAGTTGTAAATATTCTTATTGGAATGTTTTCAGAAAGAACTAGAAGTTTGGATGAAAATTTGGAAGTTACGCAATCGAAAAGAATTTAAACATGATTGAATTTAAAACAAATGACGCAAATACTTGAGCGGTATGAAGCTAAAAAGTAATAACTGTATTTTATTATTAACTTTTCATTTCAGAAACTTTTATTATTTCCTTTCCTGAATAATTTTACAGAGGTAAATTTCAGAATATCCATTATGTGTAGTATAAGTGAACATCGTGATTAAAGTGGGTATTATAAATACTCTCTAATACTATAAATAAAATATTAATAATTATGATTAACGTATTTGTTGTTCTAATTTATGTTTATCGTCGGAATTTTTATTAGATGGATAGCCTTGCAGTAATGGATAGCCCCTTAATGTTTTTTGTTTATTAATATACTAATAAATATTTAGCTTTAATTTTTTCCATAATTACTCTTTGCATGTTTTAATAATATTTTAATATTCATAGAAGACAGTATATGAAGACAGTTTGTGATTATTTTTTTATTTGTGACAAATTTGACACTTACTTTGTGACGGTGACAGCATTACTAATGTTGTGAAGTCACACTGGGACACAAATATACAGTTATGAACATTGTTATGTAGTGTTAAATCACATCTATAATTTTATTATACTTTGGCAATACATCTCAATTAAAACTTGGGAGCTGCTATAAAAAGTATGTACCAAAAGAAAGTTACCGAATCAAAATGCCATGCAAACTTTAATCTTTGTTACATATTTTTTTTCTGTGGCAATAAATGAGAATATTTAAGACAACTGAATATTCGATCTATTAAAATTATATTAAATTTAGCAATTTGTTTTTCTAATAAGCATTAAAATTATCAAAGAAACACTTCCTTTAAGGTGCAACAGTAGTCATAGAAAAAGACCCGGATGATAATATAAAGTCCGTGGCAGCGTTCTTTTCAAATATCTCGCTCACATTTTAATATTTTTACATGATTTTTTTTTTTTTTGCATAGCATAGCTGAAGACGATCTATAAGCGGCCTAGTTTTTACTTTTTGATTTTGGTTTCAGTTTAAAAAAAAAATATTTAAATTTCAAAACCGGTTTAAACCGGTACTGATATTGAAACTATCAAAATATAAAATATATGCAAGTAAAATCGAAAAAGTAAAAACTAGGCCCGTAGTAGATCGTCCTCAGCTTCCTATGCAAAAAACATGCAAAAATATTAAAATTTGGGCGAGATATTTGAAAAGAACGCTGCCACGGACTTTATATTATCATCCGGCTCTTTTTCTGTGACTAGTGTTGCATCTTTAAGGAAGTGTTTCTTTGATAATTTTAATGCTTATTAAAATAAAAAATTGCTAAATTTGAAATAATTGTGATAGATCGAATATTCAATTGTCTTAAATATTTTTATTTATTGAACCAGAAAATAAATGTATCAAAGATTAAAGTCTGCATGGCATTACATTTTGATCCAGTAACTTTCTCTTCGAACATTCTTTTTATAGCAGATCCCAAGTTTTAATTGAGATGTATCGCCAAAGTATAATAAAATCATTGATGTAAGTGATTTTACACTAAATAACATTGTTCATAACTGTATAATTGTGTCCCAGTATGACTTCGCAACATTGACAATGCTGCTACCGTCACAAAGTTAGTGACAAAATTTGTCACAAATCAAAATATAATCGCAAACTGTCTTCACAACCTTGTCACTATCGTCACAGAATAGTCACAGTTTTAATGACAATTTTGTCACAAATGACACATTTTTCACATTTTGGTCACATCGTGACGTCACAAAGTGGTCACAATGTGACGTCACAAACGAGCTCTAAAACGGCCATAACGACTTCACATTTGAGTCACTGTGACTTCACATCGAAGTCACGAGACGTCACATCGACGGTCACAAAGTCACAATGTGACTTCACTACGACGTCACCGTGACATCACCATGTCTTACGGGCGATTGTCGACGTGACGTTACGTGACGTCGATGTGAAGTCACAGTGACTAAAATAAGAAGTCGTTATGGCCGTTTTAGAGCTTTTTTGTGACGTCGCATTGTGACCACTTTGTGACGTCACAATGTGACCAATTTGTGAAAAGTGTGTCATTTGTGACTACCTTGACATTAACATTGTGACGAACTGTGAAAATTTTTTTAGAATGTCACATCTTAGTCAGAATGTGACGTCACTGAGTGGTGGCATTTTCGTCACAGATGTGATGTGACCAAAGTGACTCACAGGAACGTCATTGTGACGTCACTGTGAACATGCATGCTATGAGGGGAGGATTCTAAGGACATGAAATTCCATGCATTATTTCTTGAAATAGGACAATTCCAATATTGGAAAAAATGCAACATAAAAAGTGCCACTTGTTGGGCAACTTAAACTAAAACATAAAGTGCAATAATATTTATCAAGCTATACCTGAATCTGAAATTTGGTGAAAAAATTCGTGCATTAGCTCTTGGATTAGAACTATTGAAGGAATCGGGAAAAATTCAGCATAGCATCATCACCTATTGGATTATTGACACTAAAATATAAACAGAGCTAGTTTATATCACGGATTTACTAAATCTGAAGTTTAATGAAAATCCGCATTTTAGTTATTGAGATAGAGCTCTTGCAAAAATCGTAAAATGATAAAACATAGCAGTGCCACCTGTTGAATGATTTACAACAATAACTGATCAGTTTCAATGTATATCAAGAGCTATCTGAATATGCATTTTTATTAAACCCCGTGCATTACTTTTTGAAATAGAGCTACTGCAAAAATCCTGAAAAATGCAGCATAGCAGCGCCACATGTTAAGCAATTCATATGGAAATGTAAACAAATCTATTTCATATCATGGATTTACTCAATCTGAAGTTTAGGGGAAATCCGTGCCTAAAGATTAGGGGAAATCCTAATGAGATATAGATGTTGCATAAATTGTAAGGAAAAAAAAAATGCAGTATAGCAGCGCCATTTGTTGAGAAATTTACACCAAAAACAAATCAGCAACAATTTATATCAGGGACTACCTGAATATAAATGTTTAGCAAATTCAGTGCATTAATTCTTGAGATACAGCGTCCACAAAACTTATGTCACAGACAGAGCCATAGACTCATAAACAGACATTTTGTAAAAAAAAAAAAAAAAAAAAAAAAAAAACCTGTTTTTTGGAATCTCTGACTCTTAAAACGTAAAAAACTGGAATTCGATAATTTTCATGAATCCAATACTTTCTTCATATAAAAATAAAAGAAAGTAAAAACATTAACTATGAACAATTTGGAATATTTTCTTTTAGACATCTTACAAAACGCACATAGATAAGCAAAATAAATGTTGCAAAGAAATATTCGTATTTACCAATGTATCACTTTTCTTACTATGATCCTTCTAGTAATTTTTCTTGAAGATGTGGCCATTTACTCTGCATATAAATGTGAGTAATACTGGGTGCATAATTTATGCATACATATAATACATATGAAGTTTAGCACTAGCCACTTCCACATTATCTACAAAAAATTCTATCATTCATCATGAGAAATCATTCCAAAATATTCATTGCCTCCCTTCCCCTTCCCCCCGTCATAGCCGTATTCGGACCCTAGTTTCCTTTATATTTAACAAGATACTCTGCATTTAACATTTCATTGCTAAGACTGTGGCAAACTCAGTAGTACATTTTTCCACCCCCTCCCCCACCCTCCGCAGAGTACCAAGAATGCCGAAATAAATTAAAAATCATCAGGTGATATTATTTACTAAAAATATGCATTTTCTAAAATTGATCCAGAAAGTCTGTTATAGATTGTATACTCCCTCCTCAGTGAATGAAAGGGGGACAAATTGAAACAATCATTACATCTTTGAAAAAAAAAAAAAAAAAAAAAAAAAAAAAACGTATAATCTTAAAAATATTAATATTTGTATAAACGAGATCTAAAATTTAAACTAAATTCGAAGCATTAGACAGACTTTAATACATTTAAAAAGCAATTAAATTAAATATATATATATATCAATTAAGAAAATAATCAATTTTAAAAATTGTTTCATATTTAGTGTAAATAGTCTTTTATTTCAGACTTTAAAATGTACATGTATATTTAAGAAATATAAAATATGTATCACATAACTTATAACTTCACTTTCATTTTTTAAAATAAGCTTAAAACATTTTTTAAATGTTTAGAGATCCTTTTTGAAAAAGAAACTTGGTCAAAATAGAGCTTTTATTCAGCAAAGAGGGTGTTTTGTCCGGTGGAGTTTTTGTCCGGTGGGGATTTTGTCCGGTGGTGATTTTGTCCGCGGGGATTTTGTCCGTGGGGATTTTGTCCGCGGGGATTTTGTCCTGGACTCAGTAGAGGACACTAATGTCACAGCATATTTTTTCCATATCCGGCTTTTCATTTAAAATATAAATTAAAACAGAAATTAAAAAATGACTGGAAGAAAAAATGGAACAATGAAGATACAGGTCGCTACACACACTATTTACCAAAGTTTCCCACCGAAGTTATCGAAAAAAATTTTTACCTTTTTTCTTTTCTTCACAAATCACGGCCCTTCCAATAAATATCTTTACAATACAAGTAAACTTGATTCCTTCTTCGAGTACATCGTCTCCCTCCACCTCACTGCACTATATACTGGATTGTCTTTTGATAACATAATATTATGTTAAAAAGCGCAGAAGTATGGTGGTTTCGGATTGTATTAATTATATTAGTGAAAGTCCTGTTTTCCTGAACGGAATATATCTACATTAATGAGAGTTATAGAGAAAAATGAAGCAATTTTTAAAAAATAATTATCCATACCTTTCAGACATTTTTTCAGACGATGATCTGTGATTATTTTCATAATCTGTTTCCATTGTAAATAGTTTTCATTTATATTCATTAATTATTATTTTCTATTATAGTTATTATTCTAGTTGTGCTTTGGTTACTAATATTTAGCATTTATTATAAATTGTCATGTTCTGAACCAGGCAGAATGAATGAGGTGATGAAAGTCTTGCAGGTTTTTTGAGTGACATATGTATATAACAAAAAAAGGAAAAACCTTTTAAAAAATTCTTTCAGAAGGATCAACTAACAAATGGGTTTTAGCCATCCGTAGAAAAACCCTCCACCAGGCTTACAGCTTAGAGCTATGGTTCGGATTTTCCTTTCCTTCTTTTCTCTTTAATGCTGAAATATTAAAAGAGTGTGCCTTTTTTGAAGCGAATGGTGACGAGTAATGACAAATAAATCATCTATGACAATGTAGCGCAAAAAATATATACAGGGTGAGTCATAAATATCGAAACAAAAGGCTATCTCCTTAAATATTGCCTCTAGGCACATACTTCCAATTGCAAAAACTCATAAAAAAGGTGAAATTTCTGATAAGTTCCAACTCTATGGGGGGTGTCTATTTGAAAAAATACGAATAATACGATATTTAATTTTTTCGGCCCCCGTAGAGCAAAATTCCCAATTAGAAAATTATTCCTTATCCATATTTGAAAATCTGACAGAGATATTAAAATCCAAAATTCTCCGAAAATCGTGACTTACACCACTTTACCATGCCTGTAAACGATGAATTGTTGACTGATTTTCAAAGGAAATGAGGGATTGTCCACAAATTGGCTTTATTAAATGTCGATTTAAGACCGTGCCTCTTATTTGGACATAATAAAGCAGCGTATTGATTTAAATCAAAATTTGTTTTCAAAATATGTTGATCGTTAGCACTGGAAGTCTGCATGGATCGCTGCCCGGCATGAAAAAAATTTAAAATCATAATCCGGACCAGCCTGGAAAAAAGTTTAAATCATAGCTCGGCTCAGCCTTAAATTTCTACGCAGTTTTTTACTTCAGTGTAGTTAAAAATTGTTTCGCGGGGAAGAGTTCTGACCAAAAATACTTAGTATAGCTTTTCGTTTTTTATATTTATACTTTTTATTATTAAAGATGCGCCAAAGGCTGTGATATATTTATTTTATCAATAAATCTCTGTTTATATCTAAATGTTTCACATATATTTTAATATCGCTAATCCATATCCCGTGCATTATAGACTTTGAAAAATGTTATACAGTAAAACCTTTTAAGAGGGAATCGCATACGAAAGAAAAATTACGTAATAGATAAATGCCCTTCCTAAGAGGGTTAAATGGAGTTTATATTTTCTCAGGTATTATTGTATTCATTTTGTACGGATCAACACATTTTCTGTTTAAGACAGAATTCTATCATATACAGATTTTTTTTCTGGTTTTATTGTGTTTAATTTTTTAACATTTAAATATACTATTCTTAAAAAATATATAAATTTTGGAGTTTTTATTTTTTTTTTATTTATTTTATTTTGTTTTGTTTTATTTTATTTTATTTCATTTTTGTAAAATAAAAGTGATTTTAAAATCTATGTGGTTTTCGTAAAAATTTTGATTGAACTAAATTTTACTTATTTCATGCACGTATTAGGTCAGTCAGATACAGTGGTTCGAGTATGGATTGTTCGAGACCGGGATTGAAAATTTCGTCCAGTACAGAACTTATTAAAAGTTAAGAATTGTTAAAGGAAAAAAGTACAAACTTGAAACATGTCATTTTTAATTATTTTACATTAGTTTTGTTTCGGGAAAAATTAAAAAATTATTTACTTTTGAAAATAAGAATTTTTTTTAAGTTATATAATTTTTTCAATAAATATTTTGAATAGTACCAAAATTAATATTAAAAAACAAAAACCCCGAAAAAAAACTAAAATCAGATTTTCATCTTTAATTAAATGGAAAGAAATAGAAATCTGATAAATAATGTTTTGTGTTATAACGATTTTTAACTATCCCATTTAAACCAGTACTAATCATATGAAATTTTTAGAAATTTTATGATAAATTTTAAGATGATTTTTTTTTTTTTTTTTTTTTTTTTTTTGCAAATTATATGGCTAACTATCACAAAAAAAGAAAAAAAATCAAAATTCAATTCAAAAGATAGATTTTTTACACGTTTCCCAGAACTGTTAAAGTTAGATTGTCTTTTGAATTGCTCACATTTCAATTTGTGTCTAATCCCTTAAAACCTGATAAATTATTGAAACGGCTATAACTTTTCGAGTTTTGAAGATATGAAGATGCAACTTTTTGTGTATTATTCAGGACTGTATAAGGAAAGTTTTCTTAATTGGAATTTTTGTCCTACGGGGGCCGTATAAAAAGTTAATTATTGTACTTTTTCAAATAGACAACTGCAACTTATCTTATCAAAAAGTTTAGCTTTTTTAATGAATTTTTGCAATTGAAAGTATGGGTCTAAGGGCAATATTTAAGGAGATAGCTTATTGTTTCGATATTCATGACTCACCCTGTATATATGAATAAAAAGCAATGAGCAGCCACAAACAGCTTCAAAGCTTAAACTGCATTTCAGGAATATTACGATCTCTGTGGGATGCAATTTCGAAGATGTGCTTCATTAAACGTTTGTATCAGCTGAGAGAACTATTGATGTATCTGTATTAAAAAGTCAGTTCAATAAGCTTAGCAACGCTTTTCACCCAAACAACCGGAATTGGTCAATCGTACAAATGCTGTTTTTTAGTATCTATTGAGTCTTGATTGGAATGTTTTGGCTCATTTTGCATACTCACTAGTCTTGAGATCACCCAATTACCTGTTTTTCCAGTCGTTGTAAAATTCTTTTTTGCAAGAAAATTTTCGCTGACGAGAAGATGTAAAAATGAATCCGGAGAGCTTTTTCGATGATAAGCGACATGCGTTTTACAAACAATGGAGTTTATGGAAAGTTGGCAAAACTTATCTATAACAACGGTCAATGTGAAATTTATTAAAATATCCGAGGTGTATAGAAGTCATTGTGCCTTTTTAACCTTAAAAACCGAACGAACTTATTTGCCAACTCAGTAATACATTTCTTTACCATCAAACGGTCAAGTTTTGATGTGCATACACCAATTCATTATTTATTAACTATCACAAAAATTCTTAAGTACATGCAGCGGGCAATTAGTATGTTTGTCGTTAACATAGAAGTTTCTACTTATTAAGGGATTGCAAACTGTTAAAAATTGTTAGTATTTCATGTCCTAAGATGTTTATATAAAATTAAGCACAGAAATGAACTTAAGCGAAATGCATTTTTAATAATTGAGGTTAAACGCGTTTATAAAAAATAATAATTTATTAAATTAATTCGTTTATTAATGGTGGAATAAAAAAATTGTTTCGCCTAAAAGATATTACCGAAATATGCATTAATTTATTTATTTTTAATTTAATTTATTTAACAGTGTACACTAGGATGTCCCAATTTCTGATTAATGTTGAAATAAAAACAAACATGTTTTTAAGTCCCAATCCAATAAAAGAAGAAAGAAAAACTTTTCCAATATAGACTTTTTCAAAGTCTTCGGATACCTGAATGGAGAAGAGAAAAACAAAAACTTGAGAAAACAAATCATATATGAAGAAACAATTTTACATGCCATTCTCTTGAGTAAATTTTACTTTATTTCTTTTCTCCGTCATAATAAAATAGTTTGTCGCTCCAGATTCATTTGCATATTAGTTTCTTTTCAAGTCTTAACTTTTAAAATTGTTTCAACTTGCTTAACTATACACTAACAGCCTCTTACATTGTCTTGTCTTAATTAATATGCCAGACAGCTACCTTGAAAATAAAAATGAATAATTTCGAAATTTAATCCTTTCCAAGAATATGTCATACTGACAAATTTTAATTTATTAAAATTCCATCACTTCTGAAAAGTATTTTTTGAAAAAAGAAAAAAAAAATGAGACGAAATAATAAAAAGACCTTTTTCCTATGTAAATATGCTAATTAGATTTTACAAAAGACAGACGGAGCTTATAAACGTTTCAGCTTTTAAAGATTATTATATGCAAGTTTATTTTTATCTGAAGAAAAGTATTTTGTAAACAATATTTATATTTCAATGTTGGAAGCATTAAATAGGATATTCTGATGACTCGAAAGAAAGCATATTTTTCTGTCTGGATTGCTATGGGTTTCAGACTAAAGATTCATAAAACGAATTACATATGCAGTAAACCCTGCGAAAACGAAACTTGCCTTATAGAGGAATTATGCATTAAATGCTAGTTTTCAAAATATATACCAGAATACAGTACCACATTGAAAAAAAATTATAAAGTTACTAAAATTATTCTAGGAAACTGGGATTCCTAGAACGTCTTATGTAATGGCAGCAACAAAAAATCCTGTAACAGATATACGTTTGTACAGTAAATTAAAAAAAAATCTGTATACTTACTAAGAATTTTTTAGGTAACTAAGGACTCCTAGAACTTTTCAAATAACTGTAACCTGAGTTGCAGATAAAATTTGAGTACGATTACTGTAATTTTAATAGATTATTTTGTAAAATTACAGAACTCTGTACTTTTCAAAAACTGCTTTTGTAGATTTACATTTTTTTTTATACATTACACAGATTTTCTTATATAGTGTAGAAATGAGATAAGCTTGGACTTGATTTCTGTAACTATTGTTTGGGCCCAGAGTGGGATCAGTCTCAAAAGAAAAATTTTATTTATTCAGAAATAAAAAAAAAAGAGGAAAAATACTTCTTTTTTTTTTTTTTTTTTTTTTTTTTTTTTTTTTTTTTATAAATAAGAATATTAATCTTATAGTTTCTAAAAGATTTTATAATTTTTTGAAAATTAGTTTGAATTAAATTGCTAATGATGTAATATAAGATTATTTTCAGATTTATAAGTATTTTCAGATAAGTTATAGTAGCAAAAATATGTCTTAAAATATTTCTTGTCTATCCTTTCATTCAGTTTGAAATCCTGTTCAAATAATCAGCGGAAAATAGAACTCGTGTCTTTTTCTGATGGCATATTTGCACAGTAATTTAAAAGAATAAGAATAGTGATTCTTTTCGCAGATTTCTGCTGTTGGTTGGGAATTTCTGTGGTTGAGAATAAATAATATTTTGATAATTTTAAACAGTTTTTCGTGCACGTGAAAATTACAAAGCGTTGTCATGAGGTAGTAAAGGCGCCTCCCTTTATATATTATTTAATAAGGGTATCCTCCCCCCCTTTTTTATAATTACAATATTCTCTAAATTCGCAAATTTATTTAATAAGCTAGTTTTTTTAATCCCATTTATTCTATTAATTTGGTAACGGGCATTTTCTTTTAAAGTATGATTTCAGTTTCTGCCTAAATATAATTCTTTAAAACCATAGCGTGGAATTGATACATTTCTATAACTGTATGTATTTTACCCCATAGCAACAACCTTTGATTAAGGATTTTATCTATGCAAAATTGTTGCATCTTTAAATCACTACTTGCTTAAAAACCAAATGTCGTATCCTATTTTTTTTTTTTTTTTTTTTTTTTTTTTTTTTTTACGGCTTGTTTTTCTCTTTTCATCCCGTGGGATTTTTGGCAACCCACTGTAAAGACTTCATTCTGTGCGGTTTTGAATTGCCATACGCATTCTTTTATCGTTTGGCATTAATTATTTCAAATTCTATACTTTAACCACTGTCATTGTAAGTCTGTGTAACGGAAATCAAATGCATGCCTTCTATCATCGAAAGTGTTCAATCAGTGTTCGTTATTGGCGATAATACCAATGCGATTCGCCAAAACTTGGGCGTTCAAAAAATGTATTTGTCATCATTCGGCTCACATCCTTGGATATGAAATGTAAAAATATTTGTCTACGCTTCCGCTGCGCCGGCCAGCATACTTGTTTTATAAGAACTGAAGAACTTCAATAAAATGCTGTACATTCAAGAGTGATCTTTGTCATCTTGGAGGGTTTTTTTTTCTTCTTGTTTTTTTCAAATCCGTTCCTTTTAAAGAAACACTGATACGCACTAGATCGCCATCACAGGAGTATTTAAAGTTAACACTCATTTCTAAAAGAAATTTTTAAATGAGAAAATTAATCATCTGTATAGTAGGAAGTGTATTTTTTAAGACGGAAGCATATCTAAAACGGATTTTTTTCGATCTCTTGAAATTTCATTTAAAAGGATTTTACAGTATTTATAATACAGAATCCTTTTATTTATTTATTTATTATTATAAGGTTTTTGTGAGTGCATACTGCTTGCACGCATGTTATAGCAATCATTGTATTCTGTTATATAAAAGCCCTGAATGCAAATTTCTCAAAAAAAATTGTAAATTACTGTACTTTTTTTTATACTCAGTGAGCAGTTTGTGTTGAAGTGCGTCATTGCAATGACAGTGATAATAGTTCTGGCATATCTTCCGAATAGCTAAATACTCAGAAGTGATTATGTTTTGGATTTTTATTTCAATGTTTACGAATAGTAACATTAGCGGTATAATTTTTTTATTAAATAACAAGGAAATTACTGTTTGGAAATATTGGTTATTAAAACTCAGTTTAGACAATTACGACTGATTCACGAGTTTTTTGTCATGCTGTTATGTCAAAATAATATTGAAAATGCTCCAACCATGTCAATCCCTTTTCTCTGTCGAAAAGTCTTTTCATAAAATCTTAGGAAATCTTTTAAAGCATTCTCGCTAAGTGGTGAATATCATTTAAGCATTCTCAGATATTTTCGTGTGTAAATTCATAAAACACTTTTACTATACTAAATGAACGTAATAACTTCTAAGTAAAATCCTGTTTGATTGTCTTGCAAATATATTGTGCCAGGAACAGGATTATGCAAAAAGTGCTGTTAAAAACTACACATTTTTTCCAGAAATGTGGTTAATGATGTTTATTGGTAAAATTAGTCAATCCACTCAGTAATCTCCTACATTTTTTTCTATAAAACAAGATGTATTTTTTCCTTTTTAAAATTGTGTAATTTTAAAGACATCATGTGCATAATGTTTGGAAAGTATGTTATTTTATAGTGGTTCTAAATTGTTTGGTGTTTACAATGTTTGGTTAATTTTAGCACAACACTATTGTAAGAAAATGTTTGTTCATCACTATTTACAACACTATTTTTAAAATACATTTCTAGGTAGCAACAATTTTGTAACACATTAAGAATGCAATCACAACACAAAAGATATTTTGAGGATGAAGTTTTCTAATTCACAAAACATAAATGTGTCATAAATTTGGCGGCAAAGAGCGCTCTAAAATATGTTTAATTTTGTGTGTTGAGAACTTACAGTGTGGTAAATGAAGTAGATTATGAATATGAGCTTAGATCACTAAAAATCATTAGCTTGGCTTTTAGTGACAAACTCTTCATGTCTGATATTATCCAAACATCCTACTGACAAATCTAATTTTGTTGTGCCAGTACTTGGCATTTAGAGATCGGTAACAGATGATCTTCAACATATTTCAGCAAACAAATTAATCTTTAAAATTTATAATTTAAAATTGAACTTTACAAATTTTTATATAGACATAGCTAAACGTGCCAAACATGTGACATTGTCAATTAAACAAACACATATTGAATGTCACACTGAAAAATCTCCAAAACAAATTGAAAATATTTCTGTCTAAAGACTCCTGTATATTAGTTTTCAATATCAGAATAGTGAGAGCTCAAAATAATTTTTTTAATGTTTCTATTTAAAAGGATATTTTAGAAATTCTAATACTATGCGTCAATAATACTGATAACTATAAGAAAATCCAGTTAATTAAAAATTAAAAAAAAACTTAAATAACTAAAACTTGAAAAAAAAATAAAACTTAAGGAAATTCATATGGTATATATTGAAGTAAAACCACAATAATCATGAAATTAAAAAACACAAAACCTTCAAGTAAGAAGAATGAACTTCTTCTCGAGTAAAAAACAAGTAACCACTTTCAACTATAGCAATAAAGCATTCAACTATTGATATATTTACACGACAGTTCTTAACTATTAATAGTTACTTCATTATTACCTAAATTATTAACCACACGTTTGTCTTTGGGGTGAATTCTAATCTCTTTCCTTCCTTTTTGTTGCCCTTAGTTACAGAACTGTTTCACAACAAATAAACCCTCTTTGCATTCTAATGAGAAAGATTCGTTTGATAAGAAATATCTTTAATATGATTTACAAATTTCCACTGCTGAAAGTAAATTCAATCAATAATGCATATTTTATACACGAAAAATCCATATGATGCATATATATTATAATAAATTTTCGAATTATTAGTGTGTGCAATAGATATCTTCTCGAGAGATGAGACGAATTTAACTTCAGCCCGCGGATTTTTATGCAAATTTACGGATTTCTCGTACGGATTCCAAAATAAAAATTTTATTTTTCCCAAATTTAGATAAAAACTAGTTGGATGTGTCAATCCCAAAACTTTAATTTATCTCCTATGTACATTTTACTAGTGCAAAAATTAATTACACACAGGGTTCTCTCTGTCGCTCGCCAGTGCACCAAATCGCAACCAAATCCTCCATTTGGCGAGTAAAAGAACAATCAGTTGACTCGTAGGTTTAACGTTGTGTTACAATCAAAAGTAGGAAAACATGGACAACTGGGTGCAGGAAAACACAATGCTAATCCTACGAGTCAATCACTAGTGGTATAAATTTTTGGTTTATGTACGACTTCGCTTCCGGCAGACATGGATCATTAGATTCCTCTATTACTACTTTTCCATAAAATAAAGGATTTTTTTGTGCTCGATGACTTTTGGTTTTTGTCCTGTCGGCTCTTCGACTATACAAGAATGTCTGAAATATTTACACATTTAGGACGAGAAGATGTTTAAATTATACTCATTTGTAACAGTTTCTGTAGCAGGTAGTCGAATTTTTACTCTATAATTAATTACAAAAAATAGGTTTTTTTAGAACATTTGGAAAAAAGGAATTTTTCAGTGTTTCACACCAAATCTATTTTGGTAACATTTCTTTTCATTTTCTGACTGTTTTCTATTTCTTATTCGCAAAATCGCTAATGTTGCTCAAAAATCAGCGAGAACCTTTGTTACACATGTTAATACTTTAATATTATTGAATTCGATACTATACCTACTTTCATTTTCATCTAAATTTTTCCTTCAGTCATTAATCTGAGTAAAAACGAGTTATTTATTTATTTATTTATGCCTAAGTGGGACAAGATCACCAGATCGCTAGGATCCGGTGTAGACAGTATTTGTCCCACCAGGAATGTTCCCCGGCATGTGGGGATTCATTACAATAACTTCAACAAAAAAAAACAAACATAAAATAAATAATATACAGGCTATATACAACATCAACACAGTGGTATGCGCGCCGGAGACCTGCTCCATCGCGACAAGTGGCGCTACGACTGCCAAAAGCTCAACAAAGGCTCTAACGCGACAGCGGGCAGTCTTAGGAGAGAACGGTTAAGTGGTAAGATTGGCCAGGTCCATAAGGAAGTGATAAATTTGTGCCAATTGACGGAGTAGTTTTGGGCGGGTTAAGATATTTGTGAGCCAGGTATCTGGGCGGGAATAAGGGTTCTTAAGGTGCCAGGCCTCTGTGAGTGTGCAGAAGAAATAGTAGTGGTCTGGAGACCCTATGGCCCCACACTCACAGAGGTCCGTATCTGAGCGTTTAAAATAATTTAGGTATGTTCTGAATGGACCATGGCCGGAGAGGAATGCTGATGTGGGAGGGGAGAAAGCTAAGAGATTGTATGAGAATTTTGGGATAAGGGAATAGGTGTGCCTGCCTTTGCTTGAGGCATCCCAGTAGAGTTGCCAGTCAGAAAGAATGTTTCTTTTGAGGAAGTGGCGAACATGAGACGGGGGAACAGGAAGGGGGATATCTATGTTTGGACGTGAGGTGGCCTCCTTGGATAGTGCGTCAGCTAGCTCATTGCCAGCTATGCCGATGTGAGCGGTGACATGGCCGAGAGAGACCCTATGGACGAGAGTTTTTAAGATAACTTTTATCTTAAGCACTAAAGGGTGTTTAGTTCTATGGGCGAATATTTCTTGTATGCTTGAAAGGCTGTCACTATAAAGGTGAAAAAAAGTAGTATGAGGATAGAGAACAATCCATTCCAAAGCCCGCAGGATTGCGAAGAGTTCTGCTTGGAACACCGAATTGTTATCTCCAATCCTGCAAGCCCACTGATGAATAACAACACTGTCTTTGAAAACACAGAAGGATGATGCTACTCCCGTCTCCGTGTGTGAACCATCGGTGAAAATGGCTGGATTTTTCGAGGGGCTGTAAGAATGCTTATTAACATTAACTTGAAGATAGGATGTCTCATCCGCCGGATGCATAGTCCAGCTGTGGACTTTTCTTTGTAAGAGCAAGTTAGGGAAAAGTGCTGACTGTGTTGGTTCGTGTTCTAAGTGTAGTATTCTGTTTTTCTGAAATTCGTAAGCGAGTGTTAAGTGTATGGGTGGAATGCCAGTAAGTACTGTAAGTGCATCCGTTGAGATAGTTCTATAACCTCTAACCATTTGCAGAAGGAATATGCGCTGGATAGAGGCAAGTTTTTGTTTAGCCACTTTGGTTAGCGAACCTCCCCAAACGCCCACACAGTAAAAGATGATGCGTTCAATGATTATGTGGTACCATGTTTTTAACATATTGGGCTTGATGCCCCATGTTTTTGATGTTAATTTACAGGAATTATGGTAGTAATTTAAAAGTTTAATTTTTAGTGCTTTGATATGTGGAATCCAGCTCTGATGTTTATCAATAATTACTCCTAATAATTTAAGAGTATGAACGTGGTGGACGCTAACCCCATTGACTCGCATCACGGGCTTGCGTTTGAGTTCTCTTGGTTTAATGAAGGTTAAAGCTTGGGATTTTCCGGGTGAAAGCTGGAGATGAAGGCGAGCCAACAACTGGCAAAAAGCAGGGAGAGCTCTTGCCGCTTGCAGTTCGAGATCCAGACGACGACGGCCCGAAAAAACAAAGTTGAAGTCATCTGCGAAGGAGTAAAGATTGAAGCCTAATTTCTCCAATTCTTTTAGCAAGACATTGGCAATAAGCAGCCAAAGGATTGGGCCCAAGCACGAGCCTTGGGGGCAACCCTTTTCTAATGGGTGAACTGAAGTTCCTGAACCCCAGTTGATAAGAATGCTACGAAATTTAAGATATGTTGCAATGGTTCCAGCTATGTTTCTCGGGCAGCCGATTTCACGTAATTGTAATAAGATGTCCCGCCACTCTACATTGTCGAAAGCACCTTTAATATCTAAGGAGACAAGAGTTGTGTAATTTCCTTCAGCTATGCTATGAGCACAGGAGGTAAGAATTGCAAACAAAGCCTTTTCACATGATCTGCCTTCTCTGAATCCGTATTGTCTGTGATGAAGTAAGTTATTAGATTCAAGAAAGTGGTTAAGCCGAAATACAAGTAATTTTTCTAATAATTTGCCTAAGGATGGTAGTAGGAAGATTGGGCGGTAAGAAGAAGGTTCTGAGGAGTCTTTCCCTTGCTTCAGGAAATATACTACTTCCCCTTGTCTCAGAGTGAGCGGGAAGTAATGGTGAGTGAGACAGAGATTAGCCCAACGCGTAAAAATTTTGGGAATTACATGGAAAGTTAATTTCAGAATTTTAAAGTCTATACAGTCCGGACCTGGAGCTTTTTTGTCATTAAACGTACGTAGCGCGGTTGCTACCTCAGCTTTTGAAAAGGGTTTGTCGGGGGGTGCATCAAAAGTAATGTCAGAATTATCTCCTGGCGGATATGAGGAGGGGCCAAAAAGATGTTTGGTGAGGTGCTCCATGTTTTCCTGCCTAGATGATCGGCTGGGTGGCAGTTCGAGCTTAATTTCATCAGGAGTGAAAAACTTTCCTGTGAAAAATTTTTGAGCTGTTCCGAAAGGGTCTGTTTGATTTGTGCAGAACTTTTGCCAGGCAGCATTTCTCGCATCCAGTACACTGCGCTTATATTTAGCGGAGAGAAGACGATAATTGGCGCTGAGATTGCGATAGTAATCCGTGTTAACATCTTCTGTTAGTCTGAGTCTTTTTAGTTTCCTCCTCAGTGCCGTGAGGTGATTACGCTTAGTCCTAAGATCGGAGGTCCAAAACGAGAATGACTGCTGCCTCCGAGTGTTCTTTAATCTAAAGGACGCTTTGGCTGCTGTTTTCATGGTTTCTAATAAATTAATGGTAAAGTCGTTTAATTGAGTGGTATTTGTAACGTCCTTTAGGTGTTGATTCAGGATTGGTTTGTGAGTTTTAATAACATGCGAGAATTTACGGAAGTTACCTCTTGCAGTATTGAATCTTCTTTGTGAAGTGTATAAGGGTGTTATTTCGAAAGAAAATCTTATATAATTATGATCTGAGTCATTGTGGACATCTTCAACTTGCCATTGCCGAATTTTCGGTAGTGTTGGGGGATTTACCAGAGTGTGGTCTGGAAAACCCTCAGCTATTTTCTCTCCTTTGCTGTTATATTTTTGAAATGTAGGTATAGTGTTGTCGATATTGGCAATGACAAGATTTTGAGCAACAATATGTTCGATGAGGCATTCTCCACGGTCATTTTCGTAGTCATATCCCCAGAGTGGAGATGTAGCATTGAAATCACCACCGCAAATGAAGAAATGCCTCTGTGTAATGAGGTGTTGCCACTCTTCGAGGGTTTCCTCGAAATCTGATTTTGGTGCTGCATAAGTCGAGCCAATTATGAGTTTTCCCTCCTTAGCAGTAACTGTGACAAAAGCGCAATGTGTGCCTGTGTAAAGATGTGAATAAATAAGGCTAGTGTTCTGAATGACAAGATGGGCACTCTTTGACGTGGACGGGAAGACCGCCCAGGAAATAGGAAAGTCCGTGAGTGTGCCCTCTCTGTTGCAATATGCGTCTTGCAGAAGAGCAATGTCAATGTTTTCACTGATAAGATAATCTCTCAGGGTTGAATTTGCTGCTTTGCAATGATTTAAGTTAACCTGGAGAATTTTGATGTGACCGAAAGGTGGGCAATCCTTAAATTTTTGATCAGAGATTGGTGAAGCATTACTTAACGAGTTGAACCTGAAGTGAAGTTTTTGATGAAGCTATTTCTTCTTTGTAGGTTATATTTGTAAATTTGGCATTTATTTGAATCGGCTGAATGTGGAAAATAGTCGTCGGAGTGTAGGCAATTGACACAGTGAAATTTCGATGGGTCATTTTTTGTCGAGCATGTAGATGAGTTGTGTGTTCGAGTGCAGTATGCGCAGGATGCTTGGAATCCGCAATTTACCTCTGAGTGTCCGTAACGCTGGCAATTGGCACATCTTATTACCGGGCGATATTCGGATATTTTACATGAGTTAAAACCGATTAGAAGACGTCCAGATTTCATTAAGTAGAGAGCAATTGTGTCATCCACTTCTAAGACTAGTTGGTAGTAAAAACGAGTTAATATGGATCATGATCTTTATAAAATTTAATAGTTCTCCCTTATTCTGTTATCATTGGCTGTTTACAAGTAGCCGGCTTAAGAGGGCGCGAGGTCCAGTCTCTGCACGAGCCGATTGATAATAGAACGGTAAGGAATTTTTTTTTAATTCAAGGAGGATCTGCTTCTCATACTTAAAAATAATCATATACAAAAAATTTAGTTCAGTGTTATGCATAACTTCATATACTTTTCAGTGGTACAATATTGAAAATGGCACAAATATTGCTACAGCAGACCCCTTCCGGCGGATTTTTTTCAAATTCAGGGAGGACCAACCAGCCATAGCCAAACATTTACAAAAAAAATTTGGTTCAATGCTATGTAAACTTCATACAAATTTCGGTGTACAATATCGAAAATGGCATAAAAATTCTATTATAGCGCCCTCTTTCGACGAAATATTTCAAAATTGATAGAGAACCTGCTTGCTATAGCCAAAAGCATACACAAAAAATTTGTTTTAATTCTATGCATATCTTCATACACTTTTTGGTGGTACAATGGCGACATACGGACACACAGACAATAGACAGACACACAGAAATTTTTGTAAAAACATATTTTTTGGAATCTCTGAACTTTAAAACGTGTAAATCTGTCGAAAACCGGAAGCAGAAAAAATTTCGATTGCAATACTTTCTTCTATTGAAGGTAAAAGAAGAAAATAAAAGTGCGAAGTTAAATTGATGACATTCAGCTGTCAGACTATTTACACTAATTGTATATTACATTCTTATTTATAAAATTAAACTCGATCTTTTTTAACATGACCGTAAAGAATAAAAATTATAGAAAGCAGCATTTTTTTTATAGAACTTAAACCAATATAGTTCAAATGAGAAAAATTAATCTCAAAAACTAATCAGGGAAGCACCCTATCAGAATAAACCTATGTATAAATTTGAAGCAAATCGGATAATCCTGTATAAAAAACACCTTTAGCTAAATAAAGGGCGGGGATTTCCCCGTGTTTCCCTCTTTTATACTTTACCAAAGATCCTCCAAACCTAATTAGAGAAGGACCTTGTTAAAAAAGATGTATAATAAATTTGAAATAAATTTGATAATTCTGCCTGTAAAACCCATTATCTAAATTAAAGAGAGGGGGGGGTATTAGCTCCTCTTTTTCCCTTTTATACCTTATCAATGAATTTCCAACTACAGTATAATCAATGAAACTCCAAATTCAATTAAGGAAGCGCCTTATCAGAATAAACCGGTACATTCCAAATATGATGCAAATGGAATATTTCTGCTTGAAAAGCCCATTTATCTAATTTAAGTTGAATTACACCCCACCCCCCATTAACCTCCTCTTTATATTTAATCAATGAACCCGCAAAACTAATCAGGGAAGCAAGGAATCTACATACAAAATTTAATGCAAATACGCTGTTTGTATCAAGAGTAATCGTGTTACGTATCCATACAAACTCTGGGAGCACATTAGCTCTTAGTCTTTGATATCCTGTGTGCTGATAAATGGTCAAGTGCGAGTATTTCTCGCGCACAGAGAGTTTCAATTGGAGGAGACGGTTTTCAGTTGTCAAAAACCGCGTAATTCACCTAGACATTTTGCTTCGTTTTCGTCTGCTTTTAAGTTGTAGTTTACAAATGCTGAGATTTTATTATAAGGTACCCTGGGGTAATAACGCCACGTTAAGGTTCTGGCAATTTTCACGGCTCAGTTTTAGTTTGTATTTTTCAAACAAATGTATGATTTGATACAGCAACTCATTGACTATCTATATAAAAAAAATAATTTAACAGATATGAATACATAAAATGTAATGGCGTGATTTCTTGACCAATGCTATTTGGCGTTATTACCCACCTATATGGGTAATAACGCCATGCAAACAAAACAATGAAATAAATTGGATTAATTGCATGTAGATTGCCTAATTCTAAAAATACAAACTTTACAGCTCTAGAAATTGACAAATTGCATTTTAAGCTATTGAAAATGTTCATTTTTTCGTGAAAGTGTAAGAAAAATAAAGGTGTGGTGTTGGGAGGGGGGGATGAGGCAAAAGAATATCAGACCGTGAGCTTCTTTTTGCTTAAAAAGGAGCGTTTAAATAGAATTATTAGAAACATTGCACAGTTTTAGCTGTGTTTATTTGAATCAGTATTTAGGATGTAGCTCTGCCACTGTAGGGAATCAACCGGGGTAAAAATTGCAAGGATTGGCGTTATTACCCCGTTATAGTTATTGCGCTGTACATTTTAAATTACAAATTATCTCGAGAAGATATCCAAAATCTTCAACAACATTTCGAAAGGCCATGAAATGTACTACAAATTTATGTAATTAACAAAGTATTTCCGGATAAAAAAAATAGTCTTCACATCACAAAACGTATCTCGCAAATTTTAGATCAAGCGTTAATTTTAGCTGCTTGTAAAAACAATAAGACCTAAAAATGAAACAAATTAGCTTGAAGCTGTTTTTTGCGATTTATATGACTCAAAACCCTTCTGCGCAGAACATATGAGTGTCATTTACCAGATTATTTCATAATTATGCAAAATATTAGCACTTGGCGTTATTACCCCGTCTGGCGTTATTACCCCAGGGTACCTTATTAAGTAATCTTCTGTAATCGAGTCTCTGCCTGTTGGCGCATGTTAGTTAATATGAAACCGAAGAAATCCAATGTCAGGTTCAACAAAATTACAGTGAATTTAACATTGAAATTTGAAAAATTTGTATTATACTGGATTATTTCGTTGATTAAAAAACTATCGCCAAATTATAATAGGAAGCACATGTAATGACTGGTCGTATATGTCAATTCAGTTGACATTAAATACATTACACATATTTGTTTTGTTATCAATTGATTTTTAATTCAACTTTTAATTTGTATTTTTAGTAATGTTTCAGTAATTCATTTGTTCACTCATTATTTAAAATAAAAATTATGCTAATTTGTATAACCTGGCGAGAAGTTTGGCAATTTATAAAATTTGGTGAAATTGGTCGATGCGATAATTAAATACTACACAAAAGCTTCCTTGAAAGACCAAAAACATATTAATAAACTTTGATATTTTTTTAATTGAATTCTTTTTAATATAATCGTTATATAGTTCTAATGAAATAATTATAAACACAATCAGAATTCCTTAAAATAAGTCTGAAGGAAGCAATTTTTTTATCTTAATTTTTGAGAAAGTTCCAAATTTATTATACAATTGAAGTCATCAAGTTCATCATATGTGTTACATTAACTAACACTAACATTAAAGAATATTTAGAATTATAACTAACACTATCGAAAAAAAATACATCAATCATACAGAATGAAATATTTATTCAAAAACAAAATGACAAACAATTTTAAATAATAAATGTATTACCAAAACCTCTGTACATTAACAACAAAAAATTTTTGGCACAGATGTGATATAAACACCCACATTGCGCAATTGTAACAAAATGACGATTTTATGCCTCACATGGTAACTCGGCTATTATTGAATACTAGCGGCCTTCGCCCGCTACGCTGGTCGGTTTATCTAAAGAAATCTTGAAGAAGTAGTTAGATAAGGTTCAGACATACATTAAAAAAAAAAAAAAGCAAGTCGATCATTCAAAAAACGTTGGGAAATATCAAATATTTACTGTAATTTTTTAAGAAAAACAAAGTTTCGAAAAAAAAAATTAAATCGAAAAAAAAATTACACTGACATATTAATGCAAGGAAATTTTCCCAGAGAGAAAATTCGCCTTGAATACAATATTTCAAATTCTTTTAATTGCTTATAGGCGTTAATGCCAACATAGTGAAAAAAAATTCCATGCTGGGAATCGAACCCGGGCCATCAGTATGGCGCACTGACGTTCTACCGACTAAACCACATGGAACGACAGCCAGCTTGAAACTTTCTCATACTTAAGTAGACTGGCGAAAACATAACGATAGCGCGTTTTAAAATCGCACAGTGACATCTATTGGATTTTATATGTACTAAAAAACGTTATGTACTAAAAAACGTGAGCAGCGCACCTAATAGTTTCTTTTGTTTCTTTTTGTTACTTTTTTGTCTGTTGTCCGATTTTGATGAAACAAAGCCTATACACTGCCCGGGAGTGTGCATTCTTCATTAGTGAAAACCGCATAAAAATCCATTCAGTAGTTACGAAGATAACCTCGAACAAACAGACAGACAGACAGACAGACAAAAAATTCAAAAAAATTTTTTTTGTGTTTCATTGGTTTTCTTTTATCGCCCTGACTCCATTTTTGTCAATTATCTTCAATGTACAGACACACCGGGTCCTACTGTTTTATTATATGTATAGATTTATTAAAAAACTGATCATTAACTTTTGTTTTCTTTTTTTAAGTAATATAAAACAATTATATATATATATATATATAAATATAAACGAACTTTTCGCGAATTTGGTGTCCAAAAAACATTGCGCAAATGTAATGCGTATATGACATCTGTGTAAATTTTTAAATGCGATGCATTGGACTATGTTTAGAACTGCTGTTTACATTTGGTCACCTCTTGCAGCCTTATCATCCATAGTAATAATTATTCTGCGTTCCTTACATGGTGGTGGTCCTTCAATTGCCTTTTTCGGTGATTTTATCCATCAGTGCTCCATGAAGATTTTATAGTTTCCGCGTCGGTACCTTATGGTAACATATAACGCCGGGTAAACTTACGCTGAATAAAGCCATGTTCGTCAGTTTTCTCCTCATACTTACCATGGATGACCACATAATCATCAACAATTTTAACCTCCACTTCCTCAGGCTTGAAAAGATTTACATTCAGCATGACTTGGAATTCGTTCTTCTCATTGAACAAGAGATCCACGGTAAATCGAAGGAGGAAAATCACTTTCAAAAAGCCCGGTTCTAAAATGCTGGTCCCAAAAGCTTAAAGGATAATCCAAAACATCACAAATTCTTCTACCAAATAAGGCAGGGATTAATGAGTTTGAAAATGTCATATCGTAAACAATAATACTAAAGCTATACTCAAAAAAATTTACTATAGATATACAAACTTCCCGTATAAACAATTTAACGCAAACGCAAAATTCAAAAGTTATCCTAGTCGTCACTGTCGAGAAATAGAAACCTCTTGATATTCTCGGTGAAAGTTCTAGAATATTCTACCGTTTCCATGGCATTATTTTACGATTTTTATTGGTTACTATCAGCAAATATCTTAGGAATATTATTTGATTTGTTGTTAAGTCTTAGGCAATATATAAGTCATGGTGCATTATAAATTGTAGTGTTATTTTGTTGTTGTTGTTTTTTATTTGAATTAAATATCCGATATCTGTCGACAGAAATTATTCAGTTTTTACATGCATAAACAAATATGAAAAACTTTTTTTGAAATTTAGCGCAATGTCGAAATACAAAACATAGAATAAAAAATAAGCATAACATAAATACCTTAGGGCGTGTTCAGCGCAACTTACCAAAGTAACCAATGTTACCGACCGATTGTAGGGCAGTACGAAAGCTAATTGTGGCACCAATGAAAACTATCCTGTTGAATTGTAGCTGACGTCACACTTCGACTTGATTTTCATTTCGTACTTGTCTACAATCGGTAAGTGACCGGTAAGTTGTGCTGAACACGTCCTCAGTAACTATAGCAAGCAAGAAAGTATTGTTGCCATCAATATCAACTTAAACATCGTTTGAGAGATACAATAATTCTCCCACTCTTAAAATGAAACGTACACAAGTTATAATGTCTGTTAATGCACAACAAAGTCTTGCAAGTATGATGGAGTTTTACGTTGACGAGTGGATTGTTGTAGTTGAATATCACGTCTAGTTGGCGTTGGTGGTCTCTGCTGATTTGCATCGAGTTTTAGGAGACTGGTTCGAGGCATTTCTACCCATAGGGGTTTAGAAGATTCATTTTCATTAACTTTATCTTTATACTCATCGGTTTAGAATTTGTGTTGAATGTGACAGTCTTTTTCGGAACCTCCGTTTTTCTCAATTGATCAATATGACACTTGAATATGCATCCATCATCTAATTCTACTTGATAATGTAATTTACCAAATTTTTGAAGCACAGTACTAAACTTCCACAATTCTTTATTTCTGGCATAGCATCTCGCTTGCACTCTATCTCCTACGCTTAAATTTCTGCATTTAATTGGGCAATCTTTGTTTTGAACATGTTTCATTGGACTTAAAGCATCAAGTTGAGTTCGTATATTTCGTTTCAAATGCAGTTCCACTGGTGTTTGATTATTGGACCGTAATTAGTTGCTCTGTCTCGGAATAATATTTGTCTTACCTTTTTGTGCATTGATATTGGTTCAGAGGACATTGCTTTAAGGCGATTTTTAAAAGTTTGCACATTTTGTTCAACTAATCCGCTTGTGCCTGGGTGACCTAGAGCAGTTAGCTTGTGAAAAATTCCACTTTTAGCACAATATAACTGGAATTCATCGCTTACAAAAAATGCTCGCTTTATCTGAGACTATGACCTTTGGAAATCCATGAAATGCAAAAATGTCAGATAATAAGTCAATTGTAGAAGTAGAAGTAGGATCATTGCAGCATAGTTTTACTTCAGCCCATCTTGATTTTGCATCTACTACGGTAAGAAAAAAATATTCTTGAAAAGGTCCTGCGTAATCCATGTGTATATGGTCCCAATTCTCTTTAGGTTCATCCCAGGGATGAAATGGAACCTTCGAAGGATTTGATTTTGTTTCAGCACAAGACTCGCATGTTCTTGAGATGCGCTCAATATCTTTATCAATACCTTTCGAATAAACGTATCTTCGAGCTAGCTGTTTCATTTTAGTGATGCCAATATGAGTCCGGTGTAGCTCATTTAAGACATGTTTCTGTAATGATTTTGGTATTATCACTCGCTGTCCCTTAAATAAGATTCCATCTTCAAGAGTGTGTTCGTACGATAACTCTGGATTAAGTTGAATTTCTTGTTTAATTTTCAATAGTTCTGCATCAGAATTTGTTTCTTTTCTAATCGTATCAGCATTTAGGAGGACAGTTGAAATTTCATTAATTTAAGTAATATACGCCTGATTGATTTCGTTACTTATTGTCATGTCGCTCGATGTTTTGTTCTGGGTAACTGGAGCTCTCGAAAGACAATCAGCATCTATATTTTCACTGCCTTTCTTGAATTCTACTTCATAATCAAAAGCTGATAAGAAAGTAGCATAACGTAGTAAATGTCCTGATGTCATAGGTGGAATCTTTGAATTTGGGTGAAAAATTCTGGTCAAGGGTCGGTTATCCGTTCGCAATTTAAAATGTCTTCCAAAAACATAATTAAAGAAGTGGTTTATTGAGAAGATAATAGCAAGTGCTTCACGATCAAGCTAAAATACTTTTGTTCGGCAGCTGTTAGTGACCTGGAAGCAAACGCAACTGGTCGTTCCATGCCATCAATTATGTGAGAAAGTACTCCTGAAATACCTACGGAACTTACATCACATGTAAGAATTATTGGTAAGTTCGGATCGTATGGTACAAGAAAACGTTCACTGGAAATTTCACTTTTCAATTTGATGAAGGCTGCTTCCCTTGCTGCGGTTTATCGGAATCTGAAATTTTTCCAAAGGAGCTGTCGTAGAGGATATGTGATTGTTGAATTATCTGGCAAAAAACGCGAATAATATGTTACCATTCCTAACAATCTCAGTAATTCTTCCACATTTGACGATCTTGACATATCATTAATCGCTCTTACTTTTTCTGGACTTTTGGAAATTATATTCAATTTATAACATGACCTAAATATTCGATTTTTTTTAAACAACAAACATTTGGAACGATTTAAATAGAGACCATATTTTTTTTATCTTCGAAGACATAATTCTAGATTTCTCCTACATTTTTCTTTCGTTCTTCCGTGTACAATAATATCATCGAAATATTTTAAAGTTTTTGGTAAATCTCGAAGGATTTGATCTAGAATTCGATTGAATTCACTAGGAGCAGTCTTTATACCAAACGACAATCTATGCATGCGGTAGGCTCCTCGATGTGTGGTTATAGTCTGAATAATACTACTTTCCTCATTAACTGAAACGTGGAGATAAGCTTTATATAGATCTAGTCGACAAAAAAAATTTGAATTTCTGAGACTGTTAAGAATTTCGTCTATTCGATGTATTGGGTAATTAGAACTTACAAGTCTTTCATTGAAACCAACCTTGTAATCGATGCAGAGTCATACACCTCCATCAGCTTTTGGTATTACTACTAGAGGTGAATCCCAATCACTCGTAGTTACCTTCAAAATTCTTCCTTGTGATTCAAGTAAATCTAATTCCTTCTCAAGTTTTTCACGAAGAGCATATGGTACTTCTCTTTCCTTATAGTAAACTGGCTTACTATTTTCACGGAGTTTTAATGAAACCTTGAAATCTGGAATACATCCTACCTTCTGTTCGAAAATCTCTGGATAGATAGGATACATTTGCTATTATCACACAATTAAATTTCGATGAAAAGATGAGAAGAACAAATATTGTTGAACATATAACGTTGTAAAACTTACATATTTGCTAAGATTTTATTTTAATATGATTACACTGACAAACAAATTTTAACGAATTTTCTGTTTCTCCATATACGTTGCGTGTTTCTTATAGATTTCAAGCTGCTGAAAAAGAATATGTTTGTAAAAATTCTCTATGACCCTCCAATTTTGAGAAATTTCATTTATACGTTTTGGAGTATGTAGGCATTGTATAGGCATTATAATTATATACATTATTTTTTTTTTTCATGTATTTGATTCACACAAACATTCCTGTTTCTTATTATAACGATAAAAGATACAGCAAGAGAGTAGAAACAGATGTCCCCCTAATAAATTTTATGTTACCGACCTTGAACAGACAGATCTAGCCACCCCCACAGTATTTGACTTTAACGCAAATCCATGACAGTTGGAACTTTCAGGGTGAGTATACTATTATTTCTTTGTTCTGTAAGACTTTTTAATTAAATTTTGATTATAATTATCCTATTTTCCTCTACAATATGTAAAACATGTCTAGAGGTTGCGTTAATGAACCCAATTCTTTTTGCTATGTGTGCGGGGAGCTAACTGTGAAAAAGCATCGATGCAGTAGTTGAACAAGATACGAAATGGACACCACATTCTTGTTGTACACGATGTGCTACAAACCTGCGTGGATGAAAGGTACAAAAAAATGTATGTCCTTTGCCATACCCATGATATGGCACATGACGAAGAATCATATAACTGACTGCTACTAATGTATTACAAAAATTAAGGGATTCTTTGCAAGAAGTAAACATAAAATTAAGTATCTGAATTTAGATTCAGCAATGTGACCAGCATTATATAATGATGATTTACAAATACAGAAACCTCCAGAGAATTTTACATATGACGATGTAGCAGTAGAAATGGAAATTGATGAAACTGAAACTAATTCTACATCTGATGTGAACTATTCTCCTGGCATAAATGAAGAACCAAACCTAATTACTCAAAAAGAATTAAATGATTTTATGAGAGAGTTAAATTTATCAAGGAAAAACTCAGAATTACTTGGATCAATATTGTAAGGTTGGAATATCCTGAAAAACAATACAAAGATTATAGGCGTAGAGTTTTCAAAATTATTGGAGGGGCTCATTCAGTGACGTAGTCGGGGGGGGGGGGATCTGAACCCCTTTGGAACGAGGAATTAATTATTTCACCGTGAATACAAAAACATTAATTTCTAAGACAAAATTTCAAAAAATAAGGGAAAATTCCGTTTTAGACAAGTTTTTTCGTTTTAGCAGGTAATTTTTTCAGGAATTAATTTAGTTATGACAATGGAATGTTTCAGATTGAGACAGTATCCTTTTATAGACTGCTTTCGTTTATAGAAAAGGTTAAATATTTATAAAGTGAAATCTGTGAAAAAGCAACTGCAAAGGATCAAAATAATAGGTTCACAGGCTCCTGCAGACTATAATAAGTATGATTGTATGGTAATCCTTTCATCGAAGTCCAGATGAAAAGTTGCAAATATTTGTTATAGACATGTTCCGTTTTGGCAGTTTTAATGTACATATAACAAATATATATAGATATATGTAAATACATCAAAAATCGGAACTGAATCGGACCTGTGAACCTACCTCGGACCTATTGTGAATCAGAACTGATCTTAATCAGAAAAATACTGTAGTATCGTTGAAAAAATTACGTGGAAGGTACTTCTACAGTTTATGATTTTGAAGAACACTTCTAATTTTCAATACACCTTCTAAGGCAGAAACCAGAAACCAAACAAATGGAATTTTACGCCTTCTAATTCCGTCTTAGTAGGTTTCACTATACATATATATAAACATGAAGAAAAATTCTAGTCACCCCCTTTCCTTTCTGAAAAGAAATCCCCGCTACATTACTAGGTTTAGCTCAAAAATTCTTTTACTTGTAAACAAGAGGAGATTAGTCGTTGGGAACCACCATAATAGTTTACCCATTATGGCTATGGATAATATAAAATATGAAAATAAAATATGTGTAAACTATTTATAAAATGCGTCGTAATTCTTAAATAAAATTAAAACGTATATTTAAATATTTTTAATACATAGTAATGATCTACTACGGAATTGCGGGTCTACTTCATTAGTCTATCGACCCATTTCGGCAAATTATATAAATGGCCAAACTACTCGTAAATTACAGAAATTGGCATAACTTTTTATTTAAGTAAAGAAAAAACAAATAAACTAGTAAAAGTTTAATAAAAATACAAGTAAAACGTCGAAATCAATATCACTTGATGACGTAACAAACACATGTAACTCGTTTATAGTCAAGGAAATGTGGCATTTACCATAAACTATTATTAACATTTAATTTTATATTTAATAAGTGATCATCACATTGCTAGTTAAGCGTAGAAAGCAACAAAGTGCAAAATGTCCAAGTCGGGGATCGAACCCGAAACTCTTGGAATAGCACTCTCCCATTTACGTGCTCTATTATTTAAGCTACGAGGACGATGCCCAGCTTGGCATAGTCACTCATTTGTTTGTAAGGCTGCAACTGCGGCACAAGATGGAAACGTTCTCATGAGCACACAAACCTGTGGCATAACATGAGACACACAAAGACGACCAGCAACGGTGAACATATATTTAATTTTAATTAATTTTTCAATTAATTTTTTTAAATAAGTGAAAATACGCTTGAATAAATTGAATATTTAATAAGTGGACCATCACGTTACTAATTAAGAGTAGAACCAACTGGTTCTTATGCTTAACTAGCAATGTGACGGTCATTTATCAAGTATTCAATCATTTCAAGCGTATCTTTACTTATTGAAAAAATTAATTGATAAATTAATTAAAATTAAATAAATATTTAATCTTATAGCTAAGCGATAGTTTTTTGGTCGACAGGATAATCAAGTAATACCTAATTGCATAAACTAGCAGTTTATTGCGTCGGATTAATCATCTCATTTCCAATTTTGAATGAAATACAGGGTCAAGAAAAAGCGAAAAGTGTAGAAAATAGGATTACAAATATCGCGGGAAGTCATTATCTACATTTTTAAATATTAATTTCATTTTGTTATAATTTTTTTAAAATAAATTTCATGGAAAGGGGAACGACCGAACTAGGACATTCTAACAAACATTTATCTAATCAGGATATCTTGAATTTTATGAAATTTCAAATCTTTCAGATACTAAAACTCCGTCTTGCCATTTTAAAGTACAGAATCTTTGAAATTACATAACGGTATACACTGTAAAAAATATCCATTAATATACACAAAATTTTCCCTAAAAATTACGGAATAGTTTCATTTTTCCGAAAAAAACAGAAGAATTTTTGTATTTCACATTTTGGAGTCACTAATCCCGTTAAATAACGGAAGTGTTCCGTTATTTTTGTCAATTTTCCGAAAACAGTAGAGTTTAGTGGTGCCATCTACCAGGAAAATAAAAACCTTATACTGAGTTGATGTTTTTTAAACAATTTGCTAGACTATTTCTCTATTTCATTCTGTTTTAATAATAAAAAGCTAACGCATTTTTAAAATATTAAGAAAATAATAATAATTAAAAAAAAATTATTAATTCTTTTTAAGTTTGAAATAGCTGAAAGGGAAAGTTGATTGTGATTTTAAAATAATTTATTTTTATCATATATATATGTGTATATATAATTAAGTGCGTTGGATATTTTGAAAAAAGTGGAAAAAAATTCTTTTAATTTTAATATATATATTTTTAATTTATTCAAATTAAGAAGTTCGCACATAAAATTAAAAATATATCGAAATATATTACCGAAATTGTTATAGTTTTGGCGATTACATAAGTTATAAAAAATCAATAACTGAAATTTATTTTATAAACCATTGTAATTATCTTTATTGAGTTTACCTTAGATCGTCATAAAATAATTTGTTAAAATGCACGTTTTTTTTCTTTCTTTTAGTATGTTAGTATTTTTTAAAATAAATAAATAAGTATCAATAATATTACAACAGAATTTCAAAACTTTTCCAAACTAGTCGTTGGGGGCCACCGTAATACTTACCCATCATGGATATGTATATGAAAATAAAACATGTGAAACTATTTATACAATGCATTGCAATTCATAAACAAAATTTAAATATTGTTAATATACATAGTAATGCTATATTAAAGAACTGCTGATGTACCAATTTCGACAAATTATATAAAACGCCAAACTACTCAAGTAGTACCGAACTGCGTAAAAGAAACATCCTTATAACTCCAAAAATAATAATTCTATTCACTAACAATTAACTGCGTCGGATTAAGCGTCTCATATCCAATTAAAATATACTTCTGAATTGAAATTCGAATGAAATACAGGGTCATGAAAAATCGAAGAATGTGGAAAACAAGATTACAAATATCTCGGCAACTAATAATTCGATCGACTTCGTTCTATATGCAAAATGTGTGTTATTTTATTGCCTTTTACGTCCATTCCTTAGAACAAAAAAATTCGAAAATGTTTATATACCTTTCATCAGAACGAATTTTTCGAGAGTCCGAAAAAAATAGTTCCGGATAATCGAGGTTGCTGATATTAAATAGGGTTCGTTCCATTCTTACATACTAACTACATACAAAATTTCAAGTCTCTATCTCAATTTGTTCGGGAGATAGAGCGTTTACAGAGAGACACACAGACAGACGGACGGCAATTTTTTTTTTTCTAAAAATATGTTTTTCGGAATCTCCACTATCTAAAACGTGTAAATCCGTCAAAAAATTTTTTTCAATTTTCAAAACGATTGCAAGACTTACCCTATACTACGCATGATGGGTAAGTAAACTAGTCGTTAGGGGCCACCGTAATACTTACCCATCATGGATATGTATCATATATATTATAAAGCAGAAGTTCTGAAACTTCCAAACGGGTGTTTTCAAAAACTACCCGATGGATCTTTTTGCAAATTATATCATTCGATAGGAAATATTTTTGCGGAGGTTTATGATTCAAATATACAGGGATAACTCTGATTTTTCGTAATAATTTCGTACTTTTCAGTTATTTTTGATGAAAGGGTTGCCAGTAATTATTTTTGGCGAAAATTATAACTGCTAGAAAAATTGAAATGGCTATATCTATCAGAAATATTACAAATATCTTGCAAATAAAAGCAGAAAATAACTACTGATAATAATAATAATAATAATAATAATAATAATAATAATAATAATAATAATAATAATAATAATAATAATAATAATAATAAAGAAAAACCGCTTAAATGAGGCGTAATATTATAAAAATATATTTATCTTGAAAATGAAAAAAATATTTGTAATGCTTAAAAAATAAATTAACGCGAAATATAACAATTGGTTCAACTTTTGGCGACTTATCCCTTACGTTAGAATAAAAACATGAATATTTGAAAATTTGATTAAATGAATTTTGAAAGATAGTTATTTCCCTTTTTATTATTTTCTTTCTCTTTGTTATCGAATTTGAGTATAATATAACTTACAGCAGAAAAAAGCAGATCTGGTTATAAAAGACACTGTAAGTTGTGAGTTACATGTTCGTATCTATGCAATTTTCATTTTGCTTTTGTCGCCAAAGAAATTGTTTTTAAGCCGAAAATGCACTACTGACTTAATGTCTGACTTAGGTTCTTAATGGTCGCAATAATGTTGTTTTTTTCAAGTGAAGATAATTTTTTATGTATATTTTGATGTATTCACCGTAATTTTGAAGAATGTGATTAACGAATATAACCCTTTTATTTCTTTTTGCAAATGTTTTTTATTGTTAATTTAATATTTCTTGCGCCATTTCGTCAATTTCACTTGCAGGAAAAATTACAGTTTTAAAATTTAGAAACTGAAGAAAGAAAGGTTATCCCGTCGATTAAAAATCTACCGCCAAATTCCAAGATTAAATGTCAATAATGGATGATCGTAAATGTCACATTCACTTAACATTAAGCATAATATAAATATTAATTATGTCATCAAGTGATTTTTAATTCGACATTTTATTTCTACTTTTATATATGCTCTGCTAATTTGTTTTTCGTTACTTAAATGAAAAATTATGCTAATCTATATAGTTTGGCGATTTGTATAATTTGGCGAAATTGGTCGACGGTATAACCAAGTTGTACTGAAGGGAAATTTTTGCAAGTTAAAGTAAATTTATGCAATTATGCGTTATTACTATTGATAAATTCAACATTTTGAAATAAAAAATTCCTGCTGAGTAAAATTTACAAGTCTTTTTTTAATTAACCATTTCCTCTTCTATATTTCTCCAATCAATATTTCGCTATTTATCTCTTTTGCGCCAGGCTAAAAAAAAATGAATGTAATTTAAATATTTTATTAGATAAAATGTTAATAACATTTTTCTATTTTTAAAAAAATATTTTTAAAATCTAATTCTACCATTATGTGTCTTACGGGAGGAAATAGTAGAATTACTTTCAAAGATGGTTTTATCTGTTAATTGTATGTTATTTGTTTATTTGGGTGTTTGAATTTACTTTTGTCATCAAACAATGCGATTTTATGCCAAGAAGGCATAAGTAGGAGCGATGTTCGCAATAACTAAATTCTGTCACTCTCTTTTAAATGTGTGAGAGCATTTTTCGGATTATATTGGTACTTCTAGGTTATCCGTCGACAGAAAAATTATCGCCAAACTATAAGATTAAATGCCAGTAATGGATGATCGTGAAAGTCACATTCAATGACATTAAATGCGATTCACGTGTTTAAAATGTCATTAAGTGATTTTTATTTCGACTTTTTATTTGTATTTTAATCAATATTCTACTAAATATTTGTTTTTTCGTTATTTAAAATAAAAATTATGTCAACATGCATAATTTGGCTATTAGTTTGGCGATTTGTATAATTTGGCGAAATTGGTCGACGGGATAACCTAGAAGTACCATATTTTTTATGTTTAAATGTAAATATATAAATAGCAGTTATAGCAAAAAAAAAAAAAAAAAAAAAAAAAAAAATGCGTATAATGTTTAAATTTTAGTATAAATGTCTTCCTCACCCAAACTGTAAAATAATTTAATTGCAACTTTTTAAAGTTTTGGCGCAGATATCATATACGCACCACATTCGCACGATTGCAACAACATGGCGATTTTATGCCTCACATGGTAAACCGACTACAGTTGTTTATTTATATTAGTAAACTATTTATTAACTTTCATTTTGTTTTTTTTTAAATAATATAAATCATTTTGTTCTATAGCTATTAATTAAAATTTTATTTATTATTAATTTTTTTAAATAATAGAAAATAATTTAAAAATATGCATGAAATTGGTAATTAAAAGCGAGGTTTTCTCCAAATTGGCGCCAGAAAAAAATTGCGCCAGTGTGGTGCGTACATGACATTTGTGGCAAAGTTTTTTCACTATACATAAGTAGGGAAACTGCATTATAAATACGGATTAAAGTTTTTTCCAAATATGGAAATTTTGTCACAGATTTGGTCATATACTCATCGAGGTATCTCACTGGCGCGAAAATGGCATTATTTGTCTTATATGGTAACCCAGCTATAGTTGTTTATCTATAGATAAGTTGTTTATTTACTTCCATTTTCTTTTTTGAAATGATATTTTTTGTTTTGATCTACAGTTACTTTTTTATTTATTGTTAATTCCTGTTTAAAGTGATAGAAAAAAATAAAATATACATAAATTTCTTTGATATTCTAAAACGGGGATTTTGCTACATTGGAGTTGCAAGAAAATAGTGCTAAACCTATTGCGAATATGATATCTGTGTAGGAATCTTTTGTGAAATATGAAAAGTGTAAATTAGCTACTACTTGATTATCACGTCAACCACCTCCGCCAAATTGTTCGCCAAATTATACAAATTTACATAATTTTATCTATACTAATATTATAAAGAGAAAAGATTTGATTGTTTGTTTGTTTGTTTGTTTGTTTGAATTGAATAGGCTCCGAAACTACTTGACGGTTTTGAAAAATTCTTTCACCGTTGGAAATCTATACAATTTCCGGTGAACATAGGCTAATTTTTAATTGATTTATTCAAATATTTTCCTTAATAATTCAAAATTTCATTATTTTTCATACAGAATCAATTAAAATTTTTCCTATAAAAAATAACCATTTTCTTTTCAGTTGCCAAAAAAATCAATATATGGAAAATAATTTCTCCTCGGCAATTAATTTTTAGTTGAACAGTATCCACGTGAAAAATTAAAATAAAAAAAATTTCAAAGGAAAATAAATATGACGTCATTTGTTATATTATCGGAAGTTTTGTTTGCACAGATATCATATACACACTGAGGTAACCTAATGGACACTAAATTGATGTTATTTTGCCTGGCATGGCGACCCGACTATTGTTTATTTAATTATTAATAAAATGTTTTTTTATTTCCTTTCTCTTCTTTAAAATTATGTAAACTGTTTTGTCATATACTTATTATTTAAATACTAATTGTTATTATTTTTTAAATAACAGAAAATAATTTAAATATATATATGAAACTGGTATTCGAAAACGATTTTTTCCGCCAAATTAGTGTAAAAAATTATCCTGCCGACCTCGGCGCGTACATGACTATTGCGCTGTTTTGTTTATGTATTAAGGATACTTTTAGATCATACATCCGATTACAGAAAATTAGTCAGATTATTTAATTAGAAGTTATTAAATTTATGTTTTTTTATTATGAAACAGACGAAGAAAAGAAAATTTACTATTGCTGCCCGACTGGAGAATTAACCTTGATGTTATTTTAAAAAACTATCGAAATGGCGATTTTTTAATTATTTGTTTACGTTTTTTTTTGTTTATATTATTGCAAACATTTTTCCACTTTTATACACGCATCACCTTGGCGTGATTTTTTTTTTATGATGCCAATTTGGAGAACACTGCGTTTTCAAATACCAATTACATTTATATTACTTATTTTTATTTTCTATTTTTTTAAAAAGGAAATAATAATAATAAACTAAGTCAATAAATAATTATGGAACAAAACAATTTACATAATTTTTAAAGAGAAAAGAAAAAAAATGAAATAATTTACTCAAAAATAATCAACTATTACCGGATTACCACGTGAGGCATAAAATCGCAATTTGCTGCAATCGCGCCAACGGGATCCGTAGATGACACCTGCACCTACATGTTATTGACAATATTATTGTTTATACAATTTGTTTATATAATTTGGTAATACTTGATAATCCCATCGACCAAAAAACTATCGCTAAAGTATAAGGTTAAATGTCAATGGATGATTGTAAATGTCACATTCATTTCACATTAAATTTGTTATATGTAATTGTTACTTCATCAACCAATTTTAATTCGATGTTTATTTGTATTTCTATTAACATTTTAGTAATTTATTGATTTTTTGGTTATTTAAAATAAAAATTATGTCCATTTGTATAATTTGGCGAAATTGATCGACGGAATAATCAAGTAGTCGAACAAAAAACAATCGTCAAATTATAACATTAAATGCCAATAATGGATGATCGTAAATTTCACATTTATTTGAGGACAAACATGAAATAAGTCTGGTACATTTGTAACAATATCGTTTCTAGCACTTCTAATGTTTGACACTAAAAATCATAATGGAATCGATTACAAAAGGTAGAAAGATTTTATTAGATGCAAACTAAAGACTTATTTTTCTACAAAATTTAGTCATCAAGATTATTCTGATTTAACGGCTACATGTTAGCAACTGTTTTATAAAAGGAAGAGGTAGTGAAACTGATGTAATTTTAATGTTATTCAAATAATAAAGCTTTAAAACACACTTTTTATGCTTCATTGTTCCACTAAATATATAAGTGAAACACCCTTCTTCCTCTGCCACTTTCACGGAGGGCACCCTTTCCTTAGGACCTATATCCCACGTGTAGATAAATGGCCGTCATAAATACAAACAAACAAAAACTCTTCTTTATCTGTAAATAATTCTTTACATTTTTTACTCTATTATTCTTGCTGGAACAGATTAAGGCAGATAGGAAACTACAGTCAGTGGCGTAGCTATGTTTTTTGATGTTTTTTGGCGCCCGGGGCCATCAAGAAATTTTGCGCCCCCATCCCAATATAGATATATAACAATTTCTCTCAATTTGGCGCCCCTAGGCCTCGGCGCCCGGGGCGGACGCCCCCCTTGCCCCCCTTAGCTACGCCACTGACTACAGTAGACCTGCTAGCAGAGGACGTTTATTAAAAAAATGTAACATGAAATGACATTGTATGTAGGCTACCAGAACTACACATAGTGCAAGTTCAGATGTCAGGATTTTAAGAACTAAGAAATGATAATGTACAATCCGAAAGTTTATAGAGTTTGATAATCAATGTCACTAATCATTGCAATGCCCTCTAATGTAATAGTGTGATGACTCGAGAATATTTTGATTCCTGTTGTCATAACGGTCTCATGTTCATACGAAACTCTACTATAAATGATAAAATAAAAGAGATGGTGCTTTATTGCCCAAATTTTCGCCGACTTACAATAGTACAATATCGCAATGGCGTTGGCATGATTTTCAGCAATACGGAAGATCATTCCAGGGTGGTCTATACTGCTTTAAAATAAAATTTTTAAATCACTATTTTATTTTATTTTATTTTATTTTATTTTATTTTTTTTTTTTGAGTCAAGGTTTGTTTGGAAATATGGACCAGCGAAGCGGGCATAGCCTGCTAGTATGAAAATAAAACATGTGAAAACTATTTATACAATGCATTGCAATTCATAAACAAAATTTAAACATTGTTAATATACATAGTAATGCTATATTAAAGAACTGCTGATGTACCAATTTCGACAAATTATATAAAACGCCAAACTACTCAAGTAGTACCGAAGTGCGTAAAAGAAACATCCTTATAACTCTAAAAATAATAATTCCATTAACTAACAATTAACTGCGTCGGATTAAGCTTCTCATTTCCAATTAAAACATACTTCTGAATTGAAATTTGAATGAAATACAGGGTCATGAAAAATCGAAGAATGTGGAAAGCAGGATTACAAATATCTCGGCAACTAATAATCCGATCAACTTCGTTCTATATGCAAAATGTGTGTTATTTTATTGCCTTTTACGTCCATTCATTAGAACAAAAAAATTCGAAAATTTTTATATACCTTTCATCAGAACTAATTTTTCGAGAGTCCGAAAAAAATAGTTCCGGATAATCGAGGTTGCTGATATAAAATAGGGTTCGTCCCATTCTTACATACTAACTACATACAAAATTTCAAGTCTCTATCTCAATTTGTTCGAGAGATAGAGCGTTTACAGACAGACAGACTGACAGACAGACAGACAGACGGACGGCAAATTTTTTTTTCTAAAAATATGTTTTTCGGAATCTCCACTATCTAAAACGTGTAAATCCGTCAAAATTTTTTTTCGATTTTCAAAACGATTGCAAGACTTACCCTATACTACGTATGATGGGTAAGTAAAAGAAGGTAACAAAACTCTTAATAAATTCTTTCATGCATGTAATATTTTAAAGACTAATTTTTATACATGTAAAGCTGAAATTAATAAGCTAAATATTCGAAATTATGGAAAGAAAATCGAAACTATGGAAAGAAATTATGGAAATTAAGAAAGGTAATTTTGGGGATTACATATATTTAAAAGATCAATTACTGATTTTTTTTATGTAATCCATTGTAATTATCTTTATTGAGTTTACCTTAGATCGTCATAAAATAATTTGTTAAAATGCACGTTTTTTTTCCTTTCTTTTAGCATGTTAGTATTTTTTTAAATAAATAAATAAATAAATATCAATAATATTACAATAGAATTTTAAAACTTTTCCAAAAAAGAAGGAAACAAAACTCTTAATAAATTCTTTCATGCATGTAATATTTTAAAGACTAATTTTTATATATATAAAGCCAAAATTAATAAGCTAAATATTCGAAATTATGCAAAGAAAATCTGTAAAACATTTAGAATTATCCATTCAATAGAAAAATATTATCTCTACAAAAATAAACTTGCGTTCAAAATCTTATCTTTACTTTACGAAATGTATCTGAAATAACTAAAGATATTTGAAAGGGCCGTTTGAATAATCCTGGTGTAATGGTATTACACAGCAAGCTACGACAGAAGAACGACACAGTTCGAACCCCATGGAAGGTATGTATCATTTCTTCACTGTTGTTTAAATAAATTGTGTATAATGTGTCCCTGATATTAACGTGTCTTTGAAAAGTAAAGAATAAAAATCACAAAGATGTTAGTTAGTCCTTGAAAAATTCTTTTGACTTTTCAAAAAAAAATTTTTACATAAGGAAAAAATTAAAAAAACGGAAATATTTTGTGAAAAAACGGAACTATTTCTGGAATTTACGGAAATTTTTTTCCGTCAAAAAACGGAAGTAGTACTGGCGTCTAGATTATCAGTACTATTTCCGTTTTTTAACGGAAAATTTTTTTACAGTGTAGTATTAAACTATAAAAAAAGGGATTTTTTTTAAATGTCCTTCATTAAATCATAATTGCTGTTATGTCTATTTTAAATCATTTTTAACATCATTAGATTTAAATAATAATAATGCAAATAAGCTTAATGATAGCTTTTTATACATATAAAAGGAAAAAATAGCAATAAAAATAAACAAAGGAAAATTTATAATTGAAATAAAAGGTCAAGCGCGAACATTACTCACGCTCAGAGGAATCCATACAATAAATGTATGAAATATTAACTGTTTTATTAATAAAAATCGTTGCTAAAATAATGGTAAGACTATATAAAAAACTATATAACGTAGAGTCGAGTATTACTGTATTACTAGAAAAGTATGAATATGAATAAGTATACCATAAAAGCCCAAAGAGGTTGGCACGACAAGAGGTCTGTACGGGCCCGGACCTGGCCTGTAGTCAGGCGGAATAGTTCCGAATATTCTAATGGGTCGGGCCAGAAAAAAAATTGAACGGGCAATAAGGGCCGGGCCAGGCCAGGCCAGGCCGATGAAAAAAAAATAGCGGGCCTACTGACCAGTTATGAAGATTTAAACAAAAACGATATAATATGAGCTTTTTTCAATGAATATGGCTTTAACGAGAATAAATATAAATGTGCGTCGCGAGCCGATACTAATTTGACAACATCAATACTGAAATGTAACTTGTACATAGGAGTTACTTTGTGTCTAACCTGTGCTTAATATTTTTTAGCTCACTTGTGACGCGCCAAAATCCCGCTTACATTTTTTTTTTCTTTTTACAGTCGAGACGGGCCGGAACTAGACGTAATTGTTCTCAAGATGTGTAGGGCAAACAACATGTTTTATGAAAGAATTAATAGCGATAAAGAACTTACGTTTGCGTAATATTTGGATATATACTTTTTAGTAGTTCTTAAATTCATTTCTCAACAACGCGAATGTTTGGCTGAGTAATTTTTAGCTGTAAAGGTATAAAATTGACAAGCCTGACAATTGAAGGGATTTGGAATCGAATAGCGTTTTCTATTTTTTTTTGGTAAATAAGATACTTGTATATACTTGTTGAAATATAAGAGATTCTTGTCACGTGATTCCGTATTTTTCTCCCTTCCCATGCTCGCTTCTGGAAATTCGATTCAAAACGCCAACCTTGAGCGTATTTTCTTAAATTGCTTGTATAAAAAAAAAAAAAAAAAAAAAAAAGGATAACGCTAATCGATTACATAGTTTCCGAAAGAAAACACCTACGCAATGAAAACAATAAGCGTTTTCGAAAAGAAATGAATTCGAAAATGTATCAAAAAGTAGGTCCTTTGGATTTGGGGAAGTCTTTATGAAACAAAATGAGAATTATTTTCTTAAAACATCTTTTTATTGTACAGCTTCAAAATTTATTATGTTTTTGATTTTCTTTTTTCTTCTTCTATTCTAAATTATATTTTTTTAATGAATCTTTATTTGAATGTTGAAAGTCTAAGAATCTAATTAATCATTAATGTTGCTATTGTGTATTTTTTATAAAATATACTGTAAAATTATCCCATAAAGTGCAGTATTCTTTAAAAAATTTTTTATTATATAATAAAAATCTGATTTTTTCCCCCCCTAATATTCGAAATTGTACTGGGCTGGGCTTGGTTTCACTGGTATCTGTACGATCCGGGCTAAAAATGTAAAAATATAAACAGGCCGGTCCGATCCAGGCTCGGGCCTGGAAATTCCTCTGTCACGACTAAGAAAAATTGAAGTTCGGGCTTAGCAAGAGTTAGCAAAAGAAGGAGGGGGTGGGGGTAGTTCTTACTTTTTTAAGTTGCGGTCAGTGGACGAAAACCGTCCCGAGTTCAAATTTCGGACCTGGCACAGATCCGTAAAAACTTTTAATCTGATAACTTATGTAACACAAAAATAAATTATTTAAAATAATAAATAAGAACAATTGAAATAGTCGAAATTGTGTCAGACCAGATCGGGCCGCGGCCGGGCTTGTTTTCACCGATTTCTGTACGAGCCAGGCCTATAAGCATAAAAATATAAACAGGCAGGTCCCGGGCCTGAAAATTCCTTTCGACACGATCAAGGAAAACTGAAGTTCAGGCTTAACCTGAGTTTGCAAAAGTAGGGAGGGGGGGATGTAGGCTAGATATCTGCAAGAGTCGGGCCTCGGCCCAAAGCCCGAGCCCGCCCGGTCCGCGGACCGGGTTCAAGCCGATTTTCATCAATGGTATTCGGGCCGGGCCAAACTTAGTCACTAATCTTTTCGCGCCGGGCCGGATCTATCTTATTTTTTTCTGTACGAAGTCATGCCGGATTTCATTTTTCCTAGTCTTCACGGACCAGAATAATCAGTTCTGGTTGAATCATTCCGTATGAAATCCCTTTTCTCGACCTGGCGAAGTTTGTTCAAAAATCAATAAAATTTGGCTTGGTCTAAAAATTTTTGCAAAAGAAGCATATACTTTTAAGTCCCCTTTATTTTACAATTAAACATTAGAATTTATTCTTTTTAAAGAACCGTAGATTTCTACCCTTATTAAAATAGAATCAAACAGGTTAAAAAAAAAAGCCTGGGACGGAATTTTTTTTTAAACTGAAAATTGGAAATTCCTTTTAAACTTCTTTTAAACTGTTCATCCGTGCAAAATGAATACAACAATATGCAAGAATGAAAAATATTAAACATTTACACCTGCTAAAAAGGGAATTTATTATTTTTTTTTTCCAATGCGATTCCATCTTAGAAAATTTTACTTTTACCATATACCATTTTTTAGGTTTTTATGTCTCCATTGCATGGAATATGGATTAATAATACTAATGATAACTGAAACATTTACATACAACAAACAAAGGTTCATTAAAAGCATAAATATCGCAGCCTATGGCACTTCTGCATATGAAAAAAAAAATAAAAATAAAAAATGAATAAAAGAGAAATAAAAATAAATTTTTTTTAGAGCTCTTCCGTAAGAGTAAAGATCAATGTTCTGTAGAAATTCACTCGGGCCGGGCCAGGTTTGGGCCAAAATTTTAACTTTTTTCTGGGCAGAGCCGAGCTCGGGCCTTGTTTTTAGCAATTATATCGGGCCAGGTCAGGCCGCTAATTTTTTTCTATGGAACCGCGCCGGGCTCGGGTCAAAATTTTAACTTTAATAAAGGGCCTGGCCGGCCAATTTTTTTTCTATGTATCGGGCCGGGCTCGGGGCGTGGAAATTTTGGCTCGTGCAGTCCTCCAATGTAGGCTATTTTTTTTAATAAGGTTTCGGTCAGTCGAAGAAAACCGTTCCGAGTTCAAATTTCGGGCCCGGCCCAGGTCCGTGAAAACTTTTAATCAGATAACTTAAACACAAAAATAAATTATTTAAAATAATAAATAGGAACAATTGAAATAGTCGAAATTGTGCCGAACCAGATCGGGCCGGGCCTAGAAATGTAAAAATATAAACAGGCCGGGCCAAAATAACTTTCCTTTCGATCCAGAACCGGACCTGAAAATTCCTCTAGACACGACCAAGAAAAATTGAAGTTCAGACTTAGCCTGAGTTTGCAAAAGAAGGGGATGGGGGAATGTAATTCTCCTACTTTATTAGGTTGCGATCAGTGGAAGAAAATTGTCCCGAGTTCAAGTTTCGGGCCCGGCACAGGTCTGTGAAGACTTTTAATCAGATTGCGGTGTCCCCTACTGAACGCACCAACACTGCTAACTCCATGGTGCAGGAACGAACACTTGCAAACTGCTACTTTAACGGCAACCGCTACGGCATTGCCTGAACTGAACTGAACTCATTCGTATTTACTTCGCTTCACGAACTCGTGCTTGTTTGACGCACGCTAAATGCTCATTTTTTCCCTGTAATCAATTTCAATATGTAAATTAATTTTTGTTTTATTAAAGGTAATTAGGTATATAATCGTAGCAGTTATTCTGGCTCCAGAGTAAACAGCTTTATGCTGCATTATTTATGGATCAGCTTGGTGTGATAAATTCATCGATATGTCACACTTATAGCTGAAGTGGTGACCCTCGTGTGAATTTTCGCCTGCAGCGATGCGATCTAGTGCAATCCTTCCGACATTTTGAAGTGACGATCAGCAAAATATCGTAGACTGTTGAAATCTATGATGCAAGTATACGCAGCATCTTATTTTTTGTTTATGGTGATATTCGCGATCGTCGCGGACTATTTTGCCATGTTAAGCCTGTCTACAAAATGTGCTGCTAAGAGGATGCGGTAACCGGCGATCCTGAAGTTTTCAAGGTAAGACCTCATATTATTTCTGTTTACATCGGTTATTTGAGCTTTTCTTAAAAATTTGATTTATATTTTTTATCATTTTGCCATGCCAGACGATGCGGTTCAGCCCGAACTTCAGGTTCATAAAGTAGGCCTAAAGCTGCCACCTTTTTAGGATAAACACCCCATATTGTGGTTCGCTAATATAGAAGCACAATTTTTTGTTTCAGGCATCACTCAAGATGCAACTAAGTATTATTGTGTAATTTCCGCTCTAACTTCCGACATTTTAAATTATGTTAGTGATATAGTGTTAGCACCTCCCGAGAATAATAAATATAAATCTCTAAAAAAACGGCTTATTGCTGATTTTTCTGACTCTCAACAGAGACAAATTAAAGCAGTCCTTTCCGAATTAGTTTTAGGTGATGACAAGCCTTCACATTTGTTGCGCAAAATGAGACAACTCGCAGGAAAAACTTTGGGTGAAGATTTTTTAAAAACGCTCTGGCTACAGCGTCTACCCACTCAGGCGCAAGCTATCCTTTCCGTATCGGAAGATAGCCTCGATAAATTAGCCTTAATGGCCGATAAAATTCACGATACTGCTGGTGCAAGCATCGATGAGGTGCATTGCTCGAAAACTCCCCTTTCAGATTTCAGTGAGTTACGTGCTCAAATTGCAGAACTCACTAAACAGTTTGAGCATCTTTCACGAAGCCGTGAGCGGCAAGATAGTTTTCGTAATAGATCTGCGTCCAGGCGATCACGCTCAAAAACACCAAAAAACAGAGCCCCGCATGACCAGTGCTGGTACCATTTTAAATTCGGGGAATCCGCCAGGCGTTGCAAATCCCCATGCAAATTCAAACATCAGGAAAAAAACTAGAGCAGAAATCGCATGTGGCGCAATGTGATTTCCAGCCGAATAACAAAAGTCGCCTTTTTGTTTATGACCCATTATCAAAACTTTCATATCTTATGGATAGTGGTAGCGATGTTTGTGTGTTACCATACCACAAACAAATTCCCAAATCAGACAATGTCATCAATTTATACTCAGCAAATGGATCTACCATCAAAACATATGGCATTAAAGTAATAAATTTAAGTTTAAATTTACGTCGTAAATTTCAGTGGCCGTTTGTCCTAGCAGACATTAGCAAGCCTATAATAGGTGCTGATTTTTTACGCCACTATGGTTTGTTAATTGATCTTAAACAGGGGTGTCTCAGAGATCCACTCACTAAATTGAAAAGCAGCGGGACAAAATCAACAGACAATATTCCACAAGTTACATTAATCGCAAACAATTTGGCATATAAAAATATCTTAGAAAAATACAGTGATGTTGTACGCCCATACCCAAAATTGAAAGAGGTAAAAAATAATACGGTGCACAGAATTATAACTAAGGGGCAGCCTGTCTTTGCACGCCCGCGTAGACTGCACCCAGCAAAATTAGCTGCAGCTAAACGTGAATTTGAATATATGTTAGAGCAAGGGATATGCAGACCAAGCACATCTAACTGGTCTAGCCCATTGCACCTTGTCCCGAAAGACTCTGGTAAAGATTTTCGCCCTACTGGGGACTACAGAACCCTAAATAGAATAACAATACCAGACCGCTACCCTATTCCGCACTTGCAGGATTTTTCAAGCCAATTACATGGGAAAGTTATTTTTTCTAAAGTGGACTTAGTTAGGGCATATCACCAAATCCCAGTTCACCCAGATGATATTCCAAAAACCGCAATTATTACACCATTTGGGTTATTTGAGTTTTTATATATGCCTTTCGGGTTGTCCAACGCAGCCCAAACTTTTCAAAGATTTATAAACGAAGTGTTTCACGGTTTTGATTTTGTTTTTGATTATCTTGACGATATTTTAATTGCAAGCAGTTCTGAGGAAGAACACCAAGCACACCTCGAATGTGTTTTTAAAAGACTTTCTGCTTATGGGATTAGAATTAATTTAAAGAAATGCGTCTTTGGTGTTCCCGAATTATCCTTTTTAGGTTATTTGGTTAACAAAAATGGTATTAAGCCTCAGCCTGAACGTGTTGAGCCAATTTTAAAATACGAGTTACCTAAAACTGTAAAAGAACTCCAACGTTTCCTTGGTTTACTAAATTATTATCGCAGAAATGTACCTCATGCTGCACATATTCAGGCCCCACTTAATGACATGCTAAAAGGCACCAAAAAAGGGAAACCAAATATTACTATTGACTGGACTGAAGCTCAAAAAGCAGCATTCGTAGCTTGCAAAACACAGCTTGTCGATGCTGCAATCTTGGCTCACCCAGATCCAGAAGCACACTTAACTCTTTTCACAGATGCTAGTGATTCAGCGGTAGGAGCTTCATTAAACCAATTTAAAAAATTGACAATGAGACAAGTTTCGAACCTTTGGCATTTTTCTCAGCAAAATTATCTCCTGCACAGCAGAAATGGGACACATATGATCGCGAATTGTATGCAATTTATGCCGCCATCAAACACTTTAAACACATGCTTGAAGGCCGTCAATTTACAATTTTCACTGATCATCAACCACTCACATATGCATTCTTACAAAAAGCTGATAAATGTTCTCCCAGACGACTGCGTCATTTGGATTTTATTGGTCAATTTAGTACGGATATCCAATTTGTAAAAGGTTCTGATAATATACCAGCTGATATGCTATCGAGAATTGAGGCTTTAGAACTCCCAAATGTCTTGGACTATACCGCAGTAGCTCAAGCTCAAAATGCGGACACTGAGTTGCAAAATTTAATTAAGTCTGACACAACCTTAAAATTTCAACATATGATTTTACCGGGAACTGAAATTAAACTTTTGTGTGATACCTCTACACAAAACGTTCGCCCGTATCTTCCTCATGAATTTCGGAAAACCGCATTCAAAATTCTTCACGATTTAGCTCATCCAGGTGTCAAAGCTACTGTAAAACTCCTAACATCTCGTTTTGTTTGGCCAGGAATAAAAAAAGATATTACTAACTGGACACGGACATGTATTCCATGTCAAAGATCCAAAATATATCGCCATACAAACAGCCCAGTACAAAACATTAAAATTCCAGATAAGAGATTTGAACATATTCATATCGATATCGTAGGGCCCCTCCCCCTTTCGCAGGGATATGCGTATTGCTTAACTATGATTGACCGTTTCACACGTTGGGTTGAAGCTTGTCCAATTTCAGATATATCTGCTGAAACTGTAGCTAGAGCGTTTTATGAAAATTGGATAGTTCGCGTCGGTGTTCCTAGGCTGGTCACATCAGACCAGGGCAGGCAATTTGAGTCTCTTTTACTTACAACATTAATGAAATTATTAGGGATTAAACACATACACACTACAGCATATCACCCAATGTCTAATGGCTTAATAGAAAATTGGCATCGCACAATGAAAACCGCTTTAAAAGCTCATTTAACTGATCGTTGGACAGAGGTCTTACCCACAGTATTGCTTGGAATGCGTTCTGCATTCAGAGACACCATTAAGGCGACCACAGCCGAACTGGTGTATGGCACAGCCTTGAGATTGCCCGGAGAATTTTTTGCACCAACTCCGGCAGACGTCAATGCAGCCAGATTCGTCACACGCCTAAAAGAGGTCATGCAGCAGGTGTCCCCAGCTCCCACTCACAACCACGACACTAAGAACCGCTCCTTTGTATCGAAAGATCTCAGGAGCTGCAGCCAAGTTTTTGTGAGACATGATGCAGTTCAGCCACCTCTGAAACCACCATACGATGGACCTTTTGTTGTCCTCCAGCGGTCAGATAAAGTTTACAAGCTGCAGATTGGTGATAAAGCCAAGTTTGTGTCCATTGACCGACTTAAGCCTGCATTCATCCTCAACGGTCCAGACTCGACACCGGTACCTGCCACCAGAACTCTAGAGCCCACTCCAGAAGTACAACAACCGGAAGTCCAGGAAGTACCAGAACCTCCAAAGGTTAAGTGCACTCGCTCTGGACGGCAAGTCCATTTTCCAGCACGCTTCAGGTAACGTTTCACTAGGAAGGGGGTACTGCGGTGTCCCCTACTGAACGCACCAACACTGCTAACTCCATGGTGCAGGAACGAACACTTGCAAACTGCTACTTTAACGGCAACCGCTACGGCATTGCCTGAACTGAACTGAACTCATTCGTATTTACTTCGCTTCACGAACTCGTGCTTGTTTGACGCACGCTAAATGCTCATTTTTTCCCTGTAATCAATTTCAATATGTAAATTAATTTTTGTTTTATTAAAGGTAATTAGGTATATAATCGTAGCAGCTATTCTGGCTCCAGAGTAAACAGCTTTATGCTGCATTATTTATGGATCAGCTTGGTGTGATAAATTCATCGATATGTCACACTTATAGCTGAAAGATAACTTTGACAACAAAAAGTGAATTATTTAAAATAATAAATAGGAACAATTGAATACTTACTGTTTATCGGAACTACTAAATGCTTGAGACGTATCCGTTACTGCAAGAGACGGCTTGGTAACTTTAGACAATGTTAATAGATATTTGTTCATCTGAAATTTTCCCGCCTTCCTTGATTCGACGCTATTGAACTGACAGTTTTGGTTTGGTCAGTAGCAAAAACCCTCTTTACTCCCCCACCTGCCATCTCCCGAGTTCTTGGAAGCTTCAAAATAAAGACCTTTTTATCCAAGGTCAAAAGGCCCCTTCTAGATGTGTTTGAGAAAACGCAACGTATCGGACACAGTCTACTTTATTTATTGCCCTCTATGTAGCACGAATCAGAAAATGTGATACTTCCTAGAAACCATGTTCACCGTCCAAAGAATAAGAAAAGGGCAGCTGACGTCACTGTGGACGAATTACTGTGGACAAGGAAGAAAAACCAGTCCGTTCTTTAACGACTGACACTGTACGGATGAACTCCGGGAATTTGATTGGTCTAAGTTTGCCATTGCATAAGTAAGTATGATATGATTGGGCTACGTCGTCTAGATGATTCCTACAATGATCGCTATGGCAAAAAATGTAGCGGTAGGTTGGTTCACAGAAGTGTTTGTTTGTAAACATGCCCTTTCCTTATAAAGAAAGAAAGAAAGAAAAACTCCGTGGAGACTGCTTCGTTTCACCCAAGCAATATACGGTGGAAGCTTTTTTAGGTTGTTTTTGTCGTTTATAAAGTATAAAAATAAATAACAAATTAAAAAATATATATATATATATATTTTTTTTTTTTTGGAAAACAATATATGTTGAAAAATTCTATTTCAAAATTTGAATTTTTTCTATAATGGTTGAAGCCAAAAAATGCAGCCCATCTGGAAAAATTATTGGAGGGGCCCGAGCCCCATGGGCCCATACAATTCTACGCCTATGCGAAAGATATCTATTTATCGAGATTGACATAAGAAATATTTGACATTTTTTTCAAGAAAAGATGATTTATGCTATTGTAATGATATAAGTGGCTTAATGTCTTCTTAAAATTGTCAATATAACTCGGAACAATGACCTGAAAGGGAGAAGCCACAGATAAGACATTTACCGCTACATAAAGTATCAAACTTCTTATTAATATCATTTTTTTTACAAAAATTCTTCTATATTTTTCTGAAATTTTATAAACAATGTATACTTTCAGTGTTTTAAATATTAACTTTAAGCTTTATAAGTGTTTATTTAAAAGTTTGTCATGACTAAAATACCAAATGATAAATTTCATAAGGTATATGTGTTGAATAAATACTACAAAATCCAGATTTTCAAGATTTTATATATTTTTTAAAAATCTGTGGTTGGTGGAAACTTTTTAATGGCATATTCTTTCACAGCACCACCTAAAATATAAAAGTCACCACATACTTAGTTAGAAACAGAAACCTTGTTTATCAGTGTTATTAACATTTTCAATTGGATAAACATTTCAAAAGACATTTGCTGTGAAAGAAAAAAAAAATCTTGTTTTGCATTTTAATGCATATTATTTTCATTAGAATAAGACCCAGCAACTCAAGAAAAAATTGTACTGATGAAACTATTGTACTTAGCCTGTTAATAATTAACACCTTGGACCTCAGGTACATATATGCACCTTCAAAACATGCTTCCATCGCTTGTTTTTCATACCACTAAAACAAAAAGTAAAATATTCCTTATTTAATTAAGATATTCCCTTGCTTGCTAACGTAAATTTAATTGTTGGACAAAGCGGTGTAAACCGAATAAAATTCATGGAAAAGATGCTGTTCTCCAACAGGTTGATAAAAAACAGAAATCTTACTTTTCTGCACTGCTATCATCATCAGCTGACATTCCTATGTCCAAATAATTTCCAGCGTCATAGAACAGTTCTGTATTCTGCATATGCTTGTACATTTTAGATTATTAAAAAGACTGACACAAGTTCTTGAAGAAGAACATGACAGTAGTTTTCAAAAGCAGTTTCAAGAGCAAGAGGAACTGCCATTTTACTGGACGTCTGGATAGCTTTTTCCTTCCCTATCTGTTCCAAAAATCCAATCATATTTACCTGGAGATGGAAGATCGTAATGAGCCTGTAGACACTTCTTCCAAACAAGACCTCGGTAATTAGCTCGCATTACCTATAAGTAAAGTGCATTACTACATGGCAAAAGGTGATGCGATTCCACAGACTCCTTTTTTACAGAAAATAATACATTGAATATAGCGCAATTCCTTGATGTCTGAGTATTTGTGCTTTCCATAATAGACATGGAAAATTTACGACTCAAGCTGTTCCTTTGTGTCTTCTGAATAGCTTCAGCTTCTTATCATCTTCAGTATCAAGCGCCTTTAACGCATCCTGAAATTTTGTATTGTTATTCATTATTTTCCCTTGCCTGCAAAAGCGCTTACTGTATCGCACCCGACAGTGAATGCTTTTCAAGCAATGCATTATATGCCTCTTTTCCTAGAAATCCATCCATGCCATTAAGATTACAATATTTTACTTTACTCTGTTATTGGTTCCAAATTTCAAATACTAACCCTATCCCAGTTTTACAAATCGTTTTTAGGTAGATTTCGTATGAAATACTACCTATTGCATTGTCTCCCATGTTGGAATTTCTGAAAAATTTTTGCGGATCTACACGAATCATGACTCCTAGACCCCAAAACTACCATCAGTAAAAAAGTTTATATATCTATCTATCTATCTATCTATCGGTGTATATCACTTTCTTCTAGACACGATAACTTCCATAATTATGCTCAGATCTTTTTCAAACTTTTACATAAAATCAAGGAGCTTAAAATCTCGGTCGAGTTCGTTAATGGGCAAAATCGGACCAAGGGGGTGGAAATAGGGAGGGGGTTTGTGAAAACCGAAAAAACGCGATAACTTCTTAATTAAAATAGATATCGAATCAGTTTAAAGTTTATATTACTTCTAAGAAATGGGCAAAAAGTTTATGCATGACAGATTTTTGATAAAGTTAAAAATGGGCTCAAGGGGCGAAAAAAACATGGTTTTTGGGAGAAAAAAATTCATAACTTCGTCAATTCTCAAGATATCAAATCCAACTAAATTTTATATAAATTTACTCAATATTATCTAAAACTTTTGTATTTACAAGTTTTTGATAGGATCAATTTTTACCGATGAAAAAAATTAAAAACGAAAAGAAAAAGGGGGGAGGAAAAAGAAAAAAATCCATAACTTACTCAATTCTTAAGCAATCAAATCTAATTAAATTTATTTTACATCTTCACAATAATATCTACAACTTTTATATTAACAAGTTTTTCATAGAACCAATTCTTATAGCAAAAATAAATTAAACAAAAATAGGAGTTGGAGAAAAAATCTCAAATCCAAACTGCTTATATTCTGACTCATTTTAAAATTCATTTTTGATTTTAAACGCATCCAAATGACAGATCCTCTTATTTAGGAACTATATAATGGGACGTATTGGCCAGTTTTTTGATAAAGGCACAATATATTTTTAAAAAGGCTGCCAAAAAGGGTATTTTGAACAGAGATTCCCGAAGATGTCAATGAAAAATTGAGGAAGTATAACAAATTGCGTTTTTTCTGAGTCATTTTTAAATTCATTTTTGTTCTCAAACCCTTCCAATTTACAGGTCCTCTTATTTAGGGACTATGTAATGTGACGGATTGGCCAGTTTTTTGATAAAAGCAGAATATATTTTTAAAAAGGCTGCTAAAAAGGGTATTTTGAACAGAATTTTACTAAGTTATCGTGATTGAAATTTAAGGAAATTTAAGAAATTGCGTTTTTACCGAGTCATTTTTAAATCTTTTTTTGTTCTCAAACGCATCCAATTTACAGGTTCTCTTATGTAGGAACTATATAATGTGACGGAGTGGCCAGTTTTTTTATAAAGGCAGAATATATTTTTAAAAAGGCTGCCAAAATGGGCACTTTGCACAAAATTTCCCCAAGCGATCATGATTAATGAACTGTGGGTATTCAAATAACAAATTGGTTATTTTATGACTCATTTTTAAATCCAATTTTACTCTGAAACGCATTCAAATGACAGTTTTTTGTTACTTAGGAACTATATAATGTGCGTATTCGTCGATTTTTTGATAAAGGGTGAATATATATTTTTTAAAAGCTGTCAAAGTAAGCACCTCGCAAAAAAATTTCCCAAAGCGATCATGATAAAAGAATTGAGGCTGTATTCAAATAACAAATTGTTTATTTTATTACTCATTTTTGAATTCAATTTTCCTCTCAAACGCATTCAATTGACAGTTATTTGTTATTTAGGAACTGTGTAATTACTGTGTATTGGTCAGATTTTTGATAAAGGCTAAATATATATTTAAAAAAATCTGTCAAAGTGGGCACTTCGCACAAAATTTCTCAAAGCGATCTTGATTAAAGAATTGTGGATGTATTAAAATAATAAATCGGTTATTTTATGACTCATTTTTAAATTCAATTTTGCTGTCAAATGAATTTAATTAACAGTTTTTTGTTATTTAGGAAATATATTATGAGCATATTGGTCAATTTTTTTAAATAAAGTAAGAATATAATTCAAAATATGTTGCCAAAATGGGCATTTGAGTAGAATTTCGTTTAAGATGATTTTGATAAAACCAGTTCTTACAGAAAAATGAAATTAAAAAATTTTTAAAAGCGGCTGAATAAAGTAGTTAAACTGGGTTTATCTCTAATCTTTTTTTTTTTTTTTTTTTTTTTTTTTTTGAGATGAAAACTTTTCGAAATCTACCTCCGCCTATAGGCCATGCCGAAAGGGATTTTTTAACCCGCGAGAACTCGCGCATTAGATTTTCTTTCTCCATCGTATCCTTTTTAAGACTATTTTTTCTTTTAATAAAATTTCAAAATGTGATTTCGATTACTTTACCTCTTTTTTGAATAAAAGTACTAAGCCAAACAAAAAAATTTGATATTAAGTGACTAAAGTAAAAGAAAAGAATTGAGCACCGTGAGAGAAATTCTCATAGCGAGTTCTCCCGGGTTAAAGAAAACAGTGTGATAACTGTCACATCAATATCTTTAGATATAATAATAGTATTTCTAAATCCAGGCGCTAAAAAGCCAGGTGTGCGCGAAATAAAAATCGCATATCATCCCTTCAATGGAAGCAGGTCAGTTTAGTGGATTCTTCAACTAGTTATTTCGTGAATTTATAGCATTTTCCATTGTATATAACACACATCATTCATGTATTCAGCTATTTTGGATAATGTTCATTTTACCATTCTTCAGAAATGAAATTTTCGCACTGGTTATCCAACAGTATACAAATTTCATAACATCCCTAAAAGGTTATAATTTTTGTTAATTTCTTTTTATTGACACACCTGCCTATATGCTTTAAGTACAAAGTCTATTTTTTAAGAGAATGGTCTTGTATTATTTTAGAAAACAGATTATTTGCAAGCTGTCCAAATGATTATAGCTTCCGCGGTAGTTTTGAATGAGGCCCATTTCCGTCATTTAAATGTCATGAAACATGTCACGACACCTCTTTTGCATTTTTTTAGCCCCCCCATTCCGAATTTTATTATAACATCCATCAGTTTGATTTTTCAGATTTTTGCTTTGAAACATCAAGTGTTGCTAAGGATCAGGGATAAAGTCCTAGAGGGTAGGAAAAGACAGTTCTCATATCCAAATTTCTTCGCTCTGCAATGATTGTCATCTAAGCAAACATATTTCTTTTTTTCCTGACAACAAACTGATTTGTTAAACTTTACGCTCCCACTCTTCTTCAAGTCAGAAAATGTCTTTAACTTCTTTATCTTTGAAGGTTTGAAAAACCCTTCTGGACTTGACGCTTCAGACAGATATTCTCTCTTGAAAGTTTGGAAAGCTTTTTCACCCACCTCTTGAGTTTTGACCATGTTTTTCACAATTTCTAGATTTGTAACTGCTTCAGTTGATTCCATTACCATATCTATCCATTACCTACTCATTGATAATCATGTTCTGAAACATCACATTTTTTTTTAATTGCTTACTTAGATGTTATATTTCATCTTATTAAACGGTTAAATTTTGTTACAGTATTCAAAATGCGTTGGAAATTGTTTCATAATTCATGCTTCAAGGATGATTTTTCTTTTTTGTTCAAATTAAAAAGGAAGCCTAGGTTATGTTTGTTTAGTGTATTCCACTTAAAAAAGGAAAAAATTTCAATTTGTGAAAAATGTAAACTAATTTGCTAACTTAATACTTGGAATTGGTATTCTTATCCTTTCACTTCTTCTAAAAGAAAAGCGCATAACTAGTGTGAACCTGCAACTACAACCTGCCTGTAGTTGATGCCCTTCTAGTAGTTGATCAAATTTTTGAAATATTCAGCCATTTGAGGTGGAAATAAGTTTTATACATGACACTAGACATAAATTTTTTGTTTGAATGTTGGAATACTTGTTGTCACATTGTTGTCAACTGTCTGCTGTAAGAGAAGACATTATATATATATATATATATATATATATATATATATATATATATATATATATATATATATATATATATATTACAAATTTTAAATTTTTTGGCAAAATTAACCTTTATACTATATTAATTTCCTTATAACAATAATCCGTACTTAGTTCAACTTATTAAATTAAAATCTTGTTTCTAGATCTAATCTATTAATTTTTATGGAAACGATATAAATTCTTTTTTCGCCTTAAAAAATTTATTCCAGTATGCGTAAATTTAAAAAGATGGCTCTAAATTAAAAATATTCTTAATTAAACTCTATTTCTTATATTCCAAATAAAACTCATTTTTTCTATGTTTTTATCAACCCTTTTTAAGAAAGTCTTATTAAATTTATTCCAAAACCATACCTTTCAAAAAATATCATTATTTTTATTTATCTATTTATTTATTTTCCCTCCTACAACATTCGATATGTGTGCATAACAATAAATTCATTTCTTTTCGTTTTCTCTTAAAATTAATATCTGCAAAACTATATCATTTGCATAGGATATTTGAAATTCTGAGTCGATTATAAATTGGTTAAATAATATTTTTTTTAATGAAATTATCGTCTGAATGGAATAAAATCTCGACCCTGGACATGAATTATATTTACATGGAAATATGATGGTTCGAGAGTAGAGATTTTTCTAAAACTTTCTTTTAGATTTAAGAAAGGAAGCTCGAGGTGAGAAGGAAGATTCTTGGTTTTTTAATTCGATGAGTACGACTTACGGCTTGTTGAAGTAAATGATGGAATATTTTTTTGGATATTTCGGTTAAAGATAGTTTGCAAAAGGAGCCTTTCCCTCTATCATAACTACAGTTTAATAAAATAACTTGCAGGAGCCACCGAGTAATTTATTGGGTCTTCTACATTTATTTACTTATTATTTTTTTCTCGCTTGCCATGACTTCTGTGCGGTAGAACGGGGACCCTGGAGATGATATTTCTGGCTCCTAACTTTAAAATGTCACATATATATATATTAGAAAATGTAAACATTTAGTTTTTGATCAGATTGAAGCGGTTACAGTGAATTAAAAAAAATGTAATTTAACAAATTATAATAACCATTTGGAAAATAAAATTCGAATCAATTTGACGGATTAGATTCAGATTCAGATGATTATCCGCATTCGAGTTTAACTAGTAAATCTGCAGATCAGGAGCCTCAACGTCAGCTTTGCACATCATTTTTTTAAAAAAACACTTTGAGTAATATTCAACTTCCTGGAAACTAATTTAAAATTTACAAATTACGTAATTATTTATAAGAATAAAATAAGAATAAGAAGTTTTAAGCCATCAAAAGCGTTAAATTAAAGATTTAGTTATGTTAGGATATTCTGAAGTTTTCATGATCAATTATTATTTTTTTTTTTTTATTATAACATAGTAGATTTCTTCAGGGGGGCTCCGCCCCCTTGAACCCCCCCGTAATCTCATTAAACTTAAATTTGCAACTTTCTATCAATTTGCTAATGGTTATCGTATATCTTGTATTTCTTTATACATTTTGATTTAAAAGGATAGGTAACAGTTTTAATAAGCATTTTTCATTATACTCATACTTCTACATACCTGCCCACCACAAACACTTAATCGGATGTATCGGGAACTTTTGAAAGTGTAAACTCAGTAATCTAGGGTTTTACAAATTTGTTTCCGAAAAAAAGATGTTTTGATTGCGTTTTGTGGCAGTTATCGCAGACAGACAGACTGACAGGCGGAAAACATTAAATTTTGTGTCGCCAAAATAAGCCTTCACTGAAGTTTCGGCAATGACTCATTATTCATGAGTTATTGCTATCCATGTTTCTAATATTGTTTACGACTACTATAAAATACCTGTTTTATTTCAATTATGACGTAAATTTTATCAGGTGAAATAATTGTTAAAAATATAATTATTTTTTATTTCTTTTACTTCTAATTATGCCCCCATTTTTGTCAGAAAAATTCTTATTAACGAAACAAATTTCCGTGTTTAATATTTAACAAAGTACTATATTTTTATTTTAATTTTGACGTCATATTTATTTTTTTCTTAGTTTAATTTTTCGAATGGAAATTGCTCATTTGAAACTTATTGGCGTTGAAAAATTATTCCATATTTTGATTTTTTTTTTTTTTTTTTTTGGCAACGATAAAGGAAATTTGTTAAATTTTATCTAAAAAATCGCTATCGATTCTGCATGAAAAAGAAGGAAATTTTGAATTATTTAGGAAAATATGTGAATAAAATTAATAAAACATAGCCTATGTTCTTTTCTGTGTTATGTTATATTTATACGCAAAGATACAAAGACATTAATTAATTCAGCAATTTTGACTTAAATTTTCGTACACTCATTCAAATTTATAACATTATAAAAATAAGGATTATGATGAATGGTTGCTTAGCAACCTTTAAGAGAAAATAAAGAAAATAAAATAAATACATTTGAAGTAAGTAAATCTCTAAAACAAATTTGTTTATATTATTGGAACATATTTATGAATAAAAAATCTTCAAAATTTACAGTAATAATTTAAAAAATCTGACAAATGTGTAGACAAAATTTCAAAACAATACGAATAATTTAACTGGTAAATTTCAGTATCCATTTATCATTGAATTCCATTAATGAAATGTGACATTTTCCCTCAAGAAAAAAAAATTTAAAATTATTGGATTTGCCATAGAAAAGCATTAGTGCGCAAAATATAATATTCTATATTTTCGGAACGAATGAATCATAGCTTACAAAAAACTATACAGCTTAATCCCAGTGCCTCACTAACATACCCACTTAATTTCAAGCCAATCGAATGTTTTTTGCGGTAGTTATCGCATTACAGACAGACTGACTGACAGACTGACTGACAGACTGACAGACAGACACAAAAAAATTTCGTGTCTCCAAAGTAAGCCTTCACTGACGTTTCGGCAATTAATGCTAGTGGTCATTGGATAAACCTATCCAATGCCAATGATTATTGTTCAGCTAATGATTTAACAACAATGAGTTCGACGTAGTTGCAGTCTTTCAGTAGCTTCAGAGCCTCGAACCCATCCTTCTGTCTTTTCGGTGTCTTCAATTTAATCAACTTATCTTTTAAATTTGTCGGTTTCAGTTTTTGATTTTTTTCCCAACTTGGCTCCCGCTAGAGACTCGGCTGTTCGGAACGTGGGTCGAGATATTTAAACCTGACTTTTGCTAGCGAGTCACAATAAGAGAAAAAAAGCTAAATGATCGCGGATGTTAAAAGAAGAAAAGCGTTAAAAATGGTTAAAAAAAAATAGGGATGTCACAAGATCTATTCTCGACCGAGAACAACAACAATTTTCCAAATGATTAGTAATCCACGAAGGAAAATAATCTCATATTTCCAGATTATTTTTATCCCCAATCACTAATTTCATACGCGAGTCCTTTCTCCAACGTTTAGAAACTCATGCTCAACTATATTGAAACCTTTAAAAAGGATGCATTGGTAAAGGTGGATAATAATATAGTGCAGTTCTTATTTTGAAAAAAAAAAAGTCTCACGGAAGAATGAGGTGATCTTTATTCCTTAAAGATAGGTAAATAAAGGTTAAACATTCTGGACAAACTGTAAGAAGGCCATGTGAAGATCCATCCATACACTTGATTTACATAGAACATTCTCAGTTCGTGTAAAAAAGTGAAAACAACTTCTCACATTATAGATGTGCATCCTAATAGTACCAGAGTCAACAGCACAAAAACCGAAGGTGTAGAGTGCAAGAAAGAAATCTTTATTGTATGGAAGTGTAGTAGCAGGGGATTTTAATGATCCATGTTGGCCGGAAGTGAAGTGGTGCATAAGCCAAAAATTAATACTACTAGTGGTTCACTCGTAGGTTTATCATTGTATTTGCCGTACAATCAAAGGCATGAAATGATTATACGGCAAACACAATGATAAGCTTACGAGTAAATCACAAGTAGTATTAATTTTTGATTTATGCACTACTTCATTTCCGGCAGACATGGATCATTAGATTCCCTTATTACTACAATTCTATAAAATAAAGTTTTTTTCTTGTGTTCGATACCTTAAGTTTTTGTGCTGTTGACACTTGAACTATAAGACTGAAAAACCACACAGTGAGATAAAATACCTTATTCACGAAATTTTTTGGGGAGATGCATGGCTTGTTGAGAGTTTGCTGTCATATAAGCGAATTTTCCTTTGCTGTTCAACAGCGTCCGATCTAATTCTGCATATCATACACTTGACGCTCGCTGGTTTGACACAAGTTTAATTAATGTCTCAAGGTTCCCAAGTGTTGTGAGTTTCATTTCGCGGATGGCCAAAAGATAAATTGAATTTCGATGAAAATATGTGACGATAAGTAGATTCCGTAACTTTGAATTGTTCAGGCTTATCATTTGCACTTAATTCAACTATATAAAGACAGTACATCTTTCTCAGTGAGAGCGACGGAGACAATAACTTTTTGTGCTGCATTCCTTCAGTTTGCGAGTAATCTGATTCTTGACAAGAAAAGCTTCTTATGTGGTCCTTGATGTACTCCACAACTTCTGAAGAAATCCTGTGAGGTCGGATCATGTGTTTGCCACGGCAGTCAGGAGGAGGATTGTTGTGACCTGCTTTTATAAACTTTTCAATGTGATCGATTTTTCCCCGACCGATGTTGAAAATAGCTGTCAAAGCAGTTTTGCAATCACGAACAGTTTCATACTCCTTTCTCACCATATAGTGAAAAGACGAAGATTTGTGTTTGCTTGCATTTTTTTCTTTGTCTCTGTACATTGACCTCTGAAATACAATTGTATAATAAGGAATTTTTGGCATTAACATTCAATTTATAGAAATCACAAAAAAGGTTTTCACGTTGTTCTTTGCTAAATTTCACATTACACTGAAATGGACATGCTTCGTTGCATAACATTCCCAAATTAGGTGTTTTTCTCGGAATATCTTTACCAGAATAAGAAGTGTAGGCCTCTCCCTTTTCCCTCAGAAGAGCTGCTTTATTTTTCTTCCAGTTCTGTGGTTGAGACTTTCTTTTTCTTCTACTTTTATCGTTAGGATAAAATAGCTTTTGCTTCGTTTTCATTCTTTTTTTATCATTTGGAGTTATTCTATCAATATCTTTACTGGATTCAAATTTTGTGTCTGCATAAATTTGAACTGTATTGTTATCAATTTAAGTGTCCAATCTGGGAAAATCAGTACTTTCATCACCAGAAATACCACTATAACAAAGAAGTATCTCAGCTGTGCATTAAGAACGTCCATCATTTGTGTTTGGGAACGCTTTGTAGAAGCAGCATCTTCTTCAATTTCGGATAAATCCGAAGAGTTGGATTCGAAGCCTAGAATAAATTCGTCACTGTTTGTTTCCATACCTTCAGCAATATACCTGAAAAGAAAAATAATATTCAAATTTATTTTCATCATAATATTTAACTAATTTAAAGTAAATGACCAATAACTTTCTAAAAAACTGAATGTTGATATCCGTTTTCTCTTAAAGCAAAGTATTGTCTTCCCAGGTAGGCGGAAAAAAGCGCACCGGAAAAAAGTGCACCGAAAACAGCGCCCCGGAAAAAAGCGTCCCCGGAAAAAAGCGCACCGGAAACAAGCGTCCCTTTTTACAAATCACATATTTAAATAAGTCTGATAATAGTACACATGGTTAATCTTAGAATATAAACACTAGATTGAGACGGTTTTATGAAATTTGAGCATCCTTGCTCTCTCGGGACTGAGATGGGCGAAGGTGGGGGGGGGGGGGCTTTAAAAGTTATCTCAAAACCTGTTATTGCCTCAATGAAAAAAAATTGTAGGATACGAAAAATACGATAATAAACACTAGGTACTTAAATTATTTTTTTTAATTCAGTGTTCCTTGTTCTTCTGTGGTGGTGGTTGGGGGGGGGGAGGGGGAGAGGGCGATTGTCTACAAACTCTGAATCTATCTCTTACATTATTTTTTTTATATTATTTATAATTTGATTATTTAAATTTTAAATTATACATAATTAATTTATACATTATATGATTGTTTTTTTATTATTATTATCAAATTACATATTAATATTTTATTACATTTTATATTGTATATTTATACTTATATAATACATATTAATTAATTATTAATATATTAAAATAATATATTAATAGTAAATAATTAATAATATAATTAATAAATTAAGAATAATAATAATAATAATTAATAATAATAAATAATTTATAATAAATAAATAATAAATTAATAATATATAATTATAAATTAAATATAAAATTAATTAAAAAAAATAAATAAAAATACACAAATAAATATTATTAAATATTAAAAAATATACTCATTAACAAAAATTTATTTAAAAATGATAATATTTTACTAACTCATAGTAATATCAACTCATATATATATATATATATATATTTCATTCAGCCACCCTTGTTCTTCTGTGTGGGCGCGGGGGGGGGGGGGGGGGTGAACCAATAAACTCTAAATCTATCATTGCTTTAGACTATAACATTTTTTCGGAATGTTTTATAGATTTAGGGGAAAAAGTGGCTGGAAAAACAAGAGCGCAAAAAGTGATCAGAAAAAAGTGACAAGGAATTGATAAATATTGAACTTATGGATAAATAAATGATAAAAACTAAAGTGGCAACAAATGTCTCATTTATATCATTCTCGTAGGACAGCGGTTCCCTTAATACGTGTACCCTTGGGAATAGGTAGCGAGATTGCTGGAGGTATATGACAATAGTATCAGTAATGGCGGATGATAAAATATCATTTTTTAAATAAATTCTTGTTAATGTGTAGATTTTTTAATACTGAATTTTATATATTTATACACTTATTTTTATTATATCCTATAAGTTAATAAAGTATTATCATTTTTAAAATTAATTCTTGTTGATGAAACTAGATTTTTAATATATAATTTTATTTATTAATACATTTATTTTTATTGATTTACTATGAGTTAATAAAATATTATCATTTTTAAATAAACTTTTGTTAATAAGTATAATTTTTAATACTTAATTACATTTATTTTTAATTTTATATTCAATTTATATTTATGTATTATTAATTTATTACTTATTTATTATAAATTATTTATTCTGTATTATTATTATATTATATTAATATATTTAGTATTATATATTATATAAATGTAAATATATAAATGTAATATAAAATATAATAAAATATTAATATGTAATTTCATAATAAAAATAATCAAATTATAAATAATATTAAAAAAATAAGTATAAGAGATATATTCAAAAGTTTGTAGACACGCCCCCCCCCCCCCACTCCACAGGAAAACAAGGAAGACTGAACTAAAAAAAATCATTTAATTACCTAGTGTTTATTATCTAATTCTTCGTACCTTACAATTTTTTTTCATTAAAGCAATGACAGGTTTTGAGATAACTTTTAAAGCCCCCCCCCCCCCCGCCCATCTGAGTCTCGATAGAGCAAAGACTTAAATTTCATAAAACCGTCTCAATCTAATGTTTATATTCTAAGATTAACCATGTGTACTATTATCATACTATTTTATTATAGACTTATATTTTTTTTATAGACTTATTTAAATATGTGATTTGTAAAAAGGGACGCTTTTTTCCGGGGCGCTTTTTTCCGTGCGCTTTTCTCCGTGATTCGTCTTCCCAAGCCTGACTGATCAACTTTATCACAATTCACTGTGTTAAAAAGTAGCACCCATCAGTGGAAGATGTTATTTTACTCAAGATCAGTCAGTACGTTTCTCGGGATGGGTCCACAACGAGCTACACGAAAGCGTCGCAGTTCAAATCTGATTTCTTTAAAGTAATAATTCATAGATACAATCACTTTGCCCGATAGACTGCTCAATTTACCCACCCCTGGGCCAAAGTGAGTAGTAAAAGAGGGCCTAATTAGGCACTACTTAACCATTAGCTTTTGATATAATGGAATTCCAAATGGATGTAATTTTATATTTATATTATTCAGTATATATATTATAAAATTTAATTCATCTTTAGATATTTACAATCATATAAGTATTATGTACTATGCAACAACACATGTTGCTATGACATTTTAAACAACAAATATTGGCTTTACCATGCTATACAAGAAAATTCTGAGATCGAATGAGGAAATCCTTAACTTTGCATTTAGGATATCAGACTGGATAGTGGAGATCTTGCAGCGTATGTTATCTTTCAATTCAAGCAAGGTAGATGGATTTCAACATACTCTAAAGATTTTATGTAACTCCATAAACAAAATTTACCTGAGTAATATCCGGAGATCGTATGAAAGAAAAATGGCTTATATTATTCGCTTTTGAAAAAAAAATACTCTTTCAAAACAAAAACATACCACTTGTAAAAATATTCAGAAAACAATAAAAAAATCTATATATCATTAATTCATCATATAGTATTTCTTAAATCTGTTAAGATTTATAATGGTACCAATAACAATACAAACCCTTTCCAACAAAATGAAGATTATCGCAATCCGTTTTGTAATATATACATTTAAAAACAATGTCTAGAAACGCATTGTATGTTTGAATTATAAAATTGCACAAAAATATCATATTATTTCTAAAATTTAATGAATATCATTCTATAAATAAGTAATCAACATAATGAGCAAAATGTTTCTTTAAAAAAAAACCTCGTTCGTCTTCTAATCAGAAGTGCAACAACTAATAAATATTTTTATGAAAAGGGAGCTGCGAATCGATAGCTTGTTACTAAAAACTGATTGCCGCTTATTTAAAAATTCCTCTTTTCTTTTAAGCTTTTTTACTTAAACTTGTACCGCTGGAGTTTAATTAATGCACAATTCTTTTATGGAAAATATAATCCTTAGTTATTATCAAAACTGCATATATTTCAAGCGTTCCAACTCCTATGGAAGAGCTGTCCGCCAGATTAAAGGCGGGGTCAAGGCATATGCCATCTAGTGGCAGGGGTGCATAACTAGAGGATTATTAAGTAGAGGATTATGGCAGTTTCTTTTGTGTGAATGGCAACAAAACTTTTTTGTTTCTATAAAATGTTACTTCAAAATATTTCGTAGAATAAGTTTTAGGTTTGAAATATTGTAAATAAATATAGAATAAATAAGTGTAGTACGACTAAATATTAACATAAAATATACTAAGATGAAATATCATTTAACTATGCAATACAAATATTGCTGATTAAAATATGTTCGATTTTAATTAAGCTTTTAATGTAATGAAAGATGACTCTTTAAATTTTGTAAGTACTTATTATATAAATGCAGAATTTTGAAATAGTGTCACATTTTAGTAATTTTTTGATGAGCTGAATTATACAAAATGATATACACCGTAGTATTTCATATGATAATATAATATTTATCAATATTTAGAAATGCATAGAATTTAATACTAAATAAAATATTCAACTTTTATTTACAACAAGCTGCATTTTTTATTTACCAATTTCAGATGATAAAAATCCAATGTTTTCTTGGTCGTATCGACTTTTATTATTTAACTTGCAAACTTTTCATTCTTTTAATTTAAAAACCTATTTATTATACGTATATTCGGAATAACTTTAATTTTAAATGTATGTATTAAATGTTGTTTTGTTAAACAAAGAAATATTGTTAATTTATTTGTTTAAATATTTAACGTTCTAGACAATAATTTTCCTAAAATCGTTGCTTAGACTCTTTTTTTTTTTTTTTTCTTTAACAGACAAAGCCATTTTGAGAGTTCATATTAAAAATTCATTCATAAATTTCAAGCTATTCTCTCAATCATGACAGATTAATCAAGTCTACGAGGTTTATTGCAAAATATTTTTGCTATAGTTTGTTTCGGTAAAGTCATGTACATTTAAAAAAAATAGTCACAATATCATTTTAATTTTGGGAGAAAAAGTACTAACTTAGTAGTCATAAGTACCATATAATGCTACGAAAAATATTGACTTTTACCCTAAAATTAAAATGACAATGAAACTTTTTTAAAAAACACAGATCTTTTTAATTAAAAATATGTGTATTTAAAAAAAGTCTCATTATTATTTTAATTTTAGGGTAAAAGTCAATATTTTTCGTAGCATGATATGGTACTTATGAGTACTAATTAGTACTTTTTCTCCCAAAATAAAATAAAAATGATATTGTGACTATTTTTTTTAAATGTACATGACTTTATCGAAACAAACTATAACAAAAATGTTTTGCAATAAACCTCGTAGACTTGATTAATTTGTCATGACTGAGAGAAAATTCAGAAAATATGCGTAAAAGATATGGAGATAATAAACATCTGCGCATATATGACGTCAAACCCACGTCATCCTCTAGTTACGCACCCCTGCCGCTAGATGGCATATGCCTTGACCCCGCCTTTTGCTTACGACAGATTCCAGCATTAAGTTGGTACGCTCTAGCAGCTCTGGTTATTATTAATAGTATTACTTTGAGAAATGTATATACTTTTTTTTGTTTAACTGTAAGACATTGATATAATTTTAAAAACTATTCTTAATTGATTTTGGCGCTGCTTATGCAATACGGGGAAATTAATAGAAAGTTAGCTATTTTAAATACACTGTTAACAAGTCAGGTGTGGGCAATGCCAGCGCCGTGCGAAATGGGGGCGAAGGGGGCGGTCGCCCTGGGCACGGAAATTTAGGGGGCGCCAAATTTATACTACCAACGTTATTTTTGGCCTGTTACAAGAAAAAGTTGGATGAGAAGGGGTGCCAAATTGAAACTTTGCTTCGGGCGCAGTTTTCTCTTCGCACGCCTCTGGGCAATGCCAAAACTATCTTCTACCTTATGCATGATAATACTTCCTGAAAAATGCAGCATAGCAGCACCACCAGTTATGTTGTTTAAACCAAAATCTAGTCAGCAACAACACACGTTAACTTATTATAGAATCTAATGTTTGATGAAAATCCCTGCATTAATTTTTGAGATAGAACAATTGTAAAATCTTTAAAAACACCGAAAACTAATCTGAATAAATTTTTTATCAGGTACTAACTGAATCTGAAGTTTTAGAAAATTTCGTGCACTTGCTCTTGAGACAGAGCTATTGCGATAATCACGATTAATGCAGCATGCCAGCGCCACCTGTTGAACAATTTGCACCAAAAAGTAATCAGCACCATGTTACATCAAGTTCTAACTAAATATAATGTTTTATGAAAATACATGCTCTAGTTCCTGAGATATGGCTATTGTAAAAATTATAAAATATGCAGCATAGCAGCGCCACCTGTTGAGCAATATACACCAAAAAATAATCATATCCAATTTATATCAAAGTCTGACAGAATCTAAAGTTTTATAGAATTCTGAGTATTAGCTTTTGAGATAGAGCGCCCAAAAAATTTTTCTCATAGACAGACATTTTGTAAAGACATGTTTTGAGGATTCTCTGACCCCTAAAACATGTAAATCCGTTAAAAACCGGATTTATTTGAAAATTTTCACGAATCCAATATTTTCTTCTTGTTGAGAGCAGAAAGTAAAAATTTATAGCTTTTGCTGCATAATCAATCCACCACTGTTATAGAAACAGTTACTTGACTATATTATGAAGCATTTTCATTAATCAGAATGGATATATTCTTTAAAAAATCTTGACTGGCTATGCAGCAAAAGCTGCAGATTTTTAACAATGTACATCACTGCATTTTGTATTATACACAATACACGCTATGAATTCAACACATTTTACCATCTGTCCTGGATTTTCACGTTGAGTGGAGCATTTGACCCGAAAACCTCGCCAAAAATGCAAAAATTAAAATTTCGCTAACAATTGTAAAACCATATTTTTTTAAATACCAAACTAATTTGCGCATAGATCTATGCCAGTGGTACGCAAACTATTTTCATTCCCGATCCCCAATTTTGCATAAAATTTTATCGTGACCCTAGATAGACAGTAGACGTTTTTATAATTATCAACGTAGTCTATTTTGAGGAATTAATTCTTTTTTTGATTTGCGCGAATGTTTCTCCCTTATTAGAGGTTTGTATAAAATGTGTAATTTTATGAAGCAATGATTTTATTTATGCTCATGAACATAAATATTTTTTTTATTAAAAAGTAGATTTAAAAACTTTTTTGGTAAATTTCATTTTTCAAGTCGAAAATACTATGCAATGTTTTACCACGTTAGAACCATGTGATTTCGCTATTCAATATTAAGAGCCCACACTAGTCACGCTGTAAAAGCCGAACGCTAATGGTAAGTCTATGGGCGCAATCTTTTCGAATATCTCTCTTAATTTTCAATATTTTTAAATGATTTTTTTTTTCACAGGATAGCTGAGGACATTCTATTACCGGGCTAGTTTGTACTTTTCTGATTTTCGTTGTAGTTTAATTCTGAGGACCCTCTAAATTTTGGATTCAGTAAAATTCGAGGTGTTGTGCCCTTTTTACTCTTATAAAATCTATTTCAGCAAAATTCAGAAATAATTAAAAACGCTTCACGGAATATTAGTGTTTAAGCTTTCCAATGATATGCTTTCCATATTTCTACTGCAATTAGGCTGAGCAAAATTTGGGAAGATTTTGATCAGAAAATGGTACAAAAAAAGCGTTTTAATTATATGCGCTCCGCCTCAGCCAGTCTCCGCCTCTCCTGACCTTTTAAAAATTTGATTGGTCAACACGAATCCATTTTAGCAAATGAAAGTAACTTTTTTCCTTTCCTTGTATTTCCTTTCTGTTATTGGTTTACAGTAACGTGTTAAAATAACCTCCCTTATTTCAAAGTTTGGATTTATTTTTTCTACAATTATTGATAAATTTTAACTAAAATAGTCTTGAAAAAAATCAACGACTTCTAATTTTTTTGTTTTTATAAAACTAACGCTATTTTTAAGTTATAACTAACTTCCAAAGAAGAAAATTATACATTTCTTTGTATATATATATATTTTTTTTTTCAAGCCCATACAAAACAAGTTAGATTTGATACAAATTACAGTAAGCTCCTTTTTAGCAAAAAGGAAATTCTGATAATTTTAAAATATAATTGGAACTTTTGTGAAATACATAGGTAGCATTAAAAGGACAAGGAGCTATATTTGGAATTTATAAATTTCCTTATAGAGCTTGCAAAATACATGAAACAGGGGGGGGGGGGGGGCAGGAGTGTGCAAAGAGAAAACCGCGCCCGGAGTAAAGATCAGTTTGGCGCCCCATTCCCTGAACTTTTTCTTGTGACAGACATAAAATTACGTTAGTAGTAAAAATTTGGCGCTCCCTGAATTTCGCGCCCGGTGCAACTACCCCCTTCGTCCCCCTCTTTTTCGCACGGTGCTGCAAGGAGTACATTTTGAGGAGGCTTATTCAACACAGCGCTGTCCGAAGGGGGGGGGGGGTGACGCCACATTTATACTCTCAACATCATTTTTGGGCTGTTACAAGAAAAAGTTGGGAAAGGGGGCGCCAAATTGAAACTTTGCCCCGGGCGCAGTTTTCTCTTCCCTGTGTGTGTTTTTGGTACTATACGATACTAGGCAGCCCAATTTTAGTCCAGTATTATTAAGTAAAACAGTGAAAAAAATAAGCATTTTCAGTTCGAAAAACAGTTTTATCAAAAATAAGCAGAAATTAAAGTTAGAAAGTTTTAAAGATTGGTAATTTTAAAATTGTTGATCAACTTGCTTCAAACTTTAAAGAAATATTTTTTAATATTTATTACTTTTGAGGAAAACGATACACTTTTAACAGTCGTTAAAAATGGGGAATTTATCCTGCGTAATACATTCTATTTTAATATAACATAAAGGTATATTTGCAAAGACAACGAATTGCAAATATTTATAATTATTTATCTATACTAATATTATAAAGAGGAAAGATTTGATTGTTTGTTTGTTTGCATTGAATAGGCTCCGAAACTACTTGACGGATTTGAAAAATTCTTTCGCCGTTGGAAAGCTACACTATTTCCGGTGAACATAGGCTATAGTCGCCGCTTAAAAGGATAAAAATAAAACGCCGGATAAACGAATCAAAAGCAATTTGAGAAACTAAAGGTTACTTGACAAACTAGACACATGACAATCACTGAAACACATATGAAAATCGTAACTATGCAACCACCTCCCCCCCCCCAAAAAAAAAAAAAATAATTTTAAACTTTTTAGCCTGACCTGATATAAAACCGTGTTTTTTAATTTTTAAAACTATTTAGCAATTACTAAAAAAAGCAAAAGAAATGCTGAAACGCAAATTAATTAAAGTTAAAAACAAATCACGAAACGATTGTTTTGGAGTTTTCAATAAAGTTATAACAGATAGTAAATATTTTAAAGAGTAGTGAGCATCAAATATGGGGAGGGAGGATTTTTCTTTTAGGAGGAGCAGTCAAATATTTAAAATTGTAACGTTTTCTACAATTTCAAATGCGGACTTTTTCAATAAGCCTAGGGATAAATATTACTTATTTAAATTAATATAAAATTATAAAAAAGAAAGAATTGTTTGTTTGTTTGTTTGTTTGTTTGAATTGAATTGAATAGCTCTGAAACTACTTGACGGATTTGAAAAATTATTTCACCGTATGAAAGCTACACTATTTCCGGTGAGCATAGGCTATATTAATTTTCAAAAAAATTAGGGATCCTTATTAAAATGCCAATATTGTAACCCAAAGTGTAGAAAATGAACTCAAAAAATCTTTACATCGCGTGCGTTGCGAATACTATTGATTATAGAACAAAATAATGTACTACGACTTTGTTAACATGTAATTATCTACAAAAAATGTCGCAACAGCATATGTCTAACTGTTATAGTTATGTCACAATAAGTGTTTTTTATTTAAAAAATAATTAAAATGCCGTTTCTGTAAAAGCTCTTTATTGTTACTTTGGTATTGATTTTTATCAAAATAAATTACATCAAAATCAAGACTGATTTAATGGTTGCCGTTTACCCCGCTCGACTAGGCTGCATCATAATGTGTGATGTAGGCGTCACTGGGGCACGGGAGGGGAGTCAATGTCAGAGACGGCATTTTAATTATTATGTTATGAGTGTGTGTGTAAAAATTTATGACTTGAAATTTTTCTTAAATATCCGTGAGAAGTCGGAGCGGGCTCGTATAATCTATATACATAAAGCAAAATCGTGTTAGTTACACCATTTATAACTCAAGAACGGATGGATCGATTTTTATGAAATTTTGTATGGAGGTATCTGACACCTTAGATTAACATATAAGCTACTTTTTATCCGACTACCTAAAATGAGGGTAATGTTTTTAATAGTTTAATTTAATGAGATGAAGTGGTAGAAACAATTTGCGGTGTCAGTAGTGGCGGGGGACTGGGCGACTTGCTCTACCCGAAGAAAAGCGAGGGCGGGCCGCTAGTTATAGAATAAAAGTAAAAATAATGAAACTGTCAGGCAAAATATAGCAATTTTTTTAAAGTCTGCTATTCAGCAAATTTTACTCTCTAATACTTTTCAGAATTGTTTCTTCTTTGGAGTTTTTTGTCGACGTTCAACTAATGTAGCTTCTATCGAGCAGAAGGCTTTTGCATGTTCCAAAACATCATAGTACAAAGTATCGTGGACAAGATTTGTCGAGATATTTACAAACTTTACAAGTTCGTATATATTTAATGGGTGACAATTCAATAGAACATTGTAAAACTTTTAGACGATTTTGCAGTTTTTAGCAGTTTTTGTTTGTCCTGGTACAAGGGTAGATCTGGAGACTCCTCAAAAAAAGGGGGGGGACTCTTCAGAAATTTGGAGATTCCAATCGCACCTGCAGCTCGTGTCGGGACAATTTTTTTCATTTTGAGTGCGATCGGGGCTAATTTTTTTCGTTGCAGGTCGGGTTTCGGTCCTCTTTACTTTCATTTTTTGCCGTTGTTCTGGTTAAATACTTTTTTTTTGCGAGTCGTGTTTGGGTAAGGTTAAATTCTACTTTCCGCTGCGGGTTGGGTTGGGGTCCGGTTCTCTTTCTTTATTGCTGCTGGTTGATATTGGGTCTGGTTGATTTCTATTTTGTATGTGTGTGTGGGGGGGGGGGGGTTTAGTTGAGTACTATTTTATAGACGCTGGTTTGGTTTCGGTCAAGTTGACTTCTTACTTTTTTGCTACTGGTCGAGTGGATTTTTACGTTTTTCTTGCGGACCGAGTGGAATTCTACTTTTTATCTGCTTTTCTCTGCATTCTTTTTTGTTGCTGTAGTTGTTTTGGGGTGAAATTAATTTACACTATTTTGGGTTCTGATCTGATTCATAGTGGATTTTCAATCTCGCAAGAAGGATTTGATTCGACTCCATATTTCAAATGAGTCTAAATATTTTCTCCGTTATGGAAGAAAATAGTTTAAAGGAGTATTATAAAAGAAAATATAGAAGATACTATAAAATGAAACTATATAAATGCCATAACAGACATTTCCAAATAGTTAATTATGAATATTTAAGATTTTACATTTCAATTTACATGTTAACACTGCTATTCGCAATTGTTAACATGTACATTAAAATATCCATATGGAATGTCTTGAATAGAAGATACCTCTATTTAACGAACACTTTTCAACAATTTAGCCATCTCTCTTTGGTTGATTCCGTTATGAGTATATATTAGATATTTATTTTCTATATAAAAGATAAAATTGATATTAGAAATATAAATGTCGACATTTAATAATTCCATTAAAACATGGATTGTTTTTCTTTCATTTCGATTCTAAATTGACAAAAAAAATTTTGGTCGGGTTTTGATTTGATTTCCAATGGTATTTTCGGGTTCGGATCGGAAGCAGGGCAATACTATACGCTCAGGGGTCAAATAAATTTTTTTGTCGAAGTTATTTTAAGTGCAGTTCTTAGAGGAACACTCTTTTCTGATTCAAGGGGGGAATACGAGAATCCTCAAGGGGGGGCGATTTCAAGATTTGGAGGTTCGGGCAGGAGATGATGTTGTTCATTGCTGGTGGAGATTATTTCTAAATTTTGCAGTGAGTCGTGTTCGAATCGGCTTGACATTTTTGCTGTGGGTCGGATTTGGGTCAGTTTGACCTACATTTTTTTCAAATTCGGTTCTGTTCTGGATAAAATTTCACTTCTGAGAGTAGCACTCAGGTTTATTGATTGGTTGGTTGAACGGGGTTTTATGGCGCAAAGTTACATCAGGATATGCTGCGCAAAGAAAAAGGTGGGGATTCCAGTTAATTAGAAAGTTTGGTTAGGGTTTTTTTTTTTTTTTTTTTTTTTTTTTTGAGTTTGTTTTTTGTAGTAGGCCGGATAGATTTATACTTTTTTGCTACGGACCAAGTTTGAGCAGGCTGACTTAGGAATAGGTTTTGCACTAAAGAGCAAATACTAGATTTTTTCTCTCTATAAATTATAACATTCAAGTTGAAGATGTAAAACACATTTTTTAATTCTATTAAAATACATGAACTCATTTTCTTTCATTTCAGTTTCTGGTGTTCGGGTAAGGGCTCGATTTGACATAATTTATAATTTTTGGGTTCGGATTGATATATTATGGGTCGAGTTGACTTTAAATGTTTCGGATTCGGGACATTTCTTCTTTTGGATTTTGACAAATTCGGATCTAGTATAAACTGGTTGATGACTGGATTTTTCAATAGACCAGACAATTTTTTATATGAAAAACTATATGTTTGAATATTGACAAGCACATTATATATATATTAATTTTTCTACTTAAACAAAAATAAAAATTATTGATATAATTATATGGGATACCTTTCCCAATTTCCTTCAAATATTAGATTGATTTTGTTTCATTTTGGATTTGTTGATCTGTTTTGTATCAGGCTATTCGGTACTGAATCAGATTTTTTTTCTTTTATATATTTTATTTTATTTTTTTAATTTAATTTTTAATTTTTAATTTTTTTTTTTTTTTTTTTTTTTTTTTTTTTTTTGCGAGCTTGGGTTGGGTTAAAATTGAATTGCTTTTTGAGCCTGGGCATGGAAATTTAGGTTCGGGCAGACCTCTAAAAGAACGAAGTCCATGCCAGGCCCGAAGTGGAAGAAAAAATATAATGTGGTCAAGTTTTGCAGAAAAAAAGTAAGATCCGAACTCGGAACGGTTTCCGAAAGAGTGAAGATTTGACTAGAGGTCTGGACGGGCTGGATTTTCCAGTCTCGCCCCGGTCCGGACCGAATGAATGTTATTTTGGCCCGGCCCGGTATAAAACAAAATATTCGGCCCGAGCCTGGCCCGCTCGTTTACACTTTTACATTTCTAGGCCAGGCCCGGCCCGTACAGAAATCAGTGAAAAAAATCCAAGCCGAAATCGGCCTGCATCTTTATTTCGAAACAAAATCAGATTTTTATCATACAATTAAGATTTTTTAAAGATTACTGCATTCATATTTATTAGATGATTGTATAGAAAATTTTTACTGACAATACACAATAAGAACGTTAAAGATTACTTAGGTTCTTAGACTTTCAACATTCAAATAAATATGCACTGAAAAATTAATATGGTTTAGAATAAAAGAAAAAAAAAAGGAAGTTAAAATTATCATAACTTTTGAAGCTGTGTAATAAAAAGTACATTTATGAAAATACTTCTTTATCATTTTATCAAAGATTTTCTCAAATTTAGAGGAGCTATTTTTTATGCATTTCTGATTTCATTTCTTTTTGGAAACACATGAGTTTAACAGGTGTTTTTATTCAGAAACAATGTAATGGAATGGCGTTGTCCATTTTTTGATACAAGCAAATACAATGCGCAACACACTATATAAAACGCTAATTTTCATGGTATTTATGAAAATATTGTGAAAATTAGCGTTTTGAATCGAATTTCCCGAAGCGACAACATGCAAAAGGAGAAAAATTTGAAACCACGTGACAAGAATCTCTTATACCTCGACAAGTATATACAAATATCTTATTTACCAAAAATGAAATATGCTGTTCGATTCCAAATCCCTTCAATAGTCAGGCTTGTCAATTTTGTGCCTTTATAGTTAAAAATTAGTCAGAAAATTTGTCAAACTTTCGTGTTGTTCAGAAATGAATTTAAGAAACACCAAGAAGTATATTTCCAAAAAGTACGTTAACAGTACGTTAATAGTTTTTATCTCTTTTACAAATAATGTTGTCTGCCCTACACGTCTTACGAATAATTAAGTGTAGTTCTGACCCCGACTATATGTAGAAAAACAGTGCAAACCTGATCTTGGCCCGGCTCCAGTTTGCCAAAAAATTATTAAACCCGTATAGACACAAAGCAACTGTCCGATGCTGATTTCTACGCTGTACACGTTACATTTATGTATTGATGTTGTTAAACTAGTATCTACTCGTGACGCACATTTATACTTATGGTCGTTAAACCCATATTCATTGAAAATAGATCTCATTTTAGCGTTTTTGCCGAAATCTTTATAACACGCCGGCAGGCCCGTTAAACTTTTTTATCGGACTGGCTCATACGGCCTGTTTATTTATTTATTTATTTATTTATTTATTTTTTTGCCAGTCTGATACAGGCCGATGCAGATCTCTAGACCTAACCAAGCCCTAGTCTCATGAGTTAAAACTGGCCTGGCCCAACCCGGGCAGTGACAGCTTCGTCGAGTCCGATTAGGTCGCACCGTTCTCAATCTTAAACACGATTCATTTATCCTGTGGACATCTAATATCATTATGCAGACCCTTCATTGGGCTCAAAGGGGGAGGGGGTGATCGCCCCATCGCTTCTGGTATTCATCATATTGAAATCTTGCTATTGAATCGCATCTTTTTATATGTCGACAGATGGTTCGTGGGAATTATTACATTGTTCTGCAATGAATAATACATTTTGAAAGAAAACTTAATTGTAAAACACTGTAACATTAATAAAGCTAGACTGAATGTGCGGTATCTTCCTTAAGAAAAGAAAAGAAATAAAAAACGAATAGTGAAAAAGAAGAGACTTTAAGTGATAAAAAAAGCAAGGACGGCGGGAAACAGATGACCAATTTCAACAGGTTTAATTTGATTATATATATAAATGGAATGTTTTTATGGAAATTCTTTTTAACAGAGAGTATACACGAAACATCATTTCATTGCATTTCATGTTCAAAGTAGTGAACATAATTTAAATACGTTAAGAACAGTTTTTCTCCGAAGAGCTTTTTACAACCGAATTCTTTTGTGTAACTCTGTGTATTTCTTAAGTCCATTTTAGAAGTTCGTATAAATTTCATTGTTTGTAAAAGAGTAACATTATTACAACAACACATCGCGAAAGATTTTTAGACCATAATATAATAGATTACTATGGTGATCCTCTGTGTGTATACTGTAAGTGCTATACATGACATATTTTTTTATAATTGTCTTCCAGAGTACCTCAGTAATGTATATGAATTTCATTACTTTTAAATTAGTATGGCGCTCCTTGAAACACCGCAAATGATTTATCTACATAGACCATAATATAGCGGAATAATTTTAAGTGATATTACACATTTCTTATGTTTCTTCAATTTTTTAAAAAGTGTTTAATTTTTTAAAAGCAATTTTTGCTCTTTTAAAAAACTTTGTTAGTGTTATGCAGAATTTGCAAAAAGTCCTTAAAAATATTTAAGTTTTTTGTTATTTATTAATTGGAGGTGAAAATCTGAGTTCTCTGAAATTCTGATTTAGAAAAATAATTTATATCACCCTTGCCCCCCCCCCCCCTTGTATCAAAATTTCGTTCCTGCCTTTTGCTCTCATCACAGCCTTTAATATTATCCCTTCCAGAAGTATCACTTCGCTGTTTTGCTGTCTATCTCACTGTATCCATGTTTAAACAATATAGCCACTTTGTTGTAACAATAAAAAATCTATCACAAAAACGCCTCCCCACTAACTAAAAATGAGATTTTTCCCTCTCATCCTATTAGTAAATGCCTAGAATTTATTCATTGAAACTTTCCCCACATTTTATTATTTTTTAAGCCCATTTGTTAATGTTTTAAAAGGCAAATAAAAGTAAGTCATTTAAAAAACTTCTCCATTCCACATACACACCAAAATAAATAATTACTAAATTGTTTCTCCCCCCCCCCCCCAGCTCACAAATTTTAAACTTTTAAAGTCATCGATTTTTCTAAAACTTTTACTGTAATAATAAATAATCAATCATAGTTTTACTCTTAACCCCAGAAAAATTGATGTTTTCCCCCTATTTCTCCTTACCAAGTATATAAAATTTAGTCTTTAAATCTCTTTATTTTGTGTTTAGCCATATTTGTTAATCTTTAGTCATATAAAGTAAGTCATCTAACAAATTCCCTTCATCCCCCTCCAAAATAAATATATAAACACTTTTCATTTTTTCCTTCTCAGAGATCTCCAACAATTATATAAATGAAATTTTAAACCAATTATTTATATGATTTACGATATTCGAACGAAATGTGGTAATTCAGCATAAAAATCTTTTTCTAAATTCAAAGGGGGGGGGGGGGTTAGCTACCCTTTCTCCCCTATAATTCAATGAATTCTTAAAACTAATCGCCCCCAGGAGGATACCTTCTTTAAATATTCACGGGGCTTCCTAACCCAAGGCACCTGAATGATTCTTTCTCTTTTCTTTTCCCTCTGATTTCTATTGTTTTCCTTTTTTTCTTTCTTTCACTCTCGTTGTGGTTTTTTCCCGGAGGTGAGGGCAATTTGTATGAGCCGTTATCACTCTGTATATCGATGGAGAATTGTAAACCACCCACGTGTTTGCTGTGTCTAATGTCACGTGTTTGTAGGAAACAATAGAAGTTAACCGGATTCAAACGCAACCCACAACAAAAAGTAAATAAATAAACCCGACCAGCAGCAAAAAATAGAAGCGAACCGGACAACAAATTTTGTAAAATGATCACGGAGAAAACACGAATATCTTCAAAATATCGTGAAACAGACGCACATTTTGTACAAAAATTGCAAAAAAGAACGAACATTTTACCAAAGAATTCACCCCAATAAATTCGGATCAACCCGAACCTTTCTCGATAAAGTAACAAGTAAGAAAAATCAGGCGTTAAGCATTGATTATGAAGCACTTTCCAACACTTAATGAAATCTTTAACAAAACTTTTTTATTTAGGGAAATAATGGTGTATAGCCAAATAAGTATTCCAGTACTTTTGAACAGCTCTGTATTTCATATGTCACTTATGGGACATGTGGGATATAATGGGAAAATTTAGTTTAGCAAGAAAATACCCAGTAGCTTGAAATTTATTTTTCAGCATTTCATACTATCAGATGGAAACATACGTGAATACTTTTGTTCAGCCCTGTAGTTTACATTGTACCTTTATTGTCAGCATTAGGCTAAAATTTATTGCAAACTAAAACACTTTTAAAACAACTGAAATCACATTCTCATAAATTATCATTCATAGGCGTCCATGTACCGAATTCTTTGCGGGGCCCTGTATATCCTTTTATCTATATTCTGCAAACATTTCTCAGTAAATTGAATGAAGCTCAGCGTAAAAATGCATAGCTTATTTAAGAACCACGTTTAAATAATTTATACTCATATTCAGTAACGTTGATGAGCTCTTTTGGGTAGTCCTGTATATCAACTATAACATTTATACACACCATATAATGTGCATATTTTTAGCGAAATATAAACGCGCATATCATAATTAAAATGCATTTCATCCCTCTACCAGCCATCATCGGACACATATACGGTACTTTGGAAAGAATATACTATTTGAAATCTTTTGTATGGCCCTGTAAATGCTATGTACTTCATATTATGCAAAACAGTAGCGTATAATTTATATTAAGCTTCAGTGACATATATCAATTTTATTATACATGAAACAGCTTAATATATTTAAAATATGCCACACACAATTCCCCCCTTTTACCATTATCTTATGGAATTCTTTTGTGTGGCCATGTAAATGAATAATAGCTATATTTTCACCTTATATTTCATAGAATGCATATTTTAATATGTTTGACAGGGTATAACATCTTTAAAATTCCTTTGAAACGATTTTTCCATATAGGCCGTAATGTAATGGGAAACTTTTGATTCGCCTTGCAGATAAACTAATCATGGTAGAAACTTCATTTTCAATAGGGTACGTGCTAGGGTAAACGTCAATAACGTCCTAAAATTTCATGGCATTCCGAGTATATTAACGATTTTTCCCCATAAGCCGTAATGTAATGGGAAACTTTGATTCGCCCTGTAGATAAACTAATCATGGTAGAAACTTCATTTTCGATAGGACTTGCGCTAGGGTAAATGTCAATAACGTCCTAAAATTTCATGGCAATACGAGTATAAAAACGATTTTTCCCCATGGGCCGTAATGTAATGGAAAACTTTTGATTCTCCCTGTAGATAAACTAATCATGGTAGAAACTTCATTTTCAATAGCGTTCGTGCTAGAGTAAACGTCAATAACGTCCTAAAATTTCATGGCAATCCGAATATATTAACGATTTTCCCCATACGCCGTAATGTAACGGGAAACTTTTGATTGTCTCTGTAGATAAACTAATCATGGTAGATACTTCATTTTTAAAAAAATGTCGTGCTAGGGTAAACATCAATAACGTATAAAAATTTCATAGCAATCCGAGTATATTTACGGGAGTTAGAGCGCGGACAGACGGACAGACGAACCGAATGCATAAGCATTTTTCAACTTTGTTAAAAAGTGCTAAAAACCAAATCCTAAAGTGTCCCAAATGCGCTAAGCACTGCTAAAAAGTAAAAGTCAACCAGATTAAAAACAAAATGTAGCAGTCAACGAAACCCAAATCTGACAAAAAAAAAAAAAAAAAAATCAGAAATTAACTTGAACAGCAGCAAAGAGTCGAAGTCAACCCGACCCAATCTCGACCCAAGTAGGAATTAACCCAGACAGGAGCAAAAAATGGAAGCCAACCGGACCCAAACCCGACCCACAGCAAAAAAGTAAAAAAAAAACACGACCCACATAAAAAAATTAGCTCCGACCCGTGCATTACACTGGAGTATCCAAATTTCTAAAATCCTCCCCCCCCCCTTGAGGACTCTCAAGATCAGCCCTTGGTCTTCGCCTCCCTTTATATCAAAATTTCGCTTCGCCTTTTGAATCTGTCACAATCTTCTAAATTGCACCTTACAAAAATATCACTTCGTTTTGTAGTCTACTCCACAATACCCATATTTGTAGCATATAAGTCACTTTAGTATATCAATAAACAATCAATCAAAAAATTTCTTCCCCCCTCCCCACGACTGAAATTAGGATTTATCATTCTGTTCCTTTAAGTGCAGAAAATTTCGTTCTTTAAATAATTCCCACTTTAAATAATTCCCCACATTTTTTTAAACCGATTTATAAATATTGTGAAAGGCAAATAAATAATAAGTCATCTAATAAACATCTCCCCCTACACACACACACGAAAATAAATAAATAAATAATGTGCTTATTTCTTTTTTTCCTCAGCTCACAAATTTTAAACAAACACAAATTCCACCATTTTTTGAGGGGGGGGGCATTGCACTATTTTCTCCCCTACCTATATCTCACTAAATTTAAAATCTTTGAAAGTTTTTTTTTTGTTTTTTTTTCAATAGGTTTATACATATTTTATTCTAAAAATAAATAATTAATCGTAAACAACCCATAAATATCGTTGTATCCCCCCCCCCCCCTCGTTCTTTTGAGGTACAAAAAATTAAAAATCTTTAAAACACTTTTAAGTTACATTTTTCATCCTATTAATAAATATTCAAGAAGGTAAACAAGCTGTCATCTATAAAACTGTCCTACTATCTCTCCCCCCCCCCAAAAAAAAAAAAAAAAATCCGTTTTTTCCCTCTACTCCCTCCCCCCTTCTCAACTTACAAAATTAAATTCTTTCTTTTTCTCTCCGTATTTTAATAAAAAAAATAATTAAAACCTGAAATCCTCCTTCTGCATAAATAATTAAGTCTTTAAATATATTTATTTTTTTTAAGTGCTAATTATAAATCTCTGCTAACTATAATATTAACAAAATCTTTTTAACTATGTAGGAAAGTGTTAAAAATAAAGCGATAGATATGCATTAAATTCTACACAAAACACATGTTTAAATTTTTTGCGTATTGTGTTTGTGCATTTCTTACAGTAAAATATCTTTAGAGAGATATTTAAATAAAATATTGTGATTTTCCATTAATGTGCAAGTAATTTTTCACAACTTTTCGCAATTATTTCCTTTCTATTAGCTCAGAATTGAACCACTAAACATAAATACCAAAATTACCCGAGTTTTCGGCTGAGTTGAGTAAATCCATAAAAAAATGAATCAGTGCAATATATCGGATCAAAACAAAAACCATTCTTAACTGACTGTATCATTTAAAAAACAGTTTTCAGAACCCCCTTCCTCCCTCCTATAGACTTTACTGCTATGTCAGTGCTCAAAATTAAAAATTGTTAGAGCTTCTTGCGGTATTTATCTAATGCTTGTAAAAATCATCAAGAATCTAAATTTTCTTCCACCTGAAATATTGACAAACTATTTTGCTTTATTGACTTAACATCACACTAAGTTTTTAAAATTTGCTACATTTTTTCTGTCACATTTGTCACTACAAACAATAATAAATTATGTATTATGTCTATAAACGACTAGGCTGGGATTAACATCTATTTCTCCTTTCTTCAAAATTTCTATTTCCTTTTCGCCCTTGCTTGCTTGCCTCTCCGCAAAAAATAAACAATGTTTAAATATTTAAATTTGTCTAAATATTTTTCTCATAATTTTATGAAGTATTTATGACTTTAACCTTCAGTGCTATTTATCTTGATAAGTTTCGTATCCTAAAAAGAATCCCTCCCCCTTACCCCCCCCCCAAAAAATAGTTATTTAAACTACTTGTACCTGATATCCCCCCCCTCATTCAATATTAATTTTTTATTTATTTATTTATTTATTTATTTATTTGTGATTGCGTTAAGTAAATAAAATAGTTTTTATTTTATAGTAATCTATCTAAATTAATTATTTTTTTATTTTCTGAAAATCAAACCATTTTCATTTTGGAACGCTAATCATAAAGAGATTGAAATTCTTTTGAAGCTCGACATCATTGCATTTACCCAAAGTAATGGGAAATCAGTTGAAAAAAATCCTTTAAACATAAAATCGGCTAGAATTGCGCACCTTTGAAGAGAAAAATCGTCGCAGATAATTGGTTAAGAGCATTCTATTTTCTAATTGGATGATTGCATGTCAATCAAAGTAATTTTAGCCCATCCTTCGAATCCGCTGAAAAATCGAGTCGCCATCTTGAATTGTCTTGGCTTGTGACTAGCGTGTCCTCTCTTAAAGTCTTACACAGACAACCCATCTCATTGTAGTGTTGAAAAATGAAAAGAGACGATTTTTGAAGCTGTATTTGATATTGTAATTAATTACATTATGTTGATATTGTAATTAATTTTTAAAAGCATCTAATTAACAAAAGTAGTATATAAATATAATTATAAAAATGTACTTGGATTAACGTAAGATGCAGCAAAAATGAATTACTGGGGTACACGGGAAAATAACTGTACAATTCTAGCTACGACCAACGCTATGAACATTAAATAACAAAGCGGCGGGATTCCTAGATAGTAAAAGCTGCAGCAAAGATGTTTGCTTCTAAAACTGACATCGAACCCAAGTTACATATGAATAAAAACAGAAAGCAGGTAAACAACTCGAATTGAAAATAATATGTTAATACTATGTCTTTTCTTTTGGCAGTTGTCGAATTGTAAGATTTCTCAACGGTGGCCAATGGCTAATTTCTAAACCATCAGTTATAGACGTATGGTTCCAGTTGCAAAAATGCTTTAAGAAAGGTAAAGAATTGTTTAAAGCAATTTAAGTAAAAAAGAAATATTAAAAAATTACGAAAATAAAATTTTTATACGGTCTCCCGGTCAATTAAGTGATATTTAGTAATTTTTTATTACAACTCTAACAAGTAAGACAAAAAAGTCCCATCCTCTGCGATTAAAACTGACCGAATAATAGCTGTTTAAAGTTGAAGCATCTTTTTTGCTGCAAAATAGGGGTCAGTCACAATTTTTTTCAAAATAAAAATAAACGTCACTGCCGGATTCCCCTCTAAGTCCACAAAACTTTGAAGAATAATCCTTTACTTTAGTATGCTGCCACCACCGATATAAATAGTGATATCAAGGGCACTCATGACAGGTACATAGTGAAGAAGACTAACTCTTTCAATTAAACTTAATGAAAAATTTATTTACATAATATTTACAAATAAGTCAATATTTACAATTACGAACTCGGATATTGGTGATCCGGTTCAACATTAAATTAAATACAGAACACCCGTTCTGTGCACTGTTAAGCTACTCTATACCTCTTTTAAGTAAATTGACTCAGAGTTCACTCTTGATCTCTCCACACACCTAAGCCCAGTCTTCTTAGAGCCTCGCTCAACGCACGTTTTCCTTTGGATCAGATCTCTTCTCTGAACCACTTCATTATTCTCTCGTCAGGTCAAGACTCAAGAACCAGGTCAAGAAATCTCAGCTCTCACCCTCGAACTAGTCATCAGCAAAGGGGGTTCATTTCTCTTCCCTCACGGATTCATCCTCTAAAAGGAAGGTCACTCTTTCAAGACATGTCTTTCTCTTCACCCCTGTTCGCCTCCCTTATCTATGAACTTTGATTGACATGCGAAAGGCCACCTATTTTATGTTACATTCTTTCAATCAGAACTATGTTTCCTCGCTACTCGGATTAAGTCTGAAGATAAGGAGGGAATGCTATTTTAGAGCTTACAATACACAGAATACATTAGCAAATAAAGGAATAGTATCACATAAGAATAGTTTTAGATAATAATCGCTAATCCAAACCTGACAGTCAGATATAAAATTTAACATTAAACATTAAGAGTAAAATAATTTTTACAGTATTATTTTTAAATTTATGTTGATGTTTACATATTAAAGCAAAATATACAACTTGTAATAAAAATATAAGTAAAAAATAACAGAAATTTTGTTAAATTAAATTATGAAAAGCAACAGTCACAATTCGTCACAAAATGATACATATTTACAGGTTTATTAGATTACTTAACTTAATAGAATTTGGTGTAGTCCTATAAAATAAATAAATGGTATGCACCCAAAATAATACTTTAATACTTTAAGCACTTAGTGTACTTTCGTTTAAAGTTTAGCCCAACTCATCCTTTTTCAGTTACAGAGAAGTGGTTTAAGTCATGAAATTTAAAGTTTCATAACTCGCTCAGTTTTAATGTTAGATGAATGCGACCTTTTTTGTATTGCTTCTTAGATTGGTGGAAAAATTTAACTAAATATCACTTATAGGACCGGGAGACGGTATAAAAATTTAATTTTCGTAGTTTTTTAATAATTTTTTTACTTAAATTGCTTAGAAAACAAATCTTTACCCTTTTAAAAGAATTTTTGCAATTGAAACTATATGTCTATGACTATCGATTAAGAAATTAGTCATTGGCCACCGATGAGAGAGGACACACTGTATATTGAAAATTAAAAAATTAAAAAAAATAGTCACAACAAAAAAAATCTTGACACTCTGCTAATTTAGAGGTATTGTTTAATATCTAGAAATATAGACAAGGGATTATTCTGAAATTGCGGGTGTGTAAATAAAATAGTACAGGTTATATATTTTCGCGAAGATTTCCTCCCGGTATCCCTTAGGGGACCGTCAACAAATTAAAAAAATAACGAAGATTTTTTGAATAACCCTGTCATAACTAATGTAGCAAAAACATTCAAACTGCAGATTATGATTAAGAGATTTTTTATAATAAACTGTGTTCATTTTGTTCAAGTAGAGAAGCAAAAAGATGAGGGGCTGTATCCATATTCCATTGATTAGTGTCTACACAATATTGCATGTACTACTAATATTTGGATACAGCTCCTCACCTTTTGCTTCATTTTGGGAATATCGGATTTTGATCATATTCTTTAGACAATAATTTACAGAATTTTTAAGCTATGACTTTGAAACTTTAACAAAAGTTGCTCTATACATTTAGGTACTACAATATGCAAATGAAATTTTTATAGAATTGATGCATGCGCTGTAAAAGTTTATTTAGTAAACCTGCTCAGTTTTCGTACTAATAGTAATATTTTTTAATTTTGTTTAGAGGGTGTTGTTTACAATGTTGATTGTCATATTTTCTGAAAAGAACATCGTTTTTTATTACGAACTCTGCAAATTATAAGCAAAAAACTTGACAAATTTTTTGACCGTTTTTATAAAAAATTTTAGTTTCTCTACAAGTATACATGCTATATTCATAAAAATGAACACAGTTCATTAAAATAAACCTCCTAATCATAATCTGCAGTTTGAACGCTTTTGCTACATTAGTTTTGACAGGGTTATTTAAAAGATCTTTGTTCTTTTTTAATTTGTTGACGGTCCCCTATGGGATTTCGGGGGAAAATCTTCGCGAAAATATATAACCTGTAATATTTTGTTCTCACACCTGGAATTTCAGAATAATTCCTTATCTATATTTCTAGACATTCAACAAAACGTCTAAAATCGCCAAATGTCAAGATTTTTTTTTTTTTTTTTTTTTTTTTTTTTGCTGTGACTGTGGTTCTATTTTATACGTATTAACAGGAGCTAATACAGGGTGGTCATAAAAAAAACTTTGCCGATATACGGAGCTCTAGCGGCCAGTCAGCTCAACCGATCGAAATGAAATTTCAGATATAGCTATTCAGAGGTATGAGCTCGAGATTCTGTGAACGACAACAAAATGGCGCTCACGGTTACGGTTATAGTTACAGAAACTCGAAAATTTCCAATAGCAACACCTATTTTTTTCATCGCAAAATGCTCAGCGCATGCGAGAACCCTAAAGAGCGTTGGAACTGTACATGTATCGCAAGAAACGGACATGTTATGCACGCACAAAAAACCGTTCTGCAATGCGAATGTGAACTTTGGTGGTACGGTCCTCTCTTCTTGAGAGAAAGAGACATTAAATCCAATCAGAACATTGATTTAGAATAAGTGAAGGACAATATTACCTTTTCATCAGAATTAAAACTAAAAACTAATACTACACTAATCTGTTGAAATTCTAGTAAATTTGCAAATGAAATTTTAAGTATCAGCAATAATTATACTAAAATATTACGTGTTTTAAGTTATATTTTCAGGTTCTTAGATAACACAAGAAAATCAGCTGAAAAAAAAGGGACACGTAAGTATAGAAGAATTATCAAGATCAGAAATATTTTTAATTCGGGAGATTCAAAAGGTTGAATTTAAGGCAGAATATACTGCATTGTTAGAAGATAAGCAAATTTCTAAGAAAAGTAAATTGAGATTGTTAAACCCCTTTTTGGATGCAGATAATGTGCTAAGAGAAGGAGGGCTTTTAGATAATGCAGACCTAAGGTTTGCTCAAAAACATCAATATATTCTGCCAGCTAAGGGTAAATTTTGTAACCTAATTACAATTTACTATCATAAAAAATATCTTCATATAGGTGCACAAGCATTCTTATACTACTTGAGGCAAAAATTTTGGCCGCTACTGAAAGAAATTTAGCTAGAAAAATAACGCATGAGTGTGTAACTTGTAGTAAAAGCAACCCCATAACTATACAACAAATCATGGGTTCCCTACCCACAGAGAGAGTACGTCCTAGCGCACCATTTAATTATGTGGGACAGATTTTGTGGCCCCTTTTTCATAAAATATAAGGGACAGAGAAAGGGAATTCTTAATAAGGTGTATTTGGCAATCTTTGTTTGTTTTGTATCTAAATCAGTGCATTTTGAACTAGTGTCAGAATCGACTACAGATGCATTCATTGCTACCTTAAAAAGGTTCATTCTTAGGCGCGGAAGGTGCGCAGTAATCTTTTCAGATAATGCAAAATATTTTGTTGACGCTAATGCCGAGTTACAGAGACTCCATAATTTACTAAGACATCCTGAGGAGAAGTTAGCGAATTATTTGTCAGAAGAGAATATTATTTGAAAATTTATTCCACCCAGAGCACCTAATTTTGGCGGGTTGTGGAAGGCAGGAATAAAATCGCTAAAATATCATCTAAAGCGAACGGTAGGTAATGCAAGGCTAACGTTCAAGAGTTATTAACTGCAATTGTTCAAATAGAGTCTCTATTAATACGGCCAATTCACGGCCAATCACTCTAATGTCTTCAGACGTGCATGACTTGGAGGCCTTAACACTAGGACACTTCTTAATCGGAAGGCCTATGACAGACATCGTTGAACCAGAATTAATTAATGTAAACGAAAATAGACTATCTAGATGGCATAGAATTTCAAAATACGTCAATTGATATGGAATCGTTGCAATAAAGAGTATTTAAATACGCTCCAACAACGCTGAAAATGGCAATTTGAAAAAATAACGTAAACATTAGGAACATAAGGAACCCTAGTGTTGAAAAAATAAGATATCTCCCTACAAATAAATATTTACTAGGGCGCATTATACACTGGTGTCCAAAAATTAAGCATAATTGGTAATTAAGTAAGTAATGAAAGAAATATGAATCGGAATGTGGTGAAACTCCAGGTGTGTAAACAAAATAGTACGCGTCTTATATTTTCGCGAAGAGTTTTCCCCGAAATCGAACAGGGGACCGTCAACAAATTGAAAAAGAACGAAGATCTTTTGGATAACCATGTCAAAACTAATGTAGCAAAAGCGTTCAAACTGCACATTATGATTAATTGGCTTATTGTAATGTACTGTGTTTATTTTTACAAGGATAGCATGTATACTCGTAGAGAAATTAAGGTTTTTATAAAAACAGTCCTAAGTTTTTTGCTTATCATTTGCAGAGTTCTTAATATAAAATAATGTTATTTTCTGAAAATATGACAAACATCATTGTACACAATACCCTGTCATCAGAATTAAAGAATAATAAAAATTGCATGACAAATGAGCAGGTTTACTAAATAATTTTTTACTGCACATGCGTGAACGCTATTAAAATTTCATTTGCATATTATGTTAGTTAAATGTATAGAGCAACTTTTGTGAAAGTTTCAAAAACATAGCTTAAAAATTCTGAAAATTGTCGTTGATAGAATGAGATTAAAATCCTTTATTCCCTAAATGAAGGAAAAAGATGAGGGGCTGTATCCATATTCCATTGTTTAGTGCCTACACAATATTGCACGTACAACTATATTTAGGTAAAACCCCTGATATTTTTGCTTCCTTTAGGAATAACGGATTTTGAGTTGATTCTATAGACGACCATTTTCAGAATTTTCAAGCTATGTTTTTGAAACTTTTACAGAAGTTGCTCTGTACATTTAGCTAACACAATATGCAAATGAAATTTTGATATCGTTGACGCATGCGCAATGAAAAATTATTTACTAAACCTACTTATTTTTCATACAATTTTTATTATTTTTAAATTCTGATCACAGGGTATTGTGTACAATGATGTTTGTCATATTTTCAGAAAAGAATATTATTTTATATTAAGAACTCTGCAAATTGTAAACAAAAAACTTAGGACTGTTTTTATAAAAACCTTAATTTCTCTACGAGTATACATGCTATCCTTATAAAAATAAACACAGTACATTACAATAAGCCAATTAATCATAATGTGCATTTCGAACACTTTTGCTACATTAGTTTTGACAGGATTATCCAAAAGATCTTCGTTCTTTTTCAATTTGTTGACGGTCCCCTGTTTGATTTCGAGGAAAACTCTTCGGGAAAATATATGACGCGTATTAATTTGTTTACACACCTGGAGTTTCACCACATTTCGATTTATATTTCTTTCATTACTTACTTAATTACCAATTATGCTTAACTTTTGGACACCAGTGTAAATATTTTCCCAGGTGCAGATGGTAAGATTAAGGTTGTAAAACCGCAAGGGGAATTCTCAAAAGAGGTATTTCAAAAATTGCGTTATTGCCACAACAAGTCTCAGAGAATTAATTACGAAATGTAAAAAAAGGTTTCGTTATGTATTTTTCTTTTTAGTATTCCTATTGTTGTATGTTCATAATTGCATTTTTCATTGTTAAAAGAAAATTGTTGTATTGTATCATATTACTTAAGCATTTGTAATGTTAATATTTTGTATTGTATAATTTATTCAAGTTGACCCTTCAATGTCGGGGGGTGGGGGGGGTGTTAGAGTTATTTGTAATTTAGGTTTGGAATCTGGCATCATACTTACTTCGCTAATGGGTGTAACTATAGAAACGCAAATCGTGTGCGCTTCTTAGTTGTTTTGTTTTGCCAGAAGGGTACGCAACGCTTCGCAATATGTTAAAATAAAGTATGTACAGTCCATTAAAGTATGTGAGTTTATTAATTACGTTAATACGCAACGCTGTTACAGTTCTCTTACAGCTGCTACATCTCAGAACTCTTTAAGCGTCCTAACCGGGTTTTTCAGTCACGGAATCTTTGAATTTAAGAGCAGATTTAGTAGAAAATTGATATTAATATTATGTTTTTTTTAGTGCATAAGATAAATAAGAATGTAAAGTAATCATGAAAAAACCTCATACAAATAGCTTTCATAGGTATTTTATGAATCATTAAACATAAATGGAAAAAAGCCGGACGATTAAAGGGTTGAAGTCCGATACATTAAGCGACTTGCCAGCCGGAAACTGCTGGTTCAAATGTTAAACTTATTGAATTTAGCTTTTACATTTATTTTTCTATAGCGATCTTCCTCGAGAGGATTTACTGCTGTTCCGATTAGTGGTGAAAGGAAGGAACCTTTGAGTTCTTCGCTCGAATTAGTTTCGCGGCGGTCGCCATTTTGCGAAAGAAACCACGCGCTCCCTCTATTAGGCCCTTTCTTTTAACTCTGCCCGGATCGGTAGTCGACCCGATCACAGAAGATCCCACAGGAAATATTTAAAAGGTAAATTCAATCATTTTAAGACATTAACCAGCGGGTTCAGATAGGCTGGGACGTTCAATCGTCGGACCACCATAGCTTTAAAAAGGCCTTAACTATTTGATTGAATTTTAATTCGTAGATCTTATGAGTAAAGATAATTTTCAATAAGATGAAAATGCCTAAATATCTGTTGCATTTTCTATATTTTTATAACCACTTAACTGATTAATATTTTTGAAAAAAAATTTCAATTAAATCTTTTTTTTTTTTTTTTTTTTTTTTTTTTTTTAAATGTCTTTTACAGAATTTTGATCTTTTATCACCGGTTTTTCGAAACAGAAATTTTAGTCTAAATGAACCAAAAAAAATGCTCAGATAAAAAAAGCAAAATATACAAAAAATAAATAAATAAATAAATAAAAAATACTGAGAGAATAATAAATCGTGATTGGCAAGAACACGTTGCCCGTATGACGTACGAACAAATAGGGAAAGCTATTATATCTTTAAAAAAACCAATAATTATGCAGCATTTATTTTATTAAACGTAGGAAAAGAATAAAAGCCAAAAATTTTTATTCAGATTTAAAAATGAGTTAATTTTTTTTGCTTTTCGAAGGAATAGGGAAAAAAAGAACCATTTCAATTCTCAGCTCCTAAAAATAATTGTAAACAAGAACATTAAATTATGCATTAAAAAAAGCATTATGATAAATGCCTGTATATCATCAAGCATAGATCATAAAACACTTTCCAACACATTTAGAAAATTATAATGTCAATTTTAAATAAGGTGAAAGAAGAAAAATTTTATCAAAACATGGAAACATAAAAAATTCATTTTAAAGTTTCAGATATGCAATTTACCATCTGAGGCGCCAACAGAAAAAAAAAACTACCATGTCAAAATTTTTATCAAAACATAAATTTTACTGTGCTAGAAACTTATTTGATAAATGTATTTCAAAAAATCTAAAAGGAAATCAGTTTTTCTTAAATTTTGTTAATTTATTTTCATCCAACTTGGGCACTATAAATGTGAAGCGAAATTGTGTTGAATCTATATTACTAACTCTTTACTTGTTCCGTAAATGGAGTATAGTTTCCATATGAGAAAAAACAGGTATTTTGAAGCAGAAACATAATTGTCGTTTTTAATTTTAAAAAAAATACAACAAATAATGATAATAGCATATTTCTTATGATTCTGCTATAAAATTTTTAACTATACAGGATGTATCTAAACTACTGGGCAAAACTTTAAGAGGTGATAGTACAAATCAAGACAAATAATATTAAGTGGGTAACTAAGGGTCCCAAACGTCCCAAAGGAGATAGGCGCCATCAAAGTTTAGGGTCCAAAATTAGAAATGATTATAAAAAACAGAAAAATTGGTCAATTGATTTGCGATTTACACTAAAACTATTCTTTATGTCAGTATTGTCTTGAAAATAAATTATACCGATAAATTCCAAAAAATGTCAATAGAGGGCGCTTTAGACTTTAGAGTAACGAACAACAATTTTTTACCGTTATTTTTTGCATCTCATTAAATTTTTTTAGAAGGTTAGACATAAACTTAAATTTTGAGCTCAAAATCTGTGGTTAAGTAGCACAAACTGAACTGTGTTCAATGAGAGTGGGTAGGTTCAAATTTGAAATGATTATAAAAAATAGAATAATTGGTCAATTTATTTGCAGTACTCACTAAAACTATTCTTTATGTCAGTATTGTCTCGAAAATTAATTATAAACATAAATTTCAAAAAATGTCGATAGAAGGCGCATTAGACTTTGGAGTAACGTACAACTATTTTTTAACGTCATTTTTTGCATCTCATTAAATTTTTTTTTAGAACTTAGACATAAATTTTGTGCTGAAGATCTGAAACGTTGAGAGTGGTTAAGTAGCGAAACTGAAGGTTCAAATTTCAAATGATTATACAAAACGGAAAAATTGGTCGATTCGTTTGCGGTTTTCTCTAAAACCATTCTTTATGTCAGTATTTCCTTGAAAATAAATTTTAAAGATAAATTTCAATAAATTCCGTTAGAGGGCGCCTTAAACTTTAGAGTAACCAACAACAATTTTTAACTGTTATTTTTTGTATCTCATTAAATGCTTGCAAAAGCTTACATTTAAATTTTGAGCTCAAATTCTGAATTGTTGAGAGGTGTTACGAAGCGCAAACTGAATTGTGTTCAGGAGTTGAAATGTTACCCTACCTACCCTACAAACACACTACTTTATTACTCACTACTTTCGCTACTTTATTACTCACATGATTCAGATTTTGAGCTCAAAATTTAAGTCTAAGCTTTTAAAGAATTTATTTAGATAAAAAGAAAAAAATAATAATAACGGTTAAAAATAGTTGTTGGTTACTCTAAAGTTTAAGGCGCCCTCTAACGGAATTTTTTTTAATTTACATTTAAAATTTATTTTCAAAGAAATATTGACATAGAGAATGGTTTTAGAGAAAACCGGAAAACGAATCGACGATTTTTTCCTTTTTTTAAAATAATTTGAAATTTGAACCTCCCCTCCCCCATTGAACACAGTTCAGTTTGCGCTACTTAACCACTCTCAATGATTCAGATTTTCAGCTCAATATTTAAGATCATGTCTAAACTCCTAAAAAAATTTAATGAGATGCAAAAAATAATGATAAAAAATAGTTGTACGTTACTCCAAAGTCTAAAGCGCCCTCTATTGACATTTTTTTGAAATCTATCAGTATAATTTATTTTCAAGACAATATTGACATAAAAAATAATTTTAGTGTAAATCGCAAATCAATTGACCAATTTTTCTGGGGTTTTTTTTTTTTTTTTATAATCATTTGAAATTGAACCTACCCATTCTCATTGAACACAGTTCAGTTTGCGCTTCTTAACCACAGATTTTGAGCTCAAAATTTAAATTTAAGTCTAAACTTCCAAAAAAATTTAATGAGATGCAAAAAATAACGGTAAAAAAAATAGTTGTTCGTTACTCCAAAGTCTAAAGCACCCTCTATCGGCATTTTTTGATATTTATATTTGTAATTTATTTTCAAGACAATACTGACATAAAGAATAGTTTTAATGAAAACCGCAAACAAATCGATCAATTTCTCGTTTTTTATAATCATTTCAAATTTTGGACCCTAAACTTTGATGACGCTTATCTCCTTCTAAAGACGTTTGGGATCCTTAGTTTCCCATTTAATATTATTTGTCTTGATGTGTACAACTTTGTTTGACATAAAAACAAAAATATAAAGTGCAAGATGACATATTTTTTTAATATTCCTGAACAATATAGAAACATAATATGCAAATGTTATTTCGTAATTTAAAAAATTGTAAGTGCCAAAATATGTCCCATATATCCACACTTACGGAGGTACATGAGAGCTACATAAAAAAAAAGTAATAAAGTACAAATAATCTAATGTCGACTAGATAATACAATAAAATGTAGATTGTAGATTGATAATGTATACGTTCCACAAAACAAAATTCCAGTATCTTTATGACAGAAATGAAAACTCAAGATTGTCAATCTCAATTGATATTAAAAAATTCTCGTTTCAATTGATTTACATTTTGAGGTAAATGAATATTTTATCAATGTTATAATTAATATATCATCCTCTAAAAATGTTTGCGTGTTAGCAATTTACATTCATATTAGCAAAAAAAAAAAAAAAAAAAAAAAAAAAAAGGGAATTGGACATGTCTCCCTTTGCTGGCATGTCCCATTTCTCCCCACTTCCTGGTATTGTGTTAAACTTCTTGTATAGACAAAAATGTTGCTTTTAGGCTTTTTAGGTGCGATCGTAATTTTGTAAGTACGTAGCACCTATTGTTGTCGCTCAGTCCGTCCGACTGTCCGCATATAACAACGCCAAAACTACCCAACCGAATCGTTTGAAATTTAAAATACATAATTATAACATAATTTTGTCGAGTCATTTCAAATTTTATGAAAATCGGATGGATAGATCAATTACAGGGACAATCAAAAGAATTCCGTTACATTACGGTCAATGGGGAAAAAAGTTTCAAATGCATTTTAATCGTTTGAAATTTAAAACATATAATTATTGCGTAATTTTATCGAGTCATTTCAAATGTTATGACAAACGGATGTATAGATCAATTACAGGGACAATCAAAAGGATTCCGTTACATTACGGTCAATGGGGAAAAAAGTTTCAAATGCATTTTAATCGTTTTAAATTTAAAACATATAATTATTACGTAATTTTGTCGAGTCATTTCAAATGTTATGAAAGTCGGATGCATAGATCATTTACAGGGACAATCAAAAGTATTCCATTACATTACGGTCAATGGGAAAAAAATTTCAAATGCATTTTAATGATGTTACACTCATTCGAACATAATAGAATTGGCATGAATCTATGAAGTATATACTAAAATATGCATTCTGTACAATCTGTGATGCAAAGAATTTTTATTAATAAACTACAGGGCCACACAAAAGTATTCCCCTACATAATTCTATACGGGGAAACATTATTTGGGGCGTGTTGTAATTATATTCAACTATTTCACATTTTATGAATAAGATATACGTTGCTGAGGTGTAATAAAAATTACTCCCTGCATATTTACAAAATCACAAAGATTTCGACTACTATACTGTATCCGAAGTACGCTCTACTATATCACCAAGATCTGAATATTTTTGAAACTTCGTTATCGTACGAACACACCTCATTTTCCACGCTTCACGTGCAATTTCCAACTTGTTTAAATTATGGTATGGTACAGTGTAATGTTCCGTAAATAGGGAAACTATTACATCTATAAATAAAAAAATCATTAATAAACAAAAAGTACAAAAAGTATATGAAGCAAATTAACTTTTGATTCTTGAAATAATATTTTCCTTTGTACAATTGCAAACTTATACAGATCAACATTTTTTTTCGACTGAAAATTAGGCTACCATTGCTTCATTTTGTGTGTGATTGATGAAATGTTTAGAATGAGAAATAAACAGAAAAACTGTCCCATTTCTTTCAATTTCTCACTCCGTCCCACCCTCCCCTATTTACTGCTAAAAATTATTTAAGTGGACTTTTCAAGCAAATCAACTTCAGTTGAGAGTCACACATTAAATATAAAGAAGTTATCAATATGTGTATACATTGTTTCAGCACAATAACAAGCATTTAAATGTTAAAGCAGTTTTGGGGGAAAAAATTCATTTTAAATAAGGAATTTATTTCCCTGTCTTATAACTTATTTATGTTGTGCTTAAGAATGAACTTTAATGTTTAATAAACTAATAAAGAAGTTTAATTGATTAAGCTCGCGGTTAATATTTAAAAAAGGAATTCTTTTTTCCCTTGATAGAATGTCGAATCGCACAATTTTTTATGCAATTTGAAGACAAAATACGAATTCATGGGAAGTAAGTTTTTATTTTTCTGTTGAGTCTAATTTTTGATGTCTGATTATTTAACACTAGAACGCCTGAAATATTGCTACCCCCTAAAACGCCGGCAGGTGTCATTTTGACACTGGTCGATATTATGCAAAACAATTCGAAAAAAAATTGGTTGCCTGTAAAGTCGGTATACGGGCGAAAGTTTTACGTGACAACGACTTTGAGTTGTAAAATAATTTTAATGTGAATATTCATTCGTATAGTAGGAAGAAGGATGAAATAATAGTAACAATTTAAAACATTTATTTATACAAAGAATTATATTTAAAACATTAATTTATACAAAGAATCTCGCACTGAATTTCATATTAACAAAATTTTATTTTTACCTTTACACATACATACGTATTTATATACAAATATACATACAATAACTTGCAATACACTGTGTTTGTTAAACACATTTTACTTCATGTTTATTGATGTCAAATGTTGAATTTTGTAAACAGCATATTAAAGAATTTTTCAAGAGCAGAATACAACTAAAGTAAAATGGCTTTCACTAATCACATATCATTAGTTTTCCATAATATACCACCGAATTACGAAATAAACTACACTTATTTTCTTTGTACTTTATACTAATAACTAATACATAACGTATTTCGTCTTAGTTTGATACTATCTAAAATTCCTATTAAGCACCGCCCCTTCCTTGCAGCGAATTCACATTCACGTTCAGAAAATGGTCCCACAAGTGACCGGAAAAAGTTAAGAGAAAAGTGAGCGCGTATCGTGAGCGGAGCGTAACGTAACGTAACGCAGTTTCTTGAAGTGTCTCCCGGCAAACCAATTTACAAGACGTTGTCACGTCAAAAAAAAATGTACAGTTTAATATTCTTTTTATAAATACATGTAGAATACACAAATAATGTTAAATCTAAAAAAAAGAAAGAAGAATTTTACAAGATTAAATTAAAATGCTTAAAGTACACACAAATATTATTATACACTATATTGCCATTGATTATTGGACACTTGCGATTTTAGACATTTTACTAAATATCTAGAAAAATACATGAGGAATCATCTCGAAACTCTTAGTGTATAAATATAATAGTATACGCCATAAATCGCCGTGAAGATTTTTTACCGAAACTCCATAGGGGACCGTCAACAATTTAAAAAAGAATGAATATCTTTTGAATAACCGTGTCAAAACTAATGTAGCAAAAGTGCTTAAACTCTAGATTATGATTGAATGCCTTATTGTAATACACTGTGTTCATTTTTATGCAAATAGAATGCATACTCGCAGAGTAATTAAGGTTTTTATAAAAATGGTACCAAATTTTTCCAAGTTTTTCCCTTATAATTTTCAGAATTCTTAATATAAATTAATATTTTTTTTCAGAAAATAGGACAAACAACATTGCACACAGTACCCTGTAATCAGAATTAAAAAATAATAAAAATTGTATGAAAAATGAGTAGGTTTACTAAATAATTTTTTACTGCGCATGCGTCAAAGATATAAAAATTTCATTTGCATATTATGTTAGCTAAATGTATAGAGCAACTTTTGTAAAAGTCTCAAAATCGTAGCTTGAAAATTCTGAAAGTAATCGTCTATAGAAAAAGGACAAAATCCGTTGTTTCCAAAATGAAGCAAAAAAATGAGGGATTTTATCCAAATGTAGTAGTACATCCCGTATTGTGTATTCTATATTGACACTAATCAATGAATATATGGATACAACTCCTCTTGTTTTTGCTTCATTTTGAGAATAACGGATTTTCAACTAATTCAATTGACGATTATTTTCAGAATTTTCAAGTTATGATTTTGTGACTTTCACAAAAGTTGCTCTATACATTTAACTAACATAATATGCAAATGAAATTTTGATATCGTTGACGCATGCGCAGTAAAATATTATTTAGTAAACCTACTCATTTTGTACACAATTTTCATTATTTTTTAATTCTGATTACAAGGTACTGTGTGCAATGTTGTTTATCATATTTTCTGAAAAAAATATTATTTTATATTAAGAACTCTGAAAATTATAAGGAAAAAACTTGGAAAAATTTGGGACCATTTTTATAAAAACCTTAATTACTCTGCGAGTATGCATGCTATTTGTATAAAAATGAACAAGGCGTATTACAATAAGGCATTCAATCATAATCTAGAGTTTGAGCGCTTTTGCTACATTAGTTTTGACAGGGTTATTCAAAAGATATTCATTCTTTTTTAATTTGTTGACGGTCCTCTATGGAGTTTCGGTAAAAAATCTTCACGGCGATGTATGGCGTATACTATTATATTTATACACTAAGAGTTTAGAGATGATTCCTCATGGGTTTTTCTAGATATTTAGTAAAATGTCTAAAATCGCAAGTGTCCAATAATCAATGGCAATATAGTGTATTTGTAATATACTATTAATTTTTCGAGATATGGAGAAATATATTTCACACACAAATTATATTTTATCTATAATATAAGAACAATTTTGCTAGATGATAAGAGCATACATATGGCACACACAAATAATTATTATGTCTGTAACTTAAAAATATTTTTGCAAGATAATATGAAAATATAAAGAAGTGAAATAACTACTTACATTACTAACAGTCAATACATATATAGGTGACATTTTTTGTGCATTTGCCGCATGTCATTCTATTACAAGAAGAACATACTTTATTTGTCACATTTCCGGGACATTTTTTAACTCCGCATTTCCTACTCTTAGAACAATTTTCAGTCCGGAGTTTTTCTTCATCTCTCCTACTTCTTTTAGTGGATTTTTCAATGTATTCTGCTCACATTTCTTCAGATAGTGTTTGTATAAATACACGCCTTGTTTTGTTTTTTCTCGTTACACGTTCAAAAACAATCCAAGCGTTTATGGCATCAAAGTCTAAAATATTGTAGAATGTGTGAATTGGCCATCTTCTTGAACCTGCTTTGACTGAATATTTTCTTGCCATTTGATCAACAATATCTACGCCACATTTCGTTTCATTATAAAAACTGACGGTTTCAGGTGTTTTCTTTGAATTGTTAGCAATTGTCATGCTTGAATGCAAAAAATTAGAATTATCACCTTTTTTTCTTTTTAGATTGATAAACTGTAAGTGTTGAGCCCGATTCTTCATTCTTCAATATTTTTTTTGAATGCAACTCTTCTTTTCCTGATTTTACACAATCTGGAATTTCTCGTCTGGCCCTATTTACCGTGCCAACTAAACTCGTCCGCCTTTCCTTTAGTTTATTTGCCTACTCAAGAGAAGTAAAAAAATATCAACTGTGACATTTCTTCCCATATTTTTAAAAGGTTCTATTAATTTTAAAACCACATACTCAGAAAGTCCCTGACTTTGATCTCGTTCTTCATTTTTTCCTAAGTAGGGAAATGCGTTTAAAATATACTTACTTTCTAAATCTGCAGCTATCCAAAATTTTTGCCCGTATTTATCATATTTTGATGCTATAAACTGAGTAAACAAACAGCGAGTCTTATTTGGAAACAATTGTTCATCAATTGTTATGTTCTGGCCTGGTTTGTAACAGTTTATGCAATTTTCAATAAAACGATTCCATACTGCTGCAATCATTGCAAATTTATCATTTTTATTCGATTACGACGAGTTGATTTGATATCAAATCGCAAAAATCTTGATGTTTCACAAAATTTGTCTCTGGACATGATTTCTTTAAAAAAAAATTATACCCCATTCTGTAGACCATATGAATGAATAATGAATGAAGTTCGAGGTTATTAGCTCCTGAAGCTCCACGTGCATACAAAATCGAAATGTAAGCTAAAAGTTCCTGTTCTGAAAGAGACCAAGTATCATTTTCTAATACTCAGCCAGCCTCTGTGTTTGTGCATTTAATTATATGCTCTAAAATCCTTCTGTCTATAAAAAACAACCAAGCACTCAAAACACTTTAACAATTCACATTTCTTTTTGCATAACTAGTTGGACCACTATTTTCTCGCAAAATATTTTGTATTGCTAATCTACCGGTTGCACTTCTAGAACCACATTCTTTTTAGCGTGAGCCATCGCGAGCCATAAATCCAGTCTGATTTCGAGAATAATTAATTTCAATATCCTCATCGCTTTCCGATTCAGATGATATAACAGGAATAAAACTTACACTATCAGATTGATCATACAGTTCGGATAATTATCCACCTGCTGATTAATTATCTGGCAATTCTCTCAGAAGCGCGGTAGTTTCATCCTCAGTAAGCCCCCTTTTACAAGATAGTTTAAATTTATTCATAAAATGTAAAAAGAACGAAAGAAAATCTCACGAAATTTTACTAGTCATAATTCAGAAGCAACCATATACCGGGTGTCCCAAAAATGACTGACGGATTTTAAAATTCAATAACTTGCAAACGGTGACTGCTATTTAAAAATTTTTTGCAGGAGGATTATGTATAATGTCAGGTTTTTTTTTTTTTACCGTAATTTTTTATTTTAGTTCGTATCTCAAACAATAGGTGGCACTGACGGTGATTGAAGGCCAGGTGATCAATGCTAAGTGAAGCGTCGACCTGGCCTTCAATCGCCGTCAGCGCAACCTATTGCTTGAGATGCGAACTAAAATAAACAATTACTGTAAAAAAAAAACTCCTGACATTATACATAACCCTCCTGCAATTTTTTTTAAATAGCTGTCACCGTTTGCAAGTTACTGAATTTTAAAATCCATCAGTCATTTTTGGGACACCCGGTATGTACTATCTTTGTGAGAAATAAAACCTCAGTGGCAGGTGTTGTTGCAGCTGAAACAAATCACATGACGACCAGGTGTTGAAAAAACGTTCTGAGATCCCCCTGAACTACGATAGTGTGTGGAATTATCGCACATGTTTTATTAAACATTGTCCTCTTCACCCAAATTAAAAAGTGAGGTCTTAAATTTAGATTAGATGAGATTGAAACTGAGATTGAGATGATGTGTTAAAATATGACAACGTCTTTTTAAAAGGAAAACATAACAAATTTATTTAAAGTTTAAAATCCAAGCATAATATAATTTAAAGAGCTCTACTGGAGCTAAAACATTTCTCAAAACATTAGCATCGGCAATTTCGGAAACATAATAGACGTTCATAGAACGAACAAAACGATGCATGTTCAAGAGCAAACAAACAAGCAAGCATAACTGTCTGAAAAGATTTACAAATATATATGAAATCAAAAGGTAAGATATTTGCATAATGTACCGCGAAACGAACAGTTACTTGATATGAACGAATCACAGTACTGCAAACGTCACAAACTGAAAATACGTCATGTTCCGCCGGAACGCTAGCGCCATCTATGGATTATGAAAGTGGAAGTTTTCCTTCCTGAAAAGCAAGCACGCGACAACTCAACACCGCACTATAGCTGGAAAACGTAAACATTACATCGCGGAAAAATGATATAACATGTTGTTCTCGTCAGGGTGGACGTACAAGATTAAATGGGGATTAAAAACATTAAAGAAATAGTTGGAAACTAAAAATAAACTTAAACTAACTCATATTTCCAACATTGCCCCCCTCGTACACTCTGACAGAGAACAAACTAAAAACTTTGAAAGGTAAGTTCTGCCAAACATATACAAAGTTTAAAATTTGACATAAAAATTTCTGAAAAGTTAAATTTACAAAAAGGTTTAGTGAAAGTTTTTTTTTCTTTTTCATTAAAGTTTAAACATTTACACATAAACTGACATTACCAATTTAAATTTTCAAAACGAAACGGCACTTTGCCGAAATACAAATTAGACAAATACTTAAAATTTTAGACTTACTTTAAAGATATGCTAAGTTGCAACTGAGAATTTCCTAATAAATTGAAACATTTATGCAAATATCTTTTACATAACAAACAAATTTGCAAATATAATATAAGAAAAATTTTGAAAGTTCATTTCTATTCACTTTAAACACAGTCTTTAAAGCAACACAGTTCATTAAAGAAACAGTCACTGATCAGTAAAAAGTTCGTCAGTGAAATCTTTTAAGGTAGTTTTAATCAGTGGCTTCGTTAAACCATCCGCTAGATTCTTTGATGACTGGATGTATTTTAATTCAAACATGTTGTCGAATACTAAATTTCTTAAAAAGTGATACCTTACATCAATATGTTTAGTACGTGCATTTTCGATTGGTGATTTTGAAAAGTCCATATCCGCTCTGTTATCAAATAACAAAGTGTATTCGGTACAGTCTGGATGAAGTAACTTGCATTCAATTACTTCTTCTAAAACTCTTCTTATCCAAACCATCTCCTTTGCTGCTTCACTTAATGAAATATACTCAGCTTCCATCGTTGATAACGATACACATTTTTGTTTAAAACTTCGCCAAATGATTGGAACTTTGTCGATGAACATCATAATTCCACTCATGGATACTCTGTCGTCCCTATTAGTTACATAGTCAGCATCACTATAGCATGTTACTTTGAGAGATTTTAGATTTGATAGATTCAACTTGAGGTTTTTAGTTGCTTGAACATATTCTAACAGTTTAAGTAGACCTTGCCAATGAATCATTCCTGGATTTTCTTGGAACTGGCTAAAAATATTTATTGCAAATGCAATATCTGGTCTTGTTCGACTTGCTAAAAAGGCTAAGCATCCTACTAGATTTCTATACGGGTATTTTTCCATTTCGATTATTTCTTCTCCAGTTTTTGGACAGTCATTCTTAGAATAAATTACGCCTTTTGCAATAGGTAAGGATACAATTGGGATCTTGTACTTTTAATAGGCTTGATAGATTTTTCCAATGTATTCTTTCTGATGGATATACAACTTTCCCTCTTCATTTTCAAACTCAACGCCAAGTATTTTCTTGGTTTTTCCTAGGAGTTTTAGGTCAAACTTAGTTTTCAGGAGTTCAATGGTTTCTTTTATATTTTCAGCTGTCTTTGTGAATATTATTATGTCATCAACATATAGAAGTAATAAAATTCTTTTCTTAAAAATAAATACACAATTTGTCCATTCTAATCTGGTGAAAGCTAAATCTTCTAAAACGTCTTGAATCTCGAAGTACCACTGTCTTCCACTCTGTCGGAGACCGTAGATTGCTTTTCTTAAAAGGCAAACATAATCTGGATGTTTCTGATCTTCAAATCCTTTTGGTTGATACATAATTATTCTTTCTTTTAACTTTGCATAAAGATATGCACGTTTTATGTTTAACTGTTGATGAAACCATCCATAAAGTCCAACTAAAATAGTGAAAAATAATCGAATTATGGCAAAATTAACAACAGGACTGTATACTTCCTCATATGATTCTCCTTTTTTCTGGCCAAAGCCTTTCGCCACCAGTCTTACTTTATATCTTACTATCTTCTGTTCTTCATTTTTCTTTATAGTATACACCCACCGATTATGTATTATCTTTTCACCAATCTTCTTTGGAATTAATTCCCATACTTTTCTTTGGTTCATCATCTTCATTTCTTCTTCATGGCTTTAATCCACTCTTTCTTTTGGTCAGATTCAACAGCTTCTTTAAATGATCTAGGTATTCTTACTTCAATGCAATTTGCTTCTAACTCTGTGTCAGATTCTTCATTGTTATCAGACAATTCTTTATCTTCAAGTACAGGTTCAGTTCTCGGTTCTGGTCCACAATATTTATCATTTCCTGAGAAATTAAAGAAATTTGGATCGTACTTTATGTTGTTCTTCAAGCAATACTTTTTGCCTTCTGGATGTGACCTTAAACATACTTTTGACCCTTCAATTTTGTAATAAATGTCAGTTCTTGAACCATCTTTTCTTTATTTTGCTTCTTTTATCCACTTTATATCTTTGCATTGAATTTGTTTTTCCTCAGAGTCAGTACTTGATTCTTCCTTCGAAATTTGACATTTGTATCTTCTCTCGTCTTCTAAATCAGATTCTGATGGTAATTCCAGAGCTTCTTTATGGTCTTCAATTGCTTTATGTTTTCTTCTTTGGATAGTCTTTTTACTCTTTGGGTCCAGCTCTGCTCCACTTTTGCACCTTGATTCCTGTCTGCTTCTTAAAGTCTTCGATTTCTCTTGACTATTACTGTCAAATTCTTTATCAAAAGAAACATTTATGGTCTCGATAATACAACCTAGTTCTGGAACGTAGACTCTGTAACCTTTGGTTTGATGGGCATAACCAACTAAAATTCCCTTCTTCGTCCTCATATCAAATTTTCTTCTTTGTTGCTTTGGCATTCCAACATAGGCAATACTTCCAAACTTTTTCAGGTGTGTTACAGGTGGCTTTCTTCCACAAAAATATTCAAATGGTGTTTTCTCTCGACCTTTTTTGGCTACTCGATTCCATACATAAACAAAACAGCAAAGCGCCTCCGCCCAAAATTTTTCATCCATGTTACTACTTTTCAGCATGGATTTAATGGCATCTAATTCTGTATAATTGAAACGTTCAGCTAATCCATTTTGTTCAGGAGAATATGTGTTAGTCTTCTCATGATGAATGCCTTCTCTTTCTAGATGAACTTTAAATTTGTCGTTCACAAATTCTTTGTCGTTGTCCGTTCTAATAGTCTAATAATCACTTTCTTCCCTAAAAATCTTTCGTTCTTCTTCTGGAATTTTAAAAAACAGTCAAAGGCTTCGCTTTTATGCTGAATTGGATAAACAGTTACCTTTTTTGAAAAATCATCTATAATTGTCAAAAAGTATTCTGAACCTCCTAGCGAATAAGTGGGCATTGGACCACAGACGTCCATATGGAGCAATTGCAGCGGTCTAGTTGTCCTATAATCTTGTTTAGACTGAAAGGATATTCTTCTGGTTTTAGCAATTTTGCATGCTTCACAGCTTAACTCTTGATACTTCATCTTAGGCAGACCTTTTACTTTTCCATTCTGTGATGTGTTTACGATGTATTGATTATTTATGTGACAATACCGCTCATGCCATTTTGCTAGCTCTGAAACATTTGACGTGATTACATTACTGTCAACATAAGTTTGGTGTTCTGGATATATAGGTTTCACACTGTAGAGTCCATTTTTCCTATAAGCAGAAAACATTTCTTCACCTTTCTCATCAAACAGAGTAATTTTTTCGTTTTTCCCCACAAATTTTGAGCCTTTTTGCTCACAAACCGCTCCTGAAATGAGGTTTCTTCTTAAATTTGGGGAATACATTACATTATTTAAACGTATTTCATTAATTTTCCCATTTACTTTAAAATTTAGATCTACACTACCCATGCCTTCTATAGGACTAGTTACTTGACCAACAGCTAAAATCATTTTTGTATTATTTATCGGTTTGTACGTTACAAACAAATCTTTATTATTGCAGAAGTGACTCGATGCTCCCGTGTCGAACACCCAATTAAACTTATCTTGAAAATGGTCGTTTTGACCAAAATTTGCTTCGGTCACGTAACTTTTCTTTTTAAAACTTTTAGAGTTATTTCTGCAGTTAATTGCCCTGTGGCCAAGTTTGCCACACTTAAAACAGTTCTGAGTTTGGGGTTTATCCTTTTTTCGGACTTCTTTAGGCCTTACAGATTTTATTTCAAACGCCGATTTTTCCCCTTTAAGCATATCGCTTCTACTTTGCTTCAAACGGTCCTCTTCTAATATTAATTCATCTAAAATTTTATCAAAAGTAAAATCCTTTTTCTCCCATCTATAAATGGCTTGCACTATACTTGAAAACGTACTTGGGAGGAATCTAATAAGTTGATAAGTTTTAACGATTTCGGGCAATACGATTTCTGTATTTCCCATACACACTAAAATTTCTTTAAGTCTAGCCCCATAAAGTCCTACTGCTTCATTCGGATCATAGGTACAACTAAAATAGGCATCCAATATACCAATAGCTCTTCCCCTTGTAGCTGGCTGAAAATAGATTTTTAATCTGTCCCAAGCTTCTGAAGTTATTTTAGTATCACGAATCAATGGCTTTAAATCTTTACAAATATTTAAATAAATAGTACTATAGGCTTGATTCCTTTTTATTTCAAAGTCGCGAGTCTCTTTAGCAGTTGCTCCTTCAAGTTTTAAGTTTTAAATCTTTGTTAATTACATGTTCATATGCCCCTTTTTCCATTAAAAGTGCTGATACATCGTCTTTCCAGCTGGCATAATTAAAATTATTCAATTTGACAATTTCCATTTTTAGCTCTAATTCGCAGCCCCCCTATCTTTAGACTTTTAAAACTTTTAGACTGCTTAACGTTAACACTATCTCATAATTAAATATCTAACAATTCTCACTAATGTGCAAAAAGAACGAACGGCCCGTAACCAATGTTATTAAACATTGTCCTCTTCAACCAAATTAAAAAGTGAGGTCTTAAATTTAGATTAGATGAGATTGAAACTGAGATTGAGATGGTGTGTTAAAATATGACAAAGTCTTTTTAAAAGGAAAACATAACAAATTTATTTAAAGTTTAAAATCAAAGCATAATATAATTTAAAGAGCTCTACTGGAGCTAAAACATTTCTCAAAACATTAGCATCGGCAATTTCGGAAACATAATAGACGTTCATAGAACGAACAAAACGATACATGCTCAAAAGCAAACAAGCAAGCAAGCAAGCATAACTGTCTGAAAAGATTTACAAATATATATGAAATCAAAAGGTAAGATATTTGCATAATGTACCGCGAAACGAACAGTTACCTGATTTGAACGAATCACAGTACTGCAAACGTCACAAACTGAAAATACGTCATGTTCCGCCGAAACACTAGCGCCACCTATAGATTATGAAAATGGAAGTTTTCCTTCCTGAAAAGCAAGCACGTGACAACTCAACGCCGCACGATAGCTGGAAAACGTAAACATTTCATCGCGGTAAAACGTTATAACGTGTCGTTCTCGTCAGGGTGGACGTACAAGATTAAATGGGGATTAAAAACATTAAAGTAATAGTTGGAAACTAAAAATAAACTTAAATTAACTCATATTTCCAACAGCACAGAAGAACGAAATTAAAATTAGGGGAAATGAAATTATTGCGGTGTCCAATTGACACCAGTTCGGCGGTCTAGGTAAATTTGCCCGTAAACCAAGTTTGAATAAATCGATTTCCAAAAAAATTTCAATGTGAGTTCTACCCACATATCTAATAAAAATCGAGAGACATAAAAAATTTCCTTTATAATTTACAGATTTTACGTAGAAATTTACACGCTTCGGTGTCGTAATGACACCGTCCGGCGTTCTAGTGTTAAACAACTGGAAATTTAAAATGTAAATAACATTTTTACAAAAACAGAGTATTGGAAGATTTCTTTGTCAAGATGAATTTATTTTTTCTTGCATTTTGAACGCGAAAATTAATTTACTTTTTGAATTTTCGATAAACATTTATACTCATAAAATACGTTGTATTATAGTCTCGTGTGATCTAATTCTTAAATTGAGAGATTTCTCATCAAAAATTTATAATCTAAAACATAGTGTAGTCAAGTAAAAAATCATCCAACATATGAATTTTCGTTTTTATGCTAATGCCAAATTTTAAAAGCAAAAATATATTGTCAAAAAAATGATCACTGAAAATTAAAAACAGAACCTAATTTAGAATAAGGTGACTTTTGGCTAAGTAAAAAAAAAAGTTGGAAATTGCATGTCAAACATAGCAAATGAGGTACGTTCTTACTAGATTTTAAAAATATTCAGATATTTGTGTAATTGTATACGGTACTTCGAATACAGTATAGTACCCGAAATCTTTTGTGTGTCCTTGTAAATATTATCTGTTTTCTGGTATACTAGAAATAGTTTTTAGTAAACCTCAGCAACGTACATAAATTTCATAAAATGTGAAATAGTTTAGTATAATTAAAACGTACCCCCAAACAATGTTGCCCCAATACCATTATGCAATGGAATCCTTTTGGAAAACCCTGTAAATTAATTACAAATATTCTTTGCACCACAGAGTGTACAGAATGTACATTCTAGTACATACTTCATAGATGCATATCAATTTTATTACGTTCGAAAGAATGTAGCATCCAGGGATGTTGTCGTAAAGATAACAGAGGATATATACGGTCAAGCCAGACGGTATACCCCAGATTGTGTATAGTATAGGCTTCTTCAGAAACAGAGGGTATACGGTGCTCCTTTAAAAAATCCAGGAGGAATACGCCGTATACCGCCGTATACCCTCCACTACACCCTGGTAGCATCCCTAAAATGCACTTGAAACTTTTTCCCCATTGTCCATAATGTAACGAAATACTTTCGATTGTCCCTGTAATTAAACAATACATCCAATATTCATAAAATTTGAAATGACTCGACAAAATTACACAACAATTACATATTGTTGCAGCGTATATAGGGTTCTTTTGATCTTATGGTTAGACAACTTCCAACTCTTGTCTCTTAGAAAAGTAGAAAATAATTTATTTACAGATCTTCAGAACAACAGTCTTCGAAACTCACAAATATTACTAGATATTCAAAAATAACCGCTCAAATCTATCGTACAAGTACAGATATAGGTCCCAGAGACTCTTTATACAAAGTCTCAACACTAAATAACATTCAAAACAACGTAGATAAAACTCAAGCAAACTTGCTTAACAATCGCCTAGTTGTTCTGTCAATGACTGACTGATAAATAATAACAACGACAGCTCGTATTGCTCTTCTTATATAGGCTCGCAGTATGCGCTGGAAAATTCCACAGGCTTCTCGAATATTCCAGAAAACCACGGAAAAACATTCAATGTATCAGCATACCTAAGGGGGGTTACCATAGAGAGGGAAGGGTTGCCATCTCCAATAATCGCCAAGTTTGTCGCCAACTTGGCGATATATTGCCAAATTTGGCAACCAAAATTAGTCGTCATAAGTGACGCCAACTTAGCGATATCTCTAATATTTCGCCAAGCTGCCATACACATTCACTGAAAAATAATAGACAAGTTTGCTTGATAACAGAGACAATGTAACAAAAACTAATATTAGTAAAAGAATGGAGCTTAATAAGATTATTTACATTATTTTACAGTACAAACACTAACTATTTACAAAATTCGTAACAGTATTTTAAGCTTTAAACGATTCGGTTGGGTACTTTTTGCTCTGTTATATGCGGACAAATATACGGACAGACGGACAGAATGGCGACTATACTAGTAGGTACTATATGTTTACATAATTACGAATGCACCTAAAAATGAATGAATTCATTTTGCTTTTCAAATGAAGAATGAAAAAAAAAAACATTTCAATTCTCAGCTCCTGAAAATAATGGTAAACAAGAACATTAAATTATGCATCAAGCATAGATTATAAAACCCTTTCCAACACATTTAGAAAATTACAATATCAGCTTTAAATAAGCTGAAAGAAAACTATTTTTATCAAAACATGGAAAATATAAAAACCCATTTTAAAGTTTTGGTTATGCAATTTACCACCCGAGACGCTAGCAGCAAAAAAGAAAAAAAAATCTATCATGTCAAAATTTTTATCAAAACAAATTTTACCATGTCAGAAGCTTATCTGGAAAAATGTATTTAAAAAAATCTAAAAAAGAAATCATTTCTTCTTAAATTTGGTTACTTTATTTTCTAGACTGACTAGGGCATTATAAATGTCAAGCAAAATTGTGTTGAATCTGTAATAGTCAATTTTGACTTCGGGTATAATTCCCATATGAGAGAAAACAGACATTTTAAAGCAGCTATTATGTTTGTCTCTTTTAATTTAAAATAAATAATACAAGGTATTACAATAATAACAATAGCATATTTCTTGTGACTCTGCCATGAAATTTTAACTATATATTTACAGCTGAAAAATATTTTAGTTAACTTTTCAAGCAAAACAGTTTCAATCGTAAGACTTACACATTAAATATAAAGAATATTGTTTCCGTACTGTAACAAACATTTAAATGTTAAAGTAGTTTTGGGGGAAAATTTGATTTAAAATAAGGAATTTAATTCCCAATCTTATAACTTATTTATGTCGTACTTCAGGCTGAAATTTTAATGTTTGATAAACTAATAAAGGAATTTAATTGATTAAACTCGCGGTTAATATTTAAAAAGAACTTTTTTTCCCTTGATAGAAAGTTGAATCGCGCAATTGTTATGCAATTTGAAGACAAAATACAAATTCCTAGGAAGTAAGTTTTTATTCTGCTGTTGAGTCTAATTTGTGTTGTTTGAATTATTTAGAGAACAGGAAATTTAAAATATAAATAAAATTTTCATAAAAACAAAGTATTGGAAGATTTATCTGTCAAGGTGAATTTATTTTTTCGCACATTCGGAATGTGAAAGATAATTTATTCTTTGAATTCATGATAAATATTTATACCCTTAAAATACGTTGTATTATAGTGTCATGAGATCTAATTCTTAAGCTGTGAGATTTCTCCTGGCAAGTTTACAAGACCCAGTTCACCATTGTAGCCGAAGCGAACAAATGGAGTGACGAGGTGAAAGCTTGTCAACTGGCAGCGTCTTTGAGAGGAGAAGCCGCCGACGTGCTGCAAACATTGCCCGATATGACGCAACTCAATTTTGAGACTCTAAGTTGTGCACTTGAAATGAGATTCGGGGAAAAATTCTTGAAAGATTATACGAGAATACAAATGAAGAGCCGCCATCAAAAATCGAGTGAAACCCTTCAAGAGTTTGCCTCAGAAATTGAACGGCTTGCAAATTTAGCATTCATAGACTGTCCAACGAATATACGGGAAATGCTCTCACTACAGTACTTTGTTGACGGAATAAAAGATCCAGAAGTGCAGAGAGCGGTACGAATGGCAGATGTGCAGGATTTAAAGGCTGCATTACTATATGCCTTAAAGTTGGAAGCAGCTACACAAGACAGCCGAAGGGATCGTCATTCAGTCCGAGGGGCAACGGTGAACAAAAGCTCAGACACTGAAATCGACGTCTTGAAAGAAATTAGGAAATTAAATCAAGAGCTTGAAGCCTTAAAATATGGAAGAACAAGCTCAAGGAGACAGAATCTCACGTGCTGGGGATGCGGTGATACAGGACATCTCCGAAGAAATTGCCCCAAAATCTACGAACGTGAGATAAATTCAAACAGTCAGCAGGGAAATTAAATTTTGGCCATCTCGCGGGGCGGAGGTTGCCAGAGAATGAAAAGCCCCACCAGAAGATCCTCCAGATATCAAAAATGAGTGGCGGTGATAATGAATTATATGTGATGGGCTTTATTAACGGAATTCAGTGCCGTATGATTGTCGATACAGGAGCCAATGTGACAATAATAAGAGAAGATTTGGCTCGGAAATTGAAATCTAAACTCATCTGGACTCCACCATACGTTACCCTGCAAGCTGTGACGGGCGACAAGATAGGCATATATGGAAAGGCAAATGTAACCATCAACTTTGGAGGAACGAAATATTACCATACGGCATATGTGGCTGACAAAACAGATCCTTGCTTAATCGGGCTAGATTTTCTGAAGACGTTTGGCTTCAAACTTGATTTCAAAAATAACAAAATGCTCTCAAAATTTGAAGAAATAAGTCTTTTTGGATTAAATAACGAAATTGAATGTAAACAAGCAGTAATAGCCAAAGAAGACATCAATCTAGATCCAAGAACAGAATTTTTAGTTCCAGCTGTAATTAACAATGAAACTAATTATCGATTTGGCCATATAGATTATCCTGAAGACAATAGTAAACAAGCAGGAGTATTGGTGGCTTCATCTGTAGTGGACCTCTCGAAGAAGACCATTCCAGTCAGAATTGCTAACATCGGTGATAAGACGAGGACTATCAAGAAAGGAGAGGTGATAGCATCATGCGCTCCTGTGACGTGCATAAGTCAAAATTCCAATCACTCTCAGAAATCTTCAGATAATTTAGTCAAGGATTTGTTACAAAATACGGACTCAGATCCAAATCAAAGGGATGCTGCGGAGAGTTTAATTAGAAAATTCCAAAGTTTATTTTCCCAAACATCTGAAGACTTTGGACGAACTAAAATGGCACAACACCGAATTGACACGGGAGATCGCTCTCCTATTAAACAGCACCTTAGACGATTACCTTTTGCCAAGCAAGAAGAGGTGTAGAATTTAATTAAGGATATGGAAGAAAATGACGTCATCGAACCATCGACAAGTCCATGGGCGTCTCCCATTGTATTAGTAAGAAAGAAGGATGGTTCTACAAGATTTTGTGTAGACTACCGCCGGCTGAATGACGTCACCAAAAAGGATAGTTACCCTCTGCCAAGGATTGACGGCACTCTTGAGACACTTGCGGGCAACACTTGGTTCTCGACTTTAGACCTGAAGAGTGGTTACTGGCAGGTAGAGATCCATCCCGATGACCGCGAGAAGACTGCCTTCACAACGGGACAAGGATTATGGCAATTCAAGGTAATGCCTTTTGGTCTGTGTAACGCACCTGCAACTTTCGAACGGCTTATGGAAACGGTTCTCCGGGGATTGTCATATGAAGCATGTCTTGTTTATTTAGATGATATCATAATCATACGAAAATCTTTTGATGAACATCTGATCAACCTCAGGCGGGTGCTACAAAAGTTAAAGGAAGCTAATTTGAAGTTAAGCCCTTCGAAGTGCAGTTTGTTTCGTAATGAAGTCGCCTACCTTGGACACATCATTTCATCGGAAGGAGTTAGGACTGATCCGGAGAAGATATCGGCCGTGAAAAATTGGAATCGCCCAGCAGATGTTCACCAGCTTCGAAGCTTTCTAGGATTATGCACCTATTATAGAATATTTGTCAAAGGCTTCTCGATGATTGCAAGACCACTTCATAAATTAACAGAAGCTAATCAAAAATTTATGTGGACACAGGAATGCGATGCTGCTTTCGAAAAGCTCAAGGAGGCATTAACATCCACTCCAATTCTGTCATATCCTCAAATCGATAAAGAGTTCATACTTGATACGGATGCAAGTAACGAAAGCATTGGCGCTGTACTGTCCCAGGAAATCGACGGCGAGGAGCGTGTTATCGCCTATTTCAGCAAGTGCTTGTCAAAGGCAGAGCGAAACTACTGCGTAACAAGAAAAGAGCTTCTTGCTGTAGTGAAAGCCATAGACCATTTTCATCACTATCTTTACGGTCGAAAATTCCTGATCCGAACTGATCATGCTTCTCTAACTTGGCTATTGAATTTTAAGAACCCTGAAGGCCAGATAGCCAGGTGGATACAAAAGCTTCAAAAGTACGATATGGAGATACGCCATCGAAAAGGCTCATCACATGGAAATGCAGATGGTGTCTCAAGAAGACCCTGCTCAGAGAATTGTAGATACTGCGACCGGGTTGAGAAGAAATTTAATGTCAAAGGTCCTATAGTAAGACAAGTTACAACTGGGTCTACATCATCGCAAGATCCGTGAAGTGACGAGAGCCTGCGTAAAGATCAACTTGCTGATCCTGAAATTAAGCCAACTCTAGAGCTGAAAGAGGAGTCCAACAGGAAGCTCCGCTGGCAAGACATGGCCCATTACCATCCTACGACTAAACGTTATTGGGCTCTATGGGATTCCTTACATTTGAAGAACGGCATCTTGTACCGAAAATGGGAGTCTGACGATGGAAAGACATGTAGATGGCAACTACTACTCCCTAAGTCGAGAATTTCTATGGTCCTTCAAGAACTGCATGGTAGTCCCACAGGAGGTCATTTTGGTATAATGAAGACCCTGCAAAAGGTTCGAGAGCGTTTCTACTGGAATAATGTTCGCAGTGACGTGGAGAAGTGGTGTCGAACTTGTGACACCTCTGTAGCACGTAAAGGTCCTAAGAGGCGCACCCGTGGACGATTGCAACGTTATAATGTAGGAGCTCCTTTCGAACGAATTGCTCTAGACATCCTGGGTCCACTTCCTAGAACATCTGATGGCAATAAGTACATCCTCGTTGTCATGGACTACTTCACTAAGTGGCCTGAAGCCTACGCCATTCCTAATCAAGAGGCGGTAACCGTAGCAGACATACTGATTCAACACTGGGTTTCCAGATACGGAGTTCCTCTTCAAATCCATTCCGATCAAGGAAGAAATTTTGATTCGGCTGTGTTCAAGGAAATGTGTGAACTACTCGGCATGGACAAAACTCGAACAACACCTCTACACACTCAATCGGACGGCATGGTGGAGCGGTTCAATCGTACCATCCTAAATGGCCTCTCTCTCCTGGTGTCTAGAGACCAACAGGATTGGGACAAGAAATTGCCTCTTTTCCTGCTTGCCTACAGGAGTGCCACTCATGAGGCCACTGGTTACTCCCCTTCTCAAATGCTCTTTGGTCGTGATCTTCGTCTGCCTGCGGATCTTTTGTTTGGCCGTCCTCCTGACGCTCCTTTGTCGCCAGAAGAATACGTGGATGAACTCCAGGCACGGATTGAGGAGATTCATCGTCTAGCGAGGAACCGAATCGGACTGGCAACGGAAAAGATGAAGACACGGTACGACACAAAGGCAACAGGACATGAGTTCAACGAAGGTGACAAAGTTTGGTTGTGGAATCCGATACGTCGTAAGGGACTGTCTCCAAAATTACAAAGAAACTGGGACGGTCCTTACACAGTCGTCAACAGGCTGAATGACGTCGTTGTACGCATACAAAAATCGCCACACACCAAACCCAAGGTCGTACACTATAACCGGCTAGCCCCTTATTTTGGCCAAAGTGAATAGAAATTCAAAACTGGAATTTCAGACCATGGTCATGAAAGTCACTTTTTGTAAATATGTAAATAGTAATTAGTTCTTATTTATGTAAATCTTATTATTATTTATTTATTTATTTATTTATTTATTTATTTATTTATTTATTTTAAGTGTTTTCCTCTAACTCAGGGATTGTACTGCCCGGGACGTGCAGTCTTTGAGGATTTTGTAAATAGTTAGTGTTTGTACTGTAAAATAATGTAAATAATCTTATTAAGCTCCATTCCTTTACTAATATTAGTTTTTGTTACATTGTCTCTGTTATCAAGCAAACTTGTCTATTATTTTCAGTAAATGTCTATGGCAGCTTTGCGAAATATTAGAGATATCGCCAAGTTGGCGTCACTTTTGGCGACTAATTTTGTTCGCCAAATTTGGCGATATATCGCCAAATTGGCGACAAACTTGGCGATTGTTGGCGATGATAACCCTTCCCTATTTATGGTAACCCCCCCCCCTTAGGTCTGGGCCGACAGTTATGATTGTCCATGTTACAAGGAGTATAGGAGGGATCTTTTATCCAGAAGATTATAACAGCAGTTTCAAAGGCTTATCTTGACTCTGGAAAATTGGTCATAGTTCAAATTAATTTGAACCACTGCTCAGATGCGAACGATGCTTTGGCTTCGTATGCTGAGAGTAATGGTGTACATTTTTTCTTATGTCAGGATCCATATACTCGTAACGGTACTTTTTCTGGACTCCCTCCGGGGTGGCTTTGTTTTCCATCTATTTCTCTTACTTCAATGATACTTTGTACAGACTCGTCATTGTCTATTGTGAAAGGCTTTTGTTCGAATAATTCAGTTTTTATTACGATAACTCTTAGTCAGGGACCTTTGATTATTGGGTCTGTTTATTCTTCACCTTCTAGTGATCTTGATAAAGATATGTCTTCATGGATTAATTATTATCAGAATACTACTCGTATGATTATCGGCGGTGACTTTAATGTTCCGATGCGTATACTTGGCTATACACGTGAAGATAATAGAACAGAAATTTTTGCAGACTATCTCATGATAACGGATCTTAGACTTGTGAATACTTCAGATGCTCCCCATTCTGATGTTCACGACAATCAACTTGGAAGATCTGATCTTACCCTCTTGGGGGTTGATATTATTCCTTTTCTACAGAATTGGCGTGTTGATGATACAGTGTTTTCTTTCTCAGATCATCGATATATAATGTTTTCGTTGTGTTTGAATCCAGTTTTTAGAACCTATGATAGGTTCAAAACAAAAAATAAATCAATGCACAAATTTAATAAATTATTCAGTGAAAAACATGATTTACTATGTTCATCACTTATGAGAGTGCATGGTCCGGCTTCTCTGGACGATTGGATTGAAAATTTTAATGAATATCTCCAATATGTACTTCAAAGGTCCTTTCGTCGGGGCAGTATTTCCTATAAACCTACCATTTCTTGGTATACTACTGAGCTCAGAGTATTGAGAAATAAAGTTACTGCTGCTTATAAACGTTATAGAAAGAATTTAGACAATCCTGTATATAGAGAATCCTACATATTATTACGTCATGAATATAAAAGAAAAATTAGAAAAGCGAAGCGTTCTAGTTGGTTAGATTATTGTCAGCGAACTAATGAAGCATATGGTAACGTTTTTAAGTTCGTCTCTGGTAAGAAATTTAACTACCAAGATATGGCTTTCTCTACCATGGAGAATTCATCCGTTTTTGACGCATATGATGACATAGCTCATCAACTAATGATTGAACATTTTAAGGTTGACAATGTACCTGAAAATGCTTATAGTTATGAAAGCTCATCGGATTACACGGATGATCCAGATTTTCGCCCTTTTTCCAAGAAAGAACTAAATTTTGTTTTGAAACAACAACATAATAATAAAGCTCCAGGTTTTGACAATGTGGATGCGCTAATTGTGAAGAACCTATGTTTTAATTTTAATTTTTTAATGTTGTCAATTTTTAACAGTTGCTTTAAATATGCACATTTCCCGGTCAGCTGGAAAAAAGGCGTTGTTATTTTCTTTAAGAAAAGAAATAAGCCAGAGGGCTCTTATCGTTCATATCGACCAATTACCCTGTTGCCTATTATAGCAAAGGTCTATGAGAGGCTACTGAAACTTAGAATCACAGTAATGCTCGAGGCTGCTGCATACCTCGACGGGGACCAACATGGTTTTCGCGAGGGGCGGAGTACTCTGACTGCACTCTCCTCTCTTCGTGAGAAGATTAAAGAAACTTTGAAGGCTTATAAATATTGTGCGATTGTGTCATTCGATATAGCAGGAGCATTTGATGTGCTTGACTGGAATGTGGTTGCTAACATAATATATCACTTGCCTATCTACGATTATTTGAAAGAAGTATTCAAGAATTATATTTCATTTAGACTTATAGGTTTTAAATTTACCGATGGCATTCGATGGTTTAGACTGTTCTGTGGCTGCCCACAGGGTTCATGTATCGTGACCTTCAGTCCCATGGTATTCGCAGATTGTCCTCTTGCCAGCGAGTTTGTCTGTTGACCATAATTCGTACATATCGTACAATTTCAACTGAAGCATTGTGCGTTTTGGCTGGAGTTTTACCTATAAATATAGAACTTTCTAACTCTGCTCGTCTTTATGATATGATCCACGGAAATACATCAGTAATGGTGGAAAATACTACTATTTATTCTGAGGATTTGGTTAAACGTGTGCCAACTTATTATTATCCGAATTACTGCGAAAGACATCATGTGAATTTTCTGAATCCAATACGAAAATCAATTCCTGATCGTAATTATCCAATAATTTTTACTGATGGATCGCACATGCAAAGTGGAGTTCGTGCTGCTTTTGTAGTTTATTTAAAAAATGTAGAAATATTTAATTACAGAATCAAGCTTAATGTTAAAAATTCGATCTTTCAGGCAGAATTGGTGGCAATTTCGGAGGCTATACAGTGGTGCGGACGAACTGAGTTTGCTCACTTCTATTTATATACTGATAGCCTGTCATCGACTTGTGTTTTGCATCATCTATTTCCATGTGATCAGCTAGTATATGATATTTTCACGAACTTACGAGTACTTAAAAATAAAACTATTCATATAGGATGGGTCAAGGCCCATGTAGGCATTGTGGGTAACGAACGTGCTGATGAACTTGCCAAATCAGTGGTTCTGAATAATGTTTATGACAAAGTAGTTAACCTTCCAGTTCCTGTGAGTTATTTAAAGAATTACTTTCGAAAAAAGAATATTCGTGATTGGCAGGATCGATGGTCCTTTAGCGATAAAGGTAGGGATACCTACATGGTTATTCCTGATGTTAGTTTAAATTACATCTGCTATTCACAAGTGGCTGCATATTTTGTTTCTGCACATGGTGCGTTCCCTACTCTGCTCTACAAACGGGGAAGGAGAAATAATGATAAGTGTATTTGTGGCAAACGCGGTGACATCGCGCACTATTTATTTGATAGTTGTTGTGTTTCAGCAGACAAGTTTAACCTAATTAGAAATAGAACCATAGAGTGGAATATCAGAAATGTTCTATTTTCACATTTTAATTATAAGAAACTTTGTGCTATTTATAATGATCTGAATGCGCACTTTACATTCATTCGTTACAAATTCTGATGTTGTAACTTGGTTTCAATTGACAGGACTGTGAACTCTAAATCTTTGGACATGCTCCTGTTGTGTGACATAGTGTGTAAATTTGACCCTCAGCTAAAACTGTATTGAACTTTTCTGACTTTTACTTAATTTTTTTTTTTTTTTTTTTTTTTTTTAGGCTTGATGTTTATATTAGTTTTATTATATTTTTAGTTTTTGTTTTGTTTTGGAACATGTATGATTTATTCTTACACCTCACTTTATTTTGTATGTGTCTTGTTAAGTTTGTTAATTATTTTTTTTTTCTTTGTTCCGTCAGTCTGTCAAAATGTTGTCAAATTGTCAACAAGTGTTTTTCATTTTTATCATTTTGTGTATTTTAGTGCCATGGCATATTATTGCTGTATATGTTATTTATGTTATGGAATGGCCTGTTGTTTGTAATTTGGCTGGTTGGTTGTGGAATATTTCCTCCGGGGATTAAACACCTATGCCAAGTTTTTTGGTTGGTGCCCCGGGTGGGTGATCCCTCCCCTTAGGTCTACTGATACATTGAATGTTGTTCCGTGGTTTTCCAGTTTTTTCTAGAAGGTTGTAGAAATTTCCACCGCATGCGGCGAGACTATATATAGGAGAGCCGGATGCGAGCTGTGTTGTTATTATTTACCAGTCAGTCATTGAGTGAACAAGGCGTTTGTAAAGCAAGTTTGCTTGAGTTTCATTTATGTTGTTTTGAATGTTATTAAGTGTTGAGACGTTGTATAAAGAGTCTCTGGGATCTAAAGCTGTACCTGTACGATAGATTGGAGCAGTTATTTTTGATTATCTAGTAAAATTTGTGAGTTTCGAAGACTCTGTTGTTCTGAAGATCTGTGAATAAATTATTTTCTACTTTTCTGACAAGAGTTTGAAGTTGTCTAACCATAAGATCAAAAGAACCCCATATACGCTGCAACAATAAATTTGAGATATTTGTGTAATAGTATACAGTATTTAAAATACTGATTAATATCCGAAATCTTTTCTGTGTCCCTGTAAATACTATATGCTTTCTAGTATATTGGAAGTAATTTGTAGTAATCCTCAGCAACGTATACAAAATTTCTAAAATGTTAAATAGTTTAGTATAATTAAAACACGTCCCAATACCATTATGCAATGGAATACTTTCGTGTGGCCCTGTAAATTAATAACAAATATTGCCTCACAGATTGTAGAGAATGCATAATTTAATGCATACTTCATAGATGTATACGAATTTTATTATGCTCGAAAGAGAGTAGCATCCGTAAAATACACTTGAAACTATATTTTTTCCATTGGTCGTAATGTAATGGAATACTTTTGATTGTCTCTGTAATTAAATAAAATCCCTATCGGCTTGACCTATAGGTGGGGATAAATTTCGAAGTTAAGGGCTCATTTCAACAACAAAAAATAAAATATGATTAGAGTTAAACCCAGCTTAACAACTTTATTTTGCCGCTATTGAAGAATTTTCATTTCATTTTTCTATAAGAATTGCTTTTATCAGTATCATTTAAGCGAAATTCCTCTCAAATGCCCACTTTGACAACATTTTTTTAAAAATATGTTTTGATTTTATGAAAAAATTGACCAATACGGCACATTATATACAGTCGAGTCTCTCTATAACGAAACTCCAAACATCGAATTTCTCTATATAACGAATTTTTAGTAGGAACGGTCCCCTTTTCGTATGATTACATTAAAAACAGTCTCTATATAGCGAAATATCTATCTCCATACAACGAATTTTTTCATAAATCATTCATTCTTAATTTATTCAATTTTTCAAAGTTTCGAAATCATATGGAATCAATTTTCCATTACTTATTTTTGATTTATCGTCAGTGCTGAATTTTTTTATATTACATCTCTCCTTGTTCTTTAAATCCAATGAATTCATCTCACCTCCCACACACCTTTCCACATCCTTCTCAAACAGTATCAATTGGATTGATACACATGCAAGAGAGGAATTAATGAGAGGCACATAAGAGAGGCCTTCAAATGGAGGGAAATGTTAACTACAATTTTTCATCCCTTGCTAAAATTTGAGCCCTTTTTTTTTTTTTTTTTTTTTTTTTTTGAGAGAGAGCGTAACAATTTTAAAATCAAAACAACAAAAAATTACAGATTTCTTTGTCTGAAATTAATGCAAGTCTTCCTTATTTGATTTTCATTAAGCTGTCAAATAAATGTCTGTTCTCTTTTTTGAAACGGCTTAAGTAATAAAGAAATAAAATGTTAGGTTATATTTACTTTTAAACATTTCAAATTCTTAATTCAAAAGATCAAAAATAATATTTGTTCAAATTTTACACATTAAATACGATTTTTAACATCATTCTCTATGCATCGAATTTCTCCATACAACGAATTTTTTTACTGGAACGGTGTATTTCGTTATATAGTGACTCGACTGTAGTTCCTAAATTAAGAGAACCTGTCATTTGAAAGCGTTTGAGAACAAAAATGGATTTTAAAAATGAGTCTGAAAATAAGCAATTTGTTATTTGAATACATCCTCAATTTATCAATCACAATCGCATCGGGAAATTTTGTTCGATTTGCCCACTTTGACAGCTTTTTTTTTTTTTTTAAATATATTCTGCCTTTATCAAAAAACTGATCAATACCGCAGATTGTACGTTTCATAAATAGGAGAACATGTCAATTAAAAGCATTTGAGAACAAAAATAGATTTTAAAAATAAGTCTGGAAATAAGCAATTTGTTATTTGAATACTTCCTCAATTTTTTAATCACGATTGCTTCGGGAAATTCTGTTCAAAGTGCCATTTTGACAGCCTTTTTAAAAAATATATGATGTCTTTATCACAAAACTGGCTAATACGTCACATTGTATAGCTCCTAAATAAAAGAACCTGCCATTTGGATGTGCTTGAGAGCCAAAGGAATTTAAAAATAAGTTAGAATATAAGCAATTTGAATTTGACAATTTTTCTTCAACTTCTATTACTGTTTAATTTATTTTTGCTTTAAGAATTGGTCCTATCAAAAACTTGTCACTATAAAAGTTGTAGATATTATTGAGAAAATGTATAATAAATTTAATCGGACTTGATAGTTTAAAAATTGATGAAGTTATGGATATTTTTCTTTTTCCACCCTCCCATCCCCCTTTTGTTTTCGCTTTTAATTTTTTTTTAAATAAGTGTTGCTCCTGTCAAAACCTTGTAATTACAATAGTTTTAGACAATATTAAGTGCATTTATAAAGAGAATTACTTTGATTTGATGTTTTGAGAATTTGCAAAGTTATGAATTTTAACTCCCAAAAACTAGCTTTTTCCGCCCCTTGGGACCATTTTTTATTTTTATCAAAAATCTGTGCATAAGCTTTTGACCCATTTTCCGGAATAACATAAACTTTAAACTGATTCGATATCGATTTTAATTTGGAAGTTATGGAGGTTTTTTGGTTTTCACAAAACCCCTTCCTATTTCTATCCCTTTGGTCCGCTTTTGCCCATTAACGAACTTGACCGAAATTTTATGTACCATTTCGGAAGAGATCTGAGTAGAATAAAAGAAGTTATCGTGTCCATGAAAAAGTTATATATGTATATATATATATACAGGGTGTTTCGCTACCAGACCGACAAACTTCTAGGGGTGATAGTAGACATAAAGACAAACATTATTAAATAGGAAACCATGGGGCGCAAACGTCTTCTGTAGGAGCTAGGGGCCATTAAAGTTTAGGGTCCAAAAATTGAAACGCTGATAAAAATTAGAAAAAAGGGTCGATTTGTTTGCGGTTTTCTCTAAAATCTTTCTTTATATCACGATTTTTTATTTTTTTAATTTTAAAGGTTAAGTTCAAAAATTGTCGGTAGAGGGCGCTTTAGACTTTAGAGTAACGAACAAATACTTTTTGCCGTTCTGTTGTGCATAGGATTGAAATTATTCTAAAGTTTAGACTTTAACTTAAATTTTAAGCCCAAAATCGGAAACATGGGGATCGGTTAACTAGCGAAAATTTAACTGTGAACCGAGGCAGAGATTTTAAACGCTCATAAACATTGGACAAACTAATCGATTTTGTTGCGGTTTGCGTGTAGGTCATTCCCTTGGTAATTATTTTATTCAAAATGACGCACTGCTGTGGTGTCCTCATATTTTCATAGAGGGCGCTTCCGACATATCTCCGATATTTCAATGGCATTACTCCTGGGTGTTTTACTACCAGACTATCATACTTCCAGGAAGTGTTAGAGATGCAAAAGCGACTCGGAATCACATAGGAATGTAACGTAGAAAATGTTTTTTTTGTGAGTTATGGTTTAAGGAAGCAGAGAAAAAAACAACAGAAACAAGCAGAGAAACAGAAACATGTTAGTATGACATAAAACAGTTTGTTTAAAGGTTGTACTAGAAAAGATGTTCGAAATTACGACCAGAAGTAATTCGACATGCTTGACAGCGGCATCGCATGTAACTCCTCACGCTTTGAAAGATTCCTGGAATCTTTGATACATTTTTGGAAGCTACAGAAATACGAACTGCTAAGTCTTTAATTGATGGTACGGGATTCTCAACACCCAACTTTTCATGTGACCCCAACAGAAGAAGCTCATACTTGATAGGTCCGGTGATCTGGCAGGCCAATAAACCGGGCCACCACGACCTATCCACCGCTGTCCATATGTTACGTTGAGGTATCGGTGAACATCATTGGTAAAATGTGGAAGAGCCCGATCATGCTAGAACCACACAGAGCTGCGCAACGAGAGAGAAACTTTCACGCGCATTACCGTTCAGCTCCATCTATCACAACAAAATCGCAGCACCATCTACTGTCGCTGTCAAGCTTGCCGGACTTTTTCTGGTCGTAATTTCGAACATCTTTTCTAGTAAAACCTTTAAACAAACTGTTTTATGTCATATTAACGTGTTTCTGTTTCTCTGCTTGTTTCTGTTGTTTTTTTCTCTGCTTCCTTAAACCATAACTCGCAAAAAAGACATTTTCAACGTTACATTCCTATGTGATTCCGAGTCGCTTTTGCATCCCTAACACTTCCTGGAAGTATGATAGTCTGGTAGTAAAACACCCAGGAGTAATGCCATTGAAATATCGGAGATATGTCGGAAGCGCCCTCTATGAAAAAATGAGGACACCACAGCTGTGCGTCATTTTGAATAAAATAATTACCAAGGGAATGACCTACACGCAAACCGCAACAAAATCGATTAGTTTGTCCAATGTTTATGAGCGTTTAAAATCTCCCCCTCGGTTCACAGTTAAATTTTCGTTAGTTAACCGATCCCTATGTTTCCGATTTTGGGCTTAAAAATTAAGTTAAAGTCTAAACTTTAGAATAATTTCAATCCCATGCACAAAAGAACGGCAAAAAATAGTTGTTCGTTACTCTAAAGTCTAAAGCGCCCTCTGCCGACAATTTTTGAACTTAACCTTTAAAATTAAAAAAATAAAAAATCGTGATATAAAGAATGATTTTAGAGAAAACCGCAAACAAATCGACCCTTTTTTCTAATTTTTATCAGCGTTTGAATTTTTGGATCCTAAACTTTAATGGCCCCTAGCTCCTACAGAAGACGTTTGCGCCCCATGGTTTCCTATTTAATAATGTTTGTCTTTATGTCTACTATCACCCCTAGAAGTTTGTCGGTCTGGTAGCGAAACACCCTGTATATATATATATAGGGAGAGATGGATAGATAGATAGATTAGATAGATAGATTGATTAATAGATAGATATGCATATAAACTTTTTTACTGATGGTAGTTTTGGGGTCCAGGGGTCATGATCGGTGTGGATCTGCAAAATTTTTCAGGAATAGCAACATAAGTGCGATTGCAACAGATAGTATTTTATACGAAATCTACCCAAAATAAACTACATTTACAACTCCTAAGTGGGTCAGTTGTTTATAACCATTTTTTTTCCTATGTGATTCCGTCTTAAAACGTTTTACTGTGTAGCATTTTTGAAAGTCTCCAACACATGGAATAAGGATTAAAGGTATTAAAGTATAAGTGATAAAATAAATAAACACAGAATTTGGCCTTTTTTAACAACAAAAATTATAAATATGGAAAAAAGGCGATAATAAGTATTTTTGGCCAAATTTCCTTCATACGAAACAATTTTTAACCATATAGAAGTAAAAAACTATGTAGAAACTAAAGGTGCAGCCGGGCTAAGATTTAAACTTTTTTCCAGGTTGTGTCGGGTTATGATTTTAACATTTTTCCAGCCGGGGCGAACTTTTTCTCCAATGGGACGGTTCGGGACCGGATTTAGATATTTCGTACCGTGCAGATCTCTAATGCAGATAACACCAGCATATTTCCAAAGCAGATTTAACATAAAATCTATACGCTGTTATTTTCGTCCAAAGCAGAAGTGCTGTGTTAAATCGATTTTTATACAAGTACAATTTGTGAATGATCCCTATCTTATATTGAAGTTGTGTCACGAACTTGCCGCTCGGATGTAGTGGAAAATGGTGTAAGTCACGAACTTTGGAGAATTTTGGATTTTAATCCCACAGAGATGTGGGATTTGTAGATATCAAGATTTTTTTTTTTTTTTTTTTTTTAATTTAGTAATGAATAAGAAAAATTTTCGTAATTGGAAATTTTATCCTACGGGGGCTGTATAAAAAATTTATTTTAGTATTTTCTCAAATAGTCTTCCGATGGAATTGCAACATATCTCATCAAATTTTGCACCTTTTTTATGAAACTTTGTAATAAGAAGCATGTGCCTAAGGGAATTATTTAAGAAGATAGACTACTGTTTCGTTAATTATGACTCACCCTGTATAAGTTTTACTTCAATAGGAGGGGGGGGGGGAAATCTACACATTAAAACAAACACAAATTTCATTTTTTTTTCAAAGCAATATTTTAACAAGATATTTCAAATTTTCGATTCAAACTGTGCCTAGACACCAAATTTTAAATCATTTGAATGATAATTTTTTGAATTATAAGCGTTCAAAATTTAGTGCTTCTGATGTTAAATTACATTTTCATATTTTATTAATATTCTTCTGAAATGATATTTCTAATGTGCTAACTTCTTATTTAGCAAAAATGTTAAAATACTCAAACATAAATACGTTGAATTTGCAGTTTTTGTAATTTTACTCCATGAATTATGCTATAAATATTCGAAAAAATTATGAATGGTAACCTACAATTTTTTGATGGATTTAAATTTATCAAGTCATGCTTTATAGAAAGACAAAATTTCAAATTTTTGTTACAAATATTTTTCCAATTATGCTTTTAAAAAATCAAAATGATGGTTTAAGGGGACATCTTCCATAGAAGTATAAGGCCATACTTCTATGGTATGGACGTCTACATAGAAGTTCAGGATAATATGAGAAGATCAGAAAAATCAGAATAATCAGACTAGATATTTTGAAACTTCTCATGTTATCCTGTAATCTAGCAGTTTTCGATGACTGCTTGGGTGGCGCGAAAGAAGCCTGATCAAGAAGGTGGCTCTGTTGATCAATCATGGAGTACTGAACTATTAAGCCTGTTTTTAAATAATCAATAGCTTAGAAACTTATTGCAGAAATTGCATGAAAATTTATTTTTAGGTTAATTGAAGAATGGTGGGAATTTTTGGGGTGTCAGAATTCGACACTGATATTGGGGGTGGGGAAACAAAGTTGGGGTTCATTTTAATATGTAGATGCACTTCTAAGCAAATTTTACGTACAAATTTTATACACTTCATTTAAAAATAAACTTCATTTCCAATCGTTTGATACCAGTAACTTTATTGTGCGATAATTTTTTGCAGAATTAATAGGGGGTGTTTACTTTTTCCCACGACTATAGACACTTAATTATACGTATGCAAATAATATCGTATAAAAAAAGTATACACAGTAATGAATTGTGAAACTTCTGTTCTTTGCATATTCCTAATTGTTTTTCTTTTTTATCTTAATTGTTTTCATTTTTGTACTCGCGTCTTAATTCTCAAAGTATGACGGCAGCTATTCTATCAAAAGGACATATTACTGCCTTACATTATATATTGAAATTGTAAATCAAAAATGAATCATATTTTCTAACAATACTGTGCAGCAATTGTATAACAGTAATCGCAACAATAGAGATAGATTAAAAACAATGCGCATGCTTGCAACAATATGATGTTTATTGTAATTCTGTAAATTTCTTTGTTAAGAATTTTGTGTGCGTGTGTGTGTGTTTAACAATGATTCAAAAAATTTTTCCTTTTCAGTTCAAAACGAAACTTCCAAGTTTGTAGTATCATTAATGAGCCTCATTTTATAAAACAGTATCAAATTGATCTGAATTTTAATTAAAGTTGTTTATTTTAATGATTTAGTTGACTTTGGTATTATTTATTAAACATTTGTCTTTTTTCTTAACGAAGATGACCAAAATAACAAGTTTTGGCTGTAGACTCTTATCTGCATTGTAAATATATATTTTTTAGAAAACCAATATTGTTGTCACAAAATCCAACATACACTGTTAAAACAAGAAAAACTGAGATTTTGTTATATAACAGAGAACTTATTCGATAAATTTAGAATACAGTCTGTAAATTAACTTTTAACGATAATAATTTAATTTATTTTTTAAAATTAGTGAATTTCTCAATCTCCAGTGAACTTTAAAGAATTTGAATTTTCCTAATCACTTCGAACTGCTGTATCATTAAACTTTAACAGAATTTGTTTCTAGCTATCCTGGGGTTTAAACCCGAGACCTCTCGACAATGGAAGTGTACCTCACTGACTGAGCTGGAGCTGTTGCTGTTACTACAAAATATGTTTTTTTATGATTCAACAAAGAAAAATCCTGATTCAAAAGAAGAATCCCCACAAAATTTGACGAAATTGTGCTTCACGTTTTAAATTATTCTAAGTTTTAAAAAATCAATTTTTAAAGAAAAAAAAATACTCAGTTGAAGGCGTTTTACCAATAACTAGTGTAATTTACAGAGAGTTTCGTTTTTGTGTGTGTGTGTTTTTTTTTACAGAATTTTTTAACGGCGTACCCATATTAATATAACACTACTGAATATACGAGTAATTAACATTTCTATACTTCTTTTCCTGTTTCTGTTTCAATTTTTACATCATGACGTCATTCTTACTGACAAATAAATTATTTTTTGACTAGGGTAACATCCCCAGTAATTGGCGCATTAAGAATTTGTCGTTAAACTTACTTAAATTTTCACTACAAAGAAATAAGCTATTTACTTGGAAATATTTTTAATTCAAAGAATGCATATCTGTGCATCTATTTTGCCCACTAAAAGCAAAAAAAAATTGAAAAGTATTTTTATAAAAATATATTTATAAAAAGTTGCTGAAATCACCAGTAATTGGCACCTAGAGCACCAATGTATGACACCTTGTGATCCAGTAATTGGCATATGTTTATATTAAAAAAAAACTTTACATTTTGCATTGGTTTTAATCGCTTTAAATTAATTTACTGTAGATGAAGATGCCATATTTCAGGTTTTTGAAAGTAAGAAATCAGCATATTAGGCTGAAATGTGATCACTTTAAAACAATACAATATACTTACATTAATACCCAGTAATTGTCATGCTGTCCCCAGTAATTGTCATATGAAGCTTTAATGAATTCCAATTACTGATAAAATTTATATTTTCAAATAAAAACAAATGATAAACAAAATTAGTCTATAATTTTAAAAGTACTTCCAAAATAAATGGTTTAATCTCAAATTCCTTGCGAATTCCTTGTAATTGGAATAGGTGCCAATTACTTGGAACTAGCAAAATTGAAGCACCATTAATTGGCAACTACCATTAATTCAGAAATCCAAATATTTGTGTCGAAAACACTTTTACACAATTAAAGTAACCCTTTTTAACTAAACAAAACTGTTGTCAATTAAAATTTAAAATATATTATAAATCAGATAATAATGAATTGAAAAGCATGCCTTCCTTAAGCCAAAGAATAAGAATTTGCAACAAAATGGCTATTTTGATACAAGCCGTACTTGTTTCTCTTTTCTAGGCTGTATTGTCATCTTGTAAAATAAATCAAAGTTATAATATTTTACGTAAATGAGCATATAACTGATATATAATCTTGAATTTTTAAAAGACTGGATATAAATCTTTTTTTAGGACATGTTTGTAAAATGTGCCAATCACTGGTGCATGCCAATTACTGGGGGTGTTACCCTATATAGACTACAATAATTGGTGAAAAATGAATTGTAATTTCTAACAATGCTTTGCAACATTTTTATAACAACATTCACAACAATAAAGAGAAACTTTATTCAAACAATGTGTATACTTACAACAATGTAAAATCGTTTATAAATTCGAAGAAAAATTCTGCAACAATATTTGTTTATTCAACAATGCTTCAGATTTTTTACTATCTTTAATTCAATGCGAAACTTCCTACTTCCTACTGTGTAGTATCGTTAATGAGCCTCATTTTGTTAAAAGTTGTCATTTGATCTGAGTTTTGATTAACGTTGTTTAATTTTATCGCATTTGACTTATTTTCGAAATATTTTTGGTGTTTCTTAAATAAAATGCCCAAAAAGCTAAGTTTCGGCCGTAGACTTTTGTCTTTGATGTAAGTAGTCGTCTGTATGCTTTCTATGACAAATAACATTTTATCCTATACAGAAACGATGTTAGATTAATAATAAAATTAATTAATCGCTGTTTTTACACAGGTAGAAGGAAAATAGATATTAAAAAAAATTTAATGCTGAATCAGCAAAACTAAGGGCTTGAAACTATAGGTTCACATACATTACATGGCCATTGATGACCGTCCACTTGCGATTTTAGACATTTTTTTAAATATCTAGAAAAATACACGAGGAATTATCCCGAAAATCTCAGTGTATAAATATAATAGTACAAGTCCTACATTTCCGTGAAGATTTTTTCCCGAAACTCTATAGGGGACCGTCAACAAATTAAAAAAGAATTACCCTGTCAAAACTAAAATAGCAAAAATGCTCAAACTGTAGATTATGATTAAGTGGCTTATAGTAATATACTGTGTTTAATTTTATGCGAATAGCATGTATACTCGTATAGAAATTAAGGTTTTTATAAAAATGGTCCCAAATTTTGCCAAGTTTTTTGCTTATTATTTGCAGAGTTTATAATATAAAGTAACATTCTTATCTCAAAATATGACAAATAATATTGAATACAATATTCTGTAATCATCATTAAGAAATAATAAAAATTGTATGATAAAAGAGCAGGTTCACTAAATAATTTTTCACTGCGCATGCGTTAATGATATCAAAATTTCATTTGCATATCGTGTTAGTTAAATGTATAGACCAACTTTTGTGAAAATTTCAAAACCATAGCTTGAAAATTCTGAATGTAATCGTCTATAAAATAATCATAAAATCCGTTGTTCTCAAAATGAAGCAAAAAAATGAGGGATTTTATCCAAATGTAGTAACACGTCCCATATTGTGTATTCTATATTGACACTAATCAATGAATATATGGATACAACCCCTCTTGTTTTTGCTTTTTGGGAATAACGGATTTTCAACTTATTATGTTGACGATTATTTTCAGAATTTTCAAGCTATGATTTTGTGGTTTTCACAAAAGTTTCTCTATACATTTAGCTAACATAATACGTAAATGAAAGTTTGATATGTTTGGCGCATGCGCAGTGAAAAATTATTTAGTAAACCTACTCATTTTTCATACAATTTTTATTATTTTTTAATTCTGATTACAGGGTATTATGTGCAATGTTGTTTGTCACATTTTCAGAAAAGAATATTATTTTATATTGAGAACTCTGCAAATAATAACGAAAAATCTTGGGAAAATTTGGGACTGTTTTTATAAAAACCTGATTTTTTTCTACGAAATTACATGCTATCGACATAAAAATGAACACAGTTTATTACAATAAGCCACTTAATCATAATTTACAGTTTGATTGAGCGCGTTTGCTACATTAGTTTTGACAGGGTTATCGAAAAGATGCTCATTCTTTTTTAATTTATTGACGGTCCCTTATAATGTTTCGGGGAAAAAATCTTCACGGAAATATATGACCTGTACTAATATTTATACACTGAGAGTTTCGGGATAATTCCTCCTGTATTTGTCTAGATATTTAACAAAATGTCTAAAATCGCAAGTGGACCGTCATCAATGGCCAGCTAGTGTACGTAGACCTAAAATTATTTGGTCCCTGAAATATCAGTATTATTATTCTTGATTTATGCAATAGGAAATCTAATACTGTTTCGGGCAGAGTATTTTCCCTGTTTTAGTAACACTAATCTTTCTAATTTATTCCGTACTAATTTTGAGCAGAGAGAAGTCTGCGAGATATAAAACCTGTTTCCTTGGAAACTACTCAATCGATCTTCGTGAAATTTGGAATCTATATTCGCTGAAAAATACTCAAAATTCACGGTGGAAAATTCTTTTTTCGGATATTTTTATTATTTTTTTTTATTTTAGCGCAATGGTAATTTTTCAGAGATTTCTATTTTTTAAAAAAAATTCTGAAATAATTATTTTTTTAACTGTTTGCCGTATATCATCTTATATTTATGCTCATTCACCAAAAAAAATATTCAAATCGTTCGAATACTTTAATAGTTAAGGAGGTTTTTAGCTGAAAAGTACAATTTTTGGCACAGATGTCATATACGCACCACATTTACACGTGTTTTTTCCACCGCCAGTTTGGCCAAAATTTTGTAATTACAAATTACATGCAATAACAGCAGGTGACTTTTTATTGGAATATAAAAATAAAATAACGTGAAAAAAGAAAGAGGTTTTAGTATTTTAAAAAAGGAAATGAAAATAAATAAACGATAGTTTGAAAAATAGTTTAAAGAATTAAAATAAAAAATAGCTGTAAATAAACATGAATTTAATATAAAAAAGAAAACAATAAATAGTAAACAGTTATAAATAATAAACTTAATAAGTAAATAAACAGTAAGTATAATTTTTACAATAAATCGTAAATATTAGTACTTGTAGCCGTATTAATGTATTGTTGTTTCGTTTTTTATTTCTCATATTCATATTAGAAGAACATTTAAGACATATAAATCCGCATTTAAGCAACCCAAATGGATTAAAAACTGTACGAACAAACCTCCATCTTGAAATAGGAATCCAAAAACAAATGCAGAGTTCATAATTCCATCTATATGCCTTCTTGCAGAAAAATGGCATCTAATATCATTTAATAATTAAGGTTGATATTTTTTGACATCTTTTATTAAAATATTATTGTTGGTAGATGCAGTTATATTTCTTAAATCCAATTAATTAGTTAAAAATAAAATATAAAAAATAAAAGCATTATATCCTGTCAACTTTAAATTCGAATAAATAAATCACTGGAAAAATAAATATTTCGAATTTATATTACAAGAAGTAGTGAAACAATTATATAATTATTTTCACGAGCGAGAAATTGTAAGAATTACGTCAAATATAGAACTAATTAAGCTATTAATGCTGCATAACTTAAAACAAAATATAAAACACTTAATACATTAGACGAGATATCAACTACTAGGTTTGCTATAAGAAATAAAAATACCGGGCTACCATTTTTGGCGTAAAATCGCCACCTTAAAAAATACGTGCAAATGTGGTGCGTATATGACATCCCAATTTTTCATAGAGCTAAAAAATCTTAATCACTTCTAATTTGTGTGAAAATCTCTCACCATTTTATGAAACACACGATTTAAAATATAGAAGGTAAATAAACATTAAGGATAAGACTTAATTGCATGTATAAAATGAGCATAAAATGTAAAATAAAATTACTGTGAGTAAGCGTGGCGCCTCAGTCGCGTCTTCCCTAAACACATTACTTTTCAAGTGATTTGGAATCGAATAGATGTCTTCCTTTTTCCGATAGATCATAACACGGTATACTGATTCACGATAAATAGCTCTGCGATAATCCGATATTTACTCACATAATCTTAAAAAAAAAAAAAAAAAAAAAAAAAAAAAAAAAAAAAAAAAAAAAAAAAAACCGTAAACGACCGAATTGCTAATATATTGGCAAGAAATAATAAATTAATAGAAATGACATACTCATTTCGAAGCATTCCAACAATCGAATACCGAAATTCAATTCGGATAGTAAGATACAGGCCCTAAAGTACATGAGAAACTGTGTGCGCATCTAAAGTAACAGTAGGGAATTTTTATAAAACAAATCTGAGATGATATAGTATAAAAAATAACTATGTGTTTTTCAGAAGTCGCTTCATTAGATGCAAACACAGTTATTCATAGCAGTGAGTCAGACATCTCATTTTATTATGTCCTAGATGTTTTTCATTTACTCTGAGGTGACGATGTAAAAAAAAATCATTTTGTATTTTAATCTATAATAAGAATCAATAGACAACTATGCCTGATTAGATTTTTTTCTAATACGAAATATGTACTATCATTAGCAATATAAGAGACTATCATCGTTACCAGCTATTTTGAATCACCCCGTATGAAATTTTTTTTTATGCATCTGCCTAATACAACTATGGAGGCATAAAGTAGAGAATACAGATTAATTTTATCTTAATTAATCAGAACAGATTAATTTTATACAGATTAATTTTAACAGATTAATTTTATCTCTTTAATTTTATCCAGTTTCAGACATGTGAGACACGCTCATGATGATAATGAAGCTAAAGATCTGCTCATTGAAAAAAGAAACTAAAAGAACACGAGATCGAAAAGTAAATATATTTTCGTGCACATTTTTGAATGTACATTTTTGTGTGTCCCGTTTTTAGTTTTATGAGCCTATTCCAGTTGCAAAAAATATTTACTCTAACATTATTACTAGCGAAATAGTTCTATTTTTACCCTCGCGTATAAAAACAAGTTTAATTTCCGCAGATATTGCTATTAATAAAATAATATATCCGAGTTAAAATATATTGGTTATTTTATAATACATTTAATATAAAATTAGTTTCTTATATTGATACATAATAAAGAGGGACAAATATTTTTGGAAGAGTTTGCCGGTTTGTTACATAAAATAAGTTTTGGACCCTTAATTTTGTACCCCGAATTACAATTGGGGGAAATTAGAATTTCCTTTTATTAAGTATACGAAGGGCAGCTTTTACTTCTTTTTGAATAAAAGTGCTTTTAAATAGTATAGCTTTATTTAATTATTTCATGGATTTACTAACAGAAGTCATTGGCTTTTAAATATGTTAAAAACCTAATACAAATTGTAATACAAATAAATTTTGTTACAATAAGTAATTCAATTTTATTTTAAATCTGCTGATAAAAAAACTCTTAGAAAACATATTAATAAAAAATATACCTTGCAATTTCTCAACAAAGAAACTCTGATAATTTTATTTTACTTAACAGGAAAACATATGTATATTTGATAATATGTTATACAAGTACTCGGAGGAACAATGTAAAAGTTTTAAGTTTATAAACATTTTTTTTTCTATATGAGTGATTTAATATGATATTTAAAAAATTAATTATAAATTTTCACTTTTTTTCTAGGTTACTTGATATGGTTTTGGCCTGGTCCGACGACATCCTTCACGATATGAAAACTAAAAATCCCATCAACCACATCACGGAAGCGAAAGCATGGTTTAAGATTAAAGTTGAAGCAATCATGGGAATCTGGTGGCCAGATATATACGGGGTAGACCACCAGATCTACTCGGAAGCTGTACGAATGAGCGTCCAAATCATGGATGTGTCGGACGAAAAGTCGAAGCGTGATGTCATCCGCTGGCTCGATCTGGTTAAACGTGTGACTCTGAAACACATTGAGCTGTGTCTTCGTCGGTAAGTGACCCAACACTTGATGGTTTAAATTTTAACATATTTTGATTTTATATTTGTTTCAAAGTTTACTATATTATTCACCTTCTATAATACTACGATTTGAAATTTTACATTTTTTTTGACCAAAATTTTTATGAATTCAATACTTTCTTAATATAAGAATAGAACAATGTGAAAAGGCGACAATTGAGGTAAAAAAAAGTACAGTTTTGTTCAGGTTTTGTTTGTTGTACAGGTTTTGTTTGTTTGTTGAGGTTTTGTACAAATTTTCGATGACATAGATTTGTATTAAGTTCTTTCTTTTTCTCTCTCTCTCTCTGCTACTAAATCAATTTTGAATACAAAATCCAACAGTTAAAAAAACCCAGTTCTTTAAAGTTTAGAGCACATGATTCTAAAACATTCCTGGATATATCTTTTTAAAATTATGGGGTTTTTTATTATTATTTTATTTCCCGATTTGTTTTCACCCCTTTTTTTTCATTCCTTCAATAAATGATTTTTCACATTAAGGTTTTCTTCTATTTCTACAGGCGCAGAAAGAAATCCATATTCACTTGTTGTATTACAAGATAGACAAATGCACCTTATAGTTGACTTTTCATTTACCGGACTTGACAAACTACCCAATTATGACTCACCTTTTTCCCGAATATGACATCATCTCGCTACCGACTTGTGACAAATGATCTTTCATCACCATCAGCAGCAGCAGAAGTCTCTTCCTCAATTTAACATCGCACCAGCAACATCAAAAAACCACCGAGCTACACTCCACTAACATCGGGTCGTAATGGCGGTGGCTTACAACTAGATGTGTGGCCCGCCTCCTCCTCGGTATCGCCGGTAATGTTATCAATTGAGCATACACGGCTAAGAGGTCACATATACAGAAAATCTTCATGTTTACAGATATGAAGAATGTGTTTCGATTGTATATATTCATTACCTTTATGTATAAGTATGTTTTTAAAATGAGGCCTTTATCTAATTCTGTATATAATATTAATTACCACAATGTTAAAATTATCTGAATAAAAAAAATAAAAAAAAAATTTGCTATTTTTATGTAATGATACTTTGTCAACAAAAATGTTGTACAAACACATGAATGAATAAAAATTGTTTAAAAATCGGCTATGTTTCTTCCTTTTTCTTAAATATCTTCAAAGGATTTAATTAATATTGATTGATATAGTTTTAAATTGCGCATTGTATAGTATCTTGGAATGAAACGAATGTGAATATGAAAAATAATGTTATTTTGATATAAAATTTTATGTTATTTGGAAAAGGGATCACTTTTTGATTCAATATAAAGTAATTAAACTAATAAAGTTATGAAATTTATCATGCATTTTGTAAATTTTGCAAAAATATTCTTTAACGTAACGGTATATGTTAAGTTTATTAATTAGAAATTTAAAGTATATTTTTATTTAACAAATTAGTTCACTATGAATGATAAGTGAATGCAGATTAGACACAAAAGCAACTTATTAATTTAAATAAATCGTCACTTCAGAACAACAAAATTGAAAATGAGCTGTTTCTTTTTGTTTTAATGGTAAGAAAAACTTTCTGCATTCAATGGAATGCAAGGACATTTTTTGTGTCGTCATATCTATTTTATGTAAAACATAACTGTGTGTTTCAGACGTTTCAAAAATCGCTTTCATTCGTTGCAACGCTAGATTGTATCAGATCTAGGTTGTTTTACCGAAATACGTGAGCCAAAATATTGGGTGTCCATGCCCAACTGTTGCTCTAATATATCTGTAGTGCTTCATCGCTTTCACACGTCTGGACGTGATTAATCTGTGTCTATGTTAGGTATGACTGAAAAATTGTTGCAAATCGTCTGTTGTAAATACTGTGTTAAACCCATTAAGCGCCATTGCTCCCATTTAGGGAACATTAGTTTAGGATTTTTTTGTAAAATGAGCAATTTATATACTGTCAAAACGTTTATGTTATTTATACAGGAAGTCCCAGAAGTAATGGGACAAACTTTAAGGGGAGGTAGGGGTCATCACAAGGATTCAGATTTACACAGCAACCCATAATCCGAAACAATTTCCTGGCACAGTAGTGACGACACGAAAAACATGAAAGAAAGGACACGAACAGAGAGAGAAAACATGAAAGAAAGGACACGAACAGGGAGAGAAAACATGTTTATTATTCTTATTGATGCAAAAATATCGGGATAATACTGGAAAGTTCTGATGAACTAATTGTACGCATCGTTGCAGCTACTGGGGAAGTTCAGGACATTCCTGGTTTTTTCTAGAGAACATTAGATCTTCCATGCATCGGAGATTCGCCTCCATGCATCAGAGCCCGGGGTCGTAATTTCAAACATCTACTTTGATAACGATCGGTGTTCTTTTAGTATTCTTTTTTCTGACTTTTCTGCTGTAATAAGGATAATAAAGATATTTTCTCTTCTTATTCGTGTCCTATCCTTCTTGCATTTTATGTCATCACTTCTACACCAAGAAAACGTTTCCGACCATGGGATTCTATACAAATCTGAATCCTTGTGAAGTCCCCTACCTCCCCTTAAAGTTTGTCCCATTATTTCTGGGACACCCTGTATTTTGAATATATGAGATGACTTACTACTGTATTTTTCGAAAAAAGTTTATTTACATTTTCTATTTTTTAAAACATGTTTGAAAAGATTAAATTTAGCTTTCTGTAAGATTAGCTTTTTGTCCGCTTCCGTAAATAATTGTAATTTAACAAATTACAACAATTATTTGGAAATTGATGTTTTCAAAGGGTAAAATTTTAGAATTTTAAATAAATTCTCTATTTAAAATAATAATAATAAGATGCTTATATTTTATATAAAATGACGTTATTAACATACTCTGGAAAATATAAAATTTATAAGCCTTGAATAATTTAAGTACATGACGTCACTATTAAGAAACTCGAAAAAATCGGTTATCTAATGATTTATATACCTTCATTTATTTGTAACAGAATTGTAAATACTTAAAATTAAATATACTTTATAATAATTCCAAGTTTCAACAGAAATCATTTATTTATGTTATTTCAAAATAACATGCATTTTATCTACATTCTTTTTCGTTGTTAATGTGAAATTGAAACAAAAAACATTCCTGTCGGCTTGGCCTACAAGCGGAAATAGATTTCGAAGATTGCTCATCTAAACAGCAAAAAATAAACTATGATTAGAGATTAATCAAGTTTAACAACTTTATTTGGCCGCCTTTGAAAAAAATTTAATATAATTTTTCTGTAAAAACTGGCTTCATCAGAATCATCTTAATTGAAAATCAGCTGGAATGCCCGTTTTGACAGCATATTTTGAAATATTTTCTGACTTTATTAAAAAAATCGAACAATACGGTACATTATACAGTTCCTAAATGAGAAAAAACTGTCAATTGAAGCGTTTGAGATCAAAATTGAATTGAAAATGTGTCATAAAATAAGCAGTTAGTTATTTGAATACGTCCTTAATTCTTTAATCACAATCGCTTCAAGAAATGTTTTTACGAAATGCCCACTTTGACAGCTTTTTAAAAAATATATTCTGTCTTTATCAAAAAATTGACCAATACGGTGTATTATACAGTTCCTAAATAAGAGAATCTGTCAATTGGATGCGTTTGAGAGAAAATTGAATTTAAAAACGAGTCATAAATTAAGCGGTTTGAGATTTGAATGCATCCTCAATTCTTTATTCATGATCGCTTCGAGAAATTTTGGTACAAAAAGCTCACTTTGACAGCTTTTTTTTTAATATATTTTACTTTTATATAAAAAACCTGACAAATACGGCACATTATACAGTCTTTAAATACGAGAACCTGTCAAATGGATGAATTTGAGAGCAAAAATGGATTTAAAAATGAGTCAGAAAAAAGTAATTTGTTATTTGAATACTTCCTCGATTTTCAATCACAATCGCTTCGGGAAATTCTGTTCAAAATACCCATTTTGGCAGTCTTTTTTAAATATATTTTGCCTCTTAAAACTGATTCAATATGTCACATTATATAGTTCCTACATAAGAGAATCTGCCATTTGGGCTCTTTTAAAATCAAAAATGAATTTAAAAATGAGTCAGAATTTGAGCAGTTTGAATTTGAGGTTTTTTCTTCAACCTCCATTTATTTTTTTTATTTTTTTTGGCTATAAGAATTGGTCCTATAAAAAACTTGTCCGTATAAAAGTTGTAAATATTATTGAGAAGATTAAAAGAATTTTATCGGATTTAATAATTTAAGAATTGGCGAATTATGGATTTTTTCTTTTACCCCCCCCCCCTCCCCCTTTTATTTGTTTTCATTTACATTTTTTTTATCGGTAGCATTTGGTTCTATCAAAAACTTGAAAACAAACGTTTTAGATAATTTTGAAAATATTTATGAAAAAATTAGATGGATTTGATATCTTGAGAATGGACGAAGTAACGATTTTTTTTATCCCAATAACCTTATATTTTTCGCCCCTTAAGGGGACAAGGGACCTTGAAATCCTTAAAAATATTTTTTTTTATTTTTTGTAAATTTTACCTAAATATTATTCAAGGGTACATTATATGCATTATAACATGCATTTATCACAAAAAAATGCAAAAAAAAATTATTTTTGACAAAAAAATGGCATTTTACGCAGCGTCTTCGAAATCTTCGAAATGCGGACTGCGCATTCCATATCAATGAAAATCCCCAATATTTTTTATGAAAGTTTGTTTTATATATATAAACAAAATTGTGCATCGAATTTTGAATATTTGAATTTAAAAGTTTAAAAAAAAAAATTGAAATTTTGAAATTTTTTCGAAAATTTTTTCAAAATTTTCATTTTTTTTTTTACTTCTTAAAATTCAAATATGTAAAAATCGATGCTTTGTTTTGTTTATATATATAAAACATACTTTTCAAAAAAAAAATTGGGGATTTTCATAGATATGGAAAGCGCAGGGGGCATTTCGAAGATTTCGAAGACGCTGCGTAAAATTCCATTTTTTTCTCAAAAATAATATTTTTTAAAAAATATTTTTGTGATAAATGCATGCCATAATGCATATAATGCACCCTTGAATAATATTTAAGATGAAATTTACAAAAAATAAAAAAAAAATTGAAAAAATTCGAAAATTTTGAAAAAAATTTCGAAAAAATTTCAAAATTTCAATTTTTTTTTTTTTTTACTTTTAAATTCAAATATTCAAAATTGGATGCACAATTTTGTTTATATATATAAAACAAACTTTCATAAAAAATATTGGGGATTTTCATTGATATGGAATGCTCAGTCCGCATTTCGAAGATTTCGAAGACGCTGCGTAAAATGTCATTTTTTTGTCAAAAAGAATTTTTTTTTTGCATTTTTTTTTGTGATAAATGCATGTTATAATGCATATAATGTACCCTTGAATAATATTTAGGTGAAATTTACAAAAAATAAAAAAAATTATTTTTAAGGATTTCAAGGTCCCTTGTCCCCTTAAGCCTTTTTTAACTTCATTAAAAATCTGTCATGTATAAACTTTTACATCATTTTTTAGAAGTAATATAAAATTTAAACTGATTCATTATGGATTTTAATTAAGAAATTATGTCGGGTTTTTTTTTTTAAGCTATTGCAGAGCTTTTATCGCGGGCTTTGAACGCAGCGACCGAATCTAGAAATTCCGTAACGAGTAAACCTAACACTTCCGTAACGAAAAAAACCTAACACTTCGGCTAACGTCGTTTCAGCTCGGCAAACTTCGGCATGGTATCCTTCGGTAGACTTCGGCAGACATTGACCCACGATTTTTCAGATATTAGGATATAGAGTCTCAAACTTATGTTTCTTATGATCTTATTTTCATAGCGCGGCAAAATTTTGTTTGGTAATTTGTTATGAGACAGTGTTAATTTTTGGAGACAGGAGACCCCCCACCATGAGGGTCGAAAAACTTTAAATGCTCATAACACACAATAATTTTAGTAGCGCGGCCAAATTTTGTTTGGTGATTTATTATGAGACATTGTTAATTTTTGGTGAAGGGAGACACCCCACGCTGAGGATCAAAAAATTTAAAATGCTTATAACTCGCGATCTAATTTTCGTAGCGCGGCCAAATTTTGTTTGGTAATTTATCATGAGACATTGTTAATTTTTGTTGACAAGAGACCCCAACAGTGAGAGTCAAAAAATTTAAAATGCTTATAACTCGCGATCTAATTTTCGTAGCGCGGCCGGATTTTGTGTAGTAATTTATTATGAGACAGTTTTAATTTTTGGTGACAAGAGACCCCCCCAATGTGAGGGTCGAAAAATTTAAAATGCTTATAACTCGCGATCTAATTTTCGTAGCGCGGCCAGATTTTGTTTGGTAATTTATTATGAGACAATATTAATTTTTGTTGACAGGAGACCCCCCCCCCCACGGTGAGGGTCGAAAACTTTTAAATGCTCATAACTCGCGATCTAATTTTAGTAGCACGGTCAAATTTTGTTTGGTGATTTATTATGAGACATTGTTAATTTTTGGTGACAAGAGACACCCCACGCTGAGGATCAAAAAATTTAAAATGCTTATAACTCGCGATCTAATTTTCGTAGTGCGGTCAAATTTTGTTTGGTAATTTATCATGAGACATTGTTAATTTTTGTTGACAGGAGACCCCCACGGTGAGAGTCAAAAAATTTAAAATGCTTATAACTCGCGATTCAATTTTCGTAGCGCGGCCAGATTTTGTTTGGTAATTTATTATGAAACAGTATTAATTTTTGGTGACAGGAGACCTCCCAAGATGAGGGTCGAAAAATTTAAAATGCTTATAACTCGCGATCTAATTTTTGTAGCGCGGCCAAATTTTCTTTGGTAATTTATTATGAGGCAGTGTTAATTTTTGGGGACAGGAGACCCCCCACGGTGAGGGCCGAAAAATTTAAAATGCTTATAACTGCGATCTAATTTTCGTAGCGTGGCCAAATTTTGTTTGGTAAGATTTTATGAGAGATTGTTAACTTTTCGTTACAGGACACCCGCACGGTGAGGATCGAAAAATTTAAAATGCTTATAACTCGCGATCTAGTTTTTGTAACGCGGCCAAATTTTGTTTGGTAATTTGTTATGAGACAGTGTTAATTTTTAGTTACAGGAGACCTCCCCCCCCAATATGAGGGTCAAAAAATTCAAAATGATTATAACTCGAGACCTAATTTTCGTAGCGCGGTCAAATTTTGTTTCGTAATTTATTATGAGACATTGTTAACTTTTGGTTACAAGACACCCCCACGGTGAGGGTCGAAAAATTTAAAATGCTTATAACTCGCGATCTGATTTTCGCAGAGCGACCACATTTTGTTTGGTAATTTATTAAGCTATTGCATAAGTTTTATCGCGGGCTTTGAGCGCGGCGAGCGAATCTAGAAATCCCGTAACGAGAAAACCTAACACTTCGGCTAACGACGTTTCAGTTCGGCAAACTTCGGCATGGTATCCTTCGGTAGACTTCGGCATACATTGACCCAGGATTTTTCAGATATTAGTATATCAAGTCTCAAACTTATGTTTCTTATGATATAATTTTCATAGCGCAGCAAAATTTTGTTTGGTAATTTGTTATGAGACAGTGTTAATTTTTGGAGACAGGAGATCCCCCCCCCCCACCATGAGGGTCGAAAAACTTTAAATGCTCATAACACACGATCTAATTTTAGTAGCGCGGCCAAATTTTGTTTGGTGATTTATTATGAGACATTGTTAATTTTTGGTGACAGGAGACACCCCACGCTGAGGATCAAAAAATTTAAAATGCTTATAACTCCCGATCTAATTTTCGTAGAGCGGCCAAATTTTGTTTGGTAATTTATCATGAGACATTGTTAATTTTTGGTGTCAAGAGACCCCCCCCCCCCCAATGTGAGGGTCTAAAAATTTAAAATGCTTATAACTCGCGATCCAATTTTCCTAGCGCGGCCAGATTTTGTTTGGTAATTTATTATGAGACAGTATTAATTTTTGGTGACAGGAGACATCCCAAGATGAGGGTCGAAAAATTTAAAATGCTTGTAACTTGCGATCTAATTTTTGTAGCGCGGCCAAATTTTCTTTGGTAATTTATTATGAGGAAGTGTTAATTTTTGGGGAAAGGAGACCCCCCACGGTGACGGTCGAAAAATTTAAAATACTTTTAACTCACGATCTAATTTTCGTAGCCCGGCCAAATTTTGTTTGGTAATTTATCATGAGACTGTCAATTTTTGGTGACAGGAGAACCCCCACGGTGAGGGCCGAAAAATTTAAAATGCTTATAACTGCGATCTAATTTTCGTAGCGTGGCCAAATTTTGTTTGGTAAGATTTTATGAGAGATTGTTAACTTGTGGTTACAGGACACCCGCACTGTGAGGGTCGAAAAATTTAAAATGCTTATAACTCGCGATCTAATTTTCGTAGCGCGGCCAAATTTTGTTTGGTAATTTATTATGAGACAGTGTTAATTTTTGGAGACAGAAGACCCCCCCCGCACCATGAGGGTCGAAAAACTTTAAATGCTTATAACTCGCGATCTAATTTTAGGAGCGCGGCCAAATTTTGTTTGGTGATTTATTATGAGACATTGTTAATTTTTGGTGATAGGAGACCCCCACGGTGAGGATCGAAAAATTTAAAATACTTATAACTCACGATCTAATTTTCGTAGCGCGGCCAAATTTTGTTTGTTAATTTATTATGAGACAGTATTAATTTTCGGTGACAGGAGACCCCCCAATGTGAGGGTCGAAAAAATTAAAATTCTTATAACTCGCGATCCAATTTTCGTAGCGTGGCAAAATTTTGTTTTGTAATTTAATATGAAACAGTGTTTATTTTTGGTGACAAGAGACCCCCTAATGCGAGGGTCGAAAAATTTAAAATGCTTATAACTCGCGTTCCAATTTTCGTAGCGCGGCCAGATTTTGTTTGGTAATTTATTATGAAACAGTATTAATTTTTGGTGACAGGAGACCTCCCAAGATGAGGGTCGAAAAATTTAAAATGCTTATAACTCGCGATCTAATTTTTGTAGCGCGGCCAAATTTTCTTTGGTAATTTATTATGAGGCAGTGTTAATTTTTGGGACAGGAGACCCCCCCACGGTGAGTGCCGAAAATTTGAAAATGCTTATAACTGCTATCTAATTTTCGTAGCGTGGCCAAATTTTGTTTGGTAAGATTTTATGAGAGATTGTTAACTTTTCGTTACAGGACACCCGCACGGTGACGGTCGAAAAATTTAAAAAGCTTATAACTCGTGATCTAATTTTCGTAGCGCGGCCAAATTTTGTTTGGTAATTTATTATGAGACTGTTAATTTTGGTGACAGGAGACCCAAACAGCGAGGGTCGAAAAATTTGAAATACATATAACTCGCGATCTAATTTTCGTAGCGCGGCCAAATTTTGTTTGGTAAGTTATTATGAGACATTGTTAACTTTTGGTTACAGGACACCCCCACGGTGAGGGTCGAAAAATTTAAAATGCTTATAACTCGCGATCTGATTTTCGTAGCGCGACCACATTTTGTTTGGTAATTTATTAAGCTATTGCATATCTTTTATCGCGGGCTTTGAGCGCGGCGAGCGAATCTAGAAATTGCGTAACGAGAAAACCTAACACTTCGGCTAACCTCGTTTCAGTTCGGAAAACTTCGGCATGGTATCCTTCGGTAGACTTCGGCATACATTGACCCAGGATTTTTCAGATATTAGGATATCAAGTCTCAAACTTATGTTTCTTATGATCTAATTTTCATAGAGCGGCAAAATTTTGTTTGGTAATTTGTTATGAGACAGTGTTAATTTTTGGAGACAGGAGACCCCCCCACCATGAGGGTCGAAAAACTTTAAATGCTCATAACACACAATAATTTTAGTAGCGCGGCCAAATTTTGTTTGGTGATTTATTATGAAACATTGTTAATTTTTGGTGAAGGGAGACAACCCACGCTGAGGATCAAAAAATTTAAAATGCTTATAACTCGCGATCTAATTTTCGTAGCGCGGCCGGATTTTGTGTAGTAATTTATTATGAGACAGTTTTAATTTTTGGTGACAAGAAACCCCCCCAATGTGAGGGTCGAAAAATTTAAAATGCTTATAACACGCGATCCAATTTTCGTAGCGCGGCCAGATTTTGTTTGGTAATTTATTATGAGACAGTATTAATTTTCGGTGACAGGAGACCTCCCACGGTGACGGTCTAAAAATTTAAAATACTTTTAACTCACGATCTAATTTTCGTAGCGCGGCTAAATTTTGTTTGGTAATTTATTATGAGACTTTATTTTTGGTGACAGGAGACCCCCCACGGTGAGGGTCAAAAAATTTATAATGCTTATAACTCGCGATCTAATTTTCGTAGCGCGGGCAAATTTTGTTTGGTAATTTATTATGAGACAGTGTTAATTTTTAGTTACAGGAGACACCCCCCCCCCCAAGATGAGGGTCAAAAAATTTAAAATGATTATAACTCGCGACCTAATTTTTGTAGAGCGGCCAAATTTTGTTTGGTAATTTATTATGAGACTGTTAATATTGGTGACAGGAGACCCCCACGGCGAGGGTCGAAAAATTTGAAATGCTTATAACTCGCGATCTAATTTTCGTAGCGCAGCCAAATTTTGTTTGGTAAGTTATTATGAGACTGTTAATATTGGTTACAGGACACCCCCACGGTGAGGGTCGAAAAATTTAAAATGCTTATAACTCGCGATCTGATTTTCGTAGCGCGACTACATTTTGTTTGGTAATTTATTAAGCTATTGCATAGCTTTTATCGCGGGCTTTGAGCGCGGCGACCGAATCTAGGAATTCCGTAATGAGAAAAAATCCTAACGCTCCGGCTAACGACGTTTCAGCTCGGCAGACTTCGGCACGGTATCCTTCGATAGACTTCGGCAGACATTGACGCGGTATTTTTGCATAAGTTGATAAAAAATGCTATGCAGTAGCTTTACCACGGAAGTCCCAGAGTGCCACAAACAATAACCTTATATTTTTCGCCCCTTAAGCCCTTTTTAACTTTATCAAAAATCTGTCATGAATAAAATTTTAGGTCATTTTTTAGAAGTAATATAATATTTAAACTGATTCAATATGTATTTTAATTAAGAAGTTATGTCGGGTTTTTTTTAAGCTATTGCAGAGCTTTTATCGCGAGTTTTGAGCGCAGCGACCGAATCTAGAAATCCCGTAACGAGAAAACCTAACACTTCGGCTAACCTCGTTTCAGTTCGGCAAACTTCGGCATGGTATCCTTCGGTAGACTTCGGCATACATTGACCCAGGGTTTTTCAGATATTAGGATATCAAGTCTCAAAATTATGTTTTTTATGATCTAATTTTCGTAGCGCGTCCAAATTTTGTTTGGTAAGTTATTATGAGACATTGTTAACTTTTGGTTACAGGGGATCTCCCAAGATGAGGGTCGAAAAATTTAAAATGCTTATAACTCGCGATCTAATTTTCGTAGCGCGGGTAAATTTTGTTTGGTAACTTATTATGAGACTGTTAATTTTTGGTGACAGGAGACCCCCCACGGTGAGGGTCAAAAAATTTATAATGCTTATAACTCACGATCTAATTTTCGTAGCCCGGCCAAATTTTTTTGGTAATTTATTATGAGACAGTGTTAATTTTTAGTGACAGGAGACCCCCCCCCAAGATGAGGGTCGAAAAATTTAAAATGCTTATAACTCACGATCTAATTTTCGTAGCCTGGCCAAATTTTGTTTCGTAATTTATTATGAGACAGTATTAATTTTTGGTGACAGGAGACCCCCTAATGTGAGGGTCGAAAAAATTAAAATTCTTATAACTCGCGATCCAATTTTCGTAGCGCGGCCAAATTTTGTTTTGTAATTTAATATGAGACAGTGTTAATTTTTGGTGACAAGAGACCCTCTAATGTGAGGGTCGAAAAATTTAAAATGCGTATGAGACCCCCTAATGTGAGGGTCGAAAAATTTAAAATGCGTATGAGACCCCCTAATGTGAGGGTCGAAAAATTTAAAATGCTTTTAACTCGCGTTCCAATTTTCGTAGCCCGGCCAAATTTTGTTTGGTAATTTATTATGAGACAGTGTTTATTTTTAGTTACAGGAGACCCCCCCCCCCAAGATGAGGGTCGAAAAATTTAAATGCTTATAACTCGCGACCTAATTTTCGTAGCACGGCCAAATTTTGTTTGGTAATTTATTACGAGACTGTTAATTTTGGTGACAGGAGACCCCCCACGGTGAGGGTCACAAAATTTAAAATGCTTATAACTGGCGATCTAATTTTCGTAGCGCGGCCAAATTTTGTTTGGTAAGTTATTATGAGACATTGTTAACTTTTGGTGACAGGAGACCCCCCATGGTGAGGGTCGAAAAATTAAAAATGCTTATAACTGGCGATCTAATTTTGGTAGCGCGTCCAAATTTTGTTTGGTAAGTTATTATGAGACATTTTTAACTTTTGGTTACAGGAGACCTCCCAAGATGAGGGTCGAAAAATTTAAAATGCTTATAACTTGGATCTAATTTTTGTAGCGAGGCTAAATTTTGTTTGATAATTTATTATGAGACTTAATTTTTGGTGACAGGAGACCCCCCACGGTGAGGGTAAAAAAATTTATAATGCTTATAACTCACGGTCTAATTTTCGTAGCCCTTCCAAATTTTGTTTGGTAATTTATTATGAGACAGTGTTAATTTTTAGTGACAGGAGACCCCCCCCCCCAAGATGAGGGTCGAAAAATTTAAAATGCTTATAACTCGCGATCTAATTTTTGTAGCGCGGACAAATTTTGTTTGGTAATTTGTTATGAGACAGTGTTAATTTTTGGTGGCAAGAGACCCCCTCACGGTGAGGGTCGAACAATTTTAAATGCTGATAACTCGCGATCTAATTTTAGGAGCGCGGCCAAATTTTGTATTGTAATTTATTATGAGAAATTGTTAATTTTTGATGACAGGATACCCCCACGGTGAGGGTCGAAAATTTTAAAATACTTATAACTCACGATCTAATATTCGCAGCCCGGCCAAATTTTGTTTGGTACTTTATTTTGAGACTGTTAATTTTTGGTGACAGAAGAACCCCCACGGTGAGGGTCGCAAAATTTAAAATGCTTATAACTGGTGATCTAATTTTCGTAGCGCGGCCAAATTTTGTTTGGCAAGTTATTATGAGACATTTTAACTTTTGGTGACAGGAGTCCCCCCACGGTGAGGGTCGAAAAAATTACTATGCTTATAACTCACGATCTAATTTTCGTAGCTCGGCCAAATTTTGTTTGGTAAGTTATTATGAGACATTGTTAATTTTCTGTGACAAGAGACCCCCTAATGTGAGGGTCGAAAAATTTGAAATGCTTATAACTCGCGTTCCAATTTTCGTAGCGCGGCCAAATTTTGTTTGGTAATTTATTATGAGACAGTGTTAATTTTTGGTGACAAGAGAGAAGAGACCCCCTAATGTGAGGGTCGAAAAATTTAAAATGCTTATAGCTCGCGTGCCAATTTTCGTAGCGCGGCCAAATTTTGTTTGGTAATTTATTATGAGACAGTGTTATTTTTTGGTGACAGGAGACCCCCCAAGGTGAGGGTCGAAAAATTTAAAATGCTTATAAATCACGATCTAATTTTCGTAGCGCGGCCAAATTTTGTGTGGTAAGTTATTATGAGACATTGTTAACTTTTGGTGACAGGAGACCCCCCCACGGTGAGGGTTGAAAAATTTAAAATGCTTATAACTGGCGATCTAATTTTTGTCGCGCGGCCAAATTTTGTTTGGTAAGTTATTATGAGACATTGTTAACTTTTGGTTACAGGACACCCCCAAGGTGAGGGTCGAAAAATTTAAATTGCTTATAACTGGCGATCTAATTTTCGTAGCGCGGCCAAATTTTGTTTGGTAATTTATTATGAGACAGTGTTAATTTTTGGTGGCAGGAAACTCCCCACGGTGAGGGTCGAAAATTTTAAAATTCTTGTATCTCGCGATCTACTTTTCGTAGCGTGACCAAATTTTGTTTGGTAATTTATTGCTAGACAGTGTTATTTTTTGGTGACAGGAGACCCCCCCCCCGTGAGGATCGAAAAATTTAAAATGCTTATAACTCGCATGCTTAGTACTCGCGATCTAATTTTCGTAGCGCTACCATATTTTGTTTGGTAGTTTATTAAGCTATTGCATAGCTTTTATCGCGGTCTTTGAGCGCGGCAACCGAATCTAGGAATTTTGCAACGAGAAAAAATCCTAATACTCCGGCTAACGACGTTTCAGTTCGGCAGACTTTGGCACGGTCTGACGATATCCTTCTGGTCTATCCTTCGATAGACTTCGGCAGACATTGACGCGGTATTTTTGCATACATTCATAAAAAATGCTATGCAGTAGCTTTACCGCTGAAGTCCCAGAGTACCACACACATTTTCTTCTTTTTTTTTTTTTTTGGTTTTCACAAAAAGCCTCCTTATTTCGACCCCCTAGGCTCTATTTTGCCCATTAATGAACTTGACCGAGATTTTATACCCCTTGATTTTATGTATCAGTTTGGAGAAGATTTGAGCAGAATAATAGAAGTTATCGTTTTTATAAAAGAGTGATATATATATATAGATAGATAGATATAATTATAAACTTTTTTACCGACGATAGTTTTGGGGTCTAGGGGTAATGATCGCCATAGATCTGCAAAACATTCTCAGAAATTCCAACATAGGAGTGACCGCAATGGATGGAATCATACGAAATCTACCTACTACATACGATCTTCATAAAATTTGAAATGATTCAAAGAAAATTGTAAAGCATTTATATATTTTAAATTTGAAGCAACTCGGTTGGGTAGTTTTTGCTCTCTTGTATGTGGACAGACAATAGAACAGAAGGACGGAAAGAACGACGACTATAGGGCTACGTATTTACATAATTACGAACGTACCTAAAAATGAATGGATTTTTTTTGCTTTTTAAATGGATAATGAAAAAAATATTATTTCTTAGACTCTGAAAATACTGATATGCAAGAATAATAAATTATCCATTAAGTATAAAACACTTTTCAACGTATTTAGAGAATTACAATGTCAGCTTTAAAAAAGGTGAAAGAAGAAAATTTTTATCAAAACATGGAAAATATAAAACATTTATTTTAAAATTTTAATTATGCAATTTAACACTTAAATTGCTAGCAGAAGAAAAAAACAATAATGACAAAATTTTTATCAAAACATAAATTTAACCGAGTCAGACGCTTATTCGGAAAATGTATTTTAAAAAAAAATCTAAAAAGAATTCAACTCTTCTTAAATTTGGTTAATTTATTTTCATCCAGCATGGGCACTATAAATGTGAAGCAAAATTGTGTTCAATCTGTATTAATCAAGTTTGATGTGGATTGTAATTCCCATATGAGAAAAAGCAGTCATTTTAAAGCAGACAATATATTTGTCGCTTTAAATTTAAAATAAATAATACAACAAAGTATAATAATAAAAATAACACATTTCTTGTGATTCTGCGATAAAATCTAACTATATATTTACTGCTAAAAATACTTCAGTCAACTTTTCAAGCAAATCAATTACAATTGAAAGAGTAACACAGTTTATATAAAAAAATTTTCAAAATGTATATATGTTACAGGCCAAACCCGATTTTAGGCCAAACTAGATTGGCCTAGGCCAAACCAGTCTATTCTAACGGCCATCGGATAAACTAGTTTTTCCTAGGCCAAACCGGTCTATCCTAACGCCCATCGGATAAACTAGTTTTTCCTAGGCCAAACTGGTTTATCCTAACGCCCATCGGACAAACTAGTTTTTCCTAGGCCAAACTAGTCTATCCTAAGGCCCATAGGACCAAACTAGTTTTTCCTAGGCCAATCTAGTTTGGCCTAACTCTTATAGGATAATCTAGTTTAGCCTGCTGTTTATTGGTCTGAACTAGTTTATCCTAGGCCGATCTAGATTATCCTAGGCGAATTCAATTTGGCGTGATTTTATTGAACTCAATGACCACCTCAACGCCAACGTTCTAGTTTGTCCTAGGCTGACCTAGTTTATCCTAGGCCAATGTATTTTACGTGTTTTTAGCTCACAGGCGTCAAAGCCTGAGAAATAATGGGCTCGCAAGTTCTGTATGTACGCATGTATGTACACATGTATGTACGTACGTATGTAACACGATAACTCTTGATAGAAATAATGTAATTTGACGTGTTATTATCTCATCAGACTACCAAAGCCTGAGAAATAATGTGCCCGTGGATTCTGTATCTATGTATGTACGTAAGTACGAAACGCAAAAATTCTTGATAGAAATACCCGATTTGCATCAAACTTTCAATATAGGTTTATTCTTATGAGGAGTTTTTCTGTTTAATTTTGGGAGCTCATTGGAGAATAATAAGGGGGAGGAAGATCGAGAGGCTGATTCGCCCCTTCCCTTAAATCAAATAAATGGGTTTCCATGCATTATTAGCATATTTTATAATAAAAAAAATTAGATATAGAAGCATTCTGATGAGGCGCCTCCATGATTAGTTGTGGATGTTCATTGTTTAAATATAAAGAGAGGGGGAAATATAGGTAACGCCCCATAATTTATGTAAATGCTTTTTTCAAGCAGAATTTGCTGATTTGCTTAAATTTTTGAAATAGATTCGTTCTGGTAAGGTGCTTCCGTAATTAGTTTTGGAAGTTAATTGGTTAAGAACAAATGGAAGGAAGGGGGACTCCCGCCTAATTTTGCCAAATGGGTTTTTCATGCAGAATTAACCGATTTGCTGCAAATCTTTGATTTGTTCATTCTGATGGAGCGCTTCACTGATTAATTTTGGTGGTTCTTTGGTTAAGTATAAAGAGGAAGCGTACAATTCATTTCCTTAAATTAGATAAATTAGTTATAATACAGAATTATCCAATTTGCTTAAAATTTTGGACATGAATTCATTTTGATCAGACGCTTCTTTAATTAATTTTTCTTTTGTTTAAGTATAATGGGGTAGTGGATAATTTATTGCCTTCCTTAAATTAAATAAATGGGTTTTTAAGCGGATTTATCTGATTCGCCGATTAAATTTTGAACATAGTTTTTTTCATAAGGCGAATTCCTGAATAGTTTTGCTTAATGATTAAGTATAAAAGGAGAAATGTAGGATCAGATGAATGGTTTTTGAGCAGAATTATCTGATTTGCTTCAAATTTTGGATAATTGTTCAATTTTATAAAGCGTATCTGTGATTAGTTTTGGGGTTCAATGGTTAAGTATAATTAGGGGAAATGGGAAAAAGTAATCGCTCTTACTTGTTTTTTCGAGGGTGATATTTAAAAAAAAGGTCTGTAATACACAATTAGTGTAAACAGACTGTGAATGCAAAGCCATTACTTTAACAGGGCAATATTCTTTTTAATATTAATCCTGACTACTGCTCTCTAATCTTGTGCAAACTGGTTTTGCTATCACCCCTGTATAATGTATTTTATTTGAAGGGTAGTAGATACTGTTACAGGTTTGCACGGGCCGGAATTTCGAAGCCCGGTATAAAAATTAAAAGTTCAGCCATAGCCCTGCCTGTAAAAAAATCAGTGAAAAGGGACTCAGTTCGGCTCGACCTGGCCCTACTCAATTTTTGCAAAAAAATCAGATTTTAATTCAAATACATTTAAGATTCCTTTAAAGAATACTGCATACATATTTATGGATAAATTTACAATGTATTTTTAAATTACGATGTGTTTGCTAAATGGAAAATACACAATGTATTATTGATTATTTAGATTCTTAGTCCTTCAATATTCAAATAGGAATTCATTAAATAGTTAGAACAAAAGAAAAAAAGGAGTGTTATAAACATCAGAACTTTTGAATATGTTTAGTAAAAAGTAGATTTGTAAATATATTTTTCTATCATTCCTTAAGGGTTTTCTCAAATCCAAAAGAGCTACATCCTAACACATTCATTAATTAATTCCTTTTCAGAAATGCATAAGATTAACAGGCATTCTCACTCAGAAAATATGCAATCGAATGGCGTTAATCATTTTTTCATAAAAGCGATGTATCTTTGAGAAAATACTATTAAAGCTACGTTTTGAATCGAATTTCCAGTTGCGACTTTACGGAAAAGAAAAACTTGACGCCGTGACAAAAATAGCTATATGTCGACAGGTAATTAATTTCTCAAAAATGGAAAACGCTGTTCGATTCCAAATTATGTTCAGCTGCGATCTGGCTCGAATAAAGTAATAATAAAAGCAAGCTTATTACAGCATGGCCTGAGTCTGCAGAAAGAAAAATAAAAATAAGCAAACACCATGCCCAATGTATCATGTCTCTACGGTGGACATGTTAAATTTCTGTATTGATGTTACAAGCAATGACTCTTGACACACATTTATGCTTATTCTAGCGAAAGATATGTTTTTACCGGCCAAACCCAAATTTCAGCCAAATTATATTAGCCTAGACCAAACTATTTTAGCCTAACGCAAATTGGATAAACTAGTTTTCCTATGCCAAACTTATTTCTCTAAATGTCCATAGGATAAACTAGTTTTTCCTATGAAAGTTGGTAATCCTTCACTTTTTCTTTCATACTTAACCATTAAACTCCCCAAAATTATTCAGGGAATCGCTTATCAGAAAGAACATGCATCCAAATTTGACGCAAATCCGTAAATTCTGCATCAAAACCATTTATCTAAATTACTAGCTGACCCGCCCGGCGTTGCCCGGGTCCGTATTAACAATATTAAACGAACTTGAAATTTGTATGATTTTGTCATTAACTGGAAGCATGCAGAAATGCATTGTCTGAAATCCGTCGCAGCTGACTTTGTGAAAAATCGGTTTTAAAAACAACAACTAATATTAAGCTCTAAAAATATTTAAAATGAGCAATGAGAAACACGGGAGGGAACATGTATCCAACGATTGCGTTAGTTTCGTGTTAAAGTGTTGATATTTACCCGTAAAAATCACTGTTAAATCACGTAACTAATTATTTTTTTTTTCGTATAGAAATCCCAAGTGAGATATTTTGAATTTCAAACTAATTATATCACTCTTAAATCCGACTATACCGTGAAGGAAATCGATACGCGATGATAAAAGATTGGTATGTAGTATTATAATTTCAGTGCCATTTAACAAAAGTGCATATTTTTAATCAAAGCATGTGTAATGTTGACTCTGTGGACAAATTCCTAACCGTAAACTTTTGTACCGTAACCATAATCTGTCTGTAACCTAACTGCGACTTAACAGTACCCTACCGTAACTTAAATGTAACACAAATGTAACCTAGTCGTCACTTTGAAATATCAATACAGAAGCATCAATTAAGATTTTGCTTGAAAAGTTAACATTCTTTTGTTAATGTCTTAAAATCGTCTGCACTCTGAAATCTAGATTTTAGACTAATATTTGTTATTTAAGTTTTCGCGCATGATTTTAAAAGAATGTTTTCATTGTATATTTTATATATTGACGTAGAGTTATTAATATATTGTTAAATCATAAACATTTTTTCATCTACGTTATAAAGTATTAAAAAGATCTGAAAAAAAAAGAAAACTTTTAGTAATACAATATTTAGTTCAAATCAAATGTTTTCAATATTTTATTTAATTTTATTTTGACATTTAATTATATCGAATTTATCAATTTCAATTATTTTAAAAGCAAACATTTTTTTTAAATAAATAATATAATAGAAAAAAGACCATTTTAAAAAATTACTATTTCCTCGTAGAATATGCTTCAGCTGTAATTCATTTCTTTCAATTCGTCTTATTAATACAAAATCCATTCCACATGCTTTTGTTTGGGACATTAAAATTTGAGCGATAAATGGTTTAATATTGCAACCCTTTTTTCGGTTTACTTCACCACCACCTATCTTTTTTCTCCATGGTTTACAACCGCTGTGATAAAAAATCATCATTTAAACTGACAGTTTGCCAGTCTATGAATTTTAAAGGTCTGTTCCAGCTTTTTTAATTATTTATGCGAAAATTTTATGCAACCAACCAACCATAACTAAATGAAGGGAAAAAAAGAAGAAAAAAAGGAGATTTTTTATGAGAGTGATCTTTGGAATTTAATTAATTACTCAGTTAATAAATAGAATTTTGAAATTCTGAGCCTCAGGTGCATCAGGAGAGATATTGGGCTACTCTCATAAAATTTTTGAGCTTCGTACGTCCCATAGATTTTGCTAGCCATCGCACACACACACACACACACACACACACACACACACACACACACACACAGACAGAGCGTTTTGTTCTTTTATTAATATACTAGCTGATCCGCCCGGCATTGCCCGGGTCCGTATTAAGAATGTTAAAGGAACTTGAAATTTGTATGATTTTATAACTCGTTACATGCAGAAATGCATTGTCTGAAATACGTAGCCACTGACTGTGTGAAAAATCAGTTTTAAAAACAACTAATATTAAGCTCTAAAAATACTCAAAATGAGCAATGAAAAACGCGGAAGGGAATATGTATCCAACGATTGCATGATTTTCGTGTAAAAAAGTTGATATTTAACCGTAAAAATCACTGTTAAGTCACGTAACTAATTATTATTTTCACATACAAATCCCAAGTGAAATATTTTGAATTTCAAACTAATTATATCACTCTTAAATCCGACTATACCATGAATGAAATCGATACACGATGGTAGCTAAAAGGTTGGTATATAGTACTATAATTTCAGAGCTATTTAACAAAAGTAAGTGTTATTTTTAATCAAATCTTGCGTATAGGTTCACTCTGTGTATAAATTCCTAACCTTAAACTTTTATACCGTAACCAGAACCTGTCTGTAACCTAACAGCGACTTAACAGTACCCTACCGTAAATTAAATATAACAGAAATGTAACCTAGCCCAAATGTATTCACTTTATTGTAACATATCCCTATTCTAACCATAACATAAATGCAATTTAACTTTAACCTAACTTTAACCTAAATAATATAATAGAAAAAAACCGTTTTAAAAAATTACTATTTCTTCGTAAAATATGCTTCAGCTGTAATTCGTTTCTTTCAATTCGTTTTATTAATACAAAATTCCTTCCTCGTGCTTTTGTTTGAGACATTAAAATTTCAGCGATAAATGGTTTAATATTGCAAACCACGGAGTAAGACACTTCTTACTCCGTGTTGCAAACCTTTTTTCGCTTTACTTCGTCTCCACCTATCTTTTTCTCCATGGTGTACAGCAGCTGTGATTAAAAAAAAATCCTCATTTAAACTGACAGTTTGCCAGTCTATGAATTTTAAAGGTCTATCCCAGCTTTTTTAATTATTTCTGCGAAAATTTTATGCAACCAATCAACCATAAGAAAATGAAATGGAAAAAAAAAGCGAAAAAAGGCGATTTTTTATGAGAGTGAGCTTTGGAATTTAATTAATTACTCAGTTAATAAATAGAATTTTGAAATTCTGAGCCTCAGGTGCATCAGGAGAGACATTGGGCTACTCTCAAAAAATTTTTGAGCTTCGTACGTGCTGTAGATTTTGCTAGCCATCGCAGACACACAGACACACACACACACACAGACAGACAGAGCGTTTTGTTCTTTTATTAGTATAGATAGATTGGGGGGTTACCTACATTGCCCTTTGTTTTCCACTTAAACGATAAACATCCACAACTAATCACGGAGGTATCTTGTCAGAATGATCCTATACCTAAAATTTTAAATGAAAACTGATAATTCTGCATGAAAAATCCATTTCTTTGAATTAACAATGGGGTATTAGCCTCCCGTTCACCCCCTCTTAATCTTATCCAATGAATTCCTAAAACTAATCAGAAAAGTACCTTATCAAAATGAAACTACTTTCAAAATTTTAAGCAAATCGAATACTTCTACCAAGAGTTATCGCATTACGTACATATGTACGTACATACGTACAATCATGCGTACATACATAAATACAGAACCTGCGAGCTCATTATTTCTCGGGCTTTTGACACCTGTGAGCTAAAAACACATAAAATTACATTGGCCTAGAATAAACTAGGTCAGCCTAGGACAAACTAGATCAGCCTAGGACAAACTAGAATGTTGGCGCTGAGGCGGTCATTGAATTCAATAAAATCACGCCAAATTGAATTGGCCTAGGATAATCTAGATCGGCCTAGGATAAACTAGTTCAGACCAATAAACAGCAGGCTAAACTAGTTCATCCTATAAGAGTTAGGCCAAACTAGTTTGGCCTAGGAAAAACTAGTTTGTCCTATGGGCCTTAGGATAGACTAGTTTGGCCTAGGAAAAACTGGTTTGTCCGATGGGCGTTAGGATAAACCGGTTTGGCCAAGGAAAAACTAGTTTATCCGATGGGCGTTAGGATAGACCAGTTTGGCCTAGGAAAAAACTAGTTTATCCGATGGCCGTTAGGATAGACCGGTTTGGCCTAGGCCATTCTAGTTTGGCCTAAAATCGGGTTTGGCCTGTAACATATACATTGTTTCCGCACAGTAACAAACATTTAAATGCTAAAACAGTTTTGGGGGGAAATTTAATTTTAAATAGAAAATTTAATTCCCTATCTTATAACTTATTTTTGTTGTGATTTAGAATGTAATTTTAATGTTTATTAAACTAATAAAGGAGTTCAATTGATTAAGCTCGTGATCAATATTTAAAAATAAACTCTTTTTTTCTTGACAGAATGTTGAATTGCGCAATTTTTATGTAATTTGAAGACAAAATACGAATTCATAGGAAATAATTTTTTTATTTTGCTGCTGAGTCTAATTTTTGTTGCTTGAATTATTTAAAGAACTCGAAATTTAAAATGTAAATAACATTTTCACAAAAGCAGAGTATTGAAAGGTTTATTCGTCAAGATGATTTTTTTTCTTACATTTTGAACGTGAAAGATAATTTACTTTTAGAATTTCGGATAAACATTTATGCTTTGAAAAATACTTTGTATTATAGTTTCGTGTAATCTGATTATTAAGCTGCGAGATTTCTCATTAAAGATTTATAATCTAAAACATAGTGTAGTCAAGTAAAAAATCATCCAACATATGAATTTTCGTTTTTATGTTTTTAAAGCGTAGTTAGTAATAAAAAAAATTAACCAACATACGAATTTTTGATTTTTTGTAGCTACAAAATTTAATAAATATATTGTCATATTAATGATCCCTGAGAATTCAAACAGTACCTAACTTAAAATAAAGTGACTTTCAAGCCAAGTAAAAAAGTTGGAAATTGCATTTTGGATTTTGTTATAGAAAAGTTATGACGTATTATTCAATTTTCCTTAAATTCCCCAGACTATTTATTTTCATTTTTCATGTGTAAATCTTGAAATAGTAAAGTAATCGTTGTGGTAAGAGTTTTATTATGTTTTGTTTTTTAATTGCTGGCAGCTGCTATAACAAAAAATGTTTATTTTTTCCCGTTACTTTTGTATAAGCGTTAGTTTCATTAGACTTATGTTAAAGCAGTACCCAAAATTTTTAATCCCCCCCCCCCATTTCCATCACCTTGCACATTTTGCTGCTAAATTTTAAAAAATCCAATTTTTGATACTTAAATTTAGCTTATTTTTTGAATACTTACTTGCGCGTTTTCAACTAGGAGATACCTCCACACAACTTTACGACTATTGTGTCTCCGTTTTAGCTTTCTTCGGCGTGTTGTTTTTTAATTCCATCCTTTTTAGTTGTCATATATTTTATTAAAATCCTTTATAAGCATGTAAAAGTTATTATTTTAATGGTCGATTATAGGACATGTTGATTGTAGATTCTGGGAAATAATCGATGACTGTATCGATCGTGTTTTTATGATGGCGATTTTTTTTCGATTGGTAAATTTTCTAGAATCACCCATCATTAGCCATATCCTAGCAGCAGTTTTAGATAGAAGCATAAAATTCAAGATAATAAACCTATTAAAAATTTATTAAATATTTATTTCAGCGATTTTAGACATTCCTCTCGTCTAAAAGAATTAACAGGTACGAAAATTTAGGCCATTTTGCCATACCTCAGCAGCAATTTTAATTAAAAACATTAATTTGAATTTATCTAATCTACTAAAATAAACTTAAACGTGTATTTTATCTACTAAACATTTATTATATGTTATAATAATTATTAAATACTATATTATCTATTTTTTTATTAGAAATTCCCACCTAAGCGCAATAAAATGGTTTCACGTTTACGATATTTCGTATATCTCAGCAGCAGATTTATTTAGAAGCGGGAAATTCGAGATAACACACCTACTAAAAAAATAGTTAAACATAGGTACTTCAGCAATTTTAGAGCTATTTTGTCTATCATGTCGTCAGCATAGCCTTTGAACAGGATAACGTAAGATTGTAAGAAAAGGTCAACAATTATGGATGTTTGTTCAGATATTAAGTTTTAGATTTTTTTATTTTTTACTTGATGTATTTCGTTTCTTTCAAGATTCCTTTAAAGAAATTGACTAGCGTAGCGGTTAGTATATATAGTATCAAATCAACATGAAAAATTGCAGCACCATTGGCGCTTAAGCAGCTCATATATAATGCTACAAATTATATTATCAGTATTAGTATACATATATATATATATATAAACGTTTATATATATATATATATATAATAACGTTTATATATATATATATATATATATATATATATATATATATATATATATATATATATATATATATATATAAACGTTTTAGATAGGGATGGTTTTAGGTTCCTTGGGTCATATAATGGAAAGTTAAAAAGGAATTTTTCAAAAGTCGTACCATGGTAACGACTGCAATACTGTTTCTTACGAAATCTACCTAAAACGACCTGAAAAAATAAACATTTTTCGTTATAGCAGTTACCAACAATTAAAACAAAACCACAATAAGATTTTTACGATAATAATTATTTTTCTATTGTAAGATTTCCTCGTACAAAATTAAAATTAAATAAACATTCTGACAAATTTTTTAAAAATTGAATATTACATCATAACTATTGTACGATAAAATTTCCATGTGAAAAATAAAAATGAAATAAATTGTTCGTCGAATTAAAAAAAAATGAAAAAATAAATGAGTCAATATTATGTCATATTGGAAATATAATGGACGTCATCAGGTGAATATGTAGAGTCATGTAAGTTTGAAAAAGCGTATTGAATCATGATAAAAAATATTGAATCATGATTTTAACATTATGAAGTTCTCTGGATTTGTCTTCACCATTTTAAATTCTATTCTATGTATATGGGTGTGTTTATGCGGTATATTAGAATTTTCGCAAAAGGTTTAAATCACCTCATTTTTGATGAAGAAATTGGTTTTATCTCTAATCTTGATTTTGTTTTTGTTAGTGAAATTAGTACTTAATTTCAAAATCTACCACCGCCTGTAGGTCGAGCCGTCAGGGATTTTGTTCAGATTGTTAATATTTCTATTTTTTGAAATGAATTACTCCGTTTTAAATGTAAAAGTACATAACGATGGCTGTTTGTTTTCTCTTACATCATATTTGAAACAGTTTAGTCAATTGGAATTTCGAAAGACAACGAAAAAAAGCCCCATTCGATTGCATAGTGCCAGAATAAAAATTTATTTAAGGGGGCTCAGGGCTTGATAGATACAGAAAAATATGTAAACAGAGCTCCCGCTTCGAGTCCATATAAAAACAGAAGTATTCAATGTAATTAATTTAAACTTTCTGATATTTTAAAGGTATGTTTATAGATTTATAAAATTATAAAATGAAGTACTTCAGTGTAATATAATAAGAAATAAGCAAAATTTATGTAACACAATTTTCGAAAAAAAAATTGTGTTATATCACCAACACCAAGATATCTTAACGTTGAATTGACACAAGGACCTAATTTTTGCTTTAAAATAATCCAGAAACTTTACTCTATAGATTGAATTAAGGATATAACTATCACTCAAAAACAACATTATTAAAAAAATCTTAAATTTGAAAATTTAAAAACTTCTAAAGAATACAACGTTTTTCATTAAAAATACTCAAAATATTAAACTATCTAAACTATATTAATTCATTCTATAGATAATTATGTTATATGCATGCAAAAAAATTAAGCCATTCCATTTTTTTAATAAATTTTGGTGTTAGTCGCCAAAAATCAAGTTTTGAAAAAACGCGACTTAAAGTTGAAATTATATGGGTGCGGCTTTGAAAATGTTGATACATAAATGCTTACAACTCCGTTAAGAATGCAAATATTTTTATGCGATTTTTTGCATTGAGTTCAGAATTAATTGAATAATAAAACTAGATTATAAAAAATCGATTTTTTGAAAAGTTTTCAAGCCCTGAGCTCCCTTAAAAGTATGTCAGAAAGTAGCTAACTTTTATTTGAAACCGTACCCTTTCTATTCTTCTATTCTTCTTCTATTCTTAAAATGTTAAAATCTTTGAATGACACCTAAATTTGCAGAGGAATTTATTTCAAAATAAGTAAAAACATTTCTTCACGCACTTAATAAAAGGATACTTTCATTCCAAAAATCTGGTACCAATATGACAATTGTGGGTTAAATTTAAGTGGTCTGAAAATAAACAGTGGCCTTAGTAGGGGTTAAGCAACTTTTTACATTTTTTTTCTTTTTTTTTTTAATCAGATTATTTAGGATTATCTTCTAAACAAGCTTTATTGCCATTATTTTTTAAACTAAGAAAATTTGTAATTGAATAATTTTTATACTCCTGGCATGTAAAGTAATATCAATACTGGATTTTTGTGGAGTAATTTTCAGCAAAAAACGATCTTATTACATTTTCTGTTTTCATTAGTTAGCATTTTACAATATTAGAATAGGTTTAAAGAATCGAGGCTTTTTTATAGCATTTAATTAAATTTTCATCAACAACACTTGTTTACCTATGCATATAAATTATTTCTATTTTAATTATGTCTGTGCAATATATTTTAAGCTTCAATAAAGATGAAATGGGTAACAGAAAATATGTATAAATGATCTCTATAATTAGTATTTCATAAAGCCAAAGAAAGGTATGATGAATCGGTTTATTTAATTCCAACAAACGCAAAATGTCAATAAATATGATTTTTGAGGGTGTATTTAAATGTATGTTAATAAAAAAGTTTTTTATATGTCCGTTCGCGATGGCTAGAAAAATCTACAGCACATAAAAGTCAGAAAAGATGGGATGCACGTGCGCCGCGACTCAGATTTTTCACTTTTTGATAATTAGCCGAAATGTTAACTAAAATCTGTAATGAACATTGTAAAATGGCGCGCTTCCTTCGTTTGGCCTATTGTTCCGGCGCGTCTTCCTATTTCCCTCCAACTTTAACGCAAATGAAAAAAAAAATATTTTGGTTTTATCTGAATTTTGAAATCTCGATCTCCGTGGAATTATAAAACAACAGCAACAACAAAAACTCAAATATTTTAAGCGTACTTTCTGGATTACAACTAAATCTTTTGCTTTAAAATATATCAATCTTTATATTACCAAAAAAAATGTTTTTTCTGGATCTAGATTCGTGTCAATTTATAAGTTTTCAGATTTCTTGCAATTTGAAACCGTCACAGACACTTCACGGACGAAAATGCAAAACGGATAAAGCATCCATTTATTCGGTGTGCTTTTGCATTTCTATTAGTATATTTTAAACTAGTTTTCAATAAAAAAAATAATTAGAAGTGTTTTCTTGCTTTTCATTATAATAATAACTTCTATAAAATGGAATCTCAAGTGAATTTCAATCTGAAATCTATTGTAGCTTTTGCTTTAACAGCGTTAATTCAATCGTACTTTTTCACTGAAAAATTTTTATTTAAAAATTCTGCCAATAGGTAAGTCTTCCTTACAGTTAAAACCATACACTCGGAGGAAAACCGGATATCTCAGTTTCGCTCATTTTTAGCTGGTCTCTAGCTAGTAATGATTAGATATTTTGCTTTAACCTTTTAGGGACGAGCGACCGGTATACATGCCACTTCTCGTAACTTTTCATTATTCCCCACCCGTTATATTTTATTGTAAGGCTTACCTTATTTAATCAAAGCATTTCCGAGCACTACAGAAAATTTTCTGTTTTAAAAAACCGGTGGTGTAAAATTAAATTCTAAACAAAGTGCTCTCGTCGTGAAGAGGTTAAGCAAGGAAATAAGTATCCACTACAGTATTTCTATACTGGAATATATTTGCATAATTTCTGTGTTAAAAATATTATTGCATAATTCTTATTTTAAGGTTTACTGTTTTTCAAAATTCCATAATATGGATACATTTAAAATTATTGAAACTTTTTACATTATTGTGTGTAATAACCCCCGGACAAAACTATAATCTCAGAAATTCTTCAATTTCTTTAAACCATAATGTAAATAATCTTAGCTTCATATTAATAAAATAAAAATGAATATTTGTAAAAGGACATCTAAATTTAATATAACTCATAAATAAAATAGAGCACATAAATTCAATAAAAAAATATATGTTATTTAAGAAAAATAACATTATATAAGACCTGGACAAAATTATAATCTCAAATTTATTAATTTTTATAACCTAGTATTTTTTTTATCTCAATAAATGAGTTTTTATGATAAGAAACTAATAAATGGAGTCATTAGGAATCCATATGTTTCAATACATCAATGAATTTTTTATTTTTATCTCAAAAAAAATGTGTAATTTTACTATAGAAAAGAATATATTTGAATCCTGGGGCTAAGTATTAATGCACACATTCAAAAGCGAGTTGGACTGCCATTTTTCTGGATTACTTCAAATATGCGGTTCGACATAGATTGAACAAGTTTTTCCAACTGCTCCACTGACAAATGGTTGCAAACTGAAAGCATAGCCATATTTAAACCATTTATGGTTTGATATTGGCTTTTATCAAGGTAGATTATTCGAACCATTGCCCCCAACAATTTTCAATCCGATTTAGATCATGGGGGCTCGAAATTCTTTATTTTGTCCCATTTCATGTTCTGGGTTCAGAATTTGTCTAACAGTTCGAGAGTTTACATTAAACTTTAAATCATTTACAATTTGACTAAAATAAACTCAAGCTCTAGATGTTGTTCTTGTTTGATAAAATGCTATTTAATTTTCTACTGGCTTTGTCACCTAGCAACCAAGATATACCTAATTATTTCAAAATGTAAAAAGTTTTCTGTGCAAACGATAATTTGTGATAAATACATTATCTGTTTTATTTCTTCAGCTTTTACCTAAGCTGTGTGAAACAATATTCTTTTTGTTTTTGAGTTTGATTAGAATTTTTTTTATGAGAATATGCGTAAAAATGTTACGGTTTTTATTGGAGTTGTGTTTTGTGAAATTATTAATGTTCGAAAGAACCTGAGTTGAGTTTACTCATGAGAATAAACTGTTTAAAATGAGAGATGCGTATTTAATTTTGAGTTGAGTAAAATATTAATAAAATAAACTTTCGAAAAATTGAAATCTTCATATGGTCCGTCTTATACGGAGAAAAATCAGCGAGTTGTTATTCTACGTCAATGACTGAAAGATAACTGGTGAATATTTTGTGCTGTTTTGCTATTTCTTCGATGTTAGAGATAATATTATAAAGCGTCAAGAGGGGTAAGTGCACCCATTTAATTTTTATTTGTTAAAAATGAGTATGAAAGAATTAAAAGCAAAAAAGAAAATTTTCAAAACCAATTTAACAAAACTAAAAGAAAAGTTATCGAATTCTGAGCTAGAATTAAATGAATTAATTCTCATAAAGGAGAAACTGAATAAATTAGAGCAAAACTTTGCTGATTTATTTGAGTCTATTTATAAGATAAGTAAAGAAGATGAAATTGAGGATTTTATTAAGGAAAACGAAGAAATTAATGAAATTTTAGAAATAATGGAATTTGAACTTACAAAAAAGTTATCAAAAATGAAATTGCAAACTGTTAATTTAGAAAACGCCACAAAGGCTGATAACAACATTAAATTGCCAAAGTTAACTCTTCCTGTATTTACGGGTAATTTGCATGAGTGGCTTTCCTTTAAGGATATATTTAAGGATACTGTACATGAAAATTCAAATTTGTCAGGTGCAATGAAATTACAATATTTGAAGTCTTCATTGAGAGGAGATGCCTTTCGTATAATTCAATCTATTTCAATCGTGGATTCTAATTATGAAGTTGCATGGTCGCTTTTGGAAGAACGGTTTTCAAATTCGAGAGAACAAGTTTACGCGCATTTAAAACGTTTTTTAAATATTCCTGTTATTCAGAATGAGTCCCCAGCAGAATTATTAAATCTAATAGATATAACAAATGAATGTATTAGGTCGTTAGAGATTTTAGAACAAAAAGTTGAGGGGTTTTCTACTACTATGTTTGCTTATATTTTGGCTCAAAAATTAGATGTAAATACAAAAATGTGGTGGGAAAGACATCTTAAGCGGGATAATTTACCGAGTTTACCTGAATTGCTAGAATTCTTGAGAGACCACGCGCGTACACTAAGTGCGTCCAAACAAGTAAATACAAAGCGAAATTTTCAAAACGAAAGCCAAATGAAGCATAGCTTTTCAAAGGTAACATCCATGGTTGCGAGTTTAAATGAGAAAAATATGCGCAAATGTGTTGTATGTAACCAGGAAAATCACAGTGTTTTTAAATGTCCCAAATTTCAAAAATTTAATGTACAGGAAAGAGTAGATTTTGTGAAAAAAAAACAATATGTGCTTTAACTGTCTTTCAGAATTCCACTGCGTCAAAAAATGTAACTCAACATTCTCGTGTTCAAAATGCCATAAACGCCACAATATACTTCTTTGTTTTGATAGGCGTGAGAGAAATTCCACTGCGGTGGGAAACACAAAAAATTATAATGATAAGGAAGTGCCAAATGCATTGTCAACAAATGAAAGTAAACCAACATTGAATGCTGACGCCATACCATTTGAGTTAAATAACCAAATTCAAAATTTCACTGGTACTTCAAATGTGAGATCGAATAATGTTAAAACAGTTCTTCTTTCCACTGCTATTGTTTATATGAGAGATAAATTCGGAAATAAAGTTCCGGTGCGTGCTTTATTGGACAATGGTTCAATGAGCAATTTTTTAACATTGCAGTTAGTTGAACGATTAGGAATTCGAAAAGAAAAAAGTAATATTTCGGTATCGTGTTTAAGTGGATCCTCTGTAGCGGTAAAAAATAAAACTACTGCCTTGATCAGTAATAATTCGGGAGATTATAGCCGAGAGTTAGATTTCCTTATCATACCAAGGATTTCGCAAATTATGCCCTCGAAATATATTAATATTTCAGAGCTAGGAATCTCAGAGTCTATTATTCTTGCTGATCCTGAATTTAATAGACCAGGGAAAATAGATCTTTTGCTAGGAGCTGAAGTATTTCTAGAATTGATAAAGGTGGGTCGTATGAAGCTACCAAATTCTAAATTAATACTGCAAAATACGGTGTTCGGTTGCATAGTAAGTGGGAGTGTTTACGATTGTAACGATCAGGAACAAATACATTGTGGGTTAATTACTGAAACAGATTTAAATTTCGAAATGAAAAAATTTTGGGAAATTGAAAGAGTAGAAGAAAGTACACCATTGAGAAATACAGAAGAATAAGCATGCGACACCCACTTTATAAACACACATCAGAGAGATATAACGGGCAAATTCATAGTACAAATGCCGTTGAAAAAAGATCCTAGTTCTTTGGGAGAATCAAAGCAATTTGCGGAAAATAGATTAAATTCACTTTGGAATAGGCTAGTCAAAAATCCAAATCTTTTAGAGTTATATTGCGCATTTATGGCAGAGTATAGAGAGTTAGGCCATATGGAGGAAGTAGAGAAAACAGATGAGCCAATGCATGCGAATTATCTACCTCATCATGCTGTTTATCGCCCAGATAAAAGTTCTACAAAATTGAGAGTTGTCTTTAATGGTTCACATGCAACTTCATTAGGAGAATCCCTAAATTCCATACAGCTGAATGGAGGTGTCATTCAAGATGATTTGTTTAGCATAATACTTAGATTTTGTACACACCGCTATGCATTTACAGCAGATGTAAAAATGATGTATCGCATGATACTTATCGATAAAAGTCAACGTGATTTACAGCGCATAGTTTGGAAAGATTCTGTAAATGGTGAGATGAAATATTACAGACTATGTACCGTCACATATGGCACAACTTGTGCCCCTTATTTAGCCATGCGCTGCCTTAAACAGCTTGGTATTGATGGTGAATCTCAATTTCCGTATGCTTCTGGTGTGGTACAATCAGACTTTTATATGGACGATGTCCTGACTGGAGCAGCTGACCTAAAATCGGCTAAGAGATTGCAAATTGAGCTTATTCAACTATTAAATACGTGCGGCATGAATTTACATAAATGGTTTAGTAACCATCCAGAATTAATGAAGCCAGCCTTTAAAAATGAGAATTATACTTTTGAAAATATGAGTGAAACTAAGGCACTAGGACTTTGTTGGAGTGCCAATGATGATACTTTTACTTTTATTGTATCATTCAGTGAGCAAACCAAAGTAACTAAAAGAAGTGTGCTGTCAAATATTGCTCGCATTTTCGACCCCTTGGGTCTATTAGGACCAATTTTGACGAAAGCAAAAATTTTCCTACAAAGACTGTGGAGATTGCAAATTGGTTGGGATGAAAATCTCCCTACAGCTGAGCTTGATGATTGGTTGCAGTTTTTAGAATCATTAAGAGCCATCAATAATATAAGTGCTGTTAGATACATTTTTACAAATAATCCAGTGCAAATTAAAATTTGTGGCTTTTCAGATGCTTCGGAGAAAGCCTACGGTGTGGCATTGTATGCTGTGTCTTCAAATTCTTCAGGAGAGCAAATTTCTCAGTTGCTTTGCAGTAAAAGTCGAGTTGCACCAATCAAAACAATCACTATTCCTCGCTTGGAGCTCTGTGGTGCAGTTTTATTAGCCAAATTGATGAATAAGGTTGCCAAAACCTTAAAAGTGCCTAAAGAATCTGTTTACTATTATTCAGATAGTACTATTGTATTCTGTTGGATTCGAAAACAGCCGTGTGACTTAAAAACCTTTGTGTCATCACGTGTGGCTACGATTCAGAATCTTTCTGATATCAGTCATTGGGGACATGTGGCTTCTTCTGATAATCCTGCTGATCTTGTGTCACGAGGTGTAGATCCAGACAAACTTCTCCAGAGTAACTTATGGTGGAAGGGTCCACTATTCCTAACACAACAAACTGAACCTTCTTTAAATACTGTCGAACTTGAGCAAAATGATAAGGATCTATACAGAAGTGAACTTAAAAGGACTTTTTCGGAGACTTCACTTTTAATATCAGACTGTTCATTTTTTATTGACTATTTTTTGCAATTGAGTAATAATTATGCTAAATTAATAAGAATTCTTAGCTATGTTTTCAGGTTCATTCAGAATGTCAAGAATCCAAAAGAAAGGTATTCAGGTAAGTTAACATCTGCTGAATTGAAGAAGGCTGAGCAGTTTATCATAAAATCTGTTCAAGAAAAAGAGTTTAGTTCTGAATTCACATTGTTATCTAAGGGTAAGGAGTTACCAAAAAATAGTAGATTACTTTCATTAAATCCTTTCTTGGATAAAAATAATTTAATCAGAGTTGGAGGTCGTCTGCAAAATAGCACGGTAAATTATGCCCAAAAACACCCAATTGTACTGCCCTCTAAACACAAATTAACAGAATTAGTTATTGAGTTTTATCACAAAAAATATCTACATATAGGACCACAAAATTTACTTTATTGTGTTCGAAGAGAATTTTGGCCTTTAAACGGTAGGGCTATTTGCAGAAAAATTGTACATAAATGTATTACATGCTTTAGGGCCAAACCTAAATTATTAGAGCAAATTATGGGCGAGCTCCCGAAAGAAAGAATAAATGTAGACTTTGTTTTTAATTGCACAGGAACTGATTTCTGTGGTCCATTTTTGATTAGATAAAAAGGTCAACGTAAAGGTATTTTTCACAAAGTTTATGTTTGTATTTTTATTTGTATGATAACAAAGGCAGTGCATTTGAAATTAGTTAATGATTTAACGTCTGAGGCTTTTATTGCCACATTAAAGAGGTTTTTTGCCAGACGAGGCAAACCTCGAAAAATTTTCAGTGATAATGCAGGCAATTTTGTGAAAACTAATGTAGAGCTTAAAAGGTTACATGAATTGGTAAACAAACCAGACCAGAACCTTACTAATTACTTGATATCTGAAGGTATTGCTTGGGAATTTATTCTCCCTAGAGCTCCAAATTTTGAAGGTTTATGGGAATCTGGAGTCAAGTCCTTCAAGTATCACTTTAAAACGTGTTGTGGGCAACTCTAAATTAACTTATGAAGAAATGTTAACTATAATTGTCCAAACTGAAGGTATCTTAAATTCGCGCCCGCTTACTCCCTTGAGTACAGATATTGATGACTTGGAGGTCTTGACCCCGGGACATTTTCTTATTGGTCGTCCACTTAATGCCATTGCTGAATCTGACCTGAGTAATATTGAAGATAATAGACTTAACTTATGGCAAAGGACCACTAAAATGGTTCAGAGCATCTGGAAAAAGTGGAAAAATAGTTATTTAAGTACATTGCAGCAAAGGCATAAGTGGATGATATCAAAAAACAACCTCAAAATAGGAGATATGGTTGTAATAAAGGAAGATGATCTTCGAGTGTCTAAATGGTTATTAGGGAGAATTGTAGAGGTATTTTTTGGTAATGATAATAGAGTAAGAGTTGTGAATATAAAAACCCCAAATGGAATATATAAAAGAGCAGTATCCAAAATTGCTGTATTACCTCTTGAAAAGTAATTCAGTTTTTATAAGAAATTGTACATTATTGTAAAATTTCTTTATTTATTACGTATTATGTAAAATTGTTTAAATATTTGCTTAAATTTAACTTAACTGTGACTCATTTATATTGTGTTTAATTGTATTGTTATTTATATTTTTTACAATGGTTGTAATTGCAGTGTTTTAGTTTGAAACCCCCCTCGGAGGTTTCAAGAGGGGCGGTATGTTTGATAAAATGCTATTTAATTTTCTACTGGCTTTGTCACCTAGCAACCAAGATATACCTAATTATTTAAAAATGTAAAAAGTTTTCTGTGCAAACGATAATTTGTGATAAATACATTATCTGTTTTATTTCTTCAGCTTTTACCTAAGCTGTGTGAAACAATATTCTTTTTGTTTTTGAGTTTGATTAGAATTTTTTTTATGAGAATATGTGTAAAAATGTTACGGTTTTTATTGGAGTTGTGTTTTGTGAAATTATTAATGTTCGAAAGAACCTGAGTTGAGTTTACTCATGAGAATAAACTGTTTAAAATGAGAGATGCATATTTAATTTTGAGTTGAGTAAAATATTAATAAAATAAACTTTCGAAAAATTGAAATCTTCAGTTCTTAAGATAGATCTTCGACTTCTTTCTGTTATCTTTGGACATCAACCCCTCCGTTTTTTTTCTCCATAACCTGACGGATTCTTCAAAACGTTTTTATTATTACTTGAGAACGTTTAACTAACAAAGCAATTTGGCATTGCTTTTATCCAGAAGCTCTGAATGTGAAAATTTTACCAACTTGTATCTCTAAAAAAGCATTTACTCGAGGCATTTGAAAACGTCTGGACTTTCGCTGTTTTAAGAATTACATCTAATGACACGACAAGATAAACAAAATGCATTAAAAAAGACTCAAAATTATTCTAAAGTAGTTTAAAGGCGGAAGATAAACGATTTTTAATAAAACCATTACGAAAAGTGAAAATATTGATAATTATCGTTGCATTAATATCAATGGGAAAAATAATTTACCAAATTAGTTTCTTATAAAATCTATTTATTCAGATCAAAAATACCAGAATATAGAAATTCATAATTTTGTGTTTATAATTTTGTCCATGTCTTACATAATGTTATTTTTTTAAGTTATGAAATTTTCTTATTTAAATTATTTACTTATTTATGAGTTATATTACACAGATCTATTTTTATTAGAAGATCAAAGATTAAATATAAAAAGATTTATTTTTTAGATCTATTTTGATCTAATTCATCTTTAGTTTATCAATGTAAAGCTGAGCTTATTTATGATTTAAACAAACTAAAAAATTTCCGTGTAAATATAAGGATTATCCAAATGAAAAGGAGACTACAATTATATGTAAATAATATTTAATAACAAAATTATAAGTACAGGTCCTGTGGAACAGTTAAACTATATATAATTACCATGGGCATTGCAACAGTGATCCCAACGCGTAGGAAGGGAGTAGATAGTTTGAATGGAGAAACGCGTAGGTTGCTGAAGGATCCAATTTTCCACAGTATCTTGCTGCTGTGCCTTTGTGCTGATTTGAAGGAATTCATCCTGCAACCAACTGAGGAAACTCTCTTGAAACGAGGATATGGACCTTATGCACGCAACCTGAGGTCGAGGCTAAAATTCGGCTGCTGAAGGTATGTACTAGCGATGTTTAGCATAGCAGTCTATGAAGTGTGAGTTATTAATGCTTGTTTGTTAAAAATACCGGAAAAGAATTCTTTATTGTGGCAACATATACTTAATGTATTGTAATATAAATTCATAATTGTTGTTCTGCTTTCGAGAAAATTTACTAAATTTATAAATTTTCCGTGAAAATGTATCCATTCAACATGGGTCAAGGCTGAAGTCGTCTGCTAGAGATGTTTGCGTCTGCGCATACTAGCATTCTGTCGGTGCAGCGGCTAGAATAACAGATTATCATACCGCCAGCTCTGGCGTCTGACGTCACATGCATAAGGTCCATTGTTGCGAAGCCGCAAGTACGCATGTGTAGCAAAGAATACCACAACGACATCTATCCGCAATCACATTAACACATTGCGATTTGATACTTATATAACGAATAACAGCTAAAGTCTACTTTTCATTTGGACATACCTTATAATTTTGACCAGGGATATATATTTAATAAGGATTTAATATCTAGAATAAAATTGTTGCTAGTATTTATTGATCTATATTTTATGGCTTTCTATGAGACACCCATTCTCTTGGGATATTCTACGAGGGATAAAATAGAATACTGGAACACATTAATTGAAAAATCCGTGAACAATATTTAAAGGAAAGGCAATCAAGAATTCGTGGACAAGGATGCTTATGTTTTTAATAAATATCATAAAGAGATGAACTTCTTCTCTGCCATTTCTTAAATTTTATTTAAAAAAACTATCATTTGTCTTTATAGTTTAGATCTTAAGTTAAAGTTGTAAAATAAAATAGATTTTTGCTAATGCATATATTTTTAGAAGAAAGTCTTATTTTTTTCCTTTCCTGTAAGATTAACATATCCATATGGTAAATCAGATCAGAGGACGACAGAATCGGGTAAGATGGAAGGATTTGATTTTTCATAAATAAGCGTTTACTGATAAAAATATGATAAAATAACCATGTATTATAAATGATATTAAGTTATAAGAATAACAACAGAGTATGTAAGAATAATTGCATTAAATTTTGTCGGAGATTTTAGCATCAAATATCTACTAATAATAATAAATGCAGTCAAAGTATTGTTTGACTTTTCAATAAATATTAATATCAGTACTTCACACCAGCAAAGCAGTCGCAAAATAATCGACTGTTTCATTTCTTTAATTCATATATTCCATGAATCCCGAACCAGCATTATTGAGAACTTGTAATAGTAAATTCTTATCATGTGAAGAGCAACCACTGCAGATAAATTTTTGATTCTGGAGACAGCTGCAAACACAAACTCAGTTAGGGATTCCATCATCATAAATACTGTCTGAATAGCCACGTGGCTAAATCTACATTTGCATAAAATGTGCTTTTCTTTAGTAACTCCCTTTCTGTTAAAACTTAATAGATACTTTTAAAAAATACACTACTTATATATAATAAAATGTCCATTTATGCACATGAGGTTAGTTACAAGGATTACGTCCGCGGGAACGCAGCTTTCGGTTTAAAAAAAGGATAGCTACAAAGACATCACAGACAGTTACATTCACATCCGATACAGATAGTGGCATTCACATCTACAACCAACAAACACTTACCTAATTTTATTTTGTTTTATAGTTAACTCAATGAATAAATTTGTCAGATATATATTTTGTAAGTACACATCGGGCAGTTTTATACATGCTTGTTTTCTTGTGTGCAGTCATATTTATATACATATATAGAGCATAGTTTGACAGTTGTATTTTTATACCCTTTCCTTCAAAACATTTTTTGTAGCATCAGGTCCATTTAGAAACATTGTGTGTGTAGCAACGTCATCTCTCGCAATAAAGACTTCCACGAACAATATGTGATGAGTCACTCGCACTGAACAAATGTGTTCGCATTTTGCTCTGTGCTACGGCACTCGTCATCTGTATAATAGGTTTCTGATTCAAACCCAGCCAACGCCCTTTCCTTAACTCTCGACATTGGTGATCTGGAAAAAAAAATCCTACCGGCAGTGCCGGGAGAAAGAGATGGCTTTCATATACCTTATTTATTTATTTTAAATTATATTATATTATTCAAACCTACGAAGCTCAAATTAGTGGAACCCGATTATGTAAGATTGAATGCTAGTTTTTATCAATACTGAATATTAATGAGAATTTTTAGAAATTAGTCATCTTTAATCTTTAATTCAAGCCGGTTTTATTTTAAGCGATTTATAGGGTCGCCAAATTTCATGATATCATGAAGTGTGTGTCATTTTAAAACAACATGATGGTTAAAACAAACCAATGAGTTGGTCGAAATCTTAATTCATGTGCACATGCACACTCACATCAAAATCGATCGATATTTACTAGTGCTATCGCTCGCAAATTGATTTTTAAAAAAATTTCACCCACATTAGAAATTTAAACTTCTGTATCTCAGGCGTTTTTAAAGGTAAAGACAAAGCAAAAAATACTCCGAAATTCATTATTAAGATCAAACATTTTAGAAAGAACCTTTTTTCAATTTCTAATTTTTTGTTTGTACATCTACATACATTTAAAAGATTTTTGACAAACTTAAATGGACGCCATTTTGAAAGAAGATGGCTGATGAAGTTGGCCAGTGAACTCGGTCAAGACATTGCTATGTACTATGTACACACGGAGTTATATCCAAATAAGTTTATAAAAATAGTATTATAGTATGACAAATTTCAGACCGTTTCAAAATGTCAACCACACTGAAAATTGAAAGTGCTATAACTCAGCCATTTTTCAAGATTTAGATGAAAGAAAAAATGCTTTGGAATCTTTACATTAAGGTCAAATACACAAAATAATAATAATATTTTTCAATTTCTTACTTTTTTGCATCTAATTTTAAAATTTAATTTTTTTTTAAATTTAATATTCCGCCATTTTGAAACAAGACGTCAGATGAAACTGGCCAACGAACTCGGTCCAGGCCGCATTATGTACTATGTACAAACAAAGTTACATCCATATCGGTTTATAAGTACACGTGTTATCACATGACGAAAATCAGATCACATCAAAATGGGAGCAACGCTACACATTAAAAGTGCTATAACTCAGCCATTTTATAAGATGCAAACGAAACGAAAAATGCTCTGGAATCTTTGTATCGAGTCAAATACATAAAAGAAAAATCTTTTTTAATTTCTCACTTTTTTGTACCTAATTTTAAATTTAAAAAAAAATTAAATGGCCGACATTTCTAAACAAGATGGCGGATGGAACTGGCTAACGAACTTGGTCCAGGCCGCATTATGTACTATCTACAAACAAAGTTGAATCCAAATTGATTCATAAATACGCGTGTTATCACGAGACAAATATCAGATCGTTTCAAAATGTCAGCCATATTAAACTTTCAAAGTGCTATAACTCAGCCATTTTTTTTAAGATATAGACAAAATAAAAAGGGTTCTGGAATTGTTGTTTTAAGTTCTAACACACAGAAGAAAAATATTTTTCGACTTTTAGTTGTTTCGCATTTAATTTTAAATTTTAATTTTTTTTAAAAAATTATGTATGTCAACATTATATATGAGAAGCCCAGAAGCCAAGGGGTACAAGTGACAAAATTTAGATTTCGAGTAAATTGAGTTCAAAGTTAAACATCAATTGTAATTCAACGAATTGAGCTATGAAACTTTTGCTTACTTCTTAGTCATCTTTGAATTCTTATTTCAATAACTGTGGAATACAATTTTTCTTTTTACTTATAACTAAGCAATGTTTATCGTCATTCGGCACTTGTACCCTTTGGCTTCCAAGCAGTAATGAAAAGTGCTTGGAAACTAAAAGGTACAAGTGCCGAATAAGCACAAGAAATGAAAAATTATGAAATAAAGAATTGTATTTATGAAAAAATTAAGAACAATGTTTATACAAATAAATGAAAGGACAAAATTTTGTTTTAATATAAATTTTAAACAAGGAAAAATTATGAAATAAAAAATGAATTTAAGAAAAAAAATACGAACGATGTTGATATAAATGAATGAAAGAAAATTTTTTTGTTCTAATGTAAGTTTTAAAATTTTATTTAAAATTTTGAAACATTGAAATTATATATTTTTTAACACTTTCCAACAAAGTTGAAAAGTGAATATGATTTTAATTTGTCTGTCCGTCTGCCCGAGCCCTAACTCTCATAAATATATTCGGATTGCCATAAATTTTTGGGAATTATTCATGTTTACCTCAACACAAAACTGTTGCAAGTGAAGTTTCTAGCACGATTAGTTTATTTACAGGGAGAATCAAAAGTTTTCCATTACAATTTATGAGAAAAATCGTTTTAAATGAATTTAAAAGAGGTTACATCTTGTCACATATTAAAACTTATATGCATTTACGAATTGCACTAAAAGAAACATTCTATAAAATCTGAGGTGAAAAGAATAGTTATTAATTTTTACAGGACCATACAAAAGATTTACATTACCTAATGATAAAGAGGGAATTGTTTGCGACTTATTTTCATTATATTACAATTTTCATGTATAATAAAATTCATATATATCGCTGAGGCTTAATATAAGTTATTTTGCGCATAATACGAAGTACACAGTATTTACAGGGACACAAAAAAGATTTCAAATAGTATATTCCATACGAAATACTGTATGTACTATCAATGATGATTGATGGATGGACGAAATGCCATTTTAATTATGAGTTGCACTTTTAAGTTTCACTAAACTTATACATGTTATATGACATGTATAAATGCTATAGTTCATATACAGGGTTACACAACAATGCTCGTAAAGGTTACAGAATATGAGCGTACTTTACTTAAAGATTGCTTTTTAATAAGTCATGTATTTCTATGCTGAACTGCATTCAGTTTACCAAGAAATGCTTGTAAAATATAGATAAAATGATATATAGGATCACACACAAAATTTTATACATGGTCATCGATGGATGATAATTTCTGAAAAGGTGATTTCAGAAGTCTTAAGTGTGTTTTAGTTTGAAGTAAATTTCAGCTAAATACTGGCGTATAATAAAGGTTCAAGATAAACTACAGAATAAACAAAAGTATACAAGTATGCTTTCATCTATTAGTATAAACTGCTGAAAGAGAAATTTCAAACTATTATGTGTTTTCTTGCTAAACTAATTTTTCCCGTTATACAGTATATATCAACCGACCAATAAAACATAGGGCTGCTCAAAAGTACCAGAATACATATTTGGAAATGGATAGTAATACTTTATTATCCTAAATAGCAAAAAATTTTTAAGATTTCAGGGAGTGTTGGAAAGTGTTTCATAATCCATGCTTAACGCATGACTTTTCTTACTTGATAACAGTTAAAATGCATTTATTTAATGCATAAAAAAGCAAATTGCTTTGTATGTCGTTGGTCGCGCTTCTGCTATTTAGACGTTAACGGACACAACTGTACTTATACCCCTTGGCCTCCACACGTTTAACAGTTTTGCGAAAGAGGTTAAGTAACTGACCCCTATAACTCAGTACATAATGAAAAAATCACTCTTAACTCTTTACCTACAAATTAATAGACATATTTCCAGATAGCCTGTGCACTTAACTCAATTTTTTCAATTTTGTCACTTGTACCCCTTGGCTTTTGGGCTCCTCATTCATATTTAAACATTTATATGTTAACGTATATATGTCAATATATATATGTCAACATTTAAACGGAGGGTGGTTTTGGGGTATGGGGGTCATGATCGATAAAAATATATCAAAAATTTCCGGAAGTGCTTTCCTCCGGACGGCTGCAATAGGTAGCTTTTTACTTTTTGTAATGAAAGCTACCTAAAAGCAGTCCTCAAAACAAATGATAGCACCACAATGAATTCGCCCTCAATAGACAAAGTCACACAGCACATAATTAAAGGGTGCAAGCCGAAAATAATCTAATAAGACAATAAATTTATATAAGATGCTTTCACTAGGAATGGTGTGTGTGCGACGTCATTTCTCGTAAAAAAAATATCAATAAACGATATATGACGAGTTCTTCGAACGGAACAATTGAGCTAGCCTTTACTTGTGTGCTATGGTGCACATCTTCTATAACAGGTTGCTTGGCAAAACCAGACAACACAATTTTCTTGACTCCCTATAATACCAATAAAAACACATTTGACAGGCCAACAAACCTTAAAATTGAGTTAAAAGTTAAAATTGATGGTAGTACAATCATTTCCATCACCTAAATTTATTAAAAATATAATTCTTAATACAAGATATTCTAAAATGTGTAAAACAGATCGAATTTTTTTACAATTGTTATTCATAAAGTCTCGTTCGTACTGTAAAAAGCCTTCGGCGTCATAAATTTTAGTACGATTGAAATTACGGCTTATTAAGTAAAATAGCAACTACGTTATTGAGAAGAAATTTACTATAGAACAAAAATAAAAAGTAGAAAGCTAAAATTCATTGTGCGAAGTCCTTTGCATTTGAGCAAAAGTATGGAGCGCAGAAATCATCATCACACGCTCTGAAAACATTCGATCATTTCTGATTCTTCGAAAACGGAAAAAAAGACAAAATCCCTGTCACAAATCAGGCTCTATTTAAATTTCTGAATTGTCAAGTTACCCTCATCTCATACAAGAGATCTTTTTCTCTCTTGATTTATGAACGAAACAGGGCAACGCAGCGTTCCATTCCATATAGCGAAGAAATAAAAAGGGCCTTCTCTTTCGAACAATTGAAAAATAATGAATGGAATTTTCATTTTAAACGTTTTGGTGCGTATTTCAGTGGTAGGGCATTATGTTTTAAATAATATCCGCAAGCTTTGTTAATGTTAATTGACTTCATTCTAAAAAGAAGATAATACATTCATGGGAAATAAAATGAACAAAGAGCTTGAATCTTACATTAGCGAGCAGTTTTTTTTCTTTCCCTCTGTATGTAGTAATGAATACAGCAATAAAATAGCCTAAAACATGATGAATTCTCCACTAGCTTTCAATTTTGATCATAGGGACCATAAAGATACAAAATAAAGAACAATCTTAAATTTCATTGATGGAGAATAGGAAAAATTCATCAAAAAGCTGATTGTTTGAAATTTTTGTAACAACTTTAGGGTGATTTTAAGAGCAAAGGGCATATTACTAATTGAGAACAAACAATGTTTTAAAAAGACGCATTAGACAATAATGTTAATGCATGATAGCAATCTATTATAAGACGAATTTGTCTCAGACTGCGGAAAAAGAAAACGCATTGTAAATTAACATCATCTTTGCAACGCTGACACTAATTAAAACCTAAAAAAAGGGATAAGAATAGCCAAATATTTTTTTTTTTTTTTGATGCAATAATATATAAACATCGATTCATATATTCTATTTGGCTTTTGTGGTATTAATTTTCTCAAAACAGTGTACTTTCGGATTTATATTTTAATTTCATTGATAGAGAATAGGAAAAATTTATCAAACAGCTCAGTGTTGGGCACGTTCACAAATAAAATGAACTAGTTCAAACTCAAACTCAATTTCTAACAAGAAAGAAAAATCATGCGTTAAGCATTGATTATGAAGCACTTTCCAACACTTCATGAAATCTTTAACAAAACTTCATTATTTAGTGAAATAAGGGTTTATAGCCAAATATCTATTCTAATACTTCTGAACTGCCATGTATTTGATCTGTCATCAATTTTGATATACATACTATATAATGGGAAAATTTAGTTTAGCAAGAAAGTGCCTTATAGCTTGAAATTTTTTTTCAGTAATTTATACTAACAGATAGAAACATATTTGAACATTTTTGTTCAGCCCTCTAGTTAACCTTGTACTTTTATTACACGTAAGTATTAAGCTAAAACCTATTTTAAACTAAAACGCTCTTAAAACAACTGAAATCATATTTTTAGAAATTATCATTCATAGGTGTCCATAAACTCAATTCTTTGCGTGGCCTTGTGTATCATTTTATCTGTATTCTGCAAACATTTCTTAGTAAATTGTATGCAGTTCAGCGTAAAAATGCATTGCTTATTTAAGAACACCCTTTAAATAATTTATGTTCATATTCACTAACGTTGACGAACTCTTTTGGGTAGCCCTATATATCAACTATAGCATTTATACACACCATGCAATGTGCATAGATTTAGTAAAACTAAAATGCACATGCCATAATTAAAATGCATTTCATCCATACATCAGCCGTCATCGGATACATATACAGTACATCGGAAAGAATATACTATTTGAAATCTTTTGAGTGTCCCTGTAAATGCTATGTACTTCATTTTATCCAAGACAGTATCGTATAATTTATATTAAGCCTTATTGATACATATCAATTTTACTATACATGAAACAGTTTCATATATTTAAAATATGTCTCACACAATTCCCTCTCTTTACCATTATCTAATGGAATACTTTTGTGTGTCCCTGTAAATGAATAATAACTATATTTTCACGGTATATTTTACAGAATACACATTTTAGTCCACTTGTGAAAACATATATTTTGACATGTTTGAAAGCGTGTAACATCTTTAAAATTCCTTTGAAACGATTTTCCCCCATAGGCTGTAATGTAATGGAAAACTTTTGACTCTCCCTGTAAGTAAACTAATCATGGCAGAAACTTCATTTTCAATAGGGTTCGTGCTAGAGTAAACGTCAATAACGTTCAAAAATTTCAGGGCAATCCAAGTATATTTATGGGAGTAAGAGCGCGGCCATACGGTCAGACGACAAGACGGACAGACAAACCGAATGCATAAGCACTTTTCAACTTTGTTGGAAAGTGCTAAAAAATGAATCAAGTTCGCGCTCCGATTCAAAAATTTTCAAACGAACTGGTTCAACTCAAAATCGTTTATAAAAGTTAACAAAGTTCACTAAAAAAATTCTTTTTTTTTTTTTAAATCATATTATTTTTCTTTCAGACACTCTGTCCGAGCTTGATTTGAAGAGTGCTTTTCTAGAGATTCCAACCGAAGTGCATTGGGTCTGGATTTATTTTCTGGTCCAAGTCAGAGCTGGACTACATTCTTCTTGACATCTGAACAGGGAGAAATTTTGAGTCCCAGCTCAGACGCAGCTCATGTGAAAATCATTGGACCGGCCCGATTCGGATATGTCCAGTAAAAATATCAATACAATTTGGCCCGGCCTTAAGAAAAAAAAAAGTATTTTTAATTCGCTATTATTCCATGATTAAAACTCATATATATGTCTCTGTTTTTTTTAGCCCTGTATCTATCACATTATGAATTGATGAAAAATTTTACATTTTAACGAATTTTACGTAAATTGTTTAAACTAAATTAAAAGATCTACATAATCATTTAATAATTTTTTAAAGGATTTTAGAAGGATTGAAAGATTTAGAAGGATTAATTAAATTTGAATTTACAGGGATTTTGTGCAATATTTATAACCCCACTCAAATCTTTTTCTTTTAAATTGTTTTCTTAGTACTTTGTAGAATTATAGAATGTGCATATAGGATATTTTTACAATATAAATATAGAAATATTTCCGAATTGAAAAATCCCCCTTCCCCTCCCTCAGCGCCAAGAAAGCTGAAAAGATACAAAGGCAAAAGAAATTATCCTTTTAAAAATATTTTTCTTTTGTGTAACCAATAATGCTTTTGGAACAAAATAAAGTAATGCGCCTGTAACTCATTCTATACAGTATTACAACTAATTGACTTATTAAAAGAATTTTATAATAAGTAATTTTAATAGGACTTATAAGAACCTTCTGTAGATAAAGGGTTAAAGTGGGTAGAAACGCTCCTATGCAATTCCGTCTTCTTCCTAAGCAATGCCGTCCTATGCAATTCTTTTTATTGTATAGAATATTTTAGAAAAATTAAAATCATACAATGTAAATTAACAATATTAGTGGTAACGGTGATACTTTCATATAATCAGGTGCATTTAAAAAATAAAAACCACAGCTCAGAAAACTTTTTTTTTTTTAAATCAAGAATATAAACATGATAAAAAAAGATAAAATAGGTATTTTTAGTTAAGCTTGAGACAGTTTTAATCTTATAAACCTAAAAATTTATGTTTAGTTGGGTTTAGCTTGGTCAGGCATGGAAACCCAATTAATTTTTTTGTGCAAGCTGCTTCGAGGTTTTACTTTTGATACGTAACTATTTTGAACAGGCTGAGTTGTGCTCGGAGCAGTTCTGAAGAAACTTTGAATTTTTTTATCTGGCTAAAAGAAGAATTATCTATAGATCTATTGGAGCAAAAATAAATTTAACCATGCACCAATAAAAGTTAACCGAAATATGAGAAATGACTACCAATTTACTACAATGAATCCTTTTAAAGGCAATTTGTTTAAAGAAACATACAATTATTATAAATAAAAAATGAAGTTTGTGACCTAATAATAATAATATCCTTTTATTAAAAAACAGTTTACCATTATTTAATTTACGATTTTATATTGGGAAACCAATTTAGACATCCTAAAAAGATATTTTAAATAGCATTTATTTTATTTGTTTCTTATTGATTTGTCTTAATTCGTTGTCATATTCCCTGTTCAACAGCGGGGAACTCTGTGACATATTCTGTTACTAATTTTTAAAAATAAAAGCATACAACTAGCAAGTCAGAGTTCTGAAACGATTTCTAATCGATAGTGCTTTTAATTTTTTCATAAATGGGTTATGAGTGACTTTTGTCATGTCATGACAAATTCTTTCTCTTTTATTCGTTGCTGCGTCAGAAATTCGCTTCGAAACTCCCACTTTGATGGCACTTTCTGTAAGATATTCTGACTTCGCCAAAATGGGAAATTCAATTACATAATTTCTGGACAAGAACATAGCTAACTTCATGCATTTCCGAACAAAAATGAATTAAGAAATGTCATAGAAAGTAGCTCCTCTGGATTGCAAACATCTTTAAAATCAGAATAAAGATTTTACAGTAAATTCACTTGCTTGCGCTTTCATCTAAGCGAGTAAAATAAGCGTTAAGTTTTTATAATTGAGTTCGGTTCTCACGGCAAATTAATGTATTATAACAGAAATTTTTGGAAACAAAACATGAATTACTGTCAGATGATAAGGCTTAATTTCAAAGATAAGCATTAAATGTTTATATAGTATTTATATATATATATTTTAAAAAACATTTTTATTTTTATGCTTATTTATTCAAAGGTATTTATTTGTCAGTAAAATTTCAAATTCTCTTTATTAATGTTAAACTTATTGACATGGAATGCATTTTTATTTTTAAAATATTTCCCCAAAATTGAATATTTAAAAAAATTTTTAATAATTTTTCTAATAATAATTTGTTTGTTCTCAACTGCTCTGCTCAAGGCACGTAAAATGTTTTGACACATTTATAAATTAAATATTTAAAGGAAATGTGTAAAATTGGAATACTTGACTTGGGATTCAATTTGGAATCGAATTGTGGTTTCCATTTTTTAAATAAATAAGTTATTTATTCAGTTCGAAGTAATTTTGATTCCGTGACTGAAAAAAAAATTCTGTTTTCTGAAAAAAAAATATATTGCATTTGCAAAATTAAAAAATAAATTAATAATAATAATAAATAAATAAAACAGACCGATGATATAGCTTCTGAACAACACCTTCTAGTATCGTGCATTTCCTAAGAAAAATAAATTAAAACTTTTGTCATAAAGTTACCTTTTAAAATTTGAAAACAATCTTAAAAAATCTCTCTCTCTCTTTTTTTTTTTTTTTTAGTTTGAAAATTTAAGTAATCGAAATTTTATTAAAGAAATATACATAGACATAAATACATCAGGAAAAACTTTAGCACGTTTTAAGTTTATTTTACAGCTTTCGTTAATTTAAAATAAATGAGATGTTCTGAGGTTTATAAATTTTTAACAATTGGTAATATGCTGTAATCTATGGGCCAGATTTCAGGGCAATGCTTTCTAAAGTTAAATAGGATAAAAATAAATCTCAACTGCATTCTTTATAAAACGCATTTGTTTCCATTTTGTTATATTTTTAGGACCAAGACAAGTAACATATTTGAAGCATGAATTCATTAATTTTTATTTATCTTTCAATTTATAATTGAGATTTTGCTTTATATCTTTAAGTACTTAAATGGTTTTAAAAATTGAAAAAATGAAAAAAGAAAATAAAGAAAAGAATCAATGAATAAAAGGAAAAAGGAAGAAAAAATGGAAAAAATGTTTCTTGAAATGACACTAAATTTCCTTTTTCTTTTTTCCTCCAATAATTTGTTAAAATTCATGTGGCTTTTTAAATCAAATTCCATGTGTCGATTAGCAATCCTTTGGTCATACGGGATTTATTTTAAAGATATTCTTGCTTATACTGTATAATCCGTGAGAGTACATGGCAAATTCCCGTTGCTTTTATTGTTTAAATAAGGTGTATGCAGATGCAGAATTGAAGGAATGGTGCCTAAAAAGAAAGCAAACAACAAAAGAGTGTCTAAGACCTCCTGCTAACAGGAGTCGTTACGGTGTCAGGGATTTGAAACCATTGAATCACGGAAAAAAGCGTCCCCGGAAAAAAGCGCACGGAAAAAAGCGTCCCGGAAAAAAGTGTCCCCGGAAAAAAGCGTCCCCGGAAAAAAGCGCACCGGAAAAAAACGTCCCTTTTTATAAATCACATATTTAAATAAGTCTGATAATAGTACACATGGTTAATCTTAGAATATAAACACTAGATTGAGACGGTTTTATGAAATTTAAGTCTTTGCTCTATCGGGACTCAGATGGGCGGGGGGTGGGGGGTGGGGGGGGGCTTTAAAAGTTCTCAAAACCTGTCATTGCTTTAATGAAAAAAAATTGTAAGGTAGGAAGAACTAGATAATAAATTTTAGGTACTTAAATGATTTTTTTAAATTCAGTCTCCCTTGTTCTCCTGTGGAGTGGGGCAGGGGGAGGGGAGAGGGTATTCACAAACTTTTGAATAGATCTCTTATATTTATTTTTTTAATATTATTTATAATTTGATTATTTTTAACATAAAATTACATATTAATATTTTATTATATTTTATATTACATTTATATATTTATATTTATATAATATATAACATAATATATAATAATAAATATATTAATACAATATAATAATAATACAAAATAAAAAATTTATAATAAATAAGTAATAAATTAATAATACATAAATATAAATTAAATATAAAATTAAAAATAAATGTAATTAAATATTAAAAATTATACTTATTAACAAAAGTTTATTTAAAAATGATAATATTTTATTAACTTATAGTAAATCAATAAAAATAAATGTATTAATAAATAAAATTAAATATTAAAAATCTAGTTTCATCAACAAGAATTAATTTTAAAAATAATAATATTTTATTAACTTATAGGACATAATAAAAATAAGTGTATAAATACATAAAATTAAATATTAAAAAATCTACACATTAACCAGAATTTATTTAAAAAATGATATTTTATCACCCGCCATTACTGATACTATTGTCATATACCTCCAGCAATCTCGCTACGTATCCCCAAGGGTACGCGTATTAAAGGTTGGGAACCGCTGTCCTACGAGAATGATATAAATGAGACATTTGTTGCCACTTTAGTTTTTATCATTTATTTATCCACAAGTTCAATATTTATCAGTTCCTTGTCACTTTTTTTCTGATCACTTTTTGCGCTCTTGTTTTTTGAGTCACTTTTTTCCCTAAATTCTAAAAAACATTCCGAAAAAATGTTATCGTCTAAATCAACATTTTTTCGGATTAGATAGATTCGTGATAGATTTGGAGTTTGTAGGCTCACCCCCCCCCCGCCCCCACAGAAGAACAAGGGTGGCTGAATGAAAAATATATATATGAGTTGATATTACTATGAGTTAATAAAATATTATCATTTTTAAATAAATTTTTGTTAATGAGTATAATATTTAATATTTAATAATATTTATTTGTACATTTTTTTATTAATTTATAATTATGTATTATTTATTTATTATAAATTATTTATATTAATTATTATTATTATTATTAATTTATTAATTATATTATTAATTATTTACAATTAATATATTATATTAATATATTAATAATTAATATGTATTATATAAGTATAGATATATAATATAAAATGTAATAAAATATTAATGTATAATTTGATAATAATAAAAATAATAATCATATAATATATAAATTAATTATGTATAATTTAAATTATAAATAATCAAATTATAAATAATATAAAAAAAATAATGTAAGAGTTTGAGTAAATTCAGAGTTTGTAGACAATCGCCCCCCCCCCCCCAACCACCACCACAGAAGAACAAGGGAGACTGAATTTTAAAAAATCATTTAAGTACCTAGTGTTTATTATCTTATTTTTCGTATCCTACAATTTTTTTTTTTCATTGAGGCAATAACAGGTTTTGAGATAACTTTTAAAGCCCCCCCCCCCTCCCCCACCTTCGCCCATCTCAGTCCCGAGAGAGCAAGGATGCTCAAATTTCATAAAACCGTCTCACTCTAGTGTTTATATTCTAAGATTAACCATGTGTACTATTATCAGACTTATTTAAATATGTGATTTATAAAAAGGGACGGTTTTTTCCGATGCGCTTTTTTCCAGGGACGCTTTTTTCCGGGGACGCTTTTTTCCGGGGCGCTTTTTTCCGTGCGCTTTCTTCCGGTGCGCTTTTTTCCGCCTACCGAAACCATTACGTTTTATGATACCCACCTATTGAATAGTTCAGATAAAGTTTTACAAACAAGCAGAGGGTCGCGGTCGCGGACATCCCCATCTTAGGTGTTCTTGGGAAGAATTAACCAAAGATAATCAGAATGAATGTAAACACTTCCTTCTCACAATGAAATAGGAAAATAACATACAGTTTGAAAGCCAATAACATGACGGATCTCTGTAATAGAGAAGCTACCTCCTCGTCCAATGTTTCGGTTCTTTTGATTTGGAAAAAGATTTCGATCTCAAAGTACTTTCACGCATCCTGCCTTGAAATAAGCCGGCTGAAATCCCTACAGATGACCACCTATAGCTAAAGGTCCACGCACATAGCACTAACTTCTTGGGCTATCTTTGATATTTCGTGTCGGCGTTTTGATGTATAAATTGCACTTCTAGTGCACTGAATCTGAAATTCAAGAGAGGAATCTAACGCGAAATCAGTTGACAGCTTTACGACTGAAGATAAGGTAGATAAAAGTTCCCCTTCCTTTGTCAATTTGGTAGGGTCAGTCCCTCAAAAATCATTTAAAGAGATTTCACCCTCGTTCCGTTCGAAAACAAAGATTGATTGATTGCTTTTTTAGTGTAATAAAAACTAGTGCTGTTCGCTCGCAGCCTAACCACCCACTATCTCTATGACCACCTACAAAGCTTCGACTTTTGAGTGTTGAAAGTTTGTTGACGATTCATAAAAATTGGAGTCAAGAAGTCTGTATTTTTATATGTGTCACACTATTCTTGCCTGTTGTAAAAACTTTTGAACAATTCTTTTATAGAAGTTTTTGTTGACTAAATTATATTTTCGAAAGGAAAGCATTTAATATTGACCTTAATGTAGATATTTTTTGGCTCTTTCAAAATTACTATTATTGAATCAGTGCTTTATATTTGATGCATGATTATTTCTATTTCATGACGAAATTTGTAGACTTATCGCGTCAGGATATTCGGTTCAAAACGCCAACTTTGAAAGCGTTTTCTGAAAGATGCCCCGAATTGATCGAAGAATGAAAGATGCTACTCGATTTCTCAATCTTTTTAAAAGAGTACCTATTGCATATTCCATTCAAAATGTCCCAAGTAGACGCTTGGGATTATAATGCAGTCATTGCTAAAACAAAATATTATAGTGAATGTATAGCTTCACAGGTTTTCTTAAAAGAAATTATCTTTTTTTTTATTATAACCATATAGATTTATACTAGATTTTAAACTAATAAATCAAATAATATTCATTTCTAGTTTATTAAACGAAGTCACGCTTGATTTTTTAAGTGACCCATTTACTTCATAAAACAAGTGAATGGATGTTTTTTTTTCCCTTAAATAATAAAAATAATCTTATATCGTTAAAAGAAATTTTATCTTTTATCTTTTATAAAATTATTATGAATTATTTATTATTATTATATTAGATTATATATTATATAAACATAATATTAGTTAATGCACCGAATAGTGATTTTGGCCGAATACCGAATATTCGGCCGACTGCTTAACCGAATACCGAATATTCAGCTATCCGAGCACCGAATATTCGGCTTTTCAAATACTTTTCATATTTCAAAGTTTAAATGCATTAAAATGTTACTTTTTAAAACAATTTTACATAATATTTAATAAAAGAAACTTGCATTTTGATAAACAAGTACATTTAGTATCGAAAAAAGTCTGTCTTGAGTTATTTAAGAAGCACAATTATGAGACATTTTTAATTAATAAAATTTTAAATTTCATGGTTTCTTCTACGAATTAAAACAAATATTTTAAAATCAAAGAGAAATAATGAAGAAGTGGTGGAAGAAAAACTTTACAGTCTCATAATTGTCCTTTTTTAATAACTCAAGGCAGGTTTTTTAATATAAATTACAAATACTTTACACTTAATTCTAAATAAAGGAATGTCTAGCTCATAATTCTTTTCTTATGAATGGTTTGCGTTTTCCACCCTTCCCATCGTATCATATCATATTTGATATAAATCAAAGCATGTGAGTTGAAAATATAGTTATGGTATCTTATTTATTGTTAATGCAACAAACGAAAATACAAGTTTGACCTAGAGTGTGATGAAATACAATTCACTTATGACTCAATAGGTTGATTATGATTATGGTTTCATGAACAAAAATTGTCTGCCTTGATAGCTATTACTAATCTCAAAAGTTTTTCTTTCTTGTTTAAGGACTTTTATTTAAGAAAAGCAAGAAACAGATTATTTACTAAACAAAATTCAAGAACTTGCATCTGCACACACAACATTTAATCCTATGGAGAATCCCAATAAATCACCATTTTAATCCTTCTCACGGTTAATTTTCTTAAGTTATACTTTACAAACAGCAAATAAATAATGTAAAAACATTCTATTTTATTTAGATACTATTTTTTTTATTATTTTAAATATATTTATAAACTGTCTGTTAAAACTAGAAATTGTGAAATTTTTATAAAAATGTATTTTAAAATGTTTTACTAAGTATTGGATTCGGCCGAATAGGCCGAATAGATACCAAATATTTGGTGCATCCCTAATAAATATGTAAATATAACATAAAATATAATAAAATATTAATATTTAATTTTATAATAATAAAAAATAATTATTATACAATATATAAATTATTATATATAATTAAAATTATAAATGTTATTTAAAAAGTAAATATAAGTGATAGATTGGGAGTTTGTAGACACATCCCCCCTTCCTCACAGAAGAAAAATGGAGACCGAATTAAAAAAGTACCTTTAAGTAACTTGTGTTTATATTGTAATCCTCCGTATCTTGCAAATTTTTTTATTGAGGCAAAGACAGATTTTGAGATAACTTTTAATGAACCTCCCCCCCCCCCCATCTCAGTCCCGAAAAAGCAAAGACGCTCAAATTTCAAAAAATCATCTCCATCCAGTGTTTATATATTAAGATTAATCATGTGTATTATTATCAGACTTATCTAAATATGTGATTTATAAAAAGGTGCGCTTTTTCCAGGGCGTATTTTTTCTGGTGCGCATTTTACGGCGTATCTCTTCGGAGAAAACAATACCTGGGCACAACACAGAAAAACTGATGATCAGACTCGACCCGTCCTAAGTACATGTAAACCTCTAAATGGCATTTGAATCAGAAAAATATATTTTTACATACTTAAAAAGAAATTGAATACAGTATGAAAAAAATTGAGTTTAAACTGTAAATTTCGTTCAAACGCAGGAAAATTTTGAACTTTCGTTCACTTTACGTTCATTTATCAAAATATGAATTAAGTTCAGTTCAAAGTTCACAGAAAAACTAACTAAGTTCGGGAACTTACTTTCAGTGAGCGCGTTCGTACCCAACAGTGTTGCCAGATGGGCTACTTTTTTTAAATTCAGATTCTTGATCGGCACCACTTTTTACAAATGATGAAATGTGCCTTATTCAATGACATGATAATTAAGGCGAAAACAAAAGGTTATTTACCATTTCAAAAAAGTGGTGCCAATCAAGAAATCTGAATTTTAAAAAAGTAGCCCACTGGCAACACTGGTACCCAACACTGAAACAGCTGATTGTTTGAAATTTTAGGTAGCTTTCATTACAAAAAGTAAAAAGCTACCTATTGCAGCCGTCCGGAGGAAAGCACTTCCGGAAAATTTTGGTATATTTTCACCGATCATGACCCCCAGACCCCAAAACCACCCTCCGTTCAAATGTTGACATATATATATATATGTTTGCTAACAGTATGTAGATTATTGCCACCGTAGGCGCCATTGCAGCACTTATCAATTGCAACAAACATATATATACAATCCCAATTTCATGAAAATATTAATTAAGCATCAGGTGCATAATGTATAAACATTATTAAAAACAGTGAACATTAAAATAACAATTTTGAACAATATAAAAAGTCACCCGCAGAACCAAAAGCCATCACTCTTCAGCAGGCGGAATGGCTTTAACCTTCCCCCCCGCTATTAAAATAAAGCTTAATCAGCAGGTTTCGTGTAATCTGGCAAAATCTTGCATTAAATATGAAAATGACTTACTCAAAAGTCACTCAAAAATTATTTCAAAAATCATTTAAAGATCAATTCAAATAAATAAGCTTTACTTATATGTTGAAAATTTTGAATCGTAATAAACCATTTAAAGAATACACTTTTATATTTATGAAATCTTAACTGATTATAGTATAAAATGCAAGCAAATGCCACACCTCCGCCTGAACCCGCTTATTAGCACAAGAGATAAACTTACAACATAAGCACGGCCTTTTAATTTCAGCAGGTGACAAAACTTTAACTCAAACGAAGACCAATCCACATTTCAATCAACACAGCCTTTTCTTTCCGGTCGTGTCTTCTTTCTGCACGTTATTTCATCCACAGTCATCCTTTCTACCTTGTAGACTTTAAGATGACCGCTTCATGTAACAATACTCCAGAAGGCAGCATTCCTCTCAGCTACGCCTCCAATCCAAAAAGTTGCCATTTATTGAAAAGTAACCTTACATAATACAATAACTTTTCAATAAATGGCAACTTTTTGGATTGGAGGCGTAGCTGAGAGGAATGCTGCCTTCTGGAGTATTGTTACATGAAGCGGTCATCTTAAAGTCTACAAGGTAGAAAGGATGACTGTGGATGAAATAACGTGCAGAAAGAAGACACGACCGGAAAGAAAAAGCTGTGTTGATTGAAATGTGGATTGGTCTTCGTTTGAGTTAAAGTTTTGTCACCTGCTGAAATTAAAAGGCCGTGCTTATGTTGTAAGTTTATCTCTTGTGCTAATAAGCGGGTTCAGGCGGAGGTGTGGCATTTGCTTGCATTTTATACTATAATCAATTAAGATTTCATAAATATAAAAGTGTATTCTTTAAATGGTTTATTACGATTCAAAATTTTCAACATATAAGTAAAGCTTATTTATTTGAATTGATCTTTAAATGATTTTTGAAATAATTTTTGAGTGACTTTTGAGTAAGTCATTTTCATATTTAATGCAAGATTTTGCCAGATTACACGAAACCTGCTGATTAAGCTTTATTTTAATAGCGGGGGGGAAGGTTAAAGCCATTCCGCCTGCTGAAGAGTGATGGCTTTTGGTTCTGCGGGTGACTTTTTATATTGTTCAAAATTGTTATTTTAATGTTCACTGTTTTTAATAATGTTTATACATTATGCACCTGATGCTTAATTAATATTTTCATGAAATTGGGATTGTATATATATATATATATATATATATATATCTGATTTTTGTCATGCGATAACTAACGTATTTATGAACCGATTTGAATGAAACTTGGTATGTACATAGTACATACAAACGTCTCGACCGAGTTCGTTGGCCAGCATCATCCGCCATTTTGTTTCAAAATGGCGGCCATTTTAAATTTTAAAAAAAATTTAAAATTTAAAATTAAATGCGAAAAAATTAAAAGTTGAAAAATATTTTTCTTTTACGTGTTAGAACTTAAAACAAAGATTCCAGAACACTTTTTATTTTGTCTATATCTTAAAAAATGATTGAGTTATAGCACTTTGAATTTTTCTTATGGCTGACATTTTGAAACGATCTGATTTTTGTCACGTAATAACACGCGCATTTATGAACCGATTTTAATGAAACTTGGTATGTACGTAGTACACACAAATGTCTCGACCGAGTTCGTTGGCCAGCAATATCCGCCATTTTGTTTCAAAATGGTGGCCATTTTAAAGTTTTAAAAAAATTTAAAATTTAAAATTAAATGCGAAAAAATCAAAATTTGAAAAATATTTTTCTTTTACGTGTTAGAACTTAAAACAACGATTCCAGAACACTTTTTATTTTGTCTATATCTTACAAAATAATTGAGTTATAGCACTTTGAATTTTTCTTATGGCTGACATTTTGAAACGATCTGATTTTGTCACGTGATAACACGCGTATTTATGAACCGATTTCAATGGAAATTGGTATGTACATAGTACATACAAATGTCTCGACCGAGTTCGTTGGCCAGCATCATACACCATTTTGTTTCAAAATGGTAAACATTTTAAATTTTTAAAAAAATTTAAAATTTAAAATTAAATGCGAAAAAATTAAAAGTTGAAAAATATTTTTCTCTTACGTATTAAAACTTAAAAAAATGATTCTAGAACACTTTTTGTTTTGTCTATATCTTAAAAAATGATTGAATTATAGCACTTTGAATTTTGCTTATGGCTGACATTTTGAAACGGTCTGATCTGAACTATTCATCATGTTGCTTTAAAATGGCATACACTTTATGATATCGTGGAATTTGGTGACTCTCTAAATCGCTTAAAATAAAACGAGTTTGAAGAAAAGATGACTAATATCTAAATATTCCTATTAATATTCAGTCTTGACAAAAACTAGTTTTCAATCTTATAAAATCACTAATTTTATAAGATTATTTCCACTAATTTGAGCTTAGTATTTTTGAAACTTACTTTAAAATAAATAAATAAATGTATATATATATGAAAGCTACCTCTTCCTCCCGGCATTGCCGGAAGGACTTTTTGTAACATCTTTAGGGTGATTTTATGAGCAAATGGCGTATTACTAATTGAAAACAGTGTTTTGAAAAGACGTGTTAGAGCTATTCCATCTCAATTCAGGCAGACAGTACTGATATGCGTCAAGTCACCATCACAGATTTTTTTTCAAAAAAATTCAGTAGTTAGAACTAAATGATATATAAAATTTCCTAAAAGGATTTTTCCCTAAAAAATTTATTTCTCTGATTACAGCACTTTAAAATTCATGATAAAACTGACAGTTTTCAGAAAAACTGAAAAACGCTTCATTTTGAGATGAACACAATACCTAACATATTCAACATATATAGTCAATTTATTTTTTATAAACAGTTATTAAACTGAATTTTATTTTAGTATAGTTTTAAGAAATATAGTGACATTTTTACTTAATTAAAAAAATTAGTTTTTAAGTACAAAAAATATAATTATTAGTGAAATTAAGATTTTTTTTCAGAATGTAAAAAATACTTTAAAGCTAAACATTGATGGCAATCCAAAGACCTTTAATGGGAGTTTTACAGCAAATTTTATTTTAACTCTAAGGTGCTTACAACTTTTGTAATTCAATTTTAAATTATGCAAAATTTTGTAAAATCACTACTTTTGACATGCAATTTCTCAGAAACACCATTTTTTAAAATTCTGATAATATGCTCAATTCATACCTTATTAGTCTCTAATAAATACCTTACAAGCAAATCGTGTGTTTTTGCTTAGAAAATCTTATATGATTTTTTGAAAATAACATGTTGTGTGTATTTTTCAACAGACCACAAAGTCAAGCTCTTTCTTATTTAACCGAACTTGTAATGTAATTAATATTTCAAACTAAAAAATACATCACTAGTACATAATTATTACTGTTAAATTATAGCTAATCATTTGCTTAAGTTTAAAATTGCGTAAAATACAGCCAATAATAAAATTAGTATTGATCATATGTCATTTCATTCCATACTCATAAATGTGTTAAATTCATCTACAGTGTGTAAAATATTTTGTTATATAGTATGGATATAATATATTAATATGCAAATAGATACATAACAGAAGAATTAGGTAGTGAAGGTTTCTTAAATTAACTTCAACTCCTTATCGTTGAAGGTATGAAGTCGCTCAGATTGTCCTATTGTAACTGGTTTTTCTGTTTCTAGAAGCACATTTTCCAATGGTAATGCACATTCATATTTTTTCTTTCCAGATTCTTTTGGCCACTGGAATGCTTTAGCTATGGACCATGTTCGGTACGGGTTTTACAGAATAACGCGGACTAGAATATTATTTTTTAGCAAAGAAGATAGTTCAGCAACAAATGAGACAGAATCTTGGATAGCTTTTATTGGCTCTTTTTGGAGATTAAATTTTGTTGCATAGTGCTTGTCTCACTCCCCAATATAGCATCACATGCACTTTTAACGTGGACAGTACCGGAAAATATCCACTACTTCATTACAATTTTATTTTTGTGCAATTCATAAAACTGCTACTTGTTTTAAAAATGTGCTCCAGCTCCATCTGATATATACACAGGTGATTCCAGCGTTTGTAATTGGTACAACTTAAATAATTCTTTTTTTACTTTTTCTATGTCACAAACAGCATGAGCTGTATCATGAGTTAATCATCAGGAACTATGATAAAACTCTTTATTTCTTCTCTAAAATATGCTGGGCAGGTAAATAATGATATCTGAGTATTCTGCCAATGGTAGCTTTGTACTTCATTTGGCAATATTAGTGAGTAATTTTCAGCAAAGTCAAAATGCATCACAAGCACAGATTTTTTTTAAAGGGGCTTGGCTTATTTAATTTTATGAAAAGGAATTTTTGAAGATTAGCTTATATTTATCTGCCATAATAATGTGCATATTATTATTTTTTCATTAAAAAATAATATTATAAATTCAGAGAAATAAGAAAAAGCTTGATCTTCTGGTTTTTTGAGAAAAAAAAAACTGATTGGAAGAAACTTAAACTTGAAAAAAAATATAATTCAGCTGTAATGTATGTATTTGCATATTAATATATTATATCCATACTACATAACAAAATATTTAACACACTGTAGAGGAATTTAACACATTTATGAGTATGGAATGAAATGACATATGATCAATACTAATTTTATTATTGGCTGTATTTTACGCAATTTTAAACTTAAGCAAATGATTAGCTATAATTTAATAGTAATAATTATGTACTAGTGATGTATTTTTTAGTTTGAAATATTAATTACATTACAAGTTCGGTTAAATAAGAAAGAGCTTGACTTTGTGGTCTGTTGAAAAATACACACAACATGTTATTTTCAAAAAATCATATAAAATTTTCTAAGCAAAAACACACGATTTGCTTGTAAGGTATTTATTAGAGACTAATAAGGTATGAATTGAGCATATTATCAGAATTTTAAAAAATGGTGTTTTTGAGAAATTGCATGTCAAAAGTAGTGATTTTACAAAATTTTGCATAATTTAAAATTGAATTACAAAAGTTGTAAGCACCTTAGAGTTAAAATAAAATTTACTGTAAAACTCCCATTAAAGGTCTTTGGATTGCCATCAATGTTTAGCTTTAAAATATTTTTTTCATACTGAAAAAAAAATCTTAAATTCACTAATAACTATATTTTTTGTACTTAAAATCTAATTTTTTAATTAAGTAAAAATGTCACTATATTTTTTAAAATTATGCCAAAGTAAACTTCTGTTTAATAACTGTTTATAAAAAATAAATTGACTTAATATGTTGAATATGTTTGGTATTGTGTTCATTTCAAAATGAACCATTTTTCAGTTTTTCTGAAAACTGCCAATTTTATCATGAATTTTAAAGTGCTGTAATCAGAGAAATAAATTTTTTAGGGAAAAATCCTTTTAGGAATTTTTATAAATCACTTAGTTCTAACTACTGAATTTTTTTGAAAAAAATCTGTGACGGTGAATTGACATGCCCTGCCTGAGCTGAGATGGAATTGCTCGTTAGACAATAATGTGAATACTTGATAGCAATCTATTATAAGACGAATATATCTCGGACTATGGGAAAAGAAAATGGGCTGTAAATGACATCATCTTTGCGATTCTGACACTAAATAAAGCCTAAAAAAGATAAGAATAGCCAAATATCATTTTATTTTGACGTTTTTAGATATAACAATCTATACATATTTATTAATGTACTTTGTATGACTTTTTGGCATTAATTTTCTCAAAAGAGTACACTTTCGGTATTTATATTTTAATTTCAGAAATGTAAGAAATTCTATTAAATATCTTGGAATAAAAAGCAACTATTAAAATATCTGCGTTTATCTATTAAATATAATAAGATTTTAAGTTTCTATTAATAAATAAAAGTTTCAGAATCAATCTTTTTTTTATCATGAGAAAAACTTCAACTTTAGTATTCAAATAATTACTCATAGTTTTCAAAACTCATAATTTATAATACACATGTATATATATTCTACTTTATATATAAAAATACAAACAGAATATTCTTTCCGGATGCATATAACTCGAGTTCTATTGCATCAATTTTGAAAGAACTTGAACTGTTAAATAAAGAATAGAGTAGAAAAGAATAGCAAAAATTTTGGACTGTTAACTATCTTTTAGTTGATCATTTATACAGGATTTGATAAAGAACAGTAGAAAGATATGCAATATACTAAAACCATTTCTGAAATAGAGTCTAACAATGTAATTCTCACCAAAATATTTTTTTTAAAGTTTAATCTTTGATAATTGGCATCACCTGATTATTGAACTTTCTCTCAACAATTAGGGTAACACCCCCAGTAATTGGCATGCACCAGTGATTGGAACATCCTACAAACATGTCCTAAAATAAGATTTATATCCAGTCTTTTAAAAATGCAAGACCATATACCAGTTATATGCTCATTTACGTTAAAGATTATAACTTTGATTTTTGCTACTAGATGACAATAGTGCCTAGGAAAGAGAAACAATTATGGCTTGTATGAAATTCGCTATTTTTGTTGCAAATGCTTCTACTTTCTTTTAAGGAAGGCATGCTTTTCAATTTATTATTATATGATTTATAATATATTTTAAATTTTAATTGACAACGGTTTTGTTTAGTTAAAAAGGGTTACTTTAATTGTGTATTATATTTTTGACACAAATATTTGGATTTCTGAATTAATGATAGATGCCAATTAATGGTGCTTCAATTTTTCTAGTTCCAAGTAATTGGCACCTATTCTAATTACAAGGAATTCGCAAGGAATTTGAGATTAAACTACTTACTTTGGAAGTACTTTTAAAGTTATAGACTAATTTTGTTTATCATTTGTTTTTATTTGAAAATATGAAATATTATCAGTAATTGGAATCCATTAAAGCTTCATATGACAATTACTGGGGACAGCATGACAGTTACTGGGTATTAATATAAGTATATTGTATTGTTTTAAAGTGTTCACATTTCAGACTAATATGCTGATTTCTTACTCTCAAAAACCTGAAATATGGCATCTTATCTACAGTAAATTCATTTAAAGCGATTAAACCCAATGCAAAATGTAAAGTTTTTTTTTTTTTTTTTAATATAAACTTGTGCCAATTACTGGATCACAAGGTGTCATACATTGGTGTTCTAGGTGCCAATTACTGGTGATTTCAGCAACTTTTTATAACTATATTTTTATAAAAATACTTTTTGGAATTTTTTTGCTTTTAGTGGGCAAAATAGATGCACAGATATGCATTCTTTGACTTAAAAATATTTCCAAGTAAATATCTTATTTCTTTGTAATAAAAATTGAAGTAAGTTTAAAGACAAATTCTTAAAGTGCCAATTACTGGGATTGTTACCCTATATAACCAAGAAACATAGAATGATATGTTATATACTAAACTTTTTACGAAAAAACTATCAAACTAGAAATGTAAGTCTCCTTCACATCCTAAACATAGAATTAAAAAGGCTAATCTTTCAAAATCGGGTTCACCTTATTATAGAACTTTTAACCATACTTCTATAACTTAGCAACATCGAGCATTTTTTTTACATACTAAAATCTTCTTTGAAAAACTGAGTAACTAAACAATTTAAAATCCACTGAAATATATACAGAGGAATCTTTCTTAACCCTTTCAAGAGCAAGTAATTATGATTCTGAATATCGAATTCCCACCGGAATCTTCAAAAACTTTTATTGGAAAAAAAAAGAAAAAAAGAAGGAAAAAAACTTACGACTTTTTTTGACGAAAGTTGGAGAGGTAAAATTTAATAATTTTTTTTCTGGTGCAAGTCTTCATTAATATAGGGCATGTATTCCACCACTCTTCAAATGGTTAAGTTATTCATAATTGGTTTTATCTTATTGTAGAATTTCCTCCAAAATTTTGCAGCAAAACAAAATATAACGATATATAAACTAAAACTTAAAAATTACCTAGCTAACAGTCCAAGTTTCAACAAAACTTATTCGGAAGACTTCAATACAGAAAAATATTCTCAATGACAATTTATATCTATACATATAATAAAACAGTAGGACCCGGTGTGTCTGTACATTGAAGATAATTGACAAAAATGGAGTCAGGGCGATAAAAGAAAACCAATGAAACACAAAAAAAATTTTTTTGAATTTTTTGTCTGTCTGTCTGTCTGTCTGTCTGTCTGTTTGTTCGAGGTTATCTTCGTAACTACTGAATGGATTTTTATGCGGTTTTCACTAATGAAGAATGCACACTCCCGGGCAGTGTATAGGCTTTGTTTCATCAAAATCGGACAACAGACAAAAAAGTAACAAAAAGAAACAAAAGAAACTATTAGGTGCGCTGCTCACGTTTTTTAGTACATAACGTTTTTTAGTACATATAAAATCCAATAGATGTCACTGTGCGATTTTAAAACGCGCTATCGTTATGTTTTCGCCAGTCTACTTAAGTATGAGAAAGTTTCAAGCTGGCTGTCGTTCCATGTGGTTTAGTCGGTAGAACGTCAGTGCGCCATACTGATGGCCCGGGTTCGATTCCCAGCATGGAATTTTTTTTCACTATGTTGGCATTAACGCCTATAAGCAATTAAAAGAATTTGAAATATTGTATTCAAGGCGAATTTTCTCTCTGGGAAAATTTCCTTGCATTAATATGTCAGTGTAATTTTTTTTTCGATTTAATTTTTTTTTTCGAAACTTTGTTTTTCTTAAAAAATTACAGTAAATATTTGATATTTCCCAACGTTTTTTAAATGATCGACTTGCTTTTTTTTTTTTTTTAATGTATGTCTGAACCTTATCTAACTACTTCTTCAAGATTTCTTTAGATAAACCGACCAGCGTAGCGGGCGAAGGCCGCTAGTATACAATAAATGAAATAATTCTCCTTCCTTTCGGGTCAGATTGCTCGTCAATGAAATTTTTTCAGTGAGTTTCGGATTAACTGGAATCTACAGTACTACATATGGTTAGACCCGATTTTATCCGAACTTGAGCCGCAGATCAAGTGAAGTTTGAGCTACATAGGTGCCAACATGACATGGATTATCCGTAATACGTGCGTTAATTTGACCCTGGTTCAATAAGTTTCGAAGCAGAAAATTTTCAAAGAAATGAAATTAAGTGTGTTCCACTAACAATCTTGAAATTAAATAAAAAAGATTCATGAAATATATTTTCTGTTTTGAAATGACGTTAACCTGGATCAAACTAATCCAGGTATTACGGAAGATTAGTTGAAAGTTGGCAGCTATGGAGGTACCTTTTTTTTTTTTTCTTTCTTCCTAGGCGTAATGTTAACTTTAAGTGTTTCATGTCGTGCTATTTCTCTTTTCAAAAGGAAGTCTTGAATATTTTTTAAATGAAAAATCTATATATCTTAATATTAATGGGTATATGTTAGAGATGTGTTCGTACTCATTTTTCGGAGCCTGGGCCTGCCTGAGCACGACGAATTTCATTCCGAGCCCGGTACAAAAATTATTCGATGTATATAAACTTAATATTGCATAAAATTGAAATTGTTCTAAATGTAATATTTCTTTTTTTAACATTTTTTTTTTTTTTTACAATGAAGTAATTTTTAATCCCTAGATCATGATTAATTTATGAAATTTACATTCAGTCTTATCAAAGGAGAGGTTTCATATGAAATATGTACATATTTTCCTAAAAGAATTATCAGTATTCAAAGGATTCAAAGGAGGAGTTTTTCTCCCCCAACAGGGAAATTTGATGGATACATTAACGAAATCCGTTACACGAACAAATGCGTGAAATTTGTTTAAATTGACATTTGTATGATAAAAAATAGCATAACTTTTTTCTATTCCCTATAAAAAGTCTACATGATAAGTTATAATCAACTCCATCCACAAAACAATTGTTCGTAATTGTTGGGTCCTTGAAAATCAGTTTAAATTAAAAATAGTACATCGTTATCTAAAAAATCCAATGCTTTTACAGCAAAACAGGAAACACTACTCGATTGATTTCTATCGGAATAAAAACATATGGCAGCTCGCGAGCTAAAGCCATTCTTATGGAGAGGTTATTTTCTAATATCTGATTTACATTTTGACATTTTTAAATATATATATATATATATATATATATATATATACAGTCGAGCCTCTATATAACGAAATCTATCGTTCCAGTAAAAAATTCGTTATATAGAGAAATTCGATGTATAGAGTATGATGTTAAAAATAGTATTTAATGTGTAAATTTTGAACAAATATTATTTTTGATCTTTTTAATTAAGAATTTGAAATGTTTAAAAGTATATATTAACCTAACATTTTATTTCTTACTTATTTAAGCAGTTTCAAAAAAGAAAAGAGACATTTATTTGAAAGCTTAATGAAAATCAAATAAGGAAGACTTACATAAATTTCAGAGGAAGAAATCTGTAATTTTTTGTTGTTTTGATTTTAAAATTACAATTGTTACGCTCTCAAAAAAAAAAAAAAAAAAAAAAAATCTCAAATTTTAGCAAGGAATGAAAAATTGTAGTTGATATTTTCCTCCATTTGAAGGTCTCTCTTATGTGCTCTCATTGATTCCTCTCTTATATGTGTAACAATTCAATTGACTGTGTTTTGAGAAGGATGTTGAAAGGTGTGTGGGAGGTGGGATGAACTTGTTAGATTTAAAGAATAAGGAGAGAAGTATTATTTATAAAAAAAACCTCTCCACTGAACGATAAATCAAAAATAAGTGATGGAAAATTGATTCCATATGATTTCGAAGCTTTTTTAAAACTGAATAAATTAAGATCAATTTATGAAAAAATTCGTTATATGGAGATAGATATTTCGCTATATAGAGTCTATTTTTAATGTAATCATGCGAAAAGGGGACCGTTCTTACTAAAAATTCGTTATATGGAGAAATTCGATGTATGGAGTTTCGTTATATAGAGGTTCGACTGTATTTCATATAAATATATATATTTCACTTAAATATATATATATCTATATTTCATATTTTAGAAATGCAAGTATAAAAATTCAAGGGATAGAGTGCATATCTATATGTAAAACAATTAACAATAAACAATTAACTATAAACAAGATACAGGCAAGAAAAAACAGTCTGATCTCATCAGAGGGAGGACAGACAAGGTCTGACAGCACCCCCCTTTTTTAAAATGTTTAAGTTGTTGCAGGTTTCTGAGCGCCTACCAAACCTGCATTCAAAAGTAATATATAAGAACAAAAATGCCAGTTTTAATAAGAAAAACAAACTAAAAAACGATTAAATCAACATAAAAAATATAAATTTAAAATATTTAAACACTGCAAAAGAAAAAATTAATATAAAAATAAAATATCCTTTATAATATAAAGGAATCTATCATAATTTAAAAATAACCAAGTAAAATGAATGCAGCATCTGCCAAGCCTCCCCCCTTACCTGCAACAAAAACAAAATTAAGAACAGTAATACCTGTTAAAATAGCTCTTGCCTGTACAACTCCATATTGACAAGAATTCTCACTCCATATCCATTTGCATAAAAATTCAAAATTTAAAAAAAAAAATGCAAAAATTTTTAAATACGATTTCATACTACTTAATGGCAGAAATGTTAGACTAAATGTTAAGGCTGTTTTAGCTTAAAAAATTTTGTGTTTATCTCATATTTTCAATTTTTTATTGTACGTAAAAAATGAATCAATTAAGTGGTTAAAACTTATTTAACCCTTTAATTGCCGGTGGTATGTTTATGAAGCCACTTAATTTTAAATACCAAGAGCCACAATTGGCACCAGAATTTTGGTTAAAAAAATTTCGGTTTTTTATATGTGAGAAATATTGTTTTTTTCATAATCACAAATAAATTTGTTTTCAATTTCCGGTGTGATTAATTTATTTTAACGTTTTTTACAATGGAAAGGCTGTGCGCTGCAAAGAGTTAAAAATAGAGGGTTGGAAAGTTCTATCCCACCAACCATATTTTCCAGACATTACTCCTTTGAATAGCTATTTATTCTGATCGAGGTCGTCAACTCTTCAAGAAATACAATTCACATCTTATGAAAATACCAAAAAAATGGTTTGACGGTTGGATTTCTTCAAAAGGCAACAACTTCTTCAGACAGGGAATTAGTGAATTGCCCACTTCGAATGCAGCATTTGTGGCTTCGGATGAAACATACTTTGAACAATGTACCACTTTTATGTAATTCTTAAATAAAAATGTAATTTCAACCAAAAAACGTAATTTATGTTTGCATATACCCGATATATTTTATATGTATAAGTGAATTAACTATGTTTTTCTGTACTTCGCATTCATCAAACATGTATTGTTATTATAAATTTATAATTTTAGGGAGTCCAAGACACAAAAATCTTCAAATTTTCAAAAAGAAAAAAATATTTCAGTATATTTTGCAGGTTGTCATGAAATATATTTTTTTTTTCTGGAAATACGTTTTTTTTTTCATGACGAGATTATTCACCGTTTCTAATAGTTAAATTGTTATAACTCAAGAACCGTTCAAGATTAATAGTCCAAACTACTTCAAACAGGCCTTTTTCAATTGTTTTATTTTAATTTTGATTCAGAAAATTAAAAAAAAATTACTTTTAAAAATATGATTTTTTTTATTTTAACGTTACATCATTTCGTTTTCAAATTTTTACTTTAAATATTTTAAATTTTATTTAAATTAATATTTTTAGAAATGCTGAATGAAAATTATAACTTAAATAATTCTGTTCATTTAAATGTTAAAAAATTTATATTCTAATCTAAACAATATTTCGAGTTATAACGATTTTAAACCACCCCACTTTTTAAAACACATCTAAATTTAAAAAAAAAAAAAATGAGAAGTTTAATCATGTGATTTTGTATACAAATAATGCGGTTAACCCTCACAAAAAATTTCAAAATTTTAAATCAATAAATAAAAAATATTTTAAAATATGTCCCGGACCTCCTTAACTCCTTCTCGACGGGAGCCTTTTATGGAATTTTTAATGATTTGTCTCCGGTATTTAAAATAAAAATTTGTTTCTTATAAAATCGAGAAAATGCTCCGATTAAGTAACTCAAATTTTCCAATAAAATTTTACTCGTGGAGGTAAAAAAGGATTCTTAAGCCTTTTTTGCGGCACGTATACACATCGCTCAACCCCAAAGAGTTAAAGAAAGTTAGCCAGTTCATTCATTTAAAAAGATATTCACACTGATTTATATAGATAGAGATCAATTACTCAATAATAGATTTTACAGAATCATGCCAATTAAACTTTGATACTAATTTCCTTTTATTACAGAAACTGAAAATTTTAAAAGTCATTAACTAAAGAGATTTTATCACCAGTTTGTTCCAGGGATAATTTGCTATGTTTTGTTAATGCACATTTATAAATAAAGATAATGTAACATTTTCCGCCAGATATACACTTCATTGCCTGCTACGCCCCTCGCAAATTCATAGCGTATTATTAGCTTCCGTATCTTTTCTTTTGTTTACGAAAAGCCCTTATTAGCGGTACGGGTTAACGCCCCTCTACATAGGGCCACTAAGAAAAAAAAACAAGAACGGGCGCAATAAAACTAGGGGCGTGCGGTCACACACACAAATACACTCATACTCACTTTGTCATCGGCAGTTATTGATAATAACGATAGTAGGTGTGTGATCAATATTTATGTGACGTCACGCACCTGCAGGGAAAGGATTTCAAAAGGGGAAAGCAACAACAGAACACGAAGCTCCTCCTTGGAATGGGGCGAAAAATTTCGCATATTAATAGAGGATGGAAAATAAACATACACGAAAAACAGAATACGTAATCAAATAAAGTAAAATCAAGGGAGGGGTAACATTTTGAAGCAGATATGCCTGTAGTCCTGCAAGAACGCGTGTTATCTCCTATTTTTAATGAAGAATAAAAATATTAAATAAACTAAATTGAGAACACAACGATTTCCCATGTAAAACAATTTACATACATATCAACATTAAGAGCATGACAGAAATAAGGCATATTATAAATGCAAAAATTAATTCCTAAATGTTACATTGGCACCAGAATATTGGAGTGAAATTTTTCGTTTTATTAAGTACGTGAAGAAAAGCTTTTGATTAGTTTGAGATAAATTTGTATCCAATTATGGGGTGTCAATCACTCATTTAAGCATTTTTCGAATAGAAGTACCTTGCCCCTGAAAGGATTAAATCATTTGAGAGAAAAATAAATTGAAATATTTTCTCAAAATCATGACAAAGCAGGAAACTATGGCTAGTTAAAATTGAAAATCCAGGGAGAGGCAATTCTTTCTGGTGCCGATGAGCTGATAATACTAAGAAAATTTTGTTCAATTATTGTAAGTTATATGTTATTATTATTCATAAGAAAAGTTTAGGATTTATGAATTAGCCGGAATTTATTAAATATTTAATGTTAACCCGATTTTTTACTAGACTATGAATTTATAAATAAGTAAACAACTATAAACAAACAAATATAAACAAGTAAAAAGTAACTTAAGAAATCAGACTACCATTTATTTTTTAAAAATAAGTTTTTATAAAAAATCTTTTTCTGTAAAGTTTTAGGCACCGATATGGTATTTTGGGAAAGGTGGGGAAGATATTAAAGTGTCTTCCAAACAAAAAAAATACGTTTTTTATATAAATCAGTTATAAAATAAAGTAGATATGTCACTGCACGGTTAAATATTAATCACTCTTTTCTCTCTCTTTTTTTTTTTTTTTTTTTTTTTTTTTTTTTTCTAAGCGTCCCACATTTTTAATTTTTACCCCTTCGAAAAAGGGAAGGAAAGTGCTTTCAACTGCAATTTGTTTGAAATCTGCAATTAATTTTTAATTTAATTTAACTCAATTTAATTTTGAGATATTAATTTTTATGATGGCTTTAACCCCATTTTTGTAATGGTTGCAACCGAAGTTACCCCATTTCTGTAAAGGAATGTAAAAAGAAAATATTTGATTATTGCATCTTTTTGCTGCCATTTTTTCATTAAAAACTGAAAATTGTAACTGAAATGCGTGCTATTTTAAAAAAGTATAAATGAATGATTTCTGGTAAGACATGGAGCTATCATAAACTAAATTTCATTTTAAGTATCCATATTAATGTTTCAAACTTATGATGAACATTATGAAAGCATATGAAACATTAGACAGCCGACTATTTTTTACCTTCTTTCTGTCTCATTCACATATGTAATGCTCTCCTAATTAATTAAATCGACACATAAATTGGAAAATATCATCTTTTTTTATTATTTGTGTTTTGTTGAAAACAAACTAAATTATTTAAAATAATAGACAGCATAAATGATTATCTCTCGAAGGTGTTTCATCCTGTTTCATTAACAGAACATAGAATACTCATGAATTAACAAATTTTATTTAAAGAAAGTGGAGGGAGCGCTTCTAAAATGAAGTTAATCATTTTTGCCCGTTATATGCCCTTTTTCTCGTTACAATCGTGTTTTCCATAATGTATTTTTACATTATATTTGAAAGTTCTCGAAACATTTGAGCTATAACCGAATTTGACTGTAGTGCTTGTAAAATGTACAAAAAATAAATATTTCGTGTTTATATATATATATGTGTGTGTGTGTGTGTATAAATATGTTCTTTGTTAAATACCTGACTGCAAAAATACGCAAGGAAAAACATAAATATAAGGGGCTGAATTATAAATTTGAGGGCACATTTTCTTTGGTATACTACCTTAGAACACTTTATACATCTTTTGATTCTGTTATGAGGCTTAATTTAAATTTTCCTGGGCCTTTTTTTAGAGCTGAGTTTTGCACAAATGACAATGTTTTGCCAACTTCTTCCAAAAAATGAGGGTCGGGGGAAATTCAAACTTATATTCACTCTCTGGAGACTAATCAATTTCGCTCTCAGATCCAAAATTTGTAAGACAAATCTGCTGAATTTAAATTCCTTTTTAAAAAGAATGAAATTCGCTGAGGATTAATCACGATAAAAACGAAAAAAAACCACTTTAGTTAGTTTTATGAACTCGCTATTTAATCATATATACAGTGCGTGTAAAAACTATAAGGACAGCAAAAAATATTAACTTTTTTGCTAAATTTCAAAACAAATAAAATTTTTTTTTCTTATAATATGTATCATCAAGCTCATAAACTAATAAAAATGTCAATAAAATTCAACTGTCAGTATTTTATTATGAAAACAAGGTAATTTTGCTATTTCTGCTTGTGTAAAAACTATAAGGACACCAAAGAAAATTCCATATTGTAATCAAATAAACATATATTTAATGTGTTGTGCTCTCACCTATGAGTTTAATGATTACAAATATTCCACCAGTCCTCGACATCATTCATTTTTAGTACAGTTGGGGATTGTTTTTGTACTTTCATCTTCAGTTGTTGATCTGAATTCCAACTCTGAAGAAAAATGGCTTCCATTTTTACAAAATCACCTTACTAGATCTCCCTAATAAGTTATCGATATATGACTTGAATCTTGATTTATGAGCGGCCATTCCAAAACTTTAATATTTTTCTAATCGAACTAATTTTTTTCTCCGGATTTGTGTGGATAGCGTATTATGACGCTGTTATATCCGTTTTTTGTCCTGTCAGTGATGAAAGATGGTCAAAAAGAGTTTGTATATGTGTCTATGAAATAAATTTTCCTGAAAGATATATAAGTGACACCACATCGTTGATCGAAAAGCATCCCTATGTTGCAACGAATCCACCACCTAAAGCTGCTATCAGATTCACCAACATTTCGAAAGACTTTTGAATCAACACTTAATTTCCTCTAACTTTCCGCGAAATATCCTCTCAACACTCAGTGCGATAGCAAACAGCAATGTCTCCCCAACTTTTTTCCATAGTTACAAAAGAGTCTGGGCTAGCCCATATTTTTCATCCAAAATCAAACATTTCAACGAATCAGAGATAAGCGATTGATACGAATAGGCGATAAATATTAACGGCTGGTGCTAGTAGGACTGGTTTTCCGGCTTTTCCTCCAACTTTTTCAAAGACAATTGTAACCTTTTTCTCTCTTTGAACGGGAAAAAGTTGGAGTTAAAATCGGCTAAAAAGTTTGTCGTGCCTAAAGTTCGTGAATCTGGTAACAGCTTAACTGATGCTTTAATGAAATCTCTTTTCATTTTCTTGAATCATTTGAATGATATTTCTAGTCATCAGAACCATTTAAGTTTCACATCTTTGCATCGGAAAAAATAATTAAATAGAGAAAAAGAGATTTTATGAACTTTTATAAAAATATCAGTTAGATGGCGGATTCATTGCAACATGGGGCTACTTTTCGTTCAACGATGTGGTGTCACTTATATATATTTCACGAAAATGTAATTCAAAGACGCATATACAACCTCTTTTCGACTGTTTTTCATCTGTTGCAACACTTCTGACAAAACAAAAAATGGATATAATAGCGAGATAATACCGTTATCGACACAAATTGTCAGAAAATAATTAGTTCTTTTAGAAAAATATTGAAGCTTTGCAATGGCTACTCATAAATCCTGATTCACATCCTATCGATAACTAATAGGGAGATCTAGTAAGGTGAGTTTATGAAAATGGAAGCCATTTTTCTTCAGAATTGGAATTCAGGTCAACAATTGAAGATGAATAGTACAAAAATTATCACGAACTGTACCAAAAATTAATGATGTCGAGGACGGATGGAATATTTGCAATCATTAAACTCATAGGTGAGAGCATAGCACATTAAATATCTGTTTATTTGGTTACAATATTGCATTTTCTTTGGTGTCCTTATAGTTTTTACACAAGCGAAAATAGCAATTTTTTTTTTTCATAGTAAAATAATTACAGTTGAATTTTGTTGACTTTTTTATTAGCTTTTTAGTTTGATGTTGCATATTATATATATAAAAAAGTTTCATTTGTTTTGAAATTTATCAAAAAAGTTTTGCTGTCCTTATAGTTCTATACGCACTGTAGGTTAAATTAACCTTTAACTGATATTACCAGTGTCACAGACTGCTGTTTGGTTCATTTTTAGTACTTTCCAACAAAGTTGAAAAGCGCTTATGCATTCGGTTTGCCTGGCCGTACGGCCACATGGTCGTCTGTCCGCGCTCTATTTTTCGTAAATATACTCCGATGATTGTCATGCAATTTTTGGACGTTAATGACGTTTACCAGAGCACGAACCTTACTGAAAATGAAGTTTCTGCCATGATTAGTTTATTTACAGGGACAGTCAAATTTTTTCATTACATTACGTCCTATGGGGAAAAATCGTTTCAAATGAATTTTCAAGATGTTACAATCTGTCAAACATCTTCAAATTTATATGCATCTAAAAAGTGCACTAAAATATAAATTTTGTAAAGGTATGCAGGGAAAAGAATAGTTATTATACATTTACAGGGCCACACAAGAGAATTCCAATGCATATTAATAAAAGGGGAATGACTTGCGACATACTTCAATTATGGTGAATGATTTCATATATAATCAAATTGATATACGTTGCTGAGTTTTAGTATGGGTTATTTCATGCATAATACTAGCGCATAGCATTTACAGGGACCCACAAAATATTTCAAAAAGAAATCTATCTAATAGATCTAATAGATTTCTATCCGAAGTCCTGTATATTAACCCTTTCGTGGTTATAAGCGCCTATACGCGCCCAGAATACCACTTAATTTGAATTGCAAAATGCCGTACTGACATCGGAATTTTTAAATGAAAATTTTAATTTTACAAAGAACATAAAAAAAACATTTATATATTATGAAATAAATTTGTTTTTAAATTCCGGTGTCATTCAATCATTTTAGTATTTTATGAATAGAAGTGGTTTAACCGTCAAAGGGTTAAGGAAGATGGCTAGATGGATGAAATGCATTTTTAATTATGATATATGCTTTTAAATTTCACTTAAATTTTAGCAAAATACTTTCGTGTATTAAAGGTACTATGTATTTTACAGGGCTAAACAAAAGTATTCAAGTATGTTTCCATCTATTAGTATAAATTGCTGAAAGGAAAATTTCAACCAGTTAGCTGTTTTCTTGCTAAACTAAATTTTACCATTATATAGTCTATATATTAACCGACAGATCAAATGCAGGGCTTCTCAAAAGTATTGAAATACATATTTGGATATGGACAATAATACGTTATTTCCCTGGATAACGAAGTTTTGTTAAAGATTTCAAGTAGTATTGGAAAGTGTTTCATAATCTATGCTTAACGCATGATTTTTCATACTTGTTTATAATTTAACTTGTAACTTTCAGTTTAACTACAAACACTACCGAAATTTTGTTTTGTTTGTTTATTTACTTGGCCTGATGTTTTTTGAATAGGTGAATTTTAATTATATAATAGTCCTGTTAAAAAAGTTAAATGCAAAAACACTATCCTATGAGTTAATCGTGTTTTTTATTTATCTTTCGATTTAACGATCTGACAGACCGTTTTATAATAGTTATGCGACGATTTATGTCACATTAATTAAAAGTTAACTACTCAAAACTATAAAAAAAATACTCCCTGCATGATTTATAAGTTGTATTATTAATCGAAGATGAAATTATTTATAACTGCTATTCTAAAATTGCCTATCGATTCATATTCATTTTGTTTGACGAAAGGCATGAATGGAAAACAGAAGAGTCGATCATTAATTTCTAATAAACTTTCGAAATAAATTATTTTCCTTTATTTATTTGCATAGAGAAATCTTTAAAATATATTATTTGATTAAAAAAAAGAACATAAAATGTAAAGCCTTAATGACGAAAAATTTGATTTTTCTTAATATTTATTTTAAACTCATTTTATTTACAGAGTCGATATTCAACGCAACTGTGCAGCAAGAACATACATTTTGAATTGTTTTTCCGAATTCAGGCATTGCACGATGGTGAAAAATCCCGAAAAGCTTGCTAAAATATGAAAATCTTATTTAAAAATTACATGGAACTTCGTACACAGGTGTTTTTCAGAATGTTGATTACGATTCTAAAATTAAAATTCCAAAAAACAAAATGGCAGATAAAGGCTTCAAAAGTTAATAAATTTCTAGTTTAAATTTCGTATGCAATTTCTTTTGAGGATAAGTGAAGAAGATTACGATTCAGAAATAAAATAAAAAATAATAATAAAAATCTCGGATTAAAAAAATAAAAATAGATTTAAGTAAAATATGAAGTTTTGAAGCTAAACGTTACAAGGAATTTTCATGGAACCAAGATATTTTTAATTGCAATTTAACGATACCTTCTGATGATACATTCTGATCAATTTATTATACGATTCTCGAGACCCTTTTGACATTTGTTCGACTGGCAATAACTCGGAAGCTATTATTTCTTTGACATGAATAAGGAGTTTGTGCACTAAAGTTAGCATGTAGAACCAGAAATAAAGTTCAACGGATTTTCAAGCTCTTTGTGAGTAATAATCCGCGAAATTGATCAAATGAGTACTAAGAAATTATTTGTAATATGATGGTGAAATCATTTGATCAAATCTTTGTCTATGCTCGTTATGGAAGCAGAAATAGTGAGTTTTCAGAGCGTAGTCGAGCTGCATTGTCCTCATATGTTATTTCAAACCCAGGCCTTGATATATAAACAAGAAGTTTTGATTGTAAGCGAAATCGTTTGTGTAATTTTATTTAGCAATTTCAAGTTTTTTCTTCTCTCCAGGAGAGCACGCTTGCCATTTCTTTACACTGCATTTATATGCCAAAAGCAAGTTACACTCAAAAAAATTTTTATACGTATGCATGTAACGTAAACTTCCCGAACTGTAGACAATCTTCCTTTATTTTTAGTTTATAAATGTCATCAAGCTGCTTTGAAGTTGCCTGACATAGGTAATAAGGTTGCAAGTTGATAAATTACTAGCAATGGCATTAAAAATTTTAATATCAATCATCGTTAATGCTAGTTTGTAATTTATGACAACTTCTTTTCTATCAATGATTGTTTTAAAAGGAATACTTTTATTCTCCTGATCTGTAATACAATCCATTTCATTGAAAGCAATTTCTGTAATTTTGTGCAAAAAAAAAATAGATTTTGAGGGTTCTAACATATCGAGATGATGGCCTCTAAATTTTCCAGATAACGATTTCCAAGTTATACTCGACTCTTGTGAGTTCAGTGGCCCGAGAGAATTGAAAAAGATTTTTGAACCTGATTTCTGTAATCATTATCACTAAAATTTAGTTTAAAAGTATCAGATGTATTTTCCTACTTGCATTTCAAATTCAGATTGTTAATGTAACCGGAATGTTCTCTTATCTCCATTTGCATTAATAAAATAAGCTCAGCTGTACGATCTAATAAAAGTTACAATTGACAAGAAAATGATTCTAATTACAATAGAATAAACTAAATTAGTACCTATAAAAATAAGGAAACTTATTTTTGTGTATATAATCTATATAACATCTTGTCTATCTTTTCTCCTATATAATATCTTATAATTACAATAGAATAAACAAAAATAGTACCTATAAAGATAAGAAAATGTATTTCTGTCTTATCTATGATAGATAATTATTTTAATTCTTTTGTTACTAATTTTATCAAATTCATTTATGCTTATGATTATAATACTTATCTATACTAATAAAAGAACAAAACACTCTGTCTGTGTGTGTGTCTGCGAAACTTTCTTAGGGAGGCAGGAGGGGGTGAGTATGTTTTGCTTTTGTTTTAAACTTATATACACTCATTCATACATATGTATGTTTGTTTGTTTCTTAGAAAAGTGTTTCTATATATATATAAATAGTTAATAATTATATGTAGTTATGTATGTGTTAATCACAAAGTTTTTTTCAAGTTTTTTGGTTTCGGTTTCATTTTCAGTCGAAAATACCAAGATTACTAAAATTTGTTTTCTATTTCTGTTTCTGCTTCTTCCTGTTTCACTCGATCGTTAATAATAATTCAATTTGCTTTCAAACTAATTTTTAAAGAATTGCAAAACACTTTAACTAACATTTGCTTCTGAAATAGTAAGTTTTATTATTTCCATATTCAGTTTGTTTGGGGAAGAAATGAAACCTTCGGGCCAATGACCGTTTCAGGTATGTATTGGGGCTGAGCCCGTCTCATCTCTAGAGCTTATCTCTCGTAATTATATCAGATATATCATTTTTAGAGCAAATAGTTCATAAAGGATACAAACACTTTAATTCGTGCTTCTGAGAATTTCACAATTAGAATCCTTAGAGATGCATTTAATCTGAAAGATATGGAAAATAGTAATCTGAATTCTTATAACTAAATGAAAGTTTATACATAAGTCCTAATTAAAATAGAATTTAAATTTCACATGAGATGCCATTAACAATAGTGAAAACAAATCAGTTATTATCAATATATATATATAAATACATATATATGTATATATTTAAAAAAAAACTCAGGGGGTGCGGCATTTGCTAAATTGCAATAATACATTTTATACTGGATATTAAATTAAAACATATGTATGAATAATTGTATAGTTATATTAACTAAATATATTAATATAATTTAATGAATAATTTTAAAGATTAAATTGAATCTAATTTTCAACAATTTAGATTATACCTAAAAGATTATTTCTAAGTATATAAAATTCATACATTAATTATCTATTTCATTCCTTCTTTTATCTAACATTAAGATATTGAATTTAGGATAGTATTTTCATTAAATGAAATTAATTTTTATTTTTATTATTTTTTCTCTGCTGTTTACATTTATATCCTTTTTTAACATATCTAAACATTAGTGTCTGGTACGTTTTTTTCTTAATCTATCCATTTTCATAGTGTTATGATTTACTTTTAATGTTTTTTCTCCATTTTATTTTGGTTATATGTGTGTTGGTAATCCCAAATTCGTATTATTTTGCTTTTCGTGGCTGATAGAAAGATGAAACCACACACTTTATTTGTAATTCTATAGTATTTGTAGTCTGACGAGTCTACTATAGTTCTGCAAATTCCAAATATTCCTTCTAATTATTTTTTTCATTTTTTGTTGATACATATTGTTTTACAATGAATGGTTATATATATATAGATAGATAGATAGATTTATATATAGAGAGAGAAAGAGAGTGAAAAAAAAAAAAAGAGGGAGAGAGACTCATAAAGAAAACTGTGAATAAGAATTATATTATATGTAAATTCCCAAATAAATTACTATAGTATTAAAATCAAAAGATCTCATTCAAAGCAATGTAATACCATTTATGTTACACATAAAACAATTATTTTAGCCCTTTAAGTGTTTGGTACATAATATTCCGTTTACTAAGCTCCAGGTTTCACTGAAATATAATCAATATTTAAGATAATATAATCCTATGGATTTAATTCAATACATACTCTGATTACATGAATTTTCAATTAATACTCTCAAATATTACATTCATATTTGTAATTAAGTTATATATACACTATCTACCAATAAGTATTTGGAAACTTTCAATTTTTGACATTTTGTCAAATATTTAAAAATATACTTGTCAGATTCTTTTGAAACTTCAGGATTATGAAGATTATGTCTGACCTCATATTTATCAACATCCATTTGATAAGCAGGGCAATTAGGAAGCTAGCAAAAAATTAAAGAATAACAGAAATATTTGGGATCACCCTGTACATGAAAATGTACGAAACGATTTATCGCTGCAGAATATGTGGTATATAAATGTGGTGTATAAATATGTGGATACTGCACAACATGTACACTGATTTTTGTAAGAATAGCATGTATATTCATGGAAAAAAGGTGATTTTTTTAAAAAAATTAAAAAATTCTAGTATGTTTTTTGCTTATATCATGCAGGGTTTTTGACCAGATTTAACGCAAATTTCAGAAATACTGGCAAAATCTGTTAGAAAAAATATAGAGCAATAGGAATATAAATATATTAAATATTTTATGAAATAATTTTTATCTGCGCATGCGCGAATGATAAAAAAGATTCTTGTACATCATTTAATAATCAATTCTATAGAGTAACTTATAAAAAAAATCCATTCAAATATCGTGAAAATTCAAAAATATATCATTATTATAAGTAAGCTGTTTTTACTTGCCCTCTAAAAACGGCTGAATGATAAGGGTTTCTCCACAAATTGACATTTTTTATTAACTGACTTTAAGGAAAAAATTAGTACTATTTAATGAATACAATATCTAATACAATAATTGCTACTAATAAGTATCTTGACGCCTATGATAGAAAAGGAAAAGAGCTTTTATTCTTTCAGCCTCGGTAGTTTTTTCTGTGCGTTGATAATACGAAATCCAGACTAATTTTATATACATAGATTGAAAGTTTCAGGTTTTTGCGCCGAAGACATCGCAAGATTAGAAAAATGTGAAGTGTCTCACGAACTACTGGATATAAAAGAATTTGCTTAACCCCTTAACGCGCAGTGTTGCCAGGTCGGCAACACCTATAGTTCCCCCTGTTTAGAGACACAAAATCTTTAAACAACAAGACTTTAAATCTTTCTTATGAGTTCTAGATGGCAGCACCACAGAGATCAAACTCTACTGTTTTTAAATAATAAGTAAAATATTTTACTGTAATACGCGCTTCACAGCAGTGCTCTTCTCACTGCGCTTATCAATGCTTTACTTATGGGAGCTTACCACTTCGGCAACAGCTGTATAATTAAAATGGTTAGTGCAATCTTTACAAAACAATACCTGTGTACTCCTCTAGGCCTATAGAGATTGGCAATTTTTTTTTTTACTTTAAATTTCAACTTTAAAGAGTAGTGCGCCGGAAAGGGTTAAAACTATGAGATTCAGCATGAAAAAATACACTAAAATATGTTATCAGTTGAAAAATAACTACAAAATCCGATTTTTAAGGAATTTTTTTTAAGTTCATCCTCTTTTTTTTTTTTTTTTTACCCCTTTAGATGTGGAATTTTCAAAAATACTGTCTGTCGGACGTTCCTCTCAGTCCACACAACTTTGAAGAATGTCCGTGGTAGATATAGCTGCCACCACCGATATTATTAGGTGATATCGGTCACCCACTGTGAGGTTTGTGTAAATGAAGACTTACGCTGTCAAGTAACTGAATTATCAGTTTATTAAGAATATATGTACACACTAAATACGCTATTTACAAATATATACAATTACAACTCGGATATAGGTGATCCGGTTCAACATTGTTAGATACAGTAAAGATTGGCTGTGTACTATTCCAATTACACTTTACACCTCACTCTCAATACACGTTAAATTCACTTTATCGGAGCTCATCCTTGAGTCTCCCAACACAAGTATACCAGGCCTGCACTTCTTAACCCAGAGCACTAAACACCAGGACGTCTGTGTCCTTTGCTCACCAGAAAACGCACTGCCTTACGCTCTACAACACAGAGCACACTTTCGGAGGACCTCGGTCCTACACACACCTTCTTGGTACGAAACCAAGGAACGGACTGACTTCTCTAAGACAAACTTGCCCTTCTCAGCTCACGGGGTCACACAAATGCCAACCCCCTTTTGAGTTCCCTCATTGGGCACATTTCCCCACTCCTTTCTTGTTTAGTGACATGCTGCTAATCTGCTCATCATCCGCATACCTCACTGACAGATGGACATGCCTGTCAAAAATCTTCTCTTCCTCTAACACACCACCTGCATAGGATTATCTGGCAATTCCCCTTTCCACAAAGAAGGAATGTCACCTTGGAAATTCTGTACACAACCATACAATACGAAATATTCAAATAGAGAAACAGTAGAAATTCCATTCTTTAGCACAGGTGTTATCAGAACCTGACACCCCCCACCTTAGCGGAAAATATGCCTTTTAGGGGCTAATTTTCCCCAAACATATAGTAATATCGCAGAAGAGTTCAATAGTCTCTTTACAGATTTCTTCATTATGCTTATTACGTAAGTATTTCCAGGTGTCTGAACACTATCTACTGACATCTCTACTGAACCTTGTACCAATATTAATATTACATAAACAATACACGTACTAATACACTATTATAAACACAAAATTCAAAAATATTTACTCATACCCAAAAAAATTAAATGTGTGACGACATCCCTTTAAGGTTGTCCACTACTGGGTCGTTGATGTTGATGGGCTAACAACTGGCTGTTCTTCCCAGCTCTTTCTATGTAGCCTAGAAATTGCGTCAGCATTTAAATGTTGAGCTCCTGGACGATGAGAAATACTCAGGTTCCAGCGTTGCAAGGCAAGAGCCCATCTAGTGAGTTTGGGTGATCTTGGGGTTGTTTCAGTGAGAAATTTTAATGGATTGTGATCTGTAATGATCTCAATTTGAGATCCATAGGTCCACTTTTCAAACTTCCGCAACCCGAAGATAACACTCCAAGCCTCTTTCTCTATACTCGGCCAAGCACGCTGAGCCCCTGACAATTTCTGACTGGCAAAAGCTATTGGTTTATACTGACCCTTTTCATCTTTTTGAGTAAGACAACATCCTACTGCCAGGTCGGAAGCATCTGCGTGGAGCTGATATTTCCGGCCTACACTGTAAAAAATATCCGTTAATATACACAAACTTTTCTCTAAAATTTTACGGAATAGTTTCATTTTTCCGAGAAAACAGTAGTATTTCCGTATTTCCCACTTTGCGGTTTCGAATCACGGAACTGCTCCGTTAATTTTTCCGAAAGTGTAAAACTTCCGTTTTTTCAGTATTCTGAGTTTGTACATTTTGCGAACTCGCTTCTATTGCGTAAACGTTACAACTATCGTTATTCATATCTTCCTTTTCACTCGAATTATCAATAATAATTTCTGAACTTTCTAATTCTTGGGCCTCTAGCAATGGCTCCTCGCGGTTGACACCTGACAACTCATTAATCACTTCGGGATGTAAAATTACTTGCTCATTAATATTATCAGTCACTGCGCAAAGTACTTCCTGATGAATTATATTAGTTTGTCCGAATTGCGGAATAGCTAACGGTAATTTAACCAACGGCGATTTAACTGTTTCACCGAATAACCCTTGTAAATATATACTACCCGCTCCTTTTAATTTCTCTTCCGGTACCAAATCTTTATGAACAACACTTATTTCACATCCAGAATCAACCAATCCCTTTGCTTTTTGCCCATTTACACTAACTTCAATTTTCTCAAGTTTATTTAATTTCTCACCAATAACATTAGTTCTCTGTTCGGCCTTTGCCGATATTCTCGCCACAATAGCTCCATTAGGTAACTCTTTGTTTTCTTTTACCACAACCTTATGTACACCCGCTTTCGGATCTCGCCCTTTATTACCGTTATTTCCCTCATTACCCACTTTATTACAAAAACGTTGGTAATGATCTCTCAAACCACATTTAAAGCATTTAGGCGCTGAAGCATCACTAGGTTTCTTAAAATCTATTTTCCTATCCGAAAAAGAACTCGTCTCATTACTCCCGTTTTGCCTCCAATTACCATTAACTTTGCTATCCTCCCTCGGTCTCATTTTTTCATTGTTTACGTGTCTATCTTTCCCTTTAAAACTTTTATACGTAACCGCATTCGACTTATTTTTATGGTCAAAATAATGGTCACATTCTCTAGCAATTTTAGAAGCTTCTAACCATTTACCCTGGTGAGTTAACCCAATATAGGACGCAGTATCCTCATCTAACGTACTTGCTAATTTATCAGTAACTATTAACTGGTTGACCTTTTCATAAGAGTCGGCACCTCTAATCTTACAATAATTTTCCCATGTCGCTATTAAACGCGATACAAATAATACATGAGTTTCGTTCTGGTTTCACTTAGCCTTCATAAAATTTTCCAAACACGCCTTCGGTGTCGGCTCATGTTCCCTTAGAACTAGCTCCTTTAACTCCTCATAATTCTCCATTTGTTCCGTAGTGGTATAAATTAACAAATTATCCGCCTTATCTCCTAACATATTTAGTAGAATTTCGGCCTGCTGATTTTCCGGTACATTTTTAGTTTTGAACGCCCTTTCTAGACTGTTGAAAAATAAATTCCATCCCTCAGTCCCTTCCGGTACTTTGATAGATAGAGTTTTCACACTTTTGATCAATTTTTCTATATTACTTTCATTATTAGATTCCCTAGCGACATTAGAATTATTTGCTGATCCTTGAACCCTTAGTCTCTCCATTTCTAATTCATGTTCCATCCTTAATTTTTCAACCCTTTCTTCTCTTTCTAATTTTTCGCGTTCTAATTTTTCCTGTTTTTCTAACTCTTCGCGTTCTATTCGTTCTGCAACAATAGTGTTAGATAATTCCGTAATAATCCCCTCGTCATACCCATCACTGCCAATTATCTTTTTCCTGAGCTGAATTCTGGTATCATCTTCCGTGAATTCAACACCTAATTCTTCAGCTATCACCTGAAGATCCACCTTTTTTAGTTTCAATAAGAAAGCCATACCTTCACCGATTGTTATTACCACCCCACAAGAATAGTTAAACTTACCAAATTAATATTTCCTGATTTTCTAACTTAGTGCAGATACATCTCCACTTATTTTACTAATTAATACCCTTCAGATAATCAATGCATTTAATTTCTAATTAACCTACTGAATAATCTAATTTTCCTCAACCATTGATATCACACAATATACTTCCAATAAAACAAAAGGTAAAACAACCATTCAATTTGATTACTATGCAATACAGATCCCAATTTATACACTTAGGTAATAACATACAATTTACATAATAATACTGATACGTTGAAATTGAATAGAAGTATTGGTGTCAATCAAGAAAATTCACATAAAGAAAAATTGTAAAACATGCATATATAAATTTCTACAATTATCCTCACTAAAATATTTCCGAATTCAATGCTGGTTCTTACACTTAAAACAAATAAACTGAAAATCTTCACTTTTATTTTTCCTCACTATGGTTCTCTTTCGAGCCTTTTTTTTTCACTATGGCTCTCTTTTGGGCCTTTTTTTTCACTATGGCTCTCTTTTGAGCCTTTTTTTCTTCTCACTATGGCTCTCTTTTGAGCCTTTTTTTTTCCTCACTACTATTGGCCAATTAAAATTCTAAGCAAATGTTATTATACACTCTTCAAACTTAAAAAAATGTTGCTTCATTTAAATATTACTTTAACAATAATTTAAATGTAAGTAAATTTAATTATTCCTTCCAACTACCATTAACACAATTAGTAAAGAAAATATATAGAGAAAGCCAATACTAGCTCAAGTTATTATGACTTTTCCTTAAATATGGTTATGAACACTTCATAGGTAGGAAGTATTGATAAAACACATAAATAATATAGACAATTTACTTAAATTACTATTATTTATACAACAACAAATTTTGGTTCGAGATGTCAGTAGAAGGATATGATCAAAACACCTTACCTTATACTTTATTTGCTGGGGTACTTTTCTAATCACAGGTAGTTCCACGATGTAGCGGTAATATGGCACAACACTAAGGTTCAGTTTTTTTTCTAATACTGATACGGCTCAGGCACAACACTTTAGCACATACTCAACGATATGGCACGACACTTTAGCACACATTCGACGATCCGGCATTACCACGCGAGAATTCCACTGGATACTCCGGCATTAACAGATTGCAACACGGCTCGCTGGTCACTGGTTTCAGGCGATTCTATCCCGACGCTGCCACCAATTTGTCGGACGTTCCTCTCAGTCCACACAACTTTGAAGAATGTCCGTGGTAGATATAGCTGCCACCACCGATATTATTAGGTGATATCGGTCACCCACTGTGAGGTTTGTGTAAATGAAGACTTACGCTGTCAAGTAACTGAATTATCAGTTTATTAAGAATATATGTACACACTAAATACGCTATTTACAAATATATACAATTACAACTCGGATATAGGTGATCCGGTTCAACATTAAATTAGATACAGTAAAGATTGGCTGTGTACTATTCCAATTACACTTTCCACCTCACTCTCAATACACGTTAAATTCACTTTATCGGAGCTCAACCTTGAGTCTCCCAACACAAGTATACCAGGCCTGCACTTCTTAGCCCAGAGCACTAAACACCAGGATGTCTGTGTCCTTTGCTCACCAGAAAACGCACTGCCTTACGCTCTACAACACAGAGCACACTTTCGGAGGACCTCGGTCCTACACATACCTTCTTGGTACGAAACCAAGGAACGGACTGACTTCTCTAAGACAAACTTGCCCTTCTCAGCTGACAGGGTCACACAAATGCCAACCCCCTTTTGAGCTCCCTCATTGGGCACATTCCCCCACTCCTTTCTTGTTTAGTGACATGCTGCTAATCTGCTCATCATCCGCATACCTCACTGACAGATGGACATGCCTGTCAGCAATCTTCTCTTCCTCTAACACACCACCTGCATAGGATTATCTGGCAATTCCCCTTTCCACAAAGAAGGAATGTCACCTTGGAAATTCTGTACACAACCATACAATACGAAATATTCAAATAGAGAAATAGTAGAAATTCCATTCTTTAGCACAGGTGCTATCAGAACCTGACACTGTCTTAGTGGCACTCAATGTTACAAGAAGTACTTTTATCCCAATTTTCAAGATTTAAGTCTTGGGAGTTTTTTTCTGTGCGTTGATTAATACAAAATCCAAACTTTGTTTCATATATATAGATTTGACTATGATCAATATTTAAGGAATAAAAGCCGAACTCAATGTTTTTGGAACACTTTGTATAGACAAGACTCCCAATTATTCGATCTAATATAGCAAAAAGGCAGATTTTTTAACAAGAAAGTCAGACAACGTATAAATACATCCTTTCATTCCCATATTATAAAAAAACCTTTTTAACACTTTTTTACAAAATTGAAAAGTGTTTATAACTTCGGTTTGTTTGACCGTCTGTCCACGCTTTAATTCACGTAAATAAACTCATATTTCCTTGCAATTCAAAAATGTTAATGGTGCTTGATATTGTATATGAAGCGTGTAACATTAATAGTTCATTTACAAGAACCTCCAAAGAATTCCATTGCATTATGGTACAGGGTGTCAAGTAAATGACTGACCCATTTTGAATGTAAATAACAAAAAAAAAAAAAAAAAAAAAAAAAAAAAAAAACGGTTTGAGATTTAAAAAAAAATGCGCAGTTTGCAGTATTGTTTTCAGAAAATCAATAAATTTGTAAAAATGTACTTCCTTCAAATGGTTTTAATTTGGGTCAACATATGGAGCTGGTGGCCGAAATTCAGACATTATTCTAATTTTCAAATACGTGAGTTTTTCGGCTCATTTGTCAGAGTCGAATCTCAGTCGACATGTTGAATCAACTCTCGACCCACATACAGAAATAGAGTTCGTTGGATGGAAAGATATTTAAATAATATTTATGACTGAATAACGTCTATTGTATTTATAAAAAGCAACAAAACCTATTTTTTAATAAGCATTGAGTTTTACCATAAATAAATTGTATTGAAAGAATGTTTTTCTAACCGGTTTTCTCTTTTTACGTATTATAAATTGAAAATATGGGATAAACACCACCTTTTTTAACTTAAAAAAATTGTGATATTTAATCTAAGCATTCTACAGTATAGAAACATTCTATAGTATTCTATAAATAGTATAAAATTATATTTAAAAAAATTATTGGTGTCAAAAAGCTTTAAGGGATGGATCAAGCAAACTCCTCTAGCCTGTACGTCGTGCAGTGAAATCAGTTAAGTGGTTAAAACAGTGGTACGCAAATAGTGTTGGAGCAAGTTCCCTGTCTAAAAAAAGAGGGGCAGGGACTTATAAATCTATACATAAAAATATAAAAAATCTTAGAATGAAGGAATTCGTTTATAATAAATCCGGTTTTAAAAATTAAAAAAAATGTATATTTCGATCTAGAGAGTAACATACAAAACCACCTGCTAAGACGGAAACCTGTCTAAAACAAAATATTGTTACTTTTTTGAAAACCAAATTCATCTCTACATTATATTTATATTTTGACAATTAAAATAAAAATTTTAATTTTAATTGAAAATTTCATTAGGATAGCCACGAGATATTTTTAGATAAATTTTACACACACCTCTATTTTCTCTTCCCGCTGACTGAAAACACATCTACGCTAAAATAGAAGGATATTTAAAAAGAGAAAAAAAATTGCATCGTACCTGTTTTATATCTAGAGTTACTACTTTACAAACTTTCATTACAAAGACCATCCTAGATCCTGAAATGTATTATAATTTTCGTCATCTCCCTCCTCCTCCCCTTCCTAAACTATTCTTCATGAAAAGAACTTGAAAGAATTCTGAAAATTCCTATTGTATCTGATTTTAAACAAGAAACATTAAATAAAATGATTCAGAAACTTTTTAAAAATTACATACGAAAAAAAACACTAATGTTCCACTAATTTGGTAATATTTATACTTATAAAATTTAACTAAAATAAGTAGAACTATGATGATTCTATGATGATTCAGAATCTATGATGCTTTCTGTAATGAAATTTTGAAAAAGGATGACTCGCAGGATATAAAAAAGGTGTCATTTTTTCTTCTTCTTTTTAAGCATCCTTCCATTTCAGCGTAAATGCATTTTCACATTTGCAGTGAGGGAGAGGAGAGGGAAGTGTTGTGTGTAAAATGCATCTTAAAATATCTCGTGGCTTCCGTAAAAATCTTCGGATATGTCAAATATCAAAATATGAATAAAACGCAGGGATGATTCGGTTTTCTTAAAAATGAATAATGTTTCGCTTTAGACAGGTTTTCGCCTTAGCAAATAGTTTCGTATGATACGTTCTCCGTCGTGATCAATGTTTTATGTTTAAAAAAGGATTTATTATAGACAAAATATAGACAAACTTTTTTTCTAAGCTTTAATATATTTTTATTTGCCGATTTATAAGTCCCTGTCCTGTTTTTTTTTAGACAGGGAACTTGCCCCAACGCTATTTGTGTACCATTGTTTTAACCACTTAACTGATTTGCCTGTATGACATACGGGGTGAATTCCATGAAAATGCGACATGGACATCATTTTTTTAATTTGAACTAAATTAGTATTTTTTTTATTCCAATTGATAGAAAATAAGTCAAATTTTATGAAAATAACAAGATATAATAAGATAATTGTAAAAATAAATTTTTATAGTTAATTATTATCAAGACTAACTTTGAAATCAAAAATCTGCTATTTTTATCTCCAGATTAATGTCCCTTGAAGCATTTAAATATTACATAGATTTTTTAAACAAATATATCTTTTAAAAAATTGGCTAACAGTTTTTTTAAAAACACCAAAATTTTCAACTGAAACATTTTAATTATTTTGCTATTGCCCCCAAACTTTATATTAGTCTTCATGTCATGTCTGTCACAGAAAATGTCGATTTTTTTATTTTCAAGAAAATCTACTTGATAAAAATTATTAACACTTTATTTTCTCTTTTTATATGTCAAAAGGAATAGTTCATAAAAAAATGGAAAGATAAATTTAAAATTTGAGTGAAATATAAAGCATTACATTTTGTCATGTCTGTCACACTAGTCATGTCTGTCACAATTAGTTTTTCAAGCAACTTTACCTTAATCTCTTTCCTAGAAAGTTATTTTTGTAATTTTTTAACTTAGTGTTGGTGCCAATAATATTTCTTTACAACTCAACTCAACAAAATGCTTAAATTTAGAATGCATGTAATAGTTACCAGATAATTATGTTGATACCAATTTCTTTGTTTCAGATATATTATCTGTCACAATTATTTTTTCAAGAAGTTTTGCTTTAATCTTGTGATTTGAAAGTTATTATTATTTAACTTGGAATTGATGGCTATGGTATTTCTTGATGTGAAACGTACACAATCTAGTTTTTTACTATTTAAAAGAAAATCTGCCAAATAGAAAATTTCTGGTACAAACTCATTTCAGTGAAAACTATTTGCATATTTATTAGAACGAGATTAAATCTGCTCATTGGCAGAATATTTCCTCTGCCATATATACAGGGTGAGTCATAAATATCGAAACAATAGGGTATCTAATTAAATATTACTCCTAGACCCATACTTCCAATTGCAAAAATTCATGAAAAAAGATGAAGTTTCAGATAAGGTAAGTTGCAACTCCATGGGGGGTCTATTTGAAAAAATACGAAAATTAAATTTTTATACGGCCCCCGTAGGACAAAATTCCCAATTAGGAAATTGTTCCTTATCCATTCCTAAAATGAACAAAAAAAATTTCATTAAAATATCTAAAAATCTGACAGAGATATTAAAATCTGAAATTCTCCAAAATTCGTGACTTACACCACTTTACCATGCCTAGAAACAAAGCATTTCTCGCCAATTTTCAAAGCAAGTAAGGGGTCATCCATATATTGTCCATTTTTAAATATCGATTTAAGACAGTGCCTCTCATTTGGACATAACAAAGCAGTGTATTGAATTAAAGCTAAACTTTTTTCAAAATATGTTGGTAGTCTGCACTTGAGTGTCTGCATGTATCGAAATATCTTGATCCCGACCCAAACTGACCCATAGGGGTAAAAAGTTCGGCCCGGCCTGAAAAAATGTTAAAATCATAACCCGGACCGGTCTGGAAAACAGTTTAAATCACAGCCCGGTTTAGCCGCAAATTTCTACATAGTTTTTTACTTCGGTGTGGGAAAAAATGGTTTTGTATGGAAAATTTCTGACCAAAAATTTCTTTTATAGGTTTTAGTTTTTTATATTTATACTTTTTATTATTAAAGAAGTGCAAAAGGCTATAATATTTATATTTTATCAATGAATCTCTATTTATGTATAAATGTATCACTTATATCTTAACATCGTTAATCTCCAACGCATCCCATGCGTTGGAGACTTTGAAAAATGCTATACAGTAAAACCTTTTAAGACAGAATCACACAGAAAAGAAAAAATACGTTATAGAAGGATGCCCTCCCTAGAAGGTGTAATTAGAATTTAATCTTTTCCTCGGGTATCATTGTATTTATTTTGCATGGATCAACATATTTTCCGTTTAAGACAGAATTCCGTCATAGGCAGACTTTTTTCACTGGTTTTATTGTATTTAATTTTTCAGCCTTTGAATATACTATTCTTTAAAAAAAATGAATTTTATTTATTTATTTATTTATTTATTTTGTGAAAAAAAGGAAAGATTTTAAAATCTATGTATTTTTTGAAAAAATTTCGATTGAGCCGAATTTTATTTATTTTAAGCACGTATTAAGTTTAATACGGGTTTTGTCGAGACCGGGATTGAAAATGTCGTCCAATGTACACCTAGAAAGAAGATAGCAGTCTCCTCCTTTATGAAAAGTACGTTAGATCCGGCCTGGTATGTCTTCAGAAAAAAGGAGCCTCTCGGTCCTGGCCTGGCCTGGGCCCAGAATACAGATTTTTTAACAGCCTCTCCAGGACGATAAAAAGCCTGAAGTTGTGAGAGCTAAATTTATAAAAAAGACTTAATCTGCATCTTAGAAAAACCATTCTTTTAAATAAATGACAGACATATAAACAGTACACTTCGTTTTTCTGCATAATGAATTTTCCCCCCATTAATTCTTGTCTTTAAATAATTAATGCTACGAATTTTTAAAGAAAAAGAACATGAAACACGTCATTTTTGATTTTTTTTACATTAGTTTTCTTTCGGCAAATTTGAAAAAATATTTACTTTTGAAAATATGATTTTTTAAAAAGTTATATTACTTTTTCAATAAATATTTTTAATATTTTTAAAATTAACATTAAAAAACAAAACTCTGGAACAAAACTAAAATCAGATTTTCATCTTTAATTAAATGGAAAGAAACTGAAATCCGATAAATAATGTTACGAATTATTACGATATTTAATTATCCCATTTTTAATTAAACCAGTACTAACCACATGAAATTTTTATAAATTATATGCGAAATGTTAGAATGTGATTTTCTTAGCAAACTATAAGACTAACCATCACAAAACAAGAAAAAAAAAATCAAAATTCGAACTCAAAAGATAGATTTTTGTGCGTTTCCTAGAACTGTTAATGTAACTTTGTTTTTAGAATTGCGCACATTTCAATTTGTGTCTAATCCCTTAAAACCTGATGAATTTTTTAAACGGCTATAACTTAGCGAGTTTTAAAGATAAGAAGATGCAACTTTTTGTGTCTTATTCAGGACTGAATAAGGAAAATTTTTCTAATTGGAAATTTTATCCTACGGGGGCCGTATAAAAATTTAATTTTTGTATTTTTTCTACTAGATCCCCCATGAAGTCGCAATTTATCTTATCAAAAATTTCACCTTTTTTTATGAATTTTTGCAATTGGAAGTATGGGTCTATGGGCAATATTTAAGGAGATAGCCTATTGTTTCGATATTTATGACTCACCCTGTATATTACAATTGTACATTATTGTTATAGTGACTCAGTCACTGTTTCTTCAGAGCCATATATAGTGATATCTGCTTATGGTAATTATGACAATTACGCTGTTATAATGTTTACCAATTTGATCATTGAATAAAATCATGATAAATAATTCAAAGTCAAAGAGGTTGAATTCTTATCTGATGGAGAATCTCTACACTTCAAACAAAAATATATGATATTTTCAATAACACAAAACAAATTCCCAACAGTCTGGAATTTTTCAGTGACATCACATGGAAAAGGATATATTTATGAGACTATTAAGAATCAGTTCCTTGATGCTACTCAAGCTAGAAGTATAAATTCTAGAGCATCATGTAAGTGTGCTGAAGCTGCGAGGAAGATTGGTCCTGTAATCTATTTCTTCATGAATCACAAGAAAAAAAATACAAACAATGAAAGCAAAACTTGATCTGATATGGCAAGTAATCAAAACAATGTCAGGAATAAAAAAGTTGCATTGTTTCCGATCATGTGTACCTGGCATAATATTCTTTTGAATTTCAATACTGGTGCATGCACTGAAAATTACCTCTTGGAAAATGAAACAAAGAAATATAGCCAATGGGTGAATGTACAATAAGACAATAAGGTTTATTAGGATGAGTGAAGCGAATCCTGTACAAGGCCACTCAAATTACATTTTGTCGTACACTTTCCAAAAAAACCATTCAATATTTTAACTTCAAATTAAACACCAAAATAAATTATGATCTGAAGATTTGCACAATATAATTTTTTTTTTACAGTAAAACGTTAAAAAATTATTATTTTAATTAATTTATATTACATGCATTTTCAATACGGACGCATTTTAGCAAGTAAATAAAAAAAGAAACGCGTACATTTTCAGAAAAAAATATATAAATCATGGATTTTTTTTTTTTTTTTTTTTTTTTTTTTTTTTGTAAAGTGGCAACAAAAGAATAGTAAACAAGTAAAATTAATTGTTAAATTTGTTATATAAATGAAAAATTAAAAGAACTCGATTCAAGCTCTTTATAAATGTACTAAAGCAAAGTTGGCCGATTCAGAAACGACAAATGGACTTTAACCATTTTTTACTTTATCATTTGGATCCAAAGTAATCTTACGTTCTTATTTGTGGACCGAAAAAGGTTTAGTGAACGGGACTTTAGACTTTGTTGCATGTATTAAAGAAAATCACAAGCCACCAGACCAGATATCGCGAATAAACAGGATAAATTTGAATACTACAGTAATTTAACTTATAAGAATTGGTGCGTACCAATTCCCCCAATAATTAAATTCTGGAAAAATGGAAGCATAAATTGTTCAAGGAAAGAATTTCTTCTGCAGTTAGCTTTTGCTGTTACAATTCATAAATCCCAAGATTTAACATTAGATGAAGCAATTGTAAATATTGAGAATATATAGACACCAGTTGGCTTAAAAACGTACGTAACGGTGTCGAGAGTGAAAATCTTTCAAAATTAAGCATTCAATAGAAATTTTCCTTACGAAAAATTCCACAATATCAAAAATTCTCATACGCTAACATGTATAAAACGAAGAAATTAGAATAAAAAGTTTTACAGTTAAAAATTCATAGTATCAACGAGAGCATGGAAACATGCATATTTCAAACAACTTTAAAAAACACCAGTAGCTACTGGAAATTGTAAAAACATCTTTAAAAGAGCTTTTAGTTGAAAATTTAAAAATATTTTGTAAAAGTTTGCTTTGAAAATACTTTATTATGCTAGTCTTACATCATAAATAAAAAATTAAAATGCGTCAAAACATAAAATAACGTGTTTTTTTTATAAATAAATATGCAAAAATAATATTAAAAAAATATTCTTACTTTCAAACATCTGTTTTATAAAAAAATGCTTCGCAAATCCAAACAAAGCATGACTTTTGCTAGTTAGGATGAGCGAAGCGAATCCTCTACTAGGCCACTCAAATTACATTTTGTCGTACACTTTATAAAAAAAAAAAAAATATTCAGTATTTTGACTTGAAATTAAACATAAGATTAAAGTATGATTTGTAGATTTGCACAATGTTATTTTTTTTTTTCAGAATAACCTTTAAAAAATATTATTTTAATAATTAATTTATTCTACATTTTTTCTATTATGGACGCATTTTTGCAAATAAAAATTTGAACCCGCATCTTTTTATTTTAAGAAGGAAAATAAACCATGAGGGTTAGTAATTATAGATAGAATCATGATTAATATATTAAATAAAATGTATTTTCCTTATTTCGCAAAAATTATTTACGCAGTTTATACTTATGGATTTTAAAAGAATTATATTATGATTTATTTATTTAGATATTTACTTTGGTAAAGTGGCAACAAAAGAATCGTAAACAAGTAAAATTAATTCTCATATTTGGTATTTAAAGTGTTATTCGAATTGAAAGATTGAAGATTGAACCAATTTAAATATATTAATTACGTTTATAAATAATTTCTGGAATGTATTAGTAATTTAAAAAAGCTGAGGGGAAAAAAAAAATACTGGCCGGAATGAACGCGAACATGATTTAGCTTCAAGGCAAGAGGTTAGAGGTCTGCACGGGCCGGAATTTCCAGGCCCGGCCCGTAAAAAAGTCATTTCGGCCCGGGGCGGCCCGTTGTAAAACTCAAAAGTTCGGCCCGGGCCCGGCCCGGCCCGTACTTTTTCATTTTTTCACGTTATTTTATTTTTACATTGCAATAAAAAAATCATGTTCTATTATTGCATGCAATTTGTAATTTTTATTCAAAAACAAAATTTTCGCCAAATTGGTGGGGAAAACGCATACGTGCAAACGTGGTGCGTATATGACATCTGTGCCAAAATCACATGCTGTTATTGCATGCAAAAACAAAATTTTTGCCAAATTGGGGGGGGGGGGGAACACGTGCAAATGTGGTGCATATATGACATCTGTGCCAATATTTTTATTTATGCCAGTCTTATATCATAAATATAAGATATATGCATCAATAAAGAGCAATCTTGTTGTTTGCACGTGCACAAAAATAATGGAGTCAAAAAGTGAGAAAAAAAATGCACTAAACGCACTAAAAAACTAAAAAATGGCGTCAAAAATCAGCAAAAAAAAAAAAAAAAAAAAAAAAAAAAAAAAACTAGTTGGATGTGCCAATTCCAAAACGTTCTTCTATCTCATACATACATTTTAATATTAAAAAAAATAGTTACTCATTTTAATGCTTTAATAATTTTAATTCAATACTTTACCAACTTTGATTTTCATCTTAAATTTCTGCTCCAATCAATTAATCGGAGTAAAAACGAATTTCCGTCTCTGCACGAGCCGATGGACAATAGAATGATAAGCAGATTTTTTTTTTTCAAATTCAGGGAGAACCTACTTGCCTTACCAAAAATAATCATATACAAAATGTTTAGTTCAGTTCTAGAACTCACTTCATACACGTTTATGTGGTGCAATATTAAAAATGGCATAAAATTCGGTATTGCAGCGCCCCCTTCCGGCGGATTTTTTTCAGATTCAGGGTGATCCAACTAGACATAGCCATACACTTACACAAAAAATTTCGTTCAATTCGATGCATAACTTCATATACTTTTGGTCGGTACAATATTGAAAATGGCACAAAAATCGCGATTGCAGCGCCCCCTTTCGACGGATATTTTTTTTTAATTCAAGGAGAACCAACTAGCCATAGTCATACAGATACAAAAAAAAATTGGTTCAATTCGATACATAACTTCATATACTTTTGGTCGGTACAGTATTGAAAAGGGCACATAAATCGCGATTGCAGCGCCCCCTTCTGGCGTATTTTTTTCAAATTCAGGGAGGACTAACTAGCCATAGTCATATACATACACAAAAAATTTGGTTCAATTCGATACATAACTTCATGTACTTTTGGTCGGTACAATATTGAAAATGGCACAAAAATCGCAATTGCAGCGCTCCCTTCCGGCGGATTTTTTTCAAATTCAGGGAGAATCAACTAGCCATAGTCATACACATACACAAAAAATTTGGTTCAATTCGATGCATAACTTCATATACTTTTGGTCGGTACAATATTGAAAATGGCACAAAAATCGCGATTGCAGCGCCCCCTTGCGGCGGAATACTTCAAAACTGAAGGAGGACCTGCTTGCCACAGCCAAAAACATTCACAAAAAATTTGGTTCAATTCTATGCATAACTTCATACACTTTTTGATGGTAGAATGGCGACATACAGACACACAGACACACGGGCAGACAGACATTTTGTAAAAACATGTTTTTTGGAATCTCTGACCCCTAAAACGTGTAAATCCGTCGAAAACCGGAAGTCGAAAAAAAATTTCGATTACAGTACTTTCTTCTATTGAAGATAGAAGAAAGTAAAAAAAAAAGGCAACAAGGAATCCAAAAGATAATTGCGGTGGCGTTAATACGTAAGTACCATAAAAAATTCCGAGGAAATTCTTAGTTATTTGGCTGAATTTACATTTTTAAAATTTAAATGCGCCAAAACATAAGATATAATTTTTGCTTAATAAAGATGCAAAGATAACATAAAAAAATAATGTTATTTTCAAATATGTATCCTATGAAATAATGCTTCGCGAATCCAAACAAAGTACGGCTTTTGCTAGTCATGGAATAATAACACAAATCACACAGACACAGCAACAACATAAAATAAAATGCTTAGTACCAACTAAAATTAAAAGCATTTTTAAATTTGAACCTGAAGATCATGTTGTCTGGTATGAGAAGAACCAAATATTAGCAAATGTTTCAACTCCAACACTAGTCATTTCCAAGGGATTTTATAAATTTTAAATATTTTTTATAATTTATTTTGAGATTCTTTTAACATAATATACCAATGTTATATCATATTGTAATCTCCAAGTTGTGATAAAAGTAAAGAAAGTAATATTCAAGAAAAAAATACTTAAATTCATAGAAAATTGTACACGTGTCATATCTGTCACAAAACTTTGTCATGTCTGTAACGCTGATAAATATTTTTTAATATTTTTCTATTTACAAATTTTTAAATATTTTTCTTTCTGCTTCACATATCCAAGTCTTATTTTGTTTCCTAAAAAAATCTGGACTTGGTATGCATGCCAATTAAGAGCAAATGATAATAATGTGTGTCTAGTCAAAATCTATGTCTAAATTTTGTCATGTCTGTCACGGCAGGTTTTAACTCTCAATTAAATTAAATTTTTCCTTGAATTAAAATTTTAGTGTTTTTTATAGCATAAGGCCTATATTTACATCACCTCATGCAATTTTTTAACTATCAATTAATATTTAGTACTTAAAGATGAACAAAAAAGTTCTCTCAGTCATGTCTGTCACAAAATGGAATTCACCACGGACAAGAGGAATTTGCTTAATCCTTTCACTTGAAGCTTTTTGACAGCACAAAATTTTTAAAAAACAATTTCTTACTATTTAATGAAAGAAATGTTTAGATTAAATATTACTATTTTTTTTTTTTTTTTTTTTTTTAGTTTAAAAAAGCGGTGTTTATCCCATATCTTCAATTTATTGAACGTGAAAAGTGTTAACCGGTTACAAAAACATTTTTTTTCAATACAGTTTATTTATGGTAAATGTGTGATATGTTGATGTTTGTTAAAAAGCATGTTTTGCTGGTTTTTATAATAGACATTGTTAAATCATAAATATTATTTTAAACTTCTTTCCATCCAACAAACTGTATTTCTGCAGGTGAATCGAGAGTCGATTTAACATGTCGATTGAGATTCCACACTGCAAAATGAGCCGAAAATTCCATGGTTATGAAAACTAGAGTAATGTCTGAATTTCGACCGCCAGCGCCATCTGTTGGCCGAAATTCGAACTATTTTCAGAAAGTGCGTTATCTAAAGATTTATTGATTTTCTAATAACAAAACAGCAAACCGCGCTTTTTTTTTTTTTTTTTACATTAAAAATGGGTCACTCATTTACTGGAAATGCTGTACATGGAGGTGAAACGTTTGCAGGATTACGCTATTCCAAATGTATTGAGACTGTTAAAAAATACTGAATTTCACGACAAGATGAATACGATAGAACAGAGCATTCATAGCATTTGTCGTTCAATCACAGACACACACAAAATAATTCGGTTATAGTACTCTCTTTGGGTAATAACTGTTTGAAGTGCATTTTAAAATTCGGAATGCGCTTTAAAATTTTCAGAATTTTTTGCATATTACTCGTTATTTATAACTCTGTATCTCATCCACAAGGCTGCACAGAAAAATTCATGTACCATTTTTATTAGCGGAAACTACAGATAGCTAATTTTCAACTGAAATATATGTACATATTTCTTAACTAAACCAACTTTTGGGATGCATGTAGATACGAATCTATACATCATTTATGGGACTGCTCGAAAAATTAGGACACTTTTTCGGTTTTGTATGAAGACAGCTGAAATTGAGTTTTCAAATATGTTATGCGTTTTAGTATGGTTGAATTAGACATGATAATCTAACTTATTAAACGGTGCAGTTTTCTTATATTATTCTGAATATGTTGGAAAATATTTCATAATCTGTGCTTGACGTCAGATATTTTTTTTCATACTGTAGTCCCCGAATTAAAAGGCCGATGCAAAAATATTTTCGAATTTATGTCTTTATTTTCTGTTGTGTCCTGTAAATAGATATGTAAAGAATTCAAATACCAATCTACTAATCTAATTGCTTTTGAATACCTATTAATTACATTTTGGATAGCTGTTGCTTTATATAAAAAAATTTAAAATGTACAACAATATTACCTAACGCTCACAATGCAAATGCACTTATCTCATTTTTTTTTTATAAGGTTGATTTTTTATTCTATTCATGCAGCATTCAAAATGGGCTAATGCTTTGTTAAAAGCGTATAAAACTTCTTGAAAATCTCCTTTGTTTAACATTTCATAACATGTAATAGTTTTAAAACTTTATTTATGTATTTTCAAGATATTGAAAATTAAAAAAACAAATTAAATGCAACTATACATGACGTTTTACTGCTTAAAAAAAAACAAAAAAACAAAGTTACAGTTAGAAACGGTTCCGTTCAAAAGTTTTATCATTATATTTGTTTACTATGTTGTTATTCATAACATAAAATATTTAAACAAAAAAATTAAAGTAAAATATTTTAATGTCTTCAGTTGCGGTTCATTAATATATATATTACAGGCCAAACCCGATTTTAGGCCAAATTAGTTTTGCCTAGGCCGAACTAGGTTATCCTAACGCTCACCGGATAAATTAGTTTTTCCTAGGCCAAAACAGTCTATCGTAACGCCCATTGGATAAACTAGTTTTTCCTAGGCCAAACTGGTTTATCCTAACGCACATCGGATAAATTAGTTTTTCCTAGGCTAAACTAGTCTATCCTAAGGCCGATTGGACAAACTAGTTTTTCCTAGGCCAAACTACTTTGAACTAACTCTTATAGGATAGACTAGTTTAGACTGCTGTTTATTGGTATGAACTAGTTTATCCTAGGCCAATTCAATTTGGCGTGATTTTATTGAATTCCACGACTGCCTCCGCGTACACATTCTAGTTTGTCCTAGGCTGATCTAGTTTATCTAGGCCAATCTAATTTTACGTGTTTTTAGCTCACAGACGTCGCTCACAGGCGGCGAGCCCCGTCAATGGGCTCGCATGTTCTGTATGTATGTATGTACGCATGTATGTACGTATGTACGTAACGCGATAATTCTTGATAGAAATATCCGATTTGCTTCAAATTTTGGATGTAGGTTCATTCTGATAAGGTACTTTTCTGATTATTTTTTGGGAATTCATTGGATAAGAAAAGGGGGGGGCGAACTGGAGGTTAATCCCCCACCGTTAATTTAGAGAAAAAGATTTTTCATGCAGAATTATCAGTTTTCATTTAAAATTTTATACAAAGGATCATTCTGACAAGGCGGATCCGTGATTAGTTGTGGATGTTTATTGGTTTATTGGATGTTTATTGTGGATGTTCAATATTTAATTTTAATTGGAGGAAATGGAAAAAGGTAATTTCTCTTACTTTATTTTTCGAGGGTGTTATTCTTTAAAAAAATAAGGCTGCAATACATAATTGGTGTATACAGCCTGTGAATGCAAAGCCATCAGTTTAACTGGGCAATATTCTTTTTAATATTGAAACCGACTACTGTTCCATTGTTAACCTTGTGTAAAGTGGTCTTACCATCACCCCTGTATAATGTATTTATTCGAAGGGTAGTAGAATACTGTTAAAGCTCTGCACAGGCCGGAATTTCGAGGCTAAAATTCTAAATACCTAGAGGATAAACTAGTTTTTCCAAGGTAAGAGGGAAATCCTTCATTTTTTCCTTCATACTTAACCATTAAACCCCCAACAGAGAATCACCTTATGAGAAAGAACCTATATCCAAAACTTGAAGCAAATCCGTAAATTCTGCGTCAAAAATCATTTATCTAAATCAGGCATGTCAAACACGTGGCCCGCGGGCCACTTGTGGCCCTCCGAGCAATTGTGAGTGGCCCCCCAACCCTCTAGCATTTTTTGTGAGTTTTACTCAGTTTTATGAATATTCACACGCAAAGTGTAAAAAAAAAAAAAAAAAAAAAATGAAAAGAAAAGAAAAAGAAAAAGGATGGGTTTCTGAAAAAAAATATATTTTCCTGTTTAAACTTTACTAATAATTTAAGATTTGATTCATTATAAATTATTTATTGTACGTAGCATTAAAATAACGCTGATTTAGCAATAATGTTTTTATTAAAAACGTGGTCTCGTAATTCACACAATTTATAAATGAGCTTCGAATCTTTTTCTTTGTTGTTTTTTGGCAGACAGACTGTTTTTCACCCAAACATAAAGGGATTCTAATTCGCTCATTGATATAGACAAAATATCTCCAAGTAGACTGGTGCCTACCAACCTCCGTACTGCCTACTTAAGTCAGGGGGAAAATTAATTTTGTGGTTCCCTGTCATTTCTCCTTATCCAAATTAATTTTCGATATTTACACTACTGGTGAAGGATTTAACATATACAGTATATTGTAATAAATTCAGATTATTTAAAAAGCTGTGATAAAATTAAATTTTACGAAAATAGATCACTTGGTGTATTATTTATCTTTAATTTATACTTTAATGTTCTCGTCAAAAGGTTCAAAACATATATTGAAAGTCATTTGAGATTTATTAATGGAGAAAATGTTATGATCATTACGAAAATTTTGAGGGAATATTTGAATATCACAAGTCGCATGTTACAAGACAAAATTTGCACTGCAGCAGTAAATTATATTAGCTGCTTCTTCTCTATCGAATCCAATCTATAATTTTTAGTACATTTTCTGTTATGAAACATGTAGTATTTTCTTAAAATAATTAATGATTTTCAAAAATTAGATCGACATTTTTTTTTATCAATATGAGTACAGATCGATCAAATGAAAAGCATCGAAGATTTCAAGAAAATGAGGAATTGTAATACTTTTGCATTCAAAACAAAAAATTATAAAGTTTGATAAGCAAAAGAATAAAAATACTTTGGTTTCATATTTTCCTGCTGTTGGAGATGATTAACCATCAGATATGTCACTTTTGCGTCATATCATGCCAATCATTAATATATCAGAAAACATTTCCTTTTAGCACGGTATTTATATTTTATTAATATTTAAAAAATTGCTCTCCCTATTTTATGTTCGTGTTATAATATAAATGTTTTTTTTTCTATGTTTAATATAATTTACCTTATAGTTTTTATTATCGAACCTTTTATGTTTCATAATTATCTGTTAATTTATTTTTCAAACAGTAAGTTTATGTCTGAAAACATCGAATTTGTGGAAAAGTTACATCTAAGCGTGAAGGATTTTAATTCATTCCAGAATTAATGCCTGCAAAACATGACTAGGAAAACACTCAAATGCCAAATATTCAAAAATACAGTTGTTAAATGTATTTTCTTCTTTCTTTCTTCTTTCTTTCTTTCTTCCTTTTTTTTTTTTTTTTTTTTTTTTGTCATTTTATTTATTAAAGAAAACAGGAGGTATAGCATAGGCGTAAAATGAAAATATATTTTAAAAATTCATAATTTTATTTAGATTTCATGGAAATTCATAGAATTTTTAAAATTTATATCGTTATTAAGATTTTATTCTTAGATGATAGTACTGCTTTAAGTTTTTCATTTATCATAAATTTGTTGATTATAAAGTTTATCCAAATGGCGCTATTGTATAAACTATTTTATTGTGACTAATTAAAAGTGAGCATTTCAATGTAGCAGTTTTAATTATTATTACATATTATTTTTATTTATTTAGAATTAGTTATTTGTACACGGAAAGTGTTACATCATTCTCATATCTACCCGGACCTGCATATCCTTATTTTGCAGTAACTTAAACGGTTCTTTCTCTCGAACCTTATGCTGTGTTGTGAAAACAAATGAGTAGTATTTTGCCATATAACAATATAACTTTTTATTTCCTCATAATTTTGATTTGTATTGTGGATATGATCTTTTCTTTCTTGTTATTTTGATTATCATATTATTTTCAGTTATAAATTACTATTATTATTATTTTCATGGAAGGAGCGCTTGAGTTTTTCGAAGTGTAAAAAATCTTTTTGAGTAAATTTATTAAATAAAAAAAGCGCTGAATTGTTTTTGTGTTTTCAATTTCTTTTGTCATAAAACTTGAAGTACTATAAAAATTATTTTATTGGCAAATTTTGTTTTCGTTATATTAAGTTATATTTTTATTGTGCATCATAATAATCTACAGATGAAGTGGATTTTTAATGTATTTAACTGGCAAGCTCTCTAAATTTTCTGATATTTTTCTTCGGGTGTAATAGGGTTTCAATGAGTGTTTTTCCCCAATAGGTGTTCTTTACTTCCGCATGGAGGAATATACAAAATTTATCTTTTATTTATTATTATTATTGTTATCTTTTTTTTTCTTGTAGATAAGCTAGTATTAAAAAAAATCTACCTCAACTAATACTAAATAATGAATATCCATTTATGTTGATTTATTTTCCATAACAATATTCTATAAATTGTGAAAAGATACATTTTCTTTTACTGAATAAAAAATTGCTGAAACCTTTTCCTATTATCGGATTAATTTTATAATAAATTTAACATAGTTTTTTCTTTAATGTTTTATTAAAAAAAGTACTTGGTTGGACATTGAATTGCTTTGTACAATGTGACAAAAACCTTGTTGCTTTTTCATTCTAGTTTTTTTTTTCTTTCTTTTTTTAATGTGCTGTGGCCCGCGGCCTTATGCATGGTATCGTATTTGGCCCTCGTTGGTAATCGAGTTTGACATGCCTGATCTAAATTATGGGGGGTTACCTACATTGCCCTTTCTTTTACATTTAAACAAAAAATCCACAAGTAATCACGGAGGCGCCTTGTCAGAATGATTTTATATCTAAAATTTTAAATCAAAACTGATAATTCTGCATGAAAAATCTATTTTTCTGAATTAACGGTGGAGGTTTAACCTACCGTTCGTCCCCCCCCCCCCCTTTTTTTTTTTTTTTTTTTTTTTTTTTTTTTTTTGCTTATCCAATGAATTCCCAAAACTAATCAGAAAAGTACCTTATCAGAATGAACCTACATCCAAAATTTGAAGCAAATCGGTTATTTATATCAAGAATTATCGCGTTACGTACATGCATACATGGTACGTACATGCGTACATACATACAGAACTTGCGAACCCATTATTTCTCAGGCTTTGATGCTTATGAGCTAACAACACTTAAAATTACATTGGCGTAGGATAAACTAGATCAGCCTAGGACAAACTAGAATGTTGGCGCTGAGGCGATCATTGAATTCGATAAAATCACGCCAAATTGAATTGGCCTAGGATAAACAAGTTCCGACCAATAAACAGCAGGCTAAACTAGTCTATCCTATAAGAGTTAGGCCAAACTAGTTTGGCCTTGGAAAAACTAGTTTGTCCTACGGACCTTAGGATAGACTAGTTTGGCCGATGGGTGTTAGAATAAACAGGTTTGACATAGAAAAAACTAGTTTATACGATGGGCGTTAGGATAGACCGTTTTGGCCTAGGAAAAACTAGTTTATCCGATGGGCGTTAGGATAAACTAGTTTGGCCTAAAATCGGGTTTGGCCTGTAACATATATATATTTTGTTCTAAATGGTCAATAAATCGGTTTGTAGGTCCAATTTTTAAGGGGGATCCGAGAAATAAAAATCTTTAAATTTTGTAAAAAGAAAAAGAAAGAAAGAAAGAAAAGAAAAGAAAAGAAAATTATAGCATTAAAACTTTTTCTATTTTTTATGCTTAAAATGACATTTAAATCATGCTTCTATCTTAATTAAATGAGGAAATATTATTTTTTTCGTTTTTGTCTGTTTTCAAAATCTATGGAAATGACTTCTTGTAAAAACACTTTTTCTTTGTGGTTTTTTTTTTTTTTTTTTTTTTTTAACTCTTTTTTGGATTTAAATTATTAAACTCAAGAATCGTTAAAGATAAATGCCTCAAATTTGGAATATGTGTTTGATTCAGCAAATTTGAAAAAAAAAAAATAATAATTTTTTTAAATAAAAGTTACAGCGTTTTTTTTTTTTCAAATTTTTACCTAAATATTTTTATTTTTTTAATTAATATTTTCGAAAATGCTGAATCAAACTTAAAACTTGGAATTTTTATATAAATTTAAAAAATTTAAATTCTTTAAATACCGTATTTACTCTGGTATAAAGCGCACTTTTTTTTCAAAAAAAAAAAAAAAAAATTCCTAGGTGCGTGTTATACACGGAATATTTTTTTACTGCTGGATGTAATCACACGATATACATATGAATCAAGAAATGTATTTAAAAAAAAAATCTCGGAAAATCTTATTTAATTGAAGTATTTACTGCATCGTTACTTCACTACTTGTATTTTTATGCATTAACTTTATATAAACGCTAATTAGCAATTGTTATTGCTGTCATTTACTCCTAGCCCCCCCCCCCCTCCGTCATTCACACCATACCCGAAGTCTAAAAATGTATTTTTGTCTTGTTTTTGTCCTGATGTAATGTTTGTTTCGACGTTTTTTGCTGAAATTCATTTAGTCATTCATTCATTTGCATATAAAATTTATGGTGCGCGTTATATACGAGAATTTAAAAAATCACCATTTTTTCCTGTAAAGTAGGAGTGCGCGTTATACACGCGTTCGCAGTATACACGAGTAAATACGATAATATCTAAAGTTATAACGATTTTAAATTACCCACATTTTAATAAATTTTAAATTTTTTAATTAAAAAATTATGGTAAGTTTTACTATATGATTTTATTTTCTAATTAAATGGTTAACCACCATAAAAAATTTCGAAATTTTAACTCGGTAAATAAATGTTACTTTAAAATGTGTCTTGGACCCCCTTAAATGCAATTTCTTGCATTGTGCTCAGAAATTATTAAAGAATAAAAATAAGTTAAAACATCGATTTTCTATTAATAATTGTAATTTTTTTATTCATTAATTTCAATGCATGCATAATGCATGTTTATATCTACATAGTTTCAGACAAATATATGTCTATGCGCATAAATCCTATCGATCAATAGCACTCTCAATGTCTATCAGTTTTGTTTTCTTTAAAAAACATTTTATTGTACTTTAAATGATATTATAAATACAATATCTATAAGCATCTATAATCTATTGATATTTTCCTATAGCATATGATGTTGCTAATATTCGTAATAAGAAAAGACAAAACAATGTCCGGCTATCGCATATGTAAACAATGTCTGAATATCCTCTCAAGAGCCGGTGTTAATATTTCTATAATGTTGTCACCTGACATGATAGATTAATCAAGATTCATTGATTAAAATGTCATTTTGGATGTATTTATATTTCCCTTAATTAGGTATGCGAATTTCTATACAATTCTGTAAATGGGTGCTCATGCAAAGTACTTACCCCTAACTGGGGTTGTGACTCAAAAATTCAAGCAGCATGTCTACGAGAGCGGCATCTTTAAAACCCTTCTATCCCTTACCTTTGCGTGGAACAATCCGCTAAAGAGCGCCTGTGCGAAGGATTTGCGCTAAAGAGCGAAGAGCAGCATTTGGGTTGTGAATGGAATGGTCTAAAAAGATATACGACCGAGAGTAGGATTTAAAAAAGGAAATGGGAGCAAAAATGTCGTACTAATACGGTTGGTACACTCATAAATCAGTCATGCGATTCCGTAACGTACTATGCGGATTATAAAACCGATGTTTAAAATAAAAAAGTGGAAGTTTCTCAATATTTTATAAGATTGTAAAAAATGATATACAGGATAAGTCAAAAATTCTTTAATGAACTTTAAGAGGCGGTAAAGTGCACTATAGCAAGCAGTTTTTTCATAAGAAATGAAAACTTTTTTTTTTCCTTTTATTCAATCAAAAAGCTATTTTGCTCTACTCCTCGAACCACGATTTTAGTTAATAATTTAAACAATAAGGGAGATATTTTAGCGAAATTTGCTGAAAACTTTGTGTGAAATATAAAAATATGTCGAGAAGTTCTAGAAGTGACCGCAATCAACTTTCAAACAGTGTTAAACTAGGCACTTGAGATTTTCCCATGTAACTAACATAACATGCCGCCTACCTAAATAATGTGCAGTTCCACCGCTGTTCGTATTGTTGTTGAATTTAGCTCAAAGCAACCTATAACTTTGAGAATTTGTTAAAATACCTTTATTTTTGTTAAAGTTGTGAAAAATAATTACGTTCGTTTTGGAGTATGCCTTCATATATTATTAACTAATGGATTACGATCTTGCTTTCATATGTAAAAACGGTTTATTGTAATATGGTCTACCATCTCTTAAAGTTTTTCTAAGAACTGTTGACTCCAATATATCGATAAATCCCAGTGTAATTTATTATTTGCCTTCTATAAAATAAGGTTTTGTTCAAGATGTATATTGTATATGGTTAGCCTTTCGTTGTCCCTGTCTGGAGGTTGACATATTTTCTGAGGTTCATAAATCTTTACTTTTATCTTTTTTATGTTTTTGAATTTAAATATAAGTTAAAGACAATGTTTTAGATTTAGTCTTAAGGCCCACACTAGTCACTGAAAAAGACCCGGGTGATAATGTTAAGTCTATGGGGGTGTTCTTTTCAACTATCTCACTCAAATTTTAATATTTTTACAGGAATTTTTTTTTTTTTTTTTTTTTTTTTTTTTTTTTTTAAGCTGTAGACGATTTACAACCGGGCTAGCTTTTTACTCTTTCAATTTTGGTTTCAGATTTTTTTTTAACTTTCGAAACCGGTTAGAACCGGTTCTGAAATTGAAACTATCATAATATAAAAGATATGTAACCAAAATCGAAAAAGTAAAACTAGTCCGGTTGTAAATCATCCTCAGCTATCCTATGCAAAAAAAATCATGTAAAAGTATTAAAAATTCAGAGAGATATTTGGAAAGAACGGCTCCATAGACTTAACATTATCACCCGGGTCTTTATCAGTAATTAGTGTGTGACTTTAAGGCCTCACACTAGGCACAGAAAAAAACCCGGATGATAATGTAAAGTCTATGAGAACGTTCTTTTCAAATATCTCGCTCAAATTTTAATATTTTTACATGATTTTTTTGCACAAGATAGCTGAGGACGATCCACAACGGGCCTAATTTTTACTTTTTCGATTTTGCCTACATATTTTTTATATTACGATAATTTCTGTTAAGTTAAGAAAGTTAAAGAAATTTGTTTTTAAATCTGAAACCAAAACTGAAAAAGTAAAAACTAGGCCGGTTGTGGATTGTCCTCAGCTATCTTGTGCAAAAAATTCATGTAAAAATATTAAAATTTGAGCGAGATATTTGAAAAGAACTCTCCCATAGACTTTACATTATCATCCGGGTCTTTCTCTGAGCCTAGTGTTGCGCCTTAAGCAGTTTCCTGTGGGGTTTGAATTTCTTCCCCCCCCCCTTTTCCAGATTTTATAATGTAAATAGAAATAAAAGACTTAATATATAACTGGCAAAACTCAATCGAAACCTAAAGCGCGAAAATCATCGGAAAAGTTGCATAAAGAATTTTTAAACTTATGCACATTTTTATGCAACTCTTTATTCACATTATATTGTCAGATACGATCCTGTTTTCAGATCTAAATTTTGCCAATTCCCTGAACTTCTCGGCTTATATCCTGATTTTTATCATAAATAGATCCCTCAGCCTTTTTTTTTTTTTTTTTTTTTTTTTAAGTTTACAAAAATTTAGAAATATTGCTTTTTGTAGTATACAGCTGAAAGACTCTCACGTATTTAAAACAGTTAAAAATTTAATAAAACTAAATGGAACCCGTCGAAATTAGACATTAAAAAATGCTTTAACCTCTTCGCTACTGGCGATTATTACAGTATTTTTAATTATTACTAAATTATTTCTTCTCTCGTTTGACTTCAGAGCGAGATTTTTGTTTTATTTTCATTAGCTCAAATCTTAGAATTCGAAACATATTATTCTTATATCGAAATTTCATTTATATTTGAGTATCATTAATAAAATGGAACAAAACTGATGTACCCATTTGGGTACTCAGGGACTGAAGAGGTTAAAATGTCCTGATAAATCATTCTTACTTTCAATTCCATTTCTTCTAAAACGAATCCATTTTTTTAAACTAATTAATTTTTATGTAAAAAATTGAAAAAAAAATTAGGGCAATTTGCAGATGAAACAGAATTTTAATGCTTTCAAATGAGAATTTCTTTGCGTTGTTTCCTCGTTCCCTTTTCATAATCGGGATGGCTGAGCTATTTCCCATAAACGAAGATACTTTCCTTGTTATAAAGTAACTTACCCAATGGTTAAAAAATAATGAATACATTTCCTATCATAATCTGATTCAAAACATATTTCAAGCAATTTAACATGATATTAATTTATGTTCCACATAACCTGAATAGCTGTTTTTTAACCTGAATAGCATGTAATTTATCATTTTCTCTCTCTCTCTCTTTTTCATTTATTTTTTAGTTGGTTGAAAGATATTTAGAAAATAATTCGTGCTTGAAAATAATGTAAAATATCGCTTAATTGAGAATCTATTTTCAAATAAATGTCAGCTTAAAGTTAATTTTACTCCCGTTTTATCATGTAACAATTGAAATTGTATTGTATTTAGATTTAGAAATAATATTAAGTATGATAAAAGTGAAAGCGATAGCGCTGTTCATTGTCACCATCATTATACTCCCGAACAATTATAATTGGGTTTTGGCTGCCGCTCAAAAGTAGACTAATGTTTTTTGACGACAACGGAAAGTTCCACAATCAAAAGAAGTAGAACTTTGTCGATAGTAAGGAACCAGGGCTGCGGAGTCGGTGGGAAAAATGGCCGACTCCAACTCCGACTCCGACTCCGGAATTTTTAACGACTTCGACTCCGACTCCGGAAATTTTAACGACTCCGACTCCGACTCCTGGCTTCCTGGCTAGCTAATATACTAATGTTGATGCTGGTTAAAGTTATGAGGGAACGAAAGAAAAATAAGGCAAAAAGTCATTATTTCGATATTCAGATCTTAGCGCTTTGGAAAAAAAAAAATATTTTCCGTTTTACAAATTTTTTAATTTTACGTACCACAAACCTGAAAAATTAAATTACCAAAATCTAAAAGAGATAACAAAATGGATATTTTACTATTTCGGATCCGTGGCCCCGAAAAGGGGAAATCTGTACAATTTTTATGTTAACTAGTGCTGTCCAGAGCAGAAAAATTTCAATGGAAAGGAAAAAAAAATAGTCAGATGTGTTAATCTTAGAACTTTCTTCTATATCACACATGTTAATACTTCCTGAAAAATGCAGCATAGCAGCGCCACCTCTTATGTGATTTACACCAAAATCTAGTCAACAAGTTATATCAATTTCTAACTGAATTTGAAGTTTGGTGAAAATCAGTACATTAATTTCTGAGATAGGGCTATTGCTGAAATTTTAAAATTCTGCATAACAGCGCTACATGTTGAGTAATGTACACTGCTCAAAACAATTAAAGGATATTGCAGTTTTAGGTGAATTTTGTATCTGGGAAACTTTTTAGCTGATTGATACATGGTCGACAGACATAGTAGGTTATATGAGAATAAATTACACGTGTTTGGCAGAAAAAATGCATTTTATTGCGCATTTGTGTACAAAAGGAAAAAACACAATTTGTGCATATGAGAAAAAAAGAATAAGAAAAGGTGTTTTCTTCAAAGAAAATCATTTTCAGTAGGGGGTATGGTTTTCACGGGCGGCCAGCAACGTTGAACACCTTTGAGGCATGGACTCAATGAGGCTATTAATGACGAGTTGGGTATTCTTCCCCACTATTCCAGAACAGCTCTTTCCAGTTCTTGGAGAGTTTGTGGGGGTTGTTGGCGGCCAGAAACTCGTCTTCCTAGAGCGTCCTAAACGTGCTCGATTGGATTCATGTCTGGAGAACACGCTGGCCACATTCCATTCGAACGATTCCTTGCTCGAAAAGGAAATCCTCCACCAGGTTTGCACGATGTGGCCTGCAGTTATCGTCCATTAAAATGAAGTTATCTCCAATTGCTGCAGCGTAAGGGACTACAATAGGTCTGAGGATCTCATCCCTATATTGGCGACCAGTAAGAGCTCCATCTCGAATGATGTACAGGTCAGTGCGCCCATCAATGGAGATGCCACCATACACCAACACTCCTCCACCACTAAATCTGACACTTTCTTGCACGAACGCAGGATTATTTCTACTGCCACGGTCCCTCCAGATGAAAATACGCCTATTATCCGGATGCACAGAAAAACGGGATTCGTCAGAAAACAGAATATTGCTCCATTCAATTCTCCTCCAGTTGACATGCTCGGTTGCCCCCTCCCTGCGGTCGCGACGATGCCTTGATGTTAATCTAACACATACCATCGATCGGCGAGCATACAGACCTACAGCATGGAGCCGGTTTCGGACAGTCTGAGTTGAAATCGTGGTGCCTGTAGCCGAGCGAAGGTGTTGTTGGAGAAGAGTAGCGTTCATGTTTCTGTGTCTCCGAGCTGTTAACGCTAAATACCGATCTTCATTGGGCGTTGTTGCCCGTCTACGACCTTGCCCTGGTCTTCGGCCTGCACATCCATTCTCCAAAAAACGGTTCCAGATCCTGGAAATGCCACTTTGTGACACTCCAATGGCTTGCGCTACTTCGTCTTGAGTTTGGCCCCCTTCTAACCTACCAACAATTCTCCAAGCTTCTGAATCTGTCAAATGACTTCGCTGAGACATCATACTCATCGAAACAAAGCAATCACTGAATGCCGATCATCCTTGTCTTCATTCTCTTTTATCCAGTTGAAAGTCAAATTTCATTCGTTGCCGCTGAAGCGACGTTTTTGACGTCGAACTCAAAATTTGCATACTCCGCAGTTTGAAAACCAGAAAAATTTGCATTTGTGATTCTCTTCTTCTATTTTCGGCAAAAAAATTTCGTTTATATCTTTTTTTATATAAAACTTCAAATATCCTTTAATTGTTTTGAGCAGTGTACATCAAAAACGAATCAGGATCAATTTCTATCAGATACTAACTGAATCTTAAGTTTAATGAACATCCATGCATTAGTGATTGAGCCACAGCTATTTCAAAATCGTAAAAAATCAGCATATCAGCGCTACCTGTAGGGCGATTTACACCAAACACTAAACTATACTAATCTAGATTACAAACTAATTAAATATAAAGTTTGGTGAAAATTCGAGCATTTGTTTTTGAGATAGCGCTGTTGCAATATCATGAACAATGCAGTATAGCAGCGCCACCTATTGAGCGATTTGCACCAAAAAATTTGCAGCACCTAATTATATCAAGGACTAACTGAATGTAAAGTTTTATAAATATCTGTGCATTAATTTTTAAGATATAGCTACTGTGGAAATTGTGAATAATGCAGCATAGCAAAACCACCTGTCGAGTGATATACACCAAAAATTAATCAGATCCAGATTCTATCAAGATCTAACAAAATCTAAAGTTTTGTGAAATTCCATCCATTAGTTCTTGAGATAGAGCGCTCCAAAATTTTTGTCACATGCAGACTCACGAAGTGAGAGACACTGACAGACATTTTCGAAAAACTATCAAATCATGTTCAGTTCAGGATCTTCTAAAACGTATAAATCCATCGAATGCCGGAGATCGAAATTTTTCAAGAATCCAATACTTTATTCCTGTAAAGATAGAAGAAAATAAAATTGAAGATGAAAATTTTACTAGTTCGCAAATAATCTGTGATCTACTAGAGCTTTTAATTAAAAACACTTTTCCTCTCCTGTATACTCTGGGCAGTTTATTGGGATTCTTTAACTTGGGTAGTCCGATATAATCCAAAAATAACAATAAGAATTCCTTCTATGGATTTAAAATTACATTTTATTGGTTTAATTTCACTTCAAACTGTCTAAGAAAAAAGCCGGAGTCGGAGTCGGGTTGTTTTTTACGACTCTGACTCCGACTCCTTTTTCCCAAAAATGGGTCCAACTCCGACTCCGACTCCACGACTCCGACTCCGACTCCGCAGCCCTGTAAGGAACTGTTTAATAAATTTACAATAAACCTACAAAAATCATTCCTATAAAATATAAGCCTTACATCGAGTCGTCTTTTTAACAGTAAAACCACTTTTTATTAATTTTAATTTTCCTGAAATTATTTACTTTTCTGAATTTTTTTTTTTTTAATTAATACTTATCTACTTTTTTTTTTTTAAGTGAGAGAGAATGGTGTCAACAAGATGAAATAATCAATACAGTCTTTAGTTATAATCTTTCCAATCAAGAAATGAAAAATCAGTGAAAATTACGTCATTTTGACACCATCATATCAATTTTTCACTTTACATGTATCAAGATAAACTAGATGGATGTGCCAATCCCAAAAATTTGAAAAATGGCACAGACATCGTGATTATAGCGTCCCCTTCCAGCCGATTTTTTTCAAATTCAGGACAGACCTACTAGTCATAGCCAAACACTTTCACAAAAAAAGCCGTTCAATTCTATGCATAACTTCATGCACTTTTAAGTGGTACAGTTTTGAAAATGGCACAAAAATTGCTATTGCAGCGCCCCTTCCGGCGGAATATTTCAAAATTGAAGAAGGACCTGCTTGCCACAGCCAAAAACATTCACAAAAAATTTGGCTAAATTCTATGCCTATCTTCATATACTTTTTGATAGTAGAATGGCGACATACGGACACACGGACAAACAGACATTCTGTAAAAACAGGTTTTTTGGAATATCTGGCACCTAAAACGTGTAAATCCGTCGAAAACCGGAAGTCGAAAAAAATTTCGATTACAATACTTTTTTTCTATTGCAGATAGAACAAAGTAACAATACAGTTTAAACTTAGCATGTAGTGACTTTCACCGGAACAAACTTTTTACACGTACTTTATATACATATTTTTATGTTTAACCAAAATGTACCGTGGAGCATCGTTTATACGACGCCGAACGGACTAACGAAAAACGTCGTATAAACGATAACGACGTATAAACGATTTTCACTTCCAAAACTAGAATTAATTTTGTTTTCACTTAATTTTAATGTTTAACGTGATGATTTGCATGAATTTGTAAATTAAACCAACCAAAATAAAGAAATAACAAAAAAAGGGGGGGATTAGTATGCTATTTAAATATACGTACCTTTAATTATGTTTCCTCATAATTAAAGGTTCCTCATTTGCTGTGCATCATTTCCTTTCCATTTAAAGTCAAAGATCTAAAACCCCGCGTGGCCAACTAAAAGTCGCCAATACTGATAATAGTTAGAAGGATAGTCTATTTGCAACTTAAAATAGGTCGGGAAAGCTAACTATCCCCGAAAAAAGAATGACCCCTCCCAGTGTAATCTGTTACACGTAAGCTGATTTTTCAGACTAATTGAACACCAGCCCACATTTTTATAATGTGGAGTGCATTTAAACACGCTCTTTGGTGTCATTCATAGCTGCCAACTTCCGCTCGTTCGTTAAATACACAAGAAAAATAAACAAATATAAACCTATACAAAATCGAAAAATCGACGTATAAACAATTTTGAGCATCGTATAAAACATATATTTTTACATTAAAATGAATAGGAACGAATCGGGACCACATTAAAACGTCGTATAAATGTAAACGTCGTATAAGTGATCGTCGTATAAACGATGCTTTACTGTATTTAAAAAATGTATATTTTGTATTTCATTGTAATGAAAAAAATTGCATCAATAAAATTAAAATACATAAAGATAAAATATGATCAATAAGCAATATTTCCATGACGTCACAGTTAATAAGAATTTTTATTCGTAACAAAACTGAAAATGTTCTAGAAGGAGTGAAAGCGTTATTGAAATGAACTTATAACTAACAAATTTAAAATTATAACTAACAAAAAATACCGCTACGGCAACTTCTCGCGAAATATTTAAAAAAGAAGAAAAAAAGTCCCAAAATTTTGTTGTTCTTTGCCCAGAGATTTTGTTGGAAAATTCGATTTTAACATGCTGGCTTCAATATATAACTTGGAAAAAACATCTTCTACCGGAAGCAAGACGTTTTGGTCCCGCCATTTAGTTCCTGTCATTTCGGTCCCGCCATTTCGTTCCTGTCCTTTTGGTGCCGCCGTTTCGCTCCCGAGACATTTCGGTTCCGAGACACTTTGGTCCCCAGCCATTTCGGTCCCTAGTGATTTCGGTCACAAGACATTTCGGTCCCTAGTGATTTCGGTCACAAGACATTTCGGTCCCTAGCGATTTCGGCCACAAGACATTTTGGTTCCGAGACACTTTGGACCCCAGCCATTTCGGTCCCTAGTGATTTCGGTCACAAGACATTTCGATCCCTAACCGTTTCGCTTCCGAGACATTTTGGTCCCCAGCCATTTCGGTCCCTAGTGATTTCGGTCACAAGACATTTCGGTTCCTAGCCATTTCGGTCCCTAGCCATTTTGGTCCCAAGACATTTCGGTCCTTTCTCCTGCAAAGTGAAATTTTGTGAAATAAGAGATAATTTTATAGGGAACATTGCAGAGTTTTTAAACTGAAGGCTATAAAATTTTAGTATAATGCGATTATAAGTGCCCGAAAACCGCACACTCGTATAACTCTTATCTAAAATATTATAATTCACACAAATTTTGTATGGTAATTGGTAATCCTAATTCTCAAAACAGTTAGTAATTTTAATATAAAAATCCAATTAATATTTTATTAAATATATTTATTAATTAATATCATTATTAATTTACGTAATGAATTTTAATTTAAAATAAACTCAATACATAATCCATTTTATATTCAATACATCATTATATTTCCTAGTAGTTCTAAACTGAAATTTATCTTTTACTTGTTTATTTATTGTATATTTAAAATTACAGAAATTTAAAACAATTAGTATAGTTAAAAATAAAACTAAAATAAGAATTACTTTTTTTTTCTGGAAAAGTAGGAGCGAAAAGGTAATACAAATAAATAAATAAATAAACGCTTAGTTTTGTCACTTAAAAATTAAAAATATTTTTTTGAAATTTTGAATTTATCTTTAATGAGAATACGCGCCGTACTTAATAAAACGGATTTTGTTTTATTTTTCACAAAACTAGAGGCGACAGTCTGACTCGGAGGGTAGGAAAATAATTCCTCGGATTGTGATTTTTTTATTCCTGCAGCCGAATGAAACACATAACCAACATTTTTATTTTGATTATTTAATTCCTTTTATTCTCTAGGAAAACGTATTAGTTCAGAATGCGATAGTTTACATTTAGGACAGTTTTTAAATTTACATTTCTGTACGCAACAATTATAATTTAAACATTTGAAACATTCTTTATTTAATTTCACAACTTCTATTCTATCTTTTATGGACAGTTCTTTGAATTGCAGACAAGAATGTAAACTATGATATTCATTCGATTTACATAAGACACATTTGACATTTTTTGTTACCGAAAAAAATATATTTGAAACGCTTCTTTGAGGCCGATTTTGAAATTTATTTGTCGATATACGTTTATTTTCATTTATCGTATTTCTCGAATACACATTTGATTCACCTTTAGATTTATTTTTAATCGACAAAAAAATATCGCATTCTCTTCCTAGCTGCTGTGGTTTAAAATATGACTCTGCTTGTTTAATTGCGATATCATTCATTAATTCGCGATCTAAAGAACTGAAAATTTTATCTAAAACAATCAGATCGCATAATGATTTAAAATCATGTACTTCACGCACATTACAGTAATACGGAAATTTTTAACTCAGCCTAGCTGCAAAATGAACGTAACTTTCCGATGGTAATTTTTGCGCACTCTTGAAATTGTTTAAACATTCTTGTGCAGTAGGCTGAAATTCCTTTAAGACTATGTTTGTCAATTTATCATAACTAATCAACTCTTCCTCTGATAAATAGATCATTAAATTGCTCGCTTTTTCCCCGAGAATATTTAACAGAATTTCTGCCATAAACTCTTCAGGTACATTTTTAGTTCCAAACGCTTTCTCAAGAGATTGAAAAAAAAGATTAAATGACTCAGCTCTCGATGGTAAAGGAATAGTTAAAGTTTTAATACTTTTAATGAAACTTTCCAAGTTATTGTTCCCTATTTCCGTTTCCGATTTTTCTGTTACGGACGGCAAATTTTCCCGAGACTCCTTAAGCAATTTGGCTATTTCTAATTCTTCCTCTAACTGAGCTAATTTAATTTTTCCAAATTCAAAATTTTGAGATGGTTCTTTACTAGGATTTGCTAATTCTAACTCCTTTTCTAATTGCGCTAATTTAATTTTTTCTAATTCTAATTTTGTTTTCTCAGTTTCCTTTCGCGATTTATACTCCTCAACAACCGAATTAACGATGCTTTTTAATAACTGCTCATTTGAGTAATGTTCACTTTTCTCTATAATATTTCTTATCACGAGCTTAAGCTCGTCTTTATTTAAATTATCAATAACAGACATAATTTAATCAAAATCAAAGTAGAAAATTGCTTTTACCTCATTCAAATCGCTGCGAAAATCCCGAAGAAGACTCATTCTAACTCTTAATATACCTTCTTAGACACAACACTTCTCTTATTTAAGCACGATATTATTCGAAGACTCTCATGTTGAAAGTTGGGCAGATCTTTAATAGAACTCTTAGTATAACATCAGCACATAGTTCGAATTCGACGATTATTCACTCACAAATAATTTAAAATGATTATTTTCACCTCACGGCTAGGCGGTCCATGGTTAATTAAATGCATACATTATACAATTATTCCATAGGCACTGGTTAAATTAAAATCACTTTATTAAAAAGAATAACTCACTAGCAGCTCACTGCCGCATTATCGTCTTCACATATCTCAAACACAACTTAAAAACAGAAAAAGCATTTCACTTCACTTCAGTTTCTGGACACTGAGATTTTAATTATAGGTGGCGCGATATATCTGGGTACATGGAATAAGCATATCTAGTCCTTAGGAAGAAAATCTATGCATCAAAATTTGGCGACTACGATGAGGATTCCAATTTAATTTAAAACTTATGATTTGAAAATTATCTGAAAATTTAAGCTGGAAAACATCCATTGAGCGCACAAAAAAAAGATTAAAATAGGGGTTTGAAAAAGGACCAAAATATGCGCTGGGATCAAACAAATAATTTGTTAAGACTAATTAATTAAGAAGAGATAAACTTTAGGCCCTTTCGTGCTAAATTGGAAACTCTGAGTCCAATCCCAAGTATAAGATTCAACTAATCTCCAACGGATTTAAGCTAATTATCCATATCATTATTTATCATTGCACAATTTGTTTTTTTAAACACCATTTAGTTATTTAAGTGATTTTTCTAACCTTTATGTAGGGTTTATAGTTTTATTTTTAATGCCGCTTAGATTATTTATGAACCAACCTTTATTTGTAGTATAATATATAATGTCCTTTGCGTACTTTAGCTGCTATGAAGGAATTTAATAGATTATTTCTTATTAGTTTATCTTTCATCCTTTATCCTTTATAACAGAGGTTCCCAAAGTGTGCTCCGCGGAGCCCTTGGGGCTCCGCCTGAACTTTCTAATGGCTCCGCGGCGTTCCAGGAAAATAAACAAAACATGAAAAAATAGCATATTGCAAGTGAGATTTTCAAAAGTATGTAGGAATTTTTGTCCGTGTGTATAAAAAATAAATATATCTATAACTCGGTTGAAAAAATCCAACAATGCACTTCAAATCTATTAAAAAATTAGCATTATACATGTAGCTATTTTTTGTATAATATTTTTGGTTTGATTGTTTTATTTTATACTTCTGCATTTAATGTGTTTTTAAAATTCGATTTAAAGTAAGCTACAAGGAATAGTATTCTAAATCGAGTGCACAACGTGAATCTAAACAGAAAAGGCCCTCCAGTGCTGTTAACTCTTCTTGCCGAACAAAAGGGAGAATAGTTTTGTTCTTTGCAACTCCCTGATTTAATATCTCAAAACAATCTAGTAATCTCTTTTCAAAGCAAGGTATCATTGAATTTTGATGTCATTTGACAAATATATACAGAATCTTGTTAGACGGAGCAAAATTAATTTTAATCCCATTTTCAACGACATATCTGTGTGAAGCTGAATTCCCCACTTACACAAATATGAAAACAAAATACAGTAAACGGTTAAATGCAGACCCAAACATTAGCTTACAGTTGGGAAAAATTGCACCAGATATCAAGAAACTGTGCAAAACAATTCAAGCATTTGTTTCACACTAAACTTTTATATTTTATTGTTCGTCAATCTTTATGGAAGAAAAACTCTATCGGCATTTAATATTTGTATTGCATATTGTATTATTTTTATTATTGGAGTTTTAATTTACTTAAATTGTTTATTTTATTTTTATTAAATTTTACTTATTTAAATCTTCTATGCTAGTTTTAAAATTGTATTTAATTTTTAAAATAATGTCTGTCGCTTAAAACGTCTTTTCTTAAAAGACCTTGTATCATTTAAAATCCCTCACTAGATTCACTTGTGTGCAATGTGTGTATATATTGCTTTTTATTTTTATCTTTATTTTTTAATCTGTTTATGTTTTTTGTGTTAATTTTTAATTACTTAAAATATTTTATACTGTTTTTCAGAGTAAAATAATATTTGTCGCTAAAAACATATTTTTATTGCATCGTCTATCATTTACAGCCCCTCATTAGATTCATATTACATTTGTGCACATTGTGTATATGTATTTCTTTTTTTATATTTAAATTTAAATTCTTTAATCTGTTTATGTTATTTGTATATTTAAATTTTCTATACTGTTTTTCATTGTACAGCATCGTTTGTCGATTAAAATGTCCCCTTTTTGTATCTTTTATCATTTAATAAACCCCTCATTAAATTCATTTAATGGTTATGTTTTGTATATAGATTCTTTCTTTTTGTAACTTTAATTGCTTTAATCTGTTTATTTTATTTTTACAATTTCTCAGTTTCTTTAAATTTTTTATGCTGTTTTACATAATTGAACTTAATTTTATAAGAAATTTATATTAATGAAAATGCATTTTTTATCATTTTACGACCCCTCTTTAAAATTTTCTTTTAATTCGTTTCTGCTACATTTGTCATCGCATTAAGAATTTAAAATTTTGCTCAGTTCAACCTCTTGTTTTGACTTTTTGTCAATGAGTACCCGCCATAATATAAATTTAATCCCATATATGTATCCCATTGTGTTAGTAAAGTTTTTCTACTAGTTTTAGTTTGTTTAACATGTGTAGTTTTTAATTGCATAGCTGTTTTGAATAAAAAAAAATGATGAAAGAAACTCTTTCAAAACTATGATTAATAAACAAATATTTTAAATGAAACATTCAAAAAAGTTAAACCTTTCACGACGGGAGCCTTCTACGATATTTTTAATGTTTTGTCATCGGTTTTTAAAAACAAAAATGTGTGCCTTATTAAATAAAAAAAAATGCTCCGATTAAAAAAGGTAAATTTTACAGCAAAAATTTACTGGTGGGGATAAACATGGATTCTTAAGCCTTTTTGCAGCACGTATTGTTGCAAACGTATTGTTCGTCCCCAAGTAGTTAACAATGCTGCATTTAACAATACTGGCTTATAGATTTTGCCGCGCCCATTTAAACACTAAAACGGTGACCTTCTTTTAAATGTATTTCTTAAAAATGCTTTTTTAAAATGCAGAAAAAGAAGCTGAGGAGCGATTCATTTTCGTTGCACTTTTAGAAGTACTAGAAACTTAAAAAAGAACTAAAAACTATTCCATAGTCGCATGATTCTGTTACGGGTAGGCGGGACTAGCGAAAACGTGTTACAAAGTTACTCATGGGTGACGAAACCATGAATTTTCTCCTTTTTTCGCGAGTAGCCTACTGGAATTATAAAAAAGTATCTCCGCAAACGAAAACTATACAATTTACCTTTATTTTTGTGTGTGTGCGTGTGGTTTTCGCCATAAATAATAGTTTTACATAAGCCCAGTGCAATGGATAATCCAAACATGGTTAACATTTTGGTCTTTAATTCCGAATTCTTACTGGAAATCCCAAAGAATATTTCTTATTTTAAAAATGGATGTCATTAATCCCAAAACAGTACTACTTGAACATCGCTCGTGTAAAAAAGAGTTAGTTTTCCTCGTTACAAAAAGCTTTCAGAAATCACAAATTTTTAACTATAATTTTTGTTGTATTTGAAGGAAATCTCTCTATTATACAAGGTAGATATTTTAATACAAAAAAAGGGTTTTAATCCTTATTTTTATTTTATTGTCCAATAATAGTAATATTAAATAAAACTGTTAAAGGATTATATAATAGAAAAGTTGTTTTTTTAAGTTTCTATGAATTCAGTGATTTTTATGAATTTAGTATTTCTGTATCAGGATAGGGCCAAACTGAGAATCTTAGTTCAATATTGGAAATTACTGGCCTGGATTTTTACCCAGCAGATTTTTCTCTGCTCCATAGACATAAGAAACATTAATTTGTAAACCACAGAGTATCGTTGGGTTCAGGGGCTCCGCCTCAGAAATTCTTCCCAAAAAGGGCTCCGCGAGTTCAAAAGTTTGGGAACCGCTGCTTTATAATTTCCATCTTTTTGAAAATGAAAACAAATAAAATGGAAAATAAATTCCCCTTTATTTTTTGACAAGAAATTTAAAGTGATAATGAAAACAAAAACAAGACATTGATTTAATGCGCGAACCAGCCATACGTCAATTAGTGTCATGCGACCAATATTCTGCAGATAACACTTATGCAATGATAGCAAAAAGCTCGGATGTGGCGCAGTCTATGGTCGGCAAATGTATAAAGCAACTTTTTTTTTTTTTTTTTTTTTTTTTTTTTTTTTTTTTTTGTAGTAAAAATTAAAGGATAAATGAGAACTCCTGAGAGATATGAATGGGTTTGAATGTTTGAATAATGAAAAGATTAATATCCATAAAAGAGTCATGGAAGTATATAGTGCGGATGTTATTGTGCCATTTTTGATTTGGACAGTCCAACTTGACGCCGAGCAACTTCGACGTCTTTCCGGCATTGAAAAGGGGTTTTTGGCACCAATAAGAGAAGACACTTCTCAAACAGTTCTACCATATGCAGGACACATTTTTGAGTGTTTTTAAACTTTGAAAACTATTATGACAAATACGTCAATGATAATGGTGATTATGTGAAAAAATGATGTAAACCCACTTTAATTGAGCCACAGGTTCATTGTTTGTCTTGAATGAAAAATATCACTATATTAATCTAGGACAAGATCGGAAGAAGTACGCCACAAGTAGTGAAATTAAACTGATCATTACCTTTTTCAAGTAGTTTACAGCGTAGTGAGGTACAGTATGATTTGGAGATTGAGCAATACAAAAAAAAAGCAATAATTTGTAGCGAACATTTGCCTTACTTTTTAACGCTACTTCAGAAAAATAAATATACCATTCTACAAATTTTGCTATCGTAACTTGCTTCGTTTGTGCCAAATGTATTTTCTATAGCACAATTTGCTAATCTCGGCTGAAAATCTTAGCTTCAATATTTAACTGCGCATTGCATTTGTTTTATTGACACTTGCTAGTAAAATCAAATGCTGACCCTTCAAAGAAATTTTCTTCCTGACAATGCTTGTCTTCTTATTCGTTACTAGATCTTCCTGTTTTAATGCCTTCTTTCTTCATTTCATATGTTTTTTTATTTATACATAGTACTATTTTTCTGCAAATTTTTAGATTATAATAAAATTAGACAATACAAAATATAACAAATTACCACCTTGTAATAATGTACTATTTCTGAATGCTAAAAGATGTTAGATTAAAACTTTAAAAATAGTTAAATAGTTTTGTTTGACTGTTGACATATTTCAGCTTTACACGAGTGATTTCCAAAGCAAATGAATAGTAATATTCTGAAATTGCACAATCTATGATGCAATGATATGAAACGCCAGCAATTAGTTTTTCATGTAACATACGCTATTTTTACTTTCTTCTGTCTTAAAAAAAAAAAAAAAAAAAAAAAAAAAAAAAAAAAAAAAACAGTTTTAGATTCGTGAAAAAAATTGACTTCCGGTTTTTGATAGATTTATACGTTGTAGAAAATCCTGCACACCATTTGATGTTTTTTTAGAAAATGTCTGTCTGTGAGCCTGGCACTTTGTCACTCTGCCAGTCTGTAACAAAACTTTTGTGAGCGTTCTATCTCAAGAACTAATGCACGGAATTTCACAAAGTTTTAGAATCTGTTAGACCTTGATATAAACGAGAGCTGATTAGTTTCTGGTGAATATCTAGCCGCAAGTGGCACTGCTGGGCTACATTAATCGCGATTTTTATAAAGCTTTATTTCAAGAACTAATGGCAAATTTTCGTAAAACTTTAGATTCAGATAGCCCTTGATAGAGATTGGTGCTGATTACATTTCGTTGCTAATCGCTTAAGAGGTGGGTCTACTATGCTACAGTATTCTCATTGAGCGACTATCGCAATAGCACTATCTGAATAACTAATGCACGAATTTTCATCAAGCTTCATACCCACTTAGTCCCTGATACATATTAGTGTTGTTTAGTTTTTGGTGTAAATCGTCTTAAACGAGGATGTTTGAACAAAAGGGATATTTAGATGTTGTCTGTGTGACCAAAAAAACTCACATGAAACATCTATGACGTATATATACAAACTTTTGAAGTTCCGTCTACATTATGTATTAATCTTATCCATAAATTATTTTTAATTAAAAAGTTATAGCCGTCATATATCGTAGTTATAATCGCTATGTATTCATTTTGACTTACCCTATACATAGAGGGGAAAAATATGATGATATGTAGAACTGATACATGAGAAATTTACATTTTACTTTTAATTTTTGAATGAACATGCTCAAATAAATATCCCTGACTGAAAAAAATGAATGCATTGGTAATGCTAAATTATCACTACAAATAATGTATCAGTGTCTAACTTTTTGTGCATATAAATAATCCCATTTATCAGTTTAATGTGCATCGCATTCCTCTGGAAAAGCTTTTAACCACACCCAAAACGTGTGTGGAAGTGTAAATTGAAATGTCGTTGAACGCCGCCGTTAGAGATGTGTAAATAAATACAAAGAGAAGAGAGGTTCAAGAAAATTACGGATTACTATTAGAATAAATAATAAAATAGAAGGCCGTGGTAATATAGAAGCAGAGCTGCAGTGATAGAAATAAATTACTGTTTTATTGAAAATAACAAGTCTAATTCCAAGCTAATTCAATGCAAAATGTCTCAACCGTTTTAATATTCATCATACAACCTGCTTTTCAGAATTTTCGGTTTATTGTTTCATCCCTTATTGGTTGTCTTTTTAAATACCATTCAAGAAATTTTCCATCATTAAGATGCAAAATGCTGTGTATCTAAAATCGCAATAAGATAATTATTTTTATGTGCGTTTGTAAACAGCGCATATCTTAAAATATGAATAAATTACACAATTCAGTAAAAGGGATATATACCTAACTCGAAAACTTGCCTCAGAAGATTTTTTTTCTCAATTGCACTCGCTATTCTATTCGACCTTGTTATTGTCAATATGAAATCATTTAATATTTTAGAAGTTCATTAGAGAGTGTGAGTTTCAAAATTCGCCTTGTCCAAAATTTAAAAAATCGCGTTTTCTCTATTAATCTATTTTACTGGTGAACATGCACCCAAAAGAAAACACTACAATCTGTAAACAAATTGGAAATTTCACGTAGAGCGTGGCAAATGAGGTGCTTTCGTACTATATCGAAGTTTTAAAAACATTCAGATCGTGGTGTAATAGTAATAGTACATCAGATACAATATAGTGACTGAAATCTTTTGTGTCTCCCTGTATGTACTATGTCCTTTCTGTTACATAGAAAGTAACTTGTAGTAAACCTTAGCAACGTGTAACAATTTTATAAAATATGAAACACTTTAATATAATTAAAACGCGCTTCAAACAATGTTTCCCCTATACCATTATGTAATGATTTACTTTTGAGTAGCCCTGTAAATTAATAATAAATATTCTTTGCACCACAGATTGTACAGAACGTATATTTTAGTATATACTTTATAGATGCATATAAATTTTATTACATTTGAAAGAGTCTAACATCTCTTTCAATGTACTTGAAACTGTTTTTTCCCATTAAAGATAATGTAACGGAATAATTTTAACTGTCCCTGTAAACTACACATTCAATTTTCATAAAGTTTGAAATAACTAGACAAAATTATGCAACAATTATATATTTCAAATTTCAAACGATTCGTTAATTTTTCCTCTGTTATATGCAGACAGATAGACAGACGGATGAACTGACAAACGGACTGAACGACGACTATAGGTGCTATGTATTTCATAATTACGAACGGACTTAGAAAACTAGTTTTATTGTATATTTTTGGCATTATAAAAATCTTGGTTTACGATGAAAACAAATGGATGCAGTAAGATACTTGCGATTGCTCAGAATTTCATGTTCGAGATATGGAGATTTTTGAAATTTTTCCTCATTTATTATTCACTTTCGCTTATCTCCATACAGTGTTAACAATTTTTTTCTTAAAATCATTTTGATTATTCATAAATCCACAACGCGAATTTTTTTCAACTTTTGATGCATGTTATGAGGGATTTAAAAAATTTTCTTTTTGCGCATCATCTTTTTCAATTTTTATCTACATGTATTTTTATATAGAGAGAGAGATGACATATTGGAAATTAACACTTTATTTATTTTTTTATTTTTATTTTTATTTCATGGGGAATATTCTAATAAATGTCTCTGACTGAGAAAATGAATTGTTAATGGCACATAAAAAGAGTTTCAACTTGCCACTTGGAATAATGTTTCGTTGCCTACATTTTGTGCATATTAAAAACCTTATTCATCGGAGTAATGCATATTGCATTCCTCTAGAAAAGTTCTTAACCACACCCTGAACGTGTGTGGAAGCGTTAATTGAAATGTCGTTGAAGTGAATACGCCACCATTAGAGATGTATAATTGCAGACGTCCAAGAAAATTACGGAATACTGTTAGAACAAACAACAAAATAGAAAGCCATAGTAATATTACTGCTCCGATGGAAGTAAGTTACTATTTTCATGAAAATAACAAATCGCGTACCAATTTGATAGGATGCAAAATGTGACAAACACCTTTTGTATTCATCACGCAACCTACTCTGCATAACAGCTTCTAATTTTCTGTTTCCTTAATTTCACCTTTTATTGATTGTCATTTTAAATATCATTAACTAAGTAACTGACTGGCAACATGTTGTGCTGCGTTTTTATTGCATAAAGTTTGATATTCGTTTTATTTAAAATTTAAAATAGGATAAGAGTTATTTATCAATGTTTTGCTTTTGATGCTTAATATCTTTCCATTATTTTTTAGGATTCCTATTTAAAAAGGGAAAACTGATCTATTATAAGATCACTCCCATGTCTGTCTGTCCGTCTGCCACAGCCATTTTGCTTGTAAACTATAAAATGTGGAAAGTTCAAAATTGGGGGAAGTAATAAAGACTATTGACCCACATATTTACAGATTATTGCACATTTATAAGTATATTTAGAAGGGGGGTAGGGGGCTAATTAAGTTACTTGAAGAAAAAAAATATTTTCTTTGTATATCGTGTGCGGTATCTTGTGAAAGCTTTCGCTACGCTAAACTCAAAAACACATTTCTTTTTATTTTAAGTATTATATTTTCAGAGATATCATCGAAAATATGAAGCAAAAATATGTTCCCCCATCTAATTCCGAATCTATGGAAACTAAAATTATGAAAAAATTAAAGATAGTGGATGTTACTTTAAACCTTGCCAGAAAACTATAGTTATTACTCTGGATCACATACAATCAGAAAAGTACATTTTTCTCTTACGCAAACATTTTGACTTGTGGGTATTGCGCAAAGGTATTGAGAATCATTGGTGGTGCCTATCGTAGCAGAAATGTGAAATTATCGTTGAAAGTGATTTTGAAAAAAAAATCGTCGGTAATTAATCGAGATGTTAACCCTTAAAGACACAGTTTTGACATAAATAATGATGGCATTCTACCGACTTTTAAAGCGTAGATAACAACTTTTAATAATATATTTGTGTAAGCAATACCTAGTAGCAGCACAAAAGCAATAAACTTCATATTATTGCAAACAGACTAATTTAATAAGAATTAATCACAATTGAAATGTCGTTGAAGTGAATACGCTACCATTAGAGATGTATAAATGCAGAGAGAGGGGAGACGCCCAAGAAAATTACGGAATACGGTTAGAACAAATAACAAAATAGAAAGTCATAGTAATATTGCTGCAACGATGGAAATAAGTCACCATTTTCATGAAAATAACAAATCGCGTTCCAATTTGATAGGATGCAGAATGTGTCAAACACCTTTTGTATTCATCACGCAACCTACTCTGCATAAAAGCTCCTAATTTTCTGTTTCCTAGTTTCACCTTTTATTGATTGTCATTTTAAATATTAACTAAGTAATTGAGTAGCAACATCATCTGCTGCGTTTTTATTGCATAAAGTTTGGTGTTTCAGTTATTTAAAATTTAAAATTGGAAAGAATTATCTATGTTTCGCTTTTAATGCTTAATATCCTTCCATTATTATTTTTTCTTTGCGTAACTTTACTTAAGCATATTCTGGATTAGCTTCCAGAAGTTCAACTTCTTGTACAAGGGGCTCATACTTATTAGCACGTGAATGATTTTTCATCAACACTGGTCATGCCTCAGTAAGCCAAGTAGGTATTGAACTTCCATTATGTGACCTTCTAGGGTGAGAATAACATGCGTTCATGTGGCGTTACATTAGTTGCAGTGAATAAGAGTGAACTAATAGAATGCAGTGCTGATTGTAGGACTTCTTCCCACAATTCAATTTCCTTGTTCTTAGTTTTCAATGCCAACTGAATTGTTTTCCAAATGATACCATTGAGCTTTCGTCTTGTCCGTTACCTCGTGGATTATAGGCAGTGGTACCACAAATTGCTATACATGGGCGCATATATGGGGGGCAAGATGGGGCTCTAGCCCCCCCCCCTAGATTTTGGTATTGTCATATTTTTTTTTAATATAAATCAGTTGCAAGATATGAAAATTCGAACTTGATCCTGTAAAGAAGGCATCGTAAGAAATTTCCGTTTTTAACAGTTTTTCTTTTAAGGAGGTATAATTGTGTGGAATTTATTTTCTCATAACCATGAATTTTATTTCTTTTAAAGCTAGCTTCTGATTTAAACAGATTCGGTTTGGTAAGATTTGAATTAGTCCTCTCGAATAGTTTGCTTTTTACAAAGAGGAAAAACTTGAGAACCAAATTGTATTTTTTACAATTTTTATTTTAGCAAGGTGTTACTGTGTCCATTTTTTCCTACTAGAGTATAATAATTTTTCTGCATAATGAAGGATTTCGTTACAGACACGACCCATTTTCATAGGAAAAACTGATTTTGGGTGAACAAACCGCTGAGAAATTAGACACAGATTTAACAATAAGATGTGAATGATACAATACTATTTTTTAATTGGAAAATTCCTTTTCCCGAATCTAATAAAGATTAGAGCCCTGAATGTGTCAGATTGTAACCAGGACCCCTCTCATTAGGGGCTCCCCATGAGAGTAATTAGTATTTTCATTAAAAAGTGCCAAATGATTAAAATTAGCCAAAAGTGGATCTAATTTCCTCTCATAGCATGCATAGTCACAGTGACGTCAAAATGACATCACTGTCACCACATTTGTGACCAAAATGCCACCCCTCAGTGACGTCACATTGTGACTGAGATGTGACTTTTATAAAAATCTGTAGAAAATTATAAAAATTCTTCAAAACATGTTATTTATTTTAAAAAACATGTTTCTAGCAATTTAAATATCGTCGTTTTTGTTACAGTTCCATCACAATGTTAATGTCAAAGTAGTCACAAATGACACATTTTTCACAAATTTGTCACATATGTCACAAAAGAGCTCTAAAACGGCCATAACGACTTCACATTTTAGTCACTGTGACTTCACATCGACGTCACGGGACGTTACATCGACGATCGATGGTCACAAAGACACAATGTGACTTCACAATGACGTTGCAATAACGTCACCATACTTTAAGAGCCCACAATAGTCACAGGAAAAGTACACAAAAAGACCCGGATGACCATGTAAAGTCTATGGGAGCGTTCTTTTCTATTATCTCGTTCAAATTTTTATATTTTGACATGATTTTTTTTTGCATAAAATAGTTCAGGACGATCCACAACCGGGCTAGTTTTTACTTTTTCGATTTTGGTTTTAGATTTTTTTTTAAAAATTACTTTAATTTTCAAAACCGGTTTAAACCGGTTCTGAAACTGAAACTATCGTAATATAAAAAATATATAACCAAAATCGAAAAAGTAAAAACTAGCCCGGTTGTGGATTGCCCTCAGCTATCTTGTGCAAAAAAATCATGCAAAAATATTAAAATTTGAGCGAGATATTAGAAAAGAACGCTCCCATAGACTTTACATGGTCATCCGGGTCTTTTTGAGTAATTTTTCTGTGACTATTGTGGGCTCTTAAGGGTCATATACCGTAAGGCATGGTGACGTCACTGCGACGTCGTTGTAAAGTCACATCGTGACTTTCTGACCACCCGTAAGACATGGTAACGTCACAGTGACGTCGTTGTGAAGTCACATTGTGACTTTGTGACCGTCGGTGTGAAGTCACAGTGACTAAAATGTGAAGTCGTTATGGCCGTTTTAGAGCTCGTTTGCGACGTCACATTGTGACCATTTGTGAAATCACGGTGTGACCAAAATGTGAAAAATATATCATTTGTGACTACTTTGGCATTAGCATTGTGACGAAATTGTGACAAAAGTGACGTCAAGTCATATTGTGACCAATTTTTGAAATACAGGGTGAGTCTAAAATCATAGGATAAAGTTTAAGGGCTGACAGCGCAGCTCACTATAACATACAATTATTACATAAGAATATATGACCGAAAATGACACGTTGGGGTACAAAAACAGGGGATCAATTTGGTTCTTTAGTTTATTTCAAAATTTCGCACTTATACCAGAAAATTTCTATACTATTCTTTTCTTTATTTAAGACAGACATTTCTAATTGCATGAAGAAAAAAATCCTTCTTTGAAAATTTCCGTTATGACATTGAAATTTTTCAATTTGAATAAACATAATTTCATGCATTTCTTGTGTTTTACAGATTTGCCAATTTTGCGTTATTTTTTTAATTTCATACTGGAAATTTTCAAAGAAGAATTTCTACTTTGTGTAATCATGAAATGTGTTTCGTAAATAAAGGAAAGAATAGTATAGAATTTTTTGGTATGAATGAGAAATTTTTAAATAAACTAAAGGGTCGAATTGATCTTCTGATATTTGTATCTCAATGCGTCACTTCCGGTCATATATTAATATACAATTATTGTTCGTTGTAGTGAGCTCTATCATCCCTCAAAGTCTGAGCCATGATTTTAGACTTACCCTGTATATAGCATTTGTAACGAAATTGTAATTATCACTTTGATAATTCTGTGACGATTTAACTTTGCTTGACGATTCTCCAACAATTTGAAAGAAACAGTATTGAATTATGCTGCACTTAAAATAACTGTATGATATGTTTCTGTTAGAATTGGTTCTGAGTCCTGAAATTATATGCTCACAGTTTATGAACTAATATTGCATAGTAAATATAAATAGTCAGATACAGTATAAAGACTTTATTCTAAATTAATATTAAAAATTTAATTTACCTTACATGCCTTACAACTCTAACAGCTTGTGTTTCTTTCAATGTTTGAAGAATATTTACTTGCAAAAATAATTATACATTTTCCTCCAAATGCTGAAAACTGTACAGCTTCAATTTTATGACTGACGCACAAGAACTATTTCCTTTTGCTGTTTTGTGCCAGGCGATTTTTTTTTCTCTCTCTCATTTTGTAATATGCTATGAAAATGCTTAGTATTTTTGTACTCTTTTCAAAAGCTTTTACTTTCTTTAAAATCCAAATGTTTCAGAACATATGTAAAACACTACAGCTTGCCCATATTACTGACCAATAATGCTGATATTTATAAATATTATTTTTAATTATCTTTCGTTGTGATTTTTAGTACTGAGTGAAAGCGTCCAGGTCAGGATTCGAACTACGGACCTTTCGTGCAAGCTGCTAATACTATGTCGACTGAGCTATCCTGGATAAATCTGACGGATACAATTCACCCACTGAATATGAATCTATACTTAGCATTATTATGTATAAACCGATGTAATAATGTTTAAATTATTTTTCATACTACCCGTATGATAAACGTATTCTATTTATATAAATATATAATAATATTTCTCCGGGTGATTTATGTGTGCCAAATTTGTCCAGGATAGCTCATTTAGCAGAGAATTAGCAGCATACATCAACAGTCTCTGGTTCAAATCCTAACCTAAACACTTTTTCACTTATTTCGTAAAATTAAAACTCGATTTAATTAATTTACCTATTAAAATCATTCTCTTAAACTTAATATAGAATTATCATTTGATAAACTACATGAAGTTTATACGAAATAATTGTAAAAACAGATTTAATTTGAAAATCTTGAGTACAAATAAAGACGTTTCAAATATTTCCGGTATTACATTTGGTACTTCCTTATTATAGTGTCCTGTGCATGTATGATTACATCAAGGTTTCAGTTCGTAATTATACTCATATATTTATATCTATTTATAGATATAATGCACAGATCTTATGTATGTTTTATATGTAATATAGGGTATATGTTCTGGTAAATGTAATCCTTATCGAATTTTGTAAAAAAATTAATTCCTTATTAAAAGTTATAATTATTAGATTTCATTTTTTTAAGTATTATATGAATCTGTCAATAATATTTAAGTATTCTCATAGTCTCTCTTCCCGGTATTAAATAAAATATTCTTGTAAGTAAATAATAGAAATATATCAAAACAACCAAAATTACAGTATTGGACACACCATAAAAAGCAATACATATAACTGTTTTTATGATTATTTAAAACCGAATTTAATGAACACATACTAATGAAACAAAATAATTATTTTCAAAACAATTTAACAGTCAGGATATTAAAAATATATAAAATATATGAAAGTATTGCTAATTTTTTAAAATCAATTATTGTAATTATCACAAGATCAATATTTCGATTATTTTAGATACTTGGTTTTAAATAATAAATGTCAGGGAATTACCGTTATCATATTATTGAGACTGCGAGGAATTTAGAAAAGTAACAAAAAGAAAAAAAAAAACATAAAAAAATGGATTTGTAATATTAGTGCATAAATTAATGTATTCTCCATGATTTATAACACTTTAATACCCGAAACTACTCGATTTATTACTAATATTGTGAACTTGATTATATATATCTTATTAAACAAAAACATAATTTGCAGAACAAATTAAAAAAACAAAATTTATTTCCTGCACTATTTAAGCCCGAGAAGGAACAGATATTAAGATATTTGATTTATTTATTTCATAATTTAGTATTAAATTTTTGTATCAAATAATTTAAATTATGTGAATATTAAAAAAATAAAAATGAAATTTAAACAATATGCTACTTAAAAACCCTAAATCTTAGATTCCGTTCAAACGAAATCGAAATAAATCTTAGACTTTTTCTGAACATTTGCTTTGTAGATGTGTCTATTCTTTTTATCTATACCTACCGTAAACATTATACAAAATCTGCAAAACAAATATTTGCAAGTTGAATTTGGAAAAAAGTCTAAGATTTATTTCAATTTCGTTTGAACGGTATTTAAGATTTAGGGTTTTTAAGTACCATATTGTTTGAATTTCATTTTTATTTTTTAATGTTCACATAATTTAAATTATTTGATACAAAAATTTAATACTAAATTATGAAATAAATAAATCAAATATCTTAATATCTGTTCCTTCTCGGGCTTAAATAGTGCAGGAAATAAATTTTGTTTTTTTTTAATTTGTCCTGCAAATTATGTTTTTGTTTAATATCTCAAGTTTTTCAATAACTACTGCATTCAGATGAGCTCATTTCAAAATTAACTGAGGGTACCATCATCAGGACTTCATTTATGCGGTATCGTATCACAATTACTGATGTAATTTACCCAAAGCCATAGCTACACTGTAAAAAAAAAAAATCTGTGAAGGTACTAAACATTTTTTAGGAAACTGGGATTCCAAGAAATTTTCATGTAACGATAACAGGAAAAATTCATGTAATCGATTCTGAAACTTGAATTTTTGCTGTTACCGTTACAGGAAAAGTTCTTGGAATCCCAGTTTCCTAGAAAAGGTTTAGTACCTTTGCAGATTTTTTTTTTTACAGTGTAGAAGTGAACTATTGGGGGGGGGGGGGTGCGCTCAAGAGAACGTCTGAGGGGATCATATTTCTCTCTCTCTTCCTCAGACGCAAAAAATATATTGGTGCACATTCATATTGTAAGTTCCATGTTTTTTATCAAATTGTTGTAATAGTTCCATTTCATGCAAAAAAATAATATGGTGATGAAAAATTTGAGTATTTAACCAGTTCAAGATTAAACATCATGTTGGCTTCATATGTGCAAGCAGGATGAGCGAGTGTTGAAGCACTTTAGTTGCAATTTAGCAATTCTGCAAAACTGTGAAACGGTCTCAAAATTAAATTAGATTTTTGAACAAAATTTTATTTGATGAAATACAAACTATTACGTTCTCCCCTACGTAGGAATTTCTGATTTATTTTTCCAGATCTATACCGATCATGATACCTAGACTCCAAAACCACCCCCAATTAAAAACTCCATTTATCTACCTCCGGGGTATCTATGTAGATTTTCATTTCTCCATTGAGTTTTGCACAAATTTTCATTGATCCATTTCCAAATCGTCTGCCTCATTTCCAAATCGTTAACTTTTTTTTTTTTTTTTACATCTAGAACTGAATTCTGTACATGCTTTCTGTCTTGATACCAAATATTTCAAAATCTCTGTTTCATTTCCAATATGACGTCATAAATGTGCGCTTTTTAATTCTTAAAATCAGTTTCACTTTTTACGATGGAATCACGCAAAAATCAGATGTCACTTTTTCCTTTGGCGAATTCTTTTCTTATGAATCATGATGTCATATTCGGCAGAAAAATCTCTTCTGCATGAAACTGATATTTATACTTAATAATCAGCATTGATACATTGCGTCAGAAGTATAGTTCTAGACATTCACCCTAGACAATATAATATTCCTCCAACAATACCTCAAGACATAGTATCAATAAAATGTATTTATTTTTTTATATTTTGTATTCGTCATATTTATTTATTTTCTGTATTTTTTCACTTAGAGGCTTCTTGATAAAGTAATCAATGTTTGAATTAAAATTCTGCCCAGAATTGAAATTTAACTTCAACAGAACTTCAAACCGTTATCAAAGCTCTGGGCAGGGTTCAGCGTAGAAAAGTTGGGGATAGATCTCATATATGCAACACATTGGCGCAATTGGAACAAAATGGATATTATATGCCTCACATGCTAACCTGGCTAGCGTTGTTTATTTACTAATAAATTGTTTATTTTCTATTACTCTTTTTTTTATTATTAGCCTCCGATGCTATTTCCTTCAGACAAGCTAAAAATGTCGTGTCATCAGCCCTGAATTTTCTACTGAACCGATTTTGATACTTATTTTTTTTTAACGAAAGCTATTTATTTGTAGTTGTGCCCATTTTAGCTATTTTTTTAATTTATTTCCATTTTTATATTTTATTTTTAATTTTAAATGCTTTTTTACGATATTTCTTCAAAATGGTGGCAACTTAGTTTAACTTTTCTCTCGATAATAAAAATTTATTTTCCATTATTACTTTCCGCAAGTCAGAAACTTTAGTTCATCAGTGAACATGTCCTCGCATTTAAAAGGAAAAAGTTAATTGTTTTCGTAAAATTTAACCACAATAAAATGATTGCATATAATTATGCACTAATTGAGGTAAAAAAATATATTTACTGAGAAATAATATTAATAATGTAAATAAAATAACAGAAAATAATTTATGATAAAAATTAATGTCTAAAGCAAAGTAAGAAATATTTCAAATGAGGAAAATAATGCCATTCAGCCACCAGATTAAATGAATTTACAATATTATTAAGGACGCCTTTTTCATATTACTAATAACAGTAACTTTTAAAAAACATTTGAAGAGAAAATGACGTCACTATTTAAAACATCGCATTTTTACTCATAACGATATTACATTTCAATATTTCTTTTCATTATGGACACTGAGATTGAGATTTTACTTTAAGATGACTTCAGTTAGTGAAAATAATGTCATAGTAAAAATGAAATTAGTTTTATTAAATTTTTTTAATAAATCTACTTTTCTGTAGTGCATATAAAATAAAATTTCTGGATTTCGCCGGCACTCAGATTACAATTTTAACTGAAGATGTGCAAATATTTGCATGCAAAATTGTAACTGGAAAACTTGACATTAAGTTTGGAAATATATTTATTATATATTGATTCAATAATGTAATTACTTTTGCTTTTTTTTTTTAAGCCAAATCGATCGGGTCTTTTAAACATTTCATTCGTCGAATTCGACGGGATTCCACTCGTTTTATTGTTAAAATGCATTTCCTTTTTCCCAGGGTCTATAAAAAAGCGTTTAAACTAAAGAAAAAATCCGTTTTTGATGAATCTAGTCAATGAAGAAGTAGCACGTCAAATTGTATCTCTTTATTATTCCGCAATTCCAAAGTCTCAGAGAAAAATTGCTAATCAACTGGGTATTTCACGCCGTTCTGTTTGCTATTATATTGATAAACACAAGAAAAATGAAGTTAGTTCATTGCATTCTAAACGGGGTCGCCCTTCTAAAAAACCTCTATCGATAAAAAGTTAATTAAATTCAATTGATCTTTTAATCATCAGATTTTAAAACATTCACCTTTTATATATACATTTTAATAACAATTTTAATTTTTCTTAAGAAAGGTGTTATAGTAAACTTGGTTGTTTATATTATGACTATGGAACTTATTTGACGGTTCCAAAACATGTCAATGTATTTTATTTTTACTATAACACCTTTCTTAAGAAAAATTAAAATTGTTATTAAAACCTCTATCGATTTTTTTTTTTTTTTTTTTTTTTTTTTTTTTTTTTTTTTTTTTTTTTCTAAACGGAGGCGAAACTGAATTCTGCAATGGCAGTATCTACATTCAACTTGTTTTTAAATTATGTTGATCGTTTTGCTCTATAGTTATTAATAAACTTTTTTTTATTTATCAATATTTTTCTTTTTAAATATTAGAAAATAATTCAAAAATATATATGTAATATGTATTTGAAAACAAAATTTTCGCCAAATTGGCGTCAGAAAAAAACTGCGCCAACATAGTAAGTATTAGACATCTGTGCATAAAGGTGACGCAATATGAATATTTCAAATGTACTTAAATTTGATTAACTCATAGAGATAGTGAATCAAAAGAGTTTTATAAGAATATTAACTTAAAGTATAAAAAACAGCTATTTTTCAACAGAAACTCTTTACGATATTTTAAAAATTAAATAGTGTAGTGTTTTATCATTTAAAATCATCGGAATAATGAATTTAATACAAGTTAATTCGGTACTTAATTCACTCCCGTCAACCAATTTCGCCAAATTATATAAGTCGCCAAACTAATAGCCAAATTACACATATTGGCATTTTTTATAACAAAAGTACAAATAAATGGATAAAGCACTAGTAAAAAGTGGAAATAAAATCACTTGATGACATCTCTAAATACGTATAGGTATTTAATGTTGTAAGAGAGAGCCCGGTATTACGCTTATTTCTATTTACGCGTATCAAAAAATTAATTGATTAAAATCATTATATTTTACTTAATATCACAAAACTAATTAAAATAATTTTACTATATTAAATTAGTTGTAAAATAATAATAAATAGAACGCCTTCAGCATATCGACAAAAAACAACATTTTTATTCTTTTAATAACAACAACATCGTCTGCCTTTTTGTTGCCAACAAATGAACGGAATTTTTACAAGTTCATGGAGGCTACATTACTCCCTCCCCAGTAACATAGTTACGATACAAATATAATATATACAGAAATATAAAATAGATATATAAAATAGAAATACAATATAGAAATATAATATATTAAATAAAATATAAAATAGTACATAATTAGTCTCTATAACGTTTCGGAAACCTTACTTGTCTACCAGAGCTTACTTGTCTACTGTAGTTTTCTCAGGTATTTTTTTATCAGGCAAATTTGAATGTTCATTTTTGATTATTGATGGCACAGGCAGAGTTAGTTGGTTATCCGGTAACTCATGATAAGGAGTATTCTCATCATTTGTTAATAAATAAGCAGGTTTCAATCTATCTATGGATATGTTGATATCTCTTTCCTTAATTTTTACTGTATAATACTTTTCGTGTCTTTTGACAACTGGAAAGGGTCCATCATAAGCAGGTTCGAGTGGTTTTTTAACCCGATCAATGCGTATGAATACATGGCTAGAATTGTGTAAGTCCTTATGAACAAAAATTTTTTGAGAAGGCTGTCGGCGAGTTTTAAAAGGTTTTAATTCTTCCATTTGTTTCTGCAATTCTTTAGCAAAGGTTTCTGTGTCGATAATAGCTTTCGGTTGTTCAAAAAATTCTCCTGGTAGCCTGAGAGGTTTTCCGTAGACCATTTGTGCAATGGTAAAATTTGTATCACCACGTAAAGCTGATCTCAATCCCAATAGTACTGTAGGTAATGATTGAGTCCACTTAATTGTATTTTGAGCTCTAATTGCAACTTTTAAAGTACGATGGATTCGTTCTATCTTCCCATTACACTGTGGATGATAGGCTGTTGTTGGGCTCAATTTAAAACCACAAATAATACTTAAATTGTGGAATAATTCTGATCTAAATTGTTTTCCTCGATCCGTGATTACACGATGTGGAATGCCAAAGCGAGAAATCCATTGATCATAAAATGCTCGAGCAACTGTTGGAGCCGTCACATTTTCTAGAGGAACTACTTCTATCCAACATGTGAAGCGGTCAATACAGGTTAGGCAGTATAATTTTCCTTCAGACGGTGTTAGTGGACCTATGATGTCAATATGAACGACACTAAATCGTTCATCTGTTTCTTCGAAAGTGGCAAATGGAGAATGCGTATGTCTGCCAATTTTGTTTTTCTGACAATCAATGCAGGATTTTGCCCACTGATTAACATCTTTCTTAATGTTTGTCCAAATAAACCTTGAAGCTACTTGTTTTACTGTATTTTTCACTCCAGGATGAGCTAAATTGTGGATTTTCCTAAAAATTTGTTCTCTAAAAGCTTCAGGAATAAATGGTCGGATTTTGGAAGTTGAAATATCACACCAAAGAAGTTTACCTGAATCCAAAGGATATTGTTTGAAATTTAAAGATGGATTTAAACGTAATTTTGTAAGTTCTTCATTATTAATCTGCCCATCAGAAATTTTGTCATAATCTATAGTAGAAATCGATTGTATTCTAGATAATGTGTCTGCAACTGTATTTTCTACTCCACTAATATGTCGAATATCTGTTGAAAATTGTGATATATATTGTAAATGACGCAACTGTCTAGGCGAAGCTTTTTCATTTTTTTGCTGAAAGGCGAATGTTAAGGGTTTATGGTCTGTATAAATTATAAATTGTCTTCCTTCTAACATATGTTTAAATTGCTTTACAGAAAGATATATTCCCAGTAATTCTCGATCATAGGTACTATAACTTTTCTGAGCATTACTTAATTTTTTTGAAAAAAAGGCTAATGGTTTCCAGCAGCCTGCTTCAAATTGTTGTAAAACTGCACCAATGGCAAAATCAGAAGCATCACAAAAGAGAGATAATGGAAGATCAGGATTAGGATAGGTCAATAAAGCAGCATTTGCTAGGGCTTCTTTACATTTTTCAAATTTTTCTTTTGTTTCATCTGTCCACGGAATTTTTCTTTTGTCTTTCTTTTTCGCCCCTTTTAAATACTCATGAAGTGGTGCTTGATTTTCAGCAGCATTTTTTATGTATCTTCTATAAAAATTCACCAGACCAAGGAAAGTTCGTAATTTGTGGATTGTTTCCGGTAACTTATAATTTTTAATTACTTCTACTTTTTCTGGAAGGGGTTTTGAACCTTCAGGAGTAATCATGTATCCTAAAAATTGTAGCTGGTTTACACCAAAAACTGATTTTGCAATATTTAAACGAAGGCCATATTGATCCAATCTTGAAAAAACTAATTTTAGATGTTCTGTGTGCTCATCTTCCGTTGAAGAAGCTATTAAAATATCATCTAAATATGGGAAAACGAAGTCCAATCCGAAAAATACTTCATTAATGAAACGCTGAAACGTAGATGGAGCATTCCGTAATCCAAAATTCATCACATTATATTCAAATAATCCAAACGGCGTTATTATCGCTGTTTTTTGCTTATCCTCTTCTGCAATGGGAATCTGAAAATAGGCCTTAAATAAGTCAATTTTTGAAAATATTTTCTTTCCTTTTAATATATGCTGAAAATCTTCTATTCTGGGAATAGGGTAACGGTCGGGAATGGTTCGAGCATTAAGGCGTCTGTAATCCCCGCACGGTCTTAAACTTCCATCTTTTTTGTTAACTAAATGAAGTGGACTAGCCCATGGTGATTTGGATGGTCTAATTATATCATTATCCAACATAAACTTGAATTCTTGTTTTGCTAAATTTAATTTTTTTGAGTCTAATGGGCAAGGTTTTGAATAGACAGGAGAACCTTTAGTATCAATATAATGCTTTACATTGTGTTTGGAATTGCATATTAAAAGATTTGGCTTCGTTAAATTAGGATATTGTAATAACAGATGTGCATATTGAGAATTTTTGTCAGTTGTACTTATGCTATCAGCACTTGATACACACATGACATCGCTTTTAACAAAAAGGTTAGTAACACCATCTATTAATTTTTTATTATGTATATCTATAAGCAATTTAAATTTATTAAGGAAATCTGCACCTAAAATTGCTTTGTCTACTTTTGCTATTACAAAAGGAAATTGATATTGTCTACGTAAGCCCAAATCTAGTGTTAAAATTTTGAAACCAAATGTAGGAATTATTGAACCATTTGCTGCATACAATTTGAAAGAGTTACATATTTTATGTTTGGATGAAGCAGGAATAATTGATAAATCAGCTCCACTATCAACAAGAAAGCGTAAACCGGTTGTTTTATCTTTAACAAATAAACGGTAATTACGGCAATCTTTAAATTCTTCAGCAGCAGAATTTGCCGCTAAAACTACTGCTGATCGGAGTTTTCCGATTTTTTCCAGCTGCACGGACTTTTACATTTATTAGGATAACACTGATTACCAAATTTAAAATGGTAGTAACAATATTTCCCATTTGGATTAAATCGTTTTCTCGATTGACTTCTACTTTTATTTCGTTTAGTACCAGATTTCCGAATTTTACTTCTGGATTGCCTCTCAATTTTTAATGCCGAAATCTGGTTTTCCAACACAGAAATTTTCTCAAGTATTTTACTCATAACAGAAGAATCTGAACTCGCAGAATAAATTTCTGTTGAAGAGCTCATTTCAAAAATTTTATCTGCCATTAGAGATAAATTATCTAAATTTTCACTGCTTACAATTAGAATATTTTTTATCGACTCTGGTAATTTATCAAGAAATAAAGTTTTCAAAACCTTTTCTGGTATGTTATTTCCACTGAGCGATTTCATTTTAAGCAGTAGTTGGCTTGGCTTCAAATCACCCAATGAAATTCCCGTAAGCAATTTTTTAAGTGATTTTTCCTCACTCTCTTTAAATGTATTTAAAAATCTTTCTTTAGCGGCGGTATATTTATCATCCCGATTACTTTGGATAATATCCCATATATTTTCAATGTATTTAGGGTCAAATTGAGCCACTAGATGATTGAATTTTGTTTCTTCATTTATAATATTTACAAGGGAAAACTGAGTATCAATTTGAAAAAACCATATTTCAGGATTATCTTCCCAGAATGGAGGAAATTTGACGCTTACCTTGTTTGCTTCAGGAACTTTGTTTGCTTCAAGAATCGCATTTGTAGACGTTTTCGTTGATTCTTGCGTCATTTTTCAATGCGTTAATGTCCAAAGTAGGGTCACCAGATTTTGTAAGAGAGAGCCCGGTATTACGCTTATTTCTATTTACGCGTATCAAATAATTAATTGATTAAAATCATTATATTTTACTTAATATCACAAAACTAATTAAAATAATTTTACTATATTAAATTAGTTGTAAAATAATAATAAATAGAACGCCTTCAGCATATCGACAAAAAACAACATTTTTATTCTTTTAATAACAACAACATCGTCTGCCTTTTTGTTGCCAACAAATGAACGGAATTTTTACAAGTTCATGGAGGCTACAATGTCATTGAATGTGACATTCACGATCATCCATTATTGGCATTTAATCTTATAGTTTGGCGATAGTTTTTTGGTCGACGGCGTAACCAAGTAGTACCGTTGATTTAAAATTGATTTTATCCAATGATTAATTATTTGTAAAATTACAAATTTAGGCACGATTTTAAAAAAAAATCACCAAATCGGAAATTAAAAAAATACATTTGTAAACATTATTGTTTATACTTGTTTACATTGCATTTGAATATTTAGGTTGATAGAATTGGCGAAGTTATTGCAGTGCCGAAAAGTCTTACACCAAGTACAGTCGAGTCTCCATACATCGCAACTCCATACATCGAATTTCTCTATATAACGAAGTTTTTGTAGGAACCGTCCCCTTTTCGCATGATTACATTAAAAACAGTCTCTATATAGGGAAATATCTATCTCCATATAACGAATTTTTCCATAAATTGGTCTTAATTTATTCAGTTTTATAAAAGCTTCGAATCAATTTTCCATGACTTATTTTTATTTATCGTTCAGTGCTGAATTTTTTCTAATATTACTTCTCTCCTTGTTTTTTAAATCCAACGAATTCATCCCACCTCCCACACATCTTTCAACATCCTTCTCAAAACAGAGTCTATTAGAAGCCATATTAGAGAGGAATCAATGAGAGGCACATAAGAGAGGCCTTCAAATGGAGGAAAATGTTAACTACAATTTTTCATTCCTTGCTAAAATTTGAGCATTTTTTTTTTTCGAGAGCGTAACATTTTTAAAATCAAAACAACAAAAATTACAGATTTTTTCGTCTGAAATTAATGCAAGTCTTTCTTATTTGATTTTCATTAAGCTTTCAAATAAATGTCTGTTCTCTTTTTTGAAACTGCTTAAATAATTAAGAAATAAAATGTTAGGTTAATATTTACTTTTAACCATTTCAATTTCTCAATTAAAAACATCAAAAATAATATTTGCTCAAAATTTACACATTAAATACGATTTTTAACATCATTTTCTATACATCGAATTTCTCTATATAACGAATTTTTTACTGGAACGATGGATTTCGTTATATAGAGACTCGACTGTAGTTGACAATTCTGTGGTTTAACCTTAAAAAATTGCTATGTTTGAAGACCCAATTCTGCAGATTTACTAGTTTCATTACATACCAAGGATGAAATACTATTTTTCTCAAATACTATTTTTTTTTTAAACTTTTATTCACATAAATTTATTTTGATTTTTTTCGAACATATAAGGCGAAGAAATTTTTAAAAATGTGGTATAAGTACGAAAACCTGATGCAAATGTCATGTACGCACTGGGTTTGGTGCAATTTTTTTCTGATGCCAATGTGTCAAAAAACTCGCTTTCAAATACCAGTTACATATACAGTCGAACCTCGTTAATACGCGAATCAGGGGTCCGATCAAAATTCGCGTATTAAACGGGTTCGCGTATTAACCAATTTTTTTCGCGAATTTTCGTCGAGTGGTCTATCTAAAAACAATGTATGCGGAAAAAACTCATTTTTTGTCAATTTTAGCGTTTTTTAGACATAAAATGACATTTTATTTATTTTAATCATTATGCGCTTATTAAAAAAAGACGTTTGTAAGCTGAAATTAAAAAAATCGTTATTTTCTCAAGTAAAAATCCAATGTCTTTTCAAATTTAGATTTATTATATACGACACATAAAATCGAATAAGGCGAACCATATTAATTAAAACTAATGTTAACAAAATTGAAATCTTTGTTAGCTATACAGAACAGATAGATGCGATAATAAATAATGTTCATAATAATAAAAAGTCAATTAAAAAAAACTTACTGAAGTCAATAATGTCATAAAAATTACTTTTCCGAAAAGTATCTGTCAATTTTGGCCGGTTCGACATGCGGTCGCGCCATCACCATTATGTTTTCCGCCTCATTCAGCTAGTTGTAAACTTCACTTGTTGAGGGTCCTTCGGCCGGTGACGACGCATATTGTCTTAGGAAATTGTATGTGTAAATTTGGTGAATGGAGATGGAGCCGGAAGCGTAGATTCATCATCTTCTTCCCCCTCATTCGGTTTGTTAGTCGCAGTTACATCGGCAATGATATCATCCAGACCTCTAACAAGGAAGGTCTCCATACGGGCATACTCAGAAAAATCTGAAAAAATTACAGAATGTTCTTCTCATATAGTTATATATGTTTATAAAAAAAATTTCGGCGGAACCTCCTTATAACGTCCGTAAAAAAAATAATAAAAATTTCGTTTATTTGGCGATTTATCTCCGGTTGGCGAAAAAACGAAATTTTGAAAAATACGCTTTTACGCTTCGAATACTTTTTAAAGAAAAAACTTTCTATCTTCAATTTATTTAAATAAGTTTAGTTTAAGTAATTTTAATTTTGCATTTTTACTTTACTTTAAGTGTAATTTTGTCATATACGTTTATATGTATTTATAGCAAAATGAAATTAATATATTTTATCATTTAAAACACAATTTAAATTGATTAAAATTGTTCCAAATTGAAAAATACACTGTTAAAAATCTGCTGCATTTTGTTGCAACGCACTGCCTTGCTTGTATAGAAAACGGTTACTTGGCCGTGAAATGGAGCTTTCTCATTGGTTGGAATAGAGATATTATATACAAGCGGTGGAGTGCGTTGCAACAAAATGCAGCAGATTTTTAACAGTGTATGACATGGTCAATTCACCATGCTATGGAGCATTCTCATTGGTCAGAAGAGAGCTATTCTATAAAAGTTGTGGAGTGACGTTGCAATAAATGCTGCAGATTTTTAACAGTGAAGTCAATTAAAATCAATTTTCAGATTCGTTAAAATCGTCTGCTTTTGGCGAGGAAATGCACTGCTCGCCAAATCCCGCGTCGCTTTCAGCTTTTCACGCCAATTATTCCAAACTATTTTATTTTTTTTACATATCTAATAATGTAATTCCGCCGCTAATTTTCACTGATCCTTTATTACCTACATGAGTAGTTTAATTCGTATTTTTTTCAAAAAATTCTGAGTATGCCCCCAATGGAGACCTTCCTTGTAAGTTCGGAGGTAACTAGATCTTTGTCTATATTAATGAACGTGTCTAAATCGACAAAATTATCCCCTACAGTTTCTTGTGCGGCCAGCCAATTTTCTTCAACATTAGGTTGCGAGGTTGGCACTGTGTGAATGATGTTATCGCTGTAAGTGAAATCGCATGGCAATAATTAAATTGTTTTTGTTTAAAAGAACTTTGGACAATAGACATCATTTCATGACTCCATGTATTAAGTTTTCTCATTTTCAGACGATGAACGTGAGATGATGCTGATATGTTATTATTATTAGTTTTTGGTTTTTCGATATGTTTTTCTATATATGTCCTGTGATGTGATCGTCTAATAAGTGTTTTCTGTATTTATAGAAGATGTTATATTTATCGTACAAAATATTATAATTTCATCTAAATATTACGAAAATTATTAACATTTTGGTAGAAGAGCGGTGGTTTTAGAGAAAATGTTTGTGTTTTGAGTGCAGAAATAAATAAAAAAAAAATATATGAATTGAGTGGAATTAGGCCTAATGGAAGAAAATAATTTCTCCGATTGGAATAACCGCCAATAGGATAAATTTAAGAGGTAAGAATTTTATATGCACATAAAATATTCAGGAAGATAAAGTATTTTAACTATGTCTGAGTCAAATATGTTTGGAATTCCTAGAATAGAACCCTTAACAAGTAAAAATTATACATTATGGAGTATGAGGGTTGAAGCTTTAATTAAGTCGAAGCATTTATTTGATTTTATCAAAAATGATGAACCGATAAAAAATGAAAAGGATCCCGCTAGTTTAAAAGTGCATAAAACATGGTTAGAGAAAAATGATGAAGTATATGGTATAATTATATTAACGTTGTCAGCAGAACAGACAATGGCAGTTAGAGGAGTTAAGAAAGCTAAAGAATTATGGGAATTGCTTAAAAGGCGTTATGCAGGAATTGAGAATCAAAGAAAAATTCAATTAAAAATTAATCTGGCGAGAATAGAAAAAAAATGAAAGGGAAACAATTGAAGAATATTTAATAAGAGCTCAAGGTATCGCAAACGAAATATTAGAATGGGGTACAGAAATTGATGAAAGCGAATTAATAGGATTTATTATAGAAGGACTCCCAAAGAAATATAGTGAAGTAACAACTGTGATATCGTCAAACCCAAATATTACTTAAGAAGTGATGCGAGAAACTTTATTGAGATATGAAAGAAAATATGATAGAATTTACGAAAGCGATTTTAAAGCATTTAGGGCTAATGAAAAGAAAAGAATTTATTGCTTCGCGTGCGGAAAGCCAAATCATGTAGCGCGGAATTGTTATACTAAATCGAATATGACACACTCGCGAAATAATAGAGAATATTTACCAAACAAAAATTTACAAAATTTTTCTAGTAATAAAGTTAAAGCATTTCAGGATATGAGAGAATATTCACAGAGCAGTAAGAATTTTAACAAGAATAATAATGTTTCAAACAAGAAAATAAAGGAATATACATGTTTTACAAATGAACATGCATTACACTCAGATGAATTTCATAAAAATGAGTATAAAAAATCTGAAAATAAAAGGGAAATAACCTGGATGTTAGATTCAGCTTGCACTTCGCATATGAAGCATAAAGAAGATATCGTTGTAGAAGGAAAACCTGAAGATGCAGAAATTGCAACTGCTGACAGCGAGCGATCAATACAAGCAAAATATCGCGGAAATGTTCATGTTACTGCTTGTGAACAGAAATTTGGCGAATCAAATATAAAACTTACAGATGTTCTTTGTGTACCTAATTTAAGAGAAAATTTGATGTCAGTTCCAAGTTTAGTCAGAAAAGGAAAATATGTGATATTTAATAATGAAGGAGCAGCCATTTATGAAAAGAGCACAGGAGAATTAATTGCTCAAGGAACTCTTGAAGATAATACATTTAAAATAAATTTAGCTGTACGAGAAATAATTGAAGATAGAAACGAATCTTGTTTACAGACAAAGGAGTCTAAGAAAGAACTATGGCATAGAAGACTTGGGCATATAAATTATGCATACCTACAAAGAATGTCAAGAGAAAATCTTGTAAGGGGGTTAGAAGAGATAGATGGTAAAGAAACAAAATGCGAAATATGTATTCAAGGAAAATTAACGAGAATGCCATTTAATCAAGTGATAGAAGGAACAACACGTATTTTAGAGCGGCTACATGTTGATTTATGTGGACCAATGACAGTACACTCATTAGGAGGAAATAAATACATGTTAATGGTAGTAGATGAATATAGTAGAAGATATTTTGTAGATTTTTTAAGAAGTAAAGATGAAGCAAAAGAAAGAATTATAAATATAATAGAGAGAAGAGAAAATGAAACTGGCAAGAAAGTAAAAGCAGTGAGATCAGATAACGGTGGAGAATTTACTAACAAACAGCTCATGCATTATTATAAAAGAAAGGGTATTAAGAATGAAAGAACAACAATTCATAGTCCTCAAAGTAACGGGATTGCTGAAAGAGCTAATCGTACAATTATTGATACAGCAAGAACATTGCTGATAGAAGCAAAGCTACCTTTATCTTTTTGGGCCGAAGCAGTGTCAACAGCAGTTTACATACATAATATTACTCCAACTGCTACAAGAAAAAAAACGCCATTAGAATTATGGTCAAGTAATAAGCGTACAGTAAAACATATGAAAGTATTTGGATGTAAAGCTTTTTATCGCAACGATGACATCAATAGAAAGAAATTTGATGTAAGAGCAAAACCTGCAGTATTTATCGGATATTCAAGAGATCGTCGAGCATACAGATTATATGACTTAAAGGAAAAGAGAATACGTGAAAGCAGAGATGTTGTGTTTATAGAAGAAAAAATGGGATATGAAGATATAGTAAATAAAGAAGAAATGAGTGATGAATTTGAATACATCAATATTATCAGCAATAAGAATATAATAGATGAACAAGAAGAGAACAATTCCGATGAAAATGATGAAGAATTAAATCAGGAAAAAGAAACAATTAGGTTGACAAATGATGCGAATGTTCCTGAGACAGAGGAAAATGAAATAAATAATATAATTAGTGAAAGTAAAGAACAACAAGAAAAAGAAAGTAATCCAAATAAGTTTTCTGGAGAACCTAGAAGATCATCACGAATTAGGAAACCGAATCCAAAGTATTTAGCAAATCTAGTGCACGAGGAAGTTCCAAAGAATTACAAAGATGTATTAAATTCTAAAAATAAGGATAAATGGATAGAAGCAATCAAAAAGGAATTACATTCGTTAGAAGAACACAAAACATGGAAAATTGTTGACAAACCAAAAGAAGTGAAAGCACTGAGAAGCAAATGGATTTTTATGTAAAAGAAAGCGGTGAAGATGTAAAATATAAAGCTAGGCTAGTAGCAGACGGATCAAGACTTAAATTTGGAACAAATTATCAAGAATCGTACAGTCCAGTAATGAAAACTGAATCATTTAGAACTTTATTAGCAGTCGCAGCAATGAAAGGCTACAAAACTAGATTTTTCGACGTAGAAACAGCTTATCTGAATGCAGATCTAGAAACTGCTGTTTATATGAATCCACCTGAAGGCCTACAAATTGAAGGAGGGAAGATATTACTCGTGACAGGAAATTTATATGGATTGCCTGAAGCAGGAAGATGCTGGTATGAACAATTGGTTAAAATATTTGATAAGATTGGATTAAAACCATGCAAAGCTGAGCCTTGTGTATTTGTCAATAAAAAGGATAATGAATTTATTACAGTTGGAATCTATGTAGATGATGGAATAGTCGTTAGTGAATCCGAAGATTTGATAAATAAATTCATACAACAATTGAATAAAGAAGCGAAAATTAAAGAGCAGAAGAAAAATATCAAATTCCTTGGTATTGATATTGAAGAAAACAACGGAGAATTTTTATTAGGGCAAACTAAATATGCAGAAAAGATCTTAGAAAGATTTGATATGGAAAATTGTAAAAGTGTGAAAACTCCTGGTGTACTCGGAATAAATTTATATGAATATGAAGGTGAAAATAAAATTGATGAAACACTATATCAAGAAATGCTTGGAAGTATAGGATATCTAGTAAGAGGAACAAGGCCAGATTTAGCTTTCACTTTAAGTAATTTGTCTCAATATGCAAAAGATCCTAGAGAAATTCATTTACAGGCAGTGAAGAGAGTTTTGCGTTATATCCAAGGCACAAAAAACTAGAAACTTCGAATTAAAGGTAAAAAGGGTCAATTATCACTTTGTTCTGATGCTAGCAGGTGTACTACACAAGATTCAAAATCATTTGGTGGATATATCGTAAAAATAGGAGAATCTTTAATTGGTTGGAAAAGTAATAAGCAGAAACTGGTTGCGCTTTCTACAATGGAATCTGAGCTTTTAAGTTTGTGTGATGCAGTTTGTGAAGGAAAATGGTTAATGGGTCTCTTGGAAGAATTAACCCTCTCACTGACAAGCCCGTCTATAGACGTTCCCTAAGCTCCAGGTTTCACTGCAATGCAAGCAATAATTAAAATGATATAACTCAGTTGATTTAATGGATTTTTAATACATTGTGCAATGATTAACTCACTCAAGGATAACATTCATATTCGTAAATAAGATTTTTCTATAATTTTGAAAGAATCATATTTTTTTAGCAATTAAAACAAAATGCTAAGAAAACAACATTACAATTTTGCCCTTATGCAAGACTGTCAGAGGATTAAATCAAGAAGAAATGGTGAAGCGTCCAATAGAAATCAGTACTGATAGTCAGTCCGTAATTGATTGGATCAAAAACCCAAGAGTGAATAATCGTAACAAACACTAGCAGGGGAGACCGAGCTTAGCTCGGTCAAAATTAATTTTGTGTTCAACTCGATATAGTATTTTCACTGCATCATTAACTCTGTATTATTACTGTAAAACATGTTTATAATAAAATTATTTAGAAAAACAATCAATAAGAAAACTATGTTTTTATGTGCATGTTTATAAATTTTACTTTATTTTAAAATTTACAACGAAAGGACATCGATCTAAATAACTTTTTTAGCTCAACTCTGATTGGTTCAACCATGCATCTCGAATCCTCTTAAGAATGTATAAAAAAATTCTTTACATTCTGAAAGACAATATTTTTTGCTAGATATAGCCAAATTTGGAGGCATTCTTTCATTTGACTCCAAATACGTGTTTTGGTTTTCGTAATTTTTATAGTCGATTTTTTGGCCATATGTCGCCAATATTTTGTCAAATATCACCAAGATATTGGCTTTTGCCATATTCTCGTGACCCTGACCCGTATTACCCAAAATGAGCCACTAATCAAATTTGATCAAGCACGTGACATAGCTCAGTCGTCTTCAGGTAATCAAAAACAGTTGTATAATAAATTGAATCAAAATCGTTTAAGCCATTTTTTTGATAAAATTAGCTTTGCAGCATTCAGCAATGAAGCGAAATGACCCACTAATATAATTTTGTTTAACATGCGACTCAGCCCAATAGTCTTCTCGTGACAAAAAACGTTTTGTTTCAAAATTTAGGTAAAATTGATTGAGTCGTTGTTATATATAATTAGAATGACCCTCGCTCATTAAGACCCAAAATGACCCACTAATCGAATTTTCGCGAGCATGTGTCCAAGCCAAATGGTTTTCTCTTGCTCAAAAACGATATAATACAAAGTATAGTCAAAATGGAGAGTACCATTTTCTATATAAAATTAGCATGACCCATCATGACCAACGAATGACCCTTATAATCGAAATCTCTCGAACGTGTGGCCTAGCTCATTAGTTTTAGCATGCCGAAAAACATTAGATACAAAATTTAGATAAAATCGATTGAGCCGCTTTTTAGATATAGTTAGTTTGACCCTGACCCCTTATGATCTAAAATGACCCATTGATCGAATTTTCTCAAAAATCTGTCATAACCCAATGATTTTCTTCTGCCCGAAAACGATAAAATACAAAATTTAGTCAAAATTGCGCGAAACGTTGTTTGGATAAAATTAGAATGACCCAAAAGTGGCCCACTAATCGAAATTTCTCGAACATGTGGCCTACCCCAATGATTTTCTCATGCCAAAAATATGTTGTATACAAAATTTCGTTAAAATCGACCCACCCATTCTTTAGATATAGCTTGACCTTGACCCATTAAGACCCACAAATGACCCTTATAATGGAAAACTCTCGAATATGAGACTTAGTTCATTAGTTTTCTCGTTTCTAAAAATTGTTACATACAGAATTTCGTTAAAATTGATCCTGCCGTTGTTTAGTTATATATAGCTTGACCCAGACTCTTTATGATCCAAAATGACCCATTAATCGAAATTTTTCGAACATGTAACCTAGTCCAATGATTTTATCGTGCCAAAAAAATGTTGCATACAAAATTTCATTAAAATCGATCCATCTGTTCTTTAGATATAGCTTGACCATGACCCATTATGACCCATCATGACCCACAAATGACCCTCATAGTCGAAATCTCTCAAACATGTGATTTAGCCCATTAGTTTTCTCATGTCAAAAAACTGTTACATACAAAATTTCGTTAAAATCCATCATGCCATTCTTTAAATATAAATAGCTTGACCCAGACTCTTAATGACCCAAAATGACCCATTAATCGAAATTTTTCGAACATGTAACCTAGTCCAATGATTTTATCGTGCCAAAAAATGTTGCATACAAAATTTCGTTAAAATCGATCCACCTGTTCTTTAGATATAGCTTGACCATAAGTCATTATGACCCATTATGACCCACAAATGACCCTCATAGTCGAAATCTCACAAACATATGATTTAGCCCATTAGTTTTCTCATGTCAAAAAACTGTTACATACAAAACTTCGTTATAATCGATCACGCCGTTCTTTAAATATAAATAGCTTGACCCAGACCCTTAATGACCCAATATGACCCATTAAATTTTTTTCTCGAACATGTAACCTAGCCCAATGTTTTTCTTGTGCCCGAAAACCATAGAATGTAATTTTTAGTCAAAATTGCGTAAGAAGATCTCTAGATAAAAATAGCATGACCCACAATGACCCCAAAAATGACCCACTAACCGAATTTTCTCGAACATGTTACCTAACCCAATGGTCTTCTTGTAATCCAAAGCGATACAATATAAAATTTGGTCAAAATCGTTAGAGCCGTTTTTTAGATAAAAATGGCTTGACCCATAGTGACCCCAAAATGACCCACTAATCGAAATTTTTCGAACATGTGACCCAGCCCAATAGTTTTCTCGTGCCAAAAAACGATTGGATACAAAATTGCCTTAAAATCCATCCAGCCGTTCTCTAAATATAAATAGCTTGATCCTGACCCATTGTGACCCAAAATGACCCAGTAATCGAATTTTCCCGAAGATGGGACCTAGCCCAATGGTCTTCTCGTGCCCGAAAATGTTAAAATCCAAATTTTTCCGAAAATCGTTAGAGCCGTTTTTGAGATAAAATTTACCCACACACACACACATACACACAATTTTTACTCGCATTATAGTATAAGATATCAATAGAAAATATCATTTTGTAAAAGATGAAAGAGCTAAAGAAGAAATCGAAACAAAATATGTAAATTCATCAAAACTAGAGGCAGATATAATGACAAAGAATTTGAGTTATGATGTCATGAAAAAATAATTGGTTGCCTGTAAAGTCGGTATACGGGCGAAAGTTTTACGTGACAACGACTTTGAGTTGTAAAATAATTTTAATGTGAATATTCATTCGTATAGTAGGAAGAAAGATGAAATAATAGTAACAATTTAAAACATTTATTTATACAAAGAATTATATTTAAAACATTAATTTATACAAAGAATCTCGCACTGAATTTCATATTAACAAAATTTTATTTTTACCTTTACACATACATACGTATTTATATACAAATATACATACAATAACTTGCAATACACTGTGTTTGTTAAACACATTTTACTTCATGTTTATTGATGTCAAATGTTGAATTTTGTAAACAGCATATTAAAGAATTTTTCAATGAGCAGAATATAACTAAAGTAAAATGGCTTTCACTAATCACATATCATTAGTTTTCCATAATATACCACCGAATTACGAAATAAACTACACTTATTTTCTTTGTACTTTATACTAATAACTAATACATAACGTATTTCGTCTTAGTTTGATACTATCTAAAATTCCTATTAAGCACCGCCCCTTCCTTGCAGCGAATTCACATTCACGTTCAGAAAATGGTCCCACAAGTGACCGGAAAAAGTTAAGAGAAAAGTGAGCGCGTATCGTGAGCGGAGCGTAACGTAACGTAACGCAGTTTCTTGAAGTGTCTCCCGGCAAACCAATTTACAAGACGTTGTCACGTCAAAAACATATTACAAATCTGGGCATTGCTGAGGATTATTGACATGCGAAAGGAGGGATTTGTAAGTGAAATCGCATGGCAATAATTAAATTGTTTTTGTTTAAAAGAACTTTGGACAATAGACATTATTTCATGACTCCATATTATGTTTTCTCATTTTCAGACGATGAACGTGAGATGATGCTGATATGTTATTATTATTAGTTTTTGGTTTTTTGATATGTATGATTTCTATATATGTCCTGTGATGTGATCGTCTAATAAATGTTTTCTGTATTTATAGAGAAGTTATATTTATCGTACAAAATATTTATAATTTCATCTAAATATTACGAAAATTATTAACAATCGCTACTTCCGAAACCCGGTTTGTGAATGCAATTTGTAATTGTTGTTGGTGTGATACTCGCCTATGCTGCGACGTGAATCTTGCAATTTACTTTGGCGCTGTTAATAATTCCTTGTTCCGTTGGCTGGGTGACACTAGTCGAATTTGGAGGTAGAAATTCTACTTCGACATTATTCAGGTCTTCCTTATATTTTGGATGCGCAGGGCAGTTGTCCACAAGCAATAACGCATGGCGTGATTCTTTCTCATACGCCAATCAAAATTACGAAGCCGTATTGTAAAAATGTTGCCCGACATCCATGCTCTACGCTGACTTTCATACAGGCAGGGGAAATTCTTGACATTTTTAAAGCATCGCGGGTTGCGTGATTTCCCTATGACCAGCAGCTTTAATTTATCTGATCCATTAGAGTTGGCACCGAGCAGAATAATAAGACGTTCTTTGCTCAATTTGCATTCATGACATGTTTCTCCTTTCATGGCAGTTGTTTTATTGGGTGTCAGCTTGTAAAAAAGCCCAAATTTGACCACGTTGTAAATATCTCGACTTGAGCAGTTTTCTACAAGCTGCGGAAGCATATTAATTTTCCAACGGTGAACATCTTCAATGTTGACTGCAGCTGACTCTGCTTTTTTTCAGCTTACAAACGCACATTTGTTTCAATTTTATGCCGTACCGAGTTTTAAATTGATACATCCATCCATTTGAGGCATTGAAATCTAGCAATCTCATTTTTGCTGCGAATTCAGAAGCTTTTTCTTGTATTAACAAACCGCTTATTGGGATATTCGCAGAGCGCGCTTGAACGAACCACTCGTGAAGGACCTTTTCTATGCCCTCAAACTTGGCGATTTTTATTTTTTTTTTGTTTCTTTGTTCCTCCAACCACAGCTTTATTAACGATGGCATTCCTATTCTTTAACTAAGTCCTTAAAGTTGACTCAAGTATGCCTTTTTCTTTGGCGAATGCAGACTTATTTGAGACAGCTTGGGCATTGTATTGATGTATAATTTGTAACTTCTCAGTGATGGAGAGAGCTTCTCGTTTAATATATTTTGCTCCTTCCGCAATAGTTTCGACTAGATTATAAAAGCATAGATAGATTTTGTAGACTAGATAATACCGGGAACGACAAGCAATTCTCTTCTTTTAAAAATAACGTAGCACTGATGAAATAGCGATTGGAAAGACTCACGTGATTAATCTGCGATTGTAGCGCATGCTCCATCTATTGGTTCTATCGCTCTAGTTTAGGGGAGAAGGGGGGGGGGTCACATAATTTTTTCATTATGGGGAAAAAATCTTTTCATTTTTTCTTTTTATAAAAACTAGCTGACTCGCGCGATCCGCGCCCGCGATGAATGAGCCTTATATGAAATTCAAATTTGTATGATTTTATAAATTTAATTCCTTTTTTAAATTTATAAAAGTGTTATGTATTTACCAAACCGTTAGAGATCGTGAAAAAAGGACTACAACTTTCACTCCCATGCTTTACTCCCATGATGCTTTTTATTATTCTTCTATTCTATGTTCTTGAGATCAAGGCCCCCTTATCATAATATCAAGGCCTCGCATTCAGGAGAAAATCTATTGTTGAAATTGTCCCTATAATTGCCAACTTATTGTATGACTTTGTCTCGTATGGAACGCCACCTGGTGCATACTACTGCTAATAATCCCATAGTAAATAATGGAAAACATTTCAGTTTCTAACATTAGATGGCGCTACCAACGTGAAAATCATGTTGTTCAGCGTCCCCTACTGCGGTCAAAGGAAACTTGGTGAATGACAAGCCTTTATATTATGATAAGTTAGCCTTGCTTGAGATGTGTATGTTTTTTGTGCGTGAAGTTATGTGATGTATCGTAATAAATGTATGTTAATTATTATTAGCGTAATATAATTCGGCGGACCCGAACACAAACATGAAACTGGCGACGAGCAATAAAACTGTGATAATTTATTTTCTTTTGGTTCCTTTCAACGTTTCCTGAACTGGTAATTACTCTTGGTACTTTCTTTTAATTTCTTCAAAATGTCGTTTGGCAAGCTCGAAGAATTTATAGTAGGGAAAACGAACTGGATTGAATATAAAGAACGTTTAGATTTCTTTTTCACCGCTAACAGTATAACGGAACCAGAAAAAAAACGGGCAATTTTTCTTAGTGTTTCGGGTCCAGCACTATATTCAGTTATACGCTCTTTGTGCACTCCTAATAGCCCAAATGCAGTGACTTTTGCCGACTTGCTGGTAAAATTAGATGAACATTTCTCACCTAAGCCTTCTGAAATCCTATGCAGATTTAAATTTAACAAAAGAGACCAGCAGAAAAATGAAACTATTTCTGAATTTATGGCCGAATTGAGAAGACTTTCCGAAAATTGCAACTTTGGAACGCAACTGGATTCTATGCTTCGTGACAGATTAGTGTGTGGTGTTCTTGACGAAGAAATTCAACGAAAACTTCTTTCAGATCCTAGACTTACATTGACTTCGGCTTTAGATTTAGCTCTGGCAGGAGAAGCTGCTGTGAAACAATCTACAGAAATTCGAGGTACGCTACTTAGTACCGTAAATTACGTCAAACCGAAAGTGTCGGGTAAAAAAGTTCAGGAGTGTAAAGGTAAGCAAAATAAGAAAAATCCCTGTTACCGATGTGGCGATCATCATCCCTATGGTGAGTGTAAGTTTATTAAAGCGACGTGCAATTACTGTCGTCGTGTTGGCCACATCGCGAAAGTTTGTAATGCTAAAAAAAGTAATAAACAGGGAGCCAAAACATCTAAAGTGCAAAAATTCGATGCAGGTAAGTCAAATATTATTCATGATGAATATAATTGCATCAATAATTTAAATTCTGTAAGTGCTGTTACTGATTACCCCCCTTATGATATATTTGTTAAATTAAATGGAATTCCACATAAAATGGAAATTGATTCCGGGTCCTTGCATTCTATTATAAGTTATGATACTTATGTTAAATTATGGCCAGTTAAACCTCCATATTTACATTCTGTTTCGGATCAATCTCTTAAAACATGGAGTTCTGAAAAATTAAATCTTACTGGATATTTTGATGTTAATGTTACTTATAAGTCTAGTAATGTTAATTTACCTCTTTTAGTCGTTGAGGGGAAAGGTAAATCATTAATAGGCAGGAGTTGGTTTAATTCCTTGAATTTAAATTTAATTTCTAATGAAAATGTTAATAAAATTTCTATTTGTTCTTTAGATTCTATATTACACGAATACCGTAATGTTTTTAATGAATCGCTGGGGAAATTTAAGGGGCCTCCGGTATCAATTAAAATTGATGAAAAGTGTTCACCAAAATTTCTAAAAGCTAGAAATGTGCCTTTTGCCCTTCGAAATAAAGTAACTATTGAAATAGATGAAATGGTTAAAAAAGGAATTTTAGAATCTGTTTCATATTCTGATTGGGCAACGCCCGTAGTTCCGGTTCTAAAGAAAAATGGTCGTATCAGACTGTGTGGCGATTACCGTAGCACGGTAAATCAAGCAGTAAAACCGTTTACTTATCCGCTTCCGACGGTAAATGAAGTTCTGGCTACTATGACGGGTGGTACAGTTTTTTCAAAATTGGATCTTTCTGAAGCATATTTGCAACTTCCGGTTGATGATCAAACTTCCAGAATACTAACATTAAATACCCATAAGGGACTTTTCAAAGTTAATAGGCTTCCATTTGGTGTTTCTGTCGCTGTGGCGATTTTCCAAAAAAGAATGGAAGAAGTACCAGCAGGTATTGATGGCGTACTGCCATACCTAGATGACATTTTTATTCAAGGAAAAAATGTTGAAGACCATAATTTAAAGGTAAAGCAAGTTCTAGAACGCTTGCGAGATTCTGGAATTCATCTTAAACGTGAAAAGTGTAAATTCGCATTTCCCGAAATTGAATTATTGGGATTTCGTGTAAATCGGAAGGGAATTCAACCGAGTTTTGATAAAGTGAAGGCTATTCATGAGGCACCAACTCCAAAAGATAAAACTGAATTGCAAGCCTTTTTAGGAATGTTAAATTTTTATGGCTGTTTCGTAAAAAATAGATCGGATTGCTTAGAACCATTGCATGAGTTACTCCGAAATGACAGAGTTTGGCGTTGGACGCCTAAGCATGATAAGGCTTATAAAGCAGCAAAAGAGTTATTAAAAAAAAGATGTCGTGTTAACACATTTTGATGAAACACTTCCGGTAACTGTAACATGCGATGCTTCGTCTAAGGGAGTAGGGGCCGTCTTAAGTCATGTTTTACCTAATGGTAAAGAATCCCCTATTGCTTACCATTCTCGTACTTTGTCAAAACCAGAAAGGAATTACAGTCAGACAGATAGGGAAGCTCTTGCCATAATTTCTGCTGTCAAAAAATTTAATCAGTATCTTCAGGGGCGTAGATTCAAAAATATAACTGACCATAAACCACTTTTAGGGCTTTTAAATCCAAATAAACCGGTGTCACAAATGGTTTCACCCCGGGTACTTAGATGGAGTTTAATTTTAGCTGCATATGACTATGAAATAGAATATAGGAAAGGTAAAGAAATAGCTAATGCCGATGCTCTAAGCCGATTACCTCTACATACTCCTGAACTTGATATTCCTGCCCCGACTGAAGTTCTGTTGCTAGAGTCATGTCCTGTAACGCAGTTAGATGCCAAGTTGCTGTCTTCGGCTACTAAAAAATCCGATACTATCCAGAATTTCCTTGATGATTTTAAATGGTTGGCCTGCCAAAATGACCGACATAAAATTCAAACCCTTCTTTAATCGTCGTAATGAACTAAGTGTTCATCAAGATTGTGTCTTATGGGGTAGTAGAGTTGTCGTACCTACTGCACTCCAGAATCAAGTTCTCGTGCTCCTTCATAATGGACATCCTGGTATAGTCAGAATGAAAGGTCTGGCGCGTAGTTACGTGTGGTGGCCTAACATAGATAGTGCCATTGAGAATACCGTTAAGACTTGCAATATGTGCCAAGAAAATAAGAAAGCTCCTGACAAAGCTCCTATACATCCTTGGGAATGGACAGAAAAGCCATGGTCTCGCCTTCATATAGATTTCGCTGGTCCTTTTCAAGGGAAAACATTTTTCATTTTAGTTGATTCTCACTCCAAGTGGCTAGAGGTTGTACCAGTTTCCTCCATGTCGTCATCGGCTGCCATTGACAACCTAAGATCTATTTTTGCCACGCATGGACTTCCAGATTCAGTCGCATCTGATAATGGTAAAACGTTTAGATCCGCTGAATTTCAACACTTCTTAAGACGAAACCAGATTCGACCTATTTTTGTAGCTCCCTATCATCCATCCTCCAATGGCCAGGCAGAAAGAATGGTGGCTACTACAAAGCACGCTTTGAAACGGATCATTCAAGGTAATTGGAAGACTCGCCTAGCAAGATTTCTGTTTGCTCAGCATACCTTACCATGTACCACTACTGGTAAATCACCGGCTGAAATTCTAATGAATCGTCGTTTAACATCATTGTTGGACAGATTACACCCTGATCTCAATAAAGATATGAAGATAAAAAAAGAGAAACTAGCTGAGGCAGACAAAAACAAACGACTACGACAATTTCAAGAGAACGATCCCGTGTACATTCGCAACTACAGTTCAGGGCCAACTTGGATTCCAGCAAAAATTACAGAAACTACAGGGCCATTATCCTATAAAGTTCAAGATTTAGTAGACGGTATTCTTCACAATCGTCATGTTGATCAGGTTCGAAGCCGTGTACAAGATGCTGAAACGTCTACAGAGCCTTCTGTTATTCCACCTTCGCCAACTCCAGAAAATGATCCAGTTACACCCGATTCACCAACAGAGTCCGATCCTGTGTGTCAGCCTGAAACTAAGAAACCAGATCTTCCTACTCTACGACGCTCTGAACTCTTCCGAACCTCACCAAAACATTTAGAAGATTATGTCCTGTATTCCTAGGGGGAAGGAGTGTTATGTATTTACCAAACCGTTAGAGATCGTGAAAAAAGGACTACAACTTTCACTCCCATGCTTTACTCCCATGATGCTTTTTATTATTCTTCTATTCTATGTTCTTGAGATGTGTATGTTTTTTGTGCGTGAAGTTATGTGATGTATCGTAATAAATGTATGTTAATTATTATTAGCGTAATATAATTCGGCGGACCCGAACACAAACATGAAAGTCTACATTTATATTTTTAAATGGCAAAAATCGCAAAAAAAGTGTTGAATTGAAGGTACATTCTGATTTGAGTAATTTGATTTTCTGAGTCTATGCGTACAGAAAGCAAGCGAAATCACGACAAAACCTTCTGGTTTTTACTGATTTTAAAAAGTTTTGTATCAATTATTTTTTAATTTACATATTCTTATGTAGCGTCTCATGATAGGCCGAAATGCATGAGTTAAAAATCTCTAACTGCTGTATTTTTTTAAACATTTGAATTTCCATTAAAATTTTACTCTGTGATTTTATATATTCACCAAATGAAAACAGTTGTTTTTCAAAGAAGACATAATATTTTTAACTTTTGCGCAACGCTAGCCTAGTGTCGCTAATGAGATTTCATTGGGAGAGTTTTGATTGGGCAGTCTTGTGCTAGCCTCGGATCGGGATCCAAATCTAGTCAGCGTGTGGTTTTGAGGGGGAAAAATGCTCTATTTAATTAGGTTTAAATAATTGTTGCATAAAAAATAAGTTAAATAATTGTTGCATAAAATGCTTGGGAAAATACTTCATCTAAAATCTCGTATGTTTAGAACTAAGCTCATTCGCGTATTAAACGTAGGTTTTTCTTTCTAGGGACTGATAAAATTTCGCGTATTAAAAGGGGTCGCGTATTAACCATTCGCGTATTAAAGGGGGGTGTTTTTATATGCATAAGATAGGTATAATTTTGTATTTCAAGGGACCAAAGAAAATTCGCGTATTAAGCGATTTCGCGTATTAAGCAGGGCGCGTATTAACGGGGTTTGACTGTATATATTTAAGTTTTTTCTATTATTTTGCAGAGACAATAGATAGAAAAAAGTTTAATTTACTTATTTTCTATATTTCTTCAGTTAGAAGCTTCTTAATCAATGTTTGAAAATGTCCTTTTATTTTAAAAATCATGACTAGCTTCTAGACTCCGCCCCAAACAACGGCTCTTACCAAAAATACACCCAAGAAAATCCCTAGCCGTCGCGCAGGTTCATATGACGTTATTATATTTTGGGGCGGGGTCTAGACACCAGTATCTGTCTGACCGTCTATCTGTTTGTCTGATTGTTTATTTCTTTATTTGTTAGTTTGTTTGTCTGCCTGTTTCTTTGTTTGTTGGTTTGTTTGTTTATCTGTCTGTTTGTTTGTCTGTTTGTTTATTTATTTGCTTTTCTGCCAGTCTGTCTGTTTGATTCATTGTTTGTCTCTCGGTCTGTTTGGTTGTCTGTCTGCTTGTTTGATTCTTTGTTTGTCTGCCTGTCGGTCTGTCTGTTTTTGTCTGTTTGCTTGTTTGTTTGTTTCCCTGACTGTCTATCTGTTTATTTGTTTGTTTGTTTGTCTGTTTGTTTGTCTGTCTGTCTGTTTATTTGTTTGTTTGTCGGTTTGATTATTTGTCTGTCTGTCTGTGTGTTTGTTTTTCTGTTTATCTGTTTGTTTGTTTGTTTGTTTGTTTGTTTGTTTGTTTTTCTGTCTCTTTGTCTGTCTTTTAGTATGTTGGTTTGTCTGTCGGTTTGCTTGTTTGTCTATCTGTCTGTTTGTCTGTTTATTTGTCTGTTTGTCTGTTTGTTTGTTTGTTAATTTGTTTATTCGTCGGTTTGTTTGTTTGTCTGTCTCTGTTTCTTTATTTGTTTATCTGTCTGTCCGTTCGTTTGTCTGTTTGTTTGTTTGTTTCTTTATTTGTTTGTCCGCCTGTCTGTTTATTTGTCGGTTTGCTTATTTGTCTGTCTCTCTGTGTTTGTTTGTTTTTCTGTCTGTCTGTCTGTTTGCTGTTTGTTTGTCTGTCTGTTTGTTTGTTTGTTTATTTTTCTGTCTGACTGTTCGTTTGTGTGTTTGTTTATTTGTTTGTCTGTCTTTTTGTATGTTTGTTTCCTTGTTTATCAGTCTGTTTGACTGTTTATTTGTCTGTTTGCCTGTTTGTTAATTTGTTTGTTTGTTTGTTTCTTTATTTGTTTGTTTCTCTGTCTGTCTGTTTGTTTGTTTGTCTGCCTGTTTATTTGTTTGTTTGTCTCTCTATCTCTTTGTCTGTTTGTTTGCCTGTCTGTATCTCTGTCGGTTTGTCTGTTTGTGTGTCTAGTTGTTTGTTTGTTTATCTGCCTGTTTGTTTGATTGTCGGTTTGTTTGTCTGTTTGTTTGTCGGTTTGTTTGTTAATCGATTTGTTTGTATGTCCGCCTGTGTGTCCAACTGTTTGTGTGTTTGTTTGTTTGTCTATCTATGTGTGTGTTTGTTTGTTTGTCTATCCGTTGTTTGTTTTTGTGTTTTTTGTTTGTCTGTTTATCTATCTGTCTGTTTGTTTGTTTGTTTGTCTATTTGTCTATCTGTCTGTTTGTGTGTTAGTTTGTTTGTCGATTTTTTTGTTCGTCGGTCTGCTTGTTTGTTTGTCTGTCTGTCTTTTTGTTTATTTGTCGGTTTGTCTGTCTGTCTATTTGTCTGTATGTGTGTTTGTTTATTTGTCGGTTTGTTTGTTTCTTTGTCTTTTTGTCAGTCTCTCGGTTTGTTTATATGTTTGTTTGTTTGTTTGTTTGTACTTGCGTCAAGAAACGACGAGAAATCATATTTTTTGTTTAAAAAGGGAAATTATCGGCAGCATGGGAATTTTCTTGGGTGCATTTGTGATAAGAGCCGTTGATTGGGGTGGGGGTCTAGAAGCTAGTAAAATCATGTTTCATATTGTTTTCTGTTGACGATTCTTGTATTAGTACCAAATGTTTGCAAATCTTCGTTTCATTTCTAATATGACGTCGTAAATATACCATTTTTAATTCTTACAAAATTTTATTACATCAATTTTATTTTTTATTTATCACGTAAAAATGATTAATTGCTACAGGAAATATGTTCATTGACCTCTGTATATTTTTTTTGATTGGTGGGAATTATTTTTTAAATAATTAGATCCTTTGAAGAAAATTTGTGGAAGCGCGTACAAAATGTGGGAAAATGTCTAGTAAATAACTCGTTCAATGTTAAATTCCGTATTAAAATAACATTACGGAGTCACACTGGAAATAAATAAAGCATAACACTGCCGTGCTATGCTTTAATAATATAATGCGAGCAAAAATTGTGTGTGTGTCTGTGTGTGTAAATTTTATCTCAAAAACGGCTCTAACGATTTTCGCAAAAATTTGGATTTTACCATTTTCGGGCAAGAGAAGACCATTGGGCTAGGTCACATGTCCGAGAAAATTCGATTATTGGGTCATTTGGGGTCAAAATGGGTCAGGATCAAGCTATTTATATCTAGAGAACGGCTAGATCGATTTTAAGGAAATTTTCTATCCCATCGTTTTTTGGCACGAGAAAACTATTGGGCTGGGTCACATGTTCGAAAAATTGTGATTACTGGGTCATTTTTCGGTCATTGTGGGTCAAGCCATTTTTATTTAAAAAACGGCTCTAACGATTTCGACCAAATTTTATATTTTATCGTTTTGGATTACAAGAAGACCATTGGGTTAGGTAACATGTTCGAGAAAATTCGGTTAGTGGGTCATTTTTGGGGTCATTGTGGGTCATGCTATTTTTATCTAAAGATATTTCCGGGGACATACAATAGAGTTACAGGGGGGGGGAGCAATTACACTTTTTTACAATTGAAAACACAAAATCTCAAAGTTTCCGGTGGGGACATATGATAGCTCCCGGGGGCGGGATGTCCCCCCGACCCACCCCCTAGATTCAACACTGGATCCCAGTTTCACGAAAAAAATATACGTGCATTGTTTGGATACTTAAAAAAGTGCGAAAGTTTTTATGAACCGAGTACTTTTAAAAGAGATCCGCACAAACTAATATTATATAATGTATGTGTTTTGCATATATTTTGCATATTTTATTTTATATTCAGAAAACATAAAATTTATTCAAAAAATCCGAAATGAATAGCAACATTTATTTTTAAAGATTCACTTAAATTAATTTTAAACATTAACAGAAAAGGATAATATCATTGAAAGTACAAAATGATTTTATATATTGCAATAAAATATAATACAAAATCAATAAGAACCAAACTCCCAAGTATAATGAGACACCTTGTTAAAAATATTTTTCTTCATTTTTAAAGATTCTTGAAATTTATACCGTGATTTTACAATATGATGGAGTTTTTTCACATATGTTACGTGATGTACGTTACAGGTAGTGACATAACAGTGACGTCACAATTTCATTTAAATTGCCAGAAACATGTTTTTGAAGTAAATAACAAGTTTTAAAGAATTTTTGTATTTTTCTAAAAATTTCTAAGAAAGTCACATCTCAGTCACAATGTGACGTCACTGAGTGGTGGTTTTTTGTGACATTGTGTGATGTGACGTCACGTGACGTCGATGTGAAGTCGTTATGGCCGTTTTAAAGCACTTTTGTGACGTCACATTGTGACCACTGTGTGAAGTCACGATGTGACAAATTTGTGAAAAATGTGTCATTTGTGACTACTTTGACATTAACATTGTGATGAAACTGTGACAAAAGCGGCGATATTTAAATTGCCAGAATTATGTTTTTTAAAGTAAATAACATGTTTTGAAGATTATTTGTAATTTTCTAAAAAATTTCGAGAAAGTCACATCTTAGTCACAATGTGACATCACTGACTGGTGGCATTTTGGTCACAGATGTGATGTGATTAAAGTGACTCACAGTGACGTCACTGTGACCACGCATGCTATGAGGGATATTTTCAAACATTTAGGAAGGTAAGAGTGGTCCTCCTTCCTCTCTTCGCTTCCAGTACCCCATTCATCTATACTAATAAAATCCGTGCGCTTCTGTCTGTCTGTCTGCTTGAAGCCGATAACAGTTCGCAACGCGGGCGAGTTGGAAGCCGCGAGAGGTGTCTTTCGAATCGAAAAATTCCGGGAAAGTCATTTCGGGCATTTTCGAGACCGTGGGACCGAAATTAAAAAAGTTATGAATTAAAAACCAGTCGGGAATTGGAACGGAAAACGTCTCATTTTCCAAACGGAGCTCAAACGGAGCTATCAGGCAGAACACTGCGCCACCTTGCGGTGAACGACTAGAACTTTTCCCCTTTGGCTAAAAGAAGAAGCAGCCGAAAACCTCTTTTTCTCCCGTCATTTTGTCAAAGAATGTATAGGAGAAAAAGAACTAATTGGTAAAAAATGTTAAACACGGTTTTATTAATATAATAAGTACAACTATTTAAGCTCAGCAAGATATGTTCACTAAGAGGTAATTGTGTTGCTAATTAATATTTTGAAGATCTCAGATGTAACTGGCTATTTATATATTTATTCTGTATGTGAGTATCAATCGTTGTAGCTCATTTTCATACTTTTTCTTTTTGGTAGCATACACGAATATTGTGTAACCTAAGATTTACGCGATTAATAATAATTTCTGTTAGTACAAACGGAAAATGAGCTGCCAAAATTATTTGTAAGTTATGTTGTTTGTGATATTAATGAAATTACTTATTTTTTTTTAAGAGCAGTCTTTTGCAGTTTTTAATACCGAAACTTTTTTGCGCGTTTTTTTTAAACCATCATGCAGAGAGTGTTTAAAGTAGAAAAAACTGATTACATATTCAGAATCTGCGTAAAAGTCTGCTTTTGATGAACCAAAAAATACGAGAAAATGTCTTATGGGCGCGCAGCGCCAACCGTGCAAAACCAAATATTTTGGCGACCATGGCGCGTATGACAACATGGGCGCTATGCGCTGTCAGATGTAAGATGTCAGATGCCAGATGTAAGATGTCAGATGTGCGCTGTCAGATGTCAGATGCGCTGTGAGGGCTTGCGCCCACCGACTATGCCGGTGGGCGCATAGCGCTCACTGTGCGAAATCACATATTTTTAACGGGATAATGGACGCATAACAACCATAGCTCTTTAATTTACTTTTTTTGTGCTTGAGGATTCGAACACCAAGACTTGCTTATTAAATGAATTTTTTTGCTTATTATATACTGCTTAATATCGAGGTTCGTTTGGAAAAAGTGGCCCAGTTAGCGGGCGTAGCTCGCTAGTCTATGTGAAAAACAAACTAAAAACATTAAACAACGAATACAAATTCCGGCAATCTAATCTAATCTAGTGCCCATGTCCCTAAAAAAAACTACTTAATGTTGCTCATGAACAGTTTGGTCACCCTGGTGTTCAAAAAATGCAAAATTTAATTTCTCCTAATTATTATTGGCCAGATATGACACAAGACATTACTAATTTTGTTAAATATTGCGATATTTGCCAGAAAAATAAAAAACCTAGACAGAAAAATTTGGCTTATTACAAGCTATGCCCACTACGGATCAACCTTTTGACTGTCTGTCTGTTGATACTGTAGGAGGGTTCAATTATTATAATTCTACAAAAAATATCTCCATATTATAATAGACCATGCAAAAAGATATGTTTGGACAGCATATTTCAGATGTGTATATTGCTGGGACGATTACTGTTTCTAAACCAATAGGAGAGCGTCATTATCACGGTCAAGTACACGCCCACACAGTTTGATTGACAGGAACTCGTGGACAATTGACGGTGCTAATTATAACGATAATCTGTTGCGGATGAAAGTGAGCTGCCTGGCTGAATGGTTAGAGCTTCGAGCTTGAAACCGGAGGATATGGGTTCGAGTCCATCGTGGGCCGAGAGTCCGTTGGTGATTTTTTTTTTTTTTTTTTTTTTTTTTAATTATTGGAGGCTGTCTTTTATTAATAAATAAGACATTTAAAAAAATATTTAAAACCCTTTTAATATTCTAAATATCGTTCCAAAATGATTTATATATATATTAAACAAATGGGGAAAAAAGTATTCTGCGAAAATATCCGTATAAGCAAAATTCTTACTTTAATTTTTATTTATTTATTTATTTATTTATTTCAGGATCAGAGGAAGTATAATTTCTAATTGAAGTAAATAAAATTCAGTCATTTTGAAAAAAAAAAAAAAAAAAAAAAAAAATTCTTTCGTACCTTTAATTTTTAATTACCGAGTACAAATTCAAACAATCCGAGTACAAATAAATAATAAACACACACGATCAATTGTCCACGAGTTCCTCTCAATCAAATTGTGTGGGCGTGTACTTGACCGTGATAATGACGGTCTCCTATTGGTTTAGAAACAGTAATCTTCCCAGCAATATACACATCTGAAATATGCGTTTGGGCATTTCCTTCCAAAAGTGTCACTTCAGAAACTTATACAAATTGTCTGAAACAAATCTTTAATATCAAAATCCCTCAAAAATTATTCTGTTTTAATAAAATTTCAAGTGTATAGTCCCCTCAAAAAATACTAAGTGACAGGAATGCTGCTTTTACTTCTTCAAGATTCAAAAAATTCCTGCAAAATCATAATATTAAGGAACGTTTGACCACTGCCCATCATCCACAAACGAATGGGAAATGTGAAAGAGTAAATCAGACAATAGTAAATAGATTAAAATGTAAAGTAAACTCCACTACCTCTAAAATTCCCTGGAGTAAGCTTTTAACTGAGGTAATTAATCTTATACTATAATGCGAGCAAAAATTGTGTGTGTGTGTGTGGGTAAATTTTATCTCAAAAACGGCTCTAACGATTTTCGCAAAAATTTGGATTTTACCATTTTCGGGCACGAGAAGACCATTGGGCTAGGTCACATGTTCGAGAAAATTCGATTATTGGGTCATTTTGGGTCATAATGGGTCAGGATCAAGCTATTTATAACTAGAGAACGGCTGGATCGATTTTAAGGAAATTTTGTATCCAATCGTTTTTTGGCACGAGAAAACAATTGAGCTGGGTCATATGTTCGAAAAATTTGGATTAGTGGGTCATTTTTGGGTCATTGTGGATCAAGCCATTTTTATTTAAAAAACGGCTCTAACGATTTCGACCAAATTTTATATTTTATCGTTTTGGATTACAAGAAGACCATTGGATTAGGTAACATGTTCGAGAAAATTCGGTTAGTGGGTCATTTTTGGGGTCATTGTGGGTCATGCTATTTTTATCTAGAGATTTTCTCACGCAATTTTGACTAAAAATTCCATTCTATGGTTTTCGGGCACGAGAAGAACATTGGGCTAGGTTACATGTTCAAAAAAAAATTTTAATGGGTCATATTGGGTCATTAAGTGTCTGGGTCAAGCTATTTATATTTAAAGAACCGCAGAATCAATTTCATCGAAATTTTGCCTGTAATAGTTTTTTGACACGAGAAAGCTAATGGACTAAGTCACACGATCGAGAGATTCCGATTATTAGAGTCATTTGTGGGTCATGAAGGGTCATAATGGGTCATGGTCAAGCTATAGCTAAAGAACAGGTGGATCGATTTTAACGAAGTTTTGTATACAACATTTCTTTGACATGAGAAAACTATTGGGTTAGGTCTCAGTTCGAGAAATTTCGATTACTGGGTCATTTTGGGTCATAAAAGGTCTGGGTCAAGCTATTTATATATAAAGTACGACAGTATCAAATTTAATGAAATTTTGTATGTAAGTTTTTTGACACGAGAAAATTAATGGGCTATCTCACATGTTTGAAAGATTTCGATTATAAGAGTCATTTATGGGTCATGATGGGTCATAACGGGTCATGTCAAGCTATATCTAAAGACATGTGGATCAATTTTAACGAAATTTTGTATACAACATTTTTTGGCACGAGAAAATCATTGGGCTAGGTGACATGATCGAGAAATTTCGATTAATGGGTCATTTTGGGTCATAAAGGGTCTGGGTCAAGTTATTTATATTTAAAGAACGGCAGGATCGAGTTTAACGAAATTTTGAGTGTTACAATATTTGTACACGAGAAAACTAATGGGCTAAGTCACATGTTCGAGAGATTTCGATTATAAGGGTCATTTGTGGGTCATGATGGGTCATGGTCAAGCTATATCTAAAGAACTGGTGAATCGATTTTAACGAAATTTTGTATAAAGCATGTTTTTGGCACGAGAAAATCATTGGGCTATGTCACATGTTCGAGAAATTTCGATCAGTGGGTCACTTTTGGGTTATTCTAATTTTATCTTGACAATGTCTCGCGCAAATCTGACTAAATTTTATATTCTATCGTTTTCGGACACAAGAAAATCATTGGGTTAGGTCAGATGTTTGAGAAAACTCGATTAATGAGTCATTTTGGGTCATAATGGGTCAAGGTCAAACTATTTATACCTAAAAATTGGCTCAATCGATTTTATCTAAATTTTGCATTTAACGTTTTTCGACACGCAAAAATTAATGAACTAAGTCACATTTTCGAGAGATTTCGATATAACTGTCATTTGTGGATCATGCTAATTTTATCTAAAAAATTGTTTTTCACCATTTTGAGTATATTTTCTATTATATCGTTTTCCGGCAAAAGAAAACCATTGAGATAGGACACATGCACGTAACAATTCAATTAGTGGGTCGTTTTAGGTCTTAATGGGTTCGGATCATTCTAATTATGTATAACAACGATTCAGTCAATTTTACCTAAATTTTGCAACGGAACGTCTTTTGTCACGAGAAGACTATGGAGCTGAGTTGCATATTAAACAAAATTATATTAGTGGGTCATATCGCTTCATTGCTGAATGCTGTCAAGCTAATTTTACTTAAGAAATGGCTTAAACGATTTTGATTCATTTTATACTCTACTGTTTTTGATTACCTGAAGACCATTGAGCTAAGTCACATGTTTCATGACATGTGATTAGTGGATCATTTGGGTAATAAAGGTCAGGATCACGAGACTATGGCAAAAGCCAATAAGTTGGCGATATTTGACAAAATACAGGCAAAATTTGGCCGAAAAATCGACTATTAAGGTTACGAAACTAAAACACATATTTGTCACCAAATGAAAGAATGTGTCCAAATTTGGTTATATCTGGCAAAAAATATTGTCTTTCAGAATGTGAAGAAATTTCTTATACATTCTTAATAGTCTTCGAGATGCATAGTTAAACTAACCAGAGTCGAGCTAAAAAAGTGATTTGGATTGACGTCCTTTCGTTGTAAATTTTAAAATAAAATAAAATTTATGAACATGTGCATACAAACATAGTTTTCTTATTGATTTTTTGTAAATAACACTATTATTAATAACATGTTTTACAGTTTAATAATACTTTATCGAGTTGAACACAAAGTTAATTTTGACCGAGCTGTCAAACATACAGTGTAATAATACTTTATCGAGTTGAACACAAAGTTAATTTTGACCGAGCTGAGCTCGGTCACCCCTGCTAGTGATTATAATAATACACCCCATTCTATTACTAAATTTCCACCTGCTTATTTACTTTTTGGCCAATTACTCTATGACTCCCCCTTACAACAAAATTATTATCCCCCTGTTCAGGAAGCCCTTAAGATTGCTAAAGCAAGAACTGATGAATTTCATTTAAAAAACAAAAAATATTATGATAAAGTTTATATCGAACCAAAATTTAAAATTGGGGATCTAGTTATCTATGAAGAATTTCAGTTCCCTAATACTAGAAAGTTATCACAAGTATTTAGTGGCCCTTATAAAATTCTTGACAAAATATCCGAAGTAAGTTTTGAAATTGATAGGCAAAACCAGTTCAAAAGTTCAGAAATAGTACATGTATCTAAATTAAGGCCTTATTATTCTCCTGATGAATTTAAATTAAGTCATGAGCAACAACCCCCTAATCAACCATAACAAACTCAAGTAAAAACTGTAGCTTAGACTTAATCTCTAGTTTATTATCATTTTATAAATTTTCTTTTTCTCTTAAACAGTAAATTTCTTTTCATATTTTAATTCAGATAATATCCTGTAATTTTTACAGAATGGCAATGATATCTCTTGACTACAGCAAGAGTATCACTTGTCTAGAAATTTTTATATTTGTTTGCTTATGTCGGCGTAGACAAACAAAGTGAATATTTCTTATTCTGTATTGAATTACTCTAGTTATAACTTAGAATGATATGATAACAATTAAATTTTAGGTCAATTTTTTTTTTAATTTTCGACTGAACCTATTTGTAATATTAAAATTTAATCTATCAATCATTAAATTAATTATTTGCCAAGTAACCAAATTTTTATCACTTTATTTTAAATTTTTTTCTCTCTCTCTTTGCTTCTGCATTCCAGTCCAAGTACATGTCAATTAGAATTTAATTTTGTTTCTTTTTCTCTTTCCTTCTTGCATCTTGTAATGTTTTATGACACCAAGAAAATATTTATTACGTAATTATTTGACATGAATAAATCTTGTCTTTAATTTTATTATTTATTAATATTTCTTTTTAAGAATCTCAGTAGTTGGAAAGTTACGTGCATTCTCAAACATGAACAAAATTTTATTTATTTTTATTTTATTTTATTTTTTCATATTATATTTTATTTTATTTTATTTTATTTTTTTTTTTGTACATATTCCTACTTAATCCTGTACTCGAATTACAAGATTAAGTAAAGGATTACATAATTGATTATATTCTTTATTCTATTCCACTTCTCTCTATATTTCATCCCAAATACCTGAGATGAGATAAACGAGATTAAGTATACCAATTAGAATTTAAAGAATGTCTTTTGTGATATTTATTATTACTTATTAAGAGATTTACTTATACCCATTATGAGATTTACCTATACTTATTATGATATTTATTATTATTGATATTTTTCCTTATTATGTTTCTTACTTATATTGTTTATGATTTACATTGTTAAAATTTATTATTACTATATTACTATATTATAAAATGTGTTATTATATTGAATTTGGACAATTAATAACGATATAATTAGACCGCCTTGAAAAGAGGTAATGGACTATACCACTCCAAACACGACTCTTGGACGATTAATAAGATATAATATAACTTCCTTGAAAAGAGATCATGAACACTCCCAATATGACTCTTAAATGGATTTTTGAAACAAACTTTCAACATTGATTTCAAGAAAGTTCTATTAAATATCTTCATTTCTAGGTTTGACATTGTTAAAAAGGAATTCAACGTTATTGTTTTTTTTTTTTTCATGTTAATATATTATGATTAATTGCTTATATTTTCAAGTTACTTTCTGATGTGTACTTTAAACAAGATCATATCTTGTATTTTTTATTGATGCCTATTTTAATGTATGTAAAGTTAAAGTTATTCCACGCATAACCTTAGTGTCTTAAATTTGAATTCCATATTTATAAAAAATTTTAATTTAACTTTTCTTTTATTTAGTATCTAATTATTATTATTTATATCAACAACTTCGTGATCTAAGCCTGCATCATCTCCCTTTCAGTGAACTTGCAGGTCCCAGACCTACATTTTCACCCGTCTTTTTTGGGAGGGGAAATTTGTAATAAAATAAAAAAAATTGCGCCATTTTGTTCTCTCTGAGCTTTTAACTCTAAAATTGTGGAACATATTTTTAATCTTAGTTTCGTAATGTAATAATATTTTAACAGCTAAAGTCCTTTTTTTTTAATTTAACTTATTAATAATCTATTGCTTGTTTCTCAAAAAGTGCGGGAAACGATTTCGTAATGTTTTTCCTTTTTAGAATATTATCGAGATTTTTAATTTTATTTTTTATTGATCACCTGATCTGTGTTAATGCGCAGAGATGTTAACAGGTTAGTCTATTTATGAGATATGATATAGTTCCTACGGGAGTGCCCCGCCTCGTTTACCAATCAGTGGTGATGATCTATGACGTGTCGCCTCGAAGTTAATCCTAATTGGATTTTTTAAATGATTGGCGCGGAGTGAGGAGGGGCTAGTTTTTTGTGCAGGTGTTGGACTCTCATTCTTGGTTTTTTGGAGCTCAGAATGCGACTAACGTTCAAACTATTAAGATATCCGTTTCATTTTCTCCGATAAATTTCTCCGCAATACTTTTATACCATGTGACGTCACATTAAAATGCTACGGAATAAAATCCTTTTAAATGTCGTTTAAATAATTAATCATTTTAATGCATGACGTAATTTTCATTATTGAATGCATTTCCCATGTAATAATTTATTTCTTTTAAACCTTTTGTCTCTTTTAAGATTAACAAGTACATATATTATTTAATTAAAATGTGTTTAGAAATATCACTAGCAAAAGCCGTGCTTTGTTTGGATTCGCGAAGCATTATTTCATAAAATAAATATGTGAAAGTAACATTATTTTTTTATATTATTTTTGCATCTTTGTTAAGCAAAAACGTTATCTGATGTTTTGGCACATTTAAATTTTAGAAATTTAAATTCAGCCAAAAAACTAAGAATTTCCTCGGCGTTTATTATTTATGATATAAGGCTGGTATAAATAAAAATATTTTCGAAGCAAAATTTTACAAAACATTTTTTTAATTTTTAATTAAAAGTTTTAAAGATGTTTTTACATTTTCCAATAACCTCTAGTGTTTTCTCAATTGATTTAAAACAACATAACCTAAAACCCCGTTTACTAAACCTTTTTCGGTTCACAGATTAGAACGCAACATTACTTTACACCCAATTGATAAACTAAGAAAAGGTTCAAGTCCATTTGTCATTTCAGAGTAGGACAACTTTGTTTTGGTACAATTATGAAGAGCTTGAATAAAGGCAACGGGTTGACGCAGTTTTTTTAATTTTTCATCATTATATTTTTTTACGTCTCTGTTCGTCGAAAACAGCCTAATTGCATCTTTAAATAAATGCTGCTCGCTTTTTGAAAGAAATTGTAAGCTTCGCTTCATTAATATTTTATAGTCTTCAATAGTGCATTCTCTATCACTAATTCGATCAAGTATGCTGCAAAATATTTGTTGAGTTTCATCTTGCCGGAAAGATGATGATAAAAAATAAATTTTGTGAATAGTCGAAGAAAATAACAATTGTCCTTCCAAAAGAAATTCACTTCCTTCATTTTTGTCACTATAAAGAGGCCTGTCGTTTACTGGAGGTAGTTGTTTGATATCTCCAAATAAATATAAGAACATTTCACCAAAAGGTTCATTTTGTTTCGATGGCACGGCACTACGTAATCATAATTCTATTTTTCGTAAAAGACTGCACCCAATCATACTCATTTCATCTACAATTATGAATTTACAATTTTGAAACTCCTCTTGAAGTTGATCAAGCGAATATAGACTAAGATCTTTTAGCTTTTGATTTAGCCCCAATAAAAGTTTTGAATGAATTGTTGATCCATTTATATTGATTGCAGCAACACTAGTTGGTGCAAAAAGAAGATGGACCAAATGTTTCATTTAATCGAACAGTGAAGTAGTATTAAAGTACTTTTTTTTCAGAACCTGCTTTTCCTTGAACAACAATTCTTTTTATCGGCATTTCTTACCTATGACCTTGCAAGAAATTGAGCTGTTCTTCAAAAATATCGTTCATATCGTCGAATCATATCGTTGCTTTTTACGCTAATATCTAGCCTCTTGCCTTGAAGATAAAAATCATGTTCGCGCCCGTTCCGGCGAGTAAGTGTTCTTTTTCTCGGCATTTTTAAATTACTAATACATTTCAGAAATTATTTATAATATAAACGTTGTTAATATATTTAATTCGGTTCAATTAAATTATTCTTCAATCAATTAAAATATTCTTAAATGATTCTTCAATCTCAATTATTCTTCAATCTTTCAATTCGAATAACACTTTAAATACCAAATATAGGAATTAATTTTACTTGTTTACGATTCTTTTGTTGCCTATTTACCAAAGTATATACCTAAATAAATAAATCATAATATAATTCTTTTAAAATCCGTAAGTATAAACTGCGTAAATAATTTTGGCAGAATAATGAAAATATATTTTATTAGCCTCCAATGCTATTTCTGTCAGACAAGCTAAAAGTGTCGTGTCAAAAGTTATGGCCCACTTTTTCATAATCTGGCCGTTAAAACGAGACATTCATACAATCTATATATTTAAAAGACCTGGCTGTTTTTTTAGTCATCAGCCCTGAATTTTCCACTCAACCGATTTTTATAATTATTTTTTTAAATGAAATATATTTATTTGTAGTTGTGCCCATTTCAACTATTTTTTAATTTATTTCCATTTGTATATTTTATTTTTAATTTTAAATGCTTTTTACGATATTGCTTCAAAATGGTGGCAACTCAGTTTAGCTTTTCTCTCGATAATAAAAATTTATTTTCCATTATCACTTTCCACCAGTCAGAAGCTTTATTTCATCAGTGAACATGTTCTAGCATTTAAAAGAAAAAAGTTAATTGTTTTCGTAAAATTTAACCACAATAAAATGATTGCGTATAATTATGCATTAATTGAGGTAAAAAAAAAATATCCTGTCGAAAACATGAATGTGAAAGAATGCCAAGTTCGTTAAAGGTTTAACTAATAAAAGAAGTGAGATCTAACTGCAAACCAAGTTCTTTCGGAGCTCCTTAAATCATAACTCCTGTCATGCATAATTTTATTCAATTGCTTAAAATGATTTGTTATGTTACTTGTTATTCAATTGAGCGATTTAACAAGTTTTCTTTTATTCAATTTTTTCTGTTTAGTTGATCAGAAATTAAAGTTTATCTCTTCCTTAACTTATCGGTACCTTAACTTCAATACACTTATTCGAACACTCGATTGACTAGATCTTTGCCAATGAGATTCTAGATTAAATTATACTCCGACTCAAAGATTAAAGTTGGTAGCTGAAAACTTGCCAAGTCGCTCTATTGAATAACAAGTAACATAACAAATCATTTTAAGCAATTGAATAAAATTATGCATGACAGGAGTTATGATTTAAGGAGCTCCGAAAGAACTTGGTTTGCAGTTAGATCTCACTTCTTTTATTAGTTAAACCTTTAACGAACTTGGCATTCTTTCACATTCATGTTTTTGACAGGATATCATTATTTTTTGTCAAATAAGTAGGTATTTGTTTCCTTTTTGAAATAAATAGGTTAAATTAGTTTTATTTAATATTAATTAATCTTTCAGCTTTTTCCTGCATTTATTCACTGTTCTTGTTCAATCAAATTAAAAAATTTAACATTAGGACTGCTTATGTTCCTTTAAATTCCACTAATAAGGATGTTTCTTTTACGTGATTGGGTACTACTTGATTATTTCGTCGACCAAAAACGTTTGTAGCCAACTTGGCGAAATATCGCTATATTGACGATAAAAATTACGCACCAAAATTCATGCTAACATGGCGCTATTTCTGATATTTTGCCAAATTCCCATAGATTCCCATTGTAATCTAGTAATTTATCCAATAATTTTGTTAGAGCAAGGACTGTCGCCATCATTTTGGCATTTTATTTTTTCTTTAAATCGGTTCGCTAACTACCCAAGATTGCTTAAATATTGCTATTTAGAAAGTTTTTAGAACGCTTTTCGCGCATTTTTAGCCCTTTTAAATTTTGTATTTGTTAACAAATGTTCTTAGTGATCATTTATATTTTATAATTAATGAACATGCCAAATTTTATGTTTTTGGGCCCTTAACATACAGACATCGCATTTTTAGAACGCTTTTTGCTCTTTTACCCCCTTTGGATTAGTAAAATCGACATAAGATATAGCCTATATTGGAGCAAGGACTATATCACCATCATTTTGATATCATTATTTTTAAGATTGTTTTGTTGTTTGCTGAAATTGCTTAAAAATCCCAATTTAGAACATTTTTAGAACGCTTTTCGCACATTTTCACTCCTTTTGAATTCCGTATTTTTTATCAAATGCCCTTAGAGATCATTTATATCTTATAAATAATTAACATGCCAAATCTTATATTTCTAGGTCCTTCAGTAACACAAAAGTTGCATTTTTAGAATGTTTTTTTCTTCTGAACCCTCTTTTGGTTAATGGTATACGCATAAAATATAGCCTATGTTTTAACCCGGGTGAATACCATCATTTTGGTATCATTAATTTTGAAATCGGTTCGATGGTTTCAGAGATTAGCCCCGATACTCGCTAAAAGTGTCGCCAACTTGGCACTATTTCTGATATTTCGCGAAATTCCCTTAAACTCTAAAATGCCAAATTTTATGTTTCCAGTCCAGTCCTTTAATATACAGACATCGCATTTTTAAAATGTTTTTTGCTCTTTTACTTCCTTGGGATTAGTGTAATCGACATAAGATATATCCTATGTTGGAGCAAAGATTGTCATCAACATTTATCATTACTTTTAAGATCGGTTTGTTGTTTGCTGAGAACTTTTTAAAACGCTCTTCGCGAATTTTCAACCGGTTAAATTTCATATTTTTTAGCAAATGTCATTAGTGATCATTTATATCTTATAAATAATTAACATGCCAAATTTTCTGTTTCTAGGCCCTTCAGTAAAACAAAAATCACATTTTTAGAATGTTTTTCGCTTCTGAACTCTCTTTTGGTTAATGGTATACGCATAAAATATAGCCTATGTTTGAACCGGGGCGAATACCATCATTTTGATACCATTACTTTTGAAATCGGTTCGGTAGTTTCAAAGATTAGCCCTGATACTCGCCAAAAGTGACGCCAACTTGGCACTATTTCTGGTATTTTGTGAAATTCTCATAAACTTCCATTGTAATCCAATATTTTATCCTCTAACCAACCATTAATGTTTAATTAATGGTGATTTCTGATTTTTTCCTATTTATAGATCCAATAACCTACCTCCACACCAAATTTCAACTTCCTAAGTCACCTGGAAGTAGTCAAACATTTCTATGAGTGAGTCAGTGAGTCTGTGAGTCAGTGAGTCAGTGGTAAAAACAGTGGTTTTCAGACGTCAATTTCTCGTGAACGGTAAAAGATTTTTAAAAACAATTTTAGGATTCGGAAATTAGAAGATGGTCTTAGAGGACACAAAAAATTGCAAGTGTGTAGGTCAAATAGAATTTAAGTTATTGAGGGGTCAAAAGTGGCTCGAGTAATATAACCCATGGCTAGTGTGTTGCCTTTTACTTTGTGAACTTGGCTGACACACTGCCGTGTGTCTAGATATTTACTGAGAAATAATATTAATAATGTAAATAAAATAACAGAAAATAATTTATGATAAAAATTAATGTCTAAAGCAAAATAAGAAAAATTTCAAACGAGGAAAATGATGTCATTCAGCAACCAGATAAATGGGAATTACATTGTTATTACGGATGCCTTTTTCATATTACTAATAACAGTAACTTTTAAAAAACATTTGAAGAGAAAAGGACGTCACTATTTAAAACATCACATTTTTACTCATAACGATATTACATTTCAATATTTCTTTTCATTATGGACACCGAGATTGATATTTTACTTTCAGACGACTTCAGTTAGTGAAAATAATGTCATAGTAAAAATGAAATTAGTTTTTTTTTTAATAAAATATTTTTCTGTGAGTGCATATAAAATAAAATTTCTGGATTTCGCCGCACTCAGATTACAAATTTAACTGAAGATGTGCGAATATTTTCATGCAAAATTGTAACTGGCAAACTTGACATTAAGTTTGGAAATATATTTATTATATATTGATTCAATAATGTAATTACTTTTGCTTTTTTTTTAAACCAAATCCATCTGGTCTTTTAAACATTTCATTCGTCGAATTCGACGGGATTCCGCTCGTTTTATTGTTAAAATGCATTTCCTTTTACTCAGAGTCTATAAAAAAGCGTTTAAACTAAAGAAAAAATCCGTTTTTGATGAATCTAGTCAATGAAGAAGTAGCACGTCAAATTGTATCTCTTTATTATTCCGTAATTCCAATGTCTCAGAGAGAAATTGCTAATCAATTGGGTATTTCACACCGTTCTGTTTGCTATTATATTGATAAACACAAGAAAAATGAAGTTAGTTCATTGCATTCTAAACGGGGTCGCCCTTCTAAAAGATCTCTATCGATTTTTTTTTTCTAATCGGAGGCGAAACTGAATTCTACGGCAGAATCTACATTCAGCTTGTTTAATATATTAATCGTGATTCTATCTATAATCTCCCCATAACCCCATAATAACCCCATGGTTTATTTTCCTTCTTAAAATAAAAAGATATGGGTTCAATTTTTTATTACTTTCTTCTATCGTTACAAGAAGAAAGTATTGGATTCATGAAAATTTTCGACTTCCGGTTTTCGACGGATTTATACGTTTTAGAAGGTCCTGAACGTGTTTTGACTATTTTTAGAAAATGTCTGTCTGTGAGTCTGTCCGTCTGTCTGTGAGTCTGTGTGTCTGCCTGTGAGTCTGTCTGTCTGTATGTGACAAAAAATTTGTGGGCGCTCTATCTCAAGAACTAATGCTCGAAATTTAATAAGATTTTTTATTCAGTTAGACCTTGATATGAATTAGTGCCTATTGGTTTTTGGTGAAAATTGTCCTGCAGGTGGCGCTGCTATACTACGTTTTTCATCATTTTCAAGATTGCTATATCTCAAGAACTAATGCACAGAATTTCATCAAACTTCAGATTCTGTGACCCCTTGATATACATAGACGCTGATTAAGTTTTGGTGTAAATTGGCCAGCAGGTGGCGCTGTTATGCCACGTTTTTCATGATTTTCATGATAGCTATATCTCAAGAACTAATGCACAGAATTTCACCAAACTTCAGATTCCGCGATACCTTGAGATACATAGCCGCTGATAAGGTTTTAGTGTGAACTGCCCTATAGGTGGCGCTGCTATGCTACATTTTGCACGATTTTTGCGATAGTTATATCTTAAGAACTAATGCAGAGAACTTCATCAAATTTTAGTTTCTTTTACACTAGAATATATAACATAATTAGACGCTAATTACATTTTGGTATTAACCTTGCAACAAGTGGTGCAGCTATGCTGCATTTTGCACGATTTTTCCGATAGCTATACCTCAACAACCAACGCACAGAATTTCATCAAACTTCAGATTTTATTACAAAATGAAATATAACATAATTACACGATGATTACGTTTTGTTATAAATCCTTCAACTGATGGTGCTGCTGTGCTATATTTTACACGGTTTTTTTAAAACTAGCTATATCTCAAGAAGTAATGCATAGAATTTCATCAAACTTCAGATTCTTTTACACCATAACATAATTAGACGCTTTTTGAAGTTTTGGCTTAAATTGTCCAAGATATGGTGTTGCTGTGCTACGTTTTGCAAATTTTTTGTTATAACTATATCTCAAGAACTAATGGACGAAACTCCATCAAATTTCTGTTTCTGTTAGGTCTTGATTCAAATCAATAGATGCTTATTAGGTTTTAGTATAAATTACCCAATATGAGGCACTACTAAGCTAATTGTCTCAGAATATTAATTAAAATTTGCGTTTTAGGCTTTTCGAATACCAGAATCTCATTAGGCTACATCAAATGTTTGAGGAAATTCAATAGTGGGTAACTTTGGGGGTCACCACGCGTTTTTTTTTTTTTTTTTTTTATATATATATGTTACAGGCCAAACCCGATTTTAGGCCAAACTAGATTGGCCTAGTCCAAACTAGTCTATCCTAACGCCCATCGGATAAACTAGTTTTTCCTAGGCCAAACTAGACTATCCGAACGCCCATCGGATAAACTAGTTTTTCCTAGGCCAAACTAGTCTATCCGAACGCCCATCGGATAAACTAGATTTTCCTAGGCCAAACTAGTTTGGCCGAACGGTCATTAGGATAAACTAGTTTAGCCTGCTATTCATTGGTTTGAATTAGTTTATCCTAGGCCGAACTAGATTGTCCTAGGCCAATTCAATTTGGCGTGATTTTTTTTTTAATCTAAAGACCGCCACGGCGCCAACTTTCTAGTTTTGATCTAATTTAGCCTAGGCCAATGCAGTGTGAAGCGATTTTAGCTCACAGACTATCAAAGTATGAGAACTAATGTGCTCGCATATTCTGTGTGTGTGTATGTAACCATGTACGTATATATGTACGTATGTACGTAATGCGATAACTCCTGATAGAAATATCCAATTTGCTTCAAAATTTGGACATAGATTTATCCTGATAACGAACTTTCCTGATTAGTTTCAGGGGTTCATTGGATAAGAATAAGGGAAGGGGAACAAAAAGCTAAACCGCACCCCCCCTCCACTCCTTAATTTCGTTAAGTCAGTTTTCATGCAAAAGTATCAGATTTTATTAAAAATTTACGTACAATATCAGTTTGATAAGGTACATCCATGATTAGTTGTGGGTGTTCATTGTTTACATATAAAGAAAGGAGGAATGGGGAGGTAACACTCTTAATTTATTTAAATAGATTTTTCAGAGATAATTTACCGATTTGTTTCAAATTTTGGATGTAGGTTTCTTCTGATAAGGCGTTTACCTGATTAATTTTGGGGGTTCTGAGTTTAAATATAAAGATAGAGCGGATTATTTTTTCAATCGGATAGAAACTTTTGGTTTTATGAAAAGATTTTTAATTCGTAACAGATATTGGTTTTCACACACATCACTTCACGCGAAATTGTTCGTATTAAAAAAGTAAATATCCGAATCCTTTTAAAAATAAGAAAAAGCTTAAATAAAGCATGACACTTGAAATTTAGGATACGGCGGAGAGGTAGAGTAAGGGGACGCTAGATTTTTTTTAAAAATTTCAGCGTTTTTTTTAAGTTTTAGCTGCTAATTAAATATTAACAATTTTGTGAAACTTTTTGAAACATAATATAACATGATGTTAAATATTTAAGAAAAAAGATGCCGCGTCAAATACCATTATTTTCTATTAACAATTTTTGTAAAAATGTTAAATTCTTGTTGGAATTGTTGAAACTTTGTGATAGTTTATAACATGTGATAAAAATTTTTATAAAAAGTCCCATTACGAAAGGGAAAGAGGGGGGGGGGGGGGGCAAACAAAATCAGGAAATATAACGGAAATTCTAGGTTGATCTATTTGAAACTTTAAGATAGTTTATGACATATGTTATAAATTTATAAAAATATATTTCGCATTTAAGGCCACAATTGAAGAATAGTGATTTTTTCAAAAATCTCAAATTCTTGTTTTGAAGCACCGCGACATCGAGTAACATATCTACTGATAGATTCTTTAACGGAGTTTTCTTAAGATACAGTTTTGTTAGTAATAATGTACGCTCCCTGGTGATGGAATGTGGAACTAATGCGAGCACCCTGGTGTTGGAATTTGGAACTAATACAACGCGATTTAGGTATTTACGAATATTGAATCGAAAAGAAAGAAACATGATGATAAATACTTAAGAAAAAGGATTCCGCATCGAAATACCACAATTTTCTAATAGCAATTATGGTAAAAATGTTGAATTCTTGCCGGAACTTTTTGAAAAATCCGTAACAACGTCTTTCAAATTCTAATTCAAGCTGAAATTTGATAAAAATCTATGTATTAGTACTATTTCAGATATTTGAATTATCGCAGAAGTCATAAAAAAACTGGATAGAAGCGCTACTTATTAAGCCATTTACTCTAAAAACAAAAGAATATTAATTTATATCAGGGACTAACTGAATTTGAAGTTTGATGAAAATCCGTGCATTTCTTCTTGAGATATTGCGATAATCATGAATAATGCCACATAGCAGCGCCACCTGTTGCACGATTTACTCCAAAAGCTAAAAAGTACTTTTGTACTTTTTTATATCAAGGACTAACAGAAACTGGAGTTTCATGAAAATCCATGCATTAGATCCTGAGATAGAGCTATTGCAATAATCACGAATAATACCGTATAGCGGCGCTACTTTTCAAGAGATTTATTCCAAAACTACAGTATACTAATTTATATCAGGGACTTACTGAATCTAAAGTTTGATGAAAATTCGTGCATTAATTCTTGCAACAAAACTATTTCAGGAATCGGGAAAATTGAGCACAACAGCGCCACCTATTGAGCAATTAACACGGATACGTAAAAAGATTTAGTTCATATCACGGATTTACTGATTCGGAAGTTTGATTAAAATCCGTAAATTAGTTATTGAGATAGTGTTAATGCAAATCAGTAAAAACGCACTTTAGAAGCGCCATATGCTAACTATTTACATGAAAAAGTAATCAGTATCGATTTATATCAGGGACTATCTGAATATAAATTTTTATTAAATTCCGTCTATTAGTTCTTGAGATACAGCTATTGGGAAAATTGTGAAAAATGCAGCATATCATAGCCATGTTGAGTGATTTACTTCAAAATACAAACAACACCAACTCATGTCATGGACGAACTGTATCTAAAGTTCGATGGAAATTTAATTGTATTAGCTATTAAGATAAAGCTCATGCGTAAATCGTAAAAAATGCCATACAGTAGTCCACCTGATGAACGATTTACACCAAAAACTAATCAGCATCAATTTAGATCAGAGACTGCCTGAATATAATTTTTTATTAAATTTCGTGCATTAGTTCTTCAGCCGCGTCCCCACAGACTGCGGCAGCGTATAGCAGGTGTGCTGCACGCGTACTGCCAAATGCGCTCTTCCTTTTCGAATGAACTTCGAAGCGAACAAATTTTAAATCGTAGCAAGCCTGCTGAGCACGCACCACCGAATGTAACCCTCCTTTTCGAAAGAACCTCGAAGCGAACGAAATTCGAACCATATCCCCGCTGCCCACACCAGTCCGATAGCGGGCGAAGCCAGCAAGTTTTAACTAAGCCACGTTATATTTGTTCCTCATTCCAACACCAGGGAGCGTACTCTATTATTAACAAAACTGTATTTGAATGAAACTCCGTTAAACAACCTATTAATAGATGTGTTACTTGAGGTCGCAGTGCTTTAAAACATAGAATTTCCGTTATATTTCCTGATTTTGTTCGCAACCACATCCTCTTTCACGCCAAAATGTAACTCTTTTTTTTTATATAAAATTATATCATATGCGATAAACTATCACAAAGTTTCAAAAAGTTCCAGCAAAAATATAACATTTTTACAAAAATTACTATTAGAAAATAGTGGTATTTCGATGCAAAATCCTTTTTCTTAAATATTTATCATCATGTTTGTTTTCACTTCACAGTTCGTTCGCCTCAACATACGTCCGTTTCAAGATTTTATATAAAAGAAGGGGCCCGATAGCGGGCGAAGCCGGCTGGCTTGAACTAAATTGCGTCCAAATTCCAACACCAGAGTGCTCGCGTTATATTAGTTACACATTAGTCCGTTATATTAGTACGTACATACATACATACGTACGTACATACGTACGTACATGGTTACATACACATACACAGAATCTGTGAGCACATTAGCTCTCAGGCTTTGATAGTCTGTGAGCTAAAATCGCGTCAAATTGCATCGGCCTAGGCTAAATTAGATCAAAACAAGAAAGTTGGCGCCGTGGTGGTCTTTAAATTCAATAAAATCACGCCAAATTGAATTGGCCTAGGACAATCTAGTTCGGCCTAGGATAAACTAGTTCAAACCAATGAATAGCAGGCTAAACTAGTTCATCCTAATGACCGTTCGGCCAAACTAGTTTGGCCTAGGAAAATCTAGTTTATCCGATGGGTGTTCGGATAGACTAGTTTGGCCTAGGAAAAACTAGTTTATCCGATGGGCGTTCGGATAGACTAGTTTGGCCTAGGAAAAACTAGTTTATCCGATGGGCATTAGGATAGACTAGTTTGGCCTAGGAAAAACTAGTTTATCCGATGGGCGTTAGGATAGACTAGTTTGGACTAGGCCAATCTAGTTTGGCCTAAAATCGGGTTTGGCCTGTAACATATATATTAAAATGTACTTATGATATAGAAGAAAGTTTCGGGATTGACACATCCAACTAGTTTGCAAATGATTTTGGTGGAATAATTAAAATATATTTTATTTAATTAATTAATCATGATTCTGGCTATAATTACTAACCCCATGGTTTATTTTCCTTCTGAAAATAAAAAGATATGAGTTAAATTTTTTATTTCCAAAAATGCGTCCCTAATAGAAAAACATGTAGAATAAATTAATTATTAAAATAATATTTTTTAAAGGTTATTCTGTAAAAAAATAACATTGTGAAAATCTACAAATCAAAATTTATTCTATTCTATACTTGAGAATCTTTTAGCAGATAATGGGTAAACAAGAATTAATTAACTTAATTCAGATAGAAAATATGAAATAAACATTACGAAGATAACTTTAATTTAGAAAAAGAAAGCTAACAGGCTTCCACTATGGAACAAGCTGAAAAAATTATTTTAAACTACAAACTAACAATTGCCATAAAAGTTAACAAAGAAAAACTACATATAAGAAATCACGTTAAATGCAAGGAGTATGAGTAAGAATTTAAACAGTATAATAATTGAAGTTCATAATATCAACACTTCCCCTTGAACTTGCAATTATGGCATTCTTACCATACCCAAGAGACTCCTTAACATTTCAAAACTTTTTCTAGGTAAGGCTTTTGTAAAAATATCAGCAATTTGGTATTCGCCATCAATATGCTGGACACTGACTTTACCAGTTAAACACTTTTCGCGAACAAAATGATATCTAATATCTATATGTTTAGTTCGTTGATGGAATTCAGGATTTTTAGCCAAACGAACTGCACTCGCATTATCAACTTGCAGAATAGGAGTTGATGTCAATGGGGCAATGTCATCAAACAGACGTTTCAGTTAAACTATTTCTTTGGTTGCCTCACTTGCAGCTATATACTCTGCTTCTGTGGTGCTTAATGACACACACTGTTGTCGACGACTTGCCCAGTCAATGGTTCCTTTACTGTATTTAAATGCAATACCGGAAATTGATTTTCTGGTTCTTGTGTCACTGGCATAATCTGCATCACTATATGCTTCTAAGATACCAGGATGAAAACCAGACTTAAACGCTAATGCAAAATTAGATGTTCCCCTTGATGTACTTTAGTATTAGTTTTACCATTGATCAATGTTTTTGTCTTGCTTTATCCAAGAACTGGGAACAATATGACACAGCAAAGGCAATATCTGGACGGGTAGCAACTGCCATGTACATCAAACTGCCTACAGCTTGTCTGTAAGGGACTTTTTCAGAAACAATCTCTAAATTATCTTCCCCTGAAAGATTATCCTTTTCTATGGGAGTAGAAACTGGATCTTTCATGTTGAATTTTTCCAAAACTTTATTAGCATAATTTTGCTGACTAATAACAATATCTCCACTTTTCAGCTTTTTTATCTCTACGCCAAGGTAGTATTCAGCATCTTTGTATGTTACCTTGAATTCACACTGCAATTCTTCAAGGAAATTTTTCTTGATTTGAGGAGATGTGGCAACAAGTCCATCATCTACATGTAATGCTAATAACAACTTCTGTTGCTTCTCGTTACTGCAAAACAAACATGGATCAGCAGCACTCTCTGTAAGACCATATTTTCCCAGGAACTCTTTAAATCGCTTGTTCCAACACCTTGGTGACTGTTTCAATTTATATACCCATCTGTTTGTAATGGCTCGTCTTCTTTCTGGTAGGTCTGTCAAATACAAAGTATTGTTTTCTAGTAACGATTTAATTTCCTCATCCATTGCAGCTTGTCATTCATTTGCTGTTTAACGCTTAAAAAGAGTGTCACTAGATGGCGCAAGTAGTTCTGAAATTCTCCTCTGAATAACTTATGAACTATGAATTTGAAATCAGTCAGTTGTAAGTGAAAGCTTTGAATGTGTTGTACGCGGTTTTTAATCTATTGAAAGTGTAAAATGTTACTGATGTCTGAAGATGGTTTGATTATATTAAATTAGTTTAGTTTTAAATATGCATATTTAATTGTCTACACTTACATTGAAATATATCCAGGAATATCCAAGATTGTAATGGAAGAAGTTGCAGTTGGGGGGAAAATTTAAACCGTGAATTTGGACTTCAAGTTAAAGGAAAAGGAAATAGTTTGAATTAAAATACTTTGAATTTGAAGCAAGATTAATCATTTGCCTTTTTCGATTTTACCGCTTGGTAGTAGTGTTCTGGTTCACTCTCTTCTGCAATGCAGCATTCAATAAGACGTTCAGGTGCCTTTAACTTCGTCCTGTCTCTTATATTTCGATCATGCTGAGCATTTTCAGGAGTTTCATCTGTATTAAAATCAGTTCCATAACCGTCAGGAGTTGGACTTTCATCTATTCAAAGCTGTTCCGGCTCAATTGCAACAACAGTTGATGTTGATATAGATTCAGGAGAAAACACTACTTCTCTTGTTCGTTTGATTTTTCTTGTACCTTTGAACCATATACGATAACCATCAACATCATCTAAGTAGCCAACTAAAATGCCTTTTCGGCCTTTCGGATCCCACTTCTTGCGCTTCTGCTTGGGGGTATGAACAAAACATTCTGTGCCAATAATTCGAAGGTGACTGAATCTTGGAGTTTTCCCATAAAAAACTTCATAAGGGGACTTTTGATCAACTGCAGATGTTCCAGCACGATTCATTATATGTACTACAGCATTGACTATTTCAACCCACAGGGATTTTGGTAAATCTTTTGCGATCATGATTGATCTAGCTAACTCGTTGAGAGTTCGATTATTTCGTTCAGTAGATCCATTTTGTTGAGGTGTATAGGGTGTGCTGTATCGAAACTCTGCTCCCATTTTCTGAAGCAAACCTTTCAAAATTTTGTTGTTATATTCCAATCCACTATCACTAAGGACTGCCTTAATTGGTTTCTGTGTTTGATTTCTGAAGAAAGCACAAAATTCTTCAAATTTAGATGTAACCTCGGATTTATGCTTGAGAAAATACACTTTTCTGAATTTGGAGTAATCATCAGTAAAACATACATAGTAATTGGCACCACCTAATGATTCTTCTTCCATAGGCCCACAGACATCAGTATGGATAACATTACCAACATCCTTAGCTCGTTGTTGACGATTTCGAAATGGTAATCGATGTTGTTTACCTAGCACGCATGCTTCACAAAACTCACCATCATCTTCCACTTCAATACCTTGAGTGTGAAGAAACTTTTTCACATGTTGTTTATTCAAATGTCCAAGTATCTCATGCCAAAGTTGAAGCGTGTTTGATTCAAAAAGTTGAACTTCAGAAGAAGGCAATGTAACAATTTTAGTTGCACTGTTTACCGCAGGTACTATTACTTTGCATAGCAATCTGAATAAGTTACCTTGGCGTATTCCCACAACAACAACTCCTTTAAGTTTTACAAATTCACACTTATTGTTACACATCTTAAATTTTGACCCATGGTCTAGAGCTTGACTTACAGAAAATAAATTTCTCGAAGCATCTGGTGCACATAACACATTTTCCATTACACTGGCTTTCCAGTTGCCATTAACTAACATTTTCACAGCGATTTTACCATGGCCATACGCTTTCATTGTGGAATTATTACCAACCCTTACTTCTATTGGGCACTTGTAGTGTGTAAAACTTTGAAAGACATCGTCTCTGTTGGTTATATGTTGTGTGGCTCCTGTATCAATGACCCATGTGTCATCACTATTGGCTACAAGGCATTCGCTAATAAAAACTTTATCTTTTGATTTTCTCTCATGCACATTATTAACTTTCTTAAGAGTACAATCACGTTTCATGTGACCCCTTTTCCCACATCTAAAACATTTAAACTGCTTCCCCTGCTTGTTTGCATGGTTGCCATACTTTTCTGCAGCACTGTGAACCTTTCCCAAACTAGACTTTGCAAGTAAGGCATTTAATTCATTTTCTGTGGAAGAGTCTAACATTCTTCTTTGCTCTTCTGCAACAAATAATTTCTTAAGCTCTACTAGTGTCTGTTGCTCTTCAGGTCTTGCACACCAGGCCATTTTCAGTGGCTCAAAGTCACTAGATAAAGTCTCCAAAAGCTTACTCATTACTACAAAGTCATTTGGTTTGATATCCAAATCAGACATCCGTGACACTAGGCGATCTAGTTTTGCTATGTGCATAACCATTGAATTCGTCGGATCTCGCACAAAAGATGAGAACTACATTTGGCAAGCATATTGAGCTTGAGTATTTTTCTGCTAAAACAATTCATGTAGTTTCACCCATATTTCTCTGGCAGTTTTGCACATCGATACGAGGTCACATATTCTGCTATCTGGAGTTCTTGAAAAAATACCTCTAGCAGCTCTGTTGCCTTTATTGAAGTTGGCTAAGTCACTGTTATATTTGTTCCTATCTTCAGCAGCAGCGCCTTCGGGAACCGGTTCTGGCTGTACAATCTCGCCAGAGCACACCTCGAAAGCATTTTCTTTTTCCTTTAGCAAGCCTTCCAGCATCCATTTCCATCTGACCCAATTCACAGAGCCAAGAAGTTTTTCAGTCGTAAAAAGTTCCATATTTTTATCTTTATTCACTAACCAAACACACAAATTTGAAATGCGTTTTAGCGTTGGTTCGGACTAATTCTCGTTACCGTAACTATCGTGCAGTACGAAGCAAGTCTGGGAACATAACCACTTTAAAATATTTTAGCAGATAATGGGTAAACAAGAATTAATTAACTTAATTCAGATAAAAAATATTAAATAAACATTACGAAGATAACTTTAATTTAGAAAAAGAAAGCTAACAGGCTTCCGCTATGGAACAATCTGAAAAAAACTTTTAAACTAATAACCAACAATTGCCACAAAAGTTAACAGAAGAAAAACTACATATAAGAAAGCACGTTAAATACAAGGAGTATGAGTAAGAATTTAAACAGTATAATAACTGAAGTTCATAATATCAACACTTATGTTTAGTTTCAAGTCAAAATACTGAATAGATTTTTTATAAAGTGTACGACAAAATGTAACTCGAGTGGCCTAGTAGAGGATTCGCTTCGCTCATCTTGATAATAATTTGAGGGGTTTTTTTTTTTCTTGTTATATGATAATATTTGCCTTTAAAAGTTTTTTCCCCCGTAATAATTTTAGGACTTTAATGGGTTTTATTAGGAATCTGGGTTCGAGATTGCAGAAAATCACGTGTTCGTGGTATTTTACCATAGGAATTTCCAATGGATGCGATTTTAATTTTTTATGAGTATAAAAATATTAAAATAGATGCCGAAATTTTGTGCAGCGTACGGATGCACAAACAAGTCGAGTGATAAATTTTTCAAAGAAAATAATTTTTTTCATCTCTTTTTTATTAAAAAATGATGGCACAAATATCATATACGCACCACATTATAAGCAGTTTATTAAAAAACTAGCTGGCGTCTCCCTCTACGCTGGTCTGTCTATTCAGATGAATCTTTGATTTTTATAAGGTGGTCTGGTGTAATAACGCCAGGCGGGGTAATAACGCCAAGTGCTAATATTTTGCATAATTATGAAATAATCTGGTAAATGACACCCATGTGCTCTGCGCAGAAGGGTTTTGAGTCATATAAAACGCAAAAAACAGCTTCAAGTTAATTTGTTTCATTTTTAGGTCTTATTGTTTTTACAAGCAACTAAAATTAATGCTTGATCTAAAATTTGCGAGATACGTTTTGTGATGTGAAGACTATTTTTTTTATCCGGAAATACTTTGTTAATTACATAAATGTGTAGTACATTTCATGGACTTTCAAAATATTGTTGAAGATTTTGGATATCTTCTCGAGATAATTTGTAATTTAAAATGTACAGCGCAATAACTATAACGGAGTAATAACGCCAATCCTTGGCATTAATACCCCGGTTGATTCCCTACAGTGGCCGAGCTACATCCTAAATACTGATTTAAATAAGCACTATAAAACTGTGCAATGTTTCTAATAATTCTATTTAAGCGGTCCTTTTTAAGAAAAAAAAAAGAGCTCACGGTCGGATATTCTTTTGCCTCACCCCCCCCCCCCCCCGCCCTACACCACACTTTTATTTTTCTTACACTTTCACAAAAAATTGAACATTTTCAATAGCTTAGAATGCAATTTGTCAATTTCTAAGTTTGTAGAGTTTGTATTTTTAGAATCGGGCAATCTACATGCAATTATTCCATCTTATTTCATAGTTTTGTTTGCATGGCGTTATTACCCATATAGGTGGGTAATACCGACAAATAGCATTGGTCAAGAAATCACGCCATTACATTTTATGAATACATATCTGTTAAACTATTTTTTATATAGATAGTCAATGAGTTGCTGTATCAAATCATATTTGTTTGAAAAATACAAACTAAAACTGAGCCGTGAAAATTGGTAGAACTTTAACGTGGCGTTATTACGCCAGGGTACCTTATGTAGTACAACTATTTCACATGTATGTATTCTAAATGAAATAAGAGAAAGAATTATATTTCTAATGAACTGAATACAATAGGAATGATAAATATGTAAAGAACATTTGGTAATTTATTACATATGTCTAGCTAACAAAAAAATATTACTTTTCATTATAATTTTTGTAGCAACTTATACGAAGAATAAAGAAAAAAATATGCTGGTAACCAAAAATGACAGCTGCCTGGACTGTTTATTCTGCCAGAAATATTGCCAAAAATATTAAATGTTATAATACTACTATTCCGCAAATCAAACAAAAATACTATCGCAATGACGCATATATTTAGATCGGGACATGTCTAGCTGTACGTCTTTACGGTTAGCTGTAACAACTGAAAATAAAATCAACAAAATTTGAAAGTATAATTTCAGTTTATAACACATGTATTAATTAAGGTAGGTGGTGCAAATAAATAATCGATTCTACCGACGATTGGCGTAAGTTGATTGGCATGGTTTGGCGCATAATGAACTTTAAAATACAGGGTTAAATTGATCCGACGCGACGTCTTCCATAATCCAGTTTACAGAAATTTGGCGTAATTTGGAACATAATTTTTTGGATATATTTTGATATTTTTCTGCTATATCAGCATCGTGCCAAAATGTATATTAAGGATGTGTTCAAAAAAATATTTTTCCATCCTTAAGAGCTCAAAAATTTCTATGTACATCAACTGCGTGAAATTTTATCGCTGAAAAAAAAATGTCTTAAGTGTGCGTTTTTGCTCCAAATATCGAAATTTTGGTTAAAATTTGACATTTTTTCAAAAAAAAAAATTAAAAAATTCCTACAGAGATGGTTACTAGTTAAAAGTGTCACTTAAACCTTTATATTTATCAGCTTAACATATTTAAACTATAAATGAATATCTTTAGTCTGTATAATTGGAACAAATCTGACAACTTTTGGTAAAAAAAAATCAGCGTTACCTCTCTATTGAAGCATACAACGAATTGTTGCTTTGAATGCATTTCTTACCTAGCTGCTTTCAAAACTACCCTGGATATAACTTGTGGAGGTAGCTGCATTTCATATCCTAACCGTCCCAACCACCCGAACATCTAGACCCAGAGTTTTTATTTATGCATTGAATTGTTATTTTTTTTCTCGAAGACGGGTATAAGTTTTCTATGTATCAAAGTAGTTTTCCTCTTCTTTGTATTCACTGACTTTGGATACTGCAGGTGTGACCTGCTGCCCGTATACTTTTATACCTTGTATAACAGAAGAGAAGCTGAGTAATTTATTGGGTATGTTGTTAATTGAACCTATTCAGTAGTCTATTATCTTCATTAAAATTTCATGCAATTAATAGATTATGATTGGAAGTTCTCTTACTACAGCATTTTTTTTTTTTATCAATTACATTTTATATATAATGATTTGCCTAAAAATTGATTGTATGAATTCGATTTCTAGTGTGCCATCATTTACTGTACCTATTACATTGAATATACGATGAGATGCAAACTGTTTAATATTATGACGATCGTCACAGAGAATTGCAAACAAAATTTGCATGTAAAGCAACAATATTTCTAAAGAAGCTTTAGTAATTGTTTTATGTTGTTTCCTGTGTTGTTTTGTAGTCGAGTAATTGCCAATAAGTTTTCATATCTAGTTTTAGGTGTATATTACATTTGGTATGAAACATCCTGCCGTATAAACTTGGATTATATATTTTGTGAGTGAACCTATAGACACTTATTGCCAATCTGTGCTTATATAAAACGGAAAATTTTATTCGCTTTATAAGCTGTCTTTTTTGTGAGATGTTTTCTAAATTTCTATTCCCCAGTTATTGTGAGAAATAGCTCTCCTTATGAATTAGCTTTGTAATCTCCGGCATAAATTTCTAGTCTGAGTATCATTTTCTCAGTTTGAGAAAATAATTTTTCAAAATTATTCTCTATGTTATAAAAAGTTGCAATGGGAAGTGAATAGTACGTAGACAAAGATTTCTCTATTGATCCAATGAAGCCATATGGATTAGAACGTTTTATATCTACTTCTCTAATAATTGACGCAGAGGAAATTCACTGGAGTTGAAGTAGCATATATCCATTATTATACACAATTCTAAGCTTACTCCATGCAAAATGGTTCACAGCGACAAAAAGAATTCTTGTAATTTTAAATGAGTTCTTATTGTCGATTAGAATCTGGACGTTCCCTCAAAATGTACTATGTATTATAAGTTTATGCCCAGGACAGTTCACCATAAAATGTTGCCTACTTATAAAAAAGGGATCTAAAGATTAATGGGAAATTACCTGGCTAGGAAAACACTTAAGAAACGACGGAAAACTAATACAAAAAAAGTAATTTACAACAACGATTGTTCTGCACATGCAGAACAGATTCTCATTGCTATTCTCTCTGACGATCACCATCAAATTAAATAACTCGCTTCTCAACATATAAAAAATGCAAAAGTAGAATAAATGATGGCATACTCATAATTGAAATATCTGAAATCATCTTTGAAGCAGATCATTACTTAAAAAAATATAATTGACTGAAAAAATGTTGTGGTAACAGAGCTTCCAATCACTATTCATCAACTGGATGTAAGTTTGATAAAGATAACAGATGACCAAATAGATCCCTTTAATAATTTTTTTTTTTTTTTTTTTTTTTTTTTTTTTTTGCATTACTCTGCTTGTCATTTTTTTGTATAAGCTGTTAAAATATACATGAAGATAGTCACAGCAGTATCTGGATTCAAAGAACAGATTGAGAATCCAGTATACTTTTATGTGAATACATCGAAAACATGCAAAATTTTGATAAAGAAAATCACAAATCAATATATAAATAAAACACTGTTCTGAGATGATCGAGAGGTTGGGACGGATGGGTTATAAAATATAGCCACCTCCAGGACGTATGAATAAGGTAGTTTTGAAAACAAGAACTGTATTAAAAACAACAATTCGCTGTATGTCCCAATAGAGTGGTAATGCCGTTTTCTTACCAAAAGTTGTCTGTTTTGCTCCAGCTGTAGGTAATAAAGATATTGTTTTATAGTTTAATTATATTAAATAATTAATAACAAAGGCTTAAATAGAATTTTTAAATAACTACCAGCTTTGCAGGAATTTAAATCTTTTTTTTAAAAAAAAATTTCAAATTTTACCCAAAATTTCGATTTTTGGAGCAAAAGCGCAGATTCAGCCATTTTTTTTCAGCGGTAAAATTTCACGCAGTTGATATACAGTATAAAAGCAACTTTTGGCACCTACCCGTTTTCAATTAAAAAAAAAAAAAAAAAAAAATTCGCTTTACCCTATTGTATATAGCAAAGGATGCGATTATGTTTCCATTGATTAAGATGTTGCGACATGTTGTGTCTTAAACATAGGAGAAATGCGCCATAATTCAAAAAAATGAAAATAATGGCAAAGAAACAGAGGATAAAGTTCATGCTGAGGAAGCTAAAAGTCTGACCCATGCAGTTAAGGCATTTTAAATTTTATGAATTTATATACATACATAAGAAATTAGAGGAAATTATCAGAAAAATATTGTATATATTGAAAATTTATTTTTTGATTAAAAAAAAATGAACGAAAAGCCAAACACAATTTTGGTTTTATTAAATAAACTAGTACACCGAACCCGGGGTTCCCGGGTCACAAAATAAAGGTGAAACACTTTTTTAAAACTTAAAATTGGAAAGCCTGATAATTTTTTTTCTGCGTTATAGGCTTTTTAAACTGCCAACTAATTCCAAACAGCAATTTTATATGAAACATATTATTTATGTAATCATATACAGCTTTAAAAATTATCGGCACTTCCGTATTAGCGGAGCCGTAGCTAAGGGGGTGCTATGGGCGGCTCAGCCCCCACTAAAATATTTTGAGCCCCCCCCCCCCCCTGGGAAAGATTCCAAGGTCACTCAATAAATTTCTGTTCCGAAAATTCAAATGAAATATTCTTTAAAAATCTAATTTAGTTTTGAAACCTTTTCACAGTTTTCCAGAGTTACTAAATTGTATCAAAAATAAGTGTTTCAACACTCCCTTATCCTGTTTGTACATATGAAGCTAACATGATGGGCTATTTTGCACCAGTTATACACTCAAAACTTTCATCATCATATACTTTTCTAAGCATAAAATGAAATTATTTTAACAGTTTAATAAGAAACAGAGTACCTACAATATGAATATGCACTAATTTATCTTTCTGCGCCAGAGAGAGATAAAAAAACTATGATCCCCCCTACATTCTCTTGAGCCTCCCCTATTGTTCACTACGGCCCTGCGTATTAGACGCAAGATAGCAGTTATTAGCCAAAGATTTCGCCAAAGAATAAAATTGCATTCTCAATTTTTAAAAACAACTAAGAAAATATGACACCCAGATATTCTTTAAAATACATTTTTGTAAAGGTTAATTGATGTATCTTTTGTAAAGTAAGTTTACAACGAACTAAAAGTCACTAAATTCATAGATAAAAACGAAATAAAACCAACAACATTCATCGGGTTTTATAGCCGACGATATATTGACATAACAGGTTTTTAATTACTATTTTTTTCAGTTGCTATGAAAAAATGACAACTAAAATATACAGTGATCTGTTATTTTCCATGGAGAAAAGAGACAGATGGAGGTGCAGTATGCGATTAAAACGGTTTGATGGGCGTTATTCTTCCAATATAAGTCTCTCATTCGACCCAAACAAAACAATCACATGGAACAGAGACCGAATTTTTTAGCATCATTTTTTCTCTAAATGAAAAAGATCTGAATATATTTTAGCATTATAAATTGCATTTCATTGTATTATGAATTAAAATTGCATCGCTAAAAGTTTTTCTTTTTTGTGAAAGCACGCCGTTGTTTTTGATGCAATGCAGCATTTTTGGCGTCACCTCCAGCCACTAAACTGCATCTCTATTTTTTTCTTTTTTACTCTATGGATATTTTATCTCTTTTTCCCACATAAATGCGATACTCAAGTTGCCACCATTAGAGAAATTGAACCAAAAACTACAAAAAAATTAATATCTCAAAAACAAATTGAGATACAGTTTTCTAACAAACGGCATTTAAAAGTGCATTTTTTTCTCTAAACGATGGTATAAAGATTGAAAACGTGCAATGTCTAGAAGTTTAAAAATTTACAATTGGGAAAATTGCAAAACCGAAATTTCATCGGAAAGTGTTGCCATTCAAAACATGACGTATGCGTCACGCACAGATACGTTTGGCCTTTATTATATAGATATCAATTTTCTATAACTTTGATTAATTTCCTTTACAGTTCAGTAAAGAAGCAAATTAATATACTGTATGCATTACATGCATTTGTAATGCATAAATATTGGGTTTTTTCGTGTTTTGAAGTTAATCCGCACCCCTCGTTTTCCCGCATTCATCTTTTTTTTTTTTTTTTTTTTTTTTTTTAATTTCTTTTTTTCCACACCCCTTGAAAAACGATGAATCGAGGTTCTACTGTATTTGTTTTCTATCAAAAAGTAAATAAATAATTAAAAGTAGATAAGCAATTTATAATAAATTAACAACAATATGCAGGTTAACTCGTCAGATGAAATAACGCCGTTTTGGTGATAATTGGGTATCCCGATGCGTGTATTCCATAATTATCCATATGAATAATTGTAAGTTCTCTTATTTTTTTAATTGTATATTTATTTAAATAAAACTGTTAACAGTTTTTTTCGCTTTGTTCATATTTTTTTCTAATTAATATAGCAGTTATAATTATTTAATCAACAACAGCATAATATATCGTATGCGCAGCTGAAAAACATCAAGAAATAACAATCTTTGCGAAGAGAAAAAATCTCAATTTAAAATTAGATGTATCGTTATATTATTGCCTTGCAGTTCGGCTCAAAATTAATTACGATGCAACTTGTCTATTTGCGGAGTCCCTTCTTTTGTTTTTCCTTCCTCCCCACTAAATTATCATTTTCATTTGACAAGTATGCATCAACATTTAGGCATCAAAAACTGCAGACTATCCCAAGTAGGTTGGACAACGGTGTCCAAATTGGCAGAACATTATACTCATAGCTTTTGGTTGCAGGACTCAGGCTATCTGCTGGCTAAAATTCCGCATGTATGCTAATGACGCCTGGTGCATGTAAAATCCGTCGTGGGTGCAAAGTCCTCCAAGTTACCTGTGAATTATACCTCTGGAGGTGCCTTGCCAGGTGAAGGTCTCGTCATCTGATCAAGGCTATAAATTTACGAGACCAACTTGAGTAGAAACTTGCAGTACAAATAACAGGATGTAATGCTAAATAAACCGTCAAAACAAAGAATGCTCAAATGAGAAGCAAGTACTGCAGATGTGATAATGTAAGAAGCGACGTCATCGGATTTATAGCCGCTACGCGGCGATTAGGCGGTCGCTCGCCCGGATAACAGGTATCTAAACTGTTAAGCTGAGGTAACTCGGCAGGTAGGGGCCTGGTCATCGGTTAGAAAAAAAAAGAATACGTCCCCAACCTATTCAATGATATAAGTAATTTTTTTAAATGCACAGCAGTTCTTGAAATTAATCCGGGCATACTTAAAAAATTCTGCTTACAAAATAACGTCATCTATATTTTATTTATTTTTAATTATGGATATATATATATATATATATATATATATATATATATATATATATATATATATATTTTTTTTTTTTTTTTTTTTTTTTTCCGTAGTCAAAAAAGTGATAAATTGCCAGATATTGATTCAATCAATCGACTTTGACAACGCATATTTCTTTTAAGCCGTGTAAAAATTGCCTCCAGATTTAAATAAAATAGTGTTATTTTATATTATTTTTAATTGATTTTTTTTCTTATTTGTATAAATTACATAATATATATAATATATGTAATATTTGTAAAAATTGCCTCCATATTTAAAAAAAATAGTGTTATTTTATATTATTTTTAATTGATTTTTTTTCTTATTTGTATATTAAATAAAATCAGTAATAATTTTTTTACTTCATTTTTAGAAATGTTCGGGGTTTTTTCTTCATTTCTAATTAGTATAAACATTTCAATTCTTTAGCAAAGATAGCTTAATATGCCACGCCAAATGAAAAACATATGGCAAATGGTAACAATTTTGTCCAAAATAAAAGAACTTTCCGCCATAACTTTATACCTAATATACATAGAACAATGCACTTGTATGAAAACCTTCCTTGAAATAATATTTATCTAACGATATAAGCTACTTCAAAATCGCTTCAGTAGAATTTGAGGAGTAGGCGGAAAACACGAAATTTCTGTTTGTATTTTATGTATATAAGTAGATAGATAAACAACAATGACCAGGTTATCATATGGGTCATAAAATCACCATTACGTTGCACTCGCGTAAATCCGTAAATGTGATGCGCATATGACATCTGGGCCAAAATGATATTTTAAAATGGTGGTTAGGGAAGTTAAAACGAAGTTAGCGATAAAAACTTTACTCCATTTATACGTATATTAAATATACAACAAATATAGCGGTTCATTTTTAAAAGAAAGAAAAAAATATTTAATAATAGTAGATTAAATTTGATTTAGAAAATGTTTCCTTACCTCATCAATAAAATGCATTGATTCATGCATGTCTTACATTATTTTCTTGAACTCATCTCTTACGAATGCCACAATAAATAAAATATCCACTTAGTCTATATTAAATTTAAAATCATTAATAAAGTTTGCTTTAAACTTTTTTTTAAGAGAAGCTTGCTTTCTATGGTGTTTATGGTGTTCGTTTGATTCATTTATAATATTTTATTCATTATGTCTCTTTGATCAAAGTCTCTTAAGGGTAATTGTTCGTATTAAATAGATGACATTTTACATGTGCAGTAATCGGTAATAACTTTTTATATATTTAAACTAGAAGTAAATAGCGTACTTGTAAATAGAAAGAATCAGACGATATGCGAAAAAAAGCGCAGGCAAAAGAAACAAATATAATCGCAGCAGAAAGGTGAAAATGACGGTGGTTTATGACGTCACGCCAATAAAGCCCATTATGGCGATATTTAATATTTGGGGTTTTAAGTATGACATAATTATCCATTTAAATGTATTTCGAGTGCAATAATTTTATTATTTAAAAAATTTCGTGCATTTTTAATATTTAAGCGTAAATATTTTGACATATTATTCCTTATTTTCTTCTTTTAACTTGTATAATTTAATTCTTATTTTAAAATATCTTTCTGATTTGAATAATTTCACTTTTAAATTTTAATATGAAAATAACGACATAAAATATCTAATTTTTACTTTCTTCTAACTTCAATAGAAGAAAGTATTGTAATCTAAATTTTTTTCGATTTTCGGTTTTCGACGGATTTATACGTTTTAGAGGTCAGAGATTCCAAAAATAATATGTTTTTACAAAATATCTGTCTGTCCGTGTATCTGTGTGTCCGTATGTCGCCATTCTACCATCAAAAAATGGATGAAGTAATGCATAGAATTGTACCAAATTTTTTGAGAATGTTTTTGGATATGGCAAGCAGGTCCTCCTTCAATTTTGAAATATTCCGTCGGAAAGGGACGCTGCAATCGCAATTTTTGTGCCATTATCAATTTTGTACCTACCAAAAGTGTATGATGTTATGCATCTAATTGAACCAAATTTTTTGTGTAAATGTATGGCTATGGCTAGATGGTCCTCTTTGAATTTGACAAAAATCTCCCGGAAGAGTGCGCTGTAATAGCGATTTTTGTGCAATTTTCAATATTACACTACCTAAAAGTGTATGAAGTTATGCCTAGAACTGAACTAAATTTTTTGTGTGTGATTATTTTTTGGAATGGCAAGTAGGTCCTCTCTGAATTTGAAAAAAAATCTGCCTATCATTCTACAGTCCATCCGCTCGTACAGAGACGGAAACTCATTTTTCTCCGATTAATTGACCGAAGCAGAAATTTAAGATGAAAATCAAAGTTAGTATGGTATTGAATTAAAATTATGATAGCATTAACATGAGTATTTTAAATATTAAAACGTACTTATGAGACAGAAGAAAGTTTTGGAATTGGCACATCCAACTAGTTTTTTGTTTTTTGTTTTTTTTTTTTTTTCGTGAAAAACATAATTAAATCACAATATTTTTTCACTATCAGTTGAACTAAAAGATAACTTCAAATATCAATTTGAAAATGACGAAAAAGAAGAAATCTAATAATCCCTATAATTTTTCCTTTTTCTCCTTTTGTGATAAACTAGCAGGGGAGACCGAGCTTAGCTCGGTCAAAATTAACTTTGTGTTCAACTCGATGTAGTATTTTCACTGTATCATTAACTCTGTATTATTACTGTAAAACATGTTTATAATAGTATTATTTAGAAAAACAATCAATAAGAAAACTATGTTTTTATGCGCATGTTTATAAATTTTACTTTATTTTAAAATTTACAACGAAAGGACATCGATCTAAATCACTTTTTTAGCTCGACTCTGATTGGTTTAACCATCCATCTCGAATCCTCTTAAGAATGCAGAGCTGACAAGTCTCCGGCTTTTGCACACCAGTATTATTTTAGAGAAAATCATCTGTTTTTAAATCGTCTCAATGTTCCAATTACTTAAAACATCATTTTCTGTATAATAATACTGGTATCCAAAAAGCCAGAGGCTTGGCAGCTCTGAGAATGTATAAAAAAATTCTTTACATTCTGAAAGACAATATTTTTTGCTAGATATAGCCAAATTTGGAGGCATTCTTTCATTTGGCTCCAAATACGTGTTTTGGTTTTCGTAATTTTTATAGTCGATTTTTTGGCCATATGTCGCCAATATTTTCTCAAATATCACCAAGTTATTGGCTTTTGTTATATTCTCGTGACCCTGACCAGTATAACCCAAAATGAGCCACTAATCAAATTTGATCAAGCATGTGACATAGCTCAATCGTCTTCAGGTAATCAAAAACAGTAGAATATAAAATTGAATGAAAATCGTTTAAGCCATTTTTTAGGTAAAATTATTTTGACAGCATTCAGCAATAAAGCGAAATGACCCACTAATATAATTTTGTTTAACATGCGACTCAGCTCAATAGTCTTCTCGTGACAAAAAACGTTTTGTTTCAAAATTTAGGTAAAATTGATTGAGTCGTTATATATAATTAGAATGACCCTAGCTCATTAAGACCCAAAATGACCCACAAATCGAATTTTCGCGAGCATGTGTCCAAGCCAAATGGTTTTCTCTTGCTCAAAAACGATATAATACAAAGTATAGTCAAAATGGTGAGTACTATTTTCTATATAAAATTAGCATGACCCATCATGACCAACAAATGACCCTTATAATCGAAATCTCTCGAACGTGTGGCCTAGTTCATTAGTTTTAGCATGCCGAAAAACATTAGATACAAAATTTAGATAAAATCGATTGAGCCGCTTTTTAGATATAGTTAGTTTGACCCTGACTCCTTATGATCCAAAATGACCCATTGATCGAATTTTCTCAAAAATCTGTCATAACCCAATGATTTTCTTGTGCCCGAAAACGATAAAATACAAAATTTAGTCAAAATTGCGCGAAACGTTGTCTAGATAAAATTAGAATGACCCAAAAGTGGCCCACTAATCGAAATTTCTCGAACATGTGACCTACCCCAATGATTTTCTCATGCCAAAAATATGTTGTATACAAAATTTCGTTAAAATCGACCCAACCATTCTTTAGATATAGCTTGACCTTGACCCATTAAGACCCACAAATGACCCTTATAATCGAAAGCTCTCGAATATGAGACTTAGTCCATTAGTTTTCTCGTTTCTAAAAATTGTTATATACAGAATTTCGTTAAAATTGATCCTGCCGTTCTTTAATTATATATAGCTTGACCCAGACCCTTTATGGTCCAAAATGACCCATTAATCGAAATTTTTCGAACATGTAACCTAGTCCAATGATTTTATCGTGCCAAAAAAATGTTGCACACAAAATTTCATGAAAATCGATCCACCTGTTCTTTAGATATAGCTTGACCATGACCCATTATGACTCATCATCATGACCCACAAATGACCCTCATAGTCGAAATCTCTCAAACATGTGATTTAGCCCATTAGTTTTCTCATGTCAAAAAACTGTTACATACGAAATTTCGTTATAATCCATCACGCCGTTCTTTAAATATAAATAGCTTGACCCAGACTCTTAATGACCCAAAATGACCCATTAATCGAAATTTTCCGAACATGTAACCTAGTCCAATGATTTTATCGTGCCAAAAAATGTTGCATACAAAATTTCGTTAAAATCGTTCCACCTGTTATTTAGATATAGCTTAACCATGACCCATTATGACTCATCATGACCCACAAATGACCCTCATAGTCGAAATCTCTCAAAAATGTGATTTAGCCCATTAGTTTTCTCATGTCAAAAAACTGCTACATACAAAATTTCGTTATAATCCATCACGCCGTTCTTTAAATATAAATAGCTTGACCCAGATCCTTAATGACCCAATATGACCCATTAAATTTTTTTTTTCGAACATGTAACCTAGCCCAATGTTTTTCTCGTGCTCGAAAACCATAGAATGCAATTTTTAGTCAAAATTGCGTGAGAAAATCTCTAGATAAAAATAGCATGACCCACAATGACCCCAAAAATGACTCACTAACCGAATTTTCTCGAACATGTTACCTAATCCAATGGTCTTCTTGTAATACAAGACGATAAAATATAAAATTTGGTCGAAATCGTTAGAGCCGTTATTTAAATAAAAATGGCTTGACCCACAATGACCCAAAAATGACCCACTAATCAAAATTTTTCGAACATGTGACCCAGCTCAGTTGTTTTCTTGTGCCAAAAAACGATTGGATACAAAATTTCCTTAAAATCGATCCAGCCGTTCTCTAGATATAAATAGCTTGATCCTGACCCATTATGACCCAAAATGACCCAATAATCGAATTTTCTCGAACATGTGACCAAGCCCAATGGTCTTCTCGTGCCCGAAAATGGTAAAATCCAAATTTTTGCGAAAATCGTTAGAGCCGTTTTCGAGATAAAATTTACCCACACACACACACACACAATTTTTGCTCGCATTATAGTATAAGATAAATAAATAAATAATGTAATTTAAAAAATTACATCGACTATTTGGAAAATGATATTTTCAGAGACTAAAATTTTAAAGGCTTATAAATAAATTCTGTACTTAAATTAATAGTAATAATAAACATAATTTTTATTATGATCATAACGAGTCATGTATTACGTACGCCATGTAACATTAATGTTCCTAGACCAATGATAAAAGAACAGTAGTTTATAGCTATACAACTTTAATTGTTTAAATGTGCATTTTTATTTGATGCAGTTAATCAAACAAAACGCCTCGTGTTTTGAACGCCTCATATTACGTACGACATGGATTAAACATTAATATTCCTGGACCTATCATGAACAAATTTTAAATGAAATTTCAGTTTTACAATTTTCTGAACTGCAAATTTTTAAACTTCTAAACATCGCACATTTTAAATTACACCGTTGAGTGGGGGAAAAATACACTTATAAATGAAATTTGTTTGAAATCTTTATCACAATTTGTTTTCAAATTATTATTTTTTTTAAGTTTTTGTCATTATGGCAACAGAAGTATTCCGTTTTTGGACATTAAACATGGACCAATCAGAAAATGAATAAAATAAATAAATTGCGGAATTCGACCAATAAAAAGATTCAGATATACTTCAGATTTCTCAGTACCAATTTATACATCTGTGAATCAATACGGGCAGTTGATGTTAATTTCTTCGCCAAAACTTCCATATTTTAGGAAAACTCAGTCAGTTGTTTAATCATTCGTTCCAAACTTTTTTCCCTTAAATTGTTTTATAAACTCATTTCATTGGGATTATATTTATATAGAGTCGATATATATATAATAGCTGTTTTATTTGAAAGCTAAAAAATAAAATAAAATAAAATAAACCTTTAACGTAAAGTGTTTCTAAATGCTGGTATGATGGTCAAATAAATTAGAGATTCTTCTAGAAAATCTGAAATAGTTAGGTCCTTTAGGCTCAGAGTATGTGTAAATTACAGCAGTCAACAAACAAAAGTTGCGTTCGGGTTCGATTTTAAATATTTATGAGAATCGCTTGTTTTTATTCGAGCATTTCTAGAATTTCGAGTTATATTATTTAGAGTTACGTTCGTTAGAGGATCATAAGAATATATATGACAAACTATTGTTTAAACAAACTAAAATGACAAAAATAAAGTTGTTTAAATTGAGCATATTTGAACAAATTTTTAAAAAAAAGTTTTTTCCTTAAAGAATATTCGACATTATTGAAAATTTGACGTTATTACAATTTTATTTCATCTCCAACCAATCATAAATCGCTGAATAAACAAAATTTTCATTATTTTTTTACGGACGCTCTATTGAGATACCACCGATTTATATATATATTCACCCACATGAGAAGAACAGTGTAATTTTTGAAATTTTTTCTAAGTATGCCCGTATGGAGACCATCCTTGTAAGAGAAAAAAGGAGTAAGAATTTTTATGATCACCACATAGAAGATAATTTAAATTTTAGTTAATTTTTTAATGCCCATGTGTTCAAATTTATCTTAAATGGGTAACCTCTTCTCCCACCTCTCAACCTGATTTTAAAAAAATTGAATTTCGATTCTTCATTAAAAAAAAAAAAATGTTTATTTTTTTATTGCTGTTTATGCTGATATGTTTACAAATTGTTCAGCGAGTGGAGTTCCGACAAAATAATTCAGATTTTAGTTTATTTTTTATTTATACCTTGCATTAAAAAAAAAAAAAATGCAGACTCGATTGTGGATTATAGGTACACTGTTCTAAAATTTTGCAGGCCCTTGGATTTCTCTCTGTCGCCGCCCAAGTCTCTTAATATTTCAAATAATATATGCTGAAAAATGAAAAGCGGCCTTCCCATATAATTTCTGCATATGCCCACGACAGATTCAGTTTTCACAAATTTTACTGCTTATTCATTAATTTGTTTTGCTTTCTTTTATCTTTTCTTTAGAATTAATCTTTTTTCATTGTAAATACAATGTTCCTTTTTTTTCTTTCCCACGATTTGTTTAACATGCGTTCTTCGGAAACTTATCTATCGTATAATAGCAGAAGTAAACTCTCTTTTCGAATAAAAAAAAGGCAGATCAATCAGGATTTGTTCGTTCGTTATCCAGCGGAAAGTTTGCACGACCTTTGGCATTTCGATTGCCCGCTCTGCCAGGGATGCTCGCTCCTAGAGCGCGAGATGGCTCAGGGGCAGTTTTGAAGATCTAATTATGACGAGGATACTACTGGGAGAAATAATGAGCATCTGAGCAGAGCTGGATAGGGTAGCGACTTAGCGGAGGAGTTTAAGGCTTTGCTTCGAAATGCGTTCAGATCACATATAAGTTTATATTAAATGATGAGCATAAATTAAAATTAGTTTTTTAAACCCAATCTTTTATTAACATTTAATGTTTATCTTGAAAATCACACTTTTTTTTTTTTTTTTTTTTTTTTTTTTTTTTTTTTTTTTTTTTTTACTGTAATTTATATTTTTTCCCAAAATTTCCGTTATTATAAATTAATTTAGCGTAGGCGTCGAACTCGATTATGAAAAAACCACAGCTTTTTTATGCTTGGAAAAGTTTCCAAGAAAGTGAGCTTATATTACAATGTATATATTTTGTTTGTTTATTTTTTATCACAGGAAGCCGGGAAAGAAAATAGGAAACATTATTTCAACTCTCTGTTTAAGATTTTTTTAATTGATTTTTCGGTATACAAACGTAAAATAATTAATATTAAACGATTAATTGATAAAAGCGTACTTTTAAAAAACATACTACTCTTCATTTTTCATTTAATATTAAACTATTGATTGATAAAAACATACCTTTAAAAATATATTATACTTTTCATATTTTATTTAATTTTTGTCTGCGCTTCAGCTTTAAAATACTTCATTGTTTAAGGCAACCGTTTGACATATTTCTGCGATCGTTTTCTAGAGCATAATGAAATCCATTGCTATTTCAATACCCATAAAACTGTGCGTGATAAGAATATTTGGCGTTGTGTAACTTGTGACGGAGCTAAAGTAAAAGAAGCCTTAAAATTGATGTATTAATTTATAATTAAATTGTAAAAATGTAAAAATGTTGTACTGTTTATCGGAAACATACTTTCAAGAGGGTTTTTTCTGGCATATCAAGAAGGATTTTGGAAAACAAATACAAAATTCTATCCTCAAATGCAAAGAAACAGATTGAGTTGAAAGTGTGTAAAAAATAAATCGTGCTGAATCGATTGAAGTAGTACTTCCCGAAACAGAGTTTTTTAGCCCTTTTTTTTAACCACACAGGAATACACAGTTTTACTTTCTAAGCACAACTTGAGTGCTAATTGTCTGCAAGGGAAATATCTTTTTCAATTTATATGCACAACACATGCTTATGAAAACGTATTTTATTTTAAATTATATTTTTAAACTAATCATTTTCGTGAAAATTTTTTCTATTTTTCTCTCACTATATTTATGTACAATGGAACATATAATCTTTTCATTTTAAACTATCTGCTTTCTGAGGTTGAGTGCTCATATAGGTCTACTTACAAGTTTTGCAGCAAGAAGTGTAAGGAGAAGGACTGAAATTTTTCTTCAATATTTGTATACGTAAAATAAATTAAAAATTTGTAAAATTTGTTCAAGAACATTTTTATGCTGTAATATTGCGTAAAAACCATTAGATCGAATATGTCTGTTGTATGTCTATCGCTATTCTGTCTAGGTCTGGAGGCAATGTCTTATTTTTCCAACCAATGTTAGCATCAATAATTTTTGCATGTATAACAGATTAGATAATATGATAATGAAATTGCTAGCCAATCCATAATGAAAACGGCTAATTAATGGCACAATGCTAAACGAATGGTGCTTCGATTACTGATGTCACCGCGATTAGGGGTATCATCAGTAATCGGGAAGCTATTCATTTAATATTAGAAAAGCTTGTGTAATGCTGCTATAATAGCAAAATAATAATAATAATAAAAATAATAGTAATGTCTTATGGCTGATCAGCTTCCTTACTGGAAATTTTCTTATCTAATCTGTCATATATAAAGATAATAAAATTTATATTTTAAAAGGAGAGTTGCAGTCATAAGTCTCTTATGGAAGCAACTCACGTATATAATATAAATATACTGTTTATAGATTTCAAATAAAATATTTGCCTTTGATATTTGTACAAAAAACATCTATGAAATGAAATGAGTAAAATTAGATAAAACTCGATGAAAAATGGATTTCATCTCCACATAAATAAATCAATTTACGAAAAAAAATATCCGAAGGTAAAGGTAAACATGAACAAACTTAGGTTCTGCAGCTTCGATTACATGCCAAAATCCATATGAACGATCGAAATACGCCTTAAAGAAATTCAATATCATTTTGATAACTAAAGCACACACTAAATTAAAAAGTTTAATTCACTGAAAAATCGATCCTGTACCCAACAATGAAATAGCAGAGGAATCTATTCTATCCAGTTTAATGCAGAGAAGCAAAAAATTTGACCTGCTTAAGCTTGACTACTCGAAAGTTAAATAAATATTAGGGGAATACATTACAGACAGCAAATTCAAGAAACTCTACCGTCAGCAGCATTGACAAAATTACATCTCCGGCAGATAATAATTTTTAAAAAAATTCGCCAACACAAGATTTAATTTCGAGAATCATACCTACGTCGGATTATTATTATACTATTGTTACACTATATAATTATTATTATACTTCAATTCTCGTTAAGATATACCCTTGAAAATGATCGCTTTCGTAATTGAAAGATCTTGGAGTTACTATTGGAATGTGTATGTAACTTCTGTTTACATATGTTTTTAATATCATAATTGAATAGTAAGATTTTAAAACCTACTTATATATAATGGAGTGGTTTTAAATAAATTGTATACACCTTCTTGATAAATAAATAATTATTTTATCTGTGTCATCTTATTCTATTCAATGATTGTTCCTAACTGACCTTTCTTGTTTTATTTTGTTGCAAACAGCTCCCATTTCAAAAGAAATTTATAGTATAGTGGTTTGAAAGCTTGTAATTGTATATGAATAGAAATTATTTGGAGTTAAAGTCAAAATTGCTCATAATATTGTAATTAAAATTCAATAAAAAAAATTTATTCACGCAAAAAATATTTTATTTTTTCATAAATGCAATACACTGTATCTTCTAAAAAAATTATGGTCATCCGATCTAATGAATTCTATATTAATTTTACATGAACAGAATAAAAGTTCGCAAACAAAAATAACTAGAATAAATTTTCTGAAGCATATAAAAGTTTGAAATGTTTAAGTTTGTTGTTCAATTTCCAGGCTTAAAAAAGTTTATAAGATTGAATAACCCTGAAATAAATCCAAAATTAATTTTGAACAAAGAAAATAAATGTTTTCGAACCATGTAAAATGAATCTTCTGAAACTCATGTATAATTTTGTAACTTTTATATTTGCTGTCACTTTCCATAGCTTTACACAATTTTAACAAATTCGAATTCTCTCAAATGCTAAAGTTCTCAAAAATATTGTACTGTATTGTAATTTTGGACGTTTAAAGTGTTCTACTTCTTTAACCTTTAACACATATTTCATTTATCTTGCATACTGTCATTCAAGCTGAAATCATCGGTCTCTGAAAAATCACTTGATTCTACGTACGATGAATCACTTTCCGAGTATGCTGAAAAACTCATATCACCATATGAATCCTTTGAATCATTTTTTTGCTGCTCAATAACATTTTCAATGACTTCTTCGAAATACTCCATCGATATGCCACCATTTCTTCCACCATTTTGCTGTGTGGGAGTTTCAGTATTTTCGTCCTGCTCCGTAACAGTATTCTGACAATATTCAGTCTCCATAGTAATATTCTTAGAGTCAATATCTTGTTCATTAGCATCATTTATAGAAGATGCGAAATCGCCACAAGCTCCATTCAATCCAAATTCCCCTTTCACGCTTTTATTATTAGGTTCGTTTACTACCGTGTTTGAACCTCCGCTATAGTCAAAAGGTTTTAAACTCTTCTCCATTTCTATGTTATCATTACTACACTGTTTCTTGTTGTGCGTTTTTGTATCTTTCTCATTTGCACTCTGATCACCAATCAAATCGCCATTGTTGTAATGATATTCCTTCGATTGTCTTTTATCTATTGAATTAGTAGATATATCCGTTTTAGATAAAGACTGTGGCTGGATATCGTGAACTTTTGTAATCTGATCATCTAATGTTTCAACCAAAACCTCTTCTTTTGTATTATCTTCATACTGCCTTAGCTTCTTTTCTTTTGAATCCTTAATTCCAAGATTTGTTTCATCATTAATTCTTTCCGATGCTTCAAAAAATATTCCTTCAGGGATATTTGTGCCAGTTTTAGGTGCTGCTTCACCGTCATTCAATGAAGATATACCTCCTTCTCTTGCAGAGTTAGAAGACTCACCAGTTTCTTTGTTTAGTTTAGTTTGAGACTCTTTAGAATACGGAACCACGTTTTCTGAAGAATGCGACTGTTTGCACAATTTTCTCCATGAATATGGTATGTTCTGGGGATTAGCATTAGATGTCTTTTCACCCAATGAGTTCTTCTCAGATTTATTATCGGGTTGTCTTTCACTGTTAGATCTATGGCTGGTTTCATCGGAATGGAGCCTTGAATAATTCAATTCTCTGACACCTGAGGCAAGTTCAGAAGTACTTTGATTTTTCAAACGGCAGTTCATGAAGCTGTTTGGAGCGGAAAATCTGTCAAGAGGAACATCTCCAGCTTCTCCAATGATAGGCCTATGAGTAAGAAAATAAGCTCCATGCAATCCAGAATATCTTCTCTGTGAACTAATCATACTATTTAGAGAAGGATGATCTTTATACCAAATTTTTCTCCATGATTTATCAACAGTTGTTTGAGGTTCGGATTGATCGGATTTATCATCATCATTTTCGTCGTCATCAGAAAGTTCAGCCTCCGTTTTGTCCTTATCTGGATTTTTCCCTTGATGAAAATCCATCGGTACAGTAAAACGTCTTTCTGTCTCTTCAATTCGGTTTTCTTCACAATCGAAATGTTCAGGCCTATTTCCATCAGCTATTTTCGAAGTCAAAGGAAGCTGTTTGATTTTCTTTACATTAATGTTATCCTCGTCTTTTATATCATCTAAATTATCTTTATCTGAATTGTAGGAGATCATTTCATTATGTTTATCTTCACTTAAATCTTTTTCGCTGTCTGAAATTCGATCAGATTCACTATCTAAATATGTTGCGATAGTATTATGCTGGCCTTGTATAACGTCACTGATTTCTTCTACATTTTTAAGTTTAACATTAAAATTACTTTCAGTACAACTGATTTCATCTGCTAAATCATGAAAAGTCTGGGAAATATTCTTCTGGATTAGACCTATTTCTTCAGTTTGTATTTTTAAATTTTCACTTCGGGTTTTTCTCATTTCCTCTTCTAATTCATACTCATTTAGGTGTGGAATAAAACCAAAAGAAGAATTTGGTGACAACTGCTTTCTGCAAATTTCAGTATCCTCTGTCTGAGCTATCTCTTGATCAGAATCAGTATACCTTGAGCTGTGAAATTTTAAAGTGTCTGAAATTCGAGACGTTTTTAACTTTTCAAACCGAATGCATAAATTTTTAATATCTTCATCTGTATATTCTTTGCCAAAATCGAGTGTTTTAAAGTATTCTCCTCTTGTTGAATCACTTTTAACTTCATTCACAATCTGATTTTCATTGAAACTGTCATCTTCAAAGGCACTATCATCTTTCAAACTAGTAACTGTGTCACCGTCTTTTGCGTTGTTAACTAAAGCTTCAAAAGAAAAATACACATTTATTATTTAAGTTTAAATAAGTATAAAAATATAAATAGTTTAAAAAAAGAAAAGAAAAGAAAAACACCCTTTTACAAGCATTCAATGATCATCTTAAAAATCACGCCTAACTTTTTTTCCTAAAAATGTCCAAAAATTTTCCTAAAAACACTTCAGTTTGGTGTGAAAACTGAAAACTGAAAAATCAATTAATTTTTTTACTGTTAGTAGGGCACATCTCCAACTGTGTGTTCTAAATTTTGAGAAGAGCTCATAAAATAGATTTGAAAACATTTTAAAATTAATTGGCCAATAAATGCAAATTTCAAGTAGAGGATTTTTAGGAAAAGTAACCTACTCCTCGCCTGATACTATAAAACGAAAAGGGGGCATAAGCAGAGACTAGGTGAGAAGTTCTAGGAATGGATCGAGACAGCGTTTTTGCTGGCAAATAATAGTGTCTTTCATCGTTTGCGCCTGGTGTTGGAAACACTTGCAGTTTAAATTTTTTTACGTAGAAAAGCATCATCATGATTTATTACGACAAAATCTGTTTTTGATAACTTTTGAAGAAATCTCATTCTGTTTTTTCATTTTTAATTTATTTTCCTGTGAAGCTGAAATGTACCCATATCTGGTGAATGATTGTAATACCGGAGTAAAGTTCCCGGGCATTCAGATCCGTCCTTAGGGGTATGCGACAGGTGCGGCCGCGGAGGGCCTTGCGCTTAGAGAGGCCTCGCACCTGGAAACAAAATATTTTTTTTATATAAAGAAGATGTATAATAGAAAATCTTTAAAATAAACTTATGATTTTAATTAAAAAAAAATAGTGATCTTGACATAAAATATAACCTATGTTGGAAGAGGGACTTTCACCACAAATTTGCCACCATTATGTTTGAAACTGGTTCAGTATATCTAGAAAATACCCCTACAAACACACAAACAAATGTTGTTCCTTTATAATAGCTAGGGGTCGAATTCTGGCTCCCCGATTCACGGTATATAGGTGAAAACCATAAACCATTATTTTTATGATAGTATAGTAAATAAGGTTATGATAAGAGTCTTAAAAGGAAGGGTCTTGCAAAATCCTTCCACCGGGCCTCTCTTTAAGCCGTCCTCTGTAAAGATGGCTCTGTGCGCATTTCTTGATCTTCGTGGCAAGAGCTTTCGGACGATATCACTCTGGTAAAAATCCAGAACCGACAGTTGAGGATTCTTCCTTGTTAGTAGTAAGTACAAAGCGAGTTCATTAAAAAAATGTTCTTTCGGTTCTTTCATAAATTAAAGCAACAGGTCTAAGAAAATGAATCGTTATTTAAACTATCTTCTTAGGATTGCGAAATTTATTTCAATTTATAAATTAGTATTAAACTGTTAATTGATAAAAGCACATTTTCTTTCAAATACCAGGCTCTTAATTTTTTATGTCTAATTTATTTTCTACTTTTTAGTCGTTAAATTGTTTCATTGTCGCAGTTTATGGCTACCATTTGGTATATTTTGCCATCATTTAATCCGTTATTTTTAGAGTTTCGTTCATCTAACAAAAGCCTGTTCATCTTTGTCCTCTGTCTCTCTGTCCGTCACAGAGTCCGTACACCAAAAACTGTATAAATCAGACTTCAAATTTTGTGTACTTACGGCTGAATACCTCGTGTCACACGACAAATCATAAAATTTTGAAAAATTCTATTATCTTAATTAAACCAATTTTATCAATGTCAACCGTTCATTTTTGGGATTTAAATTTTTAAAAATAATTTAATTTCAACGTTCTTAGTGCAAGGCATCATAAACATTACATCATAAACTTTTAACACATAATAATTTAATTTTAATTTTACTAGGGGGGCCCCGCCCCCCTGCTCGCTATGCTCGCCAACACCCCCGCGTAATCGCTTCGCGATTCCAAATTATTGGCTACCCCTGCTTGCTGCGCTCGCCAATACCCCATGGTATGAATAAGCAGTTGCAGACCTTTCAAATGATGTGTCACACGACTGGTGTTGTAGAGAAATTAAAAATGTGCCCCTTGGGGGGCAGAGTGTGGGTGACACACAAGACATCCATAAAATGAATAAACAGATGCAGACCTTTCAAATGATGTGTCACACAATTGGTGTTGTAAAGAAATTACAAAATGCGTCCCCTCTGAGGGCAGAGGGGGGGGGGGTTACACACAAGATATCCATAATATGAATAAGTAGTTGCAAACCTCTCAAATGATGTGTCACACAATTGGTGTTGTAAAGAAATAAAAAATGTGCCCCCCGGGGGGCAGAGTGGGGAATGACACACAACACATCCATAATATGAATAAGCAGTTGCAGACCTTTCAAATGATGTGTCACACAACTGGTGTTGTAAAGAAATTAAAAATGTGATCCCCCCTGGGGAGAGCAGAGTGTGGGGGTGACACACAAGACATGCATAATATGAATAAGCAGTTGCAGACCTTTCAAATCTTGTGTAACACGACTGGTGTTGTAAAGAAATTAAAAATGTGTCCCCCCTGGGGAACAGAATGGGGGATAACACACAAGACATCCATTATATGAATAAGCAGTTGCAAACCTCTCAAATGATGTATCAAACGACTGGTGTTGTAAAGAAATTAAAAATTTGGTGAAATATTACAGTTATCGCCAAGTTGGCGTCACTTTTGACAATTAATTTTGGTCGCCAAATTTGGCGATATATCGCTAAGTTGGCGACAAACTTGGCGATTGTTGGCGATGGTAACCTTTCCTCTCTTTATGGTAACCCATACGGCGATGCATAGACGGAGCCCTTTCCTGATTGGTCTATTCGACTTATGGAAGGAGTGGACAACCCGGATTCGTTAGTTCCGGAAATCTTCCACATCAGCATCATTCCAGGAGTCATTCCTTTTAAGGCTAGTTTTTTTTACTATAGAAGAAAAACTTTTTTTTTCTTTTAAAAGAGCCATGTGTCAATAAATTTTTAATTTGAAGGAAAAATTCTTTGCGCTGTTCTTAAAATTGGCAACAATTTAAAATAATATCTTTTTAAAAATACTAGGGGGGCCCCGCCCCCCTGCTCGCTATGCTCGCCAACCCCCCGCGTAATCGCTTCGCGATTCCAAATTATTGGCTACCCCTGCTTGCTGCGCTCGCCAATACCCCATGGTATGAATAAGCAGTTGCAGACCTTTCAAATGATGTGTCACATGACTGGTGTTGTAAAGAAATTAAAAATGTGCCCCCCTGGGAGGCAGAGTGGGAGGCGACACAAAAGACATCCATAATATGAATAAGCAGCTGCAGACCTCTCAAATGATGTGTCACACGACTGGTGTTGTAAAGAAATTAAAAATGTGCCCCCCTGGAGGGCGGAGTGGGGGTGACACACAAGACATCCATAAAATGAATAAACAGTTGCAGACCTTTCAAATGATGTGTCACACAATTTGTGTTGTAAAGAAATTACAAAATGCGCCCGCTCTGAGGGCAGAGGGGGGGGGGGGTTACACACAAGATATCCATAATATGAATAAGCAGTTGCAGACCTCTCAAATGATGTGTCACACAATTGGTGTTGTAAAGAAATTAAAAATGTGCCCCCCCGGGGGGCAGAGTGGAGGATGGCACACAACACATCCATAATATGAATAAGCAGTTGCGGACCTTTCAAATGATGTCACACAACTGGTGTTGTAAAGAAATTAAAAATGTGTCCCCCCTGGGGAGCAGAATGGGGGATAACACACAAGACATCCATTATATGAATAAGCAGTTGCAAACCTCTCAAATGATGTATCAAACGACTGGTGTTGTAAAGAAATTAAAAATTTGGCGAAATATTACAGTTATCGCCAAGTTGGCGTCACTTTTGATAACTAATTTTGAACGCCAAATTTGGCCATATATCGCCAAGTTGGCGACAAACTTGGCGATTGTTGGCGATGGTAACCTTTCCTCTCTTTATGGTAACCCATACGGCGATGCATAGACGGAGTCCTTTCCTGATTGGTCTATTCGACTCATGGAAGGAGTGGACAACCCGGATTCGTTAGTTCCGGAAATCTTCCACATCAGCATCATTCCAGGAGTCATTCCTTTTTAGGCTAGTTTTTTTTTACTATAGAAGGATATATTTCTCGAAATGATGAAAATTAGAATTTTAAATGGAAATAAATCCTTAAAAAAATGAGTCAAATAAAAAAATAAATACAGTTAACACACCGAGAATTTCTAATTTATAAAATAATCGAAAAATGATTAAATTCCTAAATATGGTTTTTGCTCCATTAAAACTTCTTTTGCAGCGATTTTGACAAACTTTAACATTAGATATCTCTTAAAATAATTATTCAATTTAAAAACTGTCTGCACGAGCGTATTTATCAAGTATTTCTCTATAATACCATCAATTTACAATGCTACAGCTAGCTCTCTTAGTATTAATGAAGAAAAACCTCCGGTCACAAAAAAAGCTCATTGTCAAAGGGGGTGACAGTGTTTGTTACCTTTTATAGAATAGAGATATTCATAAACGTTGTCAAATGAACAAGGGAGTACGATCAGGGAGAGAAAGGTAAACCATTGACAATACCTGCATTTTCAAATATAATGAATTAAATTTTCCTCGTATCTAATGACGCCCCACCAGTAGCAGAGAGGTTGTGCCCTCAAAGCTGTTAGACGGCAGGTGCTGGGTTCCAACCCAATCTCACCCGTCGGCCTAATCATTCGGAGTTTTCCGTCGTTTTCTTCGAATTTTGGGCTACCTTGCGTAAATACGGGTTAGGTTCCCTTAGAAATGGACGGCACTCCACCCCTCTAGGGGCCTGTATTACTCATGCAGATAATGGGCCATCATAAATAACACCAACACCATCTATCTAATAACTTCTAAAACACAAATAAAATTTATACTTCAGAAGCAACATGAAGTAATTACCAAGTGAAATAAAACTAACAAGGAAGGTCTCCATACGGGCATACTCAGAAAAATCTGAAAAAATTACAGAATGTTCTTCTCATATAGTTATATATGTTTATAAAAAAAATTCGGCGGAACCTCCTTATAACGTCCGTAAAAAAATAATAAAAATTTCGTTTATTTGGCGATTTATCTCCAGTTGGCGAAAAAACGAAATTTTGAAAAATACGCTTTTACGCTTCGAATACTTTTTAAAGAAAAAACTTTCTATGTTCAATTTATTTAAATAAGTTTAGTTTAAGTAATTTTAGTTTTGCATTTTTACTTTACTTTAAGTGTAATTTTGTCATATACGTTTATATGTATTTATAACAAAATGAAATTAATATATTTTATCATTTAAAACACAACTTAAATTGATTAAAATTGTTCCAAATTGAAAAATACACTGTTAAAAATCTGCTGCATTTTGTTACAACGCACTCCCTTACTTGTATAGAAAATGGTTACTTGGCCTTGAAATGGAGCTTTCTCATTGGTTGGAATAGAGATATTATATACAAGAGGTGGAGTGCGTTGCAACAAAATGCAGCAGATTTTTAACAGTGTATGACACGCCAATTCACCGTGCTATGGAGCATTCTCATTGATCAGAAGAGAGATATTCTATAAAAGTAGTGGAGTGACGTTGCAGTAAATGCTGCAGATTTTTAACAGTGAAGTCAATTAAAATCAATTTTCAGATTCGTTAAAATCGTCTGATTTTGGCCAGGAAATGCACTGCTCGCCAAATCCCGCGTCGCTTTCAGCTTTTCAGGCCAATTATTCCAAACTATTTAATTTTTTTTACATATTTAATAATGTAATTTCGCCGCTAATTTTCACTGATCCTTTATTACCTACATGAGTAGTTTAATTCGTATTTTTTTTCAAAAAATTCTGAGTATGCCCCCAATGGAGACCTTCCTTGTAAGAATTTTTCTTTAGGACAATGTTCCCAACGAAAAAGTAATGCTATTGTTTTAATTCTCCTACTTAGTAAATTCAGGTTAAATATATATATATATGTATTTTAATCATACATAATATTTACACTATAATTCGTCTTGAACAAGGCATTCTGACAAAAGAAAAAAAACTTAGTTTGACTTATTTTAATTTTATTACATTTTTAAATTGTAGCCTTAGATGAGGCATATCTCATAAAACCTTGGCTCCATCTGGTTTTTCGTTCTTCCATTATCCATGATTCTACAGGATGTTTCACAATCAAGAACAAACATTTACCTAATAATATAGTATGATAATAGGCTTCGAGATACCTAATTAGGCTATACGACCTCAAAGTCATAATCCATTTAATTAATTTAAAATACAGGGTAAACCAATATTATAAATTATAAATTAATGATAATAATAATTATAAATTAATAATTTCGGATTTTTTGCTTAACATTGAGCTATACGATCTCCTTTTTTTTTTTTTTTTTTTTTTTTTTTTTTTTTTAAAGTTAGTGTGAAAAACAAACTTATTATTTTAAGTCCCTAATTTTGTATTTTATTGAGTTGGAAACTCGGGGCGCGAGTCCTACTTACACTTGTACTGATTTTAATTTTTATGTCTCCATAAAAGTGAATAACCACTGCTAATTGAAAAAGTTAACAGAATTTTGATTCACTTTTCAGTAATACAGGGTGTCCGAGAAAGATCCGTACAAATTCAAAAAATTATTGAAAAAGAAACAATAGGGTTACAGCGGAACTAATTAGTACATTAGATAGAATAACTCAAAAAGTTTTTTTTTCCTATAACCAGGGCCTGATTAATGCACGGTCCTCCGGGGCCTCGGCCCTAGGCCCACCAATTTCAGGGGCCCACAAATTATGTGGCTGGTTTTCCCCCTTAATCAAATACTTTTCAAATAATATTGTTTTATAAAATATGAAACATAAATTTTAAATATTCTGAATGACCTAATAAAAATTTTAGAAGCTCTTAACCTAGGCACTTTTTACCCAAACAATTTTGTCAAATCATCAAATAAACCTTCTTTTTTCTGAAAATGTTGCCGATAATGGGTAGGTAGATGGGCCCAACTTTGTAACAGGCCCTGGGCCGAACTTCAGCTTGATCGGGCTCTGCCTATAACTTAAGTTATTACCTTAGGAAATTTCTACATGAGACCCTTTCGTAGCACGAACAATATCAAGATGATATTCCAATTCCATCCACGACCGTTTCAGCATGCTAACTTTCAGCATTGCAGCTGTTTGGATGTTTTGCTTTAATTCTTCGAGACTGTTAACTTGCGTTCGGTGTACAGTATCTTTAACATAACCCCAAAAGAAAAAATCCAGTGGTGTTAGGTCAGGAGACCGGGGTGGCCATGCAATGGGACCATCCCTGCCAATCCAACGCTGTGGAAAAGAATTATTCAGCGACTCACGAACTGTCAATCCCCAAAGAGGAGGTGCACCGTCTTGTTGGAAAAGGACATTCGGTTGAAGGTCTTGCAGTTGTGGGAATGCATAAATCTCAAGCATATCTAAATAGGTACTTGAGGTCACAGTCGTTTCTGAGAAAAAAAAAGGTCCAAGGATGCGATCGTGAAGCAATCCGCAACACACGTTCACCTTTTCACTGCTCCGTTGGAGTTCACATAAGGCATGTGGTTGTTCGGAGCCCCAAAATCGAACGTTATGTTTATTGACCATTCCGGACACATGAAGCGTTGATTCATCGGAAAACAGTATTCGTTTCAGAAAATGTTCATCGGCATCCAAACGATGCAGCATGTTAACTGCAAATCCATAACGCTTCGCATAATCATCCGGTTGTAACGCATGCAGAATCTGAACTTTGTAGGCTGTAAGTCGCAATCGTTTATGAAGCACGTCGTGTACAGTGGATCTTAGCATTTGTAGCTCCCGGGATGCTTGTCGAACTGATTTTGTAGGGCTCCTACGAAATGTTTCACGTATTCGTTCCACACTTTCTTCGCTAGTTCTAGGGCGACCATATCCTTTTTTATGTTCAACACTACCCGTTGTCATAAATTTATGATACCATTCACGAATGCTTGACCGAGATGGTGGCGATTCCCCATACGTCGTTCGATAATTCCGTTGTGTTTGCGTATCGGATTTTGTTTCGATAAACCACGCAACACATTGAGTTTTCTTCACGCGATCCGCAATTGAAATAACTAAAATGCTTTAATATTCCTTTGCATGACATGTAGCGCCATCTATGGTCAGAAACATACTGCAGAAAAAAACTTTTTGAGTTATTCTATCTAATGTCCTAATTAGTTTCGCTGTTACCCTACTGTTTCTTTTTCAATAAATTTTTGAAGTTGTACGGATCTTTCTCGGACACCCTGTATATTTGTGCTTATTTCAAACAGCAGAAACAAATATTAGACTAATAAAAATGTGAGATATTTAAATAAGCTTCTATTATTTTACGGTAAATAGATTGATGTTTTTGTTGCAATTAAGCAACCTTTAAACACTTTATTATGATTAAATAAATAATTACAAGTATCATATAAATAAATAAGCATCGGCTATTAATAAAATGAGAGTTTTCTTCTCATTAGTCTGCAAATATATTTATGTTTTTAACGAATTCATATTAGTCGTACACGGGATTTAAAATTATTAATCCAGTGGCCTGTGAGGTCCGAAAATTGAATTAGAAAAAGTCATGTATAGTGTACCTACCTATTTTGTTTTCGTCTGGGGAAAGTTGATCACCAATCCCACATGCTGCATCCTCCAAAACTGCCAGAGATTTGATTGGCTCTACAGTTTTCGATGGCGTATCCCAAGAGCTAGTTCCTCTCACATTAACACTTCCAGCTTGACTGTTTCTTACCAAGAGAGGAGTACTCGCTGATCCTTGTGCCTTGGTTGGAAAATTCTCAGTCTCTTTATCTTCTACGCTCTTGTACTGATATTCCATTTTCTCTTCTTTCTTCGGACTAGACTCTGAAACATAACTTGAAACTTGTTGATCTATAACAAGAAAGGAAAATCGTGCATCAAGAATCAATTATGAAATACTTTCGCACACATTCAAAATAGTGTAACACTGGCAGATGACCAGGTAATCCAAATTCATAAACACTTTTCAATAGTTTTAGAAAGGATTACAAAGTATGATTAAAAGATTTTAAGAAAAAATCTGGCTGCTTCAAGGTACATTGGACTTTCATAAAAATTCGATGATATTAAAATATCAAAGTGAAAACTATCATTTTAACCGAAGTATTTTTGCCTCATTTACAAGGGCTATTTTTTCAACCTCCGATGGATCGTAAAATAAATAACTAGTTGCGCGTATGACGTACGGATAAATCAAAGAAGCGGTTAACGCTTGTCGTGCAAAATAATTTTTGAAATGAGCTGTTTTGTATTTCAATGCTATGACTCAAAATAATCGTATGCTTTTCAATGAGTAAACTGATTGCGATCCTGATTTTTTATAAGGTATTTGTACCCTATATGGACAGGGCTCTCAATATGGACACCCCTAATATGTTTAAAGGTAATAATTTTTTTTAATCGAGAGATGGCTACACATTTTCGCGAAGAAAAGCAGTTGAAAAAATAATTAAAGCTGGAAAGTGTAAAAAAGCGCGCTGTTCGCCATTTAGGAGAAAACTTGTTGTTTCGAGATGTGCTGATCTTAATTACTTGTAAGCTTAAATTCTTATTAGATATGGTAAAATTACATTAATTGTTAAAAAGTGGAGTATTTTAGAAAGATAATAAAACATATTTTCGATTGCTATTGCATATTTTGCTTAAAAATATTTTCCTTATTCATTTGTTACAAGATTTAGTAAAACTGCGCCCGGTTCCCAATATGGACAGCTTATGTCCCCATCGACTACAACTGAAAGAAAGAAGAAAATTCAACGCTGTGAAGCAATAAATTGAAAAGGCATCAAAGTGGTAAAATCTTTGTTCAACAAGATGCCATATCAACAATCCCCCAAAAACCTTCCTCCAAAAAACCCTTGCAGAAAAATAAAAAGAAGCCCCCCCCCCCCCCAGTAGGATATCTGTTGGCGAAATCGTAGGTACCAATGGTATGACTTCCTCAAGAAAGGAGAACTGGTACTGCTTCTTTTGCAGTAATGATGCTTTTTCAAACATGCGACCATGCGTCACATGTAGCAGATATGTTCATGAGGATTATGTGGGACTTACTGCTCATGGTGAAAAAGTTTCTATTTGTCCATGCTGTGAGGACTGAGTAATAACAGATGCAATAAAGCTAAGCAAAACCAACAATATTATTTCATAATATTTACAAGTAACAAAGGGACTTTGCATGGGTCTTCGAAGGGTAAAAACCGAGAATCCCCCCCCCCTTTCTAAAATGCATGTTCTGAAGATATTTACTGTCCCCCCTCCTCCTCGGAATACTTTAAGATACATTTTTTTATTCCCTCTCCTCTAAAATCCCTTGGAAAAATGGCTCTTCCATACACACTGTGTAGAAAGTCAATAAGGAAACACCTGTCCATAATAGGGACAGGTAGTTCCTTATATGGACACTTGTAAACATTTTTTTGTTTTTATCATTTAAATTAAACCAGAATAATTGCAAGGTTGCTAATTTTAATAATGATAGTCAATAGCAGACTTCGAGTAATCGTATTCGTGTAATCGTAATCGATTATAATCGACTGCATAAAACTGTGTAATCGCATTGTAATCATAATCGCAAGTTTTAATTTCGAAATAATCGCGATATAATCATAATCAAAAGATTTCACTTTGGTTACAATCATAATCTAATCGTAATCGCAATGCAGATAATCGCAATGTAATCTGTATCAAAAAGCTGTGTAATCGTAATCGAGCACAAATAAACGATTACGTTATATGATTACATCTTTTTTTTTTTCCTTCTTCCTTTCGCGCAGTCCATAAAAATAGTTGGTCGGTGAGTTAAACATTGCACCAAAAAAAGAGTATCCACATTTGCAGCTCAAATCGCCCCTAAAGTAAGAAGAGGTCATAGGTCATAAGGCAGCAATTCGGGTGAAACAGGATGCATTCTTTACACTGTATATAGTCAGTGTCAGTGCTATAGAGGGCTGCTCCTGGTATATAGTAGTATAAGACATAGAAATAGTCTGACTTCGTTAAAAGGTATGGGAATTGGGGGAAAAAACTCTTTGTGGTCATTCGAAGGATCTTGTTTCGCGGGTTATTGAGTGGGAGTGATAAGGGATAAAAAAGAAAAAAAGAAAGAAAAGTACTATATTTATGGTTTTATTATGGGCACTTAGCAATTTGACAGACATCACCCTCTTTCAAATGTGGGAATCGGAGAATAATGTAAATTGGGGGGGGGGGTGCTTAAATTGCATGTGACAATTTATCTAACAGCTCAGTCACATGTTGGATTTATCAGTGGTTATATCTAAGTGGTTGTTTCTAAGGATCTAGAGAAAGAGAATAGAGAACTTAAAGAAACAACAAAAAATTGAAGATTATTTCACGGAATCTGTATCAGATTTGAATGAAAAAGTCGTGAAATTTTTTAAATAGAAATGCAAATTGTGCTCGTCAGATGTCAGGGTCTCCATAAAAACCAAGTCCAATTTGAACACCCATTTGCAGGTATTTTTTTAATAGATATATACATGTTGAATAGATTTATTTTAGAAATATTGCATAGTGATATCTTGTCTTTTTCTTTTAAATTGTAGTGAAAGGAATTTTTTATATTAAATTAACTATATAGTGTTTTCAATCATAAGTATAAAGTATGTTTATTCAAAATTTGTATTTTAATATATCTGGATAAATTAAACATATAGATAAGTTTTCTTACAAAAGTTGTAATACTAAAAGATTGTTTATATATCTATTGTAAAAATACTGGTTTCATTGGTTTATTGAACGGTAATATCTGAATTACTTTGGTTATATTTATAAAGGTATATATACATATACATATGTATATGTTTATTTTATTAGAATCCCCCACCCAAAAAAAAAGCAGAAAGTAAGGCTGGTTTGTCAATAAACAAATGAGTGTAAGTAGGATTTTTTAAGGATAAAGGACAATGGTAATGATATCTAGTTATTGGTAAATTCTTTTATCATATGCGCCGACAAATTCAATGACGAACCCCTGAATTTTGAAATGTAGCCAACAAATTTTGTTATCTCTGATTATTTTAAAAAGAAAAAACTACCAAAAAAATCTTTCTAAATGAGTTATAAATAAATAATTGGTAAAAAATGGTAGTTAATTTTTTTACCAGAAAGGTTTGGTTCCCCCTCTCCCCTCTCCCAATATACTTCCACCAAAAGACAGTATTTTTATATTATTACTAGCAGCCTTCGCCCGCTACGCTGGTCAGTTTTTTTTTTAAGAAACTTTGAATCAAAAGAAATTTTTATATCATAGTAATTTTTAGTTTTATATCATATTTCAGTCTGTTTGTCATCGGTGAAAAGTCAGTCATCTAAACGGAAAGTTCAATGTTAGTCACCAATGGATGACGTAGCGATCAACATGTTAACAGTTTTAATCAAATAAAAATTCATTCAGCGGAACATTTCAAATAAAGCCAACCTTTTGTAATTGGGTTCATCTGATTTAAAACATCTCCATAAGTAGTCAATTAAACAACGTAGAATGCTATATTTTATTTATTACAAAATTTCTGAAAAATTACACAACACAATGCAAGTTCCATTAAAATCTATCTAGTAGAACGTAAGTTATAAGCGGCCGGAAAGAAATTTCACTTTGCGTTTTATATATATTGAGATAATTAAATATAGCGTATATAATCATGTTAACCTGATTATAGATCTCTTTTCAAAATTGTAGGTTCAATATATTTTTTTGTACGATGATTAATACGAAATCCAGACTTTTTTTTGCATATATACATTGAAATTTTCAGGTTTTAACGACAAAGACATCGCCAAATTTGAAAAATGTGAAGTATCTCACGAACTAATGGTTTTAAAAGAATTTGCTTAGTACCATTCGATTCAGCATGAAAAAATACACTTAATTATGATATCAGTTGAAGAACAACTACAAAAGCCGATTTTTAAGGAATTATTATAAGTTCGTTCTTTTTTTTTACCCCCATTAGGGGTGGAATTTTCGAAAATCCCTTCTTAGCGGCACTCGATGTTATAAGTAGTATTTTAACCCCAATTTTAAAGATTTTTGGTTCGGTAGATTTTTTTGTATCGTGATTAATATGAAATCCAGACTTTCTTTTATATACATAGATAAGGATTGAAAATTTCAAGTTTTTGCGCCGCAGAAATCGGCAAATTAGGAAAATGTGAAGTATCTAACGAACTAATGGATTTAAAAGAATTTGCTTAGTACCATTCGATTCAACATGAAAAAATACACTAAAATGTGATATCAGTTGAAGAACAACTACAAAAGCCGATTTTTAAGGAATTTTTTTTTAAGTTCGTTCTTTTTTTTTACCAACTATAGGGGTGGAATTTCCGAAAATCCCTTCTTAGCGGCACTCGATGTTATAAGAAGTATTTTTACCCCAATTTTCAAGATTTTTGGTTCGGTAGATTTTTTTGTGCTGTGATTAATATGAAAACCAGACTTTCTTTTATATATATAGATAAGGATTGAAAATTTTAGGTTTTTGCGCCGAAGACGTCGCCAAATCAGGAAAATGTAAAGTATCTAACGAACTACTGGATTTAAAAAATTTGCTTGGTATCATTCGATTCAGCATGAAAAAATACACTAAAATATGTTATCAGTTGAAAAATAACTACAAAAGCCGATTTTTTAGGAATTATTAAAAGTTCATACTTTTTTTTACCCGACTTAGAGGTGGAATTTTCAGAAATCCCTTCTTAGCGGCACTCGGTGTTATAAGAAATATTTTTACCCCAATTTTCAAGATTTTTGGTTCGGTAGATTTTTTTCTACTGTGATTAATACGAAATCCAGACTTTCTTTTATATATATAGATAAAGATTGAAAATTTTAGGCTTTTGCGCCGAAGGCATCGCCAAATTAGGAAAATGTGAAGTATCTCACGAACTACTAGATTTAAAAGAATTTGCTTGGTACCATTCGATTCAGCATGAAAAAATACACTAAAATATGTTATCAGTTGAAAAATAACTACAAAAGCCGATTTTTAAGGAATTTTTTTAAAGTTCGTTCTTTTTTTTACCCCACTTAGAGGTGGAATTTTCGAAAATCCCTTCTTAGCGGCACTCGGTGTTATAAGAAGTATTTTTACCCCAATTTTCAAGATTTTTGGTTCGGTAGATTTTTTTCTACTGTGATTAATACGAAATCCAGACTTTCTTTTATATATATAGATTATTATTATTATTATTAATTGCCTGTTAACGTTCATGTGTCTCAATTTTGTTTTAAATATGTGGTTCAAAAGGACAGAGGTATGCAAATGAAAGAAAAAAGAATGAATTGTTTTAATTCTCCCATATCGAAAATTTTGGTAGAAGCTTATTTTATTTAATTTTTCTTCATTTTTTAAATTTTGTTTTGCTTATTTGCCTAAATGTCTTGCAACGAATGTTCTGAGGAAAATAACCTTAGTTAAACTCATTTCATGTTTAAATTTTGCGTAAAGAAAAAAAAAAAAAAAAAAAAAAAAAAAAAAAAAAAAAATGTGCAACACGGGTTCTTCTCCCTCCCCCCAAATTTTAGTGTGTGTGTAAGGGGAGGGGAGGCTCATTCTACGTACACCAGTATTCATGAATTTCAAATCAGAATTTCGCATGTTACATATACCTATTCTATTAATCAAACATCCTTAGAAATGTTCTTAATTTTAAAATAAATTTATAATAATGAAATCAGTTCTAAAATATTCAAAAAGGAAAACATATATTATTTATATAGAAAAGAATAGCTCATTTAATGTAAATGATTTATTTTTCCTTTAAAAATAAATAAGTAAAAGGAAACGCATATTTTGTAAATTTGTAACTGTAGTTTGTAACATGTAGACTACGGAATTACTGTAATCGAACTGTAATCGTAATCAACTAGTTCGGTAATCGTAATCCAACAAAAAATATTAATCGTAATCCAAACGTAATCGTAATCTTGAAATAAAAAACTGGATAATCTATTATGTAATCGTAATCAGGCTTGCATAAATAGAGACATAATCGTAATCTATTTTTTTTAATTGAAAATAATCGTAATCTTAATCGATTACAGTCCTCCGTAATCCACTCAAAGTCTGGTCAATAGTCCAAGGATAGTGGTTACATATTTTTGGGGTCCTATGACTTGTATATGAAGGTGAAAAAAATACATTTTCCTTAGGGTGTCCATATTGGGTAAAGGTACATTATACCAAAATATTTATTAAAATGTTCTTTATCATATCTCAAAATATTTTCCATGGGATATGAAAGCCTCTGCATATTTTTTTGTTTACATATTTTGTCAAAAAGTATTGATGTACACATTTAAATGTTCTTTAAGAACCTTCTTACGATGAATGTAATCAAACGGACATACAATTACCAGATTTTTCCTGTAAATTGAAATACATATCAGTATATTGTAAGCCGTTACAATATTGTTTCTTCGCATTTATCTTGTTCTGAGTTCATTATAACAATGTTTCAATCAGCACTTCCATGCACGTTTTGGGTGTGGCAAGTATCCTTGAGAGAACTTATAACATGCATTTATTTGATTAGAGTGCGTGCAAAAACACAGAAATTTAATTATTACAATTGAGTATCATCATAACTAATATTGTTTTGAGATCATCATAATATTCAAATGACTAGTATCAATATAAAACAAAATTTTTTAAACACATCGATCTGTGAATACAGGATAGTAGTATACAGATTTTGATCAAATTTTCATCGTAATATAAAATTTGCTGTATATGCAGTATATGGCCAAAGATGTCCGGCCACTTGCAATTTTAGGCATTTTGTTAAATATCTAGAAAAATACATGATGAATTATCCTGAATCTCCACGCGTTTGAAAATAATAATACAGGTCATACATTTCCAGGAAGATTTTTTCCCGAAACTTCATAGGGGACCGACAACAAATTAAAAAAGAACGAATATTTTTTGGATAACTCTGTCAAAACTAATGTATAGCAAAAGCGTCCAAACTATACATTATGATTTAAGTGGCTTATTTTAATAAACTGAGTTTATTTTTATTAGGATAGCATGTATATCTGTAGAAAAATTAAGGTTTTTATGAAAACAATCCCAAATTTTTACAAAGTTTTTTGCTTCTAATTTGTGAGTTCTTAATATAAAATAATGATCTTTTCCGAGAATATGACAAATAACATTGTACACAATACCCTGTAATAAGAATTAAAAAATAATAAAAATTGTATGAAAACTGAGCAGGTTTACTAAATAATTTTTCAATGCGCGTGCTTCAACATTATCAAAATTTCATATGCATATCGTATTAACTGTTTAAAACAGCTCTTGTGAAAGTCGCAGAAACCTAGCTTGAAAATTCTGAAAGTGATCATCGCTAGAATAAGCTCAAAATTCGTTTTTCCCAAAATAAAGCAAAAAAATGAGGGGTTGTATCCAAATATAGTAGTACGTACCATGTTGTGCATTCTAGATTGATACTAATCAATGGATATATGGATACAGCCCCTAATCTTTTTTCTTGATTTTGGGAATAACGGATTTTGAGCTTATTCTTAGGACGATCATTTCCAGAACTTTCAAGCTACGTTTTTGAGACTTTCATAAAAGTTGCTCTATACATTTAGCTAACACAATATGCAAATGAAATTTCGATAGCGTGCGCAGTGAAAAATTATATAGTAAATCTGATCATTTTTCATACGTTTTTTATTATTTTTAAGTACTGATTACAAGGTATTGTGTACAATGTTGTTTGTCTATTTTCGGAAAAAAAAAATATTTTATATTAAGAGCGCTGAAAATTATAAGCAAAAAACTTGAAAAAAATATGGGACTGTTTTTATAAAAATCTTAATTTCTCTACTAGTATACATGCTATCCACATACAGTTCATTTCAATAAGTTACTTAATCATAATCTACAGATTGAACGCTTTTGCTCCATTAGTTTTGACAAGGTTAATAGAAAAGATATTCGGTATTTTTCAATTTGTTGACGGTCCCCTGTGGAGTTTCAGGAAACAATTTTTACGGGAATGTATGACATGTACTATTATGTTTACACACTTCGTGTTTGAGGCTCATTCATCATGTATTTTTCTTGATATATAACAAAATTTCTAAAATCACACGTGGCCGGTCACTTTTGGCCATATAGTGTATATCAATATATGATATAAGTTAGCCAAAAAAAAACTACATTAGATTTAACGTTAACTTTTATATCATTTAATGAAGTATGTTGGACAACAGTTTTGGATACAAAACCTACCGAACAAAAAAATCTAACATCTCGATCAAATTCCAAACTTATTTTTAAAAAATAACTCGGCGGCGAAATCATCGCGTACGAACAATAAGGCTGTGTATAAACGCTTGTTTTGCCATCCATTTACAGTTTTCCAGAAATTTTATTGTTTTGCACTTTCCTGCGGTTTATTACAAAAGATTGAGAGGGATCAACAGTGGGTCAGGAGATAAGATACTTGACGGAAAGACTGTTTTTCCCAGGACATCAGTCCCTTTCCTTTTAAAGACATCAAAGATAAAAAAAAAAAAAACACCAAATGGCTACAAGAAAAGAAGCCGATACTGGTAATAGTTAGAAGAATGGTCTATTCGCAACTTAAAACATGCAAGAAGCAACTGGGCTGGCTTTTGCTCGGTACTAAAACACTCCTCTTTTATTCCAATGATTTGCCGACGCAGAATAATTAGATATTTTGACAAACTAGGTAGAAAAAACAATTTCGGTGAAATTTAATTGGCTTTTGGTGGTTTTCGATTATATCACTACTAAAATACTCAAACACTTATGAATACAGTGAAACCCGATTTATCGTTCCCGCATCCATAGTTTTTTTCGCATTGATCGCGTCCCTGCACAAATTATACTTAAATAATGTTAACGAAATTCGCAATCATCGTTCTTCTAAAAGTCGTTTTTTCGCATTCATCATTGTAAAGTTTTTCTCCTCACCAAAATGAAATTGATAGTCATGCGAATCCATATGACATACAAACTGGAATTACTTCTTTAATCCTAAAATAACTCATTTATGCTATTTGTGTTGATCATGGTGAGAATAATGCAGATAAAGAATGGTTGATGCGATTATGTTTATATTGATCAAGATGTTGCGACATGTGGTGTCCTAAACATAGGAGAAATGTGTGATAATACAAAAAAGGAAAATAATGACGAATATGCAGAGGATAACGTTTATGTCGATGAAGCTGACCCCCCGTGTCAACTCTGTCTGATGGATTTATGAAAAGAAATTGAAATTAAAATGCGTGCTGTGTCAAAAATATCGCCTGTTATAAAACACGGTGAATTTTTCGTTTTTATTAATGGATTAAATGATTTTTAGTTTAATACAAACTTACTTTGCATTCGATACAATACTTTCTTTTAAAAAAAAAATGTATTTTAAAGAATAGTAGTCTAAGTTATTTTCTCCGCTTTTACTTAATTCGTATCAAACAGCTGAATGAATGCAAATTTATTAATCCGTGTATAAAAAAACTTTTTTCGAAATTTCAAGAAATAGCAATAAATGATTTCCGATAAAACGTGGAGCTATACAAAAGTGGAGCATAAGCAAAGAAATGAAGGCATATGAATCATTAGATAACCAATTTGCTTCTTAAATGTTTTTTTTTTTTCTGGACTGGCGCCCACCTGCTCGCTATGCTAGCCAACCCCCCGCGTAATCGCTTCGCGATTCCAAATTATTGGCTACCCCTGCTTGCTGCGCTCGCCAATACCCCATGGTATGAATAAGCAGTTGCAGACCTTTCAACTGATGTGTCACACGACTGGTGTTGTAAAGAAATTAAAAATGTGCCCCCCTGGGGGGCAGAGTGGGAGGCGACACAAAAGACAACCATAATATGAATAAGCAGCTGCAGACCTCTCAAATGATATGTCACACGACTGGTATTGCAAAAAATTGAAAATGTGCCCCCCTGGGGGCAGAGTGGAGGTGACACAAGACATCCATAAAATGAATAAACAGTTGCAGACCTTTCAAATGATGTGTCACACAACTGGTGTTGTAAAGAAATTAAAAATGTGACCCCCTGGGGCGAGCAGAGTGTGGGGGTGACACACAAGACATCCATAATATGAATAAGCAGTTGCAGACCTTTCAAATCTTGTGTAACACGACTGGTGTTGTAAAGAAATTAAAAATGTGTCCCCTCTGGGGAGCAGAGTGGGGGATAACACACAAGACATCCATTATATGAATAAGCAGTTGCAAACCTCTCAAATGATGTATCAAACAACTAGTGTTGTAAAGAAATTAAAAATTTGGCGAAATATTACAGTTATCGCCAAGTTGGCGTCCCTTCTGACAACTAATTTTGGTCGCCAAATTTGGCGATATGTCGCCAAGTTGGCGACAAACTTGGCGATTGTTCGCGATGGTAACCTTTCCTCTCTTTATGGTAACCCATACGGCGATGCATAGACGGAGCCCTTTCCTGATTGGTCTATTCGGCTCATGGAAGGAGTGGACAACCCGGATTCGTTAGTTCCGGAAATCTTCCACATCAGCATCATTCCAGGAGTCATTCCTTTTAAGGCAATTTTTTTTTTTACTACTAGGGGGGCCCCGCCCCCCTGCTCGCTATGCTCGCCAACCCCCCGCGTAATCGCTTCGCGATTCCAAATTATTGGCTACCCCTGCTTGCTGCGCTCGCCAATATCCCATGGTATGAATAAGCAGTTGCAGACCTTTCAAATGATGCGTCACACGACTGGTGTTGTAAAGAAATTAAAAATATGCCCCCCTGGGGGGCAGAGTGGGGGTGACACACAAGACATCCATAAAATGAATAAACAGTTGCAGACCTTTCAGATGATGTGTTACACAATTGGTGTTGTAAAGAAATTACAAAATGCGCCCCTCTGAGGGCAGAGGGGGGGGGGTTACACACAAGATATCCATAATATGAATAAGCAGTTGCAGACCTCTCAAATGATGTGTCACACAATTGGTGTTGTAAAGAAATTAAAAATGTGCCCCCCCCTGGGGGGGCAGATTGGGGGATGACACACAAGACATCCATAATATGAATAAGCAGTTGCAAACCTTTCAAATCTTGTGTAACACGACTGGTGTTGTAAAGAAATTAAAAATGTGTCCCCCCTGGGGAGCAGAATGGGGGATAACACACAAGACATCCTTTAAATGAATAAGCAGTTGCAAACCTCTCAAATGATGTATCAAACGACTGATGTTGTAAAGAAATTAAAAATTTGGCGAAATATTACAGTTATCGCCAAGTTGGCGTCACTTTTGACAATTAATTTTGGTCGCCAAATTTGGCGATATATCGCCAAGTTGGCGACAAACTTGGCGATTGTTGGCGATGGTAACCTTTCCTCTCTTTATGGTAACCCATATGGCGATGCATAGACGGAGCCCTTTCCTGATTGGTCTATTCCACTCATGGAAGGAGTGGACAACCCGGATTCGTTAGTTCCGGAAATCTTCCACATCAGCATCATTCCAGGAGTCATTCCTTTTAAGGCTAGTTTTTTTTTACTATAGAAGGATAAGTTATTATTTTTCTAAAGTTATTAATTATATATTTTTTTATTTACTGTAAGTTCCTTTTGAAAATAATAGAAAATAATTAAAAATGTATATGCAAGCGTTATACCACAAAGACATTTTCGCCAAATGGGCTTTAGAAAATATTGCGGCAAATCTGGTGCACCTATGAAAAACGTGAACACACAAGACATCCATACAATGAATAAGCAGTTGCAGACCTTTCAAATGATATGTCACATGACTGGTTTTGTAAAGAAATAAAAAATGTTCACCCCCCTCGGGGGCAGAGTGGGGTGGTGACACACAAGACATCCATAATATGAATTAGCAGTTGCAGACCTTTCAAATGATGTGTCACACAATTGGTGTTACAAAGAAATTAAAAATGTGCTCCCCTGTGGGGCAGAGTGGGTGGTGACACACAAGACATGCATAATATGAATAAGCAGTTGCAGATCTTTCAAATGATGTGTCACACGACTGGTGTTCTAAAGAATCAAAAATGTGCCCCCCCTGGGAGGCAGAGTGGCTGGTGACTCACAACACATCCATAATATGAATAAACAGTTGCAGACCTTTAAAATGATATGTCACATAATTGGTGTTGCAAAGAAATTAAAAAGGGGGGCAGAGTGGGGTGGTGACACACAAGACTTCCATAATATGAATAAGCAGTTGCAGACCTTTCAAATGATGTGTCACACAATTGATGTTGTAAAGAAATTTAAAATGTGCCTCCCTGGGGGGGGACAGAATGGGGAGACACAAAATACATCCATAATATGAATAAGCATTTGCAAACCTTACAAATTATGCGTCACACGACTGATGTTGTAAAGAAACTAAAAATGTGCCACCCCTGGGGGGGCAGAGGGGAGGATGACACACAACACATCCATAATATGAATAAGCAGTTGCAGACCTTTCAAATGAAGTGTCTCACGACTGGTGTTGTAAAGAAATTAAAAATGTGCCCCCCCTAGGGGGGCAGAGTGGGGGTGACACACAAGACATCCATATTATGAATAAGCAGTTGCAGACCTTTGAAATGATGTGTCACACGACTGGTGTTGTAAAGAAATTAAAAATGTGCCCCCCCTGGGGGTGCAGACTGGGGGATGACACACAAGACATCCATAATATGAATAAGCAGTTGCAGACCTTTCAAATGATGTGTCATACGACTGGTGTTGTAAAGAAATTAAAAATGTGCCCCCCCTGGGGGTGCAGACTGGGAGATGACACACAAGACATCCATAATATGAATAAGCAGTTGCAGACTTTTCAAATGATGTGTCATCCGACTGGTGATGTAAAGAAATTAAAAATCTGCCGCCTGGGGGGACACAGTAGGAGGGGAAACACAAGACATCCAAAACATGAATAAGCAGTTGCATACCTTTCAAATGATGTGTCATACGACTGGTGTTGTAAAGAAATTAATGTAAAATGTGTAACAGTAAAATGTGAAATAGTAAAATGTGCCCCCCCAGGGGGGCAGGGGGTGTGAAACACAAGACATCCATAATATGATTAAGCAGTTGCAGACCTTTCAAATGATGCGTCACACGACTGGTGTTGTAAAGAAATTAAAAATGTCTTCCCCTGGGGGGGTAGAGTGGGAGGTGACACACAAGACATCCATAATATTAATAAGCAGTTGCAGACCTCTCAAATGATGTGTCACACGATTGGTGTTGTAAAGAAATTAAAAATGCCCCCCCCTGGTGGGGAAGAGCGCGGGGGTGTGACACACAAGACATCCATAATATGAATAAGCAGTTGCAGACCTTTCAAATGATGTGTCACACGACTGGTGATGTAAAGAAATTAAAAATGTGCCCCCTGGGGGGACACAGTAGGGGGGGGAAACACAAGACATCCAAAACATGAATAAGCAGTTGCAGACCTTTCAAATGATGTGTCACACGACTGGTGTTGTAAAGAAATTTAAAATGTGCACCCCTCTGGGGGGTAGAGTGGAGGGTGACACGCAAGACACCCATAATATGAAGAAGCATTTGCAGACCTTTCAAATGATGTGTCACACGACTGGTGTTGTAAAGAAATTAAAAATGTGCCCCCCTGGGGGTCAGAGTGGGGGATGACACACAACACATCCATAATATGAATAAGATGTTGCAGACCTTTCAAATGATGTGTCACACAACTGGTGTTGTAAAGAAATTAAAAATGTGACCCCCTGGGGGGCAGAGGGGAGGTGACACACAAGACATCCATAAAATGAATAAACAGTTGCAGACATTTCAAATGATGTGTCACACAATTGGTGTTGTAAAGAAATTAAAAATGTGCCCCCCTGGGGGGCAGAGTGGGGGATGACACACAACACATCCATAATATGAATAAGCAGTTGCAGACCTTTCAAATGATGTGTCACACAACTGGTGTTGTAAAGAAATTAAAAATGTGACCCCCTGGGGAGAGCAGAGTGTGGGGGTGACACACAAGACTTCCATAATATGAATAAGCAGTTGCAGACCTTTCAAATCTTGTGTAACACGACTGGTGTTGTAAAGAAATTAAAAATGTGTCCCCCCTGGGGAGCAGAATGGGGGATAACACACAAGACATCCTTTAAATGAATAAGCAGTTGCAAACCTCTCAAATGATGTATCAAACGACTGATGTTGTAAATAAATTAAAAATTTGGCGAAATATTACAGTTATCGCCAAATTGGCGTCACTTTTGACAACTAATTTTGGTCGCCAAATTTGGCGATATATCGCCAAGTTGGCGACAAACTTGGCGATTGTTGGCGATGGTAACCTTTCCTCTCTTTATGGTAACCCATATGGCGATGCACAGACGGAGCCCTTTCCTGATTGGTCTATTCGACTCATGGAAGGAGTGGACAACCCGGATTCGTTACTTCCGGAAATCTTCCACATCAGCATCATTCCAGGAGTCATTCCTTTTAAGGCTAGTTTTTTTTTACTATAGAAGGATAGAAGGATTTGTGTATTATTTAGTGATAATGATGTCATAGGTATACTCTATTCCAAAGACTTTGCTTCAGAATCGATCGTAAAACAGGGATGCTTTCACGGATACAAAAGAAGTCATTTTACTACGAAAAAGGTTTTTAGGTGCGTTCGTAATTATGTAAATACGTAGCACCTATTTTTGTCGCTCAGTCCGTCCGTCTGTCCGTCTGACTGTCTGTCTCTCTGTCTGTTCGTCCGTCTGTCTGTGTGTCTGTCTGTCCGTCTGTCTGTCTATCCACATATAACAACGCAAAAACTGCCCAACCGAATCGTTTGAAATTTAAAATTCATAATTATAACATAATTTTGTCGAGTCATTTCAAATTTTATGAAAATCGGATGGATAGATCAATTACAGGGACAATCAAAAGGATTCTGTTACATTACGGTCAATGGGGAAAAAAGTTTAAAATGCATTTTAATCGTTTTAAATTTAAAACATATAATTATTGCGTAATTATGTCGAGTCATTTCAAATTTTATGAAAATCGGATGGATAGATCAATAACAGGGACAATCAAAAGGATTCTGTTACATTACGGTCAATGGAAAAAAAGTTTAAAATGCATTTTAATCATTTGAAATTTAAAACATATAATTATTGCATAATTTTGTCGAGTTATTTCAAATGTTATGAAAATCGGATGCATAGATCAATTACAGGGACAATCGAAAGCATTCCGTTACATTACGTTCAATGGGGAAAAAATTTTAATTCATTTTAATCGTTTGAAATTTAAAACATATAATTATTACGTAATTTTATCGAGTCATTTCAAATGTTATAAAAGTCGGATGCATAGATCATTTACAGGGACAATCAAAGGTATTCCATTACATAACGATCAATGGGAAAAAAGATTCAAATGCATATATATGATGTTACACTCATTCGAACATAATAGAATTGGCATGAATTTATGAAATATATACTACAATATGCATTCTGTACAATCTGTGATGCAAAGAATTTTTATTATTAAATTACAGGACCACACAAAAGTATTCCACTACATAATGCTATACGGGGAAACATTGTTTGGGGCGTGTTTTAATTATATTCAACTATTTCACATTTTATGAATACGATGTACGTTTCTGAGGTGTAATAAAAATTACTTTCTGCATATTTACAGAAACACAAAGATTTCGACTACTATACTGTATCCGAAGTACGCTCTACTATATCAGCAAGATCTGAATATTTTTAAAAATTTGTTATCGTACGAAAGCACCTCATTTGCTACGTTCACGTGCAATTTCCAACTTGTTAGTTTTTAGGTGCATTCGTAGCTATGTAAATACGTAGCACCTACAGTTGTCGCTCAGTCCGTCCGTCTGTCCGTCTGTCTGTCCGTTTGTCTGTCTGTCCGTCCGTCTGTCTGTCCGCATATAACAGCGCAAAAACTACCCAACCGAATCATTTGAAATTTAAAATATATAATTATTACATAATTTTGTCGAGTCATTTCAAATTTTATGAAAATCGGATGCATAGATCAATTGCAGTATTCCGTTACATTACGGTCAATGGTGAGAAAAGTTTCAAATGCATTTTAATCGTATGAAATTTTAAATATATAATTATTACATAATTTTGTTGAGTCATTTAAATTTTATGAAAATCGGATGCATAGATCATTTACAGGGACAATCAAAAGTATTTCGATACATTACGGTCAATGGAAAAAAGTTTCAAATGGATTAGTGTTACACTCATTCGTAGATAATAAGAATAACATGAATATATGAAGTATACATATATTAAAACATACATTCTGCACAATCTGTGATGCAAAGAATATTTATTATTAAATTACAGGGCCACACAAAAGTATTCCACTACGTAATGCTATACGGAAAAACATTGTTTGGGCGTGTTTTAATTATATTAAACTTTTTCACATATTATGAATATAATATACGCTGCTGAGGTGTAACACAATTTACTATATGTATATTTACAGAACACAAAAAAGCTTTCGACCACTGTACTGCATCCAAAGTAATGTCTACTATAGCAGCAAGATCTGAATATTTTTAAAACTTCGTTATCGTACGAACGCACCTCATTTGCTACGCTTCACGTGCAATTTCCAACTTGTTAAAACTGAAATATGTTTTGTACAAATATGTAATTTTGACTCCAGCTGCTTTGAAATACTTCACCGGTGAAAATATTCCACTTTCCAAAATAATGTAATCAAAATCCCATACTGATAAAGCACAACGATTTACAAAAATTTAGAGTGTCTTTATAGAAAAGCCGCAACATACAGTATGCGTTATATGCTCGGAAGTCTTAGAGGTCTGCACGGGCCGGAATTTCCAGGCCCGGTCCGTTTTGGCCCGTTACAATTTCTACGATTCCTAAAACATTCAGATTTTTATCATATAATTAAAATTTCTTTAAAGAATCGTGCATAAATATCTATGGAATGATTTTACAGTATATTTTACAGGAAATATACATCAGCAACATTAATGATTACTTGGATTCTTAGGCTTTCAACATTCAAATAAAGATTTAGTAAAAAAAATTATATGGCTTAAAATAAAAGAAAAAGAAAGAAAGTTAAAAACATCGTAACTTTTGAAGCTCTTTAATAAAAGAAGATTTATAAAAATACATCTATATCATTTTATTAAAGATTTGAAATCCAAATTCATTCGTTAATTCAAAGTGGCTCCTTTCTGATACATTTCTAAATTCATTTTTTTTTTTCAGAAACGCATAAGATTAGCAAAAGTCTTTATTCAGAAACTATATAATCGAAAGCATTATCCATTTTTTGACACAAGCAATAAGCTATCCTTCTATAGTAAAAAAAAACTAGCCTTAAAAGGAATGACTCCTGGAATGATGCTGATGTGGAAGATTTCCGGAAGTAACGAATCCGGGTTGTCCACTCCTTCCATGAGTCGAATAGACCAATCAGGAAAGGGCTCCGTCTGTGCATCGCCATATGGGTTACCATAAAGAGAGGAAAGGTTACCATCGCCAACAATCGCCAAGTTTGTCGCCAACTTGGCGATATATCGCCAAATTTGGCGACCAAAATTAGTTGTCAAAAGTGACGCCAATTTGGCGATAACTGTAATATTTCGCCAAATTTTTAATTTATTCACAACATCAGTCGTCTGATACATCATTTGAGAGGTTTGCAACTGCTTATTCATTTAAAGGATGTCTTGTGTGTTATCCCCCATTCTGCTCCCCAGGGGGGACACATTTTTAATTTCTTTACAACACCAGTCGTGTTACACAAGATTTGAAAGGTCTGCAACTGCTTATTCATATTATGGATGTCTTGTGTGTCACCCCCACACTCTGCTCTCCCCAGGGGGTCACATTTTTAATTTCTTTACAACACCAGTTGTGTGACACATCATTTGAAAGGTCTGCAACTGCTTATTCATATTATGGATGTGTTGTGTGTCATCCCCCACTCTGCCCCCCAGGGGGGCACATTTTTAATTTCTTTACAACACCAATTGTGTGACACATCATTTGAAAGGTCTGCAACTGTTTATTCATTTTATGGATGTCTTGTGTGTCACCTCCCCTCTGCCCCCCAGGGGGTCACATTTTTAATTTCTTTACAACACCAGTTGTGTGACACATCATTTGAAAGGTCTGCAACATCTTATTCATATTATGGATGTGTTGTGTGTCATCCCCCACTCTGACCCCCAGGGGGGCACATTTTTAATTTCTTTACAACACCAGTCGTGTGACACATCATTTGAAAGGTCTGCAACTGCTTATTCATGTTTTGGATGTCTTGTGTTTCCCCCCCCCTACTGTGTCCCCCCAGGGGGCACATTTTTAATTTCTTTACATCACCAGTCGTGTGACACATCATTTGAAAGGTCTGCAACTGCTTATTCATATTATGGATGTCTTGTGTGTCACACCCCCGCGCTCTTCCCCGCCAGGGGGGGGGCATTTTTAATTTCTTTACAACACCAATCGTGTGACACATCATTTGAGAGGTCTGCAACTGCTTATTAATATTATGGATGTCTTGTGTGTCACCTCCCACTCTACCCCCCCAGGGGAAGACATTTTTAATTTCTTTACAACACCAGTCGTGTGACGCATCATTTGAAAGGTCTGCAACTGCTTAATCATATTATGGATGTCTTGTGTTTCACACCCCCTGCCCCCCTGGGGGGGGCACATTTTACTATTTCACATTTTACTGTTACACATTTTACATTAATTTCTTTACAACACCAGTCGTATGACACATCATTTGAAAGGTATGCAACTGCTTATTCATGTTTTGGATGTCTTGTGTTTCCCCTCCTACTGTGTCCCCCCAGGGGGCACATTTTTAATTTCTTTACATCACCAGTCGGATGACACATCATTTGAAAAGTCTGCAACTGCTTATTCATATTATGGATGTCTTGTGTGTCATCTCCCAGTCTGCACCCCCAGGGGGGGCACATTTTTAATTTCTTTACAACACCAGTCGTATGACACATCATTTGAAAGGTCTGCAACTGCTTATTCATATTATGGATGTCTTGTGTGTCATCCCCCAGTCTGCACCCCCAGGGGGGGGCACATTTTTAATTTCTTTACAACACCAGTCGTGTGACACATCATTTCAAAGGTCTGCAACTGCTTATTCATAATATGGATGTCTTGTGTGTCACCCCCACTCTGCCCCCCTAGGGGGGGCACATTTTTAATTTCTTTACAACACCAGTCGTGAGACACTTCATTTGAAAGGTCTGCAACTGCTTATTCATATTATGGATGTGTTGTGTGTCATCCTCCCCTCTGCCCCCCCAGGGGTGGCACATTTTTAGTTTCTTTACAACATCAGTCGTGTGACACATAATTTGTAAGGTTTGCAAATGCTTATTCATATTATGGATGTATTTTGTGTCTCCCCATTCTGTCCCCCCCAGGGAGGCACATTTTAAATTTCTTTACAACATCAATTGTGTGACACATCATTTGAAAGGTCTGCAACTGCTTATTCATATTATGGAAGTCTTGTGTGTCACCACCCCACTCTGCAACCCGGGGGGCACTTTTTAATTTCTTTGCAACACAAATTATGTGACATATCATTTTAAAGGTCTGCAACTGTTTATTCATATTATGGATGTGTTGTGAGTCACCAGCCACTCTGCCTCCCAGGGGGGGCACATTTTTGATTCTTTAGAACACCAGTCGTGTGACACATCATTTGAAAGATCTGCAACTGCTTATTCATATTATGCATGTCTTGTGTGTCACCACCCACTCTGCCCCACAGGGGAGCACATTTTTAATTTCTTTGCAACACCAATTGTGTGACACATCATTTGAAAGGTCTGCAACTGCTTATTCATTGTATGGATGTCTTGTGTGTTCACGTTTTTTATAGGTGCACCAGATTTGCCGCAATATTTTCTAAAGCCCATTTGGCGAAAATTTCTTTGTGGTATAACGCTTGCATATACATTTTTAATTATTTTCTATTATTTTCAAAAGGAACTTACAGTAAATAAAAAAATATATAATTAATAACTTTAGAAAAATAATAACTTATATAATAAAAAAAATGAATATAAATAAACATTTTATTAGTAAAAAAACAATATTACCCAGGCTACTATTTCGGACAAAATAATGCCACTTTCACGCCAATTATGTGACATTTGTGCTCATTTTTCACCAAATTTCCTGTTGTAGATCTTTGAAATTTGGAATGCGTATGAATACCTGGGAGCAATACTGGAATTGGACATTGATTTTTTTTTAATTCGACACCTAATTGGTAAAATGAGGGTTATTTTTTAAAGATTTATACAACTTTTTCTGCGCAAGAAAGACACTTACCTATTTTTGTATACAAGAAGAAGTAAATGGTATGTAAAACAATGATATTATCCGTATATAGAATGCTCAAAGCGATATAAGCACTGGGTTTGACGAGATTTTTTTTATGTCAGTTTGGCGAAAATATCAAACAGGACATTGGTTACCATTGAATCCTGCTTATTCTTGTTCTTCCTCACAATGCATTCATTGTATATAAGTTTTTTTTCCCACTATACATTTCAGCTAATTATTAGATTATCTACTGTATTTAAAATGGATGAAACAGAGATTCATAGAAAAAGAAGATTATGCAATGAACGTCAAAAGAGATGGATGGAGAAACAAAAATTTCAAAATAAAACAATTGAACGTATTAAAATCAGTGATCATATTGAACCTTCGGAAGATCCAAAGCTTCAGGTACATGTAAATAAGAAAGAAAACAAAACAAGAAACTTATTTCATGTTTTGCCTTTAGAAATATCTGGTGTAACATCCACAGATGAAACAAATACTTTTCCACTTTTTAATGAAACCGTTTCTTCTGAGGAAATAACAAAAGAAATGAAGATTCAACAAAAAAGAATATTAAACAATGAATATAAAAAAACATGGAGGGCAAAACTAACTGACAAATCTAAAGAAACAATAATGTACAAGTAGAAGAGTTTAGAACATATCTCAGAATATTTTAGAAAGAAAAAAAAAAGCTCAAGGTAAAAAAACACAGGCTCGGTATGCTGCCAAAAAAGAAAAACATATCTTTCAATCAATCTATTGAAAATCAAAGAGGGGGGGGGGGTTATGCTATGCTTCGACTAATGAGGAGAGGGGTTGTTAAATTTGGTGTGCGTCATTTTTCACTGGCTGGTGTTTTCGGTCGACAACCTAATTAGAGTACATGGAGTAATTATAAAAAAAAATAATAATAAAAATACGCACGCAGTAATACTGATGATCAATGAAACATTTTAAAAATTAATCAACTAGGAAAATAAATCTGTTACTTTAAAAAAAAAATACTTTGATTTTGAGCTTTTGTGGTAATCTCTTAATAGCATTTTTTAATCACTAAAAGATTTTTTTATACTTCGCGTGTGAAAATTAGAAACAATTACGTGTTTTAATAAAATATTGCTTTTTATGACATCATTTTCTTTTTTTATTTATTTTTAGTGCATGTTTCGTTTTAACTTACATTTTGTTTGCGTGTGGAAGTCAATTCTTGTCACTTATTTTTCGTCACGTTTGTCATAGATGCACCAGATTTGGCGCAATATTTTGTAAAGCCCATTTGGCGAAAACGTCGTTGTGGAATAACGCTTGCATATACATTTTAAATTATTTACTATTATTTTCAAAAGGAACTTACAGTAAATAAAAAAATATATAATTAATAACTATAGAAAAATAATAATTTATATAATTAAAAAAAATGAATATAAATAAGCATTTTATTAGGAAAAAACAATATTAGCCGGGTTACTATTTCGGACAAAATAATCCCATTTTCACGCCAATTATGTGACATCTGTGCTCATTTTTCACCAAATTTCCTGCTGTAGAGCTTTGAAATTTGGAATACGTATGAATACCTGGGAGCAATACAGGAATTGGACATTGATTTTTTTTTTCTTAATTCGACAACTAATTGGTACAATGGGGGTTATTTTTTAAAGATTTATACAACTTTTTCTGCGCAAGAAAGACACTTACCTATTTTTATATACAAGAAGAAGTAAATGGTATATAAAACAATGATATTATCCATAAATAAAATGCTCAAAGCGATACAAGCACTGGGTGTTGCGTCCATGGTTTGTTTATCGGCACGCACTTCTCTTTTAATATTTAAGTTGTTTTCCTTGCATGGCAACTGACTTTTTATTTTTTGTTGTTCTAAAGAGTCATCCATGAGAGAGGTGGCTATTTTTACGTCTGTAAGTAACTATAATATTTTATATAAACGAATGATCTTTTTAATAGTTTAAAATAAATAACACGCAACCCGACAATACTGGGTTTGGCGAGATTTTTTTTATGTCAGTTTGGCGAAAATATCAAACAGGACATTGGTTACCATGGAATCCCACTTATTCTTGTTCTTCCTCACAATGCATTCATTGTATATAAGCTTTTTTTCCCCACTATACATTTCAGCTAATTATTAGATTATCTATTGTATTTAAAATGGATGAAACAGAGATTCAAAGAAAAAGAAGATTATCCAGTGAACGTCAAAAGAGATGGAGAGAAAAACAAAAATTTCAAAATAAAACAGACAAAATAAATCAAACAAATACTTTTCCAGTTTTTAAAGAAGCAGTTTCTTCTGAGGAAATAACAAAAGAAAGGAAGATTCAACAAAAAAGAATATTAAACAATGAATATAAAAAAATATGGAGGGCAAAACTAACTGACAAATCTAAAGAAACAATATGTACAAATAGAAGAGTACAGAACATATCTCACAATATTTTAGAAAAAAAACAAGCTCAAGGTAGAAAAGCACAGGCTCGGTATGCTGCCAAAAAGAAAAACATATCTTTCAAGCAATCTATTGAGAATCCTTCTGGAAAATTAAGTAATATTGTAGAAGTGGAGATTTCTAATGAAAGTACAAGTAATATTTTGTGTAATGCTGGTCCCTCTAGAAATGGTGCTCTTGAAGAAATAGGGTGTACACACAATTCTGCAATGCTGCATCCATTAAACAGTTCGGTGACAAATGCTTCTAATAAAGAATATCAGGAAATTTTTAATTCTACTGAATATGCTGGAAAAGAAATACAACAAAAAAGATGGACAAGTATGAAAATTATTGCTGATTGTGAAGCTTCTGAAGAAGCAAAGGCACAACTAGCAGAAAATAGGAAAAAAGCAACAGCAAAAAGACATTCTGTTTTACCTTCTGAAACATGTGCTGTAGGTCCTTCTGGAATATTGTGCAACACTAGCTATTTAGAAAATACTGCAAAAGAATTGGAACAAAAAAGATTTAAACATTTAAAAATAAGTGCTGAAACGAAACCTTATAAAGAGGCTAAGACTCGATTAATTTCAAACAGGAAAAAAACAATAGCGGCAAACAAACTTCATGTTTTGACCTCTTCAATATGTGCTGCAGAATGCATAGTGGAATCGCAGGAGTCAATAAATGTAAAAGAAAAAGATTCACATTCTTCAAATTCAATAATATTGCTGCCATTCAAAAATGCAGGCACATCATGTAGAAATACAACAGTTTTTCCTGAAGTAGGTCCTTCTATAATATGCAACACTGAACCTTATTCGAAGTTTATTGAAAGTTCTCTTGAAGAAATAGTACAAAAAAGGCATAAAGGTTTGAAAATTTATGCAGAAAATGAACCTTCTGAAGAAGCAAAGGCTCGACTAGCTGCAAATAGGGAAAAAGCAAGAGCAGCAAATAGACTTCATATTTTGGGTACTACAACATATGCTACAAATCTTACAGAAAAAACAACCAATTTTTCACATTTTGAGGAGACAATGTCTGAAGTAGTAACACAAGAAAGAAATATAAATTTTATTGTAGCAGCTCAGTCTCAAGACAGAATAAATGTTCTAGAAGAAAAAGTTGGACACTCTGCACACAATTCTATAATATTGCAACCGTTAAACAGTTCTATCAGAAATATTTCTCATAAAGAATACAAAGCTATTTCTCATAAAGAAAAAAAAATCAGAGTCTCTAAAAAGAAATATCTTTTTGCTGCAGATATCAGTCTTTGCTCAGTATGCAATGTTGAAAAACATTCTTTAGGTGAATATAATATGGAATGTATTCACTGTGGAGCTATTCATTTTAAAGAACAGAAAGGAAGAACTGTGAATTCTTGTTGTCATGGTGGTGTTGTTAATATACCTCCTCTTTCTGAGTATCCAACGGAACTTAAAGATTTACTTACATCAAATAATCCAGACGCAAAACATTTTAGAGCAAACATTAGGGCTTACAACTCATCGTTTGCTTTTGCTACGTTTGCAGCTAATATCGAAGATGTGCAAGGAAGAGGTCCTCCCCTTATTAAAATTCAAGGTCAGGTTTATCATTATGCATCTACTTCACTTGAAAACTTTAAAGGAAATCGACCTCGAAATGGACAGATTTATATTTATGATGATGAAGAAAAGGCAGCAAATCTGCGCATGAATTCTGAATATTCAGAAATTAATCTTAAAGTTGAAAAACTTCTCAGACGTATAAATCCTTATGCAAAAAATTACAGAATGTTACGTGAATTAAATACAACTGATGGACCGGAATACGTTTTAAATTTTATAACCTACAAGTTTGATGATCAGCGAAGGTATAATAAACCAACAACTTCAGAAGTTGCTTTTATAATTGAGTCAAAAGATAATTGTATCCCATGTGTGGATCTTAAAGTTTATTCAAAACAAGAAAATGGCACTGAGACCACCATTATCAGTCAAACCTCGCAACATGCAGATCCCATGACATTTCCCATATTATTTCCTCATGGTGATCTAGGATGGACTTACAATATGTTGTCGAAAAAGGGTACAAAGATTACACCTTTACAATATTTTGGTCATCGTTTAGCATTACGGAAGAATAAATTTAATCCTTTGCTAAATGCTGGAAAACTTACACAGCAGTATATCATTAATTGTTATGTATTAGTTGAACGTCAACGTTTAGATTTCATAAGATTCAACCAGCAACAACTCAGATCGGAATGTTACCAGGGATTAGTCGATCACTTAGAAAGAAGTGTATTAAATGAGAAAAATACAGTACGACTTGGTAATGCTGTTATTCTACCTGCAACTTATATTGGTTCTCCTCGAAGTTTACAACAATTGTATCAAGATTCCATGGCAATATGCCGAAAGGTTGGAAGACCCGACTTTTTTATAACAATGACTTGTAACCCAAAATGGACAGAGATTACAAACGTTCTTAAAAATTACTTTTCTCCTGGAACAACTGTAAATGATATTCCAACTATAGTAACAGATATTTTTCAGGCTAAAGTAAAGGAATTGATTAAAGATATTGTAGAAAGACAGTTGCTTGGACCCATTGTTGCATATGTGTATACAATCGAATTCCAGAAACGAGGTCTTCCACATGCCCATATCTTAGCAGCATTGAGAACTGATTGCAAGCTTCTTCAGCCACAGGATGTAGATAGATTTGTATGTGCAGAATTATCTGATGAGGACTCTTCTCTACGTTACTACCAACTGAGACACATGATGCATGGTCCTCATGTAGAAGGTCTTCTTTGTTGGGATAAACAGAAGAATGAATGCTCAAAAAAATTTCCAAAAAATTTCTGTGAAGAGACTGATATGAGTGGAGATGGCTTTCCTAAGTACAGAAGAAGAAACAATACAGATAGACTTTATGCATATCATTCCAAAGTAAATGGCAAAGTTCACTATGTTGACAACAGAATGGTTGTTCCACATAACCCATACTTATTGAAGAAGTTTGATTGTCATTTAAATGTGGAATACTGCGCTTCAGTTATGGCAGTTAAATATATTCATAAATACATTCATAAGGGACATGATCGTGCAAGAATGGAGATGAAGCTTGGAGACACTAATGAGGTTCAAAAATATATTGACAGTCGATATATAAGTCCCATGGAAGCAGCTTGGAGATTAAATTCACTGCCCTTGCATGATAGAAGTCACACTGTTATAAGACTACCAGTGCACCTTGAGAATCAACAGTACGTCACATTTAAAGAAGGATCAGAACAAATAGCTCTAAATAAAGATTGCAAAACTATGTTACTTGGATGGTTCAATTTGAATAAAGAATGCGAATCTGCAAGAAAAATACATTATTGTAACATACCTGAACATTATTCCTGGAATGCAGGAAGCAAAAAGTGGATTCCAAGAAAGAGAGCTGATAAAGTAATTGGACGGATTGTTAATGTTTCCCCAAAAGATTCAGAACGATTCTTCCTAAAGCTAATTTTAAATAGAGTTGCTGGAGCGACATGCTTTGAAGATCTTCGCAGACATGAAGGAGTAATTTATTGCACTTATAGAGAAGCAGCAATTGCAATGGGATTAACAGAAACCAGTGAAGAAGCTACTGCTGTGTTACAAGAAGCTGCATCTATTTTAATGCCAAGAGAGTTCAGAAAGTTCTTTGTATACTATGTTATAGGAGATGAACCGTCTAATGCTTTGCAACTGTGGGATACTTTCAAGCATCATCTAACTGATCGAAACAGTAGTGAATCTGAAGCTTTATTTGAGATTGAAGCTCATTTTCATGCAGATAATAGGTCTTGTAAGGAATTTGGATTGCCAGAACCACATTCTTTCCTGAATCCTCCAGATCATTTTTCTTTCGATAGTCATCTAAGGAAATGCACAGACATTGAGGGTAAATTTAATGTGGATCAGAGAAAAGTTTATGACAGGATCATACATTGCATTAGTGAAAATCAAGCTCAGTGTTTCTTCATAGATGGACCAGGTGGAACTGGGAAAACTTTTCTGTATAATGGGATGTATCACAAACTTATAACATTGCAGAAGAAAGTCATATGTATTGCATGGACTGGCATTGCATCCATTTTATTACCAGGTGGGACAACTTCTCACCGATTTTTCAACTTGCCTATAGATCTTAGAGAAGATGGTATTTGCTTTCTTAAGAAGCGTGACAAGCTTAGACTAAAAGAAATTGATGTAGTTATTTGGGATGAAGCAAGTATGATTCCAAGGAAAGCATTGGAGATTATTGATCGTACATTACGTGATGTTATGAATTGTGATATACATTGTGATAAACAAAACAATTATACTTGGTGGGGATTTCAGACAAGTTCTACCAGTTGTAAAGAAAGCTTCCCGCGCACAAATTATTTCTCAGTGTTTGAAATCATCCACCCTTTGGAAACTGTTTGAAATTCATCATCTGAAGATTAACATACGTGTAGCAACTGAGACAGGGAATTTTTCAAAATGGCTGCTACAGATTGGTAATGGAGATGTCAATGAGCTTGAAATTGAAACATCATCTGCTCTTTTTTGTTCCAACTTGGTACAGTGGTTTTTTGAAGATGTCACAGATTTTGCTATTGATCTTCAGTCAAGAATTATATTGTCTCCTCAAAATGATGAAGTTAACAGAGTTAATGAAAAAATTTTAGATAAGATACCTGGAAAAGAAATAATTTGCTACAGCATTGACAAGGCAACTTTGACTGGAATCGACAGAACTGACACTCGAGAAGAAGAAGCAACACTCAGATATCCTGATGAATACTTGCATTCACTCACCCCTTGTGGTATGCCACCTCACAAGTTAAAATTAAAAGTCGGATGCATAGTCATGTTGATTCGAAATTTATCAGTAGCTGACGGATTATGTAATGGAACACGTTTACTTGTTCAAAATATTCATGCTAGGATTTTAACTGCAAAAATTATTACTGGTGATCAAACTGGAACTATAGTTAATATTCCAAGAATTCAACTAGATACATCAGGAGGTCATGCCCAGCTGCCATTTGTATTATATCGCAGACAGTTTCCAGTTAGACTAGCTTATGCATTGACAATTAATAAATCCCAAGGACAAACATTTGAAAGAGTTGGACTTTACATTGACCGGCCAATTTTTGCACATGGTCAGTTGTATGTGGCGCTATCACGATGTACTTTTTCAAATAATATCAAGATTTTCATTAAGGATGGTCACAAGTTGGAGAACATTGTATACAAGGAAGTATTGTAACGTAAAAATATCAAGATTGTTGAAGTTTTGCACAAGTTCAGTTCTATATGGCACTATCACAATGCATTTCTTCAAATAATATCAAGATTTTCTTTCAGAATGGTCAGAAGTTGGAGAACCCCCTTACTTTGCATCAGTTAGCTGTAAAGGTAAAAATAAAAAATTTTAAAATGCTCACATTTAGAGTGACAACTCATTTTTTATCATTACCTGGGCTGAAACGAGTCCAGTACTTTACCTCCTGGGTAGACTTGGAAATGAGTACACTTCCTTTTTTTCCCCCTATGATGCTATTTTGGTAGATTTTCCTGGTTTTTATGGATATTTATTGCTCGGTATTTTAATAAGTGTACGTTTATGAGAGGAATACCAAAATTGAGTGTATGGAAAATAAAGTATCGCGAAGTGATTCCATGGGGTATTGGCGAGCGCAGCAAGCAGGGGTAGCCTACCACATTTTAATCGCGAAACGCGGGGGGTTGGCGAGCGTAGCGAGCAGGGGGGCGGAGCCCTCCTAGTACTTTAAATTAAGCTATACTATTTTAAGAATGCTGCAAGTAAATAAAATCCTATCAAAAACATGAATGTGAAAAAGTGCCAAGTTCGTTAAAGGTTTCGCTCATAAAAGAAGTGATTTGACAAAAAATAATGATATCCTGTCAAAAACATGAATGTGAAAAAATGCCAAGTTCGTTAAAGGTTTCGCTAATAAAAGAAGTGAGATAGATCTAACGGCAAACCAAGTTCTTTCGGAGCTCCTTAAATCATAACTCCTGTCATGCATAATATTATTCAATTGCTTAAAATGATTTGTTATGTTATACTTGTTATTCAATAGAGCGACTTAGCAAGTTTTCTCTTATTCAATTTTTCTATTTAGTTGATCAGAAATTAAAGTTGATCCCTTCCTTTAACTTATCAGTACCTTAACTTCAATATACTTATTCGACCACTTGATTGACTAGATCTTTGCCAATCAGATTCTAAATTAAATTATACTCCGACTCAAAAATTAAAGTTGGTAGCTGAAAACTTGCCAAGTCGCTCTATTAAATAACAAGTAACATAACAAATCATTTTAAGCAATTGACTAATATTATGCATGACAGGAGTTATGATTTAAGGAGCTCCGAAAGAACTTGGTTTGCAGTTAGATCTCACTTCTTTTATTAGCGAAACCTTTAACGAACTTGGCATTTTTTCACATTCATGTTTTTGACAGTATATCATTATTTTTTGTCAAATCATTTCTTTTATGAGCGAAACCTTTAACGAACTTGGTATTTTTTCACATTCATGTTTTTGACAGTATATCATTATTTTTTGTCAAATCACTTCTTTTATGAGCGAAACCTTTAACGAACTTGGCATTTTTTCACATTCATGTTTTTGACAGTATATCATTATTTTTTGTCAAATCACTTCTTTTATGAGCGAAACCTTTAACGAACTTGGCATTTTTTCATATTCATGTTTTTGACAGGATATCATTATTTTTTGTCAAATCACTTCTTTTATTAGCGAAACCTTTAACGAACTTGGCATTTTTTCATATTCATGTTTTTGACAGGATATCATTATTTTTTGTCAAATCACTTCTTTTATGAGCGAAACCTTTAACGAACTTGGCACTTTTTCACATTCATGTTTTTGATAGGATATCATTATTTTTTGTCAAATAAGTAGGTATTTGTTTCCTTTTTGAAATAAATAGGTTAAAATAGTTAAATTAGTTTTATTTAATATTAATTAATCTTTCAGCTTTTTTCTGCATTCATTCACTGTTTTTTTCATTCAAATTTAAAAATTTAACAGTAGGACTGCTTATGTTCCTTTAAATTCCACTAATAAGGATGTTTCTTTTACGTGATTGGGTACTAATTGATTATTTCGTCGACCAAAAACGTTTGTAGCCAACTTGGCGAAATATCGCTATATTGACGACAAAAATTACGTACCAAAAGTCATGCTAAAATGGCGCTATTTCTGGTATTTTGCCAAATTCCCATAGATTCCCATTGTAATCTGGTTAATCATCCAATAATTTTGTTAAAGCAAAAACTGTCGCCATCACTTTGGCATCTTTTTTTTCTTTAAATCGGTTCGCTAATTACCCAAGATTGCTTAAATATTGCTATTTAGAAAGTTTTTAGAACGCTTTTCGCGCATTTTTACACCTTTTAAATTTTGTATTTGTTAACAAATGTTCTTAGTGATCATTTATATCTTATAATTTATGAACATGCCAAATTTTATGTTTTTAGGCCCTTAACATACAGAGATCGCATTTTTAGAACGCTTTTTGCTATTTTACCCCCCTTTGGATTAGTGGAATCGACATAAGATATAGCCTATATTGGAGCAAGGACTATCACCATCATTTTGATATCATTACTTTTAAGATCGGTTTGTTGTTTGCTGAAATTGCTTTAAAATCCCAATTTAGAATATTTTTAGAACGCTTTTCGCACATTTTCACCCTTTTTGAATTCCGTATTTTTTATCAAATGCCCTTAGAGATAATTTATATCTTATAAATAATCAACATGCCAAATCTTATAGTTCTAGGTCCTTCAGTAACACTAAAGTTGCATTTTTAGAATGTTTTTTTTTTTTTGCTTCTTCACCCTCTTTTGGTTAATGGTATACGAATAAAATATAACCTATGTTTGAACTGGGGCGAATACGATCATTTTAGTATCATTAATTTTGAAATCGGTTCGGTGGTTTCAGAGATTAGCCCCGATACTCGCCAAAAGTGTCGCCAACTTGGCACTATTTCTGATGTTTCGCGAAATTCCCATAAACTCTAAAATGCCAAACTTTATGTTTCCAGTCCAATACCTAAATATACAGACATCGCATTTTTAGAACGTTTTTTGCTCTTCTATCTCCTTTGGGTTAATGTAATCGACAAAATATTTATTGTATGTTGGAGCAAAGACTGTCATCATCATTTTGATATCATTACTTTTAAGATCGGTTTGTTGTTTGCTGAGATTGTTTTAAAATTGGTATTTCGAACTTTTTTAGAACGCTCTTCGCGGATTTTCAACCATTTAAATTTGATATTTTTTAGCTAATGTCATCAGTGATCATTTATATCTTATAAATAATTAACATGCCAAATTTTGTGCTTCAAGGAACTTCAGTAAAACAAAAATCACATTTTTAGAATGTTTTTCGCTTCTGAACACTCTTTTGGTTAGTGGCACAGAAATAAGATATAGTCTACGTTTGAACCGGGGCGAATACCATCATTTTGGTATCATTACTTTTGAAATCGGTTCGGTAGTTTCAGATTAGCCCTGATACTCGCTAAAGGTGACGCCAACTTGGCACTATTTCTGGTATTTTGTGCAATTCTCATAAACTTCCATTGTAATCCAATAATTTATCCTCTAATCAACCATTAATGTTTAATTAATGGTGATTTCTGATTTTTTCCTATTTATAGATCCAATAACCTACCTCCACACCAAATTCCAACTTCCTAAGTCACCTGGAAGTAGTCAAACATTTCTATGAGTGAGGCAGTGAGTCAGTGAGTTAGTGCTAAAAACGGTGGTTTTCAGACGTCAATTTCTCGTGAACAGTAAAAGATTTTTAAAAAAAAAATTAGGATTCGGAAATTAGAAGATGGTCTTAGACGACACAAAAAATTGCAAGTGAGTAGGTCAAATAGAATTTAAGTTATTGAGGGGTCAAAAGTGGCTCGAAATGGTTCGGGTAATATAACCCACGGCCGGTGTGTCGCCTTTTACTTTGTGAACTTGGCTGACACACTGCCGTGTGTCTAGATATTGTCATAGTTAGCGTTTTAAATAGAATTTCCGGAAGCGATAGCATGGGAAGGGAGAAAAACCTGGATTCATTTGAGAAACTATTGTATCTCAACAAGGTTATACAAGTATTTTATTTACCAAAAATGAAAAACGCTATTCGATTCCAAATCCCTTCAGTAGTCAGGCTTATCACTTTTGTATTTTTACAATTAAAAATTAATTTGATAATTTGAAATTGCGTTATTGATAAATTAATTTAAAAACATCAAAAAGTACGTATCCAAGAATTAAGCGAACATAAGTTCTTTATCGCTGTTAATAATTTTACAAATCATGTTGTCTGTCTGTCCTACAGATCTTGAAAACAATTAAATCTTGTTCCGGACCGGCAAGTCTGTATGTAAAAAAATAATGCAAGCATGATCTCAGCACGTGTCAGCTAAAAAAATATTAAAACGGGTTACACACAATGCAACTGCCCGATGCCTATCTCTATACTGTACGAGTTACATTTTAGGTAGCTTTCATTACAAAGTCATCATCAAGTTGGAAATTGCACGTGAAGCGTAGCAAATGAGGTGCGTTCGTACGATAACGAAGTTTTTAAAATATTCAGATCTTGCTGTTATAGTAGCCAGTACTTTGAATGCAGTACAGTGGTCGAAAGCTTTTTTGTGTTCTGTAAATATACATATAATAAACTGTGTTACACCTCAGCAGCGTATATTATATTCATAATATGTGAAAAAGTTTAATATAATTAAAACACGCCCCAAACAATGTTTTTCCGTATAGCATTACGTAGTGGAATACTTTTGTGTGGCCCTGTAATTTAATAATAAATATTCTTTGCATCACAGATTGTGCAGAATGTATGTTTTAGTATATGTATACTTCATATATTCATGTTAATCTTATTATCTTCGAATGAGTGTAACACTAATGCATTTGAAACTTTTTTCCATTGACCGTAATGTATCGAAATATTTTGATTGTCCCTGTAAATGATCTACGCATCCGATTTTCATAAAATTTGAAATGACTCGACAAAATTATGTAATAATTATATATTTTAAATTTCATAAATGTATTTGAAACTTTTCTCCCCATTGACCGTAATGTAACGTAATACTGTAATTGATCTATGCATCCGATTTTCATAAAATTTGAAATGACTCGACAAAATTATGTAATAATTATATATTTTAAATTTCTAATGATTCAAATAGTTGGGTAGTTTTTGCGCTGCTATATGCGGACTGACAGACGGACGGACAGACAGACAAACGGACAGACAGACGGACAGACGGACGGACTGAGCGACAACTGTAGGTGCTACCTATTTACATAGCTACGAACGCACCTGAAAACTAACAAGTTGGAATTTGCACGTGAACGTAGCAAATGAGGTGCGTTCGAACGATAACAAAGTTTTAAATATATTCAGATCTTGCTGATATAGTAGAGCGTACTTCGGATACAGTATAGTAGTCGAAATCTTTGTGTTTCTGTAAATATGCAGAAAGTAATTGTTATTACACCTCAGAAACGTACATCGTATTCATAAAATGTGAAATAGTTGAATATAATTAAAACACGCCCCAAACAATGTTTCCCCGTATAGCATTACGTAGTGGAATACTTTTGTGTGGCCCTGTAATTTAATTGTCTGAGCGAAGCGAAGTCTTTATACTCAGAGATACGTAACGATATTAAAATTCAAAAAAAATTCTTTCGTCAAGCAAATCTCAAAAAGTACTTGTCGGATTTTGATTCTGTTTGTACCAATAGGTACCTATGAAGGTAATCTGGTGAATGCACCTACTTTTAAAAATTAATTCCAAATAGTTTAAAAGTTATATTAAAAAAACTGATAAAAAAGCACAATTTATGTGCATACGTCACAGAAATTTGGTGAGCGTGATTTTCACCGGCTGGACATTTTCGTAGATAACCGAATCAGTACATGGAGTAAAAAGTAATCATTTTCGCAATCAGAAATATTGAATGCAATAAAACATTTTAAAATTTAATCATGCAGGAAAATAAAACTGTTATTTTTTATATTAAAAAAAGTCATAAAAACTTTGATTTTGAAATTTTGTGATAATCTCTTAACAGCACTTTTTGATCGCTAAAAGAAAGTTTTACATATTTCGCGTGTGAAAATTAGAAATAATTACGTTTTTAAATAAAAAGTTTCTTTTATGACATCATTTTCCCTTTATTGCATGTTTTCTTTTAACTTATATTTTGTTTGTGTATGGAAGTCAATTCTGGTCACTAATTTTTCGGCAAGGATACCGCAAGCGCATCAGATTTGGCGCAATTTTTTTCAAAGCCCATTTGGCGAAAACTTCCTTTTCAAATAACGCTTACACACACATTTTTAAATTATTTTCTATTTTCAAAAAGAACTTACTGTAAATAAAATAATAATAATAATTAATAACTATAAAAAGAAATATTTTATATAATTTAAAAAAAGGAAATGAAAGTAAATAAACATTTTATGAGTAAATAAACAAATAATAAATAAATAAAGCCGGGTTACCATCTCAGGTAAAATAATGCCATTTTGACGCCAATTATGTATCCTGGTGCATATGTGACATTTTTTCCCATTTTTCATCCGTTTCCTGTTGGCATATAACTTTGAAATATGGAGTATGTATGCATACCTGGGAGCAATACTGGAATTAGACATTGATTTTTTTTAATTCGATCCAAAAAGGGGCAACGGGGCTATTTTTTAAAGTTTTATACAATTTATACTGCATAAAGGAGCCACTTACCTATTTCTATATACCAGAAGAAGTAAGTGGTGTGTAAAAACAATTATAGTATACATAAATAAAATACTTGAGATAATATACTAGAGATCTAAGCACTGGGTTTGGCGAGATTTTTTTATGCCAATTAGGCGAAAACATCGTTTTGATTACCAGATGCATATAGCATGCTATAATAACACGTTATTTATTTATTTCAAAATAAAAAAAAAGGGAATAAATGAAACATTTCCTGTTATTAAAAAAGATATAACAATCAATAAATGATAATATTTTTAGAACAAACAATTTATTATAACATTTATTTGATAACCAGCATGTTAAGCAACTAAACGCCATTTTGGCACCAATTAGGTACCTCGGTGTATATAGGGCATATATGTGCCATATTTATTTGTAAAACTGAGCATGAAAGTTTAACAGGTGTGTTTTCATATTCGCTTATATCTTTTTGCAACATAGCGCACCTTTCGAAGCCAAAACTGCATAAAAGAAAAAATAATCAATATTTGCAGCAATTTTTTTTTTTTTTTTTTTTTTTTTTTTTTTTTTTTTTCTTTTTTATGTAATGCACATTTTGTAATCAGTAGGCTCGATAATCAGACCTCGTTTTTTTGCTTTAAAAGATGATATTTCATACGACGTCTTTTTTGGATTCGTCGTTTTTCCATATTTGATAGTATGTGTCTACTCGTTTTGTACCCTTTTTTGTAACTTTCTTCTTTATTAACAGCGACATCTGGATTTCCTATTTAAATAAAAATTCTTCTAAATACAAAGAATTTTGTTAAAATAAATAAATAATAGGAAATGCGAACATCCATTGCTCAAAACACAAAATTTTTCCTATTGAGTTAATAAAAATCAGTAAAAACATAATTTTTATGATAATAAAAAGTTGACTTATGTAATAACAGAGTCATATATTATGTACGTTATGGATTAAGTATGAATATTTCAATGAAAAGTGATATTTCAAAAGTATTATGAAATTAGTTAAAAACCATTTATTTTAAACTAAATGAATAAAAGATTTATATTTTTAATGAAATAAATGGGATTTGAAAAATTATTGGAAATTTATCACCATAGATGTATCAATATTACAATCAGTACCTTGTATGCAAAATGGAACAATTAGCAAAACTTTTTGTACCCGAAAAATGGTCGTTGCTTTTTTTAAGGTTAAAAAGTAGATTACGAAATATTCCTATACAAAGATGCCAAGCCCCCGCTTATTACACAGCAGAATTTTTTTATAGGAAAAGTTATTTTTTAAATCCGCAGAATGTTCCAATTTAATAAAACATTTTCTGTATTAAAATACCGGTATCAAATATGCCGGTGACTTGGCAGCTCTGCCTATAACATTTTAATTAATTACGGTACTTTTTTTAATCGGATTCAAATTTAGTGAGGACAACGTTTTTTGGCCAAAAGATACTTTTTTTCCACATGTGTAACTACGATACAATTCCTTGATGCTGAAATTAATTTGTTTTGACTTATGCTATTATTGCTTCCTCTTATTTATTTATTTGAATTTTAAATAAGATGACTCAAAATCGTGTTTTTTAAATATACGGAAAAAATGCATTTCGAGAGAGGGCGAAAAGAACAATATTTGGCGATTTATTACCTGCGTTTGGCTAAGTGTCTTACTATCTTGTATTTAATACTCTTCACAATACTTCGCTGTTATATGGACTTACAATAAACTTTACTTGTTAGGCGCTTTTATAAAAAGTTTGACGTAATTCGGGCTTAAGAAAGTGAGTTTTTTACTGAATAATACAAATGAATGAAAAATGAATACTAAGAAATACTAATAAAATAAAAATGAAGCATTATATTGATCTATGTATATTTAAAAATGCATCTGCTAGCACTAATTAGATAATTTATGTGTATATAATAGGAGATAAATAGCTTTTGATCCTGTATTTCTATGCTATAAAGCATTGACGTTTGTGTGTTTTTCGTTATCGTTGGGAGTACCTAGCCGATTTAAAAAATAATGTGGGCAAAAAATGTTGGTAACTATCTTTGCTGCAAAATATACTATATTTTGCGTAGGAACAATAATCACCTTCAATGCACGAGCAAAAAAAGTTCTAAAATTGAGAATTCTTTTATGTTAATATGACTAAAAATTTAATTTTTTTTTTTTTTTTTTGTGGCAACTTTTAAGATATAATATTCTTGTTATGAACGATTTCTAAAACATTCGACAATTTAATTTCACAAATTAAACATTTTTTTTTTCTAGAAAAAGTTTTAAACCCAATTTATTGAGAATAATACAATTTCTAGGATACTGTTGGGGTCAGAAACTATAACTTTGGCATCATAGTAACTTATAAGGTGTAAGTGCTCGTTTAGGACAAATTTTTAAAAAAGGATTCCTTAACTCTTATCAACAACCTCATTGAATCCGTGGAAAACATATTCAACATTATAAACTATTCGGACGAATTTCACACAATATTAAATACACTCCATTCTCTTCAAACATAATAATTTATGTTATTTATAGTTTCTCAAATCGGTGCGAAGCTTCTGTTTATGCTCATGGTGTCATTTCAAAGAGTTATATTTCCAATATAGGAAAATTTGGTGTTTTATTTTCTGTATTACTTTTAACATTTTGCATATTTCCAATTTTATATCCATGCATGGTTTGCTTTTCTTTTATAAAAATAGTATATGCAACTTTATATATAAGATTTTGTAATTCTATGATTCAATATGCTTATTTTCATCATATTTTATCGCAATGAATGACCAATTAAAGGTAACATCTCATTTTCTTTACAGCAAGTTATTAAATGTGTATTCTCAGCAATATCGCTCAGACTAATCCCTTTGAGTGAAGTCCTAGTTGTCTGAGCGAAGCGAAGTCTTTATACTCAGAGATACGTAACGATATTAAAATTCAAAAAAATTCTTTCGTCAAGCAAATCTCAAAAAGTACTTGTCGGATTTTGATTCTGTTTGTACCAATAGGTACCTATGAAGGTAATCTGGTGAATGCACCTACTTTTAAAAATTAATTCCAAATAGTTTAAAAGTTATATTAAAAAAACTGATAAAAAAGCACAATTTATGCGCTTACGTCACAGAAATTTGGTGAGCGTGATTTTCACTTCGCACTCAGAAATATTGAATGCAATAAAACATTTTAAAATTTAATCATGCAGGAAAATAAAACTGTTATTTTTTTATATTAAAAAATATCATAAAAACTTTGATTTTGAGATTTTGTGATATCTCTTAACAGCACTTTTTGATCGCTAAAAGAATGTTTTATATATTTCGCGTGTGAAAATAAGAAACAATTACGTTTTTAAATAAAAAGTTTCTTTTATGACATCATTTTCCCTTATATTTATTTCCATTGCATGTTTCCTTTTAACTTATATTTTGTTTGTGTATGGAAGTAAATTCTGGTCACTAATTTTTCGGCACGGATACCACAAGCGCATCAGATTTGGCGCAATTTTTTTCAAAGCCCATTTGGCGAAAACTCCCTTTTCAAATAACGCTTACATACACATTTTTAAATTATTTTCTATTTTCAAAAAAAACTTACAGTAAATAAAATAATAATAATAGTTAATAACTATAAAAAGAAATATTTTATATAATTAAAAGAAGGAAGTGAAAGTAAATAAACAAATAATAAATAAATAAAGCCGGGTTACCATCTCAGGTAAAATAATGCCATTTTGACGCCAATTATGTACCCTGGTGCATATGTGACACTTTTTCCCATTTTTCATCCGTTTCCTGTTGGCATACAACTTTGAAATATGGAGTATGTATGCATACCTGGGAGCAATACTGGAATTAGACATTGATTTTTTTAATTCGATCCAAAACGGGGCAACGGGGCTATTTTTTAAAGTTTTTTACAATTTATACTGCATAAAGGAGCCACTTACCTATTTCTATATACCAGAAGAAGTAAGTGGTATGTAAAAACAATTATAGTATACATAAATAAAATACTTGAGATAATATACTAGAGATATAAGCACCGGGTTTGGCGAGATTTTTTATGCCAACTAGCCGAAAACATCGTTTTGATTACCAGATGCATATAGCATGCTATAACAGCACGTTATTTATTTATTTCAAAATGAAACAAGTTGGAAATTGCACGTAAAGCGTAGCAAATGAGGTGCGTTCGTTGATAACGAAGTTTTAAAATATTCAGATCTTGCTGATATAGTAGAGCGTACTTTGGATACAGTATAGTGGTCGAAATCTTTGTGTTCCTGTAAATATGCAGGGAGTAATTCTTATTATACTTCGTTAACGTATATCTTATTCATAAAATGTGAAGTAGTTTAATATAATTAAAACACCCCCCAAACAATGTTTCCCCGTATAACATTATTTAGTGGAATGCATTTGTGTGGCCCTGTAATTTAATAATAAATATTCTTTGCATCACAGATTATACAAAATGTATTTTTAGTACATATTTCATAGATTCATGTCGATTCTATTATATTCAAATGAGTGTAACACCATTAAAATGCATTTGAAACTTTTTTCCCCGTTGACCGTAATGTAACGGAATACTTTTGATTGTCCCTGTAATTGATCAATGCATCCGATTTTCATAACATTTGAAATGACTCGACAAAATTATGCAATAAATATACGTTTTAAATTTCAAACGATTAAAATGCATTTGAAACTTTTTTCCCCATTGACCGTAATGTAACGGAATCCTTTTGATTGTCCCTGTAATTGATCTATCCATCCGATTTTCATAAAATTTGAAATGACTCGACAAAATTATGCAATAAATATACGTTTTAAATTTCAAACGATTAAAATGCATTTGAAACTTTTTTCCCCATTGACCGTAATGTAACGGAATCCTTTTGATTGTCCCTGTAATTGATCTATCCATCCGATTTTCATAAAATTTGAAATGACTCGACAAAATTATGTAATAATTATGTATTTTAAATTTCAAACGATTCGGTTGGGTAGTTTTTGCGTTGTTATATGCGGACGGACAGACAGACAGACGGACAGACAGACAGACAGACAGACGGACAGACAGACAGACAGACAGACGGACGGACTGAGCGACAACAATAGGTGCTACGTATTTACATAATTACGAACGCACCTAAAAAAAGGAATAAATGAAACATTTCCTGTTTTTAAAAAAGATATAACGATCAATAAATGATAATATTTTTAGAACAAACAATTTATTATAACATTTATATGATAACCAGCATGTTAGGCAATTAAACACCATTTTGGCACCAATTAGGTACCTCGGTGTATATAGGGCATATGTGTGCCATATTTATTTGTAAAACTGAGCATGAAAGTTTACCAGGTGTGTTTTCATAGGCGCTTATATCTTTTTGCAACATAGCGCATCTTTCGAAGCCAAAACTGCACAAAAGAAAAAATAATCAATATTTGCAGCATTTTTTTTTTTTTTTTTTTTTTTTTTTTTTTTTTTTTTTTTATGTAATGCACATTTTGTAATCAGTAGGCTCGATAATCAGACCTCCTTTTTTTGCTTTAAAAGATATTTCATACGACGTCTTTTTGGGATTCGTCTTTTTGGGATTACAATTTGTTTGAAAACTGTTTCTTAATTTGTTTTTGAGATATTAAATTTTTGTAGATTTTAATTTAATTTTCCTGGGGGGTGGCAACTTGAGTATTCCATTTCTGTGCAAAGTAAAGGAAAAATCGCCATAAAGTAAATAGAAGAAATAGAGGGACTTATGGTGGCTGGGAGTGATGCAAAAAATGTAACCCTGAAATCTGCTATATTAATCCCAAACACAATCGCATGTTTTTGCAAAAAGAAGGGAATTTTTAATACTATAGTTTTTAGTTCATAATAAAACAAATACGAAAAATCATGCGTTAAGCATAGGTTATGAAGCACTTTCCAACGTTTCATAAAATCTTTAACAAAACCTCGTTATTTGGGTAAATAAGGATATAAAGCCAAATATAGCCAAAAATGTATTCCAGTAATACTGGAACAGCCCTGTATTTGATCTGTCAGCTAATATATATACTATATAAAGAGAAAATTTAGTTTAGCAAAAAATGTCTAGTAGCTTGAAATTTCTTTTTCAGCAATTTATACTAATAGATGGAAACATACTTGAATACTTTGTTCAACCTTGTAGTTTCCTGGTACTTTTATTACACATCAGGGCTAAGATAAAAATTTATTTTAAACTAAAACACTCTTAAAACAACTGAAATCACTTTCTCATAAATTATCATTCATAGGCTCCATGTACCCAATTCTTTGCGTGGCCCTGTATATCATTTTATCTATATTCTGCAAACATTTCTTAGTAAATTTAATGCAGTTCAGCGTAAAAATGCATAATTTATCTAAGAATTGCCTTTTAGTAATTTATGCTCATATTCAGTAACGTTGGCGAGCTCTTTTGGCGTTCCCTGCATATTAACTATAACATTTATACACACCATATAATATGCATAAGTTTAGTGAAATTTATACACGCATATCATATTTAAAATGCATTTCATCCATCCATTAGCTAACATTGGATACATATACAGTACTTCGGAAAGAATGAACTATTTGGAATCTTTTGTGTATCCCTGTAAATACTATATACTTTAGGCAGGGCAGGCAGTATCGTATAAGTTATACTAAGCCTCATTGACATACATCAATTTTATTATACATGAAACAGTTTAATATATTTAAAATATGTCACACAAAATTCCTCCTTTTACCATTATCTAATGGAATTCTTTTGTGTGGCCCTGTAAATGAATAATAGCTACATTTTCACCTTATATTTTATAGAATGCATATTTTAATGCACCTCGTAAAAGCATATAAATTTTAATATGTTTAACAAGGTATAACATCTTTAAAAAATTTTTGAAACGATTTTCCCCATAGGCCGTAATGTAATGGGAAACTTTTGATTCTCCCTGTAGATAAACTAATCATGGTAGAAACTTCATTTTCGATAGGGTTTGTGCTAGGGTAAATGTAAATAACTTCCTAAAATTTCATGGCAATCCAAGTATATTTACGTGAGTTAGCGCGCGGACAGACGGACAGACGAACAGACTGACTGACGGTCAGACGGCCGTACAAACCGAATGCACAAGCACTTTTCAACTTTTGTTGGAAAGTGCTAATAAAATGCTACTTTGGAATGCTTAAATTTAAGCAGATCATTTTTTATTTAAAGAAAAAAATGCACGGCTGATGTCAAAGGGTTTAGTACCTGTTCAATGTGATTCTTTTTTCCCCCTTCGGGTTGAATTTTTTTCGCCGAGTTAGACAAGCGAATAAAGATGATCTTGGCAATAATTCCAGGTTTAAAGTAATGTCCGGTTCTCCACGTTTTTATCTAATTGTTTAAGACATTCAATTGTAAATATATTAAAATAACATTATTCGCTTAATGTAATTTTTTATAAATTTCAATTAAACTTGCTAGAGCAGACGATTTTTTTAGTTCTTTTTTGTTACCTGTTATTTTACCAGAAGGAAAATCCAAAACAAAATTATTAATTTTTTCTTTCTTTTTTCAATAATTATATTTTTATGTTATTTATTTTCTACTTTATTTTTAGCACCATTTTATTTTCCAGATATATTTTAGGAAAAGAAAAAAGTACATTTTTCACATAGAAAATTGATCTGAAATAGAATTTGAACGATGTAAATGACGAAATGAGATTTCATAATTCGCCAATATCCAATGTTTAAAATGTAACTGAAAATTTGGTTTGGCAGGATATGTAAAAATCAAGGTTCGCGTGTTTCACGAAAAATACGGCATCTTCTTTGCACGTTGAAGTGACGGAGTGCAATGTTTGTGTATTTTAATGTTTATTTTTAGCTCACAGGCTATCATAGCCTGAGAGCTTATGTGCCCGTCTGTTCTGTATGTATGTTCGTATGTACGTAACGCGATAACTCATGATAAAAATATCCGATCCACTTGAAATTTTGTATGTAGGTATATCCTGACAAGGCGCTTCCCTGATTAGTTTTTGGAGTTCATTCGATATGTATAAGAGGGGGAACGGGGGGCTCATGCCCCCCGTTAGTTGATATAGATGGGATTTTCATGCAGAATTAAGTTTTCAAAATTTAGATTAGGATCATTCTGATGAGGCGATTCCGTGACTGTTATTAGGTGTTCATTGATTAAGTATAAATAGGGGGAACAGGGGTTCTAATGCCCCCCCCCCCCGTTAGTTGATATAAATGGGATTTTCATGCAGAATTAAGTTTTCAAAATTTAGATTAGGATCATTCTGATGAGGCGATTCCGTGACTGTTATTAGGTGTTCATTGAATAAGTATAAATAGGGGGAACAGGGGTTCTAATGCCCCCCCCCGTTAGTTGATATAAATGGGATTTTCATGCAGAATTAAATTTTCGTTCAAAATTTAGATTAGGATCATTCTGATGAGGCGATTCAGTGACTGTTATTAGTTGTTTATTGAATAAGTATAAATAGGGGGAACAGGGGTTCTAATGCCCCCCCCCCCGTTGGTTGATATAAATGGGATTTTAATGCAGAATTAAGTTTTCGTTCAAAATTTAGATTAGGATCATTCTGATGAGGCGATTCCGTGACTGTTATTAGGTGTTCATTGAATAAGTATAAATAGGGGGAACAGGGGCTCTAATGCCCCCCCCCGTTAGTTGATATAAATGGGATTTTCATGCAGAATTAATTTTCGTTCAAAATTTAGATTAGGATCATTCTGATGAGGCGATTCCGTGACTGTTATTAGGTGTTCATTGAATAAGTATAAATAAGGGGAACAGGGGTTCTAATGCCCCCCCCTTAATTTATATAAATGGGTTTTTCAAGCAGAATTGTCAGATTTCGTTCAAATCTCTGAATAGTTTTGGAAGTTTAATGGTTAAGTATAAAAGAGGGGGATAACTCCTTTTAAATTATATAAATGCTAAATGGGTTTTTATTAAGAATTATCTCATTTGCTCTGAATTTTGGATATAGATTTTTTATATGATAAAGCATGTCTTTGATAGTATAGGAGTTTCAATGATTAAGTATAAAAAAAGAGGAAAGGGGAGAGCTGTTTCCCCTTCTTAATTTTTTTTCGAACGGAATTAACCCTTGAAAATATAAGGCTTTAATGTACAATTAGTATTTGTAGCCTGTGAGCTCAATGGCATCAGTTTAACTGGGCAGTATTCTTTATTTTAATTTGTGCTGTGTATTTTAATTTATAAAACGAATTTTAAATTTGTCATAGAGTTAACTTTGGACCAAACTTTTTTGAAAAAAATGTACGTGCAGTCATTTCTTTACTAGCATTTTAGTATGCGCAAAACCTATATTGTAACGAACTACGAATAAATGTGACCGTGTGTAGCACTGATGTTATTTTGCGAATGACAACATTTCAGGATAAAATGACTTTTTGCAATTTTTGTTACTGCAATTTTTTTTAATATTCTAACGGTCGCCCATTTTCAATTTTTATTTCGCCATATAGGATAAAAAATTTACTTTCGAATGCAATTTGATTAAAAACTGTATCTCATTTGACTCATTTATTGCGAGCTTATATTTTTCAAGCATTTTTTAAAACATCTCTATCACGTATCTCCATTATATATACTAGCAGGGGTGACCGAGCTCAGCTCGGTCAAAATTAACTTTGTGTTCAACTCGATATAGTATTATTACTGTAAAACATGTTATTAATAATAGTATTATTTACAAAAACAATCAATAAGAAAACTATGTTTGTATGCACATGCTCATAAATTTTACTTTATTTTAAAATTTACAACGAAAGAACATCAATCCAAATCACTTTTTTAGCTCGACTCTGATTAGTTTAAGGGTGTATTCGAAAAAACGCTTTTTCACCTTCAGCAGCTCGAAATTTTCCGATACAATTTCAGACACATTTTTAAAAGTAGAATCATGAAACTTGCTGAGGGGATTCTTGAAGGGACGTATGAGGTGCCGAGTAAAGTCTTTTTACGCTCAATTCATTAGAATTTGATTTATAAGCAATTAACTTCTCTGGAAGGCCCTTTTTTTCGTTCTCTTATCTCCCACTTCGGAAAAATCGGTCCAAATTGCCGTTTTTGATTGCTTTTTTTGCAATATTTTGTACACTTATCAGAGAATTGATCTTTACGGCACCTTGTGCACTTTCTAAATAAGAGAATCTGCGAGTTTCATGTGTTTGAGAGCAAAAGTGATTTCAAAAATAAATCGGAAAACAAGCAGTTTGAATCGAAATACACCCTTAACTATGCATCTCGAAGACTATTAAGAATGTATAAGAAATTTCTTCACATTCTAAAAGACAATATTTTTTGCCAGATATAACCAAATTTGGACACATTCTTTCATTTGGCGCCAAATATGTGTTTTGGTTTCGTAACCTTAATAGTCGATTTTTCGGCCAAATTTTGCCTGTATTTTGTCAAATATCGCCAACTTATTGGCTTTTGACATAGTCTCGTGATCCTGACCTTTATTACCCAAATGATCCACTAATCACATGTGATCAAACATGCGACTTAGCTCGATGGTCTTCAAATAATCAAAAACAGTAGAGTATAAAATAAATCAAAATCGTTTAAGCCATTTCTTAAGTAAAATTAGCATGACAGCATTCAGCAATGAAGCGATATGACCCACTAATATAATTTTGTTTAATATGCAACTCAGCTCAATAGTCTTCTCGTGACAAAAGACGTTCCGTTGCAAAATTTAGGTAAAATTGACTGAGTCGTTGTTATACATAATTAGAATGATCCGAACCCATTAAGACCTAAAACGACCCACTAATTGAATTGTTACGTGCATGTGTCCTATCTCAATGGTTTTCTTTTGCCCGAAAACGATATAATAGAAAATATACTCAAAATGGTGAGAACAATTCTCTAGATAAAATTAGCATGACCCACAAATGACCGTTATATCGAAATCTCTCGAAAATGTGACTTAGTTCATTAATTTGTGCGTGCCGAAAAACGTTAAATACAAAATTTAGATAAAATCGATTGAGCCAATTTTGAGGTATAAATAGTTTGACCTTGACTTTTATGACCCAAAATGACTCATTAATCGAGTTTTCTCAAACATCTGACCTAAACCAATAATTTTCTTGTGTCCGAAAACGATAGAATATAAAATTTAGTCAAATTTGCGCGAGACATTGTCTAGATAAAATTAGAATAACCCAAAAGTGACCCACTGATCGAAACTTCTCGAACATGTGACATAGCCCAATGATTTTCTCGTGCCAAAAACATGCTTTATACAAAACTTCGTTAAAATCGATTCACCCGTTCTTTAGATGTAGCTTGACCATGACCCATCATGACCCACAAATGACCCTTATAATCGAAATCTCTCGAACATGTGACTTAGCCCATTAGTTTTCTCGTGTATAAATATTGTTACACTCAAAGTTTCGTTAAACTCGATTTTGCCGTTCTTTAAATATAAATAACTTGACCCAGATCCTTTATGACCCAAAATGACCCATTAATCGAAATTTCTCGATCATGTCACCTAGCCCAATGATTTTCTCGTGCCAAAAAATGTTGTATACAGAATTTCGTTAAAATTGATCCACATGTTCTTTAGATATAGCTTGACATGACCCGTTATGACCCATCATGACCCATAAATAACTCTTATAATCGAAATCTCTCAAACATGTGAGACAGCCCATTAATTTTCTCGTGTCAAAAAACTTACATACAAAATTTCATTAAATTTGATACTGTCGTACTTTATATATAAATAGCTTGACCCAGACCTTTTATGACCCAAAATGACCCAGTAATCAAAATTTCTCGAACTGAGACCTAGCCAAATAGTTTTCTTCTGCCAAAAAAATGTTGTATACAAAATTTCGTTAAAATCGATCCACCTGTTCTTTAGCTATAGCTTGACCATGACCCATTATGACCCATCACGACCCACAAATGACTCTTATAATCAAAATTTCTCGATAGTGTGACTTAGCCCATTAGTTTTCTCGTGTCAAAAAACTATTACAGGCAAAATTTCGATGAAATTGATTCTGCGGTTCTTTAAATATAAATAGCTTGACCCAGACCCTTAATGACCCAATGTGACCCATTAAAATTTTTTTTCGGACATGCAACCTAGCCCAATGTTTTTCTCGTGCCTGAAAACCATAGAGTGCAATTTTAAGTCAAAATTGCGTGAGAAAATCTCTAGATAAAAATAGCATGACCCACGATGACCCCAAAAATGACCCACTAACCGAATTTTCTCGAACATGTTACCTAATCCAATGGTCTTCTTGTAATCCAAAACGATAAAATATAAAATTTGGTCGAAATCGTTAGAGCCGTTTTTTAAATAAAAATGGCTTGACCCACAATGACCCAAAAATGACCCACTAATCAAAATTTTTCGAACATGTGACCCAGCTCAATTGTTTTCTTGTGCCAAAAAACGATTAAATACAAAATTTCCTTAAAATCGATCCAGTCATTCTATAGATATAAATAGCTTGATCCTGACCCATTATGACCCAAAATGACCCAATAATCGAATTTTCTCGAACATGTGACCTAGCTCAATGATCTTCTCGTGCCCGAAAATGGTAAAATTTAAATTTTTGCGAAAATCGTTAGAGCCGTTTTTGAGATAAAATTTACCCACACACACACAATTTTTGCTCGTATTATAGTATAAGATAAAATCCCTCCGTGTTTAACGATTCCGGGATCAATCCATCCACGAGAAAAAACACTTATTGTGACCAATGACAAATTCCATTGTGAAAAGATATCTCCGATTTTAAAGGCTATCAACTTTTTGTCCAATGTAAACGTTCCAGAGTCGTAATGGAGCGTTCTCATTTGTCAGATTTATAGTCTGGGCTGTAAAGAAGGCTTTTTTGGTGTTAGCAATTTAAAACGCATATTACATGTAGAAAGTTCATTAGAGTTTTCAATTTTAAAAAAATGGTTTTTGTCTTTGTTATATAACCCGGGAATCCCGGGTTCGATCTAATAGTAAATACTAATGTTTAGAACTTTATAGAATGAAAAAAGCATTGGTAGACATCTGGAGCCTGTCAATGGAGAGGAGTAGGGAATGGAAAAAGTTTAAAAATGGTATAAAAAAGCAAAAATTCGTTTAAAAATATACATACATATAAATAAATATTGATGTTTTCCAAATGAATTGATTTTTTTGAGCAAATTTTGGCTTAATGTTACAGAAACAGTTTTATTGTCTTTTGAAGGTATCAATATATGTTATTCTGGCATACAGTCTATAATTGCAACACCAGAGTCAGGGGATTTTATTTAGACTACACCTCAGCTAATCCATAAAAAACTGTTGAGGATGTCTCTTGTCAGTTCTTTTGTGCAAAGTCCTTCTAAATGATGCATTATTAGCTCACTTTTGACCTGGGTTTTGCTCATTGTTCCATGGCTTGCGCATAAGGATCGTGGAACTCCTGTTAACTCGTATTTTCCGATATATTCTTTGAAATTTATATCAGGACGCGAACGGCAAAAAACGACAAGACGGTTAAACAATTTTTCATCATCCTTTATTTCTATAACCCCTTCTGCATTTGCAACTTTACCTTTGTTTTACACGATTTTAATTTTCTTTGTAAAAAATTAATCCCATAAATTCTTTCTTCTATTATTAATACGTTCATTAACAAATTTTTAGTATTCTTGCAAACCAATGTATAGCATTCTCGAACCATTAATATTTATGTAAATACTTTTTTTTTCAAAAGGAATTTTTTTCTGGCCCCTTTCAATCATTTCCCCCCTCCACATTCGTGGTTTCCGGGTGTGAAACGTTTCTTTTCTCATTCTATAAAAATTTTAAACACTAATATTTATATACATATTTTTTTTAACGGATTTTTTTCCCATGCCGCTTTCAAAGCTTTACCTTTCCCTTCCTCTCCCACTCCCCAACCGCGAGTCCCGAATGTCCCTGATGCTTTCCTCATTCTATAAAAGTTTTAAATAGTAATATTTATGTATGTATATTTATTTTTTTTAATTGGAAAATTTTTCCCTTGTCCCTTTCACCCTTGTTCCTCCTCTCTCTCTCCCCAATCGCGGGTCCCGGATCTTCACAAATGTTTTTCTCATTATATAAAAGTTTTAAACATTAATATTTATACTTTTTTTTGAGAAATAGATTTTTTTTCTTATCCTTTCCCTCCTTTTCTCCATTCGTGAGTCTCGTATGTCCATCATTGCTTTTCTCATTCAATAAAAGTTTTAAATATTAATATTTATATATAATTATTTTTTAAGCTAAATTTTTTTATTGTCCCATTTAACACATTCCGCTCCCCTTCTTTTCCCCAGTCGTGGGTCCCTGGCGTCCACCAATGCTTTTCTCATTCCATAAAAGCTTTAAACATCAATATTCCTGTATATATATGTGTATATATATTTTAAATGGAATTTTTTTTCCTTGCTCCGTTTAATCCTTTTCTCTCCCCAGTCGAGAATCTCGGATCTCCACAAATGTTTTTCTCATTCTATAAAAGTTTCAAACATTAGTATTTATACATATATTTTTCTTTTTTATTGTGAAATAGAACTGCTTTTATTGTCCTTTGAACCCTTTCCCCTCCCCTCCCTTCTCTCTCCCCAGTCGCGGGTCCCGGATGTCCACAAATGATTATTTCATTCTATAAAAGTTTAAAACCTTAATATTTATACACATTTTTTTATTGTGAAATATTTTTTTCAGTTGTCCCTTTCAACTCTTTCCCTTCCCCAGTCGCGGATCTCGGATGTCCACAAATGTTTTTCGCATTCTATAAAAGTATTAAACATTAATATACATGCATATTTTTTCTTTTTTATTGTGAAATTGACTTTTTTTTCTTGCCCCTTACGACCCTTTCCCTCCGCCATCTTCACCCCATTCGTGGGTCCCTTATGTCCACAAATGTTTTTCTCATTGTATAAAAATGTTAAACCTAATAAAATCTATACATATTTTTTTCTTTTTTATTGTGAAATTGATTTTTTTTCAAGCCACTTTTGACCCTTTCTCCTCCCCTTACCTCCCCCTCCCAAGTCGAGGGTCCCGGATGTCCACAAATATTTTTCTCATTCTACAAAAGTATTAAACATTAATATTTATGCATATTTTTTCTTTTTTATTGTGAAATTGAATTTTTATTCTTGTCCCTTTCGACCCTTTCCCCTCCCCTCCCCCACCCCATTCGTGGGTCCCGGATGGCCACAAATGTTTTTCTCATTCTATAAAAGTGTTAAACATTAATATTTATACATATTTGTTTCTGTTTTTGTGAAATTGATCTTTTTTTCAAGGCCCTTTTGATCCTTTCGCCTCCACCTCCCCAGTCGTGGGTCCCGGATGTTCACAAATGTTTATTTCATTCTATAAAAGTTTAAAACATTAATATCTATGCATATTTTTATTGTGAAATATATTTTTTTTACTTGCCCCTTTCAACTCTTTCCCCTCCCCAGTCGTGGAACTCGGATGTCCACAAATGTTTTTCTCATTCTATAAAAGTATTAAACATTAATATTTATGCATATTTTTTCCTTTTTATTGTGAAATTGAATTTTTTTTTCTCGCCCCTTTCGACCCTTTCTTTCTCCCACCCCCACCCCCATTCGTGGGTTCCGGATGTCCACAAATGTTTTTTTTTCATTCTATAAAAGTGTTAAACATTAATATTTATACATATTTTTCTATTATATTGTGAAATTGTTTTTTTTTTCAAGCCCCTTTTGACCCTTTCTCTTCCCCTCCCCTCTCCCTCCCCATTTGCCGGTCCCGGATGTCCACAAATGTTTTTTTCATTCTATAAAAGCATTAAACATTAATATTTATGCATATTTTTTTCTTTTTTATTGTGAAATTGATTTTTTAAGCCCCTTTTGATCCTTTCCCCTCCACCTCCCCAGTCGCGGGTCCCGGATGTCCACAATTGTTTATTTCATTCTATAAAAGTTTAAAACATTAATATTTATACATATCTTTTTACTGTGAAATATATATTTTTTCACTTGCCCCTTTCAACTCTTTCCCCTCCCTTACTCTCCCCTTCCCCTCCCCAGTCGCGGATCTCGGATGTCCACAAATGTTTTTCTCATTCCATAAAAGCTTTAAACATTAATATCTATTCATATTTTTTCTTTTTTATTGTGAAATTGAATTTTTTCCCTTGCCCCTTTCGAACCTTTCCCCTCTCCTCTCCCTCCTCAGTCGCAGGTCCCGGATTTCCACATATATTTTTTTCACTCTATAAAAGTTTTAAACATTAATATTTATACATATTCTTTCTTTTTTAATGTGAAATTGAACTTTTTTTTTCCCTTTCGACCCTTTCCCTTCCCCTCCCCCTCTCCAGTCGCGGGTCCCGGATGTCCACCATCGCTTTTCTTAGTCAACAATACATAAGGAAAAAATGAGACCACTCACAATATTTAATCATAAAATTACACACGGGCCTATGAAAACCTGTAATTAGAAAACCCACTAAGATCTTTATTATGCTTTACTACTTACAGTACTGCAATTACAGTTTAATTCTAATAATTTCTAAAACTGAGTTTTCTGGAAATAGTATTTTGTTTATTTTAAATATCATTTGTTTAAGAATTAAGACTTATCAATATAAGGTGCATTTTTTATTATAACTAATTTTATGGTTTTATTATAAATCAATGAAACAGTTTCTTCTTAAATATTTTCTTTCGTCGAAATTCGACGTGGTCTACCTTGTTTTCTTTAAAAGCTAAAGTCGTTTGTTGTCTAATAATTTCACTTACTCATATTTCCAAGCTCGTTCTTCCTCCTTTGTAGTAGATCACTAAAAAAATCAGCGCAAAATAATTCTACATCTAACGGATTCTCATCGTAGATGGCTTGTACTAGGGGAAGAATAACTCGTCTTATAGTCTGGCGAATATTAGCGAATATCGGTCCTTCTGGTACAGAGTTATCCTGGTTATATAAAAGAAGAAGTATGCAATTATTCCATTATTCCAAAACAACAAAAATAAGTAGAATAAAAGGCACAGATATAATATACGCACCGTGTTGCCTAATTAATGCCAAAATGGCGTTATTTTGCCTGAGATAGTAACCCATCTATTGTTGCTTAGTAATTCATATTTTTTTTTTCTTTTATATATATACATTGTCTCACAAAAGTGATGGGACACTTGTGCTTTATAAAAAGAAACTGCAATAAAATAAATAAACAAACATGTGAAAAATTTTTTGGGTGTGTTTCACATTTAAAATTAGTAACAATTATTACATAACATACATTTTGTCAAAATATTAAAGTATTAATTTAGTAAAAATACAATTGTTCAGAACGGAGCAAAAAATGGCTCACATAAGTGATGGGACACTTACTTTTCCATCAAATATTTATCCAAAAATTTTACTTTTTAAAAGGTTTTAATATTTTGTTGGATTTCCTTTTATTTTTAAAACATGATTTAATCTTTTTGGGATGGATTCGACTAATTTTTTTTGTGATTTCTGGAGTGATTTTACCCCATTCTTCTTAAAGCACCGATTTTAGTTGTTGTTTTGAAGAAATGTGTTTGCGAAATCTTGATTACAATTCTTGCCAAATATTCTTTATGGGATTTAAGTCTGGAGATTGTGGTGGTGTTTTTATTATTTCAGGGTAGTTATATAGCAGCCAGAGTCTAACGTTCAGAGCAGTGTGCTTGGGGTCATTGTCCTGGTAGAATTTAAAATCGTTATGAAGGTTCAATTTTCGTGCTGAAAATTTCAAATTTTGCTTTAAAATATCAATATACTTGTACTGATCCATTATACTGTCAATAAAAACAAGATTACCAACTCCAGCGGACGACATACACCCCCATACCATAACTCCTCCTCCACCATGTTTTACTGTTGGTACCAAGTTCTGTTTGCGAAATTCTTCCCTGGGTTTACTCCACACCAAGATTCTACCGTCAGAACCAAATATATTAAATTTACTCTCATCAGCAAATATAACTTTATTCCAGTAATCAGAATTCTTATTTATGTTGGATTTTGCGAAAGCTAGTCTGAGTTTTCTATTCTTTTCACTTACGAAGAATTTTTTCCTGGCTACTCTACCGTGATATCCAGCAGATCGAATTACCCTTCTAATAGTCTCAGGATTAACAATTATTCCATATAATGCTTGTAAATCAGCAGCAACTTTTGAAGCACTATTTCTTGGATTTTTTTTAATATTTCGAACGATAATTCGCTTTATTCCATTGGATAGCTTTGATGGACGGCAAGGTCTTCTTTTATCCTGAATCATATGTTTCTTTTTATATCGTTTAATGATATTGAAAACTATTGAACGACTCAAGTTAACTGTTTCAGCAGTTTTTCTAATAGATTTTCCACGTTCAATATGCTAATTAATAACTAATTTTCGAATTTCAGGCGAAGTTTCTTTTCGTTTAGCATTCATGGCTACACAGAGCTAAAAAACACAAAAATTCCAAAACAAACTGGAGAGAAATACTGCAGACGATTTTGAAAATTATTGCCAATTGCTTTTAAGTAAAAACCCCAAAATATATTTTTGTTGCTTATTTCAGACGATTTTTCTTGCATATATAATGGTGTCCCATCACTTATGTGAGCTATTTTTTGCTCCGTTCTAAACATTTGTATTTTTATTAAATTAATATTTTAATATTTTGACAAAATGTATGTTATGTAATAATCTTTACTAAATTTAAGTATGAAACACACCCACAAGAAAATGTGTACATGTTTTTTTAATTTATTTGATTAGTTTCCTTTTGTAAAGCACAAGTGCCCCATCACTTATGTGAGACACTGTATATATATTTATATTGGGCATAAATGCTATATACGACCCACGTTGGCACATTTTTTTTTTTAACGCCAATCTGAAGAAAACTTCGTTTTCAAATATCAGTCACAGATATATTTTTTTATTATTTTCTATTATTCTGAAAAGAAAATAATAATTTAAAAGAAAAGTTTTATCAATAACTATAGAACAAAACAATTTTATATCATTTAAATAAAATAAACTTTTTCAAAAAAAATATAACCGACTTCAATCAACGCTCTAAAAAGAGTTAAATAATTCTTTAAAATACCCTAATGATGCATTGTTATCTAATAACCACACATCAGATATCATGTACCGACAAAAAAATGGTTATAAGTTTAATACATAGAACTTAATATCCAGCAAACATGGTTTTTCGACAGAACATTTTTTACAAGAAATTAATTTACATATTTTTGATTTAATTTATGAATATATACATATAAAAAGTAATGAATTACTTTTTGAAGTTGGTGCCAAACGATCACAATCAATAATGGTTTTTACCATTTTATTTATGGTATTAGGCATAATATAACCACAATTCTTACTATACTTACAATAGTTTGGCACCAACTTCAAAAAGTAATTCATTACTTTTTATATGTATATATTCATAAATTAAATCAAAAATATGTAAATTAATTTCTTGTAAAAAATGTTCTGTCGAAAAACCATGTTTGCTGGATATTAAGTTCTATGTATTAAACTTATAACCATTTTTTTGTCGGTACATGATATCTGATGTGTGGTTATTAGATAACAATGCATCATTAGGGTATTTTAAAGAATTATTTAACTCTTTTTAGAGCGTTGATTGAAGTCGGTTATATTTTTTTTGAAAAAGTTTATTTTATTTCTTACTTTTTAGTTATTTATACCGTAATACTTAGTTTAATCGGTTGGATAGTTGCGGTGTAATAGGTGAACATATCCTTCTATAGTAAAAAAAAACTAGCCTTAAAAGGAATGAGTCCTGGAATGATGCTGATGTGGAAGATTTCCGGAACTAACGAATCCGGGTTGTCCACTCCTTCCATGAGTCGAATAGACCAATCAGGAAAGGGCTCCGTCTATGCATCGCCGTATGGGTTACCATAAAGAGAGGAAAGGTTACCATCGTCAACAATCGCCAAGTTTGTCACCAACTTGGCGATATATCGCCAAATTTGGCGACCAAAATTAGTTGTCAAAAGTGACGCCAACTTGGCGATAACTGTAATATTTCGCCAAATTTTTTATTTCTTTACAACACCAGTTGTTTGCTACATCATTTGAGAGGTTTGCAACTGCTTATTCATATAATGGATGTCTTGTGTGTTATCCCCCATTCTGCTCCCCAGGGGGGACACATTTTTAATTTCTTTACAACACCAATCGTGTTACACAAGATTTGAAAGGTCTGCAACTGCTTATTCATATTATGGATGTCTTGTGTGTCACCCCCACACTCTGCTCTCCCCAGGGGGGCGTGACATTTTTAATTTTTTTACAACACCAGTTGTGTGACAAATCATTTGAAAGGTCTGCAACTGCTTATTCATATTATGGATGTGTTGTGTGTCATCTCCCACTCTGCCCCCCAGGGGGGCACATTTTTTATTTCTTTACAACACCAATTGTGTGGCACATCATTTGAGAGGTCTGCAACTGCTTATTCATATTATGGATATCTTGTGTGTAACCCCCCCCTCTCTGTCCTCAGAGGGGCGCATTTTGTAATTTCTTTACAACACCAATTTGTGACACATCATTTGAAAGGTCTGCAACTGTTTATTCATTTTATGGATGTCTTGTGTGTCACCCCCACACTGCCCCTTAGGGGGGGCACATTTTTAATTTCTTTACAACACCAGTCGTGTGACATATCATTTGAGAGGTCTGCAGCTGCTTATTCATATTATGGATGTCTTTTGTGTCGCCTCCTACTCTGCCCCCTAGGGGGGCACATTTTTAATTTCTTTACAACACCAGTCGTGTGACACATCATTTGAAAGGTCTGCAATTGCTTATTCATACCATGGGGTAATGGCGAGCGCAGCAAACAGGGGTAGCCAATAATTTGGAATCGCGAAGCGATTACGCGGGGGGTTGGTGAGCATAGCGAGCAGGGGGGCGGGGCCCCCCTAGTATATAAAAAAAAAGTACATACGCGGTCGAATTGATGATAATCTTCTCTCCTTTTTTAAGTCAGTACTATTATCCGTATTATAATACGGAAAAATACTGTATGTTATATATGGATGTCAGGAATGGGGTTCGAACCCACGATCTCTTTAGAGAACCAGAGATTAAATCGGGCGCCTTAGACCTCTCGGCTATCCTGATTGCAATCAACTTAGGGAACTTATTCAAGGTCATGTTATTTTTCGCAAGTCTATTAATTTAGCACTCTTTCACTGATAAAGTATTGAGGAGATAAAAGATCTCTGATTCTCTGTGCTAACGGTTAAATACAAAATATTCTTAATAACATAATTAGTATTTAATTTCTAAAATACGTGTGCAAAAATTATAGTGCGGAAAAAGGTTATTGTATACATGCATGTCAGGAGTGGGTTTCGAACCCACGATCTCTTTCGAGAACCAGAGATTAAATCGGGCGCCTTAGACCACTCGGCTATCCTGACTGCAATCTAAACGGTGAACAACGCCATATTACTTTTCGCAAGTCTATTATTTTAGCACACTTTCACTGATAAAGTACTGAGTTGGTAAAAGATCTCTGATACTCTGTGCTAACGGTTAAAAACAAAATATTCTTAATAGCATAATTAGTATTTAATTTGTAAAAAGAAAAATACAGAAAAGGCTTTTGTATATATGTATGTCAGTAGTGGGGTTCGAACCCACGTTCTCTTTCGAGAACCAGAGCTTAAATTAAGCGCATTAGACCGCTCGGCTATCCTGATTGCAATCAACTCAGGGAACTTATTCAAGGTCATGTTATTTTTCGCACGTCTATTAATTTAGTACTCTTTCACTGATAAAGTATTGAGGAGATAAAAGATCTCTGATTCTCTGTGCTAACGGTTAAATAAAAAATATTCTTAATAACATAATTAGTATTTAATTCGTAAAATATATGTGTAAAATTATAATGCGGAAAAAGGTTATTGTATACATGCATGTCATGAGTGGGGTTCGAACCCCTGCTCTCTTTTGAGAACCAAAGCTTAAATCAGGCGCCTTAGACCGCTCGGCTATCTTGACTACAATCTTTTCGGTGAACTTATTCAACGTCATATTACTTTTCGCAAGTCTATTATTTTAGCACTTTCTCACTGATAAAGTATTGAGTTGATAAAATATCTCTGATACTCTTTGCTAACGGTTAAATACAAAATATTCTTAATAGCATAATTAGTATTTAATTTGCAAAATATATGTGTAAAAAATTATAATACGGAATAGGTTGTTGTATGCATGTATGTCGAAAGTGGGGTTCGAACCCACGCCCTCTTTCAAGAACAAAAACTTAAATCAGGCGCCTTAGACCGCTCGGTCATCCTGACTGCACTCCATGGTAAGAATTCATTCAGCAGTTTTAATTAGTGAAAAATCACTATGCCCGTTTACTAAAAAATTACATAACCAATTTCTATGAAGTGGAAGTGGTACCAATCCGAGAGTAAGTTCTTTAATTTAACACCAAAACCAAATTAATCAGTTGGCTAGTTTCGGCGTAAACGGTGAACATACATTAAAAAAATACATACGCGATGAATTGATAACCTCCTCTCCTTCTTGAAGTCGGTTAAAATATTCTTAATAGCATAATTAGTATTTAATTTGTAAAATATATATGTAAAAATTATAATACGGTTTGGTTTATTTGGTTTATTTTTGTCGTCCGATTATCTACAGTAGGGATATAGTACCAGGGGGAAGGTGCCCTTCGTGGAGGTCTTTCTAAGGGAGCCTAACCCGTATTTACGCAAGGTTCGAAGAAAACCACGAAAACTCCGAACGGTTTTAGGCCGACAGCCGCGATTGGGATTGAACCCAGCACCTGCTGTCTACCAGTTGAGAGGTTCCGACCTCTCGGCCACTGGTGGGGCCCATTAAAATACGGAATAGATTCGGAAACTTATTCAATGTCATGTTACTTTTTGCAAGTCAATTATTTTAGCACTCTTTCACTGATAAAATATTGAGTTGATAAAAGATCTCTGATGCTCTGTGCTAACTGTTAAATACAAAATATTCTTAATAGCATAATTAGTATTTAATTTGTAAAATGTATGTGTAAAAATTATAATACGGAATAGGTTCGGAAACTTATTCAATGTCACGTTACTTTTTGCAAGTCAATTATTTTAGCACGCTTTCACTGATAAAGTATTGAGTTGATAAAAGATCTCTGATACTCTGTGCTAGCGGTTAAATACAAAATATTTTTAATAGCATAATTAGTATTTAATTTGTAAAATATATATGTAAAAATTATAATACGGAAAATTATTGTACACACGTATGTCAGTAGTGGGGTTCGAACCCATTGTCACTTTCGAGAACCAGAGCTTAAAAATCAGGCGCTTTATACCGCTCGGCCATCCTGACTTCACTCAATCGTAGGAACTAATTCATCAGTTTCAATTAACGGAAAAACACTAATTTTAACAGTTTTTGCTTAATTACTAAAAAACTACCGAACCAATTTCTATGAAATGGAAGTGGTACCAATCCGAGAGTAAGCTCTTTAATTTAACACCAAAACCAAATTAATCGGCTGCATAGTTTCGGAGTAATCGGTGTACATACATAAAAAAAAAAAATACATACGCGTCGAATTGATAACCTCCTCTCCTTTTTGAAGTCGGTTAAAAAAGAAAATAAAAGTAAATAAACAGATTACCAATAAATAAGCAACAATAGAGGATTACCAAGTTAGGCAAAAAATCGCCATTTTGTTGCAATCGCGGTAATGTGTTCCGCATATGACATCTGTGCCAAATTTTGTTTCATAGCTATTAATTATTATGCTGTTAATTAAATATCGTTTATTTATTGTTTTCGCCTGCGTATTTAAAAAATCACCTGCGTTTTTTCGTCTTCTAAGCATTTCATTGGCTGTTCGAGAAAAGGCTTAGCCATCATCCAGATTTCTTAGCATTTGATTGGCTGTTATTGGTGACTCACTTCGTTTCAGACGTCATAGACGCTCCGACACATTAAAATCGCGCGCTTACCAATCGATTCCTCTGGAGCCATAGGATAACACGGTGACGTCTGAAGTCTGAAAAGACTTTGACCTCTCATATAATAGCATCTTTAACATGACTAATCTTTTGTAATTGGATCGACTGTCAATTGGCAGTAATGTTAGTAAACGAGACAGAGCCAAAACACCTTCTCAATGGTATCTACATTCACTTTAAATTACGTTACCATCATAGTCGTTCACTTGGTGACAACACTTTACAGTAGACCTGAATGCAGAAGATTAGCTGTTCGTGTGTAACCACATTTATTTTTTCTTAGTTTAAGAAACTCACAAAAATATCTATGTAAGATAATAGTTATGTATCATGATAATATTTGTGAAAAAATAGCTAAACTAGTAAAATTAAAAATACAAGTCCATTAAATTAAAAGATCAGCTGTATGCTTGAAAGTGAAACTTTTTCAGAAAAAAAAAAAGAAATTGATTTTAGTGTTAATGTATACACTGTTAAAAATAAATCTGTGAATTCCAGGTGAAACTACCGGCAGCAATGTAGCCGAACTTTCACCGTTCCGTTAGTAGATTTTCCGTTTGGAAAATAAAAGAAAGGAAAACTTCCGTATGGAAAAGCGGTAACTTTCCGTTACAAAGTTTGATTTTGTAATGATAATAATTTAATTTAAATTTTAAAATTAGCGAACCGGACATTCGTCAAAGAATTCGAAATTTCCGAGTGACCATATACTTAATTTAAATCATTTTTAATCATTATTTTTTGCATAATTTATTTCAAGCCATCCTGAGGATCGAACTAGGGACGTTTGCGTAGAGGATCAAGTCCTTACTGATTCAGCCAAAGCTGCTGATGCCTGTCTGTACAAAGTATGTCTTTTATGAGTTACTGGGAAAATATGTTGTGCTTTTCAAAGATTGCCTTTCAAATATATTCGTTAGAATATTCGTAAGCGGTTTATTTTATTTTATTTTAGAATGATGCATAATACTTATTATTTTTAAAACAAATTTTAATTTTTTAACTAGCGCAAATAAAATAAAAAATCATTGTTTAAAATCACATTTTTTTTTTTTTTTTTTTTTTTTTTTTGAATGAATGAATGAATGTATGAAAAAATATTTTTTATTCATTTTTTACAAAAATTAGATAATTTTTTGACATTATCGCGCGCAATTTATTTATTTATTGGGAGGCTAATTAGTTAAAAGATTTTTTTAATAAGAAATAAGAGAAAAATAAACAGAAAAAAATAATTAAAAGGGACTTTTCGTGTTTTCATTATTTTATGGGGATAGTGGGATACGAACCCATAATCTATGCTCCCAGACGTTTAATGGCGTGGTGCTTTAATCACTCGGCCACGGAGATCTCCGGATAACGGACTGTCTCCGGTTTTTGTTTTTATTTCCATCCTTTTCGTTAGTTTCAGGAAATATCATGGAGTTTTCAGATTTGTAACGGAAAAAGCCCTTTTGGTGCGAAAAAGGATTTTTTCTGTGAAATTCAGAAAAAATATATCCGTGAATTTTAGATTTTTTTTAACAGTGTACAATAAGATGAAATTTAATTTTATAAAGATAGTAAATTTCAGATAAAAAAAAAAGAAGTTTTTCTTGACGATCATTAGAGTGCGGATGCTCCATATTCATTTCCTTAAAGGTAAAATAAATACAGTAAAAATACTTTTAAAAAACTTTTTTTAAAAACCCTGTAAATTATAAAGCAAACAGAGTTTCAAATGAAACTGTAGAATAATTTTAGAAGAGTGTTTAGTCATTATTGCCACAGTACATAAAAAATAAATGAAGTAGAATGACAAGTTGAATGTAGATTCTGCCATAGCAGAATTGAGTTTCGCCTCCGATTAGAAAAAAAAATAAAATTGATAGGGGTTTTTTTAGAAGGGCGACCCCGTTTAAATTGCAATGTACTAACTTCATTTTTCTTGTGTTTATCAATATAATAGCAAACAAAACGGCGTGAAATACCCAATTGAATAGCAATTTCTCTCTGAGACATTGGAATTGCGGTATAATAAAGAGATACAATTTGAAGTGCTACTTCTTCATTGACTAGATTCATCAAAAACGGATTTTTTCTTTAGTTTAAACGCTTTTTTATAGACTCCGAGTAAAAGGAAATGTAATTTAATAATAAAACGAATGGAATCCCGTCGAATTCGACGAATGAAATGTTTAAAAGACCCGATCGATTTGGTTAAAAAAAAAAGCAAAAGTAATTACATTATTGAATCAATATATAGAAATATATTTACGTGAAGTTTGCCAGTTACAATTTTGCATGCAAATATTCGCACATCTTCAGTTAAAATTGTAATCTGAATGCCGGCGAAATCAAGAAATTTTATTTTATATGCATTCACTGAAAAATAGATTTATTAAAAAAAAAAACTAATTTCATTTTTACTGTGACATTATTTTCACTAACTGAAGTCATCTGAAAATAAAATCTCAATCTCAGTGTCCATAATGAAAAGAAATATTGAAATGTAATATCGGGTACTACTAGGTTATCCCGTCGACCAAAAAATTATCGCCAAACTATAAGATCAAATGCCAATAATGGATGATCGTGAATGTCACATTCAATGACATTAAATACGATTCATGTGTTTAAAATGTCATTAAGTGATTTTTATTTCGACTTTTTATTACTATTTTTATTAATATTCTACTAATTATTCGTTTTTTTCGTTATTTAAAATAAAAATTATGTCAATATGTATAGTTTGGCTATTAGTTTGGCGATTTGTATAATTTGGCGAAATTGGTCGACGGGATAACAGAGTAGTACCTAATATCGTTATGAGTAAAAATGTTTTAAATAGTGATGTCATTTTCTCTTCAAATGTTTTTTAAAAGTTACTGTTATTAGTAATATGAAAAAGGCATCCGTAATAATATTGTAATTCCCATTTATCTGGTTGCTGAATATCATTTTCCTCATTTGAAATTTTTCTTATTTTGCTTTAGACATTAATTTTTATCATAAATTATTTTCTGTTATTTTATTTACATTATTAATATTATTTCTCACTAAATATATTTTTTTTTTTTGTACCCCAATTAGTGTATAATTATACGCAATCATTTTGGAAAATAAATTTTTATTATCGAGAGAAAAGCTAAACTAAGTTGCCACCATTTTGAAGAAATATCGTAAAAAAGCATTTAAAATTAAAAATAAAATATAAAAATGGAAATAAATTAAAAAATAGCTAAAATGGGCGCAACTACAAATAAATAGCTTTCATTTAAAAAAATAATTATCAAAATCGGTTAAGTAGAAAATTCAGAGCTGATGACACGACATTTTTTAGCTTGTCTGAAAGAAATAGCATCGGAGGCTAATAATTGCGTGTCCAAATGAAGTAATTTTTATTTCTTCACAAGGGAAGAATTCCATATCCTGTTCTGGTTCTTTTAGCCGAACATTTTACTGGCATTAAATGAATAGATATGGTTGCGATCTTCATATTTTGAGGTTGCTTTATTACAACTAGAATGGACATTATCCATTTGTTTTTTGTTTATTTATTTACTTATTAACTATTTGGAAAATAGTTGTTGTCTTCGGTAGAGAATCGGGAAATCTGAAGTATATCTGAATCTTTTTATTGGCTGAATTCCGCAACTTATTTTATATATATATATATATATTCTGATTGCTCCAAGTTTAATGTACAAAAATGGAATACTTCTGTTGCCACGATTACAAAAACAGTAATAAAAACTTTAAAAATATTTAATAATTTGAAAACAAGCTGTAATAAAGATTTCAGTACTACTTACAAGGAAGGTCTCCATACTGGGCATACTCAGAATTTTTTGAAAAAAAGATTGATTAAACTACTCACTTATGTAATAAAGGATCAGTCAAGTTTAGCGGCGGAATTACAGAAGAAACTCAGTAAAAAAATAAAATAATTTCGAGTATTTGGCGCGAAAAGACGAAAGTTTTACGTGATTTGGCGAGCAGCATTTTTCCTCGCCAAAAGCAAACGATTTTAATGCTCCTGAACATTTCTTGTCAATTAAATTTTAGAATACGTGTAAATAGTATTTAATGAATATAAATTCGAATAATGAGAGAGTTTGACTCATAGATGTTAGTTACTCCGTCGACCAAAAAACTATCGCCAAATTATAAGATTAAATGTCAATAATGGAGGATCGTGAAAGTCATATTCAATGACATTAAATGCGATACACGTGTTTAAAACGTCATTAAGGGATCTAGATACCGGCAGTGTGTCAGCCAAGTTCACAAAATAAAAGGCGACACACCGGCCGTGGGTTATATTACACGAACCATTTCGGTCCAGTTTTGACCCCACTATAACTAAATTCTATTTGACCTATACTCTTGAAATTTTTTGTGTCGTGTAAGACCATCTTCTAATTTCCGAATCCTATAAAATTTTAAAAAAATCTTTTACCGTTCACGAGAAATTGACGTCTGAAAACCACTATTTTTACCACTGACTCATTCATCAAAATGTTTGACTACTTCCAGGTGACTTAGGAAGTTGAAATTTGGCGTGGAGGTAGGTTATTGGATCTATAAACAGGAAAAATCAGAAATCCCCATTAATTAAGCATTAATGGTTGTTAGAAGATAAGTTATTGGATTACAATGGGAGTTTATGAGAATTTCACAAAATACCAGAAATAGTGCCAAGTTCGGCGCAAATAGGCGTCACTTTTGGCGAGTATCGGGGCTAATCTCTGAAACTACCGAGACGATTTCAAAAGTAATGGTACCAAAATAGGGGTATTCGCCCCGGTTCAAACATAGACTATATCTTATGTCTGCGCCACTTACCAAAAAGGGTTCAGAAGCAAAAAAAAAAAAAAATTCTAAAAATGGGATTTTTGTTTTACTAAAGGGCTTAGAAGCACAAAATTCGGCATGTTGATTATTTATAAGATATAAATTATCACTAATGACATTTGCTAAAAAATAAAAAATTTAAAAGAGGTGAAAATGCGCGAAAAGCATTCTAAAAGTGTTCTAAATTGTGATTTTTAAGCAATCTCAGCAAATAACAAGCCGATCTTAAAAGTAATAATATGAAAATGATGGCGATAGTCCTTGCTAAAACATAGGATATATCTTATGCCGATACCACTAATCCAAAGGGGTAAAAGAGCAAAAAGCGTTCTAAAAATGCGATGTCTGTATGTTAAGGGCCTAGAAACATAAAATTTGGCATGTTCATTACTTATAAGATATAAATGATCACTAAGAACATTTGTTAACAAATACAAAATTTAAAAGGAATAAAAATGCGCTAAAAGCGTTCTAAAAACTTTCTAGATAGCAATATTTAAGCAATCTTGGGAAGTTAGCGAACCGATTTTAAAAAAAGGTGTCAAATTGATGGCGACAGTCCTTGCTCTAATAAAAGTAGAACAAATTAAATAAAGTAGATAAATTAAGTAGATACAAATTAAGTAGATAAATTATCAAATTACAATGGGAGTTTATGGAAATTTGGCGAAATACCAGAAATAGCGCCAAGATAGCATCACTTTTGGCGCGTAATTTTTGTCGTCAATTTAGCAATATATCGCCAAGTTGCCACAAACTTTTTTGGTCGAGGGGGTAATCAAGTAGTACTCGATCACGTAACAGAAACATCCTTATTAGTGAAATTTAAAGGAACATAAACAGTCCTAATATTAAAATTTTTAAATTTAACTGAAAAAAAAACAGTGTATGAATGCAGGAAAAAGCAGTAAGATTAATGGGTACTACTTTGTTATTCCGTCGACCAATTTCGCCAAATTATACATATCGCCAAACTAATGGCCAAATTATACATATTGACATAATTTTTATTTTTAATAACGAAAAAACAAATAACTAGTAGAATATTAATAAAAATTCAAATAAAAAGTCGATATAAAAATCATTTAATGACATTTTAAACACGTGAATCGTATTTAAAATCATTGAATGTGACACTCACGATCATCCATTATTGGCATTTAATCTTATAGTTTGGCAATAATTTTTTGGTCGACGGGATAACCTAGTAGTAACGATTAATGAATATTAAACAAGTTGAATGTAGATTTTGCCATTGCAGAATTCAGTTTCACCTCCAATTAGGGGGCCAAATCGATAGAGGTTTTTTTGGGCGACCCCGTTTAGATTGCAATGAACTAACTTCATTTTTCTTGTGTTTATCAATATAATAGCAAACAGAACGGCGTGAAATACTCAATTGAATAGCAGTTTCTCTCTGAGACATTGGAATTGCGGAATAATAAAGAGATACAATATTTGACGTGCTACTTCTTCATTGACTAGATTAATCAAAAACAGATTCTTTCTTTAGTTTAAACGCTTTTTTATAGACTCTGAGTAAAAGGAAATGCAATTTAACAATAAAACGAGTGGAATCCCGTCGAATTCAACAAATGAAATGTTTAAAAGGCCCGATGTATTTGGTTTAAAAAAAGCAAAATTAATTCCATTATTGAATCAATATATAATAAATATATTTACAAAGTAAATGTCAAGTGTGCCAGTTACAATTTTGCATGCAAATATTCGCACATCTTCAGTTAAAATTGTAATCTGAGTGACGGCAAAATCCAGAAATTATATTTTATATGCACTCACAGAAAAATAATTTTATTAAAAAAAAAAAAAAAAAAAAAAAACTATGATTGTTGATTTATGTGATTTATGTGTTTAAAATATCATTAAATGATTTTTATTTCGACTTTTTATTAATATTCTACTAATTATTTGTTTTTCGTTATTTAAAATAAAAATTATGTCAATATGTATAATTCGGCTATTAGTTTGGCGATTTGTATAATTTGGTGAAATGGGTCGACGGGATAACAGAGTAGTACCTAATATCGTTATGACTAAAAATGCGATGTTTTAAATAGTGCCGTCATTTTCTCTTCAAATGTTTTTTAAAAGTTGCTGTTATTAGTAATATGAAAAAGGCATCCGTAATAATATTGTAATTCCCATTTATCTGGTTGCTGAATGACATCATTTTCCTCATTTGAAATTTCTCTTATTTTGATTTAACATTAATTTTTATCATAAATTATTTTCTGTTATTTTATTTACATTAATAATATTATTTCTCAGTAAATATATATTTTTTTTTACCTCAATTAGTGCATAATTATACGCAATCATTTTGGAAAATAAATTTTTATTATCGAGAGAAAAGCTAAACTGTGTTGCCACCATTTTGAAGAAATGTCACGAAAAAGCTTTTAAAATTAAAAATAAAATATAAAAATGGAAATAAATTAAAAAATAACTAAAATGGGCACAACTACTAATAAATAGCTTTCATTTAAAAAAATAATTATCAAAATCGGTTGAGTAAAAAATTCAGGACTGATGACACGACACTTTTAACTTGTCTGAAAGAAATAGCATCGGAGGCTAATAAAGTTAATTTAATATTAAGCCTATTTATTTCAAAAAGGAAACAAATACCTACTTATTTGACAAAAAATAATGATATCCTATCAAAAACATGAATGTGAAAGAATGCCAAGTTCGTTAAAGGTTTCGCTAATAAAAGAAGTGAAATCTAACTGCAAACCAAGTTCTTTCGAAGCTCCTTAAATCATAGCTCCTATCATGCATAATATTCTTCAATTACTTAAAATTATTTGTTATGTTATTTGTTATTCAATAGAGCGACTTGGTAAGTTTTCAGCCACCAACTTTAATCTTTGAATCGGAGTATAATTTAATCTAAAATGTGATTGGCAAAGATATAGTCAATTAAGTGTTCGAATAAGTATATTGTAGTTAAGGTATTGATAAGTTAAAGAAGTGATCAACTTTAAGTTTTGATCAACTAAATAGAGAAATTTGAATAAAAGAGAACTTGCTAAGGCGCTCTATTGAATAACAAGTAACATAACAAATCATTTTAAACAATTGAAGATGTTATGCATGACAGGAGCTATGATTTAAGGAGCTTCGAAAGAACTTGGTTTGCAGTTAGATTTCACTTCTTTTATTAATGAAACCTTTAACGAACTTGGCATTCTTTCACATTCATGTCTTTTATAGGATTTTTATTTCGACTTCTAATTTGTATCATACCAAATGCGGTAGCGTTTGGTAAAATATGTTTAAGAAATGGAAAATGCAAACGTCTGTTTGAAATTTCTGGCGAACCAGTTGACGTACGACGGTGTTTTTTTTTTTTTTTTTTTTTTTTTTTTTTTTTTTTTTTTTCACCCTCAAAAGATAGAATTCGACGAGACGAACAAAATGATAGCATTTAAAAAATTATCGTAGTTTATTGTAGTTTTTTATTAAATTTTTAACGAAAAAATGAAGACCTAAAATTCAACAAGCGATAGCTAACGATCCTATGCATGGATTAAATTCATTTTTGGTTTATTTTAATCTTTTTGGTAAAACTTAAAATATATATATTTTTTCATCCTTGTACGTTTGACGAACGCTGAGAAAATCGAATTTGTGTCTTAAAGTTCAGTTGAACGTTGTTTCTTGTTGTTGCTGTTCTAGTTTTTTTTTATTCGTTGCCACCAAGTTTAAATAAGTATACATTTTTTATGCATGTAGCATAATTCATTGAAATTAAACAAATCACGTGAAAAACGTAAGTATTTGTTTTTACTGCGAAGCATTCAGTTTCAGTTCTTTGAATAAAGTTGTGAGCGTTCTGTAATTATTTCGTTCGATTCCTTGGTTTATTTTGCAGCTATCATGCATTTTGTTTGACAATGCAATAACTTTCTTAATCGAGCAAAACTTCTTTCGAGCAAAACTGTGTGTGTGTGTGTGTAAATTTTATCTCAAAAATGGCTCCTGTTTGACAAAATTTTGTATTTTACCATTTTCGGACACGAAAAAATCATTGCGCTTGTCACGTGTTAGAGTCAATTCGATTAGTGAGTCATTTTGGGTCATAGTGAGTCAGGATCAAGCTATTTATATCTAAAAAACGGCTGAATCGATTTAACGAAATTTTGCATGCAACCATTTTTTGGCACGAGAAAATTATTAGGTTACGTTACACTGTAAAAAAATTGACCCATTTGCTGCAGCCTCACTCCACCGCTTTTATAGAAAATCTCTTTTATGACCAATGAGAATACTCCATAACACAGAAAAAAAGTATCCGTTTTCTATAAAAGCGGTGGAGTGATGCTTGAGCAAATGGGTCAAATTTCTAACAGTGTAGAGATTCGTAAAATTTAGATTAGTTGGTCATTTTTGCGTCATTATGGGTCAAACCAATTTTATTTAAACAAGTTGGAAATTGCACGTGAATCGTAGCAAATGAGGTGCGTTCGTACGATAACGAAGTTTTAAAATATTCAGATCTTGCTGATATAGTAGAGCGTACTTTGGATACAGTATAGTGGCGAAATCTTTGTGTTCCTGTAAATATGCAGGGAGTAAATTTTATTATACTTCATTAACGTATATCTTATTCATAAAATATGAAGTAGTTTAATATAATTAAAGCCCGCCCCAAACAATATTTCCACGTATAACATTATTTAGTGGAATACATTTGTGTGGCCCTGTAATTTAATAATAAACATTCTTTGCATCACAGATTGTACAGAGTGTATATTTTAGTACATACTTCATAGATTCATGTCAATTCTATCATGTTCAAATGAGTGTAACACGATTAAAATGCATTTGAAACATTTTTTCCATTAATCGTAATGTAACGGAATACTTTTGATGGTCCCTGTAATTGATCTATGCATCCGATTTTCATAACATTTGAAATGACTCCACAAAATTATGTAATAATTATACGTTTTAAATTTCAAACGATTAAAATGCATTTGAAATCTTTTTCCCCATTGACCGTAATGCAACGAAATACTTTTGATTGTCCCTGTAATTGATCTATGCATCCGATTTCCATAACATTTGAAATGACTCGACAAAATTATGTAATAAATATACGTTTTAAATTTCAAACGATTAAAATGCATTTGAAACTTTTTTCCCCATTGACCGTAATGTAACGAAATGCTTTTGATTGTCCCTGTAATTGATCTATCCATCCGGTTTCCATAAAATTTTAAATGACTCGACAAAATTATGTAATATTTATGTATATTAAATTTCAAACGATTCGGCTGGGTAGTTTTTGCGTTGTTATATGCGGACGGACAGACGGACGGACTGAGCGACAACAATAGGTGCTACGTATTTACGTAATTACGAACGCACCTAAAAACGGCTCTAACGATTTTGACCAAATTTTGTATTCTACTGTTTTGAATTACGAGAAGCCCACTGGGTTACTTTCACGTGTTAGAGAAAATTCGATAAGTTGTTCATTTTTGGGTCATTATGGATCACGCTAATTTTATCTAGAAAATGGCTGGCACGATTTTGACTAAATTTTGTATTCGACAGTTTTCGGACTCGAGAAAATCTTTGGGCTAGGTCATATCTTCAATAAAATTCGATTAATGGGTCTTTTTGGGTCATAAAGGGTCTGGGTTCAGCTATGTATATTTAAAGAGCGGCGTGATCGATTTTAACGAAATTTTGTATGTAACAAGTCTTTGACATGAGAAAACTAATGGGCTAAGTCACATGTTTGAGAGATTTCGATTATAAGGATCATTTGTGGGTCATGATGGGGCATAATGGGTCATGTAAACTATATCTAAAGAACCTAAAGGTGATCGATTTTAACGAAATTTTGTATACAACATATTTTTTGGCACGTGAAAACAATTGGACTAGGTCACATGTTCGAGAAATTTCGATTAGTGGGTCACTTTTGGGTCATTTTAATTTTATCTAGACAATGTCTCGCGCAATTTTGACTAAATTTTGTAGTCTATCGTTTTCGAGCGCAAAAAATCATTGAATTAGGTCAGATTTAAGAAAATTTGATTAATGGGTCATTTTGGATCATAATGAGTCAAGGTCAAACTAATTATATCTAAAAAAATGGCTCAATCGATTTTATTTAAATTTTGTATCGAACGTTTTTCGGAATGCAAAAATGAGCTATGTCACATGTTCGAAAGATTTCGATTATAAGGGTATTTGTGGGTCAATTATGACGGTAATTTAATGTAGAAAATGGCTCTCACCATTTTGGCTATGCTTTTTAGGTGCGTTCGTAATTATGTAAATACGTAGCACTTATAGTTGTCGTTCAGTCCGTCCGTCTGTCCGTCCGTCTGTCTGTCTGTCTGTCTATCTGTCCGTCTGTCTGTCCGCTTACAACAACGCAAAAACTACCCAACGGAATCGTTTCAAATTTAAAATATATAATTATTATCAAAAGTATTAATCAAAAGTATTCCGTTACATTACGGTCAATGGGGAAAAAGTTTCAAATGCATTTTAATGGTGTTACACTCATTCAAACATAAAAAAATTGATATGCATTTATGAAATATATACTATAATATAAAATTTGCACAATCTGTGTTGCAAAGAACATTTATCTAGACACACGGCAGTGTGTCAGCCAAGTTCACAAAGTAAAAGGCGACACACCGGCCATGGGTTATATTACCCGAACCATTTCGAGCCCCTTTTGACCCCTCAATAACTTAAATTCTATTTGACCTACACACTTGCAATTTTTTGTGTCGTGTAAGACCACCTTCTAATTTCCGAATCCTAAAAATTCTTTTAAAAATCTTTTACCGTTCACGAGAAACTGACGTCTGAAAACCACTGTTTTTACCACTGACTCACTGACTCACTCACTCACTCATAGAAATGTTTGACTACTTCCAGATGACTTAGGAAGTTGAAATTTGGTGTGGAGGTAGGTTATTGGATCTATAAATAGGAAAAAATCAGAAATCACCATTAATTAAATATTAATGGTTGGTTAGGGGATAAATTATTGGATTACAATGGAAGTTTATGAGAATTTCAAAAAATACTAGAAATAGTGCTAAGTTGGCGTCACTTTTGGCGAGTATCAGGGCTAATCGCTGAAACTACCGAACAGATTTCAAAAGTAATGGTACCAAAATGATGGTATTCGCCCCGGTTCAAACATATACCATACCTTATGTCTGTGCCACTAAGCAAAAGAGGGTTTAGAAGCGAGAAACATTCTAAAAATGTTATTTTTGTTTTACTGAAGGGCCTAGAAGCACAAAATTTGGCATGTTAATTATTTATAAGATATAAATGATCACTAATGACATTTGCAAAAAAATATCCAATTTAAATGGGTGAAAATCCGCGAACAGCGTTCTAAAAAATTTCGAAATGCCAATTTTAAAACAATCTCAGCAAACAACAAACCGATCTTGAAAGTAATGATATCAAAATGAGGATGACAGTCTTTGCTCCAACATAGGATATATCGTATGTTGATTACACTAACCCAAAGGAGGTATAAGAGCAAAAAACATTCTAAAAATGCGATGTCTGTACATTAAGGGACTGGACTGGAAACATAAAGTTTGGCATTTTAGAGTTTATGGGAATTTCGCGAAATATCAGAAATAATGCCAAGTTGGCGACACTTTTGGCGAGTATCGGGACTAATCTCTGAAACCACCGAACCGATTTCAAAATTAATGATACCAAAATTATGGTATTCGCTCCGGTTCAAACATAGGCTATATTTTATGCGTATACCATTAACCAAAAGAGGGTGAAGAAGTAAAAAACATTCTAAAAATGCAACTTTTGTGTTACTGAAGGACCTAGAACTATAAGATTTGGCATGTTAATTATTTATAAGATATAACTGATCTCTAAGGGCATTTGATAAAAAATACGGAATTCAAAAGGGGCGAAAATGTGCGAAAAGCGTTCTAAAAATGTTCTAAATTGGGATTTTTAAGCAATTTCAGCAAACAACAAACCGATCTTAAAAGTAATGATATCAAAATGATGATGATAGTCCTTGCTCCAATATAGGCTATATCTTATGTCGATACCACTAATCCAAAGGGTATAAAAGAGCAAAAAGCGTTCTAAAAATGCGATGTCTGTATGTTAAGGGCCTAAAAACATAAAATTTGGCATGTTCATTAATTATAAGATATAAATTATCACTAAGAACATTTGTTAACAAATACAAATTTTAAAAGGGGTAAAAATACGCGAAAAGCGTTCTAAAAACTTTCTAAATAGCAATATTTAAGCAATCTTGGGTAGTTAGTGAACCGATTTAAAGAAAAAAAAGATGCCAAAATGATGACGACAGTCCTTGCTCTAACAAAATTATTGGCGAAATTACCAGATTACAATGGGAATTTATGGGAATTTGGCAAAATACCAGAAATAGCGCTATGTTAGCATGACTTTTGGTGCGTAAGTTTTGTCGTCAATATAGCGATATTTTGCCAAGTTGGCTACAAACGTTTTTGGTCGGCGAAATAATCAAGTAGTACCCAATCACGTAAAAGAAACATCCTTATGAGTGGAATTTAAAGGAACATAAGCAGTCCTAATGTTAAATTTTTAAATTTGACTGAAAAAAACAGTGAATAAATGCAGGAAAAAGCTGAAAGATTAATTAATATTAAATAAAACTAATTTAACTAATTTATTTCAAAAAGGAAAAAAAATACCTACTTATTTGACAAAAAATAATGATATCCTATCAAAAACATGAATGTGAAAGAATGCCAAGTTCGTTAAAGGTTTCGCTAATAAAAGAAGTGAAATCTAACTGCAAACCAAGTTCTTTCGAAGCTCCTTAAAGCATAGCTCCTATCATGCATAATATTATTCAATCGCTTAAAATGATTTGTTATGTTACTTGTTATTCAATAGAGCGACTTGGCAAGTTTTCAGCTACCAACTTTAATCTTTGAATAGGAGTATAATTTAATCTAGAATCTGATCGGCAAAGATCTAGTCAATCGAGTGTTCTAATAAGTATATTGAAGTTAAGGTACTGAGAAGTTAAGGAAGGGATCAACTTTAATTTCTGATCAACTAAATAGAAAAAATTGAATAAGAGAAAACTTGCTAAGTCGCTCTATTGAATAACAAGTAACATAACAAATCATTTTAAGCGATTGAATAATATTATGCATGACAGGAGTTATGATTTAAAGAGCTCCGAAAGAACTTGGTTTGCAGTTAGATCTCACTTCTTTTATTAGCGAAACCTTTAACGAAATTGGCATTCTTTCACATTCATGTTTTTGATAGGATTATTGATTTACAAGGCCGCACAAAAGTATTCCATTACATAAAAGTATAGGGAGAATATTGTTTGGTGAGCATTTTAATTGTAATTAACTATTTAACATTTTATGAGATTGATATACGTTGCTGAGGAATATTACAAGATATTTCCTTTATAAAATAAAGCAGATAGTATTTACAGGGACACACAAAAGATTTGGGGTACTATAGTGTATCCGAAGTACTATCTACTATAACAACAAGATCTGAATATTTTTAAAACTTCGTACGAATGCACCTCATTTGCTACGTTTCACGTTCAATTTCCAATTTGTTATTATAACAAATTGCCCGAAAACGTTATTATAACGTTTTCGGGCAAGAGAAAACCATTGAGCTAGGACAGATGCTCGCGAAAATTCGATTAGTGAGTCATTTTGAGTCATAATGGGTTCGGGTCATTCTAATTATATATAACTAGAGTTGCAAAAAGTCGGTTTATTCCCGGGTTTATTTCCAATAGACCAGGTTTATTCCCGGATTTATTCCCAAAAAACCGAATTATTCCAAAAACTCCCGGGTTTTTTCCAGGTTAATTCCTAAAAACCCGGTTTATTCCCGGGTTTAAACCGGGTTTTTTCTAACCTTTGCAACGCTATATATAACAACGATTCAATCAATTTTATCTAAATTTTGAAACGAAACTTTTTTTGTCACGAGAAGACTGAGTTGGGCTGAGTCCCATGTTAAACAAAATTATATTAGTGGGTCGTTACGCTTTATTTCCGAATCTGTCAAGCTAATTTTACCTAAGAAATGTCTTTAACGATTTTGATTCAATTTTATGTTAAGGTGGTCTGGTGTAATAATGCCAGGCGGGGTAATAACGCCAAGTGCTAATACTATGCATAATTATGAAATAATCTGGTAAATGACACCCATGTGCTCTGCTCAGAAGGGTTTTAAGTCATATAAATCGCAAAAAACAGCTTCAAGTTAATTTGTTTCATTTTTAGGTCTTATTGTTTTTACAAACAACTAAAATTAACGCTTGATCTAAAATTTGCGAGATACGTTTTGTGACGTTAAGACTATTTTTTTTTTTAAATCCGGAAATACTTTGTTAATTACATAAATTAGTACATTTCATGGACTTTCAAAATGTTGTTGAAGATTTTGGATATCTTCTCTCGAGATAATTTGTAATTTAAAATGTACAGTGCAATAACTATAACGGGGTAATAATGCCAAACCTTGGCATTAATACCCCGGTTGATTCACTCAGCGGCCGAGCTACATCCTAGATACTGATTCAAATAAACATAGTTAAAATTGTGCAATGTTTCTAATAATTCTATTTAAGCGGTCCTTTTTAAGCAAAAAGAAGCTCATTGTCTGATATTCTTTTGCCCCCCCCCCACACACACACACACACATACACACACCACACCTTTATTTTTCTTACACTTTCACAAAAAATTGAACATTTTCAATAGCTCAGAATGCAATTTGTCAATTTCTAAGTTTGTAGAGTTTGTATTTTTAGAATTGGGCAATCTACATGCAATTATTCCATCTTATTTCATAGTTTTGTTTGCATGGCGTTATTACCCATATAGGTGGGTAATAACGCCAAATAGCAATGGTCAAGAAATCACATCATTACATTTTATGAATACATATCTGTTAAATTATTTTTTATATAGATAGTCAATGAGTTGCTGTATCAAATCATATATTTGTTTGAAAAATGTATCAAATCATATATTTGTTTGAAAAATACAATCTAAAACTGAGCCGTGAAAATTGGTAGAACCATAACGAGGCGTTATTACCCCAGGGTACCTTATATTGTTTTTGATTACCTGAAGACCATTGAGGTAAGTCACATGTTTGATCAAATTTGATTAGTGGGTCATTTTTGGTAATACGTGTCAGGATCACGAGAATACGGTAATAGCCAAACAGTTGGCGATATATGACAAATACTGGCAACGTTTGTCCGAGAAATAGACTATTAAGATCACGAAAACCAAAACACGTATTTGGCACCAAATGAAAAAAGTCTCCAAATTTGGCTATATCTGGCAAAAAATGTTGTCTTTCAGAATGTGAAAAAATAAATAAAAATAAATGCATACTTAATAGGATTCGAGATGCATTGTTAAACCAATCAGAGTCGAGCTAAAAAAGTGATTTTGATCGATGTTTTTTAGTTGTAAATTTTAAAATAATGTAAAATTTATGAACTTTGCGCATACATACATAGTTTTCTCATTGATTGTCCTTCTATAGTAAAAAAAAACTAGCCTTAAAAGGAATGACTCCTGGAATGATGCTGATGTGGAAGATTTCCGGAACTAACGAATCCGGGTTGTCCACTCCTTCCATGAGTCAAATAGACCAATCAGGAAAGGGCTCCGTCCATGCATCGCCGTATGGGTTACCATAAAGAGAGGAAAGGTTACCATCGCCAACAATCGCCAAGTTTGTCGCCAACTTGGCGATACATCGCCAAATTTGGCGACCAAAATTAGTTGTCAAAAGTGACGCCAACTTGGCGATAACTGTAATATTTCGCCAAATTTTTAATTTCTTTACAACACCAGTCGTTTGATACATCATTTGAGAGGTTTGCAACTGCCTATTCATATAATGGATGTCTTGTGTGTTATCCCCCATTCTGTTCCCCAGGGGGGACACATTTTTAATTTCTTTACAACACCAGTCGTGTTACACAAGATTTGAAAGGTCTGCAACTGCTTATTCCTATTATGGATGTCTTGTGTGTCACCCCCACACTCTGCCCCCAGGGGGGCACATTTTTAATTTCTTTACAACACCAATTATGTGACACATCATTTGAGAGGCCTGCAACTGCTTATTCATATTATGGATATCTTGTGTGTAACCCCCCCCCCCCCTCTGCCCTCAGAGGGGCGCATTTTGTAATTTCTTTACAACACCAATTTGTGACACATCATTTGAAAGGTCTGCAACTGTTTATTCATTTTATGGATGTCTTGTGTGTCACCCCCACTCTGCCCCTTAGGGGGGCACATTTTTAATTTCTTTACAACACCAGTCGTGTGACACATCATTTGAAAGGTCTGCAACTGCTTATTCATACCATGGGGTAATGGCGAGCGCAGCAAACAGGGGTAGCCAATAATTTGGAATCGCGAAGCGATTACGCGGGGGGTTGGCGAGCATAGCGAGCAGGGGGGCGGGGCCCCCCTAGTTTTTATAAATAATACTATTATAAATAACATGTTTTATAGTAATAGTACAGAGAAGCTAATAAAGTGAAAATACTGTATCGAGTTGAACACAAAATTCATTTTGACTCGATGAAGCTCGGTCACTCCTGCTAGTTATTCTAATACAACAATGAAATTTTGGCAGCAAATATTTTGCGTTTCAAGATATAAAAAAATCTTCAGTTTTTATCAAAAAAATTAAATGACAAGAATTAAAAAATGCTCTCGTGAGCAACAAAAAAGATTAATATGTTTTTAAGTATGAAAAAGTGTTTGACAAATGCCTCTAATTGAGCATGAGAAAGGACAAGGGGTCCGTTCTTGCATGCAGCTCACTGTCAATGCCATATTTGAAAAAAAATCATATTTGCACTTTTTCCATATAAAAGAAATTTGCTTAAAACTTTTCGTCTTTCTTTTTAGTAAAATTTTCAATCCTGCTTTACATGTGAACTGCGCTGTTGACTCTGCACTGCGAACTGCACTGTTAACTCTGCATTGCAACTGCAATACAAATCAGTTCTCTTGTGCAGTTCTATGCTGCGGACATGCTTGATGGCACTGCATGAGTATGATACGCCACAGGAACTAAGGTTTCTGGAACTAATTCGCTTTCCATTCATGTTTAATTATGCTGTGTTTTTTCTGGCTATCTTTGCGCTACACATTTTTTATCGTAATTGTGACTGATTTCTTTCTTTTGGAAAAAGCCCAAATAAGATTTTTTCAAATTTAGTATTGATAGTGAGCTGCAGTCAAAAAAGAAACCCTTGTCCTTTCTCATGCTCAATTAGAGGCACTTGTCAAATACTTTTTCATACTTAAAAACATATTAACCTTTTTTGTTGCTCACAAGAGCATTTGGTACTTACGTATTAACGCCACCGCAGCAGAAGTTGCGCTAATTAAGAGTAATCTTGTTGTTAGCACACGCACGCAGTTATCTTTTGGATTCCTTGTTTCCTTGTTTTTGATGATTTTTGACGCTATTTTTTAGTACTTTTTTAGTGCTTTAGTGCTTTTTTTCCTCATTTTTAACGATATTTTTTAGTGCTTTGGTGTTTTTTTCTCATTTTTGACGATATTTTTTTGTACGTGTGCGAACAACAAGATTGCTCTTTAATGGCTCATTAGCGCAACTTCTACTGCAGTGGCGTTAATACGTAAGTATCGAGCATTTTTTAATTATTGTTTTTATAATATTCTACTAATTATTTGTTGTTGTTTTTTTTCGTTATTTAAAATAAAAATAATGTCAATATACATAATTTGACTATAAGTTTGGCGATTTGTATAGTTTGGCGAAATTGTTCGGCGGCATAACGAAGTAGTATCAAAATTTCAAATTTCATTAAAAAGTCTTTTTTTTTCTCTACGCAATGGTGTAAAAATTTTAAATATTCGATACTTAGAAGTTTAAAAAATTGCAGTTCTGAAAATTGTAAAACTGAAATTTCATTTAAAATTTGGGTACTACTAGGTTGTGCCGTCGACCAAAAAATTATCGCCAAACTATAAGATTAAATGCCAATAATGGATGATCGTGAATGTCACATTTAATGACGTTAAATACGATTTACGTGTTTAAAATATCATTAAATGATTTTTATTTCGATTTTTTATTTGAATTTTTATTAATATTCTACTAGTTATTTGTTTTTTCGTTATTAAAAATAAAAATTATGTCAATATGTATAATTTGGCTATTAGTTTGGCGATTTGTATAATTTGGCGAAATTGGTCGACGGGATAACAGAGTAGTACCAAAATTTGTTCATGATGAATCCAGAAAAATTAACGTTTAATCCATGTCGTACGTAATATGAGGCGTTCAGAAGTCAGTCTGGTTAACTCCATCAAATAAATATGCACATTTTAAACAATTAAAGTTGTCTATCTATAAACTAATGTTTATTATTATTATTATTATTATTATTGGTTTAAGAATATTAATGGTTAAAGCATGGCGTACGTAATATATGACTCTTTATAATCATCATAAAAATTATGTTTATTATTATTATTAATTTAAAAATAGAATTTAATTATAAGTCTTTAAAATTTTAATCTTTGAAAATATCATTTTCCAAATAGTCGTTAAATTACAACTTTTTTATTTAATTAATTTTTTTTATTTATTCATTCTTTTTTCCGAAAAAGTTCATAGTTTTGGTTTTAATTTAGCATGTATAATAAATATATAAAATTATAAAAATACGAATAAGTACAAAATATTTATTTATAGGTATATATATTATATACAGGGTGTCCGAAAAGTCTGGAAACGGTCAAATAACTCGAGAAATACATATGACATTGAAAAACGCAAATATACATGTTAAATATTTTTAAATAAGCTACTCAGTGATACCAAATTTGACTTTCGCAACCGACCCCCTGGAGGTCAAAGGGGGTCCAAGAAATCTTAAATTATAACCCCAATTTTTTATTGCAGATTCGGATTCTACGGGCAAAAATACGCAACTTTTATATTTGATGTTTATTTCGAATGCTCGTTTATCATGGTGCAATCGAGCATATTAAATCGATACATATTTCGGCTTTTCCAACGGGATTTTCCCTAATCGAAACTGATTGGGGAGAAATTCTGACATCAAATTCCTCGTCTTTTGCAGAAATAGCGTTTCCTGAAAATTACCCGTGCCGATTATTTCAATAGTGCTACACAGTTAAAATTTTGACCCATTTGCTGTAGCGTCACTCCACAGCTTTTATAGAATATCTCTTTCATGACCAATGAGAATGTTCCATAACACAGTAAAGTGACCGTTTTCTATAAAAGCAGTGGAGTGACGCTGTAGCAAATGAGTCAAATTTTTTACAGTGTATAGGGGTTTTTATATTTTTCGCTAGAAAAATTTATTGAAATATATTAATTTAGTTTTCTATTTGGATTTTTATTTTACCCAGTAAATGGTTTCTAAATAACGAATTGTTTCTAAATAAGGCTGATGTAGGTATATGTTTTTTTTTTATTATTATTATTTTCTGTAGCGTCACTCCGCCGCTTTTATAGAAAACGGTTACTTTACTGTATTATGGAGCATTCTCATTGGTCATAAAAGCGATAATCTATAAAAACTGTGGAGTGACGCTACAGCAAATGGATCAAATTTTTAACAGCGTAGCATTATCGAAATAATCGCCACGGGTGATTTTCAAGAAACGCTATTCCTGCAAAAGATGAGGAATTTGACGTCAAAAATTCTGCCCAATCAATTTCGATTAGGAAAAATCCCTTTGGAAAAGCCGAAATATGTATCGATTTAATATGCTCGATTACACCGTGATAAACGAGGATTCGAAATAAACATCAAATACAAAAGTTTCATATTTTTGTCCGTAGAATCCGAATCTGCAATAAAAAATGGCGGTTATAATTTAAGATTTCAAAGTTAGACCCCCTCTCAACCTCAGGGGGTCGGTTGCGAATGTCAAATTCGGTATCACTGAGTAGCATACTTAAAAATATTTAACACGTATATTTACGTTTTTCAATCTCATATGTATTTTTCGAGTTATTCGGCTGTTTCCAGACACCCTGTATATTATATTTGCGTATCTCTGTATACAATTACACATATAGCGATATCTATCTAGAATGTATATACATAAAAATAAAAATATCTAAATAAACATCGCATTTATCTGTTTTTAAATATGTGCCACATATAACGTTTATTAAATAAATATATGTTTAGAAAATTTTTTATAAGATGCTAAAATTGCCTTTTGTCGCCATTTTGGATTTTTTCGCCAATCTCGCTAACCAGAACAGGATATGGAACTCATCCCCAAATTTACTAAGAAAAATGGAACCATATTTTGATTCTATCAAAATTGCTATTAGCATGCATCTAATAAAATTTAAAAAAACAATTTTTAATTAATTAATTAATTTCCATGCCAAATTTAACAACGGAACTTTTATGATTTTTGTTGCTAAAATCTTACTACAAGTAAATATAGTTTGAATAATATATAACTATCTTTCAAAAACATATTTTAGGAAGTATATATTTATTTAGAGATTATATTAGATATATTTTATATTATATATTTTTTTCAACTTAATCCTTTTAATTCAAAACCTAAGCAAATATTAAACGAATTACAAATAGATTCACAAAAGACTCTTCTTACGAATTAATCTTAAAAATACGTGTTAATATGTAATGTCATTTCTTATGTAAAAAGTACATGGATTGCTGTAAAAAAAATTTAAAATAAGTCTTACCATGATTAATGGCTTACCATAATTAGTCTTACCATAATCAAATAAAGAAAATTAAGTTTGATTAGGAGTAAACTTCAATATTTAAGTGTCGATATTTATTCATGGAATATTTAAATTAATTCGCTTCACTTTTTTAAGAAACACGTGTTTAAAATAATAATAATAATCACTCTCAATGGACAGTCATATGACATCACAGTATGAATCACGTAATATAAATAGAGGCTATCGTGTTTGTTTACCTTATTTATTGTATCATTTGAAATAGCATAAATACAGGTAAATTCATGCTTAAAATACTATAGTTTTATTTTGTACACATTATTTTTGACAAATACTTAAAAACATATTATTTAAAATCATATATGTTTTAAATTAAAATTTAAAATTTTCATTTTATAAATAAAGGAGAAATATGCATGCAGTTGGTTTAAAATAGAGAAAAGAATTCATTAATAACCCACGTGTCCTTAAAAATGTTTAAAATTCTAAAATAAAATAAAATATAAGCAAAAATTTTCAAAACACAATATATTTTAATGACGCGGTTGTGAATGTTATTCCCAAGCAGACGATTTTTCGTAACCTCGAACCCAAAGAGAGAATGGTTATAACTCGGTTAGGGATGAGATTTCCGCTTTTTTGGACACCAGTATAATCTTAGAGAAAATGTTGGTCTGTTAAATCGCATAAATGTTCCGATTAAATAATACAGCATTTTCTCTAAGATTTTACTGGTGTGCAAAAAAGCGGAAATCTCATCCCTGAACTGGGTACTGTTATATATTACATTTTCAAATCTAGCATAATTTTAGGTAGCTTTCATTACAAAAAGTAAAAAGCTACCTATTGCAGCCGTCCGGAGGAAAGCACTTCCGGAAAATTTTGGTATATTTTCACCGATCATGACCCCCAGACCCCAAAACCACCCTCCGTTCAAATGTTGACATATATATATATATATAACCATATATATATCTTTATATATAAAAATCTTCTGTGCGTGTGTATGTAATTGAACTCCTCCCAAACGACTGGGCCGATTTTGATGAAATTTTGTGTGTGCGTTCCAGTAGATTTGAGAATGGTTTAGATTCACATTTCGTCGAAATTGATTCAGTACTTTTTTAGTAATTAGGTAAAAACTAATAGTTAGGGATTTTTTGCTAATTAAAAGTTCTATATATATTAAAGAGAGTCAGGATTTCGTATTAATCATAGCACAAAAAAATCTACCATACCAAAAATCTTGAAAATTGGGGTAAAAATACTTCTTATAACATTGAGTGCCGCTGAAAATGGATTTTCGAAAATTCCACCCATACGATGAGTAGAAAAAAGAACGAACATTTAAAAAATTTCTTAAAAATCGGCTTTTGTAGTTATTTTTCAACTGATAACATATTTTAGTGCATTTTTTCATTCTGAATTGAATGGTACTAAGCAAATTCGCTGAAATCCAGTAGTTCGTGAGATAATTCACATTTTCCTAATTTGGCGCAAAAACCTGAAATTTTCAATGTTCATCTTTATATATAAAAATCTTCTATGCGTGTGTATGTCACTGAACTCCTCCTAAACGACTGGACCGATTTTAATGAAATTTTGTGCGTGCGTTCCAGTAGATTCGAGAATGGTTTAGATTCCCATCTCGTCGAAATTGATTCAGTACTTTTTTAGTAATTAGGCAAAACCTAATACTTAGTGATTTTTTGTTAATTAAAAGTATTGAATAATTTCGATAAATAGAGTGCGGACGGAATGTCCGAGCGGTCAAAGGCCCCAGATTTAAGCTCAACTTCTCGAAGAAAGAGATCGCGTGTTCGAACCCCGCTCCTGTCAAAAGTGTATGCTTTACAGTAATATAGCCTGTATTATAATTTTGATTAACTGACTTCAGAAAACCGTTAACTTTTTTAAAAAAAGAGAAAAATAAACTTTTCTATCAAAAATTAAACAGACTTCAAAAAATACTGAAGAGTGAAAAATAATTTTCTTACATAATTGTAATAAGAAATTAAATTAAGAGCGTAGTGTTTATCGTGCATATCACTATATTTAAGTACATTTATTTGATTTTCTGGTGTCGGTGGCAGGAAGGACAACGTCTGTCAGGTCCGCTAGTATATATGTATATCTGATTTTTGTCATGCGATAACTAACGTATTTATGAACCGATTTGAATGAAACTTGGTATGTACGTAGTACATACAAATGTCTCGACCGAGTTCGTTGGTCAGCATCATCCGCCATTTTGTTTCAAAATGGCGGTCATTTTAAAAATTTTAAAAAATTTAAAATTTAAAATTAAATGCGAAAAAATTAAAAGTTGAAAAATATTTTTCTTTTACGTGTTAGAACTTAAAACAAAGATTCCAGAACACTTTTTATTTTGTCTATATCTTAAAAAATGATTGAGTTATAGCACTTTGAATTTTTCTTATGGCTGACATTTTGAAACGATCTGATTTTTGTCACGTGATAACACGTGTATTTATGATTTCAATGAAACTTGGTATATACATAGTACATACAAATGTGTCGACCGAGTTCGTTGGCCATCATCATCCGCCATTTTGTTTCAAAATGGTGGCCATTTTAAAATTTTTAAAATTTTAAATTAAATGCGAAAAAAATCAAAATTTGAAAAACATTTTTCTTTTACGTGTTAGAACTTAAAACAAAGATTCCAGAACACTTTTTATTTTGTCTATATCTTAAAAAATGATTGAGTTATAGCACTTTGAATTTTTCTTATGGCTGACATTTTGAAACGATCTGATTTTTGTCACGCGATAACACGCGTATTTATGAACCGATTTCAATGAAACTTGGTATATACATAGTACATACAAATGTCTCGACCGAGTTCGTTGGCCAGCATCATCCGCCATTTTTTTTCAAAATGGTGGCCATTTTAAAATTTTAAAATTTAAAATTAAATGCAAAAAAATCAAAATTTGAAAAATATTTTTCTTTTACGTGTTAGAACTTAAAACAACGATTCCAGAACACTTTTTATTTTGTCTATACCTTAAAAAATGATTGAGTTATAGCACTTTGAATTTTGCTTATGGCTGACATTTTGAAACGGTCTGATCTGAACGATCCACAAGGTTGCTTTAAAATGGCATACACTTTATGATATCGTGGAATTTGGTGACTCTCTAAATCGCTTAAAATAAAACCAGGTTGAATAAAAGATGACTAATTTCTAAAAATTTCTATTAATATTCAGTCTTGACAAAAACTAGTATTCAATCTTATAAAATCACTAATTTTATAAGATTTTTTCCACTAATTTCAGCTTAGTATTTTTGAACAATATAACTTACCTTAAAATAAATAAATAAATATATAAGTATATGAAAGCTACCTCTTCCTCCCGGCATTGCCGGAAGGACTTTTTTTTTGTCTACTGGCATATCTATGTGATAAAATGAGATATATTTTATTTATAATATATAGCTCTGTGGAATTTATAATCAGTTATTTGCAGTTAAAAGTTAATTTACCTCTCCCTAAATATAAGTACTGAATAATTTTAAGCTCTTTTTGGATGCGTTTATAGTTATAAAAATACATAGCACCTGTTGTCTTCGTCTGCCCGCTTATAATTGTTCAAAAGTTACCCTATTGAATGGTTTGAAGTTTAATGTATATATAATTGCTGTAGAAATAGTCGAGTCATTTCAATTTTTATAAAAATCAAATCAAAATTTATAAAGTTATTTAAAAAATTTCTTCATTCTATTAAATTCTATCATACATATTTAGTTTAATGATATCCCATAACAGGCAATGATTCTAGGTGTCATGGTGATTAAATCATATTTAGGGCGAGTCGTTGTTATTTTTTCGTATTACTGAATTTGATATATGTTAATTGTAATAAATTTTGTATTCATGCATTTTTGCAATGCACTAAGATTTGAATACCACTTTAATTAATATTAATTAATGACCAGAGTTGCCGTCTCTATGTTGCATGTCAAGGAAAGTCACAATAATGGTCGCCGTGATGACAATCCACGCTGCTGCAAACGTCGTCGCACCGTACAAGATGATACTGGGAGAGCTGCAAGCATGGCCATTTTTGTCTGACAAGGAAGGTCTCCATTGGGAGCATACTCAGAATTTTTTGAAAAAAATACGAATTAAACTACTCATGTAGGTAATAAAGGATCAGTGAAAATTAGCGGCGGAATTACATTATTAGATATGTAAAAAAATAAAATAGTTTGGAATAATTGGCGTGAAAAGCTGAAAGCGACGCGGGATTTGGCGAGCAGTGCATTTCCTCGCCAAAAGCAGACGATTTTAACGAATCTGAAAATTGATTTTAATTGACTTCACTGTTAAAAATCTGCAGCATTTACTGCAACGTCACTCCACTACTTTTATAGAATATCTCTCTTCTGACCAATGAGAATGCTCCATAGTGTTCTGTAAACAATCAAAACTTATTTGGGTTCAAAAATCTTCTAAATATTCTTGAATTTTCTTTTTAAAAATTTTATTACATACTTAGAATTATAGAATAAAGAAATATTGAATTCAAATTATTTACATACTATGTACAAAATGTATAATATGTACAAAATATAAATGCTTTTACCTTGATAATTTTTGATCATCATACTAAAAACTGGAAAGATGATCCTTTATGCATTTCTGCGTGCCTTTTCATAAAATTAACATAATTCTTCAATAAAACTCAAGACACGCACGACAAACAAAAAATATAAACATTCCCTCTCAAAAAATTCTTTTTACATTCCATCAAAAATTGATGCCAACTTTTTTATCTAAACTTTTAACTCATCTCGTAAGATAAAAAATATAAAAAGCAAAGCAGACGAAAAAACAGCTTCGCTTCCATAGCAACGAGTCGCGTCTTATAAATAAATTAAATATCACAATTGCAAATATGCAAACGATTTTCTGTGAATAAACTGGGATAACTTAATTTATCAATTCCTAACATACTCCCACCTTTAATTTAGGCGGAAGCCAAATTAAACTTAAGATCACTTTTGATCAAATTAAGCCCTAATTCAAAATAAAAAATATGCAAATAAATAAAGATAATAACTAAACAATAATAAAATAATAATGAAACATTTAGAGTTCTAGAAAAGTCAATTCAGGGTTTTAGAAAAGTCATTTCAGAGTTCTAGAAAAAGTCATTTCAGAAGTCTCTGTACTACTCTACCACTTCTAGTTTTACTGTTACTCACAGTCTGGATTACAGGGTCATCAGGACTTGATATCTCTAATGAGTACAGCTTACGAAGTGGACGCACCAAGGTCCCTGAACTTGTTTTAACTTCAGCCACTCTAGCTGCTCCATCTCTACTTGGGAAAATCTTTACAATTTTTCCTATAGGCCAATAAAGTCTCTTTTGGTTTAGTTCTATCAAGACTACTTCACCTAGTCTGACAGCTTGTCCTTTCTGTTTTGATTTTTGGACCAATTCAGCTAAATATTCTTTTCTAAATCTATTTCTAAGTTGTTGCCGAATATTTTGACAGTGTTTATATCTAGATTGAAGTTTCTTTGAATCTATTGCATCTAAATCAGGAACACCTATTTCTTCAATGTCTTGCAAAAATGATGATGGAGTCAAAGGTATAAATTTATCTGTTTCTTCAAAAATATAGGTTAGAGGCCTTTTATTTACTGTTGCTTCGACATCACATAGAACAGTCATGAGTTCTTCAAAAGTTAAAGTTGAAGTGCCGAGTGTTCTGATCAAGGGAATTTTAACACATCTAATCAGACGCTCCCACCATCCACCCCACCAAGCTGCTGCTGGAGGGATGAACTTCCATTTAATAGGAGACAGTTCTTTTGAAGAAACTATTGCATTCCAATCCAATGATTTTAAAAGGTTATTGGTTCCTCTAAAATTTGAGCCATTATCAGAGTATATAGTAGTCGGCCTTCCTCTCCTGCATATAAATCTTCGAAGTGACTGAATGAATCCTTCCGCTGAGAGACTGGATACAAGTTCCAAATGTATTGCCCTATATACTGCACATGTAAAAAGTACAACCCAAACTTTGGATCTTTGCTTTACGAAAAGAGGGCCAAAAAGATCAGCTCCAACAACTTCAAAAACTTTGGAATCTCTGACTCGATCTAGAGGTAGGTGGATTGGAGGTGTAGTATATGGTTTTGTAGAGTATCTTTTGCATCTGTAACACTTAGACAATTGACTTCTAATGATGCGTCTAGAAGAAATTATCCAATATTTTTCTCTCAAAATGGATCCAACTGTTTGAAGTCCAGCATGACAATTCTTTAAATGACATTCTTGAATCAGACAATTCACTACATGATGTTTCGATGGTAATAAAATTGGATATCTGAAAGAAAACTCGTCATCTCGCTCTAATATCTTTGTTTTTACTCTTAACAAACCTTCTTGATCTTTCATAACCTTTAATCCTTTTATTGCATCAGTAGTATTACCAAAACTTTCAGATTGTATTATTGACCAGAGCGACCTTTCCGCATCTTCTTTTTCTTCAATTGACAATTCTGATGGAAAACATATATTTCTGTTTCTGCACTTCATTATGAATCTCTTCACCCAACATACGACATTAATAAATCTACCAAATTTTGAAATTCTACTATATATCATAAATTCATGTGAATTAGAACATAAAAGAGTAGGTACTGAAGTTTTCTTCTTTTCCATCATTACTAATTCTTCGTTGGGGCTTGTTTCTGAATGTGGCCAATTTTCTTCTGATAACTTCAACCATTCTGGTCCCTCCCACCATCTCATCTTCAGCAGCTGTTTAGGACTACATCCGCGAGAAGGTAGATCAGCAGGGTTGAGATGACCAGGTACGAAGTTCCATTGTTGAGATTCGGAAAATTTACAAATTTCTCTAACTCTATTGCCTACAAACGTTCCCCATTGATCATTTCTTCGAATCCAAGCGAGAACAGTCGAAGAGTCGGTCCAATACTTTACTGGTATGAAAATACAATTAAAGGCTTTCAAGACAAAGTTAGTCATGATTTCTGTAGATTTTGAAATAAAATTTTCTAGTTCAGGCACATTGTCGACTGAAGTAACGCAGTTATCTATATAGTATGATTTCATAAGCTTCTCAGCTATCTGTTTGTTTTCTTCATCAACATTACTCAAATGATATCTTATAACTGCACCTAGCAAAAATGGGCTACAAGTTGCTCCAAAAACTACTCTATTGTGTTGATAAACTTGAAATTCGTCAGGACTCTTCCACCATAAAAATCGCAAGAAATGCCGATCTGATTCTTTGACTTCAATTTGAAGAAATGCTCTTCTTATATCGGCTACTACCCCAATAGCTTTCTCACGAAATCTTATTAACACTGCAGGAATTTGTTCGATGAGGTTTGGTCCTTTAAAGAGGCAATCATTTAAAGAAGGAGACCTCCCTACCTTACACGATGCATCAAAAACTGGTCGAACACTTGTAGTAAAACTATCTGGTTTGATGACGGGATGATGAGGTAAAAAATGTCCTGGAATCTTGAGTGCTTCATCTGGTACTTTACTTATAACGCCTTCTTCTTCCCATTCATAGAAAACTTTAGCATATTCTTCAAACATTTTCATTGATTTTAATTTCTTTGTTGAATTTATCAATCTTCGTTCAGCTATGTGTCTATTTGAGGGAATCTCACGTTTGCCGTTAATCCAAGGAAGACCTACAATATAGCGACCTTCTATATTTCTATCAACTTCTTTTATAAAATTATCATGAGCGAGTTCTTCTTCTTCTGCTTTAGACAAAGTTTGACAGGGATCTGTTATACCAATTGTCTCTAACTTCCATAATTCTGGAATCTTCATATCTTTTAAAGCTAGGTTCGTGATAAACATATTTCCATAATTTAGGCAAGACTGTGATGTACTTTCTAAACGACCACAAAGTGTCCATCCAAACTTTGTCTCTATTGCTGTAAGACCGCTCTTTAACTGTTTTACTCGACCTGTAAGAAGTTGTCCGTAGTAATCGCTTCCAATCAAAATTTCAATTTTTGGACTTCCTGCTCCTAAATCTGTGATCCATAGTTTATTTTGTTTAAGCTCTTTAATTACTGATTCTTTCGGTATCCGAGGAATATTATTACAAATTATATCTTGATCCAAAAGTTCTAAGACTTCTTTCGTTTGTTTCTGTCTATCAGAAGAACTTAACTCAACTTGGAATTTATTGTGAGATTTAGCTTCTGTTTGCGTACCACCAAACAAAGTGTGTACAATAGCTTCAGAAGAAATGGGATGTAAACCTAACTCTTCAGCTGTACCTTTTAAAATATAGCTCTTTTGCGACCCACAATCAAGTAACGCTCGTACTTTCTTTGTTATTCGACCTTTAATAACTATTTCTAAAGTCATAAGGGCTACTTCAGCAGAACACTGCTTACTTGCTATGGTGCTTTGAATAACTTCTGGGGTCTTAACTGTATTTTCTGGTTCTTTACACATTGAAATTTCAGGGCATAATAACTCGGTATGGGGTTTAGAACAAACGTGGCAACGAATAAAAACTTTGCAAACTTTAGCGTGGTGACCAAAACGAAGACATTTTAAACAGCAATTTTTATTCTTAATTTTGGCCTTCCGTTCATTAAAGGAAAGAGATCTAGCCCTAACACAGTCCTTGCTTTCATGAGATTTACTGCAAAATAAACAAAGGCGTTCTTTTGCGCTAAATAGCCCTGCCGCAGTAGGTATTTTACTTTCTGCTTTTCTTAACTTTTCTTTAGGTTTGTCTTTAAAGCCCAGCTCTATAAAACTCGATTTGGCTAATTTGAATCTTTCCTCGTTTGCAACTTCTTGTTTCAGAAATTCCATCAAACTTACTATATTTGCTTTTGTTGACAATGCATTATTATTACTAACAGTGTTTGATGTGATTGAAATATTATATCGCTGCCATGCTTTTAATACATCTTCCGATAAGCTAGATTCTATCATGGGATAGAGCCACGCCGAATTGCTTTCTAAACTTAAACCCATTGATTCTAACGATCTTAAATATGCCTCCACTTTCGTGAATAAATCTGATAAGGGAAGTTTATCTTTGCCGTGCGCCTGTACATTAGCTACAACCAATTTCAGGAATTCTCTTACGTACACTTCTATTAGTAAATCTTTATTTCCAAAACGCTCTTGAAATGCCTCGACAGCTTTGGGGTAATTAACTGCGGTCATTGGATAGCTCTCTAACAAACGCCTGGCACTGGTTCCAGGTTCTACAGATTGGATAAGATACTGAAATTTGTCACTATTATCCAAATCTATGTCTTCATGAATTTTCTGAAACTGGGACCAAAATGAAAGATAATTTATTAACTGCGAATCGAATGGCTTAATATTTAGCTTAGGTAATTTATAATGCTTTGATTTGGAATAACCGTAATCTGTGCTTTTTTCACTATTATCTTGATTACGTTTATTTTTATCCAATGCTTCACTAACTTTACGCTTAATGGTAATAAATTGATCTGAATAACTTTCATTTTCCACTACTTCATTTTCAATAGCCTCTTCATCGCATTTATCATCATCTAACATGAGTTCAATTATAGCTTCATCAATAGATTTAATTTCATGAATCAAATTTTCTAATTTACTAAAATCGTCTGAAATTTTACCCTTATCTAATGACTCGCTGTTAATTTCTTCATTCAAAACATTTAAAGTTCTGGTAAATGACGCACGTAGCGGTGTACGCTTTTTCTTTAACTTATTCATCTTAGAAAAATTAAGTAGTAATGCACAGCTTATGAAAACACTATACGCTATAAAAACAATTCAATATCTCAACAGTATTATCCAAATGTCCGTGCTCGGGGCGCCAGATTTGTTCTGTAAACAATCAAAACTTATTTGGGTTCAAAAATCTTCTAAATATTCTTGAATTTTCTTTTTAAAAATTTTATTACATACTTAGAATTATAGAATAAAGAAATATTGAATTCAAATTATTTACATACTATGTACAAAATGTATAATATGTACAAAATATAAATGCTTTTACCTTGATAATTTTTGATCATCATACTAAAAACTGGAAAGATGATCCTTTATGCATTTCTGCGTGCCTTTTCATAAAATTAACATAATTCTTCAATAAAACTCAAGACACGCACGACAAACAAAAAATATAAACATTCCCTCTCAAAAAATTCTTTTTACATTCCATCAAAAATTGATGCCAACTTTTTTATCTAAACTTTTAACTCATCTCGTAAGATAAAAAATATAAAAAGCAAAGCAGACGAAAAAACAGCTTCGCTTCCATAGCAACGAGTCGCGTCTTATAAATAAATTAAATATCACAATTGCAAATATGCAAACGATTTTCTGTGAATAAACTGGGATAACTTAATTTATCAATTCCTAACACATAGCACGGTGAATTGACAGTGTCATACACTGTTAAAATCTGCTGCATTTTGTTGCAACGCACTCCACCGCTTGTCTATAATATCTCTATTCCAACCAATGAGAAAGCTCCATTTCACGGCCAAGTAACAGGCGTTGCAACAAAATACAGCAGATTTTTAACAGTGTATTTTTCAATTTGGAACAATTTTAATCAATTTAAATGGTGTTTTAAATGATAAAATATATTAATTTCATTTTGTTATAAGTACATATAAACGTATATGACAAAATTACACTTAAAGTAAAGTAAAAATGCAAAACTAAAATTACTTAAACTAAACTTTTTTAAATAAATTGAACGAAAGTTTTTTCTTTAAAAAGTATTCGAAGCGTAAAAGCGTATTTTTCAAAATTTCGTTTTTTAGCCAACCGGAGATAAATCGCCAAATAAACGAAATTTTTATTATTTTTTTACGGACGTTATAAGGAGGTTCCGCCGAATTTTTTTTAATAAACATATCTAACTATATGAGAAGAACATTCTGTAATTTTTTCAGATTTTTCTGAGTATGCCCGTATGGAGACCTTCCTTGTGAGCGTAGCGAAGTCTTTATACTCAGAGTACGTAACGATATTAAAAGTCAAAAAAATTCTTTCGTCAAGCAAATCTCAAAAAGTACTTGTCGGATTTCAATTCTGTTTGTACCAGAAGGTACCTATGAAGGTAATCTGGTGAATGCACCTACTTTTAAAAATTAATTCCAAATAGTTTAAAAGTTATATTAAAAAAACTGATAAAAAAGCACAATTTATTTCCATACGTCACAGAAATTTGGTGTGCGTGATTTTGATATTTTCGTAGATAACCGAATCAATACATGGAGTAAATAGTAATCATTTACGCACTCAGAAATATTGAAATAAAACATTTTAAAATTTAATCATGCAGGAAAATAAAACTGTTATTTTTTTATATTAAAAAAATGTCATAAAAACTTTGATTTTGACATTTTGTGATAATCTTTTAATAGCATTTTTTGATCGCTAAAAGAATGTTTTATATATTTCGCGTGTGAAAATTAGAAACAATTACGTTTTTAAATAAAAAGTTTTTTTATGACATCATTTTCCCTTTATATTTATTTTAATTGCATGTTTTCTTTTAACTTATATTTTGTTTGTGTGTGGAAGTCAATTCTGGTCACTAATTTTTCGGCACGGATACCACAAGCGCATGAGATTTGGCGCAATTTTTTTCAAAGCCCATTTGGCGAAAACTCCGTTTTCAAATAAAGCTTACATACACATTTTTAAATTATTTTCTATTTTCAAAAAGAACTTACAGTAAATAAAATAATAATAATTAATAACTATAAAAACAAATATTTTATATAATTAAAAAAAGGAAATGAAAGTAAATAAACATTTTATGAGTAAATAAACAAATAATAAATAAATAAAGCCGGGTTACCATCTCAGGTAAAATAATGCCATTTTGACGCCAATTATGTACCCTGGTGCATAGGTGACATCTTTTCCCATTTTTCATCCATTTCCTGTTGGCATACAACTTTGAAATTTGGAATATGTATGCATACCTGGGAGCAATACTGGAATTAGACATTGATTTTTTTTTTAATTCGATCCAAAAAGGGGCAACGGGGGCTATTTTTTAAAGATTTATACAATTTATACTGCATAAAGGAGCCACTTACCTATTTTTATATACAAGAAGAAGTAAGTGGTATGTAAAAACAATTATAGTATACATAAATAAAATACTTGAGATAATATACTAGAGATATAAGCACCGGATTTGGCGAGATTTTTTATGCCAACTAGGCGAAAACATCGTTTTGATTACCAGATACATATAGCATGCTATAATAACACGTTATTTATTTATTTTAAAATGAAAAAAAAAAGGAATAAAAGAAACATTTTCTGTTATTTAAAAAAAAGAGAAATAACAATCAATAAATGGTAATGTTTTTAGAACAAAATATTTATTATAACATTTATATGATAACCAGCATGTTAGGCAACTGAACGCCATTTTGGCACCAATTAGGTACCTCGGCGTGTATAGGGCAAATATGTGCCATATTTATTTGTAAAACTGAGCATGAACGTTTACCAAGTGTGTTTTCATAGTCGCTTATATCTTTGCAACATAGCGCACCTTTCGAAGCCAAAACTGCACAAAAGAAAAAAAAAACAATATTTGCATTTTTTTAACCATTTGAAAAATGGTTGTTGTTTTCGGGAGAATGGACCCGATGATGTTACCACTTTTGAATGATGTTACCACTTTTGAATGATGTGGTCACTTTTGAATTTAAATTAATTTCTTTACTTTTAGAAGAGTTTTTATTTGAATTTAAATTAAATTCTTTACTTTTAGAAGAATTTTTATTTGAATAGTAAATTAAAATGGTTAAAATCATTGTAATAAAGGAGAAAACTAACAAATTTAAAAATGGGTAGACGGAAATTAACAGATACGGAAAAAGCCGAAGCCAAAGAAATGAATGAACGTGAATATCGCATTCAATGATATTAAACACAATACGCGTACTTAAACAATCATAAAGTGATTTTTATTTCTTCTTTTGCTATTTAAAATAAAAATTTAGTCAACATGTATAAGTTGCTTATTAGTTTGGCGATTCGTATCATTTGGCGAAATTGGTCGACGGGATAACTGAGTAATACTGTATTTGGTTTGGCGCAAAAACGTCTTTCAATGCAGAAAATGATAAAATCAAAAGATTATTGAGCCGCTGAAAACCAATTACGTGTTGAAAGGCGATCACGAAAAAGGAAGCAATTTAATGCCGAACCGATTAATTGTAAAACATCATGTCGCCAGGGCGACCAATCCACTAGCCATGGCGTTTTACTATCGGTCGGTTCTAACCAGGAAAATTTGAGTGCCAATAGTGATTCTAACAAGCCGGAAAATGTTATAGCTATTACTCTTGATTTTCCACCACCTAAAAAGAAAACTAAAAAGCAATCGGCTTGGGAAAAACTGGGAAAAAACTTTTTTGATTCGATGTCTGATGGACCCATTCACAGATGCATGTGCTGCGATCGATTTTGGTTTAAAACCTCCATCACCAAAATTCTGCTCTGTAAAATCAAACAATATATGCCAAAGTCTTACAAGTATAACAGTATATGCCAAAGCTGTATTTTAATAATGATTACTTTTGCACCAACAATGTTAAATAGTTTGAAATGTTTCTTTCGTCGCCAACTTTTATGCTTGGCGACAATAGAGTGATATAACTTAAACGAACCGTACCTTCAAATTGCAGCATGTATAAAGTCATTTATAGCAGTGGCACGGATAATACACAATAAAACAACTGGTATTTAGCTTAAAATGATAGATGAATGTATCGAGTGAAACATTTTTCAAATGGTTGGGGTAATTTCTTAAATTACAATTATTTTTTTTTTTAACCATTTGAAAAATGGTTGTTGTTTTCGGGAGAATGGACCCGATGATGTTACCACTTTTGAATGATGTTACCACTTTTGAATGATGTTACCACTTTTGAATTTAAATTAAATTCTTTATTTAACCATTTGAAAAATGGTTGTTGTTTTCGGGAGAATGGACCCGATGATGTTACCACTTTTGAATGATGTTACCACTTTTGAATGATGTGGTCACTTTTGAATTTAAATTAATTTCTTTACTTTTAGAAGAGTTTTTATTTGAATTTAAATTAAATTCTTTACTTTTAGAAGAATTTTTATTTGAATAGTAAATTAAAATGGTTAAAATCATTGTAATAAAGGAGAAAACTAACAAATTTAAAAATGGGTAGACGGAAATTAACAGATACGGAAAAAGCCGAAGCCAAAGAAATGAATGAACGTGAATATCGCATTCAATGATATTAAACACAGTCAACATGTATAAGTTGCTTATTAGTTTGGCGATTCGTATCATTTGGCGAAATTGGTCGACGGGATAACTGAGTAATACTGTATTTGGTTTGGCGCAAAAACGTCTTTCAATGCAGAAAATGATAAAATCAAAAGATTATTGAGCCGCTGAAAACCAATTACGTGTTGAAAGGCGATCACGAAAAAGGAAGCAATTTAATGCCGAACCGATTAATTGTAAAACATCATGTCGCCAGGGCGACCAATCCACTAGCCATGGCGTTTTACTATCGGTCGGTTCTAACCAGGAAAATTTGAGTGCCAATAGTGATTCTAACAAGCCGGAAAATGTTATAGCTATTACTCTTGATTTTCCACCACCTAAAAAGAAAACTAAAAAGCAATCGGCTTGGGAAAAACTGGGAAAAAACTTTTTTGATTCGATGTCTGATGGACCCATTCACAGATGCATGTGCTGCGATCGATTTTGGTTTAAAACCTCCATCACCAAAATTCTGCTCTGTAAAATCAAACAATATATGCCAAAGTCTTACAAGTATAACAGTATATGCCAAAGCTGTATTTTAATAATGATTACTTTTGCACCAACAATGTTAAATAGTTTGAAATGTTTCTTTCGTCGCCAACTTTTATGCTTGGCGACAATAGAGTGATATAACTTAAACGAACCGTACCTTCAAATTGCAGCATGTATAAAGTCATTTATAGCAGTGGCACGGATAATACACAATAAAACAACTGGTATTTAGCTTAAAATGATAGATGAATGTATCGAGTGAAACATTTTTCAAATGGTTGGGGTAATTTCTTAAATTACAATTTTTTTTTTTTTTTTTTTTTTTTTTTTTAATGTAATGCACATTTCGTAATCAGTAGGCTCGATAATCAGACCTCGTTTTTTTGTTTAAAAGATTATATTTCATATACGGCGTCTTTTTTGGATTCGTCGTTTTTCCATGTTTGATAGTATGCGTCTATTCGTTTTGTAACTTTCTTCTTTATTAACAGCGACATTTGGATTTCCTATTTAAATGAAATTTTTTCTAAATACAAAGAATTTTGTTAAAATAAATAAATGAAATGCGGACATCTATTGCTCAAAGCACAAAATTTTTCCTATTGAGTTAATAAAAATCAGTAAAAACATAATTTTTATGATAATAAAAAGGTGACTTATGTAATAACAGAGTCATATATTATGTACGTTATGGATTAAGTACGAATATTTCTCCACCATTTATAATTAATAATAATAATAAAATAAAATGCGGACAGACCAAAGTCTATACTTGACTGAAAACAACAACCATTTTCTAAATCCTTCTATAGTAAAAAAAACTAGCCTTAAAAGGAATGACTCCTGAAATGATGCTGATGTGGAAGATTTCCGGAACTAACGAATCCGGGTTGTCCACTCCTTCCATGAGTCGAATAGACCAATCAGTAAAGGGCTCCGTCTATGCATCGCCATATGGGTTACCATAAAGAGAGGAAAGGTTACCATCGCCAACAATCGCCAAGTTTGTCGCCAACTTGGCGATATATCGCCAAATTTGGCGCCCAAAATTAGCTGTCAAAAGTGACGCCAACTTGGCGATAACTGTAATATTTCGCCAAATTTTTAATTTCTTTACAACACCAGTCGTTTGATACATCATTTGAGAGGTTTGCAACTGCTGATTCATATAATGGATGTCTTGTGTGTTATCCCCCATTCTGCTCCCCAGGGGGGACACATTTTTAATTTCTTTACAACACCAGTCGTGTTACACAAGATTTGAAAGGTCTGCAACTGCTTATTCATATTATGGATGTCTTGTGTGTCACCCCCGCACTCTGCTCTCCCCAGGGGGGGGGTCACATTTTTAATTTCTTTACAACACCAGTTGTGTGACACATCATTTGAAAGGTCTGCAACTGCTTATTCATATTACGGATGTGTTGTGTATCATCCCCCGCTCTGCCCCCCAGGGGGGCACATTTTTAATTTCTTTACAACACCAATTGTGTGACACATCATTTGAGAAGTCTGCAACTGCTTATTCATATTATGGATATCTTGTGTGTAACCAACCCCCCTCTGCCCTCAGAGGGGGCGCATTTAGTAATTTCTTTACAACACCAATTGTGTGAAACATCATTTGAAAGGTCTGCAACTGTTTATTCATTTTATGGATGTCTTGTGTGTCACCCCCACTCTGCCCCCCCAAGGAGGCACATTTTTAATTTCTTTACAACACCAGTCGTGTGACATCATTTGAGAGGTCTGCAGCTGCTTATTCATATTATGGATGTTTTTTGTGTCGCCTCCCACTCTGCCCCCCAGGGGGGCACATTTTTAATTTCTTTACAACACCAGTCGTGTGACACATCATTTGAAAAGTCTGCAACTGCTTATTCATACCATGAGGTATTGGCGAGCGCAGCAAGCAGGGGTAGCCAATAATTTGGAATCGCGAAGCGATTACGCGGGGAGTTGGCAAGCATAGCGAGCAGGGGGTCGGGGCCCCCTAGTGCTGTAAAAAAAATGGCCAATGAAAAGTGATACTTCAAAAGTGTTATGAAATTAGTTAAAAACCATTTATTTTAAACTAAATGAATAAAAGATTTATATTTTTAATGAAACAAATGGGATTTGAAAAATTATTGGAAATTTATCACCATAGATGTATCAATATTACAATCAGTACCTTGTATGCAAAATGGAACAATTAGCAATACTTTTTGTACCCGAAAAATGGTCGTTGCTTTTTTAAGGTTAAAAAGTAGATTACGAATACAGAGATGCCAAGCCCCCGCTTATTGCACAGCAGAATTTTCTAATGGGAAAAGTTATTTTTTAAATCCGCTGAATGTTCCAATTTAATAAAACATTTTCTGTATCAAAATACCGGTATCCAAAATGCCGGAGACTTGGCAGCTCTGCCTATAACATTTTAATTAATCACGGTACTTTTTACTTACCCATCATATGTAGTATAGGGTAAGTCTTGCAATCGTTTTGAAAATCGAAAAAAAAAATTTGACGGATTTACACGTTTTAGATAGTGGGGATTCCGAAAAACATATTTTTAGAAAAAAAATTTTGCCGTCCGTCTGTCTGTCTGTCTATCTGTCAGTCTGTCTGTCTGTAAACGCTCTATCTCCCGAACAAATTGAGATAGAGACTTGAAATTTTGTATGTAGTTAATATGTAAGAATGGGGCGAACCCTATTTAATATCAGCAACCTCGATTATCCGGAACTTTTTTTTTCGGACTCTCGAAAAATTCGTTCTGATGAAAGGTATATACAAATTTTCGAATTTTTTTGTTCTAAGGAATGGACTTAAAAGGCAATAAAATAACACACATTTTGCATATAGAACGAAGTCGATCGTATTATTAGTTACCGAGATATCTGAAATCTTGTTTTCCACATTCTTCGATTTTTCATGACCCTATATTTCATCCAAATTTCAATTCTGAAGTATATTTTAATTGGAAATGAGACGCTTAATCCGGCGCAGTTAATTGTTAGTTAATAGAATTGTTATTTTTGGAGTTATAAGGATGTTTCTTTTACGCAGTTCGGTACTACTTGAGTAGTTTGGCGTTTTATATAATTTGTCGAAATTGGTACTTCAGCAGTTCTTTAATATAGCATTACTATGTATATTAACAATATTTAAATTTTGTTTATGAATTGCAATGCATTGTATAAATAGTTTCACATGTTTTATTTTCATATACATATCCATGATGGGTAAGTTTTACGGTGGCCCCCAACGACTAGTTTTAATCGGATTCAAATTTAGTGAAGACAACGTTTTTTGGCCAAAAGCAGCTTTTTTCCACATGTGTAAACTACGATACAATTCCTTGATGCTGAAATAAAATGTTTTGACTTATGCTATTATTGTTTCCTCTTATTTATTTATTTGAATTTTAAATAAGATGACTCAAAATCTTGTTTTTTAAATGTACGAAAAAAATGCATTTCGAGAGAGGGCGAAAAGAACAATATTTGGCCATTTATTACCTGCGTTTGGCTAAGTGTCTTACTACCTTGCATTTAATACTCTTCACAATACTTCGCTGTTATATGGACTTAGGCGCTTTTATAAAAAGTTTGAAGTAATTCGGGCTTAAGAAAGTGAGTTTTTTACTGAATAATACAAATAAATGAAAAATGAATACTAAGAAATACTAATAAAAGAAAAATGAAGCATTATATTGATCTATGTATATTTAAAAATGCATCTGCTAGCACTAATTAGATAATTTATGTGGATATAATAGGAGATAAATAGCTTTTGATTCTGTATTTCTATGCTATTGTGTTGTTTTTCGTTATCATTGGGAGTACCTAGCCGATTTAAAAAATAATGTGGGCAAAAAATGTTGGTAACCATCTTTGCTGCAAAATATACTATATTTTGCGTAGGAACAATAATCACCATCAATGCATGAGTAAAAAAAGTCTAAAATTGAGAATTCTTTGATGTTGATATGACTAAAAATTTAAAATCTTGTTTTTTTGGTGGCAACTTTTAAGATATAATATTCTCGTTATGAAAGATTTCTAAAACATTCGACAATTTAATTTCACAAATTAAACATTTTTTTTTCTAAAAAAAGTTTAAAACCATATTTGTTGAGAATATTGCAATTTCTAGGATACTGTTGGGTCAGAAACTATAACTTTGGCATCACAATAACTTATAAGATGTAAGTGCTCGTTTAGGACAAATTTTTAAAAAAGGATTCCTTAACTCTTATTGACAACCTCATTGCATCCGTGGAAAACAGATATTCAACATTATAAACTATTCGGACAGATTTCACACCATATAAAATACACTCCATTCTCTTCAAACATAATAGTTTATGTTATCTAGACACACGGCAGTGTGTCAGCCAAGTTCACAAAGTAAAAGGCGACACACCGGCCGTGGGTTATATTACCCGAACCATTTCGAGCCACTTTTGACCCCTCAATAACTTAAATTCTATTTGACCTACACACTTGCGATTTTTTGTGTCGTGTAAGACCATCTTCTAATTTCCGAATCCTAATTTTTTTTTTTAAAAATCTTTTACCGTTCACGAGAAATTGACGTCTGAAAACCACTGTTTTTACCACTGAATCACTGACTCACTGACTCACTGACTCACTCATAGAAATGTTTGACTACTTCCAGGTGACTTAGGAGGTTGAAATTTGGTTTGGAGGTAGGTTATTGGATCTATAAATAGGAAAAAATCAGAAATCACCATTAATTAAACATTAATGGTTGGTTAGAGGATAAATTTTTGGATTACAATGGAAGTTTATGAGAATTTCACAAAATACCAGAAATAGTGCCAAATTGGCGTCTATTTTGGCGCGTATCAGGGCTAATCTCTGAAACCACCGAACCGATTTCAAAAGTAATGGTACCAAAATGATGGTATTCGCCCCGGTTCAAACATAGACTATATTTTATGTCTGTGCCACTAACCAAAAGAGGGTTCAGAAGCAAAAAACATTCTAAAAATGTGATTTTTGTTTTACTAAAGGGCCTAGAAGCACAAAATTTGGCATGTTAATTATTTATAAGATATAAATGATCACTAATGACATTTGCTAAAAAATATCAAATTTAAATGGGTGAAAATCCGCGAAGAGCGTTCTAAAAAAGTTCGGAATACCAATTTTAAAACAATCTCAGCAAACAACAAACCGATCTTAAAAGTAATGATATCAAAATGATGATGACAGTCTTTGCTCCTACATAGGATATATCTTATGTCGATTACACTAACCCAAAGGAGGTAAAAGAGCAAAAAACATTCTAAAAATGCGATGTCTGTATATTAAGGGACTGGACTGGAAACATAAAGTTTGGCATTTTACAGTTTATTGGAATTTCGCGAAATATCAGAAATAATGCCAAGTTAGCGACACTTTTGGCGAGTATCGGGGCTAATCTCTGAAACCACCGAACCGATTTCAGATTTAATGATACCAAAATGATGGTATTCGCCCCGGTTCAAACATAGGCTATATTTTATGCTTATATCATTAACCAAAAGAGGGTGAAGAAGCAAAAAACATTCTAAAAATACAACTTTTGTGTTACTGAAGGACCTAGAAGTATAAGATTTGTCATGTTAATTATTTATAAGATATAAATTATCTCTAAGGGCATTTGATAAAAAATACGGAATTCAAAAGGGGTGAAAATTTGCGAAAAGCGTTCTAAAAATGTTCTAAATTGGGATTTTTAAGCAATTTTAGCAAACAACAAACCGATTTCAAAAGTAATGATATCAAAATGATGGTGATAGTTCTTGCTCCAATATAGGCTATATCTTATGATGTCGATTCCACTAATCCAAAGGGGGTAAAAGAGCAAAAAGCGTTCTAAAAATGCGATGTCTGTATGTTAAGGGCCTAAAAACATAAAATTTGGCATGTTCATTAATCAAAAGACATAAATGATCACTAAGAACATTTGTGAACAAATACAAAATTTAAAATGCGCGAAAAGCGTTCTAAAAACTTTCTAACTAGCAATATTTAAGCAATCTTGGGTAGTTAGCGAACGGATTTAAAGAAAAAAAAGATGCCAAAATGATGGCGACAGCCCTTGCTCTAACAAAATTATTGGATAAATTACCAGATTACAATGGGAATCTATGGGAATTTGGCAAAATACCAGAAATAGCACCATGTTAGCATGACTTTTGGTGCGTAATTTTTGTCGTCAATATAGCGATATTTCGCCAAGTTGACTACAAACGTTTTCAGTTGACGAAATAATCAAGTAGTACCCAATCACATAAAACAAACATCCTTATTAGTGGAATTTAAAGGAATGCAAGTAGTCCTAATGTTAAATTTTTAAATTTAACTGAAAAAAAAAAACCGTGAATAAATGCATGAAAAAGCTGAAAGATTAATTAATCTATACTAATATTATAAAGAGGAAAGATTTGTTTGTTTGTTTGAATTGAATAGGCTCCGAAACTACTTGACGGATTTTAAAAATTCTTTCGCCTTTCGAAAGCTACACCATTTCCGGTGAACATAGGCTATATTATATTTTCAAAAAAAAAAAAGAAGAAGAAGAAATTTTTACTAAAATACCACTTATATAACCTAAGGTGTAGAAAAATGACCTTAAAATTACCTTACATCGCGTCCGCTGCGAATACTATTGATTATAATCTATATACATAAAACAAAGTCGGGTTCTTTATACCATTTATAACTCAAGAACGGATGGATCGATTTTTATGAAATTTTGTATGAAGGTATCTGAGACCCTAGTTTAACATAAAGGCTACATTTTAGCCGACTATCTAAAAGGAGGGAACTGTTTTTAGTAGTTAAATTTAATGGGATGAAGCAGTAGTAACAATTTGCAGTGTCAGTAGTGCCACGGAACTGGGCGACTTGCTGTTCCCGTAGCAAAGTGAGGGCGGGTAGCTAATATTAAATAAAACTAATTTAACTAATTTAACCTATTTATTTCAAAAAGGAAACAAATACCTACTTATTTGACAAAAAATAATGATATCCTGTCAAAAACATGAATGTGAAAAAATGCCAAGTTCGTTAAAGGTTTCGCTAATAAAAGAAGTGAGATCTAACTGCAAACCAAGTTCTTTCGGAGCTTCTTAAATCATAACTCATGTCATGCATAATATTATTCAACTGCTTAAAATGATTTGTTATGTTACTTGTTATTCAATAGAGCGACTTGGCAAGTTTTCAGCTACCAACATTAATCTTTGAGTCGGAGTATAATTTAATCTAGAATCTGATTAGCAAAGATCTAGTCAATCGAGTGTTCGAATAAGTATATTGAAGTTAAGGTACTGATAAGTTAAGGAAGGGATCAACTTTAATTTCTGATCAACTAAATAGAAAAAATTGAATAAGAGAAAACTTGCTAAGTCGCTCAATTGAATAACAAGTAACATAACAAATCATTTTAAGCAGTTGAATAATATTATGCATGACAGGAGTTATGATTTAAAGAGCTCCGAAAGAACTTGGTTTGCAGTTAGATCTCACTACTTTTATTAGCGAAACCTTTAACGAACTTGGCATTCTTTCACATTCATGTTTTTGACAGGATTTATAGTTTCTCAAATCGGTGAGAAGCTTCTGTTTATGCTCATGACATCATTTCAAAGAGTTATATTTCCAATATAGGAAAATTTGGTGTTTTATTTTCTGTATTACTTTTAACATTTTGCATATTTCCAATTTTATCTCCATGCATGGTTTGCTTTTCTTTTATAAAAATAGTATATGCAACTTTATATATAAGATTTTGTAATTCTATGATTCAATATGCTTATTTTCATCATATTTTATCACAATGAATGACCAATTAAGGGTAACATCTCATTTTCTTTACTTATCGCAAGTTGTTAAATGTGTATTCTTAGCAATATCGCTCAGACTAATCCCTCTGAGGGAAGTTCCAGTCTAACTAATGATTCGTTGTGTGGTTGTACGTTTTTGCAGAGCCGACTTCACAATATGACTGTACTTTCGGGTGTTGGTCATGGAAAGGCATTAAGATCCTGCATGCCGTTCAGTATGACCCTCAGCAACCCATTGATTCCATATTCGCAAGACAGTGGCTGGATTTCGACCAGTGCGACGGGCGATATCACGGGACGATAAGCCACACTCTCGATAGGTAACGATCCTGCCTTTATCGAATTCCGACATTTGCTGATAAGCATTTCTTATTATTATTCATAGCATAACACGATAATCTGAGCAAACGCCGGCTTAACAAACAAAATGCTCTCCGAATGAGAAATCCACTTAGCAACTTTTCTTGTATGCAGTGCTTCAGATGTCGTTTCTCCCGCCTGCGTCGTCTAAATGCGTTGAAATACTAATCATTTGTATACTAGTGAAAAATGCTCCAAGGAGCAGTGCAAAAGCAGAATATGATTTTAACTGAGCATTAAAAAGTAATGGACAAGTGCTTCTGTTAATTACTGAGCATGAGGAAGGATAAGGGATCCCTTCTTGGCTACAACTCACTTCAATGCCAACTTTGAAAAAATCATATTTGCGCTTTTTCCATATAAAAGAAATTTGCGGTTTTTCAGTAGAATTTTCCACCGTGCTTTAGATGTTAACCAGGGGTGTAGTCATAAAAATAACATAAGATATATGCTCTAAGCAGAGGGATATTCTAGAATGTGTATACTATAAGCTTTCTTGAAAAACAGAGGGTATATGGTGTTCTATTAAAAAGTCCAGAAGGTGTGCGGCGTATAGCCTGTACTACATCTCTGATGTTAACTGCACTGTTCACTCTGCACTATACTACAAATCAATTTTCTGTGCAATTATACACTTAGGGTATGCTTGGTGGCAGTGCATGAATGTGATACCTGCAGGAACTAGGTATCTGGCATTATGTCGCCTTCCTTTACATTTATGTCTAATTAAGCTGCATCTTTAATGGTTACGTCTTTACACTATACATTTTTATAATAACTGCGACTGATTTGTTTTCACGAAAAAAGCGCAAATATGATTTTTTCAAAGTTGGCATTGAAGTGAGTTGTAGCCAAGAAGGGATCCCTTATCCTTCCTCATGCTCAGTAATTAACAGAAGCACTTGTCCATTACTTTTTAATGCTCAATTAAAATCATATTCTGCTTTTGCACTGCTCCTTGGAGCATTTTTCACTAGTCCTTCTATTTTTCCATATTCCATAGGGATACTGCACAACTTGTTTTGTATTTTATATATAGAAAACAAAATCTTATTTGTATTGAAATTAAAAAAGGCTACATACTCTAATACTCTGGTGTTACAAATTAAAAAAAAATTTTAAACAGGTTTTTCTATACCAAAATTCTACGGTGGTTTTCAAAAAAAAAAAAAAAAAAAAAAATCAGTTTTTTACTAAAGTGAATAAAATAATAAATTCTTTCAAAGAATAGATTTTTCATTCAAATATCCATTATTTTTGCCAAAAACAGGAACTTTTTTTATGCAAGAGTAAAGTTTGATACAAAAACCATGCTTCTTTGTTTTCTTAATCCGTATTTATTACGGACTTGTTTACGTACTCCACCGCTTTTATAGGAAACGATTGCTTTACTGTGTTATGGAGCATTCTCATTGGCCATAAAGAGACATTCTATAAAAGCTGTTGAGTGACTCTGCAACAAATGGGTCAAATTTTTAACAGTGCACTGTTAAAAATCTGCTGCATTTTGCTGCAACGTCCTCCACCACTTGTATATATCTCTATTCCAACCAATGAGAAAGCGCCATTTCACGGCCAAGTAACCGTTTTCTATACAAGCAGGGGAGTGCGTTGCAGCAAAATGCAGCAGATTTTTAACAGTGTGCATATCCTTGGCGCTATAGTATACAGGAGTGGTACATTGTTCAAAATTTGAAACTTTTGCTGCATCGCCACTCCATCGCTTTGATAGAATAACTCTATTTTGATCGATGAGAATCCTCGATAATGCATTTAAGTAATCGTTTTCTACTTATCTACTATATCGTTTCCGTATATTTATTTTTTCAATCAGCACCAAGGTGCGCACTTTATTAGAAGACGCGCTCTATTAGAGGGCGCATTCTATTAGAATAAATACGGTATATACTTATAGTAAATACACTTTGTTAAAGTACAGGGCCCCAATGCCATTGATGCCATTGTGCTAAAAACAAAATATAAATAAATGAAAAAAATGGATAAAATATAAATTTGGTATGGTGCAAAAAATTGCCTAATTTAAAATTAAAAATCAAATTGAACAGCCACCAGGGCTAGACACCGTGCATAATTATTCAGTAAATGATTCATTAAAAAATGACAAAAATCAGCATGTCAAAAATTTCAAAAAAATTCATAATTCGTTAAAAAATTAAGTTAAAAATAAAAGAAAAAAAAGCATTCTGTATTTTTTTATGCTTAATCGAATGGTGTAACTGGTTTTTCTCTCCGATGATCACAAGTACCTTAGATTGATGACTGCCATTCTTTTATTTCATCTTGTAAAAAAACTGTTTAACGTAAAGCTATGAATTTTTGCAGGATTAATTAGCATCGCAAAATCTTTAAAATAAACTTTACCGCAACATTCTATCTGCAATAGAACGTTAGATATACCCATTTATGACCAAGTTTGGAAAATACGCAATTTCAGAAAAACCGCCCAGCGAAATAACGTTTTCTTGATGACTACCCCGGGATAAAAAGTTTGTCTTTTGTTTAAAAAAAAAATTAAGTTTTCATCTTTAGTAGTTTTCGAGAAAAGTGCTGTGACACAAAATTTTTGTCCGATTTTCAGAATACTCTACAGTACACCTACAGTATGCCATAAAAAAAAATAATTTTTGTGCTATGTTGTGCTTCTTGGTCAGACGAACATTTAAAAAAAAAATCATCAAAATTGGATAAGTATTTAGTTAGTTATTGCAAAAAGAAAAATTGAAAAATCCGTGTGCACCATCGCTCAATCATATTATTGTAGCGCGCTGCCGCGCGCACAATGATTTTATTCTCTTTTTCCATTCATGGGATTTTTTGTTCGTCAGATCATTCCTTACTCGTACTGCAATTTTAATGGCCGGCAGTATAGATTATATTTTTCATACACTAAAGGGGCTAATAATCAAAGTAAAAATACATTTTTAGAAAGCTTTTAGCCCTTTCAGGTTCCAATAATTTACTGTAATGTTGTTGAAAGCTAACCAGAATTTACGAACAATTTCATTTGACAATAAATAAACGTAATTTTATTATCTTTTCACCTGAATAATAATTGCAAAATTGTATTCAATAAACTTTGGCACAAATTTTGATTAAAATTAAATCAAGTAAACAATATGATACCACATCATTCACAGCGTTAAGAAAGTCATGTCGTATACAGATAAGTAACCACATTCTTACGATAAACATTGTAACGAATTTCAATAAGATTTTAATTAATTACACATGTCAACAATCACTTCATAAAAAAGGCTTATTTTAAAAAAAAAATTGGGATCTGAAATCATATGTTAATTTAAAAACACCAAAATGTTTAAAAACTTTTTTTTAAGTCAATTTATAATTTTGTGTTTATACATTAAGCTGTACGTAGTTACATAACAATTTATAAATTCTCCCTTTGAATTTGTAATGTATATACCGGGTGTCCCAAATATGACTGATGGATTTTAAAATTCAATAACTTGCAAACGGTGACAGCTATTAAAAAAAATTTTGCAGGAGGGCTATGTATAATGTCAGGAGTTTTTTATCGCAGTTCTTGATTTTAGTTCGAATTTCAAACAACAGATGGCGCTGATGGCGGTTGGCGGCCAGTCGACGCCGAAACTTACTTCATTCAGCTTTGACGGAAAAGAAGGAGATTAAGGCTATGGAGTACGTCTCCTTCTACAGTACAGTCTTGCTCTCAGGCCCCGATTCTGGACTCATTCGATATGATTTCAATGGAATGCGTTGTTGCCATGGAAATAACAGATTGTTGGATGGTGGAATACAGCGTTCAGAAATTGGCATAAATTTTGCAAGCAGCATTCGAGGTTGCAGAAGATTTTCGTTTAGGAAGTTTTATTTTCTCGTATGAAATTATTTTTTATGGCACGATTTAAAGAATATATTTTGCATCATATTTTAAAACTAGATAAAAAGATTTCTTTGATTTGATAATTTTTGTTATATTCTAAGAAATTTTAGATCGATTTAGATTGTTATATTCATGTTCAATTTTGAATATTGTATTTTTCTATAGAAGAATTTGTTATTTCCATGACAACAACACATTTCATTGAAATCATATCGAATGAGTTCAGAACCGGGCCCCACAGTGTTAAAAATCTGCTGCATTTTGCTTCATACGCACTCCGCCGCTTGTATATAATATCTCTTTTCCGACCAATAACAATGCTTCATAATACAATCAAGTAACCATTTCTATACAAGCGGTGTGCGTATACAACAAAATGCAGCAAATTTTTATAGTGTAAGAGCAAGATTGTTGCAAGATATCTTCATCTACACTGTTAAACTTTTGCTGCATCGTCACTCCACTGCTATTATAGAATATGTCTATTTTGACCAATGAGAATGCTCCATAATACGGTGAAGTAGTCTCTTTCTATAAAAGTCCTTCCGGCAATGCCGGGAGGAAGAGGTAGCTTTCATATACATATACATTTATTTATTTATTTTAAAGTAAGTTTCAAAAATACTAAGCTCAAATTAGTGGAAATAATCTTATAAAATTAGTGATTTTATAAGATTGAAAACTAGTTTTTGTCAAGACTGAATATTAATAGGAATATTTAGATATTAGTCATCTTTTCTTCAAACTCGTTTTATTTTAAGCGATTTAGAGAGTCACCAAATTCCACGATATCATAAAGTGTATGCCATTTTAAAGCAACATGATGAATAGTTCAGATCAGACCGTTTCAAAATGTCAACCATAAGCAAAATTCAAAGTGCTATAATTCAATCATTTTTTAAGATATAGACAAAACAAAAAGTGTTCTAGAATCATTTTTTTAAGTTTTAATACGTAAGAGAAAAATATTTTTCAACTTTTAATTTTTTCGCATTTAATTTTAAATTTTAAATTTTTTTAAAAATTTTAAATGTTTACCATTTTGAAACAAAATGGTGTATGATGCTGGCCAACGAACTCGGTCGAGACATTTGTATGTACTATGTACATACCAATTTCCATTGAAATCGGTTCATAAATACGCGTGTTATCACGTGACAAAATTAGATCGTTTCAAAATGTCAGCCATAAGAAAAATTCAAAGTGCTATAACTCAATTATTTTGTAAGATATAGACAAAATAAAAAGTGTTCTGGAATCGTTGTTTTAAGTTCTAACACGTAAAAGAAAAATATTTTTCAAATTTTGATTTTTTCGCATTTAATTTTAAATTTTAAATTTTTTTTAAACTTTAAAATGGCCACCATTTTGAAACAAAATGGCGGATATTGCTGGCCAACGAACTCGGTCGAGACATTTGTGTGTACTACGTACATACCAAGTTTCATTAAAATCGGTTCATAAATGCGCGTGTTATTACGTGACAAAAATCAGATCGTTTCAAAATGTCAGCCATAAGAAAAATTCAAAGTGCTATAACTCAATCATTTTTTAAGATATAGACAAAATAAAAAGTGTTCTGGAATCTTTGTTTTAAGTTCTAACACGTAAAAGAAAAATATTTTTCAACTTTTAATTTTTTCGCATTTAATTTTAAATTTTAAATTTTTTAAAAAATTTAAAATGGCCGCCATTTTGAAACAAAATGGCGGATGATGCTGGCCAACGAACTCGGTCGAGACGTTTGTATGTACTATGTACATACCAAGTTTCATTCAAATCGGTTCATAAATACGTTAGTTATCGCATGACAAAAATCAGATATATATATATATATATATATATATATATATATATATATATATATATATATATATATATATATATATATATGGTTATATATATATATATATATATATATGTCAACATTTGAACGGAGGGTGGTTTTGGGGTCTGGGGGTCATGATCGGTGAAAATATACCAAAATTTTCCGGAAGTGCTTTTCTCCGGACGGCTGCAATAGGTAGCTTTTTACTTTTTGTAATGAAAGCTACCTAAAAGTGGAGGAGTGACGATGCAGCAAATAGGTTTAAAATTTTTAACAGTGTAGTTTTAAAATACGGTGCCTAAAATATTCCTTAAATTATGCCATAAAAAGTAATTTAATCCGGGAAAATAAATTTTAATTAACTCATATTTATTTTATTTTTTTTCTATTTTAATGCAATGATAGATTAATCCTATTGAAAAGGGCTAAGCAAGGCAATTTATAATATTTGTTTTTGGTAGTTATTTTACACAATAATGTACTATCAACAGTTTTCATGATTATTTTTTGAACATTTATAAAAATCTACTGACGAATTTTCTTAAAAGATCTAAAATTTCTTAGGAATATAACAAAAATCATCAAATTGAAAAAATCTCTTTATCTAGTTTTAAAATATGATGCATAAAATATTCTTTAAATCGTGCCATAAAAAAGTAATTTAATCCAGGAAAATAAAACTTCCTAAACGAAAATCTTCTGCAAACTCAAATACTGCTTGAGAAATTTATACCCACTTCTGAACGCTGTATTCCACTATCGAACAATCTGTTATTTCCATGGCAACAACGCATTCTATTGAAATCATATCGAATGAGTCCAGAATCGGGGCCTGAGAGCAAGACTGTACTGTCGAATGAGACGTACTCCATAACCTTAATCTCCTTCTTTTGCGTCAAAGCTGAATGAAGTAAGTTTCGGCGTCGACTGGCCGCCAACCGCCATCAGCGCCATCTGTTGTTCGAAATTTGAACTAAAATCAAGAATTGCGGTTTAAAAAAAAAATTCCTGACATTATACATAACCCTCCTGCAAAAAAAAATTTTAATAGCTGTCACCGTTTGCAAGTTATTGAATTTTAAAATCCATCAGTCATTTTTGGGACACCCGGTAAATGCTTAGAGACTCATCAGAACTCATCGGCCAAAATTTAACTTCTTGCGGCATGTTAGTATACCTATGAAACCACTAAATTTTAATTCCCAAATGCCACATTGGCACCGGAATTTTGGTAAAAAATTTTACGGTTTATTGAATGCGTGAAATATAACTTTTTCTAATTTACAAATAAAGTTGCTTTCAAATTCCGGTGTCAGTCATTAATTTCAACACTTAAGCAATGAATTTGCCCTACGTTGCAAGGAGTTAAAGGCTAGTAAAGCACCCTACATTTAACATTACTTTTATAGAACTAGGGGGGCCTGCTCCCTACTAGCTACTCTCGTGAAACCCTGTCTAGGCGGTGTAAGCTCTAAAAAAAGCGAATGACTGAGTTTTAAAAAGTTTACCCTATTACAGAAAATTAATTATCATTACCACGATTAGTGGCCATCTTTCACAATCGGGTTGCCGTTTCTATCCCTTTTTGGTGATTTGTCGACACCCAAAATCACTTACACCATTGTCAAGACAGCTGACCGTTGCCCAAATAATATGCACATTAGCAGCAAGTATTTTTTTCTGATATTATTTTGCCGTGACAAACCTAATTTGATAAATTCGCAGCAAATCTCTCGTAAAGAATATCATCACCCACTTGCATGAGTAGTTTGTGATGAAAATGATTCAAGATTGTCTTTCATTCACAAAAGTGACGAAAGTAAGTAATCTTTCTGTTGAGATAATAGACAATCTGCATATGCCTAGAAATTGCAAAAATCAAGTGCTACACAAAGGCAAGACCCACATATCTTTATTATTGCTATGGAACATCCTTTTCATCGATTGGTGAAGTTTAGAAACACGAAAAAAGCAATTTAGTATTTCAACTCTTCAAATGCAGTTGATTTTTAAAGTAACATTTTATTTTTAATCTACATCTTATCCTTAATTAAAAAAGTAACGATTTCGAAATGGACCAATGAAAATCTGCGTAGATGCCCGAAACTTCAGGGGGGTTTTCATCGGAGGGGTCAGCTTTGTCACCTAATGTCGCCAAATTGGTGATCAAAATTACTCGGCAAATGTGACGCCAGCTCAGCGCTTTTGCTGTATTTCGTTAAATTCCCATAAACTCTCATTCTAATCCAATTCTTGTTTTCGTTTTATTTTATTTTATTTTATTTTATTTTAACTGTCAGAGTTGGTCCTAAGAAAAAATTGTATATAAAAGCTGTAGATAATATTACGAAGATTTGTAATAAATTTAATTGGATTTGATATCTTGAGAATTGACGAAGATAGATTTTTTTTTCCTAAAACCCTACTTTTTTCGTTTCTTAAGCCCATTATTAATTTTATCAAAAATCTATCATACGTAAATTTTTAGACTTTTTCCTAGAAGTAATATTAACTTTAAACTAATTTGTTATCTATTATCATACAAAAAACTGGTGGAACCAGAGAGAAAAGTAGAGCTCGATTTTAAAAAAAATCTTACAGTAAAATTTGGGAAATATTTTTAATGTGCGTTTAAAAGAAAGAGAATCAGATGATCTGTAAAGCTTATGAAATAACCCAAATTTTTGTTAGCTGAAAATGAGGACTGAGCTGTACTGATGCCTTATATTCAGAATTATACTATTATCTACTCAAAATGATTACTGAGGAAAGTAGTCAATAGAATATGTTGTTATTTTGTCTCAAATCCGTTAAGCCCCACAATGCTAAACAAATATAAACCATGATGTGATAATTAAAGTATAACATTAATGTAACGAACTGTCGAATGTTGCGAGTATCTTTAATACTCATTAGGTCGCTGGTTCAATTAATACTACTAATTACTTAAAAATTCTTTATATACAAACTATTTACACATTATTTACATTTCGAATAAAGAATATAGATCCAGCAAAACACACGATAGGTCCGCTAAGATCACCGAAAAAACAAAACAATAACAAACGATATTCCAGTGTTGCCAAAACGGCAAAACTAAAGCACAGTAGAATGCGCCAAGGAGACGCACGGCATCCGAGGTTATGGTGAAGCCGTTACAAAAGAATGCGCCATGGAGACGCGATATACAAGACTGTGGTGAAGCCGTAACATACCGGCCCCCGTTGATATGTGCCAACATTCAACAATAATACTAAATGTAACAACAAACAATTGCAAATAATAGAAATTTCAATTCTACAATCAATAATACAGTATTTTCGATAAAATACAATGTACTTCTTCATTATTATTACTTAATGTATTACTTAATATAAGTTTACCAAATGCAAATAGATAAGTTATAATACAAACAATAATTACACTTGAATAGTATGCAAGATAGTTATCAAATTAACACTCAATATATGTAGCAATCTGATAAATTCAACAAGTTAATAATAGTTAATCAAGAATATATACAGACGAAGACACGTAAGTTTACACTTATGTTATGAAGCTAAGCTACCAAATTATGCAGCTAAGAATTAAAACAAATTTTAAATCTCAAATGAAATTGCTATACATAATAAACAGTTCAATACAAATATACAATAATGGTAACTACAGCTCATATTCAAAATATTAGAATAATTACCTTTTTTTTAGAAATTGAAAAGATCATTTGGTAATTTAATGTCTTTTAATGAAAATATGCAAACGATATTTTTATTAAGAACTTATTGTTGATTAAACTTACTTGTTATCTTAAATTTGATATCATTTTTGAAAAGATTAATTGCAAAAAAAAATTATTTTGAAAAGTCAAAATATTAGAATATTTATTCAAGTGGTTCAAAATATTAGAATATTTCACGTTAATTCTCCTTTAATTATTACCAATTCTTAACTGGTGGCATCATTGATTAAATTTAGACTATTTTATTTAAAATCAGTATTCTTTTTTGCAGTTTGTTTCTTTTTCGTCTTAAAATGGGCCGTGTGAGTGATGTTCCTGAATCTACTAAACTTCGTATGGTTGATTTGTATCGGCACGGTAAAAATCAATGTTTTATAGCGAATTATTTACATTGTTCGCAATCGAGCGTTAGTAAAATACTAACACAATATTCAAAAATTGGAAAATTTCAAAATAATCGCCGAAATGGTGGCCGAAAACCAAAAACGTCTGCTAGAGATGACAGGAAACTGAAGCGTATACTTAAGAAAAACCGTTTTAAAAGTGTGCGATTCTTGCACCGAAAATGGAAAGAAGAAGGAGTTGAAGTTTCTACATCGACAACATTAAGACATCTCCATAAATTTAAATTTGAATCTCGTGTACCGAAAACAAAACCTCTCATGACTGCAAGGCAAAAGCGTATAAGATTGAATTGGTGTAAATCAAGACGTTTATGGAGCAATGAAGATTGGAAAAATATATTATTTAGTGATGAAAGTATGTTTTGTGTTTCATATGGTAATCAAGGTATTCGAGTTTGGAGAATGAAGCAAGAAGCATTTGATAAAGAATGCCTTAAACGTTCCGTAAAATTTGCTGCTAGTGTCATGGATTGGGGTTTTATGAGTGCAGAAGGACCTGGAAAGTTATGCATCGTCTACGAAAAGGTTAACTCTCTGATATATCAAGAAATTTTAGAATATTACGTGATTCCATCATCAGAAAATTTATTTGAAGATGATTTCATCTTTCAACAAGATTTAGCGTCCCCGCATACCTCGGTGTCAACTAAGAATTGGTTCCGCCAACGCAACATTAAGACACTTCCTTGGCCACCAAATTCACCAGATTTTAATCCCATCGAAAACTTATGGTGTATAATGAAGAAAAAACTTCAAGAAAATCCTCCTTCAAGTAAAACTGAGTTAGTGGCACGTATAAAGTCTATTTGGGCTAATATTGATAGAAATGTTTGTAAACACCTTGTATATAGTATGCAAGATCGATTGTACGCTGTTATGAAAGCTAAAGGGGATGCTACAAAATATTAATTACCATTTACTTCATATTCATAAGGTAATATTGTTGCGTAAAATAAAATATTCTAATATTTTGAACCAATCTAAATTTTATTCTAATATTCTGGTGTGTTTAAGGAAGCTGTATACCTAATTTATTGTGCTGTATTTTATATTTTATAAATGTTAAAATCTTATCTAAACATTCCAGATTTAATTTATAAGAAATTTAATTGAATTTACGTAGTATAAAAATAAATAAATGACAAATAATTTTTTCTTATTACTTTTTCTCAATTATTCTAATATTTTGAATATGAGCTGTATAATATAATTATTTAAATCTTTCAAAATAACAGAATTCATCAATTCTCTAAAGGAAGTGGGCAAACTTTAGAAACACTCCTCGTAACTATACCTGTTGATGTTTTTATATCTAAATGGATTGCCTTTGTGGCAAGACAAACAAATTGCAACGTAAATTTTATTATATATCCTCTTTCTCTGATTTTTATACTTAATCATAAAGGGTCCACAAAAGTCAACAGAACATTTTTGAAATGGCGGGCTAGGATTTACTCGATCAGCTGGCAAATTTCCCATAATTTGATTTGCCCCTATTGGTTTGTTTTTAAAGCACGTTACACATTTGTGAACTATTTTACGAGCCAAAGATCGCCCATTTATTACCCAATATTTTTGCCGGACATGATGTAACAATGATTGTGGCCCTAAATGGAAAAATTTGGAGTGAAAATATTCAAAAATCATTTCACTTATTTTATGATCATGTGGTAACACTATAGGGTGTTTCCTCTCATAGATCAGACTGGAATTGTCTAAACGACCTCCAACTCTAATTAAATTATCGGAATCTATATAAGGATTTAGAAATTTGAGTTTACTGTTACCTGAAAGGCTCCTCTGGTTTTTCATATGCTTAAGCTCTTCAGAGAAGGCTGAATACTGTACCTGTTTAATCAGAAAAATTTCTCCAAATCTCAATTCACTTGCAGATAAGGCACCACTTTTTTTCTCCTTACCCTTTCGACAATTATTTAGAAATCTAAAAATATAACTAGTAATACGAATTAATTTCAAAAAATTATTAGTTAAAGAGAATAAACAATTATGAAAACAGTTTTCAGTTCTAAGTGAAAAGTTACTGTTGATTTCAGTTCTAAATTCGGACTCATAGTCAGTGTTGTTTTCCAGTTTTACTGGATAATCTTCTGCATACTGAATTCTGTCCCGAAGAAAATTTGGTCCACTAAACCAAAATTTGCAGTTAGTCAGTTCTTTAGCATCTAGACCTCGAGATAGGACGTCAGCAGGATTATTTTCCGATGATACGTGTTGCCAGTGATAAGAGTCCGTGAGGTCTTGTATAGCAGCCACTCTATTACTCACAAATGTTTTCAATTGGTGGGGAGATTTTCTAATCCATGCAAGTAATATTGTGGAGTCACTCCAGAGAAGAACAGTTTCTATTGGAATGTCAAGTGACGGTACAACTTTATGCATTAATTTTGCTAAGAGAAGACATGAGCACAGTTCAAGACGAGGGATTGTCACTGTTTTTATGGGGGATACTCTAGACTTGCTACAGAGTAAATGTGCATCAGGAGAACCTTCAGTTGGTGTATACTGGATGTATATGGCGGCTCCATATGCCAAAGAAGAGGCATCTGCGAAGCCATGTACGATTATGCGCTCTTCACGGAAAACAAATCTAGGAATTTTTAAATTTTCTAATTGTGAAAGAGTGGAAACAAAATCACTCCATTCTTTCGCTATGGAATCTAGTAATGGCTCATTCCAATCTATCTTAGCTAGCCAGGTTTTCTGCATGAAGATCTTAGCTCTTGTTACTACAGGGCCAATTAATCCGAGTGGATCGAAGATTTTTGAAATCAAAGAGAGAACATCTCGTTTACTATAAAATTCCTTGTTATGAATCTTTAATTTATACAGAAAACAGTCACTTAAAGGTTCCCAGAGAACACCCAAAGTTTTTACTGAACTACAATCTGTTTGATCATCGAAATTATATTCAGTGGCAGCCATAGTATTAGGTTCAAGTAATTCTCGGTGGTTTGCACACCATTTGTGCAATTTCATATTTCCACGGTTCAAAAGTTCAATCAATTGGGACTTTAAAATTTTCGCCTTTTCGAGAGTTGAATTCCCCCGAAAGAAGGTCGTCTACATAAAAATCTTTTAAAACGACTGACGATGCTAGAGGTAAGTTTGGTTGCTCATCAAGAGCTAATTGTTTAAGAGCACGAGTTGCTAAATAAGGAGCATTAGATGTCCCATAAGTAACTGTATTAAGCTTATAAGTATTCACTGGCGCGTTAATACTGTCCTTCCACAAGATTCTAAGAAAGTCTCGTTGGGATGAATCAATTAATACCATTCTATACATTTTTTCTACATCCGCTGTGAATGCATATCGATGTTTTCGGAAACGTATCATAATTACGAATAATTCTTGTTGAGGAATTTTTCCTTTTAAAAGAATATCATTCAATGACAAACCAGATGTCGTTGGCGTTGAAGCGTTAAAAACGACTCGCAAGCGTGTTGTACTTTTTTCTGGCCTGTAGACCCCATGATGTGGTATATAATAAAGATCCTTTACAGGTTTTGATTCTTCAACTAATTCCATATGATTTAAGTTTTTGTATTCTTCCATAAATTCCGAATAGAGAGGTTGTAAGTTCGAATCCCTATCTAATCGATGCCAAACTTGATCGAGCCTTTTTTCGGCTAGTTTTTTGGATTCTCCTAAAAGTGTAGCATCCTCCATAGGCATGCTAACAACATACTGACCATTGGAAGTTCGGTAATGAGTCATTTCAAAATGATTTTCGCAAAATTTCTCTTCATTACTAAGTGGAGAACTAGAATCATTAATATTTTCAATTTCCCAAAATTTTCTTAAGGATTCGTCTATTTTTTCATTGGTTAATAAACCACAATATTGGGAATCATCTGAGGAATTATTCACGACACCGCTAGCAACATATCCGAATACTGTTTCTTGAAATAACAAATTTTGAGATGAGCTGCGAATTTTACCCGATTTTAATAAATCGAAGAAACATTGTGCGCCGACCAACAGGTCTATCTTCCCAGGGATATAAAATTCAGCATCTGCTAACGAGATATTTGTAGGAATATCAGCAATTTCTATACGAATAGGTGTAAGTGGGGTTATTTCTGTAATTTTTGGCACTACAAGAAATTCCAGTTCCGTTGTGAAATCTCTATTTTTATTTGAAATCACAGTTTTAATTTTATAATTTAATGTTGTGGTCGTGTTATTCAAACCCGATATTGGAGCAAAAACCTTTGATTTCTTTATACCCAATTTCTTTGCAAATTCAAGCGACACACAGTTTATTTGGCTACAAGAATCTAAGAGAGTTCTTGCCTGGATATAATTTCCTTTATTTGTTTTTATGTCAATAACTGCAGTTGACAAGATAACAGTTTTATTTGAAGCGAATAAGCAATTAGAAAGATTTTGTGAGACGGAAGGCGTCGGACTTGATTCTGGGCGACGTACTGTCTGATCAACACCTGGTTTTTGGAAATGAGTTTCATTACTGGAACCTATTTCTTTATCTCTATGTAATAAAGTGTTGTGAGGGGATTTGCAATGTTTACATAAATGTTTCAAAACACAGTTAGCTGCTAAATGTGATTTGTTAAAGCATATGAGACAAAGTTTATTTTTTTTAACGATAGAAAATCTTTCACCAAAATTCATATTTAAGAATTTGTTACATTTATATAGGGGATGAAATGAATCACAAATAATACACTGTTTTTCAGAACTTGTATTTACTAAAAGAGATTTTGATTTTATTTCACTAGAAATTTTTGGTCTAGCTAAATTAATTCTATTTATGCTTTCGAGAGATTGGCTTCTTTTTTCTAAAAAGTCCATTAAACTGTCAAAACTAGGAACTTCAGATGTGTTTATTGACAATTCAAATTGTTTTCTTGTTTCCTTATCAAGTTTTTCTAAAATTATAGTTGTAAACAAAATGTCAGAGAGGTTATTTCTCTCAAATCCTAAATTATTTAGAGCCCTGATATTTTTGTTTATAACATCTAATAAACGCCTTAATTCTTTAGATGATTCATGTGTAATTTTTTCAAAATCTAACACAGCCTTTAAATGTATACTAACCACAATTCGTTTATTTTCAAATCTATTTTCTAACGCTTTAAATAACGAATCAAATGTATCATCTGGAGTTTCTAATAATTTAGCCTCATTTCTTAATGCGGAATGCAAATAATGTAATTTTTGAACATCAGTCAATTCTTCATTATTCGTAACAATATTATTAAACTCTATTTTAAACATGTTCCAGTCTTCATATTTCCCACTAAATAGCGGAAGTGGTATGTCAGGTAATTTAATTTTACTGTTACTTATCCTTAATTCCGAATTTTTTGTTTCTTTTTTATTAGAATATAATAATTGATTGAAACTTACCTCTAGATTTTCTACTCGCTCTTCCATTTCGACGAATGAAGCATTAATTTCTGTTAAATCATGATCTTCTGGTGCTGTTATATAATAATCTCGACGAAGTACATCAATCACGTATAAAAACATTTCATATTTATTTACTTAGAAGGTGTCACAAATAAAAATTAAATTAAAGAGTTGACATGTTTCGGTTCATTAATAAGAACCGTATTCATAACATATAAAATCAGTAGAAAATTAAATGACACTGGATATAAATATAATTTAAAAATCAAAACAAAACATTGCGCCCGCTATGATCGTGAATATAGCCATTGCCAACGCGGCATATAAATATAATAAATTTTGACCAAAAATTAAATTTAAAATGTATAAAATTAAAATTAAAAAAGTAGAAAAACTAAATGACTCTGGATATAAAGGTAATTTAAAACACCCCAAAAACATAAAATATTGCGCCCTCTATGATCGTGAATAGCCAATGCCATCGCGGTTCCTCCTATTAGACTCATCCTTTAAATATTTATTAAGTAATTCTAACCACAAACTCGGAATGTCATAAGAATAAGAATCATTACAAACTCTATCCCTCCTAGAATATATCTCTATGGATTCACGGATGATTAATTTTCGGAATAAACTGGAAATGAACACTAATCTACTATCTTTAAAACAAATTTTAACCCCCCTCTTTAAAAACAATCTTGATAACGCAGTCTTATCCCTACCAAATTTTATGTCACATTCATGCTCTTTCTTTCTAACCCCAAACTTTCTACCTGTCATACCGATATAAAAATTAATATCCCCCTCTTCATTCTCATATGGAATTTCATATACCCCTGCTAGATCATCTTGTGGAACCGGATCAAAAGCTCTGTATAGAAGATGTTTTAACTTAGGAGGTGGCTTAGCAATTAATTCTATTTTAAACTTTTTTAATTTAGCTTTAAGCCTCTCAAAATTACCCTTTATATAAGGAAACGATAGTCTTTTAACCCCAATCTCTTCCCCCTTCTCACAGGCATTATCAACCAAATTACAATTAACCTGAGAATTATTTTTATCCCTATAATTTTTAACCAATTTATTAATTTTATCCTTTTTGTAACCATTCAACTTAGCAATATTAAAAATATAATTCAACTCTTCATACAAAAATTCATCAGAACAAATAATAAACGCACGATTAACCATGAACCGGAATGTAGAAAACTTATACCCAAAGGGTGAATACGCAGAAAATGGAATAATATGCTGACTAGCTATATCTTTCCTGAAAACTTTCCTTTTTAACATAGAACCTTCTCTAATAAGCCACACGTCCAAAAATGAAATAGCACGATCATTTTCCAATTCAAACGTAAATTGAATATTCCTATCCAGTTTATTAACTTTATCTACAAAAACAATGAAAGACTCAACTCCCCCCTCCCAAATTAAAAACACATCGTCAACATACCTCTTCCAAAATTTAGGAACTTTCTCGAACTTTGCGAAAATATTCTCTTCAAAAGGCCTCATTTTAAACTCAGCTAAAAAACCCGAAATAGGAGAACCCATAGGGGCACCCATGTTTTGTTTATAAATTTTACCATCAAAAACAAAATAATTACTTTGTACAATCAACTGTAATCCATCTTTTAAAGTACATTTTATACTGTCATTATATATTTCTGCCTTGTCAATCCTCTTTTTAATATCATCACAAACTTCAAAAATGTCAATCGACGGAAAAAGTGATTTGACATCCAAACTAGCTAATAAACAGTTATGAGGAATTTCAAGTGTCCTTATGCTTTCAACAAAACTTGCAGTGGAATCCACAACATACTCTGATGGCGGCAGTAACTCTTTCAAAATAAGCACAAACGCCTTTTCCAAATAGTAAGTCGGTGCTTGGCATCTTGTAACGATGGGGCGTAGAGGATACCCCTCTTTATGATCCTTTAATCTACCTATCAAACGTGGAATCACACCCTGTTTATTAATAAACAATCTAACTTTAACATTATCTGGCCAACAACCTTTTTCAATAATATCTTTCACCTTTTTGTGGATTTTATTCAAAGGAGATTTTTCAATTAAGGAACAATCCATATCGGCAATAGCTTTTTGCATTTTAACTTTATACTCATTACGATCCAAAACAGCAATCCTGTTGGACTTGTCAGTCTGAATGAACAACACTTCATTATCCTTTTTCAAATTTTTAATAATGTTTAACTCAGGTGTATTAAGATTTAAAGGCCTTTTCATATATTTATCTAATTCAGTAAACATTAAATTTCTAACTTCCTCCTTATTTTCGCTATTTACTTTACTAATTATACATTCTGCCTCCATAATCAAATTCTTAACATTTTGCTTCTGTTCAAACATAAATTTAGGGCCTTTATTCAACAGATCTAATTCTCTATCATTAAATTCCTTCTTAGATAAATTAACAATTTCCACTTTCTCCATTTTCTCCATTAATCTAGGACACCACGAACAGATATTCTTGACATTAAAATCAACTTCTCCACTTTTTTCTTAAGTTTAGCCACTTTATAACAGTCCTGGATTAATGGAGAAAATGGAGAAAGTGGAAATTGTTAATTTATCTAAGAAGCAATTTAATGATAGAGAATTAGATCTGTTGAATAAAGGCCCTAAATTTATGTTTGAACAGAAGCAAAATGTTAAGAATTTGATTATGGAGGCAGAATGTATAATTAGTAAAGTAAATAGCGAAAATAAGGAGGAAGTTAGAAATTTAATGTTTACTGAATTAGATAAATATATGAAAAGGCCTTTAAATCTTAATACACCTGAGTTAAACATTATTAAAAATTTGAAAAAGGATAATGAAGTGTTGTTCATTCAGACTGACAAGTCCAACAGGATTGCTGTTTTGGATCGTAATGAGTATAAAGTTAAAATGCAAAAAGCTATTGCCGATATGGATTGTTCCTTAATTGAAAAATCTCCTTTGAATAAAATCCACAAAAAGGTGAAAGATATTATTGAAAAAGGTTGTTGGCCAGATAATGTTAAAGTTAGATTGTTTATTAATAAACAGGGTGTGATTCCACGTTTGATAGGTAGATTAAAGGATCATAAAGAGGGGTATCCTCTACGCCCCATCGTTACAAGATGCCAAGCACCGACTTACTATTTGGAAAAGGCGTTTGTGCTTATTTTGAAAGAGTTACTGCCGCCATCAGAGTATGTTGTGGATTCCACTGCAAGTTTTGTTGAAAGCATAAGGACACTTGAAATTCCTCATAACTGTTTATTAGCTAGTTTGGATGTCAAATCACTTTTTCCGTCGATTGACATTTTTGAAGTTTGTGATGATATTAAAAAGAGGATTGACAAGGCAGAAATATATAATGACAGTATAAAATGTACTTTAAAAGATGGATTACAGTTGATTGTACAAAGTAATTATTTTGTTTTTGATGGTAAAATTTATAAACAAAACATGGGTGCCCCTATGGGTTCTCCTATTTCGGGTTTTTTAGCTGAGTTTAAAATGAGGCCTTTTGAAGAGAATATTTTCGCAAAGTTCGAGAAAGTTCCTAAATTTTGGAAGAGGTATGTTGACGATGTGTTTTTAATTTGGGAGGGGGGAGTTGAGTCTTTCATTGTTTTTGTAGATAAAGTTAATAAACTGGATAGGAATATTCAATTTACGTTTGAATTGGAAAATGATCGTGCTATTTCATTTTTGGACGTGTGGCTTATTAGAGAAGGTTCTATGTTAAAAAGGAAAGTTTTCAGGAAAGATATAGCTAGTCAGCATATTATTCCATTTTCTGCGTATTCACCCTTTGGGTATAAGTTTTCTACATTCCGGTTCATGGTTAATCGTGCGTTTATTATTTGTTCTGATGAATTTTTGTATGAAGAGTTGAATTATATTTTTAATATTGCTAAGTTGAATGGTTACAAAAAGGATAAAATTAATAAATTGGTTAAAAATTATAGGGATAAAAATAATTCTCAGGTTAATTGTAATTTGGTTGATAATGCCTGTGAGAAGGGGGAAGAGATTGGGGTTAAAAGACTATCGTTTCCTTATATAAAGGGTAATTTTGAGAGGCTTAAAGCTAAATTAAAAAAGTTTAAAATAGAATTAATTGCTAAGCCACCTCCTAAGTTAAAACATCTTCTATACAGAGCTTTTGATCCGGTTCTACAAGATGATCTAGCAGGGGTATATGAAATTCCATATGAGAATGAAGAGGGGGATATTAATTTTTATATCGGTATGACAGGTAGAAAGTTTGGGGTTAGAAAGAAAGAGCATGAATGTGACATAAAATTTGGTAGGGATAAGACTGCGTTATCAAGATTGTTTTTAAAGAGGGGGGTTAAAATTTGTTTTAAAGATAGTAGATTAGTGTTCATTTTCCAGTTTATTCCGAAAATTAATCATCCGTGAATCCATAGAGATATATTCTAGGAGGGATAGAGTTTGTAATGATTCTTATTCTTATGACATTCCGAGTTTGTGGTTAGAATTACTTAATAAATATTTAAAGGATGAGTCTAATAGGAGGAACCGCGATGGCATTGGCTATTCACGATCATAGAGGGCGCAATATTTTATGTTTTTGGGGTGTTTTAAATTACCTTTATATCCAGAGTCATTTAGTTTTTCTACTTTTTTAATTTTAATTTTATACATTTTAAATTTAATTTTTGGTCAAAATTTATTATATTTATATGCCGCGTTGGCAATGGCTATATTCACGATCATAGCGGGCGCAATGTTTTGTTTTGATTTTTAAATTATATTTATATCCAGTGTCATTTAATTTTCTACTGATTTTATATGTTATGAATACGGTTCTTATTAATGAACCGAAACATGTCAACTCTTTAATTTAATTTTTATTTGTGACACCTTCTAAGTAAATAAATATGAAATGTTTTTATACGTGAATGAAAAAAGGTGAAGTGATATTGTTTTAGTTTTTGAAAAAAGAAAGCTAACAACAGTTTTAACATTGAAGTACATCAATGTTTGTTGACAGTTTTTGAAGATTCTTGATTTTCGTTTCAATTTGAATTCTAGACAATTCATCGGTTTTTTCATTTAGAGAATTTTCTAATCTTGTTAACTGGGCTTTTAAAGAGCCTCTAGTCCTATTCAAGCTAATTAACGAAGCCATTTTAATTCAAATAGAACAAGGAGAACAAGTTCGAATTAAAAACGAAAGTCCTACCGGCGAGCGGACCAATAATGTAACGAACTGTCGAATGTTGCGAGTATCTTTAATACTCATTAGGTCGCTGGTTCAATTAATACTACTAATTACTTAAAAATTCTTTATATACAAACTATTTACACATTATTTACATTTCGAATAAAGAATATAGATCCAGCAAAACACACGATAGGTCCGCTAAGATCACCGAAAAAACAAAACAATAACAAACGATATTCCAGTATTGCCAAAACGGCAAAACTAAAGCACAGTAGAATGCGCCAAGGAGACGCACGGCATCCGAGGTTATGGTGAAGCCGTTACAAAAGAATGCGCCATGGAGACGCGATATACAAGACTGCGGTGAAGCCGTAACAATTAATATAATCAAGTTGTTGAGGAATTGATGTAGATAAGTATGTTTGAACACAAGTATTTAGTATATGATTGAATCGTATCTGTTCAAGGTTTTGAGTTTACTTGGAGCTTTGATCTTCCAGTTATCAAACAGCTGGTATGGAATTGTGTTCACACTTTGTACAGAACGAACCATTCTCATACTTCATTACATCAGCCTGTAACATATAGTTATGAACCCAAATTTTTAAACTGGTTATGGATGATTGAAATACGGAAAGAGTTAAAAATGCCTCTTTTTCCCTGATTGATTTTAAAGCACCAGTAAAGCTCAGTCCTCATTTTCAGCTAACAAAAATTTGGGTTATTTCATAAGCTTTCCAGATCATCTAATTCTCTTTCTTTTAAACGCACATTGAAAATATTTCCCAAATTTTACTGAAAGATTTTTTTTAAATCGAGCTCTACTTTTCTCTCTGGTTCCACCAGTTTTTTGTATGATTTCATAGTTCAGATCCTTTCAGGAACTTTATCTATCACCTTCAACTACAAATCTAAACTATTATTAGTATTAGTTTAAAATTATTAGTAGGCATATTAGTTTGGCGAAATACTTGAAATGACGCCAAGTTGGCTTTAATTTTGGCGAGTAATTTTGGACGCCAAATTTGGCGATATATCGCCAAGTAGGCGACATTTGGTGACAGAACCGCCCCCTCCCAGATGGTAGTCCCACTGCAGTTTTTCGGTATCTACGTGGATTTTCTTATGACAGTAGGTGTCTACACCGATTTTTATAGCTTCATTTTCAAATAGTTATTTTTATAAATATAGAAGAATTTTTTTCCTAATTATCCCTTTTTAATTGAAATATCTATATTGTAGTAACTGTTTTACTTCGAAAACACTCAAATAAAGGTGCGATGTTGTTTTAACACATATTTAATTACAGTTTATACAGGGTGTTTCGCTACCAGACCGACAAACTTTGGTGGATGATAGTAGACACGAAGACAAACATTATTAAATAGGAAACCATGGGGCGCAAACGTCTTCTGTAGGAGTTAGGGGCCATTAAAATTTAAGGCCCAAAATTTCAAACGATGATAAAAAACGGAAAAAAGGGTCGATTCGTTTGCGGTTTTCACTAAAATTATTCTTTAAGTCACGATTTTTTTAGAAATTTTTTTTAAAGTTACGTTCAAAAATTGTCGATAGAGGGCGCTTTAGACTTTAGAGTAACGAACAACTACTTTTTACCGTTATTTTGTGCATGTGGTTGAAATTATTCTAAAGTTTAGACTTTAACTTAAATTTTAAGCCCATAATCGGAAACATTGGGATCAGTTAACTAGCGAAAATTTAACTGTCAACGGAGGGGGAAATTTTAAATGCTCATAAATATTGGACAAACAAATCGATTTTGTTGCGGTTTGCGTGTAAGTCATTCCCTTGGTAATTATTTTACTCAAAATGACGTACAGCATTGGTGTCCCCATTTTTTGATAGAGGGCGCTTTCGACACATCTCCGAAATTTCAATGGCATTACTCCTGTATGTTTTACTACCAGACCAAGATACTTCCAGGGAGTGTTAGGGATGCAAAGATGACTCGGAATCATTTTATAATGTAACGTCGAAAATGCCTTTTTTACGAGTTAGGGTTAAAAGAAGCAGAGAAAAAAGCAACTTGATAATTCTACAACACATTCTGTCGGAACTTCTGGTAAAAGCACATGTTCCTCTTTCGTTGCACCACTCTATAGCACGATGGAGCTCCTCCACATTTTACCAATGATGTTCGCAGACACCCCAACATAACTTATGGACAGCGGTGGATAGGTAGTGGTGGTCCGGTTCGTTGGTCTGCCAGATCGTCGCACCTACTTCATTATATCAATTACTTTTTTTACCTACCTTTATTTTATTAGTGTATAATTTTTTTGTATTTTTTTAAATGAACGTTGCTGGGTAGGGCTGGTTGAGCTCAAACCAATTGATAGACCACCCCCACCTGGCTCAGTCTGAATCTGAATCTGTATGGACTTCTTCTGCTGGGGTCAAATGAAAAGTTGAATGTATGGGACTCCCGTACCGTCAGTGGAAGACCTCTCTCTCAGCTCGAATTTCTGTAGCTGCCAGAAAGCTGTCCGAGATGCCAGGAATTTTTCAAAGTGAGAGGAATTGCATGCATCGCTGCTGTCAAGCATGCCCGACTACTTCTGGTCGTAATTTCGGACACCTTTTGTAGTAAAACCCTTAACTAAATTGTTTTCTTCCACATTAACGTGTTACTGTTTCACTACATGTTTCTGTTGCTTTTTCCCTGCTTCTTTTAACCACAACTCGCTAAAAAGGCATTTTCAACGTTACATTCCTATGTGATTCCGAGTCGCTTTGCATCCCTAACACTTCCTGTTAGTATGTTAGTCTGGTAGTTAAACACCTAGGAGTAATGCCATTGAAATTTAGAAGATGTGTCGAAAGCGCCCTCTATCAAAAAATGGAGACACCAATGCTGAACGTCATTTTGAATAAAATAATTACCAAGGGAATGACTTACACGCAAACCGCAACAAGATCGATTTGTTTGTCCAATATTTATGAGCATTTAAAATTTCCCCCGCTGTTCACAGTTAAATTTTCGCTAGTTAACCGATCCCAATGTTTCCGATTATGGGCTTAAAAATTAAGTTAAAGTCTAAACTTTAGAATAATTTCAACCACATGCACAAAATAACGGTAAAAAGTAGTTGTTCGTTATTCTAAAGTCTAAAGCGCCCTCTATCGACAATTTTTGGACGTAACTTTAAAAAAAATTTCTAAAAAAAATCGTGATTTAAAGTTTAATTTTAGTGAAAACCGCAAACGAATCGACCCTTTTTTCCGTTTTTTATCATCGTTTGAAATTTTGGACCTTAAATTTTAATGGCCCCTAACTCCTACAGAAGACGTTTGCGCCCCATGGTTTCCTATTTAACAATGTTTGCCTTCGTGTCTACTATCATCCCTCAAAGTTTGTCGGTCTGGTAGCGAAACACCCTGTATATATGTTTATGAAAAATATGCATTTTCTGTTTCGAATGACGTCAATTTCAATAGTTCAAAACTATCAAGAGAATCAGAATTTTTATTGATCTATAAAAAAAAAAAGAACACATGTTATCGTTTCTTTTTTAAAATATTGAATTGTTTTTTAGTTGGTGGCAATTCGAAAGCAACAATTGAATTAGCAATTAAAAAGGAGAAATTTCTATAATATTAAGTTATGAAAGGAATAGCGTTATATAAATTTTAAATGGGTGCCATTTCCTTAATTTTTTATATTTTTTTACCGGACCTTCGAAAGGCACATCCCTAAATTAAAAGCTTTCGAACAAGCTATTACACGTCGCTGAATGTTTACTGGTTCGGGTTATAATTGAGTTGTTTCACTTTTTTTGTTGTTTCACGAGCAAAAAGTGCCAAAACAGGGGTTCTGGATCTCCGAAACTAATGGGTGGATCTGGATGAATTTTGTAAACTTTGACATCTAGGGTAGGACACTTCCCCTTTTGAATTTCGTCGCGATCCGATGATTGGGTCCAAAGTTATTAAAAGGCAAACTTTGGACTTTAACATTAGAGATGCAGCTGAGCTCTACTATACAGCACTATCGTGCTGTATGATAATTAAGAAGTTATGGAGATTTTTCGATTTCCACAAAATCAGTTACTATTTCCACCCTCTTGGTTTAATTTTTCTTTTTTATGAACCTTGACCGAGATTTTCTTCCCCTTGATTTTACGTATCAATTTAGAAGAGATTTGTGCCGAATTATGGAATATATCGTGTACTGTAGATCTGTAGTTTAAAGTATTGTGACCAGGTTCTTTTTAAAATTCATTCGCTAGAGTTGTAGGCTGTGATCAATAAAATAAATGCCTTTTGAGAACTTTGTTTATTTGAAGTAGAGTTATAAAAATTAAATCATTTCTTACAGAAATAGTTAGGGACAGTGTTCTCGCTGACATTTGACCAACGTTAGTAATTTGGCTAATTAAAATTAAAAAACATTCGCCAAATGAAAAATGTATTAGCAAAATAGATTTGCTGTGTAGCACAATATATATATATATATATACTAGCAGGCTATGCCCGCTGCGCTGGTCCATTTTTCCAAACAAATCTTGACTCGAACAAAATGGTGATTTAAAATTTCTTTTTTAAAGCAGTGTAGACCATCACCTAGAATGTTCTTCCGCAATGCTGAAAACGATGCCAGTGCCAATGTCATTGCGATATTGCACTATTGTATGCCTTGGACAAAATTTGGGTAATTAAGTACCATCTCTCTTATTTGACCATTTATAGTAGAGTTTGATATGAAAATGAGACCGTTGTGATAGCAGGAATCAAAATGTTTTCTACTTATCACATTATTTTGTCAGAAAGCATTGCAATGATTATCAAACTCTATTAATTTTCGAATAGCACATTATCATTTGTTAGTTCTTAAACTCAGGAATCTGAAATTGCACTATGTGCAGATCTGGTAGCCTAAATACAATCTCATTACATGTTGCATTACATTTTTTAATAACCGTCCTCTTCTGGCAAGTCTACTACAGTTTTCTATCTACCTTGGTCTGTTCCAGCAAAGTACATAGCAAAAAAATGTAAAAAAGAGTGTTTAAGTTATATGTTATTAGAACAATGAAGCATAAAAGATGTGTTTTTAAAGCTGAATTATTTGGGTAAAATTAAAATTACATCAGTTTCACTGCCTCTTCATTTTTTTAAACCAGTTGCAAGGCTGCCACAGGCGACTATTTTTATATTCCGTTCGCACCACTATTTTTCTAATATAAATTTCAAAATAAATTTTTCTTGCAAGTGTTGTCAAAGCGTATGTTAAGGATTTCTGTTTAAAGAAAGTGGTACCAGATAGAGTTAAAAAATAGTCGCCTGTGGCAGCCCTGCAATTGCAAACATGTAGCTATTAAATCGGGAATAATCTTGATGCTAAATTTTGTAGAAAAATAAACCTTCAGCTTGTAATCAATTCCATTATGATTTTTGGCGTCAAACATTAGTATTGCTTATCCTATCAAAAACATGAATGTGAAAGAATGCCAAGTTTGTAAAAGGTTTCGCTAATGAAAGAAGTGAGATCTAACTGCAAACCAAGTTCTTTCGAAGCTCCTTAAATCATAGCTCCTGTCATGCATAATATTCTTCAATTGCTTAAAATGAGTTGGTATGTTACTTGTTATTCAATAGAGCGACTTACAAGTTTTCTGTTATTCAAATTTCTCTATTTAATTGATCAGAACTTAAAGTTGATCACTTAATTAATTTATCGATACCTTAACTTCAATGTAGTTATTCGAACATTTGAATGATAGATCTTTCCCAATCAGATTCTAGATTAAATTTTACTCAAACATTAAAGTTAGGTACTCAAACATTAAGTACTTACTCAAACATTAAAGTTAGGGGCTGAAAACTTGCCAAGTCGCTCTATTGAATAACAAGTAACATACCAACTCATTTTAAGCAATTGAAGAATATTATGCATGACAGGAGCTATGATTTAAGGAGCTTCGAAAGAACTTGGTTTGCAGTTAGATCTCACTTCTTTCATTAGCGAAACCTTTTACAAACTTGGCATTCTTTCACATTCATGTTTTTGATAGGATATCATTATTTTTTGTCAAATCACTTCTTTTATTAGCGAAATCTTTAACGAACTTGGCATTTTTTCACATTCATGTTTTTGATAGGATATCATTATTTTTTGTCAAATAAGTCGGTATTTGTTTCCTTTTTGAAATAAATTGGCTTAATATTAAATTAGTTTTATTTAATATTAATTAATCTTACAGTTTTTTCCTGCGTTTATTCACTGTTTCTTTGAATCAAATTTAAAACTTTTAACATTAGGATTGCTTATGTTCCATTAAATTCCACTAATAAGGATGTTTCTTTTATGTGATTGGGTACCACTTGATTATCTCGACGACCAAAAAAGTTTGTCTCCAACTTGGCGATATATCGCCAAATTGATGACAAAAATTACCCGCCAAAAGTGATACTAACTTGGCGCTATTTCTGGTATTTCGCCAAATTCCCATAGACTCCCATTGTAATCTGGCAATTTATCCAATACTGTTGTTAGAGCATGGACTGCCACCATCATTTTGACTTTTTTTTTCTTTTTTTTTAATCGGTTCGCTAACTTTCCAATATTGCTGATATTGCTATTTAGAACGTTTATAGAACGCTTTTCGCGCATTTTTACCCCTTTTAAATTTTGTATTTGTTAACAAATGTTCTTAGTGATCATTTATATCTTATAAGTAATGAACATGCCAAATTTGATGTTTCTAAGCCCTTAACATACAGACATCGCATTTTTTAGAATTTTTTTTGCTCTTTTAATTCTTTTGGATTAGTGGCATTGACATAAGATATAGCCTATATTGGAGCAAGGAATGTCACCATCATTTTAAGATCATTACTTTTAAGATCAGATGGTTGTTTGCTGAGATTGCTTAAAAATCCCAATTTAGAACAGTTTTAGAATGCTTTTCGTGCATTTTCACCCTTTTTGAATTCTTTATTTTTTAGCAAATGCCCTTAGAGATCATTTTTATCTTATAAATAAGTAACATGCCGAATTTTGTGCTTCTATGCTTATTAGTAAAACAAAAATCTCATTTTTAGAATGTTTTTTGCTTCTTCACTCTCTTATGGTTAATGGTATATACATAAAATATAGCATATACTTGAACCGGGTGAATACCATCATTTTGGTACTATTAATTTTGGAATCGGTTCATAGTTTCAGAAATTAGCTCCGATACTCGCCAAAAAAGACGCCAACTTGGCACTATTTCTGATATTTCGCGAAATTCCCGTGAACTCTAAAATGCCAAACTTTATAATTCTAGTCCCTTAACATACAGACATCGCATCTTTAGAACGTTTTTGTTCTTTTACCCCCTTTGGGTTAGTGGCATCGACATAAGATATAGCCTATGTTGGAGCAAGGACTATCATCATCATTTTGATATCATTACTTTTAAAATCGGTTTGTTGTTTGCTGAGATTGTTTTAAAATCGCTATTCAGAATGTTTTCAGAATGCTCTTCGCGAATTTCCACCCCTTTTAAATTTGGTATTTTTTAGCCAATATCATTAGTGATCATTCATATCTTATAAATAATTAACATGACAAATTTTTTGCTTCTAGGCCCTTCACTAAAACAAAAATCCCATTTTTAGAGTGTTTTTTGCTTCTGAACCCTCTTTTGGTTAGTGGCACAGACATAAGATATAGTCTGCGTTTGAACCGGGGCGAATACCATCATTTTGGTTCCATTACTTTTGAAATCGGTTCGGTAGTTTCAGAGATTAGTCCCGATACTCACCAAAAGTGACGCCAACTTGGCACTATTTCTGGTATTTTGTGAAATTCTCATAAACCGCCATTGTAATCCAATAATTTATCTTCTAACAACCATTAATGTTTAATTAATGATGATTTCTGATTTTTTTCCTATTTATAGATCCAATAACCTACCTCCACACCAAATTTCAATTTCCTAAGTCACCTGGAAGTAGTCAAACATTTCTATGAGTGAGTGAGTGAGTCAGTGAGTCAGTGGGAAAAACAGTGGTTTTCAGACGTCAATTTCTCGTCAACGGTAAAAGATTTTTTTTAAAATTTATAGGATTAGGAAATTAGAAGATGGTCTTACACGACACAAAAAATTGCAATTGTGTAGGTCAAATAGAATTTAAGTTATTGAGGGGTCAAAAGTGGCTCGAAATGGTTCGGGTAATATAACCCACGGCCGGTGTGTCGCCTTTTACTTTGTGAACTTGACTGACACACTGCCGTGTGTCTAGATAACAATTTGTTACAAATGTATCAGACTTATTTCGTGTTTATTGTCAAATGAAAGTGAAGTTTACAATCATCTATTATTGGCATTTAATCTTATATCTCGGCGATAGTTTTTTTATTTTATTTGACAGAGTAATGAAGTAGTATTTAATAGTTAATTTTTGATAAAATTATGTTGATAGGGCTTAATGTTAGTTAAAACTGCAACATAAACATCATAAACAAAATTTTCTACTGTCGGTATTTAATGTATATTTTTTACTTAACCAATTTTAAAGAATTTTTTTAACCTGAATGATTGATAAATTAATTGCAAATATATTTTTTTAATTCTATATCATTGATATTCCGAATATTTTTCCTGCACATTGCAAATATTGCTTTTTTAGGGATTGTAAAATAACTACAGATGAAAAATACATAATAAGGCTAAAACACAGAATTAACGACAACTTGGCGAATGCCTCTACGGAGACTTGAAAAGTACGCCAGTTCTGTCAACTTAAATATCCAGATAGAATTTTAATAAATAATAGGTACTATTTTATTATTCCATAGATCAATTTCTCCAAATTATACATATTGCAAAACGATTCACCATATTATACAAACGAATATAACTTTTATTTTAAATAACCAAAGAATCAATAAATTACAAAAATATTAATAGAAATACAAATAAAACGTCGAATTAAAAAGTAGTTAATGACGTAACAAACGCATGTAACATGTTTAATTTCAAATGAATGTGGCATTTACGATCATCCATTATTGACATTTAATCTTTTATTTTAGCGGCAGTTTTTTGGTAGAAGGGATAATCAAGTAGTACCAAATAATATAAAAAAATATAAATAATAATATAGCCAATAATATTTTGGTCAGGTGTCATGTATGGATCACGTTGGTGCGATTGCAACAAAATTGTGATTTTATGGATTGCGTGGTAATCTGGTTGTTGTTGTTTATTTACAAATAAACTTTGTTTCTTTACTTTTTTCTTTCTTTATTGTTTTGTGCTATAATTATTAATTAAACTACACTTATTTATTATTGTTTCCTTTTTAAAATAATAGAAAATAACTAAAAATAATATAACATGTAACTGATATTTGAAAACGCAGCGTTTGCCAAACTGATGTCAGATTTAAAAAAACGCGCCAAGGAGATGCGTATATAAAAATGGAAAAATGTTTATAATAATGTAAACAAAAAAAGTAAACAAATAATTAAAAAATCGCCTTTTCGATTTTTTTAAAAAATAACGCCAAGCAGTCGTTAATTCTGTAGTTGCATCAATAGTAAATTTTCTTTTCTTCGTTTGTTTCATAATGAAAAACCATAAATTTAATAATCTCAAATAAAATAATCTGACAAATTTTCTATGATCTCGTTGATGATCTAGAAATCTTCTTAATACATAAACAAAAAGGCAAAGATGTCATATGCGCCGAGTTTGGCGCGATAATTTTTTAGGCTAATTTGGCGGAAACATTGTTTTCGAATACCAGTTACAAATGTATATTTAAATTATTTTCTATTATTTAAATCGTAATAAAAATTTATGAAAAAAAAGTTTAATTAATAAGTATATAACAAAACAATTTATACAATTTATAAAGTAAATAAACATTTTATTTATAAATAAATATTAATAGTCGGGTTAATATATCTCAGACAAAATAATGCCAATTTAAAATCTGTTAGTTACCTCGGTGATATATAATATCTGTGCCAATAAAACTTTCAATAATATAGTCAATATGCTATTTGGCGGTGCTCAATTATTGAAGATTAGTCCAATATCATTTTAAATATTATCTAACACTGGAAAAACATGAAGAAAATTGAAGAAGAAATGGCTAATTAAAACAAACTTGTAAAATATTTTGGCACAAATGCCTTATGTGCACCACATTTGTGCATTTTTTCCCTTTTTACGCCAATTTGGCGAAAACTTCATTTTAAAATATCAGTTACATATATATTTTTTAATTGTTTTCTATTATTTTAAAAAGTAAATAAAAATAAATAAATAATGTTTTGTTAATAATTATAAAATAAAACAATTTACATCATTTAAAAAAATAAATAAGAGTAAATAGTTTATTAATAAATATACAATAGCCAAGCAACCATATGAACATAAAATCGACGTTTTGTTGCAATCGCGCCAATGTGGTGCATATATGACATCTGTGCCATTTTTTTCAGCAGGAAATTTTTATTTCAAAATATTGAATTTATCGGTAGTAATAACGCGAAATTGCATAAATTTCATTTAAATTGCATAGATTTCATTGTTCAGTTTGTAAATTTTAAAACTAATTTTCCCTGGAAGAGAATTTGACAAAATGACGCAAAAAGGTATGTTTGTTGATTACAATTTTCAAAATTTCGGTGAAAAACTTTTCAAAAAGAATGACATTATTTTACAATACATATATGTGTGTAGCAGAATTTCACACTAAAGCTAAAATTTAAATATTTGATTACAATTTTTAAAATATTAACTTATGTTTATTGAATTTACAATTGAATATTAAAACATACTCCAAAAATTATCTTCTTTTGGAAAAAACAACATTATTGCGACCTAATGTTAGACATATGCACTTTTGGCTTAATTCTTTGCCGACAAAAGTTAAAAAAAAATCTCAAAGAAACAAATATATAACTCACTATTACTTTTATAATTAGATCTGCCTTTTTCTGGAGTAAGTTATATACTCTCGAAATTTGATAAAAAAGAAAAAGAAAATAATAGAAAGGAAAATAAATATCGTTCAAAATTCATTAAATCAAATTTTCAAGTTATTTTTTTTTTTTTTAACGCAAGGATAAGTCGCCAAATGTTGCATCAAATGTAATATTTCACGTTAAGTTATTTTTTAAGCGTTACAAATATTTCTTTTATTTTTAAGATAAATATTTTTTTATAATATCATGCCTCATTAAATGGTTTTTCTTTATTATTATTATTATTATTATTATTATTATTATTATCAATAGTTATTTTCTGCTTTTATTTGCAAGATGTTTGTAATATTTCTAACAGATATATCATTTTTAATTTGTTTAGTAATGATAATTTTCGCCAAAAACAGCTACTGGCAACCCTTTTGTCAAAAAAACCCGAAAAATACGAAATTTACTATGAAAAATCAGAGTTATCCCTGTAAATTTGAATCATAAACCTTCGGAAAAATATTTCCTATCGAATGATACAGTCGGCCAAAAAATCCATCGGATAGTTTTTGAAAACACTCGTTTGGAAGTTTCAGAACTTCTGCTTTGTAATATACTAGCAGGCTATGCCCGCTGCGCTGGTCAATATTTCAAAATCAACCATGGATGAAACGTACTGGTGAATTTAAATTTGTATTTTAAATAATTTGGACCTCCAGCAGCACCTTGCTCATTGCTGAAAACGATTCAGGCACCATTGTGATATTTAATTATCTTAAACATTGCACAAAAACCAGCTGTTTAGAAAGAACTATTTTAATTTATTACTAACAGTGTACATTTGGAATTGAAATGAGACCATTATGGCAACAGGATTTAAAATTTTCCCTTATCTGAAGAAAATTAATTATTATAGTCGTTACCATGGGTACAACTTCTGAAAAATTTCTTCACAACTTTTCATTATGTGAAGCCAGGAACCCAAAGCTATTCCCACCTAAAAAGTTTATATATATATATTAAATTTTGTCCGCGCGATAAAAGGCACAATTATGCAAGAACCATCTTCAAACTCGTCAAGTACAATGAGATGGTTATTATCTTAGTGGGAATTGCAAATGAGCAAAATCGGCCCGAGGGGGTGGTAATTAGGAAGGGTTCAAAAATTTGAATACCATCTTAACATGGCTTTGACAAAACCAGCTCTTACAAAACATGGCAGGAAAAAAATGGGGGACGGTCGTTGCAGCAACTGAGATCCAGATCGATTATTTTTTGCTTAATCGATGCCATTTTCTCAAACAAATTAAAAGTTTTTACCCGCTTGAAAAACGAGATAAAAAATAAGCAACGCGCTATGGAATTTTTGCGATTTTATTTTTTGTGAGTACAGTATACATTGTATACTATACAATAATGAATGTTTTCTTTGTGAATTTCTAAAGATTAAACAGTATGAAAATGAAACATTTTCTAAATTGTATATGTGGGCAGTGCATTCAAAGTATTTTGTAAATGCAGAATTATATTAAAAAACGGAAAATAGTTACACATTGTGGTTTGATACATTGTCTTATCATATTCATATACACATATCATAAAGCAATAAGTCTCAAAACTTTGGCCAGAATGATTTTAAAAACAACCCGGTGGATTTTTTGGAAAAAAAAATTCCATATCCTGTTTTTTTTTCTTTTTTTTCCATTAAATGAATCGATGCGATTGCCTTTGGCGTTGCTTTTTTACAACTGGAATTAATTTTAGAAATTTATTTTTTTTGTATATTTTTTTTTAAATTTAGCATATTTTTTTCGGAAAATTTTGTAGCTTTTGTTTAAATTTAACACATAAAAATATATAAAAATATAAAATATATATGTAAGTATATAGTATTTACTTACAGGAGTATATATTATATATTTATATATGGCTATATATAATTACACATACATATAGAAATATATCTAAAATGTATATACATAAAATATTTATATAATTATCGCATATTTTTTTAACATTTGACACATATAACCGGTGCGATTGCAAAACTTCCTTCGCCAAAGCGTGATTTTCGAAAATCGCCAAATTGGGGCACGACTTTACATATGCACATACCGGTGCGATTGCAAAACTCCCTTCGCCAAAGCATGATTTTCGAAAATCGCAAATTGGGGCACGATTTTACATATGCACATGTATATACCTATGTAATAGCATATATACATATGCAAGCCAAATATTTAATTCAAACAAAAAAAAATAAATAAATAAATAAATAAATAAATAAATAAATAAATAAATAAAATGGTTAAAAATAAATTCAATGTAAAAGAAAATTTTGATTGATATAATATTTGGCTATTTATCTCTTTCGTGCCTGGTTAACAGGAAAAAGCATGTAAAAAATTTCATTAGATAAAACGTAAATAACTCTTTTAAATTTTTTAATTCTTCCATTATGTATCTTAAATAAGAAAATCACAGAATAAATTTTTAAAAAGGCTTTAACTGTTAATTATATATCCTTTGTTTAATTAAGTGTTTGAATTTACTTTTGTCGCCAAACAATACGATTTTAAGCCAAAAAGGCATAAGCCGGAGCGATGTTCGCAATACGTATGATCTCCCTCTCTCTATCTTTTTATATTTAAATTTTAGTGTAAATATTTTCCACATACGCACATATTGTAAAATAATTTAATTGCAACATTTTAAAGTTTTTTTTTTTCAATTTACTTTCATAGGTAAAAAGCCGTATAAATAACAATTATTGTTTTTTCCACATTTTTGTTTTGGCACAGATGTCATACATGCAACGAGACAAAGCCGTGCGAAAGAAGGCGGGGGAGAGAGGACGAAGGGGGTCGTTGTCCCGAGCGCTGAAATTTAAGGGGCACCAAATATATATTACCAACGTCATTTTTAGCCAGTTACAAGAAAATGTTGGGGAGGGGGGGGGGCGCCAAATCGAAACTCTGCCCCGGGTGCAGTTTTCTCTTCGTACGCTCCTGCACCGAGGTTATCTCGTGCCAAAATGACGTTATTTAGCCTGATATGGTAACCCATCTATAATTGTTTATGTTTTAATAAATTGTTTTTTATCATTATTATCTTTTTTTAAATTATATAAATTGTTTTAAGTACTACTTGGTTATCCCGTCGACCAATTTCGCAATATTATACAAATCGCCAAACTAATAGCCAAATTATACCTACTGACATAATTTTTGGTTTAAATAACGAAACAACAAATAATTAGTAGAATATTATTAAAAATACAAACAAAAAGTCTAAATAAAAATCACCTAATTACGTTTTAAACACGCGTATCGTATTTAATGTCATTGCATGTGACATTCCCGATCATCCATTTTTAGCATTTAATCCTATATAGTTTAGCGATAGCTTTTTGGTCGACGGGAAAACCAGGTAGTACCAACAGATAAATAATATCAAACAAATTAGTAAATGTTATTGTTAAAAAATTGTTATTATATTAATAACAAAACTATCGCCAAACTATAAGATTAAATGCCAAAAATGGATGATCGTAAATGTCGCATTTGACGTTAAATAGTTTAGAGTTTTCTATAATTTGGCGAAATTGGTCGACGGGATAATCAAGTAGTACTCATTTGGTATAACGACATTATATTAACGACGTTATTATTATTTGGTATAGCTCATGCGACATTTACGATCATCCAATTTTGGTATTTAATCTTATAGTTTGGTGATAGTTTTGTTATTAATATAATAACAAATTTTTAACAATAACATTTACTAATTTGTTTAATATGAATTGGCATTTTTTTTAAAGTGCGCCAAAATACCATTTTTTTTTTTTTTTTTTTTTTTTTTTTTTTTTGTAAATGATTGGCAATCTTGAACTAAGAAATAAACGAACCAGTATAGTGTTACTTTTAAAACTAAAGTGATTTTATGAGCATTTAACCACTTTACCGTTTGCCCCGAGATAAGTCGGGGATAAAAACATTGTTTCCCCATACCTGTTACAGGTTAAGTGGTTTAAAAAAAATCAAGAAATAATAAAATTACAAAAATAAGCTTTGCTTTTAATAAACTTGGCATCTAAATATAGAAAATTAGGTAATATTGTTCAGTTAAACAATACAGAAATTTTTGAAGTAAATTGTGAGTAATAGATTTTCTTTTTAAAAGAAAAAGTTCTGGATCTTAAAAAAAAAAAAAAAAAAAAAAAAAAAAAAAAAAAAAAAAAAAAAACTATATAAACAAAAACAACATGATACTAAAATATTCCATAATTATCCCGAAAAAAATTACAATAAAAAATTCCATAGCGCGTTGCTTATTTTTTATCTCGTTTTTCAAGCGGGTAAAAACTTTTAATTTGTTTGAGAAAATGGCATCGATTAAGCAAAAAATAATCGATCTGGATCTCAGTTGCTGCAACGACCGTCCCCCGAAAAAAATAAACATTTTTCGTTACAGCAAGTTGCCAACGAAAAAAAAAAATACACACACATTAAAATTATCACTACAACAATTACTTTATTATTGCAAAAATTCCTCGTGAAATATGAAAACAAAATTATTTGCTCTTTCGTATTTAAGCATTTTCTCTTTAGTTATTTAAGATAAAATTATGTAAATTTGTATAATTTGGCGAAATTGGTTCACGTGATAATCAAGTAGTAGCCAATTTACACTTTTCATATTACACAAAAGATTCCTACACAGACATCATATACGCAATAGGTTTAGCACGATTTTCTGCAACTACAATGTGGAAAAATCCTCGTTTTAGAATACCAAAGAAATTTATATATATTTTATTATTTTCTATCATTTTAAACAGCAATTAACAATAAATAAAAAAGTAACTGTAGAACAAAACAACAAATATCATTTTAAAAAAGAAACTGAAAGTAAATAAACAACTTATCATCAGATAAACAACTATAGTTGGGTTACCATATGAGGCAAATAATGCCATTTTGGCGCCAGTGAGATACCTCGATGAGTATATGACATATGAGTATATGAGTATCTGTGACAAAATTTCCATATTTGGAAAAAAACTTTAGTCGGTATTTATACTGCATTTTCCCTACTTATGTATAGTGAAAAAACTTTGACACAAATGTCATGTATGCACCACATTGGCGCAATTTTTTTCTGGCGCCAATTTGGAAAACTTGGTTTTTAATTACCAATTTCATAAATATTTTTTAATTATTTTGTATCATTTGAATAAAAAATAACAAATAAAAAAGTTTAATTAATAGCTATAGAACAAAATGATTTATATTATTAAAAAAAACAAAATGAAAGTTAATAAATAGTTTATTAATAAATAAACAACCATAGTCGGTTTACCATGTGAGGCATAAAATCGCCATTTTGTTGCAATCGTGCGAATGTGGTGCGTCTATGACATCTACGCCAAAACTTTAAAAAGTTGCAATTAAATTATTTTACAGTTTGGATGAGGAAGACATTTATACTAAAAGTTAAACATTATACGCATTTTTTTTTTTTTTTTTTTTTTTTTTTTTTTTTTTTTTTTTGCTATAACTGCTATTTATATATTTACAATTAAACATAAAAAAATAGCCTAAAAATGCTCTCACACATTTCAAAGAGAGTGAGAGAATTTAGTACTAATTGCGAACGTCGCTCCGGCTTATGCCTTCTTGGTATAAAATCGCATTGTTTGATGACAAAATTAAATTCAAACACCCAAATAAACAAATAACATATAATTAACAGATAAAACCATTTTTAAAAGTAATTCTGCTATTTTGTCCTGTAAGGCACATAATGGAAGAATTAGATTTTAAAAATATTTTTAAAAAAATAGAAAAATGTTATTTACGTTTTATCTATTTAAAAAACATTTTTTTTTTTTTTAGCCTGCGTGAAAGAGAATAGCGAAATATTGATTGAAGAAATATTGATTGAAGAAATATTGAAGAGGAAATGGTCAATTAAAAAAGACTTGTAAATTTTATTCAGCAGGAATTTTTTGTTTCAAAATGTTGAATTTATCTATAGTAATAACGCATAATTGCACAAATTTCCTTTGAATTGCAAAATTTTTCCTTCAGTACTACTTGGTTATATCGTCGACCAATTTCGCCAAATTATACAAATCGCCAAACTATTAGCCAGATTATATAGATTAACATATTTTTTCATTTAAATAACGAAAAACAAATTAGCAGAGCATATACTAGCAAAAGCCATGCTTTGTTTGGATTCGCGAAGCATTATTTTATAAAACAGATATTTGAAAGTAACAATATTTTTTTATTATTATTTTTGCATCTTTATTAAACAAAAACGTTATTTTATGTTTTGGCGCATTTTAATTTTTTATTTATGATGTAAAACTGGCATAATAAGATATTTTCGAAGCAAACTTTTACAATTTTTTTTTTTTATTTTCAACTAAAAGCTCTTTTAAAGATGTTTTTACAATTTCAAGTAGCCACTGGTGTTTTTTAATTGTTTGAAATATGCATGTTTCCAATCTTTGTAATTAACATCCGATAATCTTTGATAGCTATTTTAGAATAATATATTTGAAGAAAGCTTGAAGAAAGTTACTTCTTCAAACTCCTATTTTCTGGAAAAAACATTTGAAATCTGCTTTCGTTGTTACTATGAATTTTTAACTGTAAAACATTTTATTTTAATTTCTTAGTTTTTATACATGTTAGCGTATGAGAATTGCTGTAATTCTCTCCGCGTGGGAGAACTTTTTACTTTCAGCGAATGGCAACTCAATTAATGGAATTACCTTTTTTAACGAAGCGCTCTCTCACTCTCGCAGTGACGTTTTCACGAATAATTATTGTTGTGTTTGCGAACATATTAAAGTCTTATTTTTCTATAAAATCCTTCTGATTAATGAGTCGATATTATTTAGCCACAATACGACCTTCGCAAAAATATTTATAAAGAGCTTGAACCAACAACTTCACGCAGATCTTTTAATTTTTCATTTATATAACAAATTTAAGAATTAATTTTATTTGTTTACAATTATTTTGTTGCCAGTTTACAAAAAAAAAGAAAAAGAAATCCATAATACAATTCTTTTAAAATGTTTAAGTGTCATCTGTGCAAACGATTTTGCGGGATAATGAAAACATGTTTTATTTAATAAATTTATCATGATTCTATCCATAATTATTTACTCCATGATTTAAACTTTTTTTTTCTGAAAATATACGCGTTTCATATTTTATTTATTTGCTAAAATACGTCCGTATTGAAAATGCATGTAAAATAAATTAATTAAAATAATAATTTTTTTAACGTTTTACTGTAAAAAAAATTATATTCTGCAAATCTACAGATCATAATTTATTTTTGTGTTTAATTTGAAGTTAAAATATTGAATAGTTTTTTTGTAAAGCGTACGACAAATTGTAATTTGAGTGGACTAGTAAAGGATTCGCTTCGCTCATCCTAAAAATCTACAGATCATAATTTATTTTTGTGTTTAATTTGAAGTTAAAATATTGAATAGTTTTTTTGTAAAGCGTACGACAAATTGTAATTTGAGTGGACTAGTAAAGGATTCGCTTCGCTCATCCTAATAAAAGTAGAAATAAAAAGTCGAAATAAAAATCACTTGATGACATAATTGTCTGAGCGAAACGAAGTCTTTATACTCAGAGATACGTAACGATATTAAAAATCAAAAAAATTTTTCGTCAAGCAAATCTCAAAAAGTACTTGTCGGATTTTGATTCTGTTTGTACCAGAAGGTACCTATGAAGGTAATCTGGTGAATGCACCTACTTTTAAAAATTAATTCCAAATAGTTTAAAAGTTATATTAAAAAACTGATAAAAAAGCACAATTTATTTGCATACGTCACAGAAATTTGGTGTGCGTGATTTTCACAAGCTGGATATTTTCGTAGATAACCGAATCAGTACATGGAGTAAATAGTAATCATTTAAGCACTCAGAAATATTGAATGCAATAAAACATTTTAAAATTTAATCATGCAGGAAAAAAACTGTTATTTTTTTATATTAAAAAAATGTCATAAAAACTTAATAGCATTTTTTGATAGCTAAAAGAATATTTTATATATTCCGCGTGTGAAAATTAGAAACAATTACGTTTTTAAATAAAAAGTTTCTTTTATGACATCATTATCCCTTTATATTTATTTTTATTGCATGTTTTCCTTTAACTTATATTTCGTTTGTGTGTGGAAGTCAATTCTGGTCACTAATTTTTCGGCACGGATGTCACACGTGTATCAGACTTGGCGCATTTTTTTTTCAAAGCCCATTTGGCGAAAACTGCGTTTTCAAATAACGCTTACATACACATTTTTAAATTATTTTCTATTATCAAAAAGAACTTATAGTAAATAAAATAATAATAATAATTAATAACTATAAAAACAAATATTTTATATAATTAAAAAAAGGAAATGAAAGTAAATAAACATTTTATGAGTAAATAAACAAATAATAAATAAATAAAGCCGGGTTACCATCTCAGGTAAAATAATGCCATTTTGACGCCAATTATGTATCCTGGTGCATATGTTACATCTTTTCCCATTTTTCATCCATTTCCTGTTGGCATACAACTTTGAAATTTGGAATATGTATGCATACCTGGGAGCAATACTGGAATTAAACATTGATTTTTTTTTTTTTTTTTTTTTTTTTTTTTCGATCCAAAAAGGGGCAACGGAGGTTATTTTTTAAAGATTTATACAATTTATACTGCATAAAGGAGCCACTTACCTATTTTTATATACAAGAAGAAGTAAGTTGCATGTAAAAACAATTATAGTATACATAAATAAAATTCTTGAGATAATATACTAGAGATATAAGCACCGGGTTTGGCGAGATTTTTTATGCCAATTAGGCGAAAACATCGTTCTGATTACCAGATATATATAGCATGCTATAATAACACGTTATTTATTTATTTCAAAAAAATAAATAAATAAATAAAAATAAACGAAACCTTTTCTGTTATTGAAAAAAAAATAACAATCAATAAATGATAATATTTTTAGAACAAACAATTTATTATAACATTTATATGATAACCAGCATGTTAGGCAACTGAACGCCATTTTGGCACCAATTGGGTATCTTGGTGTGCATAGGGCATATATGTGCCATATTTATTTGTAAAACTGAGCATGAACGTTTACCAAGTGTGTCTTCATAGCCGCTTATATCTTTTTGCAACATAGCGCACCTTTCGAAGTCAAAACTGCACAAAAGAAAAAAATCAATATTTGCAGTATTTTTATTTTATTTAATTTTTTTTAAATGTAATGCACATTTTGTAATCAGTAGGTTCGATAATCAGACCTCGTTTTTTTCCTTTAAAAGATGATATTTCATACGACGTCTTTTTTGGATTCGTCGTTTTTCCATATTTGATAGTATGCGTCTACACTCGTTTTGTAACTTTTTTTGTAACTTTCTTCTTTATTAACAGCGACATTTGGATTTCCTATTTAAATAAAAATTCTTCTAAATGCAAAGAATTTTGTTAAAATAAATAAATAAATGTAATGCGGACATCTATTGCTCAAAGTACGAATTTTTTCCTATTGAGTTAATAAAAATCAGTAAGAACATAATTTTTATGATGATAAAAAAGTGACTTATGTAATAACAGAGTCATATATTATGTACGTTATGGATTAAATATTAATATTTCTCCACCATTTATAAATAATAATAATAATAAAATAAAATGCGGACAGACCAAAGTCTATATTTGACTGAAAACAACAACCATTTTCTAAATGCTTTAAAAAATGGCCAATGAAAAGTGATATTTCAAAAGTATTATGAAATTAGTTAAAAACCATTTACTTTAAACTAAATGAATAAAAGATTTATATTTTGCATGAAATAAATGGGATTTGAAAAATTATTGGAAATTTATCACCATAGATGTATCAATATTACAATTGGTACCTTTTATACAAAATGGAACAATTAGCAATACTTTTTGTATCCGAAAAATGGTCGTTGCTTTTTTTAAGGTTAAAAAGTAGATTACGAAATATTCCTATACAGAGATGCCAAGCCCGCGCTTATTGCATAGCAGAATTTTCTTATAGGAAAAGTTGTTTTTTAAATCTGCAGAATGTTCCAATTTAATAAAACATTTTCTGTATTAAAATACCGGTATCCAAAATGCCGGAGACTTGGCAGCTCTGCCTATAACATTTTAATTAATCACGGTACTTTTTTTAATCGGATTCAAATTTAGTGGAGACAACGTTTTTTGGCCAAAAGCAGCTTTTTTCCACATGTGTAACTACGATACAATTCCTTGATGCTGAAATAAAATGTTTTGACTTATGCTATTATTGCTTCCTCTTATTTATTTATTTGAATTTTAAATAAGATGACTCAAAATCGTGTTTTTTAAATGTACGGAAAAAATCCATTTCGAGAGAGGGCGAAAAGACCAATATTTGGCGATTTGTTATCTGCGCTTGGCTAAGTGTCTTGCTACCTTGTATTTAATACTCTTCACAATTACTTCGCTGTTATATGGACTTTGGCGCTTTTATAAAAAGTTTGACGTAATTCGGGCTTAAGAAAGTGAGTTTTTTACTGAATAATACAAATAAATGAAAAATGAATATTAAGAAATACTAAGAAAAGAAAAATGAAGCATTATATTGATCTATGTATATTTAAAAATGCATCTGCTTAGCACTAATTAGATAATTTATGTATATAATAGAAGATAAATAGATTTTGATTCTATATTTCTATGCTATAAAGCAATAACGTTGTGTGTTTTTCGTTATCATTGGGAGTACCTAGCCGATTTAAAAAATAATGTGGGCAAAAAATGTTGGTAACCATGTTTGCTTCAAAATATACTATATTTTGCGTAGGAACAATAATCACCATCAATGCACGAGCAAAAAAAGTTCTAAAATTGAGAATTCTTTAATGTTAATATGACTAATTTTTTTTTTTTGGCAACTTTTAAGATATAATATTTTTGTTATGAACGATTTCTAAAACATTCGACAATTTAAATTCACAAATTAAACTTTTTTTTTTCTAGAAAAAGTTTTAAACCCAATTTATTGAGAATATTGCAATTTCTAGGATACTGTTGGGGTCAGAAACTAGAACTTTGGCATCACAGTAACTTATAAGATGTAAATGTTCGTTTAGAGCAAATTTTTACGTTAACAACCGAAAACTATGTGTCACGGGTCGGAATTAATAATATTCTTTTCAAAATATCATGAGGATTCATTGACGGATATCTACCCGATATATTATAGCTGTCTTAAAAGGAATAAAGACTTCAATTTTAAAAAAACTAGCAAAAGCCATGCTTTGTTTGGATTCGCGAAGCATTATTTTATAAAACAGATATTTGAAAGTAACAATATTTTTTTTTTAATTATTTTTGCATCTTTATTAACACAAAAACGTTATTTTACGTTTTGGCGCATTTTAATTTTTTATTTATGATGTAATACTGGCATAATAAGATATTTTCGAAGCAAACTTTTACAAATTTTTTTTTAAATTTTCAACTAAAAGCTCTTTTAAAGATGTTTTTACAATTTCAAGTAGCCACTGGTGTTTTTTAATTGTTTGAAATATGCATGTTTCCAGTCTTTGTAATCAACATCCGATAATCTTTGATAGCTATTTTAGAATAATATATTTGAAGAAAGCTTGAAGAAAGTTACTTCTTCAAAATCCTATTTTCTGGAAAAAACATTTGAAATCTGCTTTCGTTGATACTATGAATTTTTAACTGTAAAACATTTTATTTTAATTTCTTCGTTTTTATACATGTTAGCGTATGAGAATTGCTGTAATTCTCTCCGCGTGGGAGAACATTTTACTTTCAGCGAATGGCAACTCAATTAATGGAATTACCTTTTAACGAAGCGCTCACTCATTCTCGCAGTGACGCTTTCACGAATAATTATTGTTGTGTTTGCGAACTTATTTTTCTATAAAATCCTTCTGATTAATGAGTCGATATTATTTAGCCACAATACGACCTTTGCAAAAATATTTATAAAGAGCTTGAACCAACAACTTCACGCAGATCTTTTAATTTTTCTTTTATATAACAAATTTAAGAATTAATTTTATTTGTTTACAATTATTTTGTTGCCAGTTTCCAAAAAAAAAAAAAAAAGGAAATCCATATTACAATTCTTTTAAAATGTTTAAGTGTCATCTGTGCAAACGATTTTGCGGGATAATGAAAACATGTTTTATTTAATAAATTAATCATAATTCTATCTATAATTATTTACTCCATGATTTAAACTTTTTTTTTCTGAAAATATACGCGTTTCATTTTTTATTTATTTGCTAAAATGCGTCCGTATTGGAAATGCATGTAAAATAAATTAATTAAAATAATAATTTTTTTAACGTTTTACTGTAAAAAAAATTATATTCTGCAAATCTACAGATCATAATTTATTTTTGTGTTTAATTTGAAGTTAAAATATTGAATAGTTTTTTTGTAAAGGGTACGACAAATTGTAATTTGAGTGGACTAGTAGAGTATTCGCTTCGCTCATCCTAATAATAATTGTAATTTAAGAAATTACCCCAACCATTTGAAAAATGTTTCACTCGATACATTCATCTATCATTTTAAGCTAAATACCAGTTGTTTTATTGTGTATTATCCGTGCCACTGCTATAAATGACTTTATACATGCTGCAATTTGAAGGTACGGTTCGTTTAAGTTATATCACTCTATTGTCGCCAAGCATAAAAGTTGGCGACGAAAGAAACATTTCAAACTATTTAACATTGTTGGTGCAAAAGTAATCATTATTAAAATACAGCTTTGGCATATACTGTTATACTTGTAAGACTTTGGCATATATTGTTTGATTTTACAGAGCAGAATTTTGGTGATGGAGGTTTTAAACCAAAATCGATCGCAGCACATGCATCTGTGAATGGGTCCATCAGACATCGAATCAAAAAAGTTTTTTCCCAGTTTTTCCCAAGCCGATTGCTTTTTAGTTTTCTTTTTAGGTGGTGGAAAATCAAGAGTAATAGCTATAACATTTTCCGGCTTGTTAGAATCACTATTGGCACTCAAATTTTCCTGGTTAGAACCGACCGATAGTAAAACGCCATGGCTAGTGGATTGGTCGCCCTGGCGACATGATGTTTTACAATTAATCGGTTCGGCATTAAATTGCTTCCTTTTTCGTGATCGCCTTTCAACACGTAATTGGTTTTCAGCGGCTCAATAATCTTTTGATTTTATCATTTTCTGCATTGAAAGACGTTTTTGCGCCAAACCAAATACAGTATTACTCAGTTATCCCGTCGACCAATTTCGCCAAATGATACGAATCGCCAAACTAATAAGCAACTTATACATGTTGACTGTGTTTAATATCATTGAATGCGATATTCACGTTCATTCATTTCTTTGGCTTCGGCTTTTTCCGTATCTGTTAATTTCCGTCTACCCATTTTTAAATTTGTTAGTTTTCTCCTTTATTACAATGATTTTAACCATTTTAATTTACTATTCAAATAAAAATTCTTCTAAAAGTAAAGAATTTAATTTAAATTCAAATAAAAATTCTTCTAAAAATAAAGAATTTAATTTAAATTCAAAAGTGGTAACATCATTCAAAAGAGGTAACATCATTCAAATGTGGTAACATCATCGGGTCCATTCTCCCGAAAACAACAACCATTTTTCAAATGGTTAATAAAAGGACATTTAATTCACAATCACACAGAAACGCAACATTACAACATAAAAAAAGAAAATGGAATCACAGAAAAGTTTGTTTCTTTCTCGAGGAAAAACATCAGTTCAGTTCAGTTCAATTCAATTTATGTCACTGACGCAACATATCCTCCCCCCTTTTGAGTTGGCGAATGCTGGCTCAAAACCACTTTACTGGAGAGAAGCAAGCAATCAAGAGTCTTCACAACATGATCAGCTTTAATTTCCATTGGCTTGGAATGAAAGGAATCATTCGGTTTCGGAATGAAACCTGAGTTCTTTTCTAATCCACTTTTAAAATTTGCTTCAAACTGAGCATCTTCTTTTTGAGTTTGCTTCTTCATTTTATTTAACTTATTTACATAAGCAGGTTGTATTTCTCTTTCCATTTTTTCTCGCTCTTTCATTGGCGACATTGAACCAACTTTTAATTTGAGTGTTTCATTTTCTTCAGAAATTTTCACAAACTCAGATCTAACGTTGTTTAACTCAGCTTGTAAATTTTTCATTTCATTTTCTAAATATTTGAATCTTTTTTCGTAGCCATAACAAGTAAATTTCATTTCAGATTCAGCCTTAGAAGCCAATTCTTCTTTTGGTTTCGTAATAATATTTTTAGGAGATTCTGGAAATCTTCTTCGACAATCTTGAACTATCTCTATATTTTCTTGCTTATGATTTTCTAACTTTTTAGCTGTAAAGTTTTTTAAACTTCCCTTTTGTCTTTTTTCTTTTCCTGTCAAGGAATAGCCAAACTTTGTTTCTACTGCAACTAAACCCGATTTCAATTTAATTGATTTCCCAGTAAGCAAATATCCTGCTACATCAGCTCCTAAAATCATATCTATTTCATAATCAGGTTTTTTAAAATCATCTATTTCAATTCCCGATTCCTTTAACTCACGTATTGCCGTACTATCAGGTACTCTTAGTATGAAACCACAAATTTTATTTTCAGACAATACTTCAATTGGAAAGGAAAAGGTATCTTTCAAATTACAAATCTTTACATCAAAGGCTTCATAAGAGCGGGGTTCAGTTACTCTCCCCCCAAATAGCCTGTGAATCAATTTTACCTTGCGCTTAGGTTTCAAATTCAAATCTTTAATAACTCTATTACTCAAATATGAGTTCTGAGATCCTGTATCCAAAACAGCTCTGATTTTAAGCTCACGTTTTTGAGCTTTCACTTTTACAATTAATGTCATCAAATATACATTATCAGTTTTACAACTATTTCCTAAGGCATTGCAAGTCTCTGCATTAGTCTGGTTTTCCTTTTTCGTGATCTTATCTCGATCTGGACACATCAACAGATAATGATTTTTATCGCATAATTTGCACTTTGGCTTAAATTTACAAAATCTAAATGTGTGACCCACTTTAAGACAAGAAAAGCAAGCGCCTTTCTTCATCAAAATATTCCGCTTGTCTTCTAACGGCATCCTTTTTGACGAAAAACAGTCTTGACTTGCATGCCGTCCCTCACAAAATAAACAATGCAAAATTCTCTTACCTTGACCGCTTTTTTCATTCGCAGTGCTCACAAGGACAGACTCTGTTGAAATTTCTGCTTTTTCACAGGTGTCTTTCTTTTGTGTAGTTCCAAACCCAGTACGAGCAAGCGTAACCATTTCTTGTCCTTGTACTTCTTTCTGGAGAAAAGACATTAATTTTTCTAACGATCGTTTTCCGGAATCTTCAGCACTGCGCTGTCTTTCCCAAGCAATCAAAGTTGACTCTGGCAAACACGATTCAACAAGAGGAGTCAAAAAGTCACCATATTTATCTTGAGTGCATCCTAGACTCTCTAACGCTCTCAGCTTTGATTCAAGCTCATCATATAGTCCAACCAAATCAGTTCTTGTTCGATTTGAAACAGCATTTTTCATAACCATAGACAAAAGTTCTCTAACGTAAATCTGTATCAAGAGATCCTCTCTTCCAAACCTATTTTTTAACTGCTCTATGGCTTTGGAATAATTTGCTGCTGTTGGGGGAAAGCTTTCTATTACTTTTGCAGCCTTTGACATAGGAACTATTGCTGATAATAAATATTGAAACTTATCTTCATCAGGCAAAGTGTCATCCTGATGAATTTTTCTCGAATTGTGACCAAAACGCTAAATAATTTTTCGCTTCACCATTGAATTTTTGCAGTTCTATTTTGGGTAATTTAAATCTTCTTTTTTCTGTAATTGTCCTCTGCGACAATTTCTTTTCTTGTATCAGACTTTCAGACTTCATTATCATTTCAGAAAATTGATCACGGTATTTTTCTGCAGCAATAAAATCTTCTTCATATTCTTTTTCAATGCCTTCTGTTTCTAAAAATTTATCTTCTATTAAATTTTGGTTATCTTGCAGTCGTTTAAATTTGTCCTTTAGTTGTGCCTGTAATACTGCAATAATCTTCAAGTCGGGATCGCTTTTTTTAAATTCAGCATCTAGTTTGTTCACACAGGTGCTAAATGAAAGTCTTAATCCTTTTCTTTTAATTTTCAATGGTTCCATTTTAAAAGTTTCCGTGATCTAATCTTTTCAGCTACAAACCGTCGATCCGCACGTCTGGGCGCCAAATTTTACGTTAACAACCGAAAACTATGTGTCACGGGTCGGAATTAATAATATTCTTTTCAAAATATCATGAGGATTCATTGACGGATATCTACCCGATATATTATAGCTGTCTTAAAAGGAACTAGCAGGGGTGACCGAGCTCAGCTCGGTCAAAATTAACTTTGTTTTCAACTCGATATAGTATTATTACTGTAAAACATGTTATTAATAATAGTATTATTTACAAAAACAATCAATAAGAAAACTATGTTTGTATGCACATGTTCATAAATTTTACTTTATTTTAAAATTTACAACGAAAGGACATCAATCCAAATCACTTTTTTAGCTCGACTCTGATTAGTTTAACTATGCATTTCGAAGACTTTTAAGAATGTATAAGAAATTTCTTCACATTCTGAAAGACAATATTTTTTGCCAGATATAACCAAATTTGGACACATTCTTTTATTTGGCGCCAAATATGTGTTTTGGTTTCGTAACCTTAATAGTCGATTTTTCGGCCAAATTTCGCCAGTATTTTGTTAAATATCGCCAACTTATTGGCTTTTGCCATAGTCTCGTGTTCCTGACCCTTATTACCCAAATGATCCACTAATCACATATGATCAAGCATGTGACTTAGCTCAATGGTCTTCAGGTAATCAAAAACAGTAGAGTATAAAATGAATCAAAATCATTTAACCCATTTCTTAAGTAAAATTAGCTTGACAGCATTCAGCAATGAAGCGATATGACCCACTAATATAATTTTGTTTAATATGCAACTCAGCTCAATAGTCTTTTCGCGACAAAAGACGTTCCGTTGCAAAATTTAGGTAAAATTGACTGAGTCGTTGTCATATATAATTAGAATGACCCGAACCTATTAAGACCTAAAACGACCCACTAATTGAATTGTTACGTGCATGTGTCCTATCTCAATGATTTTCTTTTGCCCGAAAACGATATAATAGAAAATATACTCAAAATGGTGAGAACAATTTTCTAGATAAAATTAGCATGACCCACAAATGGCCCTTATATTGAAATCTCTCGAAAATATGACTTAGTTCATTAATTTTTGCGTGTCGAAAAACGTTAAATACAAAATTTAGATAAAATCGATTGAGCCAATTTTTAGGTATAAATAGTTTGACCTTGACCCATTATGACCCAAAATGACTCATTAATCGAGTTTTCTCAAACATCTGACCTAACCCAATGATTTTCTTGTGTCCGAAAACGATAGAATATAAAATTTAGTCAAATTTGCGCGAGACATTGTCTAGATAAAATTAGAATAACCCAAAAGTGACCCACTGATCGAAATTTCTCGAACATGTGACATAGCCCAATGATTTTCTCGTGCCAAAAATATGCTGTGTACAAAATTTCGTTAAAATCGATTCATCCGTTCTTTAGATATAGCTTGATCATGACCCATCATGACCCACAAATGACCCTTATAATCGAAATCTCTCGAACATGAGACTTAGCCCATTAGTTTTCTCGTGTATAAATATTGTTACACTCAAAATTTCGTTAAACTCGATCGTGCCGTTCTTTAAATATAAATAACTTGACCCAGACCCTTTATGACCCTTTATGACCCATTAATCGAAATTTCTCGATCATGTGACCTTGCCCAATGATTTTCTCGTGCCAAAAAGTGTTGTATACAAAATTTCGTTAAAACGGATCCACATGTTCTTTAGATATAGCTTGACATGACCCGTTATGACCCATCATGACCCATAAATGACTCTTATAATCGAAATCTCTCAAACATGTGAGATAGCCAGTTAATTTTCTCGTGTGAAAAAACTTACATACAAAATTTCATTAAATTTGATACTGTCGTACTTTATATATAAATAGCTTGACCCAGACCTTTTATGACCCAAACTGACCCAGTAATCGAAATGTCTCGAACTGAGACCTAGCCCAATAGTTTTCTCGTGCCAAAAAAATGTTGTATACAAAATTTCGTTAAAATCGATCCACCTGTTCTTTAGCTATAACTTGACCATGACCCATTATGACCCATCATGACCCACAAATGAATCTCATAATCGAAATTTCTCGATCGTGTGACTTAGCCCATTAGCTTTCTCGTGTCAAAAAACTATTACAGGCAAAATTTCGATGAAATTGATTCTGCGGTTCTTTAAATATGAATAGCTTGACCCAGACCCTTAATGACCCAATATGACCCATTAAAATTTTTCTTTCGAACATGTAACCTAGCCCAATGTTTTTCTCGTGCCCGAAAACCATAGAATGCAATTTTTAGTCAAAATTGCGTGAGAAAATCTCTAGATAAAAATAGCATGACCCACAATGACCCCAAAAATGACCCACTAACCGAATTTTCTCGAACATGTTACCTAACCCAATGGTCTTCTTGTAATCCAAAACGATAAAATATAAAATTTGGTCGAAATCGTTAGAGCCGTTTTTTAAATAAAAATGGCTTGACCCACAATGACCCAAAAATGACCCACTTATCAAAATTTTTCGAACATGTGACCCAGCTCAATTGTTTTCTCGTGCCAAAAAACGATTGGATACAAAATTTCCTTAAAATCGATCCAGCCGTTCTCTAGATATAAATAGCTTGATCCTGACCCATTATGACCCGAAATGACCCAATAATCGAATTTTCTCGAACATGTGACCTAGCCCAATGGTCTTCTCGTGCCCGAAAATGGTAAAATCCAAATTTTTGCGAAAATCGTTAGAGCCGTTTTTGAGATAAAATTTACCCACACAGACACACACACACACATACACACACACACAATTTTTGCTCGCATTATAGTATAAGACTAGCAGGGGAGACCGAGCTTAGCTCGGTCAAAATTAACTTTGTGTTCATCTCGATATAGTATTTTCACTGTATTAATACTCTGTATTATTTCTGTAAAACATGTTTATAATAGTATTATTCAGAAAAACAATCAATAAGAAAACTATGTTTTATAGTCATGTTTATAAATCTTACTTTATTTTAAAATTTACAACGAAAGGACATCGATCTAAATCACTTTTTTAGCTCGACTCTGATTGGTTTAACCATGCATCTTGAATCCTCTTACGAATGTATAAAAAAATTCTTTACATTCTGAAAGACAATATTTTTTGCTAGATATAGCCAAATTTGGAGGCATTCTTTCATGTGGCTCCAAATACGTGTTTTGGTTTTCGTAATTTTTATAGTCGATTTTTTGGCCATATGTCGCCAATATTTTGTCAAATATCACCAAGTTATTGGCTTTTGCCATATTCTCGTGACCCTGACCCGTATTACCCAAAATGAGCCACTAATCAAATTTGATCAAGCATGTGACATAGCTCAATCATCTTCAGGTAATTAAAAACGGTAGAATATAAAATTGAATCAAAATCGTTTAAGCCATTTTTTAGGTAAAATTAGCTTGGCAGCATTCAGCAATGAAGCGAAATGACCCACTAATAGAATTTTGTTTAACATGCGACTCAGCCCAATAGTCTTCTCGTGACGAAAAACGTTTTGTTTCAAAATTTAGGTAAAATTGATTGAGTCGTTGTTATGTATAATTAGAATGACCCTAGCTCATTAGGACCCAAAATGACCCATTAATCGAATTTTCGCGAGCATGTGTCCAAGCCAAATGGTTTTCTCTTGCTCAAAAACGATATAAGGTACCCTGGGGTAATAACGCCAGACGGGGTAATAACGCCAAGTGCTAATATTTTGCATATTTATGATATAATTTGGTAAATGACACCTATTTGTTCTGCGCAGAAGGGTTTTGAGTCATATAAATCGCAAAAAACAGCTTCAAGTTAATTTGTTTCATTTTTAGGTCTTATTGTTTTTACAAGCAGCTAAAATTAACGCTTGATCTAAAATTTGCGAGATACGTTTTGTGATGTGAAGACTATTTTTTTATCATGAAATACTTTGTTAATTACATAAATTTGTAGTACATTTCATGGACTTTCAAAATGTTGTTGAAGATTTTGGATATCTTCTCGACATAATTTGTAATTTAAAATGTACAGCGCAATAACTAAAACAGGGTAATAACGCCAATCCTTGCAATTTTTACCCAGGTTGATTTCCTACAGTGACCGAGCTACATCCTAAATACTGATTCAAATAAACACAGTTAAAACTGTGCAATGTTTCTAATAATTCTATTTAAGCGGTTTTTTAAGCATAAAGAAGCTCACGGTCTGATATTCTTTTGCCTCATCCCCCCCTCCCCACACCCCACCTTTATTTTTCTTACACTTTCACAAAAAATGAACATTTTCAATAGCTTAGGATGCAATTTGTCAATTTCTAGAGCTGAGAGTTTGTATTTTTAGAATTGGGCAATCTACATGTAATTATTCCAACTTATTTCATAGTTTTGCTTGCATGGCGTTATTACCCATATAGGTGGGTAATAACGCCAAATAGCATTTGTTAAGAAATCACGCCATTACATTTTATGTATTCATATCTGTTAAATTATTTTTTTTATATAGATAGTCAATGAGTTTCTGTATCAAATCATATATTTGTTTGAAAAATACAAACTAAAACTGAGCCGTGAAAATTGCTAGAACCTTAACGTGGCGTTATTACCCCAGGGTACCTTAATACAAAGTATAATCAAAATGGTGAGTATCATTTTCTATATAAAATTAGCATGACCCATCATGATCAACAAATGACCCTTATAATCGAAATCTCTCGAACGTGTGGCCTAGCTCATTAGTTTTAGCATGCCGAAAAACATTAGATAAAAATTTAGATAAAATCGATTAACCTTTTGACTGCCGCCGGCTGATTTTTTTTCACACACTAAGCTGCAGGTTTTACTGCAACATAAGCAATATTTAAATTAGTATAATTCCACAAATAAAACCCAGTTCTGAAAAATTAAGTTAGGATTGATGCTATCAAAGATTATACACTGATACTAATAACGTATTTTGCATCAGGTTGGAAAAAACATCTTTTTTTTTTATATTTTTAATAAATTACAGAGAAAACAACATTACAATATTACCCTTTGGCTGGGCAGTCAGGGGGTTAAGCCGTTTTTTAGATATAGTTAGTTTGACCCTGACCCCTTATGATCCAAAATGACCCATTGATCGAATTTTCTCAAAAATCTGTCATAACCCAATGATTTTCTTGTGCCCGAAATCAATAAAATAGAAAATTTAGTCAAAATTGCGCGAAACGTTGTCTAGATAAAATTAGAATGACCCAAAACTGGCCCACTAATCTAAATTTCTCGAACATGTAACCTACACCAATGATTTTCTCATGCCAAAAATATGTTGCATGCAAAATTTCGTTAAAATCGACCCACCCATTTTTTAGATATAGCTTGACCTTGACCCACAAATGACCCTTATAATCGAAAGCTCTCGAATATGTGATTTAGTCCATTAGTTTTCTCGTTTCTAAAATTTGTTACATACAGAATTTCGTTAAAATTGATCCTGCAGTTCTTTAATTATATATAGCTTGACCCAGACCCTTTATGATCCGAAATGACCCATTAATCGAAATTTTTCGAACATGTAACCTAGTCCAATGATTTTATCGCGCCAAAAAATGTTGCATACAAAATTTCATTAAAACCGATCCACCTGTTCTTTAGATATAGCTTGACCATGACCCATTATGACCCATCATGACCCACAAATGACCCTCATAGTCGAAATTTCTCAAACATGTGATTTAGCCCATTAGTTTTCTCATGTCAAAAAACTGTTACATACAAAATTTCGTTATAATCCATCACGCCGTTCTTTAAATATAAATAGCTTGACCCAGACTTTTAATGACCCAAAATGACCCATTAATCGAAATTTTTCGAACATATAACCTAGTCCAGTGATTTTATCGTGCCAAAAAATGTTGCATACAAAATTTCGTTAAAATCGATCCACCTGTTCTTTAGATATAGCTTGACCATGACCCATTATGACCCATCATGACCCACAAATGACCCTCATAGTCAAAATCTCTCAAACATGTGATTTAGCCCATTAGTTTTATCATGTCAAAAAACTGTTACATACAAAATTTCGTTATAATCCATCACGCCGTTCTTTAAATATAAATAGCTGGACCCAGACTCTTAATGACCCAATATGACCCATTGAAATTTTTTCTCGAATATGTCACCTAGCCCAATGTTTTTCTCGTGCCTGAAAACCATAGAATGCAATTTTTAGTCAAAATTGCGTGAGAAAATCTCTAGATAAAAATAGCATGACCCACAATGACCCCAAAAATGACCCACTAACCGAATTTTCTCGAACATGTTACCTAACCTAATGGTCTTCTTGTAATCCAAAACGATAAAATATAAAATTTGGTCAAAATCGTTAGAGCCGTTTTTTAGATAAAAATGGCTTGACCCATAATGACCCAAAAATGACCCACTAATCGAAATTTTTCGAACATGTGACCCAACCCAATAGTTTTCTCGTGCCAAAAAACGACTGGTTACAAAATTTCCTTAAAATTGATCCAGCCGTTCTCTAGATATAAATAACTTAATCCTGACCCATTATGACCCAAAATGACCCAATAATCGAATTTTCTCGAACATGTGACCTAGCCCAATGGTCTTCTCGTGCCCGAAAATGGTAAAATCCAAATTTTTGCGAAAATCGTTAGAGCCGTTTTTGAGATAAAATTTACCCACACAGACACACACACACACACACACACACACACAATTTTTGCTCGCATTATAGTATAAGATAAAGACTTTAATTTTAAATAAAAGGACATTTAATTCACAATCACACAGAAACGCAACATTACAACATAAAAAAAGAAAATGGAATCACAGAAAAGTTTGTTTCTTTCTCGAGGAAAAACATCAGTTGTTGTTGTAAGTTATTGTAATTTCATTAAAATAATCTGTTAACGATTTTTCTTATAGACCATAGTGTGATGGAAAACTTTTGGGTTACCCTGTAAGTAAATTATTAATCTCACATACTTCATATACAATAATAAACATGCCTAAAGGACCCTAAATGAGATTTACCAATTGCATAAAAATCGATTATATTTACGGATGTTAGAATGTGGGCAGGCGGACAGACAAACCGAATGCATAAACACTTTTCAACTTTGTTGGAAAATGAAAAAAAAGCGCAACCGATTCATTTAATGCAAATAAATAAATAAATAAATAAATAAAATAAAATAACATAAAATTTCACCCAAAAAGCCAGGACAGGATTTGGTACTTTTCTATATAATTGGCATCGAAATATCGTTATTAGGTGCGTTCGTAACTATGTACATACGTAGCACCTATAGTTGTCGTTTAGTCCGTCCGTCTGTTCGCCCGTCCGTCTGTCTGTCCGACTGTCTGTCCGCCTATAACAACGCAAAAACTACCCAACCGAATCATTTGAAATTTAAAACATATATTTATTACATAATTTTGTCGACTAATTAAAAATTTTATGAAAATCGGATGCATAGATCAACTACAGGGGCAATCAAAATTATTCCTTTACATTACGGTCAATGGGGGGAAAAGTTTCAAATAAGTTTTAATCGTTTGAAATTTTAAATATAAAATTATTAGATAATTTTGTCGAATCATTTCAAATTTTATGAAAATCGGATGCATAGATCAGTTACAGGGACAATCAAAAGTATACCATTACATTGCAGCCAATGGGGAAAAAGCATCAAATGCATTTTAATCGCTTGAAATTTAAAATATATAACTATTACACAATTTTATGGAATCATTTCAAATGTTATGAAAATAGGATGCATAGATCAATTACAGGAACAATCAAAAGTATTTCCTTACATTACGGTCAATATGAAAAAATAATTTAAAGTAGAATTGACATAAACCTATGAAGTATATATATATATATACACATACATATACTAAAATATACATTCTTTACAATCTGTGATGCAAAGAATATTTATTTTTAAATTACAGGGCCAACTAAAAGCATTCCACTACATAATATGTTATACGGGAAAACTTTTTTGGGACGCGTTTTAATTATATTAAACTATTTCACATTTTATGAATATGATATGCGTTGCTGAGGTGTAATAAAAGTTACTTCCTGTATATTTACAGGAACACAAAAAAGGTTTCGGACACTATACTGTATCCGAAGTACTGGCTACTATAACAGCAAGATCTGAATGTTTTTAAAACTTAGTTATCGTACGAACGCATCACATTTGCTACACTTCACGTGCAATTTCCAACTTGTTTTGCATAACATGGTAACCAGGCAATTGTTTTTTCTATATTAATTAAATCTGTATTTAATCGCGTTTTTATTTATTGTTGCTTCCTTTTTAATATAACAGAAAATAATTCAAAAGTGATTTTCGCCAAATTTTCGCCAAACCAAATACGGTACTACTTAATTATCCCGTCGACCAATTTCGCCAAATGATACAAATCGCCAAAGTAATAGCCAACTTATGCATGTTGACTAAATTTTTATTTTAATTAATATAAGAAAAATTAAATTAGTAAAACATTAATAAAAAGTCGAGGTAAAAATTACTTTATGTTTTTTCACGCACGCGTATCATGTTTAATGTTATTGAATGGGACATTCAAAGTCATCTGTTGTCGGAATTTAATCTTATAATTTGGCGATATTTTTTTGGTCGACGGCATAACCAAGTAGTACCCGAAATACGTATATGATATTTTTGTCCTAATTTTATGGTACTTTTCCATTAATACCTTCACTTCGGCGTTTTTATAAATCTTGGTCCTTTTTGGGCTTCAGAAAGTCAGATTTCATATCTGATGAACGTTTATGCTTATTTTTTACACATAAATATGGCATAAATGCCATATACGCGCCAAGTTGGTGCGATTTTGTCTGTCGCCAAATTGATGAAAACTTTGATTTTGAATATTGCTGTAAGTGTTAATATTTTCGATTTATTGTGATATGTATATTTTTTAATATATTTATTATTATGATTATTATTTATAATTTTTATTTATTGCTTCAACTAATGTTTCTTTTTTGGTACTACTTGTCTGTCGACAAACTATAAGATTAAGCCAAACTATAAGATTAAACGCCAATAATGGATGATTGGGAATGTTTCATTCAATCGTATTAAACACGATACATGTGTTTAAACCTTTCAGGGGCAAGGCATTTGTGCTCCAAAAATGGTCAATTTATATTTACGAACAAATTTAATTGAAAATAATCTCAAATAATCAAAACCGTTTCGTCACGTATATTATGAGATCAAAATTGTACTAAAAATTTACTGGTGCCAGTTGGCAATTTATGCATTAAAATTAACCGTTTACATACTGCGAATGGCTCTCTTCAAGAGGTTAAAACGTCATCAAGGGATTTTTAATCCCACTTTTTATTTGTATTTTTATAAATGTTTTAATAATTTATTTCTTCTTTCGTTATTTAAAATTTAAAAAAATATATCATTATGTGTAATTTGGCTATTAGTTTGGCGATTCGTATAATTTGGCGAAATTGAATGACAAAATAACCAAATATTACAAAAAAAAAAAAAAAAAAAAAAAAAAAAGTGATCGATCTAAACAGAATAACAATATATAATCTATTAACTAGCAGGAGTGACCGAGCTCAGCTCGGTCAAAAATAACTTTTTGTTCAACGCGATTTTCACTTTATCAGTCTCTCTGTATTATTACTATAAAACATGTCGTTTATAATAGTATTATTTACAAAAACAATCAATAAGACAATTATGTATGTATGCACTTTTTTATATTATTTTAAAATTTACAACAAAAGGACATTGATCCAAATCACTTTTTTAGCTCGACTCTGATTGGTTTAACCGTGCAATTCGAATTCTATTAAGAATGTATACAAATTTCTTCACATTCTAAAAGGCAATTTTTTTGCCAGATTTAGCCAAATTTGGCGACATTCTTTCATTTGTTGCCAAATACGTGTTTTGGTTAACGTAATCTTTAGTTATCTTAATAGTCGATTTTTCAACCAAATGCCGCCAATATTTTGTCAAAAGTCGCCAACTTATTGGCTGTTGCCATATTCTCGTGACCCTGATCCGTATTGCCCAAAATGACCCACTAATCAAATTTGATCAAATGTGACTTAGCTCAATTGTCTTGATGTAATCAAAAACAGTAGAATATAAAATTGAATCAAAATCGTTTAAGCCATTTCTTAGGCAAAATTAGCTTGACAGCATTCCTCAATGAAGCCGAAATGATCCACTAATATAAAAATATATTTTAATATGCGATTCAGCCCATTGGACTTCTCGTGGAAAAAAAGTTCCTTTACAAAATTTAGATAAAATTGATTGTGTATTTGTTACATATAGTTAGAATGACCCAGACCCATTATGACCCACTAATCGAATTCATGCGAGCTAGTGTTCTAGCCCAATGGTTTTATCTTGCCGGGAAACGATATACTGCAAAGTATAATCAAAATGGTGAGAGCCATTTTCTAGATGAAATTAGGTTGATCCATCATAACCCACGAATAACCCTCATAATCGAAATCTCTCGAACATGTGACCTAGCCCATTCGTTTTTGCGCGCCGAAAAACGGTTGGATACAAAATTTAGATAAAATCGATTAAGCCGTTTTTTTAGATGTAATTAACTTGACCTTAACCCATTATGATAGAAAATTACCCATTAATTAATTTTTCTCGAACATCTGAGCCAACCCAATGATACTCTCGTGCCCGAAAACGATAGAATTGAAAATTTAGTCAAAATTGCGCGAGACATTATCTAGATAAAATTAGCATGATCCACAATTATCCACTAATTGAATTCTGTCTAACACATGACTTTACACAATAATCTTCTTGAAATTCAAAACGTACAAACCTTGGTCAATGTCATTAGAGCCATTTTTTATGTAAAATCGGTTTAACCAAAAATGACCCAAAAAGTAATCCACTAACCGAAATTTCTCGAACATGCGACCGAGCCCAATGGTTTTCTTGTGCAGAAAAAATTTAATATATATAATTTCCTTAAAATTGTTCCACCTGTTCTTTAGATATAGCTTGATCATGACTCATTATGACCCATCATGACCCCAAAATTATCCTTATAATCGAAATCTCTCGAATATGTGACTTATCCCATTAGTTTTCTCGTGTCTAAAAACTTTTACATACAAAGTTTCGTTAAAATCGATCCTGCCGTTCTTTAAATATAAATAGCTAGGCCCAGGCCCTTTATGACCCAAAATAACCAATCGAAATTTCTCGAACATGTGACCAAGCCAATAGTTTTCTCGTGCCAAAAAATGTTGTATACAAAATTTCGTTAAAATCGATCCACCCGTTCTTTAGATACAGCTTTATTATGATATATTATGTCCCGACCCATCATGACCCACAAATGCAACTTACAATCGAAATCTCTCGAACATGTGACCTAGCCCATTGGTTTTCTCGTGTTAAAAAACTGTTACATACAAAATTTTGTTAAAATCGATCACGCCGTTCTTTAAATATAAATAGCTTGACCCAGACACTTAATAACCCAATATGACCCATTGAAATTTTTCTCGAACATGTAACCTAGCCTATGTTGGCCCATTAGTTTTCTCGTGTCTAAAAAATGTTACGTACAAAATTTCGTTAAAATCGATCCAGCCGTTCTTTAAATATAAATATTTTGACCCAGACCATTTATGACCCTTTATGACCCATTAATCGAAATTTCTCGAATGTGTGACCTAGCCCCATGATTTTCTCGTTGCAAAAAAATTTTATTTACAAAATTTCGTTAAAATCAATCCACCTGTTTTTTAGATATAGCTTGACATGATCCATTATGACCCATTATGACCCACAAATTACCCTTATAGTCGAAATTTCTCAACATCTGATTTAGCCTAATAGTTTTCTAATGTCGAAAAACTGTTACGTGCAAAATTTCGTTATAATCGATCCCGCCGTTCTTTAAATATAAATAGCTTGACCCAGACCCTTAATGACCCTATATGACCCATTAAAATTTTTTCTCGAATGTGTAACCTAGCCCAATGTTTTTCTCGTGCCCGAAAACCATAGAATGCAATTTTTTAGTCAAAATTGCGTGAGAAAATCTCTAGATAAAAATAGCATGACCCACAATGACCCCAAAAATGACCCACTAACCAAATTTTCTCGAACATGTTGCCTAACCCAATGGTCTTCTTGTAATCCAAAACGATAAAATATAAAATTTGGTCAAAATCGTTAGAGCCGTTTTTTAGATAAAAATGGCTTGACCCATAATGACCCAAAAATGACCCACTAATCGAAATTTTTCGAACATGTGACGCAGCTCAATACTTTTCTCATACCAAAAAATGATTGGGTACAAAATTTCCTTAAAATCGATCCAGCCGTTCTATAGATATAAATAGCTTTATCCTGACCCATTATGACCCAAAATGACCCAGTAATCGAATTTTCCCGAACATGGGACCTAGTCCAATGGTCTTCTCGTGCCCGAAAATGGTAAAATCCAAATTTTTGTGAAAATCGTTAGAGCCATTTTTGAGATAAAATTTACCCACACAGACACACACACACACACACACACACACAATTTTTGCTCGCATTATAGTATAAGATAAAAGTAACATCTAAAGTAGCCATGTCAAACTCGTATTTAATTTAAATACGAAAGAATTGTTTCCAATTTGCACGCGCGAAATATAAAAGATGTTACATGGCGATTATAAAACGCAATTATAAAAAAAATCGCAAAATATCAAATGTTAAGTTACTAAGAATTATGCCTTTTTTCTTTTCAATTAACGAAAAAAAAAATTCTTTTCCCGTTGTTTCTTAAGTTTAAATATGTTTTATAGCACATACATGAAAATTATTTGCATATTTTCCTTGCTCCATGTGCTTGAATTTGGAAATCTAATGAAAACATCCAGCTTGTGAAAATGACGCACACCAAATTTCTGTGACGTATGCAAATAAACTGTGCTTTTTTATCAGTTTTTCTAATATAACTTTTAAACTATTTGGAACTAATTTTTCGTAGGTGGCGCATTCACCAGATTACCTCCATAGGTACCTATTCGTACAAACAGAATCAAAATCTGACAAGTACTTTTTGAGATTTGCTTGACGAAAGAATTTTTTTGAATTTTAATATCGTTACGTATCTCTGAGTATAAAGACTTCGCTTCGCTCAGACAATTATGCTTAATGTCAAGTGAATGTGACATTTGCGATCATCCATTATTGACATTTAATCTTGGAATTTGGCGGTAGATTTTTAATCGATGGAGTAATCTTTCCTTCTTCAGTTTTTAAATTTTAAAACTGAAATTTTTCCTATAAGTGAAATTGACGAAATGGCGCAAGAAAAATTTAATTAACATTAAAAACATTTGCAAAAAGAAATAAAAGAGTTATATCTATATAATTTACGGTTGAATATTAAAATATACTCTAAAAATTATCTTCACTTGAAAAAAAAACAACATTATTGCGACCATTAAGAACCTAAGTCAGGCATTAAGTCAGTAGTGCATTTTCGGCTTAAAAACACATTCTTTGGCGACAAAAGCAAGATGAAAATGGTATAGAAACGAATAATAACTCACAACTTACAGTGTCTTTTACAATCAGATCTGTTTTTTTCTGCTGTAAGTTATATTATACGGAAATTCGATAAAAAAGAGAAATAAAATAATAAAAAGCGAAATAACTATCATTCAAAATTCATTTAATCAATTTCTGAAATTCATGTTTTTATTCTAACTCCAGGGATAAGTCGCCAAAAGTTGAACCAATTACTATTTCGCGTTAATTTATTTTTTAAGCATTACAAATATTTTTTTTTTCAAGATAAATATATTATTAAGCCTCATTTAAGCGGTATTTCTTTAATATTGTTATCAGTAGTTATTTTCTGCTATTATTTGCAAGATATTTGTAATATTTCTAATAGATATAGCCAATTTAATTCTTTTGCAATTATAATTTTCGCCAAAAACAGCTACTGGCAACCCTTTTGTCAAAAATAACCGAAAAATACGAAATTTACTACGAAAAATCAGAGTTATCCCTGTAAATTTGAATCATAAACCTTCGGAAAAATATTTCCTATCGAATGATACAATCGGAAAATTATAATCCATCGGGTAGTTTATGAAAACACTCTTTTGGAAGTTTCAGAACTTCTGCTTTATAATATATATGATATGATATATATATATATATAATTCTTTAATGTAGCCTCCTTTTTTCACTATATTCTGAAATAACCTACATTTTTATAACTGCGACAAAAATTGTTATTAATCTAATTTCAACTATCCGCTACAAATATATTAAAAAGATGTATATATTAAAAATACGTAATGTGTGCATATGTATGAAAGACGATAAAGAAAAGAAAAAAAAAAGGCAAAAATTGAGCACTAGCCATTTGGCGAATCTAATCACTTGTTTACTCGCCAAATGAAGAATTTAATCGCAATTTGGCGAAAAGGTGAGCGACAGCGAGAACACTGGTTAGGGAGGGTGCCTGTAAGCATTTTTTTAAGAGACCTTCTTTACATGTCTGAGTCCGTGAAGGGAGACCGAGGCAATTCAGTTTTCTCATTCAGAATTCACACATTGGCATCTTAGAATTGGCAAAAAGGAGCATATGAAAAGTGAATCATATCATAACCATGAAATTTTCTGTTACGCTTCAACAATTAAAATGATTTTGAATTTAATGCAGGGCAACCAGAAATGGGCAATCCTAAAAAAATACGCCAAAAAGAATTCGCGCCAATTCGTACGTTAAGACTGTTTTGGGAAAACATGTGAAAGACACAATGCCGTATGCACATAGAAAGATTATTACGTAACGAATAAGTTAGAATCACAATTAAGCAGAGAGAGAAAAGCGATTTTACTGACCGCAAGCAAAGCATATCTTTATTCTTTCTTTTATTATTTTAGCGAAGCCGAAAATCCATCTAAAGGAAATCTCTTTATCTGAGAATCGTTTTAATGATACAGCAGATGTTACATATGTTTTCTTTTTTTACTTTTTAACGGAAAGCTATTGTGGGATCGAAATAAGACGTTAAGATAAAATAGCTATTTAATTAAAGATTAGCTTTAACTGTAATTTAGAAAATGTAAAATTTAAGAAAACTATATGTGATTCTACATATATCGTGTCCATAAAAGAGTGATATATATAGAAAGATAGATAAATTTTTCACTGAGGGTGGTTTTTGGGTCTAGGTAATATCAGAAGGAGGCCCCGCAGAATGGTGCTTTCCCCTGGGTCCTCACAGCCTTAAGGTGCTATTACACATGCGCTGCTGCAGGCGTCAAATCGCAGGCGTCTCCATGTAATCCTATGGGACCAAGGGAATCGCTTGGTAGCGCGCGATTCTCTTTTGTCGGAGCGTCTTTGACGCCTGGAACGAAGCGAGCCGCCGGCAACAGCCAATCAAATGCTTGGAAATCCAAATGATGGTAAAGACTCTTCTCGAACAGCCAATGAAATGCAAAGAACACGAAAAAACGCAGGCGATTTTTGTCGCTTGCAATTTTTACGTGTAATAGCACTTTGAGTCAGGCCTTGAACACATGCAAAATTTTGAAGGAAAAACAAAATTTTTTATTGCTATTTTTTTAAGTTTAGATATATGTATCACAATAATGTTTTAATTTTGTATAAAAATTATATTTTATAGTTTTCCATCGTACATATTATCTTTTTTAAACTACTTTTAATTTCACAGACTCTTCTTTCGATAACTTAGTTTTTCAATTTTAGAGTATTATTTATTTATTTTTTTTTTTAAGAAATGAAAATGCTTGATTACACTTAAATGCAACTTGTAAAATATTATTTTGAATTCAGTGTTATCTCCAAAGCTTGTCGACTTGAAATTAGAAAAAATTCTAATAATACTGTTAAAAATCTTCAGCATTTGCTGCGTATTCACTCCCCCGCTTTTATAGAAAATGTTTACTTGACTATATTATGGAGCATTCTAGGAATAGAGATATTCTATGTAAGCGGCGGAATGAGTATGCAGCAAATGCTGCCGATTTTTAACAGTGAAAATTTCGTTGCAGCCAGGGCTGGCTCTAGGCTTTGACACAGTTTAATGGAGCTTTGTATTTATGAGGTAGCTCGTAATAGTACACTGTAAGAAATATGATCCTTTTGCTGCATCGTTACTCCATTGCTTTTATAGAATATCTCTGTTTTGACCAATGAAAATGCTCCAGCAAAAGGGTCAAATTTTTTACAATGTAGTTGTAAAATATTTTTTCTTCTTTTTTTTCCTCTATATGTAAGAGTTACGAATGGATGCTATCGAATGAACATGCCTTTGTCTTCTAATCATTGTAGCATATAGATAGAAATAGTAGAAGAACAAAGGCGGTGCTTCCACTTTTGCCTCTAGAGTCTTTCCGAGTCTGGCTGGCATTTCCGGCGGTTTGGAGGAGATGAAATCCGGCGCCCCCTACGTCCCGCTAGAAGATTAGTCGAGAGACTAATCAAACAGGTCATGTGATGGAAAGTCAGTCCATCATCACTAGCGCCACGCCATGCACCGGGCAATACTTTGGGGCTAAGTTCTGTTGGAAAAAGCCTATCTTCTCTGTTCTCCTTCTACTATTCTATCTCCATGCACTGTAGACAGGGTAAAAACAATCGTAAACATAATAGAGGATATACGCTATAAGCAGAGGCAGAGGGGATATACTCAAGGCAGAGGGTATATCCTAAAGTGTGTAATACATTCCTTTCTTGAGAAACAGAGGATATACGGTGTTACTTTTAAAAAATCCAGAAGGTGTACGGCGTATACCCCCTATACCCTCCATTACATCCCTGATTGCAGTCGAGGCTAAAAATCATCTGCTGCGAGCTGAGGCTGCGCATATTGACATTTTTTAGAAGTACAGTCGACAGAATAACGAATCAAATACCTCTAAGATTGGAGAATGACGTCCATTGACGTCTAATAACTGGACTAAGAAATGGCAACCTTTCTTGAATCCAACAATACCTCCCCACCAGTACGTGATGGTGAGAGGAATGTGCGCCAAACCGGTTATTCTTCCGCCGATCCCACCAACCACCAAGACCTTTTTCGACTGCGTTACATTCTTTTATTACGAGAATGAAAGCAGAAAATTGCCAAGAAGGGATCATCACCAAAAAAACACTCTTTTGGCAAGGAAAACGCTCGCCAAATCTGGACCATTCCAGCTTCAAGTATTTCCGGAGAGAACAAAGGGATCCGTTATCTAGTTGTTATTTCTGATCTATGGTGACGTCACCCACATAAGGTCAATCCTTTCTACCAATCAAATATTACTGATGGGCTACTCTCTTAGTAGATACCGGGCTTGCTCATTCCTTATCACGACGTCACAAAAGGTGGCTGGCCGTTATCTGCGATTGGTACAAACAGGGCTCAAAGTGACGCACCTGAGGTGCCTCTTTGATCCAAAACATTGTTCAAAATTCTTCTACAGATGGCGCTACACGCGCAGCTCCGAAGGACTCTGTGCAAGGAGTAAGAGGCTGTGACGCCGCGAACGTGATACTAAAAAAATTCACCTTGCTCCGCGGGGAAAACGTGTCGCGTATTAATTTTTAAAAAATGTATTTTCTTTTCTTCCTTGATAAGTTCATTAAAATTTATGTGAAGTTGTGTCTAAGTATGTTCGACCATTATTTAATTTATTTTCGATCTGTGTAGCTGGGATATGTATTAACCTACATGGCACCTTAAAATGGTGACCCGGACTTTTTTGAAAAACGCCTTCTGATATCTCGTTCCTGGACGATGACAGCGATGGAAATAAACAGTATGTGCCATTTTCTATGTTCTTTTGTGGTATTCTCTGGCCTAATTGTTATATTTACCAGTTATTTTACTAAAAAAATTTTCGAGCCCAAACTTTTATTCAAAATTTTACTAAATTGTACATTTATTTATTTATTGCTCTATCAATATTTTTTTAATTCTGCGGTCACAATGCCTGATGATATTATTTCTGATAATCCGACAGCAACGCTTGCTAGGTTAGCTGTTAAAATTCCTCCCTTATGGAAAAGTAATATTTCTGTATGGTTTGTACAAGTTGAGGCAAATTTTGCCGTTGCGCAAATAACGAATGACGCTACTAAATATAATTATTTATTATCTACTATAGACACAGATACATTAAGTGCGGTATCTGATTTAATTCTTACGCCGCCTCTAAATGACAAATATAACGCTTTGAAAGAGAGATTAATTCAGGAATTTTCAGATTCGCAATCGCAGCAGATACGTAAATTACTCTCTGAACTTGTGTTAGGTGATAAAAAACCTTCCGTTTTGCTGCGGCATATGAAAGAGTTAGCACAAAATTCTGTTACGGAAGAATTTTTGAAAACTATTTGACTAGAACGTTTGCCGACGCATACGCAAGCAATTTTGTCGATTTCAAGCGCCAGATTACAGGAATTAGCAACCCTAGCTGACAAAATTAATGAAATTAAATCTGAATCGGCAGTGTATGCAGTTTCCAAACCCACCGAATCGCCGCGGAATGACAAAAATACGATCTTAAACCTTCAAACACAAATCGAGCAATTGCCACTGCAGGTTTCAGAGTTATCCAAAAATGTGCTTAGGCGATCGATGTCTCGCGGCCGATCGCATTACAGGGAAAGACGATACAGTAAAAGTAGAGAGTTCCAAAAACCGAATCGTAAACAAGACGAATCAGACTTGTGTTATTACCACCAGAAATTTGGTAGTGATGCTCGGAAGTGCGGCGAACCTTGTTCTTTTCAAGAAATTAAAAAAAAAAACTATTGGCTGCTGCTAGGTCAACAAGCGAAAATACAGTTGACGTAGAAGCATTAGAACAATGTAAGTTGCATGTGTTTGATAAAAATTCAGAATTCAAATTTCTAATTGATAGTGGTATTGGTATTTCTTGTATCCCTGTACCAAAGCCAGTAAACAAAAAAAGTCTTTCTAATTATCTTTATGCTGCAAATAATTCCAAAATTCCTGTTTATGGTAACAAACTGCTTGAACTAAACACCGGCTTGAGAAGGAATTTTCGTTGGTCATTTGCAATTGTCATTGCAAATGTCTCTTGCCCTTTGAAGCAGACTTTTTAAAAAATTTTGCTTTGCTTGTAGATTTGCACAAATTTCGATTAATTGACTCTGTAGCAGGATTGTCCACTAAAGGTGAGCTTACTTGCACTAAACAGTCCCAAATTAAACTAATTTCAGAAGACATGTCTTTTAAAACTATATTTGAGGAATTCCCAGAGCTCTTAAATCCCATACCAAATTTTAAAAAACCAACATGCTATGATACAATTCATCATATCGAAACAACGGGACCACCACTTTATTCCAAACCTCGCCGATTGCATCCAAAAATTTTAAAAGAAGTACAAAAAGAATTCCAATATCTTATGGATGAAGGTATATGTCGTCCTTCAAAATCTCCTTGGGCATCCCCTATTCACGTTATTCAAACCGGATGGTTCTTACAGAGTTTGCGGTGATTATCGACGTCTAAATTCAGTAACTCTTCCTGACCGTTATGCAATACCCCGCATCCATGACCTTACTAATATTCTACATGGAAAGAAATTTTTTTTTCAAAATTAGATATAGTGCGTGCTTATTTTCATACTAGAAGACAGCCCGTCAAAATGACGTGTTTGCATTTTTAAAAGGATGATGAAAATTTACAACTGTGGTCAATCAGTCACTTTAGGCTTAAACAATTTTTTTAAAATTCAGCGATTAAACATGGGGGAAAAAATCTATAAAAAAATTTTTAACAGAAATTTGCATTTAAAACTATAACAAAACTATCTGCTGGATGGGGGGATTGTAATGAACAAATCGTAAATACATAAATTTTAAAAGAATAAAGTAAAGCAAAAAATCAATTATAAAAGATTATATTGTGAAACTACAGCCAAAAAATATATAAAAATATTGAGAGAAAATAATAAAAATATCTCAAATGTATAAAAAAATTCAAATTTTGGCCCATTTTTTAGCTATCACTTAAAAGAAAACACTTTATAAGATCGAAAACAAATGTCAACAATAAAGAGTAAACAATGGGTGTGTTCGGGAGACACACACGCTGCGCACGCGAGTTCAGAAATTTTTGCTTGGAGTTCAACGTTCTATCCATTCGGCCATGAAGCTCACCGTTGTTTGTAACAGATTATCTTTATAATTAGCACCGTCATTAATCGAATCCATGGACTGTTCTTAATCTGTTAATGAGCACACAGTACCAAGTACTATATCCACTGTAAGATCCACTCCATGTACCTGTCTCCTGAGCGTGCATAGCTCCCGAACGCACCCAATCACTCCTGAGTCGTGATGTTACAGTGGAGTCATTCTAAAGATTCATCCACGGAATTTGTCATTCTTGAATGGCAACAGTATTAATTTGCTTACATTGTTTGCTTTTCTTGTAATTTAACGTTTGTTTTTTCTGTAATTGCTGGTTGTTTTATTTAGAACTTAAACATTATAATTAAATAATTTCTGTAGGTTTTAAAGAAAATGAGTAATGAATAAATCTTTTACATGTATATTTCCAAAAGTTGAACAATTAGAATATTTGTGAACGGCTCGGAATACTTAAGACTAACGTGGATGAAGTTGCAATAAGTTTCTTTTTCTCGTGGATGGGTTGACCCTGGAATCGTTATACACGGAGAGGTTTTATATATATAATTCCAGTGCATGGAAAAGATATTCCTAAAACAGCGGTAATAACTCCTTTTGGAAGCTTCGAATTTCTATATCTAAACTTTGGACTTAAATGTGCAGCAAACACATTCCAAAGATTTATTAATGAAGTTCTCTATGATCTTCCATTTTCTATAGCTTATTTGGATGACATTCTAATTTTTTCCGAAACTGAGTCTGAACATATAGACCATGTACGAGCTGCTCTAAGCAGACTCTCTAAATACGGACTTAACATAAATATCTCCAAAAGTGTTTTAAAACAAAACAGCGTATCGTTTTTAGGACACGAAATTTCTCTTGCTGGAATTCGACCATTACAATCTAAAGTTGAAATTATTAAGCAATATCCACGACCAAAAACTCTTTCTGAACTTCGTACATATATTGGCTTATTCAATTACTTTCAACGTTTTTGTCGCAATGCTGCAACTATCCTTTCACCCTTAACAAATTTGTTGCGTACAGCTAAAACGAAATGTTCAATCCCTATCGATAGATCTGAAAATGCAATAAATTCTTTTGAAGCTTCAAGAGAGGCATTAACGAATGCAACTCTTGCATTTCCTAGCCACGATGGTCAATTAGCACTTCATTCTGATGCTAGTGATTTTGCTATTGGTGCTACACTAAGTTTAGAAACAGAGGAGGGACTTAAACCACTCTCATTTTTTTCCAAACGTCTAAATGAAACACAATTAAAGTATTCTACCTTTGATAGAGAATTGTTAGCAATTTATGAATCTGTGAAGCATTTTAGACACTTTTTGGAAGCCCGTCAGTGTACAATTTTTACCGATCACAGGCCTATTGTTTTTGCCTTTAAAAAAAGAACAGATAATTATACTAACAGACAAAGTCGGTGGTTATCTTTTATATCTGAATTCACCACTGATATGGTATTTTTAAAAGGAAATCAAAATGATGCAGCCGATGCACTTTCCCGAATTAACGAAATACAAATGCCCACTCCATTAGATTACAATAAATTAAGTATGGAGCAAAAAGAGAATTCAGAACTTAGAGAAATTATGCAAAGTGGTCGATCCAGCTTAGCACTCAAATTAATTACCCTTCCAAATTCCACAGCAGAAATTTATTGTGATTTGGTTTGGTTTGGTTTATTTTTGTCGTCCGATTATCTACACTAGGGATATAGGACCAGGCGGGGAAATGCCCTTCGTGGGGGTCTTTCTAAGGGAACCTAACCCGTATTTACGCAAGGTTCGAAGAAAACCACGAAAACTCCGAACGGTTAGGCCGACAGCGGCGATTGGGTTCGAACCCAGCACCTGCCGTCTACCAGTTGAGAGGTCAGAACCTCTCGGCCACTGGTGGGGCGAAATTTATTGTGACATTTCTAGTGGGAAAGCATGCCCATATTTAACTCCAACTTTTAGAAAACAGTCATTTTTTAATTTACATGCACTTTCCCATCCTGGAACTAAAGGTAGTGTAAATTTATTGCGACAACGATTTATCTGGGCTTCCCTAGCTAAAGATTGTCGAACTTGGGCTCGTGAGTGTTTAGATTGCCAGCGTTCCAAAATTGTCAGACATACAAAAACAGAGTTAGGAAAATTTGGTCTTCCAACAGATAGATTTGCACATATACATTTAGATTTAATTGGACCTTTACCGGAATCAAATGGTAAAAGGTATTGTTTAACTGTAATTAATAGAGCAACGCATTGGCCAGAGGCATATCCACTTGGTGACATCACAGCAGAATCAGTGGCACGCGCACTACTCTCTGAATGGATTGCTCGGTTTGGTTGTCCTGAGAAAATCACCACTGACCAGGGACGCCAGTTCGAATCTGAACTTTTCCAGCAGTTAGCCAGACTGTTAGGTGCTAGAAAGTACCGATCGTCTCCATACCACCCTCAGAGAAATGGAATTATTGAGAACTGGCACAGACCTCTAAAATGTGCACTAAAAGCCAGACGAACTGAAAAATGGACTGAAATACTGCCAACAGTGTTACTAGGGTTTCGTGCTGCACTAAAAACTGATGTAAATCTTTCACCAGCAGAACTTGTTTTTGGATCTACTCTCAGATAACCAGGTGATTTCTTTGACGACAAATCCTCCATTAAAAGTCCTGAAGAATTAGTACAGCGATTAAGAAATACGTTCAAAGACTTCAAACCACAACCAACTAAGTCCCATAATAGCACAAAAACTTTTGTGTCTCAAGAGTTTAAAACATGTACGCATGTATTTGTGCGTCAAGAAGGTGTTCGGCCAGCTTTACAACCGCCATATGATGGACCTTTTGAAGTCATTGAGCGCAACGATAAACTTTTTAAAGTGGCCATAAAAGGTAAAATAGTAAACATATCACTGGACAGACTGAAGCCAGCCTTTTTGGTGAACGATTCGCAATCTTTCTCGACTCCTGAAACAACCTCAACCCTTGAAACAACTGCTTCGACTCCTGGAACAGTCTCGACTTCTGACAAAACAAAACCACCTCCGTCACACGATCCGGCAGAACTGTCAGATTTCCAGATCGTTTGGTGGAAAATTAAGTGTATCGTTTGCACTATAGGGCAGTTGCAATTGACGTCACGCTGGAGGTAAAAGAGTAAAATACGCAGTCTTGATTGGTTGAACTACCCTTACCTCCACTTGAATACAATGGTTTATCAGCTGATTGCAACTTCCCTATAGGAAGGGGGTACTGAGGTGCCTCTTTGATCCAGAACATTGTTCAAAATTCTTCTACAGATGAACAGATGGCGCTACACGCACAGCTCCGAAGGACTCTGTGCAAGGAGTAAGAGACTGTAACGCTGCGAACGTGATAATAAAAAAATTCACCTTGCTCCGCGGGGAAAACGTGTCGCGTGTTAATTTAAAAAAAAGTATTTTCTTTTCTTCCTTGATAAGTTTATTAAAATTTATGTGAAGTTGTGTTTAAGTACGTTCGACCATTATTTAATTTATTTTCGATCTGTGATATGTATTAACCTACATGGCACCTTAGCACCCATCCTTTTGTACCAATCGCTGGATGTTATTCAGCCACCTTTTGTGACGTCATGAAAGGAATGAGCAAGTGTCTTAAATGTCTTTCATGAATAAGTGCATGTATCTTCATGTAACATCTTGTTAACTCTAGATGTTAAAATAAAATAAGAGAGACTTAATACCGAGTTGACCATAACTAAACCATTGAATTTATTAGAACACTCGAGCCATGAAGTAAGTTGAAGTAGTGATACATAAACTGTTACGTGACAGTAGTAATGTATAAACTGCTCACGTGACATCTCCCTTTACAATAAAAAGATAAGACTAAAAATTATTTTATAAGCTCAAACGTTCTGGAGGACGAACAACTCTTCCGGAGCGGGTAATCACTGTTTTAGATTTGGGCGGAGTAAACGTTGGACGAGGTACTTCAGGAAGAGGGTCAACGGACGCATTGTTACCATTCTCCGATCGAACAAAATTTGAAGGATTAACAGCAACCTGACGGTCGGGTACAATCAGAGCCTTTGTTGGACGTAGGTGGGCACTGTTTCGGTGAAGAGTTTTCCCAGTAGGAGTGGTAACATAATAAGAACGCGGAGTATTAGCAGCATCTGACACAGTAGCAGGAATCCAAGTACGATGATCAGTTTGAAGCTTGACAGATTGGCCTTTTTTCAGCAGTGGAGATTCATTTCTTGAGTTAGTGGTCGAAGCTGCACGTTGCTTTTCTCTACTTAGTTGGAGAGGAACGGTAGATGACATTCGAGGCAAACGTAAAGAGGGATGTATAGGTATTAAACTTCGAGTAGGTCTTCCAAAAAGACGTTGAGCTGGAGAAGGCAAATTTTCACGCGGTGTGTTTCTCCAATTTAGAAGAGCCAATCTGACATCTGTACGATCGATAGCACATCTTCTTAAAATCAATTTTGCTATTTGAACGTTGCGTTCCGCTAGACCATTAGATTTAGGATAATGCGGGCTAGATGGAATATGCTGTATTTTCCAATCTTTAGTAAATTTCTGAAATGCATCTGACGAGTATTGTGGACCATTATCAGATTCTAAAATATCTGGTATTCCATGAGTTGCAAACACATCTTTCAAATATTCTATTACCGAATGTGATGAAGGATGCACTAGTCTTTTAAAATCAAAATATCCTGAGTAACTATCAACAACAAGACAATAATGGTTTCCAGAAAATTCAAACATATCAGTAGCCCCTCGTTGCCACGGGAATTGAGGAACGGGTTTCATTTTCAATAGCTCTGTATTTGGGGAACGAGCTGTCTGTTGACAAACTGGACATTTTTGTATAAAGAGCTCAATATCACAGGTCATTCCATGCCAAAATATAATTTCTCGAGCACGATGTACAGACAAATTAATTCCTAAATGTCCTTGATGGATTAAATTTAAATACTTTGACTTTAATGTAGATGGAACTATTAAGCGCTCTGATTTGAATAACAAATTTTCATAAACTGCTAATTCTTCTCTGAAGTTCCAGTATTTCCGAAGTTCTGGAGAAACTGAGTTAATACTAGATGGCCAACCATCAAGAATTAAACGTCTTAACTCTTGCAATTCAGAATCTTCATTTACAGCATTCAGTAATTCAGAAAAAGTCAACAGCGGAAGAGGAACATCACATACAACTTCAAAAGTTTCTATCTCTTCATTTTCTACAAGATCAATATTGCAATCACGACTTAAAGCATCTGGAATCGGTATATATTTACCCTTTTTGTATACTATCTTGGGAGAATACTGAAGAACATCAAAAAGTATTCTTTGAAGACGTGCAGGAGCTGCTTGTAAGGATTTCTTTGCAATAGCTTCTAGCGGTTTATGGTCACTTTCAATTGTAACAGGTTTACCATAAATATAATCGTGAAACTTTTTACACCCAAAACGAATAGCAAAGCATTCCTTTTCAATTTGAGGATATCGTCGTTGTGATTCTGTTAATGCTTTAGTCGCATACGCAATTGGTCTACCATTTTGAAGAAGCACAGTACCAACTGCATGTGAACTGGCATCGACTGAGACAACTGTAGGTTTATTAACATCAAAATAAGTTAGCTTTGGCGTATTTTTAAGAATATTTTTTAATTTAAGAAAAGACTTTTCTTGATCTTCAGACCATTGCCACAGTACATTTTTGTGTAATAATCTACGTAAAGGCTCTGTGATTTCAGAGAAATTTGGTATGAATTTTGATACATAGTTAATCATTCCAATAAATCTTTGCAATTCAGCTACAGATGTTGGTGTTTTCAGTTGTTCAATAGCTTTCACTTTTGATGGATCTACTTCTATTCCATTTCATGTAAAAATGTGGCCTAAAAATTTAATTTTCGTTTTCTCGAATTCACATTTTTCTTTGTTTATACGTAGTCCAGCATCATAAAGACGTCTAATCACTTTCACAGTTAACCTTCTTAACTCTTCTTTCGTGTCTGCCCATAATAATACGTCATCCATGGAACATTCTGTATTTTCAAATTCATTTAAGAGCGAATGCACTATTTGCTGAAATATTTCTGGGGCTGATGCAAGCCCAAATGGTATTCTTAAGAAGGAATATCTTCCCCAGGGTGTATTAACTGTTAAGTAATCTGATGTTCTTCTAGTCACGGGAATCTGCCAAAATCCTTTTTTAGCATCTAATATCGTAAAATACTTTGTTGATCCAATGCGAGCTGCTATCTCTTCAACTGTTTTGAGAGGAAAATGACGCCGTTTTATAACTTTATTGATATCAGTTGGATCTAAACACAAACGTATTCTATCACCTTTCTTTATAATTACTAGGGGGCTAACAGCAGGAGTAGGATCGTTACCGGTTTTAAAATTTTCATTTTAACCATAAGATCAATTTCTTTTTTAACAGTATCACGAATTGCATACGGAATTCGTCGAGGTGGATGAATTTTCAAATTTGCGCCATCTTGAAGTTCAATATCGTATTCAAAATTTTTTAAACAAACTATACCTTGAAAAACTGCATCTGGAATTTCAGTTCCTATTTCATTAATCTGTACAGATTCAGGAGTACGTTTGACTAAGCCAAGTTTTTCGCATGTAGAACATCCCAATATACAATTAAAATTTCCATTAACTACTAAAAATCTCAGATCAACTGGCACATTTTGAACAATACACTTGATATCGGTTTCGCCAATCACTGGTGTAAACCCATTATTAAAAGACTTTAAGCGTTTTACTTTAGAGAGGTGTATAAAAGCTTTAAGCTTTTTAGCCAAACTTTCTGTGATAACATTCGCTTCAGCGCCGGTATCTAATTTAAATTTCACATCTATTCCATTTTGAAAAGTTACGGTTGTTAACCAAGCATTATTCTGTGAACGCAAAAGTTCTCCAACGTGCAATGTATTGCTAAAATAATGATTAATCTCATCATCACTACTATTAGAAACTTCTGAAAGTTCCTGTATGACTCGTTTCTTAGATCCGTGTTTCTTTTTAAATTTACATTGGCGCGCATAATGTTCTTTTATCGAGCAGAGATTGCAAGTGACATTAAAGGCTGGACAATTACGAAATTCATGCATTAAATCACATCGCCAACATATTTTATTTGCTTTATTGAATTTTGGCTTATTTTTATTTTTACGAACCGCTATATCAGATTTAGTATCGGATCTCAGTTTAGAATTCCGAATCATCATCATATCTTTTTCTGTATTATCGCCAGCTGCATGCATTTCTTTTAATTGAAAAGTAGCTTGTTCGCTAGCTCTACATATATCAATAGCTTTATTTAAAGTTAAATCTTTTTCAGCCAATAGTTATTCATGCACTTTATCAGAATTAATATCACGAACTTCTTGGTCGCGTAATAAACTATCTTGAAAATCGCCAAAAGCGCAATCTTTAATTTTTGTACGTAACTTAGTAATGTAAGAATTAAAAGGTTCTTGCTTACCTTGAATGCACGTAAAAAATACATATCGGGTATAGGTTTCATTAACTTGTGGAGAAAAATATTCGTTAAACTTCTGCTTGATTATTTCTACATTCTGCTGCTCTTGATGCGTCAAATGTATTAAATATGAGTATTGCAGCAGGTCCTATAGCTGACATAAAAGTAGCAGCTTGTACTTCAGCTGTTATTACTTACTTCATTTAACTGTGTGGCAATTCGAGGGGTCTCTCAATGAGAGAAATTCTGTACGAGATTACGAAATCACCTTGATTACGGCTGATTACAGCTGATTACTGTAATCACATGTGATTATACTTGATTACACTAAGATTATACTGATTACACCAAGATTATAGCTGATTATACGTGATTACACCAAGATTACAGCTGATTATACTTGATTACATGTGATTAAATTGCTAAAGGTTATCATATAAGAGTTTTAATCGATTTTACTAGCTTTTTTTACATGTTAACTTTTTAGAGTTGTCCAAAATAAGAAAATAGTATAAACCGACGTTTTTGTAGAAAATGGTGGGGGGAAATGGGGGGAATATACACCCAACCGATGGATCCGTACAGCTCCATCCTACATTAAATCATGGATAAAATAGCAGTAAGAACTGCTAAAGTGGAATCTCAAAAAGGCCCGAATTTTTCGTTTTAGCAGGTATAATTTTAAAGTTTTTTTTTCGTTTAATACAGGATAATCCATTATAGACAAGCTATAATTTCACATATATCCTCTAAAATTTGTAATCACTCTATAATAACCCCTTAAAAGCATATATGTACTATAGTTAAACCTAAGATATTAGAATATGTTTATGTCTGGAAAGAAAGCGTGGCATAAATAGAAGAAATTTTAAAGTTCGACGGAACTAACGCTCAGAGCCGAAACTAGAGGGGGGCAGAGGGGGCACGTGCCCCGGGCGCCGCCAGAACAGAAGCTTAAGGGGGCGCCAAATTAAGATTTTGTTTGGTGTGTTTGATATAAAGAATGCATATATGTGGGGGTGGATGGGCGCCAAAATCCATGTTTGCTCCGTCTGCAAAAAAAGGCTAGTTTCGGCGCTGCTAACGCTATACATTTATACCTGATAATATGAAAATCTGTACCGAGGAATTTTTATCCAGTCCTTTACGATTCCTTCTTTGCAGCGGTCCGCTTGTGAAAATCAATTTCTGTTTTAACACGTCGAGTGTCATGTCAGTCACCGGTGACTGACAGTCTATAATATGATATAAAATTAAAATATTTATATTGTTTTATGTAATTACTGAAAATGTATTAAAAATGTATATAATTTGTTTTACATTGTCAGTCACCGGTGATTGACGTGGCCTAAACGGGAAAAGTTCAGTGTCAGTCATTGTGACATTCAACTTGTTAAATATTTCCTGATGATGGAAAAATAATTAGAGGAATACTCTGATTGAAATAGGAACTTGTTTAAAATGGAATTTTCCCCGATCTCTATTAATTCCATTTTCACTGATTTTATTCTAACTAGTTAAAATGTAAAACTTCATAAATGGAGAATTTGAATGTTTACTCAATCATGCATACGAATACAGTCAAATCTGTTAAATTAAAACTGCAAAGATTGATAAAAATTTCATTTTTGCCAAGTTTTCGTCTTAGCTTGCATAATTGTATATTATTTATTTTTTTAACACTATAAAAATTTCTACTTAAGGATAGATTAGCTTATAACCATGTCAATTTTTCAGAAGGTTTGCGGTATATAACGCACATTAACCTAAATCATGTATACAAATACAGTCAATGAAGTTTGGAATTAAGGGGCTTCTTCAGTCAGCCGAAAAGACCCATTTGCATTTATAAAACTATCTTATGTTCATTCCTATATATATATATATATTGCATTGTGTATAGTTGAGGTCAATCTGCACAAAAACCGTTTTTTACTTTTTCAATTTTGACTGCAGAATTTTTCATGAGAATGCTTTCACTTTCGGAACCAGTTCCGAAAATAAAAGTGTCCTCATTAAAAATATTTGTAAACAAAATCGAAAAAGCATTAACGGGTTTTGCACAGATCGAAATTATCTCTCCAATACAAAAATAGTCATTTAAAAATATTGAAATTCAAATGATATATCTTTAAAAATTTCATCCATAGAATTAGTATTAGCAATCGGGTCTTTTCACTTGACGAAGTAGCCTTCTAAGTTTATACAGGGCCATAGCTAGGAGTGAACAATGGGGGGGGGGGGGGCTCATAACTTTTTTTTCTTTCTCTGTGAAACAGAAAGATAAATGAGTGCATATTCACATTGTAGGTACTATGTTCCTTATCAAACTGTTGTAATAACTTCATTTTATGCTAAGAAAAGTATAGGATGATGAAAGTTTTGAGTGTATAACTGGTGCAAAATTAAACATCATTTTAGCTTCATACATAAATAGGATGAGGGAATGCTGAAACATTTATTTTAGATACAATTTAGTATGCAAAAAGTTAGTACGTTTTGTTTTGCAAAACTGTGAAAAAAATCTCAAAACTAAATTAGATTTTTGACCAGTACTTCATTTGAATTTTCGGTACAGAAATTCATTGAGTGACCTTGGAATCTTTTTCAGGAGGGGGGGTTCAAAATATTTTTGGGGGGTTGAGCGGCCATAGTGCCCCTTTAGCTACGGCCCTGAGCTTATAAAGTATAGTCAAACCTGTCAAAGAAAAATAAAAAATATCGAATTTTTTTTTTGTCTTGTCAGGATTTTGTCTTAACTTGTATAACTCTGTGGTTTTTATTTCATTAAAAAAAAATAAATAAATAATTTAGGGCAAGATTCAGTTGTAGACAGGTAAATTTTTCACAGGGCTAACTGTATACAACATATATCAAACTGAATCATATATACAAGTATAATCAATGAAGTTTGAAGTTAAGGGGGTACTTCAGTCGTGCGAAAAGACCAATTCGCTAAAACTAATCTATAGGAAGAAATTTATACAAATATCTCGTTTGAATTTCAGTATTTTTAAATGATTATTTTTGCATTGGGTCAATCTGTATAAAGTTTGTATAAAGACAGTCTGTATAAAGACCGTTTTTTTACTTTTTTGATGCTGACTGCAGGTGTTTTTTTTTCATGAAAATGCTTTCACTTTCGAAACCGGTTCGGAAAATGAAAGTCTCCTCATTAAAAAATATCTGAAAACAAAATTGAAAATGTAAGAAACGGTCTTTGTACAGATCAATATTACTTATCCACTGCAAAAAGAATCATTTAAAAAGACTAAAATTCAAACGAGATATCTTTAAAAATTTCTTCGATAGGATTTGCATTACCTACCGGTTCTTTTCGCTTGACTGAAGAAGCCTCCTAAAATTATAAAGTAGAGTCAAACATTTTAAAGCAAAAAAAAAAAAAAAAAAAAAAAAAAAGCTTGAATAATGCTCGTTTTTGTCGGGTTCTCTTCTTAGCTTTCATAATTTTATGATGTTTAATTCATTAAGACAATAGAAATTTTCCCTTTAAGGTAAAATTCCGTTATAGACAGGTTATTTTTTCACAGAGATTAATTTTTCACTGTATACAACATATATAAATCAGAATCACGCATACAAATGAATACAGCTAATGGAGTTCGAAGTTAAGGGGTTAAATACTTTTGTCATGCGAAAAGATCAATTCGCTAATGCTAATCCTGTGGAAGCAATTTATAAAAATGACTTTTTTTTTTTTTTTTTTTTTTTTTTTCTTGATTGGATAGTTGAGGTCAATCTGTACAAAGACCGTTTTTTACTTGCCTGTAGATATTTTTCATGAGAATGCTTTCACTTTTGAAACCTGTTCCGAAAATAAAAGTGTCCTCATTAAAAGTATCTGAAAACAAAATTGAAAATGTAAGAAACGGTCTTTGTACAGATGGATCTTACTTTTCCAATGAGAAAGGAATAGTTTAAAAATATTGAAATTCAAACGAGATATCTTTAAAAATTTCTTTCATATAACTAGCATTAGCAAATGGGCCTTTTCTCTTGATTGAAATAGTCTCCTAAACTTATAAAGTCCAATCAAAGCAAAATTAAAAGGATTGAAAGTTTTTTGTCAAATTTTCGTCTTAGCTTGCATAATTGTATGATATTTATTTCATTAAGACAATAGAAATTTTCCATTTAAAGGCAAGATTCCGTGTAGATAGGTTAACTTTTCACAGGGTTTACTGTATACAACATATGTCAGTCGGAATTATGCATACAAATGCAGCCAATGAAGTTTGAAGTTAAGGGGCTATTTGAGCCACGAGAAAAGACCAATTCGCTAATGCTAATCCTATGGAAGAAATTTATAAATACATCTAGTTTGAATTTCACTATTTTTAAATGATTCTTTTTGCATTGGATAGCTGAGATCAATCTGTACAAATACCGTTTTTTGCTTTTTAGATATTGACTGCAGATTTTTTTCATAAGACTACTTTCACTTTGAAACCGGCTCCGAAAATGAAAGTTTCCTCATTAAAAATATCTGTATTCAAAATCGAATAAGTTGGAAATTGCACGTGAAGCGTAGCAAATGAGGTGCGTTCGTACGATAACGAAGTTTTAAAATATTCAGATCTTGCTGATATAGTAGAGCGTACTTTGGATACAGTATAGTGGTCGATATCTTTGTGTTCCTGTAAATATGCAGGAGTAATTTTTATTATAATTCATTAACGTATATCTTATTTATAAAATGTGAAGTAGTTTAATATAATTAAAACACGCCCCAAACAATATTTCCCCGTATAACATTATTTAGTGGAATACATTTGTGTGGCCCTGTAATTTCATAATAATATTCTTTGCATCACAGATTGTACAGAATGTATTTTTTAGTACATATTTCATAGATTCATGTCAATTTTATTATGTTGAAATGACTGTAATACCATTAAAATGCATTGAAACTTTTTTTTCCCATTGATCGTAATGTAACGGAATATTTTGATTGTCCCTGTAATTGATCTATGCATCCGATTTTCAAAACATTTGAAACGACTCGACAAAATTATGTAATAAATATACGTTTTAAATTTCAAACGATTAAAATGCATTTGAAATTTTTTTCCTTATTGACCGTAATGTAACGGAATACCTTTTGATTGTTCCTGTAATTGATCTATGCATCCCATTTTCATAACATTTGAAATGACTCGATAAAATTATGTAATAATTATGTATTTTAAATTTCAAACGATTTGGTTGGGTAGTTTTTGCGTTGTTATATGCGGACAGACAGACAGACGGACAGACAGACAGACAGACGGACAGACGGACGGACTGAGCGACAACAATAGGTGCTACGTATTTACATAATTACGAACGCACTTAAAAATTAAAAAACGGTCTTTGTACAGATTGATCTTACCTATCCAATGCAAAAAGAATCATTTAAAAATACTGAAATTTCTCCCATAGCATTAGCATTAGCCACCGGGCCTTTTCGCTTAACTAAGCTTATGAAGTACACTTAAATCTGTCAAAGCAAAATTAAAAAGACTAAAATTGTTTTTTGTTTTTCCCAGGTTTTTGTCTTAGCCTGCAAAATTGTATCGTATTTATTTCATTAAGACAATAGAAAATTTCGAATTAAGACAAGATTCCGTTATAGACAGGTTCACTTCTTACAGGGTTTATTGTTTACAACTTGTATGTATAAAGCGTCGGTGCACAATTTGCGGTACACAGGGCCCGACTTAGACAGAGGGGGGCCCTGGGGCAAACATTATAAGGGGGGGGGGGCGCCCTTCTATCTTAAAATTTTTCGCAAATTATACTGAAGTGACTAAAACTGAAATTAATAACTATTGTATGTGTATATAAATTTCGTACCAAGTACAATTCACATCTATACTATACATAATAGTAGAAGAAAGACAACTTTATGAAATTATAGAATATAGGTTTTTTTCGATTACAAGAATATGGGAATAAATGCGAGGCCTTAAGGAGGCATTGGATACGGAAACAGAGGGGGTAGGAGAAGAGAGACCCTTAAAATGGAAAAAAAGAAGAATTTTGGCTACTTTTGACAATTTTTTATCATTTGACATTCTTTTAATGAAAAACATATCTGTCCTTGGAGGGCCCCCTTAAGCCGAGGGGCCCGGGGCAATAGCCCCGGGCCCCTGCCTTAGTCAGGCCCTGGTGGTACACGTATCCCAAGGAGTATGTGGCGGATTTGCTGGGTGTACATGAAAATAACAGCGGAAATTATAAAATTAATTTTAAAAAGTCGCAACAATAGTTAATAAAGTCACAAAAATGTCCGAAATGACAAATGTAATTTGTATAGATTTATTTCATGGTTATGATAAGAAGCTTACTAATTTAAAACAAGTCGGTAGATGTGATCGCAGATCATACAAGGGTTTCGTTTAATATTTCTTTCAAAACAATTTACCCTTTAATTAATAAATTAAAATTGTTAATTTATATTTATTAAATTCTTACATAGATTGTAGCACCAAAAAATTTGATCTTAAAATAATTATAAAAAGAAGTTATTTATTAAAAAAAAATTTCAAACGATATTTAAAATGGTAAATCATTAATAAATCGCAATAGTTTCTAAAGTAGAAGGAAAATTGAATTCCAAAAAATATTATGATTTTTAGTAATAAAAAAAATAATATAAACCCTTAAACTAGCAAAAAGTAAAAGTAAAATGTTGCAAAGCTTTAGGCCGTGGGGCGATGAGCATTATCGTTGAACTTCATTGCCACACTGGGGGGCCAACTTAATTCCTGCATGAATATTATAACAATCGTTAAAACTTTCGAAATCATAAAAGTTCTGGATCCGAAAGTTGTCTATTAATTAATAATTACAATAAAAACAGGGAACTCTTTTTTTTTATAGGTTTTGTAAAACGATCTGCGATTGGCGCGTTTTTACCCCAACAGCCAATAAAAAGCGATCTCACAAATGTTTCTCCGATGAAAAACGTAAACAAACTGTCGTCGATTAGCCGAAAAGCGAAAACGACTGTCAATACGTTTCTCTTTAAATCTTTATACAATTTATTGATATTCTTAACTTTTAGTTAATACTTATATTTATAAAAACGTATCATTAGATGTAGTATACATGTGGAGAAATGAACCTGTTTAAAAAATATGAGACATAGTTGCCAGGTGAAGTATAAAATATGAATGCAAAGTTATGCAGAACAAAATAATTTATTGTGATAAATTCTATGATTACATCTGGCAGTTTCTACTATTTCAAAATAAAGGTGCACTGATTAGCAATCACCGTATGGCAACTACATTTTTTTACTGTAGCTCCTGTTTTTTTTAGCTCACAGGCTATCATAGCCTGAGAGCTTATGTGCCCGTCCGTTCTGTATGTATGTGCGTATGTGCGTAACGCGATAACTCATGATAAAAATATCGGATCCACTTGAAATTTTGTATGTAGGTATATCCTGACAAGGCGCTTCCCTGATTAGTTTTTGGAGTTCATTCGATATGTATAAGAGGGGGAACGGGGGGCTCATGCCCCCCGTTAGTTGATATAAATGGGATTTTCATGCAGAATTAAGTTTTCGTTCAAAATTTAGATTAGGATCATTCTGATGAGGCGATTCCGTGACTGTTATTAGGTGTTCATTGAATAAGTATAAATAGGGGGACAGGGGTTCTAATCCCCCCCCCTTAATTTATAGAAATGGGATTTTCATGCAGAATTAAGTTTTCGTTCAAAATTTAGATTAGGATCATTCTGATGAGGCGATTCCGTGACCGTTATTAGGTGTTCATTGAATAAGTATAAATAGGGGGAACAGGGGTTCTAATGCCCCCCCCCCCCGTTAGTTGATATAAATGGGATTTTCATGCAGAATTAAGTTTTCGTTTAAAATTTAGATTAGGATAATTCTGATAAGGCGATTCCGTGACTGTTATTAGGTGTTCATTGAATAAGTATAAATAGGGGGAACAGGGGCTCTAATGCCCCCCCCCCCGTTAGTTGATATAAATGGGATTTTCATGCAGAATTAAGTTTTCGTTCAAAATTTAGATTAGGATCATTCTGATGAGACGATTCCGTGACTGTTATTAGGTGTTCATTGAATAAGTATAAATAGGGGGAACAGGGGTTCTAATCCCCCCCCCCCCGTTAGTTGATATAAATGGGATTTTCATGCAGAATTAAGTTTTCGTTCAAAATTTAGATTAGGATCATTCTGATGAGACGATTCCGTGACTGTTATAAGGTGTTCATTGAATAAGTATAAATAGGGGGAACAGGGGTTCTAATCCCCCCCCCCGTTAGTTGATATAAATGGGATTTTCATGCAGAATTAAGTTTTCGTTCAAAATTTAGATTAGGATCATTCTGATAAGGCGATTCCGTGACTGTTATTAGGTGTTTATTGAATAAGTATAAATAGGGGGAACAGGGGCTCTAATCCCCCCCCCCGTTAGTTGATATAAATGGGATTTTCATGTAGAATTAAGTTTTCGTTCAAAATTTAGATTAGGATCATTCTGATGAGACGATTCCGTGACTGTTATTAGGTGTTCATTGAATAAGTATAAATAGGGGGAACAGGGGTTCTAATCCCCCCCCCCCGTTAGTTGATATAAATGGGATTTTCATGCACAATTAAGTTTTCGTTCAAAATTTAGATTAGGATCATTCAGATGAGGCGATTCAGTGACTGTTATTAGGTGTTCATTGTATAAGTATAAATAGGGGGAACAGGGGTTCTAATGCCCCCCCCCCCTTAATTTATATAAATGGGTTTTTCAAGCAGAATTTTCAGATTTCGTTCAAATCTCTGAATAGTTTTGGAAGTTTAATGGTTAAGTATAAAAGAGGGGGATAACTCCTTTTAAATTATATAAATGCTAAATGGGTTTTTATTAAGAATTATCTAATTTGCTCTGAATTTTGGATATAGATTTTTTATATGATAAAGCATGTCTTTGATAGTATAGGAGGTTCAATGATTAAGTATAAAAAAAGAGGAAAGAAGAGAGCTGTTTCCCTTTCTTAATTTTTTAACGGAATTAACCCTTGAAAATATAAGGCTTTAATGTACAATTAGTATTTGTAGCCTGTGAGCTCAATGCCATCAGTTTAACTGGGCAGTGTTCTTTTTTTATAAATGTGGTAATGTATTTTAATTTTGTAACTGATCGATGAGTATGTTAGATCAAACAAAAATACTTTATGCAAGTCTTCACTGTGAAAATATGGATATATATTCTTTAGTTCTGTGACTTTTTCTGTAATGTCTTTCCTTTCTCCATAATAACCACAGTGTTTACATTCATAATTTTAATTCAATGGATAAATTTTTAGATTATCTGCTACTAAACATTAAAATAGAATGCGCATTTTCAGCATTCATTAAAAAATTAAAACAATGTATGTCTCTATTATAAATCTGATCAAATAATTCCTTGACAATAATCTTTTTTATGATTTTAATGTTATCTTAATGCCATATTAAGCAGAAAGCAAAAATGGCCCGAGAAATATTATATTTAAGATAGAATTAAATTTCTAATAAATACTTTGCAACTGAAAAAAAATAAATAAATAAAATCATTCACTTCATGTAACATGCCTTAAATTATGCTTTTGTTGTACACAGTATATAAGATTTTTTTTTTTTTTTTAACTAATGCTTGTTTACAATTATACAGAAGGTGTTTTATTTTCGAATGAAGTAATTTACTATAAAATCTGTTAAATTAAAAATTTTATAATGAAAAGGTTTTGAGCAACTTTAAAATCTTTGTAAGTAATAAGAAAATGTGTTGAAAGTTTTTAAAAATGGATGTCAAGTTGAATAAAATTTATAGTTTTCATGCTGCATGAGTATACGAAAAGCTAAATATATATATTTTTTAATTTCAACCTTATGTATTTATTATACTACGGTATCATTTCTTTTATAGTTGTAATACTAAACACTACTATTAATATACCAAATAGTTTTGAGGAGATCAAATATTAAAAATAGTGGGAAATATATGAATCTGTGCAAAACTAACTATTGCAATTTTTTATTATTATTATTATCCCTCCTTCAACTCTTTCTCAATTTAATTTCTATAGTTCCCTGACATTTAGTAAGTTAAAACATCTAAAATAATTGAAATATTCATAATGTGATAATCACAATAATTAAGTTGAACAATAAATAATTCTCACAAATGTCTAACTAATTAATTGCTAAATTTATTTGAAAATAACTGTTTTGTTTCATTAGTAAGCTTTCATTAAATTTTGTTACTAAATACAGTTATAAAACAATTTTATTTATTACTTTTTTGTGTGTGGGGGGGGGGGAGGGGGCATCCATTATTGGAATCTTAATTGTTTCAATATATTTCTATTATTTAAATTAAATTTTGATTAATATTGGAAATGAGACTATGAGAATGAATAGATTAATATGTTGAAAAAAAAAAAAACTGAAATATAATTATTAATTAAAAAAATATTTTTAAAGAGATTTTTTAAGCATATCCATCACTGGCATATTTTAAATAAAATTGTCCATCAAATATTAAAGATTTGTAAAATAAAATAAAATAAAATAAAAATAAAAAAAATAAAAATATTTTTTTCATATAAAAATATTTTTTTTCTGCAATATTGTGAAGAATATATGTAAAAAAATCAGATGTAAGGTTTGCATAATGGGACATACGGCTGTTTTGATTGATATTAGTACTTAAAGAAGTCACAATAAATAAAATTGAGATGCAAATCTAGAGTAAAATGTTGATAAAATCATCTTTGGTGTACTTTTAAAATTGCAAATATGCCATAGCATATGATTTCAAAATTATTTTGTCAAAATATTTCATTTTGGAGCACTGTAAGTTAGTTTTTAAACAAAAAAAGTGAAAATTTCGCTAGATTTTTACGCTATCCACGGCGAATTCCTCAACGGACGCTTCCGATTGGTTAATACGTAAGCGAAGGGAGAGATTGAGCCAATCGACTGTTAGATGTTATGAGAAAATAATTCGTTATATATTTTGTTTATTTTCTTATTAATGAGCAATTTTTACGTCCAGAACTTTGGCAATTTCAATGTTTGAGAACATTTTATAGCATAAAAATGTAAAGTTAAGTTGCCCCCCCAAAGTTGCAACGGAAATCTGTTTCTAAGCCTCTTTTCAACGATCGCCCCACGGCCTACTTGGCATAAATTTAAGTGGGACCAAAATGATAACCAGAGGCGGCTAGTAATTTCAATAAATGGGTATTTAATAAATAAAAAAATATATATTTCACTCCGCGTGTCAAAATAGATGATAAATGTAATGTAATAAGATAAAATAAAAACAAATAAGCGCGTTTTAAAATTTGGCACCCTCCCCCCCCCCCCCTAACTTTTTTTTGTGACAGGCCAGAAATAATGTTGGAACAATAAATTTGGTGCCTCTAAATTTCCGCGCCTGGGGCGACCGCCTCCTTCGCTCCCCCGTCCCCCCCTATCGCGCGGCTCTGTCTAGGATAGGACAGAGATGAACGAATAGGATTTCGTCAGATGAACAAAACCCCCAGACTCCGAGCACACGTGTATTTTTGACCAAGTTCAACTGAATTCCAGGAAATCCTTTCTTCTCTTGCCTTCTGAGGTTTACTGACAATAGAAAACGGAGATATAACAGTGATTCAGGAGATAACTATCTCAACCTTATTTAAGGGAGAGATTCATGTCCTATAGTTGGATTAAAGTTGAACTGGAAATGTCATTATACGCGAAACATGCCGTCTTCGAACTTAAAACACACCGACTTCTATCCGCAAAATGTAGTTGTGTGTGCTCGTAGCCCAAAAAAAGCATGTTTGTGTTAAGGAGGAAGGCCCGTTTCTGAGAAATAGGGTTCCTCAGAAATCAAAAGCCGAACAAAGGGCTACGTGGAAGAAAAAGTGTGGAAAGTGCTGGTATCATTGACGTCTAATGTATTTCTGATCCATGGCTGGTATAGATGAATGAAGTTGTACGTACAGCGTCATAATTCCCGTTTTCCCAGAATTGTCTTTTCACACCTATCTTTGCGACCCTGTCGTTGCTGAACCATTGATAAGGGCGAAAAAATAGGAAATTTATCCTCGAAATCGACGTACGGCCGACTTTTACATAAAAGTAATTGTTTCGGCGTTATATATATATATATATAAAAAAAAAAAAAAAAAAAAAACATTTTCCGGAAAACATTTTGTTGGAAAATACTCAGATTCATGTTCAGCGACCCATATATCAAAACTACACCAAAACTTTCTTTTATTTCTCCTTTTTGAGCTTCAAATGCCTGTAATATATATCATATATTCTAGAAAATATCTAGAATCAAAGCGAAGCTCAAATGAACATATTTAGACACAGAAATTTTATTTAATAAATGTCTGAATTAATTTCGACGGAGCAATGAATAACATTTGCATTAACAAATATTTTGCATTTAAATATGTTTGAGCTGTGCATTATGCATTCAAATATGAAATGTTATTATTAAGATAAAGAATCTAGCTTATTTGAATTTATTTAAATTTTATTTTCGTAGATTAAAAAATATATGTTTATTTCTTTTTCTTTCTTTCTTTCTGCTTCTTCCTCTCTCTCTCTCTCTCTCTCTCTCTCTTTTTTTTTCTTTTTTCTTTTTTGTGTGTGTATATATTTAGCTTTTTTTACATTAAAATTATTGCAAAATCCTTTACTATTCTACAAAATCATTCTTGTATAACATATGCAATTACAGAGATCGGTCTTACTCTCCATCATCATAAAAGAATATAGTAAAATATTATTAAGGAAATGCTATCTTAAAGTTTATTAAAATTATGTTATTACAGGAATATTCCAATATATATATATATATATATATATATATATGTGTGTGTGTGTGTGTGTGTGTGTGTGTGTGTGTGTGTGTGTGTGTGTGTGTGTGTGTGTATGCGCATGTTTGTGTATGTAAAATATTATATTCATATATATACATAAGAAATTTGTATTAACGGAATAGTAATGAATAGTTTCGGGAAAAAAAGGTTGTTTTCGAATTCAAAAGAACATCACTAACTCTTGCAAAGAAATTCGCAAGCTAATGTTAAATCTGTGAGAGTGTTCATTTCAAATTTCTCGCATACGTTTTAACATTTTTAATTAGCAAAGATTGCTCTTTAATGTCTCCAGCTTGTACGTTTTCGATTTTAGTTGAAGATTTATTTTTCAGAATCAGTTCTGAAAATGACAAATAACAATAGATATAGTATATAACAATAAAACATTTAAAAGAAAGGAAGATATTTTTAAATGAACAATCCCGTAAGTTTAATATTAATGTTTTAGCTTCTTTGCGTGACTATAGTGACAAGACTATACTAGTAGTCGTAAAAATAACAGAGGAAATACGCTCTAAGCAGAGGGTATACGCTAAAGGCAGAGGGTATAACATAGAGTGTATAAGCTATAGTTTTCTTGAAAAAGAGAGGGTATACGATGTTCTTTTTAAAAATCCAAAAGGTATACGACGTATACTTTCCACTACTCCATAATACTAGTCACACGGATAAAACTCGAACGCTAATGTGAAACCTGTGGAAGAAATGTTTATGGATGTCTCGCTTATATTATAATATTTTTAAATGACTTGTTTTTCCATAGAATATTTTAATTTGATTCGAGGTCGGGTTGACAGATACCCATTATTATGTGCTGGGGCGTTTCTATTTTAATTAGTTTTTCAGATGCAAATACTTTCATTTTTATTGTAATAAAACTATTCTCATAAAAAAAAAAAAAAAAAAAAAAAAAAAAAAAAAAAAACTGCAATTAAAATTGAAACAAACGCACAACAATGGGTATCGACCTGAGGTATCTTATACAGAAGAAATCACTTAACAATATTAAAATACAAACGAGAAATCTGTAAAGATTTTCCTTAAGGGTTTAACATAAGCATTCATGTTTGTCAGAGTGACTGAAACAGATGAAAAACACTTCCAAGCTAAAGTTAAACCTTTGGGAACGTCCTTTTCAGAATTCTCACAAGAATTTTTACATTTTTTTTTCGATATGCGATATCTAAATTGTGGATATCTAACGTTATTCCGGTTTTACTTTCTCGTTGCATTTTTTATAAGCGTTTTATTAAAAATTATTAAATATTAAAATATTAAAATTATAAAATATATTTTATTTTATATCATTTTTATTACTAAAACTATCATAAAATCTCTGAAATTTAAAACTGCCAGTGACGGAATACGGTCTTAAATGATAAATTATATATTCAAAAGAAAGAATATGAATAATTATACCTGCTATAGCATAAAAACCTACCTGAAATGGAATGTTTTTTTTTCCCTTTCTATAATATTATGAATTTTATGATTCCATATTTTTAATTTAAAAATTGGTCATCTATTAGAAACTTATTAAAATTCTCTTTGTAAATTTTCTTTGTGGAGGACAGGAAGTAGGAGGGGGGGGCGCCAAAATTCATGTTTGCTCCCAGAGCAAACAAGACTAGTTTTGGCGTTGACGTCAATAGCTAACGTTATGTTTTTGTACTTTTTCGAGTTTAATAACTTTTTTTTGTGTGTGCATGTGTGTGTATTCGAAGACTTTTATTTGTGGAAAACACTTTGGAACCCGGTTCAGAAATTTAAAGTAGCCTCGTATTATAACAATGCAAGAAAAATAGAAAAAATAAAAATGAACCACCACGGTAGAAATCGGACCTCCTCATAAATTGCATAACATTAAATAAATAAATACAATATTAAAATTCGTCTGATAACTATGAAAAGATTGCTCCCATGGGTTTAACATTAGCATGTAAGTGTGTTTTTGAGCTAGACTACACTAAGATTTACGAGATTACATTGGTAACGCGCAGAAACTCGAACGCAGTAAAACCTATAAGAGCGTTCTTTTTTAAATTTATCGTTTGCATTTTAATAGTTTTGAATGATTTTTTCTTTTCCTGTTTAGTTGCATGATTTTTTTTTTTTTTTTTTTAGTTATTTTTATAGTAATCGTTTTACATATAAGCGGTGGAGTAATGATGCAGCAAAAGTTTCAAATTTTTAACTGTGTAATTTCCCGAAAATTTTTTTGCTTTATCGAGAAATGAAAACCGCTAATTAATCACATTTGTTCTCGATAAGTGCACTTGCAGCAAATGCCTTGCATCTGAAATTGAAAATGACTTCCTGAATGCGTTAAAAAATATTAACTTTGAATTTAAGTAAAACTTTAAAGAATTCGAACGATTCACAATAATGTGCAAGGGTTGCATTTTAAAGAATTTAATATACATTTCATTTTTTAAATATGCTTAGAAATTTTCTTCGTCTAGGGGGGGGGGGTGTCATGACACCCGTGACCTCCCCCTTAAATTCGTCACTGCATCCCTGGAAATAAAAAGAAAAAAATAACTTTTTCGGTCTAGCCAGAGACAAAATCAACTAAATCAAGCCGATTCAATTTCTACAAAAAATTTCCGATTCTTCGTGTAATGCAATTAAGATTCTTTAACCCTTTGCGGGGCAGAGCAAATCCATTGCTTAAGCCTTAAGTATTGAAATTAATTACTGACACCGGAATTTGAAAACAAGTTTATTCCTAAATAAAATAAAATAAGCTTTTTTAAAAAAAATATCAACCGACTTCAAAAAAAGCGCTAAAAAGAATTAAATAATTCTTTAAAATTCTCTAATGACAAAATGTTATTGAAAAATCAGACATCGAATATCCAGGTACCGGCATAAAAAAAGGGTTAAATTTATTTTATATAAATTAATATCCACCAAACATGGATTTTAAAGAGAATATTTTTTACAAGAGATGAATTTGCATATTTATGATTTAATTTATGAATATATACATATAAAATAATGAATTACTTTTTGAAGTTGGTGCCAAACTATCTTAAATATGAGTTGTGAATATATTGCCCCTAGTAACATAACTAAAATGGTGATGATCATTGTCGATTGTGATTGTTTGGCACCAACTTCAAAAAGTAATTCATTATTTTATATGTATATATTCATAAATTAAATCATAAATATGCAAATTCATCTCTTGTAAAAAATATTCTCTTTAAAATCCATGTTTGGTGGATATTAATTTATATAAAATAAATTTAACCCTTTTTTTATGCCGGTACCTGGATATTCGATGTCTGATTTTTCAATAACATTTTGTCATTAGAGAATTTTAAAGAATTATTTAATTCTTTTTAGCGCTTTTTTTGAAGTCGGTTGATATTTTTTTTAAAAAAGCTTATTTTATTTCCTACTTTTTAGTTATTCATACAGTAATACTCAATTGTGTGTACTGATATGTGATGTCTCTTTGCAATGCATTGACTAATTGATGTACCTTGCTATCTTTGAAGTATTAAATTTGCTGGTCAATCTGCTATTTCATTTTCAGCTATTTGAAAGCAACTTGCAGTGTCGGTTAGTATCTTTGTGGATTTTTAGGTTTTTCGGATGTGATATCTTGTTTAGATAAGATCTCACTCTTCTAAAGTTGTCGCATTCATCAAACTTTAAGCTCCATATCGATTCTTAAGGACCTCAGAAATGGGTATCGACAGACACAGTTTTCCAAACTACACAAAAAGTAGAAACCCAAACATCGAAAACTTGGCGATAATCGCCTAACGAGTACGATTATACGATTGGTTGTGCAGGTACTGAGACATAACGATTATACGAGTGCAAGAACAACTTACATACATCTGACTTGTATGCTCGACATGAAAGCCTGCTTATAAGTCATCTTCAATATACACTGTTAAAAATTTGAAACATTTGCTGCATCGTCACTCCACTGCCTTTACAGAAAATGATTACCTCACTCTTTTATAGAGATTCTCATTGGTCAAAATAGAGATATTCTATAAAAGCAGTTTAGTGACGTTACAGCAAAAGTTTCAAATTTTTAAAAGTGTTCACACTGTTAAAAATTAGGCGCATTTTCTGCAGTGTCACTCCACAGCTTTTAGAGAACATCTCTTTTATGACCAATAAGAATGCTCCATAACATAGTAAAGCAACCGTTTTCTATAAAAGCCGTGGAGTGACGCAGCAGCAAATCGATCAAATTTTTAACAGTGCAGGGACGAAATAGCGCAAGGAAATTTTTATAACACGAAGGAAGTACAGCCAGGAGCTCCATGCAAAAAGCGTGTGCAATGGAACCAGTAGGATTCAAATCCACAGCCTCCTACGCTCGCAAAGTGGGCGCAAAGCGGCTTGGTGTCTTGATCACTCAGCTACGGAGGCCCCGAGTGGAAAAATTTAACTAGCTTCAGTTTAATATCAAACTCATCAAAATGCCTTCCCATTTTCTTTTGTCTAGATTCGTCTCAACCTATCAAATATCCCCGTATATTTCCACTTAGATATCGTGGAATTCTATCAGAAGAAAATCTGAAAGCATCTTGATATTTAACGGGATAACTGAATCTGAATCTCAAGACAGTATCGATACGCTTAGCAATGTACTTTAATTTCTTTGTGCATCCGGCATGAAAATGAAACTGATACACAGGCACTTGCGCTCTGACATATAAAGGTACTTTAAAGGTGGATTTGTAGTTTTTTGACACCTATTTTCGATATCGTCAAGCATCGATGCACACCTTCCATTTTGGCATATACAAGAATTGATCTAGTTAAGATTTCACACTTTGCAAAGGTCTCGCATTTCTGCGACAGTGGCTACGATCCAAATGTATATTTTCTCCCACTATTTAGACTGACTAATCAGGAGCCTGCATTTTTCCAAACTTTTCACTGTTTAAACAAATAGCGAAAACTTCACAAAAATGAAAACTTCTAATTGGCCATTCTGATTTTGCTAACAGCGAAAGAGAACTTGGCTGCGATCAGGGGCGAGGGAAGCGAAAACTGCGCCCGGGGCAAAGTGTCAATTTGGCGCCCCCTCCTCTCAACTTTCTCTGGTAAAAACCCAAAAATGACGTTGGTAAATTTGACGCGCCCTAAATTTCTGCGCCGGGAGCGACCACCCCCTTCCCCCCCTTTTGCACGGCGTTGGCTACAATCCGGAAGATTTTGTGCTATTAACGAAACCAGATTGACCAATTAGAAGCCTGCATTTTTTGTGAAACTGTTGCTGCTTAAAATAAGTATTTTTTATCTCATTGGTCAATCTCATTTCGCAACAGCGCAAAATCTACCTGAATCTGATCCAGTCAAAATCTCGCAAGATCATGCATGTGCGTAAGAGTAACAACATGGAAAACGAACGCTTCTAATTGAACGACTGCTTGTAAAAAAATCTGAATTTTTATTTTTAGTTTTAAAAAGTTCTAATGTTCTAATCAACAGAGGGATGAAGCATTTTCATTGGTCAAAATAGAAATCTGCACAAACGGTGGAGTCATTATGCAGCTACAGCTGAAGATTTCTAACAGTGGAAATTTTCACATTGATCAATCTTATCTCGCTAACAGTTGCAAAATCTATCTAGATCTCGGCCGTTGTCAGTCAAAATTTCGTACTTTCTAGAAAAAAGATATCGTATCAGTGTAAGAGTGATAGCCTCAAGTTTTATTTATTTATTGTACACACACTTCTGACTTGTGTGCTCGACATGAAAGCCTGCAAATGCATGAAAAATTAACGTTTACAATTGGATGACTGCTTTAAAAAGAATTGGAATTTTAATTTTTTTATTTTTAAAAAGTTCTAATTATCAGAATTTGATGAAATTGAAATGGGACCACATGGGTATCTTACACTTTCAAACAAAAAAAGAATTATCAAAATCGGTTCATATTTAAAGAAGTTATGAGTGAACAACAAATACATACAGGACGAAATCATAACCTCCTCTTTGAAGTCGGTTAAAAACGCTATTCTTCACGCATTCAATAAACCGTAATTTTCTTTAACAAAATTCCGGTGCGAATGTGGCGTTTGGGAATTAAAATTAAGTGGTATATCTATGAAATCACCGCCCCTCAAGGGGTTAAATTTTTTTTCTGTCTTACACATCTTTTTTTTTCTTTCTTTTTTCTGGGAGAAGGGTAGGTATTATAATATAGTATAGCTTATTGTGTGCTCGCAAGACAGAAAAAAACACATTTGTAACAGTAGTAATTGTTTAGACATTTAAATTTTTCTACATTAAAAGTAAAGATTCATTAAAATAATTAATGCAGTTCAGAAGAAAAGAAAAAAAATAGAGTTAAACTATCCTAATTTTTAAAGATATATAGTGAAAAGTAAATATTTATTTAAATATTTACCTAAATATCTATTTAATTAAATATTTATTTAAATATTTACCTGTAATTGGTTAAGGTTGTTCTCAAATCCAAAAGAGCTACTTTCTGACACTCGTCTGTATTCAATTTAGATTGAAAACTCATAAAATTGACAAATGTTCTTATTAAAAAAAAAAAAAAAAAAAAAAAGTAATCAATTTTTTTTTTTTTTGGGGGGGGGGGGGAATGCAAAAAGATGTGTCAGAAAATACTGTCAAAGTTGCTGTCTTGAATAGAATTTACAGACGCAATAGCACTGTTAAAGAGAAAAATCTGTCGTAACTTGACAAGAATCGCTTATATTTCTGTAAGTAATTTATTTATCCCCTACCCGCACACAAAAATAAATAAATAAATGAAAACACTATTCATATTTGAAATCGCTTCAAAAGTTATACCTTTACAATTAAAAAAAGTCAGAAAATGTTAGCTAGAGTACTTTTATGAAAGTCTCAAAAACATAGATGAAAATTCTGAAAAATATCGTCGATAAAATGAGCTCAAAATCAGTTATTTCCAAAATAAAGCAAAAAGATGAGAAGATGTATCATTTATTTATCCATTAATTAGTATCAATATAGCATACAGAATAATGACGTACTGCTATATTTAAATATTCTGTTTTTTGTGTATGTGTGTGTGTGTAATTATAATGTTTATTTGGCTGCTGCACACATTGGAAATAAAAAAAAACTATATTTAGAAACATCGCCTCATTCTTTTGCCTCCTTTTGGGAACAACGGATTTCGAGCTTATTCTATCAATAATAATTTTCAAGCTGCGTTTTTGAGACTTTCACAAAAGTTGCTTTATACACTTAGCTAACACAATTTGCAAATTATATTTTGATTGCTTTCACGCATGCGCAGTGAAACATTATATAGTAAACCTGCTGATTTTTCATACAATTTTTATTATTTTTAATTCTGATTACAGGGTATTATGTACAACGTTTTTTGTCATATTTTCTTAAAAGAACATTTTTTACATAAAGAGCTCTGTAGAGAGAAAGGTCTCTACATATAGTAAACAAGTGGCGAGAACTCGAAACCAATCGGCAGAGCAAACGCATCATAAAAATAAACACTTCATTTCTCCCACAGCCAATACGAAAATCGCAAGAGAGAGAAAACACGTGAATTCCACTCCAGCGTGGGGAGAAACAGAGAAGAATCATTCACGGTAGAAAATCACTTTTTCTCCCTCACTTCTTCTCAACGCCTTTTGGCAACAGTTGAAAAAGCGGCAAGCTACGAGTTTTACGCGAAAAAGCCGCGCTGCAGTTTAGGTAAAAAAAAAGCCTTTTCTGCAGCGTGGGCTGGTGATTTTCTATATTTTGTAAGTTAATTCTTCAAGTATGAATCTTTTTTTTTGCTTCTATATTACGTTAAGAAGATGATCTCCCAAGAGTTTAGACTGTAGTGCTGACTGACCGGCTGAGTACCTTCTGTGTCTCCAATGTGATTGTTTGTGTATCTTCTCTATATAAGAGTGATCGCCATCATCTGAAATATCGACATCATCTAAAAAGAAAATAGTGCTAATAAAAAAGTCCCATAAGGGAAATAAGTGTGGTGTCGACTAACAGGCTATATGTTCTTCGCCTACCTGTTTGTGATCGTGTGTACCCTCAAGAAAGCGTAATCACAAAATAGTGATCCAGGCCATGATGGTCTTAAATATCGATCTAGTTCAAAAATATAAGTGATATAAAAAGCAGCGTGGTGCATACAATTGTTTTAGCCAAAGATCAGTCAAATTGACTGATAAGATCTAATGATCGAAAAAGAAATAAAATCACTGCCACAACCCAGCAGCACATGGTACAAAGCCTAAGTGAGGCAAAATAATATAGTTGCCAAAGAAAATACAATTCTGATTTCATCATGTAAATATCAACTTCACGAATTTAATCTAGAGGTTACTAGTAAGTTTGCTGCAGCAAATTCTTGTATATATATTTTTATTTTGAGTGTTTTTCTTTTTTTATCTCTTTTTATGTGTTCTATCAATAAATATGCTTTGTTTTCGATAACATTCATGTTTCATTACTTATATATAGTTTTTAATTTTTGAAAAATATAAGCTTCCTTTCTGATCTCAATAATGTTTATATCACATTATCTCACATAAATCTTCATTTTAAAGGTATGATAATTGCCTCCTTTCTATATAAATATTTTTGCAATAATTAAATATTTACATCTCCATATCTCTCTATCTCTCCTCTCTATATAAAATGGTGTCGTGACAAAAGAAATTTTTTTTATTTCTCTCTTTTCAAAGGTCTCGAATCTTGGTTTAATTCTTTTAAAAATATTTTTCTTCTTTCTTAAATTCTTTAAAAGTGTAATTTAAATAATAATAATAACAAACTTCAAAATTTTGAGAATGAATTTTTATGATTTTATTGATTTAATATTTTACTGATTTATGATTTTGATATGTGCATATATTTTTCTTATAATATTTATATTCATATTTAGTAGTTGCATTAATAAGTATCTTCTATAATGAATTATTTTAAAAATTGAAGTGAGTCAAAATACCATTTTTAATGCTCAATTTTTATCATTATTTATAATTTTCATTGTGATTTTGTTCATGTTGGGTACCATTTGTCAATAATATATGCAGTAAACATATTTGTTTTAAATTAAATATAATCCAAAAATTTGAGGAAATATTTGAATTTAAAGATTAGTTACAATTTTTGATAATTTATACTATCTAAAAATGAGGCGAAATAATGTACAACAGGTGAGCTTGGCAAATTCATTACCAGATTTTTCAGGTTCCCAGGGCGAAAATTTTAAATTCTTTATCCAGCAAATAGAGAATTTGGCCGATTTGGAAAACTGGGATCAAAAAAGAAAATTAGTTGTGCTAAAACTTCACTGTAAGGACCAGGCTCTAAAATATATCGCAAATGACCCTGTTGCATCTAAGATAAATGATTTTGATCTTTTGAAACAAAATTTGACAAAAAAATTCTCTAAAACTATATCATTTGCAGAGAAACAACAAAATTTCTCATCTATTTTCCAGGAGCAAGGTCAGACAGTTAAACATTTAGCAGAAAAAATTGAAAATGCTGCAAATGAATATCTAAACATAGGCGATAATGCAAATGCAGACATTGTAGACTTGGCTCAAAAATTAAAGTTGAATAAATTCTTAGAGGCTCTTCGCTCAGACATTAGAATTGAAGTAAAAAAACAAAACCCACAAGATTTTGAGTCAGCATTAAACTTTGCAACCAATGTAGAAAATGCATTCAAAGATCCTGACATGAATGTCAACAACACAGTATCTTTTGAATTAACTACACTATTAGATTCACAGGTGCAGACAAATGCTAAGATCCAAGAATTATCTGACAAAATTCAAGAACTTACACTTACAAAAAATGTAAACAACATAACAAGTCTTAACTCGGATCAGGAAACAAAATCTAAAGACACTAAAAATATCAATGTTTGTTTGATTTGTGGTAAACCACACTTAACCATCGAATGCTGGTATTTTCCTGAAGTCAGAAATGCCACACAAAATAAGACACAATTTGCTCAAAATAGAGTAAACAAGCGATACAGGAATTTCAGGGGTAATTCTCGGGGCAATCCTTCTCAAAGAAATTTCAGAGGTAATTCCTCTCGAAGAAGGTTCAGAAATCAAAATGCCACTGATGAATGTCTATTGATGGATTCTTACTGTACTAACAAATCAAACATAAAAACCCAAAACAGAAAAAAGATTTCCTCATGTAAAAAAAACAATTCAAAATTGAAACCTAAATTCAAAAGAAAATCACATATCAAAAAGAAATCTCTACCACAACACAAAACATCAGACAAAAAAGTAAAAAATAATTCAGGCAATGCAAAATTAACTTCAATAAACAAATCCTTGACCACTAATAGTATCAACAATGAAAAAGCTTTTAACTCAATTGAGACTCAGACTAATGAGCAAGATAATTTATATGTTATGTCGTGTAGTCAGAAACAAGCAGATTTACCGATAATAACTTTGAATTTTGGTCAGGAAGAAGTTCTTTCTTTGTTAGATTCAGGTGCAAATCTGAGCTTGATTCAAAACAATGTACTACAAATCATAAAAGAACATTGTAAAGTTGAATATTTATCCAGATCTGTCAGAATTAACACACTGAATAACACTTCTATACCCTATTTATCTGCAGTAAACATAAAATTCAAAATTGACAAATGTTGGTTCGAAAATCAATTTTTTGTTACTCCAAATGATTGGCAATGCAAATACAAGATTATCCTGGGGTATGATTTCTTACAGAGAAATAAAATTCTCATGGATGTCGAAAACAAGCAGCTAATCATGAATGGCAAAAAATTCAAATTTTATGAATCATCTCCTAAATTAGTTTCAAATAACATTATAAAGTCAGAAGATAAAGTTAATTATGCTAAATCTGTAAATAATGTAAAAATTCTTCCTAATTCTTTTTCAATTATTAAACTTCACATTCCAAAATGCTTTGCTGACAGTGAAGAAGTAAATCTCATACCAGTTAAAACAAAATTAAATTACTTAATTTCTGAATCTGTAAACAATGTTGTAGACAAAAAATTTATATACACCATTGTGGAAAATAACTCGAATAAAATAATTAATATCAGAAAACAACTAAAAATTGGCACTTTACAAATATTCGACAATACTAATATTATTGAGCCCAGCAATTCTGAAGTTTTGCAGGTGAATACTTTAAATTTGTCAGAAATTCAAAAACTCAGAAAAGATGATCTTAAAGTTGATGATTTTGATTTAGGGCATTTAAATGAAAATGATAAAAGCAAAGTAATTTCTATGCTAATGAACAACTCACAAGTCTTTTCCAAAAGATACAAGACTTTGGGTTCGACAGATGCTGTGGTTCCTGAATTCAAACTACTTCATAATTTTCCCATTCAAACACGTCCATATCCAATTCCAAAAATTGCAAAAAAATTTGCCAAAAAAGAAATAAATGAGCTCTTAGATGCAGGAATAATTGAACCATCAGTTTCAAATTACAATTTCCCTGTAATATTTGTTGAAAAGAAATCTACAGATAAGTCTAAAGAGCAAAATTTTCGCATGGTTGTGGACTATCGCTTATTGAATTCTATAACAGAATCATTTCAAATTTGTTTACCAAAGATTTCAGAAATTCTTCATCAAATTGCGGGTAAAAAATACTATTGTGTTTTGGATCTGAAATCAGCCTTTTTTCAAATTAAACTACAGGATTGTGACAAACCTAAACTTGCATTTTGCTGCGAGCTTGGAAATTTTATGCCTACCAGATTATTTTTTGGAAGTCGTAACTCAACATCTTATTTCCACACTCTTTTGACTAAATGCATTAGTGATCTTGTAGGTAGCAACATACAATTTTACCTTGATGACATTATCGTGGCAGAAAATGATATGGATAAACTTTTAAATCTGCTTCAAACTGTGTTCGACAGATTATCAAAATTTAATTTAACTCTTGATCCACAAAAAGTTCAAATTTGTAAATCAGAAATTGTTTATTTAGGTTTCAAAATTAATCAAGAAGGTTTTTCACCTTCTGATAACAACATAAATAAAGTGACACAATTTCCAGTCCCAAAAAATTTAAAACAGGTTCAAGCATTTCTGGGTATGAATAATTTTTTCAGGCATATGATTTACAATTATGCAGAGATTGTACAACCAATTGTGGCATTAACACGTAAAGACACACCTTTTATTTGGTCGGAAGCCTGTCAAAATTCTTTTAATAAAATTCAAGACGAATTACTCAGTAAACCTACTCTTAAACAACTGGATGAGAATAAAGAATTGTATTTGGTTACTGATGCATCAAAAATATCCATTTGTGGCATTCTTATGCAAAAATATGACGACAAATTCTTCCCTATTGAATTTTTTTCAAGACAGCTTTCACAAGCTGAGTCAAGATATCCATCAATTCGTAGAGAACTTTTGGCCATTTTTGCAGCTTGCAGGCATTTCTATGAATATTTATATGGTAAAAAATTCACAATTCTCACGGATGCTAAAACACTAACATATCATGCTCAGCTGGATAAGCAACCTGATATAGTAGCTAGGTGGTTACTATATCTTGGGCAATTTCAATATGATATAACTCATATTGCAGGAAAACAGAACCCTGCTGATTTTCTGTCTCGAATGGAGGTTGAAAAATATAATGTAAACAACATTAATATCTTTGCCATAGACAAATCTCTCACTCAAAGTAACATAAAAATTTCACAAATTCAAGACAATGAAATCAAAGACATAATAGAAAAAATTAATAATGATGACAGTAAAACTAAAACAAATTTTTTTATTGACTCTCACACTCAACTGCTGATGTACAAATACAAAAATAAAACTAATTCAATCATAAATAAGATAGTCATTCCAAAAACTTTAATAAAAAGTTGCTTAGAGATTGCTCATTCACCACATTTTGGTACAAAAAAAACTTATGATTTAGTTAACAAAAAATTTTACTGGAAAGGAATGTTTTCAGATACAAAAAGTTTTTGTGAAAATTGTGCGCAATGTTTATCAAACAAATCCAAACCTAAACATACCACTTCTAGGCATATTGAAAAAAGAGATTTAGCACCAGGTGAAAAATTAGCAATTGACATTGTAGGCAAGTTGCCAAGATCTATTGATGGAAAGTTTTTTATACTAACAATCGTAGATCATTATTCACGGTTTTTAGAGGCTATTCCTTTAGCCAATGTAAAATCTGCAACTATTATAAAATGCCTTAATGAATACTTTGCTAGATATGGAATTGCAAAAATTGTGCAGTCAGACAATGGGCCAAATCTAATCTCAGATGAACTTAACAATTTCTTAGAAAATTTAGGCATAGATCACAGGAAATCATCCATATATTTCCCGCAATCAAATGGATTAATTGAACGGGTTCACCGAACTATGAAGGAAAGTTTGGCTGCTATGTCTAACAATGTTCTGGATTGGTCTAACAATTTGCTAAAATTTAAACTTCATTACAATAATTCAGTACACACTGCCACTCAGTATACTCCGGCTGAAATCTTCTTTGGCAGATCTCTAAACATTCCACTTGATTCCATAAATGAACCAAAATTTGTTGAAAGTTTTCAGGCTTATCAAGAAAATATTAAAAAATTGTTAGAAGAGATGAGGCAACAGATTTCAAAAAATGAGGAACAATATTTTGCTGTGTACAATAAAAATACAAAGGGGAGAGCAAAACCGAAATTAAAGATAGGTGATAAAGTTTTTACTGAAAATTTCAGACATTCTGGCTCATTAACTGAAAAATACATTGGTCCTTGGGAAATAATTAAAATTGTTCGTAATGATAATTATATTGTGTCTAGAATGTTTAATAATCAAACTGTTGAAAAGAAATTGCATGTTAGTAAACTCTTTTTGCAAAAACCTCTAAGACCTAACATTCAAAATTGTATATAAATGTTAATTTGGTAATTAATTTTAAATTTCAATATTGTCAATTTAGTATTTCCTTGCTCATTTCAAAAAAATCTCAATTTTCCTAACATCTTTATCATCAAAAATTTGTATCTATGCTTCCTGGTAAACTATACATCTGTAGGTATTAAGATAGTGAGACGTCATTATTTTTTTTATCTTTTTCTGGCTTAAGCTGGCTGGTCCGTTAGGTTAGGACAGTTGTATTAATTTCTAGGTTGTTATGATGATACATTTTCTCAAAGATGTTTAACACCTAAATGGATAGGTCTTACTAGTTGACAATTCTGTTAAAATATTGAGTTTAAAGATATATGTTTAAAAAAAAAAAAAAAAAAAAAAAAAAAAAAAAAAAAAAAAAAAAAAGGCTAGCTATAAATACTTATAAGTATAAATTAAGTATAAATTTTCGTAGAAAATTTTATAACTTAAAATTCTCTTCATATAACTTTAACTCATGTTTTCTAAGTATTAAGTTAACTTTCTGTTCAAAGATTAAAATTTTAAAAGATAATTTGTTAATTTTTTTTTTGCAATTAAGTTCTCTCTTAAGTTAATAGTTTGACCAGCATATTTCAGTAAATTTCATTTGAAATATTAAGAAATTTCTTCTGTTAGTCAATTTCTAAAGTAATTTTTATTATTTCATTATAATCTTCACTTCTTAAAACCAAATCTTTTTTTTGAGTCACTTTGGGGTATTTTGCTCTCTGCACAATTTGTGTAAAATTTCTTTAAGTGCAAAATGTAATACTTATCATTTCTCATGATTTCTTAACTGAATGAATGTGGCATATAAAAAATATTTTCATGCAATTTGTTGGTAAGAATGCAAACTTATTTCTTAGTTATGTGTAAAGATATTTTTCTTCTTTTTGTATTGTATCTATGTATGTACATAAATTTTCATTGTAAGGCACAAGTGACTTTCATCAAAATATGAGTGCAGCTCAAAAACTTTAATTTTTTTCTTTTTGTTGGCACTATTCAATAATTTTCTGATTTTCATCCTATGTGCTGCTTCTCTCCTGTTGGGGGGAGGAAATGTAGAGAGAAAGGTCTCTACATATAGTAAACAAGTGGCGAGAACTCGAAACCAATCGGCAGAGCAAACGCATCATAAAAATAAACACTTCATTTCTCCCACAGCCAATACGAAAATCGCAAGAGAGAGAAAACACGTGAATTCCACTCCAGCGTGGGGAGAAACAGAGAAGAATCATTCACGGTAGAAAATCACTTTTTCTCCCTCACTTCTTCTCAACGCCTTTTGGCAACAGTTGAAAAAGCGGCAAGCTACGAGTTTTACGCGAAAAAGCCGCGCTGCAGTTTAGGTAAAAAAAAAGCCTTTTCTGCAGCGTGGGCTGGTGATTTTCTATATTTTGTAAGTTAATTCTTCAAGTATGAATCTTTTTTTTTGCTTCTATATTACGTTAAGAAGATGATCTCCCAAGAGTTTAGACTGTAGTGCTGACTGACCGGCTGAGTACCTTCTGTGTCTCCAATGTGATTGTTTGTGTATCTTCTCTATATAAGAGTGATCGCCATCATCTGAAATATCGACATCATCTAAAAAGAAAATAGTGCTAATAAAAAAGTCCCATAAGGGAAATAAGTGTGGTGTCGACTAACAGGCTATATGTTCTTCGCCTACCTGTTTGTGATCGTGTGTACCCTCAAGAAAGCGTAATCACAAAATAGTGATCCAGGCCATGATGGTCTTAAATATCGATCTAGTTCAAAAATATAAGTGATATAAAAAGCAGCGTGGTGCATACAATTGTTTTAGCCAAAGATCAGTCAAATTGACTGATAAGATCTAATGATCGAAAAAGAAATAAAATCACTGCCACAACCCAGCAGCACATGGTACAAAGCCTAAGTGAGGCAAAATAATATAGTTGCCAAAGAAAATACAATTCTGATTTCATCATGTAAATATCAACTTCACGAATTTAATCTAGAGGTTACTAGTAAGTTTGCTGCAGCAAATTCTTGTATATATATTTTTATTTTGAGTGTTTTTCTTTTTTTATCTCTTTTTATGTGTTCTATCAATAAATATGCTTTGTTTTCGATAACATTCATGTTTCATTACTTATATATAGTTTTTAATTTTTGAAAAATATAAGCTTCCTTTCTGATCTCAATAATGTTTATATCACATTATCTCACATAAATCTTCATTTTAAAGGTATGATAATTGCCTCCTTTCTATATAAATATTTTTGCAATAATTAAATATTTACATCTCCATATCTCTCTATCTCTCCTCTCTATAAGCTCTTTCGGGAATTCTATTCAAAACGCTAACTTTGACAATATTTTCTTAAATTGTTTGCATCAAAAACTGGATAACGCCATTAGATTCCATAATTTTTAAATAAAAATAAATTTTCGAAAGAGATAGGAAAAAAAAAAAAAAAAAAAAAAAGAGATTTCAGAAATTTGTTAAAAAGTAGCTTCTTTGGATTTGAAATCTTTAATAAAATGATATAGAAATATTTTTTCAAATTTATTTTTATTATACAGTTTTAAAAATTACGATGTTTTAATTTTATTTTTTTCCTTTTATTTTAAATCCACCTGTAAGACAATAGACACCAAAATGCGAGCCAAAACATAAACAAAACCAATTTAACAAGGATTAAATGAATCTGTAGTTTGGTGGAAATCCGCGAATTAAACCACCCGAGAATTCATCGGATAGAGCTGTTGCAGAAATCACAACAAATTCAATATAGCAGCGCCGCTTGTGGAGTTATTTATACCAAAATGTAAACAGTATCAATTTATGTCAAGGACTAATCGAATTTAAAGGTTGATAGTAGTCTGTGCGTTAGTTCTCGAGAAAGAACTTTTACGAAAATAGTCAAAATTGCGGCATAGTATCGTCACCCGTAGAGCGATTTACACACATACACAAACGCACACACACACACACACACACACACACACACAAAATAAAATAAAATAAAAATCAGCGCTAATTTATAAAAAGGACTAACTAAATATAAATTTTTATTAAATTTCGGGATTAGTTATTGAGACAGAGCGCTCGCAAAATTTGTGTCATTTACAGACACACTGACAGACTTTGGTCATGAAAAACGTGTAAATCCGTCATAAACCGGAATTTGAAAATTTTCACGAATACAAAACTTTCTTCTTGTAAAATTAGAAGAAAATAATAAAGTATAGTTAGAACAGACCTATAATCCATTACAGGAAAATTGGATTATACAATTAAAATCAATGTTGAATTCACACACTTTTCTCTGAGACATGGGGGGGGGTTATAGTGTTCTGGTGAATAAATTGCAGTTTTTATTCACTGGAAACGCAAAATCTCATTTTTTTCGTGGGAGGGGACATTTTATTCCTCAGGGGGATGCCCCCCCTTTCCCCTGGGCCACCCTTTGAAATCAACACTGATTAAAAAAATACGTGTGGCACTCGGGGACTGCCGCGGTAAAGCTATTGCATAGCACTTTTTATCAAGTTATGCAATTATAATTTTTTTTAATGCAGTTTTTTTTTTTTTTTTTTTTTTTTTTTTTTTTTTTTTTTTTTTTTTTGTCTTTGATATTAATTTAATTGTTTTTCTTTTTCTTTGATATTAATTAAAGTTGCACTTTTTGAGCATGATGACCGAATAAGAAAACAATTTTTTTTTTAATTGAATAAATGAGACGTCTGCCAAACTAAAACGATGTTAGCCAAAGTGTTAGGTATTTTTCTCGTTACGGAATTTCTATATTCGGTCGCCGCGTTCAAAGCTCGCGATAAAAGTTATGCAACAGCTTAAATGTGCCCCCCCGGGGGTGACACACGAGACATGTACAATATGAATAAGCAGTTGCAGACCTTTCAAATGATGTGTCACACGACTGGTGTTGTAAAGAAATTAAAAATGTGCACCCCTGGGGGGCAGAGTTGGGGGGGGGACACACAAGACATCCATAATATGAATAAGCAGTTGCAGACCTTTCAAATGATGTGTCACACGGTTGGTGTTGTAAAGAAATTAAAAATGTGCCCCCCTGGGGTGCAGAATGGGGGTGACACACAAGACATCCATAATATGAATAAGCAGTGGAAGACCTTTTAAATGATGTGTCACACGACTGGTATTGTAAAGAAATTAAAAATGCGCCCTCCCTGGGAGGGTAGAGAAGGGTGTGACACACAAGACATCCATAATATGAATAAGCAGTTGCAGACCTTTCAAATGATGTGTCACACGACTGGTGTTGTAAAGAAATTAAAAATGTGCCCTCCCTGGGGGTAGAGTGGGGGGTGACACACAAGACATCCATAATATGAATAAGCAATTGCAGATTTTTCAAATGATGTGTCACACGGCTGGTCTTGCAAAGAATTAAAAATATGCCCCCCTGGGGGGCAGAGTGGGGGGTGACACACAAGACATCCATAATATGAATAAGCAGTGGCAGACCTTTTAAATGATGTGTCACACGACTGGTGTTGTAAAGAAATTAAAAATGTGCCCCCCAGGGGGCACAGTGTGGAGGGGGTGACACACAAGACATACATAATATGAATAAGCAGTTGCAGACCTTTCAAATGATGTGTCACACGACTGGTGTTGTAAAGAAATTAAAAATGTGCCCCCCTGGGGGGCAGAGTGTGGGGATGTGACACACAAGACATCCATAATATGAATAAGCAGTTGCAGACCTTTCAAATGATGTGTCACACGACTGGTGTTGTAAAGAAATTAAAAATATGCCCTCCCCGGGGGGCAGAGTGGGGGATGTCTCACAAGACATGCATAATATGAATAAGCAGTTGCAGACCTTTCAATTGATGTATCACACGACTGGTGTTGTAAAGGAATTAAAAATGTGCCCCCCCTGGGGGGCAGAGCGGAGGGGGACACACAAGACATGCATAATAGGAAATTGGCAGTTTTGAGACCTTTTAAAAATGTGCAACACAAGGGGTGTGGACAAAAATTTAAAAAGTTCCCCTTTGGGGGGGGGAGTGGGGTGCGGCGCCCCAAACATGCATAATTGGAATGAGCAGTTACAGTTCTTTTAAACGATATGCCACACGATGGGTGTATATAGAAATTTAGAAAATGCCCCCTGTGGGGGGGCAGAGAGGGGGGTATGGCGCACCGGAGGTGCAAAATATGAATAAGTAGTTTAAGGCCTTTCCAAAGATATGTCACATGACGGGTGTTTACGAAATTTAGAAAAGTGCCCCCCTGGGGGGGATGGAGGGCGCATCAAATGCGTAAAAAATTATAAATCGCCAATTTTTTCTAGCAATATAGCACACGATACGTGTCATCAACATTTAAAAATATTCATATCACGCAAAATTTTGAAAGATTTGCCTGTGGGGGGAGGGGGTGCATTCACATGAATAGTCACCGGGCTTTAGAGCGATGTATCCTCGGATGTATCACACGAGTCCCCCCCCCCCCCCCGACAAATTAGATGGCGACAAATTGGATTTTTCTCGAGATTTTCAGTTCGAGATTATACTTGATTATACATGATTATACTAAGATTATATTGATTACAAGTGATTACACGGGATTACATTAAGATTTGTTTGATTATACCTGATTACATGGGATGACATGATTACGCAAGATTAAGGAAGATTACAGTAAGATTTCACTGATTACAGGAACGGTTGTACGAGATTACACTCCATTGAGAGACCCCTCGGTGGCAATTACATAAAATTCAAAAGCCTGTTTCCAAACCTTCCATTTAATGGCCATATTATCTTCTGTAACTTCCAATTCTGGTGGAAGGCGAGCATTGATAGATTCTCTTTGTTCTCTTTGCATTTTTTTTAAAAAGGTCAGTAACAACACTATTCGCGTTTGTAATGAAAGAAAGGTGGCGCTTTTCTCACTGCTATTGTTTGTAAACATTCCCACGTGCACGTGGCACTGTCGGCTTCTGCTTGTGCTTACTTCGTGTAAATTCTTTGCTTGTAGACTTTTTTAGTGTCTTTTAATGAAAAATCGGCTTACTTTAGTACAAATTTTAAAGTTCATGGAGAGTTATAAGCGAGGTATGTGTTTCACTGAAGCGGTCTAATTTTTCAAATCATTTAAAAATGTACAAGATAAAGGGTAAATAAGAAAACGACATGCAGATTGAAGCTGCATGCATTCGATCAAGTGTAATAAAAAAAGTCCGTAGACTATAAGCTGTGCGTTATTTAATAATGAAAAGGAATAAAATATTCTGAATACTCCAGTTGATAAAAATAAAACGTGGAAACGCTGTGTTTGAATGTTCTTATACTACTACAGGTGAGTGATGTTTTGTTTATTTCATACATCGTCTGTATCATTTCAATTTATTTTACATGCATGTTTTAAAATATTATATTTAATTTTACAGGAATGTTTTATAATCGGGCAAAACTTTTCAATGCATTTCAAGAAAATTCAATGCAGTATAAGGTCATATAGAGCTATCTATTATGCATGGTGTTGAGTAAATTAGAAATTTAATGGTGTAAGGAGATTAATTTAAAGAAAATTTTTGTATTTTGTTTTAGTATTTGAATACATTTTTTTTTTCACAATATTAATATTATGACACATTAAGCATCTATTTTCACCTAATTCTACAGCAATAAGATCTTTTGTTTTATGTTTGTGATGTAGGGTGAAAAAATAATAAGTATTTTTTAAAAATTAAAAATGAATTTTTATGATTGCTTTTCTATGTTAAGGCAATGAATGGCTGTCAAAATTGTAGATTTTTAAAATACCCAAATAAAATATATTGAAGACTATTTTTATCTTTAATTAATAAAATTATGGATAGTATCAGGATAAATATAAAAACAATAAATAAATAATTTTATTATTTAATTTAATGCAACATAAGCAGTGTTGAATTCGGACATTTTTCTCTGATTTCTATGGCTCCGGTGGGAGGGGGAAGAATTATACTTTTTGACCATTGGAACACAAAAACTTAAATCTTCCGGGGGGGGGGGATTAATGCTTCAGAGAAGGATCGGAATTCAACACAGTGTATAAGCATTCAATTAATAGAATTCTTAGAATATAACAAATAAAAGAAATGTCATAGAAGTTGTTGCACTTATAATTGCAAAATTATTGCAGTTTTATAGTTCTAAACCTATGCAGATGTATCTGTATCAACACAAGAAATCTCTATAAATAAAAGGAATTCTGAGGATAATTAATTGAATAATTATTTAATTAATTGAGGCACAGAAAAAATCGTCTGCTAAGAAAATCTTTTTTCATTTTGAACTTCTATAAATAAAAGGACAGATAGGCTCTCAAACAGTGAATCGTCGAATATAATTGAAGAACAAATGGAAGAACAAATGGAAGAACAAATGGAAGAACAGATGGAAGAACAGAAAGAAGAACAGATGGAAGAACAAATGGAAGACCTCTTCATTAACAATAAAAAAAGATATGCAAACGAAACCCCAGACAAATGGAAGAACAAATGGAAGAACAAATGGAAGAACAAATGGAAGAACAGATGGAAGAACAGAAAGAAGAACAGATGGAAGAACAAATGGAAGACCTCTTCATTAACAATAAAAAAAGATATGCAAACGAAACCCCAGAACACCGAGAGAACTGGCATTCAGATAGTCTTCGGGCTACTGAGGGCGGGCAACCGTCTAGTATAAATAATTATTGTTTTATTAGTTTCCATGTAAAGTGCATTATGTTTCTAGTTTGTATTGAGTCGGAAAATTTTTATAATCATCTATAAGTTGATTTTATGAAAAATATGATATTATTAATCTTAACTAGTTCTTCAAAAAGAAAAAAAAAAGCCTTTTTATTTTTTATTGATTTTTTTTATATATGTATAAGTGCTGGTTTAAATATCGAAAATATTTTATTTACTTTTATCGAAGTACTTCTTGTTAAATATTTTGATACTAATTAAGCTTTTTTTTTTGCTCTTTTGTTTTCCATTCTTTTAGAATAACTGTAAATTTATCAAATGTTATCACTTTTTAATTCTCTTTTACATCCAATTTATTATGTATCTATTTGTAACAGACAAATAAGAATATTTTATTTATTTATAATTTTTTAATCTAAAAAAGAAAATTATCTGTTGTGCTTATTTTATAAAATAGAGCTTTAAATATTTTGATTATTCAAAGAAAATTTTTATGAAGATGACCATTATATTAAACTTTTAAATGAATTACTTTTTAAACCTGGTAAAATCTTACTTTTTAGACGTGTATTGTACTTAATTGGTTTAAAAATTAAGCTGTCAAAGAATTTTTTAAGTTTTTTTTAATTTATTTAATCCTCAAAACATTTTTAGAAACTTTGCAAATTATGTTTATATTTTATTTTAATACATTTTCACATCGAGAAAAAAAAAAAAAAAAAAAAAAAGAAGAAGAAGAAGAATTTATGGGTTTTTTTTAATAATCTGATATAGATTATTAGTAAATTGTAACAAACTGTGATACGCAACGAAAAATCGGAATTTTTGCTGACCAAAGATTTGTTGCTGTTTGCAGAGGCGAGAAATATTTTATTTTTTTTCAATTTGCGAATAAATGAAAGCTTAGTTCGTGATTTTCCAATTTTCTAGAGTTGTATTGTTGCACACAGCAAGATATCGTTTTTTGGTACGTTTATTTATATTTATTAAGAATTTAGTATCCCAAATGATATCTTACACATAGAGTAATCAATGCTGACGCGAGAGAGAAGCAGGGTTGTTGTAGTTCCCCTTTAGATCACTAGAGGGCGATCATTTTGTAACAAACGCGAATTTAATTTTCAACACTTCTGAACACCATGCATGGAGATAGAATATTAGAAAGGAGATCAGAGAAGATAGGCTTTTCTCAACATAACATATCCCCAAAGTATTGCGTAGTGCATCGCGTCAGGAAGATGGCGCTAGTGAAGCGGGACTGACTTTGGGTCACATGACCTGTTGTCTGCTCTCTCGACTGTAGTCTGCTAGCCTACCATTTGACTTGACGTTCCTTGGAAGATGAGCTCGTAGCTCTCAAATGTTCGCGCAATCGTCGAAGATACTTTATTTTTTTAATTATTTTTTTTATGAATTAATACTTTGAGAAAGAAAATGGGTGGCGGAAGAAATAACTGCAGCATTCCAGGATGTCGCACCGACAGGAAAAAACAAAAATTTGAGTCGGAAACAAAAATTTCCTTGTTTTCGCCGCCTAAAGTAAGTTTTCACTATCTTTCTTAATCCCGTCATTAATGATGAATAATTCTGATTTAGATGCTTTAAAAATATTTTAAATAATTTTATATTCTATTGCAATATACATTTTTGTATTTTTTTGCGTATCTAAGCTTTTTTTTTCAATTAGAAAAAAATAATTAAACGTGCACAAAGTAATTGAAATTTTTATATCGTAACTGTTTTAATGATAGTAGGGTTTAATTTATATCATGTTAGTTGTATTAAATTTCTTAATTTGTAAGTACATTAATAATCTTAAAAAACCATGTGGTTACACATTTATTTTTCAAAATGTCGTTTCTAACGATAAAATTACTTGCAGGAATGAGATTTTTAATGTATTATAAGTGAGTGTTTTCTATTTGTCTTTATGGTAGTTTTATTCTTTATAATGAAAAATTTCCAATTTATCAGTATGTTGAGGGCGATTACTAGAGTTGAAGAAGCTATAAATATATATAATTGTTTCAGAAACTATCATATTTTACTTTGACTTTGAATGATGCAACATTTTAATTATGTTTTGTTGTTTGTTATTTTACAAATATTTTTTAGTAAAAGGTTTTAAGTTATATTAATAATATACTGTAATCCATCAATATTTGGAAGTTTTGATTATTCACATAACAAATGCAAACCATTTTAACATTCGTGAATTTTGCTTTATAAAAAACATTTTTTACAAAGTAAACCCTCTTTGTTTTGCTAATTCAATGAACTACATGACATTAAACACTTGTGTACTGTATAGCCTAAAGTGCGAGAACTTCAGTCCTTGTGTTGAGAGAAAATTTGGTAATTTCCTTTGTTTATTTAATTTATTATTATTTTAGATTTTTAAAATTTTTCTAAGATTTCAAATTTTTATTGCATGTGAAATATTTTCTGCAAAAATTGTCAGGGTAATTTTAAAACATCTATAGCTTGTTGAAAAAGCAGTAGAATACGATTCTTTTGCAGAGTTTAAATTTAAAATAGAAATCGAGGCTGCAACTTTTCCTTATACGTAAATTCTATAGACATAAGATCTGTTCTATAAAATAATCGCACATCACTACATTTTCCCCATTATATGCTAAAGCAGGGGTGCAAAAATCTAGGTGCCAGAGGGTAGTCTCTCACCACTAAAATTTTAAAGTTTTTTTCGCTCAAAATTTAATAGCATTCTAGCAGGAATTTTACACAAAATATTAGATGAAGAAAAACAAAATTTTGTGATGAGAAACTGCCTGCTGGTGCCTAGATTTTTGCACCCCTGTGCTAAAGATAAAATTTTGTACACAATATGCTTATAATTATTAAAATTTATTTAAAGCATGTACTTTTAGTTTATAATGCTTAGTATATTTTCTAAACATTGCTTTTTCCCATAAAAAAATAGAATCTAACCTTCTAATATGTGTGGGAAGATAGTCTCAACATTTGCGAATGTTGAAGGATTACTATACTTCTATAATTTTGTATACTGGTTGTCCAACTATATTGATTTCTGACAATTTCCAACATAATTTCCTAATCAATAACATTTCATAAAATTTATATATAAATATGTACATATATATTAATGCAATGAATGAAGCCATAAATGTACAACATATATTTCTTGCAGATGTTTAAATTTACTTTATAAAATCCCTGAGGCAATTTTAGAATATATCAACCTACACAAAATCTTAATTAAATATTGTTTCAATACTCATCAAAAATTCATTAAATATGTATTTTGCTTAGAATCAAAACTGGTTATGTTACAGATTCCATATCAAAGCAAACATTCTTTAGAGTGTTTATAAATGTCACTTTTTATCCTCCCCCCCCCCCACCTTTTTTTGTCACGGTGTCACACTTCACCACGCCCTCCTCCTCCCCTTGTAACATGTCATGCTATATTACATATGCATATACTTGCAGTTCAGAAACAGAACCCAATGATATAGATCATGTTTCAAATTTTATTTTTAAGCTTTGACTATGAGTTTTAATGACACTTGTGAGCATAACAATAAAAATAATCATGTACTTATTTTGTATGAAACAAGATTAAGATCTACAGCATAATACACAATATAAATACTAATGAAACATTAATATGAAAAAGCATGTGAAAACGATTCAATTTCAAAAGAATTTTAATATTCTATTTGGTTTTATATCTTATTTTGTAATTTATGAACACAGTGTACTTTAAAAATCAGCAGATTAAATTTTGAAGTTAATGTTTTTATTTTAATCAAAATGTGATGTTACTTTTTCCTACTCTCTTACTGCCTTGTCACAATTTCAAGTATATTTCAGACAGGACATCATTTGTAGACAACCTCTTTCTATTTCTAAACTTGCTTTAAGCATGAACAATGAAGATGATCTAATCACTACATATTGTACTCAATGTTAAAAAATTATATATTTTAAACTGATACTGGATCATTTGGAATGTTGTTTGGGAAAAATTCATTCATACCAAAAAATTCTATGTTGATATTCTTTCCTATATCTAATATTTAGTAATTAACGAGCAGAATTTTTTTGCTACAAACTGATTTTCACAAAACACACGACTTTCCGAATGATCCAATAACTGCAATACTTAAGGGGGGGGGGGGGGGGGCAGTTAAGTTAGCTTCCAAATTCCCTTCATTAAAGTTAGTTTACATTTGTCTTTTTTAAATATCTCCTTAAAAAAATTTATATTTTAAACTTTTATTTTGTATGCCTATATTTCTTAAAAATCATTTACTGTTACACAGATAAAAGATTCAACGAATATGAATGTACAGTATGGAACCATTTATCTGAAAACCAGTTATCCAGAATGATATTTCTAATAGACGGATGTTGAGACTTTTATAGAAAAAAGTGTCATACACTGCCAGTTTGACATAGATTAGATATTACTTGAAACAATTGTATAGTTTAATAAGAGCATCTAGTAACTTGTATCTAATTCTTAGTTCAAGTAATCTAATAATCCATTTAAAATTAGAAGTAATACCACAACCACTTATATTCCATAAAACATATCAAATGGATGGTGCTTTAGTGCCTAACCAGTTATCCGGAATACATCTGACCCCAACCCTTCTTGATAAATGGTTCTGTACTGTATAACCTTTTTCATAGTTTTAAATTATTTTATAAAATGTTTAATTTTGTATGTAGCATTAAAAATTTTCACACAATTCATCAGTTTTTAGCACAAAATATTAAATTAAGCATAGATTTAGAAATATATAACAGTGTATATATTATGAGAAAGATGCCACCTACTACATTCGAAAGGTTATAAAAAATGTAGACAAGGAAAATGAAGTTCCTTGAAAAAGGAAGCTGAAAACTTTTGTTAGCCAAAATGGAGACATCTTTAAAAACATAACAAAATGTAATTTTTATGGTCCTATGAAAATATAAGGCTGAAATCCTTTTGTTCTGAACATTAAAGTTATATTAGATTAATTATTAATTAGGTTAATGCTATACATTGTGCTTTTAAATTATATAAAAAGATCTATCCAGAAATTTCAATATAATTTCAAAACCAATAAAAATAGTGAATTGAATATCCTTATTTCTTTTTGATAACTATATAGCATATAGTTAAAATATTTATATTAAAATCTAAGGAATATTAGAAATACACAAGAGTTATCCACTGCATAGTTCTAAAATAATTCTTTGTATTCCCTCTACGTAGTATTTACATTATTTTAAACTTTTTTTTTTGAATTATTTTAGAATGCTGAATTATTTGAAAAGTGGCAGAAAGCTATACCGTTTGAGAATTTCCTGTTGACCCATAAAGATAAAGTGTGTAAGTTACATTTCAGAGAGGATGAATTGGATTACTACTACACCACAATATTAGCAGATGGCACCATTCACAAAATAGAACGTGGAAGGGTAAAATTAAATCCAGAAGCAGTTCCTTCGGTATTCAATACATCAGAAGGATATGAAGCAAAAAGGAAGTTTCCAAAAGAATCGATACCAACACAGGCTTTAGAAAATATTGTAGTCATATCAAGTACACCCACACCAATTGAAGCCACCTCAAGTGTGTCCATACCAATTGAAGCCACCTCAAGTGTGTCCATACCAATTGAAGCCACCTCAAGTGTGTCCATACCAATTGAAGCCACCTCAAGTGTGTCCATACCAATTGAAGCCACCTCAAGTGTGTCCACACCAATTGAAGCCACCTCAAGTGTGTCCACACCTATTGCTGTAGATGAAAATATGAGTGGACAAGATTTTTCAATGATTTCTGAAAATTTATATTCTTATACAGCAGAAAATACACTTTGCTCATTTGAAGATCTTCTTAAAGAACTTATTAACGTCATTATTCCTAATGATTTATGGGGTTGTATTAAAACATCATCTTTTATTCTTTTTTCCCGTTTTGATGAACATTATACCTTGTTGAAAAAGGTAGTAATTGAATGTAATTTAAATGTTAAGGTAAGCTTTTAGTTTTATAGTTTTTTAAGTATATTTTTTTAATTTCAATTATTGGATTTTATGTGGAATAAAATTAAATATTCAGCACAATATTGAATGCATATCAAAAGGTCAGGTGACTATCTCTAACTTTCATGTAGTTAAAACTCACAATAGGAAATTGAAAATCTATAGATCAGTGTTTTTATGAATGTTTGGAATACCCAAAGTCTATATATGTCTTTTAAAAGAGCTCCCTCTTTTAAAGACCCTCTTTGTTTACCTCTTAATGCTGTAGCTTAATTTATTAGTTCATGAGTTTTGCTATTACGGCAACCAGTCCAAGGGCAGATCCAGCCTTTTATTAAGAGGAGGGGTCGTGGATCCTTTTTTATTTGGGGGAAGGGGTGTCACATTATCTTAAGCAATTTTTACACTGAAGACTGTTCCTGCATCCAAAAAAGCTAATTTTCTGATAAACTTAACAATATTCTTTAATATAAAATTTATGCATTTGATTAAGATACCAAGAAGTTGAAGAATTTCTTATTTTCTAAATTGAAAATGATTCAAGAAATTGACCATTATAACCAATTTTTGGGACTTAACAGTTAGAAAAATGCTGTCTTGGGGGATTAGTTTGCTGTTATGGCCTAAAATTGTTTTTAACCCCCACATTTTGCATAGATTTTCAGAGATTCTTTTTTTTTATTGAAAAAAATGGAAAATGCATAAATCACATCTGAATTAATACACAAGCAAATACATGTCTTGCATCTGCAATTAAAATCATTCATGGATGCATCAGAAATTACATATTTTGTATTTTAGAGCTTCAAAGAGTCAAAGATTCTTATTGTTGAGCAAGACATGAATTTGTAAGAATTTAATATAGGGTAGCTGTACCAGTAATGGGCCTCCATAAGGAATTTCTTTTAAAAAAACTTTTTATCAAGATATTATTATATTCGGTTTTTTTCATATTATATTAATCTTTAAAAAATATTTAACAAATCCCATAGTTAATTTCACAATAGAAACAAAAATTTAATTTTAAATAATAGAAATATGCAAACATCCCTTGTTACAATGATGGACCACCCTACAAAAAATAAGATAATTGTTTTTTCAACAGTAGTTAGGTCCATACCAGAACTTAATGAAAGAATCAAAGAATTTAATACATCAATGAATATAGTTTATTTTTCTTATTTTGTTAGATTTTTCTAATGGAACAGGAGGTTGATCTGACAGAGTCAAAAAAAATCACTTGTATTAATGATATAATACTTCTCCTGGATGTAGTCGAAAATATTAAGATTTGTGCAGGAGCCAATGATAAGTAAGATTTCAATTTTCATTTTATAATAGTATTCTTTATTATGTAGTATAGGATTGTAATTTTCACTTGTCCAACCTCATTATAACGAGGACAGTGGTCAAAACTTTGTTATATAATTTCATAAATTTATATTTCTGATTAACTTGAAATTTTGTGAGGAGTAATGACAAGTTTAAACTCATTGGGGTGGAATTTGTTGATTTCACGAAGCATTTTATAAATTGCTGTGCAAACACTAAAATTCGTCATCACTTTTCAAATTGTGAGTAAAATGAAAAAAATACATTTTTTTTGCTTAGTGTGATTTTAATTTGTAATCAACTTATTGATTTATTTCAATGCTTCTGAAAATAACTTAACTTTGTAATTTTTGGCACTGTCAAATTATAAAGTATTGAAAATTAAAGTGTAGTATTAAATAAAATATTCATTTTTGAAACTGTTTAATTATCTGAAAACAAAATAGAAAAGTCCAAAGGTCAACATAAAGTTCAATCTCAGCTATCCAATGCAAAGAGAAATCTTGTAAGAATATTGAAAACTAAACAAAATTTGTTAATTTTTCTCATTGGGTTAGCATTCACAAATAGTGATTTTTATCTGACTGAAGAATCTCTCTTTTAATGTATATATCAAACTACCAATTATGTGTGGGTAATCTTCATTCCTTTTTGTGTGTGTGTATGACTATCAGTTATAGAAATACACAGGCTGAGGAGAAAAAAAAAAAAAAAAATACAAAATATTGTTCAAAAACATTTTTGGCCATTTTGCAGTTCATCTGCAGAATCTGCTTATTCAGTTGTCATGTCACTCAAATCTGTAGACAATCGGGAGTTTATTGTAATTCAAAACTATGTTCTACTTCAGAGACAGGATTTATTTTATCTTTCTTGTTGTACCTACAGGCTTATTGCAGTGTGTTATGTCCATAAACTACAACATTGATAAATTTTATTTTTGATGCAATATGAATTGCCTGTAGTATTTAGATATGTTTTTAAAATATCGGTGACAAGTGTAACCTAATTCGGCTGTGCTTATAATTTTGGAATATGTGCGTGTATTTATATTACTTATTTATTTATTTATTTTTTTTAATAACAGGTCAATGACAAATTGTTCAGTTTATTTGAGTATCAAACAGTTTGGACCCGCAAAAACTTGGTGCAACAACTGCATCACTAGGAGGAAAATAAACAAAGCTAAGGAAAAAAATAAGAGGACTCTTCTTGGCTCTTATACTCTACAGAAGAAAGTGCTGAAGAGTATCAAAAGAAAAAACAAACGCTTGAAGAGTAAGGTATGAAAAGTTTTAATATATGAGGAATACCATCTTGAACAGATTTTGGGTTTTAGCGATTGCAATCGGATGATTTAAATCATTACTGTTATTATTTTTTTTTTCCAACCATATCACTGCATGGTTTAAAAACCTTTTTTTAGACACTTTCTTCATTTAAATAATGTCCAATTTTTTAGTTTGAAATCAATCAATTTAAAACGTATATAAAAAAATTATCACAAGATTGGAATTGACATCTTCTCCTTTCCATTTGATTGTTTAAAAATTAATTACAGAAGTGAAACCTTATATATTAACAAATGTCCATTGTTCATTAGTTTATTCAATTCAGCACTAAGTTTAAGTTTTATAAAATATATATTTTTGATTTTATTTTTAGGTAGAAATACTAAAGGATAAAATTTTAAAGTGTAAGAAAGCGTCGGCAAAAATAAAAGAAGAAGCTGTGGAAGACGCGATTAGCAATTTGCCAACCTCTCAAAAAGAAGCAATTCGAGCCTGTTTACAAGCAGCAAAAGTTAAAAACAGCAAAGGTTATCGTTATACGTTGCAGTGGGTCTATGAATGCCTGTTAATAAAAATAAAAAGCCCTAAGACCTATAAACATCTAAGAAAAAGTAAGATTTTAGCATTGCCATCACCACAAACCTTAAGTAAGTACATAGAAAAGGTCAGAGGAGTTTACGGCTTTCAGACATCTGTTTTTAACTGTATGCGTCAAAAAGCAGCGAATATGCATGAGAAAGATAGAAGAGGTAAATCCTATGTATGTGTATCTCTATGTATGTGTATTAAAATGTGTAATGCTTTCATAACGTTTTTTGTATTCTCATAAAAGGTGTCCTTTTACTGGATGAAATGAAAATAACGTCACGGGTTAATTTCAATAGAAGAGCACTAAAAGTTGAAGGATTTACAGATCTGGGAGATGTCACACCTGGTAATCTAAAAAAAAAGAAAGGAGATCATGTATTAGTCTTTATGTATCAGCCGTTCCGTGGACAATGGGTACAGGCTCTGGCATGCTTTTTAAGCAAAAATGCTGCATCAGGTTAATTTTTAATTAAAACTATACATTTCTGTAAAAAATTTATTTCTATATTTTTTGTCAATGCTTAAAATTTGTGTATGACAAGGTTTTTATAGATTTTGAATTTGGCTATTATAAATCCTTATTTAATCGTGAATTTTTGTAAGTAAAACTTGTTTTTTTCTATTTAAAATAGAAATGTATTGTAATCCCCCCCCTTTTATTTATGTATTTTAATTTTTCCCCCTTCTATTTATAATAGAGATGTATTGTAATTTTACTTACCCATCATACGTAGTATAGGGTAAGTCTTGCAATCGTTTTGAAAATCGAAAAAAAAATTTTTGACGGATTTACACGTTTTAGATAGTGAAGATTCTGAAAAACATTTTTAGAAAAAAAAATTTCTGTCTGTCTGTAAACGCTCTATCTCCTGAACAAATTGAGATAGAGACTTGAAATTTTGTATGTAGTTAGTATGTAAGAATGGAACGAAGCCTATTTAATATCAGCAACCTCGATTATCCGGAACTATTTTTTTCGGACTCTTGAAAAATTCGTTCTGATGAAAGGTATGTAAAAATTTTCGCATTTTTTTGTTCTAAGGGATGGACGTAAAAGGCAATAAAATAACACTCATTTTGCATATAGAACGAAGTCGAATGGATAATTAGTTGCCGAGATATTTGTAATCCTGTTTTCCACATTCTTCAATTTTTCATGACCCTGTATTTCATTCAAATTTCAATTCAGAGGTATATTTTAATTGGAAATGAGACGCTTAATCCGACGCAGTTAATTGTTAGTTAATAGAATTATTATTTTTGGAGTTATAAGGATGTTTCTTTTACGCAGTTCGGTATTACTTGAGTAGTTTGGCGTTTTATATAATTTGTTGAAATTGGTACATCAGCAATTCATTAATAGAGCATTACCATGTATATGAACATTATTTAAATTTTGTTTATGAATTGCAATGCATTGTATAAATAGTTTTCACATGTTTTATTTTCATATGGCTATCCATGATGGGTAAGTATTACGGTGGCCCCAACGACTAGTTTTTTTCTTCTAATTATATTAGAGATGTATTGTAATAATTTTGTGGATTTACATGTTTTCCCATGCAAGAATATTCATTTATTTACTTCTATTTTCAGGTACTATTCTACACCATTTAATTATGGAATGTATCATGTTATTGGAAAAAGCAGGTTTTTTTGTTGACGCAGTGACGTGTGATGGGGCATCGTGGAACAGAAACATGTGGGCGAAGTTTGGTATAGATGAAGAGAATGTTAGTTGCAAACATGTTTGTGATCCTAAGAGAAAACTATGGTTTCTTTCTGATTTTCCACATTTAATTAAAAATGTGAGAAATGCTATCACAGAAAAAAAATTTCTAAAGGTAATCTTTTTTTTTTTTCTTTAATGTATATTTCTGTTTTTTATGTGTGTAGTGCTGGTGGCAAATATTGTGGTTTTGTTTTGTATGAATATCAATACAAAAAACCCTAAACAGATTAAAAGCTTGTGACATAGCACTTATTCTTACATCTGCAAGAATTTTAAATTTGCAAGACTTCCAAATGGTCCCCTTTTTTGTATTTTGGTCCCCCCAAGTCCCTTTTTTTGTGTCTAAAAAAAATAGCCACAAAATTAAAAAAAAAAAAAAAAGCTTAAAAATCCAAGAAGACAAAATTTATTAATGGGCATAAAAAAGCATTATAATAGGTATAAAAAAGCATAACTGAAATTCTTTCATGAATCTAAATGTTAAAAAATCACCACAGAATACAGGCAAATTTTTAGAATCTCATTAAAGTTCTTAAAAATTAAAACATTGCAGAACACGAAAGTTACTATATTTAGCTACTGCTTGACCAGTCTTCAATAACGGGCCTCTGAATCACATTAAAGAAAATGGTTAGAGTAAAATGCCTTTTTCACATCTTTTTAGTTTTTTCTATCTTTACAAAAAGAAAATATTGAATTCATGAAATTTTGATTTCCAGTTTTCAATATCGAAAATTTGAAGTTTTCGATATTAAGTATTGAATCAATATGACTGATATTTGCTGAGAAATTAAATGGCGACTTTGAGTTTTCTTTGATGTCGAGTTAGCTGTATATGTAGAATTCTGCCACCTGCGAATGTTAAGATATAATTTTAGGTTTACGGCTGCATCACTTTAGACTGCTGTCTTCCATGATAATGTTGCTACATTATAATTAGTTTATGCATTGCTTTGTAAATTTGGTTTGATATTATAATGACAAGCAACATTGCTATATGTTGCTTTGAGGCAACTACGTTTTATGACTTAAAATATTGCATTTAACAGGTGTTTTTTTAATGGGATATGATTTTCTTCTGTTTACTACTCTGTGTGTTTGTAATTTTCTTATTGATTTTATAGACACCGGATGGCATAATAGCAGTCAATTTTTGGGAAGCAATTGTTCTAGAAGACAATCCTCTTAGTTACAGCTTAAAGTATTGTCCAAAATTGACTCGTGACCATGTGCATCCGAAATTCTACCAAAAAATGAATGTAGCAATGGCATTTCAAGTAAGAACTTTATTACAGTAGATCTTTATAATGCATATCTTAAAACGAGAATTTGTTGCACACATTGCACATTATTAAATTTTTGCTTGCAATGACTATCAGAATTGAAGTGTTCCATTAATTCATATGTCTGAGAAGAACAATATCACCTCATTGTACGAAAAGATAGTAGTTTATTATGCAATATTGTCATAAATGCAAATCTCATTTATGTTATGCATTATATTGACATTATATTACTTTGTCCTTTAAAAAAAAAAAAAAAAAAAAAAAAAAAACTGATTTTTTTATACAACAAATATTTAGTTTTTCAGTCATGAAGTGGCCACTGCAATGAATACCTTACGTCCAAGAATTAAAGAACTCCAAGGTAGTGAAGGATGTGAGGCATTCATTCGGAGAATGAATAATTTGATTGATGCAATGAATTCGAGATGTTCAAAAGATGCGCTACGTAATGGTTCATCAGCAATGGAGGTTTAAATAATTTCACAAAAGTATTATTGATTTGTCATGTTTTTAATTTGTTTCACTTAATATATCTATATTGTTTAGGCAATTAAAGATTTCTTATTATACTTGGACAAATGGAAGCATTTCAAGAACCAACATAATGTCGATTTTCTTTCCGAGTCTACATTTATAGGACTAAAAGTGACACTTAAAGGAACGCTGGAGTTATTTGAGTACCTCACAAAAGAACATGGTTATGAATTCCTTATGACCTCAAGACTTTCACAGGATTCCTTAGAGGTAAAAATATTTAATTACTGCTTTTCTCTTACAATTCATTAAGGGTGTATTTAGATTCAAACTGCTTATTTTCCGATTTACTTTTAAGTTTATTTTTGCCCTCAGACGCAAGAAACTGGAAAATTGCATTATTCAGAAAGTACTGAAGGTGCCGCAATGGTCGATTCTTTGATAAATGTAGAAAATATTGCAAAAAAAGGCTGCCAAATTCGTCAATTTGAAAGGATATTTCAGAAGTGGGAGATTTGGGAACAAAAAAAAAAGGGTCATACTTAGAGGATAATTGTTTATAAATCAAATTCTAATGAATTGAGCATAAAAAGACATCACACGGCACCTTATACATCACTTCAAAAATCCCCTCAGCAAGTTTCATGTTTGTACTTTTAAAAATGTGTCTGAAATTGTATTGGAAAATTTCGAGCTGTTGAAGGTGGAATAGCGTTTTTTTTTTTTTTTTAAACACCCTTAAGCACATGCATTTTATTTATCAAGCTGAACAAACTTCTAGAAGTAGTCAGGTACACTAAGATAACTCAGAAATGTTATCCTAACAAGGTAGGTGCATTGTTATGGTCTGAATTGCTGCAATCTAAAATCAACGGTAAAGGACCATAACCCAAATAAGTCGCACCTTTCTGGATAATGAAGCTAAATAACTTCTTTATCTCGTTAGGATTACATTTCTGAGTGTTTCACAGTTGTTCAGGTGTACTATGAGTTTTCATTGAATCCCCTTGTCTTGTTTAACAAACTCTTAAATGAACTGTTTCTTTATTAATTATGGTCCATGCACAAGTAAATATTGTTCATTTTTTTTTTTAATAGGTTAATGTGAAATAATTTTGAATTTTTTGGTTTATTTTAGAGATTTTTCAGCATGATGAGGCATGCATGTGGATGCAATGACCATCCAGATGGTACAACCTTTTTACAGTTGTTTAGGTTGTTGGGTACGTATTCTTTGATAAAACCTCCTCGTGGTAGTAATGTAACTGGGAGTGATTTAGTAAAATCACTTTTTGATTTCAGTGATCTGTCAAATGCAACAGATGTCCGCGAAGATTTCAATAACAGACTGGAGTTGCTGTTAACCACTGGATCTAATACTACTATAGTTGTTAATTCAGAAGATCACAGTTATTATCAGCAGAATTCACCAGAAAGTGTTGTTGCATATCTAGCAGGCTTTGTTGCATTTAAAGGGCAGAAAATGTCTAAATGTGATATTTGTAAAGATAGTTTACTTTTCAGTGAGGAAAAAGAAAATTTGAATCCAAATTCCCATGTTTTAATAAATGCTAAATCACGTGGCTTCTTAAAAAAACCATCAACGGAATTGTTTAATTTAATTTCAATTGTAGAAAATTCGACAATGAAGATTTTGTCTGCTGAAGGATTACAGATGAATACCCTATCAAATATTGTTTCAGATCTGGAGCAAGTAAGTAATTTACCACTAATTGGGTGTACAGACCATCAGAAAACCTTCACAATAGCACTTTTAAATTATTATTTAATGATCAGAATGACTTTCATGTGTAGGAGAGAAAACATAATAGATAATGATAAAGCTAACAAAGCTAGAAAGCATAAAAAATTATCTAAACTTTGAATGGATGAATGCAGAATGAGATTTTGATGTACCTGAAAAATTCTTCCTAAAGGTTGGTAAGTTATAGATTATATAAAAAAAAAAAAAAACCTATTTGCATGATTTTTAAAAGCGAAAAAGTTTTGAAATAGGAATGCACTGAATATCTGGTTCTGGTTAATTATATTTTTAGCATTATCAGAAAGTTTTCTCTTTATAATCATTATCCCATTTAAAAGAAATTCTAATTGATTAAAAAAAGAAACTTGTATGTTCAGAAATTTGTTATATATAAAATATAATACAATAAACATACTCTAATCCAGCATGTCCAGGACTTCTAATATACTGGATTTATAAAAATACCAGATTATAGGAGAATGTTGTAAAAAATGTGTAGAAGTTAGAATTAAACAAAATACAATAAAATGTATGTTTTATTATTCAGTTTGAATAGAATAAAAAAAAAATAATTGCAGTTTAATGTAAACATATGTCCATAGATACAAGTAAGAAAACTCCTGCGTTAAGAATAGATTATGAAGCTTTCCAACACTTTTTGAAATCTTAGTGTGTATATTTTTTAAGTGTATATGTGTATATATATATATATATTTACATTTTCAATGTTTCCAACATTTAATTTACACTAAAAATGTTAGATATCTATCTTTTGTCAAAATCAGCATCTGAAATTTATCTAGCAAAATGGCTTTTGTTTCCAATGAAGCTTAAGTAACCTCGTATTATCTTTTAAAAATCTACATTCAGTGCATTCCTAGTTTAACTTTTTATATATATAAATAAAACTGTTGTTCATTAAAATTTTGTTAAAGTACTGATAATTTCTTAGTTATTAATTTTTTAAACTGTTAATTTCTGATGTTTTAAACCAGCAGTTCCCAACCTGGGGTACGAACAAATATCACTGATGATAGAAATCGCAGTAATGCTTCACAAAAACCCATAAGTTAGTTTCATATGTTACACTCAAAATAAAGGGAAAAGCCCACTGTATCTAATTATTCATTAATAATGCAGCGTCAGTACAGGGTTCTTACATTACTGAAAACAGAAGAAATTAGTTTTTTCTAAAATCTGAAAGTCAATTTTTTTGGTGTATGTGTGCTGTCAAAAAATAATCTTTTAGTTCCGAAATCAGTCTGCAAAAAAATTCAGATTTTTCACTTACAAATACAATTTTTGCTAAATTCACATTTTTAACATACAGGTCTTTTACTCATACAAATTCAACTATCTAAATAAGAAAATTACAAAGAAAGCTCCCCCCCCCCCCCAAAAAAAAAAAAAAAAAAAAAAAAACTTAGAAAAAAAAGTTGTAGTTGAGTTTAAAATGTTCTGCCCACTGATAAGCATATTGCATAACTAAGTATGCATCACCTTTCATCTTGAAATTTTCAGGGAATTTTTTAAAAATTCCTAAAAACTCTGGAAAACACAGGGAATTTGTTAATGGCAAATTATAACAGCCTTCATACACGCATATATTTTTTTGCAATCAACATGGAATAAATGCGTTGCAGTACAGGGAAAATACAGGGAATTTTTTTTCAAGATTAGAAGTGGCAGTCCTGATCATGTTGTATGGAAGGTGTTTATCAGAAATGGAGGTACTCCAATTGAAAAGCCTAAGAAAGGTGTACATGAAAGAAAAACAGGTTGGGAAATGCTAGTTTAGCCATATTTATATTTTGTTTACATTTTACATTTTTTTGGTACTAATTCATTTTTTTTTTTTTCATTCTAATGCTGCAAGTTTTCCTATGACAATTAGACTTACTGTTAAGTAGTATGTATGTTTTAGTTTCAAACTTTATCCTTGTTAGCAAGAGAAGAAAAATACAATGTCAGAGAAGGAAATCTGTCAGTTATAGCGTACAGGCTTCTTTTTCAAGCACTGAAAAGTCTTGAGAAAAGCACCGCACAATAGACATTCTAATGATGAATTGGTGACCTCCAGGCTCTACTGTTGTTTTAACTATTCCTGCTAAGGTTTGTTTTGAGGGAATTATGCTGTTATGTCTGATGCGAAGACAGGTACACTGCTAGACTGTAGTAGGCATCATTTCAGAAATACGAGGGGATTCCGGATTGTTTATCCAACGGTAATGCTCTCCGGATCGTTTCTCCAAAGGCCATCTTTATTGTAGCAAGAAGATTCTTTTCAGTCATGAAGTTGGTTGGTGAACATTTTATATTTCATGAAAATTGATAATTATAACGTTATTGTTACTCCAGAATTAAAAATGAATTTTCATAAATGGGAGATGCACGCTAGGCCCTAAGGCCTAACAGCAAAAAATTATCTCCAAAAATTCTTTTACGTGTTGAATCGACCAAGAGCAAGGTTAGAATGAGAGAGAATTAAAAAAGACGCCGCCGAAAGTGCCTACAATCTCCGCACGCTGAGCCAATCAGAAAAATGGAAAAAATTGCTTGTTGAATGTAGAGAAATTTTAGGAGGAGAGTACAGTAGAATCTACACAATTCTAAACTCTGCACTGGTCCCAAGCTGTGTGGATTTGAGATAGTGCACTGTATTATAAAGAACGGCTGGTTTGCATTAAAGGAAGAGCTGTCAGTGTTGGAAAAATATTCTTAGAAATACAGGTAAAAAGAAATGTGAGATTGACATGATTACTAACTTAAAATAATATTTAGGGTACTTTTCCATTGGCCAAACACAAGTCATAAATTTGTTTTTTTCCCAAATAGAGCAAATTTTCGAATGTAGTAATTCAATTAGTTATCTCTTTTGAAGGAATTCTTTGTGTAAATAGATGTTGTTTTAATTATACTTCAATGTGGTTTATTCAGTTTTGCAATTGCCAAATAAGTATTCTCTGAATTTTTAGCAAAACATAAATGTAGATCATATTCTTCGATTTATGCTCAAAAGATTTCATTCTTGGATACAAATTAACAATGTATTGTTGAATTTGAAAAACCAAAATAGTACTTTGAACAAAATAAAAGTATTTTCAATTTAAATGAAATTAAACATTTTATCTGTGTTACAAATTACTGATAAGTTATTTGTTTCTCTTACTTTTTATGTAATGAAGTAGTCTTATGAGTCTAGTTATACTTTTCATCCAAAAATTATATCAGATTACCATTCTCACTTTTTTCTCACATTTTTAATAGTATTTTATAACTGATGTCCTCTATTTTTGTTCCAACCTTGGCAGCAAGTGGATTTGGTGCCAAGGAGAAGGCCTAATGGAAAAGTACAAATAAGATGTGTGTGTTTATTTACAAATCTAAATGCATGATTTTTATGCAAAATGTAACCAAATTTCTGTTTTAAGTATTGTTACCATGCAATAAGATTGTAAAACAGTTGCATTAATGTTACAAGATTTCCGCTTGGCAGAAAACTTTACCACAATCGCTTGCATACAGTTAAACAAATTTTGAAATTTTAGCTAATGCTTTTGGATAGAGAACATTTTGAATTTATTTTAAATTATGTTTTAGCCATGAACTCTTGATGAATGCATTGAAGTTCAATGTCCCATTTAAAGTAGTTTTATTTTTTTCCTTAATTGAACATGTAAATATTTTTTTACAAATAGTGCTTTTTAATTTATTTTTACTATAGTGTACTAAAGAAATTTTTTGTCATTTTTCAATGTTAAGTCTTGTATTCGACTTTATTTACTTGTTGAATATGAGTTTTAAAAAGGGAAATTTATAATTTTGTTACATATTCAAAACAGTTTAAATATATAGTTAATGTATAAACACACACATATATATATATATATACATTTATATGCATAAATATACATTGGCTGCTGCGCAGAAGAAATATTTGTGTGTATAAATTATATATGTATATGGGGAGTAATGTAGATCGCCTCCTCGTGGTGCTCCCTGGGTGATGCTAAATGATCTACGATTAAGCTCTTCTAACTGAAGTCTTGACCCTTTGACTCTAGGATATTCTTCTCGTAAAAGCTTTCAATTTTCTAGCATAAGATTATAAAGCACACAAACTTGCCACTACACAAAAATGTTTTTTTGGACATTTCTAACCTTTTTAGTTTTATTAAACTTATGAAGTTCATTTTAACAATAATGCTGTAAGACTGATCAAATGATAAATCTTTTGTATGAATAATTTATATTAGCATCTACGTTGGAAGATAACAGCAATTGATGAAATTACTTTTTAAAGCCAATTGTAAGTAACCTTGTTTTGGATCTTGTTGAAAATGTCCAACGTGGCTATGCAAAGGTTTAATGTTATACTCTGAATTCTTCATGTATCAATATTTTTATGCAATATAATTTCTGTAAAAGTATTGCTGTTATTTCTATTAAATATTGCCATATTTTATGTACCATGTTTTAATATGTAGTCTTGTTGAATAAAGTAATTATTTTAATATATGATTGTAATAACTTATTTAACCATATTTAAATTGACACTTTAAAAAATTGGTGATTTTAAAACATGTCATATGCTTAAAATTATATTTGAAAGCATTTAAATACATGTGAGAACTTAACTTACACCAAAAATTAAATTTTTTGAAGTCTCAAAACACTTAATTGTAAATAAATATAATTGTAAATCAAGATTTTACGAGGCCAGAAATACAGGGTAAAACTCTTTCTTTTTCTTTTCTTTTTTTTAATTTCTTTTCCAGTATTATTGTGCTTTTTTAGTGCAGATTTATCATTAGAATAAACTGATAGAATAGATTTAATTTTGGGTATGACAAGTTTTTAAACTTGAACTCATTTATATATTACATTATTCAATTTTTGGCAAAACAAGTGTCACAGGAGGTGTTTAATCTGTGAGATTGCATTCTGCAGAACTAAGTCGAAAGAAATTTTAAATATGATAGATACGGTTTTAAAAAGCAATGAAATATTTTTCTTGGAAATTGTTCAATTTTACACATTTTGAATTAATATAGAAGTTTTAAAAAATCCTGCTTAATTTTACTTCTTCATCCTTTGCTCTTGTTTGCCATTTAAATATGCGTTAAAACTGCACACACATACAGAGAATTAATAGTGGTGAAATTACAAAGAAAAATAATTACTCTTTATTACAACATAAAAGAATAAAATCGGATGTATGTATACTTTATAAACCAATCAGGGTTGTAAATCAGAAAATATTTTACAGGTAAAATTAATCTTATTTTTTCAATTATTTAATTTTATACACATTTTTAATACTGTGAAAATATATATATATGTATATATTTTAATACAGACTTTGATTTCTCTTTGACTTAAAAGAAAAGATGTAATTTGAAAAAAATTACGGGTAATTCATATTAATATTATGTATATTTATTTTTAATGCTCAGAAATGTTTTATGCTAATAAATTGATAAATTTTAAGTTTTATCAAATAAGTTTTTATAACAATTAAAGAGCAATTATGAAGGGGGGGGGGGGGGTGGAAGAATACATTAGATTCTGGGATAGCGTTTTGAAATCCTATTACTATATGTACATGCTATAAATTTGAAAGATTTAATATAATTAAACAGTGACAAAACATCATACATAAAAAAAGGATACTACCAGGTTATCACTCCGACCAAAATTCTATCGTCGAATTATAAGATTAAATGTCAATACTTGAGGATCGTGGATGTCAAACCAATGACATTAAATACAATACACATGTTTAAAATGTCATTGAGTGATTTTTAATTTGACTTTATATTTGTAATTTTATTAATATTCTACTAATTATTTGCTTTGTTTTTTATTTAGAACAAAAATTATGTTATGTATAATTTGGCGAAATCGGTCGACAAAATAACAGTAGTACCAAAAAAAAAAAAATTTACAGAGTTTTATCCACTTAATAATTTAAATTTATATGAATTGAGTCTTCAGAATATTGATTCATTTTTTTCTAAGCAATTAACTGGTTCATATCAGAAAGCTCCATACAAACATTAAGCTATAGAATTAAGTGTTAAAAAAAGAAATTGGGATGAATACAGTAGACTCCCTAAAATCTGTGATGCCAGAAATCCGCACATTTTCTTCATAAAAAAAGACTGATTTTTTCATCATTATTTATATTTAGGATGTTTATTACTTAGCCTATTTTAATATTTTTCTGAAACTTTATTTTTTATTTTTTTTTTGTAATAACTTGCTTTTTAACTACTTATTTAACTATTTTACTTAATTATTTTAATGTTTCATTTTATTATATGCATTGATTACAATGCTTAATCACCAATGAAATTGTTTCAAAAATGTAAACAAAGCAATGATCAAAAATCCGCACAATCTATGGTCTTAAACTTTGCCGATTTGAGGGAGTCTACTGTATAAATTTTGAGATTTTAAGTTATGTAATTTTATGTTAGGTTGTCCAACTGAACAATTAAAAGGAAAAAAGGTTTTTGAATGTTGAATGAAATTTTGAAAAACTTTCATTCATTTTTATTTCATTGAGAAAGTGTTTTCACAAAATGACTGTTTCATATTGTTTCCTTAAAATGTTTTCAAAATTATCCTAAAAAAAATATCCATTCTAGTATTTTATCAAAACTAAAATCAAATTTATTTCACTTGTTTCTAAGAAGTTTTTGAAACATGGCAGAACAAAAAAAAAATCTTGAATTCAATGACATTTTTTGATTAAATATAAGGGTGGGACTTATTTTTAGGCTTCATTTCAAAGTTTTTTTTTCTTTTTTTTAGTGGAGAGTACTATAGGATTTAAAATTTTAAGATCATAAAGGAAGTGTGTTTGAACCAAATGTAGTGATTGGCTTGTTTTCAAAATGTTATCAAATTTGTAGTTCTGACTGCAAGTTAATAGAATCTGTGTTATACCCATTTTAAGGGGCTTCTTAACTCATATGTGAATGCAGTTGCTTGCTCAGTGTTGTTAATCGCACTTTTTTTTTAAAAAAGAATGAAATACTATTGTCATTTTTACTAATCTACCTATTCTAATATTTAAAAAGAAAAAAGCTACGAAGATCAACCTTGGCCATATCCCTCCCCCCTCCTCTCCAAAAATAAAATGAAATAGTTCAAAAAATATTCTCCCACGTGGTAAATATTTGTGTGTGGATGTTTCTTTTATGTAAATAAAGTAGGCTCTTAATGTTTTCCTTATGAAGAAATTAGGTTATTTAATTTTGATATTGATTGTGCATCTTTAAAATATTTAACTAAACACCATTTTGGATTGAAAATTATAATTAAATACCAACAAATAGTACTGACTATTTTCACTGGAAAAAGAAGAGATAAGATTTGATCATGAAAATTTATATATTTAAAATACCTTTTAGAAATTCTTATACTTTGTTAAACCAAAGTATTGTGCTTTGTGTGGAACTGCAAATAAATTATTTATTATGAACAAACTTTATGACAGTAAAATCATCATGACTAACATGTCAGAAGTAGGGCTTAATTTTTAGCTTTCGAAAAATAGTGGAGCCCTAATAGCCTAACATCTATTGTTTTAGCCTCTTTTGTTTCACTTCAATCTGCATCCTTATATGGTCTGCATTATTTGTAAAATTTAAAGCCTATTTTTTTCCTTTAGCAAAATTAAAAAATATGTATATTATAGTTATAATTCATCCCAAATAGAAATTTTTGCTTAATTTTAATGTTAAATAATAGCAGAATTATGCGATTCGGCATGTTGCCATCATTGCCTAACATAAATTAAAAAAAATTATGAGAACTGAAAAACAAGATTTTTTTCCCCCCTATATTTTGATCAAAATAGCATTAAATTTTGAAACTGGAATACATTTTTTTTTTTACAGGGGAAAACTTTTTTTTTTTCTTCTATACATGAATAAATAAAATTTTCACTGTGAAGCAGATTGAGTTTGAACCAGGTCAAGTTCAAAGACTGATACAAAAATGTGTGTTTCATAGATAAATTTTTTTTCTTTTTTATAAAGAATGTAAAAGCTTGGAGATGGAATGAAAAGAGAAGGGTTATGTAAGTTTCTCAGAAGCGCTATCACATTGAATTACAGAGTCCAGTATTTATGAGCTGCGGTGAATTGTAACCAATATTTAAATATTTCATAACACTGGAGTATCGAAGTGAATGTAGCTCTGGTGCAATTTAAGCCCTGATCAGAGCTACATTTGTAGTTTACTGAAAGGCCTATGTTCTTCATAATAGATGGCATGAACAAAGAGATTATGTAAACGTATTTAAGAAACAAATTAGTACTTAATACATTCTTTTAAAAATATCAGCTGTGTCCCATTAAATATTACAACACAGGGCAGGAAAATATTAAAATTTTATATATCCATATAATTGAGTAGATTATTATTTTAATTTTTTAAGTAAGATTCTAATTTGTATCATCCCTCTTAAAAAAAAAAAAAAAAGGTGAAGATTTAGTTTTAAAAATAGGTATGAAAGTTTATAATCGAATCTTATTTATTCAACGTAATTCCTGCAGTCTTTTTAAATGTTGTAGAAACTTTAATACAGAAAATAAGGATGAATAGTGAATCTAACTACTACCCCCCCCCCCCACCCCCCTCACACACTTTTCTGAAGCTCCAGATTTTTCATCTCCAGCATAAATGTCTCTTTTTTTTTTTTTTATCTGAAGCAGATATATGAATTACACCATTAGAAATGAAAAAAAAAAAAATTAAAAAAATGCGATTTATTTTATTTATTTATTTTTTGAGGGGATGAGGGGTAGAAATGTAAAATTTTAACTTCTCGTACATGCACAGAAAAATGGTTGAAGCAGCTTAGTAACACAATAGAACTTATCTACAAATTGCATAAATGAAACTAAATTTAGATCCGTCTAGGCAGGAATTCATTTATTTTTTAGGCACAGATGTCATATACGCACCACATTTGCACGTGTTTTTCCCCCCCGCCAATTTGCCGAAAATTTTGTTTTTTTAACATAAGTTAAAAATTGCATGCAATAACAGCATATGATTATTTTATTGCAATATAAAAATAAAATAAAGTGAAAAAAATGAAAGTTATTCTAGTATTTTAAAAAGGGAAATAAAAATAAATGAATGATAATTTGATATAAATAATTATTGATATAGTACAAAAAAATAAAGAATTAAAAAATAACAGTAAATAAATATGAATTTAGTAAATAAGGAAACAAGAAATAAATAGGTATAAATAATAAACTTAATAAGTAAGAAAACAATAAATATAATTTGCACAATAAATTGTAAATATTAATACTTACAGCCATACTAAATGCGTGCAGTTTTATCACTTAATCAACACATTTCACTGAAATCTTTAATTTTTCCCATTTTATATTTCCTTAACACTTTTTATAACCTTATCAAACGATCTTCTCGGCGCAGATGTGGTGCGTTTATGATATCTGTGCCATTTTTTAAATTATTAAAGCAAATTTTCATGTGAAAAGTAAAAAATTCACATATCCAAAAATGGTGTTTACAAATAAAATATCCGATGTTATAAATTTACTTTTGGGATCATCGTTATTGATACCATAATCAAAAGATTGCTATTCAAAGCCATCAAAAATTAAATCATTAATATTAAAAAGGATTATTTCTAACTTCTAAATTAAAACATCACAATCAAGAGTGGAAATGCATTAATAACGATCGATTTTAATACCGAAATGAACTTCGCTAACGTCGAAATTCTAGTTTGTTTATGTTCTTTCACAGTTTCGATTTGGAAACAGGATGTAGGGGGCGCTGGATTTCACGTTCTGACAAACCGCCGGAAATAGCAGCCCAGACTCAGAATTACTTTAGGGACGATAGTGGAAACGGCGTCTTTGAACTCCTTCTACTGTATCTATCTTCCTGACACCATGTAACATCTTGTTAACTCTAGATGTTAAAATAAAATAAGAGAGACTTAATACCGAGTTGACCATAACTAAACCATTGAATTTATTAGAACACTCGAGCCATGAAGTAAGTTGAAGTAGTGATACATAAACTGTTACGTGACAGTAGAAATGTATAAACTGCTCACGTGACACTTCATAGCTCCATGGTGCTCAAAAATGTTTTTTTAGCAAGAAAAAAATACATATTCTCATTTTAAATATCCGAAACTGTAACTATTACGGTATTCATTTCCGGTTGCATGTAAACAATGGCAATCCGGCACGGCACTTCTGTATTTTGATATTTATGTACTGAGTGATATTAATATATATATATATATATTTGCCTTATTTTATAAATATATTTTTTTAATTACTATGACAAGTGAAAAAGACCAAATTGTTTTCCAAAATTGTTGTACGAAGCTGAAAGACTTAAATTGCACAGATGTTGAAACTTTAAACCACTTGATCGATCAGCTGAACTCTCTCAAACTATGTAATTTGCGAGTTAATAATGAGGTAATGTGAAAAAAAAAAAAAAAAAAAAAAGATGTGAAGGAAAATTTTAATATCTGTTTCTCATCGTTAAAGTTGTTATTTTATAATTAATATTGATAATGATTGAGAAAATTTTCAGAAATCTATCTAGAAAAAAAAAAAAAAAAAAAAATCGGGCCCTTCTTGGCCCAATTCACGAAGTTCTATTTAATATTTAAAAAAAAAAAAAAAAAAAAAAAAAAAGGCCTTTTAACAAAATTTATCATAATAAAAAGTGTCTTGTCACAAAATTCAGTTAAAAAAAGTAGGGCTCTATCACCAGATTTCATTTTACAAAGAGGATCTGTTATAAAATTTTATTCCATAAAGACAAACTGCTTTATATAGAGTTGATGTGCCAATACTGGACACTTATCAGTGTTTTTGATTTATAAAATAATAACCAATAAGAATTTACTTTCCATTATTTTATTTTCTTAATTCCCCCTTCCATATTTGATAATCTTGCATCACTGTTAACTCTCTTAACCAAACTAATCAGAAAGCAAAAAATAATGTTTTTAAACTTCACTGTTTTTCAGTGAAAATCTTAATGAAAACACCAAGAGCTGGCTTCATTTAATACATTTATATATTCTTTATTTTCTTGCAAAATTTGCAGCTTTTTGCTTTGGTAGTAATAGAAAACTTTGTATATACATACTAATAGCCACTTATAAAATATTGTTTATTTTTAAAGTTTCAAGAAAGGTGTCCATTACTGCGATGCCTTGTTCGTCATTTTTCTGTAATGGACACTAGATATAAATATTGCTAAAAATACAATTTCAGTAATGTTTATAATGCACAAAATATTTTGACTTAATTGAAAACTTAAATAATCAACTTTAATTTGTAAATTACGCTAACCAAAATGTAATAATACCGAAACTTTTATAAATAGCTGCTTTTAGATTATTTTATGTGATTAATACAATTTCACTGTCTTATTCTTTATTTTATTATTATTAATGTTTATAACTCTGCATATTTAACTCTGTTTATAACTTGCATATTTAAATTAAAAAAAATAGAGTGTCTTATTTTTTTTTACACAGGTGTATCCATTTTATGAAATGTAATTAAATGTAATTTTTTGTCCCTTTCTTGGGGTGTAAGAGGGGGGAGGGAAATTCTAGCTTCCTAACAAGACATAACAGGATATTTTCAATGCATAAATTTCAATTCAATCAAATTACTTTTTTAAAATCTATGAACCAAGTTGTCGACACCAGACAAAAAATTATAAATTGGTACCAAAGACTTATATATTTCCATATTTTTAAACTGGTTACATAAAACAAATGTAGCAAAGCTATATAAAACCTTTTGATAATAATAAAAAAAAAAAAAAATTAAATTTGATAAAAAAATTTATTTAAGAAAAAAAATTAGACATCAGATTTTTAATTTGATTCTTAAATTCCTTAGTATTTGGATTGAATCCCACCTATTTTATAAAGATTTAAAATATATAAAAATATTTAATCATATTTATTTATTAGCTATTTAAATAAAAGTAAAAATATTAAATTATATGTTATTCAATTTGTTTTTACCATTATTATCCTTATTAGCTTATAGATTTTATTACATTAAAGACAAATAAGAATTTGCCATTTTTGCCCTGTTTTTTTTCCAGTTTTAGCCACTATCCTGGCAAAAAATACTTTCTTGCTAGCAAAAAGGCCAACCCTGGTATTGAATTAATAATATTAAAGTATGAGATACAGGGCTGGAAATTCAATTTTTTCTTGGAGGGGAGTCTCCTTCCCAACATTTGTAAATGGAGGGGAGTTGAACTGCTTAGAAGAAAGAATTTTTTTTTAAATCTATTGTTATTTTAAATGCTAATTAAAGAATTACATTATTGAATCAATTTAAATCAACTATTCAGAATAATTACGCAATATGTTCTTTTATTTTAAAAAGGAAGAAAGTCGAGATTTCATGCAGTCTATTTTTCAACTTTCAACCAAACATATGTGATTAATAATGGGATTGTTAAAAGATTTTCTGAGTTTAGAAATTTTTTGATTTCGGGCCCTGTATCCTTTTCCATAAGATTAAACTTGTGACAGACAGCACAAGCACAACATTTATAACTTTGGAAATTACCAAAAACACATAGTTATGCTTTCTTAAAAATATTTCAAAAACAATACATGATGTGCCATCATTTTTAACTATACTAGTATATGGACAATAAATACATATTCAGAGATGAATGACATCATCAATATCTATTTCTAAATGAAATTTCAGTCAAAACCTAACTCCCTAATTTTTTTTTTTTTTTTTTTAAGCCTCCGATGCTATTTCTTTCAGACAAGCTAAAAATGTTGTGTCATCAGCTCTGAATTTTCTATTCAACCGATTTTGAAAATTATTTTTTTAAATGAAAGCTATTTATTTGTAGTTGTGCCCATTTTAGCTATTTTTTAATTTATTTCCATTTTTATGTTTTATTTTTAATTTTAAATGCTTTTTTACGATATTTCTTCAAAATGGTGGCAACTTAGTTTAGCTTTTCTCTCGATAATGAAAATTTATTTTCCATTATTACTTTCCACAAGTCAGAAACTTTATTTCATCAGTGAACATGTCCTCGCATTTAAAAGAAAAAAGTTAATTTTTTTCTTAAAATTTAACCACAATAAAATGATTGCATATAATTATGCACTAATTGAGGTAAAAAAAAAAATATATTTACTGAGAAATAATAATGTAAATAAAATAACAGAAAATAATTTATGATAAAAATTAATGTCTAAAGCAAAGTAAGAAATATTTCAAATGAGGAAAATGACGTCATTCAGAAACCATATAAAAGGGAATTACAATATTACTACGGATGCCTTTTTCATATTTCTAACTAGTATTAAAAAATGCTCTGACGAGCACCAAAAAAGGTTAATATGTTTTTAAGTATAAAAAAGGATTTGACAAGTGTTTCTCTTCTGTTAGCAATTGAGCATGAAGAAGGACTAGGGATCTCTTCTTGGCTACAACTCACTTCAATGCCAACTTTGAAAAAAAACATATTTGCACTTTTTCCATATAAAAGAATGTTGCGGTACTTTAGTAGAGCTTCCCACCGAGTTTTACGTGTTAATTGCACTGTTCACTCTGCAGTATACCATAAATAAATTTTCTGTGCAATTCTACTCTGCAGACGTGGTTAATGGCAGTGCATGAATGTGATACCTGCATAACTAGGTTTTGACCCTATGTAGCCTTGCCTTACATTTATGTCTAATCGAGTCGCATCTTTACTTTTAATGTCTTTACACTGCACATTTTTATAGTAACTGTGACTGATTTCTTTTATATGGAAAAAGTGCAAATATGATTTTTTCAAAGTTGGCATTGAAGTGAGTTGTAGCCAAGAAGGGATCCCTTGTCCTTCCTCATGCTCAATTGTTAACAGAAGCACTTGTCAAATCCTTTTTTATACTTAAAAACATATTAACCTTTTTTGGTGCTCGTCAGAGCATTTTTTAATACTAGTCATTTAATTTTTTTGATAAAAACTGAAGATTTTCTAATACTTTAAAAATAAAAAAAATTGTTGCGGTAAAAAATTTATAAAATGATGACAGCAGCAGAAAATTTTGACGTATTGTTATTATTGAACAACATACATCTGACTTGTGTGCTCTACATGAAAGCCTGCTTAAAATATAGGTGAAAACTGGAAAATCTGATTAGTAGCCAATGGCCAGTAGACCCAGTTTCATTAGTGGCCACTTTTTAAAAGTTAGTAGACACTTTTTAAAAATAGGTCAAAATGGCTTTTTTTTATTTATTTAGTGGCTAGTGAGTTACAAAGTTACACATATTTGGTTAAAAATAAAACTGTCATTCCACTGAATGGAAAAATATTAATTGGTGATTAATATTGCAGATAAAATTATAAGTGATAAACTATATTTAAATATATATTAATAATACATTGTATAAAACAAACAAGGAAATTGTATTTTTAAATTTTTTATTTAAAAATAATTTCGCATCTTTTTTGGATATTTTATTCCTACATAAGATTGGTGGTAATTATTAAATTTGGCGAGTGTACAGATAAATATAAATATTCTTTGCTTTGGCTGAGATTTCAAAATTCCAGATGTCTTATTAAGGCAAAATCAGAGAGTTCCAATGTGTTGGTGAGGTGGAGGAAGTCTGCTTGGTAGCAGTAAAGTCAGATTTTAAATTTGCAATATTACTCACTCGCCTAAGTGATAAGTGTTAATTTTGTCCTATATTTTTTAAGTAATTGACTATAATATTTCAATATTTCTTGACACCTACATAAACTTTAATCATAAATTTTTTAAAAAAAAATTGTACCAGCCAATTATTACTGGTACAATTAGTGAGCATATGGCAAAAGTGAAAGATTTAAGATACAGCAATGTCCTTAAGGGTGTATTCGAAAAAACGCTTTTTCACCTTCAGCAGCTCGAAATTTTCCGATACAATTTCAGACACATTTTTAAAAGTAGAATCATGAAACTTGCTGAGGGGATTCTTGAAGGGACGTATGAGGTGCCGAGTAAAGTCTTTTTACGCTCAATTCATTAGAATTTGATTTATAAGCAATTAACTTCTCTGGAAGGCCCTTTTTTTCGTTCTCTTATCTCCCACTTCGGAAAAATCGGTCCAAATTGCCGTTTTTGATTGCTTTTTTTGCAATATTTTGTACACTTATCAGAGAATTGATCTTTACGGCACCTTGTGCACTTTCTAAATAAGAGAATCTGCGAGTTTCATGTGTTTGAGAGCAAAAGTGATTTCAAAAATAAATCGGAAAACAAGCAGTTTGAATCGAAATACACCCTTAACATTTCCTTGCATCCAGAGGTAAAAATGGTATAATTTATTTGAAATGCATGTGGAATTAAAATTGATGACTACATTTTGTAGGAAAACAAGTATTTCTTGAAAACATAATCCAAATAAAGAGTTCATAGTAAAAAGCCAAAATATAGAAACTACAACAAAGTTGCTAAATATGCTTGCATCCAATAGAAAGAAAGAATTAACCAATTCACTAATTAGATGCAAACAAAGAAGAGATGCATATATTCATGAAAAAAGCTGTATTTCACAAAGCAAATTAATAAGATTTTTTTAATGCCGAGTGGCGATCGATGGCCGAATTTTAATTTAAAGAATTAACCAATTCACTAATTAGATGCAAACAAAGTAGAGATGAATGTATTCATGAAAAAATCTGTATTTTACAAAGCAAATTAAAAAGATTTTTCATACACCGAGTGGCGACTAGAGTGGCGATCGATGTCCGATTTTTAATTTAAAGAATTAACCAATTCACTAATTAAATGCAAACAAAATAGACATGCAATGTATACATTGCATGTATGTATGCGTTGTACAGCATTGCGTATGTTACAGCTGTTATATACCGTATTTTCGGGTGTATAGCCCATTGCATGTATGTATTGCATGCATGTATACATTGCATACATGCAATGTATCATAGATACATGCAAAGTATCCATGAAAAAAGTTGTATTTCACAAAGCAAATTAATAAGATTTTTTAATCGCCGAGTGGCGACTAGGGTGGCGATCGATGGCCGATTTTTAATCGCCACGTGGCGAGTGGCAACCGTTAATTTATACCTATAGCTTAAAAGTCATCGTCAATATGCAGGGACGAGGTAGCACAAGGAAATTTTACTGCACAAGAGAAATTCACCCGGAAGCTCAACACAAAATGTGTGTGCAATGGAGCCAACGGGATTTGAACCCACAATTCCTATGCTCGCAAGCGATTAGCCGCATGGTGTCTTAACCACTCGGCCACGGAGGCCCCTTTTAATGTATTAGAATAATCAAAAAAGTCATTGCATGTCATTGCATTGCCATATAAAATGCATATGAAAAATAAATCATGGAGTCGAACGAAAAATAAATAATGTGTTCACAATTTTATTCAAAGAATTGAAAACTATAATAATTAAATATATTCAAGGTACTTTCTCGAATGAAACAAAAATTGTAGAAATTGAATAATTCTAGAAATTGGATAATAATTAACATAAGAATATTCCCGAAGGAATAAGAACTAAACACAAAAGCATTTCTAAGCAAAAACGAATTTACGCAACTTGCATCCAATGGGATGTATGTATCATTACCCGCTAAATACGTTAGCACGAGACTCCCAGTATCCCACCAGAGATGCTGACAATTTTAATGTAGTACCTATATAAGTTATGTGACTGTCATGAAGAGCTCCCATCTGACTGTTTCATTTTTTATATGCCAGGTGGCTGGCTATTTTGCTACTTTTATTTTAGCTAACTCAAATGGTTCAATTGCCAAATAGGTTTCCTTCGTTATTGTTTCATTTTAAATATAAAGCTGTCGCTGACTTTATTTAAAATACACAACTTTCATTTAAAAACACATAAATTTAAAATATATTTATATCAGATACATTTAAATTATTCGTTTTTCTTTCATCTTATTAAAAATACTAATGTTTTACTAATTTATTTGTTCTTTTGTTATTTAAAATAAATTTTATGCCAATAAACGAATAGCTCTTGATATTAAGTGAGAAAAATATAATAGATTTTATTAATGTTATTTTGTGGTTATATCCATCTACATTTTTTTACTAAATAAGAAGCATTTGACTCCTTACAAACTTCTGCTAACATTGATATGTTTTATGTCCCTTAATAAATTTTATTAATACATTTAAAATACTTTAATGTTATTCACATATGCGATATCTTAAAAATATCTCTTTATGGTTTGATTTAATAAATTCTGGATTAAATTATGAAAACTTTTATTAGTATTATTTTATTCGAAATCATCTAAATAAATCAAATTTTATATTTGGTACATCTATATGCCATAAGTAAACATCATCATTCAAATAATCCCTTTCGTTAGGGGTTTTTTAAGCTAAATTCATTAATTTTCTAAACTTAAAATTTTAGAATGGCAACATTTTTCCTTTTGAGTAAATTGGCGATTTCTATAAATTGATGAAATTGGTCGACCTGATTATCAAGTAGCATCGTATATAATGTAAGTAAACCAAGTACGCATTTTTGGCACACATATCATATACGCACCACATTGGTGTGATTTCTGCTAATGTCATATACATATCATCAGTAGCGTCTAGACCCAGCCCCAAACTTTGGCTCATATCATAAATGCACCCAAGAAAATCCCCATGCTGCCGATAATGGGATTTAATAGTTTGATATCTGCGTTAATAACAGCAATTTTGAATTGCTCATTTTAGAAATTTCTTCCATGCGACTTTCGTGCATATAGAGATTAATTTTTCGGTTTTAATGTCGTTAGTTAACGTGGGTTTGGCGAGTTTTGTACATTTTAGTGATTCCTGCACGGCGAGTTTCAAGGATCCAATGCTTTTTTTTCTTGTTTAAATGGGGGCGCAACACTCATACACGCGTTAGTGATTCTGGTGTTGATGAGTTTCATACATTTTAGTGATTCCTGCACAGCGAGTTTCGTGGATCCAGTGATGTTTTTTTTTTTTTTTGTTTAAATGGGCGCGCAGCGCTCATACACGTGTTAGTGATTGCGGCGTTGGCGAGTTTCGTACATTTTAGTGATTCCTGCACAGCGAGTTTCGTGGATCCAGTGATGTTTTTTTGGTTTTAATGGGCACGCAGCTCTCATATACGCGTTAGTGATTGCGGCGTTGACGAGTTTCGTACATTTTAGTGATTCCTGCACAGCGAGTTTCGTGGATCCAGTGATGTTCTTTTGGTTTAAATGGGCGCACAGCGCTCATACACGCGTTACTGATTGCAGAGTTGGCAAGTTTCGTACATTTTAGTGTTTCCTGCACAGCGAGTGCGAGTTTCAGGGATCCAGTGATGTTTGTCTGTCTGTCTTTCTGTTTCTTTTAGTGTCTATCAGTTTGTTTTTCTGTCTGTTTGTTTGTTGATTTGTTTGTCTGTCTGTCTGTTCGTCAGTTTGTTTGTTCGTTTGTTTTTGTCTGATTGTTTCTTTGTTTTTACGTCTGTTTTTTTGTCGGTTTATTTGTCTGTTTGTTTGTTTTTTGTCGGTTTGTTTGTTTTATGTCTGTTTGTCTTTTAGTTTGTTTGTCAGTTTGTTTTTTATTGTCTGTTTGTTTGTTTATTTCATTGGCTTTTTGTCGGTTTTTTTTTTCAGTCTGTTTGTTTGTATGTTTGTCTCTCTGTCTGTTTATTTGTAGTATTGTCAAGAAACGGCAAAAAACAAACAGACTGTTAATAATACTAATAATGTAAATATTATGTTACTAATGTTAATAATAAATATCAAAAATAATATTGTATAATCTGTATGAAAAAGGGAAAGCAAGAAACCATATTTTCAGTTTAAAAAGGGAAAATATCGGCAGCATGGGGTTTTCTTGGGTGCATTTGTGATATGAGCAAAGTTTGGGGCGGAGTAGACGCTAGTGTCAAAATAGATAGTGAATATGATACATGAAAATAACAACAAATAAATATTTTTTTTCATGTGATTTATCTAATGTATTTATTTATGTTACATACATAGCAATTTTTATACGTGCAACAATTATAAGAAGAAACAAATATAAGAAAAAGACTATGTTCAGCTGGAGATTTCAGACATAAATTTGATTTTCTCAGCGACCGTCAAACATAGAAAGATGAAAAAAAAACTGTTTTAAGTTTTACCATGAGAATTAAAATAAACCAAAAACGAAGTTAATCGATCCACAGAAACGTTAGCTAGACTTAGTTCAATTTTTTGCCTTCATTTTTTCATTTAAAATTAAATAAAAAACTATTAGAAGTTGCAGTAATTTTTGAATGCTATCATTTTATTCATCTCGTCGAGTTCTATCTTTAAAAAAAAATTTCACTGCCGTATCTCAACTAGTTCGCCAGAAATTTTAGAAAGTTGTTCACACTTTCTATTTCTTAAACATATTATACCAAACGCTACCGCGTTTGCTATGATAACAGTAACTTTTAAAAAACATCTGAAGAGAAAATGACATCACTATTTAAAACATCGCATTTTTACTCATAATATTACTAATAACAGTAACTTTTAAAAAACATCTGAAGAGAAAATGACGTCACAATTTAAAACATGGCATTTTTACTCATAACGATATTACATTTCAATATTTCTTTTTAGTATGGACACTGAGATTAAGATTTTACTTTCAGATGACTTCAGTTAGTGAAAATAATGTCACAGTAAAAATAAAATTAGTTTTTTTTTTTTTTTTTTTTCAATAAAATTATTTTTTTGTGAGTGAATATAAAATAAAATTTCTGGATTTAGCCGGCACTCAGATTACAATTTTAACTGAAGATGTGCAAATATTTGCATGCAAAATTGTAACTGGCAAACTTGACATTAAGTTTGGAAATATATTTATTATATATTGATTTAATAATGTAATTACTTTTGCTTTTTTTTAAACCAAATCGATCGGGTCTTTTAAACATTTCATTTGTCGAATTCAACGGGATTCCACTCGTTTTAATTTTTAAATGCATTTCCTTTTTCTCAGAATCTATAAAAAAGCGTTTAAACTAAAGAAAAATCAGATTTTGATGAATCAAGTCAATAAAGAAGTAGCATGTCAAATTGTACCTCTTTATTATTCTGCAATTCCAAAGTCTCAGAGAGAAATTGCTATTCAATTGGGTATTTCACACCGTTCTGTTTGGTAATATATTGATAAACACAAGATAAATGAAGTTAGTTCATTGCATTTTAAACGGGGTCACCCTTCTAAGAAACCTCTATCGATTTTTTTTTCTAATCGGAGGCGAAACTGAATTCTGCAATGGCAGAATCTACATCCAACTTGTTTTTTTTTTTTTTTTTGTTAATTTGAATGCATTTGTTTGTTCAATAAAGTCCAAAGTTTGAAATAGAAACTGTCCATTCAAGCTGCATTTTTTTCATAAGACATGTTTTCTCTGCAATCCTTTGTCGAAAATCACGTTACTTAATCAATATTTTGATGAAATTTGCATTTTTTCATGATCTTTTTATGAAATTTGTGATCCTTTGATGAAATTTGTCTTATTCTTGAACATTTGACAAAATTAGCATTTTTTCCCTCATCTTTTTTCAACAACTATTTGTTGAAATTTATGATATTTTTCAATTATATTTTTTATGTACACGAATTTTCGAACTGAAGACCGATTTTTCTTAAATTTCAAAGTAAATGCTTTAATTTTTCAGGACATTTGGAACAGAATCAAGTAGAGGTGTACCGAATATTCGGTATCTATTCTGTTTTCGGCCATGTTACCGAATATTCGGTTAGGCCGAATATCAAACTATTCGGTCAAGACGAATATTCGGCTTGGCCGAATGTCAAAGTATTCAGCCGAATGCAATACTTAATAAAGCCTTTTAAAACACATTTTTTAAATTTTTTCACAATTTCTACTTTTAACTTTCAATTTATAAATTTATTTAGAATAATTAGAAAGAAAATCATATTTAAATAAAATAGAATGTTTTTACATTATTTATTTGCTGTTTGTAAAGTTTAACTTAAAAAAATTAACCATGTAAAACAGGCATGTCAAACACGTGGCCCGCGGGCCCTAACTGGCCCGCCAACACCTTCTCTGTGGCCCGTCAAGCGTTCGTATTTTACCTACGATTAATTTAGTTGTTCGAACGCATTGTGCGGAAAATAAGCTATTGTCTTGAAAACGGCAACCAACAGAAACAGACGTATATCAGTGAAGATAGTAATACTTATCTTATTTATTTTCTCGTTAAATAGGTTAAATATTTCTCTTCAGAATATAATAGCGTGCTGAATAAAATAATAAATAATAATAAAAATCTGAGTCATCCAGCAACACTGCTGTATGAATTAGGCACAGATGCAACTGAATTTTAAATTTTAGCTCCAAGAAATTACGGATACAATGTTAACCAATCGGAATATACAAAAGAGCGGATCTGAAGTCTAAAAAATTAAGAATTCATAAAACTTTTACGGTATTTTATGTTTGATATATATACGTATGATTTTTATGTCAGAATGAATGCTTTATTTTATATATGCTATATTTAGTAAATAAAAGTAAATGTATTTTAAAGTTAACAAAATGTGGTAATATTTAGGAAAAGTTAAAATTTTCAAAAAATCAAAATACAAAATTGAAATACAGTAGACTCCCTCAAATCTGCACAGCTTGGGACCAGAGGTTTTGCGGATTTTAGAATTTTGCAGATTTCTGGTCATTGCTTTGTTTACATTTTTTAAAAGTAATTTGAATGTAATTAATAATGAAATCAAAAGTATAATGATTGCTTACAATATGCTAAAATAATAAAAATTTAGATAGTTTTTAAAATGATAAAAATACTAAAAGCAAAGGTCAAATTAATAATCAATAATATACAATTAAATATTCATTATAAATGTGTTTTTCCTAAATTATTCAATGAAACTTGCCTCATAAAGGTACATTACTAATTCACATCAAAACCATAAAATGAAAAAGCTTTATTTCAGGTTTAGCCAGACTTAATAACTAAAAAAACTTGATTAATACATAAATATATTTGATAAGATTCTGATTACCAGTGATATCAGCAATATCTTGATTTTTTTCAGAAATAAATTATTCTTTCTTCATGAAAAAACATGAATTCAATAACCTTAACAAAAATTACAAATTAAAAAAATATATGGAATTGATATAAAACTAAAAAAGTCAAATTTTGCACCTACATCTGAACTGAATGTTTCATTGTTTACATCCATAAAATATGTGCAGATTTTAGAGAGTTACGGATTTTAGGAGTGCGGATTTGAGAGAGTCTACTGTATTTTAAATTAGTTTCTTAGAATGTGACACAAATTACCACTTCTGTGCTTCGCACGAAATGTGTTTTAGTCGAATATTGATGGTGGATTTAAGTTTAGATATTTTGGTTAGTTAGATTACTAAATGTATCATTGTTGGTGAATCCAGCTTGATTCTTTTTTTCCCTTTATATCCATATACATAAATTTTGCTGGCATAGGCTCATATATACAGGATTTTTTTAATGATCTCTAGCAGTATTAATAAATATGGTTAACTGAAGATGAACGTCGCAGACTTTTTAGAAAGGGTATTTAAAATTCTATTATATTAAAAGGGAAACTGGAGTTTTGTGTTTGTTGGAATTTGAAAAGAATGAAACATTAAGGGATGTGACGGGACAGAGTATAAAGAAAACTCATAAAAAATCTGTCCAAATATCAGAACTGAAATTTATATTTCTTAAAAGAAAAACACAGGACTTTCAACCAGCCTGTTGAAGAAAATTAATTTGATTTCTAAAAAATAATTATTGTATTTATTAAATTAGATATCATGTGAGTCGAAATTACTACAAAATGGAAGAAAAGATGTTTCAAAGAGCAGTTAAAGAAATTTGAAAATACAATAAACATAAGTATACAATTCTTATAGAAACTATTATATGTAGCCAGCTGTTTATGTGCTTAAAAATTTATGGTACTAATTAACACCTATTATATTCTTGTGCTTAATCATTGCCAGACTAAAAAATATCATCAAAATTTGCATAGAGATCTATAGATAAACTTATCTGTAGATTGTAACTTTCTTATTACAGAAATTTGAAGGCTTTCTTTTTAAAGTTTTAATTGATAATTTTGAACCGTTAAAATTTTTTATCATTTTCACTTCAAATTCATAAATTATAAATGGGAATTTTTAAATACCACCAGTGGACAAGTACGTGAAGTATTAATTAGAAATTACAGAACACCGGAGTGAACTTCAATCTATCAATAATACTATCAACTTTTAATAATACTATCTAATACTATCAACTTTTCTGCGTGACCCGCGGCTTTGCATAAAATGCCGAATTTGGCCCGCGGTTGTAAACGAGTTTGACATGCCTGATGTAAAAGGATTAAAATGGTGATTTATTAAGATTCTCCTTAGGAATAAATGACGCAAGTGCAGATGCAAGTTCCTAAATTTTATTTAACAAATACTCTGTTTATTGCTTTTCCCAAATAAAAGTCCTTAAACAAGAAAGAAAAACTTTTGAGATTAGTAATAGCTATCAAGGCAGACAATTTTTGTTCATGAAACCATAATCATAATCAACTTATTGAATCATAAGTACATTGTATTTGTATTTCATCTCACTCTAGGACGAACTTGTGTTTTTGCTTGTTACATTAACAACAAATAAGATACCATAACTATATTTTCAACTCACATGCTTTGATTTCTGTAAAATATGATATGATGGGAAAGATGGAAAATGCCACTATTCATAAGAAAAGAACTAGACATTTCTGAGATAAACATTCATTTATTCAGAATTAAGTTGAAAGTATGCTTTATATTGAAAAAAAAAAAATCTGCCTTGAGTTATTTAAAAAGAACAATTATGAGACTGTACAGTGTTTTTCTTCAACCATTTTTTCATTATTTCTCTTTCATTTTAAAATGTTTGTTTCAATTTGTAGAAAAAATCATGAAATGTAAAATTTTATTAATTAAAAAAGTCTCATAATTGTGCTTCTTAAATAAAAAAAGGTAAATTTTTTTTCAAAACTAAATATTCTTTAAAAAAGCTCTTGTTTATCAAAATATAAGTTTCTCTTATATTATGTAAAATTGTTTTAAAAAGTAAGATTTTAACAACTTTAAACTTTGAAATATAAAAAGTATTTGGAAAGCCCAATATTCGGTATTCGGCAGAATAGTTATTATTTGGCAGGCTGAATATTTGGTATTCAGCTCGCCAAATATTCGATTTTCAGTTCAGCTGTCGGCCGAATATTCGGTATTCGGCCAAAATCACTATTCGGTGCATCCCTAGAATCAACCTTGAATTTGCCAATTGGTTTCCAGAAATAACGTGAAACTCATCAATCAATTTTGGGGGTGATCATGAAATTTGTCTATTAGTAACTAAAAAAAGGCCAAAATGTGCCAATTGGTCGCACAAAAAATCTCGAAATTCGCAAGCTGTTCACGAGAGTTGATCATGGTTTTTCAAAATGCAAATTTTTTCGAAAAAGGATTAATTTTTTTCAACGGGAACCTCCTGCCCATGATACATTTTTGGGCAGATTTTCAAAGCAAAATCCCACTATCCCATCCTGAAATTCCAGCCCAGAGATAGAAGAAAGTTTTGTGATTGGCATACCAACTAGTTGAAATTGTTTCATACTTTAAAACAATTATTCTACCAGTGGATCTTAATGAAATTTAAGCGTGATTTGCTTCTGAACTTCTCTTTGAGAATTTTTCTTCCTATAAATATAAATAAAATAAAGTTTCCTTATTTAATAATTAACATTTTTATGCTAATTTTTTTAAAGCTTTGTTTTAATGTAATTATTTAACCCCATGATTAATTTGGTACATTTATGTTAGGCAGCACAAATATCATTGTCACCCCCCCCCCCCTGTCATCACCAATAACTATTTTTACTTTCTTTATTTGCATTAACAATACTTTAACGTTGAAATAAAATCTTTTAGTTATGATGTTATTTCTTTCTTTTCTTTACTTTTGTTTATATATGTTTTAAATACAATGTGAAAGTAGTACATGCATTTAAAATCTGTGTAATATTGGGTGACCAAACCAATAGTTGATGAAATAAGGCCAGTGTTACAGATTTTTATTATATTTCCTCCCTTTTAAGTTTTAAAAGTAAATTAATAGGCTTGCTACAACCCTTAATGAATGTCCTATAATAGGCAAAAAATAAAATGAAAAAATTAAATAAATTGAATGCTGCGGAAATTAAATTGCTACAAAATTATAAGTAAACAATTTCTTTAATTATCATTTTCTCAGTAGTTGATCAATTGAAGAAATCAGTCAAAAAATAATTTTTTAAATATCATGCTTAAGCTGTGATTAACAATAATTCATATAAAACTCTTATTTAAAGTAAGCAAAATAGAAGTGGATTAATTTATTGTCTCCAACTAATCAAAACTAAATTTTTACATTTTCTAATTAACCCGGGAGGATGCGCGCAGTGTCTAAAAGACCTGGAGTGCAAATGGTTTTAACAATTGTAACCACTAATTTTTTAAAGTAATTTTCAACTTATTTTATTGCAAAATTTGTAAGAATTATCTGCGTCTTGATAAAGTGACTGTTATAATTTGATTTTATTGGTGTCAAAGTTAAAACCATTCATATCCTGGGTAAGGGTGCATTCTCCCGGGTTAAAAAATAAATAAAAAATAATAAAATTGCTTTTTTATAACAGGCAGCTAACAATAATGTAATAGGTGCTCCAAATTTCAAATAAAAATATTATGCCTTCTACCACATGTAAAACTCATTTCTGCCTGAAATGGCACAATATTGTAAAAATTTTATCAACTACTGGCACAATCACTCAATATATATTTATAAAAGTACCATTAATTTGTAGACACTTTATTTATTATTTATTGCTTAATAATTGTTTTTCATTGTGTTTATATAAATAAATGATTCTAAATGTTTCATTTTTCAGACAGTTGAAAATTTGTTTAACAAAATAGTTCATCTGATACCAAGACAGAATGACCATTTAATTACAAAATTTTGCAGCTTGATTTACTTATTTTTAAATAAACAAGAAGTAAGTTATTATTTAATTGTTTGATTATTGAAATTATGAATAAAGATTTATTTATTTTAAAAAGTTACTGCATAAGTTTATCTGGGATCTAGCTAATTATTTCTGTTTCTTCATAAATAATCAGGGTATCCTTATTGTAACAGTAGCTGTTTCTTGAACTTTTCTAAGATTATTACCACAAAATGTTATGTATGTGGTGGTGGGGGGGGGGGGAAGCATATATTTAGTTTACATAGTATCAATTTTTGTTTTTGCAGCAAACATTTGCACTTGTTGCATGCAGTTTCTGATTGTTGTATTTTCACAATTGTCTTTGATGTTTCACGAAATGAATTTTCTATTTCAAAGGTTAAATTTCATTCAAGAAATAGAGTGAAAAATATGTATATTTGAAAAAATAAGAAAAGGAAACTATTCAAATTTTAATTTAAAAATCACAGACTTTTTTTCGAACTTTAAAATCTAATACTCTAAGTTGCCATTGAATGTTTGTTTCTCAAATGAGCATTTATTATTTCCAAACATCAAATTTTAACATGGTTAAATAAAATTGAGATACCTGTTAGGAAATGTTAATAGATAAATTGTTGAATTAAAAAAAAAGAATCTATCAATTTCGTAACACTATTTCCCACAACCAAATCATGCTTTAAAAAAAGTTACAAGGCATACACATGGGATACCAAGGATTATGCTTTTTTATGTTGGAGAAATAGTATGTTTTAGTAAAGGTTTTTATGAACTCAGGCCAATTTTCTTTCACAATACTCAAACTGCGCTGGGGTTATTCTTTTTTCTACAGATTTTTGAGATTTGCCTGGAAGTCATTTTGAAGAGGTATATATATTTTTTCTTTAGTAAATTAGTGATATTGTACTGTTGTTAGAAAAGATAAAGAGAGAGAGAATGTAATTGCCAAAATCATATTATCAAAAATCACTGATTGATTTTTTAGAATTAATACATAAACACAAAGCTATGTCAGGCATTCTTTTTCAATTAAGAATTTAATTAAAAAAATTATTAATAAAATCATACGTCAAAAAACTTTAGTTGCAATTGAAAAATTTCAAAGAAAACTAGTTACAATTATAATATATGGCTATGTAAGTATATTAACTCATTCCAATCATTAGTTTTTTAAATATCTAGAAATGTTATTCTTCAATGGCCTAAAGAGACCGCCATTTGGTATCAAAGCATCCACAGAAAAGAAAAAGTTACAGAATAAGAAAAAAAAATTATTGTACTTTCTTACACATAGCATAAATTTTGTTTACACTTAAAAATTCTGTAAATTTTTTCCGGTAATTGAGTGGCAGCGATGCATTTCTTTGTAAAGTAAATTAATTTTTCTAAATTTCTTTATAACTTCTTAACACAGTTTCTTTTGAAATTCTATGAAGATTTAAGAAAAGTATGTAAACAATATTTTTTCCCTGTCTGCCTTCGCCAAAAAAAAAAAAAAAAAAAAAAAAAAACTGAAATATGTCAAAAGTGGGTGTTAACATTTGAACAACTCTCTGTCTCTCTGTCTCTCTCTCTTTTTTTTTTTTTTTTTTTTTTTCTCTCTAATGACTGTTCATTTGATAATAGAATCTTTAGACGCTTATTTCAGTTTAATAAAAAAATCAATTTTTGTTTCTTTACAGATCTTCAAGAGTTAGAACTTTTTCAATCAAATTTTTCTTATGTTCTAAACAATTTAATTTTAATAAATTTTTATTTTAATCTAATTGTCTTATATTTAAAAAAAAAGAAAAGAAAAACTGATCATGCCGGATAATTTTAACAGCAGAATTACACAAGTTAAAGACTATATACGATGGCTTGTGAATCATAATCTGAAAAAGGTTGCACTTTAAAAATGTTTGCTTAAACATGTATGCACTATTTTTTTTTTTTTTTTTTTTTTTTTTTTTTTTTTAAGAATTTTAATTCCAAGATGGTTAATAAAAGTTGGTATTTTTGTAGTAATTGATTTTGATCAAGTCAGATTTTAATGAAGTTTGTTCTTCTGAAGGTAAATCTAACTTTTACTTTTACACTGAGTCTGGATAGCTTTCTGTGTATCGGACCAGATCTGGATGAAGAAAGAAATTTTACTATGCTTGTTCCCACCGCCACCACCATTAGCTAATTTTAGAACAATTAGTTACACTGCCATGTAGATTTATAGTTTCAAGAAAAATTGGGTTGATTAAAACTGTTTGTCACTTTATAAATCTATTAATTCATCATTTTTCTAAAACTTTGCTTATAGTTTCTGTATAACTTATAATTTTGTATTTTTCAATGATGTGTAAACTAAATGAAAACTTCAGGGATAAAGGGAAAAAAATCTACATGAAAAAACTATTTGGTTTAAACCAAACAACCCTGCTACAACATTAAAAAAAAATGTGAATTTTAACAAAAAGTCACAAAAATAAGGAAACTTTGTCAGGAAATCATTAAAAACTGCAAATTTTGTCAAAAGATTGTGGAAAAGAAACATGTTTTTTCCAAGGCCTTCTTATTTATAAACGGCATTTTGAAGAAATTCACACTTTTGGTCTGCTGCATTTTCTGAAAAAAATTCATGTTTATATTTATGTTTTTTCAGCACCCCTTTGAAAAAATAGCATTTTTTCTGCAGTCATTTGACGAAATTAGCTTTTTGCTTTTAGTCATTTAACAAAATTCATGTTTTTTTGAAAGCTCTTTGACAAAATTTGTATTTTACAAGCAATACTCTGACAAAATTCGCGTCTTTTCGATGGCTCCTTGTCAAAATTTGAAGTTTTTTTCCGATTCCTATTTGAATTGTTTTTGTGACTCTTTGATGAAATTCGCATTTTTCCTCGGTACTTTGACAAAATTCATACTTTTGTCTGCTACATTTTGTGAAATTAACATTTTTTTCCATGATCCTTTGTTGAAGTTACAATTTTTCCTGTAATTCTTAAATAAAATACGCTTTTTCTTGCAATTTTTTGATGAATTTCGCAAATTTTTTTTTCTTTCTTTTTTGTGAGTGATTGACAAAAAAATTTTTGGAGACCATTTGTTGAAATTCTCAATACTTTTTATGCCTGAATTTTCTGATTCATGACCTTTTAAAAAAATTTAAATTTCAAACCGAATGTTTTCAATTTTTGGAAATTTCAGAACAAAATTACCTGTGGGGTGAAAAACAAAATTATTTTTCTTCTATTTTTACTCTCTTTTAGCCAATTTTATTTTATTGATGTATTTTTTTTTTTTTTTTTTTCTGATCAGAAGGCATTGTGTCATCAACTGGGAATTTGTCTATCGCGAGCTTGACCTACAATGTTTTGTCTACCACAATGCAAGCTTTAAGAATGTACAGTCCTAGGTATAGGAATGAGATGACAACTAGCAGCAGAACATTCAGTATGGACGCAACAGTAGTAAGGGCTGCTTTTTTTCAAATAAGGGGTAAGAAGGGAGATATTTTTTTTTTTAATGAGCGGCAAAAGGGGTGCTAGTTTTTGGATGAAAGGCGCTATTTTTTAAACTATAGGGAGGAGGAGCACGGCACCACTGTGAAACTCTCTGGGGGAAACTCTAGGTAAAGTTTAGCTCTCACTGTGAGAGCAGCAATTGAGGATTTCCAATTAATTGCTCCTGACTATGTTTTGAGACCCACTAACAAGTAAAATTATATATACTGCTATAGAAGATTGTGTCATATTTTTTTCTTTTCTGATCACCTTAGTTCTTCTTCTCCTGCCACTTTGAAGAGAGAATTTTCAAAAAATTCCGTAATATACTTTTACTGTCTCAAGGAGACTAATAGTTATACGAAATTCTATTCTACTGCCCATTGTTGTGGGTCATTATGACTAAAAATTTACAGGCCAAAGCTCTTAGATTCTTTAAATAAAAAATAAATTTCTAAAGATTCTATTAACAAATGTATACAATATCAGTATTATTTTTGCATACAAAAAAGAATATTATATATATAGTCCAACATCCCTTGGAAAAAATAAAAACCAGGTCTGTGGCAGCAACAGCTAAAAAAAAAGTAAGCATGAGCATGTTATGTACAGAGTCTAAAGAAAGAAAACAGCCAATACCATGCCGGAATAAACAGCTTCAACCAAAGACAAAAGTGTAGCTGTAACATTATTTCACCCTCAAACCAGCAGGAAATTGTTCTGATTGTACAATCACTTGTTGCTTTGATAACAGTTCCTGTCAGAATAAACACTGAATTTTGCAATTCAAGTTTTTTACTTCTTGGTAAGACACTCAAAAGTAGAATTTGTGAATTAATCTGTGACTGCCTAAATTTTTATATTCTATGATAACAATTCTTGATTGTTGAATTATCTAGTAATTACCTGTTACAAACCCCAAAGAGAAAGCTGTAATTTTCTACATAACCTAGAAAAACTATTAAAATATGATACTGTGGAAAAAATATGCAGTCTTTTTTTAAATTTCAGGTAAGTCAGCAATTACTGTTGTGTATTATGCTTAATCAAGGATTCTTCACATGGAAAAATAATTAATTTTGGAAAATTACACAGAATTTTTTTGTGAAAATGAGTATTAAACCCTGACTGACAAGTTTATTTGTCCATCTGTGAATTCTCATACTCCGATAGAAAAGCATTATTTATCTAGAAACTTGCAGAGTAAAGAATGAATGTGCCCTCAGCAGACTGAAAATGTCAAGAACAAGTCTTTCTCTTCAAAAGTTATGGCCCCGACCTGTCTTCTTTCTTTCAAAGAAAGTAGTTTTGAACAATAAATAAAATACTGTTTTTAGGCAAAGAGCCATCTGGCCATTTTTCTCAATTTTTTGACACCACAATTTTTTGTGGCGCAACTAATTGAATTATTTAGCTAACTTAACAGTATCATTTAAAATGTTACTTGACACTGATCAAATATCATAAGAGCAAATATTTATAACACTAGATTCTATTTATCTATAATCAAGAAATTATACCACTTGCCTAAAATCAAAAATGAATACTCATTATATATATATATATGTATGTATATATAGTATCAATTCAACATGAAAAATTACAGCACTATTGGCGTTTAAGCAGCTCATATATAATGCTACAAGTTATATTTCACATTATGAAATGAAAATTCAAAATTTCAAGGATAGAGTGTATGTCAAAAAGGTAAACAATTAACGATAAACAATATGTTTATCGTTAATTGTTTACCTTTTTGACATACACTCTATCCTTGAAATTTTGAATTTTCATTTCATAATGTGAAATATAAAAAAAATGTAAGCTTCCACTTCAAAGTTCTGCATGGCAGAGGTGCTATGCTATTCCCACCTATATTTATAAAGTCAATTGTCTACATATTGTTTTTGGTTTTCCCTTCACCATGAAAATTGGTTCCATTATATTTCTTGGTATGACTAAAATATCTCAAAGATATACATATATTAATGAATTTATGAATTAAAAAAGATATTTCTAATGAAGCTTTAATGAGAGATTTTTAACTAGAAATTTGCATTGGATATTATTTTTTACTGCACTGATTTTTATTTTTATAATTGTAAAATTACAATCATTGCTCTATTAAATGGAGCAGTAAATATACTTTCAAATGAAAAAAAAAAAAAATTCTTATGATATAATTTATTAATTTCTGATAATCTTTTAAGTAATTTATATTTTAATGCTGTTTTATACAAACATATTATTACTTTTATTTATTTAATTATATATATATATTTTCTATTCTAGAGAATTATATCTACAGACTGCGTACAAAATCTCACTGAATTCATAATATTAGCTCTTCAAAATTGTGGTGAATGCTTTTTAAGTGATGTGTTAATTGGCTTCTCAGCTCTTTTGAATGTAAATGGAGATAAAATTAAAAAAGTATGTGCAATATTTACCTGTATTTAATTATTAATTTTCCTATGTATTAACATTGTTAAGTCATCATTATAATTTTGCAATTTTACCCCATGATTGATCATTGAATTTCGTGATTTTTCCCCTTTACCATTTAACAAATTTTCCACCTTTTTTGCAGCTGATTGCAAAAAGTTATTTATTTATTATTATTTTTTTTTCCCCTGTAACCATATAATGGAGAGTATATGCGGGTATATGCAGTATACCTTCTGGATTTTTTTAAGGAACATCGTATGCCCTCAACAGGGTTGGCAAGTTTCTTCCACAGGGGAAAAAACCAGCCAAAAGAAATGGAAGAAACTGTTTTTCTTTAAGAATTCACCATATATTTTCAATTTAGTAAAATATAATAAATATCTTCTTTCTATAATCTTATAAAAATTAATTTCACTGGACCAAAACAAATTTAATTAAGTATATATGCTAAATTAATAATTATATCAGTTTTTTAGCCAAGATCACACACAAGACTTATCTAGAGAACTTCAATCATTGGCTAAATGAAAAGAAATTTTATACAAAATACACAAAATCAATTAAATGTTATCCATTTCAATTTAACCATCATCTTTTTTTATTATTTAAATTTGTGAAACTAGTAGTAAGTAGTAGAGATTCTTTACTAATGGTAGATTGAAACCCATAAAAACTTTTTACATCAATTTTACTAATTTAAGTAATGTATAGTAATTACTGTATTAAATAGAGATCTACCAAAAATATGGTTTCGTTTTCAGACCAAAATCAGAGTTCTGCCAAAAACGTGGGCGAAAATTAGGCCAGACCGAAACGCTCAGTATTCCAAAAATCTTGTTTATTCCTTCAGAAATTTTCAACATTAGTCATTGATTCGAACTGTATCGGCTCAAAAAAATGTATTCCAATGAACTTCATTATTTATAATTATCAATCATAGAAAATTTTTAGTTTAAACTGTATTAGTGTTTCAAATATTCTTTAAGAATGTCCTAGAATATCAAATGATCCTTTACAAAAATCATTATGGAAGAAAAATCAAGGTGTGTATACCTAAAACTAAAATATTTTTTAATTAAATGAAATTTGTACAATTAGAAAATCTTTGTGTCATGGATGAATTATGTATTATTGTATATGAAAATGGAGTTTTTGGATTATTAACAGTTGTTCATAATTAATAATTATTATACATGTAATTAATTTACAATTATGTATATTTATGTATGTATTAATTACTTTAAAACATACAATTTAATTACTTAAAAATTCTTTTGGATATTATCATTTGCGGGCAAAAAATAGAAAGGTCCCTAAATTCAGGTTTGGCCTTAAAACCTGTTTAGTTCTATACTCAATATTAAAAAAAATCATTAAAATCCTTATTTTTCTTAGTACAATGCAATATAGTGTAGCAAAAAAAATTTTTAGCAGTATGATGCTGCAATCAATTTTTCAACTTAAATTGAATAAAAGCAAAAAGTGAAGTTTTTTTTTTTTTTTTTTTTTTCATGTCTTACACTCTAGGATAGTTTAAAAGCATTCTGACATACCCATAGATATTTTTAGAACATTAATCTTTTAAAATCAGCATTGAGATATTAATGCTAGATGAAAAATATAAAAAATTACAAATTTATTTATTTACTGTGTTGCACATTTTAAAATAATCACTTTTATATGAAAATAATACATTTTTATATGAAATATAAACAATTTGTACATAGTTTCTTTTTTATATAAATTGAGCAATTAATAAAAAAAACCCATCCCTCTACCTCTAGAGTAGTAAAAATCCATCACCTGAAAATGTCTGCTGAACCTGAAGTTTGTTATTAAAAAAAAATAATTTATCTTTGGAAAAATAATATTTTTAATAATAATTAAATAAATTGTCCAATTTAGATTTCATGTAATTATACTTTAATTTTTTTACAGTGTTAATATACTTTAACTTTGAGCATTTGTTTTGGTTTCTGGTGGTTTCTTTCATTTCTTCCAGTTTCTTCCGGTTTCTACCAGTTTCTTCCTCTGTCCTGGAAGAAACCCAACCCAGGCCCTCTGTTTAAAATTATAGCATATACAGCCTAGGGTATACTCTCTTCCTTGAGTGTATACCTTCTACTTACAGCATGTACCCTCTGTTTCTTTTACGACTACACCTTCTAATTAGTAAAAATCGTTTTTTCCATGGTAAATTTCGTCTTCTTTTTTTTTTTTGCTATTGATTGAAGAACTTTACAAGTTTGACTTATAAATTTCACGATTTTTTTCCATAACTGATTGATAAATTTCACAATATTTTAAAGTGACCAACTGAAGAATATCATGACTTTGTTTCCAACATTCAATAGCAAAATTTTGCAATCTTTCCCACAACTGAAGGACGGTTTTCACAGCTTTTTTTGTTGCAATTGATTGACTATTTTCACAATATTTTAGTTCAACAGATTGGTCATTTTTTAGTTTTATTTTTGAAACTAGCAGGATTGTTTTTATGAAGCATGGTGGGTGGAAAGATTTTTCAAATTTTTTTTCTGCAGCTAATCAACAAATTTCACATTTTTTTTTTTTTTTATAAACGGTGAATTTCCAGATTTTATCTCTTGAGTTATGGATAAAACTCATGAGTTTTTTTTATGTGATTGATGGATGAATTTTGTGATTTTTTTTTTCTGTAACTGGCTAATGAATTTTGTGATTTTTTTCCACATAGACTGATTAACAAATTTTGTTGTTCTTTCCCATTATCGAATCACAAAATTATGATTTATTTCCTACGATTAAGGGCATATGTTGTAAGGATTTTTTTCCTTCCATTACTAGAAAAAGAAATGAACTGAAGGGCATGCCAAAAATGGCAGTAAGGCCACAATTAACGTAAAATAATTTAAAAGGGCCACATGCCACCTAAAATAATTTAAAAAGTTCACAGGCATATATAGTAATTAAAAAAGACCACCAGGTCCAATCTTGCCAAATTGACTAAACTGTATTAAAAAATTAAATTAAAAATTTTATTAGATCTTACAAAATAACTTTGTTTTTCTTTCTCTTTGATGTACTTTGCATCTTTTGGAGAAAAGCAAAGTTCTTTTAAAAGGTTTATTGCAAATTTTCTATTTTTAATTGCATTATTAAGAAAAAGAATTATTTTTTACTTATTGATAATAAAATTAAAGTAATATAGTTATAATCTTTTATTTATATTAATTATGTAGATTACAATATGTATTATATTCTGTATGCATTATAATATATTTTGCAATTTACTTAAATGTTTGTCATTCATTATGATCAATTTCTTGTTTCATTCATTAACATTCATTATTAAATTAACTATACTTATTTATTTATTTTATAGTTTTACCGTAATTTATTGGGAAAAGATGGTATACTTATTAAATTGCTGGAACCAGACAAACATGACAAGAATGTGCTGTACTATGCATTTCAGTGCATTGTTAATTTACTTTTAAAGTAAGTCTTCTGCTGTCCTTTTCATTTTTAGCATGAAATTTCATGTTTTTGCAATAATAAAAGTAAATTGCTAGATTATAAATGTAGGATCTATTCACAAGGCACTTAGCAACAGCAACGGCAATGAACCTTGTACTGCTGAGTAAGCACCTAGAGGCTTGTGATGAGAATCCTAGTATCGCGACTAACGGTAAATTGTGATGATGTAAGTAGTTTTTTAGGAAAGAGAGAACAGATGCTAACGGGAGTTCACCTGCAGAAGGTGCGTCCAAAAAGCCGCCCGCACATCTCAGAACTATGGTCAGACGGACCTACCCAAGACGTTTCGGTAGCTATACCGGATTGAAAGATTAGTGAGGGACAGACGGTCTCTCCTTATATATAAGACTATGTCAACCACATCCTACAAAATTGTAAATAAGTGTTTCATCAATGTATATATATATTAATGTTAGCCAAGAAAATTTACACATTAAAGATTTCTCGTCAAAGAAGTCACCTGGGTTTCTTATTGACTTCTAGACAAAACAACCAAGTCATTGAAACCCCTTTCACTGCAACGTGGTGGCTCGCCCTAGATTAGTTTTGGAAGGAGAAACTTGAGGGAAGGATTAGAGGAGAGAATCCCCCCCCCCCTCTTGTAAGACGGTCATCGTCGTCAGATCACCATCGTCTATCAGCTTCAACGGAGAGAAACCTGTGCTTTCCCCCCACAACTGAAAAACAGTTTTCTTGTAAGTGAAACAACAAAATAAGATATCACTGGTTTTTCATCTTGTGGTAATTTTTTAAAAGTCTGCTGTGTTTTTTTTTTTTTTTTTGCAGACTATTTTTTTTTCAAAGCCAAGTTGAGTACTTCGTGAAGTACTTAGTAATGCCTGCTGTTTTTTTTTTTTTTTTTTTTTTTAAATATTCCAATCGTCGAACTTGCATAAAAAATTGATAAGTAAGAATAAATTTTAAGATAAAAACAAAAAATCTCTTGGATTATGTAAAGTAAGTGTTATGTTTATATATATATAAAAGATATGTGTTGAAATAATTGTTGAAATATATATATAAAAAGGGTATAAAATATATTGATATATAGATATATTTTTTATTATGTGTGTGTTAATATTATTTGTTTTTATGTGTTTTAAAAAATAATTAATTATAAATCAATTTGATCGAAAAAAAAAGATTTGATTACTCTGGTGATCGAATTGGGCCTGAATCCGCCCGAGAATGCAACTAAGAGTGCATTGGCAGATATGGTGGTTAAATCAGATGGGTATGATGAAGACTTTGTTAAAAATTTGCTTAGTGGGATAGTTAGCGAATGCGAGGAGGAGGAGAAGAATTTAAAAGCTAAAGAAACGGAACATCGCGAATATCAATTAAAGATATTAGAATTAGAGAATAATAAAACTCAAGTAATAAATTCAGCGGCAATAGGGAAAGGTCCCGATGTTTTAAAACTGTTAAAAAGATACGATAATTAGGAGGAAATTAGTGTTTATTTAACTCTATTTGAACGGCAGGCAAAATGGTTAGAAATTCCTGAGGAAGGATGGGTAACATATATTCTGGCATTACTACCACTCGACATAGTGAGTTTAATAAATCTTGAAAGTGAGGAAAAATCGAAGGAATGATCACATAAAGAAAATACTATTAAGACGTTTTAAACTTACGCCCGAACAGTTTTGACAAAATATTTTCTTACATAAGAAGGAAAATTTAGCATCATGGAAAGATTTCTTGTTTGAACTTTCAAATTTTTTGAATGAATGGTTAGAGGGATTACAAATATCAACATTTGAGGAATTAAAAAATATTCTAATTATTGAACAAATTAGGAGAAAGTTGTCATTTGAAATGAAACAACATTTTTGCGATGAATTACCCAAAATTACAAATTTAGAGGAATTGACAGGTAAGTTGGATAATTTTGAAACTGCCCGAATTAATTTGCAGAAAGATGAAACCAAACATCCAAAGACGGAATTTAAGAAACGCTTAATCAGGGTATCGAAAATAATAGAGTGTTTCACCGAAATGATATGAGTCATGTATCATATGAAAAAAATTTCACGGGTGCACAGAAAAATTCAAATGAAAAAATTCGCTGTTTCAATTGTAATAAATTGTCTCATATATCGAAACACTGCCCCCCAAAAAAAGAAGGCCAATTTGCTGGAAGTGCAAAACACCTGGTCACAGATCTGACCAATGTACATATAATTCTGCAAAAAATGCGAATGCAGTCGTAAGCAATATCTCAAATTCGTTAGATAAAATAATAAAAAATGTGAGAATTCTAGATAAAAATATAGAAAGTCTTGTTGACACAGGCTCCGATGTGAACATGTGTAGTAACGAAACTTATAAAACTTTGGGATGCCTTAAATTACACGACAACAACTTAGTGTTATCAGGAATTGGAGGTAACCAAATTACTCTCCTAGGATTCATAGCAGTAAATATTGAAATAGATGGCTATTCACTAAATGCAGATTCATACATTGTAAAAAATTTGAATCACTCCATAATTTTGGGGAATAATTTTCTAAAACAGTTAACTTTCAATATTACAGATTGCAAATTACGGGGAAACGGAAATTAAGGGAAGTGAGAGTAAATTACATCACTGCGTTTCCACGAGAACAAGTCATGACAAAAATCAAGCGCGTCAGCTATATTACACCCAGATTTCTTACGATGTTGCGGTCAGAAAAGCAAAACAGTCCCACGGTAGAAAAGATTGCTTCAACAGCTGAATGTGTGGGAAAAGAACGAATTAAACAGAATGAGACAGCTTTAGACTGCAGTGAAAGCATAAACATGCAATCAAGCATTCATGAAAATAAATTATTAGAAATTAAACCGTGTTTAGACTTAACAAAAAATACAGAAATTTATTTAGCTAAAACAGCCGATTCGATTAATTTTCAGGAAATTGAAGTAAATCACATTTCAAACAAAATCATCAAAAAAGACTAACAGAATTGATCTCTAATTATAAACCAAATAAAATTAAGGATACTGACGGATTTAAATTTTGGGTATTAAAGATCAGCAGAGATTAAAATTAATTAGCACGATGAAAGCTTTTGCTTTTAGTCCCTAAATCTGTAAAAAGTTAAAGTCCGGAAAATTAAATAACTAAAATACTGTATGTTGATGAAATAAATACAAATAAGTTAAAAACAAAATTAACGTTTATTTAAAGAGAAATAAAGATAAAAACAATATAATTAACAAAGGTATTTAAATATATTAAACAATTAAAACAGGAAACAAAATAAACTGACTTCATGGTAGGCAAAAATTATACTTCGGTAAACAAGGTATATTACATCTGATTGCTTGACGATCTGTAGCCATAACTTCGATTCAAAAAGAGCAGTAGTGCATCTGAGTAAAACCACTGACTAAACAAATGTTATCGTGAAACTTTCTCCCACTTCACCAGCTGTCAGACTTCGTACGTAAACACGGAGAAGCTTTCAAACTCGGCTCGAATACAACGGCCCTTCTTCACGGACTTCAGCCTTTAACATCGCTCACAGTAAAGTGGAGAAAATGTCAAAAGGGATAACACCACACTTCTGCTTCTCGGTCTCGAATAAAATTAGTTTTACTAAACACTTAACAAAACTAAAGAACGGCACTTTGACAAACACGTAAATGAAACGAAACTAAAAGTTAAATCATAATTGTCAAACGCAGAGCCCGATTAAAGTTCTATTGGGCCCAAGGCCCAGCACTTTTTCTGGGGCCCTTCACACCAAAATGGTAACCAGATTCTCTTCCCTACCCCAGGGGTATTTGAGGGGTTATAAGTAGATTATTATATGGTTGTCAAGTTAACCAAATTTTATTTTAGTTTTTAAGGAAATAACTGTAGGAGACTAATTTTAAGAAATATTTTAAAAATAATTTTATTAAATTTGGGCCCTTTTCAGCAGTGGGCCCAAGGTCACGGCCTAGTTGGCCTGTGCGGTAATCAGGCCCTGGTCAAACGGAAAGAGAACGAACGTAATCATTTCATACTGAAACATTAAGACAAGGATCTAAGCTATTGTCAAGGTATTTATACAAGAAGGAAAACCAAAAGAAACTCATTACGCATGCAAAAGGGCAGGTGAAGCGATGGTCAAATGAGAAACCATCATGACGAAACGTCATACCGGAAATGAGCAGTAGGCAAATGATGTCACCTTGTGACGGTCAAGAAACACGTCATTACAGCTTCCGATTGCATACGAAGTACGACGGGAAAACAATAACAAGCCGGGAGTTTTAAAAGGTAAAAAGTGTTGGAAATAAATATAAGGTAAGTTAAGTAACTATTGTTTATATGAATGAGAACTTTAATAAAAAGGTATTAATAAAGTTAACCAGATTTAATAAAAGGAAACTTATTAAACAAAAAAGTAAAAGTGGTAGTTTAATGAAAAGGTAAAAAATAGACTGTAAAAGTTATAATAAATGAATAAACTTTAAAATAGGATGAATGTAATTAGGTTAGTGTAAATAAAGATAGATTGGCTATAGAAATGGAGATGTGGCCGGAAAGTGGCAAGAACAGGGAGTGACAAATTTCCTGTCAGATACAGAGTTGAAAGTAAACATAATATTAACAGATGATATTCTGATAGCACAATGTCCACGTAGATTAGCATTTCCAGAACAGGAATTTGTGGACAAACAGATAAACGAATGGCTGGAAATGGGAATCATAAAGGAAAGTAACTCCAATTATGCATCTCCTATAGTATTAGCATTAAAAAAGAAAGATGACTCTTGAAGACTTTGCGTCGATTATAGACTCTTAAATAAAAAAATAATTAAAGATAATTTTCCCTTACCGAGGATTGAGGACGTGTTAGATAGCATTGAGAGCGTGAAGGTTTTTACTACTTTGGATTTAAAAAATGGCTTTTTCCACATAGACGTAGCAGAGGACAGCAGAAAATACACAGCATTTGTCACACATAACTCTCAGTACGAGTATCTAAAACTCCCGTTCGGACTCTCACTTGGCCCTCAACAGTTTCAAAGATAGATACAAGCTGCTTTTAAACAGTTAATTAAAGAAAATATAATGTTAGTTTACCTAGATGATGTTTTAGTACTCGCGGAGACTGAGGAAGAGGCTCTTCTAAAACTGAAACGTGTCCTAGAAGTTGCATCGGATTACGGACTAGAATTTAATTTTGCAAAATGTCAATTCCTTAAACGGAAAATTGAGTTTTTAGGTTATATTGTCGAGAACGGAACTACTAGACCTTCGGAAGCCAAAACTTTGGCAGTAAAGAAATTTCCTGAACCCTACACCCTTAAACAATTACACAGTTTTCTAGGTCTAACTTCTTATTTCAGAAAATACATCCCACATTATTCAACTATAGCGAGACCTTTAAGTGATTTATTAAGGCAGGAAATACATTTAAATTTGGAATTATTGCAAAACAAGCTTTTGAGACGCTTAAAGAAAAACTAGTGAACCCCCCAGTATTGCATACATTCCGGCAAGGTGCTAGGCTAGAATTGCATACCGATGCTAGCACCATAGGTTTTGGCAGTGTCCTATTACAAGAAGATGAGAACAAAAGTTTACATCCTATTTATTACATGAGCCGTAAAACTACCCCTACTCAAGCGAAATATTCAAGCTACGAATTAGAGACTCTCGCGGTAATAGAATCAGTTAAGAAATTCCGAAATTACTTATTAGGCACTAAATTAAAAATTGTGGCAGATTGTTCCGCATTCCAAAAGACCATGGACAAAAAAGACATTACGCCAAAAATAGCCAGATGGGCTCTGTTCTTACAAAAGTTTGATTATGAAATTGTTCACCGATCAGGATCCCAAATGAAACATGTAGACGCATTAAGTAGAAATGCAGTGCTAATAGTCACCCAATCACATGATGAATTAACATTAAAAGTAAAGAATACCCAAAAAAAGACGAACACATACAAGCAATAAAAAAATTTATCAAAAAAAATGAAAGTTCAGAATATGTTATAAGAAACGATATCGTATACAAATATGAAAATGACCGAGAACTTCTAATGATCCCTACCGACATGCAAAAGGAAATAATATGCAATATTCATAGCAGAGGTCATTATGCAGTAGTTAAAACCGAAACGCTTCTGAAAGAAAATTATTTTATACCCCAATTAAGAAAAGAAATTGAGAGCGTCATAGCCAACTGCATAGAGTGTATACTTTGCAATAAAAAGCAGGGAAAAGGAGAACGCCTACTAAACCCGATTCCCAAACAAAATATACCCCTCGAGACTTATCACATAGATCACATTGGTCCCATGCCATCTACAAATAAAAATTACAATCATATTTTTACCATTGTGGGTGCATTCACTAAATTTGTTTGGCTGTACCCGGTTAAAACAATAGCCGCTAAAGAAGTCATCGATAGGTTAACCCGACAACATGATATTTTCGGAAATCTGTCGCGGATAATCACCGACAAAGGTCCGGCTTTCACTTCTGCCGATTTTGAAGAATACTGCAAGGAAGAGAATATAGAACATATTCTAATAATAACAGGCATTCCGAGAGGGAATGGACAAATAGAGCGCATGCACAGAATTTTTATACTAATTTTAGCAAAACTTAGCATAGAAGACCTCACTAAATGGTACAAATTTGTCGCGCCCATACAATGCATCATAAATAGCACCATATTGAGAAGTACCAAATTCCCACTTTTCGAACTACTGACAGGAGCAAAAATGCGGCAAAAACCGACAGGCGAATTAAATTAAAAAGTTGTTAGATGATAAGGAATTAAATTCATTCGTATCGGAAAGGAATTCTAATAGAGAAATAGCGAAGCAAAACATATTAAAAATACAACAGGAAAATGTGAAAACAAAAAAAGGCCAACACATATAAGCTCGGTGATTTGGTGGCCATTCAAAAAACACAGTTTGGGACAGGCACCAAACTAAAGCCTAAGTTTCTTGGTCCTTATGAGATCACCACAGTAAAAAGAAACGATTGTTACAATGTGAGAAAAATTGGAGACTATGAAGGTCCACATATGACCTCTAGTGCTGCAGATCATATGAAACCTTGGACTACTACTAACTAAAGCAAAACAACTGTGCTTTTACGTAAATGTGTGTGTTTATTATTATTGTTTTTATTATTAGTATTATTTCTGTTATTGTTATTATATGTTGTGATGAACAATAGACGAAATTTGTTTTTGGACTAATATAAGTAAATCAAGGACAGAATTGTTTCCAAGAGACAATCAAGAAAAAATAAAAAACTTTGTGTCATCAGTGTACAGTAATTGACTTTAATATTATCTTGTGCGTTTTATTTATTTTATTTAGTTTAGTTTTGTTGTGAATATTAGATGCCTGTAAAAGTCATTCGATACAACTTGGTTTAAGAGCAGATGATGACTGGGAGGACCCAGCACGGTCAGGTAGGCCGAGTTGTAGGATCTATTCACAAGGCACTTAGCAACAGCAATGAACCTTGTACTGCTGAGTAAGCACCTAGAGGCTCGTGATGAGAATCCTAGCATCGCAACTAACAGTAAATTGTGATGATCTAAGTAGTTTTTTAGGAAAGAGAAGACAGATGCTAACGGGAGTTCGCCTGCAGAAGGGGCATCCAAAAAGCCACCCGCACATCTCAGAACTATGGTCAGACGGACCTACCCAAGACGTTTCGGTAGCTATACCGGATTGAAAGATTAGTGAGGGACAGACGCAGACGGTCTCTCCTTATATATAAGACTATGTCAACCACATCCTACAAAATTGTAAATAAGTGTTTCATCAATGTATATATATATTAATGTTAGCCAAGAAAATTTACACATTAAAGATTTCTCGTCAAAGAAGTCACCTGGGTTTCTTATTGACTCCTAGACAAAACAACCAAGCCATTGAAACCCCTTTCACTACATAAATGTGCATTTTAAGTTATTCTTTCTTTTGATTTAAATAAAAAAAGCAAAAATAAAGTACTATCTTTTTATAAGCCATTGAGAAAATAGCATGGTTTAGACTACAAAACTTTTCTCAAGTTCTGTCAAGTTATTCACTGTTTCATAGATACATCTATTTTTTTTTTCTTTTTTTTTTTTTTTTTTATCCATTATATTAATGTCTGATTATGTGCATGTATTTCACAACTGCTCTGAGAATAGGATTATATATGGGTTGAAATGAACACTAATTTTCCATAGACATTTAGTGTTGTCACAATAACACTTGAAATTTGACCATTAAACACTTCAAAAAATTAACCTTAAAAAAATAATTTTAGCCGAATCCCATCTTCTTTGTTTTATTCTTTCCTTTTCTTAAAGCACTTTTCTTGAAAAACTGGAAAGAAAGAATGTGATAAATCTCAAACAATCTGAGTGAATGAGAAAGAAAAATTAGCCTTTTGTTTTGTTTTACAATGTTGCTCTGTAGCAAAGAAAATTAAGAATGTGATGATATCTGTTGATATTTTAATTGTTATGTAAAATAATGCATGACACATAGAGATGCTTATGTTTACAGCATCAGTATTTTTGAATACTATTCTTTATCTTATTTAATCACAAAAATCTATATATTAAAACGTTAAGGAAAAAAAGTCAGCATACTTAAAACTTGTCTCTACGCATACATGCTTGCGCAAGAAATCTGAGAACGAATCGCAGAAGACTGTACTTATTCTCTGGAAACGCATATTTCCAGCAAGCGGTAAATAAAAAATATGGAAATGCATTACCGCTGTTGAATGAATGTTAAAAGAATGATTTCTTTTTCTTTTGATAATTTTTTTTTTTTTTGGTTAATATAATGATCTTCTTTTTTTGGAAAAACATTGTGTATTTCGTTGCTCACTTTACGTAAGTTATTTTATTTCCATTTGTATTCTTTTCTTAGCCAGCAAACGAAGCTTTAGGCTTAATGTAGAGAAGCGATTTTTTTTTTTTTTTTTTTTTTTTTTTCCGACAGTTTCCTATGAAATTGAAACATTCAATAGTTAATGATTAAAGTTTTTATTTATTTTCTTGGCTGATTAAGCATTTTCCGAATTGTAATTTTCAAAAATCTGGCTAGATATCACATATATATATATATTTTTTTTTTTTTTTTTTTTTTTTGGAGGGAGAAAAAAGCAGGGATTTTTGACCAATGTTATTGACTTTATGGATATAAACAGATTCGCAAATCACTATTTATTTTTTGCTTCATTTTCTTATAATACTCATGTCAAGAAAACTGATGCTTTTTCCCCCTTAAAATTTCATTTTTGAGCAAACTCATAATGTTTAGGAACTATTTACATTACATTGTTTTCGCCGAAGACTGGTGAATTGCATATGAAATGAAAATATGCCCAGTTATAAACGGCTTTGTAAATGATTAATATTTATTTAATGTTTCACTTTCTTTGTGTTGAGTTTACTTGAAGTTTCAAATTAACATTAATTATCAAAATTATTTGTTTTCTCAGGGATTTTCAGTGAAATTTGTTGTTTTTTCTCACCAACTTTCGATGTAATTTGCTGTTTTATCGAATTTATCCTTTTTTCGTGATTTTTTTTTTTTTTTTGTGAAATTTGTCGGGTTTTTTTTGTTATTTTCAGAAATTTGTCATTTTTTTTACCTTTTTTTTTTTTTTTTTTTTTTTTTTTTTTTTTTTTGCAAAATTAACCTTTTTTGTGATCTTTTGATGAAATGTGCCTCTTTTTTTCATCTTTTGACAAAATGTGTTGTTTTCTCACAATCTGTTTACCAATATTTGCGCTTTTTGAAGTACCTAGTCAAATTTAAAGTATTTTGACGATCTTTTGACGAAATTCATATCGTTTATGATACTAGGACAAAATTATTTGTATTCTCAGGGATTTTTGGTGAAATTTGTTATTTTTTCTTGCTATCTTTCGATGTAATTTGCCCTTCTATCGAATTTAACATTTTTTCGTAACTTTTTTTGTGAAATTTTTCGGGTTTTTTTTTTAGCATCCGATGTTTTTTCTTTCAGACAAGCTAAAAATGTCGTGTCATCAGCCCTGAATTTTCTAGTCAACTGATTTTGATAATTATTTTTTTAAATGAAAGCTATTTATTTGTAGTTGTGCCCATTTTAATTATTTTTTAATTTATTTCCATTTTTATATTTTATTTTTAATTTTAAAAGCTTTTTCATGACATTTCTTCAAAATGGTGGCAACACAGTTTAGCTTTTCTCTCGATAATAAAAATTTATTTTCTAAAATGATTGCGTATAATTATGCACTAATTGAGTTAAAAAATATATATTTACTGAGAAATAATATTAATAATGTAAATAAAATGACAGAAAATAATTTATGATAAAAATTAATGTCTAAATCAAAATAAGAGAAATTTCAAATGAGGAAAATTATGTCATTCAGTAACCAGATAAATGGGAATTACAATATTATTATGGATGCCTTTTTCATAAACAGTAACTTTTAAAGAACATTTGAAGAGAAAATGACGTCACTATTTAAAATGTCGTATTTTTACTCATAACGATATTATGTACTACTCTGTTATCCCGTCGACCAATTTCACCAAATTAGACAAATCGGTAAATTAATAGCCAAATTATACATATTGACATAATTTTTATTTTAAATAACGAAAAAATAAATAATTAGTAGAATATTAATAAAAATATTAATAAAAAGTCGAAATAAAAATCAATGACATTTTAAACACATGAATCATATTTAATGTCATTGAATGTGACATTCGTGATCATCCATTATTGGCATTTAATCTTATAGTTTGGCGATAATTTTTTGGTCGATGGGATAACCTAGTAGTACCCAATATTACTTTTTTTTTTTTTTTTTAATAAAGCTATTTTTCTGTGAGTGCATATAAAATAAAATTTCTGGATTTCGCCGGCACTCATATTACAATTTTAACTGTAGATGTGCGAATATTTGCATGCAAAATTGTAACTGGTAAATTTGACATTTACTTTGTAAATATATTTATTATATATTGATTCATAAATGTAACTACTTTTGCTTTTTTTTAAACCAAATCAATCGGGTCTTTTAAACATTTCATTCGTTGAATTCGACGGGATTCCATTCGTTTTATTGTTAAATTGCATTTCCTTTTACTCAGAGTCTATAAAAAAGCGTTTAAACTACCAAAAAAATCCGTTTTTGATGAATCTAGTCAATGAAGAAGTAGCACGTCAAATTGTATCTCTTTATTATTCTGCAATTCCAATGTCTCAGAGAGAAATTGCTATTCAATTGGGTATTTCATGCCGTTCTGTTTGCTATTATATTGATAAACACGAGAAAAATGAAGTTAGTTCATTGCAATCTAAACGGGGTCGCCCTTCTAAAAAACTTCTATCGATTTTTTTTTTCTAATCAGAGGCGAAACTGAATTCTGCGATGGTAGAATCTAAATTCATCTTGTTTTTTTTTTTTTTTTTTTTTTTTTTTTTTTTTTTTTGTTATTTTCAAAAATTTGTCATTTTTTTGTTATTTTCAGAAATTTGTCATTTTTTTCACTTTTTTTTTTTTTTTTTTTTGCAAAATTTATTTTTTTTGTGATTTTTTGATGAAATGTGCATCTTTTTTTCATCTTTTGACAAAATATGTTGTTTTCTCACAATCTGTTTACCAGTATTTGAAGTACCTAGTTTTTTGAAGTACCTAGACAAATTTTATGTATTTTCGAGATCTGTTGATGAAATTCATGTCTTTTATGATACCAGAACAAAATTATTTGTTTTCTCGGTGATTTTCGGTGAAATTTGTCATTTTTTCTCACGATCTTTCGATGTAATTTGCTGTTTTATCGAATTTATCCTTTTTTCTCGATTTTTTTTGCAAAATTGTCATTTTTTGTTATTTTTAGCTAAATTTACCTTTTTTTCACGATTACCTAGACGATTTTTATGTGCTTTTTGAGATCTTTGGACGAAATTCATATCTTTTATGAAACCTGGACAAAATTTGTCATCTTGAGGTCTTTCGGTAAAGTTTATCGTTTTTCTCGAGCTCTTTCGATAAAATTTGTCATTTTGTCACGATTTTTTGATGTAATTTGCCGTTTTATTGAAGATCTTTTTAGAAAATTTGTTGTTTTTTTGTGAAATTTATCTTTTTTGTGATTATTTGATGAAATTTGCTTTTTTTTCAATCCTTTGACGAAATTTGTTGTTTACTCACAATCATTTGTCAAACTTTGTTGTTTTCTCACAATATTTTGAATTTTTTTTCACAATATGTTTACAAATTTGCCATTTTTTAGGGGTTTTTTTTGTCAAAATTTGCCCTTTTTTTCAAAATTTTTTCACAAAAATTGCCATTTTTTAGACATTTTGGCAAAATTTTGATGTTTTGCAATACTTTCACGAAATTTGTTTTATTTGGGATACCTAGACAATTTTTTTTTTCAGTTTTTTGACAAATTTTTTAGAAATCTTTTGAAGAAATTTGTTGTTTTTTGCAATCTGTTGACGGAATTTGCTGTTTTTTTCCACATCTATTTACAAAATTTCTGGTTGATGTTTTTTTTTTTTTTTTTTTTTGTTTTTTTTTTTTGGGGGGGGGGGGTATTTTGACAAAATTTGCTATTTTTTGTGATTATTTGCCAAAATTTGCATTTTTTATGGTACTTGGACAAATTTTGGTACATAGCAAATGATTTCTAGCATTTAAAAAAAAAAAACTTTAACAGTTGAAAAATAATCTTCAAACATTTTCAATAGCCTGTGACGTGTATCACAGCGTTGCACCGATTCTGCACCCAGGATCATGTCATGTTGGTGTTACGTTGGTAAATGGAAAAGCATATTGAAATTTTTAATAAATATTAATCTTTTTAAAAAAATTTTATATCGGCAAAATACTTTTTTTCTTTGGTTCTTTCATATTGTTGCCGTCAAGTTTTGACAGGTTTCACTTAGCCAGAATAAATATTATCATTAATTTTTCTAATGTGTGAAATTTACATGTATTTTTGATTTATGAAAAGGTAATAGAAAAGTTAATTGAAAATGCAAATGTTTACTTGTTGAATGGGGTGGGTAATGTAACAACAAATTAACCACTGAGAGGATCATTGTTATAGTTGTTGCTAAATGGCAAAATATAAATTCAGTCTTATTTTGCTGCAAAGTAAGTGAAGTATGTATATTTTGTATGAAATGAGTAATGACAGTAATTTATGATTTATTCATGTCATGTACAATTTATTGGTGTTGTATTTGTAAATGGAAAATTATCAAATGAGAGAGATTCTAATTCTATGACAGCATGTTTGAATGTAACTCGGTCAAATGCGGGTCATTTGCTTGGATGTAAAATGCAGGTTTTTCTTTTATTTATTGAAATTTTTGCTGAAGATTTGTCATTAAAAAATCCTTCAATAGCTGGAAAATACCTTTTTCTATTTGGTGCCGTCAAGTTTTGATGGGTTCCATCTAGTTAAACAATTAAATGCAAAGATTACTAATAAAAATATTGATTTTATTTTAGTCATACATGTACCACTATACTACCAAAAAAAGAAAAATGTATATGCATGCAAAATTTTAGCACTTTTTAATGGGTTTATTACTTTAGTTACAATTTCTTTTACATAAAAAATGTTAGTTCAATATAAATATCTTAATGATAGATTGGTATAATTATAAATTTATCATATACCGTCGAACCCCGTTACAATGAATTTCAAGGGACTGAAGATTTTGTTTGCTATATCCGGTGGTTCGCTACATCCAAACCACTAAAAAATTTTAGAGTTCACAACATCTGTATATCATTAGCTGCTACCTGTATTTTCAATAATGAGGTATTGACAAAAAAACATAAAATTTATTAAATATGATCATTAATGAACTAAGTTGCCTAAAATCGATTACATTAAACCGACACAATGCTGAATAAATTAACTAAAAATGAAGACAAATAGAAATACAGTATAACGTCAATTATCCGAACAAATCGGACTGACTCTAGTAGGGATAAGCAACTAGTTCCTGACTATACTAAAACTATTATACAGCTGAATAAAGAGTAATTTATACTTTTATCATACAAATTGAATATTTCCAACTGAGCGAAAAATTGCCCAGTCTGGGAATCAAACCCAGATACTTGGCTTACAAAGCCAATGCTTTTACCTGTTAAGCTAACCAGGTGATAACCGGCTGGGATTTTTCGCTCTGATAACATTATTGGCCGTAACATCTGGTCTGCCATTTAGACAACTCGCAAAATAAGCCGCGGGTAATGGAACTCCATAGAACGATGGATACATAGATATACTATTATTTTAACACAATCTAACTGATTGATAAAGTTATCATACGAATTGAATATTTCCAACTGAGCGAAAAATTGCCCAGTCCAGGAATCGAACCCGGATACTTGGCTTACAAGGCCAATGCTTTTACCTGTTAAGCTAACCAGGCGATAACCGTGTGGCTTATTCTGCCGAGCTGTCTAAATGACAGACCAGATGTTATGGCCAATAAGGTTATCTGATCTAAAAATCCCAGGCGGTTATTGCCCGGTTAGCTTAACAGGTAAAAGCATTAGCCTTGTAAGCCAAGTATCCTTGTTTGATTCCCAGACTGGGCAATTTTTCGCTCAGTTGGAAATATTCAATTCGTATGATAACTTTACCAATCAGTTATATTGTGTTAAAATAATAGTATATCTACGTATCCATCGTTCTACGGAGTTCCATTACCTGTGGCTTATTCTGCCGAGCTGTCTAAATGACAGACCAGATGTTATGGCCAATAAGGTTATCTGAGCGAAAAATCCCAGCTGGTTATCAATCGGTTAGCTTAACAGGTTAAAGCATTGGCCTTGTAAGCCAAGTATACGGGTTCGATTCCCAGACTGGGCAATTTTTCGCTCAGTTGGAAATATTAAATTCGTATGATAACTTTACCAATCAGTTAGATTATGTTAAAATAATAGTATATCTACGTATCCATCGTTCTATGGAGTTCCATTACTTGCGGCTTATTCTACCGAGCTGTCTAAATGACAGACCAGATGTTACGGCCAGTAAGGTTATCTGAGCGAAAAATACCAGCCAATTATCGTCCGGTTAGCTTAACCGGTAAAAGCATTGGCCTTGTAAACCAAGTATCCGGGTTCGATTCCCGGACTAGGCAATTTTTCGCTCAGTTGGAAATATTCAATTCATATGATAACTTTACCAATCAGTTAGATTGTGTTAAAATAATAGTAAATTTATACTTTGTCCAGGCTTAGCATTGCCATCACCAGTTATTGTTGGCATGTTTAAAAATGTCTCATTTTCATTTTATTTTTTATTGATGTTGTTGTTGTTTAGTTTTTTATTATTTGAATTTTATTTTTTATAATCTTCTGAACTCTAGAGATTATAATTTCAGCAAAAAAGCTTCCAATTACTGCTTGCTTCAAAGAAAACATTATTTTCAATCCTGCGCTATCTCGAACTATTCTTAAATACCTTACTTAAATACATCAGTTTTAATTGCATTACTGAGCATCTGTGGTAGGAGCTATGGAAAATGGCTGATGGGTGGACATGATCACACCTGCAGATTGGCAACCATAAAAGAGAAAGAATGCGGTTGTTTCTATCCTTTAATAAAAAGATTTATCGCTAATTTCATCATGTTTCACTAGCCGGCATAAATTTTTTTATGAAATTAGTGCTTTGTTTTCACAACTGCAAAAAAGTTTTTTTAAAGGAAACCGTAGTCGACTGAAAAAAAATGTTCTTTATAACAAATTCTTAAGATTTTGGAGGTTCGCTATAAAAAGATTAATTAGCATTAAATATAATAGTACAATGGCAGAGCTAAAATTTCTGTTTGTTATATACCGGGTTCACTATAATGCAGTTCGACTGTATAATTAAATGTTTTAAAGCCTATTTAAATTTAGATTGGGTCATCTGTATAAAAATACATTTATTTAACTACATCTCAAAAATCTGTTATAACAAATGTACCAAAATAATTTTTAAAACCCTATTTTTTCCAGCCAATTTTTTCACTTTAGAAGAAAGTTGCCAACCATGTCCTTCCCCTATACAAGAAATAATAAAAAATTTAAAATCTCTTCGTTACTGTCTTTTTTTTCTTGCAAATATAGTCTGTTCCCTCCAATTTTCAAAACTTTCGATCAAAGGTTATGCAAATTACAGAATTTTGTGGATTATAGACAGGGACTGGACAAAGTTGGAAATTCTCAGGCACCAGAAAAAATTCTTAGGAGCCAGCTTGAAGAATTACTTCTCTGACATTAACATATTCTCTGTTAAATGGAAATCTGGCTACTCTTAATCGTATTTGGCTACTTTTGAGTGATTTTTGTCTTTTTGTGGTGAATAAATTAACTATTTAATAAAAAAATCAAACTGAGCAAAAATTTTAAGATATCATTTTTATATTTGTAAAAATTAATTTGTATGAAATTTGAAACAGTAGACAAATGAATATCCTTACTTTTAATTCCCAGCAAGAATTATGTACATAATATAACAATGCCTTTGAGATTTTGATTTGAAATACCATTTGTCAGTGGATTTTTGAGGATTGATATCTTTAAAAATGATCCATTTAAATTTATAAAGTAGTCATTGGGGGCCACCATAATACTTACCCATCATGGATATGTATATTGTAAATTATGAAAATAAGATCAAGTAATACTAAATTGCATAAAAGAAAAATTCTTATAACTCCAAAAATGATAATTATATTAATTAACAATTTACTGCATTGGATTAAGCATTTTATTTCCAATTAAAATATATCTTTGAATTGAAATTTGAATAAAATACAGGGTCATGAAAAACCGAAGAATGTGGAAAACAGAATTACAAATTTCTCAAGTACTAGTTATCTGATTGACTTCATTCTATATATCATAGCAAACGCAGTAGCGTTTGGTATAATATGTTTAAGAAATAGAAAGTGCAAACAACTTTCTAAAATTTCTGGCGAACCAGTTGAGATACGGCAGTGATTTTTTTTTTTAAAGATAGAACTTGACGAGACGAATAAAATGATAGCATTCAAAAAATTACGGCAGCTTACAATAGTTTTTTATTTAATTTTAAATGAAAAAATTAAGGCAAAAAATTCAACTAAGTCTAGTTAACGTTTCCGTGGATGGATGAACTTCGTTTTTGGTTTATTTTAATCCTCACGGTAAAATTTAAAACAGTTTTTTTTCATCTTTGTATGTTTGACGGTCGCTGAGAAAATCGAATTTTTGTCTGAAATTTCCAGCTGAACATAGTATTTTTCTTATATTTGTTTCTTCTTGTAATTGTTGCACGTAAGTTTAAATGAACATAAAAATTGCTATGTATATAACATAAATAAATAGATTAGATAAATCACGTGAAAAAAAATACTTATTTGTTGTTATTTTCATGTATCATATTCACTATGTATTTTGACGAGCAAAGTGAAATATTTTTTTAATTTATTAAATTCTTATTTATTTAAAATACAAGCCGCCTCTGGCAAAAAGTTTAGTCCCTCTTAAATTTATGCTAGCCATTGTAATATGATACTTTTATTCATAATTTTATTTACTTGCTTATCTGAAGGTCCATATGATGAAATCAACAAATTTAGACGATCAGGGCAAGATTTTGCGGAAAAGTTCATTATCCTGTTCTGGTTGGTGTGTTTGGCGAATAAATCAAAAATGGCACCGAAAGACCGAATAGCAAATTTTTTTAACCGCTAAAGCAGCGTAACCGTGTTTTTCCATCACGTAATATTTTATTTCAAAGACTGATTTAACACAAGATTGACATTAATATTATTTTTTTTTTAATTGTACAAGACAAAAAGATATGTAAAGTTATTAAGTACAAACGTTCATACCAATACTTTTTACAGTTATTATTTTATGAATAATTAGACATGAATGGAAAAATCTACAGGATATTTAAAAGATAAGCGTAAAAATATGGTTTTAAATTTTTATAAACATTTATTTGAGCCTTTGAGACATAAGGTAAGGGCGCACCGGTAAGAAATCCAGTTTGGCGCAACACAAGAGCGGTGAGTCAGGCGCTCCATGATGATTCGGACGTGAGAATGTGTCAGCTTTTTTTTTTGAAGGTACGTTGAATGATTCTAGGTCAATTAAATTACTTATTTTATGAATGTCTGATTAATATACATCTGTTTGCCAAAGCTTGGTGCTATTTTGGCTTCAAAAAGGGAGGGTATGTAAAATATATAAATAACTCTGAAAACAAACTTGGTGAACTTTAATTTTTGTTTTCGTACGAATTATTTCTGTTTCTATATTAAAATGCGGCTCAAATATCATATACGAATCACATTGGCGTTAATTTTTTCTAAAGCCAGTTTGGCGAAAATCTCGTTTTGGAATACCAGTTACATATATATATATATTTTAAAAGGCAATAACAATAAATAAAAAAAAGATTTGTTTAATAACTATAGAACAAAACAATTTATATACCTAAAAAAAGAAAAATATATTTATTAATAAGTAAAGAACAACATCCGGGTTGCCATATCAAGCAAAATAACGACACTCTGGATTCAGTTAAATACTCCAATGCGCATGACATTGGCGTCAAAAAAAAAAAAATTTCGCCAACGTGGTGCGTAAATGACATCTGTGCCAAAAATGCATACCTATTTTATTTACATTACGTACAGTGCTACTTGATTATCAGGTCGACCAATTTCATCCATTTATAGAAATCGTCAAATTATTCTAAAGGAAAAATGTTGCCATTAAAAAAAATTAAGTTTAGAAAATTAATGAATTTAGGTTTAAAAAAAAAAGTCATTAACGAAAAGGATTGCTTTAATGATGACATTTATTTATGACATCGAGACGTACCAAATATAAAATTTGATTTATTCAGGTGATTTCGGACAAAAGAATACTAATAAAAGTTTTCATATTTTAATGCAGAATTTATTAAATCAAACCATAAAAAGATATTTGTAAGATATCGCATATGTGAATAACATTGAAATATTTTAAATGCAATATTATAATTTTTTAAGGAGCATAAAAAAATATGGTACTTACGTATTAACGCCACCGCAGCAGAAGTTGCGCTAATGTGCCAATAAAGAGCAATCTTGTTCGCACGCGCACAAAAAATGGCATCAAAAATAGGCTAAAAAAGTACTAAAGTACTGAAAATGACGTCAAAATGAGCAAAAAAAGAAACACTAAAAAGGCACGAACAACAAGATCGCTCATTATTGGCGCATTAGCTCAAATTCTACTGTGATGGCATTAATACGTAAGTACCAAAAATATCAATGTTAGCGGAAATTTTTAAGGAGTTAAATGCTTTTTATTTAGCCAAATAATGTCGGCAGATATAACCATAAAATAACTTTAATAAAGTATATTATATTTTTCTCAATATTAAGAGCTATTCGCTTATTGGCATAAAATTTATATTAAATAACAAAAGAACAAATAAATTAGTAAGACATTCATAAAAATATAAATAAATCATCGAATTTAAAATCATTTGATCATTTAACAAACAAATGTAGCGGGTTTAATGTCAAGAAAGTGTAACATTTATGTTCATCCATTATTGGCATATAATCTTACAGTTTGTCTATCATTCTTTGGTCAACGGGATAATTAAGTAGTAGCTTAAATACATTGTTATCGCATGAGAAAAAAAATGCTTGTGTATATGAAATAGTAGATAGGTTGCCAGAATATACGTTGCCAAACTTCTTTATCCGCCAAGAACTTTTCGTTATGTACAACTACTGAAAAAGTTCCTTTATTTATTTACTTATAGTATTTTTAATAAAATGAAAGTAAAACGTGCAAGTTAAATACATCTCATATATGTATTTTTAATTTATGTGTTTTTTAATGAAAGTCGTGTATTTTAAATAAAGCTAGTGACAGCTTTATATTTAAAATGAGATGATGGTGAAGGAAACCTATTTGGCGATTGTTTCGGGTAGCTAAAATAAAAGTAGGAAAATAGCCGCCGGGCATATAAAAAATAAAACAATCAGACCAGAGCTGTTGATGACAGTCACAAGACTTATACTGGTATTTATATTGGTACTATAGCAAAATTTGCAGCATCTCTGGTGTTAAACTAGGACTCTCGAGGTAAGGCATTTGGCTGCTCAGCAGCGGGTAGAGAGTTCAAATCCCGTTGGGTGTAAATTCGTTTTGTTTAGAAATGCTTTTGTGTTAAATTATTAGTCTTTCGGGAATATTCTTATGTTAATTGTTATTCAATTTCTAGAATTTTTCTTGTTGTGAATGTTTCATTCGAGAAATTACCTTGAATGTATTTAATTGGTATAGCTTTTAATTCTTTTAATAAAGTTCTGTACTTTTTTCATTCGAATCCATGGTTTATTTGTCATATCATGCATTTTATATGGCAATGCAATGACTTTTTTAATTATTTTGATACATCAAAATTTTATGCTGGTATCATTTTATAAATTTTGACAGCAGTAATTATTTTTCTTTTTAAGATATTAGAAAATCTTCAGTTTTTTATCAAAAAATTAAATAACTAGTATTAAAAAATGCTCTGACGAGTACCAAAAAAGGTTAATATGTTTTTAAGTATGAAAAAGGGTTTGACAAGTGCTTCTGTTAATTACTGAGAATGAGGAAGGACAGGGGATCCCTTCTTCGCTACAACTCACTTCAATGCCAACTTTGGAAAAATCATATTTGCGCTTTTTCCATATAAAAGAAATTTGTGGTTCTTTAGTAGAATTTTCCACCGTGCTTTAGATGTTAACAGGGGGTAGTCGTAAAAATAACATAAGATATATGCTCTAAGCAGAGGGATATTCTAGAATGTGTATGCTATAAGCTTTCTTGAAAAACAGAGAGTATATGTGGTGTTCTATTAAAAAGTCCAGAAGGTCTACGGCATATAGCCTGCACTACATCTCTGATGTTAACTGCCCTGTTCACTCTGCACTATACTACAAATCAGTTTTCTGTGCAATTATACACTTAGGGCATGCTTGGTGGCAGTGCATGAATGTGATACTGCAGGAACTAGGTATCTGGCATTATGTCGCCTTCCTTTACATTTATGTCTAATTAAGCTGCATCTTTACTGGTTACGTCTTTACACTATACATTTTTATAGTAACTGCAACTGATTTGTTTTCACGGAAAAAGCGCAAATATGATTTTTTCAAAGTTGGCATTGAAGTGAGTTGTAGCGAAGAAGGGATCCCTTGTCCTTCCTCATTCTCAGTAATTAACAGAAGCACTTGTCAAACCCTTTTTCATACTTAAAAACATATTAACCTTTTTTGGTGCTCGTCAGAGCATTTTTTAATACTAGTATAACTTATGTTTTTTAATTATCCTTTATATTCACTCTTAAAAATGAAAAAAATTTCTAATTTTTACATACCTTTCATCAAAACGAATATTTTGAGGGTCTAAAAAAATAGTTCAGGATAATCAAAGTTACTGATATTAAATAAGCTTCTTCCCATTCTTACATACTACATACATACCAAATTTCAAGTCTTTATCTCAATTTGTTCGTGAGGTAGAGCATTTACAGATAGACACACAGACAGACAGGCAGCAAAAACTTTTTCTAAAATCATGTTTTCTGGAATCTCCAGTGTCTAAAATGCAGTGGCGTAGGAACTTTGTCCACATAGGGGGAGCCCGGGCTGCGAAAAGCTAGTGGCAGGTTTCGTTTCATTCATTTCGGAGGATACCTTCATAGTGTTGCACTTTTTACAAATGGTGTATAAAATAGGAACATGTCAAAAGATCACCAACTCTTTAATCCTCTTAAAATAATTTTTATTAGATATACTAGAAACATAGACTAAATTTGTAGACTATCTCGAATGCAAATTCGTGAACATTCAACGTCCCAGCGCGCTTCACGTCAACCCCTCTAGCCAAACACTTTGGTGAAAAAATGAAGTTCGATGTGCATACGTTCAGAGTTGCATTCTATTCTAGTACCATAGTTTGAAGTTTACATGTGCAAATATGTATATCTATACGTAACTTGAATATTTTAAATAAAAAATATTCAAGAAAAATATTTTTTTTTTTCCAAAGAAAATTCTTTTGAACTAGTAGATTAATTTAGTCTACACAAGTTGTTTTTGATTAGACTAAGTTGAATGCTGATGCTGTTACTGTAAGATTATACTGTTACAAAATAAAGGATGATGCTGAAAAATTTAAACTGCATATTTCTAGTGTTATGAAGGTATAATAATTGAAACAATCGTTGACGTACAGTTCTTCAAGATATTTCAACATACTTCCAAAATTATTTACGAACTTGATTTTTCCTACATGTTTTTGAGTTTACGATGAAATACTCATTAATGAAAATAAATATTTTTTAGCATTTAAGGTTCGTTTACACGGACACTAAAAGGAATTCCGATTCATACGGTCTGTGGTGAAAAAATCGTTTGCGGTGCATTTTATTTTTAATGGTATTACATTATTTTAAACATATTGTAATTTATATACATATGAGGAGTACTGTAAGGCGCTAACAGTAGAATAGGGTGTGCAAAGAATTTATCGTTCATTTACAAAGACACTCAAAAGAATTGGACAACAGAATAATAATTACTAGAACAATTATTAATTATAATTCCTCGAATAATTACTAGAAGTACGATTTTGATTGTGCTGCACATTTTTACTTTATTGTTTATTTTTTCATATTACTTAGGGTGTAGAAACTCTATATATTATAAACATACAAAGCCGTACAAAAAATCGCAAGTACAGTTTCGTTCATTGACGGCAATTTTAAAGGAGATTTTCAACTTTGTCAAGCGTTTAACTAAATTTTAGCATACTATGTATCAAACATACACATATATAGATTTTACACAGGAAGTTCAGAAAAAACCCTGATATTTTTTAAATTGTTGATGGTAATTGCAGAAATTGGGTTTTCAAATTGTTTATTTAGGCATCATGTTTGAGATTAATAAACTGTAATATTTTGTTAAAGTATTCTGAATGTGTTCGAAAAAGTTTCGTAGTCAGTGCTGATGCATGGTTTTTTGTTATTGTTTTTTTTCTTTTAAATTTTCAGAAAATAAAGGATTTATTTTTAAACAGTTGGTTAAGCATTGATTGTAGAAAGTACATTCTAAAGGAATAATGCAGAATTGCAAGAATATCACAAATTCAATAACGAGCATGGTTAGATTTTTACTTTTCAAATTTCTCGAAATTAAGTATAATTTTTGAAAATAGATTTGGTAGTAGCTCATAAAAGAAAAGTAAGTGAGCATGCCATTAATGTATCCTGGCCTTGAAATCTTTAAAATAAATACAATTTTGTAAATGGCAGCATAAATAAAATTCAAAGTTTTCTATTACTATGACAAATAAATTCTGCTTCCTGACTGGTTTAATCAAGATTATCAACAATAACAGCATCGTAGCGTATACAAGGAGGATACAGAAAGAAAATTAATAAAGGCTAAATTTTTATTTCCCAGTTATTTATCAACCAAAAACTTTGAGGAGAGGCGATTGTATCCATTATTGGATATTTTTAACCTGTTATCAATCAGCAACAAAGCACTAATTATAGCATACTGTAAACTAGTAACTAAGTTGATTATTGTAAAATTTCATTCATTTATTATGATCGTTTAAAAGAAAGGCAAAAGTTAGAGTGGGTTTATAAAATTAAATTTTCACTTGTTCACAATATTATACGCATGCATATATTCAGCCCATGCATTGTTCATATTCAGGTGATAATTGTATTTGTGTACTAATACTAGATGATTTCACATGCTATGTATAAAACTTCACAAATAAATACTTTAGCTGGGTAAAAAAAGGCCAACTTACACAGCATTCATAATGCATGTATAATTTTTCAAAAGGTGAAATAAGTATTTTTTAATTCGCACTCGTATTCTTAAAAATATTCCATAAACAAGATGTACTCATCAAATGGAGGAAGTATGAAAAATCGAAGCAACTTGACTTGCATGCTGTTTGAAGTTAATTTTTTCCCTGAAGCGCTTGTCTACGGATGTTGGTGAGAAGCGCGCTGGGACGTTGAGTGTATGTTAATTTGCATCCCGAATACAATATTCAAATTTAAGGATAATCCCGCCCTCATTTACCAAAAGTTAGAGTTATTTCGGTTGTTTTGCGTGCGAATTCATTGCAGATCTCTTCCAAATCAAATATGCACAGTAGCATCAAGTGAAGCAAACACAGAGGCAAAACAAATAAGAATCAGATGCAAAACAAAATAAGAACTAATCGCTGATTTTTGAAATATTACCACTCAACAAAATATAAGATTACAACACCGTTCTAATAAAGGCCAAGGGACACTAAAGCGAGCTCAAGGCGGGGAGTAAGGGAAACGCCTAAATCGTTCCCTTTTTTTCTGGGAATTGAGAGGATTGTAAATGATGAAAAAGGGTGAAGGCACAAACACATGTGCTTATCACCCCCTCTCTTTCTCCTATTTGTTTTTACACTGAGGTGACAAAAAATCATGGGATACTCTACTAACAGCATGTTGATCCTCCGTTTGCCCGGTGAAGTGCAGAAAGGCGAAGTGGCATGGGTTCCACAAGTCCTTGGAAGTCCTCTGAAGAAATAGTGACCCATGCAGCCTCTATAGACGTCTATAATTCCGAAAGTGTTGCTGGTGGAGGATTTTGTGCACGAACTAATCTCTCTCTATTATGTCCCATAAATGTTCGATTGGATTCATGTCGAGCAATCGCGATCGCCACATCATCCGCTGGAATTTCCTAGAATGTTCTTCAAACTAATTGCGAATAGTTATGGGCCGGTGGCATGGCGCATTGTCAGCCTGGAAAAAATCCATCGTTGTTTGGATACATGGTCCATGAATGGTTGCAAATGGTCACCCAGTAGTTGAACGTAATCATTTCCAATAAACGACTGGCGGACCCAGTCCATTCCATGTAACCACAGTCCACACCAATTGTGGAACCACCACCATCTTGCACAGTGCTTTGTTGACAACTTGGGTTTATCGCTTTATGGGGTCTGCAGCACACGCGTACCCTTCCATGAGCTCTTACTAATTGAAATCGTGACTAATCTGACCAAGCCACTTTTTTCCAGCCGCCTACGATCACTGATATGGGTACGAGCCCAGGAGTGCCGCTGTTGGCAATGTCGTGCTGTTAGTAATGGCAACCAAGTCGGTCTTCTGCTGCTATTGACCATTAAAGCCAAATTTCGTCGGACTTTCCTAACACATGCCTGTTAGATGTCCTATATTCATTCATCCGTTATTTCACGCAGTGCTGCTTGTCTGTTTACACTGACAAGTCTACTCAGATATCGCTACTCACGGTATGGGAGGTTATGCCTGAATTTAAGTATTCTCATCACACTCTTGACACTGTGCATCTCGGGATGTTCAAATCCTTAGCGATTTCCGTAATGGAGCATCTCTTGCTGCTAGGTTCAACTAGAATACCGCGATCGAAATCCGTTAATTCTCATCGTGTGGTCATAATCACATAAACAACCTTCTCAGATGAAGCATTTGAACACAAATGAAAGTCTCCCCAGGTACTGACCATTTATACAATTTGTAAGCGACTCTACTGCCATCTATATATTTACATATTGCTATCCCATGACTTTTGTCACCTCAGTGTATTGTGTAAATTTTCTAGAAAAGTAGACTTTATTTCTTAATTCAACAATGCATCGTAAGCAGATGTAGTGGGAGAATTTCTCCCAGGGGAGCTGAGCCCGTCTAAAATATTCCAGGGGGAGCTAAAGCTCCCCCAGTTCCTACGCCTATGCTAAAATGTATAAATCCATCAAAAAAAAAAAAAAAAAAAAAATCTGATTTTCAAAATGCTTGCAAGACTTACCCTATGCTACATGTATGATGGGTAAACAACAATAAACTGTTGCGTAAAAAAGTTAGTCACCAAGAAGAATTTTTTAGTTGTCCAGGCAACCTGGCAGTTGGGGTTTGTCTGACCTTCATAAGTCATTACTTGTTCACAAATATTTTATTTGTTCTTTTGCAAATACAAAAGGAGATCTTTATTAATGCATAAATAATGTAGCAATAGAATCATAATGATTTCAAATATCTTTTCATTTCTCTAACATTAAAAATGCTTATTAATTGCATAAAAGTATATACAGCAGTAAAATAAGTAAACATACAAGGTGGCCGTAATTAAACTGACGGTACTTAGAGTGTTCTGTAGCGCAATCTAATTGCAAAAATGGCACCAAATTTTGTAGGAAGATTAAAGAAGACAAAAAACAAAGGATTCCATAAAAAAAAAAAAAAAAAAAAAAAAAAAAAAAAAAAAAAAAAAGTCACCAACAAGGGAATATGTGGCACTGTGTATTTGAAAAAGAGTGTTTCAAAAAATTAAGATTCAATATTGAAATAAAATTACCATTTATTTAATGAATTTAGCAATTTAATCAAAGCTCAAAATGTTAATAATTTATAAAAAGGTAAAAATTTACATAAACACTGCTAAAGTTTCTTTATCTGCAATTTCACTTAGAAAACAACAGCAGAAGTTCTTTATTCATATTTCATATTACATTTTTTGGCCAGCTTGTTTGACTTAATAAGGTAATATGTTACTGTTAAAAGCAATTTCATTGAAAGTTATCTTTCATAATGTCTTCTTCTTTAGTCGAGCAACCTCTACTAGTCAAATTCTTTTACCTCCAGCCACTTTTTTTTCTTTTAGAAACCACAAAAAAATGTGTAAAGGTAAAGGTCCTTTGTAAGTTAATGGTTTAAAAGTAATGGTTGAGATTTTGAGAAAACAGGTTCTCTAAATGTTCAGTCAGGCAAAAGACGAAAACCCGTAACACAGGATATAATCGAAAAAGTGGCAACGGCGATTGTCAACAGAGCATTAGATAATATTGTTAGCACTACCACCACTCATGGGATAGCTCAAAATCTGGATGTGTCTTATTGTAGAGTATGGAAAATTCTATGAAAAATTATCCACTTCTATCCGTACACGATCAGCCATGTACAAGAGTTACAACACACCAACCACGATAAGTGATTGACTTTTGTTCTCACTTTTCTTGCCAGAATGAAGTTAGATGATGCTTAGTCGTGGAAAATCTTATTGGGAGACAAGGCCCACTTTTACCTAAATGGAACTGTAAATACCCAGAACCGGTGAATTTCGGATAACAAGTCACCAAGAACATTCAAGAAAATTCATTTGCATTCATCAAAGATAACTGTTTGGTGTGGTTTCATTGCAGATATGATCATAGGTCCATTCTTCTATGAGAGCATTACTCTGACAGGACCTGTAACTTGTTCTGTTACCGGTGACAAATATCGCCAAGTGCTAAACAACTTTGTTATTCCGGCACTTCAGCAAAAACAGTGCCTGGAGGAAATCACTTTCATGCAAGATGGAGCCCTTCCACATATTGCTTTTCAAGTAGAGCAGCTGCTACGGCAGAAATTCACAACAGAAAGAGTCATTAGTTGGTGTTTTCCAACTGCACGGCCACCTCGGTCCCCTGATCTTATACCCTGCAACTTTTGGCTATGGGGTTACTTAAAGACCAAGGTAGTGTTACCTGGCTACACAATGGTTATGATGAATCATAACATACAAATATTGAAGCTTACCTATAAACATACAAAACAAGTACAAAATTAATTATAAAGATTTAAATATGGTTATTTATAATATTACTTATTTCAAAGATTGGAAAATATACATTTAAGCATTGTATTAGTATTTATTTTTCAATATTGGTCTTACTATAATCATAAATATGTAAAAATGTTTTAGGGAGAACAAAGTTTTTTTTTTATATATAAACATTTTAATACCTACATTGATTTAATAATTAATTGCCTTCTGAGCTTGATGCTCAACTCTCCTACTCTTAAAAAAATATATTATCTACATAGATGATTGTAAATTTTTCTTAGAATCAAAAAAGCAGTATATAAACAGAATTACAAAATGCATATAGAAAGCAACAAAACCAAGTTTCTGAGCCACAGACAGAAAGAAATGCTCTGTTTTTACTTTACTCACAGTATTAAAACTAAATAGTGAGGAAAAGAACATGTATAGATTTAGAAAGCTATGGCAAAGATGGCCACTACTAAATGTCAGACTGACACAAGTTGCATAGGAATCACATCAGAGATCAGGTAAAGAGCATCTCAAATTACCAATTATCTTTTATCACTATATTCACCTGCTAGTTGCCAAAGTAAAAGCATTATACAGGGTGAGTCATAAATATTGAAACAATAAGCTATATCCTTAAATATTGCCCCTAGGTCCATACTTCCAATTGCACAAATTCATTAAAAAAAAAGTAAACTTTTTGATAAGATAAATTGCAACTCCATGGGGGCGGGGGGTCTGTTTGAAAAAGTACGAAAATTAATTTTTTATACGGCCCCCATAGGAAAAAAAATTCCAATTAGGAAAACTTTCCTTATCCAGTCTTGAATAAGACACAAAAAGTTGCATCTTCATATCTTCGAAAAGCCGTTTGAATAATTCATCAGGTTTTAAGGGATTAGGCACAAATTGAAATGCGCGCAATTCAAAAGACAATGTTACTTTAACAGTTCTAGGAAACGTGTAAAAAAATCTATCTTTTGAGTTAGAATTTTGATTTTTTTTTTCTTTTTTTGTGATGGTTAGCCATATAATTTGCTAAAAAAATCACATCCTAAAATTTATAAAAATTTCATATGATTAGTACTGGTTTAAATGGGATGATTAAAAATCGTTATAACTTTAAATATTATTTATCGGATTTCAGTTTCTTTCCATTTAATTAGAAGATAAAAATCTGATTTTAGTTTTGTTTTGCGGTTTTTTGTTTTTCAATATTAATTTAGGAACTATTAAAAAGATTTATTGAAAAAATAATATAACTTTTAAAAAAATTATATTTTCAAAAGTAAATAATTTTTTTATTTTGCCCGAAACAAAACTAATGTAAAATAATTAAAAATGACATGTTTCAACTTTGTACTTTTTTCTTTAACAATTCTCAACTTTTAATAAGATCTGCACTGGACGAAATTTTCAATCCTGGTATTGAACAATCGGTATTAAAATCATTCTCTCTGACTGACATAATACATGCATGAAATAAGTAAAATTGATTCAATCAAAATTTTTATGAAAACCATAGATTTTGAAATCGCTTTTATTTTACAAGAAGAAAAAGAAAAAACCTTTAACATTTATTCTGTTTAAGAATAGTATATTTAAATGCTAAAAAATTAAACACATAAAACTAGAGAAAAAAATCTGTCTATGACGGAATTCTGTCTTAAACAGAAAATGTGTTGATCCATGCAAAATGAATACAATAATAAACTCCATTTAACCCTCTTAGGAAGAGCATTTGTTTATTACGTATTTTTTCTTTCCTATGTGATTCTGTCTTAAAAGGTTTTACTGTATAACATTTTTCAAAGTCTCCAACACACAGGATATGGATTAGCGATATTAAAATGTAAGTGAAATATTTAGTTATAAACACAGATTCATTGATAAAGTAAATATATCACAGCCGTTGGCGCTTCTTTAATAATAATAAAGAATACTGCCCAGTTAAACTGATGGCATTGAGCTCACAGGCTACAAATACTAATTGTACATTAAAACCTTATATTTTCAAGGGTTAATTCCGTTCGAAAAAAAATTAAGAAGGGGAAACAGCTCTCCCCTTTCCTCTTTTTTTATACTTAATCATTGAAACTCCTATACTATCAAAGACATGCTTTATCATATAAAAAATCTATATCCAAAATTCAGAGCAAATGAGATAATTCTTAATAAAAACCCATTTAGCATTTATATAATTTAAAAGGAGTTATCCCCCTCTTTTATACTTAACCATTAAACTTCCAAAACTATTCAGAGATTTGAACGAAATCTGACAATTCTGCTTGAAAAACCCATTTATATAAATTAAGGGGGGGGGGGCATTAGAACCCCTGTTCCCCTTATTTATACTTATTCAATGAACACCTAATAACAGTCACGGAATCGCCTCATCAGAATGATCCTAATCTAAATTTTGAACGAAAACTTAATTCTGCATGAAAATCCCATTTATATCAACTAACGGGGGGGGGGGGGGCATTAGAACCCCTGTTCCCCCTATTTATACTTATTCAATGAACACCTAATAACAGCCACGGAATCGCCTCATCAGAATGATCCTAATCTAAATTTTGAACGAAAACTTAATTCTGCATGAAAATCCTATTTATATCAACTAACGGGGGGGGGGGATTAGAACCCCTGTTCCCCCTATTTATACTTATTCAATGAACACCTAATAACAGTCACGGAATCGCCTCATCAGAATGATCCTAATCTAAATTTTGAAAACTTAATTCTGCATGAAAATCCCATTTATATCAACTAACGGGGGGCATGAGCCCCCCGTTCCCCCTCTTATACATATCGAATGAACTCCAAAAACTAATCAGGGAAGCGCCTTATCAGGATATACCTATATACAAAATTTCAAGTGGATCCGATATTTTTATCATGAGTTATCGCGTTACGCACATATGCACATACATACAGAACGGACGGGCACATAAGCTCTCAGGCTATGATAGCCTGTGAGCTAAAAAGTATAAATATTAGGGGGACCGGAAAGTAATGTTGTTTTTTCACTTGCCAATGTTTGTTTACCATTAATCAGGTGATTGTGTACTTCAATGTCGTGTCAAAGACATTTTAAGGTTAAAGTAACTTGTTTACTTATAAATAATTAATTCATAATTATGTTTTTGCCGGTTTAAAAAAATGGCGAGTCAAATACTATCAGAGGTTCATATCTGGCATTGTATGCTTTTTGAATTTCACAAAGGTAGTAAAGCTACAGTTGCTACCAAATATATTTGCGATGTTTATCCAGGTGCATTAGACATTCACAAATGCCAAAAATGGTATTTCAAATTCAGATCCGGCAATTTTGATCTTTCTGATTCGCACCAATATGGAAGATCGATATCTTTAGATAAGCCTGTGTTAAGGGCAAAAGTGGAGGTAAATCTGTATCAGACAGTCCAGGAAATATCAAACACTCTTTACCAACCTTAGTCAAACACTCAAGAACATTTGCAACAAATTGGTAAAGTAAACAGAGCTGGTGTAAGGGTCCCGCATAAGTTGTCAGAAGAAAACAGAGCTAACCGATCCAGAACATGCAACTTATTCCATCAACAGCTCAATAAAAATACCGTTTTTTTGATAATTTGATCATTGCAGATGAAAAACGAGTTCTCTATGATAATCCAGTACGCAAAAGGCAGTGACTCTCTTTGAATGAACCGGCATGAAGCCAGGTTTACATCCCCAAAACACACTTTTCTGTGTTTGGTGGAGTATTCGTGGAATTACTCAGTTTGAAGGGTTAAAATCTGGACAAACTGTGAGTACAAACTTTTATTGTGAACTATTAAGTCGAACAAATCAATCTTTAATTGAAAAGTGGACAGAAAATGTCATTTGAAAACATGTTATTTTGTAGCAGGATGATGCCAGACCGCACTGCGCAAAACAAACTCTGGAAAAAATTAATGAATTTGCGTAGGAGATACTGCCTCATCCACCATATTCGCCCGACATTGCATCATTAGATTACCATTTATTCTGATCTCTAGAACATTTTTTACCTGATAAAAAATTTGAAAAATTGGATGATATCTAAAATGCTATCTCGAGATATTTTGCTCAACAAACAATTGATTTTTATTGCTCCGGTATAGAAAATTATAAAAGTAGATGAGAAAAGGTTGTTGTTAACGAAGATGATTATTTTATTGATGAAAAGTAAAAACTTGTTAAAAATTTGTTTGTTTGAATTTAATGTAAAAAAACGACATTACTTTCCGGTCCCCCTAATATAAAAAACAAAAAGCTATAATAAGTATTTTTGATCAGAACTCCTCACCGCGAAACGATTTTTAACTACACTGAAGTAAAAAACTATGTACAAATTGACGGCTGAGCCAGGTTATCATTTAAACATTTTTCCAGGCTGGTCCGGATTATGCTTTAACATTTTTCCATATCATATAGAAATTCTTTCCCTATGGATCGGTTTGGGACCGGACCTAGATATTTCAATCCATGCAGACCTCCAGTGCTAACGATCAGCATAATTTGAAAACAAGTTTTCATTTAAATCAATTCGCTGCTTTATTATGTCCAAATAAGAGGCACGGTCTTAAGTCGACATTTAATACGAACAATTTGTGGACGATCCCTCATTTGCTTTGAAAATAAGTCAAAAATTCTTCGTTTATAGTCATGGTAAAGTGATCTAAATCACGAATTTTGGATTTTAATATCTGTCAGGTTTTCAGATACGGAGATGAAATTTTTTTTGTTCAATTTAAAATTGGATAAGGAATAATTTCCTAATTGGGAATTTTGCTCTATGAGGGCCGTATAAAAATTAATTTTTGTATTTTTTCAAATAAATCCTCATGGAGTTGCAACTTATCTTATCAGAAATTTCACCTTTTTTTGTGAATTTTTGCAATTGGAAGTATGGGTCTAGAAGCAATATTTAAGGAGATAGCCTATTGTTTCGATATTTATGACTCACCCTGTATATTAGCAGAAAATTGTTTTTATGAAATAACATTGTATATATATTTTTTGTAAATAATGTTATCTCATTTCACTGTTTTATTGGTAGCTGATGCTTATTGAAGAAAAACCCTATATTTTTTAGGAATGTCCATTCATAAATAATCCTAATTATTTTATTAAAAAATATCATTAAGATGAAAAATTATAGTTAAATATTAATGTGTTCTATTCTTGTAATATATATCAGATTTGTAACAAAAAGCATTTTTTTTTTCTTGGTCTGTATATTAAATTAAAAAAAAATTCTGGTCACAAGAGTAACAAAACTTCGATTTATTATTTAATATAAACAAGCAAAATACATTTTGTATAAAAAATATATTTATTTTATGGGACTAGATAACAATGATATTTAACTGATTATATCAATTTTTAACTTAACTGTATTTTTTAATAAAATAATTGGATTTATTTATGAAAGTTTGCTCAAATGGTCAGAAGAGTAACAGTGGATGTTCTGCTCTCTTCTTCCAGCATACTGTTTTTAAGACCTTAATTGTCTAAAATAATTATGTGCTATTTGTTACTTTGTATTAGTAATAAACAAGTAATCCATAGTCTAAATTTTTCAAATATTTGCTTTAAAATGTCTGATACTTTATATATCTTCAGAACAAAAAAAAAAAAAAAAAAAAAAAAAGAAAGAAATAAAAGAAAAAGAAAGAAAGATAGATTTCCAAATTTAAGAGCCAATGCAAAGATCTTCCTATTTTATTCTCAAGATTTTTTATAATCTAATTTTTGTAATTTGACTGTTTTTTTTCCAAGTTATATCTAAATCTCAAAGTAGAAAACATTCCTTCAACCCTTGTTGATGAACCATTTGTTGTGTTTTGTATTCTGACAATAAGCTTTTCATTTTTTCCTATGCATTTTGACATCCCTTAATTTTGCACCAAAGAAATGACTAAAAAAGTACACAAATTATTTAAATAAATAAAGATATTAATATGAAATACATACCGTAAAATACCGTTAATCCGCCCCTGCAAATGTGACAAAAAATCATAAAATAATCAGAGGGGGCCATAGGCGTAGAATTGTATGGACCCATGGGGCTTGGGCCCCTCCAATAATTTTTCCAGATGGGCTATATTTTTTGGCATCAACCAATATAGAAAAAAATTCAAATTTTGAAATAGAATTGTTCAGCGTATATTGTTTAAAAAAAAAAAAAAAAAAAAAAAAAACTTTCTTTAATTTTTTTATTTAAAGAAAGATTTACTTTTACACTTTATAAATTTACTAAAACAACCAAAGAAAATTTCCACCAAATATTGCATGGGTAAAATGAAGCAATCCCGTCGGAGTTTCTTCTTTCTTTATTTATTCTTTGGACGGTGAACATGGTTTCTAGGAAGTATCGCCTTTTCCGATTCTAACGTCCTACATAGAAGGCAATAAATAAAGTAGAGGATGTGTCCGATACGTTGCGTTTTTTCAAACATATCAAGAAGGGGCCTTTTGACCTTTGATAAAAAGGTCTTAATTTAGAAGCTTCCAAAAACTCGGGGGATTGCAGGGGGGGAATAAAGAGAGGTTTTGCTGCTGACCAAACAAAAACTGTCAGTTCAATAGTGTTTTTAAGGCAAAAATAGGCGGGAAAATTTCAGATTGACAAATATCTATATCTAAAGGTACGTCTCTTGCAGTAACCGATGATTTAACTAGTTCCGATAAACAATAAGTATTCAATTGTTCCTATTTATTATTTTAAATAATTTATTTTTGTGTTGTCAAAATTATATGATTAAAAGTGTTCACAGACCTGGGCCGGGCCCGAAACTTAAACTCGGAACAGTTTTCTTCCACAGACCGCAACCTAATAAAGAAGAAGCGTACATTTCCCCACTCCCTTTTTTGTAAACTCAGGCTAAGTCTGAACTTCAATTTTTCTTGGTCGTGTCTAGAGGAATTTTCAGGCCTGGGTCTGGACCGGAAGGAAAGTTATTTTGGTCCAGTCTGTTTTTATTTTTACATTTCTAGGCCCGACTCGTACAGAAATCAGTGAAAACAGGCCAGATATATAGCCCAACACAATTTCGACTGTTTCAAATGTTCCTATTTATTTTTTAAAATAATTTATTTTTGTGTTGTTTAAGTTATTTGATTAAAAGTTTTCACGGACCTGGGGCAGTCCCGAAACTTGAACTCGGAACGGTTTTCTTCCTCTGACCTCAACTAATAATGTAAGAGCAATGTAATTAGAATAATGTAATTAGAGGTCTAATCTAGCCCAAATTTCGAGCCCCAAATCTGGTCCAATCTACAAAAAAAAAAAAAAAAAAAAAAAATTGGCCCGGTTTGGTCTGTTATTAAAGTTAAAATTTTGGTCCGGTCCGGTCTGTAGATAAAAATTTAGCGGCCCGACATAATAGCCCCGATATAATAGCTAAAAACAATTCCCGAGTTTGCCCCTGCCTCGAAAAAAGTTAAAATTTTGGCCCGAACCCAGCCCGCCTCAAGTGAATTTCTACAGAACATCGATTTTTACTCTTACGGAAGAATTCTGACCAAAAAAACTTACCTTAGTCCTTTTTTATTTATTTATTTTCATATTTATAATCTCCACTTATGCAGAAGTGCCATAGGCTGCGATATTTATGCTTTTAATGAACATTTATTTGTTTTACGTAAATGTTTCAGTTATCATTAGTATTATTAATTCGTATTCCATACAATGGAGACATAAAAATCTAAAAAATGGCATATGGTAAAAGTAAAATTTTCTAAAGCGGAATCACATTGGAAAGTAAAAAATAAGTTCCCTTTTTAGCAATTGTAAATGTTTAATATATTTTCTTTTCTTGCGTATTATTGTATTCATTTTGCATGGATGAACAGTTTAAAAGAAGTTTAAATGGAATTTTCAATTTTCAGTTAAAAAAAAAAATTCTGTCACAGGCAGTTTTTTTTTAATTTTTTTTTAACGAGTTTAACTCTATTTTAATAAGTCTAGAAATCTATGATTCTTTAAAAAGAATCATCGTGCAGATTTCTAAATTTTAATGTTTAATTGTAGAATAAAGAGGACTTAAAAATATATGCCTTTTTTGCAAAAATTTTAGACCAAGCCAAATTTTACTGATTTTTGAACAGACTTGGCCATGTCGAGGAAAGGATTTTCATACGGGATGATTCAACCGGTACTGATTATTTTGGTCCGTGAAGACTAGGAAGAATGAAATCAGTTTTGTTTTTGTATGGAAAAAATAAGTTAGGATTGGCCTGACCCGATACTCCAGGAAAAAAATAAGGAACGACCCGTGCAGATCTCTAGTCTTCATCCCCTTCCCCCCTCCTTTTGCAAACTCAGGCTAAGAAGGAAGGTCTCCATACGGGCATACCCCAAAAAATCTGAAAAAATTACGGAATGTTCTTCTCGTGTGGCTGTGGATATATACGTTTATAAAAAAAATTTCGGTGAAACTTCCATTCAGTAACCATAAAAAAACAATGAAAATTTCATTATTTGGCGATTTATCGCCGGTTGGCAATGGAATGTAATTACTTGTTTTGATAAGTTTAATTTAAATGTAATTACTTGTTTTGATAAATTTAATTTAACTTTAGTTTTGTAAGTTTTATTTTGATTTAAGTATAATTTTGTTATATCGAAATTTATTGTATTTATATTCAAATTTAACCATCAAAATTTGAGATTTAAAACGAAATTCATAATTTATTTAAATTTGTTTCAAGCTCAAAGTCCAATTGGGAATTGTCGATTAGATTTTGTTGCTATGAAAACATATGACATTTATTTTTGAAAATGCTTAAATGTATGAAGATAATTTTTCTCTATGATTTTTTTAGCTATGAAAACATTTTTTCCAGCAATTAATTAAATAACTACTTCAACGAGTAATATATATATATGTAATACAATATGTATGTAGATGTATATGATATATTAAAGTCTCTCATTGTTTATGTTTAAATTCATTAAATACCATTCACACGCAAACTAAATATCAACAGTTTTGAGTTTCATTATAATCGTTTGCTTTTGGCAAGGAAAAGGGCTGTTTGCCAAATCGTGTGACTCTTTAGTCTTTTCACGCCAAATATTCGAAAATATTTTATTTTTTTACACAATATCTAATGTGATTCTGCCACTAATTTTGACTGATCTTTTATTACATACATAAATACTTTTATTAGTATTTTTTTTCATAAAATTCTGGGTATGCCCAGTATGGAGACCTTCCTTGTAAGCCTGAACTTCATTTTTCTTGATCGTGTCTAGAGGAATTTTCAGGACAGGACCGGACCACCCGTTTATATTTTTACATTTATAGGCCCGGCTCATGCAGAAATCAGTCAAAACAAGCCTGGCTGATCTGGCCCGACACAATTTCAGCTATTTCAATTGTTCCTATTTATTATTTTAAATAATTTATTTTTGTGTTATACAGGGTGTCCACTCTTAAACGGTGGCCAATGGCTAATTTCTGAACCGTTAGTCATAGACATATAGTTCCAATTTCGAAAATGCTTTAAAAAGGTAAAGAATTGTTCTTTAGGTGATATAGATAAAACACATTTTTTACTAAAAAAATTTGAAAATTAAATTTTTATTCGGTCCCCCGGTCCTATAAGTGATATTTAGTAAAAATATTCCATTGCTTTAACAAGCAACACAAAAAATGTCCCATTCATCTAACACTAAAATTGACAGAGTTATGAAACTTTGAATTTCATGACTTAACCACTTTTCTGTAACTGAAAATGGATGAGTTGCGCTTAGCTTTAAGGCTGTGGGCAAACAGCACTACTTTCATTTATACTAAAAGAGCAATAAATCTATCTTTGAAGATGCGGTTTCCGACTATCGGCGGGAGGAGAACAAAAGGATGCTAGTTTTCGAACCTCTTTAAATGATTTTTGAGAAAGGAACCCTACCGAATCGACAAAGGAAGGGAAAGTTTATCTCCCCCATCTTCAGTCGTAAAACTGTCAATTGATTTCGAGTTCGATTTCTCTCTTGAAGTGCAGATTCAGTTTGAAAAAGCAATTTTACATCAAAGTGCCGTCACGAAAGATCAAAAATAGCAAAGCCTGACCACAAGAAGTTAGTGCTATGTGCCGGTCCTTTAGGGAACTTACGCTAAGTGCTTAAAGTATTATAAAGGTCGTCCATTTCCAATGCTGTCTAACCGCTAATTCCTAAACCTTATGTCGCAGACATATAGTTCCATTTACAAAAAGTTTTAAATGAAGTAAAGAAGTATTTTTAAAGCGATTTAACTGAAGTTGCAGCCACCATATGAGTTTCACGGTAGCGTTAATTTTAATTAACTTCTAAATCGGTTAAGGGTGTTCTTAACTGCTCCGCTCAACATGCGCAAAACGTTTTGAAACATTTACAAATTCATTTTTTAACAGATGAATGAAATTAAAAGGCCTGACTATGGCAGCGATTTCGAATCGAATTTATTTTTCCATTTTATGATAATTAAATTACCTATCGAGTTATAAGCTATTTCGATGACGTGATCACCCGTTTTTCTCCTGCTTTTTGACCGGTTTTTCTGCTTTCGTCGGAAAATGTGCTCAAAAGTGTCAACTTTGAAAGCTTATTATGAAAAATCTATTGTGTTTTTCAAAATACAGAAAATTGAGTGCAGTTAGACAGTTTCTGTATAATAACATGTGCTATTTTCATGCATTTCCGAACAAAAATAAATTAAAGCATGTGTCACAAAGTTGCCTTTTTTGATTTAAGAACACCCTTAAAATAATTAAAAAATTGAGTTTCAAAATTATCTTTATCCAGAAAACCAGATTTTAGGAAATCGCGAAAAACCTTTAAATGCGTCCATTGGTTTACATTATAAATTTGGAGATTATAGTGTTACATTAGTGCAGATTGATATAGACTGATAGAGAAAACAAAAGCGATAAGGTGCGTATTGAAATTAACATCCTCAATTGTATTTTTACATATGTTTTATTTTGTAAAGAAATGAAGCTGTAATTTTTCATGATTTTATTTTAAAAAGGTGTTTTATTTTGATAAGCTTTTATTTTACTTATGACTTTCTTATGTATGTTTTCTTAATTCAAAATTTATGTTCAAATTTTAACTGACTTCCAAATATCTGATCGAGGTTCAATTCGCAAACTTATTTATATCCAATGACAATGTAATATTAATACGATTTTAGATGTGTACCATTTATTTATTTTATAGGAGTACACAAAATTCTATTAGGTTATGTAAGCTAATAGATCATTTTGTAGCAAATTGTGATTTTCATAATGTAATTTAACAAAATTTCAGTTATTTTTAATATTATATTTGTAGTACAAGTTGTATATTTTACTTTAATATGTAAACATCAACATAAATTTAAAAATAATATTGTAAAAATTATATTACTCTCAATGTTAATGTTAAATTTTTCATCTGACGTTTATTTTTATCTCCAATAAAGTGATTGACCCCTATTTTGCAGCAAAATATATACTTCAACTTTAAGCAACTATTACTAGGTCAGTTTTAATCGTAGAGGAATGGGACTTTTTTTGTCTTTCTTGTTAGAGTAGTGGTAAAAATTTACTAAATATCACTTATAGAACCGGGGGACCGAATAAAAATTTAATTTTTGTAATTCTTACTAATTTTTTTTTTTTTTTTGACTTAAATTGCTTAAAAACAATTCTTTGCCTTTTTTTAAAGCATTTTTTAAATTGGAACTATATGTCTATAACTAACGGTTTAGAAATTAGCCATTGGCCATCGTTGAGAGCGGACACCCTGTATAAGTTATCAGATAAAAAGTTTTGATGGATCTGAACCGGGCCTGAAATTTGAACTCGAGGCGGTTTTCTTCCACTGACCGCAACCTAATAAAGAGACTACATCTCCCCTTCTAAGCCTGAACTTCAATTTTTCTTGGTCGTGTCTAGAGGAATTTTCAGGCCCAGGTCTGGACCGGAAGGAAAGTTTTTTTGGTCCGGCTTGTTTATATTGTTAGATTTCATGACCCGACTCTTACAGAAATCTGTCAAAACAGGCCCGGCCCGATACAATTTCGAATATTTAAAAAAAAATCAGATTTTTATCATATAATAAAGATTTCTGTAAAGAATACTGCACACATATTTATGGGATAATTTTACAGTATATTTTACAGAAAATACACAATAGCAACATTAATGGTTAATTAGATTCTTAGACTTTCAACATTCAAATAAGGATTCATTAAAAGATTAATATGGTTAAGAATATAAGAAAAAAAGAAAGTTAAAAATATAATAACTTTTGAAGCTATATAATAAAAAGTTGTTTTATGAAAATATTTCTATATCATTTTGTTAAAGATTTCTTTAAATCCATAGTACCTACTTTTTGATACATTTTTTAATTCATTTTTTTTCAGAATTGCATATTAGCAGGTGTGTTTATTCAGAAACTATGTAATCGAATGTCGTTATCCATTTTTTGATACAAGCAATTTAAGAAATTCAAAGTTAGCGTTTTGAATTGAATTTTCGGAAGCGACAGCATGAGAAGAGAGAAAAATTTGGAACCCCATCTGACGCTATTCCAAGGGTTCCGGGTTCGATCTCCGATTTGGACATTTTTCACATTGTTGCTTTCTACGCTTAACTAGCAATGTGATGGTCACTTATTAAATATAAGATTAAATGTCAATTATGGTTTATCGTAAATGTCACATTTACTTGATTTTAAACGAGTTACATATGTTTGTTGTATCATCAAGAGATATTTATTTCGACGCTTTACTTATATTTTTATTAATCTTTTACTAATTTATTTGTTCTTTCCGTTATTTAAAATAAAAATGGTGCCAATTTGTATAATTTACAAATAGTTTGTCGATTTATATAATTTGCCGAAATGGGTCGACGGAGTAATCAAGTAGATCTGCAATTTTGTAATAGAGCGTTACTATGTATTAAAAATATTTAACTATACGTTTAAATTTTATTTTAGAACTGCAATACATTTTATAAATAGTTTACACATGTTTTATTTTCATATTTTATATTATGCCATAATGGGTAAAGTATTATGGTGGCTCTCAGTCACTTTCCTCTTGTTTACACATAAAAGAGTTTTTAAGCTGAACCCAGTGACATAGCATGGATTTCAGAAAGGAAAGGGGATGTCTAGAATTTTTCTTCATGCTTACATAAATGTATAGTAAAACCTACTAAGATTAAGAAGGAATTAGAAGGCGAAAAATTAATTTTGTTGGGTTTCTACCATAGAGGGTGTAACTGCACGGTACTTTTTTCAACGATACTGCGGTATTTTTCCGATTAAGATAAGTTCCGAATTCACAAATTTTGTTGTATTTACATATATCTATATATATACCGGGTGTCCCAAAAATGACTGATGGATTTTAAAATTCAATAACTTGCAAACGGTGACAGCTATTTAAAATTTTTTTGCAGGAGGGTTATGTATAATGTCAGGAGTTTTTTTTATCGTAATTTTTTATTTTAATTGGAATTTCAAAGAATAGGTGGTGCTGACGGCGATTGAAGGCCAGGTGATCAGTGCTGAGTGAAGCGTCGACCTGGCCTTCAATCGCCGTCAGCCCCACCTGTTGTTTGAGATGCGAACTAAAATAAAAAATTACGGTAAAAAAACTTCTGACATTATACATAACCCTCCTGAAAATTTTTTTTAAATAGTTGTCACCGTTTGCAAGTTATTGAATTTTAAAATCCATCAGTCATTTTTGGGACACCCGGTATATTTGTTATATGTATTTGTTATATGTGCATTAAAACCTCCAAAACGGAACTTGTCTGTAACAAATATTTGCAATTTTTCATCTGGACTCCGATGGAAGGAATACTATACAACCATATTTATTATAGTCTGCAGGAACTTGTCAAACCTATTACAGTGAAACCTCAAAATAAGGGACACTCCGAATAAGGGACACCTCTGTTTAAAGGACAAATCTTCTGGTCCCAGTCCCTTGGTATAGGACGAGTAATGTGAATAAGGGACACTTGAAAATTAGATTAAAAGGGGATGATTTTTGCATTTCAGATATTATTTATAGTCTGTAATGTTATAAATTTCCATTAAAAAATGAATTTGTAAGTACGTCGAAACCTTTTCTGCTTGCTGAGCAGAGCAGTTAAGAGATTTTTTACCTGTTACAGCTGAATATTTTTTTTGCAAATACTGCTGATAATGAAGAACTAAATTTATAAGTATGGTAAACGAACACTTGAAAAGTTTATAGTGAAAAATTGAAATTTGCAAAACAAAACAATCACTTTTCATGATTACTTCAAGTAAAATTTTTTAAATGTACTTATACTTTTTGCATGTACACAGTTGGCATAAAAAATGCAAATCAATAATTCTACAAACCATTTAATGATGTAAAAATCAATTGAAAATTTAATTAAATAATTCTCTATTTTTTTTGTGTCTGATTAATGTAATTTATACACCTCGAATACATTTAAACTTCACCTTTGTTGTCTTGTTATTTTTATATCCATCTGAATGATTAATAAAAAAAAATAATAAAAACTCCGAATAAGGGACACCTTTATTTAAGGGGGGAAAGTTTTGGTCCCATAGGTGTCTCTTATTCGAAGCAAGACCATAACTATAAAATTGGGGGTCCTGGAGCAAACTAATGAGGCCCCTTGCACCCAGGGCAAATTAAAACTTTGCCTCGGGTGCAGTTTTCTTTTTTCGCAGGCCGCTGTTTAAACGCACACAATATGATAAACCTAAAAAGATCAAAAATGGATTTTTATTTATTTATTTATTTTTTTTTTCGATTTTATAAGAAGAAAGATTTTCTAGAATTTTTTAGATGCTTTTTAAACTATTAAACCCATCAGGAGTCCACATTTTCTTCCTTTAGCTTCGGTGGGATCGGCAAACATTCTGGCATGGTATGACACATTTGGCTCGACATTCTGTTGTCTGCTCCAGAGCTGCTTTTGCATGCGAAGCGTATGAAGTATAGCGAAGGACACGCAAAAACATTTACTCTAGCGCTTTGATTTTTTTTTTTTTTATTACTAACTTTTGGTTAGGTGCTGGGCATTTTATAGGAAGTTAGACTAGAAACTATAATCGATAGTTTTTTTAACCACCAGTTTGGGGCCCCGAGGCAGTGCCCTGGCGGTAGTTACGGCCCTGATTCGGAGGTTTCACTGTATTTTGATGCTTTGCGCTTGCTTTTTCACAGATTTCACTTTATAAATATTTAACCTCCTCTGTAAATGAAAGCAGTCTATGAAAGGATACTGTCTCAATCTGAATCCATGGTCATGACTAAATTAAATCTTGAAAAAATTACCCGCAAAGGAAGAAAACCTGTCTAAAACGGAATTCTCCCATATTTTTTGAAATTTTGTCATAGAAATTAATAATGTTTTTGTATTCATGATGAAATAATTAATTCCTCGTTCCAACCGTTCCATGTTCAGATTAACTCCCCCCCCCCCCCCAACTATGTCACTGAATGAGCCCCTCCAATAGTTTTGAAAACTCTATGCCTATGCTTTCATGGGATTTTTTCACGATCTTTTCACAAAATTTGCATTTTTTGCGAGATCTGCGGGATTTTTTCGCAATATTTCACGAAATTTGCAGGGTTTTTTTGTGATACTTGACAAAATTTGCAGTTTTTTACACAATTCTTTGTGGTGATGTGCGTTTCTTTCATGGTTCTTTGATGAAATGTACGTTTTTTCGAGATTTATTAATGGAATTTGCACTTTTTTTATAAACAAATTTTTTTCTGTGAGTTTTTGACAGAATTTCCGGGTTTTTTTTGCGATTTTTTTTTTACTGTTTATTTACAGATACGACATATTTCCGTTTTTTCTTACAATTTTTTGACAAAATGTGCATTTTTTGGGGGGGAATCTTTGAAAAATTCACCATTTTTCTGCGATCTTTTGACGTAATTTGCGTTTTTTTAGAGATTTTTTGATATAATTCGCGTTTTTTAAATGATCCTTTGATTGCATTTTTTAAGATCTGACATAATTCGTGTTTTTACTGCAATCTTCCGAAGAAATGTGATTTTTGTGACGATCCTTCGACAAAATTCGTTATATTTTTGAGATAAAGAAATTTATGGTTATTTTTCGTGGCGAAATTAGCATTCTTTCAGTGATCATTTGATGAAATTTCCTTTTTTTTTCATGATTTTTTGACGTAATTTCCGGTTTTTTTTAGCGATTTTCCTTTTTGGGTGGGAGGGCCGCTTTTTCGGGATTTTTTGAGAATTTCAAATTTTTTATAAAGTGGGCAGGGGGTATTTGATCGGGAAGGGTGGATTAACGGGATTTTACGGTATGTATATATTGCATACATATATTTACATGTATGTAAATATGTATATGTATACAGGGATGCCACTTTTCTGCCAAATGGTGGATTTCTGCTTTTTTTAATTTTTAAGAATCCGTGATTTTCGCTAAGCGATCACAAAATAAAATAACGATTTTTCGTCAAACGTTTGCGAAAAAAACTAGCGATTTTCGTCAAACGATTGCAAAGTAAAATAGCAATTTTTTTCAACCGACCGCGAAATGAAACAGCGATTTTCGTCAAACGATCGCGATATAAAACGGCTATTTTTGTTGAACGATTGCGGTATAAAACGGCGATTTTTGTCAAATGATTGTGGTATAAAACGGTGATTTTTGTCAAACAATCCCGACATAAATTGGTGATTTTCGTCAAACGATCGCGATGTAAAACGGCGAGTTTCGTCAAACGATCGCAGTATAAAATGACGATTTTTGTCAAATGATCACGAACTAAAGCAGCGAATTTCATCTAACGATTGAGGTGTAAAGCGGCGACCTTTGTTAAGCAATCACGATGTAAAATGGTGATTTTTATGAAACGATCGCAGTATAAAATGGCGATTTTCGTCAAACGATCGCAGTATAAAATGGCGATTTTTGTCAAACGATCACAGAATAAAATGGCGATTTTTGTCAAACGATCACAGAATAAAATGGCGATTTTTGTTAAACGATCACAAAGTAAAACGGCGATTTTCGTCTAACGATTGAGATGTAAAGCGGCGATTTTTGTCAAACGATCGCGATGCTAAATGGCGATTTTTGTCAAACGATCGCGATGTAGCATGGCGATTTGGTCAAACGATCGCGATGTAATATGGAGATTTTTGTCAAACGATCGCGATCTAAAATGTCGATTTTTGTCAAATAATCGTGGTGTAAAACGCCGATTTTCGTCAAATGATCGCAATGTAAAACGTCGATTTTCGTCAAATGATCGCGATGTAAAACGAGAATTCGTGCCAAACAATCGCTCCAAAAAAAAAAAAAAAAAAACTGCAAATTTTTGCTATTTACTCGTGGAAAAATCATAGAATCTATAGTCTAGTTATCTAAATTAATTTAAAATGATACAATACATAAAACTCCTCACTAAATCTGTTGCTGGGTTACCTTAATTGATGTAAAGTACTGTGAACTAAGGAAAATATAATTTTTATTTATTCTTATAAGTTTTCATTCACAATAAATTAACAGCATATTTCAAACTTTTTGACAAATGCACATTTAGAAAGACTTATGTTAAAGGTTTACAAAAGGAGGGATTTTTTTTTTTAAGAAATAATTTGTTATAAATTTAATTCTTTATTTAGTTTGTTATACTTTATAAACAATAAAATTTACAAAATTTCTGCATAAATGTTGTGAAAAATGTCGTAAATTTAACTTTATGCATAATTTCTTCTTTTTTGTTAATTTCTGAGTGGCATCCCTGTATATATCCCATATATATAATACATATCCCATTATATATATATATATCCCATATATGTCATACATATATTTATTTTTTCTAAATTTGGTGCTTTTGTATTAATTTTAGAAGTGCAGATGCTTTATTGCAAAAGGATTATTTTGATCTGCTTTATAACAAGTGCATGACTGTGATAAAGAAGACACTGGAACAAAGTTTATCGGATATACTCTCTATCAAAGTAATGTAATTTTTATTTCTCTCTTATTTTTTTATATTAAAAATTTTATGTAGTTGTTATATTATGTGTATTGTATACATAATGATTTTTTTTTTTTTTTTTTTTGTTTACAAATGTAAAATATTCTTTTTTGTAAAATTAAGTACAAAAAGTAATTCTTCAACTTTTTTTATCCCATCTAAATATCTCATAATGCTTTGATGCTCTGTGTCAGGCTGTCCAGCCTAACAAATTGCAGCGCTGGAATAAAAAACAGAATCAAAAAATTCTTTTCAAAAATTATATTTTAATGTTTTTTTTTTTTTTTTATGTTAGATTAAAACTCTATTCTAATGAGAATGAAATCTTCTAAAAAAAATTTGGACTGTGATAGACTACATGATAAACTAAAATTATTCCACAATTATTTGAGGTGCATGATAATGATATGCATTAGTACTTTCTCTTAATTCTCTTAATGATGAACAATGTCTAAGAATCTTCAATTTCCAGAATTTTAACTTTTTTATACATCTTTGCTAGATCAATGCAGTATTATATGGTTTGTCACAATGTTTTCAGTTTTCACTGATATGGTCAATTATTTTGAAAATATCTTTCAAAGTTTTGGAATATTATTTTCTTTGAATTTTTTTTTATTTTTACCCTATTGTATATTAAGCATTTTTTAACAAGTATCATTATTATCAGTACAATAATCCACTAAATAACCCCTCCACTATATCAATTTTTGCCTGTCATTGGATCATAAAAAATTGGCATGGCATTCCAAAAAAATTGAAAAAAAGAAAGAAATCATAGCAATAATGGATTCATAAAAACACCAGTATTCAGTTACATACAATAAAAACTTTGAAACCCCAAATGAATCATCATCTATTAAAAGGTGTTAAAAAGACAACTATTACAATGAACTTTATAAATTCCCTGTTTCTTAAGATCAGGAAATTTGCAATGTTGCTTGTAATTGCTGTGATATATCTTATATTGTTCAAATTAAAAGAAATCTCAAAATCCACTTAAAAGAACACTCTCAATATATCATTAATTGAGAAATTTCTAAATCTTCTGTTGTCAAGCATTCTTGGGATTCCAGCCATAGTTTTAAATTTCAAAATGCTAAAATTATCTTTAATACAAATAGTATTTCTAAATTAGATTTTCTTGAAAATTTAGCTTTTTATGTTAATTGTGAAGTTATTGTTAATGATAAATCTAATTAAAAAAAATACTCTACATAGCTGGGAAAAACCTTTTCAGCATTACCATAAAACTTAACTTTTTGTATTAATTAGTATTAAGCTTATTTACTGTATATACTCGCGTATAAGTTGAGAAATTTTTGACAAAAAAAAGAACTTTAAAGTAGGAGGGTTGACTTATACGTGAGACCTAAAAAAAATATGTATATAAATAAAATATCGAGAAATAGTTTGCTAGTGAATTGGTGCTGCAGCACTCCATTGTGTTTGTAGAGTACAAAATCCAAAATCCGGAGCCCTCCGAACCTCAACATTTTCGAATTATTTTTAGTTTATTTGTTAAAAAAACAATCTGACCTACCCGATTGCAGAAAACAAACAAGCAAAAAAAGTGTTTGATTTATATCAAGAAAACGCATTTACAATACTAAGAAAACATTGTCATGTTGACATAAAATACTGATTAAAGTTAACATTAAAGTAAGTTTATAAAGGGTAACATGGCATACTGTTATTTTTACCCTCTCCAAAGCAACAGCAAACTATGTTGGAGTGCCATTATTTCTGACTGCCAGCATGTTGATACTTCAAAATATGCGACTTTGTGGTGTTCCTGGGCTGTGATCATCAGATCACCGGTTATTTCGCTATTCACGGCAGTTGCTCGGAAGTTTGATGTCATGGTGTTCAGCATGCATTCAGTACTTTTCAACCAATGGAGTTTTACATAAGTTTTTCCTTTTAAATGGCAGCACTTATTATACAAAAAATTTGTTTGTATGTATAAATTATTTTTCTTGCAAAAAATGAGAAAAAAAAATACTTTTTATTTGGAGGGGGGGGGGGGGGGTTGACTTATATGCGGGTTTTAAATTATTCCTTATTTTTAACAACATAAATTAGAGGGTCAACTGATACGCAAGTATATACAGTATATATATATGTGGTATTAAAGAATGAAGTATTCAGCAATAAAAGATAATAAACTCAATGATTTAATAAACATGATATCCCAAGTGAGACTCGTGTGATGATACGTGAAAAAAACGAGGTGTTCTATAGATTTCAGCGATGGCGAGTTTGGTGGATTTTTAATGCAAAGCTTAGGGAAGCTTATTTATACTGAATATTATTCAGTTCTACTGTTATTTTTTAATGTTACGTATATGGGTGATTCTCAAAATAGGGGACAATTTATGTCTTTCGGCATACAAAAAAAATTGAGAGGTTTTCTGTCATGTTTTTATATTTAGATATGTTTGTCTTAATATTATTCCTTATTTGCACTCAAGAATCACTCACTTTTTAGTTAAAAACACCTTAAAATAACAGAATAAATTTTCAAAATGTCATTAGCATGGATGTCCACAGCAGCTGTGTCTTATATATACAAGCTTTTTAAAGAGTTAGTATCATGTTTATAAAATAAAACAAATGTTATTCTTTCTTTAAATTAATCAAGGAGAGGATTTATCCAATAAATTTCTTTTTAAAAATAAAATTATAGTATATAAAAAAAGAATTAAAGTTTGTCCTCCTTATTCTATTTTCAAAACAAGATCATACTATAACAGCTGGTTAATAATCAAAATTTCATTTTCACATATTACAATAGTTTGAAAATATAAAATTTCTTCATGGCAACAAGTAGCAATTTTATCCCAGCCTAAAAATAGAAGCATGTATTGTATTTTAAGAATAGAAGTTGAATTTTAGGGGCATACATCAATTGTATGCCATTAGAATGGATAATAATTTTCATGTTTATTTTATAATTAAAATTTCTATTTTACTTATTTGCATAGGACTTTTGTGTTTTAAAAAGCCTTAGAAAGGACTATTGCATTGTGATTATATTATGGCTCATAATCTTATTTAAATTAAAATTTGTCATTAGCATGGACAAATATCAGTGTCATTAGCATGGTTTTTCTGTCCATGCTAAAGACTCCTATGTGCATAAATGTAACCACTGCTTATATTGTATCTTTTACAAAGTTTAATTTTACATATAAATTTAGGTATTACATTTATTATCCCTAAAATATGCATTAAATCTGTCAGAATATCACTAAGACAGCTTCTTAAATTGTTAGTGTCAGAATGTTGCTCATGTAAACAAATTTTGCTCTTTGGTAATGTTTTTATTCTCCTTATATGTATATATGTAAAAATGGAAACCATTTGTTGAAAAAGAAGGCTAATAAATATAGAAAAAAATATTTAAACAGGAAGAAAATAAAAATTTCTTAATATATTTATTCCATGCAATTTGTTTTGTCATTAGCATGGCTCAAAAAATACTAATTATTTTTTTTTTAAGTTAATGTTTAAATATTTAGCTCTGCTGACTACATGTAAAGTATACCTAATACTATATTAACAACACCTATTTTTTTTCAGAAATTTTGCTAACAGTAATTTTTTTAAGATTTCACTTTTGAAATTGTCCCCTATTTTGAGAATCACCCATATATTTTATGTCTATTAAACCTTTTTATATTTTCAAGAATATTACTTTTGCTTAAATCATAAGTTAATCACTCAATATCCTACAAGTTTTGGGGGCCGAGATTTAAATGATTTCGCTGATTTATATTTGAATTTGAATTTTATGATGAAAGCTATTTTGTACTAAGAAGATCTAAGTTAGTGATGGGCGATTTCGATTTTTTAAATCGATTTAATCGATACTACGGCCAACTTGATTTAATCGATACTTTAAAAATTTTAATCGATTTCTCTGAAGCTAATATAATTTTCATTTTCCTCCAAAAGTCGAAGATAAAATAGACGGATGTGCCAATTCCAAAATTTCAGTCTATTAGTTTCTAAGATAGAAGAATTAAAGAAACCTCAGACACCCCCCCCCCCCCTGCAAAATAGCATTTTTTGTTGAGTGATGTACACCAAAAATTTATCAGGATCAATTTTTATTAGGTACCAGCTGAATCTGAATTTTGATGAAAATCCATGAAAGTGCGAGATACAGCTATTGCGAAATCATAAAATATGCAGCATATCAGCGCCACCTGTAGAGCAATTTACACCAAGAACTAAATAACACTAATCTATGTCAGAGATTTACTGAATCTCAATTTTGATGAAAATTCGATCTTGAGATAGCGCTGTTGCCTTAATCATGAATAATGCAGTATAGCAGCGCCATCTCTTAAGCGATTTCCACCAAAATGTAATTAGCATCAAATAATATCAAGGACTAATTGAATCTAAATTTTTATGAAAGTCCGTGCATTAGTTCTTGAGATAAAGCTAATATGGAAACAGGGTCGTGCGAAAAGAGAACTGCGCCCGGTTCAAAGTTCCAATTTAGCCTCCCCCCCTATTAACTTTTTCTTGTGATAGGCTAGAAGTAATGTTAGTAATAAAAATTTGGTGCCCCCTAAATTTCTGTGCTCAGAACGACCACTTCCTTTCGCCCCCCCCCCCCTTTCACATGGCACTGAGTGGAAATTGTGAAAAATTCAGTATAGCAGCGCCATCTGGGAAGCTATATACATCAAAATGCAAAAAACATCAATTCATGTCAAGGACTAACTGGATCTAAAATGTGATGAAAATCCGTTCATTCGTTATTCAGATATAGCTGTTGCGCAAATCGCAAAAAATGCAGCATAGCAGCGCCACCTGTTAGACTATATACACCAAAAATTAGATTCAGTTTATATCAAAGTCAAACTAAATCTAAAGTTTTGTGGAATTCCGTGCATTTGTTCTTGAGATAGAATGGTCAGAAATTTTTGTCGTATACAGACTCAGAGTGACAGACACACACACACACACACACAGACAGATATTTCTTAAAAACCATGAAATCGTGTTAAAGACCTTCTAAAATATATAAATCCATCGAAAACGGGAAGTCAAAATTTTTCACGAATCTAATACTCTCTTCTTGTAAAGTTACAAAAGAAAGTAAAAATGTAAAATCGATTCTGCCCGTAAGATCGATCTTTAGATTCGATGTCGATCTTTAGATTCGATTTCAATCTTTAGATTCGATTTCGATTTTTTTTTTTTCCTTTTCCTAGGCTAAATCAGTGTTGAATGCAGGTATTTTTCTGCGACTCCGGAAGGCATGTGTTACAGCTCTGTAAGAGAGGGGGAATCGCAATTTGTGCATTAAAAAGCATAAAATCTTATAACTTCTGGAGGGGGGGGGGGAGGATAATCGCCTGCGGGTCATCCCATTAATTCGACACTAGGTTAAATCTTTATATTTTTGTTTAGATGTCCAGTTACTTGAAGTATTAGTTCATTATGTTTTATTTTTCACGCTCGTCTCTTCTAATCCCCCCCCCCCCCTTCCGCATCAGTTTTAACTTACAGGGCCGTTCGAAATATGCATACAGTTTTTAAAATGTCCAACTCTCGGTCTATTTTATTTTAGATCCACATTTTAAATCCTTGACAAAAGATAAATAAAAGGTCGCGCCCTTCCGCCCGTTTGGGGTTTATCTGCGCCCCGTCGGGGGGCATATTTTTTTGTTTCTTCAAAAGAAACAAAAAAATTTTTGAGGGGGAGGGGCGGGCTTGCCCAATTTTGCTCATTTAAATTCTCTACCATTTTTAACTTAAAAGTTTAAGCTACATGGCACCCCCAGAGTTGTGGACCCCTCCCCACCCTGTCGGTCACTCACCTAATTTTGCTTATTTCTTCACTTCATTTCAATATTTAAAAGGCTGTAACTTTGCTTCTATAAGAGTTACAGTGATGAGAAAAATTCTAGTATAGCTAACCATTTCTCGCCGTTCTTTTTTGCTATTCCAGTTTTTCGCTTTCCCCAAAGGACCTTTTTGGGGGAGAGGCAGAGGGGTTTTTTCTCCTTTCTTGATGCAATATGTCTATTGAAAGCTTATGCTTCATACATTACAAATCTAGCATAAGAAATTTTCTCCCATCATTTCAGGTCACGTTACTAACCCATAATGTGTTAAAATTTTAATTTACAACCTCCTTCGGGGAAAAAAAAAAAAAAACATTCATACATATAAGCGAAACTGGAGTTCGAACCCGCAATCGTTTGATTGTACACGTAATTTCTAAGCTTATTGGCCACCGAGTACTCAGCAGCGCTATATTTCTTTAGATTGTCATCTTTAAATTCGTAATATCTTTTGAATAGAATGTCCGATTTGAATAATTCAAAAAGTAATCTACAGATAATGTAACAGGCATTAATACAAAATGATTTATTTGGATAAGGATTAAGGTATCGATAGTATGGTCTAATTTTGGTTGGTGTATTTATCGCGTTTTAAAATGCAAGAAAGTAGTTATAGTGAGTTAACTACAATAGCTGGACATATGGTATCACACGTTTTTTTTTTTTTTTTTTTTTTTTTTTTTAGAGATTAATATATTCTTTAATATTATAGAAACTTTTTTTATTCATTTAAAAGTATTTCCTGACGATTCAAAATTATATATCCTAACAATTCAAAAAATACACACGTAATTGTTCAAGGTTTCACTTCTATCGGCACTCTCAAAGTGCCATTATTATTATTTTTTTTCATGTTCGCCCGTCCTACCCCCCCCCCCCCTTCCTCACCAATCTTAACTTAAAGATTCGTTCAAATTATGACTGTGATTTAAAAAAAAGTCTAATCCTCGTTCTATTTTGTTATAAATCCATATTTTGAAACCTCAACAAAAGATACATTTGGGCCGGGGTCGCCCCTCTGTCTGCTTGGGATTTACCTTGCCCCCCTGGGTGGGGGCATATTTTTTGTTTTTTCCACACTATCTCATGTAACATATCGTTATAAGGCTTTTATCTCCTCGTTTTTTTCTGTTACTACCCCTCTCTCTACCTAGTTACATGCTCTTGGCACTTTTTATAGTTTCAAAGAGTGCATGTTCCCCGCAGGCCACCCCATAAATTCAACACTAAGTTAAACACTATATTTCTGTTTAGGAGCTCAGTTATTTGGGTTGTTAGTTAATTATGTTTTTTTTTTCCCAAGTTCGTCTGTTCTAATCCCTCATCCCCCCCCCCCCTCCTTCCTCGCCAATCTTTACTAAATGAGCCGTTCAGAGTATATGCATGCAATTTTTAAAATGTCCAATTCTCATTCTATTTTATTGTAAACCCTCATTTTGAAACTTCGACGAAAGAAACATTTGGGCTATGGTCGCCCTTCCGTCAAGAGTGGGATTTACCTGCCCCCTTGGGAATGGGGCATATTTTTTGTTCTTCCAAACTATCTCGTGTAACATTTGGTTGGCATTAGAAAAAAAAAGTTTTTTTTGTGTATACTCCTTGTTCCCCATCCTAGTTACATGCTCTTGGCACTCTTTATCCTCGGTTTAATGCCAAGTTACTCAGTGTTGTTATTAGTTGAGTTATGTCTCTCAAATTTGTCAAAGTTTTTGTGTAAGTGACAACTATAAGTGACAATCATTTTAAAATTTAAAATTCTTATTATCCGACTCTAAAATCTGCAATAGCTTAATTCTATGCCTCCCTAAATGGTGATAGGGGGTGGGAGGCAGTAATTACGGTCCTGCTGATTGTCTAAGTTTTGGAATTAGCAATTTGGATCTTCTCTGTGTGAACCTGAATATTGAAATATCGATTCTAGTATCGATTCTAGAACTGAGAAATCGATTCTTATTACGATCAATGTTGTTTTATACGATATCGATTTTAATTGATTCTCAAAATTTCCAGAATCGCCCATCACTACTGTCAATTGAATGCGTTTGAGAGCAAAATTGAATTTAAAAATGAGTCATAAAATAAACAATTTGTTATTTGAATACATCCTCAATTCTTTAATCATGATGGATTTGGGAAATTTTGTGTGAAGTGCCCATTTTGGCAGCCTTTTTTGAAATATATTCTGCCTTTATCAAAAAACTGGCCAATCCATCACATTATATAGTTCCTATATAAGAGAACCTGTAAACTGGATGCGTTTGAGAACGAAATTGGATTTAAAAATGACTCAGAAAAAACTCAATTTGTTATACTTCCTCAATTTTTCAATCACTATTACTTCGGGAAATTCTGTTCAAAATACCCTTTTTGGCAGCCTTTTTTGAAATATATTCTGCCTTTATCAAAACGCTGGCCAATATATCACATTATATAGTTCCTAAATAAGAGGATCTGCCATTTGGATGCGTTTAAAATAAAAAATGAATTTAAAAATGGGTCAAAATATAAGCAGTTTGGATTTGAGGTTTTTTCTCAAACTCCTATTTTTGTTTAATTTATTTTTGATATAAGAATTGGTCCTATGAAAAACTTGTTAATATAAAAGTTGTAGATATTATTGAGAAGATGTAAAATAAATTTAATTAGATTTGATTGCTTAAGAATTGAGTAAGTTATGGATTTTTTTCTTTTTCCTCCCCCTTTTTTCTTTTCGTTTTTAATTTTTTTCATCGGTAAAAATTGGTCCTATCAAAAACTTGTAAATACAAAAGTTTTAGATAATGTTGAGTACATTTCTAAAAAATTTAGTTGGATTTGATATCTTGAGAATTGACGAAGTTATGAGTTTTTTTCGCCCAAAAACCCTGCTTTTTTAGCTCCTTGAGCCCACTTTTAACTTTATCAAAAATCTGTCAAGCATAAACTTTTAGTTTATTTTTTAGAAGTAATATAAACTTTAAACGGATTCGATATCTATTTTAATTAGAAAGTTATCGCGTTTTTTTGGTTTTCACGAAAACCCTCCCTATTTCTACCCCCTTAGTCCGATTTTGCCCATTAACGAACTCGACGGAGATTTTATGCCCCTTGATTTTATGTAAAAATTTGAAGAAAATCTGAGCATAATTATGGAAGTTATTGTGTCTAGAAGAAAGTGAAATATATATATAGATAGATAGAGAGATAGATAGATAGATATATATAAACTTTTTTACTGATGGTAGTTTTGGGGTCTAGGAGTCATGATCGGTGTAGATCTGCAAAAATTTTTCAGAAATTCCAACATGGGAGAGAATGCAATAGGTAGTATTTCATACGAAATCTACCTAAAAAGTAGTTATAGTGAGTTAACTACAATACCTGGACATATGGTATTGCGCGTTTTTTTAATTTTTTTTTTATAGATATTGATATGCTCTTTAATATTATAGAACCTTTTTTTTTATTATTTTAAAAGTATTTCCTGACGATGCAACATTATATATCCTAACGATTCAAAAAATACACATGTAATTGTTCAAGGTTTCACTTCTGTTGGCACCCTCAGAGTGCCTCTATTTTTTTTTTTTTTTTTCATGTTCGCCCGTCCTAACCACCCCCCCCCTCCCCTTCCTCACCAATCTTAACTTACAGGATCGTTCAAATTATAACTGCGATTTTAAAAAAGTCTAATCCTCGTTCTATTTTATTATAAATCCATATTTTGAAACCTCAATAAAAGATACATTTGGGCCGGGGTCACCCTTCTGTCCGTTTGGGATTTACCTTGTCCCCCCTGGGTGGGAGCATATTTTTTGTTTCTTCCACACCATCTCATGTAATATATCGTTATATAGCTTTTATCTCCTCGTTTTTTTCTGTTACTACCCCTCTCTTCACCTAGTTACATGCTCTTGGCACTTTTTATAGTTTCAAAGAGTGCATGCTCCCAGCGGGCCACCCTATGAATTCAACACTAAGTTAAACACTATATTTTTGTTTAGAAGCTCAGTTATTTGGGTTATTAGTTTATTATGGTTTTTTTCCAAGTTCATCCGTTTTAATCCTCCCCCTTCCTCGCCAATCTTTGCTAAATGGGCCGTTCAAAGTATACATTCAATTTTTAAAATGTCCAATTCTCATTCTATTTTATTGTAAATCCTCATTTTGAAACTTCGACAAAAGATACATTTGGGCTATGGTCGCCCTCCCGTCAAGAGTGGGATTTACCTGCCCCCTTGGGTATGGGGCATAGTTTTTGTTCTTCCAAACTATCTCGTGTAACATTTGGTTGGCATTAGGAAAAAAAAAAATTTTTTTTTGTCTATACTCCTTGTTCCCCATCCTAGTTACACTCTCTTGGCACTCTTTATCCTCGGTTTAATGCCAAGTTACTCAGTGTTGTTGTTAGTTGAGTTATGTCTCTCAAATTTGTCAAAGTTTTTGTGTAAGTGACAATCATAAGTGACAATCATTTTAAAATTTAAAATTCTTATTATCCGACTCTAAAATCTGCAATAGCTTAATTCTATGCCTCCCTAAATGGGGATGGGGAGGTGAGAGGCGGTAATTACGGTCCTGCTTATTGTCTAAGTTTTGGAATTAGTAATTTGTATCTTCTCTGTGTGAATCTGAATATCGAAATATCGATTCTAGTATCGATTCTAGAACTGAGAAATCGATTCTTATTATGATCGATGTTGTTTTATACGATATCGATTTTAATCGATTCTCAAAATTTCCAGAATCGCCCATCACTAATCTAAGTCTAAGAAGAATATTTTGTTTTTAAACTAAAACGTATTATATAAAAAAAGGAACTGTTTGTTATACCTGTAATGATTAGAAATTATCCGTAATCAAGCCTGCAAGATAGTGCACTATATTGTTTTGTTGAAGTGTAAACAAAAATTATAATGTCTGTTCTGAATAAAGCTAGAAAGGCAGACTTGTTAACATTGTGTGATGACCTAGGTATAGTTGTGCCTCAGAGTCCAAGAATCATTGATTTGATAAAGTTGGTGACAGAATCGAAGGATTATGAAGAAACTTTTGTAAAAGTTCGACTTGAAGTCATTGCCGTGGAGAGAATAGAAAAAGAAAGACTAAAGAAAGAAAAGGAAGACTAGAAGCAGAAAAAGAAGAAAGAAGACTAGAAGCAGAAAAAGAAAAAGAATAAAGAAGACTAGAGGCAGAAAAAGAAGAAAGACGGTTAGAAGCAGAAAGAAGATTAGAGGAAAAGAAGATGGAGATGGAGTACGAATTACGAAAAATTGAACTTCAAGGAAATATGACAAATACAAGTGACGGTTCGGCTGTTACTGGTTCAGGTAAGCAACCAGATTTGTCTAAATTAATGTCACACTTTGATGGGAAGGGTGATATCAGTATCTATTTAGCTCTACTCGAGAGACAGATTTCTAGGATGAATATAACAAAAGAAAATTGGGTAATGCACTTATTAAGTTTAATGCCGCTAGAAATTGCTAATGTTATAACTAGAGAACCAGAAACATTAACAAATAACTACGATTATGTAAAAAACTTGCTGCTCAAAGGATTCAAATTGACGCCAGAAGAGTTTAGGCAAAAATTAATGTCGCATAAGAAAGAAAACTTGATAGTAAACACCAAAGATAGGTGTCACTATCGTGTTAAAAAGAGTTTGCAGAGTCTCCACGCTAGTGGAGCGAAAGCTGAATTAGAAAGCCCTACCAAATTTATTCTAACTATGAAAAAGGATTTTTATGTAAAAGTGTATTGATGCAATAACTAAGCAAGTTTAAAACAAATAACAACTTTATTGAGTAACATTAAAAGTAAAACAAAAAAAATATTTAAAATCTATTTCTTAAATATGACATAAGTTCTTCACAATGTAAATCAGGCATCCATTGCTTACTCTATATCAATATTTAATGAACTAGAGCACCAAAAAGAAAAAGCTATTTCAATTATAAAAATATATGTAAATGTATTTTTAGCTTAATTAATTTTAAATCAAATTTAACTTAAGATTTAATTTACTTTGAATATATGAAATGATAATTTAAATTGTCAAAAGGTAATATCTATTTAAATTGAAAAACTATTTAAACACCTTATCCAATCCATCCCAGTCCATCATATTGACCAAACATATTTAAAACATGCCGACGCCACTTTAAAGACCAAAAAGAAATTTAAATATTTTATTTAAATTTTACATGTTAAATCTCTCTCCCAAAGACTTATCAAAAAGACCTTAGTCAAGCCAACTCTATTATTTACTGGTCTCCTCGAAAAGCTAAACTGCCACTTTAGCATTTCCCTAATACAACACTTCCTGCCACTAAGTGTGTATTCCTAAACTAGTGTTCTGCCACAACACCTGTTTGGAGGAAGGAGAAAAAGAAAAGCTAAGTGAACCTTCCATCTAGAAAGTTAATTTCCAATGAACCTCGCAGCGGTTACCGACTTTCGGGTTCAGGAAAGATAGAAAAAGGCAAAAGAATCTCACGCATCACCGCCAATAAACAACTCCAGGTATCTGGCATGGTTGTCCATGTCCTAGATCCCGGACCACTATTACCTATATCGATATTGTGACACGGAGACGGAAAGAAATATTTCCCGGTTCCTTTGGAGCCGTCTAGCAACATTCATAGAAAAAGATTCACTTAAAAACTGGATGAATTGGCCAGATTTATTTAGAATACATTTAATTAAAACTAGACTGAAAAAGACTTTAAAGAAGAGAGATTAAAAACATTTTGTAAAATTATTTAAAAAGGAATCTGAAAAATATAAAAGGGCCTTTCTGAACCTTTGCTGCCGGTGGCTGACCTCCCAGGTTTATTATTTCACATGGTCTTCATTTCCACGGCCAAACATCCCGTTCTGAAGATTCCATCTTTCCAATGCGAGCTCCGTGACCAAGTCCAAATCCACGGCAGAATAGTAGCGGTCATAATGAAAGACTCAAATTGCAATTAAAATCCAGTTTAGTTTTTAATAAAAATATTTAAAATATATTCTACTTTCCTTAAAGATACTCATCGCTTCATGTTTACAACTAGCACTTTTTAAAAGGACATTTCCCACTAGAAAGACATACTCAAACACGTCAACACTGGCCGCCGTCAAAGTTGAAAAGCGAAAGTTCCGCCGGGAATATAAATAATTCAGACTCCTGTCTTGGGCAACTCCCCCTCACGTGACTTCCTTCTTCTGGTCATACGTCACATCCGATCTCTAGAAGGATCGGGGAAAACGGACCAATGGTATGCTGCTGTGAAGGAGAGGCACGTGTCGGAGGTAGCAGACACGCTACGCCATCTATCGATGCTCCCGGTAATCTGTCAGTACGAACTTTGATAATATCGGCATTTGTTGACAAGGCAGGTTGAGGGAATACGCTGAGCTCGAATACCGCTAGTTGTTATGAAGTTGGCAGCACGTAATAAATAAGTAAGTAATAAAATAAAGATTTGTTTTATTTTAAGTTGATGTTTAAACATTGAAATAAATAAAAAGAATGTTTAAACTGAAACTTTAATTTATTTAAACTTAGATATTTAATAAATGGGAAAATAAAATAGAATTTATTTCAGAAATGGTTTTAAACTTTAATGATAAATATTAGAGATTGAAATAGGATGAATACATGAGTGGTTGAATGGAGGAACAAGAATAGGAGGGAAATATACTCATATTTCCTGTCAAAACTCAGCCACTTGGCGCGAACTAGCATTTAAGTTAAGGAATTATTTAGAAGAATGGATTACCAGTCTTGATGTATCCAATTTTGAAGATTTAAAAGAATTAATATTAGTAGATCAAATCAAGAGAAGGTTACTGATAGAAATGAAAGAACATTTTATCGATGATCTTCCCAAAATTAAAAATGTTGATGTATTAGTTTGTAAACTAGATGATTATGAAACAGCAAGGCGTAGTGTTAAAACCATGAATAGAAACTCACACCACTTTGAAGATAGGAAGTCAAAAATGCGCGAAAATAGCAATTCAAAACCGTGGTTACCATCTCAATGTTATGATACTTTAAGAAAATAACAATTTACAGATAATACAGCTAATAAAAATGAATCTTCTAATTTAAATGAAAGAAACAGGGCACAAATTAGATGTTTTAAATATAACCGTCTTGGCCACGTAATATCCCAGTGTAAAAATGGGAATAATAGTCAAATAAATTATGACAGCCAAAATCGGAGCCAAAACCCGCGATTATTCAATCACAAAAAAGTGAATTGTGCATTAATCAAAGAAACAAACAGTGCCAAACCGGATCACATGTTAGACACCAATATTAACGAGAGCCAAAACCCGGGATTATCCAATTACAAGGAGATAAATTTTGCAGTAATCAAACAAACAAACAGCGCGAAGCCGGATTGCTTGAAAAATATTGATATTAACGGTAAAACTACATGGATCTTCTTCGACACTGGAAGTGATATCAGTTTGGTGAGTTATGAATATTATAGGAAAATAGGCTCGCCAAGATTATTTTCAAATAACATCTCTTTGTCAGGCATAGAAAAAGTAGTTGTTTATCCTAAAGGATACTTCCCATATGAATTTAATATTCATGGTTTTCTAATCAGAGCGAATTTGTATGTTATAAAATCTCTTGTGTATGATATTTTATTGGGATATGACGTCATTAATAAGTTAAATTTGGCGATAGACGAGAACGGAATTAAGATAATTGGCAAACGCAACAATATTCAAGTAGGTTGCACTAATGTTAAGAAGAATTCTGTTATAAAATTGAATCATGCTGCCAGAAATAATAATGAAATGAAAACGTCTACGTTAGATAATTCACGTGATGAAAATGTTATAGTTGCGAATGATAATAATGCAGGAGGTAATTACATGATTAATTTCGCGAGAGTCATAGAAGAAAATGAAATTGATTTGAATCACGTGAGAAATTTGAAAATTAGAAAAGAAATAAATGAGAAAGAAGAAAATTTAATTAGTAATAAAAGCTGAATGAAAGAAACGAGACATCACAAACAGGACGAATGAATGACCTAAAAGAAAAACGCAATTTATGTGCACGCGCCAATGAAAATAAAAATGAAACGAGGAAAGTTGAAAAATATTATAAATGGAAAAACACGAGGGAAGAAAAGAATATCGAAGGAGTTAATGCAAATAAGCAGAAATTTATCAGAAATTACAAGAAGCATGATTATAATGATAGAGATGAAGAAAAGAAATATTATTCGAGAAATAATTTTAATAGAAAATGTCACACATGTGAAAATCAGAGAAAATATTTAGGGGAAAGAAAGCTTGAAATTTTAGAAAAAGAAAGGGTTGAACCGTGTGAAAGGAATAATAAAACAAGCATCAAAACAAACTTTAATGGTCCACGTAGAAATCTATATTTCTGGAGTAACGGCAATTATAGAAAACAATTTAACATGAGAAAAGAGCCTAACAAATATAAATTAAATGATCTCGTGGCAATCCAAAGAATGCAGTACGGCACAGGTCTGAAATTAAAGGAAAAATTCCATGGACCTTATAAAGTTACTAAAGTAAAGTCAAATGATCGTTATGATCTAGAGAAAATTGTAGATCATGATGGTCCCAACAAGACATCAACTGCTGCAGAATATATGAAGCCCCGGAGCAATGTATCTGCATAACGTGACATATTTTTGTTTCATGTTTACCTGTTTTGTTTGTGTAAATTTATGTCTAATTTTTTATAAGCAGCTGCCGAGGACGTCAGAAGCATCAGGATGACCGAGAATGTGGTATTAAAGAATGAAGTATTCAGCAATAAAAGATAATAAACTCAATGATTTAATAAACATGATATCCCAAGTGAGACTCGTGTGATGATGCGTGAAAAGAACGAGGTGTTCTATAGATTTCAATGATGGCGAGTTTGGTGGATTTTTAATGCAAAGCTCAGGGAAGCTTATTTATACTGAATATTATTCAGTTCTACTGTTATTTTTGAATGTTACGTATATATTTTATGTGTATTAAACCTTTTTATATTTTCAAGAATATTACTTTTGTTTAAATCATAAGTTAATCACTCAATATCCCACATATATATATATATATATATATACACATATATTGTGTGTGTGCGCATGTGATCCTATTTATGTGTGCACTTTCATTTTATTATGATCTTCCCCCCCCCCCCTCTTATCAATTTGCTCCCTCATTCCCCTTCATTGTGTCCAGTTTGGTTATACTCATCCGTGATTGCAGGCCTCGGAGCGAGTCGCTAAATTCGCTTTTCTCGCTATTTTTTTGCATTTGTCTCTTTTAGTCTATATTTTTCAGATTTAGTCTCTTTTTTCGCTTAAAAAAAAAAAAAAATATTCCTTACCCATCCATCGCAGGAAAAAGATCGTAAATTTCCTCATTTGATAGCGGGAAAAACATCGCGAAATTCAACAATTTGTCGTGAGGAAATATCGGAAAATTTGTCACAGGAAAATCTCAAAATTTTGTTAACTGTTCGCGGGTAAAAATCACAAATTTTTTCAGTCGGTCACCGGCTGAAAAATCATGGATTATGTTAATCTGTCGTATGATGAAACCATGAAATTCCGTGGAGCTACAGTGAAACTTAGTCGCGGAAAAAAATATACCAAATTTGTCTCTCATTCGCAGGGGAAAAAATTCTAAATTTCGTCACTATCTTGTAAAATTGGTTACGAAATTAGCATATCGTTCGTGGGCAAGAATCGCAAAACTTTTCTGTCGGACATTAAAAAGAAAGTTAGTTTGGTCAATCTGTGGCAAGATAAAAACGCAAAATTCGATAATCATTCCCGGGGTAAAAATCATAAACTTCGTAATTCGATCGCGGGAAGAATATCACGATTTTGTCATTTTCGCGGGAAAAATAATGCGTATAATCCGTCAATCAGTGTCAGAAACATATTGCAAAATTTGTCAGTCGATCTTGTGAAAAACAATTGAGAAATTCGTCAGTGGATTGCAGGAAGAAACCTCAAAATTCTTCATTCGGTCGTTATATATACGGGGATCACTTTTTCGACAAACGGCAGATTTTCAGGTTTTTTTAATTTTTAAGAATCTGCAATTTTCATAAAATGATCACGGTTGAAACTGCGATTCTAATTAATTGATCACCGGAAAAAAGACTATTTTCACTAAACAATCGCGAAATCAAGCCGCGATTTTCACTAGACGATCCCGAAAAATAATCGCTGTTATTTCCAAACAATCCCGAAATAAACTCGTGATTTCCACCAAAAGATTGCGAAAAAAAAAAAAAACCCTGAGATTTTCGTCAAACGATCCCGAAACAAAACCGAGCTTTCGTCAAATGTTCGTAAAATCAAAAAGCGATATTAGATGCCAACTTGTAGGATTTGGCCGTACAATGTACGGATTTTGTTCGAAATGTACCGTTGTCTTGTACTAATGAACAATACAATTTTAAGATTTTACGCGCGGAAAAAATAATCGCAGAGAAATGCAAATTTCGTGAAAGGATCGCCAAAAAAAACGCACTTTTCGTCACTATTTCGTGGAAAAACAACGATTTCGTCAATGTTTTTGTTAACAAACTTTGACAAAAGATCGGTGAAAAGCGCGAATTTCCTGTGCGGATCGCGGTAAAAACGGCGATTTTACCAAAATGTGGCTGATAAAACGCTGAATTCATATGAAGACCGCGGGAAAGCGTCGATTTCCTCTAAAGATTGTGGATATAACGAATGTTTCGTCAAAAAATCGAGGGAAAAAACGCCGTTTTCGATAAAAAATTGCTTAAAAATATTTTGTCAGAAGATCATTGAAAAAAAAAGATGCCGATTGCATTAAAAGATCACGGAAAAAAACGCCGATTTCGTCAAAAGATCGCGGGGATAAAATGCCGTTTTCGAAAAAAGATTGCGTAAAAATGCAAATTTTGTAAAAAGATTGTCAAAAAAACGCTGATTTCATTAAAAAAAAAAAAAAAAAAAAAAAAATTACGGAAAAACAGAGATTTTGTCAAAAGATCGCGGAAAACCACTGATTTCGACAAAAGATCGTAATACATCGCTAATTTTGCTAAAATATCGCAGATAAATCGCCGATTTCGACTAAAGATCGCGGGAAAACGCCGATTTCGTCTGAAGATCGCGGATAAAACGTCAATTTCGTGAAAAGATCGTGCAAATTTCGTGAAAGGATCGTGGAAAACAGTGAAATTTGTTGAAAAATTGCGAGAAAAACGCAGATTTTGTCAAAAGATTGTTGAAAAACGCTGATTTCAACAAAAGATCGCGTAAAAAAAATGGGAATTTTGTGAAAAAATCGCTGAAAGAAACGTGCATTTTATCAAAGATACCCAGTAAAAAAAATGCATAACTAATGTCGATAGGTATATTTTCCCTCCCACCAAATTTGCTGTGAATTTAATCTGCTCTTATCTATTACAGATCATCATGCAAGACAGTTTTTTGGAAACACACTCCCAAAGTATGAAATTGGAAAAACATTTTCTTTTGCAACCTCCATGTTTTTATTTTTCTAAATATAAATAGAAAAATAAATATAAAAGTAGCATAGAAAATATTATTAAGAAATGATATTAATTACTTTTTGCATTGCATATGTTATGCATTTTTAAGCATGTAAGAATACATCGTAAAAATTATAAGGTTTTCAAAATTGACATGTTAACAGTTATGGATATTCTTCAAATGGTCGTGAAATAAAACTATTTCCATCAAACAATTGCAAAATTAAACAGAAAATTGCAGAAAAACAAATATTTGCAAATAAACGCGGAAGAATTTCGAATTTCGGCAAATGACCGCTTTAAAAATACATCACGAATTTTGTTAAATAAACACAGAAAAAATTGTAAATTTCTGCAAACAATGGCAAAAAAAATTGCGAATTTCAGCAAATGAAAGCCTCCCCCCCCCCCAAAAAAAAAAAAAAATAAATAAAATAAAATAAAATAAAAAACACAAACTTTACAGGGAAAAATTGCAAATGTCAGTGAACAATCGTGGAAGGAAAATCGTGTACTTCAGTAAGCAATAGCATGGAAAAATCGTTAATTTCGTCAAACGGTCGTGGAAGAAAATGTTGTATGCCAATTAAATGTGTCCTGAAATATCAAAAAAAGTTTGTATTGAAATATTACTTGGCACCAGTACAACCCCTGATTTCACTTTTTTCACCAACACCGTTGTCAGGTGGAGCCATTGCGTTGTGCCGCAAAATAATTTAAATAGATTAAATTAAAGTTTAATTTATTGATAAGTTAAATTATTTTAATAATAAAAGTTATGCTTCTTAAAAAATAATTATTGTTCTGAAATTGAAGTTCTGAAAGATAAAAACATATAAAAAATAGATAGTACTCACCCCAATTATTGATGATGTATGTGGTTACACCAAGTAAAACACTAGTTTAACATTAGAATAACTTGTTTATTGAAGAACTAAACATAAAATTATATTGCTCAGGATCCTTGTAGCAAAATAACATGCACTAAAATTTACACATGTATCTTCAATATATTCAATTTTATTTTACAGACGATAGAAGAGATAAAATAGCCTATATCAATCAGACATGATGTGAGAGTTTAAGTATCTACTAGGATGAAGTTCATGAGTTTATATTGGATCTAAATAGAAGTTAATATTTCAGAAATATATATTTTAGAAGGCACGCCCACGAAGAATGATGACACACTTGAATACAACTTAAGCCCTGTCAACAGAGGACTCCGATAACAGTTTGGGCAGAGGATCACCGATGTCCGATTTCCGGAATGAGACCCGATATCCCGCATTCATGACTCCAGACACCATCCCAAAGACAATTTAGGCATTCCCGTCTAGAAGAACGCCGGCTACAGGCAGGGAAAAATTAAAGTAAACTGGCAAAATTATGCAGCTCCTTTAGGGCATCCAACTGGAAAAACTCAACAAAATTGGAAAAGGTATACAACTCTCCTAGGGCATTCAGCTATCCTCTTCATCGAAGTATAGTAATTGCAGACGGTCACATTTAATATTTCTCACCGACTTGAAACCTCATTTCAAGGAAGAAAGTTTCTTTAATGCACAGGGAATGCACGCCAGGCCCAAAGGCCCAACGGCAATAAATTCCCAAAATCTCAGCACGTCCTACTTCCTCCAAGAGCCAGGCAAAAATGAGAGAGAATTGAAAGAGACGCGAACGAAAGTTAGTACAATCGCTACACGCTCAGCCAATCAAAAAAAAGAAAAGAAGTTGTTAGCTGAATTTAGAGAAATTCTTAAGGGGAGTTAGGTCAAAAAAATATTATTTAGTGGCAACAAGAAATACGCGGGATTTTAAGCGACGCTACAATTTCGTGGAAAAGGGTGAATCATGAGATCGGAATTTCCGTTTGTCCACAAGATTCACTGAAAATGCGTGCGGGTGTATAATGGCGATGTTGAATGTAGAAAAAAATGGCGTGCGTAATTTTAAAAAGAGAAAAAGCTAGAAAAATACTAAGACACATATCTGGCTAAATAGTGGCTTAATCTTGCTGAAATTTAACCAGAGTATTAAGAAAAAAAAAGATTTATTGAATGAATATAGATTTAAAGATGAATATTAAAAATAAAGTTTTAGAATTTATATATTTAGGACTTAGTAAATATTGCAAAGAGAAAACAACATCGCGAATCTTTAAAAATAAAAACAAGTTAGCATATTGCTAAAAGTAAATATTATTAATTAAATTAATGGCTATTAATGGGATTATTAAATCGAAATAAAATTTTAAAAGCAAATTAGATTAAATTTTAAATCGGAAATGTTATGGAAAGTTGTTATAACATAACAACCGTTTGATAAATTTCGCCATTCTTTTCCTGAAATAATTTGACAAACTTCACTGTTTTATACTGTAGCCGATTTTCACACATTTTAATGTACCCATTGACAAGCATCCTTGATTTTTTTTTTTAAATGGTTTAATTCTACAAAATTAGTTATTTTTCTGGCCACTAGTTGATAAATGTCACTATTTATTTCCGTGATCTTCGACAAAATTAGCAATTATTTGTATGATCGCTCTTTGAATTTCGCAATCATTTAATAAATTTTGTGATTCATTCCTCTCTTTGAGACCCATTTGATGAATTTTACGATATTTAACACAAGATCCATTTGACTAATATCATGATTCTTTTGAGGTCATATGATTATTTTCGTGATTTTTTATCCTAAGAACATTTGACTAATTTCGAGAATTTTTTTCTCTGAGATCATGTGATAAATTTTGTGATTTGTTTTTTGAGACAATTTGATGAATTTCACTATATTTCTTGGAATTTCATGATTTTGTCCCCATGATCATTTGGTGAATTTTTGATTTTCTTCCATGATGAATTGTTGCGATTTGAGATATTTTTCTGAAACCAATCAACAAAATTTGCAATTATTTCAAAATCGACTGAAATGCATTGAAAATGTATTCCACAGATGGTGTTAATCTTATAGTGCTTGTCTGTATACCAAAATCATTTAAGTGAAGAGAAAAAAATGTTTTTTATTTGGTCTCCTTTTAGTCTCTTTTTTAAAATTTTGGTCTCTTTTAGTCTCTTTTTCTTGCGATTTAGTCTCCTTTCTCTCTTTTTCAAGAGTGACTCAGCGGTCCTAGGCCTGTGATTGGCTGTTGCCTTTTACTTTTCTATTGGCTGCTCCTTTTCCCATCTTTTTTCATTTCAGTTGAGCAGCTGCTTTCATAGTAGATGCACATCTTCTTTGTGCCTGATGAAGAAAGACTCAGATCTTTCAAAAGGCTTAGTGAGTTTAAGAAGTTTTGTCTGTTCTTCTTATTCTTTAATTTGAGATTTAGGATTCAAATACTAGAAAAATTTTACATAGAACCCAGAGAAAAGAACATCATTTTATTCTGTTCTGAAGATTTGAGTCATTTTAGTATGTAATTTGTATTAGTCAATAACATACAATTCTGGTAATAATGGCTTTTTTTATTAGTAGTGATGATCATCAAAAATAAATAAATAAAAAAGACTTTTTTCTTCTTTTTTTTAACCTGCCGAGTTTGAAGATGTATAATAAATGCATATTGATCGATATATATGTTTTTACTTACCCATCATACGTAGTATAGGGTAAGTCTTGCAATTGTTTTGAAAATCGGAAAAAAAGTTTAGACGGATTTACACGTTTTAGATAGTGGAGATTCCGAAAAACATATTTTTTGGAAAAAAAATTTTGCCGTCTGTCTGTTTGTCTGTCTGTAAACGCTCTATCTCCCGAACAAATTGAGATAGAGATTTGAAATTTTGTATGTAGTTAGTATGTAAGAATGGGACGAAACCTATTTAATATCAGCAACCTCGATTATCCGGAACTATTTTTTTCGGACCCTCGAAAAATTCGTTCTGATGAAAGGTACATAAAAATTTTCGAATTTTTTTGTTTTAAGGAATGGACGTAAAAGACAATAAAATAACACACATTTTGCATATAGAACGAAGTTGATCGGATTATTAGTTGCCGAGATATTTGTAATCCTGTTTTCCACATTCTTTGATTTTTCATGACCCTTTATTTCATTCAAATTTCAATTCAGAGGTATATTTTAATTGGAAATGAGACGCTTAATCCGACGCAGTTAATTGTTAGTTAATAGAATTATTTTTTTGGAGTTATAAGGATGTTTCTTTTATGCAGTTTGATACTACTTGAGTAGTTTGGCGTTTTATATAATTTGTCGAAATTGGTACATCAGCAGTTCTTTAATAAAGCATTACTATGTTTATTAACAATATTTAAATTTTGTTTATGAATTGCAATGCATTGTATAAATAGTTTTCACATGTTTTATTTTCATATACATATCCATGATGGGTAAGTATTACGGTGGCCCCCAATGACTAGTTTTATTTTTTTATTCATTTATAAGTTGTTTCTCAGTGGTTTTATACTTTCAAAACTTACTATTTCTTACCTCATAGATTTCACTTGTAGAAATTATTTAGGCTTCAATATCAATAACAGTAAAATTTCATATTTTCTTTCGTATATAGCAATTTTAATTAATATACATTTAATTAATGGACATTTATATGTATATATTTTTCATTCAATACATAATTTTCCAGATTCTCATGAATTCTCTGAAATGCTTGCAACTATTGTTTACATCAAAAAATGCACAAGTTGAAAAGATAGGAGAATTGCTTGGGACTTTAAAAGTAAGTGCCTGAGATTTATATGCAAATATTTTTATTATATAAGAAATTTATGTATAATTGTTATAGGCTTTAAAGATTAGTAATTTGTCATTGAAATCATAAAAAATCCTTTAATTCAAAAATCAGTTGATGATTAAAATTTTTCTAATAGCAAACCATACAGCAAATTGTTATAATAACCCAGAGATGGATTATTGGTCTAATTTGTTTCCATAATTATGATTTTTCTTTCTTATAGTGTCTTTTATTTTATGGTTTACCTGGTCCCACAATTAATGATTTTATGTTACATCCATCTCTTCCAACTCCTGATCTGGGACCTCTTGAAGATTCTCAAGGTGAATCTGACTCTACAACATATCCAAGGGTAAACCATGATTAAAATCATTATTTTTGAAATATTGTCAAAAGCTTGTTTTATGTCTGTTTTATTTAATAAATATGCATGTATTATTTTAAACCATGTGCTTTTCTAATCTTGGAGATTGCTGATAAAAGTGTGTGTTTTTATGTAAACAAAAATTATTTTAATTTGGTGAAGCAGCTTTTTACTTAAAAAAAAAGGCTTTTAATAAAGTATGATTTATTTCTTTAATAAATCATCCCTTTAATCTGACATAAATTAGTAATACCAGACTTGCCAAGTCTCCTGATTTCAGCAGGAGACTCCTGATTTTCAGATGTTTCTCCACACTCCTGATTTTTGACATATTTCTCCTGATTTTTCACATTTTTAAAATATTCTGTTATTTTACAATAAAATATGTTGTGATTCAGTGACAAAAACTCTAGTACAGGTATAATTGTTCTTTAGTATGATTAATCAGTAGTATTTTATGCGATAAACTACATTCAGATCCATTATAAATGATGAATCTTTAAGATTTGTTACTGTTATTGTGATCATCTGCTGCATTATCAATAACTTGTCTCGATTAAGACTTACTTATGATCTTTACTATAGCTTTTACACAAGTTTGAGTAACAAAATGCCCCCTTTTTTTTATAATATTTAGTCAAATTAAAAATACATGAAAACATTGCATGATTAAATTCTTAAGTTTTCATAGACAAAAATATCTCCTGATTTCTGAAACAAAATCTCCTGATTTTTTGCTTTCAGAACTTGGCAAGTCTGGTAATACAGAAAATAAGATATATTTAAAGAAAAGTATTTCTAAGATGTGTAAATATTTGTTTATATTTTAAATTAAAATTCTTCCCATCTTGTAACTTAATTATTGTATTAATTTTTTTATAGTAGAGTAATCAGAATGTAAAAATATCATAATTCTTTTTTAGCCTTTTGTGCTAATTTCTTTTCTTTCTCTCTCTCTTCCCCTCTTATTTATTTATTAAACTAAACATTTTCTCTTTATTGCTGGTAAATGTATGTTAAAAAAAATATTAATATTATTTAATGCAGTTTGAAATAATTATGATTATTCAATTTCCTTTTTTATATAGTTTTATATTTTCTCTCCTCTCTTTCTTATTTTTATTCTAAAAATATCAAAAATTATTTGCCCATGTGTTTATATATTTTTAATACCCTCATGAATGTAAAATCTTCATTTCAGTTTCTATTGCTAATTTCTAAAAGGAGGTAAATAAATCAAACAGACTAAAAAAGTAAACAAGATAATTTAAACAATATTTAATCTACATAATTTATACATTCTTTTTTCCCTCTTTCCCCTACCTATTATTCTGTAAGTACTTTTTGATAATTACTTAGTAATCTGTTAATCTCTTATCAGACTTTTAATCTCTTTTATAATGTATTTCTTATTATATCATTCCCCCCCACCTCTCTGCTGTATACTTCTATCTCTCTGAATTTTTGTAGAATTTAAATATTTTGTAATTTGAGAGTTATGACTCATTTGCACATGAATACCATTTCATATGTTTCCCTGTGCAAAACAAGATAAGTAAAAGACTTGATCTTTTTTTTTTTTTTTTTTTTTTTTTTTTTAATAGAAGTATTGTTTATATTTATAAATTTTAGAAAAAATAGATCTTTATGTAGCAGAAATGACAATTAAATGTTTGATTTCCTTTCTGAAAGTTAAAATTTAAAAAATATCGATTTTATTGTTGGAAATTTTTGAATCATAGTTTAGAAATCTGCAGAATAAACAAAGTACAGGTATTTATGTATATAGTGGTGGCCAAAAGTGTGGACATTTTTTGAAAGTTTCATGTTTTTCAACTTTGTGTGCTTGTAGAATATATTAATTTTCACTTAAATACAAATGTTTATGCATCAAATTGAAAATAATTCAATGTAGAATTTAATAATAAAAACAGTATTACAATATCTGTATTACAAAAAAAGTTATGCAACTAATAGTAAGATCTATCTTAGATTTCTATTTTTTTTAAAGTGATACTTACACAATCAATACTTAATAGGATAACCCTTATTTTTTAAGACAGATTCACACCATCTTTTCATTGAGTGAATGAGTGTTTGGAGTTCTCTTTCGTAATCGCATGGTGCCAAGAATCAATTCTAGGTTCAATAAGTTGTCTTTTATTGGATGGACATTTTTTTCGTATGAGAATTTTCAAACGTCACCACAAATTTTCAATTGGATTGAGATCAGGGCTGTTTCCTGCAAGGCTGTGGAGGTCGGAGTTGGAGTCGTGGAGTCAGAGTCGCTAAAAGTCACGGCATCTCCAACTCCAATTTTTTTTCTTTTGTTAGACAGTTTGAAGTGAAATTAAACCAATTATAAATGATTTTAAATGCATAAAAGGAACTATTATTATTTTTGAATTATAACAGACTGCCCAAGTTAAAGATTCCCAATATACTGACCAACGTACACAGTAGATGAAAACCGTTTTTAATTAGAAACTCTAGTAGACCCTGTATTTTTTCTGAGTTAGTATAATTCTCACAAATATTTTTAATTTCTTCTATCTTTAACAGAAAAAAGTATTGTGTTGAAAATTTTTCGACTTCCAGTTTTCGACGTATTAACATGGTTTAGAGGTCGATATTATAAAAAGCATGTTTTTTACAAAATGCCTGTGTGTGTGTCCATATGTCATCATTTTACCATCAAGAAAAGTATGAAGATATGCATAGAGTTGAACCACATTTTTAATGAATGTTTTTGGCTTTAGCAAGCAGTCATCCTTCAATTTTGAAATATTCCACTGGAAGGAGACGCTGCAATAGTGATTTTTGTTTCAATATTGTACCACCTAAAACTGTATGAATTTATGCATATAATGCAACTAAATTTTTTGTGTAAATGTTTGTCTATGGCTAGTTCATACTCCCTAATTTTGAAAAAAATCCGCCAGAAGGGGGCATTGCAATAGCGGTTTTGTGCCATTTTTAGTATTGTACCATCTAAAATTACATAAAATTTAACCAATTTTTTTGTGTAAATGTTTGGCTATGGCTAGTTAATCCTACCTAAATTACAAAAAAAAAAAAAAAAAAGAAAAAAAAAAAAAAAAAAAAATTTTCACTGGAAGGGGGCTCAACAGTAGCGTTTTTTCTGCCATTTTCAGTATTTTACCACTGAAAAAATTATCGACGATCCAAAAGATTAAGAATAATCGTAATATTGCATTGTACCGATTCAGCTGTTATATCTGCCCGATTATCTTTTACATATATCATGTTAGAAACATAACTTTCCCTTACAAAGTATACATATTAAGTGCAGCTTCTAGATATAGAATTTGTTTCGAAAGAGTCTATACACACATAATATGTGAAGCTCAATATTTACAAGATCCCTACTTCCTAAAAATCTGTTCTATCTCCATAACCCCCCCACCATTTAATAAAGACATTTTTAAAAAATCCGCCTATTTTACAACCAAAGTGTTTTGGCTCCACCTGGCGAGCGCTTGTAAAAAATGGACAGTTTAGCTGTTGATCATCAAAGCATCAGCACGTACTCGAATTGCTAATCATCCATACATCCCTTAAGCTATGGAAATCAGTTTGAATTTTATAATTGCATATTAATTTACCATTTGTGGTTTTGTGTTGTTATGTGTGTGTGTATCTGTGCAAGTAAAATTAAAAAACTTTAAAAGACTATCAAGACTACAGTCCACTCTATTCGACATTGTGGTCCTTACGGCCGGAGTTTACTATGGGAAAATTGAATCGATTAAAAGGCACGTCAAAGGCTGCCATAACAAGACTAGAGCAGTTTATATCGGATACTACTGATATTAAAATGACTAATATAAGCATTTTAGAAGTCAAGTTAAAAAAGACGGAATGTCTACAAAACAAGCTCGAAGAGCTCAGAGAGCAATACTTCGAAATTCAGGATATCACATTGCAACAAGTACAAGAAATCGATCAAGATATTGATAGTGCTCTCGAGAGATTAGAACAAGTGGAGGTAAGCTTAAAACTTTATTAGCCTCATTCGAAAATAAATCTCATACTGTTAATGGTTATGTATATGAAACCAAAACAAAAACTCGCCTCCCAGAAATGTTTTGTGAGGAACACTTTAAAAGCACTTATAAACGAGATCAAACGGGTAGATTCACCGTATAATTACCCATAAAGAAAAATGCTGAAGCATTGTTGGGATTTTCTAAAGAAATTGCAGCAAAAAGATTAACTAATTTATGGAATAAATTAGATAGAAATAAAATGATGTCTGATCTATATATAGAATTTATGAACGAGTATGAAGCTTTGGGTCATATGACTCAAATTGAATGTGAAAATGAAAAAGGGGTGCCTTACTATATTCCTCATCATGCGATTTATAAACCAGAAAAATTATCCACTTCCCTGAGAGTGGTATTCAACGCTAGTTCAAATACATCTAGCGTTTATTCACTTAATTCAATATTGTTAAATGGGGGAATGGTTCAGCAAGATTTGTTTTCTATTATAACTAGATTTCGTACGCACAAGTATGCATTCTGCGCAGACATTAAGAAAATGTACAGACAGATAATGATAGAACCGTTGCAGAGAAATTTACAAAGAATTCTTTGGAAGGTTTTTAAGGACGCTCCGAGAAAAGTCTTTGAGCTGAACACGATTACCTATGGGACAGTTTCAGCCCCCTTTTTAGCCACGCGAACGTTAAAGGCTCTTGCTGATGAGGAAAAGACAGATTTCCCTAAAGCCTCAGAAGTCATACTTAACGACATGTATGTCGATGATTGTTTATCTGGTGCCAGTTCCTTACAAGCTGCAAAGGAACTACAATCGGAGTTAATTCAGATCTTGAAAAGGGGAGGAATGGACCTTCACAAATGGGTCGCTAACCATCCTGAATTACTACAAGATGCCACCATATCAGAATACGCATTTGATGAACACTCTCAGCAGATTTCGGTAAAAACTTTTGGAATGCTTTGGAAACCTCAGATGGACCATTTCATTTTTGAGATTAATATAGAACCTAAAGATGTTTATACCAAGAGAGATGTTTTGGCTCAAATAGCTAAAATATATGGTCCCCTTGGCCTAATTGGCCCAATTATAACCAAAGCTAAGATATTTATGCAACATTTATGGGAATTAAAAATTAATTGGCATGAACAATTGCCTTCTAGCTCACTTCGAGAATGGAAGAATTTTCTTAACAAGCTAAGTGAAATAAATGATCTTACAATTCCACTTTATGTTTTGTCAGACAACATTGCAAGTCTAGATTTACATGCATTCTCAGACGCCTCTGGAAAGGCCTATGAAGCAGCTATCTACTTGAGATCTTTCTCCTCAAGTGGGCAATTCAGATCTAATCTTCTATGCAGCAAGTCCCGGGTAGCTCCACTAAAGCCAATGACAATCCCACAACTTGAACTGTCTGCAGCTCTACTTTTGACAAGGCTAGTTCAGAAAGTGATTGCCACTCTAAAATTAAATCTTGAAAGAGTATGGTTCTGGACAGATTCTACAATTGTCCTATTTTGGATTAATACATCACCCCAAAAACTGAAAACCTTCATTGCCAACAGGGTGTCCGCGATCCAATCTCTTTCCGAAACTCATCAGTAGAACCATGTTGCCTCAAAATCTAATCCAGCAGACATCATCTCCAGAGGTGCAAGAGCAAAAGATCTCATTGACAATGATTTGTGGTGGTTTGGACCAAAATTTCTTCAAAGAGAAATTACAGTTTCCAGCCAACTTCCCACTCCCACTGCCTTTGAATGTGAACAAGAAATGAAAGCAGACTTTTCCCTATCCTTACTAACTGTGGAAAAAGATCCGAACACTTTAAATGAACTATTCAAATTGAACAATTTTTTAAAACTAATTAAAATATGTAGTTTTATTTTCAGGTTCATCAACAATTGTAAGAGAAAGGAGAAAACCAAAAGCTTCCTAACATCGGAAGAGTTGAAGTGCAGTACTTTTTTTTTAATAAGGAAAGCCCAAGAAAGTAAGTTCTCTCCTGAATTGTCAGCATTAAGAAAGGGACAACCTGTTCCTTCCTGCAGTAAGTTAAAAAGTTTAGACCCATTCATTGATGAAAGTGGAGTTTTTTGCGTTGGTGGTAGATTAATCAATTCTCACTTGCCTTTTGATGCAAAGCACCAAGTAATTTTACCCAATGATCACAAGATCACTAAATTAATTTTTTAGTACTTTCATAAAAAGTACTTCCATATAGGTGCTCAGGGACTAGTTCATCAAGTACGCATGAAATATTGGCCTATAAAGGCTAAAAGCATTGCCCGGAAAACAGTACACAATTGTGTCACATGTTTCAGGCACAATCCCAAGACGTTAGATCAGTTGATGGGAGACCTCCCTTCGCAACGCGTAACACCTAATTACACATTTTTCAATTCAGGTGTAGATTTTTGTGGTCCCTTTCAAATCAAATACAAAAATCAGAGGAAAGGTAATTATTCCAAAAGTTATGTGGCTATATTTATATGCATGGCTACTAAAGCCATTCATTTAGAAATAGTAAGCGATTTGTCCGCTGCTGCATTCATTGCTATGCTTAAAAGATTTTGTGCCAGGTGAGGCAAAGTAAACATGTTAACTTCGGATAATGCCACTAATTTTAAAGGTGCGTCAACTGAATTAAATAATTTAAAAAAATTATTGGAAAAACCTAACAAGGAATTATCAAATTTCTTTGCTGAAGAATTCATAACCTGGAAATTTATCCCTCCTCAATCCCCTAATTTTGGTGGTCTTTGGGAAGCTGGTGTTAATTCTTTCAAACATCATTTGCTCAGAGCAGTAGGTAATTATAAAATCACTTTAGAGGACTTTGAAACTCTAGTGGTCCAAATCAAAGGGATCTTAAACTCTCGGCCTTTATTTCCTCTTTCTTATGACATTAATGAGTTTGAGGTACTTACACCAGCTCATTTTTTAATTGGCAGGCCTATCAGCAGTATTCCAGAGCCTAATGTCATGAATATTTCTGATAATAGATTAACCCATTGGCAGTTAATTTCCAAATATGTTCAATGCATTTGGAAACGTTGGTCTGTTGACTACCTAAATCACTTGCAGCAGCAAGGTAAATGGCAATTTAAAAAAGAAAACATTAAGCTAAGCTCCCTAGTATTACTAAAGGAGGAAAATCTACCGCCATGTAAATGGGCTCTTGCCCAGATTATTGAAATAATTCCAGGCAAGAACCACAAGGTTCGAGCAGTGAAAGTAAAAACTGCTACTGGTATTTTTTCATAAGGCATTTCTAAAATATGCCTGTTACCCATTAGTGACTGATTTATGTATCATTGTATTATTATTATATTATTTTAAAGTAATTATACTCATTGTTTATGTATTAAGTGTTTGTATTTAATGTCATTTTTATTGTTAATTAAATATTATGATATTATGTTTATTGATTAATGAAATATTGCATATTTCATCCCCGGGCAGCATGTTCCGTTCCGGAAGTGTTTTGGCTCCACCTGGCGAGCGCTTGTAAAAAATGGACAGTTTAGCTGTTGATCATCAAAGCATCAGCATGTACTCAAATTGCTAATCATCCATACATCCCTTAATCTATGGAAATAAATTTGAATTTTATAATTGCATATTAATTTACCATTTGTGGTTTTGTGTTGTTATGTGTGTGTGTATCTGTGCAAGTAAAATTAAAAAACATTAAAAGACTATCAAGATTACAGTCCACTCTATTCGACACAAAGCTTATTCGGGATTTTAAGAAATTTCAATTTTTACCTGCTATAAAAGTGCTTTTTTTTTGTTATCAGTGCTGCAGAAAACTCTGAAATTCCATAAAATTAAAAATTTCATAAGTTTAGATTGCAAAAGATATTTACAATGTCATTTTAAAAACAAGGGTAATATTTTTCTAAATATAAGAAATGGAGACTGTACAAAAATTAAATTTTGTATTTTAATAATAGTCTCTTGTATAAAAAGAGCCTTATATAAACACTGTACTTAATTTCTGTATTTGTTGTATATTTTTTCATCAATAATTTATGAGCTAATGGAGCAGCCATGTGTTGCACCTCTTTGAAGAAGTGAAAAGGGCCCTCAGAAAGTCAAGCTTAGAAGCCCTGTTGGTAGTTAATCCACTTTTGTCTGGAGGGCACGAATTAACATAAAAATTGTGAAGATTTCCCCTTTCGAAGTCCATTTATACGAAATAGTAAAATTTCTGTTTTATTTTCTCCTTTAGATTATGATAGTTGGATTTTTCAGATTTTCGGGACATAAAATTGAAAAATTAGTAAAGTGGAAAATATTTTTCCCCCTTTTTCTTTCGAAGGTCTAAGAAGTGAATAGATACTGAAATAGTGAAATTTTTGCCTTATTTCTCTTGCGTTCCCGCATAATTTGAATCAACAGCAACATTGTATATTAGTCAGCCTGGAGCTGGAGTTCAAAGACATTAAAATTTCCGGAGTCAATCATTTTTGCCTCTTACTCCGCAGCCCTGATTTCCTGGCCATGGTAATATATCTATGCCTTTATTTTGAAACCATGCTGTGCATACTTTTGCTGTGTGGCATGGAGCTGAATCCTGCTGGATAGTAAATGGTGTGCTATTGAGGAAGAGATCCCTGATGGAAGGTATCAATTTTGGTTCCAGAACAGTTTCGATGTATTTTTTGGCATTCAGGATGCCGTCAATCACTTGAATTCGGCCCACACCATCTGCAGACATACATGCACAAATCATGACATTTGTTGGATTTTTTGTAGTTGCTTTATTAATGCAATCAGGATGAAGTGCTTCTCCTACTCTACATCTCACATATTTTCTGTCATCACTACCAAAGAGCGATATTTTACTCTCATCGCTCCAGATTACTTGCTTCTATTGATTTTCTTACCAATTTAATGTATTCTTTTACCCACTTAACTCGTTTTTCGTGTTGTTTTTGATTTAAATATGGTCTTTTCCTTGGAATTCTAGCTTGTAGTCCAAATCTTGATAACCTTCTTCTTATTCTTCTTGAACTTACTGCAATACCCGCTGCATTCATTTCATATGTAATGGCATCTGATGAAATTTTCCTATCTTGAAGGCATAGCCATTTGATTTTTTTATCGGCAGTAGCACTTGTGCATTTTTTTTCGGCCTGATTTGGCCTTATTTTCCACTGATTTCGCTTTTTCATAACATAAACAGAACTTTTGTACACCAGAAAAAGTCACTGGACCATCAACTTCTCTTGCAATTCCAGCATAAGAAAGGCCATTTTCTCTCAATATAACAATTCGACTTCTTTTTTGTTGATATCCAATTAGTTCTTGTTGACAACATTGTTTAAAATTAGTTTAATTTTACAAAAAAGGGCTTTAAATATTCAAAAACAGCAATACTCTAATTGTACTAGTATGTATCATTCCGCAGAATATTTCCACAACAATAACTCTTTTACCATCCAAATATCCTAAACTATCGTTACAGACATTTGATTGGTCCTCAGATCAGTATTTGTGATTGGCTGGCATGCTTTTATTACAAAACCACATTCTTATTCAAAATGATTTGTGTTTGTTTGTTCTATTAAAATAAGCTTAATTTTTTTTGTAATACAGACATTATAATACTGTTTTAATTATTAAATTCTACATTAAATTAGCTTCAATTTGATATATAAACGTTTGTATTTAAGAGCAAATTAATGTATTCTACAAGCACACAAAGTTGAAAACTTTCAAAAAATGTCCAAACTTTAAACCACCACTGTATGTTCTTATAAAAGTATTTATTAATAAATACAATTTATAACCTCATTTTAAAATTTAAAAGTAAAACATATCCGTAAAATGAATTTATTTCATTCCTTTATACAAAAAAGAATCTTTGGGAGTCATATCGGTATTTGGCATATGGTGTGATATTTTTTATTACCATTTTTATTTATTTATTTTGTGCATTGGTAGTCACAGTTGTTGACTGTTCTTGATTTTCTAGAATTTTAACTCTTTTTGCATTTTTGAGACTCTTTATCTCAAAAGATAAAATCACCTGAATTGTTCTTCTTTTTTCTTGGCTGCTCAGAAATTTTTTTAAAAATAGAAAAAAAAAAAGAAAAAGACATTGTAATTGTTTGCATTTGCCATTTGTTAAATTTAGCACTATTCAAGGCAATTGTTACCAATTGTTGTTTAAAACTTTCATCTGATTAAAAATATTTTGGGAGTTATGCTGCATTGAAGTCAAGGAGCTTTATAAGCATGCTTCACTTTATTGCTATCTCTGAAATTATGCTTGTACAGAATCTTTGAATGTTGGCAGGCATTAGTAAGAATTTTACTAGGGTTATTAAAAAAGAGTAAAAATTGCTGCTACGTTAGATATTTTTTTAATTTTTAAAATAAATTAATCATCTATCAGATAACAATCCCAGCTATATTCTAAATAGAATCAAGTGATACCTTATCTGCTAAAAGAAAAGCAATTTATCAGTTACTTCTGATGTTAAAAATAATAATAATAATTGACAAAAAAAAAAAAAAAAAAAAAAAAAAAAACTAATTTTTTAAAAATCGAAAAAAAGTATTTTATTTCTTTTTTCCAGACTTAAATAATACTTACTTATATTTTATTTTATATTGATTGGAGTAGTTTATTAGAAGGATTTTTTTTTCTCTTTCAAACTATATTTAATTGCTTTTATTATTTTTTTAAATATAAAATTATCTCACCAAATCTTCTAGATTTTTGGTAATAGAGGCTGATAGTTATTAGTGTTTGATACCTGATGGTGATGATAAAGTGACTGTTCAACTAAACTGTTTGCATATTTTTATTTATTTATTTATTGTATTTTACACTAAATTAAAAGATGAATTAAGCAAATGATATGAATTTTTCGGTAATCCAGAGTATAAATGGTTATGTTTTTGAAAAATAATTTTTTTTTGTTATTATTATTTCATATTTTAAAGTACTTTTTTAGATGTTTGATTTCCTAATGGTTAATAACATTTTATGAATGATATTTGATTTTATGCTGTTTATTTTTTTTAAATTTATTTTAAAAGTTGTGACTAATTTTTTTTTTCTGAAAATATTAGTAGCTATTTTGTTATTTTATAATTGCAATTTAAGTTTTCTGGTAATATTATGTATAATTTATGTTTTTGTGTAGAAAGAGGGTGAGGAGGAGCTTTGTAATTGTGCTGTTTTTATTATTGTAATTATCATTTCTGGACTTTTGTAGCTTAGGAAACAAAAAAGAGTAAGACGTTTAAAACATAAGAAAACACCTCAGAAGAAAGATCAAGCTATGTCCCAAGAAGGTATTTTTTTAACTTTAATTTTAATTTGTTGAAAAAAATGTATATGTTATTTATGTTTCTAATTCCACAGTCTATAGATCTAGGCAGTTCTACTCAGATTGGCCTCGATATTAATCAAAAGATCCTAAGCCTATCATTGATAAGTTTATACATTACCTGCATTGCAGTCCTCTACTAGGGGGATTTTTTTTTTTTTTTTTTTTTTTTTTTTTTCTTTTTTGAATGAATGAATGAAAACCAATTGCATCAGTGAAAAAGAAGTCTTTCTAGTAAATGTGATGGCATAAATTGTCAGAGACTCTCTGGGTAATGGGCCTGACTGAAAATGATTATTGTATCTAAAGACCTAATAAAAGTTGAATTATAATTTCATTGTTACCTACTTGTATGGTTTAGTGTACAAGGAACAGTATGATTATTCAATTTTTGGATTAGAGAAAATGATTATGAAAGATTACAGAAAAACACAAATTTCCTCAAAAGATCACAGAAAAAGTGCAAATTTCGTCATATGATAGCAAAAAAAAAAAAAAAAAAAAAAAAAAAAAGTGGATTTCATCAGAAGATCATGAAAAGAAAGCAATTTTCATGAAAGGATAATAGAAAAAAGATAATTTTATAAGAACTCTAAAAAAAATTGTGAAAATTTTATCAAGAATTACAGAAAAAATGCTATTTTTATCTAAGAATCAAGGGAAAATGCTAATTTGTCCATAGGATCACAAAAATAATGCAAGTTTCATCAGAGGAATGCAGAAAAAATGCTAATGTTGTCAAAGGATCATGGAAAAAAAATACCAATACAGGGCCGTAGCTAGAAGTGAACAATAGGGAGGGCTCATAATTTTTTCTTTTCTCTCTCTGATGCAGAAAGATAAATCCTGTCAAAAACATGAATGTGAAAGAATGCCAAGTTCGTTAAAGGTTTCGCTAATAAAAGAAGTGAGATGTAACTGCAAACCAAGTTCTTTCGGAGCTCCTTAAATCATAACTCCCGTCATGCATAATATTATTCAATTGCTTAAAATGATTTGTTAAGTTACTTGTTATTCAATAGAGCGACTTAGCAAGTTTTCTCTTATTCAATTTTTTCTATTTAGTTGATCAGAAATTAAAGTTGATCCCTTCCTTAATTTATCAGTACCTTAACTTCAATATACTTATTCGAACACTCGATTGACTAGATCTTTGTTAATCAGATTCTAGATTAAATTGTACTCCGACTTAAAGATTAAAGTTGGTAACTGAAAACTTGCCAAGTCGCTCTATTGAATAACAAGTAACTTAACAAATCATTTTAAGCAATTGAATAATATTATGCATGACAGGAGTTATGATTTAAGGAGCTCCGAAAGAACTTGGTTTGCAGTTACATCTCACTTCTTTTATTAGCGAAACCTTTAACGAACTTGGCATTCTTTCACATTCATGTTTTTGACAGGATATCATTATTTTTTGTCAAATCACTTCTTTTATGAGCGAAACCTTTAACGAACTTGGCATTTTTTCACATTCATGTTTTTGATAGGATATCATTATTTTTTGTCAAATAAGTAGGTATTTGTTTCCTTTTTGAAATAAGTAGGTTAAATTAGTTTTATTTAATATTAATTTCAGCTTTTTCCTGCATTTATTCACTGTTTTTTTTCAGTCAAATTAAAAAATTTAACATTAGGACTGCTTATGTTCCTTTAAATTCCACTAATAAGGATGTTTCTTTTACGTGATTGGGTACTACTTGATTATTTCTTCGACCAAAAATGTTTGTAGCCAACTTGGCGAAATATCGCTATACTGACGACAAAAATTACGCACCAAAAGTCATACTAACATGGCTCTATTTCTGGTATTTTGCCAAATTCCCATAGATTCCCATTGTAATCTGGTAATTTATCCAATAATTTTGTTAGAGCAAGGACTGTCGCCATCATTTTGGCATCTTTTTTTTTTTTCTTTAAATCGGTTCGCTAACTACCCAATATTGCTTAAATATTGCTAATTAGAAAGTTTTTAGAACGCTTTTCGCGCATTTTTACCCCTTTTAAATTTTGTATTTGTTAACAAATGTTCTTAGTGATCATTTATATCTTATAATTAATGAACATGCCAAATTTTATGTTTTTAGGCCCTTAACATACAGACATCGCATTTTTAGAACGCTTTTACTTACCCATCATACCTAGTATAGGGTAGGTCTTGCAATCGTTTTGAAAATCGAAAAAATTTTTTTGACGGATTTACACGTTTTAGATAGTGGAGATTCCGAAAAACATATTTTTAGAAACAAAATTTTGCCGTCCGTCTGTCTGTCTGTCTGTAAACGCTCTATCTCCCGAACGAATTGAGATAGAGACTTGAAATTTTGTATGTAGTTAGTATGTAAGAATGGGACGAAACCTATTTAATATCAGCAACCTCGATTATCCGGAACTATTTTTTTCGGATTCTCGAAAATTTCGTTCTGATGAAAGGTACATAAAAATTTTCGAATTTTTTTGTTCTAAGGAATGGACGTAAAAGGCAATAAAATATCACACATTTTGCATATAGAACGAAGTCGATCGGATTATTAGTTGCTGAGATATTTTTAATCCTGTTTTCCACATTCTTCGATTTTTCATGGCCCTGTATTTGATTCAAATTTCAATTCAGAGGTATATTTTAATTGGACATAAGACGCAGTTAATTTTTAGTTAATAGAGTTATTATTTTTGGAGTTATAAGGATGTTTCTTTTACGCAGTTCGGTACTACTTGAGTAGTTTGGCGTTTTATATAATTTGTCGAAATCGGTAATCATCAGTTCTTTAATAGAGCATATATATTAACAATATTTAAATTTTGTTTATGAATTGCAATGCATTGTATAAATAGTTTTCACATGTTTTATTTTCATATACATATCCATGATGGGTAAGTATTACGGTGGCCCCCAACGACTAGTTTTCTATTTTACCCCCTTTGGGTTAGTGGAATCGACATAAGATATAGCCTATATTGGAGCAAGGACTATCACCATCATTTTGATATCATTACTTTTAAGATCATTTGTTGTTTGCTGAAATTGCTTAAAAATCCCAATTTAGAACATTTTTAGAACGCTTTTCGCACATTTTCACCCCTTTTTAATTCCGTATTTTTTATCAAATGCCCTTAGAGATCATTTATATCTTATAAATAATTAACATGCCAAATCTTATAGTTCTAGGTCCTTCAGTAACACAAAAGTTGCATTTTTAGAATTTTTTTGCTTCTTCACCCTCTTTTGGTTAATTGTATACGCATAAAATATAGCCTATGTTTGAACTGGGGCGAATACCATCCATGGGTGCAAGTTCTTCCGTCTCAGGACGGATTTCCGTCTTGGTAAAATTATCGAGACGGAAATTGAGACGGAAAAAATGGATACATTTTCTTTATTTTCAATTCCAAAAAAAAAAAAAAGTTAAAAAAATCGTTTTAAAAATGTATTACAAACGCTAATTCTGCTCTTAAAAACACGTTTCTTTCTTTATCTTTAGCCCGCTATGTTCCCCCTTCCTTCTGCGTTCAGAGTTCTATTTTTAGCCTATGAATCACCCTTACGGTCGGGGAGAGAAATTTCTTTCTTCTCTCTCGCTGACCAGTTCTCGACAAGCATCGACAGTAGAGCTTAAAAGTTTGGAAGCTCGTCTTGCAAGTAACCAATCAGCTTTCTTTTCGCGTTTTTTCACGTTGGGAAATCTGCGTTCTAGTTTACTGTGATTGGTTGCTTCATGATAGGGCTAGAAGTTGTGGGTAAAGCTGTTTTTCATATCGGAAAAGGATGATATATATTCTTTCTTCCATGGTTTTTCAACGCTAGGCATTCTTTTTTATCTTTAGAATGGCAACATTCTTCCGTTTATGTTTATTATGATGCTTGTGGTGGTGGTGCATGTTCCATTTCCATGTGGTAGACCGTATCTTAGCGTGAACCTCGTGGATTATTCTTTGCGTGTTTACTGTGCTAACTTTTTGTCCAATAGTGGTAATATGTTATTTTTACCATGGCGTCCGTAAAGTTTATTAATATCAATGAAGATTTTAACGATGTTTGTAAAAACAAATGGCGATGGGCATGGCTCAAAGAAATAGACAAGAATAACAAACTATTTAGTGACTGGTGCCGGAAGATATCGGAATCGGAACTATGAGGGGCACTAAAAAAGGAGTAGAAACTTTAGTAAGGAAAGAAAATGAAAATTTACTTGATATTCATGGCGACATTGTTCATATTATGAACAATTCTGCAAAAAAATTCTTTTCACATTTTGACAATGTTATCGAAAATTTTGTAAGTGCAGTATATTATGATATACAAGATTCACCAAAAGCCAAGGCATTATTTTCAGATATACAAAATTTGTTAAATTTTGATCAGCCTAGACAATTGCTCAGGCACATTGAATCTAGGTTCTTGCAAATTTCTGTCGTATGTGAAAGGATTTATGCATTACGTGAAGCCTTATTTGTTTATTATTATAGTTTTTTAAATGAGGATGAACAAAAAAGAAATGAGGATAATCTGAACAAGATTTTTATCGCTAGAAGTGTGACTAATGAGCAAAGAAAACACATTAAACAACTGCAAACATATGTATCAAAAATGAATTTGACTGCTGCCGGTAAAAATAGAAAAGAGACTATAATGAGTATTATGTTTGAACAAGCTGAAAAGTTTAACTTTTATTTGGATTTTTACCGTGGAATTCTACCTCATTTCAATAATTTTATAAAGACTTTTCAGAGTGAAAAGCCCTTGTTGCATCTAGTCCATTCGAAAATATTCTCAATATGTAAAGATTTCTTATCTTTATTCATCAAACCTGAATTTCTGCCAAAATTTCAAGTAAAGAAACTTCTAGAAATTGATGTAAATGATATCTCTAAACAGTTTTCCAATGAATATTTAAATGTTGGCTGCTATGCCTATCCTAAAGTAAAAACTATGAGGTGTCATTGGATGAAACATTTTTATAAACTACTGAGAAATGCATATATGTCAACAGCAAGTTACATGTTAGAGAAGTTGCCTGTTACAAATAAAGTTCTAACTTATTTGACTGCTTTAGATCCTACACAGCGAAAGCAGAGCACTACAATTACTGCTTTTGATAAACTTTCATTGTTATTGCCCAATGTTATTGAGAATGCCAATAGAGGAACTTTGCTGGATGAGTGCAGACAATATACTGTTGATGTGGATATTGATGAGTTAGAAAAACTGAATGTCTGTACAGAAAATGGCCGCATTGATTATAATTGGTGGTCGCATATTTTTGAAATTAAAAATAGTGATGGTGAGTTAAAATTTAAATATTTGACTCATTTAGTGAAAGCAATATTAACTATCTTTTCTGGCCCACTCATTGAGGGAACTTTTAACATGGACGACATAATAACTAATGACAGATCAGCACTCACTGTTGAAAATTATGAAGCACTGTCTATAATCAAATATAATTTACGACGGAGAAAAATTTCATCTGTTGATCTCAAACCAGACTCAACAATGCGGAATGCAATTCACAAATCTTATAATGTATATCAAAATTTCTTGAATAAAAAATCTAAAGTGACATTAAAGAGCAGAAAAAAGCCCAAGAAACAAGTTTGTGAACCAAAAGAAACTTTGTCTAACAATGTCAAACATAAAACTGTCATTAATCATGGAGAATTAAAAAAAAATAATTTAAAGGAAGTTGTCTCCAAAAATATACCCAAGAAACAAGACAATCAAGTAGTTACAACAACAATTACATCTTTTGCTGACAATAATTTAAATTCGGGAATTAAGCAAAATTTAGCTTCATCTACACAATTGCCAACAAGAAATGAAGAAGCTAATAAATCAACTCAATCTCCTTTATCTCAAGTTGCTAGTAATGCATCTGTGCCTGCAAATCATACACGAAAATTTACAAAATTAAAATCGCCCAAAATCACAAACTTTTTTATAAAAAAATAAGATTTTCTTGATGTACTTATTTCATTTTAAGTTTTAGAATTAACTTATTGAATATTTGATATCTTATTTTAGTTAAGTTTTTAAAAGTTTTTATTTTATTTTTTTTAATTGGAACTTAAATTAACACATTTATTTGTTATTGTTTATTGTCTAGAACATTATTCTTAAAGTAACAGGAAAATTTTCAGTTAAAATAATTTATTAAATGTGTAGGAATTTTACATTTGTATATATTATTGCTAGCTGAAGTTAAAAGAAAATTTAATCATAAATCATTGTATTTCTCCTAATTTATATTTCAATTGAAATATTGTTTTATAGTATTCTTTTTTTCATCAAATCACAGTACTAATAAACTTATTTTTATAAAGTGGGGGGGGGGGGGGGTTATACAATTGACATTTTTCTTTCATAGCTGTTAAATTAAAAGAAGTTTTACATGTAAAAAAATTTTAATGCTAGCAGAAATAATCTTTACATTTTTAAAAGAAACTTTTATTTGGTATGATATTTTTACCTGAAATGATTGGCCACTTTTTTTGCATAAATCTGTTGCTTTACATAGTAGTAAGCTGCAAAATTTTTGTATAATATTTGGCATTTAAATTAACACATTTATTTGTTATTGTTTATTATCTGGATCATTATTCTTAAAGTAACAGGAAAATTTTCAGTTAAAATAATTTATTAAATGTGTAGGAATTTTACATTTGTATATATTATTGCTAGCTGAAGTTAAAAGAAAATTTAATCATAAATTGTTGTATTTCTCCTAATTTATATTTCAATTGAAATATTGTTTTATACAGGGATGAGATTCTTCAGACTTTAATCTGAATTTCAGACTTTTCTTCAATTTTTAAAGAAATTTTACCAATTAAATTTTTCGGAAAATTTTATATTTTTTCTTTAGTTTTTACTTTTGTTTTTGTATTTTGATATAATAGTCCATTTTTTCATGTGATATGTAAATTTTAATAGTAATTATAATGTTTAATCAGCTTGAAATTATTAATAAATATTATTGCTCAAATGTCGTTCACACAGTTTTCAGATTTTTACTTTTTTGTCAATCTCATCCCTGTTTATAGTATTCTTTATTTTTCATCAAATCACAGTACTAATAAACTTATTTTTATAAAGTTGGGGGGGGGGGGGGATCCAATTGACATTTTTCTTTCATAGCTATTAAATTTTGTTAAATTAAAAGGAGTTTTACATGTAAAAAAATTTTAATGCTAGCAGAAATAATCTTTACATTTTTAAAAGAAACTTTTATTTGGTATGATGTTTATACCTGAAATGATTGGGCACTTTTTTGCATAAATCTGTTGCTTCTCATAGTAGTAAGCTGTAAAATTTTTGATTCATGCTCATTTTTTTTACAATTTATATGTGGCACAATGTTAATTACTAGTTGAGGTAGTACTGTTTTATTGTAACCTAATAGTAGGTAGACAACAATGAAATATTTTTCAAGCTGTTTTTGGTATTAAAGATTGTAAAAAAACAAGAAAAAGACAACTTGATTTGCACATATTTCAGGTAAGAATATTTTATTTATAGTAGATATTTTTAAAATTTCAAAAATGATCAAGAACATTCTTGAGTATTTCGCTATATTATGTGTCACAATGTGTCTTGTGTGTTCATATGTCAATTTCTTGTAAGAATTGTATAAATACTGTTTACATAAAAATATAAATGTTTTACGTGGATATGCATTTTATTTTTTAATTTAGTTTTAACAATCTAATTTTACTGAATATAATATTTAATATGATGAGTTTTATGTAAGTAGTGCGTTCGCGGGTAGATATGTGTACGTTAAGATGGGGGGGGGGGGGGTAGGGGAAAAATCAAAATATTTTCAGTCTTGGCCAAATTTCAAACTTGCACCCATGATACCATCATTTTGGTATCATTAATTTTGAAATCGGTTCGGTGGTTTCAGAGATTAGCCCCGATACTTGCCAAAAGTGTCGCCAACTTGGCACTATTTCTGATATTTCGCGAAATAACTCTAAAATGCCAAACTTTATGTTTCCAGTCTAGTCCCTTAATATACAGACATCGCATTTTTAGAATGTTTTTATGCTCTTTTACCTCCTTTGGGTTAGTGTAATCGACATAAGATATATCTTATGTTGGTGCAAAGACTGTCATCATCATTTTGATATCATTACTTTTAAGATCGGTTTGTTGTTTGCTGAGATTGTTTTAAAATTGGTATTTCGAACTTTTTTAGAACGCTCTTCGCGGATTTTCACCCATTTAAATTTGATATTTTTTTAGCAAATGTCATTAGTGATCATTTACATCTTATAAATAATTCACATGCCAAATTTTGTGCTTCTAGGCCCTTAAGTAAAACAAAAATCACATTTTTAGAATGTTTTTCGCTTCTGAACCTTCTTTTGGTTAGTGGCACAGACATAAGATATAGTCTATGTTTGAACCGGGGCGAATACCATCATTTTGGTACCATTACTTTTGAAACCGGTTCGGTAGTTTCAGAGATTAACCCTGATACTCGCCAAAAGTGACGCCAACTTGGCACTATTACTGGTATTTTGTGAAATTCTCATAAGCTTCCATTGTAATCCAATAATTTATCCTCTAACCAACCATTAATGTTTAATTAATGGTGATTTCTGATTTTTTCCTATTTATAGATCCAATAACCTACCTTCACACCAAATTTCAACTTCCTAAGTCACGTGGAAGTAGTCAAACATTTCTATGAGTGAGTGAGTGAGTCAGTGGTAAAAACAGTGGTTTTCAGGCGTCAATTTCTCGTCATCGGTAAAAGATTTTTTTTTTTTAAATTTTAGATTCGGAAATTAGAAGATGGTCTTACACGACACAAAAAATTACAAGTGTGTAGGTCAAATAGAATTTAAGTTATTGAGGGGTCAAAAGTGGTTCGAAATGGTTCGGGTAATATAACCCACGGCCGGTGTGTCGCCTTTTACTTTGTGAACTTGGCTGACACACTGCCGTGTGTCTAGATTAGTGTATATTCACATTGTAGGTACAATGCTTCTTATAAGACTGCTGTAATAATTTAATTTTATACCAAGAAAAGTATATGATGATGAAAATTTTAAATGTATAACTTGCACAAAATTAAATAGGTTAGCTTTATATGTCTAAATAAGATGAGGGAGTGTTGAAACACTTTTTTAGATACAATTTACTAATTCTGTAAAACTGTGAAAGGGTCACAAAACTAAATTAGATTTTTGAACAGAATTCCATCTGAATTTTTGGAACAGAAATTCATTTAGTGACCTTGGAATTTTTCCAGGGGGGGGGGGGGGCTCAAAATATTTCAGGGAGGACTGAGCTGCTCATAGCACTCCCTTAGCTACTGTACCAATATTGCCAATTGATTACACAAAAAATACAAAGATAGTCAATGAAAAGAAAGGCTTAATTAGCACCAGGAGAAGATTATCTCCCCTTCTTTGCTGAAACCTTTCAAAAGATTTGCTATTGTGATAATTCAGAACTATCATAGGATTTTAAAGCAAAGTAACAGAAATAGGCATTTATTTCTGAAAGAGGTTTCACCATGAAGCTGCAAACTCAAAGTGACCCTCGCGAGAATGTCGGCGATATCATAAGATCGCTACATCATTATCGATCAATGGAACCGACAGGCGGATGACACTAGGGTGAATGAACGATTGCCCGCATCATGCCTTTGACGTCGCTCCGGCATGAAGCAAAAGTACCAAGGTGTCGAGAACGCCAGACAGGCCGGCGCCGTGGGTGTGAAATCTCAGGTACCAATAATAGCACGATTTTACTAATCATGTAATAAGAAAAGACCATTAAGGTTCATGATTGGTTTGTGACCTCTAAGGGGAGGTCCGGGATTGTAAGAAACAGAGAAGCCAGGGGCTTGCAAGGAGGATTCTGAGAGAGATTCTCTCGCAGAGAATGGAGAGAGAGAGAGCAGAGCGGTTAGCTCGGAGTGTTCTCTCGTTTCCTACCAAGTGAAGCAGCTCGGTTTTGAGAGCTGGAAATGTTAGGAAATTTATTTCCTTATCTTGCTCTAATATTCTTGTCATCCATTTCAACTTATCTATACCTTTATTCTTATACATACTTTCTTATTTTATTATAGTTTAGTTACATAGTTTAGTTACAACTTAATAACATATCTTTATTTTAAAACATATCTTTGTTTAAAAAAACAAACATTTAAATAAAACATCTGTTACTTACCTTTTTACTGTTATCTATATTTATAAAACATATTCTGTCTTCCTGTCAGCTCTCCATGTATGCTGTTCCCGTCACGGCTTTCTTTTGTTTACCTTTTTATCGCGGACTTCCATATGCTTATGATACCGTTCATGTGTCAAGTTCGAATGAGATGTTTTTCCAGTTGACGGCAGGTGGCATAAACTGCCTGCTGTCATTTGCATTTTAGTGACACACCTCCAAACCTTATTTGGATGGGGAAGTGACGTAAGTTGAGTGCGGGATAGTCTTTGAACAGCTGGGCGTTTCCCCAGTCTGAGCTATAAATAGCACGGTCGTCAGACGGGAGATTAGCTTCGTGATTTTAACCTTTTTAGTTTGTTTACCTTCTTTTGTGAGTGGAAAGAATCAAGACGGAGTTCTGCAGCTAAAGTAAATAAGAGATGAGATGTTTCCCCAGTGATGTGGTAAAGCATTTCCTTTAATATAAGTTTTTCTCTGGCAGCCAGTATATTTCAAGAAGGTTTCTTTTCACTTTAAGTAGAAAAGCATTTTGTTTCAGTTTGATTAATGTTAATTTCTCTCAGCCGTTCTTTTTCATTTTTATTGACTTTGGACATATTGACGTAGACATCCTTGGGTTCTCGGATTCCGTCAGTAAATGTCAAAGTAGTTGAACACTGTTTTCCGTGGGTGTTATTGATAAGTGTCAGGAAACATGTTATTGTTATTTGGGAAGATTGCTGGGAGGAAATAATGGACAATAGAATGGGACATAAGCTTTAATATATTTTTAATAGAATTTTGATTATCATAGCTTGAGTTTTATTAATTAAATGAACTTAGAATAATTTGTTATAGTTTTTTTGAAGCTTTAAATAACTTTAATTTATTTTAAGTTCCTCTAATTGCTCCAAGGCTATTTTTGTGCTGGTTGACATTCTTTGAGGAGTTATATATATATTTTTGTGTAAATTTAACTCACTCTGTTACACATAGTAAACTTCTTCAATAATTGAAGTTAGTGTAAAAATGTCAAATATGTTTGAGCATGAAATGGCTTAAGTAATTTTTGATTTTTAATTATGTTTATTTCAGTTAATAAATATTTTTGTTGATTTTATATATTTGTCTTTCTTTATCAAACTTAACATTTTTAGTTTGATTTTTCTTGAGTAAGTTTGGGTGAATCATTTTCAGCAATAGAGCTTTACTGCGTTTTTCATTGTCTGCTAAACATTTTTTTAGACTGAATTGCCCTATTTAAGGGTAATTCAGGTCAACAGGAAAGATAAATCCCGCCAGCGGATTTTAGAAAGTGATTCTGATCTCAGTGCCCGTGCAGCATCACAGAGTATAATCTCGCCAGGAGAGACAGCGATAACTCTCGTCTTGAGTGGTTTGATAACAACGTAATCTGTGAACTATTTTGCCTTTACGTTATGCGTAATTTTTAGAGACTTTACGACTATCATGAACTTTGTGTTTTTGGAACTCATACAGAACTTTAGTTGAAGCTAGTTGGTATAAGAGCCTACGTGTTCTATAATAATTTTTATGCTGTAAATATTTACTCCAGAGGATCTTTTTGTTCTACAAATAATAAATAGATTCTCCATTAAATATTCTTGCCTGGATTATTTGCCGAGTGGCACACACGCTACCTACCACTTAGCATTTTAATATACTAAGGGCTAAGTTATTACACTATGAATTTCAGATTTTTTATTTATTTATTTATTTTAATTTTATATTTTTATATAGCATAGAAAGTGTTGTTAGGAAATGATGTTACATTTTACATTGCATATGTATATTGAATGTATGAATGATATGTATGAATGCATTTTTAAGCATGTAAGAATGCATTATAAAAATTGTAAGGTTTTCAAAATTGACATGTTGGTAGGTATGCATTTGGAACTTTGTCTTATTGGCGTCCAACAACTATGATTTCCTATTAAAACAGTGTGATGATCTAAGAAGAAGAATGCCGGAAATATTACACATAAATTTAATAATATTTGTGTGCTATTGTGTATAGAACATTCTGATATAATCAGATTTTTTAAAATAATTATTATTGTTGGAACATCAATTGAAATTAAATGAATGCTGAAGCTGCCAATTTTTAATTTTATGTATGCAGAGCTGGCAAGTCTCCGGTTTTTCAAATACCAGTATTTTAATATAGATTTTTTTTTTTTTTTTTTTTTTTTAGTCAGAGAATTTGAGCAATTTAAAGTAACAACATTTTCTCTAACTAGGGAACCTTCCTGGGTGTAACTTGTGGATTCGGATGAATGTGGTATCAAAAGAAAGATCTCTTCATATACATTAAAAAGTGCAATGGAACTACCCATCCAAATCCAACCGTTTTAGAGATATCAGCATTTAAAGTATGAATGAATAGAAATATATTGACAGGCAGTATAAAATTGTTTGCAATATAAATGTTCACAGTATAAATTGTTCGCAGGTTAAAAATTTCTATACATTGTTTTTAATCCTTCTGAAAAATACCTTTTTCCGAGCTATGAGCAAAATCCTTTATACCCACACATTTCCAGTTATCTCTCCTCTTTTTCACAGACACTTCGCATTCTATGAAGTTTTCACATATGGCTGCATTCGGAGAGCTTTTCCATCTGTTTTTGTTATTTCCAGCACTTTGTTTTATGCATTTTTTTTTGGCAAATGTGTGGTGTGACATAATGAATAAGCTGTATATATATATATAGTGTAAAAATAGAATGTTTTCATAGGCTGGCTTGACTTGCAAACAATTTATATACCTGCCTGTCAATTTATTTATTTATTTACACTTTAAGTGCTGATATCTCAAAAATGGTTGGATAGCTTCATTGCACTTTTTAACATACATGATGAGATCTTTCTTTTGATATCACATTCATCCAAATCCACAACTTATACCTGGGAAGGTTCCCTAGTAAGATAAAACTGCACAAAAAGCCAGAGGCTTGGCAAATCTGTGTATTCTCTAAATGTATCTCCTCTGGAGCATCCCTAGTCTAGAATGATTACATTACAAAAATTTTCTATTGTCTATCTCAAATTTTGATGAATACTTCCATTGTGTATTGGGGATAGTTTAAAATTATTCCTTACATTTTAATTTGTTTATTTATTTATTTTTGAAGATGAAGAAGAAATTCTCGTATCATTAATATTATTTTATTTCAATTGATGGGGAAATGGGGAGATTTTTCCAGTAGTTAGATTAGCATTTTTATTTTTTTTTATTTAACACAAATTTTATTTCTAAGAATGCTCTTGTAATTATATATTTATTTATTGATTTATTTACAAAGATTAATGTATTATATTATTACATGCCATTTTTATTAAGATCATTTATGAACTAGTAAGATACATTTTGATTCAAAGGTATTATATCTAGACACATGGCAATGTGTCAGCCAAGTTCACAAAGTAAAAAGCGACATACCGGCCATGGGTTATATTACCTGAATCATTTCGAGCCACTTTTGACCCCTCAATAACTTCAATTCTATTTGACCTACACACTTGCAATTTTTTGTGTCGTGTAAGACCATCTTCTAATTTCCGAATCCTAAAAAATTTTTTTTAAATCTTTTACCGTTCAAGAGAAATTGATGTCTGAAAACCAGTGTTTTTACCACTGACTCACTGACTCACTCATAGAAATGTTTGACTACTTCCAGGTGACTTAGGAAGTTGAAATTTGGTGTGGAGGTAGGTTATTAAATCTATAAATAGGAAAAAATCAGAAATCACCATTAATTAAACATTAATGGTTGGTTAGAGGATAAATTATTGGATTACAATGGAAGTTTATCAGAATTTCACAAAATACCAGAAATAGTGCCAAGTTGGCATCACTTTTGGTGAGTATCAGGGCTAATCTCTGAAACTACCGAACCGATTTCAAAAGTAATGGTCCCAAAATGATAGTATTCGCCCCGGTTCAAACATAGACTATATTTTACGTCTGTGCCACTAATCAAAAGAGGGTTCAGAAGTGAAAAACATTCTAAAAATGTGATTTTTGTTTTACTGAAGGGCCTAGAAGCATAAAATTTGGCATGTTAATTATTTATGAGATACAAATAATCACTAATGACATTTGCTAAAAAATATCAAATTTAAATGGGTGAAAATCCACGAAGAGCATTCTAAAAAGGTTCGAAATACCAATTTTAAAACAATCTCAGCAAACAACAAACCGATCTTAAAAGTAATGATATCAAAATTATGATGGCAGTCTTTGCTCCAACATAGGATATATCTTATGCTGATTACACTAATCCAAAAGGGGTAAAAGAGCAAAAAGCATTCTAAAAATGCGATGTCTGTATATTAAGGGACTGGACTGGAAACATAAAGTTTGGCATTTTAGAGTTTATGGAAATTTCATGAAATATCAGAAATAGTGCCAAGTTGGCGACACTTTTGGCGAATATCGGGGCTAATCTCTGAAACCCCCGAACCAATTTCAAAATTAATGATGCCAAAATGATGGTATTCGCCCTGTTCAAACATAGGCTATATTTTATGCGTATACCATTAACCAAAAGAGGGTGAAGAAGCAAAAAACATTCTAAAAATGCAACTTTTGTGTTACTGATGGACCTATAACTATAAGATTTGGCATGTTAATTATTTATAAGATATAAATGATCTCTAAGGGCATTTGATAAAAAATGCGGAATTCAAAAGAGGTGAAAATGTGCGAAAAGCGTTCTAAAATTTTTCTAAACTGGGATTTTTAAGCAATTTCAGCAAACAACAAACCGATCTTAAAAGTAAATGATATCAAAATGATGGTGATAGTCCTTGCTCCAATATAGGCTATATCTTATGTCGATTCTACAAATCCAAAGGTGGTAAAAGAGCAAAAAGCATTCTAAAAATGTGATGTCTGTATGTTAAGGGCCTAAAAACATAAAATTTGGCATGTTCATTAATTATAAGATATAAATGATCACTAAGAACATTTGTTAACAAATACAAAATATTATGGGTAAAAATGTGCGAAAAGCATTCTAAAATCTTTCTAAATAACAATATTTAAGCAATCTTGGATAGTTAGTGAACCGATTTAAAGAAAAAAAAGATGCCAAAATTATGGCGACAGTCCTTGCTCTAACAAAATTATTGGATAAATTACCATATTACAATGGGAATCTATGGGAATTTGGCAAAATACCAGAAATAGCGCCATGTTAGCATGACTTTTGGTGCGTAATTTTTGTCGTCAATATAGCGATATTTCGCCAAGTTGGCTACAAACATTTTTCGTCGACGAAATAATCAAGTAGTACCCAATCACGTAAAAGAAACATCCTTATTAGTGGAATTTAAAGGAACATAAGCAGTCCTAATGTTAAACTTTTTAATTTGACTGAAAAAACAGTGAATAAATGCAGGGAAAAGCTGAAAGATTAATTAATATTAAATAAAACTAATTTAACTAATTTAACCTATTTATTTCAAAAAGGAAACAAATGCCTACTTATTTGACAAAAAATAATGATATCCTGTCAAAAACATGAATGTGAAAGAATGCCAAGTTCGTTAAAGGTTTCGCTAATAAAAGAATTGAGATCTAACTGCAAGCCAAGTTCTTTCGGAGCTCCTTAAATCATAACTCCTGTCATGCATAATATTATTCAATTGCTTAAAATGATTTGTTATGTTACTTGTTATTCAATAGAGCGACTTGGCAAGTTTTCAGCTACCAACTTTAATCTTTGAGTTGGAGTACAATTTAATCTGGAATCTGGATTGGCAAAGATCTAGTCAATAGAGTGTTCCAATAAGTATATTGAAGTTAAGGTACTGATAAGTTAAGGAAGGGATCAACTTTAATTTCTGATCAACTAAATAGAAAAAATTGAATAAAAGAAAACTTGTTAAATCACTCAATTGAATAAAAAGTAACATAACAAATCAATTTAAGCAATTGGATAATATTATGCATGACAGGAGTTATGATTTAAGGAGCTCCGAAAGAACTTGGTTTGCAGTTAGATCTCAATTCTTTTATTAGCGAAACCTTTAACGAACTTGGCATTCTTTCACATTCATGTTTTTGACAGGATTACATTTAACAATAACATTATTTGTAGAACAACAGCAACAAATCTTACATTGTTTAAGTCCAAGAAGGTACAGATATTAAGTTATTTTATTCAGTTCATTCTACATTTAATATTAAATTTTTGCAACAAGTTAAATCAATTGAATATCTACACTGTGATACTTTAAAGACCCTAAAAATTCCATTCAAAAGAAATCAAAATAAATCTTAGATTTTTTCAGTTTTTAAGCTGTAAATATTTGTATTGCAGATTTTGTATTATGTTTATGACGATTGTATATAAATTGATAAGATCCATACAAAATAAAAAATATAAAGTCTAAGTTTCATTTTGATTTCATTTGAAGGTATCTTAAATTTTTATGATGTTTAAAGTATCATATTATATATTTTTTATTTTTACTTTTTAATTGGTTTTGGTTTAACTTATTTATTACAAAAATTTAATTTTAAATGTACAGCAAATTGAATGAAATATTTTAATGTCTATCTTTTTTTGGACTTATGAACAATGTAGATAATAATTTTTAAAAAATTGTTCTGCAAATTATGTATTTATTTAATATGTCTTTTTTCTTTTTTATCAATTATTGCTTTCAGACAAACATATTTTAAAATTAATGGTGGGTACCATCATTAGACTTTGAATTATATGGTATCACTTCACAATTTATAATGCAATTTACCTGTGTATAATTTAAAATGTTTCACTAGTGCAGTAATGTTGATTTCTATAATTTGAGCAAAAATATCTACTCTGAACTTAAATATCTGAACCAAAATATCGTTTTCTCCCTCTATATTACCATATTTATCATCTTTTAAATTCTTAAAAAAAAAAAAAAAAAAAAAAAAAAAAAAATTTCTTTTTTTATTTGGAAATTTTTCAACTGAAAATAGATCAATAATTACTATGGCTTTTGAATTATTTGCAACAATGAAAAAAAAATGTTAAATTTTATAGGAAAAATGTCCATTGATTCTTAATGGAAAAACAAAATTTAGAATTAATAATTAATGAAAAATATTTGAATAATGTAATTAAAAATTAGTCCATCTTTCTCTCTCTATTATAATTCACCCATATGTAAAAGCATTTTATCATCTGTTTTGATCTTGATGTCAGGCAAACTTTTTCATGCTTTAAATTTAAAATATTAGAATTAACAAAGAATTAATTAATAATAATAATGACATCAGAGACAAAATGGTGGGATGAAAATAAATAAAAATAATTATGAGCTCCATAGGCTTTATTATATTAAATTAAAATTGAGAACTGACACTGGATATAAATAATTATTGCACTGCTCTGTAGTATTTAAATAAATATAGTTTTGGTGATTTCTTTTACAAATAATTTATATTTTAAAATTGAAGAGTTTTTAAGAAAACAGCCCTTCCCAAAATCGTGAAAAGGAATTAGCAGCACAACATTCTTATCTACAGTTATTTTGATTAATAATACTCTCAAATCAATTAACTAAAAAAATCCTCACTCCTAATGTCTGTGAATTTTATATCTTTATTATAAAAAAGCTAAAAAACTTTGACTGTCCCATCAAAACAATGCTTGTGCAGAGATGTCTCTCTCTAAAAATTGTAAATTTAAAGTGAGTTTTTTTTGGAAGAGTATAAGAAAAGGGGGAAAATCTTTTAGTTATATGTAAATTCATAAATTTGAATATTAAGATTTTTATTGATTCAAGTTTTTATAGTCATTTAATTACAGCCATGTTATCATTTTTTTTTCTTTTTTTAATAGACAGGTTGTATGATTGTGAGAGCTATGATGATCATCCTAAATATCCTCCATCATCTTCACCTGTAGAAAGAGCTTTTAGTGATCTTAAAATAAAAAGCAGCAGTTCTGATTCAGAATATTCTGATATTGAAAGTTCTTCATCAAGAATAAAATCTTACCAAGCTTCAGTGCGACAACTTGCATATCAAGTTTTACAAGCTGTCGTTAAGGTAATAATCATTATTTTTCTAAATTTCAACACGTTGTTAAAATGATTCTTCTTATAATTTTGGTAAAAGAAAAGGAATAATCTCTGTATTACATATCTTTTATTTCCTTAATATTGTAGCTAGGAATTCATATTTTTAAATACCTTTCGAAGAATGTAATTAAATTATTATAATGTCATAAAAAAATTAATGTGTCATTTAAATAATAAATGACAAATGATGTTATTTTTCCTTTTTTAATGCATGTTAAAGAGGACAAATAATTAAATGTATCTCCTCAGCTAGTTCTAACCTTTTTATAAAAACTTTTTTAAACTATAAATAAAATGTAAAAGTTATTTCAAGTTCAAGCAAATAAACTTCTTTGAAATGTAAATATCAAAGGTAAGAGTATTCTAATTGTAAATATGCCTTTGAAGAAAATATTTAGGTAATTAACAAGTCAAAATGAATTACATGTAGGTCATTTTCTGAAGTCTCAATAAATGTGCATTTAAAATCTCAAAATTTAGAATGCAAAGCTTTATTGCTGTATTTATCCAAAAATAATATGAACCAAACTGTATACCTGATAGTACCTGTGGTTACCTCTCCCATTTAAGGCAAGATGCTTACTTTATATACTATTTTGGATCATTCCCTCACAATTTAAATCATTCTCTCATATATTAAAATTATAAGGGAATAATGAAATACTTCTAAAAACTGTGTTATACAAAAATGATTAGTCTTAGGTATATTTTCAGTTACTAAATATATTTTTTTAACACATTTCTAGTAATATAACAACATAAAAAGACATTTCATTAGTTTTTATTAAATTTATAGGTGAGAGAGTGATGGGTAATAAAAATACTTACTTTGATTTAATACTTGAAAGCCACACGCTAACTATTTAAGAACAGTTTTGAGAATAACAAGATGGATGCTTCACCTTACTTTAGTTTTGTTTGAAATCCAGAGTTGAAATGAACACTTCTTTACTGCAGACTGGTTTATGTGACAGTCCAAAGTTTCCAATGTGATGGGGATTAAATTAGGGGCTTTGAATCATAGATTGGGTGGATAGAAGATTCTGAACTCTGCAGAAAGAGAAGCACACAAACACGCAAAAAAAAAAAAAAAAAAAAAAAATGGAAGAAACTCACATGAAAAAACACTTAATGTGAGGTATATTGTTGCTATATTAATGTTTTATGTAAATGCAAAATTTTCATAGAAAGAATTTTTATGAGTTTGGTTTGTAATGTGGGCTCTGGATTTTGGTGAGGAGCCACTTTGTAAGATCAAAGATTTCGTAACCACTTGGAATGATATTCAGAAAAAAAATCACTAGTTTGATGAAAGAATTCTGGAAATAAGTAGCAAATTTCATTATATACCTGCTTGTTCAGAAATTTTTTTGAGATTTGGTCAGGGAAAGGTCATGGAATTTTTTTGAGATTAGGTCATGGAAAATCAGGGAATTTGCCATTCATGTTTTGCTGGGAACCCTGTATATATTAATGTTCTATGTAAATGCGAAATTTTCATAGAAAGAATTTTTATGAGTTTGGTTTGTAATGTGGGCTCTGGATTTTGGTGAGGAGCCACTTCATAAGATCAAAGATTTCGTAACCACTTGGAATGATATTCAGCCTGGCATTTCTCACTACATATCATTCTAAGTTGTTCAGTTTGTAGAATGTTGGTGCACTAAACTATGTCCCTTGTTTGAATCCCGGCTTGAACACTTTTTTCATACTGTTGGCTGTATGCCTTCTAAGCAATTAATAAAATAATATTGAATGCAAGGCGTGCAAAATTTTCCGCAGAAAAATTTCCAATAATCATCTAGACATATGATGATATTTATTTGGCTTAGATTTTAGTGCTTCATCAACTTAAAATTATTTGTACCGGTGGATCTTGAAATTAATTATCTTCAATAAACAAATTTTATTCAATCTGTAGGTTTGTATAAAAAGGCGTCATATATTTTTATGTATAAGATACTTTTAATACAAGAAAATTGATTAGAATTTACATGTGTACATTATATGTTCATGTTGATTAAATAAAAAATTAAAATTTCTGGGGGAAAAAAAACAATTATAAAAAAACTATCCACTGTTAAATCATATGAAAAATGCTTGTTATTATACTTTTCAATGTTCTTTATTTTATTTTTAGCGTTTTGTACTTAAAAAATAAAAATGAAACCATGATAAGATCATTCATGTTTCTGTCTATCGCAGCCATTTTTCTCAAAAAGTATGGAAAGGGAAAAGTTTAAACTACAGAATTATAAATCCTATTGCATCACACATTTATAAATTATTAAACATTCACAGTTACTTTTAAGAAAATTTTAGATTTTTCTGATTAAGTTACTTTGTCTTTTATTAGTTTTTTTAATTGTGTGGGCTATTGTTTGAGAAATTTCATAACCCCAAACTCATATATTTATTTTAATTTTAAGTATTATGTTTTCAGAGATATCAATGAAAGTGTATTACAAAACATGCCCTTCATTCTCACATTTCATAATCTATTGAAACTAAAATTATGAAAAAATTATAAGTAATGGGAGTTTTTTTAAACCTTGTTGGAAAACTGTGGTATCCTAGGTCACATAACTTTTGAGAAAAGTTACATTTTTTTCATTGCACACAAACTTTACCTTACGGTGTTTAGTGGGATGGTTGAGAGGGTTTGATAGGCTCAAGATGCCTAGATGCTGAATCATCCAAGGCTTATTAATTATGGTTTGTGAAAAAAAATTGTTAGTAATTATCTGAGATATTAATTAAAAACCTACCTAGAAAAAAGTATGACATATGAGTATAGAATTGCAACTTTGTGATCTGCTTTTGAAGCGTGCTTGGCTTAATGCTAAGTTTAAACTTTGTTGTATGAACTTCTTCGGTTAAATGTAGTGCACAAGTAAAACTCACACTTGACTGATACACTTGACTTTTGAAACATATCTCCTTAAGGCTTCTTTTCAAAGAAGGGGTTTATTTTATATGGAAAATACAGCTAAAAATAGAAGAAAATGGTCTAAAATTTTAGGTGCATGCTTTACTCAGTAATATTATTTTTTTGTATTTTTCATATAATTAAATAGTAGTTTTACATATGAATGCACATGCATATATTGTTTAAAGATGGCATGTAATATTATGTTACATTAATTATTATCATAAAAATATATACATTAAAAATATCTTAAGAAGTAAAATATTCCAGGAAATCTCATTATATGAAGAATCATAAGCATATTATAAAGGCAGATGATACCAAGTAATCAATGAAATGAATATGATCATGAAAAACATAGCAACATATGAGTGTTTAATCTTCAACTAGCAAGAAAATCCACATGATGGAAAAAATTAAAAAGAAGACGGAAAAAATAGCATTATTTCATAAAATAGACATGCAAGTAGCCATTTTTTTTTCTTTTTTTATAAATGTAATACATTAAATGTAAGTAAAAATTAAGGTATGGGATAAAAAAAAAAACACTGAATTACAAATCATAGAAAAATATTGGAAAAAAGCTAATAAATAAAGGGATTATACTCACAATCTTTCTAACTATATAAGAAGTCAAGTAAATTAATTCAATAGTTATATTACAGTTTCAGATAAAAGGCAAATTCAACAGGCGATATGCTTAATTATGGTTACAGTTATGTTGGTTGGTTGCATTGGGTTTTACGGAACAAAATCTCTTTATTGATTTGCTGCACTATGTTTACAGTTAAAATGTAATAAAAATTTTTAAACTGTTTGTGAATTTAAATTTAACTACCAATAATTTTTTTCTATTTGAAATAAACTGATTATACTTATTTATATTAAATTTTTAAGATCATTAACTTATTTTTAAAATATTTTTTAAGCCTTAAGACTGTTGAACAGTTACAGAAATATGTATTTTAAAAAAATTGTGTCATGTTATAAATATATATTTCTGTATATAGAATACAGATAAGAAAATCATTTTTGGATATTGGTCATCATTTCTTCCTGATCATCCTGCAATTCCAGGCATGGCATATGGACAAAATATATTTACATCAATTCTGAAAGACCCAGTTCCTCAAGTAGGTTTTTGAAAGTTTTAAGTTCAAAATTTTGCATGGTTATGATACATTGTTTTAATCAAACTCTTAAATAGCTTTAGCAATTTAATTGAAGATTTTTAATGAATAGTTTTAATTCTTATAAATAAGATTTTTTTTTTCTTTATCAGTATTATTGTATACAGAAATTTAATAATTTTAAATAAATTGAATGTGAAGATTTTTTAAAAGTTTAAATACTCTAATAAGAATAAAAATGTAGATTATGAATATCAATTTACTAACTGATAATATCTTTAAATATCACAATATTTAATTTGACATTAATTTTTATCTGGACATGTCTTGTCTATTTTAATAAAATACTGATGCAAGATTGCCATTAGATAAATTGTACTTCCAAACACAATTTCAAAAAATATTGGTATAGATTGTGTCTATTTCTACTTTTTAAGACTTTACAGATTTTTTTTCTTTAGTTTATCATTGTATTCAAACTATCACAAGGTTTTTATTTCAGAGTGTGTTTGATTTTGAACATGAAGTTTATCTACATTAATTATACCATAGATCTATTACCCTAAATCAAAATTAAAGGCAAGATTTATTTGAGCATTGCCAACTTATAGTTCTGTTTAATAATTATTATATAAGTTAATATAAGGTATGTTAATATCTAATTTATATTTTTTATTTTAATTTTGTTTAATTCATAGTAGTATACATAAGAGAATGAATGAATACCTCACCCAAAAGTTGATTAATTTTTTTTTAATATTGACATTATTATGAGCTGATTGAATTTTAGGAACATAAATAACCTGAAAAATACTCAACCGACAGCTTAAGGGATTAATTTAATCTGATGGAAGCGAAAAAAATTCATAATATAATAAAATTAAGAAGTGTACAAGATCTTAAAGAAATTTCTTTCTTCATTAGACACAAGGAAGATATCGCACTCTTGCTACGAAAATGTCATTCATAACTCAAAAAACTTCATTTTTCAAGAAATGTGCAAAATTGTTTCAAGCTGTGGTAGGTTCAATGGCCATTTTGCAAACACAACTGCTACTCTGGTTGTTGGATTTTAATTGCACTATCTTCAACTTTAGGTGATTGGTAAAGGAGTGTAAACCATGTTGAATTGCAGCCATTACTCAAAAAGCCCAATTTTTGAGTTATGACACTTTTGTGGTGAGAGAGCGATATGTTACCCCTTTGAAAGTAGGAGCATGACTGTTGACTATTTTATTCTAAAATTAACTGCTTTGCTTATATAAGTCAGTTCAGAGTATTCTTGTTAAAAGTCTCTAAATACTCAGAATTAAATTCTTCAAAATATACTAAGTTCCCAAGTTCAAAGCTTTCTAACATTATATAACACTAATTTCTCTTATGCAGCATTCCTAAATCATGCAGGTTACTAAGAAATTCACTTTAAATTCTATACCAGATCAAAATTTAAGAAATTTCTCATGTCCATACTTTGAGATGCATGAGATTGATATAAAAGACCCTTCTAGTTTCTCACTTGTTCTCTTTTATCTCTGAACTATATATATGCAGAGCTTGAATTTCATCAAATGATGTTGGAAAAAAAAGACAAAAAAATGTCAATTTTGTTGAAAGAGAGCAGAAAAAACACAAATCCGGTCAAACAAACAAACAAAAAAAAAAAAAAAAAAAAAAAAAATGCTTTTTTTTTTTTTTTTTTTTTTTTTAAGAATTGCAAGAAAAAAGCCAATTCCTCAAAGATTTGTTTCAGAGATGATTCTGAGTGGAAAAAAAAAGTCTGAAATTCACAGCATTTTCTGAAAGGGTTTAGCAGAGTGTCTGTGAGGAGGGTGAAATCTAGTTAAGACATTATGTGTTTTTTTTTTCCACGGCCCTTTGACGAAATTTTCAGATTTTCGATATCTTTGAGGAAATTTGCAAATTTTTCACAATTTTTGGACAAAATTTTACGATTTATAGCAATCTTTTCACAAAATTTGTGGATTTTTTGACGAAATTTGCAGTTTTTCATGATCTTTTGACAAAATAAATGTTTTTTTTTTTTTTTTTTTTTTCGATTGTTTGCGTTTTTCACAATTTTTTAAAGATTTTTGTGTTTCTTCTGTGAAACTTGAACAAAATTCGCAAATTTTCTCGATCCTATGATGAAATTTGCAGATTTTTTTCACACTATTCTTTGACAAAATTTGCATTTTTTCCCCACAATCTTTTGATGAAACTTGTGTTTTTTTTCACAATCTTCTGATGAAATTTGCGTTTTTGTTCACGATCTTCTGACAAAATTTGCATTTTTCAAGCGATCCTCTGGAAACATTTGAGTTTTTTTCCGTGATCCTCTGACAAAATTGGTCATTTTTCTGCGAGCGATTTACAAAATTGATTTTTTTTCGCCGACCATTTGTGGAAAGATTTTTTTCTTTTCACTTTCAGAACCAAATACAGCAATTTTTTGGAAAATTCAGAACAGAATCACCCCTGTGTCACTTAATATATGTGAATTTCATCTCAGAACCGCTAGAAAAAGGAAAATTTCACCAGTGTCGCAAAATAAATATGTGGATTTCATCAAAAAGTCACTAAAAACGCGAATTTTTTCAAAGGATCATGGATTAAGTGCAAATTTATTCAAAGAACCACTAAAAAGTGTGAATTTCGTCAAAGAATCACGAAAAAGACATGAATTTTGCCAAAAGGTCGCGAAATAAATGTGAATTTATTCAAAAGCCTGCTAAAAATGCAAATTTCGCCCAAAAAAAAAAAAAAAAAAAAGTGAATTTTGTCAGAGGGTTGCGGAAAGTGTAGCTATCTTCTTAGAAAACTGCAAATCTACAAACGTATATGTTTATTATTGTATGCATAATTTTTAATCAGAAACAATATTAAACTAACTTTTATAAAATTGGGATTAATCCGAACTGAACTTGCAGGAATCTACTCTCAATCTAAAATCATGCTGAACCAAAAACAGAGTTTATTAAATCTGTAAAAAAAATAATTAGCACTGAAAGGGATCTTGCAATTTGTAAAGAATAGACTGTATAAAAGCTTAACTTAAAACATTTTACATAATTATTCTGAGTTGTTGATAAAAATTGCTTCAATGGTATTTTGTCATGTCTGTATTCATGTAATTCTTTAAATTGCACATGAAATAATAGTGGGTTTTAAAGATTTTTTTTCTACCTCCTAAACAACTAAACTCCCCTCCATTTATAAATGTTGGTAGGGAGACTCCCCTCCTCGGAAAATTTGAATTTCAAGCCCTGATATGTATAGTGTCTGTGTGTGCATATATATATACACACATTTATAAAGCGCAAGTTGATTTCTATAATAGCTCATTGTAGGGATGCAACGGATACTGATTTTGCCGGATATCGGATACTGGATATCCGGTATCCGATTTGCCTGCCGGATTCGGATATCCAATACTAAATATGTTTTTAGTTATGGTGAATGTTTGTTTATTTCTTTATCAAATGCCATCTCAAATAATAAATTGCAAACATGTTTCACACACAATTATAACATTTTAAATATATTGAAATATATTTTTCACATCTTTAATATCTTTGACTATCAGGGCTTGAAATTCAGGTTTTCCCAGGAGGAGAGAGTTTCCCTCATAACATTTGTAAATGAAGGGTAGTTAAACTATATGAGATGAAGAAAAATATTTTTTTTTTACCCTATTATTTTTTACTTGCCACTTAAATATTTACAATTTATACCAACATGACAAATTTCCATTGAAATAATTTAAATCAACAACAAGATAATTATCCAAAATGTTTATTTTAACTAAAACAAAGGAAAATAATAAAGCTTTATATGTATCATATCTGTTTTTCAATTTTCACTCAGTGTTATGGTCAGTTAATAACTGAGTTGCTAAATGAATTTTTTAATTTAGATTTTGTTTGATTTTGTGTGGTTTGGAATCTTTTATAGGTTACACTTTTGACAAATAGAACAGAGCAACTTTTCTAACACATTAAATTATCAGAAATAATTGGTTTTGCTTTTTTCTTCTTATTTTTTTTTTTTTTTCTTGTAAAATCTGATGTACATTCATTTTTAATTTGCTTGCACGAATAATGCATGTAGGTGATTGTATCGTCAATATCCTTCTGTGATTGTATATCAGTTAGTGGAATTATCGTCAATACCGTAATCCCTGGCATTTTAGCTAATTGAATTATGTTCAACTATGCACTGGAATTTTAAACAAATATCTGAAAATGATATAGTCAGTAGATTTCTTCTATTACATGAGAAATGGTTTATTTAAAAAAGTCATGTCCTAATTTCTCTGAACTATGCACATCAACTATTTAAATGATTTCCTTGAAGTTCATCATTTTTTTTTTTAATCATTTGGAAAACGGTTGTTGTTATCGGTCGAGAATGGACCTTGTGGTGTCCACATTTTATTTTGTTTATGATTCGTCCAGGGATATTAATGTTTAATCCATGACATACGTAATATATGACTCTTATTACATAAATCATGTTTTAATCATCATTAAAATGATTCTTTTAATGATTTTCAATAACTCAATGGGAAACATTTAAACATCTTGCTTTGGGCAATGGATGTCCATATTTTATTTATTTGTTTTACGACATTCTTTAAATTTAGAAGAATTTTTATTTAAATAGGAAATCAAAATGTCATTGTTAATAAAGAAGAGAGTAGAAAAGTTAAAATTTTGCAGATTCAAATTATAAGATGTGGGAAAAAACGAATACAGAAACATCGTATGAAAGATCGTCTTTTAAATAAAACAAGTATGAAAAATCATGCGTTAAGCATAGATTATGAAGCACTTTCCAACACTTAATGAAATCTTTAACAAAACTTTGTTATTTAGGGAAATAATAGTGTATAGCCAAATATACCCAAATATGTATTCCAGTACATTAGAACAGCCCTGTATTTCATATGTCAGTTCATATAATGGGAAAATTTAGCTTAGCAAGAAAATACCCAGTAGCTTGAAATTTCTTTTTCAGCAATTCATACTATTAGATGGAAACATACTTGAATACTTTTGTTCAGCCCTGTAGTTTACATTGTACCTTTATTACACGTCAGCATTAGGCTAAAATTTATTGTAAACTAAAACACTTTTAAAATCAATCACTTATGAAATCACATTCTCATAAATCATCATTCATACGCGTCCATGTACCGAATTCATTGTGTGGCCCTGTATATCCTTTTATCTATATTCTGCAAACATTTCTCAGTAAATTGAATGAAGCTCAGCGTAAAAATGCATAGCTTATTTAAGAACCACGTTTAAATAATTTACGCTCATATTCAGTAACGTTGGTGAGCTCTTTATGGGTAGCCCTGTATATCAACTATAACATTTATACACACCATATAATGTGCATATATTTAGCAAAATATAAACGCGCATATCATAATTAAAATGCATTTCATCCCTCCATCAGCCATCATCGGACACATATACGGTACTTCGGAAAAAATATACTATTTGAAATCTTTTGTGTGTCCCTGTAAATGCTATGTATTTCATATTATGCAAGACAGTAGCGTATAATTTATATTAAGCTTCAGAGACATATATCAATTTTATTATACATGAAAAAGCTTAATATATTTAAAATATGTAATGGGAAACTTTTGATTCGCCCTGTAGATAAACTAATCATGGTAGAAACTTCATTTTCGATAGGACTTGTGCTAGGGTAAACGTCAATAACGTCCTAAAATTTCATGGCAATCCGAGTATATTAACGATTTTTCCCCATAGGCCGTAATGTAATGGGAAACTTTTGTTTCGCCCTGTAGATAAACTAATCATGGTAGAAACTTCATTTTCGATAGGACGTGTGCTAGGGTAAACGTCAACAACGTCCTAAAATTTCATGGCAATCGGAGCATATTAACGATTTTCCCCATAGGCCGTAATGTAATGGGAAACTTTTGATTCTCTCTGTAGATAAACTAATCATGGTAGAAACTTCATTTTCGATAGGACTTGTGCTAGGGTAAACATCAATAACGTCCTAAAGTTTCATGGCAATCGGAGCATATTAACGATTTTTTCCCCGTAGGCCGTAATGTAATGGGAAACTTTTGATTATCTCTGTAGATAAACTAATCATGGTAGATACTTCATTTTCAATAGGGTTCGTGCTAGGGTAAACTTCAATAACGTCCTAAAGTTTCATGGCAATCCGAGTATATTAACGATTTTTCCCCATAGGCCGTAATGTAATGGGAAACTTTTGATTCGCCCTGTAGATAAACTAATCATGGTAGATACTTCATTTTCAATAGGGTTCGTGCTATTGTAAACATCAATAACGTATAAAAATTTCATAGCAATCCGAGTATATTTACGGAAGTTAGAGCGTGGACAGACGGCCATCCGGCCAGACGGACAGACAAACCGAATGCATAAGCACTTTTCAACTTTGTTGGAAAGTGCTAAAAAGAGGTATGATTATTGAGTCCATTGATGAGGAAATGTGCGATGATTTTGAAAATGAAACATCTAATGTTGAACCACTGATTGTAAAAAAACATGTTTTCTTTTTTTTCCAATGAGCAACGCAAGATTTAATCTCATTTTGTTTAGTACTAATTCCAGAAGCTCAGACTCTAGTGACCATTACTGCCCTTTTAATTATTTCTTGCTTCGGCGCAGGAAAAAAATTTGCAAAATATGTAAATCGGTCATAGAAAAAATATCGTTCATTTTGTCCACCATGGCAAAAATAAATTTTTAAAAACTGTTGACCTGTCTGAAAAAATTTGAACTTTGAGGGAACTTCACCAGTGGAAAATATAGCATCAATCAATTACAGTAAAATATCGTGAAATTTGCTAATCTGTCGCAAGGAAATATCATGAAATTCGTCAGCCAATAACAAAGACAAAACACTAATTTTTCAGCTGAACACAGGAAAATAATTGTTAATTTCATCAGAATGTCACAAAAATAAAAAGGGAAATTTACCAGTCAGTTGCAGAATAAATAGCTAAATCTGTCAATCAGTTAAGAGAAATAAATTGTGAAATTTGCCAGTTGGTCTCCAGAAAAGAAAAAAAAATTGCAAAATTTTGTGTGTCGAGCAAGCAAGAAAATTTTGTGAGAAAAATTACAAAACTTTTCAGTCCGATCCAGAAAAAAGAATTTTGTATAATTGCCGTAAGAGCAAACTGTGAGATTAGTCAATCGATAGTGGAAAATATCATGAAAATAGTCAGCCAATCCTGAGACTTGATCGCCACTTCACAAAAAAAAAAAATAATTTTTTTTTTTTTTTTTTGAAACAGGAATGTCTTGCCCACAAGATTTTTTAGGTCATGAATCCTGCCATTCCGTCCCGAAATTCAAACCTTGTATGTATATGTTAATAATATTGAATAAAAAATGCAATTCAAACATTTAAATCTTCTGACTATTTGTCAATGAACTACTGATAATTGCTAATAATCTATACAGTAAAATGCTGATAATTTTTAGAACAAATTTTACACATTTATTAATATGTCTATAATTGTAAAGTATTTTCATAAAGTAATACATAGCACCTTTTTATAATGCAAACATAAAATGTCTCACTAATATATCAATGGTTGAAGAGTTATCTCCAAACATAAGTTTAGTTGATGATTTTTTTTTTTTTTTCATGTTTTAATTATTTTATACTGTTTTACCTTAAGCTACATTTAATTTTATTTTAAGTTAAATCAGTTTAAAATTTATAAGCAAAAAACTTTTAATTTTAAATATTTATAATGAAGTTACGAAAATAACTAGTTGGATGCACCAATCCCAAAACTCTCTTCTATTTCGTAGATCTCAATGTTTCAAAAAATATTACAAAATATTAATACTACTTCAATATTATACCAGTTTTTATTTTAATCTAGAATTTTTGCTACAGTCAATTAATTAGATTAAGAATGAGTTAATCTCGATCATGATATTTATTAAAATCTATTTTTGTTATTCTGTTTTGCATCAGCTGTTTGTGAATAGCCAGTTTTAGCAAGATATTGCTGCACGAACTGTCAATTCACTGTATAAAAAGATTATGAAAAAAAAATTACAATAAAAAGAAGATTGCCCTCTGATGGCATTGAGCTCACAGGCTATGCATACTAATTGTATATTACAGCCTCACATTTTCAAGGGTTGATGCTGTCCGAAAAACAAATTAAAAGTGGGGGATAGCTCCCACCCATTTCCCCTTTTTATACTTAATCATTGAATTCCCTAAACTAATCAGGGATATGCTTTATCACATAAAAAACCTATATCCGAATTCATAGCAAATCAAATAATTCTTCATAAAAACCCATTTATATAATTTAAGAGGAGTTATGTCTCTTTATACTTAACCATTAAACTTCCAAAACTATTCAGAGATTCGCTTTATCAGAAAGAATGTACATCCAAAATTTAAAGCAAATCGGATAATTCTGCATAAAAACTCATTAATCAAATTTAAGAGGGGTTGGGGTAATCGCCCATATCCCTTTTATGCTTAACAAAAGAACTCCAATTAAATTAGGGAAGCATCTTATCACTATGAACCTGTATCCAAACATTAAAGCAAATCTGTTAATTCTGCAAGAAAAATCATTTACCTAAATTAAGAGGTGTAGTCCCACCAATTTATACATATCCAATGAAATCCGAAAAAAATCAGGGAAGTGCCTTATCACAATGAATCTATATCCAAATTTTGAAGCAAATCAGTAAATTCTGCATGAAAAACTCATTAAACTAAATTAAGGCGGGGGGAGTTACCTCCCATTTCCCCCCTCTTAGACTTATCCAATGAACTCACAAAACTGATCATGGAAATGTCCGCATCAGAATGATCCTATGTCTAAAATTTGAATGAAATATGAGAATTTTGCATGAAAAACCCATTTATCTAAATTAAAGGCTGGGGATTAGTCCCCCGTTCCCCCTCTTTATACTTATCCAATGAACTCCTAAAACTAATCGTGGTGGTGCCCTCATCAGAATGATCCTATGTCTAAAATTTGAATAAATCTGTATGAAAAACCCATTTATCAAAATTAAGATTGGAAAATTAGCTCCCAGTTCAGTTTCTTTATACTTATCTAATGAACTCCCAAAACTAATCATGGTGGTGCCCTCATCAGAAAAATCCTATGTCTAAAATTTGAATGAAATCTGATAAATCTGCATAAAAAACCCATTTATCAAAATAAGGGGTAGGGAATTAGCCCCCTGTTTCACTTCTTTATACTTATCAAATGAGTACCTAATACTAATCACAGAGGTGCTTCATCAGAATGATCCTATATCTAAATTTTGAATGAAAATTGATAATTCTGGATATAAAACCCATTGATATAAATTAAGGGGAAGAGTATTAGCCCCCGTTCACCCACTTATACTTATCGAATGAGTTCTCAGAATTAATCAGGGAAACGCCTTATCAGAATATACCTATATTTAAAATTTCAAGTGAATCGGATATTTTTATCATGAGTTATTGCATTACACATTTACATGTATACATACAGAATGGGCGGGCACATAAGCTCACAGGTTTTGATAGCCTCTGAGCTAAAAATCATTATTACAGTACCATCTTCCGGCAAAATATTTTTGAATTGAAAGAAGACCTGACAGCCATTCTCAGAAACGTATCCAAAGAAATTTGGTTCAATTCCATGCATAACTTCAGACAGAGTTTGTTGGTAGAATAATAAAAATGGTGCAAAAATTGTGATTACAGCATCGCCTTAGAGCGAAATGTTTCCATAATGAATATGGACGTGCTGGCTACAGCCAAAAGCATGCACAGAATATTTGGTTCATTCTATGTATAACTTCATACACATTTTGATGGTATAATCGTATGATGGCAACACTGTGACAGACAGATATTTTGAATAAACATGTTTTGGGGATATTGGATCCCTAAAAGATGTAAATTCGTCGAAAAAATTGATAACATTACTTTCTTCTATCAAGGATAGAAGAAAGTAAAAATAGGTCTGTTTTTATCATTCGCTCCCGTAACTGGTATATAATAAGCCTGCGCTTCTCTATCGCTTTGCTCAACTTAGCTTTTTCTAGCACGCTGAGTTTTCTCCTGATGAAGAATCTCGATAGCAGATTCAAACGGCTGTTTGCTACTTTTTCATGCATTATTTGTGCATTTCTAAATGTTGGTTTTCTATCTTTATACACTTTTGCAAAAAGGCTTTATTTACTATTTTGACTTCAAATTTTGTTTTACAATCTGAAAGTAAAGATACAATTTTCTAAAAGATATAAACATAAATTCTTGAATTTATTACAGCGTTTAAATATAAATAGTAGGAAAGCTGGCAATTGTTTAAACTTTTGAGAATTACCTTTTACTGATAGGAAACTTATTGTAACATTTCATCTTTTGGATTGTAAACAAAAGTTTAGGCATTGTTTGGGATCAAGCAATTACTGTTATTCATCTATATTTGCTTTGCTGCATTCTGCCAGATATCCGATCGGATATCCGATAGAGAAGTCGGATATCCGGTGATTGTGATTCGGATATCCGATGATATTTTGGATAATAAAAAATCAGCTGGATATGCCGGATATCGGATATTGGCCGGATATCCGTTGCATCCCTAGCAAAGTTAGTTCAATTAGTTAATCAAAACTAACAGTCTATGTTTTGAAATGTGATAAAAGAAGAGACCTTGATTCTTTCTTTTTTTCTTTTTAAGAAAATTATTTTATTCATCTTTTTTAAAACTAGAATATTTACTAGAATCTGTATTAATCACAGTAAATCAAAAAAGTTGGTTTTATAATCCCAATTTGATGTCGTTTTTTCATGAAATTTTTTTAACACCTTTCTATTGCATGCATATTTCCATAAAAAATTAGAGTAAATTCTCGACAAGGATAGAAACTATTAGGAATGCACCGAATAGTGATTTTGGCCGAATGCAGAATATTCGGCCAACAGCTGAACCGAATACCGAATATTCGGCTAGCCGAATAGTAATTGTTGGGCCGAATACCAAATATTCGGCCAGCCAAATAATAACTATTAGCCCGAATACCGAATATTCGGCTTTCCAAATACTTTTTATATTTCAAAGTTTAAAGGTATTGAAATGTTACTTTTTAAAACAATTTTACATAATATTTAATAAAAGAGACTTATATTTTGATAAACAAGAACTTTTTATAAGAACATTCAGTATTGAAAAAAATCTGCCTTTTTTTATTTAAGAAGCATAATTATGAGACTTTTTCAATTAATAAAATCATCTTAAATATCATGATTTCTTCAACGAATTAAAACAAACATTTTGAAATAAAAGAGAAATAATGAAAAAATAGTTGAAGAAAAACTGTACAGTCTCATATTTGTTCTTTTTGAATAACTCAAGGCAGGTTTTTTTTCAATATAAAGTATAAATACTTTTAACTTAATTCTGAATAAAAGAATGCCTAGCTCATAGTTCTTTACTTATTAATGGTGGCATTTTTCATCCTTCTCATCATATCATATTTTACAGAAATCAAAGCATGTGAGTTGAAAATATAGTTATGGTATCTTCTTTATTGTTAATGCAACAAACGAAAACACAAGTTTTCCTAAGTTAAACTTCACAAACAGAAAATAAATAATGTAAAAACATTCTATTTTATTTAAATATGATTTTATTTCTAACTATTTTAAATATATTTATAAATTGACAGTTAAAAGCAGAAATCGTGAAAAGTTTTTAAAAATGTGTTTTAAAAGGCTTATTAGGCATTCGATTCGGCCGAATACTTTGATATTAGGCCAAACCGAATATTCGGCAGGCCGAATAGTTTCACATTTGGCCAAGCCGAATATTCAGTTTAACCGAATAGTTTGATATTCGGCCTAACCAAATATTCGGTAACATGGCTGAATAGGCCGAATACCGAATAGGTACCGAAAATTCGGTACATCCCTAGAAACTACTATATTTATATATTTGCTATTGTTATCAAAAGTCTAGATAGGAGCAAAAAATGGTATGAAGAGGGGGGGGGGATGCTCGGGCTCATTCTTTCTGAGAATTAAAAAACATTTATGTGTAGAAGAGATTGAAAGAACTACTATTTTCCTTTTAAAATTATTTATTCTTTTTCAAGTCATTTCAGTGAAATTTTTATCAAAACGAAACAAAAATAAAAATAATTTTTTTTATGTATTTCAATAGTTGATTGTTGCTTCAAAAGAAAACTTGTGATGTATGGAGATTTATGTCTACTGCATTTCCGTCGACGATTAATTGATAAGGCGCCTATCAAAATAATCATAAATAATAAATTGGCTTCTGGTTGGATTTTTGTTTGAGGCAGAGGATATTTTTTAATTCGATCGTTTATTTATTTATTTTGTTAGAGAATGATTTCTTCATTTTTGATGCCGACTAGATGCTTGAGGTTTGCAAATTATTTGATTGTGCACAAATCATAATCGTTCTTCATATAATAACAGCATTGTGATTTTTTTTCTGTTTGTCATCATGAATTTTGTTTATGTTGAGGATTTCCCTTCGTAAGTAAACATATTTTACATGTTATTCCGATTGAAAACATTTGATTAATGTTTCTTCTTTTCCCATAAAAACAACGGAACTTTAAGATAACTGTATCAATGTTTTAATTTGCATTGATTTTAAGGTTCTCGTCAGTCATGGGGAAATGTTAAGAGAAATGAATTGATTATAAATAAATGTACAGGGTATGTAGTGGAGGGTATACTGGGGTATACGCCGTATACCTTCTGGATTTTTTTTTAAGGAACACCGTATAACCTTCTGTTTCTCATGAAACCCATAGGATGTACAGTAGATTAATTTTAGACACGATTATTCAATCGGTAAATCAATTATAATAGAAGTAATTTATTCCATTTTTCAATATTGGGTGAAAAAAGTCCGGGCCAAGATTCGAACCAGGGATGTATTGGCTGAATCCGCCAATCCTCTACCAACTGAGCTATCCTGGATACGAACATTGGAGGACTATTTCACCCAATTAACTTCAACGATCACTTTTATCTGGTCTGATACACTGGGTCAGTTCTACAGAATAAACCGAAGGTCAGTATATGGAACTGCAGAAAATTGCTGCATACGAAATTACAATAGATTAATTTTAGACATGATTATTCAATCGATAAATCAATTATAACAGAAGTAATTTATTCCATTTTTCAATATTGGGTGAAAAAAGTCCGGGCCAGGATTCGAACCAGGGATGTATTGGCTAAGGCCGCCAATGCTCTATCAACTGAGCTATCCCGGATACGAACACTGCAGGACTATTTCACCCAATTATTTCAGTTTTTTAAATATTTCAGTTTTTTACCCAATATTGAAAAATGGAATAAATTACTTCCATAGGATGTACTCTCTAGAGTATACTCTGTGCCTTGAGCATATACCCTCTGCGTCGATTGTGTAACCTGTGGTTTTTTTTACAACTAAACCCCTGAAGATGTACTCTTTTTATAGGAAATTGAAAACGTTTTTTGATTCTTCAGAATACAAATAGTAATTTCTATAAACACTATCCATTTATTCATTACACTTCTTTAATATGTCCATCAAATTTTCTTCTTAAAGGACAAGAAATATGGGAATCATTTTAGGTATGAAGGATATTTTTATTTGATACCAAATTGCTCTTTTCATAAGCTTGAATTTAAATTTTTATTTAATAGTAAATTTTATAAGAATTTTTTTAAAATGGGATATCACATTTGAAACAATTTTAAATATCATTAAATATTTTATTTATTTATTTTTGTATACTTTTTGTATCGGGCTCGGATGGGCTCAGGCTCCAATGTACTAAAAATCTTTCGGGCGCGGGTTTCAAAAATCGAGCCCGAACTCATCTCTAGTACAAATCTGTGCTTCCTCTGAAAATAAGAAATGATGCTACACAAAATTCAAATTAATATGGAGGTTGGTTTGTTGGTTTGCTAAATTTTGTTTTTTGGGATCATATTTTGACATTCGTATGGGCTCATTTTTTTTTTTTTAACGGGGAAATTTTATTTATTCATGAGTAGAAAATATAAGAGCTATTTTTCACTTTAAATTTCATACTACAAGTTATTTTAATGCTACTTTGATCAAAATGACGGGGGGACTAAAGTCGTGCTTATTTATTTTAGTATTTCATTGCTGTTTGAAATGAAAATTTGTGATAATTACAGATTTATGTTTACGGATATCTTTATTTTATATCTATCATATTTTATCTATGTTTATATATTTTTTTTCTTATCTATTAGCAGCGTCGCGCAAAAGGGGGAGCGTAGGGGGCAGCTGCCCCGGTGTGGAACTTTAGGGGATGCCAAATTTATACTATCAACATCATTTTTGGCCTGTTATAAGAAAAAGTTTGGTGGAGGGGGCGCCAAATTGTAACTTTGCCCCGGGCGCAGCTTTCTCTTCGCACGCCCCTGTCCATTAGATTTAGTTTTAAGCAACTTCTCATCCTTCTTCACGCAATGAAAAATTGCGTTTAGGTCCTTTTTAAAAGAAGTTCCACACAATTATACCTTCCGCAGAAAACCTGTCTAAAACGGAAATTTGATAGGTTTTTTGGGGTTCCGTTTTATTAGGTTTTATTACATAAGATGTTGTTTGTACCCAACATGTTCAGGTTAAAAAATTTGGGCACTCCCCCGTTCAAAAGGCTGGCTACGCCTATGTACAGTGTATTTGGCATAGTTTGACCTTTGCTTTTCTCTTTTTCATTGCAACACTGGGGATCTGCTTATCAGGGACAACTGGCATTATGTTCTATTATCAACTCTTCAGACTTTCTAACAATGTTACTCTTTCCCAACTTCCTTTGGAAATTAAAAGTTTGTCTAAGAAGCAGCACATGTGCTAAAGATTTAATAATAATTTAATAAACTGTAAAAAATTATTAAAACATATTTTAAAAGGACAAGTTAAAGAATTTTAAAGTATACAAAATATCAGATTTAATTAAATATTTGAGCAGAGTTTGTACACTTCAAGGATCTTTTACCAGAGTTTTTGCAAAATAACATTTTCCTTATTTTAAGGAAGGTGGGTGGGGGGGGGGGGGGATCCTATCTTCAGATATAGCCACAAGTACTTTGTGAAACTTCTGGTACAAAAACATCTAAAATCCCTATATCCCTTAGTGCATATGAATACTGTTGAAACTTTTTCTGATAGTTGTATATATATTATGTTTATTTTATTTAGTATAATAGAATTAAATTACGATAGAAAATTCACAGTTATTTGAAATTAAATGTTTGTATTCATATTCAAATTTCTATCAAATCATTTTTTATTATTTCTGTGTATGATTTACATGTTATTATTGTTTATATTTAAGGTCAGACTTGGTGCCTTAGTACTTTTGACTGAAATGTTAAGAGGATCCAAAAACTTTTTATCATTTGCTGATGGAAAGTATGTACAGGGATTTCATTATATATCTTAGCTTTGATTTTTGCTAATTTTAACATTATGTTTTAGACAGGATTGTTACACAACCTGGAAACCCTGTTAAAGGAAATTTTTATATTTTATGCAAAATTTTGAAAAGTCAGGGAATTTTATAAAATTTCATAGTGATTGTCAAATAAATACAAGCTTTATCTTTGACAGATGAAGAAAATCTTCCATTTTTTTTCCAAATTCAAGATTTTAGATTATATAAAGTAGTATATATAATATTATACAAGTCCTATATGTTCTAGTATTATATAAAGTTTAAAAAAAACTTTTATATTTCCCATGGCTATATTTAATTATTTTACTTTTGGTGCATCCAGTTTACACAATGCTATTAGACTGAAAATTTCCTAAAATACGCCTGGAAAAGTCAGGGAATTTCATTCTCCCATTTTACTAGCAACCTTGTTTTTAATTGTTTTACATAATATCCATAATCCATGTATTTTTAGCATTTCTACGTAATAAGATATTTTAACTAATTTAACCAAGATATATTTACTATTACAAATAGATTGAATCAGAAATTAAATATCATAAGTAAGCTCCCTTTCATGAGACAAAAAATCCTAATGATTTTAAGTAGGGCTTATAATTGGAAATTTTGTGAAAGGACTAGGAAAAATAGGAGGGTGGGGAGTGAAAGAATATAGTTGAAATTTCTCAAAATTTATAGAAGACCTCAAAAAAGTTACTCATGCTGAGTTATCATTATTCAAATTGATTTTGTTGTTTATTTATTAGTTTAGTCCATTCCTGATAAACAATATAAGACTGCAAAATTTTTCTTCTAAATCTCTTACAATTTCTCTTTGATTTAAAATAATTGTTTGAGAATGCAAGACATTTTTTTTTCATTTGTTTTAATTTACAGAAGGAGCCATGAAATTTAAAATTTATTAATTAAAAAAGTTTTAAAACTGTCCTCATTTAAATAAATAATTCAAAACAGATATATATACAGTAATGTTTACTCATAAAAAGATTTTGTTTATCAAATTGGAAGTATTTTTATTAAATATTATATAAAATTGTTTTAAAATTTTACATTTTGATAGCTTTAAACTTTGAAATATAAATGTATTCAACCAATGAATATTCAGTACTTGGCCAAATATTTCTTATTCGGTCTAACAATCACTGTTCGACTAGCCAAATATTCAGTATTCAGTTTACCTCTGTTCTGAATATTTAACCGAAATCACTATTCAGTCAATGCATCCATAATTTTTAGCTTAGTGATATTTCAAATGAATGGAAAAGCTTATTTACATATTTAGAAAAAAAAAGTTCCATCTTTAAAGAAAATGAAACTGATTCCGGACTTCTGATCTGACTTACTTTCTTTTCAGCTAAATGGAAAAATGGAGATAAGGTCTGAAGCTCATAATAAGAATTTATACTTTTTAACATCATTTGAAATATTCACATAATTAACTTGCACCTTTTTTATTTTTTTTTTACTAACTGTTGGAGAATAAATTGTCGCTCTACAGATCTTATAAATACTAACTTAATACTATTTACCTTCCTAAGAAAAGAAGACATTCAGCTTCATATTTAATGTTGCTGTTTTAATTTACTGAAAATGCTCTTGATGCAGTAACATTGCTTTCCAATCTGCTTTCCTACTCTTAGAAACAGCTTCACAACACTGAGTTATTAGCAGTTATTTTGGTATCCTGCATGCAGAATGAAATAATATGTTCAGTCTTTAATCTATAAATATATAGAGAGAAACTTTGTATTTATAAAATATTAATAATAACAATAATAACAAAGTTATAGAACATTGTATTGGTTATGAGTGAACTACAGAGGGTGTTCAGACTTATTTGTAACAATTTTAACTTTCTCTATGTATTAAATTTAAGTGAAAAAATGTGTATGGCATCAATTCAGAATAGGACTTAGTTATCATCTGCATCATTAAAAATATTCTTTGCTCTAAAATGTTGCTGGAAAATAAACAATGAATCAAAGGTTATGTATTTGTATTTTATGAAGATAATACTTTATTTTATTATTAAAAATACATGTGTAAAGCATGGTTTTGTCTATTTCTACACATAAAATAATTGAAATGATTAATAGAAAAAAGGAAGGAACCTAAAAACATACAATCAGAAGAGAAAAAGATCTAAAATGTTGGTTTAGAAACAAGGAAAGTTTTGTTATGATTTTATTGTTATTGTTGGATTCTCTTATAATGGAAAACTTTTAAATTAAGCAAAGTATTAAAAAATAACAAAAATGATGTAATCAGTTTGAAAATAAAAAAAATTTCACTCAGAATTTTGGTGTGAAAAAAGAAAAAAGATTTATGTATATAACAGTGGATTTTACAGTTAAATATCAATATTTTAGATTAAAATTACTCAGTCATCCGAAACATATCATCTATCTTCACTGCCTGCTTCCCAATGCTATTTTTTTAACCCTTTTTACTATTAAATATCAGAGTTTTACCCCCCCCCCACCCACACACACACAAACACACACACACTCAGTGTGCAGATGAGGCAAAATAGAGTTAAAGATATAAAATCATACAAACTGCAGGCTCATTTAAGAATATTATTATTACTTAACCCAGCAATGTCAAGCAGGTCAGCTATTGCATATGTATATTGTGCAGTTACTATATTTAATAGAATGGAAGAGAAATTTTAGTCATTTGATATTTTACTTTTATTCAATCATTACTTTCTGTTTCAGGAGCTCAAGACATTCACCTTTCATTTCGCTTAGTTTAATAATTGCTACTATCATTGAAGAGTTACATAGATGTTTATCACTAGCTCTTCTTTCTGAAAATAATGGAATGCTTTTGACACAGATTTTGAAAGTAACTATGTTTCTATTTTTGTTTTGCACTTGTCTTAACTTTTTTATATGGGTCATTCCATGTCAAATCACCCAGATTTTTCCAAAAATGACACCCATCATCACCAATTTTGATAAAATTCAGTGGATTTGTAGAATTTCTAATGCTGATTCCAAAAATATCAATTATATTGAAATTGATCAAACGGTTTGTGAGTTATGAGCTTTTAAATAGCTCCCAAGATGGCCGATTTGCCGCCATTTTGAATAGCACATGTGACAACAAAAAAGTCCTTAACTTCTTTCAGGTTTAAGCTAGAGCTTTCAAATTTTTTTTGTTTTGTTCAGAATAAAGTAAACTTTCATTTAAACAGATTTTTGTGAACCTCATTTTATAAAAATGCTGTCAAAAATGACTTTTTGTCATTTTTTTAAGTAAAAAAAGGGGCAATTTCAATGGATGATTTCCCCCAATGTACCCCCTTCAATTTTCATCTAATTGCATAAATTAGCAACTCAAAGTGTGTTTTGATGACTAATAAAAAAAACTTAATGGGTGGTTCACAGGTTTTTATTTAAAAAAATAAATTCAATTTTACTGACTTTCCACAATAGCAAAAAGCACAAGATAATATTGATATTTCTTTTATTACCAGAAATATCATACATATTTTCATCTAAAAGTTTAATAAGGTTTAACGTTACATAAATATATATATTTAGTGTGCCTAAAAAAGGGGAATCCCATAGGAATAAATAGGAATACCAATAATGGATTCTTGCAATCTGATAAATTAAAATCTATTGCAGTCTCGGTAAATTATGAATAAAAAGGAAATGATGGAAAAAGTTTTACAAATAGTTGAATTTTATGACAAAATCATACTTTTACTATACAAAATACAATAAAATTGGAATTCTTAAATAAAAATTACGGTACTTTAAATTAATACAAAATAACATATCACATACACAATAAACATGCTATTAAAAATATATCTACATCAATAATAATTTAAAGTAAAGGTAATTAATATTTTTAAAATCCCTGTCAACAGGCAGATGTAAATTTTGAAGTTAAATACAGTAGACTCCCTCAAATCTGCACAGCTTGGAAACAGAAGTTTTGTGGATTTTAGAATTTTGTCGATTTCTGGTCATTACTTTGTTTACCTTTTTTTAAACAGGAATTTGAATGCAGTTAATAATGCAATCAAAACTAAAATGAATGCTTTACAATATAATAAAATATTAAAATTAGTAATAAGTAATAAATTAAAATAATAAAAATTTAGATAATTTTCAAAGTGATTAAAATATTAAAAGTAAGGATCAAGTTAATAATCAATAATATATGATTAAATATTCATTATAAACATGAAATATAACTTTCCTAAATTATTCAATGTAGTTACTAATGTACCTCATATAGATACATTACTAATTCTCAATAAAATCGTAAAATAAACAAGCTTTTTTTTTTTTTTCAGGTTTAGCCAGATTTAGATTTAATAACCAAAAAAGCTTGATTAATACATAAATGTATTTGATAAGAAGATTGTGATTACCAATGATATAAGAAAAATCTGAATTTTTTCAGAATATATTTCTTTTCCTTCGTGGGAAAAAAACATGAATTCAGTACTATAAACAAAAGTTACAAATTAAGATAAAATGGAATTGATATAAAATTATAAAAGTCAAATTTTGTCCCTATATCTGAATTGAATGTTTCATTATTTACTTCCGAAAATTATATGCAGATTTTTTAGAGTTGTGGATTTTAGGGTTTCGGATTTGAGATAGTTTACTGTACTTGTTTCAGTAACAAAAACTAAATCAAATTTAGATATAAACCTAGTTCAACAATTTTATCTGGTTCTTTTTAAAATTTAATTTTTCTGTAAGAACTGGTTTTATCACAATTATGTTAAGGCAGTGTATATAAAAAAATATTTTTGTACCCTCAACAACTCAAAATTTTCTAACAGATTTTCAGATTCATTTTTAAAAGTAAAAACATGATACTTGTTGATCTGATTTTTTTTTTCAGAGATTTATAAGCGATCTCAGGGCTGCTACAGGCAACTATTTTTATATTCTGTGTGCACCAGTATTTTTCTAATATAAAATTTGAAGTATATTTTACTTGCAAATGTTATCAAAGCATCTATTATGGATTTCATTTTTAAGAAAATGGTTGGTGCCAGTTAGAATTAAAAAAGAGTCGCATGTAGCAGCCTTGCAACCTGTGTTTTTATTTTTTGTTCAATGAATTAGATCTTGATTTACAACAATTATTTTCTCAGTATGATCATTTTTTCCGTTTCCAGTACTATCACTTAAATTCAATTCAAAATGCCCACTTTGACAGCATTTTTTAATATAACATGCCTTTTATATATATATACAGTAGACTCCCTCAAATCCGCACAGCTTGGGACCAGAGGTTGTGCAGATTTTAGAATTTTGCGGATTTCTGGTCATTGCTTTGTTTACATTTTTTAAACAGTAATTTGAGTGCAATTAATAGTGCATTCAGAACTGTAATGAATGCTTATAATATAATAAAATATTAAAATAAGTAATAAACTAAAATAACAAAAATTTAGATAATTTTTAAAATGATTAAAGAATTAATAGCAAAGCTGAAGTTAATAATCAATAGTGTATGATTAAATAGTCATTATAAAGATTAAATGTATTTTTCCTAAATTATTCAACGAAACTTGCCTCATAAAAGTACATTGCTAATTCACATCAAAATCATAACATAAGAATTTTTTTTTTTCAAGTTTAGCCAGGCTTAAAACAAAAAAATCTTGATTAATGCATAAATATATTTGGTAAGAAGATTGTGATTACCAGTAATATCAGCAATATCTTGAATTTTTTCCAAAAAAAACAATATTCTTCCTTCATGAAAAAAACATGAATAGAGTATTATTAAGAAAATTACAAATTAAAAAATATATGGGATTGATACAAAATTTAAAAAATCAAATTTTGTTCCAATATTCAAACTGAAAGTTTCATTGTTTACATCCATAAAATATGTGTGGATTTTAGAGAGTTGCAGATTTCTGGTTTGCGGATTTGAGGGACTCTACTGTATATATATATATATATATATATATATATATATAGAACCTGCCAATTGAATGCGTTTGTGAGCAAAAAAAAATTGAATTTAAAAACAAATCAGAAAATCCAATGATTTTGCTTTGCCGAACTGTCCCGTTCACATAGAAAGCAAGGCATTTTTGTATACACAGCTTTTTGTGCCAATAATATTAATGTACATTTGAAGTCACTGCAGATAAACCATTTGTCTATCTCATGCTGAATACAATCAGATTGTATTCTGAAAGTCGTTAGATCCACAAGTATACATTTACATTATCTGTGACTATTACATGATGCTTGTTCTCGGCAATGAATCTTCGAAATCACCTCTGGTTGATCACAAACAAACTATACGTGATAGAAGAAAACTAAGAACAGTTGTGTAATTAGCATAGAAAAATACATTAAAGGGGTGCATTGGTTCTTAATCATCTGATATGTAGACTAGTGTAACTTTTACTTACTGTATTTTTTATTTAGGAGTTTTAATTTTTTCACATTTTTATTATATGCAAGTATGATTTTGTTATATAATGTACCTATTTGTAGTTTTTTTTCCTATCATTTCTTTTTTACTTATAATTTATTGAAACTCTGCAACAGATTTCAATTTGTCAGGAAAATACTTCTATGTCTTGCAAAAATTCATTATTGGCATTCCTATTAATTCCCTTTTTTATAGGGGATTCTCCTTTTTTAGCCACATTAAACATACATATTTAAGTAACATAAAACCTTATCAAACTTTTGGATGTCAATATATATAAATATTTCTGGTAATAAAAGAAATGTCAGCTCATTATCTTGCGTTTTCTGTTATTGGGGAAAGTCAGTAAAATTGAATTTATTTTTTTACATAAAAACTTGTGAACTGCCCATTAATTTTTTTTTTTATTATTAGTCATCAAAACACACTTTGAGTTGCTTATTTATGCGATTAGATGAAAATTGAAGGGGGTACATTGGGGGAAATCAGCCATTGAAGTTGCCCCTTTTTTTACTTAAAAAAATGACAAAAAGTCATTTTTTGACAGCATTTTTATAAAATGAGGTTCACAAAAATCTGTTTAAATGAAAGTTTACTTTATTCTGAACAAAACAGAAAAAATTTTAAAGCTCTAGCTTAAACCTGAAAGAAGTTGTGGACTTTTTTGTTGTCACATGTGCTATTCAAAATGGCAGCAAATCGGCCATCTTGGGAGCTATTTAAAAGCTCATAACTTACAAACATTTGATCAATTTCAATATAATTGATGTTTTTGGAATCAGCATTAGAAATTCTACAAATTCACTGAATTTTATCAAAATTGGTGATGGTGGGTGCCATGGTCTGGGTGATCTGACATGGAATGACTCATATGTATTTTTTATATGTATTATTTTTTTTATTTTTCTTTAACTATTTAGCTTGAAATTATTTGTCTAAAATAACATTCAGATCATCTAGATTTTAAAAATTTTATTATAACGAGTGATAAAGGGCTATGCATATATAAGATTATCATTTTAGTGGGAGAGGGGGGGGGGGGGTCTAGCATGTGATATTGTAAGATATCTCTAGGGAGAGGAGGAGTTTGCCTTTTGATATCGATATCATTTTTGATTCAGTCAAAATTGTCTCTTTTTATTTGTAACATGGTCATTGGTTTAAAATAGTATACTATTACTTACCCATCATACGTAGTATAGGGTAAGTCTTGCAATCGTTTTGAAAATCGCAAAAAAAAATTTTTGACGGATTTACACGTTTCGGACACTGGAGATTCCGAAAAACATATTTTTAGAAAAAAAAATTTGCTGTCCGTCCGTCTGTGTGTCTGTCTGTCTGTCTGTAACCACTCTATCTCCCGAACAAATTGAGATAGAGACTTGAAATATTGTATGTGCTCAGTATGTAAGAATGGGACGAAGCCTATTTAATATCAGTAACCTCGATTATTCGGAACTATTTTTTTTTTGGACTCTCGAAAAATTCGTTCTGATGAAAGGTATATAAAAATTTTCGAATTTTTTTATTTTAAGGAGTGGGCGTAAAAGGCAATAAAATAACACAAATTTTTGGGCATAAAACAAAGTCGATCGGATTATTAGTTGTTGAGATATTTCTAATCATGTTTTCCACATTTTTCATGACCCTGTATTTCATTCAAATTTCTGTTCAAAGATATCTTTTAATTGGAAATGAGACACTTAATTCGATGCAAGAAACCGTTAGTGAATATGATTAATATTTTTGAAGTTATAAGGATGTTTCTTTTATGCAATTCAGTGCTACTTGAATTGTTTGGCGTTTCATACAATTTATCGAAATTGGTTCATCAGAAATTCATTAATAGAGCATGATTATGTGTTGAAAATACTTAATTATACGTTTATATTTTGTTTTGGAATTGTAATGCATTTTATAAATTGTTTACATATGTTATGTTTTCATATATTATGTTATGCATATCCTTGATGGGTAAGTATTACGGTGGCCTCCAATGACTAGTCTCTTTTTTTAGTCAGTTATCTATTTTTATGAAAATACAAAGTTATTATTAAAATCCCAAAATTATTATAAAATTATCTAGTTTTAAAATATTCAATACCCCAATGTTTGACACTCCTATTCATCTTCCTATGTGTATGCATGTATAATCATAGTTCAAGAAACCGTATATGAAGTATATTTGAAATGAAGCTAGTATTTACTGATAAATAAAAGAGAAAGAATGCGTCCACTTGTTTTATTGATAAGAATTTCTATCTGCCCCATCCCTCCCCTCTTCCATTCGGGGCATGTGCAAAAGGTTTTATTACTGTTGAATGCATTATGTAAGAAAAAGCTGTTATAAAATACTTTTAAATAGTAACTATTGTTTTTAAGTGCTGTTTGAATAAAGCAATATTTTATTGTCTTCTCTTTATTTGGATCAATAAAGTATGAAAAAAATAAATTTAACCAGTTTTGTGTTTTTGTGTATTACTGCAGAAAAAAGAACCAAATTCTAAAAAAAAAAAAAAAAAAAAAAAAAAAATACACTTTGATAACAATATTATTAGCAGGAGGAGGGGGGGGGGGTCCATAATTACCAAAAAGTTGATAATGTTATATTTGCACAGCCTCTAAGAAAAAGATAATAATTAGAATCATATTTTGAACTAACTTAATTATATAAAGAACATGAGTTTTTGTTGTATTCAAATGTGTAGCTCTATAAGATCATTACTATTATTATCTAAAACCTTTGAAAAAAAAAAAAAAAAATGCATAACTATAAAGTGCAATGAATGTCATATATATAGATATTCTTCATTTTCCAATACTTTCAGAACATTTCATTCTGTAGAATCTGTATGAGAATGTTTACTTCTTTATTCTTTTTTATCAATTGTTTCCATTTAAATAATATCATTAATAATAATCATTTGGCCATTGCTGTTTATTATACAAGCATTACATTGGTGACACTGTAACAATGTTTTGATTGCTTTTATTTACATATATATATATATGCATGCTAACAGGGTGAATCATAATTCAAAACAGTAAACTATCCCTTAAATATTGCCGCTAGGCACATACTTCCAATTGCAAAGTTTCATTTTAAAAAATGCAAAATATGATGACATGAGTTGCTGCTCCATGGGGAGTCTATATGGAAAAAATATGCAATTTAAATTTTTATATGGCCCCCAAAGGGTAAAAATTCCAATTAGGAAAACATTTCTTACCCAGTCCTGAATAAAACACAAAAAATTACATCTTCGTATCTGCAAAACTCGCAAAGTTATAACCGTTTAAATAATTCATCAGGTTTTAAGGGATTAGACACAAATTGAAATGTGCAATTCAAGAAACAATGTTACTTTAACAGTTTTCGGAAACATGTAAAAACTATATATATTAAGTTAGATATTTTTTCTTGCTTTTTTTTTTCAGTTTAATTTTTTAAAATATAAATTTGCTGCATTTGAGATTTAATTTTATTTATATAATATTTTTATTTTATTTATTTTTGTTGCAGTGCTATGCTGTTTTATGTGAGAATACTCCTTACTGTAAAATAAAGGATGAAATACTCTTGAAACTCTTAAAACAAGTCAAAGGCTTCCTTCATCATAAAGGTAAAGTTTTTTTATTCTTTTTAAAATATGTGTATGTGTAATTTCATCCATTTTTTTTTTTAATAAAAAGTATTCAATCTTTTATCCTTTATAAAATAAAAGTACTTTTAAAATGATGAAAATAAATAAGTACAGAACAGAAATGTAAAGTACAGAAAATATTATTTTGAAAAGAATGGAATATGCAGACATAAAATTTAAAATTAAACTACTGTAAAACAAAATATTCGCTTCTTGAAAATGATTATAAAAAGTTATATAAAATGCAGCATTGATTTAAAAGATCTTGCATATAAAAAACACACACAACTTCAGTTTTCTTTAAAACTAAAATGTAGATACTATTTCATGTAAAACTTTAAACTAGATACTATGGCATAAAGATTGACTTTTAGAATGTGAATGCTTTGTTATTATATAAATGAAATTCCAAAAAAGTGATCTAACTTATTTAATTCAAAGACTAACATCATATTTACTGATAAGAAAACCACAAAGATCGATGAAGGTGTGAAGATGATTAATTCAATAAACGTTAAGAAATCATGAATGCTTCTCCCATTTTCTAAGAGGTCTGTAGAGGTCCTTATAGTCTGAAATATCATACATGTACCATGACAATGCCCCATTTCATAAACAATCTGGAATAGTCCATTGCAGGAAAGAGATGATGGGAGGGATGCAATCTATGACCAAAAACAATGTGATCATATATGAGGAGAGGACCCCCAGAAGTCAAGAGGTATAAGTGACAAAATTGAAAAAAGTTAACTAAGTGCACAGATGACCTAGAAATATGCCTTTTTTTTTTTTTTTCTTCAGATAATGAAATATAAGTGATTTTCTAATTATGTGCTGTGTTCTAGAGATCAGCCACTTTTGTCGAATAATTATCAATATTGATTATTATAAATTTAAAGGAATTTGTACTCTAATTTTTTCAAATTTATTGAAATAAGAGTTCAAAGATCACTATGAAACAAGCAGCTGTTTCCTATATCAATTCAGTCAATTATTTTTGATGTTCAAATTTTGTTTTATTATTTTTTTAGTCAATTTACTCCAAATCAAATTTTTGTCACTTGTATTCCTTGGCTTCTGAGGTCTTCATGCACTATCAAGCCACCAGTGAGTGTATCGTCCTACTACATCATTAAGCGAAATTTGTTTGTCCATGTATGATCGTTTCAAAATCTCTCATGAATGAAAGTTTAATTATTAAGTTAAAGAACCAATGAAATATAAAACAGATTAAAAACAGAACCTCATAGGAAAAGGTAAGTTGGTAAGTTTTATTTAAAAAGATGAATAAAATATGATTTAAAGATTAAATGAAATAAAACAAAAAGATATTGTAAGATATGTTGAAAAGTTTTAATAAGGTAAGGAGATAAATGAGTTAATAGCTTGTTTAAAAAAACAACAATGTAGAGTGACTGCCACAGAATTTGTAAAGAGTAGCATTCCCGATCATTTCTATCTACTTACCTTGTGTCAATAATCTAGCAGATGTCACATAAAAATTCAAAATTTGAGACTGGACCCAATGCTTAGAACGCAGACAATCATTGAGCTATCGTTCAACAAAATTTAAAATAACCCTAATTTTGTAGTAATGACCTCTAGTAGAAATAATCCATAGTAATATATATATAACCATTAAATGGGATATAAATTATCACATTAAAACATGAAAAAAATTAATTAAAAGAAATATAATCAAAATTTGTAAAATCAACATGAAATCATCAGGTTCACAAATACTTTGGAACTGCAAATAAAATGTACGGTTTCATCGTTATATGAGCCATGAAAAAACAAAATAAATAAATTTGAGGCTACCAACACACATAAACCCAGAAAAATTGAAGAAAATATTCAGATTAAAAAGATTAAATTGGAAAGAAAAAGAAAATCATTCCAAACACCAAATATACACTTTAAAAGATGCATAAAAAATATATACTGGTATGATTACATGCAACTGCTGTCAAAAAAGGGGACAATTTAAAAATAATGGACCAAAGAGTATATCCCTATATATGATCAAACTTCAATATATGGGATCCGCACACCCTATAATACAGCCTAACTCTATCTTGTTATTTAATAAAATGTTTAGTGCTGTCATCTTTTGAGAAATTAATAGAATAAATGTCATTGAACAAAAAGAATTATATTAAAAGAATTATATATTTGTCGGATAATACCTTAATACATATATTCTTTGTAGGTTTATAAGTTAAATTTAAAATATTTTATTAAATAAAAAACATTATAAAAAATAATATGTAATTGATTTATTAAATATTAAAAATATGTAAAATTTGATATGGATGAATTATTAATTAATGATTCCCATAATTAAATGTACCAAACTATGAAATATCAATAATTAAACCATTCTTACATCATATTCTAATTACTTAAATAAATATCTATTGATATTATTAAGGCCAAACATATCTGTGCGTAACACACATGTCATTTTGCGAGTGGCAACACTTTCCCCTGCGATTTCGATTTTGCAATGCTATTGCAAATTTTACATTTCTAACTACACTGCTCAAAACAATTAAAGGATATTTGAAGTTTTATATAAAATAAAGATATAAACGAAATTTTTTTTGCCGAAAATAGAAGAAGAGAATCACAAAAGCAAATTTTTCTGTTTTTCAAACTGTGGAGTATGCAAATTTTGAGTTTAACGTCAGAAACGTTGCTTCAACGGCAGCAAAAGAAATTTAACTTTCAACTGGATAAAAGAGAATGAAGACAAGGATGATCGGCATTCAGTGATTGCTTTGTTTCGATGAGTACGATGTCTCAGCGAAGTCATTAGACAGATTCAGAAGCTTTGAGAATTGTTGGTGGGTTAGAATTGGGCCAAACTCAAGCCGAAGTAGCGCAAGCCATTGGAGTGTCACAAAGTGTCATTTTCAGGATCTGGAACCGTTTTTTAGAGAGTGGATGTGCAGGCCGAAGACCAGGGCAAGGTCGTAGACGGGCAATAACGCCCAATGAAGATCGGTATTTAGCGTTAACAGCTCAAAGACACCGAAACATGAATGCTACTCTTCTCCAACAACACCTTCGCTCGGCTACAGGCACCACGATTTCAACTCAGACTGTCTGAAACCGGCTCCATGCTGTAGGTCTGTATGCTCGCCGACCGATTGTATGTGTTGATGGTATGTGTTAGATTAACATCAAGGCATCGTCGCGACCGCAGGGAGTGGGCAACCGAGCATGTCAACTGGAGGAGAAATGAATGGAGCAATATTCTGTTTTCTGACGAGTCCCGTTTTTCTGTGCATCCAGATAATAGGCAATTTTCATCTAGAGGGACCGTGGCAGTAGGAATAATCCTGCGTTCGTGCACGAAAGTGTCAGATTTGGCGGTGGAGGAGTGTTGGTGTATGGTGGCATCTCCATTGACGGGCGCACTGACATCTACATCATTCAAAATGGAGCTCTGACTGGTCGCCGACATAGGGATGAGATCCTCAGACCTATTGTAGTCCCTTACGCTGCAGCAATCGGAGCTAACTTAATTTTAATGGACGATAACTGCAGGCCACATCGTGCAAACCTGGTGGAGGATTTCCTTTTCGAGGAAGGAATCGTTTGAATGGAATGGCCAGCGTGTTCTCCAGACATGAATCCAATCGAGCACATTTGGGACGCTCTAGGAAGACGAGTTTCTGGCCGCCAACAACCCCCACAAACTCTCCAAGAACTGGAAAGAGCTCTTCTGGAAGAGTGGGGCAGAATACCCCAACTCGTCCTTAATAGCCTCATTGAGTCCATGCCTCAAAGGTGTTCAACGTTGCTGGCCGCCCGTGGAAACCATACCCCCTACTAAAACTGATTTTCTTTGAAGAAAACACTTTTCTTATTCTTTTTTTCTCACATGCACAAATTGTGTTTTTTTCTTTTTGTACACAAATGCGCAATAAAATGCATTTTTTTCTGCCAAACATGTGTAATTTATTCTCATATAACCTACTATGTCTGTCGACCATGTATCAATCAGCTAAAAAGTTTCCCAGATACAAAACCCACCTAAAACTGCAATATCCTTTAATTGTTTTGAGCAGTGTATCTCAATTTTTTTTATTTTTACACCGTCGTATAGAGAAAAAAATGTACTTTTAAATGCAATTTGTTTGAAAACTGTATCTCAATTTATTTTTGAGTTATTAATTTTTTTATAATTTTTATTAGCAATTTTGTTATTGTGACAACAGAACCACTCCATTTTCTCTTAAAATTGAAAAGAAAAATAAATAGAAATTAAACTGTGCAATACTTTTCCAAGCAATTTTGGTTTTGTAATTTTTGGTACTGCAAATTTTACACTTCTAAAAATTGTACATTTTAAATTTTTACATTGTCGTATAGGGTAAAAGAATATGCTATTAAATGCAATTTGTTTCAAAACTGTATCTCAATTTATTTTTGAGATGTTAATTTTTTTATAATTTTTAGTACCAATTTTGTAATTGTGGCAATATAATCACTCTATTTTCTCTTAAAAAAAAAAAAGATAAATAAATAAAATGCGTTTACATAAAATCCGGTGAATTTCAGTTTTATTTTGTTTAATAGTTTGGATAACTGGGTTTTATAGTGTTTTGTTAATTTTAGCTTAAAATAATATTTGTTTAAGAGTTAGACTGAACAATATATGATGTATTTTTTACTGTTACTAATTATGTAGATTTATTATAAATCAATGAAACAGGTCTTTCTTAAAGATTTTCTTTCGTCGAATTTCGACGGGTTCCATCTTGTATAATATAATGATAGTAAATTAAATAACCAATTTCATAATGTTTGGATATTTAAAAAGAAAAAAAAGGGGAAAATTAGATATTGAAATTAATTTCATTTAATATGACCATATTAACTTAAACTTTAATAATATAGCAGTAGAGTATAAAACAAAAAATAAAATGTATAATTAATGTATTTATTTTTTACACTTAGAATATAATATTTTAGTACTGTCAAAGGAGGTGGGTCAATAAGGGCCATTTTTCGCCCATCAGCACCTAGATGTGACTTACATTTTTTTCATTAGTATACCTCATAACAAGCAAGAAAATAATTGTCTTAGCGAAGCAAAGTCTTATACTCAGAGTACGTAACGATATTAAAAGTCAAAAAAAATTTTTCGTCAAGCAAATCTCAAAAAGTACTTGTCGGATTTTGATTCTGTTTGTACCATTAGATACCCATGGAGGTAATCTGGTGAATGTACCACCTACGAAAAATTAGTTCCAAATAGTTTAAAAGTTATATTAAAAAAACTGATAAAAAAGCACAATTTATTTGCACATGTCACAGAAATTTGGTGTGCGTCATTTTTCACCGTCTGGATATTTTTGTAGGGAACCGAATCAGAGTGTATGGAGTAAATAGTAATTGTTTGAACGAAGCGAAGGCTAATACACATAGTACGTAATGATATTAAAAGTTAAGCATAATTCTTTCAGCAAGCAAATCTGAAAAAATACATGACGGATTTTGAATTTGATTGTACTAGAAGGTAATCTATGAGTGTAACCTACTGAATACTCTCAAAAATTTGTTCCAAATAGTTTAAAAATTATATTAAAAAAACTGATAAAAAAGTACGATTTATTTGCATACGTCTCAGATATTTGATGTACGGCACTTTTCACTGGCTGAATGTTTTTGTTACATTCCAGAATTTGAGCACATGGAGCAAAGAAAACACACAAGCAATTTTTATTTAAATACAATAAAACATATTTAAATTTAAGAAACAAATTGGAAAAGAAATCTGTTTTATTATTATTATTATATTATTTATTTAAAAGAAAAAAGCCATAATATTTAGGTACTTAGTATTCGGAGTTTTGCGATAATTTATAATAACATTTTGTAATCGCATCTTTTGCTTGGCATCTTATATATTTCACATGTGCAAATTAGGAAACAATTCTTTCATGTTTAAATAAAATACGAGTTTGACATGAGTGCTTTAGATATTACTTTTAAAAATAGATTATATTCTGTTATTTTGTTTACATAAATTACTTAATATTATTTCTCGTTAAGCAACCTGCGTTCCCCAGCGATAATTGCTCTATTGCTAGCATTTTATTATGGCTACATTTTATGAAAACATATACATGACGCAGATGTCACACATGCACCAAGTTGATGCGATTGCAACAAAATGGCGATTTCATGTCTCACATGGTAACCCGTTTATTTTGTTCCATCACATTATTTAGAAAATAAACAATGGTGGAAGCAATAAATATACAGTTATAAATAATAAACATAATAATAAATAGAATAAAAAGTATAAATATGACAAAAAATTGTATTAGAGAAATATTCAAAAACTTTCACTGAAACAAAGTTTCTACCAATTTATGGGAGAAGAAATCACGCCACATAGTGCATATATGACATCCGTGCTATATTTATACGTAAAAATAAGCATAAACATTCATCAGGTTTATTTATGTAACTGTTCATATCTATTTGCAACAAATATCACTTTCTGAAGTCTCCACAGGACGAAGGTTTATAAAAATGCCAAGGTAAAGGTAATATCGAAAAAGTAACATGAAATTAGAGTAGGTATATCATATATGGATCGGGTTTGGGTCAAATTTGGCGAAAATCATTTTTGAATATGAGTTACAAATATATTTTTCAATTATTTTGTATTATTTTAAAAATAAAATAATAATAATTAAAAACACAATTAATTAATAAAGAAAGAAAACTTATTTATATAATTTGATAAAAAAAATTAAACAATTTATTAATAAATAAACAATAATAGCCAGGTTACCAGGCCATGAAAAATAACGATATTTTGGTGCCAATCATGCGAAAGGAGCGCCATGCAAAAGGGGGGGAGCGAAGGGGGCAATTGACCTGGTCGCGGAAATTTATGGGGAGTCAAATTTGTACTACCAACATCATTTTTGGCCTATTACAAGAAAAAGTTATGTGGGAAGGTGCCAAATTGAAACAGTTTCTTGGCACAGTTTTTTCTTCGCACGCCCATGTGCGGAAAAGTTCTATATTCTTTTCCAGCATTTTGGCGAGTATTTTAAATTATTTATTTGCCGTTAAATGAATCGATGTGATTTCAATATTCAGCTTTGGGTTTGAATTTTTAATACTTTCCAACAAAGTTGAAAATTGTTTATGCATTTGGTTTGTCTGTTCGTCTGTTCTCACTGTAATGCCCGTACATATACGCTTATTTTAATGCAATTGGTAAACCTTATTAATGTCCCCCTAAGCATGTTTTATATTGTATATGATGCATGTTAGGTTAAGAATCCTTTAGAGGAGCGCCCTAAAGAATTTGATTACATTATGGTCTATGGGAAGAAATGATTACAGAGTATTTTAATAACATTACCCTATTGAGATGGATTGAATCTGATATAAATTACCGAGTTTCACAATGATTACGTTAAAACAGGATATTCATAGCATTTTTAATCCATTTATCGGGACACACAAAAGAAATCAGCTCAATGCTGTCTTTTAGTAACAATTGCTGAGTTTTCAATTTTGGCATGTGCTTTTAAATTTAACTATTTTTAGGTACGTTCATAATTATATAAATATGTAGCATCTACAATCGTCGACTGATCCGTCCATCTGTCTACTTATCCGTCAGTATGTCCACATACAACAGCACAAAAACTACCCAACCAAATCGTTCGAAATTTTAAATATATATTTGCGCCGAATTTTGTTGAGTCATTTAAAAGTATTCCGTTACACTATGGCTGATGGGTTGAAATAATTCCAAGTGCTTTTAATTATAACACCTGTAGAAACATAAAGAAATCGATATGCATTTATGAAGGGCACTAGAATATAAATTTTGTAGAATGTGCCATAGAAAGAATACTTATTATTCATTTAGAGGGTACCATAAAAGAATTCCGAAGCATAATATTATGTGGGGGGGGGGGGGGCATTATTTTTTTCCAACCAAAAGATTTTTATTATAGAATCATTTTCTCATTTGACATTTCAAAGTCTTTTAAATAGTAATTTATTCAGGTAAAACTGCATAATAGAGTTCACTTTGGCATATTGAGGCTGCTTGTTTTGCTGAAAAAATGTGTTCAAATTTCTAAATCCCTTGTGATGATACTTTGACAGCTCAAAGATTATGCAGACGAGATATTCAAATCTCATGTCGTATCTTATACTACAAATATTGCCAATTCCTTTTAGTTAATACATGCTAAAACGAAATATTGCTCAACTCCTTGAGAATGGGTTTGAAAAGAAAACAAAACAGCATATATAGTGACCAGCATGCATTACCTATTTAAATGCATTACCTATTTGATCATATCTGCAGGGCCGTGCTTAAGGAGGGGCGAGCCGGACATTTGCCCAGGGCCGCTAAAATTTGGGGGCCGCAAAAAATTTGATGCTGTTTTTAGTTTTCGCCAGTTTTTATGAAGATACTAGCTGACCTGCCCATGATGAATGACCTTTAAATTACCGTAATTTCGGGTGTATAAGCCGCGGATCAAACAATTCTTTTTGGACCCAGAAATCTTATTTAGTGATTGAAGACAAATATTTACGGAGATCTAACTAGTTATATTTGTTTCTTAAAAAATTCTGGGTCCAAAAAGAATTGTTTGATCTGCGGCTTATACACCCGAAATTACGGTAACCTCAAATTTGTAGGATTTTATATCTTAAGACTTCATTCCATCTAAATTTAAAATTTTAAGTGAACAAATATTGAATTAAAAGTGGCTTCTATTTTGCGTTTTCTTTTCTACTTAATTTGATTGTTGGAGTCCTTGCGCACCGAAAGCGAGTGAAAGCGCGACGAAACACTCAGGTTTTTACTGATTTTATCGAAATATCCCATATTTCATTTTGTAAAGAATATTTCTACCGTCCGAACGTTTCGAAGTTATTGTAAGTTACGTAAATCTGATATAATGAGATGTTCAAAAATCATTTTTCCAAATTTAAATTTTTTCGACTCCATAACTAAATTTTTTGCCAACAATTTCCAAGATTTTCCCAGTTAAATTGCCAATTTATTTATGCTAAATATACCGACCGAGTGTAATGTGTGAGGGCTGTGGCGTACCCAGGATTTTATTTCAAGATGAGGGTTTCATAAATTTTCATAATACTCTATATCTTACAAAACACGTTGAATTGTCTTGTAAAAAAACCATTTTTCACAATAAGAACGTAGTCATGGGAGGAAAAAAGAGGTTGTGTGTGTGTGTGGGGGGGGGGGGGGGGGGTTGGGAAGGGGTGATTCTGTTCTGACTTTTCCGAAATTTAAGGTATGAGATTCCGAAATCTTTAAAAAATCAGCCACGAGTCTGAAAATTTGGACTTAAAAACATATCGCAATTTTCGACAAATTGGCGACGGAAAAAAATAATTTCGTCAGTTTCGAATTTTGTCAAAGTGCCGCGAAAAAAAGGCAAATTTTTATCATAGAAAAACAAAAAAATCGAATTTCGACAAATGATCGCGGAGAAAATGTGAATTCCTTCAAATAATCACGGTGGAATTTCTTCTAATGACCTCTGAAAAAATTGTGAATTTCGTAAAGGGCTGCCGAATAAATCCACATTTTATCAAAGGAACGCACAGAACAAATGTGAAATTCAACAAACGATCGCTGAAACAAACAAACAAACAAAAAAGAATTTCGTCAAACGGCAGCGAAACAAAACACACATTTTGTCAAAGGACCAAAGTAGAAAGCTGATTTCATCAAAGTGTCATGATAAAAAAAAAAGAGAGAGAATCATGTCAAATGATCTTACAGGAGGCGTGAATTTTGTCTAATGGTCATTGAAGAAAACACGAAGTTTGTCGAAGGACTGCAGAAAATCACGAGTTTCATCAAAAGACCGCGTAAAAAATCGCGAATTTTGAAAAAGGACTGTAAAAAATACACGTATTCCGTGAAAGGACCGCGGAAAATTTTCGAATTTCGTCTAAAAATCGCTAAAGAAATCCCAAATTTTGTCAAAACTGCAGTAGAAAGCGAATTTCGTCAAAGGGCTACGAAAAAAAACGCAAATTTATTATTAAAAAATCCTATAGGAAAAGTGCAAATTTCGACAAAGGATCCCGAAAAAGAGCGAATTTAGTCAAAGGGGCGCGGAAAAAACACTCATTTTACGAAAATGCATAATTCAACAAATCAACGCGGAAAAAAGCATATGTTTCATCAAAGAGTCGCTTAAAAAACACGAATTTTGTGAAAAAGCCGGAAAAAACGCAAATTTTGGCAAAACATTAAACAAAATGTGAATTTTGCCAAAGAACGATGTGAAACGCGAATTTTGTCTAATCAAAGCTGAAAAAAAGCTAATTGCGTCAATGGTCTGCAGTACACACCCTAATTTCATCAAGAAGCCTCGGGGGAAAAAACGTTAATTTCGCCTAATTGTCGTGAATGAAACTCATATTCCATCAAAGAGCCGTGAAAAAAGGCCAATTTTGTCAAAAGATTGAAAAAAAATCTGTCAAAGGACCAACGTAAAAAGCAAATTTCGTCAAAAGATCATGGAAGAAACACGAATTTATTACAAAAAGAGGCGAAAAATCGGAAATTTCCACCAAGGATCCCGAAAAAGACTAATTTTGCCTAAAAGTCACGAGAAAAACGCAAATCTCAACAAAGTATTGCGGAAAAAATGCTAATTTCGTCAAAAGGACTGCAGAAAAAATGTAAATCTCGTCAAAAAATTGCGAAAACTATACGAATTTCGTTTAAAAAAATAACGTAAAACGCAAATTCAACAAAAGATTGCAAATTCTGTCAAACGGCCACAGAGAAAACGAGAATCTTGTTGTAGGACCATAGAAAAAAATATGAATTTCGACAAAGGATTGCGAAAAAAACACATTTTGCGAAAGGGCAGCACAGGAAAAGCGAAATTCATCAAAGGGCAACGGTCAAACGCGAATTTCGTCCAACGGCCGCCGAAAAGAAGCAAATTTCGTTAAAGAGTCGTGATAGAAACCTGAATTTTATCAAACGGTCTTGGAAAAAATGTAGCGGTCTTTCTCGAAAATAGCACACATATAAACAACAATGTTTATTTCTAGGTATAGTTTTTAAACAGAAATAACATACTGAACTAGTTTTTTTTTTTTTTTTTTTTTAAAGTCTGTTTGAGCCAAACTGAACTTCCAGGAATTTACACTTAGCCAGAAATTGACTTGAAATAAAAACAGAATTAAACCAAACTGCACCATAATTAATTAGTGCCGGAAAGAGTTTCCTCTTCCTTCTCCGCTCTGCTGCTTTCTATAAAATTTGCTATAAATTTCAGATTCTTTTTTTTTTTTTTTTTTTTTTTCCGAGGGCAAAAATCATAAGAATCTTAGGCAAAAACTCATTTTGGCACCATTACTTTTGGAATCGGTTCGGTAGTTACGGAAATTAGTCCCTAAACAAAAAAAAAAAAAAAAAAAAAAAATTACCACTCTATAATATAGTTGTGGTATGATTAAGTATTATTTATGGTGCTAAACCTTATAAATTCAGATGAACTGAAATTTGTCATAGGAAATTAAGGTAAATTAAAATTATTATTTTAAATACTGATGGGCAAAGAAAATGTTTTTTTTTTTTTTTTTTTTTTGTTATAATTTTTTTGAACTCTTTCTTACAACTTTTTGTGTTAAAAAATTCATACAAATTTCACTTTTGTGATACATTTTGTACAGTTTATAACATTTTATACCTGTTTAAAAAAATTTCAGAAAAAAGGGCCGCCAATATAGTTCGTCCAGGGCCGCCAAAGTCATAAGCACGGCCCTGCATATCTGGAACACATTCAAACGACACATCGCATTCCTTTGTTGACATTTTCACGATTTTTAAGTACCACTTTTAAAGAGAGCCTAAATTCTTATCGAGAACCTCATCGCATCAATAGAAATCAGAGTAGATATTATACAGTTATCTATATTAACTATTCTGTATTAACAATTTAAGGGGATTACACACCATATAAAAAATTTTCTCTTTCTTTTCAACCATCATGATTTGTGCCTTAGTGTTACATACTAAAATTGGTGTGGAGTGTCTGTTTATCTTCTTGGCGTAATTTCAAAGAGTTCAAATTCCGATACAAGATATTTTAGTGTTTTATTATGTGCATTAATTTTAATATATTGCGTACGTTCAATATTATAACCACACATGGCTGTTTTGCATAGTTTGCTTCCCTCTTTTTTAACCGTATATGCGAATTTATATAGAATATTTTGTAATTGTATAGTTCAATTTGGTCATTTTCGTCATTTGAACTTATGGCAGTATATGGTCAATTAAAGGTAGCATCGTATTTTTTTCTTTTACTTTTTGCAAGTTATTATTAAATCTATGTTCTCAGCAATATCGCTCAGACTAATCCCTCTGAGGGAAGTCCTAGTAATATCTTGGATGAAAGTTTAATAATTCATGAGAAAATAATATATATATTTAAGTAAATATTATGTGTTTTAATGAGCATAAACACAACTGTCATTAGTTTTAATCCGTATAATCAATAGTAAATACAACAATAAATGTAAAATTAAGATAAATGGAGCTTAATAAGATTATTATTTCAATACATGAAAATCAGAAATAATAAATAACAAATAATAATAATAATAATAATAATCATGCAGTTTCAGGCTTTTTGGACAATGAGTTTTAGATTATTTTCATTATCGATTGCTTCACCAGAATCACCAGAAGGAATGTCTCTGAAAGAAATAGTTCACACTCTTCTGGATATAAACATACGTGCTATCGAAAGCAATCATCACAGTATCACTGTTGTCATCTGGAATAAACAATCTTCCTGCTGAAGGCCTCATATATTTTTTAGTAACTTATGTTCTGGTGATGTGTTCCATTCTACAGTGTTTCTGAATAACGTTTTCAATCAAAGCCTGGTTTTCATATTTTACAAAAGATATTATTATTTTTCTTATATTAAGTAGTGTAGACAGAACACAATGATAGAGGCCAGTTCTAAGTTTTATAAGTAACATTGCAAAGAAAGTACGAGATGACCTCTTTATTGAGGAACGTATTTTGGACTTTTCAAGTTTAAAGATATCGTTAAAATCAGACATAAATATACGCATGAGAATATAATAATAGATTTCGGAAAAGTGTCCTGGTGTATCAAAATCGAGGCCTTCTTTGCTACATTTCTGATATTGGTTTAAATATTTTCATGCTTCGCATTTCATACATCGATGTATTCTCATTTACAGGACTTAAATCTTGCAGAGTCAATTTACCAATCAAGTAATATGAGTTTTACAGCAACGTTTTCGCGACAAAATATAGATATGTTTCTATAAAGGCATGTGTTTTAATAGCTTTTGCTACAATAACGAGGCAGTTCTTACCTTTACATACTATACAACAAGTGTTAGAATTGTGAAAATGAGATATTGATAAATGTATAATAGGTTTCTTATTTGTGGTCTCATCGACAGTAATCGTTGATGCATAATCTCTTATTGTTACATCAAAAGAAGAAATAGAAGTATTTAGAGCATGGAGAGCACAAAATATATATTATTTGTATTTAGAGCACTATTTAGAACCACTGTGTAAATCTCAGTTTTTCGAACATCTAAATATCAATATAACTTTTCTGTTAGAACAGATACAAAAAGTTTTCTGCGAGACTTTACAATTATGACATTGGTATCCAAGCATTATTTATTAGTAATTTCTTTAATAAATATGTACGAAAACAATTTTAGAAAACAACATTGACGTCTGAACAATGTTAATACTTTTTAAGTACGGCGAAAGAAGTCTGAATGCACTCCGATAGTAGTGCATTTGATTCTCTCACATGATACATTTTTTTCTTTTACAGGTAGAAGCGCACACTGAACCCAAATAAAATAATGCTTATATAAAAGCTTATAAAGAGTAGAATTAGTGCATGTTAAAATTAATTGGGTTCATTGAGCGCCTCTTAGTAAAAAATTAATTCAAAGACGCAAAAAGCGTCAAAAATGCAGAAAAAAGCAAAAACACTCTACTTTCGGGCTATAATTTCCATGACTTACTATTTTATTTATCACGTAAAACTTATATTAAACAAAAATACATATCTTTAACTATACAAAGCCGCAGATCAATCATCTGAATTCAAAACTTTTTTTTTTTCGGGTATATTATGGGCGAAAAATAGCCCTTATTGACTCACCTCCTTTGGCAAAAATTTAGATTCAAGTCAATCATTAGCTTAAATTAACTTAATAGATTTAATAAATGTAACTATGTAGTTATTCATACATATGCTTTAATTCAACATCCAGTATAAAATGTTGCAGTCATATCAAATGTCCCTACTCCTTTTTTTTTTTAATAATTATTGCTCATTATCCAGATAATGCTGCTCTCCTTCATACTCTTAACATCTATCTTCTATATATATGGGTGATTCTCAAAATAGGGGACAATTTCAAAAATGAAATCTTAAAAAAATTACTGTTAGCAAAATTTCTGAAAAAAATAGATGTTAATAAAGTATTAGGTATATTTTACATGTAGTCAGCAGAGCTAAATATTTAAAAATTAACTTTAAAAAAAATAATTAGTATTTTACGAGCCATGCTAATGACAAAACAAATTGCATGAAATAAATATATTAAGAAATTTTTATTTTCTTCCTATTTAAATATTTTTTTCTACATTTATTAGCCTTCCTTTCCAACAAATAGTTTCCATTTTTACATATATACATATAAGGAGAATAAAAACATTTCCAAAGAGCAAACTTTGTTTACATGAACAACATTCTGACACTAGCAGTGTAAGAAGCTGTCTTAGTGATTTTCTGACAGATTTAATGCATATTTTAGGGATAATAAATGTAATACCTAAATTTATATGTAAAATTAAACTTTATAAAAGATACAATATAAGTAATGGTTACATTTATGCACATAGGAGTCTTTAGCATGGACAGAAAAACCATGCTAATGACACTGATATTTGTCCACGCTAATGACAAATTTTAATTTAAATAAGATTATGAGCCATAATATAATCACAATGCAATAGTCCTTTCTGGGGCTTTTTAAAACACAAAAGTTCTATGCAAATAAGTAAAATAAAAATTTTAACTATAAAATAAATATGAAAATTATTATCCATTCTAATGACATACAATTGATGTACTCACCTAATATTCAACTTCTATTCTTAAAATACAATACATGCTTCTATTTTCAGGCTGAGATAAAATGGCTACTTGTTGCCATGGAGAAACTTTATATTTTCAAAGTATTGTCATATGTGAAAATGAAATTTTGATTAATAACCAGCTGTTATAGCATGACCTTGTTTTGAAAACAGAATATGGAGGACAAACTTTAATTCTCTTTTTATATACTATAATTTTATTTTTAAAAAGAAATTTATTGGATAAATCCTCTCCTTGATTAATTTAAAGAAAGAATAACATTTGTTTTATTTTATAAACATGATATTAACTCTTGAAAAATGCTAGTATATACAAGGTACAGCTGCTGTGGACATCCATGCTAATGACATTTTGAACCTTTATTCTGTTATTTTAAGGTGTTTTTAACTAAAAAGTGAGTAATTATTGAGTGCAAATAATAAATAATATTAAGATAAACATATTTAAATATAAAAACATGACAGAAAGCCTCTCAATTTTTTTTGTATGCCTAAAGACATAAATTGTCCCCTATTTTGAGAATCACCCATATATGTACATATGCAAAAATTATGCAGCATCGAAATTTGTGAGACAAATGGCATGAAAAGTTTGGAAAGTTATAAAAACATTATGTTATAATAGCAAGTGTTGATTACATATCTTGAGGTTTTTTAGTTGTGCAAGATACCAATAAATTGTCCCAAACTTATTTATAGTGATATTTTTCAAGAATTAGTGTGAAAAGAAAGCATATTGAAGTGAGCATTAAAAAATAAAAGGTTGAGAATGCTTAAAATTCTATATTTTATATGTGTTGTCTATTTTTGTAAAGTTATTAATGAACTATCATGTTTACTGTCCTTTTTAGATACACAGGTTCAAGTGGCCACTTTAATTGTTTTTCAGTTCCTTGTCAAATCAGATCAGATTCCCGAAACAACAGGCAACATTATTATTTCACCCAATTTCGATACAGCAATTGATAGTCTAAACCATGCTAATGCTAATCATCTTGTGTCATCTATGACAGAGGAAGGTGAAAGTCCATGGTTAATTTATATATGCAAGAAAAACATCTTCAGTGATGAACCTCTACCAATAAGAATTGAATCTGTCCAGTTATTAAGTTGTATTGTTGGAAAATACTTTCTCAAAATACTGTAAGTTCTGGTACTTTTTTAATTTTTGATTTTATAAAAGGTTTATGAAATATATTTTACATTTTTTACAAAAATGTCAGTTTCTATAAAATTTCAATTTCAATTTATTTTTTACCTTTTTTAAGAGTGTTTTTAAAAAATCCCTTTGATATTTTTGACACATTTACAGACTGATTTTTAAACTTAAAAGCAAGACACTTGCTGGTATGACTGTTGAAGTGATTTGGAATGAAATAGTCTTTTAAATTTTGACAAATGATATCATAAGTTATCAGCAATTATTGTTTTATAAGGATCATTATTGGACTGCATTTCATCCAAAAATTCAGTTAAAATGCCTACATTTATTGAAAAATAAAAAAGATATTTAATTTCATTGTTTTTTAATATGTGTATTTTTCAGGTATGTGTCAGAAAATAGTCAATTTTGATTTGAAAACACCCTTATTAACTTAATTTGCACAATGTTTGTACTTCTGGACTCAAGTGAAATAATACTTTAAAAAAGTGTCATTGAAGGACTTAATATTTGAATGTATAATAACACTTATAGACTATAAATTATATATTTGTTCTTGATTAATCTAAAATAAGGCAGTCAGCATTGACTTGCATGAACAAACTTTGATTGTTTTACTTAAAATATTCAGTCAATTTATCTTCTAAAATAATATATTTTGAAAATATAAATTTTATTATCCACTCCTACTTTATTACATGTGTGTATAAAGATTTTATTATAAGTCAGAGTTTTGTTTTAATTCAATGTAAATATTCAAAAGTAGCTATGTTTTGCATTACTTAAATAATGAATGAAATATGTACTAAACATTTAAGAAATATCGTGCTTAATTGTTTTTATATAAATAAGAAAACAACATTATCTTAATTTTCTCAAAAATATTTTTATAACTTTATTTTTATTAGGATTAATAATGCCTCCAAACTTTCTCTATATAAATTTATTTATATGTATTAAAGAAAAATCAGTTGTTGAAATTTGAATGTTCAGTATTTGTCTATATTACTGAATATCTGTTAGGCTGAATATCGAACTATTTGGTCTTCCGAATGTCAAAATGTTGAGCCTACCAAACATTCTGTTTAGACAAACAGTTGAATATTTGGCAAAACAAAATACTTAAAAAAAACTTTAAAAACATTTCATAGCTTCTGTTTTTAACAATGTTTTAATAAGGATATTCAAAATTAGAAATGAGAATGCTCAGAAAAAAAACAGAAAAATTGGGAAAAAAAAGTTTTTTTTTTTTTTTTTTCGGGTTTTTTCCGAAGGCTTATTTTTCAATTTTTCCGAACTGGAAAAATTGAAATTTCATTTATGAAATAATGTAGTGAAAATTTTGTAATAGCTACATTCTCATACTTTTTATTTTATTTATTTTTATGTTGAGTGTCTCACATGAAAATTTTAATGTGGGTAATCTGATCTTTGAGCTGAAATCTGTTTGAGAAGACTTGAAAGGATCCTTCACATTTTTTTCTTGTTTGAAACACAAGACCCTTTGCAAAATTTCTCTTGAAAATAGACATTTCAGAAAAAGTTTAATCAACAAATGGAATCTTTCGCAAGTGCAGTGATTGAAGAAAAAAAATCTTATGCCATACAGCAGCTGAATCTGATTAAGTTGCTTATATGTATGTAAATAACTTTATTAAAAATGTCTAAATAGGAACCTAAATATAATAATAATTTCTTATTCAAAAATTCTGAATATATTTTGTACAAGTATATACAAAAAGTTCACAATTTCACAAAAATTTTATTACACAAAAAAATCTAGATATGTAATTAAATGCAACTTCTCTTTTTAAAAATTAATTCATGTGTTATTGCAATAATATGCCGATTAATGGAAATGATAAAATTAAAAATTCAACATAAAATTTTGAAGTATGCATTTATTACTTTAATCTATCTTTTCAAGAAGTAAGTATTGAATTCGTGAAAAATTTGACTTCCAGTTTTTGGTGTATTTAAACGTTTTAGAAGGTCCTGAACACGTTTTGATGGTTTTTGGAAAATATCTGTCACTCTGTGAATCTGTATATGACAAATTGTATGGGCACTCTAACTCAAGAACTGATGCACATAATTTCACAAAACTTTAGATCCAGCTACACTTTGATATAAACTCGAGATGTTTAGTTATTAGTGTATCTCACCAAACCGACGGCACTGCTATGCTGCATTATTCATAATTTCCACAAAAGTTCTATCTCAAACTAATGTATGTATTTTTATAAAATTTCGTATTAAGTTAATCTTTGACATAACTTCATGCTCATTACTTTTTGGTGTAAATTGCTCAACAGATGATACTGCTATGCTGCATTATTCATGATTATCACAACAGCTTTACCTCAAGGACTTTTTTTTTTTAAACTACAGCTTTAGACAGTTTCTGATATATATTAATGTTGTTTAGTTTTTGGTGTAAATTGCCCTATAGGTGGCACTACTATACTGCATTTTTCAAGATTTCGTTATAGCTGATTAATTAAATGTTTTTTCAAGGTGTTGAATCTAAAATTGACCTCCATTTTACCTCCATAATGTACAGTTATGTTGCAAAAACATGGGCAGTTTGCATTAGAAAAGTACAACTGCAATGAAAAAAACCCCATATTTTATTACAAGTAACTATGTTCCAAATTATAATTTCCCTCTTGATTAGACTTTGAATTTTTGTAGTTTTCTATAGCACAGTAGAAGTTTATCTCTGTATGTAACTGCTTTTATTAATTCCTCAAATAGTGGGCATTTTCTATTTGTAATGTTCTGTTTTCATAACTTTTGAGTTCCACTCTTAGAAATATAAAATTACCATGTGGAAACATTATTGAATATGGTTTCGTATTCAAGAATAGAATATCAGATTTCATTGTAAAAACAAAAACAGTACATTTAATTAAACTTAAAAAAATATTTTTCTGGTTTCAGTGAGTAAAAATCTAACAGTCAATAAATCCTATGCCATTTTTTAGTTTCAGACCTGAGTAAGTCAAAGTAAAACTTAGTTTTGTTTGAATTTAGATTATAAAACTAAATCAAAACTTTTTTGAGTTGAGATTGAAAGCTATACCAAAACTAAACATATTTTATAAAGGAAATAAAATTATAATTCTAAGAAAAAAAAGTAATGTAAAAATATACATTTTTTAAACAAACAATGGAATTTTTTAATACTGATATTCATAATAATGACAAAACTGCAATAATTTCTTTAAACTAGTATCATTTACTTAAAAACTATACTTATGTAAATGGAATGCATAATTTATTTCATTCCAAACTGCAGACATATTGGTTCAGGTTTTTATATTAGGTCAATTGGTAGTTAAACATGTAACTGAAAAATCATTTCAACAGAGATATGATATAACAAACAATAGCGCAACAATAAAAATTCTTAGGCTGTGGAAAGAAAAACTAAACTTTTAAAAGCAGGCTTTGCTACTTTCTTTTTATTTTGTAATATAAAGTGAAAATAATTTTCATTTAATACAATAAATGAGAAAAAATGTTTATTATTGAATATTCTCCAAGAAAATATAATTTATTTGGGAGAAACAGTCATGAAAAATCAATTTTTCCGTTTTTTTCCGAAAAAAAAACCGGTAAAAAAACAGTTTTTTCCGCTACTTTTATTTTTCCGGAAAATTTACATCTCTATTCAAAATAATTAGAAAATCATATTTAAGTGAAAGAAAATACTTTTACATTATTTATTTGTTGTTTTAAAGTTTTACTTAAGTAAATTAACCATTAACTATAATCTTCATGTGAATTAATGATGTACAGATGCAAGATGAATATTGACTGTAAATAATTCATTTCTTGCTTTTTGCAAACAGTGTTTCTGTACAAAAATTTTGAAGGTTGATAATATACATCAAGATGAATATTTTTTTTATATAGGAAACTAGGATTGTAATCCATTTATTCAATCATATGTACAGTATATCTCACTCCAGGTCAAACTTTCATTTCCACATAAAGATATTGTAATTCTATTCAGGGGCATGCTCAGAGAAAATTGCACCCGGGGCAAAGTTAAAATTTGCCCCCCCCCCCCCCCCCCCCTTTCCCAACTTTTTCTTTTGACAGGCCAAAAATCATGTTCATAGTATAAATTTGGTAAATTTCCACACTCTGGATGACTGTCGCCCTTTTTCCCGACGCTGACTATATTTTCAACAGAGTTACTATGAATTCTATCAAATATGATGACGCAATGAGACATGTTGGAAACTATATTTAAATAAAACTGAGCTAAACATTATTACTTTCTTCTATCTTTACAAGAAAAAAGTATTGGATTCATGAAAATTTTCAACTTCCAGTTTTCGACGGATTTATACGTTTTAGAAGGTCCTGAACACATTTTGACTATTTTTAGAAAATGTCTGTCTGTATATGACAAAAAATTTGTGGCCACTCTATCTCAAGAACTAATGCTTGAAATTTCATAAAATTTTATATTCAGTTAGACCTTGATATGAATTAGTGCCTATTGGTTTTTAGTGTAAATTGGCCTGCAGGTGGCGCTGCTATACTACATTTTTCATGATTTTAATGATTGCTATATCTCAAGAACTAATGCACAGAATTTCACCAAACTTCAGATTCTGTGAGACCTTGATATACATAGATGCTGATTAAGTTTTGGTGTAAATTGGCCTGCAGGTGGTGCTGCAATGCCACGTTTTTCATGATTTTCATGATAGCTATATCTCAAGAACTAATGCACAGAATTTCACCGAACTTCAGATTCCCCAATGCCTTGAGATACATTGCCACTGATAAGGTTTTGGTGTGAACTGCCCAACAGGTGGCGCTGCTGTACTACATTTTGCACGATTTTTGCGACAGCTATATCTCAAGAACTAATGTAGAAAACTTCATCAAATTTCAGATTCTGGTACACTAGAATATATAACATAATTAGACATATATATATATATATATATATATATATATATATATATATATATATGCTAAATCGATGTAATTATTTGCACTTTTTATATGGTTTAATTGACGTGATTTAAATAGAAGAAAGTTTTGTGATGGCCACAACATACTAGTTTTATTGGGAATGCAGCTGACTGTCATTATATTGTGTCAATGGCCAAAATTCAGTCACTTCCAATGATATTATCATATTTCATACAAATAATATTAATATGATTCAATTCTCATTAAAATATATCCATTAATTGTTAAAGTTGTTAACAAAAATTCATTTTCAACTTGTAGTGGTACACTGTGTACTTTTGATGGAAAAAGAGGATTAAGATTGTGGTTCAGTTCAAAAAATGTTTGTCTTAGCAACAATATCTTCCCTAAAATTTTCCCCGAGATTTAGAAACAACCTGTATGTTTACAAACTCTGATAATGATCACCTGCTCCTAACAAAAGGAACAAGAAATATTATTCTTGCTGAGTTGCTAACATTTGAATAGATTGTACTATTTATTTATTACTTTGGTTTTTTTCCTGACTAATAAACAGTATACAGTAGACTTCCTTAAATCTGCAACTCTAAAATTCATAAATGCCTAAAATCTGCCCATCATCGCTTATATAACCAATAAAATTTTCAATTCAGTGTTTAGGGTAAAAATTACAGAAATTTTTTTATTTTATGTTTTTCCTTATGTATTTTAATCTTTTATAATATGACTGAATTTGTGTTTTTCGCGAATGAAATATGAATGTATTTCTGAAAAAAAAAAAAAAAAAAAAAAAAGATATTGCTGATATCACTGGCAATGTCAATATTTACCAAATACATTTATGTTTTAATCAAACTTTTTTGATTGTTAAATCTAGCTATGCCTGAAATAAAATTACATATTTTATGATTTTTATATGAGTTAATAAGAAACTTTTATAAGGAAAGTTCTATTGAATAATTCAAGAAAACTGTATCTCATATTATGCCTATTTAATTTTACATTATTAATTATTTAACATGATGTAATAATTTAATCATTTTTAAAATTATCATACATCATTTTAATTTATTATTTTATTTAATTATTTTAATATTTTACTACATTGGAATTATTCATTATAAATTTGATTACGTTATTGCATTGAAGTAAGAATAAACAAAGCAATGACCTGAAATCCACAAAATTCTAAAATCTGTGCAACTTCTGGTCCCAAGCTGTGTGGATTTAAAGGAATGTACTGCATAATTATTTTTTCTTCCAATTCCTTCAAAATTTCTGTTTGATTTTAAAATATTTGTTAAAAAATATAAAAATTTTGTCTTGTTTATAAGAATGGTGATCTGTGTAAATTGTGTGTAATTGATTTGAAAATTAACTTTTAATACCTTCAAACTCTGAAATATAAAATTATTTGGCCTGCCAGACATTCAGCATTTGGCTTAATAATTACAAATCGGCTATACAAATGTTCAGTATCAGGTACATCCCTAGTTAATTTAGTCATTTTATTATAGAGATATTAAAACGCTACTGAAAATTATTAAAAGCATTTTTTTCATGCAAGATATTATTATATTTTTAATTTCAATTGCTGAATAATCCAGATTTGGATTTAAAAGAAAATGCTCTTGTATAATTTGAAAATTTTAATACAACTTTCTGTGTATTCCTGCAACTAGCCTCTCTATAAGAAAGGTGCATATATTTGCATTGATCTATATGCATGTGCAACAAGTCATACTGTTTCATTAGTTTCTTCCTTTTTTACATAGAAGCTATAAGTGCAGATTCATGGTCACCAGTCGCCACGTGGTGACTCATTTTTGGCTTCTAAGTCACCATCGTTTGGCAAATTTTGCTTTTTTCCTCGCTATCATTTGACGAAAATCTGCAATCCTCTGATGAGAATCCCATGTTTTTTCACATCTTCTGATGAAAGTCACTTGTTTTTTAGTGGTCTTCTAGCCAAAATCGCATTTTTCCTGTGATTATTTGACAAAAATCACATTTTTCAGCGATAATCTAACAAAACTCATAGCATTTTTTCCAATCCTTTGATAAAATTAGCTTTTCTTCTGTGATCTTTTAATGGAATTCACGTTATTTCTCTGTCGTTTCTTATTTCTTAGAAATTAAGTCATGATGGTGAGTATTTTAGGAGCCACTGGCTCCTTAAAAATTTTGGGAATCTTCACTTGTAATAGAAGCTCATGAAACTTTATATATATATTATTATTATTATTATTATTATTTTTTTTTCAGAAAAACTGATTTGTCAGATGCAGCAATAATATATATATATATATATATATTGATGGGGTTGTAGTAAAACAGTAGCTGTAGCTGGGGTGGGGTCATTTTTAAATAAGCTGAACAACTATGATTATCAATAATTAATCATTCAAACTAATTATTTTTTAAATTATTGCAAATCTATATTTTAATTAAAAATTTAAAATAGAACATTTAAGGTACTGAATTCTAGTGAATTATGGCTATAAATAAATGAGGCATAGCCTAGTTATAAAGAGCTTTTGAAGAGAATAAACAATCTTAGGTATGTAATCAATTTTTCTGCTTAGAATTAAATCTTGTAAAGCTGCTTGAATCTTAATTGCAGTAATATTAATATAACAGGAATAATATTGCAGGTTGAGAGTTTGAAATTTTAAATACAATTAATTTAAAATATAGATGTAACTTCCAAAGCTGACATTGAAACCTCTGATCTGCAGATTTACATATTAGATATTAAAATATATTTACAAAACTTTATATACAGAACTGTTTTTTCATAGATGAGTTATCAGACATTGTAAACAGAGGATGGTAGTTTTTAAAATGTGACTTCACACACACACACAATCTTTGACAGATTCAAACTCCCTGTGCTCTTCCTTTTTCTGTGCATTGTATAAGATTAGCATATCTATTTTCATTGTAGTTTATTAATGTGCTAAACTAAGGCTTTTTGTAGAAAAGCCTGTGAATTACTGAAAACACAATTTGGAAGTAAGTTATTGGAACTTCTTATCTATTTTATAGCAAATCCCCCATTTTTGAAAAAGACACTTGTAAACAACATCAGCACAGCTTACAATAATTCATTCCAAGATGACACCAGTTTCCTTTACAATGTACCACTATGAATTTACAACAAGGGCGGCATGAGAGGGGGGACCGGGGGGCATATGCCCCCCTGTTGGGCATATCTGGACCCCCATCGGGGCCAAAAATCAATGTCGTTGGAGAAAATATTTTGACGTTTGAATTTCAGCCCGGTCGGGTTAAATCAAAATATGGAGCTTTTTTTTTTTTTTTTCTTTCAAAGTCGGATTGACTAAACTATTTCTTTTGGGTATGAGTCGGTTTCTGACTGAAATTAGAGTTCAGATAAACCCGATTTTTTTTAAATCATAATTTCTTAAATTAAAAATCTACATGGATTACTACACAGGATGGTACATGAATAACTCTGTACATGCGTTTTTTTCATACTGTAGTTATAATCATGTATTATTACTTTTTAACTACATTAAATTGTGGATGAATTTCCGCTGATTGTAGATTTATGGTCGGTTTGACATGAAGAATTTTTGATTCGGTTAAGAGTATGCAAACGAAAATTATTTTGTCGGGGTTGTCTTGGATGACAAGTAGAATACTGCATCGGGTCGGGCAAACTGAATCTGACCCGACTCGCAGTCTGGACTGGATCGGGTTGAGCCCAATCTTTTGTCGTTGTGAGTCGGATTCCAGTTTGGTTAACTTTAATAGTTTCAGGCTCAAGTTGGATGTTGGCACTTATGATTCTTGATTCGAGATGAATCCAACTCTCATAAGAATTTACAAAATTTATTTTACGATGAAAAACTATATATATATGAATGTTAATGAGTTTATCTATACAGATTTTTAACTTAAAACTTATACTGAAGGTGCAATTTTTTACATATCTGCATTACAATAGGGATATATTTTTCATCAGTTATGGTTGGGGTCTGGTTGTTGTTGAAATATTTTAGGTTCAGGCGTTCAGGTCAAAATGTGATGATGTTGGGCTCGAGTTTCTGGTAGAGTTCTGCATTCATCTCGGGAAACTAAACTCAACTCGACAGGTAATTTGAATCGGTTCTGGCTAAAGTTAATATTTTTTCGAATTGACTTCTATTTTTCAAGTCGGATTGATTTTAGTAGTTTTAGCATATAGGTTCGATTCTACATGATTTCTCAAAAGTATCTCCAAAACATATTTTTAAATGAAAAATTATATTATCCGGGTGTCAATGAGTGCATATACAGATATATTGATTTTTCTACATAAACAATATAATTTATACTAGTGGTATTATTGTAGGCTACTTTTCCATTATTGCTTTACAAGATGGAAGTTTGTTTTTCATTTCGAGTTGGGATTGGGTTCAGATAGAATACTGTTGGTTTTAGGTCAGAGTTTGTTGAGTTTGGGGTCATCTAATTTTTTAAAACTGGTTCAGGTTGAAATGGATATAGAATTAACTAGTTTAAGTCGAGTATAACCCAATCTGTGGAGAACTCTATGCTCGAAAAATAATCCGTGGATTCAACTTCTTTTTCCCTTGATTATATTACATAAAAACAGAAAAAATTGCACTTTAACTTTTCCATTTCTACTCCCCCCCCCCCCCCCTTAAAAAATACAGTAAAAAACACCAATTATCTAAAATACTCGTACCTAAAGCAGCATGTTCGCCAAATTACGCGCATGTTCTGGCAGCTGTGCTGCTTAGTACTTTTTCGTATTTAGAAAAGTAATTTATAAATCCCTTTTATCTAAAAATACATAAAAATCAGAAACCGAAGATCAAAATTTTCAAAAAAATCTCCAGTCAGAGGAAAGAAATTGCTTAAAATAATAGGAAACCTCTTCAAATCACAGGGATATTTCAGCATTGTCGAGACGGACTTGGCGAGAAATTTTGGCCCACGCAGACCACAGCTAGACCTGCATAATTCGCGGTTCGGATCAGCGACATATTTTTAATTGCAGGTCGCTTTTCACTGTTATTAAAATAATGCACTTTAAGATTCCCAACTATTTCACAAGTTTTCACTTCATTTATATTTCTCTTCGGAATATTGTATTTAAGCTCTTTGTTTCAGATTTGAATCAAAATTTGGAATATCGCACTTTCTGCATTCGATCAATATACATTCAAAAACAAAATGGAAATTGAAGATTCCCATTGTTTTTATTATTACAGCTATAGCTAAAAAAATCTGCTTTGATTAAAATTATTAAAAAAGTAAAACGTGATATTTATAAAGTTATAAAAGTTACGCATTCAGCTAATTAATTTCACACCATGCAAATACATTGAATTCAAATAAAATAAATTAATATTTAGTACAGTAACGTGTTCAGATGGAATGGAAAAGGATATCGTTCTTAGCAAGTATGCTGTTCCTTTTTACGTTTATTCTTATTTAGATTTGAATTTATCATGTTTAAACTGCAAAGAACAGCTGCGATACAGTAAAAGGAAATGCATGTCTGTCTATTTTGACTAGTTTTCAAATTCTGTTTTGCAACTTAATATAAAACAAACTTTTCGAGTAATGGAATGATAAAGATGTTGATGAGTACATTGTTTAGCATCAGCAAACGTGTTCCTGCTGATTGGTTGTAAAAATAATATTTATATTTTTTATTGTTGCTATGGTAATTACAAGAAAAACCCTGTTGTGATAGATTGGAAGGATGTTTCAGAGTTAACTAGATGCAGTACTCTATTATCAACAATTGTCCATTGACCACAGATAATAGGAGTTAATTATTTTCCTGATTTAGTATTTTTTTTAAATATGGAAATAAGGTTTTTTTTTAATTCTTTTGTTTATTGCATTTTTTTTTTTTTTTTTTTTTTTTTTTTTACAAAATTTTATAATTAATCAGAAACTGTAAGAACAATGCTACAATGAGCTTTTAAAGAAAAATTTTGACTATGAAAAAATAGAGTTTACGACTTTGCAAATTTTGCATTAAAATTTATTATTTCTACTAATTATGAATATTTTATGAGTTCCTTCATTTTACGAAAGTACGAACCTTAATATTTTTCTGCTGTATATAAAAAGTTTCAAGATTTTCATATGAGTAAGTCCAAATGATTTCTTATTTCTTTGTGTTTGTATGTGATTTGATATTTTACCAGAGTGTTTTAATTTAAAAACTGCTTTATACGCAGAATTCGTACTTTTGTTGATAATAATAATTTAATTTGTCTTAATTATGTAGGTTTTTCATTTGTATTTTTCCATTCAGTACTACATACAATAGAATGCAGATTATCCGGACCGGTCAATATCGAGGATAATCCAGTTAATGAAAAATTCAGATAATTGGGAAACTTTATAAACGCATCGAGTAAAGTTTTTAGGCAACTTCCCTTCGCATTCTTTCCAGGTTTCGGACTGGCAATTATGGTAATGCACATTTTAGCATATTGAAAATGGCGTGTTTAGAAGTATTTTTTTTTAATTAAAATTTTATTTTCTGCAAAATTGGTACAAAGTTGTTCATAGAAATACACATAGAAATTATATACATACACTGTACAGTAAATACATTTTAAAAAATCATCGTGATAGGGAAAAGAAATTATTGATAGTCTTCTGGTTCACAGAGGCCATTCTTTCTTCTGCGTGGGACTCTCGTGCGTTAGAAGAGAAACTTCTAAGGTTCTAGAAAAAAAAAATAGTTTTATGCATTGCTGTCTTTGTATTTGTTGGTGATTTTATTATTTCAGGATTAGAATTTAGTAATTTAACAGTTAAATTCCATGCCTTCTTGTCAAATTTACTTTACCCTGCCTGAAGAAGTTTGACTTTAAAATTTTTGAAGAAGATGGCAAAAAAAAAAAAAAAAAAAAAAAAAAAAAACGTATGGTTCTTGATTGATTCAGTTAATTGGACAATATGCTTAATCGAAGTCCAGATAATCTCTACTGTATTTTAAATTTCATATTTATTATTTCAAAAAGCACTGCAATCAAAAATTAGTATTTTCAAATCAGACCTAAAAAATCTTGTGTGGCTGGGAAGTCTTATTATACCCCTTGGAGACGAGTGACACATATACGTGCCGTAAAAAGGCTTAAGAATCATTGTTTATCAGTGTCATGCTTTTTCTCTCTCTTCCTCTTTTTGTACTGCATTAGATCTGGAAATACTGTTATTCACAGACATCTGTCAAAACATTCTTTCCAAGCATATTCCACTCTTTATTAGAAAATGGAAAAAAAAAATGAAAGAAAAAAGGAAAAAAAAAAAGTCTGGTTCGGCCAAAAGTTATAGAAAAATGTGCTATAATACCTGTTTTAAGAATAATAAATTTCAGGGCCGGCAGAACTTTCAAAAAATAAAATTTACTCGAAGTCTTCAGATAAAATTAAGCTCGATTCGAGTTTAAGAAAAGAAAATTTCACCGAGCTCCTTCTTCTGGATAAGCCGCGATATATAGTTGTTTACATTGGCCAGGCTCGGGCCTGTTTTCTTTTACGATACTCGCGCCGATCCATGCCTGGTTTTCACTCTTTTCATGGCTTAACTAACTTTTTCGATATTCAGCTGGAACTGCTCGGGAAGAAATTTTCAGTCCCGGTTTCGATCTGTATGAAAATCACTTTCTCGGAACAACCTGGTCCGAGTAAAAGTCAGTAAAATTTGACCGGTTCCAAATATTTTTAGGAAAAATGTATATATTTTTAAAATGTATTATTTATAAAGAATAGTATATTTTTAGAATAAAATTTAAATACAGAAAAATCTGTGAAATAGAACCTGCCTATGACGTATTGCTGTCTTATGGGCAGGCCCGTAACCAGACGGGGGGCAGAAAGGGCTTAACCCCCCCTATGGTCCTCTAGAGCCCCCTTTAACGATTTATTTATTTCTATTTTTTTTTTTTTTTTAACAAAATGCATATTTTAACTTTCCTCCGAAAAAATAAAAAAAATAAAAATAAAAGGCAAGCAATTATTATTTTTTTTTTAGATCTTTTAACTGTCTTGAATAAAATGCAGGGATGCCATTCAGAAAATAGTCAAAAAGAGGAAATTATGTGTAAAGTAAAATTTACGACATTTTTCACAACATTTATGCATGAATTTTGTAATCTATATTGTTTATAATAAATTAAAAAAAATTGCAGTTTTTTTTTTTGTTTTTTTTTTCACTTGACGAAAAAAGCTGTTTTATTTCATGATCGTTTGAAGGAAAATGCCGTTTTATTTCGTGATCGTTTGACGAAAATCGCCGTTTTACATCGCGATTGTTTAATGAAACTCGGCGTTTTATTTCGCGATCGTTCGATGCAAATCGCCGTTTTACATCACGATCGTTTGACGCAAATCGCCGTTTTACATCGCGATCGTTTGTCGAAAATTGCCGTTTTACATCAGGATCGTTTGACGAAAATCTCCGTTTCGTTTCGAGATCGTTTGACGAAAATCACCGTTTCACATTGCGATCGTTTCACGAAAATCACCGTTTCGTTCCGAGATCGTTTGATGAAAATTGCTGTTTTATATCGCGGCCGTTTGATGAAAATAGCCGTTTTATTTTGCTATCTTTTGACAAAAATCACCGTTATATTTCGCGATCGTTTAACGAAAATCGCTGTTATATTTCACGATCTTTTAACGAAAATTGCTGCTATATTTCGCGATCACTTGACGAAAAAAAGCTGTTGTATTTCGCGATCGTTTGATGAAAATTCCCGTTTTATTTTGCGATCGTTCGACGAAAATCGTTATTTTTTTCGCGATCGTTGGACGCAAATCGCTATTTTATTTCGTGATCGCTTGACGAAAATAGAGAATTCTTAAAAATTAAAAAAAGCGGAAATCCGCCTTTCGGCGGAAAAGTGGCATCCCTGATAAAATGGGAATACGCCAAAAATTTTGTATTCGGAACCCTATTAGATTAGTAGTTTTCTGTTATCTTGCTAGCTGAATAATGCAATTCTCGAAACGCATTCTAAAGGAACATTTCTTTCTCCTGAAAAAAATTAGGTCCAGATGCACTAACTGGTTACCACATGTATGTATTAGTACAATTGTTATATTTTCAAAGCAACGATCTCACACAGGATGAATGGAAATGAACATATGTTGCTCAAGTTGACCGATATCTAGTCAAGCAATGGTCAAAGTCTTGACTAAACCATAGTCATTTAAAACCTATGTTTCTAAATTTTAATGGTTTGCATGTTGACAATACATACTTATCAGTGGATTTAGTTAACGATGAAATATCACTTGGAAACTAGAATGCATTACATGAAAATTAGAAAGATAAAAAATGTCAATTTATACATGTGGAATAAAAAAAATAATTGTTTGAAAGTCAGTAATTGTTTCATGTTATGGGGGTTGGTAGGAATAAATTAGAAAAGTAGGATTTTTTTTTTTTTTTTTTTTTTTTTTTTTTTTTTTGTGTGTGTGTGTTCTGTGAGAACTTTTTTTTTCAATTTGTCACATAACTTTAAAAATATTACGCAAAAAAGCATGATTAAGTTTATTACAAGATTACAACAAATATATTTGGTGTATGGCACATTAAATTTATTATAAAGTGTAAATCTGCTACATTTTAACACATTTGCAGAATAAGTTTTATTTATAAAGGCATAAAATTAGCAGATATGGTTATTCAGCCTCAAAGAATAAAACTGTGTAAGTGTGTCTTATAAACTTGTTTTCCAATCTAAAAAAGCCACTTTTTGACATATTCGTGAAATAATTTTATTTATAAAATTTTTTAAAAAGCTATTTGGAGGTATTTAGACTATAAGAAATCAAACTGCATTTTACATTTTTCCGTAACAGAAAAATAATCTGTCAAAAAATGATGGTAGATTTGACGTCTGTTGATTTACATGGCATTTAATGACAAAATATAAGTCGTCGATGATGATGATCATCGTAGTAAATGATTATAACTCATGATGTATGGCATTTATAAGAAAACGGGAAACAGTATTCAATTCTTAGGAGTTTGAATGTGAGAAGATTTAATGAAAGTTGTTCACATCTTTCGAAAATGGGTGTTTATGTCAGTGTGCTTTATTTTGTTTTGTCTTTAAATAACATTGGACAAATTTTAGAGAAAAACGTGTGCAAAAAACAGCACTGAAGAATATAAAATTAAAATCACAATCACAGTCTTCTTTTTTTTTTTTTACAAAACCGTTATTAACATCTTGGGGACGAGCGACCTATGTACGTGCCACCAAAAAGTGCTTATAATCGTTGTTTATATCCATCAGTAAAATTTTACTGTAAAATTTGCCTTATTAAATCAGAGCATTTTCTCGATTTAATAAGGCACAAATTTGTTTTTAAAAACCGGTGACAAAACATTAAAAATTTCTTAAAAGGTTCCTGTTTCTAAGGGGCAGAGTCCAGATATGTTTAAAAAATATGAAATTAATATATATTTGAAAAAATGATTCATGTTTGAAATTATGTAATTATATACAGAATTCTAAATTTAATTATTGTGAATTATTAAGTAGGTGGTTGTATAAATCCTATTTTTAATAAAATAAGGTCGAGAAAAATTAGTTTTAAAGAGAAAATTATATCATCATTAAATTAACTCGTATTTAGAACAGCCGTGACTTTAAAATGATCTAATAATCCAGCAGAAAACTAAATATTAATAAAATTAAATAAACCACGACTTACTGTTACTTAAAAATATTAAAGTTTCATTAAGTCTGTAGTTTCAACCAAAACAATCATGCAAAAACTGTTAACTTTAACTAAAAATGAAAAATAAACTTTTTTTTTTTAACCAAAAATAAAACCGACATCAAAAACTATTGCAATATACACTGGTGTCCAAAAGTTAAGCATAATTGGTAATTAAGTAAGTAATGAAAGAAATATAAATCGAAATGTGGTCAAACTCCCGGTGTATAAGCAAAATAGTACGCGTCATATATTTTCACGAAGAGTTTTCCCCGAAATCGAACAGGAGAAACAAATTGAAAAAGAACGAAAATCTTTTGGATAACCCTGTCAAAACTAATGTAGCAAAAGCATTCAAACTGCATATTATTATTAATTGGCTTACTGTAATGTACTGTGTTTATTTTTATAAGGATAGCATGTATACTCGTAGAGGAATTAAGGTTTTTATAAAAACAGTCCCAAATTTTCCAATTTTTTTTTTTTTTGCTTATAATTTGCAGAGTTCTTAAAAAACAATGTTCTTTTCTGAAAATATCACAAACATAATTGTACACAATACCCTGTCATCAGAATTTAAAAATAATAAAAATTGCATGAAAAATGAGTAGGTTTAGTAAATAATTTTTCATTGTGCATGCGTCAATGATATCAAAATTTCATTTGCATATTGTGTTAGCTAAATGTATAGAGCAACTTCTGTAAAAGTTTCAAAAACATAGCTTGAAAATTCTGTAAATGATCGTCTGTAGAATCAACTCAAAATCCGTTATTCCTAAAGGAAGCAAAAATATCAGGGGTTTTACCTAAATATTAGTTGTACGTGCAATATTGTGTAGGCACTAAACAATGGAATATGGATACAGCCCCTCATCTTTTTGCTTCATTTAAAGAATAAAGGATATTGATCTCCTTCTATCAACGATAACTTTCAGAATTTTTAAGCTATGTTTTTGAGACTTTCATAAAAGTTGCTCTATACATTTAACTAACATAATATGCAAATTAAATTTTAATAGCATTCACGCATGCACAGTAAAAAAGTATTTAGTAAACCTGCTCATTTGTCACACAATTTTTATTATTTTTAAATTCTGATGACAGGGTATTGTGTACAATGATGTTTGTCATATTTTCAGAAAAGAACATTATTTTATAATAAGAACTCTGCAAATTATAAGCAAAAAACTTAGGACTGTTTTTATGAAAACCTTAATTTCTCTATGAGTATACGTGCTATCCTTGTAAAAATAAACACAGTAGGGGGAACTGGGGTACATTGATACATGGGGCACATTGATACACCCCCTCTACCGCTCACAGGGTCATTACAGGAAGTTTCACAACAGCTCCAAAAGGTGATGCTAGTGTTTTCAACTACATACAGAAAATCTTGGAATGATTCAGCAGTTTGATGAAATGGGACGGGTGATTTATTGTTTTTGTTGTTCAAAAGTAAATTTGAGTTGTACAATTGAAATGCTATTATACAACTGTTCCAGTATTTTCAACCAAAATGAATACTCTCCCAGGTAAGTACAGCTACTCTTTATCAGTTCCTCATTATTTATTGTTAGATATATTGTGAAGTGTTGGATTTGAGACTCATTTTATTCAAAGTCGCTGTATGGGGCACATTGATACAGTTTATGACGGGGCACATTGATACAGCCTAAATCCTTTAATAGTTCATATTTTCATTATCTTTTATTATTTTTTTTACCATACACTCCTTAATCCAACCTTTTTTTCACGAAAAATTTCTAATATTAGTTTTTATTGAAGTGAAATAGCTCTAATTTCTTTATATTAAAACATTTTATAGTATTTCTGAAAACAGAAGACGTAGGAACTTACCCAGCATCTAGTGCTAGTAGAACTAATAAAAGAAAAGGACGGCATTCTGGCAAATCTCGATTTTATATCGATTCTCCAGAGAAAAAAGTATTTTCGACATGAGAAATGTTAAGTAAGAGAAACAAACTGCAGAACAGAAAATGATACTTATATTATAAACAGAATTTTTAATATAATTATCCTTTATTTTCTGTTTATGAACCTATTTATAAACAGAAAAACTGGTAATTTTTTCATCTTTCATAAGAAAGAAGATAATGCTGGGGTTGAAGTGCTAGATATGACAAATTTACCACAGCCAACAATCAGACAAGAAACAGCCAGAACATCAGGTCATAATATATTTAATTTTGATTGCTTTAATATTGCTTAAAAATAAATTGTGGGTGATTTGAATTTTTATAAATAAATATAAAATGGTTTTCTAACTCATTTTTTATGAAAAATATGCATTGGTATTATTTTGTCGTCATTTTTCTTAAACGTATCAATCTGCCCCGGGGATGGGGCACATTGATACAAATGACTTTTTTTGATTTTTTTAAAATTACATGCAAAAATACTATATAAAACAATGATTGTACATTTTTATAACATACTACACAAGTTTTGCTGTCACCTCATGGAAAAAAAACTTGAATTTTCTCCTTTCTTGACACCAAAAAAAATCTTAGAAAAAAACTGTATCAATGTACCCCAGTTCCCCCTACATTACAATAAGCCAATTAATTGTAATGTGCAGTTTGAACGCTTTTGCTACATTAGTTTTGACAGGGTTATCCAAAAGATCTTCGTTCTTTTTCAATTTGTTGATGGTCCCCCGTTCGATTTCGGGAAAACTCTTCACGAAAATATATGAAGCGTACTATTTTGTTTACACACCTGGAGTTTCACCACATTTCGATTCATATTTCTTTCATTACCTACTTAATTACCAATTATGCTTAACTTTTGAACACCAGTGTATATATATAGGAACTCTGACATAAAATCTCATATTTTAAAATTTATGTGTTTGGTTGCTCTTTTTTCCATAATGGCCAGTATAAATGCACTATTTGATACTAACCATAACTATAATTGCCAATTTTACTTGAAAATAAACATTTATAACACGAGAAAAAATGTTGCAAAAATGATAAAATTAAATTTTTTAAACTAAATATTAAATAGTAAAATATCTCATAGATAATTGGATGGGTATCTATTAGATACTTATATTGAACTTGGCTTCACTTGCATAGACACCAAAAAGTCAAATTAATGTGCATAAAAATCAATATAATACGCATGCTCTTATTTTCTTCTTATTATCTTTCTTATTATCTTAATTTCTTATTAATTATTATGCAAAAACATTTTTTTTACTCTGCAATAGTTTAAAGAAAAATTATTTTTCATAAAAATGAAAAATATATATATTTATTTTCCAATGATCATGAAGTATTTTGCTATAGGAAAGTTCCGTTATAGAAAGGTTTCATTTTAGACAGGTTCCTCTATAAGCAGGTCCATTTTATCAGTTTTTGCTATATTTAGTTTACTTAAGATATGGATTGTTAAAATATGTTAGCCCCCAGAAAATTTTCAGAGCCCCCCTTGGCATGACTTGCTGGTTACGACCCTGCTTTTGGGGACTCTTCATTCACTTAAAAATACCTGCTCCATAATGTTAAACCAATGGGCTGGTTGTTTTCGAATTTCTCGTTTTATTTTAATATTTTTAAACGTTTTTTGAATGGGATAACTGAGCTCATTCTTCAATATGACCATTTTTTACTTTTTCGATTTTGGTTGCAAATATTAAAGAGTAGAATACAGTAATATAAAAAGCACTTTCAGTTCCAAAGCCGGTTCCGAAAGTTAAAGTATCTTTTTTTAATAAACTATAACACATTTTTTTCGTTCCTATGGGATTCTGTCTTAAAAGATTTTATGTGTGGCATTTTTTTCTGATTTTAAAGTCTCCAATACATGAAATAAGGATTAACAATAACTAAACCATTTACATGCAAATAGATATCATTAAAAATAAATAAATATTGCAGACTAGAGCACGTCTAAAAAATGAATTATTTTTAATTAGAATTCCTCGTGTAAAGCAGTTTATAACTATATCGAAGTAAAATTTCATGTTTTGTAGAAATATAGAGTGGGGTCGGGCCAAGATTTTAACTTTCATTTTTTTATCACTTTCCAGCAAAGTTGAAAAGTGTTTATGCATTCGGTTTGTCTGTCCGTCTGTCCGTGCTCTAACACCCGTAAATATACTCGGATTGCTCTGAAATTTTTATATGTTATTGATGTTTACCCTAGAATGAACCCTATTGAAAATGAAGTTTCTACTATGATTAGTTTATTTACAGGGATAGTCAAAAGTTTTCCGATACATTACGGCCAATGAAAAAAAAATCGTTTCAAATGAATTTTAAAGGTGTTACACCCTGTTAAACTTATTCAGATTTACACTGATTCGCAAAGTGCACTAAAATACACATTCTGTAAAATATGCTATCAAAATAATAGTTGTTATTCATTTATAGGGCCACTTAAAAGAATTCCATTATACAATAATAAAGGAGGGAATTGTTTGCGTCATATTTTAATGATGTTAAACGGTTTCAAGTATGAATTTTGAATTATGATATGCGCTTTTAAGTTTTATAAAATGTCTGCAAATTATATGGTGTATATAATGTTATAATTGATATACAGGGTTACACAAAAGAGCACATAAAGATTACTGAATATGAGAGTAATTAACTTAAAGGTGGTAGTTATGTATTTTTACGTTGAACTGCTTTCAGTTTACTAAGAAATGCTTGTAGAATATAGATAAATTGATTTACAGGGACACACAAAGAATTAGCTACATGGTCACCCATATGTGATAATTTCTGGAAATGTGATTTAAGTAGCTTTAAGAATGTGTTTGTTTGAACTAAATTTTAACAAAATACTGGCGTGTAGTAAAGATACTGGATAAATTACAGGGCTGAACAAGAGTATTGAAGTATTTTCCATCTATTAGAATAAAGTGCTGCAAGAGAAATTTCAGCCAGTTAGGCATTTTCTTGCTAAACTAAATTTTCCCATTATATTGTATATATATATCAACCGACAGATCAAATATAGGGCAGTTCAAAAATATTTCAATACATATTTGGCTATGGACAGTAACATCTTATTTCCCTAAATAACAAAGTTTTGTTAAAGATTTCAGGAAGCGTTGGAAAGTGTTTCATAATCTATGCTTAGCACATGATTTTTCTTACTTGTTTATTTTTTGGCCGGCCTAATATATATGTGTCTATATATTGTTCTTGCTAGACCATATAATCAGGTTGATTTTTTTAATTTTCTCGCCAATCGAACCATTAATTTATTTTGCGCGAACTGGGTTCGGGCTCGGCCATGAAATTTTTGCCCATGCAATTTTTTAGGCCCCAGTCCAGCACGCTTTGACCTTTAATATATATTATGAACTTGAGCCCCCCCTGTCGGGGATACAGTGCCCCCCCCCCCCCCCCCCCCCCCCCCCCCCCCCCGCACCATTCTGGTGCCGCCCTTGATTTACAATCTTATTATGTAATATGTCTAAAGGACAACAATCTCAAATTATTGAAAATAAATGTGGTATTCAAATATATAATCATACTCAAATTATTGGTTAATTTAAATTGTAATGATTTTTTTGTATTTTACTAATTATATTGCATAAAGCTTTGTTATTTAACAGAATTTTCACTTGCATTTCATTTTCATAATACTTCATACAAACAAACAGAATGAAGATTTTATTATTGAAGAGTTTTTATGGTAGAAAAGCACATTTTAAAAATAGCAATAAATTTCTACAAATACAAATGATGATTTTTTTTTTTTTTTTTTTTTTTACTTGATATTTTGTGAACAAATTTTAATTTCAAAACAAAGAGCAGTATTTATTACAATAATAATAATAATAATAATTAGCAAAATAAAACTCAGTTTCTGAAGATTTCACAAAGCATTAAAATCAAATATTGAAGTTTTTTAAATTTTAAAATACATTATTTTAAAAGTATGATTCGGCAGCGACTTTAGTCATGGTTATATGATAGATTTTTAGTTCGTTGCTTTTAAGCATCCATTATGAAGCTTTGTGTTTTGTTTTTAAATTTGGATTTGGCACCATCTATATGCAGTTAATATAAACAAAAATATTTTTTTTAAATACAGTTGTTTCTTATGAAAAATAGCAGAAGCAGGAGGCATTGATTTAAATCTAAATCAATTTTTAAAAACTTCAGTTATCCAACTTTAAAAACTCAATCCGTAAATTATGAAAAAAATAACAATTATTATTATTTCTTTTGTAAAATTTTAAATTAAATGTACCAGTTTTTAAAAGCTTAGATTATATCGAATTCGAAATTTGCTTGCATTGTAAACGAAATTTATATTTTTTATCAAATGTCATTTAAATGCAAAGAATGTATAATATCATGCACTTAATATAATAATTGCATCAAAGTAGATGAAATTTTGATTTAAGAGCATGCGAAAAAATAATTTTCAGTTATACTAATGCAACCATGATAATATCTTATGTATCCATTACAACTTGAAGGGGGAGGGGGAGGTTATTTTATTTATAATAGAAAACAAAATTTAAAAAATTAAGCGGATAATTGCTAGCATCTTGAAAAAATTAATAAAACTAAATTTAAATTCAAATCCGCAACCGCTGAGTAGCACAATGGTTTAAAAAGGTTTACAAATCCTTTGTTAGTTCATAGATTGCAGCACCAAAAAGTGTGAGATGAGAGCAAGACAGCGTCTTGAGTCCATAAAATATAATTGTACTCTTAAATGATAAAAAACTTATCAGTTCAAACTTCTGCTGTTATCTATGTATTATAATTGAGTATCATATACATGTTTTATATGAAAATATGCTGAAATAACATTATTTCAAGTGGAAGAAATTTTAAAAGCATCATTTTAGCATCTGTTTTCAGCTAAGCCTAACATGGGGTTTAGTTACAGTGGATAAATATAATTGTACTCTCCATATTTTTAAACCAAGTCCATAAAATATAATTGTACTCCCATATACAGGGTGAGTCATAAATATCGAAACAATAGGCTATCTCCTTAAATATTGCCCCTAGACCCATACTTCCAATTGCAAAGTTTCACCAAAAAAGGTAAATTTTTTGATAAGATAAGTTGCAACTCCATGGGGGGTTTATTTTAAAAAATACAAAAATTAAATTTTTATACGGCCCCCAGAGGATAAAACTTCCAATTAGAAAAATTTTCCTTATCCATTCCTGAATTGAACAAAAAAAATTCCATCTTGATATCTCCAAAACTCAGAGAGTTATGACAATTTTAATAAATCGTGAGGTTTCAAGGGATCAGACACAAATTGAAATGCGTGTAATTGAAGAAACAATGTTGCTGTATGTTGTCCAGGAAACATTTATTTTATTTATTTATTTATAGAGTTTGAATTTTGAATGTTTTGTGATGGTTAACCACATAATTTGTAAGCACTATCACAACATAAGCTTTCTTAATAATTTTTTTTTCAAAAAATTTAGAGTAAATTAAAACTGTCATAACTCAATATATTATTTGTCGCGTTGAATTTTTTTCTTTTAATTAAATAAAAATGTTTAATTATCAATTTGATTCAGCATTTTAAATAATATTAAAAAAAATAAAAGTATTTAAAATGACAATTTAAAAAAAGATGCAATTTTTTGGGAACAAATCATATTTTTAAAAGTAAATTTTCTGAGGTGAAAACATCTTTCGGCAATTTTTTTTTTATTTTTTTTATTGAGGTGTTAAAAAACTATTGAATTGTTACCGTAACCAACGGTTACTGACTTATGATGTAAGTTTAAAAATGAGAAATACTGAAATAAAAACATCTGATGAAGAAAAGTGCATTTAGTTTTAAACAAAGATTGGCTCCTAACGTTTAAATGCTTTTTTTAAAGTGTCTAGGTGATTAACTCCTTCTTGTGTAGTTTCGATTTCAGATTTTGTTTAAGTTTTGCTATTTTCGTCTTCTTTAATTACTATTTAAATGAGTCAGCTTATTTAAACTTAATTTTTTATCACTCCGACTTCAATTTTTTTCATTGTTTTATCCCTGTCAACTTCATATTTTTCTTGTTAAAATTGCCACTACACGATGCGTAAAAGATGCCTCTAATTACGGGCCTCCAAACTGGTAGACGGTAGGTACTGGGTTCGAACCCAATCGCAACCATCGGCCTAACCGTTCGAAGTTTTCCGTGGTTTTTTTCGAACCCTGTATTTCCTATTGCAGATAATTGGCCAAAATAATAATAATAATAATAATAAAAAAAAAAAACAATCCCCAACGTGTTAACCGCTGTAAGCGGACTCAAAGGCCGCTGCGCTTTTTTTTTTTTTTTTTCATTTTTTAGAGTTTAACATACAGTTTTCAGTTCAAATACAAATACATTTCAAATTTTGTTTAACTTGCGAATCAGTTATCTTTTTAAAACAAGAACAGGTGTTTAATGAATCTTCGGCATATTTCATTTAAACGTTTTAAGTTGAAATTATTCAATTGAATTTCTTAAATGATGTTTGGTTCGAACACATTAAATCTTGATCAATTAAATACACTTAGAATGAAATATTAGTGGGAGCTACAGAACGCAAATACGCAACAGAAACGTTATACTCTTCGAGTTTAACATTCGAATAAATATTTTTTTAATGCCGTTTGGAATAAATAAACTACTCGGATGTAGCAATCGGAGTGTTCTAAAGATACGAAATTCAGTGGATTAGTACAAGATACCACTGAAATCGTGTAAACTATACAAAATTCATTATGAAAACGCCATCCAAAAGATGATTGATACAAAAACGTAAACAAAACCAATTCATATCAAGAAGTAACTGCATCTGACTTTTTATGGAAATTCCTGCATTAGTTCTTAAAGAAGAGCTATTGCAGAAATCGTAACAAATTCAGTGTTGCAGTGCCTCTCGTGGAGCCATATACAACAAAATATAAATAACATCAATTCATGTCAAGGAATAACTGAATCTGAAGATTGATGATATTCCTTGCATTCTGGAGATACAGCGATCGCGGAAATCGCACAAAAGCCTTTACAGTAGGGTCACCTGTTAAGCGATTCACACCAAAAACTAATCAGCATCAACATATATCAAGAACTAAGTAAATATAATTTTTTATTAAATTTTGTGTATTAGTTCTTGAGATAGCGCGCTCACAAAATGTATATCATATACAGAGATACAGAAGCAGTGACTCACAGACAGACATTTTGTAAAAACATGTTTTTCGGTATCTCTGAGCCCTAAATCGTGTGAATCCGTCGAAAACTGGAATTCAAAATTTTCATGAATCCAATACTTTTCTCTTGTAAAGATAGAAAAAAGTAAAAATATGTTTAAAACCACATAAATTTTGAAGCTGAATAGTACAAACTAGATTTTTGAAAAAAATTCTAAGTAATTTATTAAAATATATTTCCATTAACATTAAAATGTACAATAACATGAAAATATATTCCATATGATCCAGTTAATAGAAGGGTCATTATCGCTATTACTAAACTTATTGCCTCCGGCAATAAGTTTTAAAGACACGGTTAATGAGAGTTTAATTAACCTTCCGTCTACCAGACGGGTCCATTGGACGCGACAGCAGTATTTCTGGTGTCAATGGTAAAATGAGAAATTGTCGATTGACACCGGAATTTATAAAGGACTTGTCTAGATATTACGAATTCCTCAATTTAAGCTTTCATTGTAAAAGCAAAATTATATTAAAATATTACTGGTGCCATTTGCAAGTTTGGAATTAAAATTAGGTGTTGCCGTAGATAAATGGGTGTTTTGTCTGGTAGACGGAAGGTTAATATCACTTAATTTAATAACACTTTTAATAAGTGTTTAATACGACGGTCCGGCCGATGGGTCGTGCCAATTACGAGCCTGGCGCCAAGCTCGAGATATTACAGACATCTAGCATATGTCAAGGAAGTTTAAGGCAAAAAGCTATACGCTTTTATTTTACATTTAAAAGTTAAAGTATTGTCTTGGGTCTACATTTAACAATGCGTAAATTAATGGTCGATCCCTAAATTGTATTTCAAATGAACTGATATCGCTGCACTCAGATGTATGCTAAAGTGGTGTAAGTCACGAATTTTGAAAAATTTTGGATTTTAATATCATCTAGGGATTTGCAGATATCGAGATGAATTTTTTTTTGTTCGATTCAGAAGAGGATAAGGAAAATTTTTCTAATTAGAAGTTTTATTCTCTGGGGGTCGTATAAAAATTTAATTTTCGTATTTTTTAAAATAGACCCCCCATGGAGTTGCAACTTATCTTATCAAAAAATTTACCTTTTTTGATGAAACTTAGCAATTGGAAGTATGGGTCTAGGGGCAATATTTAAGGAGATAGCCTATTGTTTCGATATTTATGACTCACCCTGTATAATACCACATATAATTGTATTCCAATTGCACTCCATTGTAAGTCCATAAAATATAATTGTACTCTTAAATGATAAAAAACTTATCAATTCAAACTTCCGCTGTTATCTATGTATTATAATTGAGTATCATATACATGTTTTTTATAAAAATATGCTGAAAAAACATTATTTCAAGTGGAAGAAATTTTAAAAGCATCATTTTAGCATTTGTTTTCAGCTAAACCTAACATGGGGTTTAGCTACAGTGGATTCCCAGATCAGAATGGTTCGTCCCAGAACTAAATTTAAATTCAAATCCGCAACTGCTCAGTAGCACAATGGTTTAAAAAAGGTTTACAAATCCTTTGTTAGTTCATAGATGGCAGCACCAAAAAGTGTGAGATGAGAGCAAGACGGCGTCTTGAGTCCATAAAATATAATTGTACTCTTAAATGATAAAAAACTTATCTGTTCAAACTTCCGCTGTTATCTATGTATTATAATTGAGTATCATATACATGTTTTATATGAAAATATGCTGAAAAAACATTATTTCATGTGGAAGAAATTTTAAAAGCATCATTTTAGCATCTGTTTTCAGCTAAGCCTAACATGGGGTTTAGCTAGAGTGGATTCCCAGATCAGAATGGTTCGTCCCGGAACCGTTCCTACACTTTTCTCAAGTCGTATTTTATTATAAGTAGATATATATAGACATACATGCATACATTCTACTAAATTTGAATATATTTTAACTAACTTAACTATCTAATCATATTTTTTTACTGTTTGAAAGAGGTAACTGAAAATTCCTGTGATTATTAAATCAGAGTATCAAAATATATAACTAATATAATCTCAGATATTTTTATTATATGGAAGATCTTAAGCATTTGCTCTTTTGTGTGAATTACTTCATTAGGTGCGTTCGTAATTATGTAAATACGTAGCACCTATTGTTGTCGCTCAGTCCGTCTGTCTGTCTGTCCGTCTGTCTGTCTGTCTGTCCGTCTGTCTGTCTGTCTGTCCGTCCGCATATAACAACGCAAAAACTACCCAACCGAATCGTTTGAAATTTAAAACACATAATTATTACATAATTTTGTCGAGTCATTTCAAATTTTATGAAAATCGGATGGATAGATCAATTACAGGGACAATCAAAAGGATTCCGTTACATTACGGTCAATGGGGAAAAAAGTTTCAAATGCATTTTAATCGTTTAAAATTTAAAACGTATGTTTATTATATAATTTTGTCGTGTCATTTCAAATTTTATGAAAATCGTATGGATAGATCAATTACAGGGACAATCAAAAGGATTCCGTTACATTATGGTCAATAGAGAAAAAAGTTTCAAATGCATTTTAATCGTTTGAAACTTAAAACGCATATTTATTACATAATTTTGTCGAGTCATTTCAAATGTTATGAAAATCGGATACATTGATCAATTACAAGGACAATCAAAAGTATTCCGTTACATTACGGTCAATGGGGGGAAAAGTTTCAAATGCATTTTAATGGTGTTACACTCATTTGAATATAACAGAATTGACATGAATCTATGAAATATGTACTAAAAATATATTTTGTACAATCTGTGATGCAAAGAATATTTATTATTAAATTACAGGGCCACACAAATGTATTCCACTAAATAATGTTATACGGGGAATCATTGTTTAGGGAGTGTTTTAATTATATTAAACTATTTCACATTTTATGAATAAGATATACGTTAATGAAGTACAATAAAAATTTCTCCCTGCATATTTACAGGAACACAAAGATTTCGACCACTATACTGTATCCAAAGTACGCTCTACTATATCCGCAAGATCTGAATATTTTAAAACTTCGTTATCAACGAACGCACCTCATTTGCTACGCTTTACGTGCAGTTTCCAACTTGTTTTGCTTTAGATTTGAATATTTTATTGCTGTGACATAATATCTTGCAATAATTTGTTTATTTCTCCAATTTTACTATGGCAGTTATTTTCAGATCTTGTCTCTCCATTTTAGAGGAAGTTATTTCATATTGTTTGAATAATTCAGATTCTTCTCTTCAGTTACATGGAGCCAAGGTAAAGTTTTTTTTTTTTTTTTTTTTTTTTTTTTTTTTTTTTGTATATAGTTAAATAGAAATAAAAGGTAATAAAAAAATTCATTTCTCTTTTTTAATTCATATTATATTAAAAATTTCATTTTTCAAAATTCTTACTAAAAACTTTTTGATAAGGAGTATTCTTAAGGTTGCTAGTCACTCAGCTTCTGCTTTTCCATCACTAATGATAAGTCTGTGGGCACAGAATGCTTTCATATACTTAAAATATCTCCATGCAAAATTTATATTTTTAACCTTTTTTTCTGTATATTTCTCTTTAAAAAGGCACTTTTTTCCTTAGTTTTCAAAATATTAAAAAAAATATTATGCTTAGTTTGATATTTTACGTGCTAAAAGCTGAAAAACTATGAGTAAGATTTTAATACTTCATGTAAACAATGAATATATATTTTAGAAATATTTTGAGAGCTAAGAAAAAAAGAAACATCTTTTAAGAGAGTACACAGAAAAGAAGTTAAAATTATTAATTTCCCGAGGAGATATTTTAAATGTATGAAATACATTGAACGCCCATAGTCTTAATTTAGTGAGGAGAATTCAGAAGCTGAGTGATTAACAGCCTTAAGTGGAACAATTCAAATTATAATATTAAAAATGTATGGAGTGGCTACTAGGGATGGGACGAATATTCGGCCACTATTCGGTATTCGGCCTATTCGGCCCTTTTGCCGAATATTCGGTTGGCCGAATATTGAAGGCCTGTTGACCGAATACTTCGGCCGAATACCTGTAGCCGAATATTTAGAGATATCTTGCCGAATATTCTAAAATCTCACCGAATAGTGAAAGATATCTTGTCAAATAAATTTTGGATTTAAAAAATTTCATTCTTGCAATTTTTTTTTTTCTAATCCAAATTGGCTACTTCATTTATGAAGTCATTCTCACTCTTACTTACAAAATATAGAGTTATTACGATACTAAAAAATATACAGCCTTTATGTATTTCCTATAAAAGTTAGTGATATTCTAGAAAATGCTGCCCAAGCTGGAGAATTAATTGTATGGGAAATGTCATCATTAGAGAATGATATATTACAATTCAAGGTATAAAAACACTGCCTTATTCTAAAATGCTTGAATATTTAATATCTGCAAATTCCATGCATATATAAAAAAGGCTCTTATGAAATTCATAACTTATTTTCTGTAAAGTAAGAAATGAAAAAATTTATTCACTAGGTGTGTTAACAAAGATTCATTTTCAAAATTAAATATAATATATAACCATTCCAAATACAACGGTACATCTGAAAGCAGAACTGGTGTCAAACTCGATACACATTAGATGACACAACTTGCTTTATGAAGATGGTTTTATAAATATTTTAATATAAATTCTAAATACTCAACAAAGTAATTTTTTCATTCTATAGTTTTCACTTTTAAATAATTATTTGCATAATTCCTGACTCAAATATGTAACATTATTATGTATATATTTTTAATTTAATCTTCCTTCCTTCATGTTGTTATCAATTTTCTGTTTATCCTTTTAATGCTTATTGAATAAGTGGAATATTGAAGTTGAATACTGTATGCGTCGATTCAAATGTCAAAGATTTTGCTAAAATATGCATTCTACTTTAAGCATAACTTTTTGCTTTAACATAATTTGTAATTTAAAGCTTGGCATCTGATTTCAGAAGTCTCATTCTTACAAATTTGCTTATCACTAGGGACACAAACTCTAAATGATCAAATTTACTTCATTAAAGGTTATTTCAGAAAATATGTCCACATGAGTTCTGAGAGAGAGAGAGAGATTAAGAATATTGATTTTGGATGCAAGAAGTATCATTTGATAGTAAAAGTGAAGTACATTTAGATTCTTCATATTTTAATGAAAATATTTTCCCATCTTGACTTACTGAAAATCAATTTGATGTACATTAAAATAAAGGATATAATGCAATTTCATAAATTTTTTTTTTTGTTAAAATAAGTTTTTCAAATTTAAAAATACATTTAAAAGCACATTTAAGAGTAACAATTATTAATGAGCTCCTATTTTTTAAATTATATACAATAAAAATTTATTTTCTTTATTGGAAAAAAAAGTACTATTCGGCCGGCCGAATATTCGGTATTCGGCCTTAAATTTGGCCGAATATTCGGTATTCGGCCAAATCACTATTCGTCCCATCCCTAGTGGCTACCTTTCATTATTCTGCAAATGTTCCATCAGCCAATCAGCTCTTGCCATATACTTGTGAATATACTCACATTGATCAAACCATGTGAATGCTGATTCAAGATTTCAATTCAGTAATGTATTTTGGAAGTGATGGATTGCCAACCTGATCTTTAATAAGGCCATATATTGAAATCTTGCAAAAAAAAAAAAAAAAAAAAAAAAAACTTATGATTCTAATGGCCATGGAATTAAATTGATACTACTATGATCAATTCAAACCAAGACTTCATCACTGATATTTGATGTACATCCACAAACATATGACATAATACTAGTAATTAGCTGTTTAATTTATAATTATTTAACAAATATGTTTCAATCTTGTACTTGACGGTCTTTCTAAATAGCATGCATATTATACAGACCTCTCAGTTACTTATTTGTTTGACCATGCCAACTACGAGACTGAATGTGTGTTAAAAGAAATTTGCAGATATTCATGCTCATTTCATGTTGTATTATTATCTTATTTTTCAGCATTAAAAAAATATATGTATATATAACAGATTTAAAATGGATTACCAGTTTTTGATTTATTAATTTAACAATTTTAGCCAAAACATTAAACATTTTCTATTGCTAACTGTTACATTTTTTAATTCCTGAAATTCTTTTCAATTTATGACAAATCTTTAAATTCAGCGATACTGTTACAGTTAATTTCTGTGGCATTTAGGCAGTAATTTCCACTTATAAGGACAACTTCCTGTATTTATGCTTAATTGCACTTATAAGGTTTATAATGTTTTCTACTTTTTAGTCCTGTAGATTAGGTCTTATAATCTAAATTCTGAATCATTGTAATAAATTTTAAATACTTTATTAAGTAATTAGTAATCTAATAGTCTAATTAGTAATGTATTTTTATCATGTTTTTCCTCTGTTTTGATTCCTAAGCATTTTCGCAATATTTCAAATAAATTCTTCAACAGTTTAGGATTAGTGTCTTGGGAAAAACTTCCAATCAAGCAACCAACTACACTTTTTTAACACACTTTTGCAATGTAAAACCACAGGAAATTGCAGTTTAGTCATTTATCTCAAATATCCTTTTTTACCAAATTTTTTCTTAAAAACTTCACTAGCAAATTTTAACACTATATTAACTATCAAGATTATCTTTTATTTATTAACTAAAATGGTACATTTCACATTTATCTCATCTATTTTGCATTGAAAAAATCTTTTGACTATGATATTTTAAAAATAAATCATTACTAATGGATGCATTTAATTGTAGGTATCTTCTTTTATCAGAGTTTTTGAATTATTCTACCATCAGCTTGTGACTAACCTCATTTTATATTAAACCTTGATCTACAGCATTATGAATTCATGAAAATTTTACATTCTAAAGCATTTTAAGTAAATTGTTTAAACTAAATTAAAAGATCTACATAATCATTTAATAAATTTTTGAAGGTTTTTAGAAGGATTGAAAGATTAATTAAATTTGAATTTACAGGGATTTTATGCAATATTTGTAACCCCACTCAAATTTTTTATGTTAAATTGTTTTCTTAATATTTTGTAGAATTATAAAATGTACAAATATGATGTTATTACAATACAAATATAAAAATATTTCTCAATTGAAAAATCCCCATCCCCCTCTCTCAGTGCCAAGAAAGCTGAAAAGATACAAAGGCAAAATGAATCATCCTTTTAAAAATATTTTTGTCTTGTGTAACCAATAATGTTTTTCAAACAAAATAATGTATCTGTAACTCATTCTAAACAGTATTACAATCGATGTATTAAAAGAATTTTATAATAAGAAATTTTAATGGTACTTATTATAAGTATCGTTGGTAGATAAAGGGTTAATTTCACTTTTTTAATGAATTTCAAAATTTTATGAATTTTAAAGTTTTTAATAAATTTAAAGTTTAATTATAATTCTTTTGTTATACTTAAGAATAAAAATTCTTCTTGAAAACTTACATTTATATTTCAGATGTATTTACTTATTCTGTATCAAATAAAATTTAATCCCTTGTAGCTGTTGGATGTCTTTGGTCGATGTGTTTTTAGTGCTGTTGAATCTAAATTAACTGAAGAACATTATTATGCTGTAAGTAAGATAATAAAACTTTACAGTTTCATTTTTGCTCTACTTTTTTAATAATGCTGAATTTTTTAACTGTTAAGGTGAAATATTTTATTATATTCTTTTGTTTTGCTTTTTTTATTATGTAATTTAACAAATAATCAATATTGTATAATCAATCAGAAAAAACAAAGGGAAAAAATACCACATACCAGGGTTCATACTGTGCTTGAAAGTCCTTGAATTTTTAAGAGAGAAAAATAATCCTTGAAAATGCTGGAATTTGTTTATATTTTAATGAAGGTGCTTAATTTTCATTATTTTTTTAAATACGTGCTTAAATTTTCTTATTCAGACATTCAAATTAAGAATTGCAAATTAAATTAAATAAATATTCAGCAAAAATATTTGTTCTGAAATCTTTTTTTTTTTTTTCCAAGGAAGTCAGAGTGTGAGCATTTGTATTTTGCTTTGTTCTTCTCTTCCTTTCTTCTGTAAGTTTCAAAATAAATGAAAAGACTGGTAACTTATTGATAATGCCGATTGCAAAATCTGAAATTTCTCCAATTGAATCACATCCCAGTGGACAATGGAAAAAAGCATCTTTGTTCTTCTCTTTCTTCCTTTTTCCATTCTATGTAATTCTGATATTGTAAAATGTAGGGTGTTTGTAGGCGATAACAATTTTATTTATGTATCATGACTCAAGGCTACCAGTAAAGCAGACCAAATAACAGTTTTGATCCTCATTGTAATTGATTTTTTTTTTTTTTATTAGATAGTTTAAGTTTGTATTTACTTTAAAAAATAGTGACATTTATATTTCTCTCATGATTATATTTTCATTAATCAAATACTTATTAATAATGCTTCCTCCCTTGAAAAAATATAAATATCCAATACCTAAATTGAGTTCTCACGATTGATGAATGTTCATGTAGTAAATTGATTTATTAATTTTTATTGTTGTTGCACACTGGCTGACTCACTTGGTGCTGCCCGGCTCCCAATAAAATTTATGATTTTATATTTTTAAATGAAAAAATTTTCAAAATGAATTTGAGATCGAGACCACACTGACTTTAGCAGCATATTTCCATACATTCTGCCCTACATTGCCCATTTCCCAATCAAATTTATGTAATTTTATATTAAATTCTTTCAAAACAAACCTGTGACTGGTGGTTCCACTGCCTTTGCCAGCGTATCTTGGGCATGCAGCCTTATGTTGCCCAGGCTCTGATCGAATTTACATGATTTGAAATTTTTAAAAGAAAATCCTTCAAAATGAGCCTGTGATCTCTTTATAATTACTGTTTTTAATAATAAATAGAAATAGTTATTTTATTTTTAATAATTCTAATTTCATGTGATCATTTTCATTTTTTTTTTTTCAATATGCTATCCCCTCGGGGTTTTTTTTTTTTTTTTTTTTTTTTTTTTTTTTTTTTTTTTTTTGGCGGGGGGGGGGGGGATATTTTTTAAACATGCGAAATAAAAAAAAATGCATATAATATATTACTTTATCTTTTCATTTTATGTTAAACTGTGCTTTACTTTAAATAAATGATTTTGATAGTGAAAAAGAATTAATTAAGGGGTAAATATATATACATATATATTGTTAGGCCTGAAATTCTTTCACATGCTTAGTCTTATTAATTTTTGTTATTAAAAAATTAATGTTTTGAAAATCTCTTTGAATTAGTGGACAAAGGACATTTCACTGTATTATTTGGTGAAACTTAAAATAAATCAACACATTCCAAGCAAATCGATTTATTAGTCCAATTTGGCATCCAAGCTCAAATCAGATATGTACTAGAGTTCAAAAATTAAAGTTTCTTGGGGCATTCAACAATTGAACTATTTAATAGTATAAAAACTGCTCTTAGTAATTTTGTTACATCATATTAAATAATCTAACATTCAAAATATTTAAAATTTAAATTTCATTTATTTATTTCCATTTAAAATTTAATTAAAATATTTCTTTTCAAAATTTCATACAGCAAAAATGATCTTTCAAAAATCAAATTACTTAAGTTTTAAGTCTCTATAAATGATCCTTTGAAAATAGTTGCTCTTCAAAAACAAAAATCTAATAACTTTCTTAATGTTTTAAATACTTTTAAAAAACAATATCTCTAAAATTCGTAACATTTTATAACTAAAAAAAAAAAAAAAATTCTCAAAGTTTTATTAGTTTAACTAATGATCTTTTTAAAATTACAAGTTTTACACAATATAAATTCAAGATATCATCTATTTCTCACTTGTAATGTAATACTAAAAATAATAAATCAATTGATCTTTATAACGTAATCTTTAATATCTAAAATTCGATATTTCGTGCTACATGACGTGCACCATTTTCTTTTATGTTTTATTTTGCAAGAAATAAAATGTTTTTATTTCCGATTTTTTTAGAATACTATCTATATTCAATAGATAGATTAAATTTTTCTGGTTATTTTGACATAACTAACACCAAAAACAATCGTGTATTTGCTGGAATATGTTATTTTGTGTGTTTCAATGTTTTTATCTTTTAAATATTCCCGCTATGAATCTGTCCGCTATGACAGCAGAAAAATGTCTTCTTCCCTTCAAATTAGACACCATTTTCATCAGGAGTAGGACAGTGACGTAGAAAGATGAGTCAACCTATCTTTTCCTAGAAGACCCCAGCAACAAAAACTCTTCTGATTGGCTGAGTTAGAGCCGGTTTGTGAGGCTAGCAAGAACATTCCGTCTGATATTTCAATCATCTGAGGATTTGCAGCTGCGTGCGACGGACGCAAAAAAAAAAATTTCCCCTGTGCGGGAGTTCTCTCCCGTATCGGTGGGACATTCCGAGGAAATTCGCCGATAAACATGGATGTCCAGAACATAGAAGTGCAGAATAATATTTTCTTTAAAAACTTAATGACATTCCTGAGAAAAAGAAAAATATATTTCGTCCAGATATAGATGCCTAGAGTAACGTTTCTAAAGGAATTACAGATGTTAGATACCGTTGGACAAAATATTAAGAAAAAATACTTTTGAATTTGCTGCCCTGTCTGCCGATCCATCACTATAACAGATGATACCAGTGTTCCTGATGCACCGATACAAGGAAAAAACTGTGAATTTCTGCTGAATGATTTACAGATGTTAGATACTGTTGGCCAAAATATTAAAAATAAGAACTTTTGGGAATGCTGTCTCCTGTCTAACAATCCATCACTATAACAGACGATACCCGTGTTCCTGATGTACTGATACTACTGGGTCCATTGATCTGGATAATTGTTGCAGATAAAATTATCAAGCAGTACAAAAGACGTTTTCAACATTTCATCTCTTATGCAGATGATTTTGTGGTACTCGAGGGAGCAAATACTCGTCAAACATTAGAAATTAAAGTTAATGCTAGCCTTTCCCATTTTTATGATATTAGCCAAGACTGTCACCTTTCTTTGAGTCCTGGGAAATCAGTTGCTATACAGATGGGTCGTTTCACATTAGATAGTAGAAGACCAATTTATAACATGAATGGCAATAGAGTTCCGGTAAAATCTTTGCTGAATTACTTGGGATTTGTTGTAGATTCAAGATTTCGTTGGCTCAAACACTTGGAAATTGTTCGTAATAAAGTTACTAATTTTGCTCTTAACATGCGGAAGACTGGTAGAAGAGATAGGGGTCTCGCCACTGAATTCTTAAAGACATGGTATAGGTATAGAGCCGTCATTGAAAAACAGATAATTTATGGTTTTGAAGCATGGTTTCCTGACTTGAAGATCCCTGCTATAAAGAGACTCAGTTCATGCCAACGCATGGGTCTGTTGTCGATAATTTGCCCATATCGCGATGTCTCCACGGATGCACTTTGTGTTTTGTGTGGCATTCCACCTATTTTTACGGAATTGAAATATAAATACAATACATATATTACTATTAAAGATCAACACAAGTTTCAATTTAAAGATGATATAATTGATGGTAGAGATATTATGCAGCGTGTTTATACCTTTAATTTTCCTCGTTATAATGATCTTGTGAATTTAATCTTGACTTCTCCAGTCACTGTTGAAGTTCCTGAATCTATGTCTCCTGTAATCTTCACTGACGGATCTAAGATGGAAAATGGTGTTTCGGCTGCATTTACGGTGTTTCACAATGGGACATTTATGTACGACTATAAAATTAAGCTGCGTCCGCGTAACTCTATTAATCAAGCCGAACTCGTAGCAATTAAATATGCAATTTTGTGGTTTTCAAGTACAAGTTTCTCATCGGTTACAATTTACTCGGACAGTCAATCGTCTGTGATTTCTTTGTGTAATCTTTTTCCTAATAATTATATTGTTTCAGAAATTTTTAATCTTTTGCTACAGATTCCTAATAAAAAAGTCTTCATAGGTTGGATCAAGGCGCATATTGGCCTTATTGGTAACGAGAGGGCGGACGCATTGGCTAAAGAGACTATTGAAAAGAACAACGCGGATCTTTATTTATTGCTTCCTTATCCAAGATCAGTGCTTAATGTGATCGGCCGAAATGCAGTTAATGAGACTTGGCAGAAAGACTGGGAGACTTCAGAAAATGGGAGAAATACATTCTTAATTTTTAACAAAGTTAATCCCGATTTTGTTTCTCCAAACAGAGTGGTTACTTACTTTCTTTCAGGACATGGCAGTTTCCCAGCTTATCTGAAAAAGATAGACAAAATGAACTCTGATAAATGTATCTGTGGTGCTACAGGTACTCCAACGCATTATTTGTTTGCTCGTTGTCCGGAGATGCCTACTTCGTTTTCTTTCAACCGTGATCATACACTTCGTTGGAATTTGCGGAGGGTTTTGTTGGACTCAAAGAACTATTCTTCACTTTGTGCAATTTATAATAAACTTAACGCTTTATACTCGTTTATCAAATATAAATTTTGATGAAAGATCTTACCGGACGATATGACAGCCTTTGTTAATGTTCAAGAATTATCTAACTAGACTCTAATTTTTGTTTTTCTAATTATTGGTATTAACTATGTATAATGTTTTTATTCTGTAATTGAATCTTACATCGTTTTTTTTTTATTATTATTATTTGCATTTATAACACTGTATATTTTTTACGGCATTTGATGTATCTGGTTAACAGAGGGGAACTTCCACCGGAGTGTAGTACCTTTGCCTAACGGTTGGTGCTCCTGTGGGTGATCTTGTTCTCTTGTTCTTGTACCGATACTAGGAAAAAAAAAATCTGCGAATTTCTGAGCAAGCTGGGACATTAAAACTTTTGAACATTAATATAATTATAGGAAATTTTAAATTTACCACAATTATGATGATAGAATTTTTTAAATGGAATATAATTCTCATATTCTACTGTATTGTCCTTCCATAATTCCTAAGGTCCGGACCTAACATATATTCATATTGATCATATAAAGCTGTAATGAAAAATTTTCATATAAGTAAGGCCTATGTCATTTGTCTACAACATGCTGGGTGAGTGATTCTTTTACATTATTATTATATATATTTTTTTGATTCACTATTATCGTCAAAGGTAATTAGTATTTTATTTTTGAAAAGTTTTTTTTTTTTTTTTTTTTTTAATTTACACTATGCGATCTGGCCGCTTATGTATGCGCTTTGGATGCTGGGATTTTTAATGCTTCAGCATTTAGTTAATTTTGCTTCTCCATAATTTTAATTGGCAATTTTTTAGAAAAGTATTGAAATCTCCTGCATCCTGAGTTCATACATAACAAATTTCAATATGGGAAATATTGTGCAGTTATCCATGGAATGACCAGCTATAAACTGGAAGGTACGTGAAAACCTTCTGAGACCTTAAGTGTATAATTGTCATATACTAAATATAGGGGCATGCAGAATGCATAATCTCTTTAAAGCTGTGTAGTTTCTTCAAACTAGCAAATTGATGCATTTTTAACTGATTTGCACAAACTATTCAAGGACTATCTAGCAAGGCTTCAAGATTATTGTGAAATATTAACTGGCAGGATTGCCTCAGGGTTTTGCAGACATAGATGGTTTGACTGCCTACTAGTTGTAAAAAAAGCCATTGAAGTTTAGGAAGATTTCAAGTCATTTATCTCTTGTGTAAAAAAGAAGTTGCATTTTTTCTTGTCAGTTGCATCTTTGGTGCTGCCTTTCATGACGAAATATCAAACTGAAAAACCAGTGCTGCCATTTTTTGCAGCTGATTTAGCAATGTTGATTTGCTCATGCTTATTAAATTGCAAAATTCTTAAGGATCGTGAAACAAAACATTTAACAATTTCAAAACTTCCTCATCTTGAATTCAAAAGTAATATGTTGATATCTGTTGCTAAACTAGGCTGGATTCGCTAGGGATAAATTGGTCAGAAATCCTAACAGAAAAGAAATCTCTGAAAGAAAGTGATCTTATTGCTGTAAAACATGAAACAAAAGTATAGCAGGCCTGTCCAACCTTTTACTAAGCAGAGGCGAATCAGTTTTGGCAAGCAATGAAGGGCACCATTGTTAATTTTGCCCAAATCATGCAAGAAAATCATCTTTTAATATTACTATCTGCAATTGAATCATAAAACATAGAGATCTAAAACGCCATGTTAAAAGAAAAAAAATCAAAACAACAGTAAAACGTGATAAATTTCGAATAATACATATTTCTGCAAGGGGTTATCTCAAATATTTTAGAATTGGAAGGAACCCGAAAATGAAATGTCATCTATTATTAAAATAAAATTGTAATCTAAGGTATTGTTACTTTTTTTTTCGGGCGGGGGGGGGGGGGCACAAATACTCTGCAATAACTGCAAATTTTTAGGAAATGTAAATTTGTTTTTATAAAAAGCACAGTCCAAAGAGATAATCTGAAAAGTATTCATTGGTGGAAATCATTTCTCACGATTTTATAGATTTTTTAACAACAAAATTACCTAAATTTTCAATAATCTGGGAAAGAAAAAGCCAGCCTTTATCCCGTCTTATAAAACAGCCAAATGGCCAGTGCAACAATGTCAATAAAAAAAGCAAAAATGCTGAACTGTCATGCACGAGGGATAAGGGGTCGCTTTTTTTCTACATTTTATTTCCCAACTTACTAAAAAAGTTATTGCTGACATTAATTAATTCCTGTTGGCATAGTTTCAGTAAAAAGATTTATAAAGCATAATTATAAATTAGTAAAAAATTGCAACAGCACATGATTAGTTAAAAAACTAATCATGTGCTGTTGCCTTTTCTTTAATACGTTGTGTATATTATAAATGTTCAAACGTAAAATGCACTTGCAGAGATTTTAAAAATATCTGTCATGAAAATACCAAGGATTTTAAATAAAGTATCCTTTACAGGGGAATTGTATTTTTATTTTATTTTTTTTTAAGTCTAGTAACAGGAAACCTTCAAAAGGGCGCCAAGAAAATCTGCAAAGGGCGCCGCATTGGACAGCCCTGAAGTATAGTATTGTGTGCAATTCATGTTTAAATCCTTGTAAAGTTGCACACGATTAAAAAAAAAAAAAAAAAAAACTGAACTCCACAAGTGAAATCTATCATAAATGCCTTACAATAAAGTGGTTGGATCTCAGAAGATGACTGTGAAGTCACTTTTATAGATTATCAGGATTTTTTTTAAACTGCAAATTTATCAGTTTTCATAAGCTTTGGGAAATTAAAAAATTGTTTCTTGTGAATATATGTGTGTTAAAGGACATATTTGTAATGATATAATAATTAATCAGAGCCTGATGAAAAACATCACAAGCCTTTATTTCTAAAGACTACACATAACACACTAACTAACATGACATAGAATAACATAGAAACTTCCAGAAAATCAAACTAACAACAATAATACTGTTGCCACTTACAATAGCATAATTTACTATGAGGTTATAAAATACAGTTAATGTGCAATTATATTCTCAACACCAACCCTTAATCGCACATAATGCAACATTTATGCCTTAAGTTACATAGTTTAGGCTTTGAAGAACTTTTGGTAAAAATATCAGCCATCTGGTTTTCACTAGATATGTATTCAAGATGGATATTATACAAATTCAAAATTTTTCGAATATACTTTAACTTGATGTCTAAATTCTTTAGCCTAGCACAATTATTTTCATTAAGTACTGCTTTAAAAACTGATTGATTATCCTCAAAAATATTTACATTTACCTTTGTACACTTCAAAATTTCTTTAGTTACATCATGCAATGGAATCAGATCTTGTAATACGTTTGCCAAGGCCAAAATCTCTGCTTCAATTGATGATAATGTGATAGAAGTTTTCTTCTTGACACTCCAAGCTATAGGACAGTTATTAAGCATAATTATATTGCCTGAAACAGATTTTCTATCTCTTGCATCAGATCCCCCAGTCTGTATCTACAAAACAAGAAATAATGGGATCGTCATTATTAGATTTTTGAAGCACGAGTTTGAATTTCGCAGTTCCCTTCAAATAACACAGTATTCTCTTTAGGCCAGTCCTTGCAGTAACAGTTGGATGTGTTTCTAGTTGACTCAAGCAGTTCACAGAATATAATATGTCAGGACGAGTTGTCATTGATAAATAAAACAAAGCTCCAACTGATTCACGATAAGGACCATCAAATTTCTCACCTTTATCAAAATCTGATGATGTTGATTTTGGAGCAAGTGGTGTATCACAGGGTTTGCAGTCAGACATTCTGAACATTTCTAGAAGTCTTTTCACATATGCTTCTTGACTTAAATAAAGACGATCAGCTAAATAATCTAAGCATATTCCGAGAAATTCAGTGGCAACTTCTGCTTTGGACATTTCAAATTGACTTCTGAGAAGATTAATTACAATATTTACTTCTGATTGATCATTGCCTGCAATTAGTAGATCATCAACATATAACACCAATATTATTTCACTATTGTTAGTATGTCTGCGAAAAATACAATTCTCATTACCAATTTGATGAAATTTAAATTGAAACAGAAACTCGTTAAATCTTCGAAACCATTGTCTAGGAGCTTGTTTCAGCCCATATAAGCTTTTAAGAAGTTTACAAACGCTACTACTATTATCATTATATCCTATTGGCTGTTCCATAAAAATAGTTTCATCCAACTCGCCATTTAAAAAAGCAGTTTTCACGTCTAATGCAAAAATTTTCAACTCTTTCTGAACAATAACAGCAAGTACTAATCGAAGTGATGGTATGTTTATGACAAGTGCATAGTTTTCACTATAGTCAATACCTTCTCTTTGAAGAAAACCTCTAGCTACTAGTCACGCTTTATAAGTACCATCTCTTTTTCTTCTTAATATCCACTTGCAGGATATTGCCTTTTCATTTTCTTACAAGTCTACCATTTCCCAAAAAAAATTTTTTTTTCATCGAGTCGATATCATTATCCATTGCCTTCTTCCAAGATTTTTGCTCTTCCGCAGTCAATTTTTCTAAATCTTCATAAAAGACTGAACTTAAGCTTGCTGTAAAAGCTTCATATGCATAGTAATCATTCAGTTTAGCAGGTAATTTAATATTCCTCTTTGGTCTTACATTTTCTGCTTCTGTTCCTGTTGAAGTATTAATTTCACTCACTTCAGACTCATCTTTCTCATCATTGTCGTCATCTATATTAGTTTCATTCTGAACTGTATCTCTAATGTACACTTTCTTTTCTTCATTAAATTTCACATTACGAGAAATTACAACACATTTAGTTGTTGGATCAAAAAGACGATAACCCATATTGGAGTATCCAACAAAAATCATTCTTTTAGATTTTGGAACAAGTTTCTTTCTCTGACTATCGGGAATCCTCATGTAAGCATTGCATCCAAAAACTTTGATGACATCAAGATCAGGCAATTTTCCATATTTCAATTCAAATGGAATACAGTTGTATTTACTCTGACAAGGTATCCGATTCTTCAAATAGGCAGCTGTTTGAACAGCATAGTCCCAAAAGGTTTTGGGAAGTTTGGCATCATATATTAGAGCACGAGCTTTCTCCAGCAAATACCTGTTTGCTCTTTCCGCAATTCCATTCAGTGAAGGAGTATAAGGTGGTGCTGGATCTAACAGAATTCCAGCTTTTCTACAGCAATGTACAAGTTCACCAGAAATGTATTCTTTATCGTTATCACATCTGACTTTGAGTATTCCAGGATTTTGTTTAAAGAAAAAGTTTAAGATCTCTACTGTATAACTCTTGTTTTTCAATAGATACACTTCACAAAATCGAGAGCAATCATCTATTAATGTCACAAAGTATTTTTCTCCTATAATAGTTGGGAGATTTATAAGACCACAGATATCTATATGAATCATTCTCATTGGTGTAACTTCCCGTTCTTTGGGACCTTTGCCTATGGGCTCTTTTGATTGTTTAGCTGCAACACATTCCTCACAAAAGACTTCAGATATTGAGAAACCCATTTCCTGAAGAACCTTATTTGATGAATGTCTTAACCGACTGTATGGACAATATATTAATTGTAACATGATAGTAATTGTTATCTCTACGACTCTAATTTTTACTATTTAATATCTTTTGATAAACTTCAAATTTTAAATAGATTATGTTACTCACATTTAGTACCTTCAGTACTCATATTGCAGCGACAAAATCACAACACCTATGGTGAGAAAAAACATTAAATCTAAAACAATAAAACGCCTATGAAAAAAACCAACAACATTTTAATTTTTCTACCTTCGAACAAGAAAATAGGCTGTTGCCACAAAATACATCAAAATTTGGTTTTTCTCAATTACTTTTTACATGAGACAATCACATATGAGCGTGCAAATAAAACAAAGTATTAAAATGTCAATTCAACTCAATGTTTCTTTTCTCTTTTTCTCTTTTTTCTACACAGTTCATTGCTGATCGCGTGATTCTCTAACATCCTCCCACCTTCTGATTATCTTGTATAATCAGAACTAATTCTAAATTTAGAGGAATTGATCAAAGTCACTTGTTATAAAATCAGTCTTTCAGGAATTTTCAGGAGCCTTCCAACTCTGCTGTGTCTAGGCGATTCCTTGCTTGAGGATGCATCCAAAATTGTAGCTTTGTTTAGTACTTTCACTGGGTTGTGGACAGTCTTTGGTTTCGGACAGTCAGTGGGCGAAGCTATCTCTAGTGGATATATTCTTTGTACAGGTCGTAAAAGCTCATGTTGTGATGTTTGAACTCTTACAAGTCGAATTTTCTTGTCTCTACCAGGTATAAGTTCTGTGATTTGACCTAAAGGCCAATCCGCTTTTTATTATCTGATCCAATCAATACAACATCACCAACAGCTATAATTTGCTCTTGATGTTTCTTCTTTGCTCGTTCAATTAATGCACCTAAATATTCGGATTGGAAGTGATCTTTTAACTCTTTTTGCAATGGCTGCCGATATTTCAATCTCTTACTTAATGATTTTGTTCCACAATATCCAGGTCTGAGAGATTGCATTCTTCTATACTTTGTAGAAACATAGATGGGGAGATAGGTTTCACAGTTGCGTCTTCCGAAAGTTATGTTAACGGTCTTGCATTTATTACACTTTCCACATCTGTCAAAATTGTGTTCATTTCTTCATAGGTGAGGTAAGCATGACCTAATACTTTTTTGAGGAGATCTTTCATTATTCTGATAAGTCTTTCCCAAAAGCCGCCCCACCACGCTGCGGTTGGTGGATTAAATTACCAATCAATGGCATTGACAGAACTGTATTTTTGTATTCGTGACCAATCTAGGCTTCTCAATAAATTAGCTGATCCAGTGAAGTTCGTGCCGTTATTACAATAAATGACAGCATATATTCCTCTCCGTGTTATGAATTGCCTTAGTCCCATTAAAAATGCCTCCGTCGAAGCAGCAGTCACTAACTCTAAATGCACTGCTGTGTATATTGCACAGGAAAATATCAGTATCCAACTTTTTTGCATTATCTTCAAGTATAACGGACCTGCCATGTCTACACCTGTAATTTGAAACACGTTAGCATCCTTTATTCTATTTTCAGGTAGTGGCACACTATCTGTCCATAAACTTTCCCCACTGAATCGTTTGCACACAACACACTGTGCTAACACTTGTTTTACATTTCTACGACCATTAAGTATCCAGTATTTCTCTCTCAATAAATTAAGTAGGATCTGTAGTCCAGCATGACAATGTTTTACATGAACATGATAAATGATAAATGTACAAGTTCACCAGAAATGTATTCTTTATCGTTATCACATCTGACTTTGAGTATTCCAGGATTTTGTTTAAAGAAAAAGTTTAAGATCTCTACTATATAACTCTTGTTTTTCAATAGATACACTTCACAAAATCGAGAGCAATCATCTATTAATGTCACAAAGTATTTTTCTCCTGTAATAGTTGGGAGATTTATAAGACCACAGATATCTATATGAATCATTCTCATTGGTGTAACTTCCCGTTCTTTGGGACCTTTGCCTATGGGCTCTTTTGATTGTTTAGCTGCAACACATTCCTCACAAAAGACTTCAGATATTGAGAAACCTATTTCCTGAAGAACCTTATTTGATGAATGTCTTAACCGACTGTATGGACAATATATTAATTGTAACATGATAGTAATTGTTATCTCTACGACTCCAATTTTTGCTATTTAATATCTTTTGATAAACTTCAAATTTTAAATAGATTATGTTACTCACATTTAGTACCTTCAGTACTCATATTGCAGCGACAAAATCACAACACCTATGGTGAGAAAAAACATTAAATCTAAAACAATAAAACGCCTATGAAAAAAACCAACAACATTTTAATTTTTCTACCTTCGAACAAGAAAATAGGCTGTTGCCACAAAATATATCAAAATTTGGTTTTTCTCAATTACTTTTTACATGAGACAATCACATACGAGCGTGCAAATAAAACAAAGTATTAAAATGTCAATTCAACTCAATGTTTCTTTTCTCTTTTTCTCTTTTTTCTACACAGTTCATTGCTGATCGCGTGATTCTCTAACATCCTCCCACCTTCTGATTATCTTGTATAATCAGAACTAATTCTAAATTTAGAGGAATTGATCAAAGTCACTTGTTATAAAATCAGTCTTTCAGGAATTTTCAGGAGCCTTCCAACTCTGCTGTGTCTAGGCGATTCCTTGCTTGAGGATGCATCCAAAATTGTAGCTTTGTTTAGTACTTTCACTGGGTTGTGGACAGTCTTTGGTTTCGGACAGTCAGTGGGCGAAGCTATCTCTAGTGGATATATTCTTTGTACAGGTCGTAAAAGCTCATGTTGTGATGTTTGAACTCTTACGAGTCGAATTTTCTTGTCTCTACCAGGTATAAGTTCTGTGATTCGACCTAAAGGCCAATCCGCTTTTTATTATCTGATCCAATCAATACAACATCACCAACAGCTATAATTTGCTCTTGGTGTTTCTTCTTTGCTCGTTCAATTAATGCACCTAAATATTCGGATTGGAAGCGATCTTTTAACTCTTTTTGCAATGGCTGCCGATATTTCAATCTCTTACTTAATGATTTTGTTCCACAATATCCAGGTCTGAAAGATTGCATTCTTCTATACTTTGTAGAAACATAGATGGGGAGATAGGTTTCACAGTTGCGTCTTCCGAAAGTTATGTTAACGGTCTTGCATTTATTACACTTTCCACATCTGTCAAAATTGTGTTCATTTCTTCATAGGTGAGGTAAGCGTGACCTAATACTCTTTTGAGGAGATCTTTCATTATTCTGATAAGTCTTTCCCAAAAGCCGCCCCACCACGCTGCGGTTGGTGGATTAAATTACCAATCAATGGCATTGACAGAACTGTATTTTTGTATTCGTGACCAATCTAGGCTTCTCAATAAATTAGCTGATCCAGTGAAGTTCGTGCCGTTATTACAATAAATGACAGCATATATTCCTCTCCGTGTTATGAATTGCCTTAGTCCCATTAAAAATGCCTCCGTCGAAGCAGCGGTCACTAACTCTAAATGCACTGCTGTGTATGTTGCACAGGAAAATATCAGTATCCAACTTTTTTGCATTATCTTCAAGTATAACGGACCTGCCATGTCTACACCCGTAATTTGAAACACGTTAGCATCCTTTATTCTATTTTCAGGTAGTGGCGCACTATCTCTCCATAAACTTTCCCCACTGAATCGTTTGCACACAACACACTGTGCTAACACTTGTTTTACATTTCTACGACCATTAAGTATCCAGTATTTCTCTCTCAATAAATTAAGTAGGATCTGTAGTCCAGCATGACAATGTTTTACATGAACATGATAAATGAGCCGTTTTACAACTTCATGTTTTGCTGGCAGGACTATAGGCTTCAGGAAATCTTCACTGTCTTTTCTGTTCGTTATTTTGGTGCGTAGTCTAATTATATCTTGTTCATCTTTCCATGTCTGTAAAGTACGCAATCTGTTATCATTCTCAGGATAAAATGCTTCTTTCTGAATCATGCGCAGAGTCTTCAATTCAGCTTCCTTAAATTCAGATGACGTCAGTTCTCCTTTTCTTTTCACTTTGGCACTTTTGCAGTTATGCTTGAAACATAATATCCATGCAACCATCTGTATGATTTTTACATAACTGGAGAAATATCTGTAATACCAACTATCTTCTTTAACACCAGAATTCGTTATCATGGAAACTGGCTTTATTCGTTCCTTCCAAATTTCGTCTTCATCATAGTCTTGGCCAATAGAGATCGGATGTTTTTCAAACTCTGTTGAATCTTTCAACCAAGCTGGACCCTCCCACCATCTTCTGGCAGCTAGCTGTCCTGCTTTACATCCGCGAGTTGGCAGGTCTGCAGGATTTTTATCACTTGGCACATACATCCATGATGAAGGACTGCTTAGTCTTCTGATCTCTAGAACTCAATTTCGTACAAATACTGACCAATTGTCATCTCTGGATATCCAAGCGAGTACTGTAGATGAATCGCTTCAATAATACTTCTTCATCTTTTCCCAACTGAGAGCATCTACAATAGTTTGCGCCAAACGAGCTCCCATAGTTGCCGCCAATAATTCCATTCTTGGTATCATGACATTCTTCAAAGGTGCGACTCTTGATTTGGCTGCTATGAAAACTAACTTGATTTGGCTTTCAATTTCTATTCTCAGGAATATAATTGTTGCATAAGCATCTTTACTTCCATCTACAAATGTGTGAAGTGAACATGCTTCTATGTTTCCTGGAATCATTTTAATGTATCTTGGAATCTCCATATCTTTCAAAACTGATAATTCTTTGAACCACAGTAAAAATTCTTTACATAACTCACCAGTTATCTCTTCATCCCATTTGAAACCTAATTTTCAGGCTCTTTGCAACATTATTTTAGGACAAATCGTGACTGGCGACGCAAAACCAAATGGTTGGAATATTTTATGCACAGCTGATAACATACTGCGTTTAGTGATCTTTTCTGTGGCGAAATTTTGTAACCAACTTAAATTTATCTTTAACATGTCGGTATCCTTCTTCTAAATGAGACCTAAAACGTTGGTTTCATTCATGTTTGGCACTTCTTGGCAATCACCTGTGTTCTCCCATTGTCTTAGATCAAAACTACCTTTTGCCATAAGCGTCTTAGCATCTTCGATAAATTTTTTCAATTCTTCTTCACTGTTTACACTGGTTATGACATTATCCGCATAAAAACTATACAACAGTCTATCTTTAAAACTTTCAGCAAAATCTGGAGTCCTTCGGATGTGATATTCGATGACTGATGAAAGAAGAAATGGACTGCATTTCACACCAAATACAACTCGGGTATGCCTGAAGATCATTAATTTCTTTTCTTTTAAGTCTTTCCACCATAAAAAACATAGAAAATTTTGATCTTTTTCACAAATGCTGATTTGTAAAAAAGCTTTCTTAATATCTGCAATTAAACTGAGCTTTCTTTCTCGAAAACGTAAAAGAGCATCTGGAATTAGCTCAATCAAGTTGGGTCCGCATTGTAGACATTGATTCAGAGATGGATGATTCGCGAATCTTGCTGATGTGTCAAATATGTTATGTTTGTTAGAGAAATTACCTTAATGGTAATTCTCTATACAATGGATATGAATAGATATGCAGAGCATTAACGCTAGTGGGCGTATAAGCTGAAATGTCTGCCCTAAAATAACTTGTCATTAAAGAAAAATATTGTATATCAAATGAGTATATATTGAGAAGCAGAAATTAAACAGGTTTAAATAACAAATAACAACCTTTATTAAAATCATAATTAAAATCAAACAAACAAATATGAAATCAATTGTCTAAAAACATAAATATCATTTCTTATATTGAATTCCAATTAATATTATTCATTTTACATATCAGAGTTCGAAATCCTTGGTGGTCCGCTGGTCCGAGACCACCGATAATTCCATCGGACCAATAATTTGAAAAATTTAGTGGTCCGCAGGACCAGTGCCTTTTTTCAGGCCCTGAGAAAACTGCAACCGATCGCACATAAGATTTTTTGTAATTATTATCAGCAATGCCGCGGACGCGCTATAGCGCGTAAATTACTCAAAAAATCGGCAATGGGACGCAAAAAATAGCCCTTACGCGTCCCACGGGACGCGTAATTTCGTTAAAGGATCGCGAAAAAACGGCAAATTTCGTTAAAAAATCGCAAAATAACGACTAATTTACGGCAAATTTGTGATACATTTCTCGAAAAAATGGCTGATTTCATTCAGAAACACGAAACAAAAGGCAGATTTCTTCGAAAGATCGCGAAAAAACGGCAAATTTCGCCCAAAAAAATTGCGAAAAACGGCAGATTTTTCCAAAAATTGCGGAAAAATTTCAGATTTCTTCAAAAAATTGCATAAAAAAGGCAGATTTCTTCAAAAAAGCGCGAAAAAAGAACAAATTTTATCCAAAAATCCCGATAAAACGCGAAATTTGTCAAAAAATCGCGAAAAACGAGAAATTTCCTCAAAAGATTGCGAAAAAAACCCACACATTTTGTTAAAAAAGTGCTAAATAACGACTAATTTCCGGCAAATATCGTCAAAAAATTCGCGAAAAAATGGCTAATTTTATCCTAAAATGCGAAAAAACGGCAGATTTCTTTAAAAGATCGCGAAAAACGGTATATTTCGTCAATAAAATAAGATTTCGTCAAAATAACGCGAAAAAACGGAAATTTCGACAAAAAAGCACGAAATAAAATAAAATAAAATAAGTGAATACTTGGAGAGAATTTTTCTGTTTTAAAAACTAATTTTCTTGCTTCAAAATTGTTGTTGCTGCTCTAAAAACTGATTTTCCTGCTTCCCAATCGGTTTTTTATTGCTCCAAATTTTTCTGAGTGAATGTGACTCCTGAAAGTACAATTTCATTAAGCAAAGTACCCATTTACTCAACAAAAATATTCCTTTTTTTAGCAAAAATGTCTTTTTCAATAAACCTGTCTTGCCCCATTTTAAAAGAAATGCAAACAATAGTGATACTTGTTATCTTCTATACTTAAATAAGCATTATTTTATAATTAAATTTGTATCTTGCACATTTATTCTTTAAAAAATACAGAAAATTTACTATTTTTATTATTTTTACATATGTACATATATATAGATGTATATAAATGCAGATGTATTATACATGTACATATGTATGTATATACACAGTATATTGATATATATATGTATAACACTGGTGCCCGTCTAACCGAAAAGTACCAAATTTTGCCTTGTTTTGAGAATCTGCACCAATTAAAAGGAAAAAAATCTGTCTAAGTTTAGCTGTGGTACTTAAATAATTACTGGAATTTCTATGAGTTACTGAATTTAATGCTATTTGATGCATGTTTTTTTTAATTCTCAAAGTAAAGTTTAGGCTTTGTTTTTTCTGATTAAAAAAAAATCTGACTGTAATATGTTTCCCCATTAAATTTAGTGAATGGTCCATATATTTCATTTCGGTATTTAATAATGGGCATTTTTTGATAATCTAAAGAATCTCTTACTTTTATTTTCAATAATTACACTCAAAATAGATTTTTTTTTGTATAGTATAAAATAGAAAAATTTTTCTCCTCACATTTCCATTCTTTCTTTTGAATGCTTATGTATTAATTATTTGTATTTAAAAAATGTTCAAAACCTTGTATTTCTTTTCCTTGGTTAATTTTAATCAGTTTAAATATTTATATTGGCAAGTTTAAATACACAAATATTTAACAGAACTTAAATTTGTTTCTATAATCTGAAAGATTTAATTGCACCTGCCTTGTATAAACACCTTCTGTTAAAGGCAGGGTAATGTTCGTTAGTATGAAAGCAGATGTTTTGAAATCAAGTTAATCAAATTATTGTCATTCTGTTGTTTCTTATCATAGAAGAATGATTTAACTTTTACTGTGTTACTAAAATTATATTCTGATTGTTATATATTTTATAGTTTGTGATATGTATAAATATTTTTTTGCTTTATTGTTTTAATATGGAGCCTGATATTAAACATTCTACTAGTCTTCAGGCTTGCAGTATTGTAATATTAAATGGTTTAGAATGTCACAAAACTAGCTATTAAATAACAGAGAAATAGACTACATTGATAATATCTGTGATTCAGAAAAAGAACTTTTATTAGTTAGGACTATTGCATTTATAAAACAAAAATTAAGTGAAAACCGTTTGATTAATATATGTGAAAATCACAGAATTTCGCTCTTAATGAAATATGAATTATATAAATGTGGAGATCCATTTAAGCGGCATAAAAAGCAAGTGAAAAAAGCAATTAGGGCAATTAATAGAGATTTATATACGGCCGAAAAAGTAAATCAAAGTTGAAAGTTATGATTATTTTTCCGAAATTTTGTGAGTTTATGAAAAAGTCTCTACACAAAAAGGCAAATGAAATTTCCAGTTTGTTTTTGTATCCAATAACATTAAATTCAGTAACTCATGGAAACTCCAGTAATTATTTAAGTATTTTATTTATTACCACTGCTAAACTTAGTCAGATTTTTTCCCCCTTAATTGGTGCAGATTTTCAAAACGAGGCAAAATTTGGTACTTTTCGGTTAGACGGGCACCAGTGTTATACATATATATATCAATATACTGTATATATACATACATATGTACATGTATAATACATCTGTATTTATATAGATCTATACATATGTACATGTGTAAAAATAAAACACGCATCCGGCTAATTGGAAAGTACCCAAAATTTTTGTATAAGCCATGTGAAAGACATAATTTTTATTTCACAGATAAAAAGCCCATAGTGTAAACTTTTATTTAAAACAAAAAGAAATTGGAAATTTCATTTGCTTTTTTGTGTGCATATGTAATATGTAAAAATAAAGCACTTATCCGGCTAATTGGAAAGTACCCAAAATTTTTGCATAAGCCATGCGAAAGACATCATTTTTATTTCATAGATAGACAACCCAAAGTGTAAACTTTTATTTAAAACAAAAAGAAATGTCAAATTTCATTTGCTTTTTTGTGTGCATATGTAATATATAAAAATAAAGCACTCATCCGGCTAATTGGAAAGTACCCAAAATTTTTGCATAAGCCATGCGAAACACATCATTTTTATTTCATAGATAGAAAGCCCAAAGTGTAAACTTTTATTTAAAACAAAAAGAAATGGGAAATTTAATTTGCCTTTTTGTGTACAGCCTTTTTCGTGAAGTCATAAAAATTTGGAAAAATAACCATAACTCTCAACTTTGGCTAATTTTGTTTATCCTAAATATTACAAGTAAATTTTTTAAATATTTTTTTATTAAAATCTGCATCTATTTATATTCTTACAGTGAAATTTTTAAGATGATTCATGTTTTAGATCCAGAGAGACAATTTTTTGAAGATGGAACTGCAATCTCAAAATACAGACTCAGAAATGTGAGATTTGGAAAACCCCAAGAATTGGACCCCCCATATCTCACAAACTATGAGGTCTAGGAAGGAAATACTTCTGATGGAATCATTTCATGATAGAATTAGTGTGTACACAAAGTTTCATCAAAATCCCTGTGGGTCGGGTTACAAGGTCTGGTTGAATTGACATGGAATGACCCTTAATGGTAATTCTCTATACAATGGATATGAATAGATATGCAGAGCATTAACGCTAGTGGGCGTATAAGCTGAAATGTCTGCCCTAAAATAACTTGTCATTAAAGAAAAATATTGTATATCAAATGAGTATATATTGAGAAGCAGAAATTAAACAGGTTTAAATAACAAATAACAACCTTTATTAAAATCATAATTAAAATCAAACAAACAAATATGAAATCAATTGTCTAAAAACATAAATATCATTTCTTATATTGAATTCCAATTAATATTATTCATTTTACATATGATGAACCAGAGCACCAGAAGATAAATAAATTTATTTTATATTGTAAAGTAAAAATTATATTTTAACTTTAAATAAAAAAATAAAGTTTAAAAAAAAATTTTATCTTTAAATTTAATTCAAATCATAATTCCCAATTCATTTTTAAACATTTACTTTCTGAATAAATTTTAATCACTAACGTTAAAATAAATAGCAGAAACTTTAAATTTAATTCATAAATGTGCATCTCCCCTTCCTATTACTGCAAAGTCTAGTCAACCTTTCCATATAATATAAAGCTCCCAAGGATTTACGCTGCCACTCGAAAATGCCTTCCTAAAACACATCACCTGCCACACAATGTGTTCTCCATTAATCGACCTCTGCCACAAGAAGATTTATATGGAGGGTGGAGCAAACCAGGATAGACAATGAATCAACTCAATAACAGTAACATCCAAACGATTGCCCCAGCAATCAGCAAGTCGTTACTAGCTCGCCGGCTATCGTAACGCTTGATAAAACGAAACCACTGAATTGAGTCTGAATTCATTTCTAACAAATTAAAGTTGACAAAATAGATTCTGAATAAATATAACAGACAAAGTCTGAATCAAAAGATATGTTTAAGAAGGAGAGATTAAAAGATATTCTAAAAAATAAGTAAAATAAAAAATAAAACTCATCTGACATTTTGCTGTCGGTGGCCGGCACCTTGCTATTCACCCTGGAGACCTCTTTCAGTTATAACATCACTTTAAATGTGTCAGTTCCTCCTAAAATAGCATATTCACCGCAACATCATTTCATATATTAAAGCTGGACACTGTCATTATATTCACTTTATAAACACAAGATAACTTTACTAGCACAACCACCGTCTTCACTCCGGACTCCATTACAACGTTAAAAAAAACGAGACAAGGCGAACGCTTGCCGGCAAAACAACACAGTTTAAATATCCCATCCTTCGCTGACAACGCCCCCTCACGTGATATCCGCTTCCTGATCTAACGTCACCTCCGGCATCTCGAATGTTCGCGGGAAAGACGATCCAATAGCAGTCAGCCACGGGGAAACTACGTATGCTCGTGGACATACTACGCCACCTATTGCCAGGTCCGATAACTTTCTAGAAAAACATCGTAAGTATTCTATGAAGGATGGAAGATATTTGCCGGGAGAAACGAAAGTGTCGATGCCGTAAGAAAGCAGATTATCAACAAATAGTGTATGGTAAGTAGATAAGATATGAGTAGCTGTTAATTATGCCGAAGTACAAAAGAAAGATAAAAGGTATTTTATTTATTATAAGTTGAAATTTAAGCACAGAAGAAATAAAGATAATAAGTGTTTAAATTGAGACTTAGTTTTTCATTCATACTTTAATTATTTAAAAGCAAATAAGATAAATAGAATTTGTTTTAAATGAAATTTTTACTTTATACTATTGTAAATAAATATAGTAATAAATTAAATAGAAAAATAGGTTGAGTGGAATGACAAGAACTTAGGGAAAATATGTCTATTTTCTATCAATGTTTAATTAAAATTTTTTCTAACCATTTTTCATTAGAATAAATGCAAATATAATAAAGTAGAAAAAATGTTTTATCCCAATTAGTTTTCCCAGTTCTCTTCATAACCAATTAGCATGCATGTTTTTAAAAGATGTTTGTTTACTTAAAACATGCTATTTATTTTCAAAGTGCTTTTATAAATTTAATGAAGTGTCATAAACTGTTTTGAATAGAAGATTTAAAGTATAACAGCTAAAGTTTCCTAAAGATAAATTATGCAATATATTTATTAAAGCAAATGTAATTGCAAGTGTTACCTGCAACTTGCAGTGGTGTGACAGGTTGTCAAATGTAAACAAATGATTGTTGCCACTGCTAGTTTAGAAACTCTGCAATGCTGGACTTGTAAGTAATTAACTGTAGCTTTGACATGGTAAGTGGGTGTGTCCAGTTAAACTGGCTTTTGTTTTTGCATAATTTTTGTGTCTGACTGTAACTGTAATTAATCAAGTTGACTTTGACTTTAACTTTGATTTCATTTTTGATAGTATTTAAAGGCCAAGCTGTTGGTGAGATAGGGTAGCACTAGCATGGCAGTAGTGATGGTAGCATCAATGGAATAGTACTTATGAGAATTGTTTTTTTTTTCCCAGAGTTGGATGGAGATGAGTGTTTTTAAGAAAGTTTTTGTGTTTGTGTGCCCTAGAGGCAGACATGAGCTGTGCTCATTTTAGTTCACTTTTAACAAGTTTTTAATGCAATAGTTTAATTAACATAGTTTAAATAAAGAAATTTAGTTTGAAAATTTTGAATATTTTTCTCTTGCCATGATTCACCAACATATGGTCTCATCAACATAGAAATGATCCATGGCCTAACAAAATATAGGACGAATCGGAATTGTGGTACTACTCTCTTTTATGACTGGATGATGCAGCAAATAATTACCGTACAATTTCGTTTCGCAAGAAGCAACTTCTTCTATTCCTTCGTTCATCCAATCCTTAAAGACATTTTCATATTGTTGAAACATGTTCTTAGCGATTAACTTGGAGGTGGTGTTTTCCAAACGTTTCATCGGCAAATTAAAGTTATCTGGAAGTGTTGCTGCATCATCAGCCCAAGGAAGGCAATCTTCGTAATGATTTTCATTTACCTGTACTGTTTCTAAGAAATGGTCCTTAGTTTGGCGATTTATCTCTTCTTTTGACTTCTTCTTTATAGGATCTGTAATTAAAATTAAATCAAGCCTCTATAGATTTGAAATATCTGCTTCTTTCACAAAGATCGATGTTATTGTCATCGCCAAGTTTTCAGATAAGCATGCATTTTCACATGGTACTTTTCCCATTAATGTCCATCCAAGATACGTTTCCACTGCAGCTAAACCAGATGACAATATTTTTCTTTGTCCAGTTAACATTTTTCCCATAATATCAGCTTCGATTAAAACTTCTACGGCACCACAACATTGACTCACATCGCTTAACAAATTAGTTTATATTATTGGAACAGATTTATAAAAAATCTCCAAAATTTACAGTAATAATTTTTAAAATCTGACAAATGCGTAGACAAAATTTCAAAACAATACGAATAATTTAACTGGTAAATTTTAGTATCCATTTATCGTTGAATTCCATTAATAAAATGTGTCATTTTCTCTCAAGAAAAAAAAAAATTGAAAATCATTGGATTTGCCATAGAAAAGCACTATTGTGCAAAATTAAATATTCTATATTTTCCGAACGAATGAATCAAATCTAACAAACTATGCAGCTTAATCCCAGTGCCTCACTAACATACCCACTTAATTTCAAGCCAATTGTATGCTTTTTGCGTTAGTTATCGCAGAACAGACTGACAGACAGACAGAAACCAAAAATTTCGTATCTCCAAAGTAAGCCTTCACTGACGTTTCGGCAATTAGAATTAGTAAAGAGTAAAAATTCTGTTGCATCAGTGACAAAATGGTGGGAAGAAGTCAAAAAGTTATCAGGTCTATTTCTTTACTGTATTAAATTTATATTAAGGAGTCAAACTGAAAATAAATAACTATTGTGCTTTGCAATATTTGATATTTATAGTCCTGTAGTTCTTTTTCTGTTATAATCTCTTTTTTGTATTTTTTTGGGGGTGGGGGGGGGGGTTAAGGAGAATATGGAAAGAGGAATTGTTGTATTTGTTGGATACAAATCCGTTCATACCTAAATTTAATAAATCCTTAAACACCCTCTTTCTCATTCAGATAATCATCCTAATTTTAACTTTATCTACCATTTTATTTTTCCTTCTGTTTAAAAATTTCTAAACTCTTTTTACATTTCAATTTTAATGTTGCCTTCAAAGCTGTAAATAAAATTTCTGATTAATCAAGCATCAGATATATATTTCAAATCAAATCTTCGATTATTTCTTACTGTTCGACTTCCAGTCACTGTTTCAATTTCTTCATGGCCAGAATTATTTTTTTCCCTGTCTCTCTGTCTACATTTGGATTTTCATGAAACATCTTTTATTTTTAAAAATTCTGTTAAACTTGTCAATGATCTCTCATCATTTCCTTTTCTTTCTTCAGCTTGGAAATTATTTTTGTAATTCTTTTCCCACGTCTGTTGTCTCTTTTCATTCTGTTTTTTAAAAAAACTTATAATTTACTTACTTTATTTTGTTTATTTCTGTTTTTTCTATCATTTTGGCAACACTTTCTTCTTCTGCATGTGCTTTTCTATGTTTAGTTTTTACTTTTCAGCTAGCTTCATTTAATTCCATTCTTGTATGCTGTGCAATTTGTATTACTAATCAGTGTTATACAATAATAAAGTAATAGAATAATCAAAAATAATCTTCTATTATTTTGTTTTCTTAAGGTTAAAAAGTTATGGCAGAATGTTTTAAATGGGCCATTTATCAATAACATAACAGACCCACAAAAAACTCTGTTGACAGTTTGCTGTGACTGCTTATCAACTGTCCCAACTGATGTATTTGAAGCCTTACCAGTAAGTAATTAAACAGAATGTTTAAATTATCATATATATTTTAGAAAACTGTATAGTAATTAGTTTTACACATGTTTTTCTCTGGTAAATCGTGCTTAAACAATACTTATTACTTGTTTAAAATCTGGTAATATCTGCATATTTATCTTTTTCTCAACTATTAAGCTTATTATTATTAATATTAATTTATTACTGTATTCTTAATGTTTATTTAAGAAATCAAACATGTATGATGAAATATTTCTAACTTATTATTAAATAGGAGGATGGCCTTAAAAACTTACATGCTTTTTAATAACTAATTTATAATTTTTTCTTTTCTATTCCACCTATATTATAAAGCAAAAGCATGTTTACCAGTAATGGATGCTATATATCATATTAATGGGGCAACAGCTGTTCAACAAATTTGGTTTTCATGGCAACTTTTTAAAACTTTTCTATTCATTTAAACATTGTGTAGTTTTAATTTTTGCATCATCAGACAGAAGAAGAAAAAGCTCTTTCAAATGCAACTCATTTTATCAAAGATCCTGAAAAAGTAACACTTGACAAAGTTGCCCAACCAAGCTTACTACTTGACTGGTTCGTAAAATTTCAGTATTACTTTTTAACAGAATATTTATTGCTTTCTTATCTGATTTTTTGCATTTCCTTTTTCATGGGAATTTTCAACTTGATCTCATTAAAATCATTGGATGTTAATAAAAACTGAAAGATAAAGAAGTAATTTTATACTGTATTCACTATTATCAGAACAGAAGCGAAATATTTTCAAATTGAAGGAAGACCTGCCAGCTATTCCCAGAAACATACCCAAAGAAATTGGTTCAGTTCTATGCACAGCTTCAATAATTTTTGATGGTAGAATAATGAAAATGGCACAAAAATTACGATTACAGCACCGTCTTTCAATAGAATGTTTCCATATTGAAGGAAAACCTGCTGGCTACAGCCAAAAGCAAACATGGTTCATTCTATACATTATTTCATACACTTTTTGATGGTATGATGGCGACACAGGGACTGACAAACATTTTTGTATAAACATGTTTTTTGGGTTATTGGATCTCCAAAACATATAAATCTGTCGAAAACCAGAAATTGAAAAATATTGATTATAGTATTTTCTTCTATTAAAAATAGACGAAAGTAAATATAGGTCTTTTTAATTGTCTAACTTAAAAGAAGGAAACAAAATTAATAAAATCATACTTTAATAAATAATTTCAATTTTTGTTTTACAATCTGAAAGCACTCAGTTCTACAATAATATGGAGAGTCAGCTCACTGATCCACATTCTGCTGGAACTGCATTACACTTTCAATGCGCACAAATAATCAGTCCTCCATTTTTCTTACTATTACAAGCATTTCTTGATAAGATTTCACTTTCAAGATTTTATTACTGAATTCTGCACAGCCTTAAATTATTGAAAATCAAAATTAAGCTTATATGCATTCGATAATGCTGCTTTATATTGACAGTTTTCTATTTTATTTGTATAGCACTTGAATTTTTCATATTTTTTTTTCTTTTTAGGAAAAGCAGCAAATATTTTATGTAACTGTTCTCCTGGGTTTAGCCTCAGACTCTCATCCTAATGTCCGTGGTGCTGCTATTCGTTGTCTTGGTGTCTATTGCTTATTTCCCAATTTATCTAAGGTTTTTATTTTTTTTTATTTCGAGTGTTTGTCATTTAATTTTGTTGCTCTATTTTATTAAAGCCTTATTTTGTGTTTTCTTTTTTCTTGTAGGATTTTTCATTTTTGAGTGATATATCTGAAATTTTAGTGAAATCTGTGAATGATCCTTGTGTTAATGTTAGGTTTAAAGCATCATGGTCACTTGGGAAGCTTAGTGATGCCTTATTTGAAAACAAGTAAGAAAACAATTTTGATTAGTAAACTTGGTTAATTTATTTTAATTATTTTACTTTAGTGTTTTTTTTTTTTTTTTTTTTTTTAAGATTTCATTTAAAAGGTTGGCACAGATATCTAACAGATAGCTGCAGTTTTAAGCCTATAATGCTAAAATCAAAAAAGAAAGAAAAACTATTTTCATGCCAAGGGTACTTTATGAATAACTTTTAAAAAATATATTTCTTGGAATTCTCTTTAATTCTGACAAATTCCTATCAAAAGCAAAATTTTTTTTGTCCGATACAATGTTGTTATTTTTCAAATAAACATTCTCTTCAGAATAGCACTTTCTCTGCACTCCAAATTTCATTTAGAAAATCTTTTTACTATTTGTTTTATTCATAATAAAATTTATAAATGTTATGCTCTTTTGTGGAGAAACTGATTTCTGCATTAAGAAAGTAAAAATAATTTTTTTATCTTAACAGGCTATATACCTGCAAACCTACTCCGTTAAAGAAAATAATAACAGTTGTAGTAAATACCTTAAGCCAAAAATTTTATTTTATGAATCCAATCAAGTAGATTTCAGATAACAGCAGTCATAATTAGTTAACCTCTTAAGCACCAGACTCATTTTGGCGATAATATGCTGAATTTCAGCTATTTTAAATTTTGCAAAAAAAAAAAAAAAAAAAAAAAAAAAATAGTTTATTTCATTTTAATTACATGTGAATTATTCAATTAGATGTAATGTGAAGAGATGAAATGATGGTTTATTTATATTATAGAAACAGAATTAAGGTTTCATATAAGCAGTTATTACATTTCTAAAGTTTGCAAGTTTTTAAATTTTTTTGAATCATTGCTACACTGCAATAAAGTGCAGAAATGCAGAAAAAAAATAAGCTATGTATGTTTATATTATAAAGACTGTAGAAAACCAATCACAGTCGCAATTGACCACACACACACACACACACACACAAAAAAAAAAAAAAAAAAGAAAAAAAAAAATGTTTAGAAAATTGCAATTTGTACTTAAATGAGGATGTGCACTCATACATCTCATTATTTTAATAGAAGACTTCATGACTTATGAAAGTACATAATAGTGCTTTGTTGGTCAATTAAATTTTCTGATTCAAAGAATTACTATTATTTTTTATAATAAAAATAAAGCAGAAGAATGGCATATATGTAGCTACTACTTGCAGCTATTTTTGACACTTAAGCTGCATACTTAGTCAATTATTTTTGCAATTTTAGGCTACTAAATTAAGTATTTTGCTATTTTTTTTTCTGTGGCAACTCTGTTCATTGGGATAGTGAATCCTTTTCTTGATAGCAGGCATATTTTTTAAAAAAAGATTGTTTTCCATGTGGCAAAATCAATTTTTCTTTCAAACTTTTGCTTAGAAAATAATAGATATTTGTACCTTTTATAAAGATGAGGTCAACATCCGAATTTGTTATTTTTGGTATATGTTCACAAATCTTTTCACAATATTCAAAAGTCTTTCTATCCTTAAGATAGCTTTCATATTCTTCTTTTTTTTTTTTTTTTAATTCAGCTTATTTTACTGAAACACACAAAGTTGAAATAACAATAACCCAATTATAGAAGATTCAATTTCAGTATTTGTCAATACAGAATATGAATGAAAATTTTGTCAAATTAATCAGCTGTATCCAAGTTTGCAGGGTATTGCAGGTATTGCAAGTATTTGCAGGGTGACATATGCATACTGTGACACAAATAGAAAACTATAACTTTTAACTGAAGGAATAAAACAATCTGATTTATTCACCATTCAAAACACAAGAAAATTCTCTGCAAAAAATCAATCAAGATAATTCATAATGGCTTCCCCCAGCAGTAATTTAAGGGTCTTGGTGTTTCTGGAAATTCTTCAAGATGGATGCGACAGAATATTTCTGACATTATTTTGACCCAAATTTTTTCCAGAGCATGTTTCAAGAAATATAGAAACTTGTACTTGATTGTGTAGGCTGTTTGCTCGAGGATCCCCCAGCCCCAAACAGAGAAATGTGTTTGGGAGGGGAAGGGAGGGTTGTTAATTGTTGGATTAATCTTTGCATACCTTGTTTTCCTCCAAAACAGTGAACTAATATCAGTGGAAATAGAAAAGATAAAAGAACGAGGAAGATGAATAAAACAATAATATAGCTCAAAAGCATGAAAAGCATTAAACTAAATTGACATTTTTATCATGTCACAGTATTTATGTGTCACTCTGTAGAGCAATTTATGTTTGTTCACCAAATTTGGTGCTATCTTGAAGAGCCTGCTATTTTAAAACAACCTGGTGGGTGAAATTAATCAATGAACTTGGTTGGCACCTTTGTATGTCATGTACATATATTCTTTTATGTTAAAATTGGTTAATGCCAGCATAAAACTAGTGCTGTCACATGACAAAAATCACATTGCTTTAAAATGTTAGCCACCTTAAATTTTAAAACTGGAGTATCTCATCTATTTTTTAATATACAGACAAACTAAAAAATTCTCCAGAATCATAACAAGATCAAACATTAAAGAGAAAGGCTTTTTGAATGTTTGTATTTAAAATATTTTCAAACAGCTAAGGAACAAAATGGCGGGTAAAGCTGGCTTATGGACTCAGTCAATTTTTGCTATGTTTGGTACACACGCTCAATTGTATCCCAATTAATTCATTTAAATATGAAAGTTACATCATGACAAAATTCAAATGCATTTAAATATATTCAGATATATATACATATATATAAAATATCTTTGAATAAAAATTTATCTTACTAATTCATATCAAAGTGTAATTATTAATCAAAATTTAAATGAAGATGGGATGTAATAATATCATATATATCTATATATATTTTCAACATTTAAATGAAAGGTGGTTTAGGGATCTGAGGGTTGTGATTGGTGAAAATTTTACATTTAACAATAAAAGCTACTTAAAAGTACAATTTTAAACAATGCAGTATACTCCTTTTAATATATTCTGAAATAATCATACTTTTTTAGAATTTTAATGTTTTGTACTATGTTTGCAATTTCATAATAACTACTTCACAGTAATTATAACAAAGAAAATATGCCAATATTGATTTTTTGAATTTTAAAAAAATCCCTGTCGGCTGGACCTATAGGTGGAGGTAGATTTCGAAGAGTGCTCATTTCAACAATATATCACTACATAGTATAAAACAAAGTCGCTTTTTCTGTCCCTATATCCCTATGTACGCTTAAATCTTTAAAACTACGCAACGGATTTTGATGCGGTTTTTTTAATAGATAGAGTGATTCAAGAGGAAGGTTTATATGTATAATAACATCCATTAAATAGTGGAGAAATACTATTATTTTTGAGGTTTTTATTGTGATGTCGTAAATAATTTCATTTTTTCCGCTTATACATTGCAAACGCAGGCTGAACCCTACAAGATTTATCAAAATAATGTACGAATTATTGTACACATTAAAAAGGTCTACAGAAAACCCCGCGATGGTATATGTTTATCTCTTATGGCGATCCCACAATAACATTTTTTTGTCATTTACATTTTACGACTCGTAACTTTTTATTTCAGAAATGCGAAAGAACAACTTTCTCGGCCAATCGCGAGACTGCATACGTCATTCCGGCATCGAACCATTCGCTTCGATTGGCCCGATCGCCTGTCAAGAAAGGACGCCTAATCTCTCTAGCAGGCGACGTTCCACTCAACTCCACTCTGCGCTCTGTAATTCGCTTCGCGGATTTGTTGTTTTCTCAACATAATTTTAACTTCCATTTTTTGTGAGTTCAGAAATGCTAACTGTACTTAAAACTATACAGCTAAAGAAGTGCAGTGCTACACAAACCTGCAGTGCTAATAATATTATCATTGATATTGTATTTCTGTAACCAACGGCACCTTACGTGGCAAGTTTATTTTGAGTTAATGTTGTTTTTTTCTGTCCGGGAAAAATTATGGTTCCTGCGCAGTTTAAAGGAGCTTACTTAATAAAAACGTGCTTTTCAGCGCGACAACTTATCAGTAGGTAATTATAAGTAAGTTACGATAAATAATTGTATGATAGTAGTTTTAAAATATAAATGATATTCTATTCTAAGATTAATTCTTAAATCGCACTTATAGTAATTATAAGTACTTAAAGATAGATAAGATTAGATTTAATAAAACCATAATTTATGGATTGGAATTTTCTATTAGGATCTTTGTTAAAATTTAGAGTTAGATAAGTAAGTTCAGAAAAATAGGATAGAATAGAATAGGTATCTTTTGTTCTTGATGATTGTTGATTATCTTTTGTTTTTAGTCGCACGAATAGCAAATTATTTTTTAAGTATTTTTAATTTAATTAAAATCGTAGTTTAAGGTATTTCAGTTAAAAAAAAGTACTGAATAGAATCTTTGTTTTTTTATGATTGTTGATAATCATTTGTCTCTAAATGCTAAGTATTTAGATATTTTTTACTGGGGCACATACTAATAATATGGCAATTTGTTCATAGGTAATCATAAATAAGTCTAGAACTGAGTAAATTTTGTACAGAAATTATAAAGTCATGTCTGGAAGACGTCGTCGTTCGAACATAGGTCGTAGTACAGTGAATGCCAGAAGAGTACGTTCACAAAGAGATGAAGAATTGTCAACAGAACGTGAGGCTCGACTCAGTCAGCTTAGGGATAGATATAGAGCTGAGAGAGAGAGAGAATCTTCAGTAGAGCGTGAGGTTCGCCGCAGTCGAGATAGGGATAGACATCGAATACAGAGAGCCAGAGAATCATCAGTAGAGCGTGAGGTTCGACTCAGTCAGCTTAGGGATAGATATAGAGCTGAGAGAGAATCTTCAGTAGACCGTGAGGTTCGCCGCAGTCGAGATAGGGATAGACATCGAATACAGAGAGCCAGAGAATCATCAGCACAAGTTACTAATTCATGGGTAAATAAAGAAAATTCTGCCATGAATTACGATCCTTCGATTTCTTACAAGAACGATCGTATAGTATCAATAGGTACTATGTCAGTAGTGTGTGAACATTGCTTGGCATTGAAATTCAAGGACGAATCGAAAGGCATGTGTTGCTTACAAAGAAAAGTCAAATTAGAAGAAATTCTCCCTCCACCTGAACCACTTCACTCTCTTCTTACGGGTGATCATCAGAAATCCAAACAATTCATGCGCAATATACGCCGTTATAATAACGCATTTCAAATGACCTCTTTTAAGAGTAAGCAAGTCGTTGAGCGTGGGTTCATGCCTACATTTAAAATTCAAGGGCAAGTGTACCACTTAGCTGGGAGCTTGCTACTACTTCGACCCGATGATCACAAATTTCTTCAAATATATTTTATTGCAGATCCAGATAAACAAGCATCTACGCGATGTTCAAGTGTTGCACAGCCAATTGATAGAGATTTAATTAGATCTCTCCAAGATATGTTACATTCTCATAATTACTATATACAGTCTTTCAAAACTGCGATTGAGAGTATTCCAGCAGATACTCCTGACTTTAATGTCGTAATCCATGCAAATAAAGTTCCTGTTGGAGAACACAGAGGACGATATAATGCGCCGTTCACGAGTGAAGTAGCAGTGGTGATAGCTGGACAGCAATTTGACAAAAGAGATATTGTATTACATAATCGTGATGATAATTTGCAAAAAATTTCAGAGTTATACAGATCTTATAACAGCTTACAATATCCTTTGATGCTATGTCGTGGAGAAAATGGTTATGTCATTAATATTTCTCAAGTTGACCTAATCGATGGTACACCTCTGCGTAAAACAGTCATGTATGAACTACTATTGCTACCGTATAATGACAAGACGTAACAATTTCAACACTTTGCTTAGATATGGAATGTTAACAAAGCAATACTTGGTAGATCAATATGCGAAAATTGAATCTGAGAGATTGGCCTACATCCGTAATAATCAAATTAAATTGAGAGCCGAAAATTACGTTCATCTTCAGGATGCTTTACAGACAAATGAACACGTGAACGGCATTGGGCAGTTGGTTATACTACCATCATCATTCACAGGTGGACTTCGATATTTACACGAAAAATCGCAAGATGCCATGACTTACGTCAGAAATTACGGCAAACCTGATTTATTTATAACTGCAACATGTAACCCAAATTGGCCGAAAATCAAAGAAAATATTAACACCAATTTAACTCCACAAGACAGATACGATATAGTTAACAGAGTCTTCCATTTAAAAGTACAGAAACTCCTGCACCTCATTAACAAGTCTCATATATTCGGTCCCCCGCGCTGTCATATGTACGCAATAGAATGGCAGAAACGTGGCTTGCCACATGTACACCTGCTGTTGTGGTTAGTGAACAAAATTAGACCAAACCAAATTGACAGGGTCATTTCAGCTGAATTACCGGATAAAGATGAAGATCCTATCCTATACGAAATCGCAAAGAAACATATGGTACACGGCCCTTGCGGAACTTTAAACCCGAATTCTCCATGTATGCGAGATTCTAAATGCAGCAAAAAATTTCCGAAGTCGTTCCAAACTCAAACAATTACTAGCGATGACGGATATCCCAAATATCGTCGATGATCTCCAGAACAGGGTGGGCAATATGCTACCGTCTGAAACCAAGATATTGATAACCGATGGATCGTTCCCTATAATCCGCTCCTATTGAAAATTTTTGATGCCCACATGAACGTAGAGTTGTGCAATTCGATAAAGTCAATCCAATATGTTACTAAGTACATCAATAAAGGTAGTGATCAAGCCACTTTCAGCATACAATCACCAAATGAAGTGGAAAAATATCAGTCTGGACGTTACATCTGCAGCTCTGAAGCTGTATGGAGGATTTTATCATTCGAAGTGCACTACAGGGCTCCCACAATTGTCCACCTTGCAGTTCATTTAGAAAATGGACAAAGAGTATATTTTATGGAGAACAATATACAAGAAGTTGTTAATAACCCGCGGGATACAACATTGACAGCATTCTTCAAGTTATGTGCTCAAGATGATTTCGCGAAAACACTGACATGACAGAGTTCCAAGTTACTATACATGTAACCAGAGTTCTAAAACTTTTCAACGGAGAAAACAAGGTACTGCGGTTGATGGTTTTTCCGGAGTAAAAAAAAACGGATGCTCTTGGCAGAGTCTACGTGATTCATCCCAGCAACAGCGAATGTTTTTATCTGAGAATGTTACTGCATATTGTAAAAGGCCCGACATCCTTTGCACACCCAAGAACTGTACAAGGTGTTGTTTACAATACTTATCAAGCAGCATGCAAAAGTATGGGGCTCTTGGAAGACGATTCTCACTGGGAAAACACATTGTCAGAAGCAGCTGTTTGTAGTTCAGCTACATCATTAAGATATTTATTTGCCGTCATAGTAGCGTTTTGTCAAGTAACTGATTCTGTTAATCTATGGAATAAATTTCAAGAAAACATGGCCAGTGATATTCTGAATCGGCGACGACGAGAGGTAAACTCAGATGATATACAGTATGATCAAAACATATTTGACGAAGCATTATTTGAATTGAATAAAGTACTGCAATTACTTTCGGGTAAATCGATCAACGATTTTGGGCTGCCGATGCCAGCTAATACTACTAACTCAGATTTAACTAACAGTGCCGAATACACAAGAGAAACATCATATGATCAAATGAGACTTTTACAAAATATAGCTCAAGATGAGCCACAATTAAACATCGATCAGAAAAAAGTATTCACTGCATTACTATCAACAATTGATAACAATGAAGGGAAATTGTTTTTCCTTGATGCCCCAGGAGGTACAGGAAAAACATTATCAATCTGCTTTTAAAAAAAGTGAGATCTACCGGAAAAATTGCGTTAGCTGTTGCGTCATCCGGCATTGCCGCTACGCTTTTAGAAGGAGGTCGAACCGCACACTCTACATTCAAGCTCCCGCTGAAAATCGCCACCGATGACAATAACAGCGTCTGTAGTGTTTCTAAACAGAGCAATACAGGAAAATTGATGCGTGACTGCTCATTAATAGTCTGGGACGAAGCTACCACGTCACACAAGACGTCTGTGGAAGCACTGGATAGGACAATGCGCGATATGCGCAACAAAAATTCACCTATGGGTGGATGTACAATTCTGTTCTCTGAAGATTTTCGTCAAATCCTACCAGTTGTGACTCGAGGAACACGTGCTGACGAAATAAATGCTTCCCTAATAAGATCCAACCTTTGGCCACATGTCAATAAATTAGAGCTTAAAACTAATATGAGGGTTTCGTCATCTTCGCGTGAGAACAGGCTATTTTCAGAGATGCTGCTAAAAGTTGGTAATGGAGAGTTAACACAAAGTGAGGGAAGGATTAACCTTGAAAACCTTTGTGTTTTGATAGACAACATCCAAGAGTTAGTCAACAATGTCTATCCTGACATTGATAACGTAAGTTATAAGACAATATCTTGGTTTAAAGAAAGAGCGATTCTGTCATCAACTAACGAACAAGTAGATAAGGTAAATAACTTGATTCTTTCAAAGATTGATGCGCCGACGAAAATATACTACTCGGTCGATACTGTTCTCGATTTGGAAGAAGCTGTTCACTTTCCTACAGAATTTCTAAACTCTTTGTACCCGTCTGGACTCCCTCCTCACAAAATGGTGTTGAAAGTAGGTTGTCCTGTTATTTTATTAAGAAACCTGAATCCACCTAAACTTTGCAATGGCACGCGTTTGCTGGTAAATTCACTGAAAACTTTCATAATAGAGTGCACAATACTCACAGGATGTGGTACCGGAGAAGATGTATTTGATTCCCCGAATCCCTCTGATACCATCGGATTTACCCTTCCAATTTAAACATTTACAGTTTCCGGTAAAAACATCTTTTACAATGGCCATTAATAAATTGCATGGTAAAACCTTCAAAGTTGCAGGCTTAGATTTGAGCGTTGACTGTTTTTCAAATGGACAACTGTATGTCGCTCTTTCAAGAGTAACCTATAGAGAAAACATGTTTGTATTGTCTAATGTCAAGAAAGCTGTGAACGTTGTGTATAAAGACATCCTGTAATTGTTCTAAAAATAAAATAAATAGGTAAAAATGTAAAAAGTAAATAAGTAAAAATGTAGCGTATGAATTACAAATAAATAAAAAATAATACTAATATCCGAATTTTCTTTTATAAGTTTACACTTTTTTAATAACTTCACCCACAAAGAAGAGAGTATGAGTATGTGTGTAAAAATTTATAACTTGAATTTTTTTTTTTAATACCCGTACAAAGCCAGGGCGGGCTGCTATAAACTATATCCATAAAACGAAGTCGTGTTAGTCATATCATCTATAACTTAAGAACGGATGGATCGATTTTTATGAAACTTTGTATGGAGTTATCTGGCACCTTAGATTAACATACAGGCTACTTTTTAAACGACTACTTAAAAGGAGAGTAATGGTTTTAGTAGTTGAGTTTAATGGGATGAAGTGGTAGTAACAATTTGCGGTGTCAGTAGTGACACGGGACTACCCGAAGCAAAGCGAGGGCGGGCCGCTAGTATATATACACTATATTGCCATTGATTATGGGACACTTGCGATTTTAGACATTTTACCAAATATCTAGAAAAATACATGAGGAATCATCTCGAAACTCTTAGTGTATAAATATAATAGTATAAGTCATACATCTCCGTGAAGATTTTTTCCCGAAACTCCAAAGGGGGCCGTCAACAAATTAAAAAAGAATGAATATCTTTTGAATAACCCTGTCAAAACTAATGTAGCAAAAGAGCTCAAACTCTAGATTGTAATTGAATGCCTTATTGTAATAAGCCTTGTTCATTTTTATGCAAATAGCATGCATACTCGCAGAGTAATTAAGGTTTTTATAAAAATGATCCCAAATTTTTCCAAGTTTTTTCCTTATAATTTTCAGATTTCTTAATATAAAATATTATTTTTTTCAGAAAATATGACAAACAACATTGCACACAGTACCGTGTAATCAGAATTAAAAAATAATGAAAATTGTATAAAAAATGAGTTGGTTTACTAAATAATTTTTTACTGCGCATGCGTCAACTATATCAAAATTTCATTTGCATATTATGTTAGCTAAATGTATAGAACAACTTTTTTGAAAGTCACAAAATCATAACTTGAAAATTCTCACAATAATCGTCAATTGAATAAGTCGAAAATCAGTTATTCTCAAAATGAAGCAAAAACAAGAGGGGTTGTATATATATATTCATTGATTAGTGTCAATATAGAATACCCCTTTAAGACCCAGCTTGCACGATCGTGCGGGTTAGACATTCATTTAAATTTTTGCATCTGAAACAGTCGTATGTAATATAAACCCAAATCGAACGATTTTTCTGGTTAGCTGAAAGAGTAAAGTATCTTTTTCTATCAACAGATTGCGGTAGTAGTCCATGTTTTACATTCAGGCGGCATGTCTAGCTTTGTTTACAAGTACGACGGATATAGCTCATCATTTTATCTGTCGTAAAAAGGTAATTATCAATATATTTTTAATTGCTTAGATAAAAACTTTTGCTTTAATGTCTAAATAAGTGTAATATAATAAAAAACATTAATTATACACTATTTATTTTGCTCTTAGGACTCAAGATTTCGTCACCCGCACGATCGTGCAACTTGGGCGTTACGTTAGCCAGTGCTACTGTAAAGATAAGTGTTTTTCAATGTTCATTTTGTTTTCTGTTTCAACAATTTTGATGACAACCAAAATAAAACAAAGTATGCTGTTACATAATTAATACTATATTATTTTCTTGCAGCATTTCAAGCAGTTTTTCTTAAAACATTTCAAGCAGATTTATTAGAAGGACAGTCAAGTTCACATGAGCTCCATGAAGAAAAAAAGACAATTTTGGATCATTCTTCCTCCTCAAAGCTTCCTGAATTCATCTCCCAAAGTTCTACCTCCAAGGCAATTTCGGAAAATACTAAAAGAATGAAAAAATTAAAAAAAAGGAATACAAGCGGACTGTTAAAAAGTTCATTTCTGTACCTCATCCTGGAACTTCAACTTTCACGCAATTACAGGTATGTTTTTCATTTCTTAAATTGTAATAAAAAAAGTTATAGACTTAAAGAAGAAATTAAATCGATATAATAAATAAAAGCTTTAAAAATATGACAAACATTTTTAAATTAATCAAAATATTATTTTTTTAAGCCGATAAGTACATCTCCAATATTATTTTTTCCCTTCTTTTTTAGGCTTTAGAGGCAACCATTTCCCATGTGTTGATGACATTTCAAGGCCTCGCAAGTGCAGGTTTGAAAACTGCGAAAAAAGTTCAAAAACACGTTGTGAAAAATGCAACGTTTATTTGTTTATGTCAAAAACAAAAACATGTTTTAAAGATTTCCATTGTAAAAAAGTAACCAGTCCATAAAATAAAAAATAATACATCAATAACTACCATATTTGTAAAAAAAATTGTGTTTCAATTTCTCTCTTCTATCCATTTAGAGCCAGAAAATGTATATATCTTAACATGTAATAAGTAATGATTTCACAGGAAAAGCCCAACCCGCACAATCGTGCAGGTGTGGCTTTCATAGAATAAGCCCAACCCGCACGTTCGTGCGGGTGCTTTTCACGCTCTAGGGGGTGAAGAAAATTTTTTTAATTATTTTTTTAGGTGTCATTGGGGTTAGTATAGAATTAATAAATAGAGGAATTTAATATTTAATGATGAAAGTGTTTCGGGTCTTAAAGGGATACACAATATGGGATGTACTACTGCATTTGGATAAAATCCCTCATTTTTTTGCTTCATTTTGGAAACAACGGATTTTGTCCTTTTTCTATAGACGATTACTTTCTGAATTTTCAAGCTATGATTTTGAAACTTTTATAAAAGTTGCTCTATACATTTAGCTAACATAATATGCAAATGAAATTTTGATATCTTTGACGCATGCGCAGTAAAAAATTATATAGTAAACCTACTCATCTTTCATACAATTTTTATTATTTTTTAATTCTGTTTACAGGGTACTGTGTGCAATGTTGTTTGTCATATTTTCTGAAAAAAATATTATTTTATATTAAGAACTCTGAAAATTATAATGGAAAACTTGGAAAAATTTGGGACCATTTTTATAAAAACCTTAATTACTCTGCGAGTGTGCATGCTGTTTGCATAAAAATGAACACAGTGTATTACAATAAGGCATTCAATCATAATCTAGAGTTTGAGCGCTTTTGCTACATTAGTTTTGACAGGGTTATTCAAAAGATATTCATTCTTTTTTAATTTGTTGACGGTCCCCTATGGCTTTTCGGTAAAAAATCTTCATGGAGATGTATGACGTATACTATTATATTTATACACTAAGAGTTTCGAGATGATTCCTCATGTATTTTTCTAGATATTTAGTAAAATGTGTAAAATCGCAAGAGTCCCATAATCAATGGCAATATAGTGTATATATATATGATTAGAGATAAACCCAGTTTAATAACTTCATTTGGCCGTTTATGAAAATTTTTTAATTTCATTTTTCTGCAAAAACTGGTTTTATCAGAATCATCTTAAGAAAAATTCAGCTCAAATGCCCATTTTGACAACATAGTTTGAAATAGATTCTGAATTTATTAAAAAATCGACCAAAACAGTACATTATACAGTTCCTAAATAACAAAAAACTGTCAGTTGAATGCATTTGAGAAAAAAATTGAATTTAAAAATGAGTCATAAAATAACCGATTTGTTGTTTGAATACATCCTTAATTCTTTAATCATGATTGCTTCGGAAAATTTTGTGCGAAACACTCACTTTGACAGCATTTTTAAAAATATATTCTATCTTTATCAAAAAACTGGCCAATGCATCACAGTATATAGTTCCTAAATAAGAGGATCTGTAAATTAGATGCGTTTGAGAGCGAAAATGGATTTTAAAACGAGTCATAAAAAAAGCAATTTGCTATGTGAAAACTTCCTTAAATTTTCAAATCACGAAGACTTCGGGAAATTCTGTTCAAAATACCCTTTTTGGTAGCCTTTTTCAAAATATATTCTGTCTTTATCAAAAAACCAATCAATGCATCACATTATATAGTTCCTAAATAAGAGGATCTGTAAATTGGATGCGTTTGAGAACAAAAATGGATTTAAAAACGAGTCAGAAAAAAACGCAATTTCTTATTTGATTACTTCCTTCAATTTTCAGTCCCGATGACTTTCGGAAATTCTGTTGAAAATATCCTTTTTGGTAGCTTTTTTTAAAATATATTCTGTCTTTATCAGAAAATTGACCAATGCGTCACTGTATACAGTTTCTAAATAAGAGGATCTACCATTTGGATGCGTTTAAAATCAAAGATGAATTTAAAAATGAGTCAGAATATAAGCACTTTGGATTTGAGATTTTTTCTCAAACTCCTATTTTTGTTTAATTTCTTTTTGGTATACGAATTGGTCCTATGAAAAACTTGTCAATATAAAAATTGTAGATATTTTTAAGAAGATGTAAAATAAATTTAATCAGATTTGATATCTTAAAAATTAACGGAGTTACGGATTTTTCTTTTTTTTCAGCACCCTTTTTCTTTTCATTTTTAATTTTTTTCATTGGTAAAAGTTGGTCCTACCAAAAACTTGTAAATACAAAAGTTTTAGATAATTTTAAGAACATTTACAAAAAATTTAGGTGGACTTGATATCTTGAAAATTGACGAAGTTATGAATTTTTTTCTCTCAAAATCCCTGATTTTTTCACCCCTTGAGCCCACTTCTAAATTTATCAAAAATCTGTCATGCATATACTTTTGGCCCATTTTTAAGAAGTAATATAAACTTTAAACCGATTCGATATCTACTTTAATTAAGAAGTTATGGCGTTTTTTCGGTTTTCACAAAAAACGCCCCCTATTCCGACCCCCTTGGTCCGATTTTGCCCATTAACGAACTTAGCCAAGATTTTATCCCCTTTGATTTTATGTACCAGTTTAGTGGAGATTGGTGAAGAATTATAGAAGTTATCGTGTCCATAAAAAAGTGAGATATATAGATAGATAGATAGATAGATAGATAGATATATAAACTGGTGCGATTGCAATAGGTAGTATTTCTTATGAAATCTACCTAATAGCAATTGTACATGTTCCGAGTCTGTTGAGAAAAAGTAAGTTCATGTCTGGGTCCATATCTGTGTAAATTTGACAATGGCAGAAACTTATTCAAATAATTTACTTTAAAAATAAATTTTAAAAACATTTTGTTACTCTTATTCCTGCCAGATGACATCATAAGCACAAAGGGAATATTGTTTTGAATCTGTCTCAACTATTTTTAACTTCATACTGTAATGGATAAAAAAAAGAATAATTTTACATCAATTTGGTTATTCTATTTCCTCACATGAGGCACCATAAATGCAAAAGTAAATTGCGGGAAGTGGCTAAACATCTGATTAGTCAGACTTTTAGCTGATTAGACACAACATTTGATCACTATGACTAATTTTGTAACTCATTTACTAAAGAATATCAAATATGACAATATATCTAGTTTAAAGGGAGGATCATTTATTATTTTTTTTTTAAATTGATAAAACAAACATTTTTATTCAGTCCATATTTACTATCATGAAATGTAAAGCCTATGATTAAATCCTTTAATTTGTAGTGATCTTTCTCTTATTTATTTATTTATTATGAATTTGTTTTACTCTCTGTCAATTTGTAGATAAATTTTTTTAATGTCCTGAAATTTGGAAAAATAATCACTACTCTAGACCACTTCATCATGTTATGCATGAGAACTTTAGTTGATTTGTTAATTTTTTTTTTCATTTTATGCACTGTCATGTCATCAAATTACTTAAATTAACTGCAAGTAACAATCTCTGAAATTTTTAAGGTGACAGATTGGTAATTAATTATATATTTTCTCATTTTTTTCTGTCTTTAGACCTAAATAGTTTTTGTAATTAGTAAGTTACTTTTATCATGATCAGGAGGTTTATGTGTGAATTATACTAACATCTATGCAATCTTAAGAAATGTATGATGCACATAGCAAAATGTTGATTTGGAAATAAAAATAATATTTAGGTATAAATATTTAATGTATTTATTTTATTTATTCATTTATAATGTTTTTCATTTTAGGAGTTCCTCATGCATACAGTTCCAGATATCAGAACATTTTTTTTATTCCACTGCTATGGCTTGTGTCCAATATTCTAAAGACTGTGATAAAGTGAGAGCTAATTCAGTACGAGCATTAGGAATTTTCTTATATCATTTACAACATGAACTTATTAGTAAGTTTTTTCATTGTTTTATTTTTTAATAATTTTTAAATTAAATTATTGCATTCAAATATTTATACAGAGTGGTTCAAAACTATTTGTCAATAATCAACATGTAGGTTAGGGAGACAGTAAGAAGTAAAAATCATATGGAACAGCGGTTACCAAACTTTCTTGATATGCGACCCACCTTTCAATGAAAAAAAATTTTGCAACCCACCTATGAGTTAAAAAAAAAAAAAAAAATTGCGACCCACCCAGTATATCAGTATAGCAATTTTTGTACGATCTATCCTATTCTAAGAAAAATGCAAATTTTCGTACAGAAGATACATTATCAACAAAAACAAGAATCGGTAATCTCAATGTATGCAAGTAAATAGTAATTAAAGCAATGCACAAACTACAAAGATAGTAAAAAGTATGTTTAATTATTATGACAACATAACTTTATAATCAGTGATATTTCTGGTTTACCAATGTGGGAATATATATTAACATGCAGTTTGTCTCAGTACTTGTCTTTCAAAAACAGCAAAGTAGAAAAAAGCATGTTCTCATAAGCATAAAATGTTGAATTTCATCAAGGACCTCAAAGATGAATTAAATATTTCCGGATGTTTTTTCATTTATTAATCTAGATATCTAGAAGGAAATTAAGGATTTTCCCTTGAAATATCATTTCTTGATGAAATTGTCAAATCTTTTTAAACAGATAAAATAAAATATTATTATGATGACAAACCTTGATTGTTCCGCGACCCACCAAAACAACTGTCACGGCCCACCAGTAGGCCGCGACCCATAGATTGGAAACCGCTGATATAGAACTTAGGATTGCAAATGCAATACAGATGCGCTACATGCCCACAAAGCCATAAATCGTAATATGCAAGGCAGATTACAAATAAGGATACTTTATTACAAAACAACGATGTTACAGAAGAAAGTGAGTGCTACAGCATACTTTAAAGCAAATATTTGAAGTTGCAGCTTGCAGCTGTAATACACACCTTGCAACGAAGCAGCAATTGCCAAATATTTGCAAGAAGGCCTGGTGTATCAGGCCTTCAACTGCGACTGTGATTCATGCCACCAAATCCATACCTGCTTCCACAGGGTTGTCATACACAAGAGTTTTTGTGTAACGCCAGAGAAAAAAAATCATTATGGGACAGATCTGGTGAATGTGGTGGCCATAGAGTTGGCCTACTGCAGTCTATCCATCGCCATAAAAATGTAACATCCAGATATTGACGAACATTGGTAGGAAAATGCGCTGGAGCACCATCATGTCGGAATCATATGGCATCGATACGTCTCTCAGCAACTCTAGCATTACTTCAGCCAGAAAGGTGTGATATGTTTTGCCATCCAGTAAATAAGGGCTGATCAGTCTATCACAAGTATTTTGGATCAAACATTTATGCTGTAGCAGCATTGAGGAGCATGGGTTGGTGTGGCTCTTGGATTTTCATTTGCCCGTATATGCATATTAAGATGCCTTCCAAAGTAAACATGTCTTTATAAGTAAAGAGAACATTGGCTCTGAAATTGAAAACGGCTACTATCTGCTGTTGAAACCAATGTGCCCAGTCTAAACAGTGTTTGTAATCAACAGCAGTCAGAGACTTGCATATTGTACGTATGCAACTTGTCTGCATGTAAGATACACCAAATATTGAATTGAGATGCATGTACACATGCAGCAGTACCTCGAATACTTGTCCCTATGTCATTTTTTACTTCAAACAGTACTGAATCATCCTGTATATTTGGAAAGGTTAAATGGGAAAAATATAGTGGCAGACAAAAGAATTATATCACGTGTGAAAATATGGAAAAGTGTGTAAAAAATGCGTTTTATGTTTCATGTAAAGATGATGATGTTGCAGTAAAATAAACCTTTGTTATTAATTAGTTAGTAATTTCCTGAAACACTTTATTATACGTAATAAGTTCTGAAAAGGAACAAATACACTTTTTTTTTCAAAGTATGGTAAAAAAGTGCTTATCGTAATTTAGGGAATAAATGGCACGGCATTTACGAGTTTAACAGTTAAAATTTTCATATATGCGCTAGAGGTCTGCACGGGCCGGGCTCGGGCCAATTTCCAATAATGGCATTCGGGCTGGGCCTAGTTACTAATCTTTTCGGGCCGGGCTGGGCTGGGCTCGGGCCTTAATTTTTTTGCTGGAGTATCAAGCCGGGCCTAACTTTCTTTTTCGTACGAAAACGAGACTGATTCCATTCTTCCTAGTTTTCATAGACAAAAATAATCAGTTCCAATTGAATCTTCCTATATGAAAATCCTTTTCTCGACATTTTATAAATCAGTAATATTTGGCTTTGTCCAAAAATTTCTGCAGAAAAAGCATATACTTTTAAGCCGTCATTATTCTACAACTAAACATTAGAATTTATTCCTTTTAAAGAATCGTAGATTACTAGGCGTTATAAAATATAATTAAACACACACACACAAATTTAAAAAAAAAAACATGATTATGACGGAATTTTTTTTAAACTGAAAACTGAAAGTTTCTTTTAAAATGTTAATCCATGCAAAATGAATACAACAATATGCGAGAAAAAAATTTATTAAACATTTACATCTGTTAAGAAGGGAATGTGTTTTTTTTTGTTCCAAAGCGATTTCGTCTTTGGAAATTTTACCATATACCGCTTTTTCGATTTTTTGTCTCCATTACAGGGAATATGGATTAATAATACTATACTAGTGATAACTGAAACATTTACATACAACAAACAAAGACTCATTTAAAAGCATAAATATCGCAGCCTACGGCACTTCTGCATAAATGAAGATTATAAACATTGAAAAAAAAAAAGACTAATATAATTTTTTTTGGTCAGAACTCTTCCATAAGATTAAAGATCAATGTTCTGTAGAAATTCACTTGAGCCGGGCCGGGTTCGGGCCGAATTTTAAACTTTTTTCCAGACCGGGCCAAGCTCGGGCTGAAATTTTAACTTTCAGGCCGGGCCCGGGCCTGGAAATTTCGGCCCGTGCAGACCTCTAGTATGCGCTATTTACAAAAATTCTGAGCAAATTATTCAGTGTTTCAAAAGAAAAAATCACTTTTTTTCCCCTCCTTTTTTCTTTGTGTTTGTAATGTTACTGATTGTAAATCAACAAATGCAATACATCTTGAGTCACCCTTTTCCAAGAAATACGGTGACTGGAGTAAGCAGGAAGGGACAATAGATGCCTGCTTTTATTGCACTTCATTGTAAAAACAAAGTATTGGAAACCAGTTTTTCTGAATTTCACAATTGAAATGTCTCTTTTGTAGGTACATTTTAGTTCAGTTACAAAAACTACAGTATTTTCCATACGATATTTTCGATCCTCTGTTAGTGCGAGATTTTCCAATTCTCATGATGACTTGCATATTTTAAAAATCTTTTTTATTATTTATCCAACAATAAGTGCGATATTTTGTAATTTCCGATCTGGTTAAAAATGATAACACATATTTATTGGTATACTTTAAGGCATATTCCATAAACATTTGGGGAAAAAATGTTCCAAGAAAGTTAAAAAAATTTTCCAATAAAAGAAAAAGTGAGAAATTATTTAAATTCTATTCTTTTTATATTTTAAAAGGACCCCATGAATGTGTCATCAAAACTGCAATGTTTGAGTGTGGAAAAAGAAATTAATGAACTGCAAACAAACGAAAAAGAAAACAGAAAGAAACAATAAGCAACAGGTGTAGGTGTTTTCTTTCTGATTATTAAAAAAAAATCTATATCTTTTCTGATAATTTACTGATTTTGTTTAAATTTTCAGCAAGTTGCAATAATTAGGATGAGCGAAGCGAATCCTCTACTAGGCCACTCAAATTACATTTTGTCGTACACTTTATAAAAAAACTATTCGGTATTTTAACTTGAAATTGAACATAAAAATAAATTATGATCTGTAGATTTGCACAATATAATTTTTTTTTACAGTAAAACGCTAAAAAATTTATTATTTTAATTAATTTATTTTACATGCTTTTCCAGTACGGACGCATTTTAGCAAATAAATAAAAAATGGAACGCGTATGTTTTCAGAAAAAAATATATAAATCAAAGAGTAAGTAATTATAGATAGAATCATGATTAATTTAATAAATAAAATACATTTTTATTATCCCGCAAAATCATTTGCACAGATGATACTTAAGCATTTAAAAAAAAATTGTATTATTGATTTTTTTTTTGTAAAGTGGCAACAAAAGAATAGTAAACAAATAAAATTGTTAAATTTGTTATATAAATGAAAGATTAAAAGAACTGCATGAACTTGTTGCCTCGATTCAAGTTCTTTTATAAATGTACGAAAGCAAAGTTGGCCGATTCAGAAATGACAAATGGACTTGAACCATTTCTTACTTTATCATTTGGATCTAAAGTAATGTTACGTTCTCATTTGTGGACCGAAAAAAGTTTAGTGAACGGGACTTTAGACTTTATTGCCCGTATTAAAGAAAATTACGAGCTACCAGACCAGATATCTCGAATAATCATGGATAAATTTGAAAACTACAGTCATTTAACTTATAAGAATTGGTTCATACCAATTCCACCAATAATTAAATTCTAGAAAACTGAAAGTATAAATTGCTCAAAGAAAGAATTTCTTCTGCAGTTAGGTTTTGCTTTTACAATTCATAAATCCCAAAGTTTAACATTAGATGAAGCAGTTGCAGATATTGGGGATATAGAAACGCCAGTTGGCTTAAAAACGTACGTAACGTTGTTGCAAGTGAAAATCCTTCAAAATTAAGCATTCAATAGAAATTTTCTTTACTTTCCTTATCAAAAATTCTCATACGTTAACATGCCATAGCTGCCAACTTTCAACTAATCTTCCGTAATACCTGGATTAGTTTGATCCAGGTTAACGTCATTTCAAATCAGAAAATATATTGCATGAATCTTTATTTATTTAATTTCAAGACTGGGTTGCCAGATTTGGCCTCTTTTTTAAATCTTTTATGAAATTTTACGTTCACACCAGAACTTCTGTATAGTTTTGTTTTGATTGCTTAATGACAGACGTTTCGTGATTGCCTAAAGTGAAAATTTTCTTTCAGAATTCCTGATGTGAATTTGAAGTTTTTAATTGAAAGTAGAGGCCAAGCTGGCAACCCAGTTTCAGGATTGTTACTGGAACATACTTAATTTCATTTCTTTGAAAAAATTCTGGTTCAAAATTCATTAAACCAGAGTCAAATTAACGCATGTATTACGGATAATCGATGTCAGGTTGGCACCTATGACATGCATAAAAACGAAGAAATTAGAATAAAAAGTTTTACAGTTAATAATTCTTAGTATCAACAAGAGCAGATTTCAAATGTTTTTCCAGAAAATAGGATGGCACAGATGTCATATACGCACCACATTTGCACATGTTTTCTCCCCTGCCAATTTGGCGAAAATTTTGTTTTTTAATATATGTTGGAAATTGCATGAAATAAGAGCATGTGATTTTTTTTATTACACTATAAAAATAAAATAAAGTTAAAAAATAAAAGAGATTCTAGTATTTTAAAAAGGAAATAAAAATAAATAAATTACAGTTTTATATAAATAATTATTGATGTACATTATAATAAAAATAATTTAAGGAATTAAAATAAAAAATAACAGTAAATAAACGTGAATTTAATAAAAAGGGAAATGATAAATAAACAGTTACAAATAATAAACTTAATAAGTAAGAAAACTGACTTAATTTTCACAATGAATTGTGAATATTAAGGGGCCGATTCACTCAAATGAAAACACCTGTTCACCTTGAAAAGACCTAATGCTAATCCTATGGAAGAAATTTATAAAGCTATCTCGGTTGCATTTAAATATTTTTAAATGATTATTTTTGCATTGGATAGCTCAGATTGATCTGAATGCAAGCCATTTTTTACTTTTTTGATTTTGTTTACTAATATTTTTTACGATAACGCTTTTATTTTCAGAATCGGTTTGGAAAGCGAAATCACCCTCATAAAAAATATCTGTAAACAAAATCAAAAAAGTAAAAAACGGCCTGCATTCAGATCATTCTCAGCTATCCAATGTAAAAAGAATCATTTAAAAATATTAAAATGCAACCGAGATATCTTTATAAATTTCTTCCATAAGATTAGCATTAGCGAATGGGTCTTTTCATTTGAGTGAAGCAGCCCTTTAATACTTATAGCCATATTGAATGCATGCAGTTGCATCATTTAATCAGCATATTTCATTGAAATCTGTAATTTTCCCCATCTTATTTCGCTAACAATTTTATAAACTTATAACTAACGGATCTTCTCCTTGGCACAGATGTGCTATGCCAAATTGGCAGGAGAAAAAACATGTGCATTTGTGGTGCGTATATAACATCTATGCCGCAACTTTTTTCAAGCTCTCTTCAAATATATTATTCTAAGATAGCTATAAAAGATTATTTGATGTTAATTACAAATATTGGAAACATGCCTATTTCAATCAATTTTAAAAAATGCCAGTGGCTACTGGACGTTGTAAAAACATGTTTAAAAGAGCTTTTAGTTGAAAATTAAAATATTTTGTAAATGTTTGCTTTGAAAATATTTTTTTATGCCAATCTTACATCATAAATAAAAAATTCCTAGGAAATTGATAGTTATTTGACTAAACTTACATTTATAGATTTAAAATGCACTAAAACATAAAATAACGATTTTGTTTAATAAAGATGCAAAAATAATATTAAAAAATATTGTTACTTTCAAATATATGTTTTATAAAATAATGCTTCGCGAATCCAAACAAAGCATGACTTTTGCTAGTAGTAAATTAGGCTGTGTAATAAATTTTTATTAAAATATAATAAATTATTCAAAAGGTACAGCACCCTACAAAAAGATCCTCTACAAAGTAACTCCAAAGAAAAACAAGTGGTCTGAGATTTCTCGAAAGTCAACATTATCGGAATAAAGCTGCATTCAGATTGCAATACTCTTTTCTTCAACTGAATTCTTGGAAAAAAGTGGAGAAGTCTTTTGTATAGGATCCATTTGCGGTTTATTCATAGTAAAATGGAAGGGAGCAAACAAAATAATCGGGAGAAAGCAATCCACCCTAATTGATGGAAAGATTTTTCTTTTGCTAGACAACCGTCCCTTTCCTGCAAAACTCATTAAGATTAAAATACCGCATCACCACAATAAACGAGCCAACACCGAACTTCAAGAAGTGCTCAGATGTGTTTGGGCCTTAAGATCATTTGCTCTCCTTAGATACATTTAGATACGCAGAAAGGAATTGTGGCTTGGATTTTTTTTTTTCCTTTTTTGTTACTTTTAAAGAGAAAAATTTTTGGTGGCAAGCTTACAAACTGATATACATTTCGAAAAATCAAATTTGTTCAAAATGGGAGCGGTTTTTCAAGATTTTACAGTATATATTTAAAGTTAAAAAAAAAAAAAAAAAAAAAAAAAAAAAAAAAAAAAATCAAAAATATTTCAGGAAAAAATTCCGGATCTGGAAAATCGGTTCTGTAATATAAATATTTTATTCCTACATATTTTTTGACAATTAGTTATTTTAATAATTTAATTAGTCTAGTAATCCAGTTTTTTGCCATATTTATGCGATATTTTGGGTTGTTATTGCCTCCTTAATAAGGCAAAATAATTCTTTTTGACTGCAGCGTTTACAACAAGTGCGGTGATTATGCCGATTTTTTTTCAAAATGCTGTCAATATTTGAGAGTGCAGCATTTCTTCCCTAAATTATGGTAACCATAAATGCAGTGGGTAATAATAAATTTTACATACTGATAAACCACGTTTGAGAGAAACCTGGACAGAACTGCGCATGGGCGAAAAGAGCGAGTCCAATGCGAAAATGGGAGAGTTCGTACCATCTCAAAGATGAGTTTATTTATTAAACATCCTAGGTATGTCGAATTTTTTTGGAGAATACCTTTTTGTTTCTTTAATTCAATTATCTGTTTCTAAACATTACATTGTAATTCAGTTACACTAAAATAAGTTAAAAAAAGACAAATATAATAAAAAAGATGATTTAAAGGTATGGTTATAACTTTTTCCCTCGCAATATAGCGTAACTTAATCTTTTTAGAATTAACGCCTGAATGGTGTGATTTTAAAACTTGCCAGATTAGCAATTTTTTAAAATTATTTCGCTACATTATTGTGTACATTATTTATTATATTATTTGCATACATTGGATATGAAAATGAGAAATGACGCAGATATATACGTGCAAGGTTTGGTAAAAAAAAAAAATAAAAAAAATCTAACGTCAATTTGGCGAAAACCTCATTTTCGAATGCTGGTTAAATATAAATTTTTAAATTATTTTCTATTATTAAAAAAAATAACAATAAATAAAACAATTTTTAAATATAATAAATTTTAAAAACAAATAACAATAGAGCAAAAAACATTTTATATAATAAAAAAAATTAAGGTAAATAAACAATTTATCAAAAAATAAACAATATCATCAGGGTTGCCATATTAGGCAAAATAACGCCATTCTGGCGCCAAGTAAATCCCAGTGAGTATATGACACACAAGTGCCCTGAATATTTAGGTTGTTAGAATTGGCGAATTTCTTGCATAGCCGCCAAGTCAGATGCCAAGCAGTCGTTAAAACTGCATTTTAGCCATAAATATAAATGTAAAAAAAAAAAAAAAGACATGTTTTTATTAAAATTCAAAAAATGTAGGAGAAAATATATATTTTGGAAAGGTTATTCAGAGAACTAATAATGGGTCCACAATCTATTAATTTTAAAATAAAATTTCACTCGGAACAAAAAATAGAAAACAATATTTAATATCATTTCTCAGCCTCATAGGCTATTACCCCCAAAGTCTGAATGGAATCGGCTCGGCATTCTGCCAACTGAAGACCTCACAAAGCTGGTACATCAGTAACTGAATCACGTTACATGCTAATGTGGCTATATGCAAGCAGATTACTTTAATACTTTTTTAGATTCTGTGCGAACAGTGATGATAACACAGCAGTGGTCCAGCATAGAAAATAAAAATCCCTGTTAGCTTGGCCTATATAGTAGGGTTTGAAATGTCGAAAAATGTGGCTCCAGTTGGATTGATGTGCTAAGTTTGATATTTTTGTTTTATTCTGTGGGTTTTGATATATAGATTCCAAATATCTTAGGTTTTATTTATTTTATTTTTTACACATTTTTGAGGGGATTTTCAAGATGGCGCACAAAATGGCTGCCAATTACTGACTTTTTTAATATTTGAGGCACATTATTGACTAGTATGTCAAATTATATATTTTTGGGTTCAAAAAATACAAATCTGTAAAAAAATTAGGAATAAATTGAGTTTTTCAAGTACTTTAAGCGATAAGATGCAAATAAAGCACAAAATATTAAAATCATCAGATATATTGGTGTTTTTTCAACCAGTTATACACAACCAAAATATTTAAATGAAATAACATAAATAACTGAAAATATTTAACAGAATTATTAAAAACAGCATTTATATGTATATAGTATTCTGGGATGTTACGTATTCTCTTTTGAATCGCTATTTTAGCTGTTATTGTATTGATAGTCCTGTATTGTTGTAGTTGCTACATTTGCAAAGGGATGTAAATACTAGAAAATTCTTTAAACAAGAACATTTCCCAACTGCACACTTTCTCTTACATTCACATTTCAAAAGTTCAATAACTAGTTTGGGTGCAGTTAACTCAAGGCATTGGAGTAGAGGCATTGCAGGTCGAGGATTTTTCTATCCCTTTCCAGTGGCGCAAATTAAGTTCAATCGTAGAATATGTAGCTTCAGTACTCCAAGGGTTGATGGTAACTTCTTCCACTTGAAACTTTTAATTCTGCCATGTTAACACCGAAATGCTTGAAAAATAATTTTTTTTTTTTAAATAAGTCAAGTGGGTGAATTTTTCAAACAGCAACATATCGAATAATGGGTCAACATTAGGTTCCTCAAGTTCTTGAAAACTGTTTTGATACCATTATAACAATGAATATTTATATACACTGTTATCCACTTCTTTTTTGAAATGCCTATAATTTTTTCTCCTCAGTCTACACCAGTGTATGAATGTAAAGCAAGTAAACTTTGGCTTTTATGAGCATCTATTGCTCGACAGCTTTCATTAATTTTAATTTTTCTGTGTTTGTTTCCTCGACCAGTAACAAAATTGATTTCACTGTTTACTAGATGATTTGACACTAAGCTAATTGGCAATGTGAAAATGCCAGTATCTTGCAAAAATACATATATCTAATAACAGGGCTCCCAAATGGTCCCCTTTTTCCCACAAAAGTCCCCATTTTAGAAAAAGGTCCCCTTTAGTCCCCTTTTTTGTATTTTGGTCCCCCAAGTCCCCTTTTCTGTGTCTGAAAAAAATCACCGCGAAATAAAAAAATCTCTGAAAATCACTAAAAGCTTAAAAATCCAAGAAGACAAAATTTATTAAAGTGGGCATAAAAACATTATAATGGGTATATAAAAAAGCGTGGTGACTGAAATTCTTTCATGAATCTAAATGTTAAAAAATCACCACAGAATACAGGCAAATTTTAAGAAACTCATTAAAATTCTTAAAAATTAAAAAATTGCTGAACACAAAAGTTACTATATTAAGCTACTGCTTGACCGGTCTTCAATATCGGTCTATGGCATGCTCCCCCCCTCCCCCCCCCTAAAAAAAAAAAAAAAAAAAAAAAAAAAAAAAAAAAAAGGCAGTGGCTTTTGCACAAAAATACTTCGCTTTTGAAATGACCAGCCCAAGCACCCAATCTGAATACTATAGAAAATCTTTGGAATGAACTTTAGAAACATGCTTGAAATTACTATTAAAACTCCAATTCAGCATGGATGGAATTTTCCCAAAAATTTCAAAATGATTGGAAAAACATACCGTCACAGACGATTTTTAACTGTTTATTGAATCGATGCCAAGTCGCTGCACCTCGGTACATTTTGCTAAAGGTATGACAACAACATACTAATTATAAATCTAGTTGATCACAGTAATTTTCTGTTATAACACAATTTTTTTTCCTAACTTTCCAAGGTGGCCAATAACTTTTGAAAGCATGCGTTTTTTTTTTTTTTTTCAATTAATTTTGTCAGTTGTATTTATTGATATTCATTTGTTATTCCATAAATAAATTCCTAACTATTATTTCAATAAAATGTATGAGTATCACTTTGAGATTCCTCTTTGTATGGATATACTTTCAAAATAACAAAAAATTTTATGCCAGCCGAAAACGTTTGACCGCCACTATAATAAATTGTTGTTGATTAGTTTTTGGTATAAATCGCTCTACATGTGGCACTTCTATGCAGCTTTTTTCATGATTTCTGCAATCAATCACCAAAACCAATGCACAGAATTTTACCAAACTTCAGATTCGGTTAGTCCTTAACATGAATTGACATTTTTTATATTTTGGTATAAATTGCTCAACAAGTTGCACTGTTAATCTGCATTTGTTGCGATTTCCACAATAGTTCTATATCCAAAATTAATGCACTGAATTCCATCAAACTTTAGATTCAATTAATCGTTAAGATGAATTCACCTTTTTTTACATTTTGATGTAAATTCATTTACAGGTAGCTCTGCTATGATGCATTTTTTTTTTAGGATTTCTGCAGTAAATCTATCTAATTTAATGCATAAATTTTTGTCTAACTTAGGATTCAGTTAGACGTTGACACAAGTTGTTACTGATTAAGTTTTGGTGTTAATCTTTCAATAGATGGTGCTCCTAAGCTGCATTTTGTGGAATTTGCACAAGTTTAGCTATATTCATATTTGATATTCATATTTTCTAATGCACAAAATTTCATATCTTTAGAATTCCAATGATGGGCATAGATTGCAATTTAATTTTGGGATTGTGATAGTGAATTTTGAAGTATTAACATGCATGAGGTAGAAGAAAGTTTTGGGATTGCCACATCCAATTAGTTTGACAAGGATTGTTCCCAGGGGTACAGAATATTTACATGTACTGCATTTATAGATTTTAAACTTATGCATATATGCCTATTTTTTGACACTAATTCTGAATGTGTAATTTTCTAAAAAATTGATTAAGATTTTATTTTATTCAAATATCGCTTTTTAAAAAGAAATGCTTTTGTATGACATGTTATTTAAATCTAAGCTTTTCTCCGCTAATTATCATTATTTTATGTCTGATTTGTTATTATGGGCTATATAAAATGAATTTATTGGCCTTTTTTATTTATGAGTGGTAGTAGTTAGCACTAATCAAAATATTAATTTTAGCAAAAAAAAAAAAAAAAAAAGAATGAAATCAAGAAAAGTAATCAAGTCATCGATTTTAAAATCTCAGATATTTTTTATAACACACAAAAAGTTTTAAGAAGTGTGTGTGGGGGCAGTGGGATTAAATTTCTAACTTTCTTTTTTAAATCGCCAGGGTCTAACTTAAGTATTTTAAGCAATTTTTTAACTCAACCCCTAATTAAACTACAGCGAGATTCAATCTCATTTGAAGGGTTGACCAAAGGAGGTATCTCATCGAGCCCCACATCTTGCTAGGGTTTATTTTGACCCAGACACTTAGGGGCATTTCTTCATGTACATGTTCGCGGGGGGGGGGGGGGGGGGGGGGGGGGGGGGGGGGGGATCAGAAAATTTTACCACACATTCTTTTAAAACTCTTAGCCTAAGCACCAATTTCCCACCGTCTTAACTCATTTTTTCATCACTAGCAGATATTTTAATGTTTATTTGCATTCATTACCACTCCATAAATTTTCTAAAAAATTAAGAAAAAAAAAAAAAATCCGCTCAACATATCTTAACAATTAGCATCTTTTCATCCCTTTCTGTCACCAGGGGATGCTATTGAAAAAAATTCTCAAAAAATTTAATCTACAATATGTCCTGTAATATCTTAAATGAAAGGCCAGGTTATGAATAATGTTATTCTTCACTCTCTCTCTCTCTCTCTACCTCCATTCTCACTGCCTTATATCATCCCCGTCTATGTAAGGATTTAATCATTATAAACAATTATTAACTTTTAACAAATTTAGTTATTAACAATTTTGGTTTATGAATTAAAGGTTAGAATGTTTTGAAAGGAATATTAAATAAAATCCCCTGAGTGATCTGTGATCATATTTACCCACTTATTTGTTTTTGTTAACTGATCACTATTATTTTTTACCTGTAACGAGAATTATCAAGGTGAATGCTTAAATATATTAAAGTTTTTTTTTTATTATTTAAGTATATTTTTCAGTAGGATATTTAAATGTGCTTAGATAAAATTGTGTACATTGTTTATTGAAATCTTATAAAGATAAACGTCTGACATATTTTCTGGGGTTATTTTAAAAATTTACTTTCTTATTTAGGAAAATTTGTGCTATATTTTTACACACATATGATTCTTTTTTTGGTTTCCATTTTCAGTAAAAATGGTCTCCCAAAGTACCCTTTTTTTAAAAAAAAGGGTCCCCCAAAGTCCCCTTTTTAAATAAAAATGGTCCCCTAAAGTATCCTTTTTAAACAAAAATGGTCCCCCAAAGTCCCCTTTTTAAATAAAAATGGTCCCCTTTCCCCCTTTTTGAGGACTAAAATGTGTTGGGAGCCCTGTAATAATTATCATGATGGCTCACTATATCAAGTACATGAGGTATAATGGTGTATGCTTCTTCATGTGTATGATCGCATAATTCTGAATCGAAAACATTCACATGGTTAATATATGCTTTACTGCCAAAAACAGCAACAATTTTCTCTTCACAAGCAGCAAAAACTTGTAGTAATTTATTCCCAAACTATTTTGCTAGCTTTGATTTTGTTGTTTATGTAAAAGAAGCATCTTTAATGACACCAACATTATATTGATACTATTTGTAAATCTAATAGATTCTGTCATTTCCAACCTTTTCTTACGAGTTTACTTCCTTGAATGAATGCTCAAGGTATTATTCAAATATTATTCTCTCCTCAGAATATCCATTTGTCATTTTCATAATGATCTCTGCAAAAGCATTTGCAAAGTCTTCACAAGTTTTCATGACAAGTATCTTTTTTACTGATTGTACGACTGCCATTCCATCTATAATACACACTTTTTCTATCAGAGAAGCAATCGAGGGTTCTAATGATTGAAATATGGGAGAATGATTATATTGCTCTATTTCTGCAATAAAAGAACTTTTGTCAGATGGAGTATGAAGATATCAATCAGAAGAAAATAATGATCTTAGTATTGCTCTAAACTTGTTTTCATCTTTTAGGTTTGGTTGTTGTCTTTCATTGTTGTTTCCAGAAAAAGCAGAAGTGGTGGAGTCAATGAATGTGTTCTGACAGAACCTCCTTTGAAGTCAAATAAGTAAATGTGCACCTATACTGTGGTAATAAAGTATTACAATGAAATTCTGTAAACTTTCTGATCGCCCCTTATATAATGTTTATGTAGAAACAATAACTTTTATAGATGATAGCAATTCATTTTTTCATGTCTCTCACTAAATAATGCAAAATGTTATTGCAGTTTTAATTTTATTGCTAGTTTTATCTTATTGATGAACTTTTTCACAATCAGATGAACTGAGTTTATAAAATAGTTTATGTTTTTAAAAGTATTGGATGAATGATAATTGATATATTAAGTGCAATAATAAATAAAATTCTGTAGTTTTGGAGTTGTAACAATTATTTATTTTAAGCTTTCTTCTTCTTTCCCATTTTTATCAACATTCTTAATGTTTTAATAACCAGTTTATTCTGTTGAGAATTTATTTTAAGTATTTTGAATATTTAAAAGAGGAAAATTACTGTTACAATGTGGTAAACTAAATTTTGTACATAAAGTTGAATAAATAAATAAATTTGCTTTTTATGTTCCAGCTTCCTCATCTTAAAAAAAATACTTTTAAAAAGTTAAAAATTATGTAACAGTCTAAAAAATTAGAATTTACTTAATAAGTATGCATTTTCTTCTAAAAAAATTATATTTAAATTATTTTTCAGAAAGTCCAAAAATGCAACCTTTTGTAAATAGTGCTTCTGTCGTGCTACAAGCTGCATTATCTGCTAATACTATGAAAGTATGTTGGAATGTATGTTACGCATTTGGCAAAATGCTTAAAAATACAGAACTTATTCAGAGCAATGTTATTCAATTGGTAAGTCCAACTTTTATTAGTTTCCACTTTAAAAAAGAACTTTGTTAAGAGTAACATAAAGAACAAGAAGAATTTTATATTTTCCTACTTTTGGAAAGTAAGAAACAAAACTTATTGAATGGTAAATGTTAAGCAAATAAACAGAAGTATTTGCAATGTATTAATTTATTAAAACATTAAATTTGATATACAGTTTATATACAAATATATACAGTGTACATACAAATTTGTTTATAACCAGCTTGATTTATTACAAGAACTTGATTTTAATATGTGAAAAAAAAAGAAATGGTTTTCTTCATGACAAATATATTGAGGGAACAGTCTGATATAATAAGCTAAATATATCACTGTAAATGAATGACATATAGTGTGGATTTGCATTTTTTTGTTACTGTTTGACATAACATGGCTAACATTGTCTTTTCACACTAACTTAGGATTGAGATAGTGGGGGTGAGATGATACATGAAATTATGACAAAGTTTAAAGATGCAATGCATTTATTGAAAACTTTAAATTAAATATAATCAAGATCTAAGAGCTCTACTAGAGCCTAAATATTATATCCAGTACAGAAAACATTGGGCGATTTCCAAAACATAATATTCATTTATTTCAAGAATGTAAGAAATTATGCTTGTAAGCAAGCCAACTAGCATAACTGTCTGGAAAAATAAGCAATTATATATACAACTGAAAATATAAGATATTTGCATTAAATATTGCAAAATGATCAGTTACTATCTGGATGAATCACAGCACTACAAATCGTCGCCTGAGAAATAATAAGGTTCTATCTATGTTTTTGAAAAAATTCATTTACTGATATAGAAATGCTTTATTTGTATCTATGAAAGCATTTCTGGATTAATATAATGTCATATTATGATTGTAAGGTCATATATAAATTATATATAACATCATTTTGATGCAAAAAATGCCTTCATAGATACAAATAGAACCTTTCTATATCGATAAGTCAATTTTTTCAAAAACACAGAACTTTATTATTCTTAGGTGACAAAATGTCATACTGCACTAAGGTATGCCGGCAAGATGCCAGAGCCACTTGAAAATGGAAATTTCCTACCAAAAAATAACCAGATAGCAACTCGATTCGAGCACCAATAGGAAATGTAATCAGACTGGCAATCTCAGTAAAAATACTGATAAAACCAATATTTTGTGCAATTAAGTGTTTGATTCTGTGAATACTAAATTACCTAGTTATAAATCTATAACATATTTAACCTTCTTCTACATCCAATATTATTATAGCTCATGAATTCTGTCATTATTTACTTGCTTTAAAAATATAATTGCATGCAAATTAAAATTTATTTTTAATAGGAAGATATATTGACTTCTTTGTTGAATTCTTTGAAATCTCCAAACTTTAAAGTTCGTATCAGTGCAACTCAAGCATTGACAGTAATGGAATCTCGAGAATTTTATGGTAAGCTATTCCCTGTAATATGGTTTCAACTTATAGAAGCTTTGCATTCTACCAACAGTGATGTTAATTTTAAAGAAATCAAGCATCAGGAGAGCTTATTAAATCAGGTAAGGTAAAAATATAAAACATTTTAATTTATATTACTAATCTGAAAGTCTTTTATGTGAAATAAATTAACAACTATTACTATTAGTAGGCAGTAAAGAGTTCTTCCTAAAGGAGGAATTCCACAATTTTTAAAGCAGTTTTGAACATTCTCAAGATTGATGCAAAAATACAAAGAAAATATTGAAAACATATGGAGGGAGGGGGGGGGGCTCTGAAAAATTTAATAATCAGATATTTTGTCTAGCCAAATTCTTGGAGCTTGTTTCTGAAATGCTGTGCAACGGAGTCATCAAATCCAAGACAAGTTTTTATAATAAGCTTCTGAAAGTAATATAATGTAAATGAAGTTCTTCAAAGTTGCTGTAAAGGGAAAGGAAGTTTTCATAAAATTTTGTTGGAAATAGTATATTTTGTTCTAATTATTCAACAAATTCCCAATATGTTTTACATAAGGGTAATTTCAGCAATGCAACAGTCAAACCATTCAAACTAATAATTATTTTGAAAAATTAATCTCTGTACTTCACATAACTTCCTCGGGTATATTTGGATTTATATTTTTAGCAAACTGACAAGCGTTAACTGTCTTCAATTTTCTTTTTGATCTATATATGGATTATTAGTTTCTATTTAAAAAAAAAAAAAAAACTTCCTAAGTTACAAATAGAAAATAACAATCATATGTACAGTTATATTTAATTTTATTGTTTGAATAATCATTAAAATGTGTCAAATTGTAACAGTTTGCATTAGATTAATTTTGAAAAGCGATTATTCAATCGGTAAATTTATTATAACAGATGTAATTTTTCCATTTTTCATTTTTGGGTGAAAAAAGTCCGGGTCAGGATTTGAACCACAGATGTATTGGTTGAAGCCGCCTATGCTCTACCAACAGAGCTATCCCGGACACAAACACTGGAGGACTATTTCACCCAATTAACCTCAATGATCACTTTATCTGGTCTGATACTCTGGATCAACTCAACAGAATAAATCGAAGGTCAATATATGGAACTGTAGAAAATCACTGCATATGAAATTACATTAGATTAATTTTGAAACACGATTATTCAGTCGGTAAATTAATTATAATAGATGTAATATTTCCATTTTTCATTTTTGGGTGAAAAAAGTACGGGCCAGGATTCGAACCAGGGATGTATTGGCTGAAGCCGCCAATGCTCTACCAACTGAGCTATCCCGGACACGAACACTGGAGGACTATTTCACCCAATTAACCTCAACGATCACTTTATCTGGTCTGATACTCTGGATCAGCTCAACAGAATAAATCGAAGATCAATATATCGAACTGCAGAAAATCGCTGCATACGAAATCACATTAGATTAATTTTGAAACATGATTATTTAATCAGTAAATTAATTATAACATGTAATTTTTCCATTTTGGGTGAAAAAAATTCTGGGCCAGGATTCGAAGCAGGGATGTATTGGCTGAAACTGCCAATGCTCTACCAACTGAGTTATCCCGGACACGAACACTGGAGTACTATTTCACCCAATTAACCTCAATGATCACTTTATCTGGTCTGATACTCTGGATCAGCTCAACAGAATAAATTGAAGGTCAATATATGAAACTGCAGAAAATCACTGCATACGAAATTACATTAGATTAATTTTGAAACACAATTATTCAGTCGGTAAATAAAATATAGCAGATGTAATTTTTCCATTTTTCACTTTTGGGTGAAAAAAGTCCGGGCCAGGATTCGAACTAGGGATGTATTGTCTGAAGCCGCCAATGCTCTAACTGAGCTATCCCGGACACGAACACTGGAGGACTATTTCACCCAATTAATTTCAACGATCACTTTATCTGGTCTGATACTCTGGATCAGCTCAACAGAATAAATCGAAGGTCAATATATGGAACTTCAGAAAATCACTGCATACGAAATTACATTAGATTAATTTTGAAACACGAATATTCAATCAGTAAATTAATTATACAGGGTTGCCACTCTAATTTTGAAAAAAAATTCCCTGTGTTTTCCCTGTACTGCAACGAGTTTATTCTATGTTGAGTGTGCAAAAATATATGCCTGTATGTAGGCTAATTTGACATCTTATAATTTACCATTACCCAATTAATTGAACAAATATAATCCATTATATTATATATGAAAATTATATACAAATGAAAAAACCTTTTAATGTTGTTACACTTATTATTGAATCCCACATTTTACATTAATAATAATAAAAACAGTAAAGCAATACTCAAATATTCTGCTATTTGAAATATTTGTAAATGAATGTTAAAATATCTAAAAGCTTTGTATCTAATAATTTTAAGAATAGAAAATTTTGAAGAATCTTACCTAAAAATCAACTATCTTGAACATAATATCAGAAAAATTACAGAAATAAAGAAAAGAAAAGAAAAAAAGCTACTAATACAGGACACACAAAATATAGGATAACTTTGATACACAACACTGGTTTATTTTTTATCTTAAAAAGTATCATAAGATAATGTAATTCGGCTTTCAAAATGAAAGCAGAAAAAAATAATTTATGTTTGGATATAGAAGGAAAAAAATTCCCTGTGTTTTCCAGATTTTTAAGGATTTTTTTTTTTAATTCCCTGGATTTTCCCTGTTTTGGGAGTGGATTTTAAAATTTCCTGTGTTTTCCCGGTTTTCCAGGTAGTGTGGCAAGGCAACCCTGTTATAACAAATGTAATTTTTCTATTTTTCATTTTTGGGTGAAAAAAGTCTGGGCCAGGATTTGAACCAGAGATGTATTGGCTGAAGCCACCAATGCTCTACCAACTGAGCTATCCCTGACACGAACACTGGAGGACTATTTCACCCAATTAACCTCAACGATCACTTTATCTGGTCTGATACTCTGGATCAGCTGAACAGAATAAATCGAAGGTCAATATATGGAACTGCAGAAAATCGCTGCATACGAAATTACATTAGATTAATTTTGAAACATGATTAGTCAATCGGTAAATTAATTACAACAGATGTAATTTTTCCATTTTTCATTTTTGCGTGAAAAAAAGGTCCGGGCCAGGATTCGAACCAGGGATGTATTGGCTGAAGCCGCCAATACTCTACCAACTGAGCTATCCTGGACACGAACACTGGAGCAGGGGTCAGAGTTCTCCCATATTTCCTATATTTATAAAATAATCTTCAAAAATGTCCTATATTTCTTTAACTGCCCTATATTTCCTGTATTTATTTACTTTTTCATACATTCTGTATTAATATCATTACCTGCTAACATTTACAATTGCTTCTGTTTTTTTTTTTTTTTTTTTTTTTTTTTTTCTCTGTATTTCCATGCTACAGCAATAGTTCAATCCTGCATACATTGCTCATAAACATGACTTTGTACCCAGGGAAATTAAATGTTGACATCAGTAAAGAAATGTTTTTGAATGACTTGATGTTTTCATGTGCATTGATTTGTTTGCTAAGTTAGTTCTAATGTTCAATGTGCTTTTGTGTTTCACTGCAGTGCCCTGCAAAAGGGGCCTGTTGCCCCAGGTGGAAAATTTAGGGGGTGTCAAATTTATATTACAAATGTCATTTTTGGAAAGGGAGGGAGGGGGACGCCAAACTGACACTTTGCCCCGAGTGCAGTTTTTTCTTCGCACATCCCTGTTTCATTAGTTTCTCTTATCCTTATCCTGTATTCAGCTGCAATATATAGTTTTTATTTATTTTAAATTTTATTTTAATCTAGAAAAAGCATATTTATTTCATTACATTAATGAAATGACACAATGTGAACATAGATTGATAAAATTTTCTGATGCTTGGATAGATCAGATTGATAAGTGTGTAAAAAAAGAAAAAATCACCGAATTATAGTGAAAGATAAAAATGATTATCATGTCTGGTTCCCATCAGCAACAGTGATTATTCACATTTAATGCATCATGTCAAAACAAAAAGCACAAAGTTAATTCAGAAAAACAAAGTGAATAGTCTTAATTTCGCTTTGTGGATTCTACTGATAGAAAAAGCTAAAGTTTTAACATCAAATTTAAAAAAAGTTGATTAATTACTTGGATTATGAGGAAGGGATTTGTCGTTCCAAGATTTTGTGGATAATTCATATGGCTCTAATTATTAATTTCAGCCATCAGATGGAACACAAAATTCCTTGTTACAAGGTATACAGTTAAGGTCAAAGAAAGTATCATATGCCATATCTCATGATCTTGGTTCATTTTTTTAAAGGAAATTAGTGATGATTTCAAGCAAGAGACTTGAGAACAAAAATGGAAAAATTCATTTTATGTTTGTTTTTTAATATTGCATCTTGATTTAATATCATTAATTAATGAAAATTTTTAAACTAACATGGATTATGTGCTATAAAAGTATTATATTGTAAAATATTTTCAATAACATTATTTTCAAAATGTCCTATATTTGTCACGAAAAATGTCCTATATTTTATGAATTGCTCACTCCTACCCCTGCTGGAGGACTATTTCACCCAATTAACCTCAACGATCACTTTATCTGGTCTGATACTCTGCATCAGCTCAACAGAATAAATCGAAGGTCAATATATGGAACTGCAGAAAATCGCTGCATACGAAATTACATTAGATTAATTTTGAAACATGATTATTCAATTGGTAAATTAATTATAACAGATGTAATTTTTCCATTTTTCATTTTTGGGTGAAAAAAGTCCAGGCCAGGGTCCAATACATCCCTGGTTCGAATCCTGGCCCAGACTTTTTTTACCCAAAAATGAAAAAAAGAAAAATTACATCTGTTATGTAAGAGTTTGGTCATGTTGTGTAAATGGACTTTTTTCCCCATTTTCTCACAGGACTTTCATGCCTGTATTAGGTAAATTAGAAAGTTTAGAATAATCTATTCCCTTGAAATTTCATTTAATTTTAGAATTATTTGGTGGCTCTGAAATACACAGCATTTTCATAAATGAACATTGAAAATCTAGCTCTGTACATTTTATTATTTGCTCCTGTAAATACTTACATAATGCATTTCGTGAGAAAAATTGCTATAAATGAAATATATCTAACATCAGTTGTAATTTAGTAAAGATTGCTTTGAAACTTATTAAAGAAACATACCAGATGTCCTTAAATGAACTGACTGATTTTAAAATTCAATAACTTGCAAATTGTGACAGTTATTAATTTTTAAAAAATCTTGCAGGAGGGTTATATAGATGTCAGGAGATTTTTTCACTGTGATTCTTTGGCCTGATTTAAGGCCTATTTCTTTTCTCTCGATATTAATACGAATGAAGAAAGTTAAGTATATGGAGATTTCCCTGTAACCTGTTCAATTTTGTTCTATGGGGCCCACTGCATATATTTAACTTCCTTCTCTTGCATGAATACTTAGAGAAGATAGGGAACAAAATTCGGGTACCAACATAGTGTCTATTGCATGAAGTATCATCTATCATTGCTATTTTAAACTAAAATCCAGAATCATAGTAAAAATACTCCAGAACAAAAAATGATTATGAAGAGGAAAAAAAAAAAAAAAAAATCAGAAAGGTTAAAACAGAGTGTGTGGGGCAGAGAGGAAGAATTTCCTCCTGTTTTTCCTCTTAAAATCCAGAATCACAGAATAAAAACTCCTGAACAGAAATGACTGTGAATGGGAAAAAAAAATTCTGAAGTTCAAAACAAATTTCCTGAAGGTTTAAAGCAAAAGTAGGGGTGCGATTCCCTCTTGGAATTAATTATTTTTTGTTGCAGGTCATGTTAAATGTTTTCAATTCAGGTATTTCAGGCTATGTGTAGATCTCTGAAAGCTGGGTTAACCAGTTTTTTTTTTTTCAAATATTAATTTAGTATATTATTTCAGATTAAAAACTGTATTTATAATAATAGACATAAATATATGCATGTGCTGTTTTCTAAAAAGATTTCTGAATTTTTTCTCAAAAACGATGAAATTCTCATTAATACCACAACATTTTGACAAAATTCGTATGTTTTTACAGCCTTCTTATAAAATTTGCATTTCATGCAACCATTTGAGGAAATTCACATTTCTTCTACAATACTTTGATGAAATTTGAGTTTCTTCAGCAACCCTTTGACGAAATTAGTGTTTTCCCATCCTTGATAAAATTTGCATTTTTGCCACAATTCTTTGACAAAGTTCACATTTTATCAGCAATCCTTTGACAAGAATCACATTCTCAGTGATTTTTCCATGAAGCTTGCTTTTCCCCCAATCCTTTGAAGAGCGATCCCTCTACAATCCTTTGACATAATTTGAGATTTTTCTCACGACTCTTTGACAAAATTCATGTCTTTTTGCAGCTATTTGATGAAATTCGAGTTTTTTCTGTGACCATTTGAAGATTTTCCTTAGCCTTTGACTAGATTTACGTTTTTTCTGCAATTCTTTGACAAAATTGAAGATGTTTTCTGAAAACAATGACATTTTTTTTTTTTTTTTTAACAGTGACCATTTGTAAAAATTCCCAATTTTTATGTCTGAATTTTCTGATGCAAATGTCTTAAATTTTAGCGACATAATCAACACTGCTTCTGACATCTTACATTACCCTATATGCCGGTTAGAGGGTTACCCTGACTAAAATTTTCAGGTTCAACCCACCACAAATTATGAAACTGCCCAGTATAAAAGCTTTAAAAAAAGAAAAAAAAAAAAAAAACCCTCATCCTGCAATTAAAATTATTCATAGAGGACACTTATTTATACTTATATTTCATTTTCAGATTATGTTCAAAATTCATGAATACATAAAACATTAATATTAATGAACTTTTTGGCAATTGTGTATATAAACTCTACATAAAAATATGACATAGACAATTACATTCTAATGAAAATCCAGTAAGAAAATAAATTTTAGAATAAAAAAATCGGTTGATAAAAGAAAATCATAATTTTAAAGCTCTACAAAGAAAAAAAAAATAGATTTTTAAGAATGCATTTCTGTAACTTATCAAACTAAATAAAATTTCTAAAGATTTCTCTAAACAAATAATAATAATACTTTGAAAATAATTCTACTTTGTATTATAAATAGTACATAATTTTAATTTAACATCTATTATACACTGGTGAGCCGAATTTATTGTATATGTACAACTAGAGAAATCCCCCCCCCCCCTTACAAAATAAAATCTTGGGTGCACCACTATTGTGTTTGCAGAATTTTATTAAATCAATGTTTGACAAAGTAGATTTTATGATTACATAATTTTAATTTAAAAAGAAGTCAGCTATTAGAAAATTCTAAAACTTCTTTTTGTAAATATATTTTGATGAGGAGGCAGAGGGCAAAATCAATGTTTGCCCCTGGTACAAAAAAGGCTTGTTCAGGCCCTGATTAGAAAGAACATTTGTCCTTGAACTGAAAATAACTCTGTTGGGTTTACCTGTAGCTTAGTAAAATATTCAACGAAATCCTTATATATCCACAGCTTCCACACATTTTCATGCTGCCTTCTTCCATTTTACAATAGAAAACAAAAATCCTTTGTAAATACAGTAGAACCCTGCTAATTCGGACTCCGATAATCTGGATCTCTGGATAATTCGGATCGGTTTGGTCATTTTTTTTTTCAAGTTTGAGAAGCGATTGGCTAATTTCCACAACATTAATTTGTTTAATCGTCGTATTCTAAATGAAAAAACTTTTTCTGACATGTTTCCGGAATAATTAAGCAAAGTAAACATTATTGCTCTCTGCAAATATTCAATAAGTTTAACATAAAGGTGATTTTCTGTTAGTATGTTATATTTTATTTCATTTTTTTCTAATTCTCTGGATAATCCAGATTTTTGATAATCTGGATTGGGTCTGGTCCCAATTAATCCGAATTATCGGGGTTTTACTGTACTTAAAAAAATAAATATCTGTATCATTCATTTGCTACCAGTAAATAGATGGCTAAACAAAAGAGAAACCTATTTTTAACCTCTGACGGTCTTGCAACAAGGTAAAATTGTAATGCTGTTTTCTCTGCATTTTGTTTTTAGATGCTAAAAAAATATAATTTCTTCAACATTATATATATATTAAAAAATACAAATATGAATGTAACCCTCAAGAGTTTTAATCATTCTTTAATGCATTGAAAATTTATTAAATCTATAGAATTATTTTATCATAAATATTGCTTCTATCACAGTGAATGAAATATTATGTTCCAAACACTTAGAAGGTTAAATTAAATATAATGGTTTAATGAACTTCTTAACCATGCACAAGAATAACACAATAAAGGCAAATATTTATTTTTATTATGACCAAATAATACACACAAGTAACAAAGGAAATCCAATAAAAATGAACTTAACATACTTTGAAAGAAATACAGTTCAATTTAAGTTCTGCATATTTTTTTTAAAATACTATCAATGATAAAAGTTATAATGAAATAAACTATAGGATAAAATAAACCACATCATTTTGGAAGCTTGTATTTTAAAATTCAATATTAAATAGTTGTATAAAAATTTAAGGATGTTTTCAAAACACTTTTTTTTAAACTTTGTTTTAAAATACAGCATTAAAAATATTTTTAGCTTAATTTGAAACATGGAGTTAACTAAAAGTGTATGTACTGAGAATTATCACAGTGTAATGTGTCTATATACTCTGCTGTCCTCTAAAAAAAAATCCACTTTTTTGAATTTTTCACTATATAAAACTTTTTTTAAAAATGAGAAGCAATTTCTATAATCTACATTTTTAGAGCTAGTTCTGACTAAAATTTTAATGTATAATTTTTTTTTTTATTCTATCAATGTATTACAAAATGGCAGCTAATTAAACAAGAATTTGAAAAAAAAAAAAAAAATCTAAAAATAACCCGTTACAAAAAAACTTTCTAAAAATGACCCGTTACAAAAAAAAAAAAAAAAAAAAAAAAAAAAAAAAAAAACTTTCTAAAAATAACCCGTTACCTAAAAAAAAAACACATGTAAAACCACTTCTAAAAATCAAAATATTTGATAGCAAAGCATTTCTTTCATTATTAATCATTATTAAAACACAATTCTGCAAAAAAGTAATATTTTATATTAATTGTAAATTAAAAACTTACATGAATAAAAAAAATATAAATGTAATTTTGTGGCAAATTCCCCCAAACTTTTCTAATTTCTTGGCATATATCTTAGGTAAATTCTATAGTATTTCATACTATTGATCCATAGAAAAATAAAATTTAAATTGCTATTCTTAGTTCTAAATTAATAAAAATCTAAAGCAAAAGAATATTAAATAAAAATTTTAACTGAGGTTGGATTCATTATTGTAATTTTTGTGTGCTGTTTTTTAGGACTGTTAATCTGAAGAAATACTATTTATTTCACTGCTATGTCTGTCTGTTACATAGTTCATTCTCAAAAACTGTATAAGTTACAGACTTGAAACTTTGCATACTTATAGCTGAATATCCCAATTTACAAAGTTTTTAAAGCCTTATTAAATGAATTAATTTAATGTTTGACCAGTTTTACAATTTAAATTTTAAAATATGATTTTAATGTCAGTCTTTTTTTACACTGAGCTCTGTGGTAATGTGTTTAACTGCTAATCAAAAGGTTCCTGGTTTGACACTCTGAGAGTTTGAAATTAATTTCTTGGAATAATGTCATTTTAAGGCCAAGAGTTGAAATAGTTGTAAAATATTTAATCTATTATTATTTATTTATTTATTTATTTATTTTTGAAAATTTCTTTAAATTGATTACATTTTACTGTCTGATGAATTTGCTTAATTTTTTTTAAATCTAAACAAAGTTAATGACCTAATTAAATGTGTTTTTCATATAACAAACATATGTTTACAATTCTCTGAGGTTCAAAGTAGGGTTTTTTTTTACCCCTTGATATCCATTTTGTAAAATATAAGTTATTTTCGTGAATTTATCTATATATTTGCGAAAAATACATTTTAAAAAGAAAGATGAAATCTAGTTACTCAAATTTGAACCAAGTATTAATAACATTTTAAAGTCCTTCTGCTAAATTTTTGCTTTTTGAAGAACTTGTTTACAAAATGTACATTTTAAAATCTAAAACAAAATCAAAATAATTAATGAAAATTTTATTTTTATTTTTATGTTTAAAAATGCTTTAGTAAATGGATCAAAGTTTCGTGCTTGTTGAATAATGAACTTGAGAATAACTTAAATAATAAAATTCGCATAAAAGATCAGAATAATGATTAAAATAAAATAAGCTTGTAAACATTAATACAAGTAAAAGGTAGCTTTATATATAAAGTGGATGGGTTTTATTTTGCAAAAATGGGAAAAGGGAGATATAACAATTGTACAAACTCTTAGAAAATATACTAAAATATGCCTTAAATTTGCATAATTTATTATTTTTTTTCTCTTTAAAGAGAATATTTTAAAGAAAAATGTACGATCCATCATTTATTTTTTTATATACAAAAGTGGCTTTTTTTTAGTTCCCACATGGGTTTTTTTTACCTTTATTTTCAAAAGGTCACAAACAGAGCCAAATATGATGTAATCAATTGAAAATGATACATTTTATCTATATCTTAATGATTTGACATAAAAACATCTTAAAATTGGTGTACATCATTCTAACATATTGTAATATAACAAGAAAAACTGTAAAAATAAAGCTCTTTTTTTCACTGAAATTTTGTATTATTAGCTTTTTTTTTTTTTTTTTAAATTAAATAAACACTCTTTAAATAATTTTATTATTCTGAATGGCATATAAAAACAGGAGAAAAAGAAAATTTAACTTTAGTAAATTTTTTTAAGAAATTCTATGTTTTTTTTTCTTTCTTTTTTGATACATTTGCCAGTGGGTTTTTTTAAGAGGATAGCACTATATAAATATGTATAATATATATTATGTGCAAATCAAGATGAAACATTATTTGATAACTGTATGCATAGATTAGTAATCAATTTTGAAAAGCACACTTGAAAATAAAAACTTTTCTTTGAAGTTGTATAGTTCATGTTCATTGTTCTGCAACTCATTCTCAGTATTTTAAAAAAAGCTTTGTACTGCATTAAGCATTTTGTAATTTTTTTCTAACATATATATATATATATATATTTCTTCTTCCATAGCTTTGCTACAGCTTATGCAGATTAACCTTGTTGGTTTCTTTAAAAGATTTATCAATTATTTCTCAAGAAACATTAGAATCAAGTGAAATTCTTTTTACATCAATGTGGAAATTTGGCTTAAACACATCAATAGACAAAGGTATATTATAAATAATAATCTTAACAAATGAAATCTGTTATATATATTTTTTTTAAACTGAAATTATGCATATTTTTCTTTTCTAGTGGAAGAAGTCTGTAATGCTATAGAACATTTAAATACTTTAAATACAGAAAATAAAGAAAAGATTCAAATTTTATCTGTTTTGCAAGATATTTTAAATCAAGTTGCTATAGCCTATTATGGACAAGATATCAAATAAGGTGACTATTATTTATGTAAAAAAAATACATGTGTATATAAATGTACTTTTCTATACTTTATTAATTAAAAAATTTTGTATACAGCTCTAGGTTTATTTCTTTGTTATTTCCTATGTTTTATGGAATTTCATTACAGTTCTAGTAAATAATGACCATAAACCATGATCATCTCAACTAAAACCACAATTTTTGTAACTGAGGTTTTTGGAAAGAATGCTCTCTTTCTTTCAATGGCGTCTTGAAAAATTTTCGGTCAGAAGGTGTAGATGGTGTTTTTTTAATTTCTACTCCTTGCTCTCTCCAAGGTGAAGTTGCAGGATTTACCTAAAGAAATAAAAGGTTGCAAACAAATTACAACATTATTATTATAATTAAAAGTAATATAAACAGTATTATATAAATTCTATTTCTTTGCTCTATACAATAAAAAAACAAAACAAAAGGTATTCTGCTATTAAATTTGTTGGGCATATATTTTTTGCAATGATTTATAAAAACTAAACCTGCAGTTTTACAATCCATTAAGGATCCTAAGCTAGAGTGCCCAGCCCTGTAAAAGCTGTAAAGCTATATAGCACTGTGCTATGTAACCAGCCTAATGTAAGGTTCTCAGTGTTTAGATATCAAGAAAACTTGATACTCATTTTATCTAATTGAAGAAGAAATGTTTTTTACTGACAATTTTAAAATTTATTTTTATTGACTATTTGGATTTTACTATTTTCAGTGACAATACTTCCAGACATTGTATTTAACAGGGTTTGTACAAACTACTTAGAAATGAAAGCGTTCCCAAGTAGTACTTAGAACTACTTACAAGGAAGGTCTCCATACAGGCATACTCAGAAAAATCTGAAAAAATTACAGAATGTTCTTCTCATATAGTTATATATGTTTATAAAAAAAATTCGGCGGAACCTCCTTATAACGTCCGAAAAAAAAAAAAAAAAAAAAAAAAAAAATTTCGTTTATTTGTCGATTTATTTCCAGTTGGCAAAAAAACGAAATTTTGAAAAATACGCTTTTACGCTTCAAATACTTTTTAAAGAAAAAACTTTCTATGTTCAATTTATTTAAATAAGTTTAGTTTAAGTAATTTTAGTTTTGCATTTTTACTTTACTTTAAGTGTAATTTTGTCATATACGTTTATATGTATTTATAACAAAATGAAATTAATATATTTTATCATTTAAAACACAATTTAAATTGATTAAAATTGTTCCAAATTGAAAAATACACTGTTAAAAATCTGCTGCATTTTGTTGCAACGCACTCCCTTGCAGATATTCTATAAAAGTAGTGGAGTGACGTTGCAGTAAATGCTGCAGATTTTTAACAGTTAAGTCAAAATCAATTTTCAGATTCGTTAAAATCGCCTGATTTTGGCGAGGAAATGCACTGCTTACCAAATCCCGCGTCACTTTCAGCTTTTCAGGCCAATTATTCCAAACTATTTTATTTTTTTACATATCTAATAATGTAATTCTGCCGCTAATTTTCACTGATCCTTTATTACCTACATGAGTAGTTTAATTAATTCGTATTTTTTTTCAAAAAATTCTGAGTATGCCCCAATGGAGACCTTCCTTGTTAGATAAACAAAATACTCCTTAGAAACTCCTTACATTGTAGCGGTTTTTCAAGCAAGCGATATTGCTCCCGGGAATAAAAAAATCGAAATTATATATATATATATAAAATTATATTTTTCCATGTATGTTGCATAAACCTTTTTTTTTTTAAAAGATGTATGCAATATACATAAGTATTTCAAGTTTGACTGATCTCTGTGTATATGACCATTGGTCACCAAGATTGTAAATTCTGTGCAATTTCAGCACCAATAATTAGATTCTAATGCTTGAAATGTACTTCTCTTTAAATGAGGCATTAAAAATTGGGATGTGCAAGTGCATGCTACTTAAATAACAACAAAAATGGCATGTCCTTAAAATTTTTTGGACTCCTTGGATTTTTTTTTCCCAACTCTGTATGAACCCTGATTTAAAGTAAACCCTGCATGTTTATTTTTAGATCCTGATCTTTACTTAGAAAAATGCTAGGGCAAAAGCTATCAAAACTAATCTGCAATTAGTTAAAAAGTTTTGATTCTTAAAACATTGATTTATTAGTCGTTGAGCCAGGGGCTCATGTGGTTTCATGTCTAGGGACTTGACAAATTATATATTTTTGGATTCACCACAACAACAGCACCTCATTTATCCATGATACTTTCAAGAGGAGGGTAGCTTTTGAGTGCCATATTGGAAAATGGCTGCCGTCGTTGAGTTAAGAGGTTGTGCGGTTTCATGTCAGCGGACTTAGTAAACCACATATTTTTGGATTTATAACAGCATCAGCATCTCATTTGATCATGATACATTCAATACTAGGATAGTTTATGTTTATGATAGAAGCTGCTTTCGTGTGCCAAGCTACTACAAAACAGCTTTTTTATTATTATTATTATTATTATTTGTGCCAAAAGGCACTTTGCAAAAATGAAATTTAGTGCAATAAAATTTTTTTAGGCTGCTAATTTCATCACCCCCCCCTTTAACCCCCCCCCCCCCTCAGTCAAAAGATCTCTAAAAATGCACAAATTTACAAAAAGATAGCGAAAAACATTGTAATTCAGCAAAACGTTCATGAAAAACATGCAATGTTTGTCAAATGATTGTGGAAAAAAATGTAAATTGTCAAAAAATCACTAATTTTGTCAAAAAAAAAATCACAAAAAATACGTGAATTTTGTCTATGAATCAAGAGAAAAAACAGCCAAAGGATAATTAATTTTGTCACAAAATGAACAAAACACGATTAAAATATCACGAAAAAGCATTGATTTTGTTAAAAGATCACAGAAAAGAAACGTCAAATTTCAAAGGGCTGTAAAGAAACCCACAATTTTTTTTAAAAAGGATATCTAACTGAAAAAAAATGAGCAAACACAATTAAAAGATCCTAAAAAAATCCCTCAAATTTTATGAAAAGGTCGAAAAAATCCGCAAACTTGACAAAAGATCATGAAAAAGCATGATAATTTCATCGAAAGAAAGTCAAAAATTTTGAATTTGACAAAAGATCGTTAAAAGTATACAAATTTTGTCAAATGATTGCAAGAAATTCACACATTTAGTCAAAAGATAGTGAAAAATACGCAAACATCATCAAAAAATCTTAAGTAATACGCAAATTTAGTCAAAAAATCACAAAAAGCATGCAAATTTTGCATAAACAAGACGCGGTCTAAAAAGTTGCAAAAAATGTGATTCTGTCAACAGAGATTGCAAATTTTGTCGAAACATCATGAAAAACTTGTGAATTTTGCTAAAGGATTACTAATTTTATCAAAAAAATTAAACACAGTCAAAAGATCACAAAAATATCCAAATTTTGTCAAAAAAATACCCAACTTCGTCAAAAAATGTACAAAATATAATAAAAAAATCATGAAAAAACACCAACATAAAAAAATGCTAATTTCTTTAAAACATCACATAAAAAAGCCTACTTTCTTAAAAGATCATGAAGAACCCTGAAAATTTCATCAAACGGTTGTAAAATCTGCAAATCTCAGCAAAATATCTAAATTTTAAAAAAAACTGTAAATTTTATTAAAAAAATTAACAAAACAGGGTCAAAAGATTGTGGAAAAAGTGCAAATTTAGTTAAAAGATCGCGAAAAACCACAAATTTCATCAAAAAGTCTGAAACATGTGGAGAAATTTAATCTGATTAACTATTTTCTAAAGTGAAAAAATATTTTCAAGATAAAAATTATTTATAGAAATTATTTTAATTTTTAAGAGTTTTTTAGCAATGGAATATTTCAATCTATTCCAAAAACAGCTTTTATTGCATTAAAAAGAGATTTTTGCTGCTACAAAAATAGATTTTACTGCTCCAAAATTGCTACAAAATGATTTTAGTGCTTTTTCCTCCCTGAGTAATGGTTTGGTGGATATTTAAATTCATTGATGTTGAAACTTGTATACAATTAACGGTGAGCATAAATAATATTTGGTAATTTATCACCTGCAACAGTATCATGGAAAAATGCATTAAAAATCAGAAGGATGATGGAGAGTATATATTATCTAGATTTTTCCAAGAAACTCTGTACAATAGACTCCCTCAAATCTGCACAGCTTGTGACCAGAGGTTGTGCAAATTTTGTAATTTTGCAGATTTCTGGTCATTGTTTGTTTACATTTTTAAATAGTAATTTGTAATTTATAATGCAATTGAAATTTTAATGAATGCTTATAATACAGTAAAATATTAAGTAAGGTAATAAACTAAAATAATAAACATTTAGATAATTCAAAATGATTAAAATATTAAAAACAATGATAAAGTAAATAATTATAATGCATAATTAAATATTATTTATAAAGAAGAGATGCCATTTACCTAAATAATTCAGTTAAACTTGCCTTAAAGGTCACTACTAATTCATATCTTTATTTGAGGTTTATTTAGACTTAATAATCAAAAAAGCTTGATTAATGCATAAATACATTTGGCAAGAAGATTGTGATTACTAATGATATCAGCAATATCTTAATTTTATTCAGAAATAAATTTATTCTTCCTTCTTGAAAAAGTCTGAATTCAGCAATATTAACGAAAATTACAGATTAATATATGTATAGAATTGATATAAAAATAAAAATGTCAGATTAGTTCCTACATCTGAGCCGAAAGTTTCATTGTTTACATCTGTAAATTATGTGTGGATTTTAGAGAGTTGCAGATTTGAGGGAGTCTACTGTATATCCTTTTTTCTTAAATAAATCTGCATATACTATAGGCATTACATTCATAGTGTTAGCATACACCCCCTCCTTTTTTTTTTCTTTTTTTAAACAACTATAACACCGATTAAAATTCAAACATTGTAGTCATCATAAATACACCTTTGTATATAATTATCTATACTAATAAAAGAACAAAATGCTCTGTCTGTGTGTGTGTGTGTGTGTGTGTGTGTGTGTGATGGCTAGCAAAATCTACGGCACGTACGAAGCTCAAAATTTTTTTGAGAGTAGATTAATATCTTTCCTGATGCACCTGAAGCTCAGAATTTTAATTTTTTGATTAGTTTCATAGATATTAAGTATGAAGTGGAACTCACTCTCTTTAAAAAAGTCATTTTTTTTTAATGATCAGGAAAAGAAACGTTTGCACATGTGCAGAAACTCAATTACGCACCTAAACGGAGGAAGAATCTTTTTCCCCAGTTTATTTCTGTTTTTGGATCATTTTATTTAAATCCAAATCAACCAAACTGCTCAACGTAGTTAAACTTAAGAGATATATTTCGAAAGATCATATATTTAGATCTCAAATGCAATAATCAATTCGAAAAAATATTGCAGTTAACCCTTTGAAAACAAATATTCAAAAATGGTCTTTTTTCCTAAACTATTTTTCTCCCTTTTGTCAATGCCACTCCAGGGCATAATTTTTAAGATATAAACAAACCAAAAAAAAAAGATCTTAAAGTTGAAACTTTCTTCTAACCGATGGTGTAATTGGTTTTAAAATATTTGGATTTTACACTTTCAAATACACTGGCAAAAGAAGGTTATTTTGCGACTCACAGAGAGGATATTTTTTCCATGTTAAAATTATCTTAACGTGCATATTTCAACTCAATCTTTTAAAATCTTCTCAATAGACCAAATTTATACTCCTTGCAAAAAATTTGACACGTTTGGACGGATAGAAATATTTTTTACAAAATAAAATGTGCGAAAAATTTGATGAAATCAATAAAAAACAGATCGTTTTCACTGTGGTTTTGACTTAGCAAAACACAATCCTATAGGTACCAGTAAACAAAAAAAATATTCTTTAAGCTTAAAAACATTTTTATAATCTATGATGCAATCGGTTTTTAAAATATAAGATTTAACCCTTTCAAATACACCGGCAAAAGGAGGCACTTTGCGACTCACGTATAGAATAATTTTTCAATGCTAAAAGTATCTAAGCGTACATATTTCAGCCCAAACTTTTAAAAGCATCTCAATAGATCAAATTTACACCTTCTTAAAAATTATTAAAACGTTCGGACGAGTAGAAATAATTTTTACAAAATAAAAAGTGCAAAAAATTTCAGGAAATCAATAAAAACCAGATAGTTTCATTGCGGTTTTGCCTTTGCAGGGCGCAATTCTATATATGTCCTGACAAACCAAAAATATTTTCTTGAAGCTAAAACATTCTCATAAATTTATGTTGCAATTTGTTTAAAAAAAATATGAGATTCAACCCGTTCAAATACACCGACAAACGCGAATTACAATCCCCGACTGTCCGTATTTTAGCACAATCTTTTAGAGCCTTTCAATAAACCAGATTTCCATTACCTTCAAAAACTTTGGAACTTTCGTATGGATAGAATTCTTTTTTTACAAAATAAAATGTGTGAAATTTTTTACGAATTCAGTAAAAACCTGAGTGTTCCGTCGTGGTTTCGTTTGCATAGTTTCCAAAAAATCAAATTACATAGAAAACAAAATACCAAACAGCATGTGCTTTCAAATACAATATCTTCTCGCGATTTTTCCATTTAAAAATATAAATTTTTACAAAATGGACTTAAAGATATAAAATCATAGAAATTTGAGTTTAATTTCAGGGTCATTTAGAAAGCAAATAACTTCACGGGCCCGGTCAGGACAGCTAGTTATCATATAATATATCAAGAAGTCAGTTAAAAACTGTATGAAAAATTACAAAATTATATTTTTAAATATAAAAACCATGTTGAGTTAAATAAAAAATCATAAACATACAATTTCAACCTACCTCTTTGACACTGCTTTTGGAATGAGGAAAATCCATATTTTCTGATGAATTTATTTGTTCATTCTTCCTATTCTGAGGTGTTGATTTAGTAGTAAAATGGATAACAGTATCTGAATTGTTTTGATTCTTTTTAGGTGTCTATGGCAAAAAGTAATTTTTAATTCAGTAAAATTAAACATTTATGTAATTTCATAGATGTAAATATGTATCAAATTAAACAGCATCAAAAAATCCTAAATATTTTAAAATTTATATGATTATTTAGACAATATATTGGCTGAAATAACTTTTTTTTTTAATTAGTCTGTCTGAAATACACTCAGAAACAGTTGCATAACAAACATTTAAAATGAACAGAAATGGATAGAAAATGTATCTTGACTACAATCTGCAATTTGTCCTATTCCTCAATCTAAAATAAATTTTGATAAAAGAAAAAAAAAATCCCTGTCCACTTGGCTTACAGGCAGAGGTAGTTTTCGAAGAGTGCTCATTTCAACAACAACAAAAATAAAATATGATTAGAGATGGATCGAGTTTAACAGTTTTATTTTGCCGCTTTTGAGGAATTTTTAATTTAATTTTTCTGTAAAAGCTGGTTTTATCAGAATCATTTTAAGTGAAATTCCACTCAAAATGCCCCCCCTCCCTACCTTTGGTAGCATTTTAAAAAGTATATTCTGATCTTATGAAAAAAATCGACCAATATGGCACATTATATAGTTCCTAAATAAGAGAAACTGTCAATTAAATGCATTTGAGAGTAAAATTGAATTTAAAAAATGAGTCAGAAAATAAGTAATTTGTTATTTGAATAAATCCTCAATTCTTTAATTACATTCGCTTCGAAAAATTCTGTTCAAAATGCCCACTTTGAGAGCAATTTTTAAAAACATATTCTGACTTTATCGAAAAAACTGACCAATACAGCACATTACACAGTACCATAAGAGAGCCTGTAATTGGATGTGTTTGAGAGCAAAGATGGATTTAAAAATGAATTAGAAAATAAGTAATTTGTTATTTAAATACTTCCTCAATTTTTCAATCTCAATCGCTTTGGGAAATTCCATTCAAAATGTCCATTTTGATAGCCATTTTTGAAATATATTCTGCTTTTATGAAAAAACTGGCATATACATCTTATTATATAGTTTCCAAATAAGGAAACCTGTCATTCGAATGCATTTAAAATAAAAAATGAATTGAACATGTTCACTGCCAAAGTTGAGATAGCGCATCTGTTCACAGATGCCAAAATCATATCTCCGATATTATGCTTTTAAATTGTTAAATTGAAATTAAATGATCCACTTCAATGTGCCAAGTGTATTATTTAGTCTCTTTCTGTGTGCCAAACACCTAAACAATGCAAGTGTTTTGTATGGCAATACTTGTAATCGGCGGTTTAGTTAAGGATATTAGTGATGGGCGATTCTGGAAATTTTGAGAATCGATTAAAATCGATATCGTATAAAACAACATCGATCATAATAAGAATCGATTTCTCATTTCTAGAATCGATATTTCGATATTCAGGTTCACACAGAGAAGATCCAAATTACTAATTCCAAAACTTAGACAATCAGCAGGACCGTAGTTACCGCCTCCCACCCACCCCCCATCCCCATTTACGGAGGCATAGAATTAAGCTATTGCAGATTTTAGAGTCGGATAATAAGAATTTTAAATTTTAAAATGACTGTCACTTACACAAAAACTTTGAAAATTTCGAGAGACATAACTCAACTAATAACAACACTGAGTAACTTGGCATTAAACCGAGTATAAAGAGTGCCAAGAGCGTGTAACTAGGATGGGGAACAAGGAGTATAGACAAAGAAAACTTTTTTTTTTCTAATGCCAACCAAATATTACACGAGATAGTTTGGAAGAACAAAAAATATGCCCCATTCCCAAGGGGGTAGGTAAACCCCACTCTTGACGGAAAGGCGACCATAGCCCAAATATATCTTTTGTCGAAGTTTCAAAATGAGGATTTACAATAAAATAGAACGAGAATTGGACATTTTAAAAATTGCATGCATACTTTGAACGGCCCATTTAGTAAAGATTGGCGAAGAAGGGGGGGGGGGGGGGGGGATTAGAACAGACGAACTTGAAAAAAAAAAAAAAATAATAACTAATAACCCAAATAACAGGGCTTCTAAACAAAAATATAGTGTTTAACTTAGTGTTGAATTCATGGTGCGGCCCACGGGGAATATGCGCTCTTTGAAACTATAAAAAGTGCCAAGAGCATGTAACTAGGTGGAGAGAGGGGTAGTAACAGAAAAAAATGAGGAGATAAAAGCTTTATAACGATATGTTACATGAGATGGTGTGGAAGAAACAAAACCCAGGGGGGCAAGGTAAATCCCAAACGGACAGAAGGGCAACTCCGGCCCAAATGTATCTTTTGCTGAGGTTACAAAATATGGATTTATAACAAAATAGAACGAGGATTTGACTTTTTTTAAATTGCAGTCATAATTTGAACGAACCTGTAAGTTAAGATTGATGAGGAGGGGGGTGGGGGTGGGGGTTAGGACGGGCGAACATGAAAAACAAAATAGTGGCACTCAGAGTGCCGATAGAAGTGAAACCTTGAACAATTACGTGTGTATTTTTTGAATTGCCAGGAAATACTTTTAAATGAATAAAAAAAGGTTCTATAATATTAAAGAATATATTAATATCTATAAAAAAAAAAAAAAAAAACGCGCGAAACCATATGTCAAGCTATTGTAGGTAACTCACTATAACTACTTTCTTACATTTTAAAACGCGATAAATACACTAACCAAAATTAGGCTATACTATCGATACCTTAATCCTTATCCAAATAAATCATTTTATATTAATGCCTGTTACAATATCTGTAGATTACTTTGTGAATTATTCAAATCGGACATTCCATTCAAAAGATATTACGAATTTAAAGAAGTTCTTAAAGGGTTCGAACCCCAGTTCTGCTAATATGTATTAATTTTTTTTTTTTTTTTTTTTTTTTTTTTTGTTTGTTTGTTTTTGAAGAAGTTTGAAAAATTAAAATTTTAACACATTATGGGTCCGTAACGTGACCTGAAATGATGGGAGAAAATTTCTTATGCTAGATTTGTAATGTATGAAAGCATAAACTTTCAATAGACATATTGTATCAAGAAATGAGAAAAACCCCCTCTGCCCCCCCCTCCAAAAGGTCCTATAGGGAAAACCGGGAAACTGGAATAGCAAAAAGAACGGCAAGAAATGGTTAGCTATACTAGAATTTTTCTCTTCACTGTAACTCCTATAGAAGCAAAGTTATAGCCTTTTAAAGATTGAAATGAAGTGAAGAAATAAGCAAAATTAGGCGAGTGATCGACAGGGGGGGGGTCCATAGCTCTGGGGGTGCCATGTAGCTTAAACTTTTAAGTTAAAAATGGTAGAGAATTAAATGAGAGAAATTTTAAGGTGTATATTGGGGGAGGGTGCAACCCTCCTCCCTTCAATTTTTTTTTTGTTTCTCTTGAAGAAACAAAAAAAAAAAAAAAAATATATATATATATATATATATGCCCCCCTGGGGGGGGGCACAGAAAAACCCCAAACGGGCAGAAGGGTGACCCTTTATTTATCTTTTGTCAAGGATTTAAATTGTGGATCTAAAATAAAATAGACCGAGAATTGGACATTTTTAAAACTGTATGCATATTTCAAACAGCCCTGTAAGTTAAAACTGATGCGGAAGGAGGGGGGGGGGGGGGATTAGAAGAGACGAGCGTGAAAAATTAAACATAATAAACTAATACTTCAAATAACTGGACTTCTAAACAAAAATATAACGATTTAACCTAGTGTCGAATTAATGGGGTGGCCCACAGGGGATTACCCCCCCCCCCCCCCCCCTAGAAGTTATGAGATGCTTTTTAATACACAAATTGCGATTCCCCCTCTCTTACAGAGCTGTAAAACATGATGCCTTCCTCCGGAGTCGCCGAAAAATACCTGAATCGATTTTACATTTTTACTTTCTCTTGTAACTTTACAAGAAGAGCGTATTAGATTCATGAAAAATTTTGACTTCCCGTTTTTGATGGATTTATATATTTTAGAAGATCTTTAAGACGATTTTATGGTTTTTAAGAAATATCTGTGTGTGTGTGTCTGTATACGACAAAAATTTCTGACCACTCTGTCTCAAGAACAAATGCACGGAATTCCACAAAACTTTAGATTTAGTTTGACCTTGATATAAACTGAATAATTAATTTTTGGTGCATATAGCCTAACAGGTGGCGCTGCTATGCTGCATTTTTTGCGATTTGCGCAACAGTTATATCTAAATAACAAATGAACGGATTTTCATCACATTTTAGATCTAGTTAGTCCTTGACATGAATTGATGTTTTTTGCATTTTGATGTATATAGCTTCTCAGATGGTGCTGCTATACTGAATTTTTCACAATTTCCACTCAGCGCCATGTGAAAGGGGGGAGGGGGGGGGGAGGAAGCGGTCGTTCCGAGCACGGAAATTTAGGGGGTGCCAAATTTTTACTACTAACATCACTTCTAGCCTATCACAAGAAAAAGTTAATAGGGGGGGGGAGGAGGGGCTAAATTGTAACTTTGAGCCAGGCGCAGTTCTCTTTTCACACCCCTGTTTCCATTTTAGCTTTATCTCAAGAACTAATGCATGGACTTTCATAAAAATTTAGATTCAATTAGTCCTTGATATTATTTGATGCTAATTACATTTTGGTGGAAATCGCTTAAGAGATGGCGCTGCTATACAGCATTATTCATGATTAACGCAATAGCGCTATCTCAAGAACGAATTTTCATCAAAATTCAGATTCAGTAAATCTCTGACATAGATTAGTGTTATTTAGTTCTTGGTGTAAATTGCCCTACAGGTGGCGCTGATGTGTTGCATTTTTTATGATTTTGCAATAGCTGTATCTCGCGCTTTCATGGATTTTCATCAAAATTCAGATTCAGCTGGTACTTAATAAAAATTTATCCTGATCAATTTTTGGTGTACATCACTTGACAAAAAATGCTATTTTGCAGGGGGGGGAGTTCTGAGGTTTCTTTAATTCTTCTATTTTAGAAACTAATACACTGAAATTTTGGAATTGCACATCCGTCTATTTTATCTTCGACTTTTAAAGGAAAATGAAAATTATATTACCTTCAGAGAAATCGATTAAAAATTTTAAAGTATCGATTAAATCGAGTTGGCCATAGTATCAATTAAATCGATTTAAAAAAACGAAATTGCCCATCACTAAAGGATATCAATAACAAGTTATCTCATAGCTGGCAAAGAAACCCAGTTTATCAACTACAAGTATTCTCGTAGTTGGCAGAGAACATGTTAAAAATGAGTCAGAACATAAGCAGTTTGTATTTAGGATTTTTTTTTTCAACTCCTATTTTTGTTTAATTTATTCTTGCTATAAGGATTGGTCCTACAAAAAACTTGTTAGTGTAAAAGTTGTAGAGTGTGAGAAGATGTAATATAAAATTAATCGGATTTGATATCTTAAGAACTGACTAAATTATGGATTTTTTTTCTTTTTCCACCTCCACTTTTTTTTAAGAGTTGATTCTATCAAAAACTTATAAATACAAAAGTTTTAGATAATATTAAGAATATTTATAAAAATTTAATATCTTAAGAATTGACGAAGTTATGAATTTTTTCCTCCCAAATACCCTATTTTTTTCGTCTTTTGAGCCCATTTTTAACTTTATCAAATATCTGTCATGCATAAAATTTTGGCCCATTTTTAAGAAGTAATATAAATTTTAAACTGATTTGATATCTATTTTCATTAAGAAGTTATAGGGTTTTTTAAGTTTTCACAAAAATCCTTCTTTTTTCAACCCCCATTGGTCTGATTTTGCCCATTAACGAACTTCACCGGGATTTTATGTATCAATTTGGAGCAGATTTAAGCTAAATTATAGAAATTATCTTGTCCATAAAAAAGTGATATAGATAGATAGACAGATATATAAACTTTTTTACTGATAATAGTTTCGGGGTCTAAGGGTCACGATCGGTATAGATCTGCAAAAAATTTTCAGAAATTATACCAACATAGGAGTGATTGCAATAGGTAGTATTTCATACAAATCTATCTAATAATAAAAAATCAAGAATTGGTGAATTTTAATTCTGAAATAAAAGAATCACTCCTATCCCCTTCATTGGAAATTTTACGAGTAATTTTGATTCCTCCTTGAAAACTACATTTTTCCAAGTACTAGCTTGTTTATAGATGCTATAAGATTGTTTCAACCAATTCTAAGTATTTTACAGGTAGAACTCCACTTCAAGGTAATTTCTCCCCTGAATATGGTGGAAGTATGTGTGATTTCAAACATTATACCTCCTGATAAAAAGAATTTATGCATCAGTAAAAAAGTATAAGTGAGAGAAAAAGCTGTCTCTTCCACATCTTGGTGCACCCTACCTTTTTTAGCACAATAAAGAATCAAATTGGCTCATTCTTCCTTCCAGGGTTAAGGGATCTTAGTGTGATTAAAAAGTCTAATTAAGATTTTTAGTTTATAAAATACATTTCAATTTAAAAACTGAATAGATAAGTATCCAATTTCATAATAAAGTCCAAAGTCAAGACTTACATCATTGATAAGCAAAAAAATTACCACCTAGGATACCATTATATGTTTTCCTCACAAAAAACAAATCTGATTACAACAATTCATTTAATTTTGTACCAAATCGCACATTATAAAATATGCCAATTGATTGTGGATCCAATAATGGAAGATCTATTATAAATGATAATTTTAAATCCATCTGATTTTTAACCCTCGTTATCCGAAAATTGGCTTAACCAAAAGACCTTAAAATTCCTCAGTCCTTTTTAAATGTGAAAAGTTTTACTGTCAACATTATTTTTACTGATGCTAAATGACACTTTTCAACATATTTTAATTTATGATTACCATTTTGTTTATAAATTTCAGCTTAAAACAATTCTGAATCATTCTTAATATTGTGTAGAGTTGTTTTAATACGTATTAGATTTAAAAATTGGAAGCAAGATAAGTAAAAATCAAAACTTTGAAAGATTATACTAAACACTAGTAGAAATAGTATTGGGGCACGTATTTTTCATCCATTACTTATAAAATTTACCATTTGTATTTGCTTTCTGTGTCTCTATATTGCACCACGTCTCTTTCCTTGATGAAGAAAATTCTCTTTTTGTATGTTTAAAATAGGACTCCTATTATAGGAATCTTAGTTTAAAAAGCAAATTCCTAATACGTCACTATAGGTGCTGATCTTCAATTTTAACCAATAAGTTATCACCCTGTTTTTGGAGCGACTTGTAATTTTGGTTTATCATTCAGTGTGCTTTGAATACGTCATCACAATAATTTTATTACAATGACCAAATGGGACCGAAAATGCTTTGGTCCTATTCTTTTTGGATAACCGGAGTTTTACTGTAATTTTATATGGATCTGACTTTTAGCTTACAACTTGTTCATTTTTATTTTTAAACTAATATAAAAAGTTTATATTTTGTAATTGTATTCAGAGTCAAAACTAGCATGAATAATAAGCAAAGGTATAGTCATCTGGGCTGTAATTTATATATACTTGGTAATGGATTGAAACTAAATTATCCTGTTAAAGATTATTTGAAATAACTTTATCATAAGTATTTGAAAATAGTATTTCTTTAAATTTCAAGCCTATAAAAACTTACACAGATCAATTTATTTTATTTTATTATTATTATTTTTAAATATCTACATAAAACCCTTTAAACCTATTTTAATCAATAAGTTTTATGCCTTTTTTTTTAGTCTAGAAAAAGCTACCATAAACTAAAGAATGATTAAAATTTTCTAAAAATAACAAAATCTTAAATATACCTCTTTGACACTGATTTTGGTACGAAGAAAATCCATATTTTCTGATGAGTTAATTTGTTCAGCTTTCCTATTTTGAGTTGCAGATTTAGTAGTAAAATGCATAACAGTATTTGAACTACTTTGATCATTTTTAGGTGTCTAAAACATAAATCATTAAACATAATAAACATCTATACATATTAATTTGAATTTTGTGTATGCAATTAAAAAATATATATATATATATTGCTAAGTTCATTTGACAATGCATCAAAAATAACATTTATTCATATATTTATTTATTTTGCCTCTCTGTCCAGAATATGCTCCAAAATAGTTGCATAACAGACATTAAAAATTATCAGGAGCAGAAAAAAAATCTGTTTCTGCCTCAATTTGCAGCAGGCACGTAGCCAGGGAGGGGGCTAAGGGGGCTGAAGCCCCTCCCGAAACTTTGAAAATACAAAATTACCTGTATGATAAAAAAAAATAAGTTTTGTTTGTTTTTATCTTCCATTACATTACAATCAATTGCATTTTTAGCTGTAAAAATATCCATTTATTGAATTACAGTTCGGTAATCCTTCATTATATCGGTTATCTGGATATAGGGTAGATGTGCCAGTAATGGGCCACCTTCCAGTAATGGGCCACCTCGCACTTTTTGGTTTATAAAAAAATAAAATAATAGTTAAGCTTTTATTATTTTTTTCTGAACTCTACCTTGCATGCTTTATAAGCTGGATTAATTTTTTACACTTTTCGTCAAAACAATTAGGAAGCAGAAAATAAAGTTTCACAGTTTTTCTGTTTTTCACTGAAAATCTTAATGAACATGCTAAGAGCAGACTTTACTTACTTAGTTTTATATCTTTTTTATTTTTCCGTAAAAATTGAATGTTTTTGTTTGGTTAGCAATATAAAACATTGAATTTAATATACCAATGGCCATTTACAAAATTTTATTTATTTTTAAGATTTTAGGAGGGGTGGTCCATTACTGGATTGCTGATTTCGTGATTTGCCAGTAATGGGCCACCCAAGTGACCAATACTAAAAGTGTAATTTCAGTATTGATAAAATATTTTGATTTAACTGAAAACTAAATAAACAAATTTAATACTTAAATTTTACTTACTAGAATTTAATAAAGACAATTTCTTTATAAGTACAGTCAAGTCTCTCTATAACGAAACTCCATACATCGAATTTCTCGATATAACGAATTTTTAGTAGGAATGTTCCCCTTTTCCCATGATTACATTAAAAACAGTCTCTATATAGCGAAATATCTATCTCCATATAACGAATATTTTCATAAAATGTTCTTTATTCAGTTGTAAAAAAATACTTCGAAATCACATGAAATCAAATTTCCATCTCTTATTCCTAATTTATCGTTCAGTGCTGAGTTTTTTTTATATTACTCCTCTGCTTGAATTTTCTTGTTCCTTAAGTCCAACAAATTCCTCAACCCCCTCCTTTCACACACCTTTCAACATCCTTCTCAAAACAGTGTTAATTGAATAGTTATACATATAAGAACGGGATCAATGGGGGTAATTGGAAAAAAAAACAATTTACAATTGCTTCAAAAAGGCAGAATTTTGTATACAAGAGGATAATGTGGATTCTGAGGAAGAAGAAAATGCGACTTACGTAGACATAAAAAGAACAAGTTGGAAATTGCACGTGAACGTAGCAAATGAGGTGCGTTCGTACGATAACGAACTTTTAAAAATATTCAGATCTTGCTTTTCTAGTAAATAGTACTTCGGATACAGTATATTGGTTGAAATTCTGTAATTATACAGGAATAGTAATTCTTATTACACCTCAGCAACGTACATCTTATTCATAAAATGTGAAATAGTTGAATATAATTAAAACACGTACCAAACTATGTTTCCCCGTATAGCATTATATAGTGGAATACTTTTGTGTAGCCCTGTAATTTAATAATAAAAATTCTTTGCGTCACAGATTGTACAGAATGCATATTTTAGTATATATTTCATAGATTCATGCCAATTCTATTATGTTCGAATGAATGTAACATCATTAAAATGCATTTGGAACTTCTTCCCCATTGACCGTAATGTAACGGAATCCTTTTGATTGTCCCTGTAATTGATCTATGCATCCGATTTTCATAACATTTGAAATGACTCGACAAAATTACGCAATAATTATATGTTTTAAATTTCAAACGATTAAAATGCATTTAAAACTTTTTTCCCTATTGACCGTAATGTAACGGAATCCTTTTGAATGTCCCTGTAATTGATCTATCCATCCGATTTTCATAAAATTTGAAATAACTCGACAAAATTATGTAATAATTATGTATTTTAAATTTCAAACGATTCGGTTGGATAGTTTTTCGTTGTTATATGCGACAGACAGACGGACAGACAAACGGACAGATAGACAGACTGTCAGACAAACGGACAGATAGATGGACAGACAGACGGACTGAACGACAATTATAGGTGCTACCTATTTACATAATTACGAACGCACCTAAAAATAATTATCTGTTTTTTTTTTGTAGGGTGGCCCATTACTGGAACATAGGCGGTCCATTACTGGAACATGGGTGGCCCATTACTGGGCATTTGGGTGTTTAGACATATTTCTATTATTTAAAATGAAATTTTTATTTTTATTGGGAAATGTAACTGTGGGATTAGTTAAATATTGTTGAAAGATTTATCTAATATGAAAAAAATTGGAATACAATAATTATAACTATTAATAAAAAATTATTTTAGAGAAATTCCTTAAGGTGGCCCATTACTGGCACATCTACCCTATATTGTTTTTGTAATAGGTATGTACCACTAAAAATATAAATTCTTTTTAAAAAGTAATTTTTCCTGTCTTTATGCGCAGTAAAATTCGATCAAGTGTAATTTCTTATCATTAATTTGACTAAGAAAAATTAGGTATAATACGCATACGGCATAAGAAAGATCACGAAAAATTAGGAAGATTATTTTCTACATGTTTCAGTCATTGGAAAAAGGCTAAATGTTTTTCTTAAAACATATACAATTAGATTATCACAAACCTTATGTTATTTTAACAAACAAACTTCAGATTTTTTCTGGAAAATAGAAACAGAATTATTTCATTGTTGAGTTTTCAAAGAGCTCCAAGGAAAACAAGAAATTAGAGCAGCTCTTGGACTAATACTTGACACAATCTTATTTTGAGCAGAATAAAATAGCCAATGACCACAATGATGATCCTCTAACTTTAGAGAAATTGGTATAAAAAAGACTAGTTAAGAGTTCTTTTAAGTTTTGAGCAAAGTCTGGAGGGAATGAATTGAAACGAGATATTATAAATATCCTCAGAAATGCTATTTATTTCACCCTAGAAACTCAGAATGAAATCAAATATTCTGGGATTCAGTTAGTGAAGTATTAATTATCAAAATATATATTGCGATCTGTTTTAGCTTAATTGCTGTTGAAACTATGGCCATTTCAAGCGCAGAACAGCTTGCCATTTGTGTTAGATATGTGAACTATTAAAAAATTCACAAAACCCAATAATTCGGAATTTTTTTTTCACGTGTTATTCCAATAAATGTCTCAAAAATTCAAGAAAAGTAATTTTACAACATTGCGATGAACTACGTCTTGGCATGTATAAATGTGTCGCATAGGTGTAATGACAAAGTAGCCAAGAAGTTTGGACATGTTAGTGGGGTTCATTCTAGAATTCTTCAGAATATCTAAAAATTAGATATGTCCTCTGTGAAAGCCATTGGTTAAATCTTGCCTTGTCCAACAACATGCTGATTTCATTCATTCGAAAGTATCATGCATGGACTTGTTGAAGCAGCGACAAAAGTTTTTAAAAATCACCTGAAGGCAAATTTAGCGCTTCAAGAAGCAATTTCATCATATATCCTAGAAAACAAAAGAATGTAACTTTTCCGAATTTGTGCTACAAATTTTATCGAGAGGCATGAAATCATGTTGATTTTTGTTGAGCTACTTAAATACATTTGTATTAGCTCACAAAATATTTCAAAAAACACATGGAAGATTTCTTCAACAACTGGAGTTTTTTTGGCAGTCAGGAAGAAAAATAATTTTCTCATAAGCTTGTCTGTTTGTCAGAAGGTTTTCTGTCTGACAATCATAGTCAGTTCTTCAAAAAAAACTCGTGATATAATATTGACTGTAACCCATGCTAAAAGATGCCTAATTTGTTTTACATAAATATGCAGAAAAATGAAGTAGAAATCTTTTGTGAGATTTTATTGTACATCAAAACTTCGGGAAGACATCTTCCAAACTAAAATAAAGATCCCAAGACTGACATTTAGACAGGCAACAGGTATAAACCCTCAAATTACATCCACTGACAGGTATTACAATATCACGGTTTTATTTCCCCATGTAGAAAGTCTTATTCAAAATTTAAATTATCGATTCATTTCGAATAAAGACATTCTAAGAGATTCCCAGTTATATCTTCCAGGATGTGCTTCACTTGAAAAAGCAAGCAAATTAGAGAATCCGATGCAATATTTTCAGGATAAGGTTTCAATGTAGCAAGTGAAAGCTGAATGTGAATTAGGGTGCAATCAAATTGCTAATGTTGACGCCAACACAGAGTTTTAAAAGTTTTAGTACTGTAATGTGACGTATTACGATAAAATCAAACACTTGCTGACAGTTTTGGTGGAAAGCCGAGTATCAAAAGTCAGTGCTGAAATATATTTTTCGACAAAGAAAATAATCAAATATGACTTGAAGCGTTATGGTCGATGACAGACTGAGTAGTTTTTCCATGATTTCCATTCTTTGGGAAATTACAGAAACTCTTGATAAGTCAATCAGCATCATGGCTAAGAAGAAATTATGATGATTGCTTCTGTTGCATTAGTAAACAGTGTTGAATTCATGAGTTTGCCCGAGACGGGGGACATTCCCCCTCCCCCGGAGAAATGAGATGTCCCACCCCAGAAAATTTGTGATTTTGTGTTTTCAATCGTCAAAAAGTACAATTCCCCCCCTCCGGAACGCTATAATGTCTCCCCCCGAAGCCCCAAAAATCTCTTCCGGCGAAAAATGCCTGAATTCAACACTGCTAGTACATTTATTTTATCACGCCTGTCATTTTTAATTATTATACTCAGAGAATGTGAAATACAAACATAAATTTTATGATTACATATGGCTGTAGCAATTAATTAAAAAAATAATAATGCATGTAATTTATTTCATTTATGGATGAATAGTTTCAAGACCTCGCACTCGTAATGTCAGATTCTCGCACGTTAACATTAATCCTGTGTTTTAAATCAATACATATTATTTGTTTTTATTTCAATATTTTACAACGTTTTTCTTCATAGGATAGGGGAGAGGGGAGCACATTTGAACAATTTTTTTTAAAAAAATCAGTACATTTCTTATTTGAATTATATTTTTTGCGTTTTTAAGTATTACATAATAAAAACAGTGCATTTCTTCATCATATAAACCATAAATTAAAAGTTTTCCATCTAAATAAAAAAAATTGTGAGGATTTAAAAAGCTGAAAGATTTCTGTTCAAACCTGTCCCATGTAGGGGTTTTTTTGAACAAGTAAGGGGCACTTTTGAACAAATGAGTAAAACATGAAAATATTGAGAGTTTTCATAAAACACTGCATATGTTTCAGGAATATAAAGTAATACGGATAAAATTTAATAACTATATTTTATTGAAACTAATAATTTTTCTATTATTTAACCAAACTCATATCCATCAAAGTTGATGTCAAAAATTATTGTTGAAACAACACAGAATGTCTCTCCAGTTATGTTTGTTTGAGAAAACTTTTTAAAAATATCCTTGTACTCCAATACACCAATGTGATATCTGATGCTTCTGGAAAATTAAAATTCTTCATTCACACTTTTTATGAAAAAAATTGACTTAAATTCCGTTTTATCTAGTACGAAAGTACTAGTAATTCCGTAGTTTGGGAAAGAGTAAATGAAAGAGTATAGGCTTTGTTAGACAAACCTACTAAACCATGAATAATTATTGTGAAATCAAATGTTCATGAAATAAATAAATGCCATCATTAATTTAGGTTTGAAACTTCCAACCGCTGATACATCCAGAGATTGAAATACATGTTTTCAGTAAAGAAGGATTGTTAACAGTATAAGTTCATGTTCTTCGATATTCTTAATTAACCTCTTTTCGCATAGAAAAAATTCCAAAAATAGTAACATTTAGGTACATCTACAACTATTTACTTCATAGTTTTAGATGTTCAATGGTGCCTCATCACATGGAGTTCAACATTACATCGGTTTACTCAATTCGGCTGATGAATTTGAATAAAACAAAACTTACAAACTATATATTACATCTTTATTTAAGTGTTGAACAATAAATCAAAATTTTGAACAAAAATCTTACAACGTTATTTTCTTAAGTTTAGATTCAAGATTGAGAAAAATATACGTATATCTTGCTTAGACAGTACTGTGCATACAAAATGGATACGCTTTGTATACTTATTGCACTGAAGCAATAGTAATGTATTGCCATAGACATTTTTAGAAAATAATTTATTAGAAGGAAAATATTTAGTGTTCAAAGGTGCCCCCAGTTCAAATGTGGCCCCCTCTCCCCTACTTGAGACTCATCTCAAACATTGTTAGTTTGTGCTTTTTAAGTTTCGCAGAAATTTTTTTCTAAAAACACTCTGTTTTCAAATCGGTTTGGAAGCTGAAAGGGCTCTTAAAAATTAAAAATTGCAACAGAAATTAAAAAAATTAAGTATGAAATAACAATATTTGACAGAGTTAACAGGTATCCTATGTAGAAACAGACATTAGGATAAGCCTAGATTATTTTTAAATTTTTTACTAAATATTATTAAAATTACTTTTGTAAGAATACAAAAAATTCCAAAATTGAGCCCCTCCCGAAAGAAAATCCTGGCTACGGGCCTGATTTGCAGTTTGTCATATTCCGATATCTAAGTTAGTTTTTCAAAGAAACTGGGAAGAAAATCTTTCAGTAATTAAACATGAAAATTTATACCATTAGATTACGTCCATTAATAACTACGAGGTGGAGCCCATCGAAATTCGACAAAAGAAAATGTTTAAGAAGAAACTGTTTCATTGATTTGTTAAATCTACAAAATTAGTTACAGTAAAAATTGCCTCTTATGTTGGTCAGTCTAACTCTCAAGCAAATGTTATTTAAGCTAAAATTGACAAATACTATAAAACTCAATTTTCCAAATTATTAAACGAAATAAAACTGAAATTCATCGGATTTTATGACAGACACATTTTAATTTCTATTTTCTTTTTCAATTCTAAGAGAAAATGGAGCGATTCAGTTGCCACATTTACAAAATTGGTACTAAAAATTATAAAAAAATTAATGTATCAAAAATAAATTAAGATAGAGCTTTGAAACTAATTGCATTTAAAAGTACATATTTTTCTCTATACGACAATGTAAAAATTTAAAATGTACGATGCTTAGAAGTGTAAAATTTGCAGCACCGAAAATCGCAAACTGAAATTGCATGGAAAAGTGTTGCACATTTTCTTTTTTTCCAATTTTAAGAGAAAATGGAGTGTTTCTGTTGCCACAAATACAAAATTGGCACTAAAACTATAAAAAAAATTTTTATCTCAAAAATAAATTGACATACAGTTTTCAAACAATTTGCATTTTAAAAAGCACATTTTTTTCTCAATATGACGGTGTAAAAATTAAAAATATGCCATGTTCAAAAGTGTAAAATTTGCAGTAGCGAAAATTGCAAAATCGAAATTGCAGGGGAAAGTGTTGCCATTCACAAAATGACGTATGCGTTACGCACAGATACATTTGGTCTTTATAATATAGATATCATAATAATAATACATATTCTACAACAAAAAGATAAGAACTTATGTATTATAAATAATTTTTTTAGCTTATAAGAAGTCACTTTAATAATAAAATATTTAAAATACATTATAAATTGGCATGTTTCAACTCACTTTCATAGAGTCATATCATCAGAATGTAAATAGAAAATTACAAATACAATGAATATAAAAATCTGGAATAAATAATTATTGAAATTAAATTCAATACAACTCCCTCTGTATTTTCGACACTGTTCATGGCCCTACTATGTAGTTATCCTGCAAACCATTCAACCATAAAATCCATATTCCCAACCAAAAAAATTCTGGATGCAAAAAGATAATGTATCTTTAAAAACATGCAAATTTTTTAAATAAATTTCAATGGAGTCTCTTATAAATAATTTTAAATAAAAATTAAATCTGTAAATTAATCTACTCGTTAAAATATATGTTAATGTTCTCTTTTTCTTGACATAAAGACCATATAATGGATATAAAATATAACAGATGTAAAACTGCTTTATCCAAACCGAATGAAAAAGAGAACATTAACATACTTTTTAGTGCGAGTAGATTAATTTACAGAGCTAATTTTTATTTAAATTATAAGAGAGTCCATTGAAATTTATTTAAAAAGCATCCCAAATATATCAATTGAATGGTTTGTAGGATAACTACATAGTAGGGACATGAACGGTGTTGAAAATACAGAGGGTTTTATATTGAATTTGATTTCAACAATTGTTTATTCCAGTTTTTTGCATTCAATGTGTTTGCAAGTTTCTATTTTCATTCTGAAGATGACTCAATGAAAATGAGTTGAAATGTGCCATTTTTTAAATATATTTTAAATGTTTTATTATTAAAGTGACGTCTTATAAGCAAAATAATAATAATGTATAATTCTTACCTTTTCATTGTAGAATATACCGGGTGTCCTGAAAAGGACTGAACGATTTTAAAAATCAATAACTTGCAAACTTTTACAGATATTTAGAAAATTCTTGCACGAGAGTCATGTAAAAGGTCAAAAGTTTTTTTCCTGAGATTCTGGATTTTAGTTCGAATTACAAATAATAGATGGCGCTGAGAGCGCTAGGTGCTGTGTTAAGACGGCAATTGACGTCACTTGGCACTGAAGCAAAATAAGGAGGTTAACGCTGTGGAGTGGATCTTATTCGAAAATGAACTTTCGCTTTTACCGTCTAATTTTGAATGCAATCCATATAATTTTGATTTTGGTGGCGTCAGCACAATAATAGAGAAAAATACTGTTTTCATGGGTATGACTCTTTTGAAATCGAAATGCGTGAAACAACAACGTTCGGATTACCGACTTTTATTATTTTTTACATTCAAAGAATGTAAGTACTTTTGAGAACAGGATATCTTATATATCTATTTATTTATCTGGGTATCTTTTAAACCTTTTTTATGTCACCTAGTCATGTCCTGTATTGTATATTAAGTATGCGGGATTAACAGTTCATTTACAGGTACACCCAAAAGATTGCATCACATCATAATCTATGGGGGGAAAATCGCTTGCAGTTTATATTAATGAAATACACTATTTCAAATGTATTGAAACTGATATAAATCACTGAATTTCAGTATAAGTTGATTATGATAGAATAGGGTATTTGGTATTTATAGCATTTAACGTTCATTTACAGGGGCACACAAGAAGAAATCGGTTACTGTACTGTCTTTAAGTAATAATTGCTGGAAATGCGTTTTCAATTTCGGCATGCGCTTTTCAATTAACTCTTTTTTAGATACGTTAGTAATTCTATAAATGCGTATCACCTATGCTCGTCTCTGAACCGTCCGTCTGTCTGTCTACCCGCATATAACAAAGCAAAAACTACCAAACCAAATCGTTTGAAATTTTAAATATATATTTGTTGAAGAATTTTGTCCAGTTATTTCAAATTTTATGAAAATCAGATTTCCAAAACAGGGACAGTCAAAAGTATTCCATTATATTACGGCTGATGGGGGAAAAAGTTTCAAGTGTTTTTTGATGATATTACACCCGTCCGAACATAATGAAATTAATATGCATTTATGAATTAAATTAAAATACAAATGATGTATAATATGCTGCACAAAGAATAATTATTATTCATTTACAGGGCCACACAAAATAATTATGTAACATAACGGTATAGAAAGGAACGTACTTTGCGGCATATTTTAATTTTGTTACACATATAAGAAGATTGTTATAAGTTGCTTAGGTTTACTACGCGTTACTTACTGTGTAATAGAAAATACGAAGTATTTACAGGGACACACAAAAGATTTCGGAAACTATGCAGCATCAAAAATGCTGTAAGCTAACGATAATTGCTTGAAGTTTTTAGTTTTGATATGATTTTTTTTAAGTTTCACTAAATTTTTGCATGTTACGATGTGTATATTGGTGCAAATCATATACAGGGCTAAACAAAAGAATTCGCACTCCTTACTAAGTGTGTAAGTAAATATATTAAAGGTGGTTTGTAAATGAGTTATGCATTTTTTACGTTGAACAGCTTTAAGTATATTACGATATGTTTAAAGAATAGAAATGAAATGATATACAGAGGCACTCAAAAATTGGATTAATAGCCGGCTCTGGATGGTAATCTCTGGAATTGTGATATCATTAATTTAAAGCATGTTTCGTTTTTTAATAGATTTTAGCTAAATAATGGCGTATATTTAAAGATAGTAGGAAAACTACAGGGTTATACAAAAGAGTTCAAATATGCTTCCGTCTATTTAAATAAATTGCTAAATTTCAAATTTCAACTTAACATGTGTTTTTAACGCTTTCCAACATAGTTGAAAGTGTTTATGATTTCTATTTAGTTAGCCGTCTGCCTGTATGTTTTTCCAAACTCTAACTTGCGTTGAAATAATTGAATTGATCTGCAAGTGATATATGTTAATAAGATTTATTATGCGTGTTGGGTATTGTAAACAAACTATGCATAATTCATGATTCATTTACACATACACTCAAAACTATTCCATTACATTATGTTCTGTGAAGGATAATTATATACGTAGCACCCATATTCGTCATCTGGAATGTTCGTTTATCTGTCTGCACATAATAGCGCAAAAACTACCCAACAGAATGCTTTGAATTATAATATATATACTCGTTGCAGAATTTTCGTTACTCATTTAAAGTTTTATGAAAAGCAAATCAAAGCTTAAAAGGATATTAATAAGTGTTTTCTTCATTCTATTAAAACCTATCATGCGTGACTAATTCAATGATATCCAATGATAGGTGATGATTCTAGGTTGCCATAATGATTATGGCTCATTTAAAATGGAGGTAGTATTTTTTCCCTATTACCATGAATTTAATATACATAATTGAAATAAATTTTGTATTTAGGTATTTTTTCAAAAGAGTGCAACAGCTATTACACCAAGTTTTCAATGTTTATACTATAAATATTCTTTGTTCTAAAGAATAAACCATTTCCGCAATTTTTTTACAACATACATAAAACTCTACTAAAGAACTTCTTTAAAAAAATAGCATTTCTTAGAATATAACAATTTTTTTAAAATAGCAAAATTGATTAATTTTTAACAACAACAACAAAAAAAACTACTAAATCTTTCACTTTGTTTTGAAATATGATGCACAAAATATTCTTTAAATTAGATGATAAAAAGAAATTTAATCTGAGAAAATACAGTTTTCTTAAATGTAAAATCGTCTGCAAAACTCGTATGCTGCTCGTTAAATACATGCCCAGTTTCAATCGCTGCTATTATATAAAAGGATTTATTATTTCCATGACAACAACACATTTCATTGAAATCATACCGACTGAGTCCTAAATCGGGCTTCATGTCGAGTACACAGGTGAAATGTATGTTGTTCAATAAAAACAAATAAACAAAAGTTCATAATCGGGCCCTAAAAGCAAGATTGCATTGTCAAACGAGACCCACTCCACAGCTTCAACCTACTTACTTCGCTTCAGTACCAAGTGACGTCAATATCCATCTCAACACAGCACCTAGCGCTTACAGCGCCATTTATTGTTTGTAATTCAAACTAAAATCCAGAATCGCGGGAAAAAAACTTTTGACCTTTTAGATGACTCTCGTGCAAGAATTTCTGAAATATCTGTAAAAGTTTGCAAGTTATTGATTTTTAAAATTGTCCAGTCCTTTTCAGGACACCCGGTATATATATATATATATATTGCTATTATTATGATATTAATTAATTTAACAAGCCTTACTGTAGTTGAAAGCTTTAAGCAAGATTTATAAATGCTAATAATTATATGTTTAGTTTATAACAAATATATTTTAATTTAAAAACTGGATTGGTAAGCATAAGTATCCAATATTCCATAATTAAGTCTAAAGCAAAGATTTGTATCATTGCAAACAAAGTTATTATCTATGATACCATTATAAGTTTGCCTCATAAATAAACAAATGTGGTTGCAATAATGCAATTAATTTTGTGCCAAACATTGCTATATAATCAGGGCCGTAGCTAGAAGTGTACGATAGGGGGGGCTCAGGGGAATATAGGGGAGGCTCAAGGGAATGTAGGGGGGGGGGGGGGCTCATATATTTTTTTTTGTTGTTCTCTCTCTAATGCAGAAAGATAAATTAGTGCATATTCACATGGTAGGTACTATGTTTCTCATTAAACTGTTGTAATAACTTCATTTTATGCTAAGAAAAGAATAGGATGATGAAAATTTTGAATGTATAACTGGTGCAAAATGAAACATCCTGTTAGCTTCCTATGTACCAATAGGATGAGGGAGTGTTGAAACACTTATTTTAGATACAATTTGGTAACTCTGCAAAACTGTGAAAGGGTCTTAAAACTAAATTAGATTTTTGAACAGAATTTCATTTCAATTTTCGGAACATTTAGTAACCTTGGAACTTTTTCCAGGGGGGGGGGGCTCAAAATATTTTAAGGGGGGGCTAAGCCGCCCATAGCCCCCCCTTAGCTAAGGCCCTGTATATAATATATGCTAATTAGTTGTGGCCTTGATTATAGAAGATCTATAAATGATAATAATTTTAGGACAATCTGATTTTTAGCTTACCACATATTCATTTTAATTTAAAACTGCATTAGTAAGCATATATGTCTACTGTAAATCTTTATAATGTAATTCCATATAGCACACAACTTCTGAAATGTAAACAATGAATTTTACAGTCAAGGAATGCCTGCAATCCATATTGTAAAAATATTGTTATCCTCTTGAGCAGGCATGTCAAACTCATTTACTATCAAGGGCCAAATTAACTACTGAATATAAGTTCATGGACAACATGAAAAAAAAAAATATATGTGCATAGATGTTTTTATTATATATATATGAGCTATTCCATTTCAATTCAGGCAGGCAGTATTGATATGCGTCAATACACCATCACAGATTTTTTTCAAAAAAATACAGTAGTTACAACTAAGTAAAACACAAAATTTCCCAAAAGGATTTTTACCATAAAAATTTTTTTCTCCGGTTACAGCACTTTGAAGATTGTGATAAAATTGACAATTTTCAGAAAAACTGAAAAACGCTTCATTTTGAAATGAACACAGTACCAAACATATTCAACATATTCAGTCAATTTATTTTTTACAAATAGTTATTAAACGGAATTTTACTTTAGCACAGTTTAAAAAAATATTACGACATTTTTACTTAATTAAAAAAAATTAGTTTTTAAGTACAAAAAATATAATTATTACTGTATTCCAAGATTTTTTTTTCTGAATGAAAAAAATATTTTAAAGCTAAGCATTGATGGCAATCCAAAGACCTTTAATGGTAGTTTTAGAGCAAATTTTATCTTAATCCTAAGGTGCATACAACTTTTGTAATTCAATTTTAAATTATGCAAAATCTTGTAAAATCGCTACTTTTTAAGTGCAATTTCTCAAAAACACCATTTTTTAAAAATCTGATAATATGCTCAATAGATACCTTATTAGTTTCTAATAAATACCTTACAAGCAAATCCTGTACTTTTGCTTAGAAAATTTTATATGATTTTTTGAAAATAACATGTTGTGTGTTTTTTTCAAAAAACCAAAAAGTCAAGCTCTTTCTTATTTCACTGAATTAATAATATGATTTCTATTTTTTAATGAAAAGGTAATACTATGCACATAATTATGGCAGATAAATATAAGCTAATCTTCAAAAATTCCTATTCATAAAATGTAAATAATTCAAACTCCCCTTAAAAAAAGAAAAATCTGATTTTCTTTTCATTTTCTTTCTTTTTAATACTCAATAATTAGATTGCTATTGAACAGGTATATTTTTGCTTAGAGGAAAACATTATAAAACATTATTTTCACACTTTTATTAAAATGTTTTGATATTCTATGATGATTATGTTTTAATATGTTCTAAGATGTACATATATAACTAAAAGTTTTCTTTAATAACTTCATTGAATTTAAAAATTTCAATTTTTTGATCCTGACTTATTACAATGTATTTTAACAGTACAGTCATATTTAAAATTTTAATAATTTTCTTAATTAAAAAAAAATCAACATGAAGAAAGTTTTCTATTTTATTAAACTTCTTTTTAACAATTATCTTACAATCTACCATTTGCTAATGCTGTATAAAAATAAAACATTTTAGTGAAGGTGTTTTTATTCAGAATCTCTATAAATAAAAGGAATTCCGAGGATAATTAATTGAGGCACAGGGGAGCAAATCTTGGCAATGCGCCAACTCGGTCCAGAGGAAGCAAATCTTGGCAATGCGCCAACTCGTAAATATTAATCTAAAATATAGATTTCTGACTGCAGACGATTTTAAGATATTAACAAAAGAATGTTATATTTTCAAGCAAAACGTTAAAATAATTTTCTATATTGATATTTAAAACACATATGATAAAATAATTAATATTTTTTACCGGTGAAGCGATAGATTAGTTCTTTTTAAAAAACAACAGTCAGTGGCCACGTATTTCTGACAATGCATTTCTGCAAGTTTCGAGTTAATGATAAAATAATACAAATTTCAAGTTCGTTTAATATTGTTAATACGGACCCGGGCAACGCCGGGCGGGTTAGCTAGTTGTTATAATAAGAGCTAGCCGAGATTCTGTCTGATTTGTTGCTGAACTTTCCTCTCTGTTAAAAAATATCATTCTGCTACATCTAGACAAAAAGATTATTCAAGCTTATAGAGCTAATAAAGAGAAAGAATATGCCAGTGTAAGATCTATTGCTGGTATACCATCTAAACATTATTGAGGCGATTGAAAATAATGAAGGTTATATGGGACGAACGATTAAAAATATATTGACAAAAGTTGAAACCTCCAGCCAAATAAAAAAACAATATTCAATACATGATTTCCAAATTGGCAATTTCATTGGATGCATTTATGAAAATAATTGGTGGATAGGACAAATCAATGGTATATCACGAGAACTACATGACATTAAAGTATCATTCATGTACCCCTATGATCCTGCTAAAGCATTCCAGTAGCCAGAAGAATCTGGAAAGAAAAAGAAGAATGTGCATTACCATTGGAAAATGTGCTTCTAAAAATAGAAAAACCAGTTCCAATAGGACAATCTGCACAACTTCACACTTTCGATGATAAGGAGTTGAAGTTAATTCAAGAAATTTTCAGTACTTAATTCTTCTGTAATGTATGTATCTGCATATTAATACATTATATCCAATACTACATAACAAAATATTTAACACACTGTAGGTGAATTTGATACATGTATGAGTATGGAATGAAATGACATATGATCAATCCTAATTTTACTAATGGCTGTATTTTATACAATTTTAAACTTAAGCAAATGGTTAGCTATATTTTAACAGTAATAATTATGTACCAGGGTTGTATTTTTTAGTTTGAAATATTAATCATATTATAAATTCGGTTAAATAAGAAAGAGCTTGACTTTCTGGCTTTTTGAAAAAAACACACAACATGTTATTTTCAAAAAATCATATAAAATTTTCTTAGCAAAAGTACAGGATTTGCTTGTAAGGTATTTATTAGAAACTAATAAGGTATCTATTGACCATATTATCAGATTTTAAAAAAATGGTGTTTTTGAGAAATTGCACTTCAAAAGTAGCGATTTTACAAGATTTTGCATAATTTAAAATTGAATTACAAAAGTTGTATGCACCTTAGGGTTAAAATAAAATTTGCTCTAAAACTCCCATTAAAGGTCTTTGGATTGCCATAAATGCTTAGTTTTAAAATATTTTTTTCATTCAGAAAAAAAATCTTGAATTCAGTAATAATTATATTTTTTGTACTTAAAAACTATTTTTTTTAATTAAGTAAAAATGTCACAATATTTTTTTAAACTGTGCTAAAGTAAAATTCATTTTAATAACTATTTGTAAAGAATAAATTGACTGAATATGTTTGGTACTGTGTTCATTTCAAAATGAAGCGTTTTTCAGTTTTTCTGAAAATTGTCAATTTTATCACAAACTTGAAAGTGCTGTAACCGAAGAAATAAATTTTTTTGTTAAAAATCCTTTTTGGAAATTTTGTGTTTTACTTAGTTGTAACTACTGTATTATTTTGAAAAAAATCTGTGATGGTGAATTGACATGTTCTGCCTGAGGATGGAATTGCTTATATATAATCTGTCATATGTTTAAAATCATGTAAAAAAAAAAAAAAAAAAAAAAAAAAATTATTTATTTTTTCTTTTCTTTCCGAAAATGAAACAAACACTTGGCAATGTTTTTGCTAACTAAATCCACACAATTTGGTAGAAATAATTCAATTATATTTATTCTCTTGATTTGGGCATTTCTGCAATTTTATTATTCTGTAAATTTGAAATGTGAAATGTACATACAAAGCGGCACTATACTTGGATGCTACAAAATGCATCTAATTGCAAATAATACTTTGGGAAATAGGTCAAACTGAAAAAGAACCTAAAGAATTTTGTTCCACATCCATTTAGTTTTGTTCAATGATCAGAATCAGAATGAATTTCGATTAATTGCAACCAGGGTTGGTATAAAAACTGGCTTTTTGAAGGAAAAAAAAAAAAAAAAAAAAAAAAAAAGGGGGGGGGGGGGGTTTGGTTTAAACTGGGTTTTTTTTCCCATCATAACTTAAAAAGCATTTGAAAGAAAATAAACTGATTTTGAGAAAGTCATGACTTTTTTTTTTTTTTTTTTTTTTTTTGTAATTAATGTTAAACATTCACATTGGTACTTAATTTTTTGATATAATTAAATAATTAAAGCATATAAAAATTATAATTAAATTACCTATAAGTTTAGCTTTCTTTAGGGAAATATTTATTGTTTGAAAAATGTTGAACTACTAATTTATTAGTATACTCATATAAGCCTTTAGATAATAATTAAAGAAATAATTATTATGAAGGTTGATAATGTAGAACATAATGAGGGGTAAACAAACATATTTCACTAAATCAACAAAAAATAAGCAGAAATAGAAAACATTTTCCTGTGCTTAGTTTACAGGGATGCCACTTTTCCGCCAAATGGCGGATTTCTGCTTTTTTTAATTTTTAAGAATCCGCGGCTTTCGTTAAGCGATCACAAAATAAAATAACGATTTTTTTTCAAGCAATCTCAAAATAAAACAGCGATTATTTTCAAACGGCAAAATATAACGGCGATTTTCGTCAAATGGTCGCGAAATAAAACGGCGATTTTCGTCAAACGGTCGCGAAATAAAACGGTGAGTAACTTAAAACTATTGCGATATAAAACGGCGATTTCCTTCAAACGATTGCGATCTAAAACGGCAATTTTTGTGAAACGATCGCAATATAAAGCGGCGATTTTCGTCTAACGATCGCGATGTAAAGCTGTGATTTTCGTCAAACGATCGCGATGTAAAACGACGATTTTCGTCAAACAATCGCGATTTAAAACGGCCTTTTTCATCTAACGATCGCGATCTAAAACGGCAATTTTTGTGAAACGATCGCAATGTAAAACGTCGATTTTCGTCTAACGATCGCGATGTCAAACGGCGATTTTCGTCAAACGATCGCGATTTCAAACGACGATTTTCGTCAAACGATCGTGATGTAAAACGGCAATTTTTGTGAAACGATCGCAATGTAAAGCGGCGATTTTTGTCTAACGATTGCGATGTAAAGCGGCGATTTTCGTCAAACAATCGCGATGTAAAAAGGCGAGTTTGTCAAATAATCGCGATGTAAAACAGCGATTCTTGTCATAAATGCGGGAGAAAAAAAAACCTTGCAAATTTTTGCTTTTCACTCATGGTAATAATCATTGAATATATTGCCTGGTTACCTAAATTGATTTAAAATGATGCAATACATAAAATTCCTCACTGGATCTATTGGTGGGTTACCTTAATTGATATAAAATACTGTGAGCTAAAAAAATGCTTTTTATTTACTCTTATAAGTTTTCATGTACAATGAATTAACAATTATTTCAAACTTCTTGACAAATGGACATTTAAAAAGACTTGTTAAAGGTTTACAAGAAGAAAAAAAGGTTTTTCTTTTTTAAAAATAGTCTGTTATAAATTTAATTCTTTATTTAGTTTATTATAAACAATATAGTTAAAAAAATTCATGCATAAATGTTGTAAAAAATGTCGTGAATTTTACTTTACATGCAATTTCCTCTTTTTTGCTATTTTCTGAGTGGCATCCCTGAATTTAGAAATCATTTACTGTATCAATAATATCAACTTCAACAATTGATTATTAATCTTTTACTATATATATATTTAAAAAAAAAAACATCATTATGCATTTTTTTAATGCTAAAATAAATCACATGTGTATAACATACTTGATTTATCAATGAGAGTAATATTTATACATATTGAGACATATGCTTTGAAAAATTATTATTTTTTTCTTTTTTTGAATACAAACTTTATTTTTCCTAGTTAAATATATTTAGGTAAACAATTTCTTTATAAAAACAATTCTATTTATTTAATTTTAATTATAAGCTTTAAATAAAAAGACAAGTTTTGAGGTCTTTTCTAATCCCAATTTATTTTGTATTTTTGTCTATACCAGTCCAAATGTTGAAAATATTCTTTCAACACTCGCTGAATAGGCTTTTGCTGTTATAAGTTGTACAACTTCAGTAAAGACGTAGCTATTAAATTTCTTGATTTTAATTAGCTGACTCTTCCACATTTTATATGGGGTAACTTCCTTTACTGCATTCTGCTCAAAAAAAAAAAAAAAAAAAAAAAAAAAAAAAAAAAAAAAGTTTTTCAAAAGGTGAAGATTGGCATAAAACTTACTATCAGTGCAAGCTAGAGTTATATGGATATTCTAGTTTTGCAAAATTTAATGCATCCTTTTTTTTTTTGGTCAGACAGTTCACTTTGACTGTACCACGTTATCAAGCATTGCATGGGTGTTAGAGCTATTTTATACCTGCACTCAAAACACTGTGGGACTTCTTTACTTATCCTTTTTCTCTTAATATTTTTTGAGGATTTTTCCAAACATAAACTACGTCAACAATGGAACAATTAATACTTTAGATATTATCCAGGGCAACTGCAATAGGCTATTCAAACATATCTTCAACATTTCTTTTTAGATTAAAATTAGACATAGACTTTTGAATATTTTTATCATTAACATTCCTATTTTCATCACAAATTTTAAGCGGGGTAATTTTTAAGGCTAACATCTAAGGCATCTTGAAAAACAATTCCATCAAATATAATAAGGGAGAACTAATTTGACAGCATTTGCATTGCATGCAATTTATACATTTGGCTCTTGAGCCTGTTCTTGGTGTATTTCTATTTTCCTCAAATGAAAACCAGATTATATCTTTCTTTTTTCTAGTTTTAGACATTCTTTTACTTCAATATAAATAAGTATCTTTCTTAAAATAAAATATAGTACAAATAGAATAAAATTATAAAGTAAAACTCCAATACTCCAATGCAAGAAAAGCAAAAGGTTATTGAAATCAATAACTACAGAACAGAAAAAATTTACAATCATTCGTCCATTAGCATAGAGAACAAAGAGTAACCAATGGGGAGAATGACTTGTGTTATGTCATCATTAATGCTTTGATATATGATGCAATTTAAATGGTAAAATTGCATTTTCGTTATTTTTTTAAAATAAAAAGGCTTAAAGAAGAAACAAAACAAATAACTTTTTTTTTTTTCCTCCATAGCTCACATTAAAAAAATTAGTTTGCCATGTAGATTTATAGCTAGTAAGAAAAGATGGACAGATTAAAAGTGTTTGTCACTTTAAAAATTTATTAATGTGTTTTAAAAAAAGCAAAAAAAATGCTGTGCTTGTAGCTTCCGCATAACAATATGCGGACATTATTAAAATATGCAAAAATATCATGGACACATTACACATTATTAAAATATGCAAAAATATCATGGATTTTGCATATTTTAATAATGTGTAAAAATAAAAAATAAAAAACATTAAAAAAAATGAAAAAAACCAGCATGTTTTTTTTTTTAAAAAAAAAACACTTGGTTTAAACCATGGTTTAAACCAGCGTGATTTAAACCAAACAACCCTGATTGCAACAATAAAATAAGTATCAATCATTAGTAATGGAGAAGTGAGTAATTAAGTTGATATTTAACATCTCTATCAGTTGAAATTTAGAATTGCTAATTCATTTTTATGTTTTAATATATTTACTAAGGGACTCAGCCCTTGCTGGTCAGTTCCCATGAATCGCTATTCAATTTACATTGGTATCACTACGTGATCCCAGCTCCCTTCAGTCACTCGTCACTGTTTTAGTCAACTCTAGCCAGAATGAGTGCTATCATACATCATTATAACACATGAAACTTACAAATATTTTTAATGTACAGTAGAAGATCTATATAACGCAAACCTAAAAACGCAAAGTTGTGCGTTATATAGAATTTTGTGTTATATGGATCACATATCACGCATCATCGAATTTACCTCATAAATATAGACAAATATGTCTGAAACACATAAAAATACATTAGAATTACCCTTATACTGCATTTTTTATCCAGATTATAAATTTTTCTATTATTGCGATCATTCAACATTTTGTTAAATATACGTTTTAATAATGGTCCAGATACACCTGGACCCAATTTATTCATTATATTGCTCATTTTCAAAAACATTTATTGTAATAATAATTTTTTTCCTTTAAAAGTTCTAAATTAAGGAGGTAAAATTGTACTAATGCATTAAATTTAGTTTTCAGACAGTAGCAGTTTTTTACAGTCTTAAAATTCAGGTGCTCCTTCATGGTAAAATTCATTGTTTACATCTGAAAGGTTGTGCGTTATATGGAGAATTGCGTTATATGGAATTGCGTTATAAAGATCTTCTACTGTATAAAGTAATGAAAAACTTTGTTAAAAATGTAAATAAAAATATATTTAGATGGTGCTACTAATGGTTATAGATCACTTTAATATTATGAAATTAAAAAAATTTTTAGTGTAAAAGAAGCAAAAAAAAAGAACCTTGGAAATAGAATAATTTAAAACCTCAGTGAAAACACAAAAATATTTTTAATTGGATCACAATGCAATCCCATCACTCTTTGCTTGCTCGCTAGCGAAGGCTCTACTTGCATCAACTCTAGCTAGAAAGAGCGATATCATAAATAATAACATGAACAATTCAAAATATTTTAAAGCATAGAAAAATTATGGAAAACTTTGTTGAAATGTAAATAAAAATGCATTTGAGTGGAACTGTATAATAATTTTAACATTTTAACTTTCATAAAATACAAAACAATAATCTTGAAATAAAAATGCCTTGGAAATAGCATTAATTTAATATTTTAATGAAAACACATCCATATTTTCACAACTATATTCTTCAACTTGTGTAGGTTCATTTGAAACACGGCAAAGCCTATCCTTTTTATCTTTGGACATACAATTCTCTCAATGTCTTTTTGGCAGATTCAGTTTTTTCAACCTATAGTGCTGATCAGCACAGCTTAAATTTATTTAATATTATAACAAGGTGCTATAAAAATTTGAAGACAATACAATTTTGGCCAAAGAGCTCATTTGCTGAATTCAACAAATTACCATAAAATGAACCAATAATGATTGTTGTTCATACATCTCTCAAACAGTTTCTGTTTATGTCAGAGAAATATATGTAGATCTTTAATTTGATTAGTATATAAATTTTTGGTGATTTTCTGATGCTTTGTACTACACACAAAATATTTTTTTTTCTTTTGGATTGTTTTGCCAAAGTAATAAATTATATTTGGAAGAGCTAAAATTATCAAATAGTGTATTATTATGTGTGGATTTTAGAGATTCGTGGATTTTAGAATTGCAGATTTGATTGAATCTATTATGCAAAAGATTATAATCTGCACAACTTTTGGTGCCAAAAAATGCAACATTAAAATCTACTACTAAAGGACTTAAAATTCATTTTCTCCTGGGAAGGGAGTCTTTCTCTCAGTATTTATACATGGAAGGAAGTTGAGTTGTTTGGGAAGGAGGGAAAAATCTTTAAATCTTATCATTATTCTTTTACATACCATTTAAACAATTACATTAATACAGACATGGCAAAATAGTTTTGAAGCAATTTAAATCAACATCAATGCCAGCACTAATTATTTTTGTTGCAGGTCACATCAACTCTGTTTTTGGTTCATGTCAATTTCAGGCTGAGTGTAGATTCCTACAAATTGGCTTTGGGTCACACTCAATTTTCAAAAGCTAGTTTAGTATATTATTTCATATCAAAAACTAATCTCTAATAATAAACATAGATATTTGTGTGTGTGCTTTTTTGTAAAATAATTGTTGCGTTTTTTCCATGATCTTTAGAGGAAATTCACACTTTTAAATTTATTAATCATTTTATGAATTTTAAATAAAAACATAGGAAATATTTTTACTTTTTTAGTTAAAAATCTATCATTTGTATCATTATTAGTATTAATTTAATCTAAAATACTCACTTCCGTATCTGCAATTTTTAATAAATCTCTCCTTTTATCTTGTGATGTTGATACCTTTCCAGAAGAAATCAGATTTACAGGTGTTTTAACAGGTGCATACGGTGATCTGACTTTAGGGGTGAATCCTGCAACTTTCTTAGCATTCTGAATCATAAGAAACAGTTATTGAATATAATGAATTTTCCCAAGACATCTAGCAACTACAGAAACCTAATATTATTTCAAGTTGCTAGCATTTTTTAAAAATTAAATAAATATATTATTAATGCTAAAATTATTTCTAAAAAAAAAGAAAAAGGATTAATTTTTAAGCAGTTGTCTTATACTTTTCACACACAGAGACACCAGTTGCATAGCCAGGGAGAGTTGAAAATTTAGGAGGTCTTGAACCACCTCCAAAGAACTCATTTACTCAATCATCAATACAACAGTAAACAAGTGGGTAAGTGTGATCGCAGATCGCACTGAGGGTTTAGTTTAATATCTCTTTCAAAAAACTTTATCCTTAATCTTATTATGTGTTATAAATTATATGTCAGAGTTTAAAGCGATTGATTCTTTAGTTTTCCCAAACTTAAAAATTTGTTTTTAAAAAAGCTCCTCCTGGGATGACCCTCTCCTTCCCCAAAATTTTTCACTTTTACAAATATTTAATGTTAAGAAATAATATTTACATTAGTGCTCAGTAAAAACTCATTCTAATTGCAATAAACATATTTATTTAAAGAAAAAAGACAACATTGCCCTTCCCCCAACAAAAATTCAATTTATCTTAACACTAGAACGCCCGGAAATTCTACTCAAGTTTGAAAATAATATTTCTCACCAGAATTTTTATTCAAAATTATTTAATTGATTTATTTAACGTAAATTTGCGTGGATTAGATTTAAATTATTTCAAGAAAATTTTTCTGGTTCGAATTGAAATTTAGTTACATGATTGGAGTCGAATCGACTCCATCCGGGCGTTCTAGTGTTAAATTTCTAAAATTTGAATTGTGTTATAAACTATGTTAAAGTGTAAAAGCAATCATTTTGTTTTCCTAATTTTAATAAATTCCCGTTAATTGTCTGTGCGAAAAAGTATCTTTTCTATAGGTTTAAAATTTTATTTTTTCATAAATTGGAAAGTTGTGGTCTCACTTTTTTTTTTTTTTTTTTTCTTTTTTAATTTAGATTTTATGAATCAGCACATAAAATAACATCTGCATGTGGAAGTACAAAATTTGTAAAATCAATAATTAAAAAAAATTGTACTGCAATTATCAAATCCTAGAAAAAAAATTCTCTTTTTCTTTCTGTGTCACGTGATTTGCTGTGGCAAAAATACAATTTTGGAATTAATTACTGAAATAAAAACAAATACAGGTTTTTCGCATGATTTATTTAATCCATTAATTTATGTTAGATACATAATAATTTTTTTTATCTATTTAAACTTTGGAAACAATTAGAAGCAAAACAACAACAAAAAATAAACTGATGATATTAAAATAATAGTCTTTTTCAAGCTTTTATGGTTTGTTGTGTGACAAAAGGTATTCTGCAGTAAGTACACAACATTTGAATGCTCTGACTTGTATAGTTTATGTGTACGGACTCTGTGACAGACAGACGAATAGTTTCATCAGATGAACAAAACCCTAAAAATGGTTAATACAAAATCACAAAGAACCTATAAAAATTCTGTTTTAGTCAAGGGCTCGTTTTAGAATGTATAATTCAAAGTATGAACTTTTCTGTTTTCACAGTGTTTATTAGAGACTAGTATATAACCTTCGTTAAAATTGATGGAATTTTGACCTGTGTTTCATTTTCATAAGACTTCATACAAACAAACAGAATGGAGATTTTTATTATTGAAGAGTTTTTATTGTAAAAAAGCATTAAAAAAAAAAAAAATTCCTGTCATCTTGGCCTATAGGCAGAAGTAAATTTCGAAGTAAAGTGCTCATTTCTAAAACAAAAAATAAAGTATGATTAGAGATAAACCCAGTTTAACCATTTTATTTAGCCACTTTTGAAAAAATTTTAATTTTCCTGTAAAAGCTGGTTTTATTTTAATCATCTTAAGTGAAATTCAGCATAAAATGCCCACTTTCACAGCATTTAAAAAATATATTCTGACTTTATAAATAAATCAACCAATATGGCACATTATATAGTTCCTTAATAAGAGAAACTGTCAACTGAATGTGTTTGAGAGCAAAACTGAACTTAAAAAAGAGTCAGAAAATAAGCAATTTATTATTTGAAAAAATCCCCAATTTTTCAATCACGTTTGCTTAAGGAAATTCTGTTTGATATGTCCACTTTGACAGCATTTTTAAAAAAAATACATTCTGCCTTTAAAAAAAAAACTGGCCAATAAATCACATTATATAGTTCCCAAATATTCTGACTTTATAAATAAATTTACCAATATGGCACATTATATACAGTAGACTCCCTCAAATCTGCACTCCTAAAATCCGCAACTCTCTAAAATCCGCACATATTTTATGGATGTAAATAATGAAACATTCAGTTCAAATGTAGGTACAAAATTTGACTTTAGTTTTATATCAGTTCCATATATTTTTTAATTTATAATTTTTGTTAAGATTACTGAATTCATGTTTTTCATAAAGAAAGAATGATTTATTTCTGAAAAAATAAAGATATTGCTGATATCATTGGTAATCACAATCTTATCAAATATATTTATGTATTAATCAAGCTTTTTTACTTATTAAGTCTGGCTAAACTTGAAATAAAGCTTCATTATTTTATGATGCTGATGTGAATTAGTAATGTACCTTTATGAGGCAAGTTTTATTGAATAATTTAGGAAAATTACATTTTATCTTTATAATGAATATGTGATTGTACATTATTGATTATTAACTTGACCTTTGCTTTTAGTATTTTAATCATTTAAAAATTATCTAAATTTTTATTATTTTAGTTTGTTACTTATTTTAATATTTTAGTATATTGTAGGCATTCATTATACTTTTGATTTCATTATTAATTACATTCAAATTACTTTTTTAAAAATGCAAACAATGAACTGACCAGAAATCTGCAAAACCTCTGGTCCCAAGCTATGCGGATTTGAAAGAGTCTACTGTAGTTCCTTAATAAGAGAAACTGTCAACTGAATGAGCAAAAATGGATTTAAAAATGGGTCAGAAAATAAGCAGTTTGTTATTTGATTATTTCCTAAAATTTTCAATCCTGATCACTACAGAAAATTCTGTTTAAAATGCCTATTTTGATAGCATTTTAAAAAATATATATTCTGCCTTTATCAAAAAAACTGGCCAATAAATCACATTATATAGTTCCCAAATAAGAGAACTTGCCATTTGGATACATTTAAAATCAACAAATTAATTTAAAAATGAGTCATTATATGGGTGATTCTCAAAATAGGGGACGATTTCAAAAATGAAATCTTAAAAAAATTACTGTTGGCAAAATTTCTGAAAAAAAAACAGGTGTTGTTAATATAGTATTAGGTATACTTTCCATGTAGTCAGCAGAGCTAAATATTTAAAAATTAACTTTAAAAAAATAATTAGTATTTTTTGAGCCATGCTAATGACAAAACGAATTGCATGGAATAAATATATTATGAAATTTTTATTTTCTTCCTGTTTAAATATTTTTTTTTTTCTATATTTATTAGCCTTCCTTTTCAGCAAATGGTTTCCATTTTTACATATATACATATAAGGAGAATAAAAACATTACCAAAGAGCAAACTTTGTTACATGAGCAACATTCTGACACTAACAATGTAACAAGCTGTCTTAGTGATTTTCTGACAGATTTAACACATATTTTAGGGATAATAAATGTAATACCTAAATTTATATGTAAAATTAAACTTTATAAAAGATACAATATAAGCAATGGTTACATTTATGCACATAGGAGTCTTTAGCATGGACAGAAAAACCATGCTAATGACACTGATATCTGTCCATGCTAATGACAAATTTTAATTTAAATAAGATTATCAGCCATAATATAATCACAATGCAATATTCCTTTCTGGGGCTTTTTAAAACACAAAAGTTCTGGGCAAATAAATAAAATAAAAATTTTAACTATAAAATAAACATGAAAATTATTATCCATTCTAATGACATACAATTGATGTACTCCCCAAATATTCAACTTCTATTCTTAAAATACAATACATGCTTCTATTTTCTGGCTGGGATAAAATGGCTACTTGTTGCCATGGAGAAACTTTATATTTTCAAACTATTGTCATATGTGAAAATGAAATTTTGATTAATAACCAGCTGTTTTAGTATGACCTTGTTTTGAAAATCAAATATGGAGGACAAACTTTAATTCTTTTTTTATGTACTATAATTTTATTTTTAAAAGGAAATTTATTGGATAAATCATCTCCTTGATTAATATAAAGAAAGAATAACATTTGTTTATTTTATAAAAATCATATTAACTCTTGAAAAATGCTAGTATACACAAGGCACAGCTGCTGTGGACATCCATGCTAATGACATTTTGAATCTTTATTCTGTTCTTTTAAGGTGTTTTTAACTAAAAAGTGAGTAATTCTTGAGTGCAAATAATGAATAATATTAAGAAAAACATATCTAAATATAAAAACATGACATAAAACCTTTCAATTTTTTTTGTATGCCGAAAGACATAAATTGTCCCCTATTTTGAGAATCACCCATATAAGCAGTTTGGATTTGAGATTTTTCTTCTTCAACTCCTATTTTTCTTTAATTTATTTTAGCTATAAGAATTGGTCCTGTAAAAAACTTGTCAGTGTAAAAGTTATAGATATTATTGAGACGATGTAAAATAAATTTAATCGGATTTGATATCTTAAGAATTGACAAAGTTATGGATTTTTTTTCTTTTTCCACCCCACTTTTTGTTTTCAATTTTCATTTATTTAATTTTCAGTAAGAGTTGGTCTATCATAAACTTGTAAATACAAAAGTTTTAGATAATATTAAAAACATTTATAAAAAATTTATTTGGATTTGATATCTTGAGAATTGACGAAAATATCTGTCATTCATAAACATTTCGTTCATTTTTTAGAAGTAATATAATTCAATGTCTATCTATTCAATCTGATTCAATATCTATTTTCGTTAAGAAGTTATAGGGTTTTCACAAAACCCCTCTTTATTTCCACCCCCTTGTCCGATTTTGCCCATTAACAAAAGTAAACTGCTTGACCGAGATTTTATGTCCCTCAATTTTATGTACCAGTTTGGAGGAGATCTGAGCAGAATTATAAAAGTTATCGTGTCTATTAAAAAAAGATATAAATTTTTAATTATGGTTGTTTTGGGGTCTAGGGGTCATGATCGGTGTAGATCTGCAAAAAATTTTCAGAAATTCCCACATAGGAATGACTACAAAAGGTAGCATTTCATATGAAATCTACCTAATAGCAATACAAATGATATATTTTTTTTTTACTTGATGTTTAATTTCTGAAATAATTCAACAAATGGACAAAACAAACAGCAGTATTTATCACAACAATAATAGTAATTAGCAATGTGAAACATAATTTCTCAAAATTTCACAAAACATTAAAATTATATTATTATTTTTTTTCTTTAAATGCTTTTATTTTTATAAGAAGGAATGTTTCAGCAGTGATTTTAGTCATATATATAGAAAGAATATAAGATAAATAGATAGATTCCTAGTTCATCAATTAATGAAGCTTTATGCTATGTTTTTAAGTATGATTTGGTGCCATCTAGCAGTAATTAATGCAAAAAAAGAACTTTATGGTAAACTTGTAGTTTCTTATAGAAGATATGCAGAAGCAATGGACACTGATTTAGATTAAAGTCAATTTTAAAACTTCAGTTATGTAACTTTAAAAGTTCATTCCGTATTAATGAAAACAAAAATCCTTATTATTGTTTCTTTTGTAAAATTTTAATTTAATTATTCCAATTTTTGAAAGCTTAGCTTATAGCTACTTGAAATGTGCTTGCATTGTAAACAAAATTTATATTTCTTGTCAAATGTCATTAAAATGTAAGGAATATACAATCATGTATTACAACTAATTGCATCAAAACAGATAAAATTTTTATTTTTATCATAATAATTTTTGAATATAACTTTAAAAAGTAAGCAAAATTATAATTTAATAATACAATGTGGAAAAATAATTTTCAGTCTTATCAATGCAGTCATGATAATATCTCATATATCCATTATACCTACAGAAAAAAATATTTATTTTAATAGAAAACAAAATAAAAAAAATTAAGGAGATAAATGTTAATATCTTAAATATAACAACAGTAAATTTAAATTATATCAAAGAAATCTTAATTAAAATATTCCCTTAATTTATATCTATTGAATGGTATTTTAAAATTATATAACAAAAACGTTTAAGAAAAGATCTCTAGTCACATTATTACATCCTACAATTTTTAATATTTATCTTTTTTTTAACTTTAATTTCAATTAAAAAAATTCTTCATTTATATTGATGCTGATAGATGACACCACAACAAAAGTTGAAGTCATCCCATGACATGAGAGAATTATCTATTTTTTTTTTATGTTATAAACTTACTGCATATAAATATAAATGAAAGTGAAAATGTAATTTAAAAATATATTTAAAAATTTTAATATGCTTTTACAAGTATTTTAAAAGCATAATTGGATATTATTATTATTTAATGAATCACTCAGAGTTGTTCATTTGTTTCTAAACTTGGAATTTGTTCTCTTGAATGGCAACAATGAAACAATTATTTGTTTATTTTGTTCATAATAGCTTTTTTTTTTTTTTTTTTTTTTTCCTTCCTCAAGACAAAGCCGCCTATGGCGAAGCATAAATCTCAAGCCACCTGCTTATTTTTAAATTGGAATTCAATATAGTGTAATCGGATATGATATACATGTTTTATAAGGAAATATGCTAAAATAAACATTATTTCAAGCAGAAGAAATTATCATTTAGCTTTTATATATTAACATATGTTTTCCTTTAAGCCTAATATGGCATTTAGCTATGATCGATTCACAAACCAAAATGGTTTGTACCAGACTGGTTACCTACACTTTTCTCCACTCAGATTTTATTATAAGTAGATCGGAAATATAGTTACATTTGGTTCATACGTTGCATCATTCCACACTTCCATAGGTAACAGGTTCCAACATCCTGTTATTTTTGTAACACATAACTAATTGCTGTGTATAGTGTTAACATATGCTTCAGTTAAAAAGTCTTTTAAACAAAATGCTCAAAATAATTATAGGATGTAAGTTTAGACATTGCTTTCTATTGAGATGAATCTACTCTATGGTTGCACAAACTTTTAAAGAAAAGGGCCATTTACAAATATGTCTGGGTGGTCGAGGGCCACGTCAAAAACACGAAGAAAATTCAATTTTGAAGAGGTGATTTGTGGCTTACAATCAGATAAAAAATATGGTTTCAGTCATAGAGGAATTAGTTTTACCCCTTTGAGTTTGCTTATGCAGTCTAAATATCCAATTCATTTGGTAAGCATATATCAGCAGTTTTTACGTTTGTATATATAACAGATATAGCAAGGGTTATTTTTCAAGATGCAATAATATTTCTTGACTTTATTCAGGAAAGTAAATTTTGTTTTATAAAATGCATTAAAAAATAAACATAAGTGGCTGTAGATAATGCCAGGGCCATAACTATAAACTTGGGGGGCCTGGGGCAAAACCTCCGGGGATAGGGGGAGGACAAATCGAAACTTTGCCCCGGGCATAGTTTCTTTTCTCGCACACCATTGTTTAAATGTACATAGTATGATAAGCCCAAAAATGACTAAAAAATGTAGAATTGAACAACTCTACTCAGCAGGCACTTGGCGGCGACGCCATTTTTGCCGATCCCACTGAAGTTAGCATAGGGAAGAAAATACGGACTTCTGATTGGTTGAATACTTTAAAGAGCATTTTATTTAGGTTCATTTTTGAGTATATGTAACTTAATAATGCGTTTCTGTTTAGAAACCTTTTGAAAGATGAATTGTGATAATTTTTTTTTCGATTTTATGTATTTATTAATAGACTAGTTGACCCATCCGACACTGCCCGGGACACGTTATGATAACCTTAAGCAAACAATTAACACTTTAGATCTACAATTAGTCAAAATTAAGCATAGGATATGAATTATTCGTTAAATAATATTTTAAAGAAATGCATAAAAAAAATGAGTAAATGCTTTAAAAAAGGTCTTGGATCTCAATAAAAACATCAGGGTGTAGGTCCTGAAATAAGAGTCCAAAATTCAACTTTAAACTTATGCATTGAGAAGGTTTGATAATAAGTGGGTGAAATATGCATGGAGAACAAAAATTTCAAGGTGCCTGAGCCGAGACCATAGGGAGTCTCAGGCTTTTGAATGGAATGTAAGAACATGGGAATAACTAAGTGAAAAAATAGTTCCAAAAATGAAGATTGGATTAAGAGAGAGCAGTTTAATAGCAATTTATGGTACAAAATCTTCAAGGAGCCAGGAACTTATTTTGCATGTAGTTGGGTATAAAATATTTTTTGTAGTTATTAAAGTAATGGGAGGACGCTAAACCAATGTGAAAGAAAATTGCAAGCAATCCGGATCATTTTTAAAGAAATTGCACCAACGGCCTCAAGAACGCGATTAATATTCAAAATTGGTGGTAGCTAGACTATGGCGGTCTCTTAGTAGCTGATGGATTTAAGAAGTTGTTTAAAAAAAGGATTTAACTGAACCATTTTAAAGGGATTTATAATAAGGGCACAAAAAGGACAACTGACAGTTAAAAAGAGGGCCCTAACGGGAAAACATGTTAAAATATCTTAGTATTTGGCTCTTTAGATATACAATTAGTCAAAATTAATCATAGGGTATGAATTATTCATTTTAATAATATTTTATCGAAATACACAAATTGATTCGGAAAATGTTTTAAAAAAGGGTCCTAGCCGTAGATGAAAATATGAGAATCTTGTTACTGAAAGAAGAGTCCAAGACTCAAATTTAAAAATTTTGCACTGAGAAGGGATAAATTTAAAGAGTGAACTATGTTTGCCTCACAAAATGTTCAGGGGCCCTAGACTGAGCCCTATAATTCCACAGGAGGCCAAAGTGTCAAAACATTAAAATATCCAAATGAATAAAGAATCCTAAAAATGAAGATCGGATTAAAAGGAAACAATTTATTAACAATTTATTATTACAAAAACTTCAACGGGACCCAAGGGGCCAGGAATTTATTTTGCATGTAGTTGGGTATAAAGATAATTTTTGTAGTTATTAAAATGATGGAAAAACGCTATAACTATGTTAAATAAAATTGAAAGCAATTTGGTTCATGTTTAAAGAAGCTGCATCAAGGGCCTCAAGAAAGCAATTGACAAACAAAATTAATGGTAGCTGAAGTCTGAGAAATTTTTTGTCGTTCATGTAATATGTAGAGAGAGGACATAAAAAATTGATAGAAAAAAAAGCTAGTGAATTGGACCATTTTTAAGGGAGCTATGATATGGGCCCTGTAGGGACCAACTGACAACAGGGCCCTAATATGAAACCATGTTAAAATATTTTAGTACATAGTGCTTTAGATCTTTAATTAGTCAAAATTAAGCATATAGTAGGAACTATTCTTTGGAATGATATAATTTTTTAAATGCACCAATTGATTGGACAAGTGTTTAAAAAGGGGCCCTAGGGTCCGAATAAAAACATCAGGTTTTCTGGATTGGTTCTGAAAGAAGACTCCCAGGCAACTTTAAAGTTTTGCACTAAGAAGATCAGAAATGTAGGAAGTGAAATATGTTTATTTCACAAAATGTTGAGGGGCCCTGGGCTGGACCCTATGATTCCACAGGGGACCACAGTGTCTTGTATAGAATGTCAAAATATTAAAATATCTAAATGAATAAAGAATCCTAAAAATGAAGATCAGATTAAAAGGAAGCAATTTATTGACAATTTATTATTACAAAAACTTCAAGGGAGCCTGTACTGGGCCCCAAAGGACCAAGAAATTATTTCGCATGTAGTTGGGTATAAAAATATTTGCGTAGTTATTAAAATAATGGGAAGACGCTAAAACTATGTTGAATAAAATTGAAAGCAATTTGGATCATTTTTAAAGAAGCTGCATCAAGGGCTCCAAGAAGGCAATCAATATTCATAAATAGTGGTAAATGAAGTCTAAAAAATTTTAGTTGTTGTTCATGTCGTAGTTGGAGGACCTAAAAAGTTGTTAAAAAAAGCTAGTGAATTCAACCATTTTTAAAAGAGCTATGATAGAGGGCCCCATAGGGGCCAACTGACAAATGCAATCAGGGCCCTAAGATGAAAACATGTTAAAATGTTTTAGTACATAGCACTTTAGACCTTTAATTAGTCAAAATTAAGCATAGAGTATGAATTATTTGCAAGAATAATATATTTTTTAAAAATGCACCAACTGTTTGGGTAAGCGTTAAAAAAAGGGCCCCAGGGCCCGAATGCAAATTTCAGGGTGTTGGTCCTTACATAAGAGTCCAAGATTCAGCTTTAAAAATTTGCACTAAGAAGGTGAGAAATTTAGGGAGTGAAAAATGTTTAGCACACAAAAAGATCAAGGGGCCCTGGGTCGGCCCTATGATTATCTAGGGGGCCCCAGTGTCTTATATGGAATGTAAAAATTTGAAAATATCTAAATGGAACAGGTATCCCAAAAATGAAGATCGAAAATAAGGGAAGCAATTTATTAACAATTTACTATCACAAAGACTAAAAGGGACCCTAAAACGGGCCCCAAGAGTCCAAGGTCATAACTGAAGAGTAAAAAGGCGAAAATATCTAAAAGGAGAAAGGTACCTCAAAACGGAAAAAATTAAATAAAAAGGAGTCAAGCTATTAACAATTTGGCACATAAAATTGGGAGGGGCCCAGGGCCCTGGCCCTTAAAATATTAAAAGTTTGAGCCTCAGGTGCATCAGGACCTGTCTTGGACTATCGTCACCTAAAATTTCAGACTTCTGTGTGCGGTAGATTTTGCTAACCATCGCAGTCACACACTCGTACACCAGGGCCGTAGCTAAAAGTGAACAATGGGGGGGGGGGGGGGGGGGCTCAGAAGAATGTAGAAGGGGCTCATAATTTCTCTCTCTCTCTGACGCAGAAAGATAAATTAGTGCACATTCACATTGAAAGTACTATGTACTAATGCTATGTACTGTTGTAATAACTTCATTTTATGCTAAGAGAAAAATATGACGATGAAAATTTTGAGTGTATAACTGGTGCAAAATGAAACTTCATGTCAGTTTCATACGAACAAATAGGATGAAGAGAGTGCAAAAACACTTATTTTAGATACAATTTAGTAATTCCGCAAAACTGTGAAAGGTTCTCAAAACTAAATTAGATTTTTAAACAAAATTTCATTTGGATTTTCGGAACAGAAATTCATTTGGTGACTTTGGAATCTTTTCCACGGGAGTTTCAAAATATTTTAGGGGGGCTGAACCACCCATAGCGGCCCCTTGGCTACGGCCCTGTCACACACACATACGCAGACATACACAAACAGAGCGTTTTGTTAACATATTAGTATAGATAAGAAAGCTTTTCTAGAACTTTTTAGATGCTTTATATATTATTCAGTCGATTAGAAATCCATATTTTCTTCCTTATACTAGCTTCGGTGGGATCAGCAAACATGCTGGCATGACATGACACATTCGACTCGACATTTTGCTGTCTGTTGTAGAACTCCTTTTGCATGCGAAGCGTAAGGCTGCGAGCGAACAGCCTTAGTTTTTATCTCACTAGTTTTTATTACACTAAAAGAGCAATCAATCAATCTTTGTTTTCGAACGGAACAAGGGTGAAATCTCTTTAAATGATTTTTGAGGAACTGACCCTTCCAAATTGACAAAGGAAGGGGAACTTTTATCTACCTTATAAATGGCAAATAAACCCCAATTTTGTATTGTTATCTATGCAAAAATGGTGCCCTAAAAGTATTACATAATGCCAAAACAAGATCACTGATCTACTGGGAGTTTCAAAGGAAAAACAAAAAATTTTTTTTAACTAACAATATCTTGTTTCAAAAAATATTTCAGATCTAAAATTTTCCACTTTTAAAGTTGTACCGACCTATATACATGCCTGAATATGGCCCTGATTATATGAAAGAATAAAACTGCCATTACAAAACATATCAAACTAAAGAAATCTGGATCTTGTATTCATTAGAAAAAATAGAAATAGCTATTGAGTTAAAATAATTCAGGGAGAATATTGTCTTTATTGTGTTCAAGTCAAAACCAGTTAAACAGAGAAGCAGATATTTTGTTTCCTCAACACAGAATAATTCAGCATCTCAATTAAACCAACAGGCCTAATGGATCAATGTGCTGTCAGGTCAGAACTAACAAAAGAAATTTTTCAACGTTGTCTATTGGTTAATTTTGATGTAAATGATTTTTTTTTTTTTACATATTTCTAAAAAAGTTACATTTTATCTTATAAATAAAAAAAAAAAGCCCTGTTTTTGAGTACCATATAAAATATTAATGTATCAAGTTTTACTTCTAACACATAATTTTCTCCTGCATGGGAGAAATTTGTTTAATTCTTGTTCTCCTAATGTAGTAACTAATCTTTCAAATTTATCAGAATTCTTTGTAATCTTTTAATGACAAAATGGTTAGAAAATCTAAAAAGAAACTTACTGTAAAATTTTGAATTGCTAAAGTTTTTACTACAATGTACTTTTTAACATTTCAAATGATATTCAAAACTTTTACATCTTTATAAATGACTAGTATATAACCCCGTCAAAAATGACAGAATTTTCACTTGCATTTCATCTTTTTAATACTTCCTACAAACAAACAGAATGCAGATTTTATTTTTGAAGAGTTTGTATTGTAAAAAAGCACATTTTAAAAATAGCAATAAATTTCTACAAATACAAATGATTTTTTTTTTTTTTTTTTAACTTGATATTAGTTTTTGAACAAATTTTAATTTCAAAACAAAGAACAGTATTTATTACAATAATAATAATAATTGGCAAAATAAAACTTAATATCTGAAGACTTCACAAAACATTTAAATTAAATATTGAAGTTTTTAAAATTTTAAAATACATTCTTTATTAAAAGTATGATTTGGCAGCGATTTTAGTCGTGGGTATATGATAGATTCTTATTTCGATGTTTTTAAACATCAATTATGAAGCTTTGTGTTTTCTTTTTTAAATTTGGACTTGGTGCCATCTATGCGCAGTTAATATACACAAAACAACTTTTTTTTTAAATCGTAGTTTCTTATAGAAAATACTGCTATTTTCTATAGCAGGAGGCATTGATTTAAATCAAAATCGATTTTTAAAAACTTCAGCTTGTAACTTTAAAAATTCAATCCGTAAATTATGAAAACCAAAATTATTATTATTGTTTCTTTTGTAAAATTTTAAATTAAATGTATCAGTTTTTAAAACTTAGATTATATCCATTCGAAATTTGCTTGCATTGTAAATGAAATTAGTATTTTTTATCAAATGTCATTTAAATGTAAGGAATATATAATGTTGGCTTTATAAAAGTTAAATGTCAATAGTTTCAGATGCTTTAAGTTCGCAACTTTTATCGATCTCGTAGTTTTTCCAGTTTCACTTGCATTTAAACAGTTGTATTTTTCGACTCAAGAAATCAAAGAAATGTAAAAGCACAATCTGATGTCATTGCAAGAATTTCAATTGAGTATATAAAGGTATTTTAAATTTGTTTGATGTCATTATGGGATCGATGTTCAGCCAATCATAAAATTGTTTTTCAGAGATTCTTTCCAGTCCCATTTTTCCCAACTAGCTGAAATTATGCAAATGTAATAAGATTTTCTTTGCTTTTTAAGACGTTGGCTGAGGATCGAAGGTTGGTGTGTTTTTCTAAGAGCTGGTTTCTTACGCATTCATTTAGTAGTGCCGGTATGCTTACTGTGCATAAGAGATGCTGTCAGCACAGTTAAGATTACAGTAAAGCATCATTTATATGACGATCACTTATAGGACATTTACATTTATATGATATTTTAATGTGATCCCGATTCATTCCTATTCCTTTTAATGTAAAAATATATCTTTTATACGATGCCCAAAATCATTTATACGTTGATTTTTCGATTTTGTATAGGTTTATTTTTGTTTATTTTTCTTGTGTATTTTATGGACGAGCGGAAGTTGACAGCTATGAATGACACCAAAGAGCGTGTTTAAATGCACTCCACATTATAAAAATATGGGCTGGTGTTTGATTAGTCTGAAAAATCAGCTTACGTGTAACAGATTACACTGGGAGGGGTCATTTTTTTTTCGAGGATGGCCACTTTCCCCGACCTGCTTTAAGTTGCAAGACTATCCTTCTAGCTGCTCTCAGTATTGGCGACTTTTAGTTGTCCACGACTTTTAGTTCGACTAATAGTTGGACTACTAGTTGGCGACTTTTAGTTGGGTTTTTTATCTTTAATTTTAAACGGAAAGGAAATGATGTACTGCAAACGAGGAACCTTTCGGTGAAACATAAATAAAGGTACACATATTTAAATTGCTTACTAATCCCCCCCCCCCCCGTTTTTAAGATTATTTGTTTATTTTGATTTGTTTAATTTAAAAATTCATGCAAATCATCACGTTAAACATTAAAATTAAGTGAAAACAAAATTAATTCTAGTTTTGGAAGTGAAAATCGATTATACGTCGTTATCGTTTATACGACGTTTTTCGGTAGTCCCTTCGGCGTCGTATAAACGATGCTCCACTGTAGTTAGTTTTCATCATGTTTAATTATTTTAGCATCAATGTTAGTTTAAATGTTATTTTTGTATTGTGTGGAGATTGTGACGTTTAAGTACTGTTAATAAAAAGATGTCTCCAAGAACTTTTGTTATCTCTAAGACTTCCACTTCACAACTCTGCTAATAGACTTAAGTTTAAGTTTACGAAAGGAGGGGGGGTCATCAAATATCATAAACTAAATAAAAATTATCAAATTTTGATTTAAGAGCAATTTTGATTTATTTGCATGCATTGCATCAAAGCAGATAAAGTTTTAATTTAAGACCATGTGAAAAAATAATTTTTAGTTATACTAATGCAGTCATGATGATATCTTATGTATCCATAACAAGTTGAAGAAAAAAAGAGCTTATATACTTAAATAGAAAACAAAATTTTAAAAAATTAACCGAATAAATGCTAGCATTTAAAAAAAAATTAATAAAACTAAATTTAAATTCATCTAAAACTAAATTTTTCTTTTATAATGTATTCCCAAAAAAGCTTCTAAAATAGTTCATAGATGGCAGCACTAAAGTTGTGAGAGACGGTGCTAGAGTGATAAATAAAATACGATCGTATTCAGATAATAAAAAACTTTTATACTTCCACTGTTATCTTTATGTATTATAATTGGGTTTGATATACATGTTTTATATGAAAATATGCTGAAAAAACATTATTTCAAGTGGAAGAAATTTTAAAAGCATCATTTTAGCATCTGTTTTCAATTAAGCCTAACGTGGCGTCTAGCAACGGTCGAATTCCAGATCAGAGTGGTACAACCTGGAACCTTTCTACACATTTCTTCAGTCGCATTTTTTTATAAGTAGATTGTTACTTACTTTATCAAATATTATTTCCAAGCATTCAGATCCAGAAGATTCAGTTTCCCATGCTCTTTTTCTTTTTTCTAAGTGTGGCAGAGGCGTGCTTTGTCGTATTTGGTGACTTATTACCTTAAAAAAAGATATTTTATTAATTAATGTTTTATATTAGGTCAATGTTTGTTTTTTCATTGCTTCATTAAAAGGATGTCAACAATTTTAATCAGTTGATTTAAATGAGTGATTAAATTGCAATTTAAATAAACCGATTAAAAAAATCATTGATTAAAATATTTTTTTTTTTTTATAAATGTTTAAAAAATGATATAAAAGCATTAAAATCTAAGATTAATTTGGATTTTTTCTACAGGTATTTTGCCTTATAAATAAATAATTGAAAAAAAGCTTTAAAAATTGTTTCTAAACTTAATTCCTGAGAATTGCAAAACATTAAGTACAGTATGTTTGTAAAGGCATAAAAAGCATTTCATTCAAACATTTTATTTTAATATAATTTATGATGTCATAATTTCCTTTAAGTAATCAAATTATTCTTTCTTTTACATAAAATAAGCATAGCAAGTATAGTAAATTTCTGCAAAGTAAGAGATCAAACAACCAAAATTTTATTTTCTCATTCTATTTTTGCAATAATAAATTTACACCAAATATTGGAGGTAAAGAAGAATTGAAGAATAAGATCTACTCAACAGCTGTTGTAAAAGAATGTATAAGAGAAAAAACTAATTGGTATAAAAAAGCACAGCAAGAGATCTTGGTTAGCATTTACATGCATCTTGTAAGTTAAGATTTAGGCAAAAAACATTAATTTTTCATAGTACGAAGCAAAATAAGCTATAATAATATTTGTTAATTTTGTAATTTTTACTATTGACTAATGAAATTACTTGCAGTTTTTATTAATTCTATAATTAATTGTTTCTTCTAGGCCATACTTAAGGACACTTTTAAAGTTGACAAAATGCATTCTGCCTTTTTGAAAAATAGTGAAACGTCTTCATATCACAGTTTTTTAAAACGCATGTGTCTAAAACCTTGCGAAAATGGTAAAACTTTATTTCTTGGGAGGGAAAAAAAAAAGATCTTACTAAATTATGTTATTTAACATTATTTTCAATTGGTAATTCATAAAATTAAAAAAAAAACTGACTTTTTATTTATTGTAGTAAAAAATTATGTACTTTTCCCCCTTTAAACACATTACTAATATGTTATCTTATGAAATAGTGCCCTTTTTTGGAGCTATTGTCATGCCTTCTTTCCTTCCAAAATGAATACTAAATTACTAGGACTTCCCTCAGAGGGATTAGTCTGAGCGATGTTGCTGAGAATACACATTTAATAACTTGCGACAAGTAAAGAAAATGAGATGTTACCGTTAATTGGTCATTCATTGTGATAAAATATGATGAAAATAAGCATATTGAATCATAGAATTACAAAATCTTATATATAAAGTTGCATATACAATTTTTATAAAAGGGAAAACAAACCATACATGGATATAAAATTGGAAATATGCAAAATGTTAAAAGTAATACAGAAAATAAAACACCAAATTTTCCTACATTGGAAATATAACATTTTGAAATGATGTCATTAGCATAAACAGAAGCTCCGCACCGATTTGAGAAACTATAAATAACATAAACTATTATGTTTGAAGAGAATGGAGTGTATTTTATATGGTGTGAGATCCGCCTGAATAGTTTATATTGTTAAACATCTGTTTTCCATGGATGCCATAAGGTTGTCGATAAGAATTAAGGAATCCTTTTTTAAGAATTTGTCCTAAACGAGCATTTACATCTTATAAGTTACTGAGATGCTGAAGTTCTAGTTTCTAATCCCAACAGTATCTTAGAAATTGCAATATTCTCAATAAGTTGGGTTTAAAACTTTTTCTAGAAAAAAAAAAAAATGTTTTATTTGTGAATTTAAACTATCGAATGTTTTAGAAATCGTTCATAACAAGAATATTATATCTTAAAAGTTGCCACAAAAAAAATTAAATTTTTAGTCATATCAACATTAAAGAATTCTCAATTTTAGAACTTTTTTTGCTCGTGCATTGATGGTGATTATTGTTCCTACACAAAATATAGTATATTTTGCAGCAAACATGGTTACCAAAATTTTTTGCCCATATTATTTTTTAAATCGGCTAGGTACTCCCAATGATAACGAAAAACACACAAACATTATTGCTTTATAGCATAGAAATATAGAATCAAAAGCTATTTACCTTCTATTATATACATTAATTATCTAATTAGTGCTAGCAGATGCATTTTAAATATATATAGATCAATATAATGCTTCATTTTTCTTTTCTTAGTATTTCTAAATATTCATTTTTCATTTATTTGTATTATTCAGTAAAAAACTCACTTTCTTAAGCCCGAATTACGTCAAACTTTTTATAAAAGCGCCAAAGTCCATATAACAGCGAAGTATTGTGAAGAGTATTAAATACAAGGTAGTAAGACACTTAGCCAAGCGCAGATAATAAATCACCAAATATTGTTCTTTTCGCCTTCTCTCGAAATGGATTTTTTCCGTACATTTAAAAAACACGATTTTGAGTCATCTTATTTAAAATTCAAATAAATAAATAAGAGGAAGCAATAATAGCATAAGTCAAAACATTTTATTTCAGCATCAAGGAATTGTATCATAGTTACACATGTGGAAAAAAGCTGCTTTTGGCCAAAAAACGTAGTCTCCACTAAATTTAAATCCGATTAAAAAAAGTACCGTGAATAATTAAAATGTTATAGGCAGAGCTGCCAAGTCTCCGGCATTTTGGATACCGGTATTTTAATACAGAAATTTTTTTATTAAATTGGAACATTCTGCAGATTTAAAAAATAACTTTTCCTATAAGAAAATTCTGCTATGCAATCTGCTTGGCATCTTTGTATAGGAATATTTCGTAATCTACTTAAAAAAAGCAATGACCATTTTTCGGGTACAAAAAGAATTGCTAATTGTTCCATTTTGCATACAAGGTACCGATTGTAATATTGATACATCTATGGTGATAAATTTCCAATAATTTTTTAAATCCCATTTATTTCATTAAAAATATAAATATTTTATTCATTTAGTTTAAAGTAAATGATTTTTAAATAATTTCATAATACTTTTGAAATATCACTTTTCATTGGCCATTTTTTAAAGCATTTAGAAAATGGTTGTTGTTTTCAGTCAAATACAGACTTTGGTCTGTCCGCATTTTATTTTATTATTATTATTATTATTTATAAATGGTGGAGAAATATTAATACTTAATCCATAACGTACATAATATATGACTCTGTTATTACATAAGTCACCTTTTTATCATCATAAAAATTATGTTTTTACTGATTTTTATTAACTCAATAGGAAAAATTTTGTGCTTTGAGCAATAGATGTCCGCATTTTATTTATTTATTTATTTTAACAAAATTCTTTGCATTTAGAAGAATATTTATTTAAATAGGAAATCCAAATGTCGCTGTTAATAAAGAAGAAAGTCACAAAAAAAGTTACAAAACGAGTAGACGCATACTATCAAATATGAAAAAACGACGAATACAAAAAAGACGTCGTATGAAATATCATCTTTTAAAGCAAAAAAACGAGGTCTGTTTATCGAACCTACTGATTGCAAAATGTACATTACATTAAAAAAAATTAAATAAAATAAAAATACTGCTAATATTGATTTTTTTTCTTTTGTGCAGTTTTGGCTTCGAAAGGTGCGCTATGTTGCAAAAAGATATAAGCAGCTATGAAAACACACTTGGTAAACGTTCATGCTCAGTTTTACAAATAAATATGGCACATATATGCCCTATACACACCAAGATACCTAATTGGTGCCAAAATGGCGTTCAGTTGCCTAACATGCTGGTTATCATATAAATGTTATAATAAATTGTTTGTTCTAAAAATATTATCATTTATTAATTGTTATTTCTTTTTTTTTAATAACAGAAAATGTTTCGTTTATTCCTTTTTTTTCATTTTGAAATAAATAAATAACGTGTTATTATAGCATGCTATATGTATCAGGTAATCAAAACGATGTTTTCGCCTAATTGGCATAAAATATCTCGCCAAAACCGGTGCTTATATCTCTAGTATATTATCTCAAGTATTTTATTTATGTATACTATAATTGTTTTTACATACCACTTACTTCTTCTTGTATATAAAAATAGGTAAGTGGCTCCTTTATGCAGTATAAATCTTTAAAAAATAGCCCCCGTTGCCTCTTTTTGGTTCGAATAATAAAAAAAAAAAAAAAAAATCAATGTCTAATTCCAGTATTGCTCCCAGGTATGTATACATATTCCAAATTTCAAAGTTGTATGCCAACAAGAAATGGATGAAAAATGGGAAAAGATGTCACATATGCACCAGGGTACATAATTGGCGTCAAAATGGCATTATTTTACCTCAGATGGTAACCCGGCTTTATTTATTTATTATTTGTTTATTTACTCATAAACAAATAATTTGTTTATTTACTCATTTGTTTATTTACTTTCATTTCCTTTTTTTAATTATATAAAATATTTCTTTTTATAGTTATTAATTATTATTATTATTTTATTTACTGTAAGTTCTTTTTGAAAATAGAAAATTATTTAAATATGTGTATGTAAGCGTTATTTGAAAACGGAGTTTTCGCCAAATGGGCTTTGAAAAAAATTGCGCCAAATCTGATGCGCTTGTGGTATCCGTGCCGAAAAATTAGTGACCAGAATTTACTTCCACACACAAACAAAATATAAATTAAAAGAAAACATGCAATAAAAATAAATATAAAGGGAAAATGATGTCATAAAAGAAACTTTTTATTTAAAAACGTAATTGTTTCTAATTTTCACACGCGAAATACACTATATTGCCATTGAATATGGGACACTTGCGGTTTTAGACATTTTACTAAATATCTAGAAAAATACATGAGGAATCATCTCGAAACTCTTAGTGTATAAATATAATAGTATAAGTCATACATCTCCGTGAAGATTTTTTCCCGAAACTCCAAAGGGGGCCGTCAACAAATTAAAAAAGAATGAATATCTTTTGAATAACCCTGTCAAAACTAATTTAGCAAAAGAGCTCAAACTCTAGATTGTAATTGAATGCCTTATTGTAATAAGCCTTGTTCATTTTTATGCAAATAGCATGCACACTCGCAGAGTAATTAAGGTTTTTATAAAAATGATCCCAAATTTTTCCAAGTTTTTTCCTTATAATTTTCAGAGTTCTTAATATAAAATATTATTTTTTTCAGAAAATATGACAAACAACATTGCACACAATACCCTGTAATCAGAATTAAAAAATAATGAAAATTGTATAAAAAATAAGTTGGTTTACTAAATAATTTTTTACTGCGCATGCGTCAACGATATCAAAATTTCATTTGCATATTATGTTAGCTAAATGTATAGAGCAACTTTTGTGAAAGTCATAAAATCATAACTTGAAAATTCTGACAATAATCGTCAATTGAATAAGTCGAAAATCCGTTATTCTCAAAATGAAGCAAAAACAAGAGGGGTTGTATCCATATATTCATTGATTAGTGTCAATATAGAATACACAATATGGGATGTACTACTGCATTTGGATAAAATCCCTCATTTTTTTGCTTCATTTTGGAAACAACGGATTTTGTCCTCTTTCTATAGACGATTACTTTCAGAATTTTCAAGCTATGATTTTGAGACTTTTTCAAAAGTTGCTCTATACATCTAGCTAACATAATATGCAAGTGAAATTTTGATATCTTTGACGCATGCGCAGTAAAAAATTATATAGTAAACCTACTCATTTTTCATACAATTTTTATTATTTTTTAATTCTGATTACAGGGTACTGTGTGCAATGTTGTTTGTCATATTTTCTGAAAAAAATATTATTTTATATTAAGAACTCTGAAAATTATAATGGAAAAACTTGGAAAAATTTGGGACCATTTTTATAAAAACCTTAATTACTCTGCGAGTGTGCATGCTATTTGCATAAAAATGAACACAGTGTATTACAATACGGCATTCAATCATAATCTAGAGTTTGAGCTCTTTTGCTACATTAGTTTTGACAGGGTTATTCAAAAGATATTCATTCTTTTTTAATTTGTTGACAGTCCCCTATGGCGTTTCGGTAAAAAATCTTCACGGAGATGTATGACGTATACAATTATATTTATACACTAAGAGTTTCGAGATGATTCCTCATGTATTTTTCTAGATATTTAGTAAAATGTCTAAAATCGCAAGTGTCCCATAATCAATGGCAATATAGTGTATATAAAACATTCTTTTAGCGATCAGAAAATGCTATTAAGAGATTATCACAAAATCTCAAAATCAAAGTTTTTATGACATTTTTTTAATATAAAAAAATAACAGTTTTATTTTCCTGCACGATTAAATTTTAAAATGTTTTATTGCATTCAATATTTTTGAGTGCGTTAATGATTACTATTTACTCCATGTACTGATTCGGTTATCTACGAAAATATCCAGCTGATGAAAATCACGCACACCAAATTTCTGTGACGTATGCAAATAAATTGTGCTTTTTTATCAGTTTTTTTAATATAACTTTTAAACTATTTGGAACTAATTTTTCGTATGTAGTGCATTCACCAGATTACCTTCATAGGTACAAACAGAATCAAAATCCGACAAGTACTTTTTGAGATTTGCTTGACGAAAGAATTTTTTTTACTTTTAATATCGTTACGTATCTCTGAGTATAAAGACTTCGCTTCGCTCAGACAATAAATTATCTCTTTAGTAATTAAAGCATAAAAATGTATGTTACATGTCTAATTAAAGATTATTTGTTTAATAATTAATTTTAGGTAATGTTAACAATTTAATATTAAATGAATTTACTGATCATTTTGATAAATGTAAATCATTAGTATTTTATATAGTCTTACATAATTATTACAGAATATTAATGTGTATGACTTTATTGTATTCTACTACTAATGAAATTACTAATTTGCAATTTTTATAATTTCTGTAATTATTAACTACTAATTAAATTTTATTAACTGAAATGTAAAAACATAGATTATGTTAGTAATTAGAGGTTTAATTGTTCTGGAAACATTAAACCTTTGGTATCTATTCAGTATTTTAATGCTGGGGAAAAAAAAAAAAAATCTGATTTTTTTTATTATTACTTTTTTTTACACCTTATTTATTAATGAGAACAAAATCGTTAATGCTTTGGAAATCCTTTAAAATTAAACATTTTATAGCATTAAACTATGATTTTTTTTGTAGCATTTGGCAGGTCTAAAGTTATAATAATACTGTTAGAATTGAGGAGCCCAGAAGCTAGGGGTACAAGTGACAAAATTTAGATTTCGAGTAAATTGAGTTCAAAGTTACACATCAACTGTAATTGAATGAATTGAAATATGAAAATTTTGCTTATTTCTTAGTGATCCTTGAACTCTTGTTTCAATAACTGTTTAGAAAAAAGGTGGAATAAAATATTTTTTAAATTTATAACTAAGCAATATTTATCATCATTCAGCACTTATTCCCTTGGCTTCCAAGCAGTAATGAAAACTGCTTGAAAACTAAAGAGTACAAGTGCCGAATGAACACAAGAAATGAAAAATTATTAAATAAAAAAAATGTATTTATGAAAAAATTAAGATTAATGTTGATACAAATAAATCAAAGGACAAAATTTTGTTTTAATATAAATTATAAAAAAGGAAAAATTATGAAATAAAAAAATGAATTTACGAAAAATTTATGAACAATGTTGATATAAATGAATGAAATGAAAAACTTTTGTTCTAACATAAGTTTTAAAATTTTATTATAAGTTTAGAAACATTGAATTTCATATTTTTTAACACTTACCAACAAAGTTGAAAAGTGAATATGATTTTGGTTTGTCAGTCCGTCTGTCCTAACTCTCGTAAATATATTCAGATTGCCCTGAAATTTTTGGGAATTATTCATGTTTACCTCAACACGAACTTATTGCAAATGAAGTTTCTAACATGATTAGTTTATTTACAGGGACAATCAAAAAATTTTCGTTACATTACGGGTTATGGGAAAAATCGTTTTAAATGAATTTGAAATATATTACACCTTGTCACATGTTAAAATTTATATGCATTTATGAATTTCACTAAAATAGACATTCTATAAAATCTGAGGTGAAAAGAATAGTTATTATTTATCTACTGGACCATACAAAAGATTTACATTACCTAATGATAAAGAGGGAATTATGCGACTTGTTTTAATTATATTACAATTTTCATGTATAATAAAATTAATGTATATCGCTGAAGCTTAATATGAATTATTTCGCACATAATACAAAGTACACAGTATTTACAGGGACACAAAAAAATATTTCAAATAGGACCGAATTTCTACCCGAAGTACTGTATAATTATTGATGATGATTGACGGATGAACAAAATGCTATTTTAATTATGATTTGCGCTTTTAAGTTTCACTAAATTTATACACGTTATATGATATGTATAAATGCTATAGTTCATATACAGAGCTACACAAAAATACTCGTAAAGGTTACAGAATATGAGCGTACTTTACATAAAGATTGCTTTTAAATAAGTCTTATATTTCTATGCCAAACTGCATTCAGTTTACTAAGAAATGCTTGTAAAATATAGATAAAATGATATACAGGATCACACACAAATTTTTATACATGGTCATCGATGAATGATAATTTCTGGAAATGTGATTTCAGTAGTCTTAAGTGTGTTTAATTTGAAGTAAATTTCAGCTAAATATTGGCGTATAATAAAGGTTCAAGATAAACTACAGGATGAACAAAAGTATACAAGTATGCTTCCATCTATTAGTATAAACTGCTGAAAGAGAAATTTGAAACTGTTATGCGTTTTCTTGCTAAACTAATTTTTCCTATTATACAGTATATATCAACCGACAAATAAAACATAGGGCTGTTCAAAAGTATCAGAATACATATTTGGCAGTGGACAGTAACACTTTATTACCCTCAATAGCAAAAATTTTTAAAGATTTCAGGGAGTATTGGAAAGTGTTTCATAATCCATGCTTAATGCATGATTTTTCTTACTTGATAACAGTTAAAATGCATATATTTAATGCATAAAAAAGCAAATGGCTTTGTATGTATGTCGTTGGTCGTGCTTCTGCTATATAGACGTTAACGGACACAACTGCACTTATACCTCTTGGCCTCACGCATTTCACAGTTTTGGGAAAGAGGTTAAGTGACTGACCCCTATAACTCAGTACATAATGAAAAAATCACTCTTAACTCTTTACCTACAAATAAATAGACATATTTCCAGATAGCCTGTGCATTTAACTCATTTTTTTCAATTTTGTCACTTATACCCCTTGGCTTCTGGGCTCCTCAATTATGTATTTCACAATGAAAATATAAAAATACAAATTTAATTACAATGAAATGCACTTACCTTTCTATTTATTGCTTTTGAGAATTTTTTATACATTGCAGGCATTTGAGCTTTTTCCTTTAAAGAGAAAAATCCCGTAAAATGTAAATATATAATGCATGAAAAAGAATATAAAGAAATAGCTGGAACTTAATTTTATTTCTATTACATACACATCACACATTCATTTAAAAATAATTGATGGCTAAAATAAGTAGAGTGAAGAAAAAATGCACTAGAACTAGTTTTTAATCAAAATAGATGAATAATCCTGTGGTTTAAAAAAGATGTAAGAATTTATTTGATTCAATCATACATATATATATATACAGTCAAACCCCGTTACAGTGAACACGGTATATAAAAGATGAAAATTTTGGCCCTGCCATTTTGCTATTGTATTTAATGCTAATTTATCCTTTTATAGCAAACTTCCGAAATCTCAAGGATCGGTTATAATGAAATTTTTTTTTTTTTCAGTTGACAAAGATTTCTTTTCTTTAACTTTTCCAATTTTGAAAACAGAATTACGACTCTAATTTTATGAGAAAATGCATGCCGGCTAATGAAACATGGTACAAATTGCAAATTAGCGATAAATCTTTTTATTAAAGGGTAGGAAGAATGCATTCTTTCTCCTTCATGGTAGCCATTCTCCAGATTTGATCACGCCTACTCTTCAGTCATTTTCCATTACTTTTATCACAGCTGTTGAGTAACGTATTCAACTAACATATTTAAGAATAATTTTATATACATTGAAAAAAATTTCTTTGAAGATGCAATAATCAAAAGCTTTTCTCTTTAAATTATAAAGTCTGGGGTTCAGAAAATGATATATATATATATATAAAAAAAAAAAGACATTTGAATGAAAAAAATTAAACAGACAAACAAACAAAAAGAGAAATAAATAAAACAATTTTTAAACACACCAGAAATAACTAGTGTTAGCAATCCTAGCCTGGATAAAGTGTAAAGGTTTTAGTATAGTCGAGAACATTCCTTACACTTTTGTCTATCCGAACTGGGGTCAGTTTTGACTGTTCAGGTAATCGGTGCTGTACTGTATTTCTATTTGCCTTCATTTTTAGTTATTATATTTAGTATTGTGTCAGTTTAATGTATTCAATTTCAGTCATTTTAATTCATTAAAGATCATATTTAACAGATTTTAGGATTTTTCTCTTAATATATCATTATTGAATATACAGGTAGCAGCTAATAATATACACATTTTGTGAACACTAACAAATTTTAACAGTTCAGATATATCGAGCAAAAACTTCAGTCCATTGAGGCTCGTTATAACAAGGTTCGACTGTATTGTATAGGGTTTTACAAATTTTATAAAATCTGATAGCCAGCGAAAATTCTATCTCCTCCCACTGAGATTCAAAGAGTAGAAAATTATTTTTTATGAATTAATTGAAAAAAAAAAAAAAAGAACAAACAACAAATATAGTTTACCATTATTAGCTACATAGTTTTGAATGTAACAATTTTTAAAAAATGTATAAAATAAGTTTCCTAATGAAATTTATCAACATTATATATCTCAGAAAAAAAAAAAAAAAAAGTATACATATATATATACTGTCTGAATTAACAGGCATGTACAGGAAATGCTGACTGGCGAATGCTTCAGATTTAACCTGATGAACTTATTTCTGCCAAATTAAAACAATAGTTTCCTTTTTTTTTAATAATATAACTTCTAAGTTTATTTCTTAATGTTTTGTAACTTTGCAACATCTATAATGAGACATCTTATGAGAATTTTAATTTAACATTGTGACTAAAATGAATAACAAATGCTGCTCTTGATTGAAATTGTAGATAAGTAATTGCAGTAAAATTTAAAAAATAATAATAAAGGAGTTTGTTTATATACATCGGCCAGCTTGAATAATAAAAATCTTTATGTGCTAATAAAATAAATTCCAATATGAGAAGAATAAAAATTAATTATATTTGCAATATAATTCAAAAGTTCTTATGAAATATGCACTGCTAAAATAAACCCTTCTCTTATGCTTATATTACACAGTTGGAATCTGCAGCTTGTTGGAAGATGGGAGGTTTGTTTTAATCTCACAATTTATGATAAGAATTTGATGATGAATAAAAATAAACAAATAAAAGTTACATTTCTGAAGTGCAATGAATGATTTCTTTTTTAATTTATTTATTTATTGTAGTTGATAATCCAAACACATACAACTACAAAATGTGATCCATAATTAAGAATTATTTCTCACACTATGAAAATTCTTTGAAAAATTGGAAACTGTACCTTTTCATGAAAAACATGAGTAAATAACCCAGTACCAGGCACTTGTCACCAAACAAGGATGGCACCAATCTACTGTGCACCAATGAATACTTGGACGAGATAATTGTCAGAGTGCCTGGAGGGATCAACTCCTTACCTCTAGTAGAGAAATGATACATGGAACAATTCAAGTCATAGCCAAAGTCTGACAAACATAACGTCAGAAACAAGGGGGGGAAGGAGAAGCCGGGTCCCAAAAAACAAAGGCCCTTTAAGGGCACCATACAAAAAAAAAAAAAAATTAAATAGATAAGAGTATAAGAGAAATAAAAATATTTACAAAAGTATTTACAAAATAAAGACTAGGAGATGGTGAACGTTCAGGAAAGAAAACCCTATCAATGAGATAAAAACTAGGAAAAATTATCCTGGGTCGATGTTTTCAGGGAGACATAGGGTTGTTCGTGGTCGTCTCCAATGAGCATTTACATCATAATTAGAAATGTTATGCAAAACAGGATTTAAGATAGAAGAAATGTTGTCAAAAAACTTTATGGCTTGATTTTTGATAACAGAACGAATAGGAGGAATATTAAGGTCTGAATGGATAACAGTATTTCTGCGATACCAAGGAGAGTGAACAATAGCACGGAGAGTCTTGTTTTGAACCACCTGAATTTTTTGCAGATTGGTTTTAGCCGCTTAACCCCAGATCTGAGTGCAATAAAGAAGAATGGCACGAAGTACTGTTTTGTATAACAGTACCTTATTGCTCATACTCATCTCATGACTGTACAGGAGATGGGCAAGGTCTTTTTTTGCTTTGTAGAACTTCTGGACGGTATAGTTGATTTCCTTGCACCAAGTGAGAGTGGCACCAATGAATATAAGCACATGATAATAAAGATGTTAAGTATTTTAAGTAATGAAAAAATATATTTGAAAAATGTATATTATTCTCTAATTTAATTAAAATTAATTATTCTTGAGATTTTAATTAAATTTCATAGATTTACTTCATATATTTATAATCAGTTATGTACACTAATGGCCAAAATTAAGGTCACAAACACAAAATCTGTGAAAATTCATAAACTATTCATTGTGTTGATGTGAAATTTGAGAAAGAGGTAGATCACAATGGGAGAAATAACATAACAACAAAACAATATAGGAAAGACTAATTATGAATAAAGAAGCAGGATACATAAAAAAATGTTAAATCATGAATCAGAGATAAAGCACTTATCTCATGAAGTCTGTCTAATATGGAATGTGATCATCCTACACTCAGGGCCGTAGCTAGAAGTGATCTATAGGGGGGGGGTTCATAATTTTTTTTCTCTCTCTCTATCTAGCGCAGAAAGATAAATTAGTGCAAATTCACATTCTAGGTACTGTGTTTCTTATTAAACTGTTTTAATAACTTCATTTTATGCTGAGAAAAGTATAGGATGATGAAAATTTTGAATGTATAACTGGTGCAATATTAAACATCATGTTAGCTTTACAAAAAGGAGAGCAAGTGTTGAAACATTTGATACAATTTAGTAATTTTGAAAAACTGTAAAAGGATTTTAAAACTAAATTAGATTTTTGAACAGAATTTCATTTGAATTTTCAGAACAGAAATGCAATTAGTGACCTTGGAATCTTTACCAGGGGGGGGGGGGGCTCAAAATATTTTAGGGGGGCCATAGCGCCCCCTTAGCTACGGCCCTGTCTACACTGCTATACAAGCCTCACAATGAACTCTCATAATGTTTACGAGGGTGGGAACAAAAACCATTCTTCCAAAAGTGCAGCTTTTAACTCCTGGTGATCTTGGAAAGATTTTTACAATGTGCAATGGTTCTTCCTAAACATATTCAATAGGATTCAGACCCAGAGACCTCAAAGGCCAACCCATATGATGAATCTTCTCTTCTTCAAGAAAATCACTAACAATGTAAGTTCAGTGTGGCTTTGCATTATTGGCCATAAATATGAAATCTGGGACTACAGTACCCTAGAACAACTTTACTAAGCTTCAAAGACCTCAAACCTAATGCCCAGAGTCTAGTTGTTTCTGTCCCTTTTACTGTATTTCATAGGATAGCCCAGCTATTGTGGAGCAAAGATATCAGCTTTAGACACAACAAAATGGGGGTGAGTTTCTTTTCAGTGATGTGTTGAGATTCCCCACACAGAATGATTCTTGCTAATCCTTTTGATAAAATTCAATTTTTTTATCCCGATCGCTTGATAGATTTCTTGCTTTTAATGCAGTCTAGCTATTTTCTCAGCGAATGATTGACTAAAATTATTATTTTTATTGGCAATCATTTGTCGAAATTTGCGATATTTTTTATCATATTTTTTTTATATTTTGAACTATTGTACTGATGACAATTTTCAGAAAAATTTGGAACAAAATCATCTCTGCAATGTATATTGCACCAAAGGGGGAAAAATCACCATATAAGCTACCACGGCTCATATGCCCGAAAATACGGTATTAAATCGATTTTGTTTGTCTTTGATACCACAACCTTTATATATCTATTTATGTAAGTTTGTTGAATTAATAATATAATTTATCACTAACTGAAATTTTTTATGGCAAACAGTGTTGATGTTAGAATGTCATAAAATCCTATATAAGCAAAGGAAAGGGGGCTACCATTTGCTTATTTTTCCTTACAAAGGTAGTGTAAGGGGGTGTAAAATGACTAAAAATATGCTTACATAATATTCAAACAGCCTCTTGTGTCAAAAAATCCTAGTTTAACTTCTAGTGTGATATTTTCATAACTTATTCAAGTTATGAAAAAAAACTTGAATCTTCAAACTGATAAATCAAACTGTCTACTTAAAAACTGGAGAGACTTGGAGTAGAAAATTAAAAGGATACTAATCAGCAGAGTTGTATAATATAGACGCACGCGCGCATGTCGTGCGCAGAAAATTTTATGAAGTTTGCAGAAAATTTTAAGAAAGAAACATTTCTATTTTTGTAATTTTTTTAATATAAAAAAAATAAAAATATTCCCTTAATTTTATAAACGAATTGTTTACTGTTAACACGAATATCATCAAAAGACCTCGAAAAGATCCCGAATTTCAACAAAGAATCGCGTAAAAAACGTGCATTTCGACAAAGAATAACGTCAAAAACATGCGTTTCAACAAAGAATCGTGTAAAAAAACTATATTTCGACAAATCACCGCGCTAAAAACGTAATTTCCATCCTTGAATTGCATAAAAAACGCGAATTCCGTGCATGAATCTCTAAATAACACGAATTTCGTGTATGAATCGTGTAAAAAACGCGAATTACATTTATAAATCGTTCAAAAAACGCAAATTATGTCCATAAGTCGCTTCAAAATATGCAAATTACGTCCATGAATCGTGTAGAAAAACGTGAATTACGTTCATAAATTGCATAAAAAATGATAAATAACGTCCGCGAATCGTGTAAAAAAACGTGAATTAAGTTCATAAATTGCATAAAAAACACAAATTACATCCATAAATTGCTCAAAAAACTCAATTACGTTAATAAAACGCGAATGACATCCATGAATTGCTTTAAAAAAAAAAAAAAAAAAAAAAAAAAAAAAAAAAAAAAAAAACGCGAATTACGTCCATGAATCGCGTAAAAAACGCGAATTACGTCAAAAGGTCGCTCAAAAAACGCGAATTACGTCCATGAATCGTGTAAAAAAACGCGAGTTACTTTCATAATTTCCATAAAAAACACGAATTACGTCCATGAGTCATGTAAAAACACGCGGATTACATTCATAAATCTCTCAAAAAATGCGAATTTCGTCAGCAGAAAGCTAAAAAAAAAAACGCAAATTACGTCCGTGAATATCATAAAAATAACGAATTACGTACATAAATCGCGTAATAAATGCGAATTACATTCATGAATCGCATAAAAAACGCGAATTACGTCCATAAATCGCTCAGAAACGCAAATTACATTCATAAATCGCATAAAAACGCGAATTACGACTATGAATCCTGCAAAAAAAGTTAATTACACCCAACATCAAATTAATTTGCAGTAAAATTTTGACCTAATGTTACGTGCGCAGAAAGTTTTTGGTTTTATAAAAGTCTGCTAATCAGAATGTAGTTTGTAGAATTAAGTATCTCTCAAATAAAAATTCAGCAGCTTTATAAAATAATTCATGGAGCATCAGTAGGCAATACACCACAAGAACAAAAGCAAAATCCAGAACTAATGACATGCAGTTTCAGTTTCAGCTAGGTGGGGAGGCCAACCAAATGGCTTAAGCACAACAAGTCCATGAGAAATTCAGTGGTGTAGCCAAGGGAACTGAACCCCCACTTGCTCCCCCCCTCCCAACAAACTGCATCATAGATACAACAGTAAAAATGACTAAGACAGAATCATAAAGAACCTATTAAAAATTCTGCTTTAGACAGGTGTTTGTCTTGAAAAGTATAATTGAAAGGTATGTCTTTCACTGGGACTGAGAAAATTTTCACTTTAGACAAGTTTCCCTTATAAACATTTTACATTTTCACAGTATCCATTAAAACTAACAAAACATATTCACCATATAATACACCTGTGAAGAGAATTAATGTATTACCGTATTTTCCTGTGTATAATCCACACTGGCGTATAATCCGCGGCTCTAAATTTTAGCCTTAAAAAAGAAATTTCAGCAGATAATCCGCACCGGCATATAATCCGCAGATTATATGATGCTCATTGTTTTCAACATTCCAAAATACTAATAAATAAAGTTTCATTTGATTTAGTTATCCTATTTAAATGATAATTGTAAATAAAATAAATAATTATAGGATAACTGCAAGTTAAAACTAGTCGTAGGGGGCCACCGTAATACTTACCCATGATGGATATGTATATGAAAATAAAACATGTGAAACTATTTATACAATGCATTGCAATTCATAAACAAAATTTAAATATTGTTAATATACATAGTAATGCTCTATTAAAGAACTACTGATGTACCAATTTTGACAAATTATATAAAAACGCCAAACTACTCAAGTAGTACCGAACTACAAACTATGTAAAAGAAACATCTATATAACTTCAAAAATAATAATTCTATTAACTAACAATTAACTGCGGTGGATTAAGCGTCTCATTTCCAATTAAAATATACTTCTGAATTGAAATTTGAATGAAATACAGGGTCATGAAAAATCGAAGAATGTGGAAAACAAGAATACAAATATCTCGGTAACTAATAATCCAATCGACTTTGTTCTATATGCAAAATGTGTGTTATTTTAATGCCTTTTACGTCCATTCCTTAGAACAAAAAAATTCGAAAATTTTTATAAACCTTTCATCAGAACGAATTTTTCGAGAGTCCAAAAAAAATAGTTCCGGATAATCGAGGTTGCTGATATTAAATAGGGTTCGTCCCATTCTTACATACTAACTACATACAAAATTTCAAGTCTCTATCTCAATTTGTTAGGGAGATAAAGCGTTTACAGACAGACAGACAGACGGACGGCAAATTTTTTTTTCTAAAAATATGTTTTTCGGAATCTCCACTATCTAAAACGTGTAAATCCGTCAAAAATTTTTTTTCGATTTTCAAAACGATTGCAAGACTTACCCTATACTACGTATGATGGGTAAGTAATAAAAATCAATAGCATCAATAATATTTGACAATAGCTTAATAATTTTTTCCTTGTTCTTCTGGTATAATGAGAATTCGATTATGGTGATCGATTATATTCGATCTATTACCAATAATATTTGACAATTGTTTAATAAGAGCAGGTAATAATATTATTTAATAATAATAAATTTTAGTATTTAATAATAAGTAAGAGACTCTTATTCCGTGAATAATAATTTTTTCCTTTTGCCATGATCAAACATTCGATTATGGCAATCGATTATATTCGATCAATTACAATTTCTTCTGCCTTTTCTATTACATCCAGCTAAATTCAGCTGTATAATTTACGGATTTTCTTTTTCCATGTGACAAATAAAAGAAGATTCAGCTAACAAATGATTGGATTGCAATTTTTGATCGAGATGATCTGAGAAACTCTGTATTCTTCATAGAAGCATGTTGCTAAAAGAGTAGACAAATATGCTTTAAAAATAGGAGGCCACTCCCACTAGAAGTTCACGTCATATGTGAACCAATTACTAGCAGCCTTCGCGAGCGGTTTCCCAAACAGACAATCATTTGATATGTTTACATTTTATGATTGCTGGTAGAAATGGGAAACCAGTTCTGCTTGAAAAAAATTTCATCAGATTATCTGCACCGGCAGATAATCCACATTTAGGTTTTTTTTAGGTAATTTTTTAGGTTTTTTAGCAGATAATCCGCAGATTATATGCAGGAAAATATGGTACAGTAAATCTGTGAAGATTATCTGTCTCAAAGAAAAACAATTCAACATTAGTCAAAAACAATACTACACATTTAAGCTTGCTAAATATGCCATTTACACCAATTTACTGTAACTGCATATATTAAACATAAAACTTTTTTATCTTGACTTCAATGGGACTAATTGTTACTAACACTTATGGGAAAAGATGAGTTTATACAAATGCAGTGTCGAAAGGAATAACCTTTGCTACAAGAAAATATGCAAATTTTTCAGCCCATTTTTTCGGTTAACATGTGAAATAGAGTTGATGTGAGGGGTTTTAAATTTTAATTTCAAGGATTGTGTTCCGCTTCTGTATTGTGTTCTTGTAACATCGCCTTGGCGACAAACACAGCCCACGCCAATTATACGCCAATCGGCAATTTACTGTAACCCTGCTCACGTGTTGTGTGACGCAGTGGATTGAGAGAAACAGTGCTGCATCAAGCAGCGACTCTTAGAAAAATAAACATTCCATTAAATTTACAGTCTACTTGCTTTTTCTTTTTAGTTTTTCTTTTTAATTTAGTACACCTCCGTACATTTGGTCCTAGCGACCCGGAGGTATGAACGAATCAGTGTCTTTTCTATTGAATTAAATATTGAATTTATCGAATTTCGTCAACAAGATGAATAATGTCGGAAACTGAGATAAAAGCATTGAACAGAAGGCGAGGGAATATCAAGGCCCAAGTCACCAGGATATTTAACGCAACGGATGGAAAAACATTTAATTTATCCGAATGGAAAGCCCACCTGGATTTACTGTCGAAAACTGAAGAAAAGTTTGAAGCTCTTAAACTGGAATATTATAGAATAATAGAGGAAGAAAAGTTGGAAGAAACTGAAAAAATACTGAGTCAACTGGACGAGGATATTCTAAAACTAGAGGTAAGCTTAAAATCCTCTATTAATGCTTATTATGAAAATACTGATTCTAATAAAAAATCTATCGAACAGGACCAAGCTAAAACGTCTAGCATTAAGCTACCTAGGGTCATATTGCCGGTTTTTAGTGGCAGAATTGAAGAATGGTCCGTATTTAAAAGTACATTTAACGAGCTTATTAATGATAATTCAAATTTAAAAGATAATGAAAAATTATTTTATTTGCGTTCTGCTTTGACTGGTGAAGCGAGGAGTTTGCTTACACCAGATGAAAATTATGTTTCACTTTTCAATGCGTTAGAACAAAGATACGAGAATAAAAGAGTTATGGTAGATTGTCATATAAAGAATATTTTAAATCTTTGTGTAATTAAACAGGAATCCGCTAAGGATCTCCGCATTTTATTGGATAACGTGAAGAAAAATTTAAGGGCTTTAAAGATCTTAAAGTATGATAGAGATAATTTCTCGAACGCAATTTTGCTGAATATTATTCTAAATAAACTAGATAACGAAACTCGTAAACAATATGAACTAACATTAAAGGATAATGAAGTGCCTAATTTTGATGAATTTTTAGAATTTCTTGAGCGAAGATGTCAAATCTTAAATAGTATAAGTTCTAATGTATCCTCTAAATATACTGCAAAATCCTTATTCATAAAAACAAACAAACCTCAAAGTAAATGTTGCGTAATTTGTAAAACCGAAAACCACCCCTTATATCATTGTGTTAATATGAAGTTAAGTGAGCGAATTAACCTTGTTAAGAAAAATAAACTTTGCTTCAATTGTTTAAGTTCAGCCCACCTCATTAATTATTGTAATTCAAAAAGCACTTGTCATGTTTGCAAGAGCGCAAGCCATCATTCATCATTACATAATTATACAACACCAGTAAACAATCCTATAAACAATCTCCCAATACATGAAACAATAAATAGCAATTTTGTTTCGGAAGATTTATCACAAAACGAAACTACTGCTCATTCATTTTTTTCATATGAAAATGATAATAATAAATCTGTTTTAATTAGCACTGCAATAATTTATTTGACAGATGTAAATGGCATCAAAATTCCTTTCAGGGCAATATTAGATTCCGCATCTCAGAATTGTTTTTGTACATTTAAAGCAGCACAAATATTAGGCTTGAAAAAGGAGAAAATAAATATTCCTGTAAGTGGAATAAATAAATTGCCTATTTACATTAAATCTAGAATCAAATCAAAGTTGTCAAATAAAATGAATAGTGCCAGTTATGATATTGAGTTATTAATCGTTCCAAACATTTGTGACTTCACGCCCTCGAAAAAGATAAACATATCAGATTTAAAAATTCCAGCAAATATTTGTTTAGCGGATAAAAAATTTAACATTCCAAGCAGTGTGGAGATAATTATCGGTGCTGAACTGTATTTTTCTCTTTTAAATGAAGAAAAAATAAAGTTAGGCAATAATTTATATTTGCAATCAAGTATTTTCGGTTACATTGTATCTGGTTGTATTTATGACAAAACAGTAAATAATAATAATACTAATTATTGTTTCTTAACAAAAAATCTTGATTTACTTAATGACACTTTGAAGTCTTTTTGGGAAATTGAAGAAGTGCAAAATTTAAAACCCCTTAACAGTGAGGAATTAGAATATTGTAATGATCACTTCGTTAAAACGCACTTCAGAAAACCGGATGGTAGGTTTGTGGTCACGATGCCGTTTAAACCACAGGTTTTAGAACCCGATTTGGGAAATTCCAAAAATCTTGCTTTGAAAAGATTAAACTCTCTGTGGCAACGTTTAGATCGAGATCCTGTTATGAAAAATTTATACACAGAATTTATTAAAGAATATAGAGATTTAAATCACATGCATGAAATAAAAGAAAACACGAACTTTAATGATGGCTATTACTTACCACATCACGGCGTTTTACGACCCTCTAGTAAAACCACAAAACTACGCGTCGTTTTTGACGCTAGTGCCAAGTCAACCAACGGAAAATCTTTGAACGATTTATTATGTAAGGGTGGAGTTCTGCAAGATGATCTTTTTTCGATATTAATTAGATTTAGAAAGCATATTTATGCTTTTACTGCGGATATTAAACAAATGTTTAGGATGATAGAAATAAATCCATCCCAGTACAAATATTTAAAAATTTTGTGGAAAGACAGTATGTCATCCCCGGTTAAGGTATTTCAGCTAACAACAGTTTCGTATGGAACATCTTGTGCTCCCTACTTAGCCACCAAAGTATTACAACAATTAGCTCTAGATGAGAAAAAGGAATTCCCGTTAGCATCGAAAATTGTTTTGAAGGACTTTTATATGGATGATTGCCTATCGGGCTCATCCAATTTAGAAGAATTCAGATTAATGAAATCGCAATTAACTGAACTCCTCCTAAAGGGAGGGATGGTTTTACACAAATGGTGTACCAATGAGGTCCAATCTACTGATAATGACATGTTTCCCCTGGACAGAAATTCTGAAGAAATAACTGTTAAAACATTAGGGATGTTGTGGAACAGTTTCAATGATACGTTTAGGTATAAAGTTAATATCAACACAAAGAGTGATTTCACAAAAAGAGATGTACTTTCGCAAATTGCCCGCATTTATGATCCTCTCGGTCTCTTAGGGCCAGTGATTGATAAAGCAAAAATATTCATGCAGGAGCTATGGCTTCTTAAAATAGAGTGGAATGAGAAGCTGCCCTCTCATGTCGCCAAACTATGGGAAACCTTCCTCGAAAGTCTTAAAGAACTGGAATCCATTGAAGTACCAAGATGCTTCCTAGCTGTGAACCAATCAGTGGTGCTAAATGGTTTCACAGATGCGTCTTCCAAGGCTTATGGTGCAGTGATATACATGCAAACATCTAATTCTAGTGAAACCATCAGTTACTTATTATGTAGTAAATCCCGCGTGTGTCCAACCAAAGTAATAACAGTGCCACGTCTCGAACTGTCAGCATGTCTTCTTCTGGCTAAACTCACTAACAAAGTCTTAAATTCATTAGACAAACAAGTAGCTTCAGTCAATTTGTTTTCTGATTCAACTATTGCTTTAGCTTGGATAGACACTGCTCCTCATCTCCTGAAAACGTTTGTGGGAAACCGCGTTGTGCAAATTAAGGAACAAACTAAGAACTTTCCATGGTTTCATATTCCGTCAGAACACAATCCAGCTGACTTGATATCAAGAGGTGCAAGTGTGGAAAACCTGTCTTCTAACCAGTTGTGGTGGCATGGCCCGCCTCTTTCAATTCTTGAAGAAACAATAGCAAAAACTGACTCTAATATAAGTGACATTAAAGATGAACATTATTCTAGTGAGCTTAAAGCTCCCAGCAACTTGACATTCGCTATTCATAATGACTCTAATTTCTGTGATAATTTAATTAATCTTAGCAATAATTTCCAAAAATTAATTAGAATTTTAGCTTATATTTTCAGATTCATACATAAATGTAAAAAAGCAACATCTGCAACCGGCCCTCTGTTGCTGGAGGAATTAAGAAAGGCAGAGGTTTATTTAATAAAAAATGAACAGGTAAAGTATTTCAAAAATGAAATTTCGGCCCTCCAAGCGGGATCTTCGGTTCATCGCGCAAGTAAGTTAAAATTCTTAAATCCCTTTTTAGATGGAGATAGCTTATTGAGGGTGGGAGAAAGACTAGCAAAATCAAATTTGAATTTTGATCATAAACACCCCATTATACTTCCGGCGAGCTGTCGCTTGACGAAACTAATTTTTCAATATCATCATAAACGAGATTTTCATGTAGGACCCCAAGCTCTTTTGAACACTGTGCGTCAAAAATATTGGCCTCTCGGTGGCAGAAATATTGCGCGTAAAATTGTACATGAGTGTTTACAATGCTTTAAAATTAAACCTATAACGGCTAGTCAAATGATGGGGGATCTCCCTCCTGAAAGAATAGTGCCCAGTTCCCCATTTTCAAATGTGGGATTAGATTTAAGTGGGCCTTTTGAAATAAAATATAAAGGTCAAAGAAAGGGTACTTTTCAGAAAATCTATGTTGCCATATTTGTATGTATGGTCACTAAAGCTGTGCACTTGGATTTTGTCTCAGATTTGACATCCGAGGCTATAATAGCGACTCTAAAAAGATTCTTCGCTCGTCGTGGGAAAAGCTCTGTAATCTTTAGCGACAATGCTACAAATTTCGTTGGGGCTTCAGCAGAACTAAAACATTTACGTAGACTTGTTACGAGTGATGAAGTTTCGAACTTTTTAGCTTCTGAAGGTATTAACTGAAAGTTCTCCCCTCCTAGGGCGCCAAATTTTGGTGGCCTTTGGGAGGCAGGAGTCAAATCTTTCAAATACCACTTAAAAAGAGCTGTGGGTTCAGCTCATCTCACGATCGAGGAATTCCTGACAGTTATCACACAGATAGAGGCTATTTTAAATTCACGACCGCTTTGTCCTTTGTCAACAGATCCTGACGATCTTCAGGTGTTGACTCCTGGTCACTTTCTCATAGGAAAGCCTCTTAATTTAATTCCAGAACCCAATTTAAGTGAGGTCAAAGATAATTTGCTAAATAAATGGCAAAGGACTCAAAAATTAACACAGTTAATATGGAAACGTTGGCAGAATAATTATCTGAGCCAGTTACAAGAAAGAAACAAGTGGCTATTTAAAAAGCCTAATATTCTGCCAGGAATGCTAGTTTTGCTTAAGGACTCACAATTACCCATTTGCACTTGGTCACTAGGCCGCATTAATAAGGTTTTCCCAGGCGCGGACGGGATAGTCAGGGTAGTTGAAGTTCGTACCGCTAAGGGTAATTTTAAACGACCTATTTCAAAAATAAGTATATTACCCATTGAGGACAACATCATAAGTCCTAAACTTTAAATGTGCTTTATTATGCATTAATTTTTCATGCATTATTTGTGTTTATTTATTTTATTTATTTATTTTTGCTTATAATCTGTATCATATTGTATTATTACTTGTATTGCATATGTATCTTGAAATATAAAAATATTTCAACGCCGGGCGGGATGTTCCGCTTCTGTATTGTGTTCTTGTAACATCGCCTTGGCGACAAACACAGCCCACGCCAATTATACGCCAATCGGCAATTTACTGTAACCCTGCTCACGTGTTGTGTGACGCAGTGGATTGAGAGAAACAGTCTCTTAGCAACAAGCTCTAATGCTGCATCAAGCAGCGACTCTTAGAAAAATAAACATTCCATTAAATTTACAGTCTACTTGCTTTTTCTTTTTAGTTTTTCTTTTTAATTTAGTACACCTCCGTACAGATTGTATGTGTAGTTGGGAAAATTCTTTTGGTTGTAGTAGGTGGAATTTGTCACCTAGAACATGTGTGACTGATTGTGAGAAATGGCCCTCAATAGGAAGAATGGAAGATAGGAAGAAAGGACAGATACTCTCAAGGATTGCAAGGACTTAAAAATAATTAAAAGTGTCAAGGCAAGAATCTGGATACTATTTAAAGATACTGGTAATGTGTACAGACAAGCTAAAAAAAAAGATACACAATACACTTTCAGAACTGTTATTTGAGAAGGATTGCTAAAAGAAACAGGAAATAAATGGCTGTCATATACTTATACACTAACTATGCTCTATCGATACACAAACATTCATACAATTCGGTGACACAAACCACAGATCCTCTCCTTGTTAGCACAGTGGCTATGCCACAACATATGTACACTACAGGACGCTAACTCACCAATAAAACCAGTTGCAGAATCGTAAGTTATATTTTGGTTACAAATAAAATATATAGAGAAAAACATTCAGATATAATAATAAAAATCTATACAAATGTAATAATAATAATCTTAGTTAATGAAAGAAACAAGTAAGAATTTAAATATTAAACTTAATATTACTTAGATTTCATAAAGTAGAATACATGTGTTTTTTAAATGATTATATCAATATTATCCTAAATTTAATTTGCAATATAAAAATTGGAAGTACTCATAAAAAAATTGCCTTGATAGTCACAAGAGTAACAATAGACATACCTCTAACAACAGTAATTTCACTTTAATATTAGTCTAAAATTTAGTAAGAAATAAATTACAAAAATCCTACAGTGAATTTAAAATTATCAACTTTCCTAAAATTCAATCAAGTTTGGAAATCCAAATATTCTTCTAACTAAAATATTCCCAACAAAATCTGCCATTTTTCTAGGCAATTTGAAAATTTACAAAAAACATACATTTTAAAATGTGCTTTGATAAAAAGAAAAGATTTGCATAATATTTAAATACCTCTTCAAGTATGGTCACTTCATCTGATGAATCAGGTTCCATCATTTGTTCTTTTTTTGGTTCAATCTGCAAAAAATAATTCTGTACATGAACAAACCAGTAATTATATATTAAAAATAAAACAAATTTACAATAGCCAACATATCAAATGTCTTGTATTACAATCAATCTGTTTCTTGTATACTGCTGTTTGTAAAAAATGTAACACTATGAAGGAGTCATCAGAATTAAATGAAATTTAATACACAAACGACTTGTATTGGTACAAATAAATGTATACATTTTCAAAGCAATAAAACAATATTAAGTGCCCGAAATTAGTATTTGGTGTGGCCACCACGTGCTGCAATAAGTGCTTCTATACGACGTGGCATGGAGTCAAACAGATGTTGAATGTCTGCTTGTGGAAGAGCATTCCATATTGTTTGTATGCGCACCCAAAGTTCGTCTTTTGAACTGTAGGACGCAGATCACGAGCGAGACGCCGACCAACCATATCCCACACATGTTCAATAGGCGACATATCCGGCGAATAAGCAGGCCAAGGAAGAAGTTGAATATGTTGGGCTGAAAAGAAGTCTCGAACAATCCGTGCAACATGTGGGTGTGCATTATCCTGTTGAAACACACCTCCAGGGATGCCTTGAAGGAAGGGAACGACTTCGGGCTCTAGCACTTCACGGACGTACCTGTTGCTATTCAGATTACCCTCAATTCGTAGCAGCTGAGATAGTCTATGATACGAAATCGCACCCCAGACCATAACTCCAGGTGTTCGGCCATTATGACGTTCGACAACGCACTCTGGAAGGCAACGTTCACCGGCATAGCGTCTAACACGTATGCGGCCATCATGGTTCCACAAATTAAAGCGGGATTCGTCAGAAGAAAAGACAAATTAGTTGCCAATCAGCCCGCCAGGCTCTGTGTTCATCAGCCCATTGCAGACGCAGCCGTCGATGATTTGCCGTGAGGGGGATCCTGTATAATGGAATCCTTGCACACAATTAGGGATGGGACGAATAGTAATTTGGCCGAATACCGAATATTCGGCCAAATTTTAGGCCGAATATAAACTTTTTTTTCCAATAGAGAAAATAAATTTTGATTATATATAATTTTAAAAATAGGAGCTCAATAATAATTATTACTCTTAAATGTGCTTTTAAATGTATTTCTAAATTTGAAACATTTATTTTAACACAAAAAAATTATGAAAATGCATTATATTCTTATTTATCTTAATGCACATCAAATTGATTTTCAGTAAGTCAGGATGGTAAGATATTTTCATTAAAATATGAAGAATGTACTTCACTTTTACTATCAAATGATACTTTTACCCTTTCTTGCATCTAAAATTAATAATATTCTTAATCTCTCTCTCTCAGAACTTATGAGGAGATATTTTCTGAAATAACCTTTAATGAAGTAAATTTGATCATTTAGAGAATGAACCCGCTCTGAAATCAATTGCCAAGCTTTAAATTACAAATTATGTTAAAGCAAAAGGTTATGCTTAAAGTAGAATGCATATGGTGACAAAATCTTTGACATTTAAATTGGTGCATACAATATTCAACTTTAATATTCCACTTATTCAACAAGCATTAAAAGGATAAATAGAAATTGATAACAACATGAATGAAGGAATATGTAAATTAAAAATATTTACATAATAATGCGACATATTTAAGTCAGTAATTATCCAAATAATTACTTAAAATTGAAAACTATAGAATAAAAAAAAATATCTTGTGTTTTACTTAGAATTTATGTTTTAAATACTTATAAAACGATCTTCATAAAGCTAGTTGTGTCATCTAATGCATATCTAGTTTGCCACCAGTTCTGTTTTCAGATGTACCATTGTAGTATTTGGAATAGTGATATTTGATATCTAATTTTGAAAATGAATCATTGTTAATACACCTAGTGAATGAATTTTTTAATTTCTTACTTTACGGAAATAAGTTAAAATTTTCATAAGAGCCTTTTTTATATGTGCATGGAATTTGCAGACATTAATAAATATTCAAGTGTTTTAAAGTGCTTTATATCTTGAATTGTAATATATCATTCTCTAATGAAGACATTTCCCATACAATTAAATCTCCTACTTGGGCAGCATTTTCTAAAATATCACTCACTTTTATAGGAAATACAGAAAGGCTGTGTATTTTTTAGCAATCGAATAACTGTATATTTTGTAAGTAAGAATGAGAATGACTTCATGAATGAAGTAGACAATTTGGATTAGAGAAAAAAAAAATGTAAGAAGTGAAACTCTTTAAATCCTAAATTTATTTGGCAAGATATCTTTCACTATTCGGCGAGATTTTACCAATATTCAGCCAGATATCTCTAAATATTCGGCTACAGGTATTCGGCCGAAGTATTCGGTGAACAAGCCTTCAATATTCGGACAACCGAATAGGCCGAATACCGAATAGTAGCCGAATATTCGTCCCATCCCTACACACAATCCACGGTGCAGCAGACGTCGACGAATTGACGAAGCTGACATTAATACACCTGTAGCAGTAGACCAACGTGCTGCCAACTGCCTGGAGGAAGCTGTACGGTCAGTCACCGCCATGCGGACCAGGTGTCTATCATCGCGCGCTGACGTCACCTTGCGTTGTCCACTCCCAGTTTTTTGAGTTGTCCGGTTCTCTTCGGTCCACTGCTTCCAAATTCGCATCACTGTGGAACTGTTTTGCTGCACACGAGCTGCTATTTCGCAATAGGAAAATCCTCCTTCACGCAGGCCGATAATTCTCCCCCTTTCAAACTCCGTAATTTGTTGAAATTTGACCCTATTTCGTCGTGGAGGCATACTAAATGTTCGCCACTAACAAATAACCATGCACTATTTTCAACGTCCCGCTACAGCCCGTTACTTATACGCTTTCAACATCCGTCCAGAGGGAGCTGCTCACACCACGCATGCGTGATGTCTCTGAAACTTTACTGCTTTGCATAACATCCTATAATTGACATTTGATGCAAATTTCATTTCATTCGGATGATTCCTTCATGGTGTTGCATTTTTTACAAACAGCAGTTTATGTACAGTCACAGCAAAAAAAATCTTGACACTGCGATTTTAGACGTTTTGTTGAATATCTAGAAATATAGATAAGGAATTATTCTGAAATTCCAGGTGTGTAAACAAAATAGTACATATTATATATTCTCATGAAGATTTTCTCTCGAAATCCCATTGGGGATCGTCAACAAATTAAAAAAGAATGAAGATCTTTAGGATAAACCTGTCAAACCTAATGTAGCAAAAGCATTCAAACTGCAGATTATGATTAAGAGGTTTTTGTAATAAACTGTGTTCATTTTTATGAATATAGCATGTATACTTGTAGAAAAATTCAAATTTTTATAAAAACGGTCCAAAATTTTGCCAAGTTTTTTGCTTATAATTTACAGACTTCTTAATAAAAACAATGTTATTTTCAGAAAATATGAAATCAACGTTGTACACAACAACTTGTAATCAAAATAAAAAAATATTAGTATTTGTACGAAAAATGAGCAGGTTTTCTAAATAAATTTACTGTGCATGCATCAATTCTATAAATATTTCATTTGTATATTGTGTTAACTAAACGTATAGAGCAACTTTTGTTAAAGTTTCAAAATCATAGCTTGAAAATTCTGCAAATTATCGTCAAAAGAATAAGATCAAAATCTGATATTCCCAAAATGAAGCAAAAAGATGAGGAGCTGTATCCAAATATAGTAGTATGTGCAATATTGTGTAGACACTAATCAATGGAATATGGATACAGCCCCTCATCTTTTTCTTTCATTTTGGAAATATCAAATTTTGATCTTATTCTTTCAACGATAATTTGCAGAATTTTCAAACTATGATTTTGAAACTTTAACAAAAGTTGCTCTATACGTTTAGCTAACACAATATGCAAATGAAATTTTTATAGAATTGACACATCACAGTAAAAATTTATTTAGTAAACTTGCTCATTTTTCATACAATTCTTATTATTTTTTAATTCTGATTACAGGATGGTATATACAATGTTGAATGTCATATTTCCTGAAAAGAACATTGTTTTTTATTAAGAACTCTGCAAATTATACGAAAAAAACTTGGCAAAATTTTGGGCCATTTTTATAAAAATTTTTATTTTTCTACTAGTTTGCATGCTATATTCATAAAAATGAACACAATTTATTTTAATCAAATCTCTTAATCATAATTTGCAGTTTGAATGCTTTTGTTACATTAGTTTTGTCAGGGTTATCTAAAAGATCTTAGTTCTTTTTTAATTTGTTAACGGTCCCCTAAGGGATATCGGGAGGAAATCTTCACGAAAATATATAACCTGTACTATTTTAAAATAGCAAATAAAGCCTTTGTGCACAAATGTTTAAGGATAGAGAGCCAACGAATATAAATGCACAAATAAAGTATGAGAAGGTAGCAAATAGCTATTTCGAATCTACTAACGAGATTCTTCATCAGTGCAAAACTCAGTGAGCTAAAAGTAGCAAAACTGAGCGAAGAGACAGAGAGACGCAGGCTTATATACCCGCTATGGGAACAATCCCGCCTAAAGGAAAGCAACCAATGAGAAGAAAGCAGCCAAAACCAACTGAGTGGACAAGTAGCGACATCTATCGGAGAACAAGCAAAACAAAAACTAAAAAGCGAGTGACAAAAAAAAAAAAAAAGTATTAAATTAACGATTTCCAAATACTTGGAAAATAAGGAGTACTAGATAAGTCATTGACTAAGGAGTGAGAATTTTTTATGATGTGGTAAGCTTCCCAAAAATCAAGATCAAGAATAGAAGGACATTTATGGATGATGGTGGCTGAAGAAAAGTTAAACTTATGTTGAGAAGACCAACAATGTTGAGCAATAGAGGAACGTTTAAGCTCCTGATTTTTGACATACCTTTTATGTTCCATTAAATGAAATCTGAGAGCACGTTTAGTCTGACCAATATAAGAAAGGCCACATTGGCAAGAAATTTGGTAAATACCCCAGTTATCTAAGTGATCAATGGGGTGCTTAAGATTTGAAAAAGCAATTTTATTAACAGGAGAAAAAATAACATTGAAATCGAACCTTTTTAAAATTTTAGCAACTTGCTGACTAATTTGGGGGAAAAAAGGCAAAACAACCAAAGCATTGGAGTTCGAATTAAAGTTCTTACTTTCAGATTGTGTAGATTTTGTCAATTCGAACTCCAATGCTTTGGTTGTTTTGCCTTTTTTCCCCAAAATTAGTCAGCAAGTTGCTAAAATTTTAAAAAGGTTCGATTTCAATGTTATTTTTTCTCCTGTCAATAAAATTGCTTTTTCAAATCTTAAGCACCCCATTGATCACTTAGATAACTGGGGTATTTACCAAATTTCTTGCCAATGTGGTCTTTCTTATATTGGTCAGACTAAACGTGCTCTCAGATTTCGTTTAATGGAACATAAAAGGTATGTCAAAAATCAGGAGCTTAAACGTTCCTCTATTGCTCAACATTGTTGGTCTTCTCAACATAAGTTTAACTTTTCTTCAGCCACCATCATCCATAAATGTCCTTCTATTCTTGATCTTGATTTTTGGGAAGCTTACCACATCATAAAAAATTCTCACTCCTTAGTCAATGACTTATCTAGTACTCCTTATTTTCCAAGTATTTGGAAATCGTTAATTTAATACTTTTTTTTTTTTGTCACTCGCTTTTTAGTTTTTGTTTTGCTTGTTCTCCGATAGATGTCGCTACTTGTCCACTCAGTTGGTTTTGGCTGCTTTCTTCTCATTGGTTGCTTTCCTTTAGGTGGGATTGTTCCCATAGCGGGTATATAAGCCTGCGTCTCTCTGTCTCTTCGCTCAGTTTTGCTACTTTTAGCTCGCTGAGTTTTGCACTGATGAAGAATCTCGTTAGTAGATTCGAAATAGCTATTTGCTACCTTCTCATACTTTATTTGTGCATTTATATTCATTGGCTCTCTATCCTTAAACTGTACTATTTTGTTTACACACCTGGAATTTCAGAATAATTCCTTGTCTATATTTCTAGATATTCAACAAATCGTCAAAAAGTGCAGAGTATCAAGATTTTTTTTGCTGTGACTGTAGAGATGGATTTTGCAATCAAATTTAAACCCACTTCCTGATGGTATGCTAAAATTACAAAAAAAAAAAAAAAAAAAAAAAAAAAAATTGTTTTCACAGGTGAGTTTCTGGGACAATACAAAATTTTAATATCTTTGGAGCTTAATTAGAAATTAATGCATTAATTTTAAGGCATTTTTCTATTAGTCTGTCACAAATGATAAACTATCAAACATTCTCTGTAACTTTACGAATCCAATACTTTCTTCTTGTAAAGAAAGTAATAATGCTTTGCTGCAAGATAGGCTATATTTTATGTCAGTTGCCACTTACCCCAAAGAGGATCTAGGAATAAAACACTTTCTATAAATGTGATTTTTGTGTTAATGAAGGGAGTTGGTTCATGAAATTTGGCATGGTAGTTACTTATTAGATACTAGAAGATAGCCCGTCAAAATGACGTGTTTCCATTTTTGAAAGGATGATAAAACATTACAATAACTTTGGTCAATCATAGCCACTTTAGGATTAAACAATTTTGAAAAATACAAAGATTGAACATAAGGGAAAAATCTAAAAAAAAAAAAAAAATCAATAGAAATTTGCATTTAAAACTATAACAAAAATATCTGGTGGAGGGGAGGGATTGTAATGAACAAATGGTAAATGCATAAATTTTAAAAGAATAAAGTAAGGTAAAATATCAATTATAAAAGAATACAAGTGAAACTACAGCCAAAAATATTTTTAAATACTGAGAGAAAATAATAAAAATATCCAAAATGTATACAATTTTTTCCCATTTTGGCCATTTCCAGACGAATATGAGAGGGTAGCCAAATTATTAATTGAATGGGTAAAATAATGGCATAGTATATGAGGCTAATGAATTTCACTCACAAAATTACAGTAATTATTTCACAAAAATCATGCAAATTAACATGGATTAATAATGCAAAACATGTACTAATAATGCTATTTTAAAACATTTGTGAATTAACTATTTTATACTATTAGCTAATACTTAAAAGAAAATACTTTATGGTAGGTAGGTAGGTAGTGGGGGTGCTTTGGGACCTAATACTTTATAAGATCAAAAACAAATGTCAACAATAAAGAGTAAACAATCTTGATTCGTTATGTGACAATGAAGTCATTCATGGCTGTAAAAAAAAAAAAAAAAATAAATAAATAAATAAAAATTAAAAAAAAAAATAAATAAAGCAACACGAATATAAAAATTCTAACAATATTATATTTAAAATGCACCTTCGCTTTTCTTAAATAAAAAGTTTTAATTAAACACTGTTTAAAATTTGAATGTTTTGCTGCATCATCATTACACAGCTTTTATGGAAAATGATTACTTTACCATATTGCATTGTTAAAAATTTGACCCATTTGTTGCAGTGTCACTCCACAGCTTTTATAGAATATCTCTCTTATGACCAATGAGAATGCTCCATATCACAGTAAAAGTAATCGCTTTATATAAAAGCAGAGGAGTAATGCTGCTGCAAATGGGTCAAATTTTTAACAGTTGCTGCAGCATCACTCCAACGCTTTTATAGAAAACGGTTACTTTGTGTGTGTTACTTACAGTGTATTCTATAAAAGCTGGAGAGTGATGATGCAGCAAAAGGGTCAAATTTTTAACAGTGTACTGCTAAAAATTTGACCCATTTACTGCAGCGTCACTCCACAGCTTTTATAGAATGTCTCTTTTGTGACCAATGAAAATGCTCCATAACACAGCAAAGTAATCGTTTTTTATAAAAGCGGTGGAGTGATGTTGCAGCAAATGAGTCAAATTTATAAGAGTGTGAATATTGTGTCTGAAATAGGAAAAAGATTTCAAAGCACAGTAAAATGTAGTGATGTCATTTACAGCTCAAACTGTAAATCTGACAAATGGGAACGCTCCATTACGACTCTGGAATGTTTGCATTGGACACAAAATTGATAGCCTTTAAAATTGGAGATAACTTTTCACAATGGAACTTGTCATTGGTCACAATAAGTGTTTTTTCTCGTGGATGGGTTGACCCCAGAATCGTTATACACGGAGAGATTTTATATATTAAATGATATCTAATAACATAAAAAAATCAAAATTTAAAAAGGATGAGAATGCATGCAAAGTGTCCTAAAAACATTCTAAATGCCAATTTGTGCACAATCTTAGAAAGTAACTTAAAATTTATTATGGTAATTACTTATAAGAAATAAATGTTCTCCAAGAACAGTTTAGAAAAAAATTCAAAATTTAAAATGGGTGAAATTCTAAATTGTGATTTCTACATTCAGGAAATATCAAACTGATTTCAAAGTAAGGATTGCAAATTGATGGAGACAGTCCCTGCTTCAATATAGGCTATATTTTATAGTGTTGCCAATACCACCTGGAGGCTGCAAGAGTAAAAAAATGTTCTAAATTGTATTTTTTGTACAACTGAGGTATCCAACATTCTGAAATTTGGCTTGATAATTACTTAAAAGATGCAAATGCTTTCTAAGGTCCCTCGGAAAAAAAACCTTCAAATTTAAAGAATGAAGTGAAAGAAAAGCACTTTAAAAACATTTTAAAATGTGCTTTTTATGCATTTTATGAAATACCAAACTGATTAAAAAAAATTAATAATTGCAAAATGCTGATGATAGAGCCTGTTCAAACTTAAGCTATATTTTCTGTATATTCCACAATCACCAGAGGATTGCAAGAGCAAAAAACATTTATAAAATATAGTAACTGTCCTCTAAGAACAGTCAAAAGTAAATTTGAAATTAAAAAGTCGTGAAGCGGTGGAAAAGAGCAAAAGGCATTTAAAAAAATTTCTAAATTATGATTTCTATGCAATTTCAGCTATAATAAACTGATTAAAGTAATAGTTGCAAATCAATGATGACAATCTCTGATCCTACACAGGTTATATTTTAAGCTGGTACCACTACCACCTGGAGTTGACAGAAACAACAAAATTTCTAAAAAAAGTCTTTGAAAATTTTTTTTAATTACGTTTCTAAATACCACATCAAAGTTGGCAAATTATTGGTGGCAGTTTCTGCTTCAATATAGGCATTTTATGCTGGTGCCATTAGCCCATGGTAGATGTTAGGAAAGAAGCTTGGAATTCGACATGAATTACATTTAGAGATATGCATTCTTAAATGATGGTTTCTAAAAAACCCAAAACTTCAAAAGAATACTGAAATAAATATATGGATTGAGCATAAAAGTTTAAAAATAGTTTCTAAATTATCATTTATTTAGAATTAAGTTTAGTTCTTTCAATTTATTTCATCTCGCTTCTGTCTAATGCAGTGCAATGACATAGTTTAGTGAAACTGTGGCTTAAATGATAATTTCTGAATTATTCGTAAAAGTATAATTTCTTCTAATAAAAATTAGACATACAAATATCACTTGGCATTTTGAACTGTTACACAAGCAAATCCACGGAGTTTTCTAGTAAAATATAAATGTCCTCTAAGAACAGTTAGAAGTAAATTCGAAATTAGTTGTAAAATGAAGGGAAGGAGCGAAAAGTGCTCTAAATTTTTTTTTAAATTGCGATTGCTATACAAGCTCAGGAAGTAATAAACTAATTATAAAAGTGATGGTTGCAAATCAATGGTGACTTTTTCAGATCCTACATAGTCTAAATTCTATGCTGGTACCACTACTACTTGGGGTAGGTAAGAACAAACAAATGTTCTAAAAAAGAATTAAAAAAACTTTCTAAATTATGTTTCTATGAAATATTAGGAAATACCAAAAACGATTTCAAAATTAATCTCGGCAAATTAATGGAAACAGTCCAATTTTCAACATAGAAACTTTATGTTAGTGTCACTATCACTAGAGAAATGATAGATCCTTAGGAAAAAAAGCTTGGATTTTGACATGATGGTTAGGATGTAAATGCATATTAAGAAGATGGTTTCTAGAAAATTAAATATTTCAAATGAATATTGAAAGAAACATATGAATAGAGCATAAAAGTTTCAAAATAATTTCTAAATTATCATTTATTTAGAATTAACTTTATAGTTCTTCTTATTTTAAGTCACATTTAGGAATAATGCAGTGTAATAATGAAATTTAGTTAAAACTGTGGCTTAAATGGAAATTTTTGAATTATTACTAAATATATTATTATTTCTAATAAAAATCAGATATACAAATATCACTTGGCATATTTCAACTATTATGCAAGCAAAGCTGAAGGATTTGCTAGTATATTATATAGGGGTGGCGGCAATACTATTTTGCACAAGGTTGGCTTTAAAGCTGTCACTGGTACCAAAAAAAGCACAACAAATTGAAATGAAATAAGATAAAACTGGAAAGTTGATACCGGGGCAGTCATTGCGATGAATAAAAGCAGGCCAAATTGAATTAGCCTAGTACTACAAACTAGGGATGGGACGAATATTCAGCTACTATTCGGTATTCGGCCTATTCGGCCCTTTTGCCGAATATTCGGTTGGCCGAGTATTGAAGACTTGTTGACCAAATACTTTGGTCGAATACCTGTAGCCGAATATTTAGAGATATCTTGCCGAATACTGCTAAATCTCGCCGAATAGTGAAAGATATCTTACCAAATAAATTTAGGATTTAAAGAATTTCATTTCTTGCTTTTTTTTTTCTCTTATACAAATATGCTACTTCATTCATAAAGTCCTTCTCATTCTTACTTACAAAATAGATAGTTATTCAGATACAAAAAAATTTACAGCCTTTCTGCATTTCCTATAAAAGTTAGTGATATTTTAGAAAATGCTGCCCAAGTTAGAGATCTAAGATTTAATTGTATGGGAAATGCCTTCATTAGAGAATGATATATTACAATTCAAGATATAAAACACTTATACAAAAAAAAGAAAAACACTGCCTTATTCTAAAACACTCAAGTGTTTATTAATGTCTGATAATTCCATGCACATACAAAAAAGGCTCTTATGAAATTCATAACTTATTTTCTATAAAGTAAGAAATGAAAAAATTCATTCACTAGGTGTATTAACAGAAATTCATTTTCAAAATTAAATATCAAATGTCACTATTCCAAAAACAACGGTACATCTGAAAACAGCAAACTAGATACGCATTAGATGACACAACTTGCTCTATGCAGATGGTTTTATAAATATTTAGACATAAATTCTAAATATTGAACAAAATAATTTTTTTATTCCATAGTTTCCACTTTTAAATAATTATTGGCATAATTACAGACTTAAATATGTAACATTACTATGTATATATTTTTAATTTACATCTTCTTTCCTTCATGTTGTTATCAACTTCTGTTTATCCTTTTAATGCTTGTTAAATAAATGGAATAATGAAGTTGAATATTGTATGCGCTGATTCAAATGTCAAAGATTTTGTTAACATATGCATTCTACTTTAAGCATAACTTTTTGCTTTAACGCAATTTGTAATTTAAAGCTTTGTAACTGATTTCAGAACAGTCTCGTTCTTACAAATTTGCTTATCATTAGGGACACAAACTCTAAATGATCAAATTTAATTCATTAAAGGTTATTTCAGGAAATATCTCATCGCGAAATCTGAGAGAGAGAGAGAGATTAAGAATATTATTGATTTTGGATGCAAGAAAGAGTAAAAGTATCATTTGATAGTAAAAGTGAAGTACATTCTTCATATTTAAATGGAAATATCTTCCCATTCTGACTTACTGAAAATCAATTTGATGTACATAAGGATAAAAGAATATAATGCAATTTTATAATTTTTGTATTAAAATAAGTTATACAAATTTAAAAATACATTTAAAAGCACACTTAAGAGTAATAATTATTAATGAGCTTCTATTTTTTAAATTATATATAATAAAAATTTATTTTCTTTATTGGAAAAAAAATTGGTAATTGGCCTAAAATTTGGCCGTATACTCGGTATTCGGCCAAATCACTATTCGTCCCATCCCTAGTACAAACTAAATCAGACTAATGAATAGCAGGCTAAACTAGTTTATCCTATGCATATTAAGCCAAAGTAGCTTGACCTAAGTAAAATTAGTTTATCCTATGTGCTTTAGGATAAACTAATTTGGCCTAGGAAAAAACTAGCTTATCCAGGGTTTGCACATACTTTTAAAAATAAAAATCAAGAGCTTTCAAGGACTGAAACCAAAAAAATGTAAGGGCCTGCAAATTAAATAAACAAATAAATTATAATATGCATTTTTAAATAAAGTTTCATTTTTGTAAACACAAGTTTTAAGCATTCAAATAGTAGGGAAATTTCAAAATTTAGAAAATTTTAAAATAACAAATACAACAGAAAAAAAAACTAATTGGATGTGCCAATCCCAAAATTTCTACTATCTGATATATGTTAATACTTCAAAACTCAATGTCAAAATTAAATGAGGACTCTAAAGAAGGTATGAAAAGTGCTTAGTTCTCAAGATATAACTACTGCTAAAATCATATAAATTCTAGAAAATGCAGCATAGCAGCACCACTTGTTGAGTCATTTACACTAAATTCTAATCAGCAACAACTACGTCAAGATTTAATTGACCAAAGTTAGATTAAAATTTGTGTACAGTAGACTCCCCCAAATCCGCACTCCTAAAATCTTCAACTCTCTAAAATCCGCACATAATTTACGGATGTAAACAATGAAACATTCAGTTCAGATGTAAGTGCAAAATTTGACTTTTTTAGTTTTATATATATTCCAAACATTTTTTAATTTACAATTTTTGTTAAGGTTATTGAATTCATGTTTTTTCATGAAGAAAGAATAATTTATTTCTGAAAAAATCAAGATATTGCTGATATCATTGGTAATCACAATCTTACCAAATATATTTATGTATTAATCAAGCTTTTTTAGTTATTAAGTCTGGCTGAACCTGAAATAAAGCTTCGTTATTTTATGATCCTGGTGTGAATTTATAATGTATCTTTATGAGGCAAGTTTCATTGAATAATTTGGGAAAAACACATTTCATCTTTATAATGAATATTTAATTGTACATATTGATTATTAACAAGACATTTGCTTTTAGTATTTTAACCATTTAAAAAATTATCTAAATTTTTATTATTTTAGTTTATTACTTATTTTAATATTTTAGTATATTGTAAACATTCATAATACTTTTGATTTCATTATTAATTACATTCAAATTACTTTTTAAAAAATATAAAGAAAGCAATGACCAGAAATCGGCAAAATTCTAAAATCTGCACAACCTCTGGTCCCAAGCTCAGTGGATTTGAAAGATTCTACTGTATTAATTCTTGAAATAGAGCTATTGCAGAAAACATTAAAACTGTAACACAGCAGTGTCACCAGATGGGTGATTTACATCAAAACATAATCAGTGCCAACTGTGAAACATATTGGTATGAAGATTTGTATTTGATAACTTTACATACCTTTTTATCTTATGCAATTCGAAAAACTAACATTGTCAATCTTATGTTAAATCTGCTTTTGAATTAAAATATTATATGATGGAAAAACATGGTTAGACCACTTAAACGATTAAAAACTAATCAGCACCAACTTATATATGACTAATTCAATATAAATGTTTATAAAATTAAATACAGTAGACTCCCTCAAATCTGCAAACCAGAAATCTGCAACTCTCTAAAATCTGCACATATTTTATGGATATAAACAATGAAAAATATATTTTTTATTTTGTAATTTTCTTAATAATACTCTATTTATATTTTTTCCACGAAGGAAAAAAAAATTTTTTTTTGGGAAAAAATTCAAGACATTGCTGTTATCATTGGTAATCACAATCTTCTTACCAAATATATTTATGCATTAATCAAGATTTTTTGGTTATTAAGGCTGGCTAAACTTGTAAAAAAAAGAAAAAAAAATCCTTATTATGATTTTGATGTGAATTAGGATGCAATTTTATGAGGCAAGTTTTGCTGAATAATTTTGGGAAAATACATCTAATATTTATAATGAGCATTTAATCATACACTATTGATTATTAACTTGACCTTTGCTATGCTATTAGTATTTTTATCATTTTAAAAATTATCTAAATTTTTATTATTTTAGTTTATTACTTATTTTAATATTTTATTATATTGTAAGCATTCATTATAGTTCCGATCGCACTATTAATTGAACTCAAATTATTATTTAAAAAATATAAACAAAGCAATGACCAGAAATCCGCAAAATTCTAAAATCCACAAAACCTCTAGTCCCAAGCTGTGCAGATTTGAGGGAGGTCTATTGTACATTATTTCTTGAGAGAGATTAACCAGAAAATTTGTGTCACATACAAATCGAATCACAAACAGTGATTTTGTAAAGCATGTTTTTCAAGATCTCTAAACCACAAAATGCATAAACCCATTGAAAACTGGAAGTCGAAAATTTTCACAGAAATTTAAAAATTGTTAACTTAATGTAAAAGAGGAAATAAGGGAGGGAAAAAATTCAAAATTTTGAAAAGGTACAATTGATTGTAAAAGTTTTTTTTTGCAGGGGGGGGGGGGTGATTGGATAATTATAGATCATTGTTATAGTGTTACAACAAGAACAGAAAAAAATATATTAAAAAGTTCTAATTTTTTAAAACTTTGTATACTTCTTACAGAGAAAAAAGGAAAGCAGAAGAAAAGAATCAGGGAAGAAGGTGGTTTTAGATGAGTGATTATTTATTGTTGCAATAAAGAAACGAAACAATATAAAAAATATATAAATTAAAAAAATTAACTTTGTAAGCTGGGGTGGTAGAAATGCAAAATGGAGAAGCCATTTTTTTGAGGGGGGCAGAGGGGTAAAAAAAATATTGATTTGGTGATTACTTAGTTATTTATCATTACTTAAGATTTACAACTGGAACAAAAAAATAAATAAATAAATAAATAAATAAAATAGAAGTTTTAAAGATTAATTTTTATGTTGTAGAAAAGAGGTAAGGGGAGAGGAGATTGAAGGCATTTTCAGACATGTGTATGTCAAAGGATTAATTATTGTTCAACAAAATAAAAAATAGAGAAAAGAAATTATTAAAAATTTAGAGATTTTAAGATATTTTAGCTTTGTGAACTAGGAAGGTTGTCAAATTTTAGTGGATGGGACAGGGCCGTAGCTAAGGGGGTGCTATGGATGTCTCATCCCCTCACCTAAAATATTTTGAACCTCCCCTGGAAAAGATTCCAAGGTTACTGAATAAGCTCTAAAATTCCAAACGAAATTCTGTTCAAAAATCCAATTTAATTTTGAGATTCTTTAAAAGTTTTGGAGAAATACTAAATTATAACTAAAATAAGTGTTTTAACACTCGCTTATCCTAGTTGCACACATGAAGCTAACATAATGTTCAATATGGCACTAGTTATATGCTTGGATTTTTCATCATCATATTCTTTTCTTAGCATAAAATAAAGTTATTACAAAAGTTTAATGAGAAACATAGTACCTACAGAGTGAATATGCACTAATTTATCTTTCTGCATCAAAGAGAGAGAAAAAATACAAGCCCCCTTCCTTCCCCTATTATTGACTTCTAGCTATGGCCCTGGGAAGGGATATGAAGTTTATTCAATGATTAATTCTTTTACTTGAAAAATGCAAGCACTGTTAAAGACCTTCAAGGACTGTATAAACACTGTTATTCTATGTGCATTAAAATTAATTAATTTAGCCAATAACGAAAAAAAAATTAGGCCTAAAATTTTTAATTTTGGGAAATCCCCCCCCCCCCAAAAAAAAAAAAAACTTATAGGGGGTTTTAAAAAAAGGCTTAAGACTTATTTAAATTTGTAAATACAATGAGCCTACAAAGTTTTGTCCATCTGCACATTTTACAAAAGAATAACAATTATAAGGAATTCCCATCTGTTTGGTTGAAGGAACCAAAAATAGAAAACACCTATGTTCCGGATGAAATCATTATTTCCTTTTTTTTTAATTTGACTAAGATCTTTCTGAAAAAATAAATTTAAATAAAAAAAGACATTTACAATATAATTACATCTTAAAAATTAAAAAACGTTATTATTCAACTCAAAAGGTCTGTAAACAGCTTATGACTGAGCCCCTGACTTTGTCTACTCCCTTTCCTCATCCCCACCCCTTAACTGAGAAGTATAGAAGGCAGTCGTTATGGCTCTGCTGATTCACTAAGTTTTGGAATTACTATTTTTTAGATTATCCGCGTAAATCTGTGAATATCGAAATATCGATTCAAGTATTGATTCTAGAATTTGGAAATAGATTCTTATTGTAATTGATTCTCTTTTGTACGATGTAAATTTCAATAGATTCCCATTTTTTTTTTTTTTTTTTTTTTTTTTTTTTTTTGTAATACCCAGAGAATGTGAAATCGAAACTTTTTTCTTCAGCCTGCAGTAGTCAAAATTATGATGAATGAACTTTCTGTTATAGACCGGGCGGCGGTGACACGAATGACTACATCATCGAGTTACAGGATGAAATCACGATGTAGGACAAGATTTTTAGGTGTAGATTAAGGAATGACTGGTCTGCCTCATCATTTCTTGGTACGATATGAGTAACAGAGGGCGCCAACTCGCCATTTTGGCATCACTTTCACGTCATCGAGTTATGGGATGAAATTGGTGCCAAATTAAAGCTAAAATAAAGTATTTTAAGAATATTTCAGTCTGCCTGCGCATATCCTGGTACAAACCCTCTGCAGACTGATATTTTTAACAAAAAATGACGTTATAATGTAAAATTCAATATGACTACGTCATCGAGTTAAAGGATGAAATCAGGATGTAGGACAAGATTATTAGTTATAGATTAAGGAATGACTGGTCTGCCTTGTCATTTCTTGGTACAATATGAGAAACAGCGAATGCCAACACGCCATTTTTGCGTCACTTTCACGTCATCGAGTTACGGGATGAAATTATTGCCCAATAAAGGTAAAATAAAGTATTTCAAGACTATTTCGGTCTGCCTGCGCATATCTTGGTACAAACCCTCGGCAGACTGAAATTTATAACAAAAAAGGACGTTATAATGTACAATTCAATATGACTACGTCATCGAGTTACGGAATGAAATCATGATGTAGGACAAGATTATTAGGTGTAGATTAAGGAATGACTGGTCTGCCTCATCATTTCTTGGTATGATATTGACAGGAAATTTGTCACCCTGTTTTTGCCACTTTCCGGTCATATCTCCATTTCTATAGTCAATCTATCTTTATTTACATTAACCTAATTACATTCATCCTATTTTAAAGTTTATTAATTTATTATAACATTTACAGTCTATTATTTACCTTTTATTAAAATACCATTTTTACCTTTTTATTCAATAAGTTTACTTTTATTAAATCTGGTTAACTTTATTACCTCTTTATTAAAGTTCTCTTTCATATAAACAATAGTTACTTAACTTACCTTACATTTATTTCCAACGATTTACATTAAAACACCCGGGTTATTTTCATTCTTTTTCCCGTCGTACTCATATGCAATTGGAAGCTGTAATGACATGTTTCTTGACAGTCACAAGATGACGTCATTTGTCTACCGCTCATTTCCGGTATGACGTTTCGTCACAATGGTTTCCCATTTGACCATCGCTTCATCTGTCCTTTTGCATGCGTAATCAGTTTCTTTTAGTTCCCTTTCTGGTATAAATACTTTGACAATAGCTTAGATCCTTGTCTTAATGTTTCAGTATGAAATGATTACGTTCGTCCTTTTTCTGTTTAACATTTATGATTTGACTTTTAGTTTTGTTCCATTTTACGTGCTTGTCAACGTGCCATACTTTTAGTTTTGTTATGTGTTTAGTAAAACTAATTTTGCTTGAGACCGAGTAGCAGAAGTGTGGTGTTATCTCTTTTGATGTTTTCTCCACTTTACTGTGAGTGATGTTATAGGCTGAAGTCTGTGAAGAAGGGCTGTCGTATTCGAGCCGAGTTTGAAAGCTTCTCTGTGTTTAGGTATGAAGGCTGACAGCTGGTGAAGTGGGGGAAAGTTTCACGATGATAACATTTGTTTAGTCAGTAGTTTTACTCAGGTACACTACTGCTCTTTTTGAATCGAAGTTATGGCTACAGATCGTCAAGCATTCAGATGTAATATTCCTTGTTTACCGAAGTATAACTTTTGCCTGCCATGAAGTCAGTTTATTTTGTTTCCTGTTTTAATTGTTTAATAGATTTAAATACCTTTGTTAATTATATTGTTTTTATCTTTATTTCTTTTTAAATCAACGTTAGTTTTGTTTTTAACTTATTTGTATTTATTTCATCAATATACAGTATTTTAGTTATTTAATTTTCCGGACTTTAACTTTTTACAGATTTAGGGACTAAAAGCAAAGCTTTCATTGTGCTAGTTAATTTTAATCTCTGCTAATTTTTAATATTCAAAATTTAAATCTGTCAAGGTTATGGGCCTGTCCCTAACCTGATTTTCTTTTATTAATTTAATATATGAATGAGATATATAAATTTTTTTTGAAATAGATATTAATTTGTAATAGTTAAATATAGTTTAAATCTAGCATTTTTCTTTCATTTTATAAAAAAATGTTTAATAGATATTTGTTTCTTAAACTTTAGTTTATTTTTGCATTTGCCATTTTTAACCCTTAACGATCGGTGATATCGTAGTGAACGCTGCTTCCATCGGTATTTAGCGATGCTTTGCGATGGGGGGGGCAGTTAATTTGTTATATTTTGTTCAGTTTCTAAATATATTTTATAGCTAAGAATTACTTTTATTTGGCTTATTAAATAAATTACATAAGTTTTTTTTATTTAAGTTTAACAAATATTTTTAAAACGATATAGTAATTTTTGAGTTTATAAAATTTTTATGAACTTGGGTGAAAAATTTAACCGATTTTTGTTATCTTAAAATTTTTTTGTTAATCTAATGTAATTTTGAAATTGTTTTAGGGATTTTATTTAAAATAAAGAAAATTTAATAGATATATAATTTTTTTTTTTTTTTTTTGCAACTTAGAAATTTTTTTGTAAATTTGAGTGAATTAACCTTTTACACGCCAATGTTCCATAAATGGAACATCAACTTCAAAATTCTGCAAAAAATATATTTTTATCCGTATTGCCCTGTAAAAATTAGTATTTGTAAAGAATATATGGATTAATTTTTTGGCGTCGATATTTCATTGATACAATAAATCATGAATAAGGTAAAAAATCGTAGTTTGGGCCTTTTTTTAGACTTGTCCTTGGGTAAAATTCATAAATTTATATAAAATTCAAAATTTAACAAAAATTTTTATAACTAAGTTTGATCAAGTAAAAATGATCATTTTATTAGTAGAACACAAGTTTTTAAAGAAAAGATGGATTTATATTGTTTCTTTTAGATAAGAAATTCGCATGTTCCAGAAATGGAACATTGGCGTGTAAAGGTATGTTTTTTAACATGATAAAGCTCTTTGGTTGCAGTACATGTAACTATTTATAAAAAGATTCAGAATACGAGGTAGTATAGTAAGTGTCGACAAAAGATGTTTATGACTTTTATACACTTTCTTTCTTTCTTTCTTTTTCTCTATGCCAAAAAAAACACTACAAAAAATGTTTTGAGTGTGAAAAAAGACTACATGCGAAATGATTTCCTAACTACCATCAATAGTAGATCAAATGTAGGACAGAAAAATTAAAGACAATATACATATATATAAATATTATAAAAGTTTTTGGGAAATTTTTTCTCGTTTATATTTTTAAGATTTTAATTTATTTGATTATTTTGCTGTGAATTGTTGTACAGACATTTTTATTATTGTTATTATTTTCTTGCATCGTTTTGTACATATTTCTTTTTTAAACTTTGATAAATAATTGTAAAGCTGCTTTCATACAGTAATTACTGTCCATCATATATGAAATAATTTTTAAGTGGGAAAGTTTTTTGCATAAACTTTATTTTACTATTTTTGCTGGAATACTTGTTGGAATCCTGAGTCAAACGTAAGCTAGGCGGGCGAAGCCCGGCTATTCACTTCCTTAACATGTGTTATTATTGACAAATGATTATACATTACCTATAATCGTGAAAAAATGTGCACAGAAATAAAGAATTTAATTTAGATGTCGTTAATCGCATTTTATGAAAACATGTGAAAAAACTAAGTGTTTCCCGCCAATGTTCCATTTTTGGAACATGCTAGAAATCATACACAAAAATTTTTTTTCGAGAAAAAAAGTTACTCATAGTGCTTATGTTTGCGTTTTAATAGGATTTTTACCAATAAATAGTTTGTGCTACCTTTCGATCATAGTGCGGCGTTTAAAAGGTTAAATTTAAAATTTTCTGGCTTCATCATACACTTCTTACTTCTCCTTACTTGATGGAGATGCTGGCTTTCAGTTCCTGATGCCTGGTGCAATTTCGATGAAGGAGGTTCAAGATTTTTGTGTCAGCCAATAAAGTTTTGATGGTTGTGATGAAAAATGACATTCACTCAAGAATTTTCAAGTCATTTTTGGAAATGCTGGCCTTGAGTTCCCGATCCCAGGTACGGTTACACAGATGGAGGTTCAAGATTTTGGAGTCAGCGAAGTTGGTTGTGATAAAAGATGATATTCGTTAAAGAATTTTTAAGTCATCTTTGAAAGAGCCATGCCTGTTGAAGGTGGTTTTTGGCAGTGGTCCGCGTACTGGGCCATTGCATTTTGATATTCTTGTTGGTTGAAACAAGATTTAACTTTTTCTTAGTGTGACATTAATCCGGAACTTTTGTGTGATAATAAGCCTGGACTTGTTTTCAACTGTTACCGGTGCTTTTAAGTGGCTGGACTTATCTGAATCTCCGAGAGTGGATTTTTTTAAACTATCGTCATTACGAATGCAGTTTTTTTGCTGGGGACTTGTTGACTGGTGTCAAGAACTTGCCATCTGAGGTCAACGACTTGCTTGCTGAGGACTTGACTTTCTCTGCTTTTGGTGGTCTCTACTGGAAATGACTTTTTAGCCTTGCCTCATGATATTCTTGCTGTAAAACTTTTTAAGAAGCTTTAGAGGATAATTTTAGTGTGCTTCATCAAATATAGTTACAGCCTGAACTTTGCATCTTTTTCAATATATATATATATGTTGTGTAATTTTTAAAATATATATACATTTTTTATGCAAAAATTGTTTAAGCATGAAATTTTTGTTTTTGATCCATCCTCTGTTTGGAGTTTAACTTGTATTTTGATGATCTTTTGAATCATTAATGAAGTCTCATTTTAAATATTACTATGGCATATTGAGCGGATGTGAAAGAAGTTTAATTAATGAAGCTTAATTTAACTTATACTGTGACTTTTCGAGCAACTTTGAAATTTTTCAATATTTTAAACTTTGAGTTAATATTTAAACTTAACTTTAAAAATAAACTTAACTTTAAAATCAGGGCGAAATCATAATCTTTTAAAGCATTTTCTATATTTTGAATAGTTAATTTTTGTCAGGTTTGGACTGTGTGTTCCGAGGTATTAAAGTTTGCCCATTTTTTTGCTTGACATGGATAACTTAGTTTTATTAAATTCTATTATTTTCATTTACAGTTAATTTCTTAAATGCTATATCTTGACCCTTAAATTTTATAAATATGGCTTAAATTTTATAAATATGCTCTTCTAAATAATATATTTTTAACTGGTTTTCTTTACAGTTAAATTTATTTACTATCAGTTATTTCAGAAGTTTGTGGGGTTTTACCGTGCTTTACCCTCAATTACCTGAATCTTGATAGTTTATAGTTTATATATAAAGTTCAGCTCTGATCATATTTCATAAATTTGCTTAAATTCAGTTACAAATCAGTTTAAAGTTTGTTAATTAAATAAGGGTCAAGATTTTCAATTAAAAGCTTATTATATACTGTTTTATTTTGAAATATTGCTGAATTTATTTTTTTTGAATAATCAACTATACTCATTTAAATAGTCTTGTATGAGGCTATATGGAGGATTGGTTGATTTGAGAAATTTATTATTCAGTAATATATTGTTTTTCTACTTTTTTTTAATTTTAACATTAAAGATATTGTTTTTTATAATAAAATTGAATTTTTGCCCTGATAGTCTATTTTGAATATGTATTGAAAATTGTTCATATTTTTGCTAAGTAATTGCTTCTAAAGGATCGTTAAATGAATTTAAGCTGTTTTTCATAAGCTCATAGTTAAATGTCATGCCATTTTAAGACTTGAAAAGCATAGTTTGAGAGCAGTTATTTTGAGATTTTTTTTGAAATTTTGTTATACATTTTTGATTTATAGTTTATTTCTTTTGAACTTTATATTGAAAAAGATTATTTGAAATTTTTGATTATAAAACCTGTTTAATTTTTGCCTAAATTTTTAAGAGGTTTATTTTAAAATCTTTTGAATATTATGTGCAAGGTATAAATCTTCACATGTCATTTTAATCCCTATGTAATTAAAGTGGGGTTTAGTTAAACCTCATTATGGCATTTTCAAATTTATTTTTATTTAATGTTATATAATTTGAAATATATTATATAACATTAAATAAATTACTTAATTTTTACTTAAATTAATTAATTAAGTAATTATAATTACTTAATTACTTAATTTTATATTTTAAAGTAGTTTAAACTTAATTTTTGATGTTGTATAATTTTGAATTAGTTTAAGCTTAACCTGAAATGCTAACCATTCTTTATATCCTCTGTTAAATTGTTTTCATGCATTTGGATCTGGGTTATAAGACTCGATTTGATTCCAATATTGCTTGAAAATGGAAATTTTTGAAAGGGGGGAATATTTGGTTTGGCATTGAAATTATATTTTATAAAGCTAAACATAAAATATTTTCTTTATAAAAGTTATTTTGAAATATTTTTTTATGGCTGTTTGTACTTTCAAGTTAAAAGAGATATGAAGAGTGGGCCGTTAAACTTCAAATTTGGATGGATTTTTGTTAAGGTTTCGAAATTTTGAAGAAATATTTTTAATTGTTAAATTAATTTAAATTTGTTATACCCTGGAAATATTTTAGCCATGTTTTTAGCTGACCTTTTTCTGACCATTCTCTGGTGAAGATGGTTTTTTTTTTTTTTGCCAGTTCAATTTTGAGAATTTGGATCAAAAGTTTAATATTTTTAAGATTCAAATTCAGTTGAATTATTTTTGGCAAGTGGTTCCTGTATTGGGAAAATGTAGAGAATAGGGAGCTTTAAAGTTTTGTCCTTCTAGGTCAGTTTTGGTAAGGTCAGAGGTAACCAGTTCAGAATTGCTCATGAAAAGATAGGAGTTAGAACTTGGAGTTGTGAAGATTGGTGTCTTTCCAGAGGTTTTTAGAAATTTTTTTTTGTTGTTGTGGTAGCTGTTTGTGGGAATCATTGGCAGTCATTTAGAGAGATTAATTGTTTTTAGCTGAAAGTTAGAATGCTAATTTTTTTTTTTAATCAAGTTAAATTTTTAAGGGTCGGTTCATGTAACTGTAAGAACCGGATACCTATTTTTACTTGATACTCTCTCGTTTCGAATAAATCTGATCATCTACCCCCTGAACTTAAAAAATTTTAACTTTGTAGCTAAATAGTATTTTTTTTTAAATATACCGATTTTCGCTTTGTTAGATGAGAAATTTTTTTTTAAACTGGTTTTTAGTTACGTCCTCAAGAGTTTCTTCAGACCTGTATATCTGGGTGTATATGTAGAATGTATATGGTATGTATGAAATCCAATGGCCATTGGTAGGTCCCGGAGCCTTGAGTATGTGCATGCCTCGGCATTAGTGCTGCTTGGGCTGGGATCCTTGGATTGACTGTGTGGCGCTCATTTGATTCAGGTATTTCAGCAAGTTTGTTAGGTTTTTTGAAAGAGGTCAAACATCAACAGCATATTATTTCTTTTGTTGTTCGTTAATATTATAAGTTTTCTGGATCGCTAGATATATTGAGGATTGGAGACTTACTTCTTGAGGAATTTCTTTTTTGTATTTGAACAGTATACAACAGTAATTTATTTTAGAATTTTATTAAATTTTTGTGGGTAGGTTTTAATAAAGGACCCTATTGGAATCTACCTTTTTGTTTATCTTACTTGTCTAGTATTTTTCTGGGGAATAGATCAGAATGAAAAAGGATGAATTATAGTCACCTTTAATATGTATGTACAGTTTAGGATTTGTTAATCAAGGCTGTCACATAGACAATTTTTTTTTACAAAATTGTACGAAATTTATTTTAGATTTTTCAAATATGGATTTTTGCAGAGATTGTATTTAAACTTTTCAAATATAAATTTTTATCTGTAGCTTAAAGATTACTTTTTAGATGGATGCTTACACTAACAGTTCTATTGGTAATGTTAGGAATTTTAAGATTTTCTAGCTTTAATTTTTAAAACTTTTTAATGTTGATCATTGAATTGATACTTTTGATATAATGAATTGCAGTATGTATAGGGTATTAAAGAATTAGCTTTTTTTTGAGGGGGGGGGGCTGAAAAAATGAAATTTGTACTAATATTTGTTATATGTATTTTCTGTTATATGTAATTTGTGTATTATATGTATTCTTATGTTTATGATTTATAATGTTAAAGCAATATCTGACTTGGCAATCTGGAGTATATTTTCTATTTTAGAGGTTTTTCTGCTAAATATTTTTGGTAAGTTTTTTGTTACAGGTCATAAGAATTTTTTTTTTTGATTGGTTGTGGAGATGGTGGATGCATACTTTTATTTTAGGCTCTTGTAGAACCAGCATGTCTATGGTTGTGAGGTCATGTTTTTCGGTGGTTCTATGAGCATTTGCTCTTTTTCAGGCCGTTCAAGTATCAAGAGGGGGGGCTTTTGACAGGAAATTTGTCACCCTGTTCTTGCCACTTTCCGGTCATATCTCCATTTCTATAGTCAATCTATCTTTATTTACATTAACCTAATTACATTCATCCTATTTTAAAGTTTATTCATTTATTATAACCTTTACAGTCTATTATTTACCTTTTATTAAAATACTATTTTTACCTTTTTATTCAATAAGTTTACTTTTATTAAATCTGTTTAACTTTATTAATATCTCTTTATTAAAGTTCTCATTCATATAAACAATAGTTACTTAACTTACCTTACATTTATTTCCAACAATTTACCTTTAAAACTCCCAGGTTATTTTCATTGTTTTTCCAGTCGCACTCGTATGCAATCGGAAGCTGTAATGACGTGTTTCTTGACCGTCACAAGGTGACGTCATTTGTCTACTGCTCATTTCCAGTATGACGTTTCGTCACGATGGTTTCCCATTTGACCATCGCTTCATCTATCCTTTTGCATGCGTAATCAGTTTCTTTAAGTTCCCTTTCTGGTATAAATAATTTGACAATAGCTTAGATCCTTGTCTTAATGTTTCAGTATGAAATGATTACGTTCGTCCTTTTTCTGTTTAACATTTATGATTTGACTTTTAGTTTTGTTCCATTTTATGTGCTTGTCAACGTGCCTTACTTTTAGTTTTGTTATGTGTTAGTAAAACTAATTTTACTTGAGACCGAGTAGCAGAAGTGTGGAGTTATCTCTTTTGACGTTTTCTCCATTTTACTGTGAGCGATGTTATAGGCTGAAGTCCGTGAAGGAGGGCTGTCGTATTCGAGTTGAGTTTGAAAGCTTCTTCGTGTTTACGTATGAAGGCTGACAGCTGGTGAAGTGGGGGAAAGTTTCACGATGATAACATTTGTTTAGTCAGTAGTTTTACTCAGGTGCACTACTGCTCTTTTTGAATCGAAGTTATGGCTACAGATCGTCAAGCATTCAGATGTAATATTCCTTGTTTACCGAAGTATAATTTTTGCCTGCCATGAAGTCAGTTTATTTTGTTTCCTGTTTTAATTGTTTAATAGATTTAAATACCTTTGTTAATTATATTGTTTTTATCTTTATTTCTTTTTAAATCAACGTTAGTTTTGTTTTTAACTTATTTGTATTTATTTCATCAACATACAGTATTTTAGTTATTTAATTTTCCGGACTTTAACTTTTTACAGATTTAGGGACTAAAAGCAAAGCTTTCATTGTGCTAGTTAATTTTAATCTCTGCTAATTTTTAATATTCAAAATTTAAATCCATCAGATATGAGTAATAGAGTAGTTCAACTACTCTATTACTATGTATTATGTAGTTCAATAGTATGAGTTCAACTCGCCATTTTGGCATCACTTTCACGTCATTGAGTTACGGGATGAAATTGGTGCCAAATTAAAGCTAAAATAAAGTATTTTAAGAATATTTCGGTCTGCCTGCGCCTGGTACAAAACCTCGGCTGACTGAAATTTATAACAAAAAATGACGTTATAATATAAAATTCAATATGACTACGTTGTCGAGTTACGGGATGAAATCATGATGTAGGACAAGATTATTAGCTGTAGATTAAGGAATGACTGGTCTGCCTCGTCATTTCTTGTTACGATACTAACAGAGGGCACCAAATCGCCATTTTGGGATCACTTTCACGTCATCGAGTTACGGGATGAAATTGGTGCCAAATTAAAGGTAAAATAAAGTATTTTAAGAATATTTCGGTCTGCCTGCGCATATCCTGGTACAAACCCTCGCCAGACTGAAATTTATAACAAAAAATGACGCTATAATGTACAATTCAATATGACTACGTCATCGAGTTACGGGATGAAATCATGATGTAGGACAAGATTATTAGGTGTAGATTAAGGAATGACTGGTCTGCCTTGTCATTTCTTGGTACGATATGAGTAACAGCGGGCGCCAACTCTCCATTTTGGCTTTACTTTCATGTCATCGAGTTACGGGATGAAATTGGTGTCAAATTAAAGGTAAAATAAAGTATTTCAAAAATATTTCGGTCTGCCCGCACATATCCTGGAACAAACCTTCTGTGGACTGAAATTTATAACAAATTATGCTTCATAATGTACAATACAAAATCTAAAGAGGTATTTTACATTACTTAACTTCGCAAATGACTTACATGCTAATTTGATGGTTTAGGAAAAGATTTTTATAAAACGACCGATTTGGCATATCATGAATTGTATTGTATATTATAACATATTGTATTGTATTTTATAACATTGTATATTATAACACCAATTTCATCCCGTAACTCGATGACGTGAAACTAACGGCAAAATGCCAATTTTTCGCCCGCTGTTACTCATATCGTACCAAGAAATGATGAGGCAGACCAGTCATTCTTTAATCTACACCTAATAATCTTGTCTTACATCATGATTTCATCCCGTAACATGATGACGTAGTCATATTGAATTTTACATTATAACGTCATTTTTTGTTATAAATTTCAGTCTGCCGAGGGTTTTACCAGGATATGCGCAGGCAGACCGAAATATTCTTAAAATACTTTATTTAGCTTTAATTTGGCACCAATTTCATCCCGTAACTCGATGATGTGAAAGTGACGCCAAAATGGCGAGTTGGCGCCCTCTGTTACTCATATCGTACCAAGAAATGGCAAGGCAGACCAGTCATTCCTTAATCTACACCTAATAATCTTGTCCTACATCATGATTTCATCCCGTAACTCGATGACGTAGTCATTTGTGTCGCCGCCGCCCGCTCTATTATATTCATTCTTTTAATTTTTCAGGAGTTTTTTTTTTTTATGATAGAAGAGTTTACTACATTCATCTTTAAAAAGTATTAATCTCTCCATTTTCTTATTTTAAAAGATTTTTCTTTTTAATGAAAAGAAAAAAATTAGAAAGTCAGCAATAGTTACTTTAATTTTTTCACTAGGTGTAGCAGATAGTTTTTGAGATACAGCAGATTCAGGATGTGAAATATTCTGAAAAAAAAAAAAATTTTAGTTTTTTTTTAAAATAATATAATTTTTTTAAATCATAAGTTACTGTATGCTTCTAACATAAATAAAATGTATCTATCCTAAACAGCATTAATACAAACTTCTTTGGCTTTTAAAGATTCTATTTCTGCCTTTAACCTTTGTATGTCGCCAGCCTGTAAAGAGAGACAGAGAGAAGTAGAGAAATATTAATAATGAAATTAACTAAACAAGTACAATATTAATAAAGAAAGTAAAGAGGGAGAGAAAGGCAATACAAACATTTTGAAGCTTAATTTCTTCAATAGTTAAATGAAGTTTGTCATTTTCACATCTTATTTTTTCTGCTTCACTAACCTAGAAAAGTTTAAAATTATATTTAACACACTCATTAATAAGCTATCTAAATACATTAGATCATGTGTGATGTATGAATTAGAGGCATTAAACTATGAAAAAGCACATAACTTAAGAACAAGCAAAAATGTTTGTTAAAAATTAATAAGATTTAACTTTTTGAGAGGAAAAAAAGGAATAAAATTTTATTTAATTTCAAAATATATATAGTTTTATTTATTTGTTTTTATAATCAAGCATATGAAAAAAAAAATTATGATAAAAGGAATGGACTTTTAATAAAAGTAGATTGTAATACTTATAGTAAGTAAATTGATAGTATCAACTTTCTTTTTTATTAGGTTTACAAGTTATTTTGATGGATTTTCAAAAGATGGCACATGCTATTCAGGGCTGCCACAGGCTACTATTTTTTAATTCTGACTGGCACCACTTTCTGATAACAGAAAACCCTAATACAGTACAGAACCATTTATCCGGAATGGTTGGGGCCAGATGTATTCTGGATAACTGGTTTTTCCGGTTAACTGGTTGGGGATTAAAACAACATCCATTTGATAAGTTTTATGGAATATGTGTGGTTATGGTATTACTTCTAATTTAAAATTAATTATTAGAATACTTGAACTAAGAATCAGATGCAAGTTAGATCAAATGTTAAGACTTTGAAAGAAGGTAATTTATGGGAATTCCTTGGGAACGAACATTCTTCAGTTTTCTCTACATAAAAATGAAAACATATATAATATAACTGCATACGCTTCTATTCCAAATACTAGATGCTGCTATCAAACTATACAATTGTTGCAAGCAATGTATATGTCAAAGTGGCAGTGTTGGACACTTTTTTTCTACAGAGATTCTACATCAGTCTATTAGAAATATCATTCCGAATAACTGGTTTTCCAGTTAACTGGTTTCCGGATAAATGGTTCCATACTGTATATATATTATGCATTTTCCAGCTGAACTATTTTTTAGTATATTAAGATAAGTTTGTAGAATATAAATAAATTTACATTCATGGCTACACAAAGAGCTGAGTTCATTGTCGTCTATAGATGTCAGTCTATTAGAAATATCATTCCGGATAACTGGTTTTCCGGTTAACTGGTTTCCAGATAAATGGTTCCATACTGTACACTCTTTGACAACATTTGCAAGAAAAAGATACTTCAAAATTTACATTAGAAAAATATTAGTGACAACATAATATAAAAACACTCGCTTGTGGTAGCCCTGATATTCTGGATATCTTATAATGAAAATAGACATCAGAAAGATTTTAAGAGAGTTTAGGCTTCTGTCAATAATATTAAGTTTGAACAACTGATAAATCATCTGTGGAATGTTTTAGACATTTCAAGTTTGGTGATTTTTCAGCATTGAAGACAAGCTACACTCTTAGACAGAAAAAAAAAAAAAAAAAAAAAAGAAAGATTTAGAGGCATTACTGGATGAAGATTTGAGCCCATGCTAAAGAGTCTTACAAAATCATTGTGAGTGAATCAAAAAACAGTTTCTGTACAATTGAAATGATTCACAGGAAGATAACTGGGTGCCTTATAAATTGAAACCGAGAGACGTTGAAAGGCTATTTTTCACAAAAGTTGTAAAATAAATAAAAAATATTTGGAAACACTACACATAACGTGGATGTTGTTTTATCATATCCACAGTAATCTCTAGACATAGCTTCTTCTGATTACTGATTGTTCTGATAGATGCAGCACAATTTAGCAGGTCATTGGTTCACTCCGTTGCAGAAATTGAAAATTAGCTTCAAACTTCAATTGCCTCAAAAGATGAATTATTTTTTTGAGATGGAATTAAAAAATTACCTGAGAAATGGCAAAGAGTAGTAGCCAGTGATGGACACTATTTTGATTAGTATGTTCATCCATTTTATTTTGGAAAAAAAAAATAATGCATATTTGAACACAAAAAGTAGATTGATCTAATTTGTACTCTCAATTTAAAAAAAAGTTTATTTTAAAACTTATTTTAATAACAGAGAACAAAAATATTTCCTATCGAATGATGCAATCTGAAAAAAAAATCCATTGGGTAGTTTTTGAAAACACTCGAGCCGAAGTTTCAGAACTTCTGCTTTATAATATATTAGCAGGCTATGTCGCTTCGCTGGTACCATTTTCCCAAACGAACCTTGACTTAAACAAAATGGTGATTTAAAATTTTTATTTTAAAGCATTACAGACCATCACATAGAATTTACTTCCACATTGTGGAAAATGAATGCAACACCATTGCGATATTGTACTATTTTGATTCCTTGGACAAAATTTGGGCAATTAAGAGCCATCTCTTTTATTTGATCATTTATAGTAAAGTTTCATATGAAAATGAGACAACAGGTTATGACAACAGACATCAAAATGCTCTCTAGTTATCACATTATCAAATTAGAGAGCATTGCAATGATTACTGAGTTTGGTTATCAAACTCTATTAACTTTCGTATCATACCTCATCTTTTGATAATTCTTAAATTCCCGACTTCTGAATTTGTACTATATAAAGTTCTAATAGCCTAAATGCAATTTCATTACATGTTACATTACGTTTTTTAATAAACATCCTCTTCTGGCAGAATACATTAAGTAAAATATGCAAAGAATTATTTACATATAAAACAGAGTGTTTAACTTATATATTTATTAGAACAATGAAAGATAAAAAACATGTTTTAAGCTGAATTATTTGAATAAAATTAAAAATGCAGTAGCTTCAGTGCCTCTTCATTTTATAAATTAGTTGCAAACATGTAGCTGGTAAATCGGAATAATCTTGATGGCGAAATTTTGTAGAAAAATAAACCTTTAGCTTGCATTCAATAAAATCTGTCTACCTTGTAATCGATACCATTATGATTTTTGACGTCAAACATTAGTAGTGCTTGGTACGATATTGTTACAAATGAACCATTACTTATTTCGTGTTTATTGTCAAATGAATGTGAAATTTATGATCATCCATTATTGGCATTTATCTTATAGTTTGGCGATAGTTTTTTCGTTGATGGTGTAATGAAGCAGTATCTAATAGTTAATTTTTAATAAAGTTCAGCTAATAGGGCTTAATGTTAATTAAAATTGCTACGTAATCATAAAAACAAAATTTTTTATTGTGGGATATTCATGTATATATTTTTTTCTTAGCCAATTTTAAATTATCTATTTATTTTCCTAACAATTTTTTAAACCAAAGTGGATGATAAATTAATTACAATTTTTTTTTTAAATTCTACATCATTGTCATTTCAAAGATTTTTCAATATTGTAAATATTGCTTTTTTAGTGATAGTAAAATAATTGCAGATGAAAATATATATAATAGTAAGGCTAAAATACAGAATTAACAACTGCTTGGCATATACCTTGGCGGAGACTCGATAAGTACGCCAATTCTATCAACCTAAATATCCAGTTAGAATGTAAACAAATAATGGGTACTACTTGATTATTCTGTCCATCAAATTCGCCAAATTATACATGTTGCTAAACTATTCGGCAAATTATACAAATGGACATAATTTTTATTTTAAATACCGAAGAATCAATAAATTAGTAAAATATTAAGAGAAATACAAATAAAATGTCAAATTAAAAATTGGTTAATGACGTAACAAACACGTGCAACATGTTTAATGTCAAATGAACATGACATTTACGATCATCCATTATTGACATTTAATCTTATACTTTGGCGGCAGTTTTTTGGTCGATGGGATAATCAAGCAGTACCACATAATATAAACAAACTATATAAACAATAATATTATCAATAACGTTTAGATACAGATGTCATGTATGGACCACTTTGGCGTGATTGTAACAAAATTGCAATTTGATGGTTCACATGGTAATCCGGTTATTGTTGTTTATTTATAAGTAAACTGTTTCTTTGCTTTTTTAAAATTATATAAATTTTTTTGTTCTATAATTATTAATTAAACTTCATTTATTTATTATTATTTAAGTTTTAACATAATAGAAATCAATTAAAAATAACATAGTATGCAACTGGTATTTGAAAACACAGTGTTCACCAAAATTGTGTCAGAAAAAAAATTGCACCAAACTGATGCGTGTGTAAAAATGGAAAAATATTTACAATAATATAAACAAACAAACAAAAATAAATAAATAAATAAATAAATAAATGTAAACATATAATTAAAAAATTTCTATTTTAATATATTTTACTTTTTAAATAACATCAAGCAGTCGTTAATTCTCCTGTCGCACCAATAGTATTTTTTTCTTTCATTTTTTTCAAAATGAAAAACCATAAATTTAATAATGTCTAATTAAAAAATCTGAATAGTTTTCTGTAATCGGATTGATGATCTAGAAATCTCCTTAATACATAAACAAAACGGCACAAATGTCGTACACACACAGAGTTTGGCGCAATAATTTTTTACGCTAATTTGGCAGAAACATCGTATTCCAATACCAGTTCCATATATATATATTAATTAAACTAAAACATAATTTGCAGAACAAATTAAAAAAACAAAATTTATTTCCTGCACTATTTAAGCCCGAGAAGGAACAGATATTAAGCTATTTGATTTATTTATTTCATAATTTAGTATTAAATTTTTGTATCAAATAATTTAAATTATGTGAACATTAAAAAAACTAGTTGGATGTGCCAATCCCAAAACTTTCTTTTATCTCATACATACATTTTAATATTAAAAAAAAAATAGTTATTCATTTTAATGCTTTAATAATTTTAATTCAATATCTTACCAACTTTGATTTTCATCTTAAATTTCTGCTTCAATCAATTAATCGGAGTAAAAACGAATTTCCGTCTCTGCACGAGCCGATGGACAATAGAATGATAAGCAGATTTTTTTTCAAATTCAGGGAGGACCTACTTGCCTTACCAAAAAATAATCATATACAAAATGTTTAGTTCAGTTCTAGAACTAACTTCATACACTTTTATGTGGTGCAATATTGAAAATGGCATAAAATTCGGTAATGCAGCGCCCCCTTCCGGCGGATTTTTTTCAGATTCAGGGAGATCCAATTAGCCATAGACATACACGTACACAAGAAATTTCGTTCAATTCGATGCATAACTTCATGTACTTTTGGTCGGTACATTATTGAAAATGGCACAAAAATCATGATTGCAGCGCCCCCTTCCGACAGATTTTTTTCAAATTCAGGGAGGACCAACTAGCCATAGTCATACAGATACAAAAAAAATTTGGTTCAATTCGATACATAACTTCATATACTTTTGGTCGGTACAATATTGAAAATGGCACAAAAATGGCGATTGCAGCGCCCCCTTCCGGCGGATTTTTTTCAAATTCAGGGAGGACCAACTAGCTATAGTCATACACATACACTAAAAATTTGGTTCAATTCGATGCATAACTTCATATACTTTTGGTCGGTATAATATTGAAAATGGCACAAAAATCGCGATTGCAGCGCCCCCTTCCGGTGGAATATTTCAAAACTGAAGGAGGACCTGCTTGCCACAGCCAAAAACATTCATTAAAAATATGGTTCAATTCTATGCATAACTTCATACACTTTTTGATGGTAGAATGGCGACATACAGACACACGGGCAGACAAACATTTTGTAAAAACATGTTTTTTGGAATCTCTGACCCCTAAAACGTGTAAATCCGTCGAAAACCGGAAGTCGAAAATATTTCGATTACAATACTTTCTTCTATTGGAGACAGAAGAAAGTAATAAAAATGAAATTTAAACAATATGGTACTTAAAAACCCTAAATCTTAGATTCCGTTCAAACGAAATTGAAATAAATCTTAGACTTTTTCTGAACATTTGCTTTTTAGATGTGTCTATTCTTTTTATCTATACCTACCGTAAACTTTATACAAAATCTGCAAAATAAAATATTTGCAAGTTAAGTTTGAAAAAAAGTCTAAGATTTATTTCGATTTCGTTTGAACGGAATCAAAGATTTAAGGTTTTTAAGTACCATATTGTTTGAATTTCATTTTTATTTTTTTAATGTTCACATAATTAGGATGAGCGAAGCGAATCCTCTACTAGGCCACTCAAATTACATTTTGTCGTACACTTTACAATAAAACTATTCAATATTTTAACTTCAAATTAAACACAAAAATAAATTATGATCTGTAGATTTGCACAATATAATTTTTTTACAGTAAAACGTTAAAAAATTTATTATTTTAATTAATTTATTTTACATGCATTTCCAATACGGATGCAGTTTAGCAAATAAATAAAAAATGAAACGCATATATTTTCAGAAAAAATATAAATCATGGAGTAAGTAATTATAGATAGAATCATGATTAATTTAATAAATAAAATATGTTTTCATTATTCAGCAAAATTGTTTGCACAGATGACACTTTAACATTTTTAAAAAAATGTATTTGGATTTTTTTTTTTTTTGTAAAGTGGAAACAAAAGAATTGTAAACAAATAAAATTGTTAAATTTGTTATATAAATGGAAAATTAGAAGAATTAAAGCGTGAAGTTTTTGCCTCGATTCAAGTTTTTATAAATGTGCTAAAGCAAAGTTGGCTGATTCAGAAACGACAAATTGACTTTAACCATTTCTTACTTTATCATTTGGATCTAAAGTAAAGTTACGTTCTTATTTGTGGACCGAAAAAGGTTTAGTGAACGGGACTTTAGAATTTGTTGCACATAATAAAGAAAATCACAAGCCATCAGAACAGATATTGTGAATAATCATAATAAATTTGAGTACTACAATAATTTAACTTATAAGAATTGGTGCGTACCAATTCCCCCAATAATCAAATTCTGGAAAAATGGAAGCATAAATTGCTCAAGGAAAGAATTTCTTCTGCAGTTAGCTTTTGCTGTTATAATTCATAAATCTCAAGGTTTGACATTAGATGAAGCAGTTGTAGATATTGAGGACATATAGACACCAGTTGGCTTAAAAACATACGTAACGTTGTCGAGAGTGAAAATCCTTCAAAATTAAGCATTCAATAGAAATTTTCCTCACAAAAATTCTACAATATCAAAAATTCTGATACGCTAACATGTATAAAAACGAAGAAATTGGAAAAAAAAGTTTTACAGTTAAAAATTCATAGTATCAACGAGAGCAGATTTAAAATGTTTTTCCAGAAAATAGGATTTTGACGAAGTAACTTTCTTCAAGCTCTCTTCAAATATATTATTCTAAAACAGCTATAAAAGATTATTTGATGTTAATTACAAAGATTGGAAACATGTATATTTCAAACAACTTTTAAAAACACCAGTGGTTACAGGAAATTGTAAAAACATCTTTAAAAGAGTTTTTAGTTGAAAATTTAAAAATATTTTGCAAAAGTTTGCTTCTAAAATATTTTATTATGCCAGTCTTACATCATAAATAAAAAATTAAAATGCGCCAAAATATAAAATAATGTTTTTGTTTAATAAAGATGTAAAAATAATATTAAAAAATATTTTTACTTTCAAATATCTGTTTTATAAAATAATGCTTCACGAATCCAAACAAAGCATGGCTTTTGCTAGTTTAAATTATATGATACAAAAATTTAATACTAAATTATGAAATAAATAAATCAAATATCTTAATATCTGTTCCTTCTCAGGCTTAAATAGTGCAGGAAATAAATTTTGTTTTTTTAATTTGTTCTGCAAATTATGTTTTTGTTTAATATCTCAAGTTTTTTAATAACTACTGCATTCAGATGAGCTCATTTCAAAATTAACTGAGGGTACCATTATCAGGACTTTATTTATGCGGTATCGTATCACAATTACTCATGTAGTTTACTCAGGGCCATAGCTAGAAGTGAACTATGGGGGGGGGGGGGGGTTACGCTCAAGAGAACGTCTGAGGGGCTCATATTTCTCTCTCTCTTTGCCTAACGCAAAAAAATATATTAGTGCATATTCACATTGTAAGTTCCATGTTTCTTATTAAATTGTCGTAATAGTTCCATTTTATGCTAAAAACGAATATGGTGATGAAAAATTTGAGTGTATAACTAGTTCAAGATTAAACATAATGTTGGTTTCATATGTGCAAGCAGGATAAGCGAGAGTTGAAGCACTTTAGTTACAATTAGCAATTCTGTAAAACTGTGAAAGGGCCTCAAAATTAAATTAGATTTTTGAACAAAATTTTATTTGATGAAATACAAACAATTACATTCTTCCCTATGTAGGAATTTCTGATTTATTTTTTTTTAGATCTATACCGATCATGATACCTAGACTCCAAAGCCACCCTCAATTAAAAACTATCTACCTCTGCGATATCAACGTAGATTTTCATGTCTCCATTGGGTTTTGCACAGATTTTCATTGATCCATTTCCAATTTGTCTGCCTCATTTCCAAATCGTTAACTTTTTTTTACATCTAGAACTGAATTCTGTACATGCTTCCTGTCTTGATACCAAATATTTCAAAATCTCTGTTTCATTTCCAATATGATGTCATAAATGTGCACTTTTTAATTCTTAAAATCAATTTCACTTTTTACGGTACTACTAAGTTATGCTGTCGACCAAAAAATTATTGCCAAATTCTAAGATTAAATGCCAATAATGGATGACCATGAATGTCACATTCATTGATATTAAATATGATAAAGGTGTTTAAAACGTCATGGCGTGATTTTATTTCAACTTTTTATTTGTATTTTTATTAATATTCTAATAATTTGTTTTTTTTTTCATTATTTAAAATAAAAATTATGTCAATAAGTATAATTTGGCTATTAGTTTGGCGATTGGTAAAATTTGGCGAAATTGGTCAACTGAATAAGAGTAGTACCCTTTTAACGATGGAATCACGCAAAAATCAGATGTCACTTTTTTCTTTGGCGAATTCTTTTCTTATGAATCATGAAGTGATATTCGGCAGAAAAATCTCTTCTGCATGAAACTGATATTTATACTTAACAATCAGCATTGATACATTGCGTCAGAAGTATACAGCTCATATTCAAAATATTAGAATAATTGAGAAAAAGTAATAAGAAAAAATTATTTGTCATTTATTTATTTTTTATACTAAGTAAATGCAATTAAAATTCTTATTAATTAAGTCTGGAATGTTTAGATAAGATTTTAACATTTATAAAATATAAAATACAGCACAATAAATTAGGTATACAGCTTCCTTAAACACACCAGAATATTAGAATAAAATTTAGATTGGTTCAAAATATTAGAATATTTTATTTTACGCAACAATATTACCTTATGAATATGAAGTAAATGGTAGTTAATATTTTGTAGCATCCCCTTTAGCTTTCATAACAGCGTACAATCGATCTTGCATACTATATACAAGGTGTTTACAAACATTTCTATCAATATTAGCCCAAATAGACTTTATACGTGCCACTATCTCAGTTTTACTTGAAGGAGGATTTTCTTGAAGTTTTTTCTTCATTATACACCATAAGTTTTCGATGGGATTAAGATCTGGTGAATTTGGTGGCCAAGGAAGTACCTTAATGTTGCGTTGGCGGAACCAATTCTTAGTTGACACCGAGGTATGCGGGGACGCTAAATCTTGTTGAAAGATGAAATCATCTTCAAATAAATCTTCTGATGATGGAATCATGTAATATTCTAAAATTTCTTGATATATCAGAGAGTTAACCTTTTCGTAGACGATGCATAACATTCCAGGTCCTTCTGCACTCATACAACCCCAAACCATGACACTAGCAGCAAATTTTACGGAACGTTTAAGGCATTCTTTATCAAATGCTTTTTGCTTCATTCTCCAAACTCGAATACCTTGATTACCATATGAAACACAAAACATACTTTCATCACTAAATAATATATTTTTCCAATCTTCATTGCTCCATAAACGTCTTGATTTACATCAATTCAATCTTATACGCTTTTGTCTTGCAGTCATGAGAGGTTTTGTTTTCGGTACACGAGATTCAAATTTAAATTTATGGAGACGTCTTAATGTTGTCGATGTAGAAACTTAAACTCCTTCTTCTTTCCATTTTCGGTGCAAGAATCGCACACTTTTAACCCGGGAGAACGCGCGCTTTTCAAGGTATGAATGATTTTAACTTTGCCACCAATAAAATCTAATTATAACAGTCACTTTATTAAGACGGAGACAATTCTTACAAATTTTGCGATAAAATAAATTGACGATCACTTTTAAAAAATTAGTGGTTACAATTGTAAAAACCACACGCACTCAGGGTCTTTTAGGCCCTGCGCGCGTCCTCGCGGGTTATAACGGTTTTTCTTAACTATATGCTTCAGTTTCCTGTCATCTCTAGCAGATGTTTTTGGTTTTCGGCCACCATTTCGGCGATTATTTTGAAATTTTCCAATTTTTGAATATTGTGTTAGTATTTTACTAACGCTCGATTGCGAACAATGTAAATAATTCGCTATAAAACATTGATTTTTACCGTGCCGATACAAATCAACCATACGAAGTTTAGTAGATTCAGGAATATCACTCACACGGCCCATTTTAAGACGAAAAAGAAACAAACTGCAAAAAAGAATACTGATTTTAAATAAAATAGTCTGAACTTAATCAATGATGCCACCAGTTAAGAATAGGTAATAATTAAAGGAGAATTAATGTGAAATATTCTAATATTTTGAACCACTTGAATAAATATTCTAATATTTTGACTTTTCAAAATAATTTTTTTTGCAATTAATCTTTTCAAAAATGATATTAAATTTAAGATAACAAGTAAGTTTAATCAACAATAAGTTCTTAATAAAAATATCGTTTGCATATTTTCATTAAAAGACATTAAATTACCAAACGATATTTTCAATTTCTAAAAAAAAGGTAATTATTCTAATATTTTGAATATGAGCTGTAGTTCTAGACATTAACCCTAGACAGTATAATATTCCTCCAACAATACCTCAAGACATAGTATCAATAAAATGTATTTATTTTTTTATTTTTTGTATTACGTCATATTTATTTATTTTCTGTATTTCTTCACTTAGAAGCTTCTTGATAAATTAATCAATGTTTGAATTGAAATTCTGCCCAAAATTGAAATTTAACTTCAACAGAACTTCAAACCGTTATCAAAGCTCTGGGCAGGGTTCAGCGTAGAAAAGTTGGGGATAGATGTCATATATGCAACACATTGGCACAATTAGGACAAAATGGATATTATATGCCTCACATGCTAACCTGGCTAGCGTTGTTTATTTACTAATAAATTGTTTATTTTCCATTACTCTTTTTTAAAAAAATTATGTAGATCGTTTTGCTCTATAGTTATTAACAAACTTTTTTTTATTTATCACTGTTTCCCTTTTTAAATATTAGAAAATAATTCAAAAATATATATGTGATATGTATTTGAAAACAAAATTTTTGCCAAATTGGCGTCGGAAAAAAATTGCACCAACATGGTAAGTATTAGAGATCTATGCCAAAAGGTGACCCATTATGAATATTCCAAATGTGCTTAAATTTTATTAATTTACAGAGATAGTGAATAAAAAGAGCTTTATAAAAATATTAACTTAATGTATAGAAAAACAGCTATTTTTCAAAAGAAACTCTTTGCGATATTTTAAAAATTAAATCTTGTAGTGTTTTATCATATTAAAATCATTGGAATAATGAATTTAATACAAGTTAATTTGGTACTTGGCCACCAAATTATATAAGTCGCCAAACTAGCCAAATTATACATATTCACATTTTTTATAACAAAAGTACAAATAAATGGATAAAACACTAGTAAAAATTGAAAATAAAATTATTTGATGGCATCTCTAAATACGTATAGATATTTAATGTCATTGAATGTGACATCCACAATCATCCATTACTGGCATTTAATCTTATAGTTTGGCGATAGTTTTTTGGTCGACGGGATAACCAAGTAGTACCGTTGATTTAAAATTGATTTTATCCAACGATTAATTATTTGTAAAATTACAAATTTAGGCACGATTTAAAAAAATCACAAATCGGGAATTAAAATATATATTTGTAAACATTATCGTTTATACTTGTTTACATTGCATTTGAATATTTAGGTTGATAGAATTGGCGAAGTTATTGCAGTACCGAAAAGTCTTACATCAAGTAGTTGACAATTCTGTGGTTTAATCTTAAAAAATTGCTATGTTTGAAGATCAAATTCTGCAGATTTACTAGTTTCATTACATACCAAGGATGAAATACTATTTTTCTCAAATACTATTTTTTTTTTTTTTTTTTTTTTAACTTTTATTCACCTAAATTTATTTTGATTTTCTTCGAACATATAAGGCAAAGAAATTTTTAAAAATGTGGTATAAGTATGAAATCCCGGCACGAATGTCATATACGCACTGGGTTTGGTGCAATTTTTTTCTGATGTCAATGTGTCAAAAAACTCGCTTTCAAATACCAGTTACATATATATATTTAAATTATTTTCTATTATTTTGCAGAGACAATAGGTAGAAAAAAGTTTAATTTACTTATTTTCTATATTTCTTCAGTTAGAAGCTTCTTGATCTGAAAATGAAAAATGAATTTGAAAATGAAACATTTGAACATTGACATTTGAAAATGTCCTTTTATTTTAAAAATCATGTTTCATATTGTTTTCTGTTGACGATTCTTGTATTTGTACCAAATGTTTGCAAATCTCCGTTTCATTTCTAATATGACGTCGTAAATATACCATTTTTAATTTTTAGAAAAAAAAAAATCAATTTTATTTTTTATTTATCATGTAAAAATGATTAATTGCAACAGGAAATATGTCCATTGACCTCTGTATATTTTTTTTTGATTGGAGGGAATTATTTTTTATACAATTAGATCCTTTGAAGAAAATTTGTGGAAGCGCGTACAAAATGTGGGAAAATGTCTAGTAAATAACTCGTTCAATGTTAAATTCCGTATTAAAATAACATTATGGAGTCACACTGGAAATAAATAAAGCATAGCACTGCCGTGCTATGCTTTAATTACTTTCTATTATTTTAAAAATAATAACATTAAAAAAGGTTAATTAATAAGTAAGGAACAAAACAATTTATATAATTTTAAAGAAGAGAATGGAAGTAAATAAACATGGTATTAATAAATAACTAACAATATTTGGGTTACCATGTCAGGCAAAATAATGCCAATTTAGATTCCATTAGTTACCTCTGTGCATATGTGATATCTGTACTAACAAAACTTTCAATTATGTAGTAAATAAGCCCTTTGGCTGTATTCAATTATCGAAGATAGGTCCAAAATCTTTTTTAAATATTAGCTAACACAGAGAAAATATGGAGAAAATCGAAGAAAAAATGGCTAATTGTAAAAGATTTGTAATTTTTTTTTTTTTTTTTTTTTTCAGCAGGCAATTTTTATTTTAAAATGTTGAATTTTTTGATAATAATAACACATAATTGCATAAATTTCCTTCTTAAGTTAGTAAATTTTAAAACTGTAATTTTTCTTTTGAGTGGAATTGACAAAATGGCACAAGAAAAATTAAATGAACAACAAAAAATATTTGCTTAAAAAAGGCATTATATTCGTTGATTGCAGTCTTCAAAATTATGGCGAAAAACTTTTGAAAAAAGTATAACATTATTTTGCAATATGTGTGGCAAAAATTCATGCAAAAGCAAAAATTTAAATATTTGACTCCAATTTTTAAAATCTCATATATACTCATATCTTATAATTTACAACTGAATATTAAAATACACTCCAAAAGTTATCTTCACTTGAAAAAACACCATTATGGCGACTATCAAAAACCTACTTTCAGACACATGCATTTTATCTTCATATTCTTTGGCGACAAAAGACAAATAAAAATCACAAAGAAACATATAGAGATCTGCTTTTTTTCTGCTTAAGTTACATGATACTGAAATTTGATAAAAGAGAAAAGGAAAATAATAAAAAGAAAAATAACTATCATTCAAAATTCATTTAATCAAATTTTAAAGTTCATTTTTTTATTCTAACGGAAGGGATAAATCGCCAAATGTAGTATCAATTTTAATTTTTCACGCTATGTTATTTTTTAAGCATTAAAAATATTTCTTTCATTTTTAAGATATATTTTTTATAATATTATGTCTCATTCAACTGTTTTTCTTTATTATTACTATTATCATCAGTAGTTATTTTCTGCTTTTATTTGCAAGATGTTTGTAATATTTCTAACAGATATATTCTTTTAAAATTTTTTAGTAATGACAATTTTTGCCAAAAAATAACTACTGGCAACCCTTCCATGGAAAAAATCAGTAAAGTTAGAAATTTATTACCATAAACTTATCCCTGTATATTTGAATGACAAACCTCTGCAAAAATATTTCCTATTGAATGATACAATCAGCAAAAAAATCCATCGGGTAATTTTTGAAAACACTTTAGCGGAAGTTTCAGAATGTCTGCTTTATAATATATATAATATGATGATCAAATAAAGATGATATTTTGTAATCAATTTTCCACTCATTTCATGATATGCTGGAATTATAAAATATATGTGTTATGTTAGGGGTGCATAACCTTTTCAAGAGAGGCCACTTACAAAAATTTCTGGGTGGTCGAGGGCCACATCAATAGCATGAAAAAAAATGTATTTAAAGGAGGTGATCTGTGCCCTATGATCGGATAAAAAATATGATTTCAGAGGGAAATTGCAGGAGAGGGGGGATTATCCTTTTAAGTTCACTTACCCAGTCAAAATATGTGACTTTTCTTCGCATGATCGACGAAATTCGCGATTTTTCTTTGCATGATCGATGAAATTCGTAATTTTTCTGCACCTGATCAACGAAATTAGCTATTTTTATGAGCCTGACCGATGAAATTCGCGATTTTTAAGAAGTCAATCGATGAAATTCGGGATTTTTAAGAAGTCAATCGACGAAATTCGCAATTTTTACGAAGTCGATCAACGAAATTGGCAACTTTTCTACACATAATTGAAAAAATTCGCCATTTTTCCGCATCTGGCCGACGACATTCACATTTTTTCTGAGCCTGATCAACAAAATTAGCTATTTTTACGAAGTCTATCGAAAACATTCAGGATATTTTCACTCCTAATTGACAAAATTTGAAATTTTTACGAAGCCAATTGAGAAAATTCACGATCTTTCTACGCCTGATCAACAAAGTTCGTTATGTTTACAAAGCCGATCAACGATATTCACGATTTTTACAAAGCTGATTGACGAAATTCGCAATTTTTCCTTGCTTGATCAATACAATTAGCATTTTGCCGTTGTCTAATCGACAAAGTTCACGATTATCTAGCGCCTGACCGACTAAATTATGATTTTTACGAAGCCGATCAATGGAATTCGCAAATTTTCAAAGCTGGTCGACGAAATTCATGATTTTTCTGATCAAGATCGGCAAAATTCCTGATTTTTCCGCGCCTAATTCATGAAATTCGAAATTTTTATGAAGCTGATCGACGAAATTTGCGATTTTTTTTTCACGTGATCGACAAGTTTCGCAATTTTCTGTAGCCTATCGAGGAATTTCACATTTTTGTTAGAGCTTGTTCTATGTTATTTGCGATTTTTCTGCACTAATCGAGGAATTTCGCGATTTTATTAGAGCCTAATCGACGTAAATAGAATTTTTTCTGCGTGTGATCAACAAAATTCACATTATTTCTGTCTCCGACCGACAAAATTTGCGATTATCTGGAACCTGATCAACAGAACTCGCCATTTTTGGGTGTTCGATCGATGAAATGTGCGCCTTTTCCATCCTTAAATTGCGAAATACTCATTTTTATGCACCTGATCAACGAAATTTGTACTAACTCTGACGAAATCTGCATTTTTTTACACGGCGAGATGAAATTCGCATTTTTTTTTTTTCTCTGGATAAATTGATTGTCTGGCAGTCGATTAACAAAATTTTCATTTTTTTCTCGTCTTATCTACAAAATTTGCAATTTTTTCATCTGTGCCCGATCAATAAAATTCTTTTTTTTTTTTTCGGGTGTTTTTCAAATGTATTGCCGTATTATGTGAAACAAAATTTGAAAAAATAATTTGGTTTAAATATAAGAAATTACTCAGGTATGAGTTGCTTATAGTTTACAACATTCTAAGCAGTAGATTATTTGCGAGTTTTTTATTTATATTTCAGAAATTTCAAGAAATGTCTTCCCAGTCACTATTTTTCTCATAAGTGTGACCTCTATAAAACATTGATTTTTTTTGTATCAATAATTAATTAAAAAATTGCTTAAGGTTCTTACATACGTATTAATAAATAAAAAATGTATTAGTATTTATTTATTTTATAAATTTAAAGCATTTTAATAGTTGTTTATGCCATGGGTGTTACTTTGCTTCTTAAATAAAGGGTATAACTTCTGATTAAAAAGAAATTTAATTAAAAATTAATTATTTTCATTGCAGTTATAATAAAGAATTTAGAAAGTTTAATTTAAGTGAAGTAACAAATACATTAATAAAATTCTGATTCTTAGTTACAGTAACGTTCCTGAAAAGTGGTAACACTCATGACAAGCGATTAGACGCATCTTGCAGCAAACAGCTTTTTTGTAACAATCCTTCTATAGTAAAAAAAAAACTAGCCTTAAAAGGAATGACTCCTGGAATGATGCTGATATGGAAGATTTCCGGAACTAACGAATCCGGGTTGTCCACTCCTTCCATGAGTCGAATAGACCAATCAGGAAAGGGCTCCGTCTATGCATCGCCGTATGGGTTACCATAAAGAGAGGAAAGGTTACCATCGCCAACAATCGCCAAGTTTGTCGGCAACTTGGCGATATATTGCCAAATTTGGCGACCAAAATTAGTTGTCAAAAGTGACGCCAACTTGGCGATAACTGTAATATTTCGCCAAATTATTAATTTCTTTACAAAACCAGTCGTTTGATACATCATTTGAGAGGTTTGCAACTGCTTATTCATATAATGGATGTCTTGTGTATTATCCCCCATTCTGCTCTCCAGGGGGGACACATTTTTAATTTCTTTACAACACCAGTCGTGTTACACAAGATTTGAAAGGTCTGCAACTGCTTATTCATATTATGGATGTCTTATGTGTCACCCCCACTCTCTGCTCTCCCCAGGGGGGGTCACATTTTTAATTTCTTTACAACACCAGTTGTGTGACACATCATTTGAAAGGTCTGCAACTGCTTATTCATATTATGGACGTCTTGTGTGTCATCCCCCACTCTGCCCCCCAGGGGGCCACAATTTTTATTTCTTTACAACACCAGTCGTGTGACACATCATTTGAGAGGTCTGCAACTGCTTATTCATATTATGGATATCTTGTGTGTAATCTCCCCCCCTCTGCCCTCAGAGGGGACGCATTTTGTAATTTCTTTACAACACCAATTGTGTGACACTTCCTTTGAAAGGTCTGCAACTGTTTATTCATTTTATGGATGTCTTGTGTGTCACCCCCACTCTGCCATCCAGGGGGGCACATTTTTAATTTCTTTACAATACCAGTCGTCTGACATATCATTTGAGAGGTCTGCAGCTGCTTATTCATATTATGGATGTCTTTTGTGTCGCCTCCCACTCTGCTCCCCAGGGGGGCACATTTTTAATTTCTTTACAACACCAGTCATGTGACACATCATTTAAAAGGTCTGCAACTGCTTATTCATACCATGGGGTATTGGCGAGCGCAACAAGCAGGGGCAGCCAATAATTTGGAATCGCGAAGCGATTACGCGGGGGGTTGGCGAGCATAGCGAGTAGGGGGGCGGGGCCCCCCTAGTATATATAAAAAAAAGATTTTTAAAAGTTTAAACTATGATTTGTGTAAAATAAATAGTCCTTTGAAAATTATTTATTAAGAATTAAAATTTGAATCTTAAATAGCACTTACAAAACACGTGTGCAGACATGAAAATCCTGTTACAATTTTTAAATAATTATAAATATGTATAATATGACAAAATATATCCCTGAATCATGAATCTATTATAATCATAACTTAAATCTTACACATGATTTATAGTTTTAGAATTACTTAACTTCTTTTCTCATGATTGTTACTTTTTCCAAGTAACACTCATGTAAGGTAACACTCATGTACGGTAACACTCATGACATTTATTAAGGAATTCTTCACTAAAATAAATTCTAACTGTTTTATTGAAATTTTAGTTGGGCCTATTGATTCCTGAACAAAAAATACAGCATTCCCTAACTTAACATTTTTATACGTTAAAAAATAATAATAAATAAATGGGTAACACTCCTGTAAGAAAATAAAAATACTCACCATGTTGAAATGAACATTCTGATAAATAGCAATTATAGAACAAAATTATCGCGTTCTAAATAAGCGCACTGTAAAGAAGAAACAACACCATTTTCTCACTACCGTTGCCAACTGCAATATACAAATATTTTGAAAACAAATAATATTAACTTCCCTAAAGTAACACTCATGTTCTACATATGCGGACACAAAATACATTTAAATTTTTAACTCTTAGATACTAATTTTAAATATATAAATAATCTATTTTTTTAATTAACACAGGATATTTTACTTTTAATCCATATATAAAAATTTTAAAATGTTTGGAAGCATAAAAAAAGATTGAAATTTTGCGAGTTTTTTATTCAGGACAAGTAAATTCCCATTACTTGCTAACTAAAGTACAAAAAAAAGATCACTATTTCACAATTCTGAAAAAATCTAATGGATGTTTTGAATTAAGCATAAAAAGATGTGCTACTACCTGATTTTAGAATATCAAAAAAAATAGATTTATTAATATGAAATTTAGATTTAAACATCAGGACATCAAACTGGCAGTTCATGTGAAATTCACCCTTTCAAGGAATAAACCAAGAAAGCATGCTATTTTTAGCGACTGATGAATTTAATTTGCAGTTTTTTCAATCATCATCAGCAGAACCCATGATTTTTTCTTACCCGATCAACGAGATGTGCTATTTTTCACGTAACAGCAGTATCATGTTAAGCCGTGGATCATTTCTATGTTGATGAGACCATATGTTGGTGAATCATGGCAAGAGAAAAATATTCAAAAATTTTCAAACTAAATTTCTTTATTTAAACTATGTTAATTAAACTATTGCATTAAAAACTTGTTAAAAGTGAACTAAAATGAGCACAGCTCATAACCGCCTCTAGGGCACACAAACACAAAAACTTTCTTAAAAACACTCATCTCCATCCAACTCTGAGAAAAAAACAATTCTTATAAGTGCAATTCCATTGATGCTACCATCACTACTGCCATGCTAGTGCTACACTATCTCACCAACAGCTTGGTCTTTAAATACTATCAAAAATGAAATCAGTTAAAGTCAATGTCAACTTGATTAATTACAGTCAGACACAAAAATTATGCAAAAACTAAAGCCAGTTTAACTGGAAACACCCACTTACCATGTCAAAGCTACAGTTAATTACTTACAAGTCCAGCATTGCAGAGTTTCTAAACCAGCAGTGGCAACAATCATTTGTTTACATTTGACAACCTGTCACAACACTGCACGTTGCAGGTAACACTTGCAATTACAATTGCTTTAATAAATATATTGCATAATTTATCTTTAGGAAACTTTAGCTGTTATACTTTAAACCTTTTAATCAAAACAGTTCATGAAACTTCATTAAATTTATAAAAGCACTTTGAAAATAAATAGCATGTTTTAAGTAAACAAACATCTTTTAAAAACATGCATGTTAATTGGTTATGGAGAGAACTGGGAAAACTAATTGGGATAAAACTTTTTTTTCTACTTTATTATATTTGCATTTACTTTACTTTATAATTATAATGAAAAATGGTTAGAAAAAAAATTTAATTAAACATAACACATGGCCCCCTTTTCCCAGAATCTCTCCTCAACCAAATAGCCAACTCTTATAAAAAGAAAACTTATCACCTGGCAATGCCTTAGTGAAAATAGCTGCATTTACATTACCAGAAACATATTTTAAATTGAATTTCTCTAAATTTTCTTTTACAAAATAAAACCTTGTATTAATATACTTTGTCCTACTATTTTCTATATGATTCTTTGAAAAACTAATTGTACTTTGATTATCACAATGAATGACAGGTTTATTTGGCATTAAAAATTCAAGAAAAGAAAGTTCTTAGTAATCCTCAATAATCAACATAGTTCTTTTACACAATTGGATAAAGAAATGTATTCAGATTCCATGCTTGAGAGGGCTGTACATTTTTGCTTAGTGGAACGCCAGATAATTGGTACTTCATCTACAAATATAACATAACCACTTACTGATTTTCTATCAACAATATCTGAAGCCCAGCTAGCATCTGTATAAACATTTAAATTACAGTTTGATATCCTGGATAACTTTATTGCCAAATCTTTTGTATTTATGACATATTGCAAAACCTGATTTAAATATTTCCAATGAGTATAAGATGGATTACTTGAAAATTGGGCCAGAGCTATTACAGCAAACTGAATATCAGGATGTGATCTGGAGGCAAGGAATAACAAACATCCTATTAACTGTCGATAGGGAACATTTTCTGCTTTTTCATTAGTATTTGCTGTATTCAGCATTACTCCTGGGGTTAAGGGCAATTTAGAATTTATTTTTGGCACTTTAAAAATTTGTGCTAGTTTTTCAATGTAGTCTCTTTGATGCATGAAATACTCGCCATTTATTTCTTCAAAATTTACCCCCAAGAAATGTCTAATTGTTCCCAACATTTTTAATTCAAATTTAGACCTTATTAATTTTATAACTTCCTCCAACACTTTTCTGTTTTCTGCAAAAATTGCAAAGTCGTCAACATAAACCAATACTATTAATTTTGACTTAAAGGTATAGATACAATTACAATCCTCTATTTTATTAAAACCTAGCTCAGCAAATGTATTATTTAACTCCAGAAACCATTCTCTTCCTGCCTGGTGTAACCCATAAAGGGCTCTCTTTAATCTCCAAACAAAATTTTCTTTCCATTTCTCAATAAAACCTTCAGGCTGTTCGACATAAATTAATTCAGTCAATTTAGCATATAAATATGCCCCCTTTATATCTAAATGCTCACAAATCCAACCCTTCAAAACAACTAGAGTTACAAAGAAAAATCGTACTAATGAGAATGAAACGACTGGTGAAAAAGTGTCAGAGTAATTTATCCCCTCTATCTGTCTGAATCCTTTAGCTACATAGCGAGCTTTAAAATTTTTAATTTTTCCCTGTGCATCCTTTTTAACAGTATAAACCCATTTTGCTCCTAAAACTTTATTCTTTTTAGGGCACGGGACTAATTCATAAACATCTCTATCATTAAGGGTTTGTAGTTCAGTTTTCATAGCTTCTACCCATTTCTCCTTTTCTGGCATTTCCTGGGACTCTTTATAATTGACGGGAATTTTTATTTCTATGCAATGTGCCTCAGCATCAGACTCTGAATTTTCATCATTATTTTCTAAGTTATCAGTGAGCAATTGTGAATTTGTAATGCTGTCTGGCTGACTCTCTGAACTAGGCTTAAAATCAAAATTTTCAGGGTGAAAAACTAAACCTTTATTTTTACAATAAGTCTCAATTTCCCTTTTACTTCTGAGCCGAAATTTCTCTTCAGGATAATAATAAACATCTATTTGACCAGCTGATGCCCCTTTCTGTCTAACTTTTTCTACCCTTTTCCATTTTATTGGAGGAGAGTCCTCAGAACTTACCACAATTTCGCCTTCTTCATCCTCAACATTAGGGTTTAATTGAAACGTAACATTTTCCCTTTCCTTAGTTTTCATTCTATTATATAAACACCCCTCTACTATCTTAACATGCTTTGTTTCTTGAACATTTGTAGTGCCTGGATACCAAATTTTATATCCCTTTGTACCCGCCGCATACCCAATTAATATGCCCTTTTTTGATCTAGCCTCTAACTTATTAGTGTACCTTTTGGGTATATGCACAAAAGCTAAGCTTCCTATTACTCTTAAATGGCGAACAGAAAATGGTCTACCCATCCAAACATTTATTGGAGCCTTACCTCCCAATTTTGCATGAGGACATCTATTTCTCAGGTAGTTATGTGTTTCCACAAGTTCTGCCCATAAACCATGGGGTAATTTTGCCTGTATTAACATGGATCTTACCCCTTCCATTAATGTACGATTGTACTGTTCAGCAATGCCATTACTTTGGGGTGAATATACATCCGTTCGCTCATGTCTGATACCTTCTTCTACTAAATAAGTCTTAAAATGATCTGATAAAAATTCGCCTCCACAGTCGTTCTTAATCTTTTAATTTTTTTACCCGTCTGCCTTTCCACATAAGCTTTAAAGCCTTTAAAATAATTAAAAACCTGGCTTTTATGTTTAAGGATATAGACAAAAGCATAACGAGAATAATCATCTATTATGCTCAAAAAGTACCGAGCTCCACCCATGGAAGGTTCAGGGGAAGGACCCCAAAGATCAAGATGTAATAATTCTAAAATTTTCCCTGTCTTTATCTCATCTATAGCTAGAAAACTCTGCTTTGTGCTTTTGGCAAAATGGCAAGAGTCACAGACTAAAGCTTCTTCCTTAAGTTTATCTAACCCCACAACATTATTGGTTTTTGAAAACTGAACTAAATTTTTAACGTTTAAATGCCCATACCGTTGATGCCACAATTTCAATTTATTACTATTTACCATGTTTATTTCATGTGAGGTAATACAGTGTGCTTTCAACACATAAAATTTATTTATCAAAGGTACTTTCAAAAGTTGTACATTATTTAAATATAAAACTGCACAAGAATTATCAAGAACAACATTAAAGTTCATTTCTGTCAAACTTCTAATTGAAATTAAATTTCAAATCATTAAAGGTGAATAGTAAACATTTGTAAGTGTTACCTGCTTTGTAGTACCACCTGGTTTTACTTCCAAAGAAATGTCTCCAAAGCCTTTAATTTCGACCGATCCTCTTGCAATGCTGGCCTTGCTACTCAAACACCTAAAATTAGAAACCAAATTTTTATCATTGCAAAAGCAATCTGTGGCTGCAGAGTCCAACAAAAATTCTGTGCAGGCATTTTCGGTGATTAAGGCTGCTACAAAATGGGCACCTCTCGATTCAGTCTGGGAACAACGTCCTTGTTTTACTTTCTGACGGCTGCCTCTGCGAGAAAAGTTTGGAATATATCTCTTACAGTCTCTCATTAGATGACCTTGTAATCCACATTTAAAACATCTCCTTGATTCAGGCTTGACATGAGGACTCCCACTTGAAGATACGAGGGCTTTACTCTCTAAATATTTTGGCATCTCAGATAATTTATTAACTTGTCTGTCATACTCCGCCAGTAGTAAAGGACGAATACCATCAACTGTGAAATCCTTATCAGGTAACTGATATAACTGCATAATCAAATTTTCATAACTGGGTGGTAAATTTTCGATTACTTGATAGGCAACTTCATCAACAGGCACAACCTTCCCAACCTGTTCTAAATCCTTCACAGCTTCAAGCACTCTATTAATGTAAGAGCTCATGGTTTCTGCTGGATTAAATTTTATTTCCATAAATTTTCTTCTAAGTGAGGTAACTCTAGCTCTTGACAAAGGTTCGTATGCAGCTTTCAGAAGTTTCCATGCTTCAAATGGAACTGTGCTTTTAATTTCTTTGTTCATACTCACAAGGGGACCACCAAACATGGTACTCACAGATTTTGATGAATTCAAAGTATATTGTAGGGGTCATACCATTAATTATTCAGCTGAAAGAGTTCTTTCAAATGGGCCTTAGTTTTTGAGAAATTGGGGGTCAAAGTTCAGCGTATATTTTAAGTACTTATTAGTAAATCTCTTTGTCAAAAGCTCCGTGGCTCCGCGGTAACGTACGCGATTGCAGACCCAGAGGTGGCGGGTTCAACTCCAAGTTGGAGCTTTTTTTTTTTCCTTCTTTATATGTTTGGTATATGTTAAATTTTTTAAACAGAATTGGAAATTCTACAGCTTTCAACTTATTAATATTTTCTTATCTTTTCTTATTATATCTTTACTTTTTTCATTTTTTTTTCTTATTTAAAAAAATATGGTTCGAATGATAAACTAATTACACTTCAAAATTCATAAAATAAATAAAAATAAATAAAAAATGTATATATAATTAAAATTTTCAAAAGTATAAAAATTTTGAATGTTTTAAAATCCCTTCCCCTTTAAATATTAATAATTTTGCTCTATTACATTTATATATATTGCTAAGTAAAAAAAGGTGAAATTACGAATGCATTAAAATATTGCGAGATGTTGGTACGAAATGATAATCTGCTTACAAATTCCCAACCGGATGATATTTCCTTTTCTTCTATTGCTATAGCGGAAAAATTTCATAATTCAATATTAGAAATATGAGATAATCGACAATTTATTGAGGCAGATGAATGGATATTGAATGAAGAATGTGAATTTAATGAATTTACAAAGGTATGATTTTTTTTTACTTAGCAATATATATAAATGCAATTGAGCAAAATTATTAATATTTAAAGTAGAAGGGATTTTAAAATATTCAAAATTTTTATACTTTTGAAAATTTTAATTATATATGCATTTTTATTTATTTTTATTTATTTTATGAATTTTGAAGTGTAATTAGTCTATCATTTGAACTATATTTCTTTAAATAAGAAAACTATCCCCATAAGAAAATATTAATAAGTTGAAAGCTGTAGAATTTCAAATTCTGCTTAAAAAATTTAACATATACCAAACATATAAAGAAGGAAAAAAAAAAAGCTCCAACTTGGAGTTGAACCTGTCATCTCCGGGTCTGGAATCTCGCACGTTACCGCGGAGCCACGAATCTGTTGACAAGCAGCTTTACTAATAAGTATTTAAAATATACGCTGAACTTTGATCCCCCAATTTCTCAAAAACTAAGGCCCATTTGAAAGAACCCTTTCAGCCGAATAATTAATGGTATGACCCCTACAATATACTTTAAATTCATCAAAATCTGTGAGCACCATGTTTGGTGGTCCCCTTGTCAGACAAATCAGCGCCAGTGCTTTTTGCGACCTTAATTTAATTTTCTCTTCGTCGATCACCTTTACAGCTGTATCTACTTTTTCTTTTAATTTGTCCTCAGTTGATATAAATTCATGTAGACCTTGGCTACACAGTAGCATGTTGATGTTAAATGTCCAAGCCTTAAAATTATCTGACCCAACTTTGGAAAGGACATTGTTGGAGTATCGGCCATCTTCAGCATTATATATAACAGCAGCAGCAATATATTTTCTATTTAGCAGCAATATATTTTGTATTTAGCAGCAATATACATTTATCTTTAAGTAGATGGTTCCATTAAAACAACAAACACGCACATCTGCTACCACTGTTAGGCCGTGGATCATTTCTATGTTGATGAGACCATATGTTGGTAAAGAGAAAAATATTAAAAAATTTTCAAACTAAATTTCTTTATTTAAACAATGTTAATTAAACTATTGCATTAAAAACTTGTTAAAAGTGAACTAAAATGAGCACAGCTCATATCCGCCTCTAGGGCACACAAACACAAAAACTTTCTTAAAAACACACATCTCCATCCAACTCTGAGAAAAAAACAATTCTAATAAGTGCAATTCCAGTGATGCTACCATCACTACTGCCATGCTAGTGCTACACTATCTCACCAACAATTGGTCTTTAAATACTATCAAAAATGAAATCAGTTAAAGTCAAAGTCAACTTGATTAATTACAGTTACAGTCAGACACAAAAATTATGCAAAAACTAAAGCCAGTTTAATTGGACACACCCACTTACCATGTCAAAGCTACAGTTAATTACTTACAAGTCCAGCATTGCAGAGTTTCTAGACCAGCAGTGGCAACAATCATTTGTTTACATTTGACAACCTGTCACACCACTGCACGTTGCAGGTAACACTTGCAATTACATTTGCTTTAATAAATATATTGCATAATTTATCTTTAGGAAACTTTAGCTGTTATACTTTAAACCTTTTATTAAAAACAGTTCATGAAACTTCATTAAATTTATAAAAGCACTTTGAAAATAAATAGCATGTTTTAAGTAAACAAACATCTTTTAAAAACATGCATGCTAATTGGTTATGGAGAGAACTGGAAAAACTAATTGGGATAAAACATTTTTTTCTACTTTATTATATTTGCATTTACTTTACTTTATAATTATAATGAAAAATGGTTAGAAAAAAATTTTAAATAAACATAACATATCACACGTGCCCTATTCACCGAACTTTTCCCCCAATACAACATTATAGTGGGCAAAAAGTTGCCTGACCTTGATATGGGGGAAAATTTGCTCGCTGTTTTTGCTTACCGAACATTTACCGCATTGCATGGAAAATGTTGGCGATTCATTTAGTGCTGATCTACTGACCAATAGGAGCAGAGCGAGAAACTAAATAACCCCATGAGAAGTTTGAAAAACCTGTTTACCGAACAAGCAGCAAAATGAGCGGTCGTGTTTTGTGAAATGCTTGCCGAAAAATCTTTCTCCGTGTTATACAGCTCTTAGACTGACAAAATTCACGATTTTTAAGTGCCTGATCGACAAAACTCGCGATTTTTCAGCGCCTGATTGGGAAAATTTGCTGGAACCTCATGGTCAAAATTCATGATTTTTCCATATCTGATGAGCGAAATTTGCGATTCTTCGGAGCCTTATCAATGAAATTCGCAATTTTTCTGCATCGATCAACGAAATTCGCGAGTCTTAAGTGACGAAGTTTTATATTTTTCTACGGTAAATTAATGAAATTTGCGATTTTTTCCTGTGAAAAAAATGGAGATAAATATTTTAAGCTATGATTAGAATAGAATTATGAATAATATAAACTATTGGTAAAATTTTGTTCTGTATTATAATTGTTTCTGTCATGGAATTTATAACTAAAAAAATACTGATATAATTTGATTTCGCAGGAATTTTCTCATTTTCAGATTTTAATAAATTCAATAGGAATGATATTAACTTCTTTGGATTCACTTGTCACGATCTTGAAGTTAACATATTTTTATGTATTTACTTAAAATTAGAACACAATACAGTTTTTTTTTTATTGTAAAGAGAGGGTTATTAAGTATAGTTTAATCCTTATCCTGGGTAATATTAATGCAAATTTTAAATTAATATGAGAAATTAATTAATTAAATTATTAGAAGTGCCAAGATGCAAACTTCTTATTAATTAGCGATGGGACGAATAGTGATTTGGCCGAATACCGAATATTCGGCCAAATTTTAGGCCGAATATCAACTTTTTTTTCCAATAAAGAAAATAAATTTTGATTATATATAATTTAAAAAATAGGAGCTCAATAATAATTATTACTCTTAAATGTGCTTTTAAATGTATTTTTAAATTTGAAACATTTATTTTAACACGAAAAATTATGAAATTGCATTATATTCTTTTATCTTAATGCACATCAAATTGATTTTCAGTAAGTCAGGATGGTAAGATATTTTCATTAAAATATGAAAAATGCACAACACTTTTACTATCAAATGATACTTTTACCCTTTCTTGCATCCAAAATTAATAATATTCTTAATCTTTCTCTCTCAGAACTCACGAGTAGATATTTTCTGAAATAACCTTTAATGAAGTAAATTTGATCATTTAGAGTTTGTGTTCCTAATGATAAGCAAATTCGTAAGAATGAGCCTGCTCTGAAATCAGTTGCCAAGCTTTAAATTACAAATTACGTTAAAGCAAAAGGTTATGCTTAAAGTAGAATGCATATGGTAACAAAATCTTTGACATTTGAATTGGCGCATACAATATTCAACTTCAATATTCCACTTATTCAACAAGCATTAAAAGGATAAACAGAAATTGATAACAACATAAATGAAGTAATATGTAAATTAAAAATATATACATAATAATGTTACATATTTAAGTCAGTAATTATCCAAAATATTATTTAAAATTGAAAACTATAGAATAAAAAACATTATTTTGTTCAGTATTTAGAATTTATGTTTAAATATAAAACGATCTTCATAAAGTTAGTTGTGTCATCTAATGCGTATCTAGTTTGCCACGAGTTATGTTTTTACATGTACCGTTGTAGTATTTGGAATAGTGATATTTGATATCTAATTTTGAAAATGAATCATTGTTAATACACCTAGTGAATGAATTTTTTCATTTCTTACTTTACGGAAATAAGTTACAAATTTCATAAGAGCCTTTTTTATATGTGCATGGAATTTGCAGACATTAATTCAAGTGTTTTAAAATAAAGCAGTTTTTTTTTTTTTTTTTTTTTTTTTTAAATAAGTGTTGTTATATTTTGAATTGTAATATATCATTCTCTAATGAAGACATTTCCCATACAATTAAATTCCAATTTGGGCAGCATTTTCTAAAATATCACTCACTTTTATAGGAAATACAGAAAGGCTGTGTATTTTTTAGCAATCGAATAACAGTATATTTTGTAAGTAAGAATGAAAATGACTTCATGAATAAAGTAGCCAATTTGGATTAGAGAAAAAAAAAATTGTAAGAAATGAAACTCTTTAAATCTTAAATTTATTTGGCAAATTTTATTATATCTTTCACTATTCGGCGAGATTTTACCAATATTCGGCCAGATATCTCTAAATATTCGGCTACAGGTATTCGGTCAACAAGCCTTCAATATTCGGCCAACCGAATATTCGGCAAAAGGGCCGAATAGGCCGAATACCGAATAGTGGCCGAATATTCGTCCCATCCCTATTATTAATATTAGATTTAAAAACTAAATGAATACTTTAATTAAGTAATTAAAATACAATATATTTTATTTTTAGAAGTTAGGTTTTAATGAATATTGTTGTAAGACACAACACATGTTTAAAATACTTGAGTACTATGGGCTTGCTTTTTAAGCACAATTTTTTTTTTCTAAAAGGACGGAAAATTTATTGCATAACAACAGTCAGCATATTAAATGTGATATTTTCGCATTAGCTTTATAGGTGATAGTCTAAGGACCAGAAAAAATCTGCAAATTAACTGTGAGCATCTTAACTGGCTTCAACAATAACTTTATTGCACAGGCTATGAGTGTACTGAAAGAGGAAGAAAAATGTAATTTTATTAATTAAAAGCATTAAAATTCAATATTTAAAAGTGAGAAATAGAACTTACTTCAACTTTAAGAATTTTCAATTTATGTTGCAAAGATTGTATAGTATCTTTACACTTAATAATTTCTTTTTCCTTTTTTATTCGCATTTCATCAAAATTTTCCTAAAATAAAAATATGAAATTATATATGACCTTTTTCACATGCATTAACAAGCTATAAAATATGAAACAGAAATATAAAGCTATATATGTGTACCATTAGTACAATTACATCACATCTCCTAAATTATACATTGTTATACAAATTTTGCACAATTACATTATGTTAAAAAAAAAAAAAAAAATCAGTATTTTATTAGAAATTTAATTTGTCACTAAATTAGCCTGAAGTTGAGACTTTAAGTGATTAAAAGGCAATTTTTGTACAGATTTAATGAACAAGAGTATGAGTTAAAGTTAATTCTGTCACTCAAAACATATAGATATACCGAAAAACAGAGGAGAGGGAGAAAACTTTATAACCCCCCCCCCAAAAAAAAAAAGAAGCAAGGATTTTGTTTTTTTAGAATTTAGTGTCACTTCCAATGAGGAAAAACCTTCTTATTGTGAGGGGAACACGTCAAATTTTGATGAAAGAAAATGTTTCAGAAATAACTGCTTCATTAATTTATAATATTAACTCCAATTGAGACACCACAAACTCTAAGCCAACTATAATTCTTTTAAGTGGAAATTTCTCTGTAAACAGGTTTCCATTAATTCAAGTTTCCTTCTGACTGAAAAATTTTAAGGTTGAATCAGCTGCTGTTAAACATCTACTGGCTATTTACATTTTTGACAAAATAAGATCAGTTAAAACAGCGAAATATACAAAGTCTTTGCCTCCTTATACTTTTTTAATCACAATATAAGAAAAATTTTTAAGTAAGACATTTTAAGTATATTGTTTGAGTCTGGTGTAATTTGCACTATATTTTTTTTTCTCTTTGTACTATTCAAATGAAAATACTTTTGTTGTTTGGAAGGAAATATTTTTGATGTCTTAGTTTAAAATAGGGCACAAAATTTCCACTCGCCAGCTCGCCATTGGCGAGTAAATATTTACTGTTGACGAGTAAGTTTCGCCTTTTAAAATGTTGTGCTTCAAATCAAACTATGCATAGTGATACACGGAAGTATTTCAAAATGAAGCGATGGTATTTATTTTCCAAAAGAAGTAAAAAAGCTATGTTGCCTATTTCTACGTCTTTCCTATGGATGAATGAAATTACTAATGGGATTAGAACATAATCCCATCAGGATTAATTATCTAGCAGAGTCGCATTAAAAACAGTGATAGCGTATAAAGCTGATTTTGTAACCCCATAAGTAATTAAATTTATTTTCAATTAATTTAATTCTAACGAAATGCCCAAATGAATGTATAACTAAATATTTAGTTAAAGATAAACTTAAATTAAATGAAATAATGACATGCAAAATTAAAACTTAACAATTAACATTTATTAGTTCGTAAAATAAAAATAAACAGAAAATATAAAAACATAACGTTAAACAAAGTAATATATAATATCTCTAATCAAGTCATCTCTAAAACAAAAAATGTATTTCTTTCAATTAATTCTATTTATCAAATATTTAAATATATATATTGTGAAAAAAAATAAACAATAAACTAAATTGAACTTATCTGATGAAAAATAAATATAAATATATATAAAACACTTCATAAGTCCTTTAATAACGAACATCAATCTTATCAAGTGCACCAAAGCTTGCAAGATCAGGGGGGGGGGGGGGAGAATTCAGTTCAAAAAATTCAAGGGCATATGCATCCATCAATAGTCTCAAAAATATGCCTACAATCACAACCAGGAAAGCATGGCAAATCCATACCACAATAGTAGAAATTTACTCAAAAAGGGAAAAATCCAAAGTTCCTCCACTGGATTCCTTCTCTCGGACAAATCACAACATCGCTGACTTTCCATCATCACAGGTCGATGAACCCACATTAGTAGCGGACATCTTTTTCTTGTTCTTAAGTACTTGTTGGAACAAAAAGTCCCATATAGCTCAATTCACATTTTCAGCTTAAACAAAATGTAAACCGGAATAAAATATCATTACAGAATTAATGTTCCACTTTAATAAATGACTAGCTCTACTGAGTGCATAGCTGGCTTCCAGAAAAACAATAAATCACAAGATTAAACAAACGAAAACTGAGGACACGAAAGACAACAAATACGAAGCTACCTTTTGCCGGCGAGACTAAAATATATATACTCCTTAAATGGATTGAACATCAAGTTTCTCCCTGTCGTGAGACACACCCACCAATCACTGAAGAATGAATGGTTGATGAGATCGTTACGTCAGATCGAGTAAGCGATTACGTCTTCGATTCTCATCGTTACGCCTCCTCATGGCGATATGGAAAACTATGTCAAATGCCGATGTTTACTTTTGAATAGGAGTATGAAAAACAAGTCTGCCGGGAAATATAAATTAATATAGAAAATAAGATAACTGTACAACTCATGAATAAATACTTCAACCTAAAACAAAACTTCTATTGTAAAGGTAAGTGTAATTTAAATTATACTGAATTGTAAATAAAAATGACTATTAATATTTATGTGTTATAACTGAGGTCTTATATGAATAAAATGTGTAATGATTAATGACTAAATGGAATGGCCTGACACTCATACAAGAGTACATTTCTTACAGTAAATGTCAGTCAAAAAAGGATGTTTTACAGGGGCAAGAATATAGGGTCTATTTCTATCAAATGCCCCCCCCCCTCTTGCCATCTATACAACATGTAAGGGCTATGCCCAAAGGAAAAACTGAAGGTTATCAAAAGTAGACAACTTCTTAAAAAAATGCAATTATCCTTTCGAGCTGACAAGCCAACAATAACACCTCCACCAATACCTCTTCATCACAAGTCACAGCACCCAAAACCATCTTAATTTAAAATTTATCTAAAAGCACCTAAAAAAAATCTCTATATATGACAAGAATGTCTATAAATCAGTAAGCCCCAGTACACCTGAAATCGAAGATATTTTAAAAACATTTACATAAATACATACACAAAAATTATACACATCACATAATCATGCATTAGTAAAAATTTTCCTCCAGTCCATGATTACCAACATTACACTTTACATAAAATTTGCAATACATATAATTTCAAAATTTTTTTAAAACACTTTCTATATTCTAATTGAACACTATCCATACAAAAAGTTGTACTTTATCAATTACTTATATTGATTAATTACACATATTCACAATATAATAATTTACATTACAAATATTAATTATTCTACTATGCAAATATACACTATAAATCTGTTACGATATTTTACAATTTCTATATAAGTGAACTAAACACTTGTATTAACAAAATTACACTTTCCAGCAGAGCAACTCGTAAGATACACTGAATTCTAACACATGAAAAAAAATTAACTGAGCCCCCCTTTTACATAACAGTTCTGTAGAATTCTAACCAGTCAACACCAGCTGACATTGTTCCTTCCAAAGAAAACTTCTTAACCAACTACAATTACTATAAAAATTACTGTTATACCTTATCTTCGCCTGACCAATGACCAAGAATCCTCACACATGGGACATCACAGAACTAAACCTAATTAGCCCAACCATTTGGGACCAACTAAAGATTTCATTTCCAGGGGACATAACACACATTCTTTCCACTCATGAAATGCATTAAAGATCCAAGTATTAGCCACGGTACAAACCCAAGGACCCCAACACCTCCATTCAGCACCAATGCCAAGGCACGCATTCACTCGATCTCTTTCCCTCACATAAAACATATACACATAGTCACTGTCGGCTCAGACCACAAAAAGAAATTCTTAAGCTATAGTTTACCTCTGAATCCTGAAAAATACACAAAAGTTTATAGGGCACATCACATTCATACTCACACTCATACTATCTTTCATCCTAATTGAATGCTCTGGCACCAAAGTCTTCACTCCCAATCTCTCAAAATAATTGACGAAGGTAAACCCCAGACACGGATGAGTAATCACTATTCTATCACCACAAATTTTTCAAAAAATGGATCGCCTACAGCTCACAGCGACTCCTTAACACTTAATATTACTAAAGAGGAACAACTAATCTGCCAGCCAGACTTCGGGGTATTCCGATCAGCATAGATAGTCATTGCTTCCCAAGAAAGACTAACACATCAAAAGGGTCTTTTCTCAAATAAATCCTGAAACATCAGACACCTCTTATTTTTATTCAGAGTCTCACAAACAGCTGCCTGCCAGAATTTTAAACTTAGGGTTATCCCAATTAAATAAGCAAAAAATAATAAAAAAAAAATAAAAAAAAATAAATAAAATCTAAATTCAAATTAAGAATAGGTAAAATAGGTCTCAATTCCTCCCTCACATACATCTAATTAGATGACATCTACATGATACATCTTACATGAAGAGTACCCGAGAATTCCTTTTACGCTCTTCAGTTTAAAAAAAATACTGTAAAGGGGTAAGGATCAATCAAGAAAAAGACCTCTCAGATAGGACACAACATGGGTCATTCAGAAATTCAGCCTAACCTGCCAACAAAATTTCCAGCATGACGAGAATAGCAGTGGAGTTCAGCTCAACACTATAACAAAGCACATTCTGCAAACCCAATGAAGACCATCTGACCTGTAATTCACATAATTCTCTAAAATGGTTAATTCTATTTAATCCTTTACTTTAAAATTTAATCTTAAAGAACCCTAAATACCATTTTCATATAATTAAATCCTTCAATTAACAGATTTTTAAATGAAAAAGGCTAATTTAATCCAACTTTTACTTTAATTTAAAAAAATGTTAACTAGCATCATTTCTCAAAAAAAAGATTGAGCCTAACACAAAGTTTCCCATTCTGTCTAACATACATTAACAATTTCTTATTCAATTTTTAAAAAAATCTCCAATTTCCATATAATTTCTATCAAAAATTTAAAATTTCATCTCCATAAGTCCCTACCAGAAAATTCAAAATACCATCCTGAACCACCTTTAAACTTTTCTAAAAGCATCTCAAATGTCCAATACATTTCAATATCCATCTAAATTTCTACCCAAAAGTTGAGTCAACTCAGCAAAACTTCATCACAATGCCATCTTTAACTTGAAAATTGTTTAACTTTTAATAAAAATAACAAAAATAAAAATTAAGATAAAGGCTGGTTCAGTCCCAGCTGGCCATACAATATTAGACTACTTAAATCAGGTTCAAAGCACCTTTTAAATACTTTATCCCCTCTCAAAAGTCCATCTGGAATAAATGAACCAAACTGGTTCTTAACACATATAGCCTCTACTCACAACTGAACCAGCATTAATTTAAATAAGAAAATTTTATGTCTCCTTGCCCAACACTTGAAGTCCATTATTAACCTTTACACATTAGGTTATTTCTAAAAGCAGTGCATTTCCAAAATTTATAATAGTGGCATATACTCTGAAAATATAGACCATCAAGAATAAGCAAAAACAACATATTTTAAGTCTTTAAATAAAATATATAAATGTAATCAAACAAAAATATAATTTTTTACAACACTTTATTAAAAATAAAAACCATATAGAAATCATGTTTTAGATAGCACACAATAAAGTTGCCAACATTGCTCAAAAATATGTAGAGGACATTTAACAATTCATTAATGGATGTCATTTACACAAAAATCTAAAGTTAAATATTTGGTGCAAGACAGGAGGTAACAAAAAAAAAAAAAAAAAAAAAAAAAAAAAAAATAGATCCATGACATCAAATACAGGTTCAAGAAACCATATTCAATTTTTGCTCAAAAAGTCTCTAAAGAGATTCATAAATAGTCCTAGATAGACCAAGATTATATCAAAAGAAAACTGAGTTATTTATTTTTCGATGTCATGACTTTAAATTTAAAATTTATCACTTTAATTCATTAAACTTTCATTTTTAAACTTTAAATAACAATCTATTGCAAAAAAATCAAAATAGTCCTCTCCCCAAGGTAGAAAAATTTAATTATATTTCTTAAATTATAAATTCATACTAATGAAGTAAAAAAAATCAAATTAGAGCAAATCCCATGCAGAAATATTAACCTTTAAGGCCTGGGCATCTTAACCTCTAACACAAAAATAGTTAAGACATTTCCCCCTTTTAATTCAAAACATTCCACACTAAGATTTGACCAAAAACTGTAACATTAAAATATGATTACTTTAATATAAATTGCAACCATTATCCTTAAAACTTTTTACTTTAAATGTATAATTTATTATGAAAAATCATATTACAATTTTAGATTTATATTACAGAATCTTTACATATTTTATGTTGTGGAATTACCTTAAATTCATATTTTAAGTTACTATTGAAGCAGAAACTAGCATCTATATGGGGAGTCAAGACCACAAAATTTCAAAAAATATCAAAAATTTGAATATAGCTGCAATAGAGTTTTCCGTCAATACTTTGAATTTAAACCTAATATATGAAAATCATTAATTTACTCCTGTCTCAACCTCAACTATTAAGCACTTTAATTCTCAAAAAGTAACTTTCAAAAATTAAACTTGAAATTTCTTATTTTTACACAACATTTATCCCTTAATGGGATTATTTTAATACTTACGACATAGTTTAAAACATACGCCATTTTTACACCATCACAAAAAATTCAAGATTTAAAAACATCTCATTAAATAAATGAAAGTACTGATATGCAACCTTTGTAAGGTCCTTACTTGGCAGAATGTCAAGTCAATTCCATTCAGACTTTAGGGGGAATCACCTATGAGGCCGAGATTACTTCTACGTATTCATGGAAATGATATAATATTGTTCTCTATTTTTTGTCCTGAGTAAAATTTTATTTTAAATTAAATAGATTGTGCACCTTCTAACAGTTCTCGGAATAAACTTTCCAAAGTATATATTTTCTCCACATTTTTGTGAATTTTAATAAATGTATGTCTGTTTTTTTCTTCTTTTTTTAAACATTTATATTTATGGCTAGAACACAATTTTAACGACTGCTTGGCATCTGACTTGGCGGATATGCGAGAAATTCGACAATTCTAACAACCTAAATGTTCAGAACATATGTATGTCATATACTCCCTAGGATTTAGTTGTTGCCAAAATGGCGTTATTTTCCTAATATGGTAACCCTGATATTATTGTTTATTTTTTGATAAACTGTTTATTTACCTTAATTTTTCTCTCTTCAAATTATATAATTTTTTTTTTTTTGTTCTATAGTTATTAGTTTTTAAAATTTAATATATTTAAAAATTGTTTTATTTATTGTTATTTTTTAAAATAATAGAAAATAATTAAAAAATATATATTTAACCAGTATTCGAAAATAAGTTTATCGCCAAATTGACGGTGGAAGAAAATTGTACCAAAACTTGTGCATATATGATATCTGTGCCATATTCATATCCAATGCATGCAAATAATATAAATAAATAATGTACACAATAATGTAAAGAAATTTAAAAAAAAAATTGCTAATCTGGCAAGTTTTAAAATCATGCCATGCAGCTGTTAATTCTAAAACGATTAAGTTACGCTACATTGCGAGGGAAAAAGTTATTAAGCTAAGTTTAATAATCATACCTTTAAATCATCTTTTTTATTATATTTGTCTGTTTATAACTTATTTTAGTGTAACAGAATTACAATGTTATATTTAAAAACAGATAATTCAATTATAGAAACAAAAAGATATTTGCCCCCCCCCCCCCAAAAAAAAAAAAATCAACATATCTAGAATGTTTAATGAACAAACTCATCTCGAGATAATACGAACTTTCCCATTTTCGAAATGGACTCGCTCTTTTCGCCCATGCGCATTTCTGACCAAGTCTCTATGAAACATGGTTCATCAGTATGGTGATCCAGGTGGCAATTTTATTCTAACACTCTTTAATTTAGCAACAGTGAAAATAACACAGTAAGTTTAACAATATATCTAAAATCTTTTCTTTAATATATAAAACTTCTTACACTAAATAAGTTAAAAACATCACTAAATGGCAATCATTTAAACTGGAGAAAACCAGGAAGCCCTCCACATCAATCAAACTTTTAAAACTCATGACAAAGCATTTCAAAAAGTCATTTAAATTTCAAGAAAAATTCAAAAGCAAACTTATTCCTTAATTTAAAGAAGGTATTTAAATTTCAAAGTAAAAGATATTCAAAATTCACTTCTTAATTATAAAAACATTCCTTGCTTTCATCTTATTATAACATTTCCTAATCAAAATATTCAAAAATAAATTTCTTTATAGGAAGATTTCCTGGTTTATTACCATAGTAAACTACAAAAATTCAAATCCCCTTTCCTATCAAAAATACAATGGAGCCCATCATGCTCCACTGCATATTACTTATAAAAAAATTTTTATATGAGCACTTCATACAATAAGATACCCATAAAAGTATATTAAATTACTTTTAAGTTATTTCAATTTTACTTATAAAAATTTAAACTCTATCATTTAACATCCAATTTGTATATAAAAAAATGCACTTAAAAGGTCAATACTTTTTAAACTTACAAATTCACATTTCAAAATGAATCTTTACAAGTCATACAAAAAAATTCGTTTTAAATTTACAAATTAATAGCTCAAAGTAAAGTTTTACACCAAAGTCATATTTAATTAAATACAGATTAATTTTATTCAAAAGGAATTAAAATTTAAACCTACATTTTTATATCTATGACTTTAACATACGGTCCCCTTATCTAAAACTATTTCAAACATCCGGTAGAAAATATTAAATCTTTAAAAAATTAGACAAAACTTACTATATTTTAAACGTTAATCTTTAAATATATTATCATATTCAAGGGAGGTATAACTTCAAAAAAAAAAAAAAAATCGTAAATATTTTATTAAATTTTTAAAATCTTAATATTCATTTTTATAAAGGGCACAATGTTAGTTGTAAAAAGCCCATAACCAGATATGATGGGATTAGAACATAATCCCATCGGGGTTAATTATCTAGCAGAGTCGCATCAAAAACAGTGATAGCGTATAAAGCTGATTTTGTAACCCCATAAGTAATTAAATTTATTTTCAATTAATTTAATTCTAATGAAATGCCCAAATGAATGTATAACTAAATGTTTAGTCAAAGATAAACTTAAATTAAATGAAATAATGACATGCAAAATTAAAACTTAACAATTAACATTTATTGGTTCGTAAAATAAAAATAAACAGAAAATATAAAAACATAAAGTTAAACAAAGTAATATATAATATCTCTAATCAAGTCATCTCTAAAACAAAAAATGTATTTCTTTCAATTAATTCTATGTATCAAACATTTAAATATGTATATTGTGAAAAAATATAAATCAAAATAAACAATAAACTAAATTGAACTTATCTGATGAAAAATAAATATAAATATATATAAAACACTTCGTAAGTCCTTTAATAACGAACATCAATCTTATTAAGTGCACCGGAGCTTGCAAGATCAGAGGGGGAAAAAGAATTCAGTTCAAAAAGTTCAAGGGCATATGCGTCCATCAATAGAGTCTCAAAAATATGCCTACAATCACAACCAGGAAAGCACGACAAATCCATACAGGCAATAGTAGAAATTTACTCAAAAAGGGAAAAATCCAAAGTTCCTCCACTGGATTCCTTCTCTTGGACATATCGCAACATCGTTGACTTTCCATCATCACAGGTCGATGAACCCACATTAGTAGCGGACATCTTTTTCTGGTTCTTAAGCACTTGTTGGAACAAAAAGTCCCATATAGCTCAATTCACATTTTCAGCTTAAACAAAATGTAAACTGGGATAAAATATCATTACAGAATTAATGTTCCACTTCAATAAATGACTAGCTTTACTGAGTGCAATAGCTGGCTTCCAGAAAAACAACAAATCACAAGATTAAACAAACGAAAACTGTGAGGACACGAAAGACAACAAATACGAAGCTACCTGTTGCCGGCGAGACTAAAGTATATATTCTCCTCAAACGGATTGAACATCAAGTTTCTCCCTGCCGTGAGACACACCCACCAATCACTGAAGAATGAATGGTTGATGAGATCGTTACGTCAGATCGCATAAGCGATTACGTCATCGATTCTCATCGTTACGCCTCCTCATGGCGATATGGAAAACTATGTCAAATGCTGATGTTTACTTTTGAATAGGAGTATGAAAAACAAGTCTGCCGGGAAATATAAATTAATATAGAAAATAAGATAACTGTACAACTCTTCAATAAATACTTCAACCTAAAACAAAACTTCTATTGTAAAGGTAAGTGTAATTTAAATTATACTGAATTGTAAATAAAAATGACTATTAATATTTATGTTTTGTAACTGAGGTCTTATATGAATAAAATGTGTAATGATTAATGTCTAGATGGAATGGCCTGACACTCATACCAGAGGACATTTCTTACAGTAAATATCAGTCAAAAAAGGATGTTTTACAGGGGCAAGAACACAGGGTCTATTTCTATCAATTACCCTGTCTGCATTCATGCCCCTTCCCCACTTTCGTACTATGCACGCGCCAATACCGAAATAGATTGCTCTTCACTCCTGCACGATGAGATTCAGGTTTCATCACCTAAGCATCACTTAATATCCCATATTTTTCATTAAAAAAAAGTAAAATATTCTGGATTTAAAAGACAGTTCCTTCTAACAATCGTCAACATAAATTAAATTTGTCATAAATATTTCATTTTCTGTGCAAGTGTGGGGGCTGACGTACTGTCAAATTCAGACTTGGTGTTCTGAATGAATGCAAAATAGTGATGAGTAAAAATTTTAGCCTGGCGAGTACCATTTAAGCTAAAATTTCATGCCCTGGTTTAAAAGATCATATCAAAATATGAAGTAAATGTCTCGCCTAAATTCAGTGGACTCTTCTATTTTGAACACTCATGGGACCAACCAAAAATGTTTTGATTATAGGGGTGTTTATAATATCCTAATAGAGGGAGGTTCGAAAAGTATTACTACTACTACTATATATGGTGACCGAGCCGGTAGATAATCAAAATCAGTGCTACATAGTTTTTATTATATTTTTTTCCTCTTAAGTATTAGAAGTAAACTAACATGATTGCCATTTTCCCAGTAGTAGATCAATCGAAGAATTCAATCAAAAATTCCAAAATTAATGTTTGAAATATATTTAAGCTGTGATTAACAATTCTTATAAAATTATTATTTGAAATAAGCAAGATGGAAGTGGATAGTTTTAACTTACAGTACTTGTCTTTAACCGATCAAAAACTAATTTTTTATATTTTATAATAAAAAATAAAATAAATAAATAGGTTTCTCTTACCACAAGCAGCAGACAACAGATGCTCCAACATTTAACTGAAGATTTTATCTAAAGTATTCAAACAAATTGCAACTTCAAGTACATGCTTAAAATCTAGCAGTGATTTTATCTGTTTATTTTTTAATTGAATTCATTGAGCCTTTTTATTATTCTTCTGTAATAGTTTTTCCAAATTTCCATGATGTGAATTTGAATACAGATTGCAGACACATGTTCAGTTTACAGAGAATGGGACCAAAAGTAATGTTCATAATAGTGGGGCGTTCAGAATAGAGAGTTCATCTTTTGTTAAGTCTAAGCGTTTCACCAAGATTGTCGGAATGTGTTCATAACACCGGTGTGTTCACATTAGAGAGTGTTCAGATACAGAGAATCCACTGTATATGTTTTAATTTTAACTGTTTTGTAATATTACTTAATCATTTTAATTATGAGAATTTCTTTTACTTACTGCTTTTAATGCATATTAATGACTTTATTATTTAAAAGATTTCTTTCTGTTTTTGCTATTCACATGAAAATATTTTTATTGCTTGGAAGGAAATATTGTTATTTCTACTGCTATGGAATTGGTAATAATAGTTTTAAAGTACATTTAGATATGTGAAATGTCTCAAGTAAATATATTTTTAAATTCAAACTATTTGCAATGTTATTGTTTGAAGATTTTAAATAAGACATTTTTTTCATTTAAGTGATTAACACATTTTAATGAATTCATTATTTTAATATTTTCTTCTCTTTTAATATTCATACATAAATGTATTTTTATGATGTAATTTTCAATATTTTCCTGGTTTTAACTTGTAATTATTTAATCCTCATTTAAAAGTATTTTTTCTGTTTGTGATAGTTAAGTGAACATAATTTTTTAATTTGAAAAAAAAATATTATTCTTTGATCATTTAGCAACAATTTAAAATAATAACCTTTTCTAAAATATGTAAAAAATATCTCTTGAAATGCTGAAAATTTGAATGTAAAATGGAAATAAATCCTCAAAAAAAAAAAAAAAAACCACCAAATTAAAAAAAAAAAAAAAAAAAAAAAAAAAAAAAAAAAAAAAAATGCAATTTGAACACTGAGAATTTTTTATGTATAAAATGTTTAAATTCCTATGTATAGTTTTCACTAATAAAACTTTTTTAATGGAACAATTTTAATATTAAATATCATTTTAAATAATTATTAAATTTTAAAAATGTCTACATTGTGTATTTATCAAACATTTCTCTATAATACTATTTATTTTCATATTTTTGTGTGTGGTAGTTTTCTTAATATTAATGAAGAAATATCCATGGTCAAAAAAAATTGTCAGTAGCGGTTAGCATTAGTTACTTTTTTTTAAAAGAATAGAAAGAAACTTACAAAATTAGTTGTGATAAAAAGGCATCTTACATTGGTCAGTCCAAATCTCAATTAAATATATTAACCTAAAGGTCACTGCTTTTATAAAGAGCTATATCAATGCTCACTATAAATATTAGTGATGAAATGAATGGTGGTTTGGTGGAAAAACCAAAAACTAAATATTTGGCCACAGAATACTATAAATTCCCATTTAAACCTTCATAAATTCCAATTTCAACCAAAATACTATACATCAATATCTTCATGCAGTTCTTATTGAACATTCTCAGCCTTAAAGATAATTAAAAACAAAATCTAAATTAGTTTTAAACATTTTATTAAAACTAAAAATATCTAACCTTTAAGAAGAGAAAATATTTTATGGGAAAAAGCTTAGAATTATTATTTTGAACAAGTTACAGCAAATATTAGTTCAGCAACATCACTTATTTCAGAAGTTATTCCTCAAAGCCTGGAGAAGGGAATGAATTTTTTGGTGTTGAAACATTTAAAGATTTCTTGGCTCAAAACATGAATACATGCTTTGATAATTAACATTTTTGCATTTTGACTTTGCAAGAAACCCAGGTGCTTTTTTGATACAGCTGAAGAAAATTGTCAACTTAAAATCTCGACTGATTCTTCAACCAAATTCCTAAAACTGGAAAAAAAAAAAAAAAAAAAAAAAAAAAAAAAAAAAAAAAATGCAAACTATGCAGAAAGAAACAAAAATGTTCAGAATGAGTCAAAGATCACATTTTGGGATTGTTTCATACAATCCATTTCAAGTGGTCCAGCACTGGTCGCTCGACTATTTTTAAAAAATCTGAAATTTTTTGTACAACAACCCTAACATGATAGAAGTTCAAAATCGCCGTTATTTTTATTTTACTATTTTTTGTTTGTGCATGGCGGCCATCTTTGTTTCATCGTGTGCAGCAATTTTCTCAAATACTAGGATACACAAAATTGTAAATATCTCGTCTTTTATTTTCCCAATTGAAATGGGGTTTGCAGCATTTTGTTCAGAATAAAATAGGCTAAATAGACAGAGGTATAAAATTTTGGAAAAATAAATTTTTACAGGTGAAATTTTAGCACAAAATTTAAGATTTTTTCAAAAATCTATCCGTTTGCAAGAGGAAATTTTTCATGCAAGGAAAACTGTCAACTGTACACAATTTTTTCTAGAAATAGGCCAAAAGTGTGTGTACTCATATGCCAAGTCCCAGATCCGGGAGTTGATTTCTCTTTGCGAAAAAAATTCCGAAATTCGTCAAAATTTTCAAAAATCGCACTTTTTAGGCTTTGATATCTCTGGTGGAGCACGAGATAAAAATCTGAAATTCTGGCCTTTCATAGTATTGTGTAGTAGTGTTATGTAAAAAAAATTTCAAGAAGGAGATTTGACTACAAGCTGAGATATGACATGGACAATATGTGAAAACAATACTGCCAAACTATTGTAACCTACTATGTAATTGTTCATACCTCCAAAATTTTAAATTAATTATTTATGGTACAAAGTTAAATGTTAATTACAAATATCGTCTTCAAATGCTTCTGTGAGATTTAAACAATTCAGAATGTATGCTAAGCCAATACACTATTTGTCCAGATGAACAAACCTAATAGAAATGCTAGTGCAACAATTTTACTCAGAACGCATTTCAGGAAAAGTAAATTACAGACAATGGCTTGCAACTGATCGATTTGACATGGTTTCAATTATTAAATCTAGAGAATTTCATTCAAGTTAACAAGAGATGACAAGACTTGGGGGACTTCAAATAAAATTTTGAGAAAGAACAGCCTAATGGACTGACAACAGTAATTGGTCGAACTCACAACATGTCTCGTAAATAGTGTTAAGCTCTTTGTTGAGCATATATAGTATCTTTGTAAATTAAATGTTTATTATTTAACTGTTTTCAACAAACGATATGTTTGTGTAAATATTGTAATAAAAGAGACTCATCTCATTTCTCCTAACGTACTTGTAAAGCATTTCTTAACGTTATTTAATCACCGTATCTCAGCTTGTAGTCAAATCTCCTTCTTGAAATTTTTTGTGCATAACACTACTACACAATACTATCAAAGGCCAGAATTTCAGATTTTTATCTCGTGCCCCACCAGAGATATCAAAAGCCTAAAAAGTGGGATTTTTGAAATTTTTGACGAATTTCGGAATTTTTTTCGCAAAGAGAAATTAACTCCCAGATCTGGGACTTGGTGTGTGAGTACATGCACTTTTGACCTATTTGTAGAAAAAATCGTGGAAGGTTGACAGTTTTCCTTACATGAAAAAATTCCTCTTGCAAACGGATAGATTTTGGAAAAAATCTTAAATTTTGTGCTAAAATTTCACCTGTAAAAATTTATTTTTCAAAATTATTCTACGACCGTACATTTAGCCTATTTTATTCTGAACAAAATGCTGCAAAACCCATTTCTATTGGGAAAATAAAAGACGAGATATTTACAATTTTGTGTATCCTAGTATCTGAGAAAATCGCTGAACACGATGAAACAAAGATGGCCGCCATGCACAAACAAAAAATAGTAAAATTAAAATAACGGTCATTTTGAACTTCCGTCATGTTAGGGTTGTTGTACAAAAAATTTCAGATTTTTTAAAAATGGTCGAGCAACCATTTTTATATTTTCTGGACCACTTGAAATGGATTGACCCACTAATAAAAACAAAATAGTTAGCAAATTTCAGCCAACAAATGGTGAGCAAGAACATAATAGTTATTTTGATAAATCACTCTCAGATAGAAATGAATCATTAAATTGGTGAAAAGCAAATTTTATTGAATTCACTATTTGGAAAGAAATATGTATCAGCTTCTGCCAGCAGAATGTATAATGAACACTTGTTCTAAAAAAAAAAAGCATTTTATTAAAAAGAGAGATTGGCTTTTGACTAAAATGCAGAAATGTTTCTTTTGTATTACAACATTAAATTATTTTAAAAATAAATGATACTGTATGTTTATCTTCTAACTCAACTTAACTGTATTTTTGTTACTATATTCAAGAAACTGAATAAATATTTAAATTTCTTTAATCTGTAATATTTAATCATAATTAAGTCATTTTTCCTTATATATATAAAAAAAACTAAGGTTTGGAAATGGACTAATGAAAATCTACATAGATAACCGATGGACCAATGAAAATTTACATAGATACCACAAGGGGCAGGGCTTGATTCTGTTGCCAAATGTTACCAAGTTTGTCTCCAATTTGGCGATATATCATCAAATTTAACGACCAAAATTAGTTGCCAAAAATAATACCAACTTAGCAATATCTCTCTCTAATATTTCACCAAGTTCCCATAGATATCCAATGAAAACAAACAGGTTTGCTTGCTTGCAGAAAATCAATAAATTGAGAGATTTTAATGCAACAAAAACTATTAGTTTACGAATAGAGATTAATAATATTATTTACATTATTTTTAAGCACAAATACTACCTATTTACAAAATCTACAACAACATATTTATGTGAACTTCTCAGATAAATAAATCCATATGCTAAAAATTACAGAATGTTGCATTAATTAACTAGAATTGATGGATAAGAATGTATATTAAATTTTATCACTTATAAATTTGATAACAAGCAAAGATATAACAAACCGACAACTTCAGAAGTTGGTTTCATAATTTAATCAAAAGATAATCATATTTTCTGTGTTGATCTTAAAATTTAAGACAAGAAGATGGCTGTGAGATCATTATTATCAATCAAACATCCCAACATGTAGATCCCAAGACATTTCCAATTTTATTTCTTTATTGTGATCTAGGGTGGGCATACAATATGTGTAAAAAGCTAAGAACGTTATACTTTTACAATACTTTGGACATCATTTAGCACTGTGAAAAAATTATTTTATCTCTATACTTAATTCATTTTACTTAACTTATTTATTTATTTTTTAAATCAAAGATGAAAACAGATATGTATCTCTTAACAGTGTCTGATTTGGCCATAAAAATCTGCAATCATACGAAAAACAATAAAAACCTGTTTACAGGGAAATCACTTCATATTTTAAATTATAATCCAATCTTTTTAAAGCCAATGAAATGAGTGTGCTTTTAGAATCTGGGGTGTCTGAATGGCAGTTAGCGAGCATAGCTTGTAGGGAACAGAGCCCTTTAGTATAATACAAATAAATTCAAATATAAAATTTACTTGAAATTTTTAAATAAGATTATTTTTATTTATTGCATGTTAAGAAAATTCAAATGATTATTAAATTTATATTTAATATTTACAATAAGATTAGATCATAAATTCAATAAACATTTAAATTCCTTGGGAGTTGCTATAGAAAAAAAACTACCGAAAAAACGATACCACACATAACTTTAAGAAATCTTATGAAAAATGTTTTGGAACATCAACAAAAAATCAATATGATGTTAGCATGCACATATGTGGTTTCTTTAGAACTGCAAATTGTTTGACAAAATTTTTCAACCTACAAACTTGGAAATATATCTGTCACTTGACAATTCATTCTTGGAATAGGCTATAACGAAAATAAATGAAATAAAGATTAAAATCTAACCTCAGTTTCACTAAGCATTTTTGTAATATGAGATGTCTGCAGTTTTTGCTTATCCAACTCCTTTTCTTTATCTATCAATGCAGTTTTACAAGCGTCTAATTCTTTTACCTTAAAAAAAAGAAATATTAGAATTAGCAAATATTAAAATTGTTCATTAAATCTAATTATTTTAAAAAGACAGATGTAGCATTACAATTAATTAATTGAAGTTCAATTAGTTTTTGCTATCGACCAGATATATTGGGTGACAAGTTTGGCTCCCCTTAAATGTATGCTAAGTAGTGATGGGCGATAACGAGAAGTTTTTCTCGATTTTCTTGATTGTATGAACATCTCGATAACTTTCGATTGTGTAAAAATTTTCTCGATGACTCCAGTTTGCAATTGCTTTTATACCATACAGGATTAAATTTTATCAAGAGTCATCTACAGGTGAATGAGTCAATGTTAATAAAGACAAGACGAATTCCCTCACTAGTGAGCCCCTCCTTTCATTGGTGTCTCTAATTTATACGCTGTCTTCTAATATGAAATCTCGAACTGGGTCCTCATTGTATATGGCATCATATACCAAACACGATGTGCACGCACAGCAAAAACTTGTAAATAAAAAAAAAAATCTCGAATTGAACGAACAACCGAACGTTAAATTTTGAAAACTGCTCCCCCCCCCCCCAAGGAAACGGGGTGGTGGGGGAATATATAAGATCGAGGTGCATAAGATCAGTAAGTGGTCGCATGCCAAACAACAACTTCCTGCTTTTATAAATTCCATATATAGTATAAATATTATTTATTGCAAGCTCCATAAATATAAATATATATATAGCGGCATTTTGGAAGTACCAACAGAAGTGAAAACTTGAACAATTACTTGTGTATTTTTTTAATCGTCAGGAAATATTTTATTGTGCAGGAAATACAAGGACCAAGTAACCGCGGTAAATTAACGCCTACATGCGAGAGGAGGCCAGAGTCCCAGCAGTGGTGAACAATTTTTACATAATACAGATGTCATACACACACCACATTGGCGCGATGCTTTTCAGATGATGATTTAGCGAAAACTTCGAAGAAGTTTGAGAAATTTAAATTTCAACCCATTATGGGTCCGTAACGTGAACCAGAATGACGGGAGAAACTTTTTTATGCTAAATTTGTAATGTATGAAGCATAAGCTTTCAATAAACATATTACATCAAAAAATGAAAAATGGCCCCCTTGTCGTCGTCCCCCCCCCCACCAAAAAAACCCGGTGCTATGGGGAAAACCATAAAACTGCAAAAAGAGCGGCGAAGAAAAGTTAGCTATGCTATAATTTTTCTCCCCATTGTAGAAGCAAAGTTATAGCCTTTTAAAAATTGAAATGAAATGAAGAAATGAGCAAAATTATGTTGGTGAATAACCAACAGGAAGGGAGGCAACAGCCCTGGTTGTTCCACATAGCTTAAACTTTCACATTAAAATTTGTAGAGAAAAAAATGAGCGATATTTTAAAGTATATGTTTCGGGCGGGGGGGGGGGGGGGGTCAAGCTCCTCACCTGTGGAAGAGGCCCTCAAAGAGAAAACTTTAAAACAATGTGTCTAGGTTACGGTAACAATGTGACTAGTTCAATAATTTTTTCCCATCTCAAAAAATTTTCCAATGCGCCTAAGGACGTTTTCAATTCTAAAATACGATCTAAAATGATAAAAACTTAAAAAGCTTCGAAAACTGCTCCCCCCATGGGAACCAAATTCAGAAGGGGGGAGGTAAGAAAGCATCATAATATGAAAGAGTGATTCGAGATCTTCAAGATGATATGCAATATGACGGGTTTAAAAAAGTGAAAATTATTCCCTCTCCCACCCCCTGTCAGTCCACCCTTTCGCCCTCAATTTCCTGCAGCAGATATTTTAATTTTTTTACATTTGATAAATAATGTTTACCGAATGATTCGATGAAAAAAAACACACTTAAATTGAAAGGTATTGTAGAAATCGCTACAGTTTTAAACATATGTTCTCCAGCCCCCTCTTTGAAAAATTTTTTAAATAAATAATATTTATTGGTGGATTCTAGGTACATGACAGCATGGTAAGACTAAAATACGAGAAACTTTGAAAATTAAGTCTTCATTTCACAAGTTATTGTCATATTCTCATGCTTCTTTCTGCACCTCATTTCACAATAAAACTTTCATTTCACAAAGCTTCATCTACAAAACTCTGCTCGATATAAACCTACTCATTCTCAGTGAGAATGAAAAGCAACATATCGAAAAAAGGCATTCATCAGAAAACCGCAAGCTTCTCGAAGTGCTGCTTTTATCAAGGTTAAATTTCATTGCTATCCTTCGATAAAGCTATTTCATTGAAGTAAATTTCCATCGCAAAGAAATTAGTTTTCTCGAAATGTCCGACTGACTTTATTGGAATGAGATTTGCTGAAATGAGAGGCATATATGAAAGCTTTTTAACGATTCTTTCACATTATGAATCTTTCTACTTTTGGAGTTGAATTTTAAGGGGCGGGAGGAGGGATGGGGAAGGGGAGGGGAATCGAAGAGGGGCTGAATTTATTAAATCGTAGTTATTTCAACATTAAATGTCATTTTTGGTGTGGATTTTTTTATGGAACTCTCCTGTAAATATTATTTATTAAATATAAAGATTTTAAAGTGGGGGCTGCGTCATTTTTTAGGTGTATTCTGGAAAAAAAAGAGTGAACCCACGGATGACATGTAAATTTCAAACCTTTTTTTTAACCCGTCATGTTATATATACATCATCGGAATGTTTTGGCACCTCCCTTTTATTTTACGAATCTTTCTCCTCTTGAAGTTGAATTTCAGGAAGGGGGGGGGGGGGGGGGGGAAAGCGATAAGAGAGTGAATTTTTTTAATCGTAGCTATTTCGACAATAAATATCATTTTAGATGTTTAGTTTTTTTTGTGGAACTCTTCGGTAAATATAACTTATTAAATATAAAGATTTTAAAGCGGGGGATGCGTCATTTTTAGGTGTATTCTGGAAAAAATGAGTGAACCCACAGGTGACATGTAAATTTCAACCGCTTTTTTGGACCCTTCATGTTATACATATACATATATATATATATATCATCGGAATTTTTTCGCACCTCTCTTTCATTTTACGAATATTTCTCCTCCTGGAGTTGAATTTCAGGAGGGGGAGGGCGATCGATAAGAGAAGGATATTTTTTTAACTTTAGCTATTTTGACAATGAATATCATTTCAGGTGTGGTTTTCAGAGGAGTGCTCTGGTAAAAATTATTTCATAAATACAAAAGTTTAAAATGGGGACTGCCTGATTTCTGGGGGCATTCTGGGACAAAAAAGTAACATTACGGCCACGGGTGAGGAGTAAATTTCAAACTTTTTTTGGACCCTTCATGTGATATGTTATAGGAAAGGTTTCGGAATACTATTCCATATTATGGACCTTTCTCTTCCTACAGTTTAATTTCAGGACGGAGAAGCTATGGCGAGTGAATTTTTTTAATCGTAGCTATATCGAGAATAACTATCATTCTAGCAGTGGTTTCTTGATGGAACCTTCTAATAAAAATTGCTAATTATAAACATTTTAAAGTGGGGGATGCATGATTTCCGGGTGTATTCTGTTAAGAAAAAGTAAACTTGCGGGTGAGAAGTAAATTCCAAACTTTTTTGGACCCTTCATGTGATTGATTATTGGAATGTTTTTTGAACCACTCTTTCATATTATGAATGTTTCTCTTCCTGAGGTTGAATTTCCGCAGGGGGGAGGGGAGCGATGAGGGTGATTTTTTTAAATCATAGCTACTTTGAGAATAAATTTCATTTTAAATGTGATTTTTTGAAGGACCCCTTTGGTAAAAATATTTTATTAAATGTAAACATTTTAAAACGAGGAGGCGTGATTTCTGGATGTATTCAGGGAAGAAAAAAAAAAAATAGTGGAGTAGTGAAGAGTAAATTTCAAGCTTTTTTATGGACCCGTCATATGACTTATCATCGAAAAGTTTTCAAACCACTCTCTCATATTATGAATCTTTCTTCTCCTTTCCTCAATTTGGCCTCCTTACAGAAGCGCTTTTCAAACTTTTTTGAAATCATTTCATTTTTGTGAATTCAGATCCGATTTTTTTTTTTCATGGAGACTTCCAATATATAATTTATAATGTATGAAAAATTCACAAACTGTGAGGACAGGCTGTATTCCGAGTGTTGCAATATTTGGAATTTTAAGGGGAGTGTTTTTATATCTTTTGTTGACTCCTCTTTCGTGATATATCATTAGAAAGTTCTGTAAATACCATTTTATTTTATATACCTCCCGCGCTCATCCACCCTCACTTTGCCCCAGCCGGAAGCTCTTTAATAAATTTAACCGACACCCACCATGCGATGTATTGTTGGAAAGCCTAATGACCATTTATTCATATAATGCATTTTCATTGCTCCTGCAATACTTTGCCTCCCGAATGGTCCGTTTAATGTAATGGGAGAATTGTAGATCGTATCTCAATTGATGTACAAAAATCAATAATGTTCTTTCATTGGGAGTGCTTTTGATTATTTTTTCTTTGGCCATTTTGCTACTCGCGACTTTACAATTTTTTGCAACCAAGGAACGCCGTTACATGACTTTTCTAGTATTGCGGCTCCATTATAACATCCTTTTGGTTTGTTGTTGTTTTTTAAATTCATTTGTTTTCAGTTACCATGTATTTACTAAATTATGCTTTTTAAACATGCAATAACAAAGATTTTAATAATCGATTGTAAAAACTCTTGATTGCAGATTCTCAAAATTAATCAATGACTTTATCGAATGTGCTTTTTTACGATTACGATTTTTATCGAATAGGAAATTTTCGAGAATTGCCCATCACTAATGCTAAGCATTGCAAGTGTTACATTTATTCATACAGAGTTTCCCCCAGGGGGTTTCAGGGGGGGGGCTCTGCCCCTCCTGCACTTTAGTTTAAAAAATAGCACCCCTCTGGTCGCTCATTCAAAAAAATAGCGAACTTCTTGCTCCACATTTGAGAAAACGCAGCCCTTCAGCGATGATGCGAACACGCTATAGCGCGTAAATTACACAAGAAATCGGCGACGGAACGCAAAAAATCGCTCTTAAGCATCCCACGGGTCGCGTAATTTCGTCAACAAATCGCGAAAAACTGGCAAATTTCGTTAAAAAATCGCGAAATAACGACTAATTTCCAGCAAGATTCACGAAATATGGCTTATTTCGTCCCAAAGTCCCGAAAAAGCGGCAGATTTACTCAAAAGGTAGTGAAAAATGACAAATTTCGTCGATAAATCGCGTAAAACAGAAAATTTTGTCAAACGATTCACGAAAAAACGGAAAATTTCGCCAAAAGATCAGGAAAAACGGCAAATTTTGCCAACAAATCGCAATAAAATGGAAAATTCTGTCAAAAATGCCAAATTTCACGAAAAAAACCAGCAAAATTCTTCAAATGTTCCGAAAAAACAGACTAATTTCATCAAAAGGTCGCAAAAAAATGCAAATTTTGTCAAAGAAGCATAAACAAAAAATTAATGCCAGAAGTGAATTTTTCTGTTCTAAAAACTAATTTTCCTGCTTCAAAATTGTGTTTTTATTGCTCCAAAAGCGGATTTGCCTAGTTCACAATCATTTTCGTACGAAGAGAAAAATGCACCCGGGGGCATAATTAGAATTTGACGCTCCCCCCCCCCCCACACACACACACCTGCACGGTTCTGTTCACAATCCGTCACAAATTTGCCGTTTTTTTCCGATCTTTTCCCAAAATTTGTGTTTTTTCGCATTTTTTAAGCAAAATCTGCGGTTTTTTCGTGATTTTTTTTTAACAAAACCTGCTGTTTTTTGTGATCTTTAAACGAAATCGGCCTTTTTTTGCAATCTTTTAACAATATTTACCCTTTTTTTTCACGATCTTTTAGCAAAATTTACCTTTTTTTAAATTTTTTGATGACATTTTTGGATTTTTTGCCATAATTTCTGTATTTTCACGTTTTTTTTTTTTTTTTGAACCGCTAGATTCTAGATTCAACACTGTAAAAGTGCCCCTAAAAATAAAAAAAGTGCCCTGAAAAATGTAAAAAGTGCCCTTTTCAGAACAGTAGCGCCCTGCCCCTTTTTAAACCTGGGGGAAACTGATTCATAATTTAACTTGCATGTACTTGCATAATCTTTTGCCAAACCAAAAGATTCCGACCAAAAAAATAAAAAACTTTTTCCAATCATGTATATTGTTTGTCCTCATATATTTCATCGTTCTTAACAAAACTTCTAAATCCACTTATGCATTTTTTATATGCTTCCTGATTTTGCTTATCAACAGGGGCGCGCCAGCAGTATTCGGCGCCTGTGTGTGGAACTGCATTTGGTGCCCTACACCCCCACCACCACCATTCTCTCGCATGTAACAATCAAACTTCATAAAAAAAAAAAAAAAAAAAAAAAAAACCTATGAATATCTATAAATGTATAGTTGCCATTCTTTTGGAGTTTCTTTACCAGATCAAATATAAAAGTTTTTGAACCAGAAAATTTATTTATTAAAATCTGTCTTTACAATTATTACTTTATTTCCCTAAATAAATAAATTTCTGTTTTCAAACATGCTTAAATTAGTTGAAAAATAAAGAAGGATGTAAATAAAATTCGTAACACAGTAAAACCTGCATAAATGAAAGCACTCTCTATCAGAATCCTGCGTTATGGTAAAATTTCATTATTCCGAAGAAAATAATTTAATGCAATAACAATAGATTGCATCTAAAAGAAAGAAGTTTTTTTAACTTTGCATGTATTGGCGATGGCACACATAGAGATCTGAAAATTTGGATAATGATCAATGATGGTAGATGCACTGTGCATCTGACACTCATTTTTTTAAATTTTTTTGTTAATTACCCGAAATATTAATTATCTTAATGATCCCTTAATTTTCATCGCCAAATGGTGATCTTTCATTTCTCAACGAGATCATGCTTGTGTGCTTCCCCAAACTTTAAGCAATCCTTCCCACTGACCAAAAGCGTAGTGTTTGATTTTTTTGCATTTTCAAATTGGGATATAGTCAGATCCCGGTAGAATTATAAATAACTAAATAATAATAAATAAAGAAAAACGATTTCAATGGTATTTTTAATTACTATTTCAAAAACCTTTTTTATTTGCCCACGATTCTCATCAGTTTTCAAGTTTTCCATTTTTCTAAAGTTTCAAACGTAGGGGAAAAAAAAAAAAAAAAAAAAAACTATTGATACATTTTTGGTATTTTTCAGGTTCTAATAATATATTTAGTGTGAAAATATTAATATTTTCTGTTCAAAATATTCTTTGAAGTCAATTCAAAGATTAGCCAAACATATTTTTTCTCTCGGTGTAAATTATCTCAAGATTTCCCAATTAAAAAATATGTGATTTAAATATCCTTTCCCGTTAAAAAAAAATAAATATGTATGAGGGATTGTATGCATTTTCAATATTTGTTTTATCAAGATTTTTTTTTTTTTTTTTTTTTTTTTTTTTTTTTTTTTGTAAAAACTGAAAGTTTTATATTTAAATGTCGGAAAATAAATACAAATTGACAGTTAGCTTGAAAAATCAGACCGGAACATGAATAGCACTCCCGGTATACTCTACTGAAGGAGGCATTGGGAAATCAACTCGAGCTTCGATTGGATGGATTTTCATTAAAAAATGAAAAATCATACAAATTCACTATTATGCACTGCTAACAATATCGGATTTGTTCGAAAATATTTTTATTCAAAATTATAAAGCCAAATCAACATGCTGCTGAAGACATTGCCCTCCCTACACTCCATCTCTACATTCGTTTGAAAAAAAAAAAAAATAACATTCAATATTTGGCTTTAGAATATTTAAGGTTATTGTAATTGGCCTAGGCTAGGTGATCCAAGGCGGTTGGTTAGTAGGACATAAAGTGCACAGGATTTTAAAACATTTTTCCATTCATATTAACAGCCATCATTGTAGTTTCTAATTTATTTATGCATATGAGGAAATTTTTTTTTGCCATTTTAGTCTCTGAACGTCTATTGCTATGTAGAGGGAGTGCAGGGAAAGGTTGCCCTTTCAATCTTAAAAAAAAAAAAAAAATTGGTTGCCTGTAAAGTCGGTATACGGGCGAAAGTTTTACGTGACAACGACTTTGAGTTGTAAAATAATTTTAATGTGAATATTCATTCGTATAGTAGGAAGAAGGATGAAATAATAGTAACAATTTAAAACATTTATTTATACAAAGAATTATATTTAAAACATTAATTTATACAAAGAATCTCGCACTGAATTTCATATTAACAAAATTTTATTTTTACCTTTACACATACATACGTATTTATATACAAATATACATACAATAACTTGCAATACACTGTGTTTGTTAAACACATTTTACTTCATGTTTATTGATGTCAAATGTTGAATTTTGTAAACAGCATATTAAAGAATTTTTCAATGAGCAGAATATAACTAAAGTAAAATGGCTTTCACTAATCACATATCATTAGTTTTCCATAATATACCACCGAATTACGAAATAAACTACACTTATTTTCTTTGTACTTTATACTAATAACTAATACATAACGTATTTCGTCTTAGTTTGATACTATCTAAAATTCCTATTAAGCACCGCCCCTTCCTTGCAGCGAATTCACATTCACGTTCAGAAAATGGTCCCACAAGTGACCGGAAAAAGTTAAGAGAAAAGTGAGCGCGTATCGTGAGCGGAGCGTAACGTAACGTAACGCAGTTTCTTGAAGTGTCTCCCGGCAAACCAATTTACAAGACGTTGTCACGTCAAAAATAAGAAAATTTGAACATCTATGGCCAACTTTAGTCTATCTTCAACAACTCTCTCCATTTTCTGCTATCATAGTAATTCCAGAGTACTGATAGGTAAAAGGTAGATAAAGGTATTTATTTCGCTCAAAAATCTATAGTGTGGAATTTTTTTTTTTTTTTTTTTTTTTTTTTTTTTGTTTAATGCACACTAGTTTTCACAGAAATGATCAGTAGTAGAAATGCTGAACAAAATTATTGCTTTAGCCCCTTAAAGTAAACTTTACTCTTAAGGGGACAAGGGACCTTGAAATCCTTAAAAATATTTTTTTTTATTTTTTGTAAATTTTACCTAAATATTATTCAAGGGTACATTATAACATGCATTTATCACAAAAAAATGCGAAAAAAAAAAAATTTTTTTGACAAAAAAATGGCATTTTACGCAGCGTCTTCAAAGTCTTCGAAATGCGCCCTGCGCATTCCATATCAATGAAAATCCCCAATATTTTTTATGAAAGTTTGTTTTATATATATAAACAAAATTGTGCATCGAATTTTGAATATTTGAATTTAAAAGTTAAAAAAAAAAAATTGAAATTTTGAAATTTTTTCGAACAATATATACAAAATTATCTAATCCTGATGCTGCTATGCACCCTGACACAAGGACAACTCCACTGCCATGCTTTAACTGTTCCAACTAAGTTCTTTAAATTAAATTCTTAATTCTTTTTCTCCATACTATTATGCCCTCATTGGAGCCACGAATAGCATATTAGATTTAATCTGTAAATAAAACATTATTTTAATATGATTCGGGATTATTTATCATTGATTTTACTAAAGAAAGCCTAAGCTTTTTTGATTTTCGCCCTGACAAAGAATTTTCTACGGTCAGAATGCCTGTATATTGCAGCTGGGCTTACCACTCGTCGAACAGTTTCGGATGAAAATGAAGTAAAAACTGTTTCATTAAATTCTGTAGCATTTTTTATAGCACTTAAACGAGGATTTTTTACGACTTTTCTAATTGTAAGTATTTGATCTCATTGTGTTAACTTAGATTGACGACCTTTTCATACCTAGTTTTCAATCCATTTTTTTCCTATAAAGCCTGTTATCGCCTACCTATTTCTATAAAGCCTTTTATCGCCGTAGAATGGAATAAATTAACTAATTTTGCAATATTTCGAATTAATTTACTACTATTACGAAGAAAAATAACTAATTTCGAACGCTATTAGTCGTGACATTACGATTACAAACCATTTTTAATTAATAAATAGAATATTATGGACCAATTCTGCAAAATATAAAACCAAGTGATTTTTCAAATGTCAATAAAATGTATAAATAAAAATAAAGCGACAAACAATATTTTTAATAATGAATTTATCCGAAAATGTTTCTGTGTACGAAGACTTTTGTGGCGTGTATTTTCTGTGGCATCTTCAGTTTACATTTATAGATTAAAAAAAAATCCATTAATTTTAAGCAAAAAGGTTGTATGTTATTTAGAATAACTTGGAGATAATATAAAAAATTTCTCGACTTCATATACGAATTTAATTACAGGGAAATTTCTTTTTAGTACAAATTTTTAAAATGTACGAACACTTTTGTGAGCCACTGTATACTGTTGGTTATGAAAAATTGAAAACATGCACATGCACGTATGTATGCCATTTACAAAGTACAATTTTTTTTTAAAAACAATGTACGATCAAAATTTAGCTAAAACAATGTGCAAGCAAATATTTAAAACAATGTGCAAGCAAATTTAGCTAAAACAATGTGCATTCAATAGTGACATAACAGTTAAAACAATGTGCAGTAATTTCAGAAAATACCAACAATACAAAGAGATTAACGACGCATGTAAAAAGAATGGTACGCATAAAAAGTTTACATGAAAAATGTAACTTAAGTTACAAAAATTGAATTTACAAACTTTAACAATTCGTATTTGGTCAAGGGTTTAGTGAAAACATCTGCAAGATTGGACTTACTGCGAACATGCCTCAAAATAAATTCCCCTTTATAAAACAGGTCCCTAATGAAAAATAACTTGACGTCTATATGCTTAGATTTATAATTTTCTACAGGAGATTTTACAAAATCAATTGCAGCCTGGTTATCAACCAACATAATTGCTTTATTATCATTATCAGGAAAAATATTGAATTTCTGACATTCGCGGCGTATTCGATCGAACCAGACCAAGTTCTTGACGGCCTCAGTCATTGCGACAAATTCCGACTCCATGGTCGATAAGCTGACGCACTTTTCCTTAAAAGTGCGCCAGTCGACGGTGATCGGTTCTGTAACAAGAACCGTCTAAAACAAAGTAAAATTTAGCAGCTTATAACAGTGTAATTACGGTGACCTAAAAGAGTAAGTAATTGGTGACGTTGTGACAGTGTAGTATAAGACATTAAAGAAACTGTTTTTCAGTAAAATCAGGCTAACGTTTATTGACGAAAAATAAATGTAAGTTTAAATCAAAACATATATAAGTCCAGGTGAAAAATATAACAGGCATAATGTGAACGGAAAACAAGTTCAGTTAAAATTATTCTAAGTCATGAAATAATATTCAAGTTTAAATGAAAATAAGTATAAACTCAGATGAAAAAATAACTGGTAAAATGTAAACAGAAAAATGAGTTCAACTCCAAATTTAACTTAAAATCATTCTATGTATTGAAATAATATTACTTATTGAATGGCATGGCATGGCATATAACAATACTAGGATAGCAATGAAAAAGCACAACAGACTCACTTATGGACGACAGCTATCGACGTATTAAAGAAATTCCAGCAATACGGCACATCTAATAACTCGATGAAAAGTCTTAAGAAAACAGAGTTTTTAACTGAAGCTAATAATGTCCACACATACATATAATGATTTGATTAAAACAAACACAAATGGATTACCACTGCTAATGAAATGAAACACCGGCGAAATTGATAAAACCATATTCAAAATCAAATGTCCAGCAATGGATTTAGCATAATTACTCAACTAGATGTTAACTTTAAAACTTTTAAAACTGTATGAGTTAAAAATACATTTCTGAAACTGTATCATATTGACGTTAACATCAATTGTCTAGAGACATAACATCACTTCAAAATCCACCACACAACATATCTCCGCCGGCTTTAAATAGCCGCGGCAATTCCGAAACTGGATACGCCCCTCCGAGTTGAGTAAGCGAGCTCCTGACTTGCGACGGAAGAAATGCAAGACCGCCACTTGCGAGATGCGATCCGCGATGCTTGCGGATTGAGATCGAACGGAGCGATAAAACCAGAATGAACGTACCCACGGAAAAGATAAGCGATTGATTTGAACGTGTAAACAAAAGTTCGGAAACTGGATACGGAAGATGGAAAATGGAAAATGCCGGCAAAGGAAAGAAATGAAAGTTGGAATAAAACATAAGATAGTAAGCCATGCCATTTTACAATATTACGATATATATAATTAGAATTATGTATTTTAGAGTGTTAAGGAAGAAAAATGGCTGACAATCGCCCCCCCCCTTAACACTCGTACTTACAAATAAAATGGATAATTAACAGATATTGTAAAATATATATATATATAGAATACAGTAAAACATTAGAATATAAACTATCACACTTCGATAGTTACCAGTAAAACAGAAACTTAACATTAATAAGTATAAATGCAACAAATTCAATAACTTCAACAGTGTTAATCTAAAACATCAATTTTCAACAATGTTAATAACAATATTTAATAACAATAACAATTTTAACAATTATATATATAACTAGCAAAAGCCATGCTTTGTTTGGATTCGCGAAGCATTATTTTATAAAACAGATATTTGAAAGTAACAATATTTTTTTTTTATTATTATTATTGCATCTTTATTAAACAAAAACGTTATTTTATGTTTTGGCGCTTTTTAATTTTTTATTTATGATGTAAAACTGGCATAAGATATTTTCGAAGCAAACTTTTACAATTTTTTTTTTTTTTTTTTTAATTTTCAACTAAAAGCTCTTTTAAAGATGTTTTTACAATTTCAAGTAGCCACTGGTGTTTTTTAATTGTTTGAAATATGCATGTTTCCAATCTTTGTAATCAACATCCGATAATCTTTGATAGCTATTTTAGAATAATATATTTGAAGAAAGTTACTTCTTCAAAATCCTATTTTCTGGAAAAAACATTTGAAATCTGCTTTCGTTGATACTATGAATTTTCAACTGTAAAACATTTTATTTTAATTTCTTCATTTTTATACATGTTAGCGTATGAGAATTGCTGTAATTCTCTCCGCGTGGGAGAACTTTTTACTTTCTGCGAATGGCAACTCAATTAATGGAATTACCTTTTAACGAAGCGCTCTCTCATTCTGGCAGTGACGTTTTCACGAATAATTATTGTTGTGTTTGCGAACTTATTAAAGTCTTATTTTTCTATAAAATCCTTCTGATTAATGAGTCGATATTATTTAGCCACAATACGACCTTCGCAAAAATATTTATAAAGAGCTTGAACCAACAACTTCACGCAGATCTTTTAATTTTTCATTTATATAACAAATTTAAGAATTAATTTTATTTGTTTACAATTATTTTGTTGCCAGTTTACAAAAAAAAAAAAAAAAAAAAATCCATAATACAATTCTTTTAAAATGTTTAAGTGTCATCTGTGCAAACGATTTTGCGGGATAATGAAAACATGTTTTATTTAATAAATTAATCATGATTCTATCTATAATTATTTACTCCATGATTTAAACTTTTTTTTCTGAAAATATATGCGTTTCATTTTTTATTTATTTGCTAAAATGCGTCCGTATTGGAAATGCATGTAAAATAAATTAATTAAAATAATAATTTTTTTTAACGTTTTACTGTAAAAAAAAAAAAAAAAAAAAAAAAAAAAAAATTATATTCTGCAAATCTACAGATCATAATTTATTTTTGTGTTTAATTTGAAGTTAAAATATTGAATAGTTTTTTTGTAAAGCGTACGACAAATTGTAATTTGAGTGGACTAGTAGAGGATTCGCTTCGCTCATCCTAACAACTCGATTAACAATTCTTTCATTTCATGAAAGTTCAGTTACAATTGTAACTTTAACGAAAAGTTTTTTTTTTCACGTCGAATATAGTTCAATAGTAATAGTCTATAAAGATGACATTTTCCTGAAAAAACCGTGAAAGATAATTACAATTACCTCGTCACGTGCAAGTGACTACGAGTTACCTTTACATAAGAATTTAATATGATGATTTTTCCTTTGGTCTTGACTTGTAACAATATTCGAATGAATTTTAAACAATTATACATTTGCATATTTATTCTGAAAGAGAATGATTATCACATAAACGCAAATTCAGGATAATATAAAGAATAAATATACATGAATTACAATATGAAAATACTTTGATAATATATGAAAGATACATGTTATGCAAATGAGAAAATTTCAATAATGAGAACAACAACGATCATGATCATGATAACGATTATGAATTATGATTATGTTAATGACATAGTTAAATGACTGTGACTGTGAGCGCTCACATGAAAGACAACGCAAAACAATAATAATATGCTTAAGCTTTTGAAACGATATACATTTGCAAATGATTTGGCCAATTTCAATATGAAAAAAACTTGTTATATATACTCTTAATAAGAGAAGAAAAGATTCATATTTACATATGCAATAAAACAAAATACAACTCGATTTTCAAAACCTATGAAGTGATATTATGAAACGTATGCATACGAAACAAGTATGAGATAACAAGAGTATAATTACATATTCAAACATTTTTCTTCAAAAGAAAAGTACTGAAATATACAAAAATTTCAGTTTAAAAAAAACTAAGCTTCAAGGTTTAACATGAAAAGTTAAACAAGCATCTTAATGCTTGACACAAGTTCAAAGGAGGAGGAGTTTCTTTTTTTTTTCATAGCATTTAAATATTATGTATATATATAAATTACTTATAACTAAAAATTACATCAATAAACTTTTTAAGATCAAACTTTGTTAAAGGTTTAGTGAAAATGTCTGAGAGATTAGATTTACTGGCTACGTGTTTAACATTAAAAATCTCTTGGTTTAAAAGGTCTCTAACAAAGAATAATTTTACGTCAATGTGTTTCGTTCTGTAATTTTCAATGGGAGACTTAAGAAAATCAATGGAGGCCATGTTGTCTACTAAAAGTGTTGGTTTAACTTGTGGACCTGTAAAAATACGTTTGTCATAACATTCAGTTATGATCCTACTAAACCATAGAAGCTCTTTAGTTGCTTCTGTTAAAGCCACAAATTCTGATTCCATAGTAGACAAACAGACAGATTTTTGTTTAAAGGCTCTCCACATGATAGGAGCTTTGTCTAACATTAGTAGTTGACCCCCCATTGATGTCCTGTCATCCCTATTAGCGGCGAAATCCGCGTCGGTGTAAGTTATTAGGTTTATGTGGTTGCAAGGTAACCTCAGTTTATAGTGTTTTGTGCTTTGGACGTACCCTAAAAGCTTCAGGAGACCATTCCAGTGAACAATCCCAGGATTGCTCTGGAATTGGCTGAAGATATTTACAGCGTATGAAATATCAGGACGTGTCCTGCTGGTTAAAAATGAAAGGCAGCCCAAAACACTTCTATATGGATATTGTAACATTTCCTGGGTTTCTGCTTCGGTTTGAGGACATTGTGACTTGGAGTATACCGTGCCTTTAGTTATAGGGAGTGATGTAATGGGAAAGTTGAATTCTTTAAATCTTGTACAAATATCATCAATATATTGCCTTTGATGAATTGAAACAGTGCCATTCCCATCCTCCTCAAATTCAACACCAAGTAATTTGCGTGTTCTCCCCAGGATTTTTATGTCAAAATGTTTAGTCAAAAGAGTTAAAACTTCATTAATATGTTTCTGATGGTTACTTAATATTACAAAGTCATCCACATAAAGTAATAAAACAACATAATTAGAGAACGAGTAGACGCAGTTACACCACTCTAACTTTTTAAAACCAAGAGAAATTAAAATCTTATGTAGTTCATAAAACCAAACTCGTCCACTCTGGTGGAGACCATAGAGGGCCCTCTGGAGTTTGCATACTAAATGTTCTTTACCCTTCACCTCGAACCCTGATGGTTGTTTCATGTAGATATTATCAGTAAGCGGGGCGTACAGATAGGCACCTTTTACGTCACACTGAGTGTGGATCCATCCGAGACATGAGACAAGGGCTGCAAAGAAAAAGCGTATTAAACTGAAATTAACTACGGGCGAAAACGTCTCATCATACGTTTCACCCCTGACTTGTTTGTAGCCTTGTGCTACAAGTCTCGCTTTATACCTTGCAACCCGTCCCTTGTCGTCTCGTTTGATGGTGAATACCCATCTGCAGCCTAGTGGTTCGGTGTTGGGTGGTAGAGGTGTTAATACCCATACTTGTCTTTTATTTATAACATCCATCTCTTCCTTCATTGCCTGTCTCCAGAGTTCCCACTGAGGTGATTTTAACGCCTGTTTATATGTGGTAGGTATGGAGTCTTCTAGTCAGGAACTGGTTTTATGAGTTTCAGAGAAAGAGGTGTGTGGAGGTGTGTAACTGGGACTTGAGCTAGGACTAGGAGTGGACTTTACAATGCCTTCGTACTTATTGCTTCCTTTAAAACTGAACAGTGACGGATCAAATTTTATACCATTAGAATGACAGTAGTCTCTTACTTCCTTCAGTGATCTTAGACGTTGTGTCTCACCCAACTCGTAATAGTAGACGTCGGTTCTCGATTTGTCAGGCCTAGTTACAGGCTTACGGAACCAGACAGCTTCCCTGAGAGTTCTAGTAAACTCCTCGCCATCCTCGTCACTGTCACCCTCAAATGGGTGTGAGGAGGCAGAGTCGGAAGATTTAGAGGTACTCGGTCTAATACTTTGAGTGGGTGGTGCTTCTGAAGTAAATCTGTCAGGTTGAAGGTCAGTCAAAGGGTCTATTTCAGGTGGTTCGGAACTTAGGATGTAAGAGGGTCCCAGATCGCTTCCGTTGCGCTGCTCCGAAGTTGTAAATGGGTTTGTGCCTATTGAATAGCTTGGACCTTGTTCACTGTGTTTGTGGATACTTCTGGATGCAGATTCGTCACCAAATCTAACATTTATTGTCTCTATTATTTTATTGGTTTCGGGAATCCATACCCTGTAGCCTTTTGTAGACATTGCGTAACCCACTAAAACACCCTTTTTAGCCTTTGGATCGAATTTGGAATTTCTTAGTTGTTTAGGTACCCCCACATATGCCACCGTACCAAAAGGTCGTAAATGTCTTATGGATGGTTTATTACCACAATAATATTCGAAAGGAGTTTTTTTCTGGGTTTTGTGACATATTCGGTTAAGAGTGTATGCTATGTACAAGACGGCTTCAGGCCAGAATTTGAGACTGAGTTTACTTTCATTGAGTATTGAGCGAGCCCCGTCCATTATTGTTTGATTTAAACGTTCTGAAACTCCATTTTGCTCCGGAGAATATACATTGGTAAATTCGTGTTTTATGCCATTGTCCTCAAAGAATTTAGTGAATGCTTCATTATCGAATTCCCGCCCATTGTCGCTACGAACTTCTTTTACTTTGGTACCCAAAAACCTTTCTGCTCTTTTTACGTGGTTAGAAAATACCTTAAATACCTGTGTTTTACTGCATAAGGGGTATACTGACACTTTGCGAGAGAAGTCGTCTGTTATAGTTAGGAAATACTTCTCCCCGTTTCGCCCTGTTATTTGTGTCGGACCCCACAGATCAGTGTGTAGCAGTTCTAGAGGTCGTTTAGATCTTATTTGGTTTATTGGGCGGAATGATGTTCGTCTGTGTTTATTAATTTTACATGTTTCACATTCAAAGTCTTTACATTTAATGGGTGGTAAGCCCCTAACGCCATTACATTTTAGAGTATGTTCAATTAATGTGGAACTGATGTGCCCAAGGCGTCTATGCCAGAGTTTAAAATCATCTTTTTGAACGGTTGAGGCTTGGAAACGTACCTTTTTAGGATTTTGATTACGGTTAATTTTCGGGTCTTTATTTCTATTATTATGGTTAGGATCTGGATAGAGGCAGTAAATGCCATCTTTAAGAAAAGCACGAAAAAGTGTGCCAGAATCCCGATATGCCTTGACCCTTCCCTCACCTCCTTTGAACTTGGCACCCATTTTATCAAGTCTGGGACCTGAAATTAAATTATGTCTAAGACTAGGACAATACATGACGTCGCCGAAGCGAACCATTTCCCCATTTATTTTTAAATCCACTAAACCGGTGCCCTCGATAGGGAAAGTAGCACCGTCAACTGCAACAGCCAATTCCTCATTTTTTAAAGGTTTGAACTTAACATATAAACTTTTATCTTTACAGAAATGGTGGGAGGCACCCGTGTCAAAGACCCAGGCGTCCCCCCCACATTTTATGTTACTTAGATTAGATTGTATGAGGTAGTTTACCTGGCCTGTTGTCTTACGTTGACGTCGGTTGCGAGGCACATCTTTTCTGGATCTATGACCATCAGACTGAGCACGGACAGGACTGGATACGGAAGAGTCTTTCGATGAATTTCTGGAAAAGGAGGAACCTCTGGACAAAGAGGAATTTCTGGAACTGGAAGAGTCTCTGTATACCACGGAACCGGAATTGGAGGAGTCTCTAGGCATCATGGAACTTCTGGCACTAGAGCTAAGACAGGATTCCTGGCGGGTGACATCAGGCACTCTACACTGGCTCTGTAAATGTCCTCTGCGTCCACATTTGTGACACCGACCTTTGAACTTAGGCTTAAAGGAACACTTCTTTGAGGAACGGGCTCTGGAGAAATGAGATTGCACGGCATCCACTCTGTCGTCCTCTCGTAGTTTGATACGGGACTCCTCTGCGACTAATTCTGTAAGAACACTTTTGAACGTAAACTGATCGTCTGGCCATCGCAGAATCCCTTGCACCATGTTGTCGAACTTCTTCGGGAGCCATCTAAGCAATTGAAATGTAAGGTAAGTTTCTTTGATTGGCTCATTTATTGCAGCAAGTTGGTCAGCAAGCCTTTGGAGGCGAGCTGCAAACATATCAACGGGCTCTTCAGTTTGTATCTTACAGGAAAGAATTTCGCCAAATAATTGCATATGGCGTGCCCGGTTATCAGGCTGAAAATGCAATTTAAGTTTAGTCCAGGCTTCATGAGGGTCGTCGATATTTTCGATGATTCTCCGGAATTCATTTTCGACATTTAAATATACAATTGATAGTGCAGACCTGACTCTGGATTTATATTCCTTTGTCGCTACAGAGTCACTTTCATCAGGAGCCTTTTCAGTGCCATTAACAATGCTCCACGCATTTTTATCTAATAGTAGATACTTTACGTCTGCTGCCCAAGTTCCATAATTGTGAGAATTAAGTTTTGTTATGCACACCTGTATGTTAGCCATGGCCATGCTTTAACCATAAAATATTACAGGAGGAAAAAAAAATTTTTTTTTTTTTTTTTTTTTTTTTTTAATTAATGTACTTAGTAGTCAGGTTGTACATAAAAATTTCTATTATAAGTTATCCAAAAAAAACCTTTTTGTAATTCATATCGATAGGAAAGAAAACAATACATATAGCCTTCAAAAAAAATTTATATTGCGGCCCCCCCCTCTAAAATGACTCGGAGGTCCAATGGCCGCATACTACAAACAACTGTCAAACAAAAAAAAAAAAAAAATTTTGAAATGTCACCAATTAGGTTATGGCCGCCGTAAAGGGTTTAAAAGCGTATTCGCTTCTGGGCCCATAACCCGTGATCGGTTCTGTAACAAGAACCGTCTAAAACAAAGTAAAATTTAGCAGCTTATAACAGTGTAATTACGGTGACCTAAAAGAGTAAGTAATTGGTGACGTTGTGACAGTGTAGTATAAGACATTAAAGAAACTGTTTTTCAGTAAAATCAGGCTAATGTTTATTGACGAAAAATAAATGTAAGTTTAAATCAAAACATATATAAGTCCAGGTGAAAAATATAACAGGCATAATGTGAACGGAAAACAAGTTCAGTTAAAATTATTCTAAGTCATGAAATAATATTCAAGTTTAAATGAAAATAAGTATAAACTCAGATGAAAAAATAACTGGTAAAATGTAAACAGAAAAATGAGTTCAACTCCAAATTTAACTTAAAATCATTCTATGTATTGAAATAATATTACTTATTGAATGGCATGGCATGGCATATAACAATACTAGGATAGCAATGAAAAAGCACAACAGACTCACTTATGGACGACAGCTATCGACGTATTAAAGAAATTCCAGCAATACGGCACATCTAATAACTCGATGAAAAGTCTTAAGAAAACAGAGTTTTTAACTGAAGCTAATAATGTCCACACATACATATAATGATTTGATTAAAACAAACACAAATGGATTACCACTGCTAATGAAATGAAACACCGGCGAAATTGATAAAACCATATTCAAAATCAAATGTCCAGCAATGGATTTAGCATAATTACTCAACTAGATGTTAACTTTAAAACTTTTAAAACTGTATGAGTTAAAAATACATTTCTGAAACTGTATCATATTGACGTTAACATCAATTGTCTAGAGACATAACATCACTTCAAAATCCACCACACAACATATCTCCGCCGGCTTTAAATAGCCGCGGCAATTCCGAAACTGGATACGCCCCTCCGAGTTGAGTAAGCGAGCTCCTGACTTGCGACGGAAGAAATGCAAGACCGCCACTTGCGAGATGCGATCCGCGATGCTTGCGGATTGAGATCGAACGGAGCGATAAAACCAGAATGAACGTACCCACGGAAAAGATAAGCGATTGATTTGAACGTGTAAACAAAAGTTCGGAAACTGGATACGGAAGATGGAAAATGGAAAATGCCGGCAAAGGAAAGAAATGAAAGTTGGAATAAAACATAAGATAGTAAGCCATGCCATTTTACAATATTACGATATATATAATTAGAATTATGTATTTTAGAGTGTTAAGGAAGAAAAATGGCTGACAGACGGGAGCTTTGTCTATCATGACTATTTGGCCACCGATCGAGGTCCGATCGTCACGATTAGCCGCGAAGTCAGCATCTGAAAAAATAGAAAGATAATTGGAACTGCAAGAAAGTTTTAATTTATAATGACTGGTATCTTTAACATAACCCAAAAGTCTTAAAAGGCCATCCCAATGAACAAGGCCAGGATTGGACTGAAATTGTGATAAAATATTTACTGTATAACATATGTCTGGTCGAGTCCGGTTAGCAATAAAAGAAAGACATCCTAAAATACTCCTGTAGGGAAGATGAGACATAAATTCTTTTTCGGAATCTGAAGTAGGACAATTGGATCGAGAAAAAACAACACCCTTGCTAATTGGTAAAGAAGCATGCGGAATTTTAAAATTACAGAACCTTTGACAAACTTCAGTAATATAATTACTTTGATGTAGAAATAGACCTTGATTGGTCTCCTCAAATTCTACCCCTAAAAGTTTACGAGTTCTGCCCAAAACTTTAATGTCAAATTCCTTCTTTAGCAAGGATAAAGCCCTATCAATAAGATTCAGACGTTTTCCAAAAATCACTATATCGTCAACATACAAAAGCAAAACTACCTCAGATCTAAAAATATATACACAGTTACAAGACGACAATTTTCTGAAACCTAACTTTAAAAGAACCTCATGTATCTCATAAAACCATTCTCTTCCGCTTTGATGCAAGCCATAAAGATTACTAGCTTGCAAACTTGGTGCTCTTTTCCAGGGATTACGAAACCGGGAGGTTGAAGCATATACACGTCTTCTCTCAAAGGTGCGTACAAGTAGGCGCAGGTTACGTCACACTGAGTGTGTGACCACCCGCTACACGAGACAAGAAGGGAGAAGAAGAACCGGATTACCCCGAAATTGACCACAGGGCTGAAGGTGTCTTCATAAGAGACTCCCTTCACTTGTTTAAAGCCCTGGGCAACAAGCCGTGCTTTATAACGGGCAATCCTTCCAAATTCATCCCTTTTTGCTGTGTAAACCCACCGGCAACCTACTGGAGTAACGTGGACAGGTAAATCAGTCAAATGCCACACCTTCCTGTTTCTCATCATCTGGATTTCCTGCTCCATTGCTTTCCGCCAGATCGCACTCTTTTCGGACCTACAAGCTTGATTATACGTTCTGGGAATATCATCCACAACGCCTAGTCATGCGGAAGGGTGTACATAATTTGAGGTTAAGGAATCAGATTCTGAGTCAGAATTATCAGAAAAACTATCAGAATTAGATGAAACGGATGGAACAGGGACTAAACCAGCATATTTATTAGAAGCAGAAAAATCAAAAAGTTCAGGTTTAAAAACAATATTATTTTTATAGTACAGCTCAACTTCGTTGTGAGACCTGAGACGCTGGGTGCTACCTTCTTCAAAATAATAGATGTCAGTCCTATTCCCAGTTTTACGAGCAATAGGCCTCCTTTCCCATCTAACCTCTCTAAGTTGGGGGTTAGTGGAAGGCTGATCTAACACACTGGACTCCGATTCCATGTCCTCCTCTTCCTCACGAGGTAGTTCACTGGGAGGATCTGGAGTCAAACCAGATGCTACTCCACCAGTGCTTTCTGGATTTACTCCACCATCGTGAGAAAAGAGGGCATAATCCTCGGTGCCCAGTGCAGCTCCACTGCGCCCCAAGCCACAACGCGATTCATCAAAAGTTACGTTAGATGTTTCTATTATTTCATTAGTATCGGGAAGCCAGATCCTATATCCTCTGGTCCTGAAGGCATAGCCTACCATGTAGCCGTGCCTAGCCTTAGGATGTAGCTTAAGTCTTTTCTGACTAGGCACGCCCACATATGCCACAATACCAAAAGGCCTAAGGTGTCGGACTGACGGCTTCCTTCCACCGTATAATTCAAAGGGAGTTTTATTTAAAAGTTTAGGACATACCCTGTTCCAATTATAGACAAAATATTTTAAGGCTTCTGGCCAAAAACTCGGATCTAATTGGCTTTCAATTAATAAGGTTCTGATGCCATCTGCAGCGGTTGCCATAAAACGTTCCGCGACGCCGTTCTGCTGGGGGTATAAACGTTAGTAAATTCATGGTGAATGCCTTTACTCTCAAAAAAATTTTCAAATTCATAATTTTTAAATTCAGAACCGTTATCAGACCTAAAATTTTTAACTTTAAGATTAAGGAAATTTTCTGCTCTTAGAATGTGATTTTTAGTAATATTAAAAACTTCTGACTTTAATTTAATTGGATATACGGAGACACGTCTAGAAAAATCATCAATGATTGAGAGAAAATAGCGTTCACCATTTCGACCCACCGAATGACACGGACCCCAGAGATCAGCGTATAAAAGCTCTAACGGCCTCGTGGAACGAATGGTCTTAAATGATTCGTGGGACACGCTGCGAAATTTGCCAAGTTTACAAGGTTCACAGACCAAAGATGTCTCTTTTAAATTAGGCATACCCCTAACACCTTGCAGGCGGCTGGTATTAGTTAGGATTGACTGGCTTATATGACCACAGCAGCGGTGCCACTGAACCATAGGGTCAATTTTATTGGCTGCAGAAATTTCAAAACTTACGGAATTAGATTTGGGAATTTTAGGAAAAAGTTTATACACCCTATTTTTAAGTGAGGCTCTAAATAAAAAGTCGTCTCCCCTGCAGATGTTCACCCCCTTTCTACCTCCATGAAAAGATAAACCACATAAGTCCAATTGGGGCCCAGATATCAAATTTCTACGTAATTGAGGAGAATACATTACATTCGTTAAAGTAAAAATTCTTTGACCAAATCTCAGCTTAATTTCACCCTTTCCAATTATTGGGAACAAGACATCTTTAACAGCTACTGACAATTTATCATTTAAAGGTTCAAATTTAGTGAACAAACTTCTGTCATGACTGAAATGGTGGCTTGCACCAGTATCGAAGACCCAAGTTTTACTGTTAACACAAGTACTAATACTAGCTTGGGAAATGAAAAATGACTTACGTGAAGAGTCACTATAATTTGCATCATCAAGGTAGCTGTCGGGTGACTGAGCAGGTCTAGAACGATGGTGATTCTGAAACCTCCTTCTGGACTTGCTGGACGAGGACTCTCTTCGGTTCGGGTTTGGAACTTCACTGCTGCCGCTGCTACTCCGCCGTCGGTAGGAACCATCAGGGCTAGTTGATCTTGAAGATGTGCTACTGGAACGACGAGGAGGAAATCTATCTCTGGACGATGAGGCACGACGAAAATGTGACTTCTTCCTCTCAAAACATTTTGCATATAAGTGACCTGAACGGCCACAGAACCAGCATTTTTTACTTTTAAATTTACGTGATGACTGCTTTTTAGACGTAGAAGAGGAAACAGGTACTTCAGATTGAATATTTAATGCAGCTATTTTCTTACTATTGTCCAAATCACGCAACTTCAATCTTGCCTCTTCAGCCACTACTTCTGTTACGATCAAGTCAAACTTAAAAGACTTATTTTCCCTTCTCAAGAGATGCTGGACACAACTGTCGAAATAGGAAGGCAAATACCTTAAAAATTGATAAGATAAATAATTTTCAGAAAAGTTCTTATCAATTGCTTTGACATTCAAAAAAATTTTCTTCAATCGTGTCGCAAAGAGATTTATACTCTCGCCGTTCTTGATTCTACTCTCCATTAACTCAGAAAAAAAAGCCATATGATGTGCTCTTGTATCCGGGTGAAAATTATCTTTTAACCGCTTCCAAGCTGTTATCGGATCTGTGCAATCATCAATTATTCGCTTAAACTCTGGTTCTATATTCAAGTAGATAAGGGACAGGACTTGGTTATGTTTAGCTTTAACAGCATTCACAGCGTCAATTGTGACAGTCGTGCTAACCTCTGGAATTGGAGTTTCGTTTTCAATTATCACCCAAATTCCTTTTTCCAGTAACAAATATTTAATGTCACAAGACCAAGTTCCATAATTACTGGAATTCAACTTTTCAATTGTAATTGACGTTGTTGCCATTTTTCTTCAAAAGAAAATTTCAAGAAAACACCAATTTTACACTTTTCTTCACCTGCCCCCCCTACTTTTTCAAAAAAACGATCTTAATTGACGAACCTCATTTCTTATTCAAAAAATCATAAAAATATGGCTTGATAAAGTTCAAAAGTAAAAAGTTCAAAAGTATAAAGTTCAACAAATAAAAGTTCAAAAACGTAAATCAAATTCTTCATAAAGTCAAAATATATAGTCCAGCAACTCAAAAAGTTCAAATAAAATATGCAGAGAAAACTAATTATGTTCTGTAAATAACGTCATAATTCAAATCATAAAAATAAATCAAAGTCCAACTTAAACTAAATCTTCAAAGAAAAATAAACTTGAAATGAAGCACATCAATTACTATCTTCAGTTATGGACACTCCTCTTTCTGCTCATAACCCATAATTTGTCAACTAACTCTAAGTTAGTGACTTAAAAGTGAACTTAAATAAAACAGAGATGGGCACAGTGAAAGCTGGTCTGGCCAAGGAGTGTAGAATGTATTAAAATTAAAACAATTCATGTTGACATCAAGACCTCTTTTTATTTATGACTTCAGATAAAATAACATGAAAGTGAACTTACACACTTTGATAACTTCATGACAGCAGGAAAACTAGCAGCGTTTTTAACAGAGATGATATCAGTAAAAGATTCGGAAAAACACAATTAAAATAGATTAAAATCATTCATACTAATTAAACTCAAACTCCATGAACGACGGTAAATTTTCGTGCGTTCAAGTTTCTTGAAACATCGCGTCCTTCAAAGCGAAGGAACGAAGAAAGGGCGAAACTGTCTTGACATCGCATAGCATATATACTCTGGCCGAAACGGCACATGCTAACATAAGCCAATGAACGGCCGATATCGTTTTTGATATGCAAATATCAAAAACGATAAATCGATTAAGTTCGATTAAAAGAGACGTATGCCGCCATCTGGCGGGAAAAAGACTGCCGATCGATTAAAATAATCGTATCGTCCGATGTCACAAGAAAGCAAAACACGCGGATAAAGTACTGTGAAATTAACGATGTTTATTTTAGATAAAACATAAATTAAAAGATATTTAACAAGTGGAAATAAATTAGAAAAAGGTAAGTAGATATTATATTTAAGTAATTTAATAAAAGTAAAAGTGAATTTTGAATACTGTTGTAATAAATATTATGTAAACAAAGGAACTAGGGAACTATTAATTTAGGTTGAAATGAAGTATGCAAAAGGTAAGTTTATGGAGGCAATGAGAACAAGTTTGATGTTCCCATCAGATTTTCATAGATATGGAAAGCGCAGGGGGCATTTCGAAGATTTCGAAGACGCTGCGTAAAATTCCATTTTTTTCTCAAAAATAATATTTTTTTAAAAATATTTTTGTGATAAATGCATGCCATAATGCATATAATGCACCCTTGAATAATATTTAAGATGAAATTTACAAAAAATAAAAAAAAAAAATTGAAAAAAATTGAAAATTTAAAAAAAATTTCGAAAAAATTTCAAAATTTCAATTTTTTTTTTTTAACCTTTAAATTTAAATATTCAAAATTCGATGCACAATTTTGTTTATATATATAAAACAAACTTTCATAAAAAATATTGGGGATTTTCATTGATATGGAATGCGCAGGGCGCATTTCGAAGATTTCGATGACGCTGCGTAAAATGCCATTTTTTTGTCAAAAATAATTTTTTTTTTTGCATTTTTTTTGTGATAAATGCATGTTATAATGCATATAATGTACCCTTGAATAATATTTAGGTGAAATTTACAAAAAATAAAAAAAATTATTTTTAAGGATTTCAAGGTCCCTTGTCGATAGTGCGAAAGTACGAAAATCAGTATTAAACATACAGCACAAAATGTCAACAGCTTCACAAACGGCTGATGCTACATTTTTACCAGTTAAAATTTATCCCATAGCTGACACCAGTATCTCCAATCAAAAATCTGTATACTGAACAGAACAAAGAACACTAACATACAAAAGGCTATACAAATGGCAAAACTTTTGGCAATTTTTGGACCCCTGCTACCCCTTACGTTATTATATGTTATCATTCCCCAATAACAGTCTCTTTTCTTTCCTGGTAAACACAAGTATTATTTCAAACATACTTTACACTTGTTTTCTTAAACGCAGATTATATATATGCATATACATAAGACAGAAGAATAAGAATGCTAAACATTGAAATATTCAATACTTTGAAAATAAATAATTTTAAAGTCATTTAACTATTTTAATTTTCATTATTGAGTATTTTCATAAAAATAGTTAATAAATTAAAATTAAACTGCTGTAATAACTTCATTTTACAATAAGAAAAGAATAGGATGATGAAAAATTCGGGTGTAAAACGAGTGAAATCTTAAATATCTTGTCAGCCATTTTTCCTTCCTTAACACTCTAAAATACATAATTCTAATTATATATATCGTAATATTGTAAAATGGCATGGCTTACTATCTTATATTTTGTTCCAACTTCCATTTTTCTTCTTTGCCGGCATTTTCCAATCTTCCGATCTTTTGTTTACATGTTCAAATCAATCGCTTATCTTTTGTTCTTCCGATCGTCGCTGATGGGTGTGTTCATCCTGGTTTGATCATTCCGTTCGATCGCAATCCGCAAGCATCGCGGATCGCAACTCGTAAGTGGCTGTCTTGCATTTCTCCCATCGCAAGTCAGGAGCTCGCTTGCTCAACTCGGAGGGGCGTATCCAGTTTCGAATTGCCGCTGCTATTTAAACCGGCTGAGATATGTTGTGCGGGGGATTTTGAAGCGATGTTATGTTTCAAGATAGTTGATGTTAAAGTCAATATGATATAGTTTCAGAAATGTATTTTAAATTCATCCAGTTTTAAAGTTTTAAAGTTAACATCTAGTTGTTTAATTACGCCAAATCCGTTGCTGGACATTTAATTGTGAAAATGGTTATTCAACTTCGCCCGTTTGTCATTTTACCAGCAGTCATAATCCATTTGTGTTTTTAATTAAGTTTTCATATTCATTTGTGGACATTATTATCTTCAGTTAAAACTCTACATGTTTTCAAGACTTTTCATCGAAACAGTTGGTGTGCCGTATCATTGGAATTTCTCCAGTACGTCGATAGCTCTTATCCATAAGTGAGTCCGTTTTGTTTTCAGTGCTATCCTAATATTGTTATATGCCATGCCATGCCATTTAATAAGTAATATTATGTCATTATATAGAATAGTTTTAATTTAAATACGGAATTGAACTTATTTTCTGTTTACATTTTTCCAGTTATATTTTTCATCTAAGTTTATACATATTTTATTTAAACTTGAATATTATTTCATGACATAGAATAACTTTAATATAAATCTGGAATTGAACTTGTTTCTGTTTATGTTATGCCTGTTATATTTTTCACCTGGATTTATACATGTCTTTATTTTAACTTGCATTTATATTTTCGTTAATAAACGTTAGTATTATTTCACTGAAAAACAGTTTCTTTAATGAATGTCTTAAACTACACTGTCACAATGTCACCAATACTTACTCTCTTAGGTCACCGAAGTTGCACTATTATAAACTGCTAAATTTTATTTTGTTTTAGACGGTTCCTGTTAAAGAACCGATCACGGGTTATGGGCCCAGAGCGAATACGCTTTTAAACCCTTTACGGCGGCCATAACCTAATTGGTGACATTTCAAAAAAATTTGACAGTTGTTTGTAGTATGCGGCCATTGGACCTCCGAGTCATTTTAGAGGGGGGGGCCGCAATATAAATTTTTTTTTTGAAGGTTAAATGAATTTTTTTTTCTATTGATATGAAATACAAAAAGGTTTTTTTTTTGGATAACTTATAATAGAAATTTTGTTTATGTACTATCTGACCACTAAGTACGTTATTTAAAAAAAAAAAAAAAAAAAAAAAAAATTTTCCCCTGTCAAATCTTCTGTTCAAGGCATGGCCATGGCTAACATACAGGTGTGCATAACAAAACTGAATTCTCACAATTATGGAACTTGGGCAGCTGACGTTAAGTATCTACTATTAGATAAAAATGCGTGGAGCATAGTTAATGGCACTGAAAAGGCTCCTGATGAAAATGACACTGTAGCGACAAAAGAATATCAATCCAGAGTCAGGTCTGCCCTATCCAGGCCCGTAGCCAGGATTTTCTTTCGGGAGGGGCTCAATTTTGGAATTTTTTCTATTCTTACAAATGTAATTTGACTAATATTCAGTAAAAAAATTAAAAATAATCTAGGTTTATCGTAATGTGCGTTTTTACACATGATACTTGTTAACTATGTCAAATATTGTTATTTCATATTTAATTTTTTTCAATTTCTGTTGCAATTTTTATCTTTTAAGAGCATTTTCATTTTCCAAACAGGTTCGGAAACCGAGAGTTTTTTGGATAAATTTTCTACGAAACTTAAAATGCACAAACTAACAATGTTTGAGACGAGCCACAAATATCCTATGAAAAAAAATTGTAAATACTGAAATGCTAACAAGTAATATGTATTGATTTAAAACACAAGATTAATGTTAACGTGAGAGAATCTGACATTATGAGTGCGAGGTCTTGAAACTATTGATCCATAAATGAAATAAATTACACACATTATTTTTTGAAAGAAAAAGTAATTGCTACAGTCATATGTAACATAAAAATTGTGTTTGTACTTTACATCCTCTGATTATAATAATTATAAATTATATTCTTGGAACAATAAATTTACTAGCAGTGTTGAATTCAAGCACTTTTCTCCGGGAGGAATATTTGTGGCTCCGGGGGGACATTATAGTGTTCCGGGGATGGGGGGAATTGTATTTTTTGACCATTGAAAACACAAAATCACAAATTTTCCGGGGGGAGACATATCATTGTTCCGGGAGAGGGGGGAATACCCCCCTCCCCGGGACACCCCCTGAATTCAAAATTGTTTACTAGTGCAACAGAAGTAATGATCATAATTTCTTCTTAGCCATGATGCTGATTGACTTATCAAGATCTTCTGTAATTTCCCAATGATTGGAAATTATTGAAAAGCTTCTCAGTCTGTCATCGACCATAACACTTTGCGTCAAAGATTTAATTATTTTTTTGCCGAAAAATATCTTTCAGCACTGACTCTTCTTACTCAACTTTCAACCAAAACTGTCAGCAAGTGTTTGATTTTATCGTAATACGTCACATTACAGTACTAAGTCTTAAAACCTCTGTGTTGGTGTCAACATTAGCAATTTGTCTGCATCATAATTCATAATCAGCTTTCACTTGCTAAATTGACACTTTATCCTGAAAATATTGCATCGGATTCTCTAATTTGCTTGATTTTTCCAGTGAAGCACATCTTGAAGATTGTAACTGGGAATCTCTTAGAATGTCTTCATTCGAAAGGAATCGATAATTCAAATTTTTAATAAGACTTTCTACATGGGAAAGTAAGACCGTGATATTGTAATACTTGTCAGTGGATGTAATTTGAGGATTTGTAGCTGTTGTCTGTCTAAATGTTAGTCTTGGGATCTTTATTTCAGTTTTGAAAGTGTCTTCCCGAAGTTTTGATGCACAATAAAATCTCACAAAAGATTTCTACTTCATTTTTCAGCATATTTATATAAAACAATTAGGCATCTTTTTAGCATGGGTTACAACCAATATTATATCACAAGATTTTTTTTAAAGAACTTACTATGACTGTCAGACAGAAAGCCTTAAGAAAAAACAGACAAGCTTATTAGAAAATGATTCATCTCCCTGACTGCCAAAAAAATCTACAGCTGTTGAAGAAATTTTCCATTTGTCTTTCGAAATATTTTCTGGGCTAATACAAATATATTTAAGTAGCTCAACAAAAGTCAATATGCTTTCATGCTTCTCGATAAAATTTGTATCACAAATGCGGAGAAGTCATTTTCTTTTGTTTGTATGATTCAATTGCTTCTTGAAGCGCTAAATTTGCCTTCAGGTGATTTTTAAAAACTTTTGTCGCTGCTTTAACAAGTCCATGATACTTTCGAATCACGGGAATCAGCATGCTGTTGGACAAGGTAAGATTTAACCAGTGTCTTTCACAGAGGACATATCTAATTTTTAGATACTCTGAAGAATTCCAGAATTAACCCCGCTAACATGACCAAGCTTATTGGCTACTTTTGTCATACATCTATGCGACGTATTTATACATGCCAAGACGTAGTTCATCACAATGTTGTAATATTACTTTTCTTGAATTTTTGGAAGTAAAGGCATTTATTGGAATAAAAAGTAAAAAAAAAAAAAAAAAAAAAAAAAATCCGAATTATTGAATTTTGTGAATTTTTAAATTGTTCACATATCTAACACAAATGGCAAGCTGTTCTGCGCTTGAAATGTCCATAGTTTCATCAGCAATGAATCTAAAAATGATCGCAATAATCCTTTTGATAATTAATACTTAGGTAATTGTATCTCAGAATATCTCTGGCCTAAAAAAATATACCTAAAAATTTTCTGGGGTGAAGTAAATAGGATCTCTAAGGATATTTATAATATCTCGTTTCAATTCATTTGCTCCAGACTTTGCTCGAAACTTAAAAGAACTCTTAGGTAACAGTCTTTTTTATGCTAATTTTTCTAAAGTTAGAGGTTCGTCAATGGCTATTTGTTTCCAGGTCAGTTATAGGTCAGTGGCTATTTTGTTCAGCGCAAAATAAGATTATTTCAAGTATTAGTTCAAAAGCTGCTCTAATTTCTTCTTTTTCTGGAGCTCTTTGAAAACTCAACAATGAAATTTTTTTAATTTCTATTTTCCTGAATAAATCTAAAGTTTGTTTGTTAAAATAACATACGGTTTGTGATAGTCTAATTGTATATGTTTAAAGAAAAACATGTAGCCTTTTTTTAATGACTGAAACATGTAGAAAATAGTCTTCTTAATTTTTCGTGACCTTTCTTATGCAGTATGCGTATTATACTTAATTTTTCTTAGTCAAATTAATGATAAGAAATTACACTTATTCGAATTTTACGGCACATAAAGACAGTAAAAATTACTTTTTAAAAAAATTTATAGTTTTAGAGGTACATACCTATTAGAAAAACAATATATCTAAATAACCGATATAATGGAGGATTACCGTAAATGTAATTGAATAAATGGATGTTTTTACAGCTAAAAATGCAATTGATTTTAATGTAATAGAAGATAAAAACAAACAAAACTTATTTTTTATCATACATATAATTTTGTGTTTTCAAACTTTCGGGAGGGGCTTCAGCCCCCTTAGCCCCCTCCCTGGCTACGTGCCTGGCCCTATCAATTGTGTATTTAAATGTTGAAAATGAATTCCGGAGAATCATAGAAAATATCGACGACCCTCATGAAGCCTGGACTAAACTTAAACTGCATTTTCAGCCTGATAACCGGGCACGCCACATGCAGCTCTTTGGCGAAATACTTTCCTGTAAAATACAACCTGAAGAGCCCGTTGATATGTTTGCAGCTCGCCTCCAAAGACTTGCTGACCAACTTGCTGCGATAAATGAGCCAATCAAAGAAACTTACCTTACATTTCAATTGCTTAGATGGCTCCCGAAGAAGTTCGACAACATGGTGCAAGGGATTCTGCGATGGCCAGACCAACAGTTCACGTTTAAAGATGTTCTTACAGAGTTAGTCGCAGAGGAGTCCCGTATCAAACTACGAGAGGACGACAGAATAGATGCCGTGCAGTCTCATTTCTCTAGAGCCCGTTCCTCAAAGAAGTGTTCCTTTAAGCCTAAGTTCAGAGGTCGGTGTCACAAATGTGGACGCAGAGGACATTTACAGAGCCAGTGTAGAGTACCTGATGTCACCCGCCAGGAATCCTGTCTTAGCTCTAGTTCCAGAAGTTCCATGATGCCTAGAGACTCCTCCAATTCCAGTTCCGTGGTGTACAGAGACTCTTCCAGTTCTAGAAATTCTTCTTTGTCCAGAGGTTCCTCTTTTTCCAGAAATTCATCGAAAGACTCTTCTGTATCCAGTCCTGTCCGTGCTCAATCTGATGGTCATAGATCCAGAAAAGATGTGCCTCGCAACCGACGTCAACGTAAGCCAACAAGCCAGGTAAATTACCTCATACAATCTAATCTGAGTAACATAAAATGTGGTGGAGACGCCTGGGTCTTTGACACAGGTGCCTCCCACCATTTCTGTAAAGATAAAAGTTTATATGTTAAGTTCAAACCATTAAAAAATGAGGAATTGGCTGTTGCTGTTGACGGTGCTACTTTCCCTATCGAAGGCACCGGTTTAGTGGATTTAAAAATAAATGGGGAAATGGTTCGCTTCGGCGACGTCATGTATTGCCCTAGTCTAAGACATAATTTAATTTCAGGTCCCAGACTTGATAAAATGGGTGCCAGGTTCAAAGGAGGTGAGGGAAGGGTCAAGGCATATCGGGATTCTGGCACACTTTTTCGTGCTTTTCTTAAAGATGGCATTTACTGCCTCTATCCAGATCCTAATCATAAAAATAGAAATAAAGACCCTAAAACTAACCGTAATCAAAATCCTAAAAAGGTACGTTTCCAAGCCTCAACCGTTCAAAAAGATGATTTTAAACTCTGGCATAGACGCCTTGGGCACATCAGTTCCACATTAATTGAACATACTCTAAAATGTAATGGCGTTAGGGGCTTACCACCCATTAAATGTAAAGACTTTGAATGTGAAACATGTAAAATTAATAAACACAGACGAACATCATTCCGCCCAATAAACCAAATAAGATCTAAACGACCTCTAGAACTGCTACACACTGACCTGTGGGGTCCGACACAAATAACAGGGCGAAACGGGGAGAAGTATTTTCTAACTATAACAGACGACTTCTCTCGCAAAGTGTCGGTATACCCCTTATGCAGTAAAACACAGGTGTTTAAAGTATTTTCTAACCACGTAAAAAGAGCAGAAAGGTTTTTGGGCACCAAAGTAAAAGAAGTTCGTAGTGACAATGGGCGGGAATTCGATAATGAAGCATTCACCAAATTCTTTGAGGACAATGGCATACGACACGAATTTACCAATGTATATTCTCCGGAGCAAAATGGAGTTTCAGAACGTTTAAATCAAACAATAATGGACGGGGCTCGCTCAATACTCAATGAAAGTAAACTCAGTCTCAAATTCTGGCCAGAAGCTGTCTTATACATCGCATACACTCTTAACCGAATATGTCACAAAACTCAGAAAAAAACTCCTTTCGAATATTATTGTGGTAATAAACCATCCATAAGACATTTACGACCTTTTGGTACGGTGGCATATGTGGGGGTACCTAAACAACTAAGAAACTCCAAATTCGATCCGAAGGCTAAAAAGGGTGTTTTAGTGGGTTACGCAATGTCTACAAAAGGCTACAGGGTATGGATTCCCGAAACCAATAAAATAATAGAGACAATAAATGTTAGGTTTGGTGACGAATCTGTATCCAGAAGTATCCACAAACACAGTGAACAAGGTCCAAGCTATTCAATAGGCACAAACCCATTTACAACTTCGGAGCAGCGCAACGGAAGCGATCTGGGACCCTCTTACATTCTAAGTTCCGAACCACCTGAAATAGACCCTTTGACTGACCTTCAACCTGACAGATTTACTTCAGAAACACCACCCACTCAAAGTATTAGACCGAGTACCTCTAAATCTTCCGACTCTGCCTCCCCACACCCATCTGAGGGTGACAGTGACGAGGATGGCGAGGATTTTTCTAGAACTCTCAGGGAAGCTGTCTGGTTCCGTAAGCCTGTACCCAGGCCTGACAAATCGAGAACCGACGTCTACTATTACGAGTTGGGTGAAACACAACGTCTAAGATCACTGAAGGAAGTAAGAGATTACTGTCAATCTAATGGTATCAAATTTAATCCGTCACTGTTCAGTTTTAAAGGAAGCAATAAGTACCAAGGCATTGTAAAGTCCGCTCCTAGTGCTAGCTCAAGTCCTAGTTACACACCTCCACACACCTCTTTCTCTGAAACTCATAAAACCAATACCTGACTAGAAGACTCCATACCTAACACATATAAACAGGCGTTAAAATCCCCTCAGTGGGAACTCTGGAGACAGGCAATGAAGGAAGAGATGGATGTTATAAATAAAAGACAAGTATGGGTATTAACATCTCTGCCACCCAACACCGAACCACTAGGCTGCAGATGGGTATTCACCATCAAACGAGACGACAAGGGGCGGGTTGCAAGATATAAAGCGAGACTTGTAGCACAAGGCTATAAACAAGTCAGGGGTGAAACGTACGATGAGACGTTTTCGCCCGTAGTCAATTTCAGTCTAATTCGCTTTTTCTTTGCAGCCCTTGTCTCATGTCTCGGATGGATCCACACTCAGTGTGATGTAAAAGGAGCCTATCTGTACGCCCCTCTTTCTGATAACATCTACATGAAACAACCATCAGGGTTCGAGGTAAAAGGTAAAGAACATTTAGTCTGCAAACTCCAGAGGGCCCTTTATGGTCTCCACCAGAGTGGACGAGTATGGTTTTATGAATTACATAAGATTTTAATTTCTCTTGGTTTTAAAAAGTTAGAGTGGTGTAATTGCGTCTATACGTTTTCTAATCATGTTGTTTTATTACTATATGTGGATGACTTTGTAATATTAAGTAACCATCAGAAACATATTAATGAAATTTTAACCCTTTTAACAAAACATTTTGACATAAAAATCCTGGGGAAAACACGCAAACTACTTGGTGTTGAATTTGAGGAGGATGGGAATGGCACTGTTTCAATTCATCAAATGCAATATATTGATGATATTTGTACAAGATTTAAAGAATTCAACTTTCCCATTACATCACTCCCTATAACTAAAGGTACTGTATACTCCAAGTCACAATGTCCTCAAACCGAAGCAGAAACCCAGGAAATGTTACAATATCCATACAGAAGTGTTTTGGGCTGCCTTTCATTTTTAACAAGCAGGACACGTCCTGATATTTCGTACGCTGTAAATATCTTCAGCCAATTCCAGAGCAATCCTGGGATTGTTCACTGGAATGGTCTCCTGAAGCTTTTAGGGTATGTCCAAAGCACAAAACACTATAAACTGAGGTTACCTTGTCACCACATAAACCTAATAACTTACACCGACGCGGATTTCGCCGCTAATAGGGATGACAGGACATCAATGGGGGGACAACTACTAATGTTAGACAAAGCTCCTATCATGTGGAGAGCCTTTAAACAAAAATCTGTCTGTTTGTCTACTATGGAATCAGAATTTGTGGCTTTAACAGAAGCAACTAAAGAGCTTCTATGGTTCAGTAGGATCATAACTGAATGTTATGACAAACATATTTTTACAGGTCCACAAGTTAAACCAACACTTTTAGTAGACAACATGGCCTCCATTGATTTTCTTAAGTCTCCCATTGAAAATTACAGAACGAAACACATTGACGTAAAATTATTTTTTGTTAGAGACCTTTTAAACCAAGAGATTTTTAAAGTTAAACACGTAGCCAATAAATCTAATCTCTCAGACATTTTCACTAAACCTTTAACAAAGTTTGATCTTAAAAAATTTATTGATGTAATTTTTAGTTATAAGTAATTTATATATATACATGATATTTAAATGCTATGAAAAAAAAACTCCTCCTCCTTTGAACTTGTGTCAAGCATTAAGATGCTTGTTTAACTTTTCATGTTAAACCTTGAAGTTTAGCATCTTTTTTTTTAAAAAACTGAAATTTTTGTATATTTCAGTACTTTTCCTTTAAAAAATGTTTGAATATGTGATTATACTCTTGTTATTTCATACTTGTTTCGTATGCATACGTTTCATAATATCATTTCATAGGTGTTGAAAATCGAGTTGTATTTTTTATTGCATATGTAAATATGAAAATATTTTTCTTCTCGTTTTAAGAATATATATAACAAGTTTTTTTCATATTTAAATTGGCCAAATCATTTGCAAATGTATATCGTTTCAAAAGCTTAAGCATATTTTTTTGTGTTGTCTTTCACGTGAGCGCTCACAGTCATTTAACTCTGTCACTATCATAATCATAATTCATAATCGTTATCATGATCATGATCGTTATTGTTCTCATTATTGAAATTTTCTCATTTGCATAACATGTATCTTTTATTGTCAAAGTATTTTTCATATTGTAATTCATGTATATTTATTCTTCATAATATCCTGAATTTGCGTTTATATGATAATCATTCTCTTCCAGAATAAATATGCAAATGTATGATTGTTTAAAATTCATTTGAATATTGTACAAGTCAAAATCAAGAAAAAGATCATCATATTAAATTGTTATGTAAAGGTAACTCGTAGTCACTTGCACGTGACGAGGTAATTGTAATTATCTTTCATGGTTTTTTTTCAGGAAAACGTTATCTTTATAGACTTTTGCTATTGAACTTTATTCGACGTGGAAAAAAAAACTTTTCGTTAGAGTTACAATTGTAACTGAACTTTCATGAAATGAAAAAAGTTGTTAATCTAGTTGTTATATAATTGTTAAAATTGTTGTTATTGTTGGATATTGTTATTAACATTATTGTAAATTGATGTTTTCGATTAACCCTGTTGAAGTTATTGAATTTGTTGCATTTATACTTGTTAATGTTAAGTTTCTGTTTTACTGATAACTATCGAAGTGTGATAGTTGATATTCTAATGTTTTACATTATTCTATATATATATATAATTTACAATATCTGTTAATTATCCATTTTATTTTTAAGTACGAGTGTTAAGGGGGGGGGCGATTGTCAGCCATTTTTCCTTCCTTAACACTCTAAAATACATAATTCTAATTATATATATCGTAATATTGTAAAATGGCATGGCTTACTATCTTATATTTTGTTCCAACTTCCATTTTTCTTCTTTGCCGGCATTTTCCAATCTTCCGATCTTTTGTTTACATGTTCAAATCAATCGCTTATCTTTTGTTCTTCCGATCGTCGCTGATGGGTGTGTTCATCCTGGTTTGATCATTCCGTTCGATCGCAATCCGCAAGCATCGCGGATCGCAACTCGTAAGTGGCTGTCTTGCATTTCTCCCATCGCAAGTCAGGAGCTCGCTTGCTCAACTCGGAGGGGCGTATCCAGTTTCGAATTGCCGCTGCTATTTAAACCGGCTGAGATATGTTGTGCGGGGGATTTTGAAGCGATGTTATGTTTCAAGATAGTTGATGTTAAAGTCAATATGATATAGTTTCAGAAATGTATTTTAAATTCATCCAGTTTTAAAGTTTTAAAGTTAACATCTAGTTGTTTAATTACGCCAAATCCGTTGCTGGACATTTAATTGTGAAAATGGTTATTCAACTTCGCCCGTTTGTCATTTTACCAGCAGTCATAATCCATTTGTGTTTTTAATTAAGTTTTCATATTCATTTGTGGACATTATTATCTTCAGTTAAAACTCTACATGTTTTCAAGACTTTTCATCGAAACAGTTGGTGTGCCGTATCATTGGAATTTCTCCAGTATGTCGATAGCTCTTATCCATAAGTGAGTCCGTTTTGTTTTCAGTGCTATCCTAATATTGTTATATGCCATGCCATGCCATTTAATAAGTAATATTATGTCATTATATAGAATAGTTTTAATTTAAATACGGAATTGAACTTATTTTCTGTTTACATTTTTCCAGTTATATTTTTCATCTAAGTTTATACATATTTTATTTAAACTTGAATATTATTTCATGACATAGAATAACTTTAATATAAATCTGGAATTGAACTTGTTTCTGTTTATGTTATGCCTGTTATATTTTTCACCTGGATTTATACATGTCTTTATTTTAACTTGCATTTATATTTTCGTTAATAAACGTTAGTATTATTTCACTGAAAAACAGTTTCTTTAATGAATGTCTTAAACTACACTGTCACAATGTCACCAATACTTACTCTCTTAGGTCACCGAAGTTGCACTATTATAAACTGCTAAATTTTATTTTGTTTTAGACGGTTCCTGTTAAAGAACCGATCATATCTTGTTAACTTTATATGTGTAAATAGGATGAGCAAGTGTTGAAAAACTTATTTTAGTTACAATTCAGTACTTTTGCAAAAACTGTGAAAGGTCTTCAAAACGAAATTAGATTTTTAAACAGAATTTCATTTGAATTTTTAGAATAGAAATTAATTTAGTTACCTTAGAATCTTTTCAAGGGATGCTCAAAATGTTTTAGGGGAAGTTGAGCCGCCCATAGCACCCCTTTAGCTACGGTCCTGTGCATAGCCCCCAAGTTCTAGTTTTACATTGTTTCTCTATTCAGGATTCTCCAAATCGTCCCCCGCGGATGCCACGATTGCGCCCTTAGATTTTCTTGGCACTCATTCGAATGTATCCTCTTACTTGCTATTTTTAAGATTAAAAATCATAAGGGGGGGTGATCATATGATTAAAAATCATAAATTAAAAGGATACATTTTTAAAAATAAAAAATATTTGAATAGTTTTTTTAGTAGTTATCGATGACTTTAAATAAGTTTTAATTATTTAATGCTATTAAGTTGGTATTCAGTGATTAAATTTCTATAAAGTCTTCATCTACAAAACTTTTGAAGGTAGATTGCCCTCTGAAAATCTAATTTTATATTTAGTTTGAATTAAATTATTGCTGCAAATTATTTTAAAATAGTTTATGAATTTTGGGGGACTTATAGCAATCAGCGTGAGATATACACACATCGTATAAGACGTTTCTAACATATAAGTCTACCTCTATTCATGGACTGCTATTGTAGGGAAAACTTTTACCAGTATTTCCGAATAGTAATTTTCTTATTTATGATAAATTCTGAAGTAAAGTGGCAATTGTTACTTAAAAATAATAATTAAAAAAAAAAAGGTGGAATTTAGCTCCTATGGTAATAAAACTGTATGTTATGCTTTTCCACCAAAGCGAGATAATAGTGTTGCATATTTAGCTGTGTGAATTATAGCGCCTTTCATTATTTATAACTATATGAGGTGCGCTTCTGTTTATAAAGGTTGAACAGGTCTTATCTAAATGACTTATTAGAGAATAAAGTTTTAAAGAAAGAAATGAATATTTATAAATAAGTTTGTGTAAGGCAGATCTGCAAAAAATAATTGAGATGGCAAGAAAATATAATACATTTTAGTATGATTAAGTTTTTTTTTTTTTTAAATATTTGCTCATAAACTGAAATCTTTTGGCGCCTTTGCTACTTTGGCGCCTGTGTGTGCCGCACACTTTGCACTCTGGGTCGAAACGCCCCTGCTTATCAATTGTAGTATGTTTGCTAATGCGAAGGTTTTATAAACTATTAAGTAGTCTTCTGCAATTGAGCCCACTGCTATTTGGCCTATTTTAGCTCATACAATTTGGTGCAATGATTTTTTTTTTTTTTGGAGGGGGGGGGGGGACCTTTAATGATAGATATTAAATCATATTGTTGATAATATCAGTTTTTGCTCTAATTAACCTTAGCTGTAGATTTGATTATGGAAGATTAGAAAATATATCTATATTCTCATCCAATCCTCTTTGTTAATTTATCATAATTGGGTTGCATAATACAGAATTTTTGAAAGTCACTTATATATAATTGCGCTTTCTTTTAACAATAATGGCTGAAGCACACAAAAATAAGCCAATTACAGTACTGTCTTTAAATAATTATTGCTGCAAATGCATTTTCAATTTCAGCATGTGCTTTTGAATTTAGCTGTTTTTTATATATTCATAATTGTATAAACACTTATCACCTATACTTATCGTTTGGTCCGCCCATCTGTCTGTATGGCTGCATATTACAGTGCAAAAACTTTCCTTATACACTGAAGACAAAAGTCCTTATACACTGAATAATTTTTTACTGTTGGATGCAGTCAAACGATATACATATCAAACAAGAAATTATTCAAAGAAGATATTAAAACTCTGAAGATGCTACTTATTTGAAGTATTACTGCATATTTATTTCATTCCTTGCAGTTTTTTATACAACCGAGCTAATGACTTTATCTAAATGCTAATTAGCAATTCTCTTTGCCGTCATTCATTCCTATTTCCTGTCATTCTCTTACAATCTGAAGTCTAAAAATGCATTTTCGTCTTGTTTTCTGGTCTGGTGTAATGTTTGTTTTGACTTTTTTTTCTTTACTGAAATTCATTTAGTCATTCTTCATTAGTGTATCAAATTTATGGTGCACGTTATATACGAGATTTTAAGAAATCACCATTTTTACTTGTAAAGTAGGAGTGCGCCTTATACATGCGTGCGCTCTATACACGAGTAAATACGGTATTTATATATATATACATAAAAAAATGAAATCATTTGGATTCCAAATCGCTGCAATAGTTAGACCTGACGATTTTATCCTTTTATATTCAAAAATGAATTAAGAAACATAGCAAAAAAATTACACGTTGTTAAGTAGTATATTTGTAAATTGCTTTTATAAGAATATCTAAAATTTTTATGCATTAAAAAACAATTATAAGTCACAATGAATATTAAAAATGTAGCTATTTTAGATTTGAGAGCGAAGTTGAATGTTGCTATTATTGTGAAACACTGAAAATCAAAATATTAAAAAAACAAAAAAGACTGGAAAACTGAATATTATTGAAACATCGTCTTTAAAGGCTGTTCTGAAATTTAAGCTTCTTATTTTCTGATACATTGAAAAAGATATTTTTGTTCGTAAATGCATAAAACTTCCAAGTGTTAGAATTCCCATACCAAAAAATCGGACAGCATTTTTTTGTTTTCTTATAAAAGCAATGAATCTTCCAAAAGAAGCTCTAAATTATTAGTTTTAGTGTCTAAAAGATAAACTATGATATCATAGATTTGATGGCAGAGATACGCGAAATACGATTTCATTGTGCCAAATGCAAGTTAAAAGAAAATCAATTAACTTTTTTGTTATTATTAATAATAATAACAAAAAAGTTGATTGAAACAGCATCTATAATAATTATAGATGCTGTGTTACAAAAATGGCCCTAATGGCACAGTTCTGATGACTCCACATTTACATTTTTTTTTTGGTAAGCATAATTAAAGTACAAAACAGTTTAAGAAAACATTACAGTTGAAAATGTTACAGAGCATTAGAAGTCTGAAAATAATCTGGGTCCTTAGCATGGTCATGGAACGATTATGTGGGTAATGACTCGGAACCAGGCGTGATATGATTCTGGGAAAATCTCTTTTTACATAATGCACAAGTAGGTGTGCACAACCTTTTCAAAAGAAGGGCCACTTACAAATACGTCTGGGGTGTCGAGGGCCACATTAATAACATGGCGAGAATTCGTTTTCGTAGGTGATCTATGGTCTATAATCGGATAAAAAATATGTTTTCAAAGGAAGTGGGGGCTACCCTTTTAGGTTCGCTTAGCCAGACAAAATATCCAATTCACTTGGTAAGGATATATCAGCAGTTTTTATGTTTGCATATATAACAGATATGGAAAGGATTATTCTCTAGATGAAATAATAATCCTTGACTTTATTCAGAAGAGAAAATTTTGTTTGGTTAAAAGTGCTATAAAAAAAAGATAAGTGGCTGGTACTGAAAAAAATGTGAACTTTATAAACCTAGGAGAGGGAAGGTGCCAATCAACAAAATTTCCCCGTGCCTCTTCACTGAAATTCCCGATTTTTCAACGCCTGATCAACAAAATTTGCAGCTATCCATGCATGATCGATCAAATTCGCAATTTTTACGACACCGATCGAGAAAATTCGCGATTTTTACGAAACCGATCGACAAAATGTACAAATTTTACAAAGTCGGTCTATGAAATTCGTGATTTTTACAAATCCAATTGACAAAATTTACAATTTTTAGAAAGCTGATCTGCGAAATTCGTAATATTTTTTCGCTTGATCGATAAAATTCGCGATTTTCCTGTGACTAATCGACAAAAATATCGATTTTTAAAAGGCCAATCGACGAAATTCTCAATTTTTACGAAGCCGATCGGCGAAATTCGTGACTTTTAAGAAAACTGATCGACGAAATTCACAACTTTTCCGCGCCTGATCAACAAAATTAGCGATTTTTACGAAGCCGATCGACGAAATTCGCGCTTTTTTCTCCCATGATCGGTAAAATTCGCGATTTTTCGGCGGCTGATCGACGAAATTATCGATTATTAGGAAGCCGGTGGACGAAATTCGAGATTTTTACAAAGCTGATCGGCAAAATTCGCGATTTTTCTTTGCATGACCCACGAAATTTACAATTTTTGCCAAGCAGGGCAAGAAAAATGACAAATTTTTCGAGCCTGATCGATAAAATTCACGATTTTTTCGAAGCCGATCGGAAAAAAATTATATTTCCGCTCCTAACCAGCAAAATTCGCGAATTTTACGAAGCCGATCGTAGAAATTCACGATTTTTATGAAGCTGATCGTCGAAATTTGTATTTTTCCTCACATGATTGATAAAATTCGCGATTCTTACCATATCAGTGTCTTATTATTCAGTGTCTAGATTCTTATCATACCACTGATATGGCATCCATACCATATCAGTGAATTTTGCGTTTTTTACAAACCTTATCGACGAAATTTAAGATTTTTATAAAGCTGATTCACGGAATTTGCAATTTTTACGAACCTGATTAACAAAACTTGCGATTTTTGCGAAGCTGATTGATGAAATTCGCAATTTTTTCGCCTGGTCGACGAAATTCCTGATTTTTCCGCACTGGATAGGCGAAATTCGCGATTATATTTGAGCCTGATCGACGAAATTTGCAATTTTTCTGTGTGAGATTGAAAAAATTTGCGATATTCCTGTGTCCGACCTACGAAATTTGTCATTTCTCGAAGCTCTATCAATAAAACTCGCGATCGACGAAATTAGCGATTTTTAACTAATTTCGCGAAATCTGCATTTTTTTTACGCGGCAATATTTAATGCGCGATTTTTTTCTTTTGATTAACTTACAAAACTCACGATTCTTTCACAGCCGATCAACGAAATTTTCAATTTTTCCGTGCATCATCGCAAATTCGCGATTTTTTCGGGCCCGATCAACAAAATTCGCATTTTTTTCATGCAATAAACCGAGAAAACATGATATTTTTCCGTAGCCGATGAGTTTAATTTGCAATTTTTTTGTGCATCATCAAAAAATCTGACGATTTTTTCTTGCTCGATCAATAAAATGTGCGATTTTTCGCATCCGACCGACAAAATTCGCTATTTTTCTGTGCCTGATCGACAAAATTCGCGATTTTTCCGTGTCAGATGGGCTAATTTTTTTTTTTCTTTGAGCCTTCGCGATTTGTTCATACCTGATGAACGAAATGTGATATTTTTTGGCACTTTATCAATGAAATTCGCGATTTTTTCATGCCCGATCTACAAAATTTGCGATTCATAAGTTACTGACGAAATTTTATATTTTCCCGCGGTAAATTGACAAAATTTACGATATTTTTCTGCGACTTTCGCACAAAAATTGCAACTTTTTCTTGTTGTAAATTGACGAAGTTCGCGGGCCACACGTTAATCCATCGCAGGCCACTTTTGGCCCGAGGGCCACAGGTTGTGCATCCCTACACAAAAGAAATATCTTTCTTTGGTATGAACAAGCAGGTGTGTATTGAAATGAGATTCCTTTCTTTTTGCACATTTCAGTGTGAAGAAAGATTTCTTGCTGATAAAAAGGAATAAAATATTTAATATAGGAATAAAACTGTACCTGAATTATGACTGCAAATACATCGACAATTTATTTTGACGGTGGCACAAAATAGAAATTGCATCTGCATTATATTCGATATTTTTATAGAATTATTAAAAAGTGATCAATTAATTTTCATCCCTTATTGATATTAATTGACAGTGTGAATTCTGAATTTAACAATAAAAAACAAAAATATCTTATTTTTTTCTTCTTTAAAATATTATTTAAATTTGTTTGTCGAAATATCTTTAAAAAAATAATAATACTTCGTTTTTTCTTCACAATTTAAAAATCAAATGTTATTTCTAAGTTTTTGAAAATACACCAACTTTTTCCTTATTAATTTCGGAAAATTTACTATTTTTCTATTTTGCAGCTTTATGCAATATTTTGCTTGCAACACTGGGTTGGAAATAAAAAAGTTCTTTGTACAGGCCGCATCGGCATATAAGCCGCACTTGGAAAAAATTTACTTTTAAACATGTATAACACTTATTTCCCGGAAATTACGGTACTCAATTATTTGTGCGACTCTGTATATCATCTCATTTCTATTCTTTAGACATATTGTAATACAGTAGACTCCCTCAAATCCGCACAGCTTGGGACCAGAGGTTTTGCGGATTTTAGAATTTTGCAGATTTCTAGTCATTGCTTTGTTTACATTTTTTAAAAAATAATTTGAATGTAATTAATAATGAAATCAAAAGTATAATGAATGCATACAATATACTAAAATATTAAAAAAAGTAATAAACTAAAATAATAAAAATTTAGATTTTTTTAAATGATTAAAATACTAAAAGGAAAAATCAAGTTAATAATCAATAATGTACAATTAAATATTCATTATAAAAGAGGAAATGTGTTTTTCCTAAATTATTCAATGAAACTTGCCTCATAAAGGTACATTACTAATTCACATCAGGATCATAAAATAATGAAACTTTATTTCAGGTTTAGCCAGACTTAATAACTAAATAAGCTTGATTAATACATAACTATATTCGGTAAGATAGTGATTACCAATGATATTAGCAATATCTTTATTTTTTCAGAAATAAATTGTTCTTTCTTCATGTAAAAACATGAATTCAATAACCTTAATAAAAATTATAAATTAAAAAAATGCATGGAATTGATATAAAACTGAAAAAATCAATTTTTGCACCTACATCTGAACTGAATGTTTCATTGTTTACATCCGTAAAATATGTGAGGATTTTAGAGAGTTGCGGATTTTAGGAGTGCGGATTTGAGGGAGTCTACTGTATACTTAAAGCTGTTCAGTGTAAAAATGCATAATTCATTTACAAACTACCTTTTAGTTGTTTACTTTCACACTCAGTAAGAAATGAAAATTCTTTTATGTAGCCCTGTATATGATTTGCACCATTTATACACACAATGTAACATACAAAAATTTAGGGTGACTAGTCATATCAAAACTAAAAACTTCCAGCAATTATCCTTAATGTACAGCATTTTTGATGCAGCATAGTATCCGAAATCTTTTGTTTGTCCCTGTAAATACTTCGTATTTTCTATATTACACAGGAAGTAACTTGTAGTAAACTTAAGCAGCATATAACAATTTTATTATATGTAACAAAATTAAAATATGCTGCAAATAATGTTCCCTTCTATATCATTATGTTACATAATTATTTCGTGTGGCCCTGTAAATGAACAATAACTATTCATTCCGTAGCATATTCTACATCCTAATACCACATTTTAACATCTTTTATAAATGCATATCAATTTCATTGTGTTTGCATGGGTGTAACATCATTAAAAAGCACTTGAAATTTTTTTTTCCCCATCGGTTGTAATGTAACAGAATACTTTTGACTCTCCCTGTATGGGAAATATGCATCCGATTTTCATACAATTTGAAATAACATGACAAAATTTATGAACAATTATATATTTAAAGTTTCAAACGATTCAATGAAGTAGTTTTTGCACTGTTATATGCGGCCACACAGACAGATGGACGGACCAAACGACGACTATAGGTGATAAGTGTTTATACAATTATGAACATATCTAAAAAAGAGCTAAATTCAAAAGCGCATGCTGAAATTGAAAATGCATTTGCAGCAATAATTATTTAAAGACAGTACTGTAATCGGCTTATTTTTATGTGCTTCTGTAAATGAACGACAAATGCTATGAATATCTTATTCTATTATAATCATCTTGTAAATAAACTCAGTGATTTATATCAGTTTCAATACACTTGAAATAGCTTAAGTCATTAATATACTTTGCAAATCATTTTCCTCATAGATCATGATGTAATAGAATGTTTTGGGTGCACCTGTAAATGAATTGTTAATCCCACATACTTAATACACAATATTGAACGTGCCCGGGTGAATTAAAAAATACTCAGATAAATAAATAGATGAATAAGGTATCCTGTTTTAAAAAATCCTAATATTCTTGGAATGTAAAAAAAATAAAAAAATACAAAATGATATTTCGAACGTTATTGTTTAACGCATTTCAATTTAAGAAAAGTCCTTTTCATGAAAACAATATTTTCCTCTATTATTGTGCTGATGCCAATAAAATCAAAATTATATTTATTGAATTCAAAATCAAGAAATAAAAGCAAAAATGCATTTTTCAATGAGACCCACTCCATACCCTAAATCCCCTTAATTGGCATCAGTACTAACAAGGAAGGTCTCCATACGGACATACTCCGAAAAATCTGAAAAAATTACAGAATGTTCTTCTGAAGAGGATATATACATTTATAAAAAGATTTTTGGCGGAACCTCCGTTCCCTGTCCGTAAAAAAATAATGAACATTTCTTTATTTGGCGATTTATCATCAGTTGGGGATGAAAAGCAATTCCAAAAAGTGCTTTATATGTAAATTACATGTTAAAAGAAAAAAGTTTCATGTTCAATTTGTTTAGATAAATTAAATATCTTTGGTTTTGTCAGTTTTAGTTTGTTTTAAGCATAATTTCGTTATATCGATATTTATGTGTATTTATATTCAAATTTAACCATCAAAATTTGAGATTTAAAACAAAACTCAAATTTAAACTAATTAAAATTGTTTCAAGTTCAAAGTCCAGTTGAGCATTGCCAATTTGATTTTGTTGCTATGGGAACATATTGCTTTTATTTTTGAATACGCTTAAATGTGTGAAAACATCTTTTCTGAATAAGAATTTTTTATATCTGAAAATAACTTTTCCATAGGTAAATAAAATAACTACAGCAATAAATAATATATATATGCAAAACAATATATATATATTTATATAGTATATTAGACTCTCTAATTGTTTATGTTTAAATTCATTAAATACCATTTACACACATTCTTAGAATCCAAAAGTTTTCAGCTGCATTAAAATCGGTTGCTTTTGGCGGGAAAAAGTGCTGCTCGCCAAGTTGTGTAGCACTTTTGTCTTTTCAAGCCAAATATTCGAAAGTATTTTATTTTTTTTACAGGTTTTCTTCTGTAATTCCGCCACTAATTTTGACTGATTCTTTATTACATTCATGAGTAGTTTAATTTGTATTTTTTTTCAAAAAATTCTGAGTATGCCCAGTATGGAGATCTTCCTTGTAAGTGATGTCAGTTTCCGCATAGACACAGCATCTATTGCTCTCAGCACAATAGCTAACAATAATTCAAACTAAAATCCAGAATCACACTGAAAAAAAACTTTTGACATTATACATAACTCTAGTGCAAGATTTTTTTTAAATATCTGTAAAAGTTTGTAGTTACTGATTTTTAAAATCAGTCAGTCCTTTTCAAGGCAGCCAGTATATGGTGAGTCCTGGATATAAGGTCACCAGCTCATAATGTCATTTTTTGTAAGATCATACTGACTGGATAAGTATTATGTGTTAAAATGCAAATAATAATGTGGTCAGATTCTAATGTCTACTATATTATAAACTAACAATCCTTGGCAACGAGTTTGATAGTCCTTAAATATAATGCTAAACATTTTATGTTACTTTTATTTATAATTTTATTTACTTGTTTAATCCTTCGCCAATTTGGAAGATTCTAATCTAGAAATCAAGAATTCGGTGAACATGTTAGTCGGACACAGGTTATAAATCACCAAACATTGTTCTTGTTGATCAGTTTTGCTAAATTATACAAAAATATTGTATTTATTTTCTCAGATTCAAATAATTATTCTATTAAAACTAAAATTCTAAAATTTTTAAAATCTAGATTTGTCGAGTCTGGGATGATTCTCGAATTTGAAGACTTTACTCCACATAGGTAAAGAACAAACTGAAAAATAATAATTTTACAAGAGCAGTAAATGAGTATTGAAGAATTGATATAAAGAAGTAATAAAATAGTAATAAAAATTACTTTATCTTTGAGCATTTCACATTCTAGGCAAACTTTGACACTGACTTGCTCCTTTTCCAAACAATCTTTCATTTCAAGATTTTCATATTCAAGTTTTTCTAACTTTTTATTCTTTTCTTTCAGTATTCCTTCCAAATCCATAACCTAATAATAAGAAATCCAGAAGAATAAACATATCAAAATACAGTTAACATATGCATAATACACATAAGTTAAAGTACACATCAATTTGAAACTGCTTTGGAATTTTCAAACTCTTTCTTTGCACTATTTGAATGTTACCATATACATTTTTTGTAACATCTCAATTTTTTCCCTATTTCTTTGCGATTTGAATTAACACTGAATTTCCTCAACTCAATTACATATAGAGTCAAATCTTCATATGTTGAACTTCACCAGATCAAAATTTCATATATATATATTGAACTTTTAACAATTTCCCAAGTTCATTACACAGAAAAACTGTTTCAATACATCAAAAATCTTTACATATGGTTCATACACTCAACAATCAATAAAATTCAAGCACTATTCAAGGACTATTTAGATACGTGTACAAAAATGGCACTGAATAACATATAAGAAAAACAGTCACCATAGCATAGATACTGAATAGCTACCAAGAATTTTAGATTACAAAAACAAACCTTGTAAGTGTTAATATAACCTAAGTTTTTAAACTTTAATTAATATAATTAAAATAATTAATAATACAGAAATTATAAAACTACAAATTAATAGTTTCATTAGTAGCATACAATAACATTATGTTCATTAATAATTTGTAATAATTATGCAGAATTATATTAAACATTAGTGATATTTAAATTTATTAAAATAATTAATAAATGCATTTAATATTAAAATTTTAACACTATTTAAAATTAATAATTATTAAAAAATTAATTCTATAATTTGGAACATAATACATATTTTTATACTTTAATTACTAAAATAAATATGAATAATTTAATATTCATTCTAGAAAGAAAAAGGGGAAGATTTTAGTTCCAAACTAGATGGATGTGCCAATCCCAAAACTTTCTTCTATCGCATACGTACATTTTAGTATTTAAAGGAAAAATTTATTCATTTTAATGCTTTAATAATTTTAATTCAATACTATGAAAACTTTGATTTTCATCTTAAATTTCTGCTTCAATCAATTAATCGGAGTAAAAACGAATTTTCGTCTCTGCACGAGCCGATGGACAATAGAATGATAAGCAGATTTTTTTTTTCAAATTCAGGGAGGACCTTCTTGCCTTACCAAAAAAAAAAAAATCATACAAAAAATTTAGTTCAGTTCTAGAACTAATTTCATGCACTTTTATGTGGTGCAATATTGAAAATGGCATAAAATTCGCTATTGCAGCGCCCCCTTAAGGCGTATTTTCTTTAAAATTCAGGGCGATCCAACTAGCCATAACCATACACTTACACAAAAAATTTCGTTCAATTTGATGCATAACTTCATGTACTTTTAGTCGTTATAATATTGAAAATGGCACAAAAATCGCGATTGCAGCGCCCCCTTCCGACGGATATTTTTCAAATTCAGGGAGGACCAACTAGCCATAGTCATACACATACACAAAAAATTTGGTTCAATTCGATGCATAACTTCATATACTTTTGGTCGGTACAATATTGAAAATGGCACAAAAATCGCGATTGCAGCACCCTCTTCTGGAGGATTATTTTCAAATTCAGGGAGGACCAACTAGCCATAGTCATACAATTAAAAAAAAATTTGGTTAAATTCGATGTATAACTTCGTATACTTTTGGTCGGTACAATATTGAAAATGGCATAAAAATCGCGATTGCAGCAGCCCCTTCCGGCGGAAGATTTCAAAACTGAAGGAGGACCTGCTTGCCACAGCCAAAAACATTCACAAAAAATTTGTTTCAATTCTATGCAGAACTTCATACACTTTTTGATGGTAGAATGGCGACATACACACAGACACACATACACACAGACAGACAGACATTTTCTAAAAACATGTTTTTTGGAATCTCTGACCCCTAAAACGTGTAAATCCGTCGAAAACCGGAAGTCGGAAAAAATTTCGATTACAATACTTTCTTCTATTGAAGATAGAAGAAAGTAAAAAGCATGCTTTTCAAAATGAAATATATTAGTAATGTGTTTACTAATTATAAATTAAAAATATATATATGGTTTCTTGGTATGATAAATAAAGTGTCATTAATTTTTAAAGTTTTATAAATTATAAATTGAAAAATGCGGTAGACTCCCTCAAATCCGCACAGCTTGGATCAGAGGTTTTGCGGATTTCTGATCATTGCTTTATTTACATTTTTTAAACAGTAATTTGAATGTAATTAACAATGCAATGAAAACTATAATGAATGCTTACAATATTTGTATTTATTTTTCAAGCTTTAATCACGATTTACATAACAATTTCTATTTATAAATTAACATATTTAACAACTCTCAATCTTCAGATATTTTTCAAATCAATTTGAGCTGCAAGAGCCACAGCTTTTAGTAGCAAATTTTTAAAAATGTTTAGACTCTGCTGGTGTGAATTTACATAAGTGTCTACTTAGGGGCTGTGCATATATAACATTATCATTTTAAGGGAGAGGGGAGGGGGGATCTAGCACATGATATTGTAAGATATCTCTAGAGGAAGAGCAAGTGGAGTTGTCTTTTGATATGAATATCATTTTTCATCCAATCAAAATTATCTCTTTATTTCTAATATGGTTTTTGTTTAAAATGATATGTATACATATTTTCATATGTTACCTATTTTTATGAAAATATAAAGTTAAGTTATTATTAAAATCACTAAATTATTATAAAATTATTTAATTCCAAAATATTGCAGACTACAAGCATTTGACATTCATATTTTTTTCCCCCATATGTCTATATGGATATATAATCACTGTTCAAGAAATCACATATGAATTATATTTGAAATGAATCTTGTGTTTACTAATAAATAAAAGAGGAAGAGAAAGAATGATGTCTATTTGTTTTGTTGATAAGAATTCCTATCACCCCCCTCCCCCACTTTCCCCATTGGTGGAAGCAAATGCAAGGAAACATTATTACTATTGTGTGCATTATATAACAAAAAGCTATTATAAATTATTTTTTATAAAAATTATTTAAGTGATATTTTATTGACTTCTCATCATTTAAATAAATGAAGTATGCAAAAAATAAATGTAACTAATTATGGATAATTACTTCAAACAAACAAACAAAAAAAATAATAACAGGGCTCCCAATACATTTTAGTCCTCAAAAGTGTAAAAATATAGCACAAATTTTCCTAAACAAGAAAATAAATTTTTAAAATTACCCCAGAAAATATGTTAGATGGTTATGTTTATAAGATTTCATTGAACAATGTACATAATTTTATTTAACCCGGGAGAAAGCGTGCTCACCCAGGGTATGAATGATTTTAACTTTGTGACCAATAAAATCAAATTAAGACAGTCGCTTTACTTAGACGGAGACAATTCTGACAAATTTTTCGATAAAATAAGTTGAAGATTACTTAAAAAAAATTAGTGGTTGCAATAGTATAAACCATACGCACTCCGGATCTTTTAGGCCCTGCGCGCGTCCTCGCAGGTTAAGCACATTTAAATTGTTAGGAATAACAAGCCCTGTTTATTTCTCAATGCCTCTAATTATTCATTAACACACAATAGAAGATTTAAACTTTCTTAAACTTTATTTATTAAAAGAACAATATAAATATTGAAATAACTTTATTAATATAATTTTTTTTTTCAATATAAACTTGCCTTTTCTTTTCCTTTTATTTATAATTTATTTCTTGAAGATTAATTGATAATTTATTTTCATTTAAACATCGTTTCTATTTGTTTAGATCCATTCACATAGTCAAACACCTAAGTCCATATAACGTGCTTTAAAGACACAGTTCATTCTCCTTTTGCCAGATGGCGGTAGCTGATTCCTTGAATACATTAGCGGACATAATCAGCTTTGACGAATCGTGATTGACCAAACGTTCTGGAGTGAGAGGGTGTGTCATCATGTGTGCCTTTCGTGGGCGTATTAAAAGGTTTCATTTTTCCCCTTGTGGTTTTTCACCTGTCATGTCTGTTATCTTGTGTTAGAAGTTTTTAAACTTCAGTACTTATACTGAACAGTACTTATATTGAAAGTGTCGCTGGTGTACGATATTAATGTGAAGCTGCTGTTAGTTTTTATTGTAATCGTAGACATTTATCGTTTCAAATGATCGTCAGGAGGATTGATGTTTCGACTTTTAAATCTTCGACGATTTTTAAGAAATGATTGTAAAGTAGATAGTTTACGACAAGTCAATTTTGTTTAAAGAAGTTCTCAATTATCGGCAGCATCGTTGAGTGTTAATTACAAGTTTTCCAAATGGGAACTTAATGATATTTTTAGCAACTTAGTTTGTCTTTTTTTTAATGCCTAGATTCGTTTGGAAGTCTTGCCAAGTAAGTCCTGGGAATAAATATGTTTAGCCTTATTAGATATTTAATTTTGATATATATTTTATAATGAAATTAAGTAATAGATTGTTATTATGTTTATTGTTTGTCTTTTAGTTTTTAATAAATGATTTTAGTTATAAATGGTTATTTTTACTTTTGTCTTTATCAAAACATTTATTTATTACTAACTGAATTACATTGAATTACTTTTACAATAACTATTTAATTTCTTTAAAGTTATTGTCTAACATCGAGTCAGGTTATGTCGTGAGTCAGCAATGAATGCTCATCGCTGTTTAGCTTACTCTGCTATTTAGTTTTTAATGTTGGTCATTACTTTTGTAATGGCTAACATAAATAACCTACTGAAAAAGTATATAAAGCATTTAATATTTCGGCATTCACTTTGATAATTCTCATTACAAGTAAAAAAATAATAGCGATCAGTTAATAAAAACAAGTATGATCACAGATCACTCAGAGGGTTTTATTTAATATTCCTTTAAAAACATTATAACCTTTAATTAATAAACCAAAATTGCTAATAATTAAATTTGTTAAGAATTAACAATTGTTTATAATGATTAAATCCTTACATAGATGGGAATGACATAAAGCAGTGAGAATGGAGGTAGAGGGGTCATTTTCAAAAAACTTTTACATTTGGAAAATTTTTCACAAATATTTTTTTTTTTTTTTTTTAATACAACTTATAAAAATATTAGATGATACTAAAACATTTCTTGTATATAAAACTGAAAACAGCAGTTCACTTTTTGATTTGGAACGTCAAATAAAAAATAAAGTATGAACTTGCAACAGTAAAATGTTCCCCTCTGTTACCAACAGTCAAAAATTTTTATTTATAAAAATAAGACACCTAAAACAGTAAATATCACGTTTTCTTTAATTACATGATTGCTACTTTCAGAAAATCTTAACTGTTGTTTTGTTATGATTATTTTTATTTTTGTAAAATACAAAGGATTTCCTCTCTGTTACTTTTTTGGAAAAATCTTAAGTTTCAATTAAATGTGCATTCACATTTTTTCAGTTAAATTATAAAAAAATATTACATAAATAAAATATTAGTTAAAGTTACACAATTAATTATTCAAAATGATGATTGATAAATTTTTTAGTCAGATAAACCAGCTTAAATTGATGGTAACAGAATAGGAAAAAAAAAGTAACCTAAGAGAACGCTGATTGATAGTGGAGTGATATTTGATGTGGCATATTTTTTTATAAGTTTATATCATGTATTGTATATGATCTTAATGTTTCAAACATATCCAGCAAGAATTTGAGATTTTTACAAAAGTTACTATTGGAAAATAGTGGTATTTGGCAGGCCATTCTCTTTTGTAAATTTATATCATGTGCTTTGACAAACGCACTGCTTAGTTTTTTAAGAAAAATCTCATCATATATTAGTCAAGGTAGTGGTGCTTTAAAGCAAGAATTTAAGATTTTTGCAAAAAGTACTATTAAAAAATAGTGGGATTAGACCAGGCAATTTTTTTTATATAACTTTTTATTATGTGTTATAAGCTATCATGAAATTTCAATGTTTCAAACAGATCAAGGCAGAATTTAAGATATTTGCAAAAAACTACCGTAAAATGGGGTGAATCAGAACACTTTTCAACTTTAACGTTAAAAAAAAGGCAACAACTGATTTTTTAATTTTTTAATTTTTCTACTAGAAACTTCGGTCTTGTTTTGTTCTTTACTTTTTAAGCAAAAACAAAACATTTTAACTATTTATATATATATTATTTTTTTTTTTAATGGTGTTACGATTCACCTCGCAGATAGGGGTGAATCAGAACAAATGTTATAATCTTTATTTATTCCGATTCAAACTTTAATATGGTTAAAAAAACAGGTAATAATGATAAGGGAGGAATAAGAACACGTAGTTACTGTGAAACCAAGCCTTTATTTCATATACAAATAACAATGTGCCTTTTTAAAAATTAAAAAACAACTTTGAAATCAAGAAAAAATAAATTTATTTTAATAAATTATATTCGAATTGCAGAAGTAGAATTTAATACAAATTCAGGCCTGTTCTGTGTTATCCTTTACTAGAAGTCATTGGGTAAGAATCTATTGAGTAGCTCCAATCGCTGTGCGTATTAATACGATCTGACTAATACGTCCTCATCCCCAGCCCTTAGTACTGTTTGCATCCCTCTCTTTTTTGATTGGTTTTTCATTTTGGATGTTTGTGTAAAGTTGTAGATGTTAGATAATAATTGTGTGCAGTTTTTCTAACTAATTTGGTATTTTTAATTTCTTTCATTGTGTGTTCTATGTCTGTTGGATTAGGTATTGACTTTTTTGTTTAACTAAGTAATTTCTTGGCACTTTTAAACTCTTCAAGTAATTAGAACAAACAAAATACTGTTTCAATGCATATTCAAACATATGTTTTCATATATTACATGAAACTATTACTGTATAGAAAAATAAGCCATAAGAGAAAATGTGTTCCGATTCACCCCGTAAATCTTCAACTTCTGATGTTACAAGCCATTTTTCATTTTTTCATTATGTAGTTAAGAAATAAGTTGAATTTAATACAGCATATCGTTTACAGGTCTATCATTAATTAAAAATCCCCTCTCTTAGGTTTAGAGTACGAAAAATACTATAGTTACATACAAAGTTTTGAAGATGTTGAAAAAATGAGATTTTTGAGGATCTCTTGAAGTTTTTTTATATACCCCAGTAGTGGTGCCAACATGTCAAAACTGAATTTCGCAACTCTTAATCTTATTACCTTCTTATAAAAAAATTGGCAACTAAAAATATCATCGCATATATTTATAATGAATTTATTTGTATGACCAGGAAGTTTCATTCCTATTCATCCCATTTTACAGTACTAATCGAAGTCGTGGCATTGTTTTTATAAATTTTTATCATATGTTACAATCTGTGTTTCAATTTCAAACAGCTCGCCTTAGATTTTCAAATTTTAACAAATTCGCGGGCCAATAGGATGTCGCTTTAACCCAAGAAATAACGATTTTTACAGAAATTTCTATTTAAAAATGGCAGTATTTGACGCGGTGTATCTTTTTTATAAATTCTTTTCTACTTAAATAATGATCTTTTCTTCTTTAATACATTTTTATCATGTGTTATAAGATATCCTAAAATTTGAAACAGACAAAGCAAGAATTAAAGGCTTTTACAAAAATTAATATTCGAAAATAGTATTTCACGCTGCATCATTTTTTCATAAATAAGTAGTATGATTCATAAATATAAATGACTACAATTAAAGAAGCATTTTGTTTGAGAAAATTAAAGCCTAGTGTTTATGACAACTAGCTCACCACAAAAATTACTATTTTATATTTAAAAAGAAAAATGCATATTTTTAATTCTGTTCTAAGAACATGAAAAAAGAATGTGCAGCCTTCAAGAACAATGTTCAAATAAACTTTTTTTTTTTTTTTTTGTAGTTTTTTACTCTGTTACATTTTGTTCCACTCTGTTACCATAAGCATAGTAACACAGGGGAAAAAAACTACAAATAATTTTAGCAGTACAAAGTGAATTAAAAACAAGAAAAACTAATCCTATTTATTTAAGAAGCACCATTTGATCTTATGGTTAAAATTTTATAAAAGTATCAAAAAAAAAAAAAAAATTTTTTTCACATAAATAAGCTGGTAACAGAGGGGAAACTGAATAAAACATCCTTATCTTGTAAATTCTTTACTTCAACACCACGGTGAAAATAACTTAATAGTGTAAAAAATGGTGGCCTCATCTAAAAATAGAGTGTTCGAAGCACTGCAGAACCTTGTGTTGAACACTTAGTAGTAATAATTTATTACAGTAAATATGGTAACAGAGTGGAAAAAATCTGGGGACAACAATAAATTGTTCCATTTTTATAAAAAAACAAGTTTTAAAAAATATATTATATGGTCTATGCTACAGATAAGATATACAACAATTGTCACAACTGAAAAAATTAACACTTTTGACAATTGATTTATAATTTTATAGCTGTTGAAAAAGTAAAAAGGAAAGAGGGGACATAGCATTTTAGCTATAAGCTGACATGTTGAAACCTAATATTATTTTTAATTTCTGATAATATTTAGCCCACATTTACTCTAAACAGTCAGGCAAGTAATGTAAATGCTTAAATTTTATTTTTTAAACTTTATTTTAGTTATTAAAAATTCTTAAAGTTGGGGGACATAGAATGTACAAGTTTTTTGAAAATGACCCAGAGAGAGAGTGAAGAATAACACTATTTATAACCTGGCCTTTCATTTAAGATATTGCATGACATATTGTAGATTAAATTTTTTGAGAATTTTTTTCAATAGCATCCCCTGGTGACAGAAAGGGATGAAAAGATACTAATTGTTGAGATATGTTGCACAGATTTTTTTTCTTAATTTTTTTTTAGAAAATTTATGGAGTGCTAAGGAACGTAATTAAACATTAAAACATCTTCTAATGGTGAAAAATGAGTTAAGACTGTGGGAAATGGGTGCTTAGGCCAAGAGTTTTAAAAGGATATGTGTAAAAAATCAATTTTCTGATTCTCCATCCCACACACACACATGAAGAAATGCCCTAATTGTCTGGGGTCAAAAATAGACCCTAGCAAGATGTTGTGCTTGATGAGATACCTCCTTCGGTCAACCCTTCAAATAAGATTGAATCTCACTATAGTTTAATTAGAGGTTGAGTTAAAAAATTGCTCAAAATATTTAAGTTAGAGCCTGGAGAAGTGAAAAAAAAAAAAAAAAAAAAAAAACTTAGAAATTTAATCCCACTAACCCCACACACACTTCTTAAAATTTTTTGTGTGTGATAAAAAATATCTGAGATTTTAAAATCAATGACTTGATTATTTTTCTTAATTTCGTTTTTTTTTTTTTTTTTTTTTTTTTTTTGCTAAAATTAATATTTGGATTAGTGCTAAGTACTACCACTCATAAATAAAAGGGGCCAATAAGTTCATTTTATATAGTGTATAATAACAAATCAGATATAAAATAATGATAATTAGTGGAGAAACACTTAGATTTAAGTAACATGTCATACAAAATCATGTCTTTTTCTTTTTAAAAGCGATATTTGAATAAAATAAAATCTTAATTTTTACGAAAATTACACATTCAGAATTACTGTCAGAAAATATGCATATATGTCAAGTTTAAAATCTATAAATACAGTACATGTAAATATTCTGCACCCCCAAGAACAATCCTTGTCAAACTAATCGGATGTGGCAATCTCGAAACTTTCATCTACCTTAGGGATGCACAACCTTTTCAAGAGAAGAGCCACTTACAAATATGTCTGGGTGGTCGAGGGCCACATCAATAATATGGAGAGAATTGAATTTCAATTGTGATCTGTGGCCTATAATCGGATAAAAAAAAATATGTTTTCAGAGGGAAGTGATGGAGATACCCCTTTAGGTTTGCTTAACCAGTGAAAATATCCAATTCAATTGGTAAAGATATATCAGCAGTTTTTACGTTTGTATTTATAACAGATATAGCAAGGATTATATTTTTAAGATGTAATAGTATTCCTTGACTTTATTAAAGAGAGTAAATTTTGTTTTATTAAAAGTGCTAAAAAACAAAGATAAGAGGCTGGTGCCGAAACAATGTGAATTTTATGAACGAAGGAACGGGAAGGAGCTGATAGGCAAGATTTTTCCATCTCTGAAATTCCTGATTTTTCAACGTTCAGTCAACAAAATTTGCAGCTTTCCATGCCTGATCAACCGAATTTGAGCTTTTTACGAAAGTGACCGACAAAATTCATAATTTTAACAAAACTGATCGAGAAAATTCAATCTTTCTGTGCCTGATTAACAAAATTTGCGATCCTTATTAGAGATGGGACGAATATTCGGCCACTATTCGGTATTCGGCCTTTTTGCCGAATATTCAGTTGGCCGAATATTGAAGGCTGGTTGATCGAATGCTTCGGCCGAATACTTGTGGCCGAATATTTAGAGATATCTCACGGAAAATTTCTAAAATCTCGCCGTATAGTGAAAGAAATCTTGTCAAATAAATTTTGGATTTAAAGAATTTTGTTTCTTGCAATTTTTTTTTCTCTAATCCAAATTGCCTACTTTCTGGCACATTCATGCAGTCATTTGCATTCTTATTTACAAAATATAGAATTATTCAAATACTAAAAAAATGCACAGCTTTCCTGTATTTCTTATAAAAGTAAGTGATATTTTAGAAAATGCTGCCCTAGTTAGAGATTCAATTGTACATGAAATGTCTTCATTAGAAAATGATAAATTACAACTCAAAATATAAAAACACTTATACCAAAAAACACTCCTTATTCTAAAATATTAGAATATTTATTAATGCCTGCAAATTCCATGTACATATGAAAAGGCTTTTATGAAATTCATAACTTATTTTCTATAAAGTAAGAAATGAAAAAAATCATTAACTTGGTGTATTAACGAAGATTCGTTTTCAAGATTTCATATCAAATATTGTTATTCCAAGTACAACGGTACATCTGAAAACAGAACTGGTGTCTAACTAGATGCTCATTAGATGGCACAACTTGTTTATGAAGATGGTTTTATAAATATTTAAATATAAATTCTAAATATTGAACAAAATAATTATTAGCCTCTGATGCTATTTCTTTCAGACAAGCTAAAAATGTCGTGTCATCAGCCCTGAATTTTCTACTGAACCAATTTTGATAATTATTTTTTTTAATGAAAGCTATTTATTTGTAGTTGTGCCCATTTTAGCTATTTTTTAATTTATTTCCATTTTTATATTTTATTTTTAATTTTAAATGCTTTTTTACGATATTTCTTCAAAATGGTGGCAACATAGTTTAGCTTTTCTCTCGATAATAAAAATTTATTTTCCATTACCGTAAAATACCGTTAATCCGCCCCCCCAAACGAAAAGAAAAATCATACAATAGTTAGACGGGGGCGCTTACACGGGATTTTTTCGCGATAGTTCAAAAAAATTTACAGGAATGAATCATCATGAAATGAATGAATCGTTGAATGAATCATAAATTTTGATACTTGAAAAAATTTGGGTTTTTTTATTTAAAAACGTAAATTCTGTCGAAAAAACGCAGAAAAAAGGAGAAATTAGTAAAGAAAAGCCAAAACAAGCATGAAATCAATAAAAAAAATCTTGAAAAAATGCACATTTCATCAAAGATTCATGATTCATTCATTTCAAAATGATTCATCCCACTCTCAATCGCCTTTGAGAATCGGGAAGGAGGGCGCTTTCTCGGGATTTTTTGAAAATTTCAAATTCTTTATGAAGTGGGGAGGGGGCGTTTGATCGGGAAGGGCGGATTAACGGGATTTTACGGTATTACTTTCCACAAGTCAAAAATTTTATTTCATCAGTGAACATGTCCTCGCATTTAAAAGAAAAAGTTAATTGTTTTCGTAAAATTTAACCATAATAAAATGATTGCATATAATTATGCACTAATTGAGGTAAAAAAATATATTTACTGAGAAATAATATTAATAATGTAAATAAAATAACAGAAAATAATTTATGATAAAAATTAATGTCTAAAGCAAAGTAAGAAATATTTCAAATGAGGAAAATGATGGCATTCAGCAACCAGATAAAATGAATTTACAATATTATTACGGACGCCTTTTTCATATTACTAATAACAGTAACTTTTAAAAAACATTTGAAGAGAAAATGACGTCACTATTTAAAACATCGCATTTTTACTCATAACGATATTACATTTCAATATTTCTTTTCATTATGGACACTGAGATTGAGATTTTACTTTCAGATGACTTCAGTTAGTGAAAATAATGTCATAGTAAAAATAAAATTAGTTTTTTTTTAAAAAATAAATCTATTTTTCTGTAGTGCATATAAAATAAAATTTCTGGATTTCGCCGGCACTCAGATTACAATTTTAACTGAAAATGTGCAAATATTTGCATGCAAAATTGTAACTAGAAAACTTGACATTAAATTTGGAAATATATTTATTATATATTGATTCAATAATGTAATTACTTTTGCTTTTTTTTTAAAGCCAAATTGATATGGTCTTTTAAACATTTCATTCGTCGAATTTGACGGGATTCCACTCGTTTTATTGTTAAAATGCATTTCCTTTTTCCCAGAGTCTATAAAAAAGCATTTAAACTAAAGAAAAAATCCGTTTTTGATGAATCTAGTCAATGAAGAAGCACGTCAAATTGTATCTCTTTATTATTCCGCAATTCCAAAGTCTCAGGGAGAAATTGCTAATCAACTGGGTATTTCATGCGTTTCTGTTTGCTATTATATTGATAAACACAAGAAAAACGAAGTTAGTTCATTGCATTCTAAACAGGGTCGCCCTTCTAAAAAACCTCTATCGATTTTTTTTTCTAATCGGAGGCGAAACTGAATTCTGCAATGGCAGTATCTACATTCAACTTGTTTTATTCTATTGTTTTCACTTTTAAGTAATTATTTGCATAATTACTGACTTTAATATGTAATATTATGTATGCATTTTTAATCTACATCTTCCTTCTTTCATGTTGTTATCAATTTCTGTTTATCCTTTTAATTCTTATTGGATAACAGGGCTTGAATTTCAGGGCGGGATGGCGAGAATCGCGCCCAAAACTTTGAAATCCCGCCCAAAAGAATAACGTGGACGGGAGGCTCCCGCCGAAACAATTTTGCATTTTGAAACTATGATCAACTCCCACGACCGTTTTGCGAATTTTATGATATTTTCGTGTGAGTAATCGACACATTTTGCGAGTTTTTTTACAGCGAAAAATCATTGAAAATCACAATTTTTTTCCGCGACTGATTGACAAATTTCGCAATTTTTTCCTGCAATCGATTGACGAGTTTCGTTCTATTTTCCGCGGCGAAATAGTTTTTTCTGTTCGGAATTTCCCCCCTCCCCACAAAAAAAAAAGCATTTAATTCCAAAAATTATGAAACAGTGATGCCGCGGATGCGCTATTGCGCGTAAATTACACAAAAGATCGGAGATGACACACAAAAGAAACAGCTATTACATATTTCACAAGACGTGATTTCGTAAAAGTTTGCTAAAAACGGCAAATATCGTTAAAAGATCGCGAAAAGACGACTAATTCCGTCAAAAGATTCTCGAAAGAATGCCTAATTTCGTGACAAAATTCTGTAAAACGGCAGTTTTTGTCAAAAAGGTCGCAAAAAATGTCAAATTTCGTCCAAAAATCGCGACGAACGGCAATTTTTGTAAAAAAAAAAAAGAAAAAAATCGCGTTCAAACATCAGATTTTATCAAAAGATCGCGAAAAAAACGGCAAATTTCCTCAGAAAATTCACGAAAAAACTCAAATTTCGTCCAAAAATCGCGAAAAACGACAAATTTCGACAAAAGATTTACTATGAACGACAAATCTCCCCAAAATATCACGAAAAACGGCAATTTTCGTAAAAAAATCTCAATAAAACATCAGATTTCATTAGAAGATCGTGAAAAAACGGCTAATTTCCTCGGGAAATTCATAAAAAAACGTCAAATTTCGTCCAAAAATCGCGAAAAACGACAAATTTCGACAAAAGATTCACTATAAACAACAAATTTCCCGAAAATATCGCGAAAAACGGCAATTTTTGTAAAAAAATCGCGATAAAACATCAGATTTCATCAAAAGATCGTGAAAAAACGGCAAATTTCTTCATAAAATTCACGAAAAAACGGCAAATTTCGTCAAAAAATCGCGAAAAAACGGACGATTTCGTGAAAAGATCGTAAAAAAAAGACAGATTTCATCAAAAGATAGCAAAAATATGAAACTTTCGTGAAAGGGAACCCCTCTTCCCTTCCTCCCCCCAAAAATAATATTACGGGGAGTTCATTTTTCTGTTCAAAACTAATTTTCCTGCTTCAATATGTTTTTTTTTCTTTGCTGCTCTAAAATCAGTTTCTGACAGCTCCAAATCTTTCTGAGTGAGTGCAATTCCTGAAAGCAGCCATTCATTAAACAAAAAGTATCCCTTTACTAACAAAATATTCATTTTTTAAGAAAGTCTCTTTCGATGAATTTGACTTGCCCCTTTTTTAAAGAAATGCAAACAATAGTGATACTTCTTATTTTCTACACTCAAATAAGCATTATTTTATGATTAAATTTGTGTCGTGCACATTTAATATACAGAAAAATAATATTGGTTATAACAATTATAAATTATAAATATAAATTTATTAAACTAGCAAAAGCCATGCTTTGTTTGGATTCGCGAAGTATTATGCTATAAGATAAATATTTGAAAGTAATAATATATTTTTAAAATTACTTTTGCATCTTTATTCAGAAAAAATGGCGCATTTTAATTTTAAATTGTATTTCAACCAAATAATTAAGAATTTCCTCAGATTGCTTATTTATGACATAACACTGGTATAAATAAAAATATTTTCGAAGTAGAATTATACAAAATATTAACTAATTTTATTTGTTTAAAATTGTTTTATTGCCACTTCACACACACACAAAAATAATGTAATTTTTTTAAAATTCATAAATATCGTCTGCTTAAATGATTTCACAAAATAAGAATAAATTGTGTATTTGAATTCCTAACACAGAAAAATACTTTTATAAGAGAATTTTCACAAATTTTAATTCATTAAAAATATGCTAAATTTTTCTTAAAAAAATATTTTATAAATTTTATAAAAGAAATCATAAAACTATACATAGTTAAAAGGAATGAGCATATTTTGAAAAACTGAAAGCAGTTTTTGAGATATTTTACCAGAATAATGAAAATATATTTCATTTATTTATTTATTTAATGATGATTCTAGCAATAATTACTGACTCCATGATTTAAGTTTTTCTTCTGAAGACGTACATGTTTCACTTTTTATTTGAATAAAATGCGTCCGTAATGGAAAAACATGTGAAATAAATTAATTAAAATAATAATTTTTTGAAAAGTATTTCTGTAAAAAAAATAATATTCTGCAAATCTACAGATCATAATTTATATTTGTGTTTAATTTCAAGTCAAAATGCTGTATAGTTTTTGTGCAAAGTGTACGACAAAATGTCATTTGAGTGGGCTAGTAGAGGATTCGCTTCGCTCATCCTAATTAATTAGAAATTTTATTATTTATTATTAAAACAATAGTTAGACCTGTGACAAAAATAATTAGCACTGTGAGGGAATTTACCGCCAGTAAAAACTAGACAATATAAAAGTTTTTTTACACATTTCGCATAATTATTCTGAATTGTTGATAAAAATTGCTTCAGTGATATTTTTTTATGTCTGTATTCTGGTAATTTTTTAAATAGCCCATAAAATAATAGCGGGTTTTAAACATTTTTTCTCCCTCCCAAACAGCCAAACTCCCCTCCATTTATAAATGTTGGTAGGGAGACTCCCCTCCTTCGAAAAATTGAATTTCAAGCCCTGGATAAGTACAATTTTGAAGTTGAATATTGTATGCACCAATTCAAATGTCAAAGATTTTGTTAGCATATGCATTCTACTTTAAGCATACCTTTTACTTTAACGAAATTTGTCATTTAAAACTTAGCAACTGATTTCAGAACAGTCTTAATTCTAAAAATATTTTTTAACATGAGGGACACAAGCTCTCAAGGATAAAATTTACTTCATTAAAGGTTATTTCAGAAAATATCTCCTCGTGAGTTCTGAGGTAGAGAGACAGACTAAGAATAAGAATATTATTAATTTTGGATGCATGAAAGGATAAAAGTATCATTTGATAGTAAAAGTGAAGTACATTCTTCATATTTTAATAAAAATATCTTACCATCCTGACTTACTGAAAGTCAATTTGATGTACATTGGGATAAAAGAATATAAGGCAGTTTCACAACTTTTTTTGTGTTAAAATAAGTTTTTCAAATTTAAAAAATACATTTAAAAACACATTTAGAAGTAATAATGATTTATGAGCTCTTATATTTTAAATTATATATAATCAAAAGTTATTTTCTTTATCGGAAATAAAATGTTAGTATTCGGCCTAAAATTTGGCCTAATATTCGGTATTCGGCCAAATCGCTATTCGTCCCATCCCTAATCCTTATAAAACTGATCGAGAAAATTTCCGATTTTTGAAAACCGATTGACAAAATTCACAAATTTTACGATAACAATCGACGAAATTCATGATTTTTACAAAGCCCATAGATGAAATTCGGGTTTTTTAGAAAACAGATAGCTGAACTTTGCAATTTTCACAAAGCTGATCGGTGAAATTCGCAATTTTACTTTGCAGGATCGATAAAATTCATGATTTTACTGCTGGTGAACGACGAAATTATCGTTTATTACGAAGCCGATCGACAAACTTCGCGATTTTTACGAAGCCAAACGATGGAATTCGCGATTTTTACGAAACCGATAGCTGAACTTTGCGATTTTCACAAAGCTGATCGGCGAAATTCGCAATTTTATATTGCATGATTGATGAAATTCGCGATTTTTCTGCCGCTGATGGACAAAATTATCGATTTTTGCGAAGTCGATCAGCAAAATACGCAATTTTTCTTCGCATGATCAATAAAATTAGCAATTTTTCTGCAGTTGATCGACGAAATTATCGATTTTTATGAAGCCGATTTACGAAATTCGCAAATTTTACGAAGCCTATCAACGAAATTCACGAATTTTACGAAGTTGATCGACGAAATTCGCGATATTTTCAAGGTCGATCGGTAAAGTTCGTGATTTTTACAAAGCTGATCAACAAAATTCGCATGATCGATAAAAGTCACGATTTTTCTGCATCTAATCGACGAAATTATTGATTTTTACGATGCCAATCAACGAAATTATCGATTTTTTACGAAACCGATCAACAAAATTTGTGATTTTTACGAAGTGGATCGAGAAAATTCACAAATTTTCTGCGCCTGATCAACAAAATTCACAATTGTGATGTATCTTCTCATGATCAACGAAATTCGTGATTTTACCAAGCCGGTCGAGAAAATCCTCAAATTTTTGCACCTGATCAACAATAATGAGCATTTTTTATGAAGTTGATCAGTAAAATTCACGATTTTTCAAAGCCAACCGACAAAATTCGTGAACTTTACGAAACCTATCGCAAAAATTCGCGATATCTACGAAGCTGATTGATGAATTTCGTGATTTTTACAAACCTTATCGACGAACGCAATTTTTATAAATCCGATTGACAGAATTTGCAATTTTTACAAATCCGATCCACAAAATTTGAGAATTTTGCAAAGCGGATCGACAAAATTCATGATTTTTCCACACCAGATAGACGGAATTCACCATTTTATTTGAACCTGATCAATGAAATTTGCAATTTTTCTGCGTGAGATCGACAAAATTCGCGATATTCCCGTGTTCGTCCAACAAAATTTGCAATTTTTTGGACCTGATCAATAAATCTCGCAATTTTTTCGTGTCCGATCAACGAAATTTGCACTTTTTCTGCCTTTAACTGACGAAATCTGCATTTTTTCGGCATCGAATAAACAAAATTTGAGATTTTTAACTAATTTTGACGAAATTGCATTTTTTTTACACGGCAAGATGAAATTCGGGATATTTTCTCTTCATAAAACGATTGTTTCACAGCTGATCAACCAAATTTTCAATTTTTTTTTTCCGCGCATCATCACAAAATTCGCGATTATCTTGTGCCACATCAACGAACTCTGCGAATTTTTCGTCCCTGGTCGACAAAATTCCCAAATTTTTCATGCCCGAGCAAGGAAATTCGCGTTTTTTTTCAGGTGATAAATCGAGAAAACATCCGATTTTTCCGCAGCCAAGGAGTTTAAATTGCAATTTTTTCATGCATCATCATCAAATATGCCGATTTTTTCTTGCCCTATCAACCAAATGTGCAATTTTTTGCGTCCGATCAACAAAATTCATGATTTTCCATGCCTTATAAACAAAAACTCGCGAATTTTCCCTGTTCGATTGGCAAAATTCGCGATTTTTTGCACCTCATGAACAAAATGTGCAATTTTTTCTGCACTTGATCAATGAAATTTGCGATTTTTCCGTGCCCGATCAAAGAAATTTGCAATTCTTAAAAGGCTGACGAAATTTTATATTTTCCCGCGATAAACTGGCGAAATTTACAATTTTTTGCTACAGCATTTGCACAAAAATTGCAATTTTTTCTAGATGTAAACTGACGAAGTTCGCGGGCCAGACGTTAACCCATTTCGGGCCACTTTTGGCCCGCGGGCTGTAAGTTGTGCATCCCTAATCTACCTCATACATGTTTGCTACACTTTGTCTGGGGAATCGCGATCCTAGCAATGCTAAAACTGCAAAAATTCTTCATTAAAATTAAAATCAAACATTGCATTGCTGGAAAGCAAACTCCCCAAACAAAGTTAGTCCTCTACGTATAGTGGCTAGTATTTAAAAATTAAAATTTTAATTCTGCTAGGTTAAGAATTAGTTGTTATAATTTAAATATTTAGATTTTTTGAAGCGATGAAACTTGGCTGAAAAAACAAAAAATATAAAAGGACTCACACCAAAGTTGATCAACACAATAAAGACAACATGGTCTTGCAGAAACACGCTATTTTATTATTCATTAAACACAATGAGAGTAGGTAGACGTGGCCACATCTAAGATCATTAAATAATCATAAAAAAATCCCTTTCGGCTTGGCCTATAGGCGGAGGTAGATTTCGAAAAGTGCTCATTTCAACATCAAAAAATAAAATTTGATTACAGATACATCCAATTTAATAACTTGATTCGGCCGCTTTCGAAAAAATTTTAATTTTTTTGTTGAAACAAGTTTTATCAAAATCATCTTAAGCTAAATTCGACTCAAATGCCCATTTTGACAACCTATTTTAAAATATATTCCGACTTTATTAAAAAATTGACCAATACGACACATTATATAGTTTCTAAATAACAAAAAAACTGTCAATTGAATGCGTTTGAGAGCAAAATTGAAATAAAAAATGAGTTATAAAATAACCAAATTGTTATTTGAATACAACCTCAATTCTTTATCATGATCGCTTCAGGAAATTTTGTGCGAAGTGTCCACATGGACTGCATTTTAAAAAATATATTCCGCCTTTATCAAAAAACTGACCAATGCGTCACATTATATAGTTTCTAAATAAGAGGACCTGTAAACTGGATGCGTTTGAGAGCAAATATGAATTTAAAAATGAGTCAGAAAAAACGCAATGTTATATTTCCTCAATGTTTCAATCATCATAATGCAGGAAATTCTGTTCAAAATACCTTTTTTGGCAGCCTTTATTGAAATATATTCTGACTTTATTAAAAAATCGACCAATACGGCACATTATACAGTTCCCAAATAACAGAAAAACTGTCAATTGAATGCGTTTGAGAGCAAAATTGAAATAAAAAATGAGTTATAAAATAACCAAATTATTATTTGAATACAACCTCAATTCTTTATAATGATCGCTTCGGGAAATTTTGTGCGAAGTGTCCACTTTGACAGCATTTTTAAAAATATATTCAGCCTTTATCAAAAAACTGACCAATGGGTCACATTATATAGTTTCTAAATAAGAGGACCTGTAAACTGGATGCGTTTGAAAGCAAAAAATGAATTTAAAAATGAGTCTGAAAAAACACAATTTGTTATACTTTCTCAATCTTTCAATCACCATAACATCGGAAAATTCTGTTCAAAATACCTTTTTTGGCAGTCATTTTTGAAATATATTCTGACTTTATTAAAAAATTGACCAATGCGTCATTTTATACAGTTCCTAAATAAGAGAATCTGCCATTTGGATGCGTTTAAAATCAAAAATTAATTTAAAAACGAGTCTGAATATAAGCAGTTTGGATTTGAGGTTTTTTCTCCAACTCCTATTTTTGTTTAATTTATTTTTGCTAGAAGAATTGGTACTATGAAAAACTTGTTAGTATAAAAGTTGTAGATATTATTGAGAAGATGTAAAATAAATTTAATTATGTTTGATTGCTTAAGAATTGAGTAAGTTATGGATTTTTTTTCTTTTTCCTCCCCCTTTCTAGGTGTGTTTGTAATTATGTAAATACGTAGCACCTATTGTTGTCGCTGAGTCCGTCTGTCTGTCTGCCCGTCCGTCTGCATATAACAACGCAAAAACTACCCAACCAAATCGTTTGAAATTTAAAATACATAATTATAACATAAATTTGTCGAGTCATTTCAAATGTTATGAAAATCGGATGCATAGATCAATTACAGGGACAATCAAAAAGATTCCGTTACATTACGGTCAATGGAGAAAAAAATTTTAAATGCATTTTAATCATTTGAAATTTAAAACATAAATATTGCGTAATTTTGTCGAGTTATTTCAAATGTTATGAAAGTTGGAGGCATAGATCATTTACAGGGACAATCAAAGGTATTCCATTACATTACGGTCAATGGGAAAGAAAAGATTCAAATGCATTTTTATGATGCTACACTCATTCGAACATAATAGAATTGGCATGAATCTATGAAATATATACTAAAATATGCATTCTGTACAATCTGTGATGCAAAGAATTTTTATTATTAAATTACAGGGCCACACAAAAGTATTCCACTACATAATGCTATACGGGAAACATTGTTTGGGGCGTGTTTTAATTATATTCAACTATTTCACATTTTATGAATAAGATATACGTTGCTGAGGTGTAATAAAAATTACTTTCTGCATATTTACAGAAACACAAAGATTTCGACTACTATACTGTATCCGAAGTACACTCTACTATATCAGCAAGATCTGAATATTTTTAAAACTTCATTATCGTACGAACACACCTCATTTGATACATTCACGTGCAATTTCCAACTTGTTTCTTTTTGTTTTTAATTTTTTTCGTCGGTAAACATTGGTCCTATCAAAAACTTGTATATACAAAAGTTTTAGATAATGTTGAGTACATTTATAAAAAATTTAGTTGGATTTGATATCTTGAGAATTGACGAAGTTATGATTTTTTTTCTCCCAAAAACCTGTTTTTTCGCCCCTTGAGCCCATTTTTAACTTTACCAAAAATCTGTCATGCATAAACTTTTAGCCCATTTTTGAGAAATAATATAAACTTTAAACTGATTCGATATCTATTTTATTTAAGAAGTTATCGTGTTTTTTCGGTTTTCACAAAAACCTTCCCAATTTCCACCCCCTTGGTCCGATTTTGCCCATTAACGAACTCAACTGAGATTTTATGCTCCTTGATTTTATGTAAAAGTTTGAAGAAGATCTGAGCATAATTATAGAAGTTATCGTGTCCAGAAGAAAGTGATATACACCGATAGATAGATAGATAGATAGATGTATAGATTTTTTTACTGGTGGTAGTTTTGGGGTCTAGGAGTCATGATCGGTGTAGATCTGCAAAAATTTTTCAGAAATTCCAACATGGGAGAGAATGCAATAGATAGTATTTCATACAAAATCTACCTAAAAAGATGTTAATTGCGCATCATTACATGAACATTTACAATTACTTCATCAATGTTTATCCCTTATGCATTCTTCATCTTAACATAGTCCAGTATGTCTAAAAAGTTCTTTATGACGATATCGATGAGAAATGAATCAAGTTGGATACGATAACTATTTGGTCACTTCACCTCGGCACAAAGTTCTTTATGATAACACTGATGATAGATGAATCAATATGGACACTATGACTACTGATCATTTCACCACGGCACAAAGTTCTCCATGACAACACTGATGAGAGATGAATCAAGATGGTTACTCTAATTATTTGACTACTTCACCGCAGCACAAAGTACATTATGAAGATGTTGGCGAGAGATGAATCAAGATTTACATGACACAGTGTAGTCGCTCCCAGACGATAAAATTCAGATACAGAGGCTGGATGAGTGTGATCTGCTTAATTAAAATACCATTATGAAGGCTGGATGAATCCGATCTCTAAAAATAAGGCGATGCTTCCCGTACTTATCGAATAGAAAAGACCCTCCAAACTTCATTTCAGAAAAAAAAAAAAAGGCCGGGGCAGGCCGAAGCCTGGCCTGGCCTGCCCCACCAAGCGTCGTCTTCACCAGTCATGTGCCACCTGTTGGGTGATTTACATGAAAAACTAAGCAACACTAATCTATATCAGGGAATAATGAAATTGGAAGTTTGATGCATTAGTTCTTGAGGTAAACCTATATTTCATGCATTAGTTTTTGAGATAAACCTATTGTAATACTAATGAATAACGCAGCATGGCAGCGCCACCTGTTAAACTATTTATATCAAAGGATAATCACAAATTCTATTAAGGACTAACAGAATCTGAAATTTTATGAAAATCCATGCATTAATTCTTGAAATAGAGCTATTAATGAAATTGTGAACAAAGCAGCATAACAGTGTCACTTGTTGAGCGATAGACATTAAAATTAATCAGCTCTAATTTATATCAAGGTCTAAATGAATCTAAAGTTTTGTGCATTATCTCTGCATTAGTTCTTGAGATACAGCACATACAGAATTTTTGCCACATACAGACATTTTCTAAAAACCACTAAATCATGTTCAGGACCTTCTAAAATGTATAAATCCATCGAAAACTGGAAGTCGAAATTATTTCATGAATTCAATATTTTCATCTTGTAAAGATAGAAAAAGTAAAAATATGTGAAATGGCATTTTACTCCAACCATTTTCTTTAATATGATTCAGAGTTGTCAACTTTAAATTCATTTTTCTTAGTTTTAATTGTCAGTTTTCCCACAATTCAATAATTCTTTCCATTCAAAAAGCTTTTTTTTTCTTTTTATTTGGGAAGGGGGGGGGGGGTTGAAACATGCCAAGGCCTGTTATTGAAGACTGGTCAAGCAGTAGCTTAATACTTAAATAATAACTTTCGAGTTCTGCAATTTTTTAATTTTTAAGAATTTTATTCAGATTCTTAAAATTTGCCTGCATTCTGTGGTGATTTTTTAACATTTAGATTTACGAAAGAATTTCAGTTACAACTCTTTTTTATACCCATTATAATGCTTCTTTTACTTCCACTTTAATGAATTTTGTCTTCTTGGATTTTTAAGCTTTAGTGATTTTCAGAGTTTTTTTTTAATTTGCGGCAATTTTTTTTCACACACAGAAAAAGGGACTTGGGGGACCAAAATACAAAAAAAAGGACCCTTTTCTAAAAAGGGGACTTTTGAGGGGAAAAGGGGACCATTTGGGAACCCTGTAATAAATTTAAATGTATATATATAATTTATAACGAGATCATTACCAGGTCAGAGGGGGTACAAAATTACTAAAAAAAGTGATAATGTAATACAGTATACTCCCTCAAATTCACACAGCTTGGGACCAGAGGTTGTGCAGATTTTAGAATTTTGTGGATTTCAGATCACTGCTTTCTTTACATTTTTAAAACAGTAATTTCACTATAATTAATAATTCAGTTGAGATTATAATGAATGTTTACAATATAGTAAAATATTAAAATAATAAGTAAAGTAATAAACTAAAATAATAAAAATATAGATAATTTTTCTAAATGATTAAAATATTAAAAGCAAAGTCAAGAAAACAATCAATAATATACAGTTAAATGTTCATTATAAAGATAAGATGCATTTTCCCTAAATTATTTAATGAAACTTGTCACAGAAGATAATACTAATTCATATCAAAATCATAAAATAAGAAAGTTTTATTTCAGGTTTAGCCAGACTTAATAACAAAAAATGTTTGATTAATGCATAATTACATCTGGCAAAAAGAATATGATTACCAAGATATCAGCAATATCTTGAATTTTTTCAGAAATAAATTTGTTCTTTTTTCATGAAAAAGTATAAATTCAGTGACATTAATGAAAATTACAGATTTAAAAATACATAGAATTAATATAAAAATAAAAAGTCAAATTTTGTCCCTTCAGTTGAACTGAAAGTTTCATTATTTATGTCTGTAAATTACGTATGGATTTTAGAGAGCTGCAGATTAAAAAAAATCCTTGTTTAAAAGTTTTTTTTTTTTTTTTTTTTTTCTTAAATTTATTTTTATGAAAATACAAAATTATTATTAAAATCACTAAATTATTAAAATTATTTAATTTCAAAATATTGCATACTTCAAGCATTAGATATTACTATTTTTTTTCTTCTTCATATGTCTACGTATATACAATCACTGTTCAAGAAATCATATGAATTTATTTGAATGAAGCTTGTGCTTTCTGTATATGCATATTAAGGTAGAGCAAAAATGATCAAAAAAATTTTTTTTGGAATATTTTCTTTGGACAGGTCTAAAAAGTTGCCTTTTGGCACACTGAATATGAGGTTAAAATTTTATTTCGTTTGAAATTCATCTTTAGTTCCCTACCAGCTCTTAAAAATTATGCTCTTTATATGTGAAAACCAAAATTCTACTATGTAGTGTAAATGACCAAAAAAATTTTCTTTTGGAATTTTTTCTTTAGATAGATCTAAAAAGTTACTTTATACACACTGAATATAAGGTTAAAATTTCAATTTTATTTGGAATTCATCTTTAATACCCTACCAGCTCTTAAAGATTATGCCTTTATACAGTGGCTCAAAAAAGTGTTCGTACACTTAGGAATTTCAATAAAAAGGACTCTATCTATTAATTAAAATTAATATTTTAGAATGGGTATTTAAGAGTAAGATCTATGACTCATTATTAACAAAACTACATACAATATTTTAAAAACATAGCAAAACTTTATTTTGAAAAAATCACTAATCAAAAAATAACAAAAAGTTTACCTCACAAAAATCTTCGTACACTTTAAAAAAAATCGCTGTATATTTGTAAATATTGTAATACTTCGCTAAAGTTGTCCTTAATAGGATATTATTTAGCCCCACAAAAGTTTTTTAAACACCTGGGAATAGATTTAATTAGTGTTTTTGTAATTTCTGCATGAATGTTGATGGCTTCATCGAATATTGCTGTTTTTACTTCGCTTTTTGTTTAAATGCTGTGTTTTCGTGTTCTAACTTCCAGTTATCTCCAAATATGTTTTACTGGGTTTAAATTCAGCAACTGAGGTGATGTTTTCAGAACTTGTGAACAATTATAAAGACGCTAGAGGCGAATGTTGAGAGCCATGTGCCTTGTATCATTAACCTGATAAAAAACAAAGTTGCATCTGTTATCCATATATTGGCTTGATAATTTTAAATTGCCTTTTAAAATATTGGAACAAAGATCGTGATTTATTATGCTATCAATATATACCAAATTACCTAATTCTGATGCTGATATGTACCCTTACACAAGGACAACTCCACTGACATGCTTAACTGTTCCAACAAAGTTCTTTGAATTAAATTCTTAATTTTTTTTTCTCCATACTATTATGCACTCATTGGACCAAGAATGGCATACTAGATTTCATCTGTAAATAAAACATTATTTTAATATGATTCAGGTTTATTTATCATTGATTTTGCTAAAGAAAACCTAAGCTTTCAGTTTTTCGACCTAACAAAAATTTTTCTACGGGGGCAGAATAGGCAGAATACCTATATAATGCAGCTTGATTTACCACTCGTCGAACAGTTTCAGGTGAAAATGAACTAGAAACTGTTTCATTAAATTCTGTAGCAACTTTTATAGAACTTAAACGGGGATTTTTAAAGACTTTTCTAATTGTAAGTATTTGATCCCATTGCGTTAACTTATAGATTGATGACCTTTTCATACCTAGTTTTCAATCCATTTTTTTTTTACAAAGCCTTTTATCGCATAGTTTACCACAGAATGGAATAAATGAACTGATTTTGCAATATTTCGAATTGATTTACTACTATTATGAAGAAAAATAATTAATTTCAAACGCTATTAGTCGTGACATTACGATTACAAACTACTTTTAATCAATAAATAGAATATTACGGACCAATTCTGCAAAATATAAAGTCCAGCGATTTTTTAAACGTCAATATAATGCAAAAATAAAAATAAAACGACAAACAATATTTTTAATAATGAAATTATCCGAAAATGTTTCTGTGTACGAAGACTTTTGTGGCGTCTTCTTTCTGTGGCATCTTCCGTTTTCATTTTTATATTTAAAGAAAAAACCCTTAATGTTAAACAAAAAGGTTGTGTGTTATTTAGAATAATTTGGAGATAATGTAAAAAATTTCTCGACTTCATATACGAATTTAATTTCAGGGAAATTTCTTTTTAGTACAAATTTTTAAAGTGTACGAACACTTTTGTGAGCCACTGTATGTGAAAACCAAGATTTCACTAAGTTGTGTAAATTATTCAATTATTTCTTTTTTTTTTTTCCCCCCACAAAAAATGACTTCTTAAAGTATTACACATGAATGATCTAAGTATCTTCGTGTTTAACCCTTTAAATCACAAATATAACACTGAAATGTGGATCGTAACGTCGCAGAAAGATAAAGCACAATAATTAGACATGCAGTTCACTTTTATTTTTCAAATGCACATGAAAGATAGTTCTCTAAATATAAAGGAAATGCAGTTTTCTGAATATATAGTAATGCGATGAAAGAAATATATACGATGCATTGTTAAACGATCTTTCATTTCACTCTAATTTATATTGGCCTTAGTTTTCAAAATTACGTATTACCTTTCGTGATTTGATTTTTGCTTATATTTTTCCGTTCCTTGCTTCAACTACTACAGCCACTAACGGCGCTCCAGTAACTAAGTTAATGCATCTTTCGAATGCTTGAATCTAACAGAGAAACTTTTTAACTGAAAAAATGAAATTTCCGATTTTTTCTTTTTTTTTTTTTTTTTTGAAAATTTCCAGCTTTTTTCTTGGTATTCTATTAAGAATGTGTGGTGATTTCACATTCTTGCCAGTCAATAATGTTTATTAGTTTGTAACACTGAATTTCAATATAGGAATATGAAACTGTCTTATTGTAGAACATACAATAACCTTTACCTTCAATATTCTTTGGAATACAAATTTTCAGTCATGATTTAATATTCTTCGAAATACAAATTTTCAATCATGATTTTTTTTTTTTTTATCACTCATCGTTCCTGTAAATTTTTATCTCAATGTCAGAAGAAGACATTTTTTTTAAATACAGGATCGACAATTTTCTTTAAATATTCCCTCAAATAATGAAACAACTTAATGTTTAGAAAAAAAAAATATTTTGAGCTCCATTTCTGCAAGTAGAATCTTTTTTTGAAGTAAAACAGCATGGACGAATATACTTTCATTAAAAAGTCAGTCATAATCTTCAGATTTTCGGATGAATTCTAACTTCCAATCTGCAAACCAACTAGTAAATTGACAGTTGTCAATTATTTAGAATGCGACATTCTTGCCGTATTACGAGTCATCAGATTTGAGGAGCATTAACCAGATGCAAATGTTTGACACATGTCATAAAAAATATTTTTGGTCTGCACTTAACTCTCCAGAGTTCATTTCACATGACTGGAGCAGATATTTTTATTTCCATAGCTGACTATTGTTCACATTGATCCAACGACTTTCCAATTGGAAAAGAAAAAGCTTGTGAGCATTTATTTTATTTATAAAGTTCATTGACTTAGTAGCAATTCGTTTACAGAAAGCTGACATATTAACCCCTACAACAAATGACTAAATCTTAGTTTCAAAAATCTATTAGCATGATTTTTTATCTTACTGTTTAGTTGTTTCGTCACAACTTATTGCCATAAATTTATCAAGGTTTAAATTTTTTTCAGAGCAATATTTTAACACTTCCTGCAATGATCTTTCCTGGTCCAAAAGATGCTGTAATGTGTCCCAAATACAATTAATTTGACTCTTTAAATCAGAGATCTATGTTTTGCACTAATAGTTCTTTCATGTAATCTATCTCCAATTTTCCATCATTTCCTTTGATTTTGGGGAATTAAATAAGCTGATATTCTGAAAAATTGTTGTTTATCATTTGATCAATACGTCTTTAGGAAACTACAATAATTGATGCCTTCGATGTTTTCTCTTAGGATTTTTTTACCTCTAATTTTAGCAGAACTTAACAACTACTGCTATATTTTATTTATTGTCTTGTATAATAATAATATTTTATAGCATTCTGCTATTGTGAGCAAAAAAGCTTTATTTTGTTTTGAAGAATCACCAGTCATGTCAATTAATGCCAGATTCTAGTATTAACATTGTAGACTTAATACAGACGAAATTTAGAAAATTTGTCATAGAGGTACGAGTGATATAAAAAAAAAAAATCATGATGCAATAAACATACATAAAAATCATACTCTGTTTTTCATTGCATAGATTTTTAATGTTATACATGTTTTTAAGCACAATATAAAAATTGTATGGTTTTCAAAATTGACATGTTGGCAGAAATAAAAACAGAACAGCTTTATAGTAGCAATAAAGCAAAAATTGTATTGCAAATTACTAAAATTAAAATAGAAAAGTTTTATTATACTAAATAAAATTTAGAAGATTTTTGAAGCAAATCAACTTTTATAACAATATATATGTCTTTAAATTAATTCATGCAGGTATTAATATTAAAAACAAACCTATATATCTCTCTCTTTTTTATGAGATGATTATAGCTGGATTCTATTTATTTGACCAACTATACAACTTAATAAATAAGTTACCTACTTTTTTCTCTTTTTCTTGAAGAAGTTCTGTTTTGTTATTTATTATTTCTTCCATTTCTTTTATTTTTTCCACTGCTGAATCATAATTTTGCTTAATATTATTCATTTCTTCAATACACAGCTCCTAATATTTTTAAATAATGACAAATAAAAAAAAAAAAAAAAAAAAAAAAAAAAAATTAATTAGCATAAACAATCATCCTACTTCCTCCTAACCCCTTAATTGTCATGGTTTTTATTTTACTTGCAATATTCTTTTGAATGCATCAGGCATGACAATTAAGGGGTTAATAATATTTTTTAGCATTAATAGTACTCATCAAGTTTATCCAAATTACGATTAATGAACTTGCACAAAAATTTATTCATTTTTGTGAAATTGTAGTAAAAACACAATGAGAGATTGCAATAAGAAAATTGTAGTAAGAGATTAAAATAAAATTGTGAAAAAATTTATTTTTTTATTAGTATTTATTAATAGATATTTGAATTGAGTAAAAGAAAATAATAATTTTTATTGCTGAATATGATAATCTCCAATGTTTAAAAATAAATAGAGATGATATTATAACATATATTATGGCAGAATAAGATAGAATAGAAATGATTACTATTTATAATATAGTACTCTAATAAAAGAATAATTAAGAACTTATCTTTAACTGGTTCGCTTAAACATAAGTCTAGAAAAATGTGTAACATAAAAAAACTAGTGGCTTAATGAAACTACCAGAGACAAACAAATCAGTTAAAGACAATTTGTTTACTATTTTAAGCATTTTATATGCTACAGAGTTAAAAAAAAAAAAAAAAAAAAAAAAAAAGTTCATTATAAAAATAATAATAATAGTGTAAAAAAATTTAAAAAATAAATCAATGGAAAAAGAAAATTTATGACAAAGCAGAATTACAACTATAAATAAAAATGAATAGAATTTACTTTTGAAATCAGAAGATTATTTTTAGATGACAAATCAAATTCCAATTCTTCAATTTTAATTAAAGCTTTATTAAGTTTTTCTTCAGAACTAGTTAACTCATTGATTTTCATTTCCTAAAACAAACATTGTATAATAAGTTAATTATTACAAAAATCAATTACACTTATATTAAAAACAAAAATATGAAATTTACTTTTGAAATCAAAAGATCATTTTTAGATGACAAATCAGAATTCAATTCTTCTATTTTAATTAAAGCTTTATTAAGTTTTTCTTCAGAAATATTCAATTCATTGATTTTCATTTCCTAAAACAAACATAATCAGAAAATTTTAAAATGTAATGATTTGTAAAACATAATTTTTTTTTTTTTTTCAAAATTTTCAATCACATATAACATATAAAATAAATTCTTTTATAAAACGATAGATTAATAATGCATCATAAATTTACTATTATTTTTATAATGATTAATTCATATGTTCTAGTAACAAAAATGAAAACTTATATTTTGGTTAAAAAGAAATGGAAACATTTGTATCACAGAACAATTTTAATATCATATATGTTCATGTATAAGTTGACCCCTTAACTATTTTTTTCTATTTTTCACAAAATCAAATCAAAGATGTCACTTGTCACTGTGAAAAGCAGCAAGTAAACAAAAACAAATCACTGAAAATTTTTTTTAATGATAACTTATTATTATTTGTATATTTTACATATTATTTCATTATACATATACATAAAAATCCAAAATTCTGCAATATTTTTTTTTATTCTTTTTAATTAAGCTGACCCCCCTCCCCCCCAATTTTCTTGAAGAAAATTGTCAGAAATTTCTCGACTTAAAATATTTCTTTAACCAAACCACAGCTTCAATACAACATCTGAATTGTAGCTCTTTATCCCTGTCCTGAAAAACAGTGTCATTAATCATTTGACATTCTGAATTTTATTGTTAGTCACTGAAATATCTATCCAATAATGCAAAGATGCAAACTTTCTTCCTTTACCAGCAGGAAGTGATACCTTTTTACTTGTTGGTGATTTATTGTGCCTTCTTTTATGGGCCACTGTTCAATTCCCCCCCCCCCCCCTCATTTTCTTTCAATTTTGAGCAGCACTTGATTGCAATATATATATATACTAGCAGCCTCCGCCTGCTACGCTGGTCAGTGTTTTTTAAAAAAAACTTTGAATAAAAAGAAATTTTTATATCATAGTAATTTTTAGTTTTATATCGCATTTTATACTATCTGTAATCGGCGAAAAGTCTGTCATCTAAACTGAAAGTTCAATGGTAGTCAACTATGAATCAACACAGCGCTCAACATGTTAACAGTTTTAATCACATTAAAATTCATTCAGAGGAACCATTAAAATAAAGCCAAACTTTTGTATTTGAGTTCAACTGATTTAAAACATCTCCATAAGTATTCAGTTAAACAACGTAGAATTCTATATTTCATTTGCTACGAAATTTCAGAAAAATTATCCAACTAACAATGTAAATTCCATTAAAATCTATCTAGTAGAACTTAAGTTATAAGCGGCCGGAATGAAATTCACTTTGCCTTTTATATATATTGAGATACTTACATATAAACATACAATCATGTTAACCTGATTATAGAACTCTTTCAAAATTATAGGTTCATTAGATTTTATTGTACAATGATTTATAGATAGATTGAAAATTTCAACTTTTAGCGCCGAAGACATCGTCATATTAGAAAAATGTGAAGTATCTCACGAACTACTGGACTTAAAAGAATTTGCTTAATATCATTCGATGCAGCATGAAAAAATACACTAAAATATGGTATCAGTTTAAAAATAAATATAAAATCTGATCTATATAGATAAGGATTGAAAATTTCAGGTTTTTGTGCCGAAGGCATCGCCAAATTAAGAAAATGTGAAGAATCTCCCGAAATACTGGATTTAAAAGAATATGCTTGGTACCATTCGATTCAGCATGAAAAAATACACTAAAATATGTTATCAGTTGAAAAATAACTACAAAAGCCGATTTTTAAGGAATTTTCAAAAAGTTCGTTCTTTTTTTTATTTCACTTAGGGGTGGAATTTTCGAAAATCCCTTCTTAGTGGCACTCGGTGTTATAAGAAGTATTTTTACCCTATTTTTAAAAAAGTTTTTTGGTTCGGTAGATTTTTTTTTGCTGTGATTAATACGAAATCCAGACTTTCTTTTATATATATAGATAAGGATTGAAAATTTCAGTTTTTGTGCCGAAGGCATCGCCAAATTAAGAAAATGTGAAGAATCTCCCGAACTACTGGATTTAAAAGAATTTGCTTGGTACCATTCGATTCAGCATGAAAAAATACACTAAAATATGTTATCAGTTGAAAAATAACTACAAAAGCCGATTTTTAAGGAATTTTTAAAAAGTTCATTTTTTTTTTATCCCACTTAGGGGTGGAATTTTCGAAAATCCCTTCTTAGCAGCACTTGGTGATATAAGAAGTATTTTTACCCCAGTTTTCAAGATTTTTTGTTCGGTAGATTTTTTTCTGCTGTGATTAATACAAAATCCAGACTTTCTTTTATATATATAGATAAGGATTGAAAATTTCAGTTTTTGCGCCGAAGGCATCACCAAATTAAGAAAATGAAAAGTATCTCACGAACTACTGGATTTAAAAGAATGTGCTTGGTACCATTCGATTCAGCATGAAAAAATACACTAAAATATGTTATCAGTTGAAAAATAACTACAAAAGTCAATTTTTAAGGAATTTTTTAAAAGTTCGTTCTTTTTTTACCCCACTTAGGGGAGGAATTTTTGAAAATCCGTTCTTAGCAGCACTCGGTGTTATAAGAAGTATTTTTACCCCAATTTTCAAGATTTATTGTTCGGTAGATTTTTTTCTGCTGTGATTAATACGAAATCCAGACTTTCTTTTATATATATAGATATATATTATCATGGCCCTTTAAAGGCCTAATTCAGAGTGAGATTGAAAAACTCATGATTTTAATTCTAAAAATTATGACAATTCAGACCGTGAAAAAGATATATATTGTTGAATTTCTCACTGATGAGAATAGAAGACTTCCAAAAGTTGCTGAAGAACAGAATTTGAAAAATATTCTAGATTCCACACGAGAACATGGATTCAAAATAGATATGAAAAGACAAGATCTATATAATCATTTTAATGTTTTATTTCCTAAAGAAATCTTGGAATTAATATGCAAAGCAACAAACAGATATGTAAAACATGTGTTAGAAATGCGGTGATAGTATTTTTTATGTCAAGAATGCTATTTTTGTGTAGCCTTCTATGTAAGTAATGTAAAAACTACATCCAGCTAGCTTGATATTTTAAAACGGAAAACAAAAATCTGGTTAAAATATTCAGAGGAGCTGAATCCCTTGCAGGTGAGACCTGTGGCTCTTGTTTTAGTGTGTGTGTGTGTGGTGATGGTGGGGAGATATGAAAGGATACAGTTAAACCCTTTTTAAAATTTTTTAATTTAAAATTAAAATTTTAAAATTAAAAGTCCCATCTAATTTTCTTTTAACTTTAATTATAATGCTTAAAAAGCAGTTTGTCCCTGATAACTTCATTTTCCAACAATACACCTTATTACTTTCAGAGATCATTCTTGTATGCTCTTTAAGATCAAAAAGCTGACCTAAGTGCAATTCTCACTTTTTGTGGTTTTAGCTAACAAACCTAGATAGTCACTCCTTTTTAACGCACAATGCCCAGATCCTTTTTTAACCAATTAAATTATATCACCTCCCATTCTTGTAGTCACGACCTGGTGGAAATAATTTGAGTTATGACATTTAAATAGTCAGAGCAGCGAAACTCTGTGGCATTTGGACCCCTAAGACTTGCTACCAAACATGCTGTCCAGGCACTGATCTTTTTAGAATTTCTAAGTCAAGCCAATGTGGGTTTGGTTTTCAAAGAACATGAGGATTAATAAACCAGGTCTCATAAATTAGACTGTATTCTCTGTCTGCCAAAGAATATATGATTTATGTGATCCGGGTTACAAAAGATGACCGGCCAACAACAGAATGCCGAACCCCTTTTAATTAACAAATTCCACTCCGTTCTCTGCATTAGAGTAATCAAAATGTGATGCCACGATAACAATAATCGGCGGATCACACTCTTACAGGCAATGGCCCTAATTTATTACATATACATATATATACACAGTAGACTCCCTCTAATCCGCACAGCTTGGGACCAGAGATTTTGCGGATTTTAGAATTTTGCGGATTTCTGGTCATTGCTTTGTTTACATTTTTTAAACAGCAATTTGAATGCAATTAATAATCCAATTGAAATTATAATGTATGCTTACAATATAATAAAATATTAAAGTAAGTAATAAACTAAAATAATAAAAAATTAGATCATTTTTAAAATGATTAAAATATTAAAAACAAAGGTCTAATTAATAATGTATGATTAAGTGTTCATTATAAAGATGAAATGTATTTTGAATAAATTATTCAATGAAACTTCCCTCATAAATAATGTACAATACTAATTCAGATCAAAATAATAAAGTAAGGAGGTTTTATTCCAGGTTTAGCCACACTTAGTGACAAAAAAAAAAAAAAAAAGCTTGATTAAGACATATATATTTGGTAAGATTATGATTATCATTGATAACAGGAATATCTTGAATTTTTTCAGAAATAAATTTATTTTTCCTTCAAGAGAAAACATTAAGACAGTAACAATAACAAAAATTACAAATTAAAATATATTTGGAATTGATATAAAACAAAAAAAAAATAAAATTTTGTCCTTATATCTGAACTGAATGCTTCATTGTTTACATCCGTAAAATATGTGCGGATTTTAGAGAGTTGCGGATTTTAGGTTTGCGGATTTGAGGGAGTCTACTGTATTTTTTTTTTTTTCAGCAGCCACTATTATCCTATTTAATGTATATTATGTACTAGCTGACCCACCTGGCGTTCCTGGATCCGTGATAATATTAAAGGAACCTGAAATTTGTGATTTTTTCTATGTTTAATTAAATTTTCTAACTGTTTTTCCTTATCCATCTCTATCTCTAACTCAAAATAGTGGAATTACGTTGTCGTAGGCCACTGACTGCATGAAAAGTTGGATTAAAAAATGGATAAATAATATTTAGCGATAAAAATGTTCAAAAGGACTGCAATAGGAAACAGGAGAGGAATTATTCAGTTAATAATTAGAATAATAAAAATCTGAATGTCAGGTACATCAAGAGAGACTTTGGGCTAATCAAAAGAAAATTTTGAGCCTTGAAAGTGCTGTAGATTTTACTAGCCATCGCACACAGACAGAGTGTTTTGTTATTTTATTACTGTAGGTTACGGTGGATATTCAAAATTCCTTTACTGCTAATTCAATTATTTTATAGTTTTTGCCTTTTTTACATGCAATTTAAAATTAGATAAGAAAATAATGCATACAAAAATCTATAATATTGACAAAAATGACAAAAAATTGATGCTAAACGCACAAAAAATTGTTAAAAATCGCATCAAAAATCGCACTGAAAATCGCTGAAATGGAAAAATCACAGCAGACAAAATTTAGTAAATTAGGCTGAAAGTTTGAAACAATCTTTTTATCATTGTCAAAAAATAGCCCCAAAATGTGAAAAAATACTGAAAATCGCATTAAAAAATTCATTAAAAATTAAAAAATCGCTGTACGAGTTCAGAGTAAACTTTACTGAAAAGAGTACAAAATTTACTACATTGGGTTAAAAGAATGAAATCATATTCCTTTCACTCATGTGGAGAAATCCCATGGAAACATAAAAAGAACGCTAAAAATTGCCTAAAAAATTAAGTACAAAAAATCAAAAATCAGGCATTGAGGTGCAAAACTTCATTTGTAGAGGTACCTCCGCCCACCAAATTTTGTAACTCTATGTGCTCTCTTCAGAACAGTGCTGACACACTCACAAACTTGTCTCTTTATTATTATAGATTTGTGTTTTGTGTATTGCATTTAATATTGAGTATTATGAAGTATTAATTGTATTTTGTATAAGAAGATAGGAAGAACCCCAAATAGGGTGTCTCTACCAGAGATGTTCAAGTATTTGGTTGTATTTTGTTATATACTTATTACAGATTGTATAATTATTGTCAAATAGTGTAGTGACACCACTAGTCGAAGTTCAGATTAAAAATGAGTAAGAATTCGATTTTCAATTTTGCGTGGGGAGTGTGAAGACTGATGATGTAATTAGCTACGAGCCACACTTTTGTCCCATGATGGATAAGGGAGAGAGGAAAGAACTGAAAGTATGGAGTAGAAAGAGTCTCAAGAGAGTGTGAGCCGAGATTTGAAAACAGAAGTGAGGTGGTATAGAAGAAGCAGATTGTCGATGTCTGTGGCAAGTTTTTTTTAAAAAAAAGAATAGAAATAGTTTTAAAAGTTAGTGGAATATGTATATGTACTATGGGCATGATATTTTGATTTTTATGAAAAAATAGTGAGATTGTGCTAAGAAAAAAAAATGCATCTCGAGGATAATCTCTATTTTTGTGTTTTGTTTCTTTATATATATTATATGTTTGTCATGTGAGATACCATGTGTCATCATGTAAATAAACTATGTTTCTTTAAAATCTAGATTCCTCTGGTATGTATAAAAATAAATACACACGAATTGCCCTGTCAGAAGATGCTCACAGAAGGTGAAGTTATGACATTAATATCTTTAAAATTCATTTGGAATGATTTTTTTCCCATTTTCCAAATATAACAGAAAACTTTTGACTGCCCCTATAGATAAACCAACCATGCTACAAACTTCATTTGAAATAGGATTTGGACTAGGGTAAATGTAAATAACATCCAGAAATTTCAGGTTAATCCAAATATATTTAAGAAACAGAGCATGAAGAAGCAGACAGGCAAACTGAAGCCATAAACACTTTTCAACTTTGTTGGAAAATGATAAAAATGGAAAGAAGTATTGCTGACATTACAGATGCAAGTCTGCCCTCCATTCCCCTCCTCCCCCCACACACAAACAAACAGGCATATAATCTCAACTAACACACTAGAATATTTTCTTACTTTTATTTTAAGTTCATCAGAAAAAGAGAGCAAACTACTTTCATGTTCTTTGATTTTATTAAGACATTCATCATACTTTAGCTTTAACTGCTGCATTTCTTTGATCTCCTGTTCCTGTAAAAACAAATGCAATATGTTTATCAGTATTTAAAAAATAAAATAAAAACAATTTGGATAGGGTAAAGACTAACTTTTCTCAAAATAAAATGATTTATTACTTCTTAAATTTACAGATCTGAATAAGAGAAAACGTCCATATCTTACACATGATACAAAATATAAGCAAAGATCTTGTATTGGGTCAAATTGTGTTTAATATTTATTTACAAGCCAAGTTCAAGACCAATTAGCCCTTTGTTTTTATTTCTTTTTAATCATACTGAGGATCAGGTTTATTTTAATTTCTTTGATTTTAGAATAGGGTGTCAACAATTTTAATCGGTTGATTTAAATGTTATTGGTTAAAAAAAATAACAATAATATTTCAAATAACATAAAAGTATCAAAATCTAACATTAATGTAATTTGAAATGTTTCTACAGATATTTTCCTTATGAATAAATAAAAAAAAGTTTTATAAATAATTTTTTCTAAGCTTAATTCCCGAGAATTGTAGCAAATTTAAGTACAAAAAGTTTGTAAAGGCATAAAAAGCATTTCATTTAAATATCATATTTAAATTTAATATAATTTGCAATGTCATAATTTCCTTTAAGTAATCAAATTATTCATTCTTTTATACAAAATAAGCATGATAACTATATTAAATTTCTGCAGTAAGTGTAAATAACCATAATTTTATTTTCTCATTCTACTTTAGCAATAATAAATTTATATCAAATATTCGTGTTAAAGAAGAATGGAAGAATAACATTGGCTCAACAGTTGTGGTAAAATAATGATTAAGAAAATAAGAACAAATTGGTATACAAATGTTAAGCACATCAAGAGATCCCCACTTACAAAAAAACCTCTATTGATGTTGCTCGCACCTAGCATTGAGACTTGGTGCATTTTGAAGCCCTATGTTAAAAAGTTTTAAAATTAAAAAAAAAAAAAAAAAAAAAAAAAAAAAAAAAAAAAAAAAATTGTCAAAGTCAAATTTTTTGATTTTGCTGCAGCATAATTTTTTGAAAATGCTTTTTTTTTTTTTTTTTTTTTGAGGCTTCTTATTGGACTATTAACATATTTGTATTTTTAAGAAAAGCATTTAAAAATATAAGTTAATAATAAATATAAAATATTGAAAAAAATTTAAAAATTCCTTTGAAAACCTATGAATTTGATTTTGAAAAATTACAACATATTCACATTTTTTGCATGAAAAAGTTGGTGTATTTTCGAAAGTTGAGTTTTCCGGCAACCCTAGCCACTTGTCTTAGTCCCTAAGTAAGGCAAATGAAAGTTTTGTAATGCCATATTTGGCAACTTAATTCGTTTTTGGCGTAAAGATCCCCACTTACAAGAAAACCTCTTTTGGTGTTGCTTGCACCTAGCATCTTGGTGCATTTTAAAGCTCTATGTTAAAAAGTTTGAGAATAAAATAAATAAATAAAAAATCTGTTAAAGTCACATTTTTTGATTTTGTAACAGCATAACTTTCTCAAAATACTATTTTTGAGGCTTATTATTAGACTATTAACAATTTTTTTTTTCTTTAAAGAAAATCATTTAAAAAGATAAATTAGTTAATAACAAATATAAAATAACAAAAAAAAGTTTAAAATTTCTTTTAAAAACCTACAAATTTGATTTTGAAATATTACAACATATTCACATTTTTTGCATGAAATGTTGACAGATTTTCTAAAGTAGAGTTTTCCGACAACCCTAGCCGATTGTCATAGCCCCCAAAATAAGGCATACAAAAGTTTTCTAATGCCATATTTGGGGACTTAATTCACTTTTGGTGTAAAATAAACAAATAAAAATCTGAAAAATAAAAAAAATTAAAGCATAAAAAATAGATAAACTATGATTTTGACAGAGAATTTTTATTTGTTCAACTTTCATATATAGGGCTAAAAAATGCACCAGGTCTTGATGCTATGTGCGAGCAACACTAAAAGTGGTTCCCTTGTTAGAAGTAATAATGCTAATATTATATATTTTGAGGATTTCAGATATAACAGCTACTCATATATTTATTCTCTATGTGTGTATGAATGGTTGTAACTTATTTTCATAGTTTCTATGGTTAGAATATTTGGAATGGATTTTCATTCTTGCAGATCAGATTTGAGTTCACCTAATTTTTCAAAGAGTTGCTGAAGAAATTGTTGTCAAATATTATTGCAGATGAAAAAAGATATGTATTTGAATATGAACAAATAATATACCAACAACAAACATATGAAGGAAAAAAATGACATTGTTTTTTCTCTTTAACCATTTTCTGTCAACTGTATAGTTTCTTATATAGATTTTTAGTAGAGATATTTCAGGGCATATGGCAGCACTAAAAAAATTGCTTTATAATTAAATTTTAATTGGTTGCAATTTATATTAATTTTAATTTCTAGAAGCCTATTACTTTCTCCTTGTATATATGTATACTAAAGATCTACTACTCAGTATAGGGCAGGGCTGCTGGCTTTTTCTGGTTTAAACCGCTAGCAAAAGACCGGCTTTTTAAAGAAAAAGCCGGCTTTTACTAAAACTTTTTTTTTTTCTTCTACAAAAACTTTTTTTAAAATGAAATGTATTATTAATTACTATTTAATTACTGTTGTCATAAAAATGAACTGTCTAATATATTGTCAATTAAAATATAAGTGAATTGACAGTAGAAATGTTCTTGTGATCAACAGATGGGAAGAATGTTTGATAGAAAATTTGAACAATCAACATTTTTTTGAAGTAGTTCAAATGATTTTTACCAAATATAATACCAGTCATTTGACTTATATTTAAAATATCAGTACTACACTGATCCAGGTGTGCAGAATATGTCTGATCCGTGATCTAGGATCGGCGGAAATTTTGCAGAAGAATATACAATTGATTTTGTTTTAACAATGAATTGCATAAATACTCAATACAGAAAAATTCCGAGTACAATTAGGAAGATCCGTCTGGTGACCTTTACAAAACTGATCTCAGAATAATATATACTTGCATTTATATTGTGAAAGTTTAGAAAAAATATTATACCTACAATAATACAGAATTTATGTAAATCTATAATAACATATCGTAAAAGTTTGGGGAAATTTTTATTTGGATTGGGGGAAATGTTGGAAGTAAAAACATTTTCTGCACCCCCACACTGATCTTGTTCCAAACAAAACCATTTGTTGAAATTTTATTTTAAATTCCCTCTCCTATATCTATGCTTCTTTAAGCGTAAATGAGTTAGTTCCTGGAATCTTGCTAATCCAGTAACCTATTAGATTAAACACTAAACCTCTCCTAATACAAGAAATTTGTGGATGGGAAAGTTTACTAATTGACCCAAATCAATTTCTCTCCTTTTAATGTGTGGAAAGAGCATGTTTACAAACATTTCCATCAACCAGTTTACCACACCTCTGAATTTTTATCATAGTGATCACTACAGGAACATTTATGGCAATATAGGCCAATTATATCATGGATCTGTTAAACAGAGACCAATCAGATTGGCCTAGGTCATGTGTACGGAAGGAGATATAAAGAACAGACAGGTGTTTCTTGCTATTGCCAACTCACAGTAATTCCACCCACACTATGTCAACTGCTCTTTCCTTATAAGAAAATACAAAGAAAGATAAAGGGATGTACAGTAAACTCTGTATAAGTCAGAACTGAGAAAATTGTTCACAGTAAATGATATTTTGCCTTAGACGAATTTTACACTCTCTATGGATTCACAAGGACTTGAAAAACCTTTTCGAGCTAGACAAATTTCCATCTTACTCAGTCTGGCTTACAGAGAATTTATTGTACTAAGAAAGATAAATAAATAAAAAAGCTAAGTCAAAATTATTTATTTTTTCTTATTTTTAAAGTAAAATGCTGCCTTGTAAACTTCTTACATAAACAATTGACTATTTTTATTCATAATACTAACACATTCATATATGCTAGGAGCTATTGTTCAAGTGAAGTATCTTATAATCAGTATATCAGTTTGGATATTATTCTTACCCATAATAACATGAAAATAACTTAACTAACCATAGGATGTACCACTGGATCTATAATATACATATCTGTTAACCATATTGGCTATTTATGAGATTTTTGTGATATTATTAACTGGCTATAAAAGTGGACATCTGAAACATGATTTTAAATGAATTTTATAAAATTTTAGTTTAGATTTATATAAAATGGCCATGGTAAGGTAAATTAACAAAAGGAGTTGTTAAAAATATATAGTAATATATGCGTTGGGAAAAAGCCAATAAAAACCGACTTTTTCCACAAAAGACCGGTCTTTTCCAAAAAAAGCTGGCCAGCCTGGCCTTTTTTAGAAAAAGCCGGCTTCTTTGCAGCCCTGGTATAGGGTGGTATTTGCATATGCAGTTGGTTCAGAAGTCTGCTCCTTGAATGATTATCTGGAGATAGGTCCAAAAATGCAGCCAGAGATAGTTCCTTTACTATCAAGGAACAGAATAACATCCAATCACTTTTAGCTCTGACAATGAAAAAATGTTTAGGCAAATTCACATTAATCAAAAGCAGACTGTCAATGTATTCTTTGGGGATTCAATTTAGAAGAAAATATTAAAATTTACAGGCTGTAGGCTGTAACCTACATGTTTTACTTGTGCACCATTTTTCAGCCATTAGAATATTACACCAATTGGCCATTGATAATGATTAATACTATAAAGAAACCTTACAGATTATTCTAAAGAGTACCTATATAGATGATTTACTTTTTGGATTGGATTCAAAACACTCAAATTTGAGTAACTAAAGTTATGCAAAGCAGAGGTTTTAATCTATGAAAGTGGACATGTAATGATTCAAAAGTAATAACTCATTTACCAGATGAAATAAAGGCTTCAGAAAAAAAAAAGTTATTCAGAAAATGATATTCTTAAAAGTCCTCAGATTACTTTGGGATTCTTTCAAGGATGTTTAGCGAATTCGCATTAATGATTTAAAGAAAGTGAAAACTTAATTTGTAGTGGCTACCCTTGTATTTCTTAGCTCCTTCAATAATAAGATTAAAGATCATGTTACAAGATCTCTGGAAGGATAAAGTTCTTTGGGGTGAAGAAATCTCAGATTTCTGGTGTGTAATGAATTTTTATTGGAAATTCATTTGTTAAATTCAATTGAAATACCCAGGTATATGAATTCACATTATAAAAAGGATGTCCAGATTCAGTTACATAGTTTTTATGAAGAGTCATGTAAAGCTTATGCTGCTGTTAATTATTTATGCGTTGTTTCTCCTGACAAACTATACTTCAATTTGATTACAGCCGAAACTAAAGTTAATCCTATAAAACTTCAAACACTGCCACACATTGAACTTTGTTAAACTCTTTTACTAGCCAGATTATGCTCAGTTTTATCAACAAACGTTGCTGATGACAATATTTATTTGTGTATTGATTTATAAATTGTTCTCAGCTGGCTTAAATCACCACCCTTAAAAGGAAATCAGTTCATATTAAATAGAATGTGTCAAATTCAAGTATTAATGCTTTTTGATGAAGGAAATCATATTTCAGGAATTTGAAATGCTGCAGATTCAGCTTCTTGGGGTATTCCATCATAAAAGCTTCTTCATCATTTTCTGTGATGGCATGAACCTCCTAGTCTGTTATTAAATGAACTAATTCCTATACCTTTGTACAATCCTCTGACATCTGAATGCAGAAGAAATTTTTGAATCTATTCATTGTATCATGAAATTAGTACAAATCTCTAAATTCTACATAGAGCTTAAAACATTTAAAGAAAGAAAGCCTTTACAAAGTAATAGTAAATTATTATCACTAAATGTATTTTTAGATTTGAGTGGTATAATATGAGTAGATGGTTGTTTGTCACAACACCAGTCCCTAAATTTTGTAAGAAATTATCCTATGCTACTTCCAAAAAACCGTGTTACTACTAAGGTAATAAAACATGTCCATGAGCAATATCTACATACAAGTGTACAGCTAGTTATTGCTATTGTAACACTTCCCGCCTCACACAGAGAGAACTGAAAGCAACACCGAAGGTGGCACTGTCATTACTAAGTGGCAATCGAAATATATAGCAATTAGCGCATCCCTTTGATACAACGGCGTGTCAAATGTGATGATAGCTCGACCACCCATCGAAATATATGTATCAATTAGCGCATCCCTTTGGGATAACGGAGTGTCAAATGTGACTATAGTTCGACCACCCGGAGCACAGCTTTCAAGTACCGACAGAGGTAAGATCTTCCCACGAACGAAGAAAGAGGGGTGCAGTGCGCAAAGAAGAGAGGAATGCACAGGTGCTCTCAGGAGGAAGATAAAAGAGGGAGAAGAGGGACAGAGAGGGATTTGACTTGTTGCCTTGGAGAGAAGAGCGTAGAGCACAGGGTTGAGTGGTGCTCGGAAGATGCAAGACTTTGAAAAGTCTGCGGGGAATGCACAGGCTGTATGTATCAGGTTAAGCTGGTTGCCACCTCTTGATTAATTCCCAAACTGGACTAATGAACTTTAAGTTGTGATTAAAATACTCTGATTGAATAATCTGTTTACAGATGTACTTGAAATGTAAATAAATTACAATTTGATTACTAAAGCAGAGTAGTTCATGATCATAAGCCTCGGAAGTAGCCTCACCGCTTTTCGCTACCAAAATCTACTAGAGGCTTCACAACTGGTGGCAGCGCAAGAAACGAACCCAGTGGGAAAAGAGTCAACAGCAGTGAGACAACAGGCGAAGGAAGGACGGTAGAAAATAAACCGAGGACCAAGCAGCAGAGGGCCGGATGACAGTTCCTTCAAGACAGACCTCGCTGGAGAGTGACAGACCAGCCTGCGGAAACAGAGGAGCAGATCTTTGGACGACAGTTCCCCCAACAAAGGAATCGCCAGAGAGGAATAGACCACCACGCAGAAACTGTTCCGGAAAACACCGGGAGCGAAAGAGAACAGCATCAGAAGAGAATTCCCCCGACAAGGCTTCAAAGGGAGCAGCTGACAGGCCTAGTGACAGCAGATCACCGTCGAGTTCTACGCGATGAGACACCACAAAAACAAAGGTAAGCTCATTAATTTTTTGAATGGCTCTCAGTAGAAAATTTTATTGTTAAACTAAGATCTAAAAATTTAGTGTTCCCGAGTGTTATTCTAAGTAGAAAATAAAGATAAACATAAAGGCATCGCGCCGAGTAGGACTAAAAAGGAATTTTTTTTCGGAAGCATAAATTTGTGATCAGATTAAAATCTGGGGTATATTTGAGGAGAATATATGTAAATAAAGCGGAAAAAATTGCTTTAAAAAAAAAAAAAATAAGGATAGAAGGCTTTGCAAAGAAAATTGCAGTCTTTGGGTCAAATAGAAAAAAGAATATTTTCGTTCTTTGCTGTCATATTATAAGGAGGTTAATTCTAAAAGATAAATGTTTTAACCTAAAAGATTGAAATTAACCTAAAGATCAGATAAATAAACATCTATATATCCTCTGAAAGGTTATGGTTCGAGTAGTCGCAGCACTGGATAAGGCTTGCGAAAGAAAAAAAAAAAAGAGATACAGTCAGCAGTTGATGCTGGGCAAAGAGTGTAATACCTGCAAGATATTTTGTATTGAAAAATACTTAGAATTAGTATAAAAGAAAAATTTTTTTTTTCTTGAAAAATATAGTCTGGACCAAAATAATATAGACATTTGATAAGGATGCAAAGAGAGCTCAATGTTTGAAGGAGGTTTAAAAATAAAAACATAAGTATAGGTAGTGATGAGGTACTACGTATGAAATTAAATTTTTTCACTGTGCATATATGTGTATAGGGCATTAAAAATCTGAGTGAAATTTTTACATAAAAGTGATAATTTTCATAAAGAGTGAAAAAAAAAATAAAATAAGAAAGTGTCTATATGTTATTGCTAATTTACGTATTTACCTAAAATATATTTATTTTATATGTAACCTTATTTAATTGGATAGTGTTCAAAAATTTGCATATGAAAGTACTTTAAAATTAAAATATTTTAGGAGATGAAGTAAATTCTAAAATTAGATATCAGCTGACAAAAGTATTAGTTTTTGAGTATTACTTCAAATATTTGGGGAGGAGTTAAAATAAGTAAATATGGCAAAGGTTACTTCACTGAAGTACTGCAGAAGAATTGATCTGGTACATTTAGCAGACGTGCTAGACGTAAAAATTGCAGAACATGACAAAATAGCGATAATTATCGAGAAAATACAATGTTCGGATAGTTATGATGAGCAATTTGCGCTTACGCAAGTCGGGTTTATAATAAAGGACAGGGAAGATCAGCTGGCGCAGGAAAAAGAGAGGGAAAGATTAGAAATGGAAAGAGAAGAAAAACAGAAAGAAAGAGAGTTTCAGTTAGAACAAATTAGGTTAACGCAAAACGCGGACAGAAGAAGCTCCATTTCGAGTAATAGATCAGAAAGAGCACCCAAAATTTCATTAAAGGGAATTATGCAAAAATTTGATCCAGAGAAGTCCGATATCACTTTATTTCTTAACTTATTTGAAATACAAGCCGAGAGATCCGGGATAGAAAGCGACGATCTTGTGACACACTTGTTGGCATTACTGCCCATAGAGATCGCAGAATTAATATTACGCGAACAAAAAGAACTAGTGGACAACTTTGAGCATGTAAAATCAGTTTTATTGGCAAGATACAGACTTAGCCCAGAAGCGTATCGTCAAAAACTAAACAAACATGCGAAAAATCCAAACGGTCCTTGGAAAGATCTAATTTTCGAATTAAATAGCTTTCAAGACGGATGGTTAAATGGTATAGGTATCACAAAATTTGAAGAGCTAAAGGATTTATTAATAACGGAACAGATTAAAAGGTGTGTGCCGGCGGAGATAAGGGAACACTTCATTGATTCGTGGGCGTCGTATAAAAATCCGGAAACTCTAGTGAAAGATCTGGACGACTACGAAGAAATAAAAAGCGTGCAAAAACGGACATGGAAAGATAGGTATTCGGAGGAAAAAAAGTTCGAATGGTCGAGAGATGAGGAAAAAGAACCGGAAAAAAATCAGGAAATAAAACCAAATTGGCGAGAAAAAAATGATAAAGAGGACAGGCAGAGAACTTTCGAAAAAACGACGAAAAACACTTGTTTCGTTTGTGGAGATCCGAGCCACTGGAAGCGAAATTGCCCAGAAAATAAGAGAAATATAACAAACATTGCGAATGTCCATCACATTCAGGAGGGGACAAATTTCAAAGAGAATTTTAAACCTTATCTAGGTCAGGCGCAATAAATGGAAAAAAATGCATGACGCTAAGAGACACGGGAAGCCAGTATGACGTGATTCCCGAAAGATTAATTAAACCCAATCAATTAGATGGTAGGGAAATTTACGTAAAACAACCGCTAATAAACGATGTAAGAAGGTTACCTACGGCGGACATTACATTAAATATCGAAGGGCTAGGAAGCTTAAAGACGAAAGCTATAGTGGCGGATAAAAGCACAGACTTGTCATATTATATTTTGGGTAACGACACTCAAAAAGAAATAGATAAAATTAAAAGAAACACCTCCCATAATAGATTCAGAACAAAACCAGAACTAAAATGCTCTTTTGCTGAGAGAAGAGGAGAAAAAGAGAATAGCTCCCAGTCAAATATGACAGGAAAGATTTCAGACATGAATTCGAAGGGAAGGGGTGTAAAAAGGACGCAAGAAAATAAATACGTGAATTTCAGATTAGAAAAATCTTTGTTCCGGAAGGAAATAAAAGAAAAAAAAGCAGACCAGACCAGACAATGGTTTAAAGAACGTTTTAAAAATCATAATTCGGGCTACTCAAACGGTAAAGTCAGGCAAAAGCCGCAAAATAAACAGAAGGAATCGGAAAACACCGAATACAAAGCCAGTAGACAGGGAAAATTTGGAAAGATGCCAGCAAAAAGTGATCAGGCTAAAAGCGACAGAAACATGGGATTTAACAGATACGTTAACAAAAGGGATGCATCGACGGGGGACAAAGGGTCAGGTTTAAAAGAAGATAAGTCATACGACCAAGCAAGTAGTACGATGCGAAAAAGAGTTAATGCTATAAGTACCGTGAAAGATTACTCGGAAAAAGTAGAGGGGAGAGTTGAAAATTCCCACAATCAGAGTAAATATATTGTTAAATCCCCTGAAAAAAGCAGAGAACAACAGCATGGCAGAGCGAATCCATGTATAAATACACCTTTCAAAGTTAAATTGTTGTAAAATTTGAGCAAGCTAAGCTCTAGAATAGGTTAGGTGTAATAGATTAATTCCTATTTTGTTTTTTGTGTAAATGTTAAAGTACTAGATTTAGTATGTGATTTATTTTTATAAAGTGTAAATTCTCAATGTGCCTAGAATGGTAGGTACAAAAGGATATGATAATAATAATAAAAATAAAAGGTGGTTGAGGTAGGTTGCGAAGGTAGACATTAACTGTGCAGCCTTACCAGAATGCTATTACTACTAAACCTGGAAAAAATATCAAACAGGCAAATGTTAGGTGTCGGGCGAAATAACGCCTTGAAAAAAAAAAAAAAAAGTATTAAAATGTATACATTTTTCTTTATTTTCCTAGTAATATGTTTTGTTAGAGGGTAGCGAACTAAATGGATGTCTTATACCAGAATAAAATGTGTATATATACAGATATTGTTGTAAACTAATAAGTAAAAAAAAAAAAAGGAGTAGAATAGTAAGTAATGATTTTCTTTTTGGTTTTTTTTTTTCGTGTGTGAGCCATTCATTAGATTTTGAGCTACCTTATTGTCATGAATATTTCGTCTTGCAGCCAAAATATTCACTTGAGGAGGGGGGGTAGTTGTAACACTTCCCGCCTCACACAGAGAGAACTGAAAGCAACACCGAAGGTGGCACTGTCATTACTAAGTGGCAATCGAAATATATAGCAATTAGCGCATCCCTTTGATACAATGGCGTGTCAAATGTGATGATAGCTCGACCACCCATCGAAATATATGTATCAATTAGCGCATCCCTTTGGGATAACGGAGTGTCAAATGTGACTATAGTTCGACCACCCGGAGCACAGCTTTCAAGTACCGACAGAGGTAAGATCTTCCCACGAATGAAGAAAGAGGGGTGCAGTGCGCAAAGAAGAGAGGAATGCACAGGTGCTCTCAGGAGGAAGATAAAAGAGGGAGAAGAGGGACAGAGAGGGATTTGACTTGTTGCCTTGGAGAGAAGAGCGTAGAGCACAGGGTTGAGTGGTGCTCGGAAGATGCAAGACTTTGAAAAGTCTGCGGGGAATGCACAGGCTGTATGAATCAGGTTAAGCTGGTTGCCACCTCTTGATTAATTCCCAAACTGGACTAATGAACTTTAAGTTGTGATTAAAATACTCTGATTGAATAATCTGTTTACAGATGTACTTGAAATGTAAATAAATTACAATTTGATTACTAAAGCAGAGTAGTTCATGATCATAAGCCTCGGAAGTAGCCTCACCGCTTTTCGCTACCAAAATCTACTAGAGGCTTCACACTATAATACATCAGCAGTACTGGTTAGAGAATAATGGTTATATTGTAGAACAGCTTCATAAGTGTGCATTTTGCAAATGCCTTGAAACACAAATTTGTCAATAAATAAAGGGAGATCATCCCATTAACAGATTTACCCCAATACATCCATTTCCCAAGGTGGGTCTAGATTTTGCAGGAACCTGTTTAGCTAAGTCAAATATGTGAAGAAGTAAGATCAAAATACATAGCAGTTTTCGTCTGTATGTGCACTAAGGCCGTACAGCTTGAATTGGTATCAGACTTGTCTGTGCAAGCCTTGCTAGCAGCTTTGAAATAATTCATTGCATACAGATGTTTACCATCCAAAATATATTCAGATAATGTAAAAAACTTCACAGGTCAGGCTAATTAATTAAAGCAGCTATTCTAATATTTGAGGGGAAGAGAAATTAAAGAATTTTTCCCAAGTCAAAAAATCAATCGGCATCACTTTTACTTTGCTCAATTTTTTTTAAATACAAGGTAACAAATACATAAATTTTCTTAAATCACTATTACTTTCATTAGAAAATTAATAATGTGTGAAAAAACATATCATTTAACTTCATCTGTGAGCTTAAACGTTAATTGATATTCTGATGATTTACATTCCAAATGTAGTGCTGATAACAGAAGTTTAAAGCGCGACTGCTTAAATATTCATACTATACAGGATTCATAATAATATATATTATGCATCTTGCAATTAAAGCTGGACATTATAAAATTTATCTTAAAATGAACAAAATTTTTCTTTTTGGCCTTTTTTTCTCTAATAAATTCTTAAAACTTGTATTATAGTACAATACAAAATAAACATTTTGTATTGTACATTGACGTTTTTCTTTTTAATATTATTTATTTTCTTTTATATATTTATTTATTTATTTTTAATTATTTTTTTTTATTTATTTATTTTTTTTTTATTTTATTTTTTTTTTTTTGCTTACCTCTTGATAACTTTAATTTTTTTTTCCATAAGTAATTTTTTTTTTATATATATATAAAAAAAAAAAAAAAAATAGAAATTTTTAAAGAACAGAAAAATTATGTTCACAAACTACAGTGGTAAACTTCACATAAACTTTAAAACAAAGGAATATAAAGACACTACCAACACAATGAAATCTCTTAACCCCCACCTCTCCCCCCAAGATGGGAGTTGAAGTTCTTCTTTTATCATTTTCTGATCTCTTTTTATTCAGTTGCTATTGCATATGCAGTGACCATTTATCCTTTTATTTTCCAAGGTTATTTTCTTGAAGAGTTGCTATAACTTTAAGGAAATTGGAAATGATAGTAATTGTCATGTGACTATCCTCCATCCAACCCTTTTTTTTAAAGAGATAAATAAAATAAAGTGAAGCTATCAACTCCCCAACAAGAAATGAAGAGGAAATAAGAGAGAAGCGCGGGATAAGTGACTGTGTGTGTTCAGGTGTTTATAGGGTGTGTAGAACACCTGAGGTAAAATTTTTCATGTGAAAAGTTCGGAGTAATTTGCCAATGGTTATTCTTAAAGAATGTTACTTATGTATATAGCCATCACATGTGTATATTTAATTTATATATAATTCTGCTTATTAGATTCAGTAAATAGAATACCCAATGTGATTAGTTCAGCCATTGTCCACCCTGATGTCACAATAATTAATAAGAATCAAGAAGTAGGTGATTTGTAAGAAGAATGTAGAATTCCTATTCATTGCAAAACGGGGTGAATGAAATGGTGAATGCCTTAATGACATCCTGAAAAGTTTCCTTTCATGGTTACTTCATAAAAATGAGAGCATTTGTAGGTTATATCTTCTATGGTCATCTGCTCGGAATAGCTAAGAAATGAAAATTGAATATGTTTTCTACTGCAATGAAGAAACAAATCATCCATGAAATTAAAATAAAGAAATTTTAGAATAAAGAATTTGGAAAAAAAAGACTCAGAAAAATTAATCAAATAACAAAAATAACCGCACACTGCAAGCTTGTAAACTATGTCTTGGAAAAGATGATTGACCTATTATGCATAGTTTTTGTTCCTATAAAACCTTTTTAACATAACTATTTTTACATGGCTATTTTGACTAATTTCAATAACAAATAGCTCTTAAAATAATTTTTTGATTTAAAAACTGCCGGCTCTTGTGTGTTTATCTATCATTCCTCTATAAAACTACTAATTTTCCTATTTTGTATACAATAGTTTTCTTAATATTAGACTAGAAAAACATCCAGTCCAAAATTCATTTACAGCAAAAACAACGTTAGTTACTTTTATTTATTAAATTAAAGAAAAATCTTGTTTTGTTTAGTATAAAGTTCTAAACTATGTAATTTCTTTTAAATATGGAAAATAATTTAGCAACACAAAAGATTATCTTTATAGTTTATACATTGAAATATTTACACCTCTTAATGCAGACTTTGGTAACCACAGATAAAAAATGGTCATTCTTAGAAGTCTGCATCAAAGGGATATAACATTTATTATAAGAGTGGATTTTGGAATAAAGATTACTAGATGGTACCCAAGATTTGATGATAAACATGTTAAAATATTAATTAGAATAATGTTTGATTTTTTTAATTAGTAATCTGTAAATAAAATTTTGAAAACTTGATTTACTTGTATGTTATCTATGTGATTCCAACAGATTCAAAACGTTTCATAGTTCGGTTAGTCTAACCTACTCAAGTAATCATCTAAAAGAAATTTAAGCAAAATTTAAAGAATTTTAACTGCGCTTGCTTTTTAGCAGAAGGATAACTAAAATTAATTAAACTGATATTTATTTTGGTGAATTTTCTCAGTGTTTTGAAAAAACAACAATGCTTAGCATTTTCTAATTTTTTAAATTATATTGAAACGTTTTTACTAATTTTATTTTTATCGGCTTCATTTAAAATCCCTAAACTTAAAATTTTATGCTACCAAGTAACTATTTATAATATATTTGTATTATTTGAATTTTTCATAACGTTTTCATACATTAATTATTAAACCATGAGTACCACAAAGTAGTTCAAGCATAATTCTTACATGACTATTTCTCTTTTCCAATGTTTTTGTTCTTTATTTTAATTTTTTTCCCCAGAAAATAATTAATACTTTTCCTTATATGCACACAAACAATCTTCCTTGTAATGCTCATACGAAATGTAACAAAAATTGTAGATTAGTTTAAATTAAATGAAAAATACTTTAGCTTAAATATTTTAAGTTAAAATTGTTAAACTATTTCTAAAATATTTTAGCAAACTTCACAATTTTAAAGATTCAGCCATTACTTCAAAACGGCACTCAGGGATTTAGTTAAAAATCATTTAATCCAGGGCTGTCCAACCTTTCACTAAGCAGGGGCGCATCTCAGTTCTTTGAAAACAATGAAGGGCGCCATTATTAAAATGGCTCAAAAAATGCTAAGAAAATTATCTCACAATATTAATAGTGATACACATATTATATAAATGCATCTCGCAGCAGATGAATAAATTTCCTATGGATCTGAAGCTCCATGCAAAAAAGAAAAAAAACCCTTCAAAATAGCTGTAAGTCGGAGTATTTTAATTGCATAGAGCCAAAATATTAAAACCCACCTATTATTAAAATAAAATGGTCATCAGAGAAATTGTTTTTTTCTTTTTTTTCGGGGGGGGGGGGGGGGGGGAAGAAGGGAGAGGTATGCAAAAAAGCCTTGATTTATCTTGAAGGTGTAAATTTGTGTAATGAATAGTACAGAAACAAACACAGGCATGATACTGTGATCAATACGTGGGTGGTTCCAAAGAGAGATCCTGGAAGAGTTTTCATTGATAGAAATCATTTTGCACGATTTTATACAGTTTAAAAAAATAAATAAATTGTTTAAATTTACTTAAAATTTCCAAAATATGGGCGAGAAAATGACAGTCCTTTAAGAGTCTTATGAAGCAGCTACTCTAGGTCAGGGTAAGGGAAATAACATCAATAATAATAACCAAAAAAACTGAACTTTTATGCAAAGAAAGGGGGTATGGACGCTTATTTTTCTACACATTACTTCTTAACATATTTTTTAAAGTTAATGCCAACTTTTACCCATTCCTGTTATTTTAATTTCTACAAAATAATATATAAAGAATAGCTATAAATTAATCAAGAAACGAAATAATACATAAGTATTTTTTATGCATTTTTTAAATTTTTGATGCGTAAAACACATTTGCAGAATTTTTTTAAACATCTCTTAAGAAAATATAAAGGATTTTAAATAAAACAAATTTAAAAGGGAATTTTATTTTTAAAAAAATGCTAGTAACAGGAAACCTCCAAAAGGGCACAAGAAAACATACAAAGGGCGCCATGGCGAATGCAGGCACAACGTTGGACAACTCTGATTTAATCTATTTAGAGTCCAAGGCATTCGGGTCAAAAGTAAAGGATTTTGGCAGTATCCTTGGTCGCCTATCGATGACAGCGCTGTCGCGCAAGAGACCAGGGCTTTTCAGAGTAGGTAGAGGTCACCGACGAAGTTTGGCCACTCACCGCAGCTAACAAAAACTTGTATGAGATATATGGGTCATTCCAAAAATAAAGACCATTTGATGTCCCAGCACTTTGTATTGTTATATTTTCTAAAATTTTGTTTCAAGGAAAATATATTTTAAAGATATTTTTCTTTAATGTAATTTTTAAATTTGAGATAAATTCCATTTATTGTTTTTCAATTAACTTTCTTAATAATTGTGCCCTGTAAAAAGCCATGTCCCAAGAACAATTTTTGATTTTTAAACCCTATTTTTTTACTATATGTATCGTTTAAGTTATCTTTCAGGATGTTTTTTATGTCTTTGCAGTCTTTATATTATCACTATATACTTAAAATATTTTTTGTAAATATTTTTTTTCATTTTATAAGAAAGAATCGTGTGTCCCTTAATTTTTGTCCCCTGTGTTACCGCCATCTTTTTCTTAATATTAAAATAAGAATTTGCAACCTAAATGTTGTTAACAGTAGTCATTCATGTACTTTTAAAGTTAGCATTCATCCTAGGTAGTCATTTTTCTCATTTGTTAAATTTTGAAGAATATTATTTAAGTAAAGGGGATTTTTGAAGGTGGGTGTGTTTTTTGTGTGTCCCCTGTGTTACTATTGATTTATATTGATTAATTATTAATTTTCTACTTTATTGGCATTTAAATTGTAAGTCTTAGTTAAAGAAAAGTATTCCATCTAACTTTACATTGTTTCTATGAAAACAGTAATACATGGGTGATAATTTATTTCATTTTGTCTCCTGTGTTACTGGTCCCCTGCGTTACCATGATATTGGTAACCATCTTGTTAAGGGACAAAAAACCCAAGTTTAAAAATGAAATGCAACAGAATATCCTTTTTTTAAATGCATTTGTTGGTCTATATCAGAAATACATTTTTAATTAATACATAAGTAGGCTATTAAGATTGTTAAATTTTTTATGTTTAATTAGGATGTCCCCTTTGTTACTTTATTGTCCCCTGTGTTACTGACATTTCTTTTATCAGAACAAAAGAAAAATCTTTCTTATGAATCAGTTTTATAATATGCTCTGGCTAATATGTATAAATAAGTTTTACTATAATTTTATTGTTTTAGAGTAATTTTTACCTAGTTATATAAAGTTTTATATAGGGAGAATACAAAAAAAGGTAACACAGGGAACATAATATGCCTATATCATGAAAAGATATATACATAAACAAAAAACTATATGGCACTGAAAAGAACGTTTATATCAAAGTGTTAATATTGTAAAAGCAATTCTCTATTTTAATAAGAAAAAATGAGAAGATTATTTAAAATATGGTAACACAGGGGACATCTTTCAGCCAATGTGTCTGTGTTTCTATGTGTAGTGATAAATATTTTTAAAAAAGTGTGCTGCTGACATTCAATTTCTACTCTTGAATATGTATACAACTTTCTCAAACATATTTTTATTTCATTTTAAATGAAAAAATTTTTGAAAAAAAATTTCTCAAAAGGGACCTTTATTTTTGGAATGACCCAAATACATGGATGACTTACGTGAGCTAGAGTCGCTCTTTCTCTCAAAGTTCCTTTGCTTTGGGTTATGCTGAGGTCGATGTTTCCATCAATATCTCAGACAATGGTCAGGGATGATGAAGAGGCATCACAGTGTCTAAATCTCCATCAACTTCCCTCTTGAAAAGATGTAGAACCTGGCAAATCACTTTGATAAGACGAACCATAGGTGTAGCGGCTATTAGGAGAAGAATCACATCGTGATGAAGTAGATGGCGAACGGTGTTGAAACTGCTGACTTCTTGTGCTAAACTTGCATTTTGCTCTTACATGGCCACACTTCCCGCACTTCCAACACTGGATATCCTTGCGCCCTTTCTTAAATGAAAATTTATTTTCTTCCCTTTCTGAAGAACTTTGTATATTTGTAGCAATTACTTTGTTTCCGTCAGCATCTCTTAACTTTATGCGAACTTCTTCAGCCACCAACTCATTCACCACTTTATCAAACTCAAACTCGCTGTCGTTTCTTCACAACAAATTTTGCACGCAGGCATCAAAACAACTTGGAAGATAACGCAAGAGTTGGTATGTTAAATAGGATTCGCTGAATTTCTTATCAATAGATTTAATATCATGATAAATACTTTGGAGCTGACTTGCAAACATATTTATAGTCTCAGACGATTTGATGCGAATCTCAATTAACTCACTAAAAAGTTGCATATGGTGGGATCGTGTATAAGCATGAAAATTTTTCTTTAATTTCTTCCAGGCATCAACAGGATTATTGCAATCAGCAATGATTCTTTTATAATCTGGACAAATATTCAAATAGATAAGAGATAATGCCTGATTGGCTCTGGTTTCAAAATTTTTAATATCTGCATCAGTCACAGAAGACTTTTTACCGGCACCCCTTGCTCTTTCTCAATAATCTCCCACAGGCACTTTTCAAGCAAAATATACTTTATATCATTGCACCATATGGCATAATTCCCAAAATGCAGCTTTTCTATGGGATTTGTCATCATCTTTAATGAAAAAATGCGTTATTGTAATATCACCAGGCTCTAAAGAAAAACTTATTTTTAAAAACAGTTGTTAAAAGTTTTTTTTTTTAAAACAAAATCATTTTAGCTGCATACTGGAACTCGGTAACCTTTCAAAAAAATTTTTCACTTTGAACCATCACAATATCTATCTTCATGCCAACTTCGAGAGGCCGACTTTCTTTAAACAGCTAACTTCTCCATGTTATGGCAGTGCCTATAACCCAAGTGTCGTTTGGCCGAATACCAGGCAATATAAGGAGTAGAATAGTAAGGAGTAGATAGAAGGAATATAAGGAGCTTAAATAATGCAGAGTTGGCCCTGGTCGTAAATGCATAAAATGGAAGCGAAAGTCAACTGAAGATAGCTGTAGAACATGCACTGTGTTTTCAATTAAAAGATCCAAAGTTAAAAGGACAGACAATATTTATATATCTTTAAAAACAGCTTGATGTAAAACTCCACATGACTTCAGATTAAATTATAAATAAAATAAAAGCATAAAATCTATTTAAATGGGAAAAGCAAACTGCATCATTTAATCTTAAAAATAATTTAATTTATTTATGGAAGAGGGCAAAGACCAGCTTCGTCCCTTACGTGAAATAAAAGAAAGGTTACTAATACGAACCTACATGCAACATGCATCCAGTATTTATACTAGGAGAGAAAGATTAGCTATTGCCAAAGCACACTATCAAAATAAGCTCGAACGCATACGCGAGCAATCTCGACCAACAGATCGCAAATCGCAGTAGCGAATTGCATCATTCATCTTACATGAAAGATCGACGTTGTTGATTAACTAATAGAATCGATAGCAGCGGCAATGAAAAGATACTGGGATGCAAAGTGTTTAAGTTCGCAAAGTACGAAAGTAACTTTGAGGAATTAATTTCTATTTGTCAGCAAGAAAAACTAAAAAGGGTTTTGGTGCATATTTAAAGGAAAATATTTGATACGAAAAATAAGTAGTTTAAGTGGATATTTACAAGAACTATTTCTGTATTTAAATGACTTGTGATTTTAATAAAGATAGATATGAAATGAACGTTAAAAATAGGTATGCCGGGGCACTGAGAATATAAAGGCTATCTGTCCGTATCCTTGGTTGCCTATCGATGACAGCACTGTCGCGCAAGAGACCAAGGCTTTTCGGGAGTAGGTAGAGGTCGCCGACAAAGTTTGGCCACTCACCGCAGCGGTCTAAATGATGTATAACATTTATTTATTTATATAATTCACGTACATTACAGTTTACAAATGGATTACTTTTTCTAAGCTTCCACGCACATGACAGGAAAGTGGAAAATTGCTGCTACTACCTACCAACAAAATAATGTTTAAACATTTAATTTTTTAGAAAATTAGAATATATATTTTTTAAAATATTGCTAGATGTTAAATTAAATTTTACGACATTTTTACAATTTTTATTTGAGTGTATTGTATTTATTGTTGTTTATTTTTTAAGAATGCGGTTTGTAAAGATTTTCAATAATTATATTCTTACAAATATGTCTCTAAAGCCCTTAACTGGAAATTGGCTGTTTATATCTAATAATTACTATGTTTTAATTACTTGAAATATTTAAAAAATAAAATTGTTAGTTAAAAAAAATTGTTGAATGTTAAATTCCATTTAATTATAAAGCATCAAAATAATAATGATAAAAAAAAAAGAATAAAAATCGCATAACTTTCCATTTTGCTAAGCGTTGGGATCGAACCCTTGTCCTCTTCAATAACACTGAGCTTTAGCTCATGCCTTAAACCACTGAGCTAACCAGACTTGCTTCGGCTTTCCTCTGACTGGAAGGGCTAATAAATTCAACTTCATGCATGCACAAGTTGTGCATTGAGTTGATCTTAAAGAATTAGCCTACCGTTTTAATATATATATACAGTGTTCATACAGTTGGGAAGAAAAAATCCAAGGAGTCCAAAAAATTTTAAGGACTTGCCACTTCTGTTGTTATTTATATGGCATGCACTTGCATAGCCCCAATTCCGCAGAGATTCCATGAGTATGACTTGCACAATATAACTTAGATTTTCAATGAATAAAAAAAGATAAAACAACATAATTGTAATTTTACAAATTACGACTAATTGGAAAATGATATTTTCAAAGACTAAAATTTTAAAGATTTATAAATAAATTCAATATTTAAATTAATAATAATAATAAACATCCTTTTTAGGATAATCATAACAAGTCTTATGTATGCCATGCATTAAACATTAATATTCCTAGACCAATGATTTAAAAAAAACTGTAGTTTAGAGATATACTACTTTAACTGTTTAAAATGTACATTTTTATTGGATAGAGTTAATCAGACCGACTAGACTGACTGACCAACTGACTTCTGAATGCCTCATATTATGTAAGACATGGATTAAACATTAATATTCCTGGACCCATCATGAACAAATTTTTAATGAAATTTCAGTTTTACAATTTCCGGAATTGTAAAATTTTTAACTCTTAAATATTGCACATTTTCAATTTTTACACCATCGTATAGAGAAAAAAATTTACTTTTAAATGCAATTTGTTTGAAAGCTGTATCTCAATTTGTTTTTAAGTTATTTGTAGTTTTTTAAATATTTTTTTGTCATTGTGGCAACAGAAGTATTTTATTTCTGGACATTAAGCATGAACCAATCTGTTAGAGCCCGTATGCCTAGTGCCTTTCATTAAAATTAAATTTTTCCAAACTAAAATTCCCTCTTCATTTTTTCTAAATTAAAACATATGCCCCCACATTATTATTTTTTTCTCTTCTCTTTTTCGTTTATTTGCCCATCCTCTGTTCTCAACTCTGTAGGTAATAAAACATCCCCCAAATTGTTCCCACACTTAAAAATAAAAAGAGGACAACCCCTGTCCCAATAAATAAATAAATAAATGCATGATACCTGCAAGTGACGTTGTTAAAAAAAAAAAAAAAAAAAAAAAAAAAAAAGACTAATGTCCACTTAAACAAGACTACCCATATGCCAGCTGCAAACTTGCCTTGTTAAAAATTTATTAGGGTAATTTTATTGCCTGAGTATATGGTAACAATGCCGTTTTTAAGAAAGAGAACAACAGGTTTTAAAATGTCCCCTGACTATATGCTTAGCTTTGAATAGAGAGATCTCCCCGGTAGAGAAAATTTTTATTGCCGTCATAAAACGTGAAGCTAAAATGTTTTTCTTCCTTTTTTCCGTGAGAATCGCAGGCTGTAAGGTCCAAACACCTGGTCCCTTTCAGAGGGTGTGTGTTTGCGTCACGTGGGTTAGTGCTGCCTTGAAGTCTCCTTATATGGTAAAGGGGAGCCTTTAATGCATATAACTATGAGCCAATCATAGTCCATCCCTGTACGCACTAGGAGAAAGGGATGCCCTTAATGTTAGTAAGGAGGCCCTGCAGATAAGTTTACGCCTGGGAGCTGGAATATAGTTTTTTAGTTTTAGAAGAGTCCATTCTACTATGAGCATGTAAAAATAAGTAGCTGCTGTGTTCCCTCCCCCTTTTTTGGGGAGAGGGGGGGGAGGCATACGGAAAAGGATTTTAAGAATTTTTACTCGACATTCGAGCTGTGCAGAGTAAGGTCCTGGTATTAGGAGGTGTATAAAGGAAGGACTTTTCCTTTTTTCGACATCCAAGCCCTGCTGAAGATTGTTCTGGTACCTATATAGTTTTCGAAATCGAGACTGACTCGGATGTCTCAAGCTGAAAAGAAGTTACGAACGTACTAGTGGATTCGAGCCAATCGCAATTTTTTAGAAAGTGGCTTTTGAAATGAAAAAACATTGGAAAGCTATGCCCGTTGTCTGAATAGGACATTAGTGTACTCCACTTCGCTGAAAATTTTAAGTGGCTGTGGGAAAATGGTTGTTTCGCTTGAGATTTACGCCTATCCCAACTCATGGCTTACAAAAGTTTGAAACGCTTTAGTAAAATGCGAGGACTTCCTAGACAAGAACTCTAGAATTGTTTTGAACCTCCCATATTACCGGGTAAAGTGCCGAAGGATTCTTCGAGGGGCGGTGTAATGGTGTGGAAAATCGTCAGTGGCGTCGTATGAGAAGATATAGTGATGAGTGAGTCATAAATAATTCTATTAGTTGGACTAAATAAATAAAGGGTATTTGTAACTTACCCAATGAAGGCAAGAAAATATCTCGCAATAGCGAGCTGTGTTTGAATAGAATGATATGTCCATGTCATCGTAGGTAAGCATTTTTATGCTATTATTGATTTGTAAAATAATTGATCTCTTTTGCATATTTATATGATTTGCTATTGATCACAAAAGTTTATAGAGAATTATAGGATGAAATCCTATTGTTTGGTGAAATAATTTTATAGTAATTGAGTGTATATATATAACAAAAAAAAAAAAAAAAGGAAGTGTTATCGATTGAATTTAAATATATAGAATAAACAAGAGTTGTTTGTTAAAAATGCATGTGTATTTCTTGTAGTTTTATTCTACTTACACTTTATTTACATAATCATGAAGTTTGAGTAACTTTAACTCAGATTAAAATTTTTTTTGTTGTTTAGTAGTTAAAATTTACCTGTGTATAATTTCATCTCATCCTAAGATTAAAGTGAAGTAATTTTCATCCCAGTAATTTATCTGAAGTTCAGTACCTAAATGGAATATTTATTCAAAATCTTATATCTTCTTAGAAATTTTAAATAGATATAGATGAATTAACTTTATGCCTATTCTATAAACCTTTTTTCTCAATTCTAATTTAAAATGGAAATATTTAATTGATTTTCTTAAAAAAAAAAAAAAAAAAAAAAAAAAAAAAAGGAAAAAAATAATAGTAATACCCAGGAATTGCATATTTAAATCTCATACTAAGACATTTTGATGAATCGAAATGAAATAAAATGAGTTGATAATTCACAATGCAATTAGAAAGAGATATAGAAGTGCAGCCACTATTCGTTTAGAGGTCAAATGCCATTACTTGTGTTGTAGGATGTTTGTTTTAATATTATTGATACCTTTGTTTATTTTGAAAAATTTGTCTTTCTTGGCTCTCTGAATATCTGAGAGATTTCAGCTTTTCCCCCTCTCTTTCTAAAATTTAATTGATAAGTACTTATAGTTCTCTCTTAAGCACTGACATGCATTTAACATCCTACAAAACAGTAGTGGTAAAGTTGGGATCATTGCTACAAGCTTACAGTAGATCAGAGATCTGAACAGGTTGAGAATTTTGTTGTACTTTTTTTTTAATTATCTCTAAGATATTTTAATTATACAAAGAAAGGGGATATTTTCATTAATTTGTAAATTAACTGATGTTGTCTTGTGATTTTAGGTTACTTCTTTAATTCCTCTTTTCCTTTTTTCAAAATTATTGTGGAGCTTACTTTGAATTTAATTGTCTTATAACAACAAGATTCAAGTAAGTGGAAACCTAGTTCAGGTCTCAATTAATTTAGTAATTAAATAGATGAAGCAATCAAATTAATGAATCAGTAATATATGAAAATGACTATTTTTTTTAATTGAAATTCATGCTTAATGTTAAGGAGTGAATTAAGAAGAGGATTTCAAAGTGAAGTTACTAAAATTTGTAGCAAAAGATCCCAACAAATCAGAAAACGAATAAAATAAAAAATAGAAAAATTTCAATTTTGGACATTAAACATGTACCAATAAGGAAATGAATAAAATATAAAAAGTTGCAGAATTCAACCAATAAAAAGATTCAGATGTGCTTCAGATTTCCCAGTTTTTTTTACCGATGACAACAACTATTTTCCAAATAATTAATAAATAAAAATTAAAATAAACAATACCTAACCCATTATAAAATGAATAAGTTATATATTTATATAAAAATTAACAAATATTACAGCAAGCACAATTGTATGAAAATGATCACCTACCTTTGATGCAAGGAGATTAGATTGCAACTGCATATCAGCCTCCATTTCTTCTACTTTTTTTAATGTTTCAATATACTTTTCTTCAATAAAACTCAGTTCTTTAATTTTTTCAGCCTATTAAATAAAATAAAGTACTAATGTTAATACAACTGAATTTAAATTTTGCATGCATCATAACCTAATAACTGATACGAGGAAAAAAATATAATACTAGAGCTAAATACTGGAAAAGCATACAGTAATACCTTGACTTACTTATGTTAGCAATTCTTTCTAAAACTAGCGATGTAAGTCAAAAATGAGCTATCAAGGTACATTTAGATAAGCATAAAAGATAAGTGATTAAAATTCTCTAAAATCTAATGAACATGTTCTATGTATTTAGGGATTATGTTACATTCATTTAACTTTAGAAAAAGATGCGTTTACAATACAAGAATTAGGAATAAATCAATAAGTCATTAATTTACAATTGATTGTTCTTCTAGCTACCCCATTCGAGTCTCGCAGGATGCAGAAAAGTTTTGCAATGAAATCTGAACCAACAAAATTATCTTTCTAACCTTTAGAAGCTCTTTCTAACAGCAGAGCGAGTTTCTAAGCTTTTTTTTAGTGACCTTTATTATTTGTAAGTCACTATCATTTGACTAGTTGCCCTTGACGACCAGTTTGGTCACCTTTAAATATAATGTTAAGCATTTTATGAAGTTACTTTTATTCATAATTTAATTTAGTTGTTCAATTCTTTGCCAAATTGGAAGATTCTGGTACAGAAATCAAGAACTCGCTACCTACTCACTATCCCGACACCCAGTTTATAAGTCACTCCAGTAATCATGTCAGTTTTTTAAATTCCAATTCTTTTTGTATATGATTTATGTAAATAAACTCTGGATTTTACGTCGTTGAATAATTTTCAACTCAGGATACCCCGGCGGTTTAAGAGAATTGTCCATTTTTCATAATCCATCTTGCAAGCACGGGAATTAAGCAATAACAAAAGTGTTTAAAATACCCATTGGAATTCCTTCAGACTCAACGATCAAAAGTAATATGGAGCTGGAACAAAACAAATCTCCAAATACAACCAACGCAGTGCATCTCATTGAACTGATCAGAAATTATCCAATAACCATTTTTGAAATAACAGATATAGTTTAAAGTTCATTGCATAATATAAAACAAGAAAAATCATGCGTTAAGCATAGATTATGAAGCACTTTCAAACGCTTCATGAAATCTTTAACAAAACCTCGTTATTCAGGTAAATAAGGATATAAAGTTAAATATGTATTCCAGTACTACTGAACAGTCCTGAATTTGATCTGTCAGCTAATATACATGGGTCATTCCAAAAATAAAGGTCCCTTTTGAGAAAATTTTTTTCAAAATTTTTTTCATTTAAAATAAAATAAAAATATCATTGAGAGGGTTGTATACATATTCAAGAGTAGAAATTGAATGTCAGCAGCACACTTTTTTAAAAATATTTATCACTACACTTAGAAACATAGACACATTGGCTGAAAAATGTCCCCTGTGTTACCATATTTTAAATAATCTTCTCATTTTTTCTTATCAAAATAGAGAATTCCTTTTACAATATTAACACTTTGATATAAATGTTCTTATTCAGTGCCATATAGTTTTTTGTTTGTGTATATATTTTTTTATGATATAGGCATATTATGTCCCCCGTGTTACCCTTTTTTCATTCTCCCTGTATAAAACTTTATATAACTTGGTAAAAATTACTCTAATATAATAAAATTATAGTAAAACTTATTTATACATATTAGCCAGTGCATATTATAAAGCTGATTCATAAGAAAGTTTTTTCGCTTTTGTTCTGATAAAGGAAATGTCAGTAACATAAGGGACAATAAAGTAACAAAGGGGCCATCCTAATTGAACATAAAAAAAGTAACAATTTTAAAAGTGTACTTATGTCTTAATTAAAATGTGTTTCTGATACAGACCAACAAATGCATTAAAAAACAGGATATTCTGTTGCATTTCATTTCTAAACTTGGGTTTTTTGTCTCTTAACAACATATCAACCAATATCATGGTAACACAGGGGACTAGTAACACAGGAGACAAAATGAAATAAATTATCACCTATGTATTACTATTTTCATAGAAACAATGTAAAGTTAGATGGAATATTTTCTTTTAACTAAGACTTAAAAATTTAAATGCCAATAAACTAGAAAATTAATAATTAATCGAAATAAATCAATAGTAACACAGGGGACACACAAAAAACACTCCCACCTTCAAAAATCACCTTTACTTAGATAATATTCTTCAAAATTTAACAAATGAGGAAAATGACTACCAAGGATGAATGCTAACTCTAAAAGTACATGAAAGACTGCTGTTAACAACATTTAGCTTGCAAATTCTTATTTTAATAGGAAGAAAAAAGTGGCGGTAACACAGGGGACAAAAATTAAGGGACACATGAATTTTTCCTATAAAATGAAGAAAAATATTTACAAAAATATTTAAAGTATATAGGGATAATATAAATACTACAAAGACATAAAAAATATCCAGAAAGATAACTTAAACGATACATATAGTAAAAAAAAATAGGGTTTAAAAAGTAAAAATTGTTCTTGGGACATGGCTTTTTACACGACACAATTATTATGAAAGTTATTTGAATAACAATAAATCGAATTTATCTCAAATTTAAAAAATGCATTAAAGAAAAATATCTTTAAAATATATTTTCCAATATTTAAATTTAATTTTGAAACAAAATTTTAGAAAATAAAGCAATACAAAGTGTCGGGACACCAAAGGGTGCTTTATTTTTGGAATGACCCACATACTTTATAATGGGAAAATTTAGTTTAGCAAAAAATGCCTAATAGCTTGAAATTTCTCTTTAAGCAATTTATACTAATAGATGGAAACATACTTTAATACTTTGTTGAGCCTTGTAGTTTGCTTGGTACCTTTATTACACATCAGTCTTAAGACAAAATTCATTTAAACTAGTAAATTTGCAGATCAGGACCCTCAACGTCAGCTTTGCACATATTTTTTTAAACACACTTTGGGTAATATTCAACTTCCTTGAAACTGTAATTTAAAATTTTCAAATTACGTAATAAAGAATAAAATAAGAATAAGAAGTTTTCAGCCATCAAAAGCATTAAATTAAAAATTTAGTTACTGGAGTGAAAGTTGCAGAATAGTTGTGGCGAAATTTTCATGATCTATTAAAATTTTTTTTAATTATAACATAGCAGATTTCTTCAGGGGGCTCCATAGCCTCATTAAATTAAAATTTGTAACTTTCTATTAATTGTGCTAATGGTTATTGTATATGTTCGCTCCTCTCTCTCTCCTCTGTTAAAACGGCGCCAGGTGGGCGCGGAAGCAATTGTTTTTTTTTTCTTTCGGTTGTAATCAGAGTTAGATTGGCACCTGTGCGAGTAGGATGTTCTATCCGAGAAATAAATATTTTTTTGTGAGAAACAAGCGTTTTTAATGGTGTCGTCTTCAGTTGGTCCGTCGAGCCGGAGGGCCGGAGACCTATGGATGTGTTTTAGTGTTTTAATTCGTGGAAAAAAAAAAAGCAATAAGTGTGTTATTATGAAGAATAACAAAGACATAGAAATTGTGAAAAAAGAACAATTTGAAGAATAACAAAGAAGTTTCGTGAAGAATAAGTTATTGTTTTCGTATTCAAGAGTTTGTGATATGCATTATATGATATGAAGAGATTAATCAACGTATAGGATTAATAAAGATAATGATTAGATGTCGTTTCGAGGTAACGGTGAGTACACTTTTTAGATAAAGTTGTTATTCTTTAATGAGTTTCGTTTTGACTTTTAAGTTGATTTTGTTAGTTTGTTTTCGGTTTGAAATTTAATGTTGAAGTGATTTTGATTTCGAATAAGTTTTTAACTTTGAGTTTAGTTTCGTTTTTTAATTTGAATGTTTTGAGTTTGATTTTTATTTAATGAAATTACTTGGGTTCTCTTGTCGAACAAAATGTCGTTAACAAAATTAAAGAAAAATGAGTTAATTGAGGTTGCTGAAGAACTTCAGCTTACGCTTCCTACGAGGCCGACAATACTGTCGATAAAGGAATTAATTGAAACGAGTGAAATTTATAAGAATAATTATGACCTTGTGGAGACTGTTATTGAATCGGTGACTCAAAAGGAAAAAGACAGTGAAAAAAGGGCTGAACGGGAGAGATTAGAGAGGGAATCGGCGCTTGAATTAGAAAAAATTAAACTTGCGCAGTTAGAAAAACAATTAGAACTTAGTAATATCCAGAAAGAAACGTCGAATAAATTCAGTGAAGTAGCAATAAAAAGCGATTCTGAATTATCAAATTGTAGTTTAGAAAATTTGTTAAAAAGTGTTAAAACATTAACCATTCCACCCCCTTCGCGTGCAGAATCGTATAATCTTTTTTTCCAGTCACTAGAAAAAGCGTTTAAAACAAAGAATGTTCCGGAGGACTTTAAAGCAGAAATTCTTTTAAATATCTTAGGAGAAAAAGCCGCTAATTTAATGGTATATTTGAGTGAGGATGATTTAAGTAAATATGAAAAACTTAAAGAAGTTGTGTTAAAAGAATTTCAATCCTCCCCACACGAAGTGTTAAACAATTTTCGGAAAGCGCAAAAATTCCAAAACGAAAGTTATGTCCAATTCGCGTCGCGATTAACAGCAACGTTTGATTATTATTGTCAGTTAAGAAAGGTTAATGATTTTAAGGGATTGTGTGAATTAATGATTTCCGATAAAATCTTTCAGTCGTTAGATCGTGAACTCCAAGTTCACATAGGTGTAAAACAAGGAGAGGATTGGTACACTCCACAAGAATTATCGAGATACTGTGATATTTATGTGTCATCTAAGAATAAATGTAAAACCGAAAATAACGCGTTTTCACGCTCGCAGTTTGGAAACAATTCTCAAAAATTTCGTAATGCATACAGTCCACAAAAGAATTCTAAGGTGTTTGTGTCGGAAGTTAAAACTCCGAAATGTGTTCTTTGTAAATCTAATGGAAATCATTATCTTGATATGTGTCCTATTTTCAAAAAAATGCAAGTTAATGAACGAATTGAGTTCGTTAAAAATAATCAATTATGCTTTAATTGTCTTAATCACCATAAGGTTAGCAATTGTTCTGCGAAATTCAACTGTGCTATTTGTAAGAAACGGCACAGTACTTATTTACATATAGAGAAAAAATTAGATGAAGGGCGTACGCAGGGTGATGCAAGAGGTACCAATCAGGAATACAAACCGTTTGGAATGTCGGGTGCCGCGTTAGATCCAAGATCAAATGTTTTTATTCCGAAAGGAGCATGTGGTGATAACTTATCAGCCGAGAATAGAGAATCGTTATCTTTCACAGCCACAAATATTAATGTTAACAAATCTCGTATGGTTTTGCTGAGTACAGCTAAAGTAATGATCGCGGATAATTTCGGAATATTCCATGAAGCGCGTGCATTATTAGACAATGGAAGCCAGTCATGCTTCATATCGAAACAGTGCGCTGACAGATTTAATTTGAAAAAGGAAAAAATAAATCTTGTGGTTTCTGGCTTAAATAAATCATCGTCAGTGATAAATTCGGTGGTAAAAACAAAAATCGCGAATCATAGCAGAACTTTCAAAAAAAGAGTAGAGCTTTTGATAGTTTCGAATATAACAGATTACACACCCGCTAAGAAATTTACCATTGATAAGTTCGATTTAGAGAATTTAACATTAGCAGACGAAAGTTTCAATAAGCCAGGTGTTGTGGATATTTTATTGGGCGCACAATTATTTTATGAAATTTTAAAATCCGGTCAAATGAGAATCCCCGAGACAGATATAATTTTGCAAAATTCAGTATTTGGATTTATTGCAACTGGGAGTGTTGGGATTGAAAATGAAACTTCTGTTCATTGTGGGTTAATTTTGGAAAATTTAGACACAACTTTGAGAAAATTTTGGGAGATTGAAAATGTTGAGGCAGAAAGGGTGCAAACCGATGAGAATTTGATATGTGAAGATCATTTCATGAAAACTCATTTCAGAAATGACGATGGTCGTTATGTCGTTAGAATGCCGTTAAAGGAAGACCCGCCATGTTTGGGAGAATCAAAAGATATTGCGGTAAAAAGATTGAATTCTCTTTGGCGACGTTTGAGAAGAGAACCTGAGTATCTAAAATTGTATAGGGAATTCTTAACTGAGTATGAAGAATTAGGTCATATGCAGGCAACTAACGACAATCCAAAATACATTATGCCTCATCATGGAGTTTATAGGCCGAATAATAGTACTACGAAATTACGGGTCGTATTTAATGCTTCTCAAGTAACCTCATCTGGACAATCTCTTAATGATAAGCTATATTCTGGATTTGTTGTCCAAGATGACTTATTTTCAATTTTGTTGAGATTTAGGAAGCATACTGTAGTGTTCACCGTGGACATAAAAAAGATGTATAGGCAAATTTATATTAGTCCCGATCAGTGCGATTTACAATGTATTTTATGGAAGGGTAATGAGAATGAAATTATACGCGTTTTTAAGTTGCTCACTGTTACCTACGGAACCAAATGTGCACCGTTTTTAGCAACGAGAGTGCTTCAACAGCTATGCCACGATGAAAAGGAGAAGTACCCTTTAGGTGCCGCTGCTGGCCAGGATTTTTATGTCGATGATATACTCAGCGGTGCAAATGATATAGCTACGGCGATTGAACTTCAGAGACAGTTAATGTCTCTATTAAATTCTGGTGGACTGGAACTTCACAAGTGGAGCTCTAACAACGAATTGTTATTGAAAAATGTTTCTTCCTCAGAAAAGGAGTATGATTTTGATTCTGGGGAATCGGAAACTGTAAAAACTCTCGGTCTCCTATTTAATCCTAAAAATGATACATTTTGTTTTAAAATTCAACATTTTGAGAATTCTGTAACAAAGAGAGCAGTCTTATCAGACATTGCACGGTTATTTGACCCTTTGGGTCTTTTAGGTCCTGTGATAGTCACAGCAAAAATTTATTTGCAGAAGTTGTGGCTCCTTAAGCTTGATTGGGATGATGAGATTCCACTGCGAGAAAAAAAGGCTTGGTCAAAATTTCGCCAAGAACTGACAGAGTTGAGACATTTGCAAATTGATCGCCACGTTTTATGGCCAAATTCACAACAAATAGACTTGATAGGATTCGGTGATGCGTCTCAAGAAGCGTATGGCTGCGTTCTTTACCTTCGATCTATCTCCGAATCAGGCGAATCCAAGGTGTCACTCCTGTGTAGTAAATCGCGTGTGGCACCCCTCAAGAAGATTACGATCCCAAGATTAGAGCTCTGCGCCGCAGAGCTGCTTTCGAAATTAACTGTCAAGGTACTTTCATCCTTAGATGTTCAAATTCGTGGAGTATATTTATACTCAGATTCGACAGTAGTGCTGGCATGGATTGCTTCACCACCTCAAACTCTGAAGGTTTTCGTATCAAATCGTGTCTCGAACATTCAAAATAGTACTAAAGACTTCTCTTGGAACTATGTAAAAACTTCTGAGAATCCAGCTGATTTAATTTCACGTGGTGTTAGTCCGACGAAAATTCTCGATTTAAAACTGTGGTGGAATGGGCCTGATTTCTTGCACAGTCAGAAAAGTTATAATTTTGAGAAGGAACTGTTAACTGTAGCTGAAACACAGGAGTTCCAGCAAGAACTCAGACCGAACTGTAATTATAAGAACTCCGAATTAAGTTTTGTCAATGAAATTTCAGACATTGATTATTTATTTAATATCACTAATTCTTATGTAAAGCTAATTAGAATCATTAGTTTTATTTTTAGGTTTATTTCTAATCTGAAATCTTGTGCAAAGGAAAAGGGACCTTTATCTCCTGTTGAATTGAAGAAAGGTAAAATGGTTTTAATAAAATCTGTCCAATTGCAGGTATTTTCTAGGGAGATAAAGGCTTTGAAGGAGAAAGGGAAAATTAAAGAATTTAATGTAAGTAGTTTATCTCCTTTTATTGATGATGAAGGAATTCTTCGCGTGGGTGGCAGACTAGTAAACTCTAATTTACAAGGGGATGTTAAACACCCCATACTATTGCCTAAAAGTCACAAATTTACGCAAATGATTTTTAATTATTTTCATATAAAAAATTATCATGTAGGCCCCCAAACTTTGTTATATGCTGTGCGCCAAGAATATTGGCCTCTGGGGGGACGATCAATTGCAAGAAAAACTGTACATAATTGTGTAGTATGTTTTAAGGCTAGCCCTAGGCAAACAAGCCAAATTATGGCGCCTTTACCCAAAGAAAGAGTAACCATTAATCCACCTTTTTCAAATTCAGGCCTAGATTGTTGTGGACCTTTCTTAATCAAATATAAAAATCAAAGAAAAGGTGTTTATCAAAAACTCTATGTATGTGTATTTGTTTGCCTTGTGACTAAGGCCGTTCATTTTGAAATGATTACTGAGTTATCGGCTGAAGCCATGATAGCCTGTTTAAAAAGATTTTTTGCACGCAGAGGTTTGGCAGCTCATCTTTTTTCTGACAATGGCACTAACTTTCAAGGTGCTGCTTCCCAAATAAGGGAAGTATTTGCCTTATTTAAAAATACTGATGTAATTAATTATTTGTGTTTTGAAGGTGTGTCATGGAGCTTTATCCCTCCACAGTCACCTAATTTTGGGGGACTCTGGGAAGCGGGGGTAAAGTCTTTCAAACACCATTTCAAAAGAGTTGTAGGTGAGCACAAACTTACATTCGAGGAATTTTTAACGGTGAGCAATCAAATCGAGGCAATTTTAAACAGCCGACCTCTGACACCGCTTTCAGCTGACCCTAATGATTATAATGTTTTAACTCCAGGGCATTTTTTAATCGGTAGGCCACTTAACGCTTTACCTGAGATTGACTTATCATGTGTAGAAAATAATTGATTGTCTAAATGGCAACTATTAACAAAATTGGTTCGAACTATTTGGAAAAAATGGACCAGAGATTACTTAAATAATTTACAGCAGAGGTCCAAGTGGCACATAAGTAATAATGACATTAAACCAAATATGGTTGTACTATTAAAAGAAAACAACTTACCAGTATGTACCTGGGTAATTGGTAGGATAGAAAGTGTAATTCGTGGGAATGATGAAAAAATAAGAGTAGTTTTAGTAAAAACGCCTAAGGGCATTTATAAGAGAAGTATCTCTAGTGTAGCAATTTTACCTATTTCAGATAATGTTATGGAAGCTTGTTAAATTTTACTATTGTATAATTATTATTGAATTTGATATTTTATTCGTATATTCTGATTGTATATATATTGTGTTATTTTTATTGTATCTATTGTGTGTTTAATTGAAATTGTATATCATTACTAGTGTAAATTGATTGAAACCTTTGGGTTTCAAGGGGGGGGGGAGGATGTTCGCTCCTCTCTCTCTCCTCTGTTAAAACGGCGCCAGGTGGGCGCGGAAGCAATTGTTTTTTTTTTCTTTCGGTTGTAATCAGAGTTAGATTGGCACCTGTGCGAGTAGGATGTTCTATCCGAGAAATAAATATTTTTTTGTGAGAAACAAGCGTTTTTAATGGTGTCGTCTTCAGTTGGTCCGTCGAGCCGGAGGGCCGGAGACCTATGGATGTGTTTTAGTGTTTTAATTCGTGGAAAAAAAAAAAGCAATAAGTGTGTTATTATGAAGAATAACAAAGACATAGAAATTGTGAAAAAAGAACAATTTGAAGAATAACAAAGAAGTTTCGTGAAGAATAAGTTATTGTTTTCGTATTCAAGAGTTTGTGATATGCATTATATGATATGAAGAGATTAATCAACGTATAGGATTAATAAAGATAATGATTAGATGTCGTTTCGAGGTAACGGTGAGTACACTTTTTAGATAAAGTTGTTATTCTTTAATGAGTTTCGTTTTGACTTTTAAGTTGATTTTGTTAGTTTGTTTTCGGTTTGAAATTTAATGTTGAAGTGATTTTGATTTCGAATAAGTTTTTAACTTTGAGTTTAGTTTCGTTTTTTAATTTGAATGTTTTGAGTTTGATTTTTATTTAATGAAATTACTTGGGTTCTCTTGTCGAACAAAATGTCGTTAACAAAATTAAAGAAAAATGAGTTAATTGAGGTTGCTGAAGAACTTCAGCTTACGCTTCCTACGAGGCCGACAATACTGTCGATAAAGGAATTAATTGAAACGAGTGAAATTTATAAGAATAATTATGACCTTGTGGAGACTGTTATTGAATCGGTGACTCAAAAGGAAAAAGACAGTGAAAAAAGGGCTGAACGGGAGAGATTAGAGAGGGAATCGGCGCTTGAATTAGAAAAAATTAAACTTGCGCAGTTAGAAAAACAATTAGAACTTAGTAATATCCAGAAAGAAACGTCGAATAAATTCAGTGAAGTAGCAATAAAAAGCGATTCTGAATTATCAAATTGTAGTTTAGAAAATTTGTTAAAAAGTGTTAAAACATTAACCATTCCACCCCCTTCGCGTGCAGAATCGTATAATCTTTTTTTCCAGTCACTAGAAAAAGCGTTTAAAACAAAGAATGTTCCGGAGGACTTTAAAGCAGAAATTCTTTTAAATATCTTAGGAGAAAAAGCCGCTAATTTAATGGTATATTTGAGTGAGGATGATTTAAGTAAATATGAAAAACTTAAAGAAGTTGTGTTAAAAGAATTTCAATCCTCCCCACACGAAGTGTTAAACAATTTTCGGAAAGCGCAAAAATTCCAAAACGAAAGTTATGTCCAATTCGCGTCGCGATTAACAGCAACGTTTGATTATTATTGTCAGTTAAGAAAGGTTAATGATTTTAAGGGATTGTGTGAATTAATGATTTCCGATAAAATCTTTCAGTCGTTAGATCGTGAACTCCAAGTTCACATAGGTGTAAAACAAGGAGAGGATTGGTACACTCCACAAGAATTATCGAGATACTGTGATATTTATGTGTCATCTAAGAATAAATGTAAAACCGAAAATAACGCGTTTTCACGCTCGCAGTTTGGAAACAATTCTCAAAAATTTCGTAATGCATACAGTCCACAAAAGAATTCTAAGGTGTTTGTGTCGGAAGTTAAAACTCCGAAATGTGTTCTTTGTAAATCTAATGGAAATCATTATCTTGATATGTGTCCTATTTTCAAAAAAATGCAAGTTAATGAACGAATTGAGTTCGTTAAAAATAATCAATTATGCTTTAATTGTCTTAATCACCATAAGGTTAGCAATTGTTCTGCGAAATTCAACTGTGCTATTTGTAAGAAACGGCACAGTACTTATTTACATATAGAGAAAAAATTAGATGAAGGGCGTACGCAGGGTGATGCAAGAGGTACCAATCAGGAATACAAACCGTTTGGAATGTCGGGTGCCGCGTTAGATCCAAGATCAAATGTTTTTATTCCGAAAGGAGCATGTGGTGATAACTTATCAGCCGAGAATAGAGAATCGTTATCTTTCACAGCCACAAATATTAATGTTAACAAATCTCGTATGGTTTTGCTGAGTACAGCTAAAGTAATGATCGCGGATAATTTCGGAATATTCCATGAAGCGCGTGCATTATTAGACAATGGAAGCCAGTCATGCTTCATATCGAAACAGTGCGCTGACAGATTTAATTTGAAAAAGGAAAAAATAAATCTTGTGGTTTCTGGCTTAAATAAATCATCGTCAGTGATAAATTCGGTGGTAAAAACAAAAATCGCGAATCATAGCAGAACTTTCAAAAAAAGAGTAGAGCTTTTGATAGTTTCGAATATAACAGATTACACACCCGCTAAGAAATTTACCATTGATAAGTTCGATTTAGAGAATTTAACATTAGCAGACGAAAGTTTCAATAAGCCAGGTGTTGTGGATATTTTATTGGGCGCACAATTATTTTATGAAATTTTAAAATCCGGTCAAATGAGAATCCCCGAGACAGATATAATTTTGCAAAATTCAGTATTTGGATTTATTGCAACTGGGAGTGTTGGGATTGAAAATGAAACTTCTGTTCATTGTGGGTTAATTTTGGAAAATTTAGACACAACTTTGAGAAAATTTTGGGAGATTGAAAATGTTGAGGCAGAAAGGGTGCAAACCGATGAGAATTTGATATGTGAAGATCATTTCATGAAAACTCATTTCAGAAATGACGATGGTCGTTATGTCGTTAGAATGCCGTTAAAGGAAGACCCGCCATGTTTGGGAGAATCAAAAGATATTGCGGTAAAAAGATTGAATTCTCTTTGGCGACGTTTGAGAAGAGAACCTGAGTATCTAAAATTGTATAGGGAATTCTTAACTGAGTATGAAGAATTAGGTCATATGCAGGCAACTAACGACAATCCAAAATACATTATGCCTCATCATGGAGTTTATAGGCCGAATAATAGTACTACGAAATTACGGGTCGTATTTAATGCTTCTCAAGTAACCTCATCTGGACAATCTCTTAATGATAAGCTATATTCTGGATTTGTTGTCCAAGATGACTTATTTTCAATTTTGTTGAGATTTAGGAAGCATACTGTAGTGTTCACCGTGGACATAAAAAAGATGTATAGGCAAATTTATATTAGTCCCGATCAGTGCGATTTACAATGTATTTTATGGAAGGGTAATGAGAATGAAATTATACGCGTTTTTAAGTTGCTCACTGTTACCTACGGAACCAAATGTGCACCGTTTTTAGCAACGAGAGTGCTTCAACAGCTATGCCACGATGAAAAGGAGAAGTACCCTTTAGGTGCCGCTGCTGGCCAGGATTTTTATGTCGATGATATACTCAGCGGTGCAAATGATATAGCTACGGCGATTGAACTTCAGAGACAGTTAATGTCTCTATTAAATTCTGGTGGACTGGAACTTCACAAGTGGAGCTCTAACAACGAATTGTTATTGAAAAATGTTTCTTCCTCAGAAAAGGAGTATGATTTTGATTCTGGGGAATCGGAAACTGTAAAAACTCTCGGTCTCCTATTTAATCCTAAAAATGATACATTTTGTTTTAAAATTCAACATTTTGAGAATTCTGTAACAAAGAGAGCAGTCTTATCAGACATTGCACGGTTATTTGACCCTTTGGGTCTTTTAGGTCCTGTGATAGTCACAGCAAAAATTTATTTGCAGAAGTTGTGGCTCCTTAAGCTTGATTGGGATGATGAGATTCCACTGCGAGAAAAAAAGGCTTGGTCAAAATTTCGCCAAGAACTGACAGAGTTGAGACATTTGCAAATTGATCGCCACGTTTTATGGCCAAATTCACAACAAATAGACTTGATAGGATTCGGTGATGCGTCTCAAGAAGCGTATGGCTGCGTTCTTTACCTTCGATCTATCTCCGAATCAGGCGAATCCAAGGTGTCACTCCTGTGTAGTAAATCGCGTGTGGCACCCCTCAAGAAGATTACGATCCCAAGATTAGAGCTCTGCGCCGCAGAGCTGCTTTCGAAATTAACTGTCAAGGTACTTTCATCCTTAGATGTTCAAATTCGTGGAGTATATTTATACTCAGATTCGACAGTAGTGCTGGCATGGATTGCTTCACCACCTCAAACTCTGAAGGTTTTCGTATCAAATCGTGTCTCGAACATTCAAAATAGTACTAAAGACTTCTCTTGGAACTATGTAAAAACTTCTGAGAATCCAGCTGATTTAATTTCACGTGGTGTTAGTCCGACGAAAATTCTCGATTTAAAACTGTGGTGGAATGGGCCTGATTTCTTGCACAGTCAGAAAAGTTATAATTTTGAGAAGGAACTGTTAACTGTAGCTGAAACACAGGAGTTCCAGCAAGAACTCAGACCGAACTGTAATTATAAGAACTCCGAATTAAGTTTTGTCAATGAAATTTCAGACATTGATTATTTATTTAATATCACTAATTCTTATGTAAAGCTAATTAGAATCATTAGTTTTATTTTTAGGTTTATTTCTAATCTGAAATCTTGTGCAAAGGAAAAGGGACCTTTATCTCCTGTTGAATTGAAGAAAGGTAAAATGGTTTTAATAAAATCTGTCCAATTGCAGGTATTTTCTAGGGAGATAAAGGCTTTGAAGGAGAAAGGGAAAATTAAAGAATTTAATGTAAGTAGTTTATCTCCTTTTATTGATGATGAAGGAATTCTTCGCGTGGGTGGCAGACTAGTAAACTCTAATTTACAAGGGGATGTTAAACACCCCATACTATTGCCTAAAAGTCACAAATTTACGCAAATGATTTTTAATTATTTTCATATAAAAAATTATCATGTAGGCCCCCAAACTTTGTTATATGCTGTGCGCCAAGAATATTGGCCTCTGGGGGGACGATCAATTGCAAGAAAAACTGTACATAATTGTGTAGTATGTTTTAAGGCTAGCCCTAGGCAAACAAGCCAAATTATGGCGCCTTTACCCAAAGAAAGAGTAACCATTAATCCACCTTTTTCAAATTCAGGCCTAGATTGTTGTGGACCTTTCTTAATCAAATATAAAAATCAAAGAAAAGGTGTTTATCAAAAACTCTATGTATGTGTATTTGTTTGCCTTGTGACTAAGGCCGTTCATTTTGAAATGATTACTGAGTTATCGGCTGAAGCCATGATAGCCTGTTTAAAAAGATTTTTTGCACGCAGAGGTTTGGCAGCTCATCTTTTTTCTGACAATGGCACTAACTTTCAAGGTGCTGCTTCCCAAATAAGGGAAGTATTTGCCTTATTTAAAAATACTGATGTAATTAATTATTTGTGTTTTGAAGGTGTGTCATGGAGCTTTATCCCTCCACAGTCACCTAATTTTGGGGGACTCTGGGAAGCGGGGGTAAAGTCTTTCAAACACCATTTCAAAAGAGTTGTAGGTGAGCACAAACTTACATTCGAGGAATTTTTAACGGTGAGCAATCAAATCGAGGCAATTTTAAACAGCCGACCTCTGACACCGCTTTCAGCTGACCCTAATGATTATAATGTTTTAACTCCAGGGCATTTTTTAATCGGTAGGCCACTTAACGCTTTACCTGAGATTGACTTATCATGTGTAGAAAATAATTGATTGTCTAAATGGCAACTATTAACAAAATTGGTTCGAACTATTTGGAAAAAATGGACCAGAGATTACTTAAATAATTTACAGCAGAGGTCCAAGTGGCACATAAGTAATAATGACATTAAACCAAATATGGTTGTACTATTAAAAGAAAACAACTTACCAGTATGTACCTGGGTAATTGGTAGGATAGAAAGTGTAATTCGTGGGAATGATGAAAAAATAAGAGTAGTTTTAGTAAAAACGCCTAAGGGCATTTATAAGAGAAGTATCTCTAGTGTAGCAATTTTACCTATTTCAGATAATGTTATGGAAGCTTGTTAAATTTTACTATTGTATAATTATTATTGAATTTGATATTTTATTCGTATATTCTGATTGTATATATATTGTGTTATTTTTATTGTATCTATTGTGTGTTTAATTGAAATTGTATATCATTACTAGTGTAAATTGATTGAAACCTTTGGGTTTCAAGGGGGGGGGGAGGATGTTCGCTCCTCTCTCTCTCCTCTGTTAAAACGGCGCCAGGTGGGCGCGGAAGCAATTGTTTTTTTTTTCTTTCGGTTGTAATCAGAGTTAGATTGGCACCTGTGCGAGTAGGATGTTCTATCCGAGAAATAAATATTTTTTTGTGAGAAACAAGCGTTTTTAATGGTGTCGTCTTCAGTATATCTTGCATTTCTTTATGCATTTTGATTTATAAGGATAAGTAACAGTTTGAACAAACATTTTTCATTATCCTCATATTTCTACATACCTGCCAACCACAAACACCTATATCTAAAGTATCAGGAACATTTGTAAGTGTAAACTCAGTAATCTAGAATTATAAATTTTTTTTCTGAAAAAAAAAGTTTTGATTGCATTTTGCGGCAGTTATCGCGGAACAGACAGACACACAGAAGAACAGATTGACAGATGAAAAACAATAAATTTCGTGTCACCAAAGTAAGCCTTTACTGAAGTTTCAGCAATGACGTCATTCATGAATTATTGATATCCATGTTTCTTGTATTTTTAACAACTACTATAAAATACCTGTTTTTGTTCAACTACGTCATATTTTACCAAGTGAAATAGTTGTTAAAAATATAATTCTTTTTTATTTCTTTTACTTCTAATTATGTCCCCATTTTTGTCAGAAAAATTCTTATTAACGAACCAAATAGTCATGTTTAATATTTAACAAAAAGTACTATATCTATTTTTATTTTAATACTGACGTCATATTTATTTATTTATTTTTTTCTTACTTTAATTTTTCAAATGGAAATTGCTCAATTGAAATTTATTGCCGTTGAAAAATTATTATTCCAAATTTTGATTTTTTTGGCAACGACAAAGGAAATTGGTTGAATTTTATCTAAAAAATCCCTATTGATTCTGTATGAAAAAGAAGGAAATTTTGAATTATTACGGAAAATATTTGAATAAAATTAATAAAACATAGCCTATGTTCTTTTCTGGGCTATGTTATATTTATACGCAAAGATACAAAGACATTGATTAGTTCATCTGTTTTGATGTTGACTTCATTTAAATTTTCGTACACGCTTTCAAATTTATAACATTATAAGGATAGGGATTAAGATGAATGGTTGCTTAGCAACCATTAAGAGAAAATAAAGAAAATGAAATAAATACATTTGAAATAAATAAATCTCTAAAACAAATTAGTTTATATTATTGGAACACATCTATAAAAAATTTCCAAAATTTACAGTAATAATTTTTAAAATCCGACAAATGTGTAGGCAAAATTTCAAAACAAAACGAATAACTTAACTGGTAAATTTTAGTATTCATTTATCATTGAATTCCATTAATGAAATGTGTCATTTTCTCTCAAGAAAAAAAAAAAAAAAAAAAAGGGGGAAAATTATTGGATTTGCCGTAGAAAAGCATTATTGCGCAAAATAAAATGTTCTATATTTTCCGAATGAATGAATGAAATCTAACAAAAAACTATACAGCTTAATCCCAGTGCCTCACCAACATATCCACTTAATTTCAAGCGAATTGAATGCATTTTGCGTCAGTTATCGCGGAACAGACAGACAGAATTAAAAAAAAAATTCGTGTCTCCAAAGCAAGATTGGCAAGTTTCTTCCGCAGTGGAAAAAACCACGGAAAAAACCCTGGAAAAAACCGGCTGGAAGAAATAGGTTTCTTCCAAGTGGAAGAAATGAAAAAAACTGTTTTTCTTTAAGAATTTACCATATATTTTCAATTTTATAAGATATAATAAATATCTTCTGCCTATAATCTAATATAAATTAATTTCACTGGACCAAAACAAATTTAATCAAGCATATGTGCTAAATTAATAATTGCATCAGTTTTTTTAGCCAAGGTCACACACAACACTTATCTAGAGATCTTCAACCATTGGCTAAATGAAAAGAAATTTTATCCAAAATACACAAAATCAGTTAAATGTTATCCATTTCAATTTAACCAACATATTTTTTTTATTATTTAACTTTCTAAAACTAGTAGTAAATAGTGGAGATTCTTTACTAATGGTAGAATGAAACCTATTCAAATAAAAGCTAATTTACATCAGTTTTATTATTTTGAATAATCAGTGCCTGATTTAAGGCAGGGCCCATGGGCCCAGGGCCCCCAATTTTTAGGGGCCCCCAAATGCTGCTGAAAGGTTTTCAATTATTGCCCAAAATCAATACAACTGCTTACAAAATCTAGTGGAATTTTACATTTCATTCTACATTCTACTGTGTTCATATTTTATTTTTACAACATTGTATATTTTGGTTGAAACATCCACATTTAATCACTTTATTAAAGTGTATATTTTCTTTTGTCTTTATCACTTTAAAAATATATTATACTTTTAATTCTTGTTTAATTATGTTCCTGTTCTTGACAGATTATTTGGAGTTGGTGAGTGCAGTTCGTAGGTGGCAGAGTCCTATAATATTTTAAATAATTATAGTTTGGTATTGCAGAAAATTTATGGTTAGTTGTTGCATACTTTATCATTCCAGACATATAAACTTGCATAGGAAAAGATAATCATCATTATACAATTTATTGTACAACATCTACTTATTTAAATTTCATGATTGTGAAATAGTTATTTTGATAAATAAATGATTATCATATATAATTTTTTAATTGGTATTTAAAAGTGATTCAATCGTGAAGTAAATCGTGGTTATCTTAATAAGTAACTTTTTTTTGGGAGGGGGGAGAGGGGGGGGAGCTCAATCTTTTTGTAAGCAAATTTGCAAGGGGGGCCCCTGTATGCATCTGTGCCCAGGGTGTATTGCAATGAACTTCATTGTTTATAATTATCAGTCATAATTTATCAATCATCTTATAGAAAATTTTTAGTTTAAACTGCATTAGATTTCAAATATTCTTTGAGAAAGTTCTAGAATAACAAATGATCATTTACAAAAATCATTGTAGAAGAAAAATCAAGAAGTATATAGCTAAACCTAAAATTTTTTTTATTAAATGAAATTTGTATAATTAGAAAATCTTTCTGTGTCATGGATGAATTATGTATGTATTATTGTATACGAAAATAAAGTTTTTGGATTATTAACAGTTTTACATATTTAATAAATACTATACATATAGTTAATTTCAATTATGTATATTTATGTATGTATTAATTACTTTAAAAGATACAATTTAACTACTTAAAATTTTTTTTTTTTGGATGTTACCATTTTTGGCCAAGAAGTAGGAAGGTCACCTAAATTCAGTTTTGGCATTAAAAACTTGTTTCGATCTATCCTCAGTATTAAAAAAAGTCATTAAAATCTTTATTTTTCTTAGTATAATGCAACATAATATAGCAAAAAACGTTTTTATCAGTAGGATGATGCAATCAATTTTTCAACATAAATTGGATGAAAGCAAAAAAGGATTTTTTTTTTTCAAGTCCTACACTTCAGGATAGTTTAAAAGCATTCTTACATACCCATAGATGTTTTAAGAACACTAATCTTTTAAAATCAGCATTGAAATATTCATGCTAGATGAAAAATATAAAAAATTATTAACATATTTATTTACTGTGTTGCACAGTTTTAAAAAATGCACATTTATATGAAAATAACATTTTTATATTAAAAATAAACAATTTGTAGGTAGTTTTTTTTTCTTTTATAAATGGAGAAATTAATAAAAAAAAAACCTATTCATAATTTAAAAAAATTCCCAACCTCTACAGTAGTAAAAATCCATCAACTGAAAATGTCTGCTGAACCTGAAGTTTGTTATTTAAAGAAAAAAAAAAACATATCTTTGCAAAAATAATATTTTTAATAATAATTAAATTTTCCAATTAAGATTTCATGTAATTATACTTTAATGCATATACTTTTACATAGTTAATGCACTTTAACTTTGAGCATTTGTTTTGGTTTCTGTTGGTTTCTTCCAGTTTCTTTCGGTTTTTTCCAGTTTCTTCCATTATCCTGGAAGAAACCCAACCCTGCTCCAAAGTAAGCCTACATTGACGTTTTGGCAACTAAAACACTCTTAAAACAACTGAAATCACTTTCTCATAAATTATCATTCATGGGCTCCATGTACCTAATTCTCTGTGTGGCCCTGTATATCATTTTATCTATATTCTGCAAACATTTCTTAGTAAATTTAATGCAATTCAGCATAAAAATACGTAATTTATTTAAAAACACCTCTTAGTAATTTATGCTCATATTCAGTAACATTGGCTAGCTCTTTTGGGTAGCCCTGTATATTAACAGTAGCATTTATACACACCATGTAATATGCATAAATTTAGTGAAACTTATACACGAATATCATAATTAAAATGCATTTCACCCATTCATCAGCTATTATCGGATACATATACAGTACTTTGGAAAGAATGTACTATTTGAAATTTTTTGTGTCCCCATAAATACTATGTACTTATACACTATATTGCCATTGATTATGGGACACTTGCGATTTTAGACATTTTACTAAATATCTAGAAAAATACATTAGGAATCATCTCCAAACTCTTAGTGTATAAATATAATAGTATACGTCATACATCTCCGTGAAGATTTTTTACCGAAACTCCATAGGGGACCGTCAACAAATTAAAAAAGAATGAATATCTTTTGAATAACCCTGTCAAAACTAATGTAGCAAAAGCGCTCAAACTCTAGATTATGATTGAATGCCTTATTATAATACACTGTGTTCATTTTTATGCAAATAGCATGCATACTCGCAGAGTAATTAAGGTTTTTATAAAAATGGCCCCAAATTTTTCTAAGTTTTTTCCTTATAATTTTCAGAGTTCTTAATATAAAATAATATTTTTTTCAGAAAGTATGACAAACAACATTGCATACAGTACCCTGTAATCAGAATTAAAAAATAATAAAAATTGTATGAAAAATGAGTAGGTTTACTAAATAATTTTTTACTGCGCATGCGTCAACGATATCAAAATTTCATTTGCATATTATGTTAGCTAAATGTATAGAGCAACTTTTGTGAAAGTCACAAAATCATAACTTGAAAATTCTGAAAATAATCGTCAATTGAATAAGTTGAAAATCCGTTATTCTCAAAATGAAGCAAAAACAAGAGGGGTTGTATCCATATATTCATTGATTAGTGTCAATATAGAATACACAATACGGGATGTTACGACTATTTTCGGATAAAATCCCTCATTTTTTTGCTTCATTTTGGAAACAACGGATTTTGTCCTTTTTCTATAGACGATTACTTTCAGAATTTTCAAGCTATAATTTTGAGACTTTTACAAAAGTTGCTCTATACATTTAGCTAACATAATATGCAAATGAAATTTTGATATCGTTGACGCATGCGCAGTAAAAAATTATTTAGTAAACCTACTCATTTTTCATACAATTTTTATTATTTTTTAATTCTGATTACAGGGTACTGTATGCAATGTTGTTTGTCATATTTTCTGAAAAAAATATTATTTTATATTAAGAACTCTGAAAATTATAAGAAAAAAACTTAGAAAAATTTGGGGCCATTTTTATAAAAACCTTAATTACTCTGCGAGTATGCATGCTATTTGCATAAAAATGAACACAGTGTATTACAATAAGGCATTCAATCATAATCTAGAGTTTGAGCGATTTTGCTACATTAGTTTTGACAGGGTTATTCAAAAGATATTCATTCTTTTTTAATTTGTTGACGGTCCCCTATGGAGTTTCGGTAAAAAATCTTCACGGAGATGTATGACGTATACTATTATATTTATACACTAAGAGTTTCGAGATGATTCCTAATGTATTTTTCTAGATATTTAGTAAAATGTCTAAAATCGCAAGTGTCCCATAATCAATGGCAATATAGTGTATTAGGGAAAACAGTATCGTATAATTTATACCAAGCTTCATTTTCATACATCAATTTTATTATACATGAAGCAGTTTAATACAGTCCTGGACAAAATTATAAACTCAGAAAATTTTTAATTTGTTTACATCATAATATAAATAAGATTAGCTTTACATTAATAAAACAATTATGAATATTTATAATAAGACATCTAGAATTAATGTAACTTATAAATAAAATGGAGTAAGTAATTTAAATAAGAAAATACATAACTTAAAAAAATGACATTATGTGAAACCTGGACAAAATTATAAACTCAGAATTATGAATTTCTACAATAATAAACTAATAAATAAAGCTATTAGGGATGAATGTCTTTCAATACATCAATGCATTTTTATAATTTTTAGTTAAAAAATTTTGTTAAATATGGTTTATTAATATGGTTTTTGTATATAAAACGAAGTGGTCGATGTCCAAAGATACAGAAAGAAATCGAAGATCTATGTGATGAACAGCATTTAGTACTGGAGCTTCTTCTAGCGGAATTGTAAATACTTTAAAGCTAAATGTAAGCTCTCAAATTGTCAGATGAATTCTTCAACGAGCGCCGAATATGAAATGGAAGAAAATGAAAGCTGAGCACAAAACTTGAGCCCCATCACATAAACCCAGACTTCATTTCATCAAACTCAACCATGACATTTCACAACAGCACATGTCATGGACGACATAGTAGAGCACAATCATCTGGTCAGACAAAAAGAAGTTTAATTTAGATGACCCAGGTGGCATAAAATACTATTGGAACGATATCAAGCTTAAAGAATTGCATATCTTTAGTCGAAACCTTGGTGAACAATCAGTGATGGTGTGGGCTGTTTTTTCTCAGAATGGTAAAATTGTTTTGCATTTTCTTAATGGAAAACAAAAAGCAGAAGACTACCAGTTAATCCTGGCCAATAATCTTTTGCCATATGGACCGTTGATCGCTGGAGAAAACTGGGTATTTCTGCAAGATTATGCAGCAGTACACTCTGCAAAAAGTACAAAAGAGTGGCTGCAGCGATAGGTATGTAAATGTCTTGAATTGGCCAGCCCGCAGCCCTAATCTAAAACCCATTAAAAGTTACTGTGCAATCGTTTGAATAGTCTATCGCGATGGGCGCCAATATCAAAACACAAATGATTTAAATATGGCTATACTTTCAGCCTAGAACCAGTTGTCTATGGAACAGTTGGAATAAATTTTTCAATCTATGCCGAGTCACATATTCGAAGATATTCAGAAAAATCGCGGTTCAACACATTTTTGAATGCATGCATTAATACTTTGCATCAGGATTCAAAAGTATGTTCACTTCTTAAACTTTATAATTTTATGTTTTCAATTTACACATGCACTATATTTATATTTTACTCATATTTTTGAAAAAAAAAATATATATAAAAATGCATTGATGTATTGAAATATATTCATCCCTAATAACTCCATTTATTAATTTATAATCACAAAATGTGTCTTTTTATATCAAAAAATACTAGAGTGTAGAAATTCATAACTTTGAGTTTATAATTATGTCCAAGTCACATATAATGTTATTTTATGAGAAAAATTAAAATAAGCATTGATGTATTGAAATGTATTGATCCATAATGACTCCATTTATTAGTTTCTTATCACAAAATACATTTATTTATATCAAAAATGCCAGAATATAGAAATTTATAACTTTGAGTTTATAATTTTGTCCAGGTTTCACATAATGTTATTTTTTTTAAGTTATGTATTTTCTTATTTAAATTACTTACTCCATCTTATTTATCAGTTATATTAAATTTAGATGTCTTATTATAAATATTCATCATTATTTTATTAATGGAAAGCTAAGCCTATTTATATTATGATGTAAACAAATAAAAAAATTTCTGAGTTTATAATTTTGTCCAGGAGTGTATATTTAAAATTTGTCACACACAATTCCCCCTTTCACCATTATCTAATGGAACTTTCTTGTGTGGCCCTGAAATGAATAATAGCTACATTTCCATCTTATATTTTATAGAATGCATATTTTAATGCACCTCGTAAAAGCATATAAATTTTAGTATGATTGACAAGGTATAACATCTTTAAAATTCCTCTGAAATGATTTTCCGTAATGTAATGGGAAACTTTTGAGTCTCCCTGTAGATAAACTAATCATGGTAGAAACTTCATTTTCAATAGAGTTTGTGCTAGGGTAAACGTCAATAACATCCTAAAATTTCATGGCAATCTGAGTATATTTACATGAGTTAGAGCCCGGACAGACAGCAGACAAACCAAATGCATAAGCACTTTCCAACAAAGTTGAAATAAGCACTTTTCAACTTTGTTGGAAAGTGCTAAAAAGAATTGTAAGAAGAACATCTAGGGATACACAAACTTTAATTCATCTGTATTTCATGTAACAAGAAAAAAGCGTGTCATTGGAAATTTGATTTATATTCTTTTCAATTTCGTTTTTGTGTTTATTTCCTATAATAATAATGTTTTATTGTTTAAAAATGCAAGAAAAGTTGTGAATTTAAAATTGTCTTAAATTAATTTAAAATATAGCTTTTTATGTCCATATTATTCTTCAACTCTGGCTACTGCAACACACCTCTTATGACAACACATTTTTCTGGTCCTGTGAGTGTAGAAATAATGAGGTTTGACTGTATTTACCTTAGCTGGATGCAGAAGATAAATTGCCAAACAATGTTTTCCCCACATTTTTCCACATTTCATAATATAAAGTACTATCTGATTATCCAGTTATCTATTTTGCCAAATTATACAAGCTTACATAATTTTAATTTAAATAACGAAAGAACAAATAAATTAGTAAAACATTAATAAAAATACAAATAAAAAAAGTAATTAAAAATCACTTTCTGGTGTAAAAAACGTGTATTGTGATTAATGTCAAGTGAATGTGACATTTATGACTATTTATCATCCATTATTGGTATTTAATCTTTTAGTTAGGCAACAGCTTTTTAGTTGACAGAATAATCAAATAGCACCAAATGTAATCCTTCCATTCATCCATTTTATTTAAAAAACATAACTCATTTAAAACTGAAACATTTAAAATTCATGACATTTACTTATGTCTTAAAAAATAAAAATAAAAATTATAAATAACACCATAAGCCATGGCATTTAAGAAAAGAATTATTTTAATTTATCACACAAAAAATTAAAAATGGCAAATTAAAAATTGAAATCTTTTCTGAAGACTGCAATAACCATATATCACACACAAAAGACAGAACAAAATGTAAAACTAATTCTTCCCATGTTTTGTATTTAATAAATGTATGTTAAAATTCTGTTTTGAATGTGATTGGTCTTTGAAAATTTTAAATATAATTGACGATTAACAAAAATTTACAGTGATCTACATAAATAATACGCAATTACCAAATTAACTAACAATGAAATATGAAAATTGATTCATTAAATATTACATGAATTAAGCTTGTTTACATTTTGCATTGTTGAGGAAACTTTTTAAAATTGAGTTGAACAGCACCAGTAATGTAACAATTTAAAAATTATGAGGGGGGGGGGGGGGGGGGGCTCAAATAGTTTTTAACTCAGTATGCTGAAAATAATGCGAAATTGAGAAAACCAATTAACGATAAAGCATCTTATTAATAAGTAATTATGTTGATTAATTTATTAATTATTTAATTTTACTCATAATTAAAAATGTCTAAGTAAATATCTAATTGTAAAAGTTTTAAATGCATCAAAGTCTCATGGCAGCAGTGTAAGTATGACAGGAATTTTTGAAATACTTTTTTTTGAAAAACTTTCTTTCAATAAATAATGTAATCTTAAAGTTAATTTTGAATTTAGATATAATCAATGTCTGGTTGATGATATTGAATGACTTTTTTTTTTTAATTAATTCATTCAGCTCAATTTTGTGCAGGACCTGTGTGCATTGTAACATTTTCCAATTGTGTTTAACATACAAAATTGGATCTAGTTGCCATTTTATAGCAGTGGTTGCTGTATTAAATTCATTAGAGAAAACAGCTTTTTAAAATTATACAGCAAAACAAAGTAATTACATGTTGAAAGAATTGCATAGCTCTACAAAAAAGAAAAAAATTCTAACATATTAATTTATGCAATATAATAAATAGAACTCTGCTAATTAAAACTAAATGGGATTGGTGCTTGTTTGGATTACCTGAAATTCCAATAAAAATAGAAAAGAAAAAGATGTGTGCTACAAAAATATAAGTACTCGATAGTACAGTAAACATCCTCTGATCCAGCAAGATTTTCAGAAAAAAATAGTATTTCTTGTTTAGCCACTCTTGATGTTTATAATAATCCAATGGAAGACATAGATGATCCATTGAGAAATTACAGAACATTTATTATATGTATATTGTAGCGTATATGGGGTTCTTTTGATCTTATGGCTAGACAACTTCAAACTCTTGTCTTTTAGTAAAGTAGAAAATAATTTATTTGCAGATCTTCAGAACAACAGTCTTCGAAACTCACAAATATTACTAGATATTCAAAAATAATTGCTCAAATCTATCGTACAAGTGCAGATATAGGTTCCAGAAACTCTTTATACAATGTCTCAACACTAAATCACATTCAAAACAACGTAAATGAAACTCAAGCAAACTTGCTTAACAAACGCCTTGTTCACTCAATGACTGACTGGTAAATAATCACCACAACAGCTCGCATTGCTCTCCTTATATAGGCTCGTAGCATGCGCCAGAAATTTCTACAACCTTCTAGAAAAATCCAGAAACCAAGGAAAAACATTCAATGTATCAGTAGACCTAAGGGGGGGGGGGGTTACCATAGAGAGGGAAGGGTTACCATATCGCCAAAAGTGATGCCAACTTGGCGATATCTCTAATATTTCGCAAAGCTGCCATAGACATTGACTGAAAATAATAGACAAGTTTGCTTGATAACAGAGACAATGTAACAAAAACTAATACAGTAGAACCCCGCAAATCCGGATCTCTAGATAATCCGGATCAATTTGGTGGAATTTTTTTTTTTCAAGTTTGAGAAGTGATCGGCAAATTTTCATAACATAAATTTATTTCGACCTCATATTCTGAATAAATAAGTATTTTCTGAATTTTTTTCGGAAGAATACCTCAAGCTTTCTTATTTAAACTCTTTAATGTTATCTATGAAAGGAACAACTGAACATCATTTAAGATTTGCCAATTCCAATTTTCACACTTTTCTATTTAATCCATTCGGTAAATGTCATCTTAAGCTCACTGCTTAATGAAGTTTTACTAAGAGCATTGCAAGAAAGCAAAGTAAAATAGTCCTTATAGATGCACTGACTGATAAGGATCGTGATCCGATCTTTGTCAACCAGTCCATATGACCTCTGTCTATCAACTACTCTTGGAAACAATCTTCTTGGGACTGTTTCCTTATCTTCGTGCCAAAACCCTTCTACAAATTACTTGCGGAAAATTGAAATAAAAGGAGGAAGAATGCTCAAGAAAATGCGTGACCATGTAGCCCTCAAAAATGTTAGAATATGACAAATTTTATAATTACAAAGTAAACATTTTTACTGTCTGTAAATATTGATTATGTTCAATATAAAGGTGATTTTCTTTGAATATTATACATCATTTTATTTCATTTTTACACATTCTCCGGATAATCCGGATTGGGCCTGGTCCCAATTAATCCGAATTATCGGGGTTCTACTGTATTAGTAAAGAAACGGAGCTTAATAAGATTATTTACATTATTTTACAGTACAAACACTAACTATTTACAAAATTCGTAACAATATTATATGGAACATCAATACAGTAGACTTCCTCAAATCTGCACAGCTTGGGACCAGAGGTTGTGCGGATTTTAGAATTTTGTGGATTTCTAATCATTGCTTTGTTTACATCTTTTTAACAGTAATTCGAGTGTAATTATAATAATCAATAATGCATGATTAAATATTCTGTATAAAGATTAAATGCATTTTTCCTAAATTATTCTATAATACTTGCCTCATAAAAGTGACTTACTAATTCACATCAAAATCATAAAATAAGGAGGTTTTATTTCAGATTTAGCAAGACTTAATAACTAGAAAAACTTGATTAATACATTAATATGTTTGATAAGAAGATTGTGATTAACAGTAATATCAGCAATATCTTGATTTTATTCACAAATAAATTTATTCTTTCTTGATGAAAAAACATGAATTCAGTAATATTAACAAAAATTACAAATTAAAATATGTATGGAATTGATATAAAACTAAAAAAGTCAAATTCTGTCTGTATATCTGAATTTTTCATTTTTTATGTCTGTAAATTATGTGTGGATTTTCGAATGAAAGTTGTTGAGTATTTAAGGGAATCTACGGTACAAATGGTTCAAAATCGCAAATCTATAAAAAGCTGCCACCATATCGATGAGGAGGTAAGAAGAAAACATTTCTGTAGATAATTTGCAAAATCAAACTATTGAAATGATAAATTTTTATTCTGCATTAAATACTTTTTGCATTTTAGAATGATCAACAAACAAACTAATATTCAAGATTATTTTAAGATGGTTTCTACTAGTAGACCTATTGTACACGTTTTCATTTTATATTTGTCTGCATATGTTGTATTTTTACATTATAGAGGATTTTTGTTTTTTAATCAGTTTTATTCTATTCAGTTAATCTGTTCAAATATATTTTTTGAAGATAAAATTGATTCAAATTAATGGGAATTTCAGATTAGTAAAATTCTATTGTAATTTTTTTTTTTATTAGTCTGTACACATTAAAAATAATTTCATTTGTTATAACTACAAGATTCTTTTAAAATACAGTAAACTCCCAATTATCCGCAAGTTTAATTTTTTTTTCTTTTTCCTTTCTTACCCTTGAGAAGAAACTTATTTTTGCGATGTAGGGTGAATTTTTCAATCCTTTTTACTAAATATAAATTCCATTTACAAACGTGAAAGTTAAGAAGCATTAGACATCTTAAAATTTATCCCAGAAAGCTGTGCTGCTAATTGACAACGCCCCGTCTCACTCTGGGAAACTACAATTGACATTGGAAGACCGAAATACTTTTGCAAAATTTTTGCCACCTAATGTTACAGCTCTTATCAGCATGTGGATCAGGGCATAATCATTTCAATAAAAAAAAAAATACAGAACAAAATTACTGACAAAAAGAATTTAAGAAGGAGATGATCTTAAAAGCTTTTTCAAAGATTACATGATTCTTGATAGCATTTATGTAGTAAAAGTTATGAATTGCTTTGGAGCGGTGTCTAGGGGATAAAGAGATAGTCCAGGCGATTTTTTAACGAAAATCTTGGCTTTTAATATTTAAACTTTCTTGACTAAATGTACACAAATATATATAGAAACTGCAGCACACTTATTTACATTTTAGTAGGATGTGAAGTATACAGAAATAAAACAGTCCTTCCACCAATCAAAGTCAGTTTGAGTCCAAAGTAACTTACCGGACATATTCTGCTTATCACAGGCCCGTCTGACTTGGTTTCTCACTCAGAGATGTGCGGGCAGCTTTTCGACACGTCCTCTGCAGTCGAAATCTCGTTAGCATCTGTCCTCTTCCTTAAAAAAAACTACTTACATCATCACAATTTACTGTTAGTCGCGATGCTACGATCCTCATCACGAGCCTTTAGATGCTTACTCAGCAATACAAGGTTCATTGCCGTTGCTGTTGCTGAGTGCCTTGTGAATGGATCCTACATTTATGATGTAAATAGTAGAGATGGGCAATATCGTTCCTTTTAAGGAACCGTTCCAATCGGATTCGTTCACCAAAAGGAACGAGTTCTTTCGACTCGTTCCTATTGGAACCGTTCCGAAAAAAAGGAACGATACCGACTAAGGAACGATTTTGAGAAAAAGGAACTAATTCAAGAAAAAAGGACGATTTCAAGAAAAAAAGGAACGATTCCGACAAAGAAACGATTTTGAGAAAAAGGAACGAATTCGAGAAAAAAGGACGATTTCAAGAAAAAAAAAAGGAACGAATCCGTAAAAAAAGGAACGATTCCGACAAAGGAACGATTTTGAGAAAAAGGAACGAATTCGAGAAAAAAGGACGATTTCAAGAAAAAAAAGGAACGAATCCTAATAAAAGGAACAAATCCGATAAAAATGGAACGAATCCGAGAAAAAAAGGAACGACTTCGAGGTAAAAAGGAAGGAATCCGATAAAATAGGATGGATTTTTTTAAAAAAAAGGTTCCAAGGGAAAAAAAACCCGCGTCCGAAACTATTTTACGAAAAAGGGAACGAATCCGGAAACAGGGATAACAGATCTCAGAGCGACATACAATCCCTAATATTTATTATTTATAACTAATTTATTTTCTTACGTATTCATTTTTAGGTGCGTTTGTAATTGTATAATACGTAGCACCTATAATGGTCGTTCAGTCCGTCCGTCTATCCGCATCTAACAACGCAAAAACTACCAAACCGAATCGTTTGAAATTTAAAATACATAATTATTACATAATTTTGTCGTGTCATTTCAAATTGTATGAAACTCGGATGCATAGATCAATTACAGGGGCAATCAAAAGTATTCCATTACATTACGGTCAATGGGGAAAAAAGTTTCAAATGCATTTTAATCGTTTGAAATTTAAAATATGCATTTATTACATAATTCTGTCGAATTATTTCAAATTTTTTGATAATCGTGTGCATAGATCAATTACAGGGGCAATCAAAAGTATTCAATTACATTATGGTCAATGGGGAAAAAGTTTCAAATATATTCTATACGTTTGAAATTTAAAATACATAACTATTACATAATTTTGTCGAGTCATTTCAAATTTCATGAAAATCGGATGCATAGATCAATTACAGGGACAATCAAAAGTATTTCGTTACATTACGGTCCATGGGAAAAAATGTTTCAAATGCATTTTAATCGTGTTACACTCATGCGAACTTAATAAAATTTATATGCAACTATAAAGTACATATTACAATATACATCTTACATAATTTGTGGTGCAAAGAACATTTGTTATTGATTTACAAGGCCACACAAAAGTAATCCATTACATAATGGTATAGGGAGAACATTTTTTGATGAGCGTTTTAATTGTAATTCACTATTTACAATTTTATGAGATTGATATATGAAAGTAATATTTTTAAAACTTCGTTATCGTACGAACGCACCTAATTTGCTACGCTTCACGTGCAATTTCCAACTTGTTTTCATATCATTTCTTATCGTTTGCTTTAATTTTTAAATATTTTGGACAGATCATTTTGTTTTTAAGAGTTCATTTTATTCATCTGTGTGCGCTATTAATTAGCAAAGTTATTTCTAATCCCCATAATATAAGTATTCCCTGACTTTATGATTTATTGTATTAAGCATAATTCCTCTTGAAAATTTGCATTTGGTTGCCTTTCATTTATCGCTATAGTTTATCCATTAAATTTTATTGTAGCTTTGGTTTTTGTCACCAGGCTGTTGCAGCGGTCTATTAGATTTTCAATGTAATCATTGCTTTCCCCTCCAAAATCTGTCGTCAAATGACCTTCGATTTATTTTATTATTTTTGCGTAGGAAATTTCTTTATAGATCTAATAATTAATATCGGGGTCTATGATTTGTTTCCTCGTCAAAATTCACCCTAACGTAATCTTTAACTTATATATCGGTCCTCGTAACAGGCCGTTTTCCAAGTTGGTCCATTTCAGTACGATTCCTCAGGAATTGGGAATTTCGGAGTCTGCCCATTTCGAGAATTCCTAGAAGTCTATTTAGGAATTAAGGGTGTATTAAAAAAAAATATTTTTCCACCTTCAACAGCTCGAAAATTTCCGATACAGTTTCAGACACATTTTTAAAACCGTTTCCGGCACACTGTGCCCGGTCTGGGATACCTAATTTTAATTCCAAACTTGCAAACGGCACCAATAACATTTTAGTAAAATTTTGCTTTTGCAACAAAGGCTTAAATTAAGGAATTCAAAATATCTAAAAAAATCATTTGTGAATTCCGATGTCAGTCAATATTTTCTTATTTTACTAACAAATTTTGCCCGTGCCGGAAAGGGTTAAAAGTAGATACGTGAAACTTGCTGAGATGATTTTTAAAGAGATGTATAAGAGGCCGCGTGATTTCTTTTTTTTTCGCTCAATTCGTTAGAATTTGATTTATAAACAATTACTTTCTCAGTATGACCATTTTTTTTCGTTCGCAGATGTCCCTCTTTAGGAAATTCAGTTCAAAACGCCAACTTTGACAACAGTTTTTTGCAATATTTTTTGCAAATGTAAAAAAAGACAAGCACGGCGCATTGCATACTTTCTAAGAAAGAGAATTGCCAGTTTGAAACGTTTGAGAGCAAAAATGAATTTAAGAATAAATCAGACAATAAGCAGTTTGGAATTGGAATACACCCTTAACCCCTTCGTGACCCCTTCACTTGTGTTTTTTGGGGTCAGGAAATCCGAATTTGTATCTTCTCAGTAAAAATTTCTCCCGGCAACTCCCCTCCTTCAATTTTTAATAAAATGCACCCCAAAAGAAATTTTAAAAAATTCAATTTTTTACTGTTTTAGCGAAAAAGTATCTATAAATTTAGATGCAGACAAAATTTCCAAGAAATACGATGCATAACATTATGACGTAGGATGAACGGGGAGGGGGGAGCATCGTTTGCTTTTTCTCTCCTTCGAACTTTCAATAACTCTTATTTTATGTTTTTTGGGTCATTCAATCCGAATTTTTTACTTCTCACCCCCTCCCCCCAGAAAAAAGTAAAATAATCGCCAATATAGGTTTTTTTTATATATTTTTTGAGGAAAAATTATCTAGAAATTCAGAAAGTAGACAGAATTTTCAAAAAAGTACGATGCATAACATTATGACTTAGGATGAATGGAGTGTGTGTGTGTGTGTGTGGGGGGGGGGGGGGGGGGGGAGCCTGCCTCACAGCGCTACGTGCACTAAGTTATGCAATTCCGCTTTTACCAAAATTTGTGTGCATGTGTTTGAGGGGGAGGAGTTGCCGGGAGAAATTTTCATTCAGCAATCCACAAAACATAAAATAAGTCTTTTCTAGAGCTACCATTAATTTTGCTAGGTATAGCCCCTATATGGTCTCTATTGCCTTGACTTAGGTGACCAGGGTCGTGCGAAGAGAAAACTGTACCCGCGGCAAAGTCTCATTCTAGCGCTCCCCTAGTAAGTTGGGGGGGGTACCCCCCCCAACTTTTTCTTGCTACAGGCCAAAAAAATAACGTTGGTAGTATAATTTTGGCGCCCCCTAAGTTTCCGCGATCGGGGTGACCGCCCCCGTCGCACCCCTCCCCTTTTACACGGGGCTGCAGACGATACAGTGCCACAGCGCATGTTGAGAGGCAGACTCCCTCCTCCAAGTTCATGCTACATCATGATGTCACGTATCTTTTTTGTAGCAAATTTTGCCTGCTTACTGAATTTCCTTTTTTTCCAAAAACTTTTAATTAAATATATATATATATTAAAATTAATATTTTTTATTATAATACCAAAATTAAACGTATTTTGGGTATCATTTTACCTTTTCTTTTTCTTTTCTTGAGGGAGGATTTTAGTGAGAAGTTAAAAATTCGGATTCAGCGATCCCAAAACATAAAGTAAGCCTTACAGGAAAAATTCGGAGGAGTAACGGGAGAGCGAAGACATATCATGCGATTGGTTAACCTCCTCAGTCCTGATGTCGCCTATAAGTGACACAAAAGAACATCCATTAAGATGTAATAAACCTCAATGTAAGTTGATTAAAACAATCTTCGAGAGTTTCAAGATTGTCTTTTAATCATCTTCTTCAGGAGAGAAAAACAAGACGCCAAACTTATAAAGTGATACATGAGACTTCTTGAAAAAAGAGGTATGGACTATACCACTCTAATTCTGAGCCTTAGAGGATTTTTTGAAATGAACTCTCAAAATTTATGTCTAGAACTTTCCAGTGAATTTCTTCATATTTAGATTTGCCATTATCATGAATGCATTCAATGTTTTTTTATTTTTTTTTTTGTTAGTATATTAAGATTAGTTGTTTATATTTTCAACTTACTTCCTGGTATGTACTGCTAAATAAGATCATATCTTGTATTTTTATTGATGCCTATTTTATAGTATGTAAATATAAAGTCATTTAACGCATCACCTTAGTGTTCCTAAATTTAAATTCTATATTTATATAACAAAAATTATTTAATTTAATTTTTCTTTTATTTAGTATCTAATTATTATTACTTATATCAACAACTTCGTGATCTAAGTCTGCATCATCTCCCTTTCTGTGAAATTGCAGGTCTCAGACCTACATTTTCACCCGTCTTTCTGGGAGGAGGGATTTGTAGTAAAATAAAAAAACTTGCGCCATTTTGTTCTCTCTTAACTTCAATTCTAAAATTTGTGGAACATATTTCAATCTTAGTTTCGTAATGTATTAACTTGTAACAGCTAAAATTCTTTTTCTTATTTTATTTATTCATAAATTATTGCTCGCTTCTCAAAAAGGCGGGAAGTATTTCGTAACCTTTTTACTTTCTGGAATATTCCTGGGATTTTAATTTTATTTTTTATCTAACATCGCGTGACCGGTGTTAATGCGCGTTGTTAAAGGGCTTGTTATTTGCGAGGAAGAATATAGATCCTGCCGAAGACACGTCTCCTTAGACCAATCAGAGCTGATCATCTTTTGACGTTTAGACTCAAGTTAATCCTAATTGGATTTTTAGATTGATTGATGCGGAGTAGGAGGGAGCTAGTTTGTCGTGAAAATGTTCCTTTTTCATTTTGGCTTTTTAGGAGCGGAGAATGCATCTGTCTTTAAAACTAGTAAGACGTTCGTTTGGTTTGTCCTATAAATTGGAATATTTAATGATGTCGATTATTTCACGAATTTTGGAGTACTCGATGTGTGCAACGCTTAATTTTGGAATGACTTTGTTTGCCTTATGACTTATAATAAATATGAATTGCAAAGACTTAGTGGCTTGATTTTTTACGGGGAAATTCCCAATAAAACTTCTTCGTTGCTTGAAAATTAACACTACGGCTACAGAACCTTGCTGCTGATTATTAGATATTAATAAAGGTGCTGTATCAACCCTGGTGATGCACAGGAGCTTGCACGGTGTTGTGGAATCTCGACGTCGTCGCCGTTCTCGTTACATATATATATATATATAATTTCGTATGATATATTTACCAATTAGAAAAAATATTAGTGCATGTATCTAAGTCTATATGGTGTTCCATTACCTTCGGATCCAGGTACTCAATCGATAAAGCACGTTTAGGTTCTCTATTCGAATCCTAGCTGGGGCATTTTTTTCACTCAGATATAAAAACTCAACTTCGTAAATTATTTCTTTTAGATCAATTTTGCATGAACACGTCAAATAGTATTGTAATTAAGTCACAGATGACAGTAAATAATTTGTAACAGACAATATCTTAAATGAAGTAAAATGATATACTTCTATCTTTCTAAACATTAAATTTAAGAGGATATAATGCGCAGTTGTAGTTTATTAAACGTTTATCCCCTCCTACAACTTTAATTTCGTTTCTCTTTCTTTCGTTTTTTTCGTCTCCCCCCCCCCCCCCCCCCGCTTTTTTTTCATACACATTTGAAGGGTATTTGGGCAATACACTTTGCTTTAATAAATCAAAATATATCTTATTTTAAAATAAAATAGCGTATTTTAATTTATTAAAACTAGACAATCTACAAGAACAAGAACCAATTTTTTCGGAATCAATCCATTTCGAACCGAATCCAAGAAATCGGTCTTTTCGGACCGAATCTGATGAATCGGTCCTTTACGCAGTCGGTGCATTTCGGAACGAGTCCGAGGATTCGGTCCTTTTCAGAGTCGTTTCATTTCGGAACGAGTCCGAGGATTTGGTCCTTTTCGGAGTCGTTTCATTTCGGAACGAGTCCGAGAATTCGGTACTTTTCGGAGCCGTTTCATTTCGGAACGAGTCCGAAGATTCGGTCCTTTTCACAGTCGTTTTATTTCGGAACGAGTGCGAGGAATCGGTCCTTTTCGGAGTTGTTTCATTTCGGAACTAGTCCGAGGAATCGTTCCTTTTCGGAACGAGTCCGATCAATTGTTCCTTTTCGGAATGGTTTCATTTCGGAACTAGTCCGAGGAATCGTTCCTTTTTGGAATGGTTTCATTTCGGAACTAGTCCGAGGAATCGTTCCTTTTCGGAACGAGTCCGATCAATCGTTCCTTTTCGGAATGGTTTCATTTCGGAACTAGTCCGAGGAATCATTCCTTTTCGGAAGGAGTCCGAAGAATCGTTCCGAAAAGGAACGAATCCTTTTTACAGGCAGGAACCGTTCGTTCAGTTCCACCGCCGGAACCGTTCCTTTGGAATCGTTCCTCAACATATGACACATCTCTAGTAAATAGTGATTGGGATTCAGTACAAAAATCTACATTAATAAAGTCCTGGCAGAAGATTTTTCCAAGCATAGAAAAATCTCTAGTAGAATCTGAAAAGGAAGAGGAAGAAGTTTCCATTCATGATTTAGCGAATTTAAAAAAAATCTGTTGCTGGTTGAGAAAATGTCAAAGATAATATCATTGAGTGGATTAATAGCTAACAATCCAGGCTTCGAGCATGCAACTGATGACCAAAATATAGAAGAAGTGTTAGGTATGAATTTGGAAGAGAGTAACAAAGAAGAGGATAAGGTACAAAAGAAAATGAGCCATGACACAGCTTAGTTCACGTTGAAGGTCCTATCGAATATCTACAGGAAGAGGATGACGCGTCACTTTGTGATAAAATAGTGCTTAAGAAACCCCAATCGCAAATAAAGAAGTGTTTCAGTACAAAAAAAACAAACTTTTGATGGATTTTCTAAAGAAATAAACCTACAAATTTGTAAGTAATGAATAATTTTATTATTCCTCAAGCAATAAGTATCTTTATGTTACCCATTGTGTTTATAAATTGTTCAAATACATAATTGTATTGATTTGTTCCCTTTTTCCAAAATTTTGTAGATTATCTGCGAAATCAATTATCCACGATAGTTATGCCACTCAATTCCGTAGATAATCATGCATATGATTACCAAATTAAAACTTTTATATGCTAGAGAAATTATCATACATGCCAGCTTGGAGATGTATCTCTGATCTAGATGAGTGAATAATAAATACAACAACAAGAAGAAAAAGAAATGTATATTTGTTTCATCAGATTTTTGAAAGTTCTAAAATTATTTTTTAATGTTGTTAGATTTGTAAAATTATGGACACTTCATCCAATATACATTCACACAAAGAGAGAACATAAAAGAACTTACAGCAATTTCATATTCTTTATTTATTTCTGAAAATTTTTCATCACTTTCTGAACACTTTTTTGATAACTTTTCCTTGTCTAATCTAAGTGCATAAATTAAAAAATTCATCATAAATATATTGTATGTAAAATTTAAGCATTTGTCTTGAACAGTCAACTAAACTGAAATACAAAATCAGTTAAAATTAGGGTATGAAAAATGAATAGTTTTAAAATTTAAGTTGTTTTTTTTTTATGATTTTTTTTTTTTTCCTGCATTAAGGTACTGAAGGCAACAATAATTATAGGTTTTGAAAACAATTAAATGTCTAATTAGATGATCTTAAAAAGCACAAGTAATCATTTTAAGCTTAATGAAATTGTTGTAATTAGTAATTATAGTATTCATTCTAGGCCATTTTTGAAGGGTGCAACACCCTGCTCTTTTTTAAAAGTAGTAAAATGCACCACAGGTTTTACCTAGAGATTTTTATTTTTATTATTATTATTATTATTTTAATTCCATAGTATTTCTAAATTTATGTGCCCAAAAATGATAGAATTTTTTCATTTCTTTAAGAAAAAGAACATGAAACTATTCAATCATGTTTTAGTTTAATTGTATTTCTAATTTTTATATCATAAAATCATTCAAAATTAATGTTATTTGATTTATTATACTTAAATTTTGTATTTTCTCTGCTTTCTTTTTTCCTCTTCTAAAGCCAATAACAATTTTTTCCCTGCAAAATTGCCCTTTTCTGCTGCAGTAATGCCCTTTTTAGTGAATAGCACAATGCCCTTGTTATTTCTAGAGTGAACACTAGTAATTATAGAATAATATAAACTGGATATAAGTAATTTCATTAGTTATAAAGGTATATAAAAAAGCTTTTTTTAAGTAAATAAAATTTTTCTGATTTAATTTTTTTTTCCAGCATTAAAATACTGAATAGATACCAAGAGTTTTATAGTACCAGAACAATTAAATTTCTAATTACTAACATAATCTACATTTTTAAATTTAAATTAATAAAATTTAATTATTAGTTAATTACAGAAATTATAAAAAATGCAAATTAGTAGTTTAATTAATTAATAGAATACAATAAAGTTATACATATTAATATTTTATAATAATTATATAAGACTATATTCTTATGAGTATATATAATAGATCTTGTTGATGACAGATCTGCGGCATGCTTGTGTGATCGGCAATCACCAGTCAATTGGCAGTTCAGCACCAGCCGCGATGTAGTACGGTTATATGCTGTTAATAAATGTATGTTAATATTGCCTAACTGCTACTATGATGAGTTCTTACATCATGAGTAACATACTAAAATATTACAGTGGCGACGAAAATGGGATGTTAGGAGAAATTTTTTTTTCTTCTTTCAGTGAATTTCAGACGCCGATCTTAGATGCGGTGTGCTAAGCCTAATACATGGTTGCAGAGTTTCCAGTTGCCAGTAGTGCATGTTGAATGAAGCCTAAAGTACGAATGCATGCTCTTTGCATTAAAGCTTTAAAAAGTACAGCTAAAATGGGCACTTTTGGTCAAATTAAAGAATTTGATTATACTGCCAAATCATGGACATTATATACTGAATGTCTAGAACGAACTTTTATTGCAAATGGGATTGATCAAGCAGATAGCAAGAAAGCGGTTTTTCTGACAGTCATTGACCCCTTTCACACGACACTGTTTATATGGCGATCCTTTCATAAAATTCACATTTATTCTGCGATGCTTTCATGAAATTCACATTTATTCGGCGATCCTTTCACGACATTCGCATTTATTGCCCAATCATTTCATGAAATTAGCATTTAATTCACGATCCTTTCACGAAATTTGTGTTCTATCTGCGATTTCTTTTAAAGAAATTCGTGTTTTATCGAGATCTTTTAAGGAAAATCAAGTTTTTGTGATTTTCTGAGAAAATTGGCGTTTTTATCGCGATAATTTAACAAAATTTTCTGCGAACGATTGATGAAATTGATTATGAAAATATGCAATTCAGCTTGGTTCAAAGCTATCAAAAATTGGTAATTAGACAAGCAATTCCGACATAACTATCCAAATTTCGGGGTTGATAAACGATGTTTCATAACTTTTGGAATTAAATGAGTTAAGTTTTTGGAAATTTTGAAACGGAATTACTCTGTTCTCGCGACAGTAAATCACATAAAACTTGTCAATCGATTGCAGGGGAAAAAAAATGTGAAATTTGACAATTAGCATGAATTCCAACAATTTTTCTCAGCAAAATACTCGCATAATATGTCATTCAATTGCACAAAAATATCACAAAAAAAAAAAAGAAAAAAAAAAACGTGAGAGTTAATCATAGTTTCAAAATGCAAAATTTTGAAACCAGGGGGGGGGGACAGATCACCTCAGGAGCAGAAATTTAGGGGCTCCGATTTTCTACTACCAACATCATTTTTAGCAGGTAAGAAGAAAAAGAACTCTAAATTCAAACTTTGCCCCGAGCCCAGTTTTTTCTTTGCATGTTCCGGCATATAACCCAAATTTATCAAAATGCCGCTTAAAAAAAACGCGAATTTCATTAAAAGATTGTAAAAAAACGCTAATTTCTTTAAAGGATCGCGGGAAAACGCCATATTTCTCAAAGGGTTCTTCAGGGGTGATTCTGAGCAAAAACTTTTTTCAAATTTGCAGCAAATTTTCTGAAAAGTAGATTGTGCGAAAGGGGGGGGGGGGGATTTACTTTTGACTCGGTGTTTTTTCCGTGGCCCTCTGACGAAGTTTGCATTTTTTTTGCGATCTTTGGACAAAATTATCAGACTTTTTAGATTTTTTGATAAAATTTATGAATTTTTTGTGATTTTTTAAAAAAATTTGTATTTTTCACGGTTTTTTGATGAAATTTGCAGATTTTTCGCAATCTTTTGACAAATTTCGTGGATTTTTCGCAATCCTATGATGCAATTTTTGATTTTTTTGCAATTTGTGTTTTCCCGCAGGTTTTTTGACGATATTTTCGTTTTTTCTGCAATTCCTACCCGAAATTTGCATTTTTTGCAAATGTTTGATGAAATTTGTGTTTTATTTTTTAACTATTGTTTCACGAAATTCACGGTTTTCATGATCTTCAGATGAAATTTGAGTTTTTTCATAATTATCTAACGAAATTCTCTTTTCCCATCAACTCTCTTACGATATTTATGATTTTTCTACGAACGATTTGCGAAATTAATTTTTTTGGGTGACGATTTGTCGAAATTTGTGATATGTTTTTTGTGTATATAATTTCCGGATTGATGACGATTCCTTTTTTTTTTTTTTTTTACCCCGGAACAGAAAACTTATCATTTTTGGAAAATACTGAACAAAATCGCCTTTGGATTGCTTAATGAATGCAAAATTTATCAAAAACTTGCTTAATAAATACAAATTGTCATAGAATCGTGTTAAGCATGCAAATTTCACAATGTATCGAAGGAAAAAATATGAATTTCATTAAAAGGTCGTTAATAAACACTAATTTAGTCAAAAGGCTGCTAAAGAAACGCAAATATCATTGAAGAATCACAAAAAAGATTTGAATTTCGTCAGAGGGTTGCCGAATAAATGCGAATTTAGTTAAAAGGCTGCTAAAAAAATGCAAATTTCATCACAGAATCACAAAAAAGATATCAATTTTGTCAGAAAATGCAGCTGTCTGGAAAACAACACACACACAAGCATATCTGTTTATTGTTATAGGTATACTTTTTAATCGGGAATAACATATACAGAGCTAACTTTTGAAAAATTAGATTAACCTGAACCCAATTTGCAGCAATCTACACTCAATTTAAAATCAAACTTAACCAAAAACAGAGTTTATTAGACCTGAAACAAAAGTAATTAGCACAGGAAGGGAATATATAAAATCTTGACTTACTTTTTTTAAATAAAAAACATTTTACATAATTATTCTGAGTTGTTGATAAAAATTACTTCAGTGGTATTTTGTTATGTCTGTATTTGTGTAATTTTTTTAAATAGCACATAAAATAACTATGTTTTTAAGATTTATTTTCTCCCTCCCAAACAGCTAAACTCCCCTCCATTTATAATTGTTGGGAGCAAGGTTGGCATGGTTTAAACCAATTGGTTTTTTTCGAAGAAATCTAATGACATTCTCTTTTTTTCTTTATAATTTACATGTTTCAGATTATTAGATATAAATAATTTCTACTTTTAACATTTTATTTCAGTAATAAGCGTTAGATATAGTGGGTTTAGGTCTTTTTTTTATGCATAGGATTAACTAATTTTTTTTTTTTTTGAGAAAAAAACAAGTTTTTTAGAAGAAATCGAATAACATTTTCTTTTTTTCTTCATAATTAACATGTTTCAGATTATTGGATATAAATAATTTCTACTTTTAACACTTTATTTCAGCAATAAGCATTAGATGTAGTGGGTTAAGGTCATTTTTTTATGCATAGGATTAAAATCAGTATACATTGGTGAACATATCGATTGCTCTAAAGAAAAAAAACTTCAGATATGTGAATTGGTCAAAGATAAAATAGATTCAATATTTAGTATAAAATACTTATTTTTTTTTAATAATGCAGATTTAATCCGATTAATAACATAACACAATGATCTTTTAAGATTTTGAACAATCTGTAAAAGATATTTTTCTTGATTGGGGAGATTATCTTGAAGAATTAAAAGCTAAATATGAAACCAAATAAGAGAATATTCAAAGACTGGTTGCTAGTTATAGAATTTTAATAATGATTTTTCCCCCCTCTGTTATCTGCTGAATTTAATGACAAAAAATGTTAACTTTCAATTGTCACTGAAGGGAAAAAAAAAAAAAAAAAAAATCCTGAGAAGTATTTGAAATTTATTATTTGAATAAATGTCTAAATGAATATTTATCAAAGTACATCCAAATGTTTATTATTAGTAATCAAAAGATTGTTTATAAAAATTTTCAGGACATCAATGGTTCACTGTGCTGAATAGTTAATTCTTTGAATAGACTGTTTGCCAAAACTGTTTAAATTAAGATATGAATTTTTTTCTATATAAATGCACTGTAATTACTTAATTTAAATTATTTTAAAATTAAGTTACACTGCTTATAAACTAATAATGTCTATTTTTATCAATAAATATGCATGTATATGTAATAAGAAAGGATGTTTAAAAAAAACCCGTTTTTTTTTTGTTTTTTTCCAACCCTGGTTGGGAGGGAGACTCTCCTCCTCTGGAAAATTGAATTTCAAGCCCTGCCTACAAATCAAAGCCTTGCTCATTACCTTTGATAATCATTGTTCAAGGAAAAATTAATTTGGCCAATCGTAACTGGATTTATCCATTGCAGTTAATGAATATTTTTAAAAATCCAAACCAGTCATGTGCCATAAACAATGTGCATTCTTGTGCCAGTGAAGACAGCTGAGTCTGCAGCACCAATCATACCTGTGTTGAAATGCGACAGATGCATCAGAATATATGAAGATTTCAAGTTAACAACCAACAAAGTAACTGAATTGGAGCAACATCCACTGCCAAACATCGAAGATTTATTTGCACAGCTTTCAGTAGAAGTCATTTTCTCAAATTGGACCTTTGTGATGCCTATTGCCAGCTGCAACAGGATGAAGAATCGAAAGATCTAGTTGTAATCAATACCCATAAAGGACATTTACCGTTACACTAGAGTACCTTTTTGAGTTGGCTCAGCTCCAACTGTTCCAGAGAGAGATTGATAAAATTCTACATGGTCTGAAAGTGCTTGCTATCTTGATGATCAGTAGTGGGGAATTTTTCAAAAATCTTACCAGCCAAAGATTTATTTCACCAGCCTGCAGAATGCAAGGCACACACACAGTTGAACTAGTTCTAACAAAATCGCATGCGATTACAGAAAAAATTACTACTACTACATTGCATTTTTGTATTCTTTTTTTCTATAATATTAAGAAATATATTCAACAGAAGTAAGCTTAATATAAGATAGAACTTAGTACTATATTTACACTGTAATAATTTGGAAAGTTAAAATATCTTGGTTATAAAAGTGTTTCTGATAATGTCTCTATCGCCTACACTTTTTCAAAAATTAAAAATTCACCTGTCTTGTCAGAAAATCCACTCACCACTGGCGAGCAAAACGATGTATATTTCCCCAGTCCTGTTGATGATGTCTTGATTTTGGGGAAAGATGAAGCAGAACAACTACAGAATTTGATGGCTATTCTAATACATTTACAAGAAGCCAGAATGAAGCTCAACTCTGAAAAATGTGTCTCCAGTGAAAAAGTCAGTTGAATATCTTGGTCATCGTATCAACGGGGAAAGATTTCATCCTTTGGAGCCTAAAGTAGACGCTGTAGTCAAAGCTACTGATCCAAAAAATACTGATGAGCTACGTTCTTTCATCAGGCTCATTACTTATCGTAAATTTTTGCCAAACAAGACCATCTTATTAGCTCCATTAAATGAGTTATTCAAAGAAAAAACTAAATGGACATGGGAGACACTGCAAAGAGAAGCATTTTCAAAAGTGAAAGAGGTTTTGAAGAACTTATCACGGCTGATACACTTTGATAATAAGAAAGAAGTTGTTTTGCCCTGTGATGCTTGCTCTTATGGACTTGGAGCAGTCTTACCTCACAAAACTGATGACTGTGATCGTCCAACAACCTTTGCTTCCCGTTCATTAAACAAAGGTGAAGAAAATTATAGCCATACAGAAAAAGAGGCACTATCTCTGATCTGTGGTGTAACAAAATTTCAAAAGTACCTGTTAGGACGAACATTCATGTTGCTCACCAATCATCGTTTCTTAGTTAATCTTCCTTTCTCAGATAAGCCTATACCAATAGTAGCTGTTAGACAAATTTAACGTTGGGCTCTGATCCTTGCAGTAAATTCTTATACAATGAAGTACAGAAAAAGGAGCTTGTATACAAATGCAGATGCTTACAGTAAATTAATGCAGAAAGTTAAAATAGTAAATTAACTAAGCATGCAGATACCACTAGTTCCAACACAGTCAGTGTTATTATTAACACAGCTAGACGACACTCCAGTGACAAGATATCTTATTGCCACCAAAATTGACAAATGCCCTAACCTAAGGAAGCTGAAATCATACATTTTGAAAGATTTTTTTTAACAAAGAAGATCTTAATACGGGCATACTCCAGAAAATCTGAAAGAAAAATACAGAATGTTGTTCTTATGAGGCTATATATGTTTATAAAAATTTTTTTGGCAGAACCTCCATACAGTGTCTGTAAAAAAATAATGAAAATTTTGTTCTTTAGAGATTTATCATTGGTTAGCGATAAAATGCAAATTAAAAAAATACCTTTTTGTGTCAAATACACTTTAAGGAAAAATTACTTTCATGTTCAACTTGTTTAGATAAATTTAATTAAAAAAAATTTTAGTTTTGACAATTTTAGTTAGTTTTAAGTATAATTTTGTTATATTGATATAAACGAATTAATTAATCAAAGAATTAATACTAATAACATGAATTACTGTTAACATGAACAAAATTTTGATTCCCTTTGTGGTTCATGTTAACAAGGTTTGACTGTGTATGTATATATATATATATATATATATATATATATATATATATATATATATATACACACATATATAATGCAATTCATATGTATATAATATATTAAACTCTCTCATTGTTTATGGTTAAATTCATTAAATACCATTTAAATGTATTCTAAAATCAACAGTTTTCAGTTGCAATAAAATAGAAAAGTGCTACTTGCCAAATCGTGTGACGCTTTCGTCTTTTCATGCCAAATATTTGAAAGCATTTTTTTTGTACAGATTTTCCACTGTAATTCGGCCGTTAATTTTGAGTGATCCTTTATTACATACATAAGTAGTTTAATAAGTAGTAAAAATCTGAGTATGCCCAGTATGGAGACCTTCCTTGTAAGAAAATAGAGAAAAACTTGCATCCTTTCTTCAGAGTAAAGGAAGAATTATCTTTCAAAAACAACATAATTTTGAGAGGCTCACATGTATTTATTCCTCCAAAATTTAGAATATTCATTCTAGATAAGTTACATTCATCTCACCAAGGCATAACAGCAATAAAGGCACATACTCATTCCTATGTTTGGTGGCCAGAGCTGGATAATAATTTGGAAGCAAAAGTGAAGGGCTGTGTTGCATGTCAGCAGAATGCCTCAGTATCTCTGTCAGAGCAAGCATGGGAACAGATCCAAACTGACCATGCCAACCCAGTGGAAGGCTAAATACTACGTATAATTGTGGACAGCAAGACAAAATGGCTGGAAGTTGCACAGGTATCAAGTACATCTGCTAGTGTAACAATATTGATTTTATGTAGCCTATTTTCTTGTTTTGGCATTCCTAAAAGCATGTTCAGCGACAATGGTCCTGTTTTGTGGAAATCATAAAAAAATGCAACATAGCAGTGCCATCGAAATGTAAACAGTATCAGTTTCCATCAAGGACTAATCGAATTTGAAATTTGGTAAAAATCTGTGCATTAGTTCTTGAGATAGAGCTGTGAGGAAAATCACAAAAAATGTATAGCAATGCCATCTGTTGAACGATTTACACCAAAAACTAATCAGCATCAATTTATATCAAATAATACATATTTAAATATAAGTTTTTATCAAATTCCATGCATTAGTTCTTCAGAAAAAGCACCCATAAAATTTATGTCACATACAGACAAAGTCACAGAACTACAGACAGACATTTCGTAAAAACAGGAATGTAGTGGAGGGTATACGGGAGTATATGCGGTATACCTTCTGGATTTTTTAAAGAACACCGTATACCTTCTGTTTTTCAAAAAAGCTGTAGTATATACATTCTCTCTGACTTGGGCATATACCCTCTGCTAGAGCGTATATCATCTGTTATTTTTATGACTACACCACAGCGTAAAAATATGTTTTTTGGAATCTCTGATCCCTACAATGTGTATCATCATTGAAAACTGGAATTTGAAAATTTTCAATGAATCCAATACTTTTTTCTTGTAAAGGTAAAAGAAAGTAAAAATATATAAATAATTATACATAATTATTTATTATTAATAAAATACAGCGAGGGTGAGGCATTTAAAAATCATTTATGATTAAAGTTTAGACATTTTAGAATTTTCCCTTAGCAGAAAAATAAAAATATATATATATTACCATGGTAATCCTGCAATATTTTAAAAAATATATTAATCAAGCATGATATTAATGATAATAAAATTTTCATTGCAGTTTACAGAAACTTCAGAAATTTTTCTTTAAAAGAAAAGAAAAATTTAACAAAGGTAGATTTGTAATATTTTCAAAATTATAATAATCGTGCGTGACATGAATAATAATAAAATTAATATTACAATTTTTAAAATATTGTTAAACATTAAACTAAATAAATGTTACAATCAAAATTTCAAAAAGAGTTGAGCAAATTATGATGAAATTAATTTATAATGCATATTAATTTTAAGGCAACTATAAGGTTGAATTTTTATTGCATTTAAAGATTTCAATTTTATAGTTGTGTATAGTTAAATAATGCATATATTGTTCTGAAGTTGCATATTTCAATGAAATATTACAATATAACTGTAAAACATATAGTAGCAAATGATACAATTCATAGTTTTTAAAAAACAACATTTTTTATATTTATTTTATTTCTATTTTAACTTAAAATACTGTAAGGATTTTTTAAATGATAACTATTTCATGTTGATGTAGTTAAAAATTTCAAAATATTAAAATGTCACAATAAAAGTTTGTAAAAATTGAAATTTATTCAAATACAATAGGAAAAAATATATAGATTAAGTAGCCCCAAAAATAGTTACTCACAAAGCTGTCTGTAAATCATCTTTTAAAAGGGTAATTGACCTCTCAAGATCATTTTTTTCTTTCATGAGTAAACTAATTGATTCATCGGATATCTTGGCATCAATCTATAAAAGTTAATAGCAATATGGAAGGTAAAAGTTCAAGACAGGAAATATTATTTTAATTATACATAAGTTAATAAAAAGTGATTAAAAATTATACATAAAAATTAAATACTCTCTCCTCCCCCCCTCAAATTCTAGACTGAAAAGTCTTCTGGCTTGTGCCAGGAGAAAGAGGTAGCTTACATGCTCCTTATTTTTTAAAAGCTAGCTTATATTATACAAACACATAAAGCTCAAACTAGACAATTTCTCAAAATTAGTCAGTTTTATCCAAACTGCTTTTAATTACACTAATTTATATTTGATTGCCAAATTTGGCAATATCTTGAAGATAACCAGTGAACTTTGTTGAAACCTCAGTAATTCCTGTGCTCATGCTCACACATATCGAAATCAACTGATATACATAAGTGCTACCACAAAATCCCTGTCAGCTTGGCCTAAAAATGCAGGTAGATTTCAAAATTAAATACTTATTTCATCAAAAAATAAAATATGATTAGAGATAAATCCAGTTTAACAACTTTATTTGGTTGGTTTTGAAGAATTTTTAATTTCATTTTTCTGTAAGAGCTAGTTTTATCAGAATCATCTTAAGCGAAATTCGGATCAAAATGCCCACTTTGGCAGCATTTTTTAAAATGTATTCTGGCTTTATGGCAGAAATCGACCAATAAGGCACATTATATAGTTCTTAAATAAGAGAAACTGCTAATTGAATACATTTGAGACTAAAATTGAATTTAAAAATGAGTCATAAAAGATGCAATTTGTTATTTGAATACATCCTCAATTCTTCAATCACAATCACATCAGGAAAATTCTGGTTAAAAAGCCCACTTTGACAGCATTTTTTGAAATATATTCTGTCTTTAATCAAAAAACTGACAATAAGGGACATTAAACAGTTTCTAAATAGGAGAACCTGTCAATTGGATGCATTTTTTAGAGCAAAAAATGGATTAAAAAATATGTCAGAAAATAAGCAACTTGTTATTTGAACACTTGTCTGATTTTTCAGTCATGATTATTTCGAGAAATTCTATTCAAATTGTCTACTTTGACAGCAATTTTTGAAATATATTCTGCCTTTATCAAAAACCTGGCCCGTACATCATATTATATCATTCCTAAATAAATGGCTTCATGTCAAAAAAAAAAAGTTGATTCTAGGATGAGGTTATATAAAATTGATGAGTATGAAAAAATGCCGTTTTTTGAAGAGCTAGAGAAACCGTATTTCTTAGAAATGATAGGAAAAAACTGAAAAACGATGGGCTAAATGAATCTAACTACAAGGAGATTATGTTGAAAAATAAAATACATTTTTTGAATAAAAATGTGTTTTTCTTGTTAAGGACAAATACTTAGCATACATACCTCATACTCAAATATAATTTTTACTTACATTATATGACCCACCAAAATAATCCACTAATTGAATATTCTTGAGCATGCAATCTGGCCTAATAGTATTATTGTGCACAAACACTATATGGTGCAAAATTTAGTCAAAATCATTAGAGCCATTTTCCTGATAAAATTGCCATGAGCCACTACTCAAATTTTTTTAAACATACGAATCAGCCCAATGGTCTTTTTGTAATCCAAAATGGTAGAATACAAAATTGTTAAAGCTGTTTTTAGATAAAATTGGTTTGATCCATCATGATCCAAAAGTAATCCACTAATTAAAATTTCTTGAACATGTGAGCTAGTCCAATAGTTTCACCATGCAAAAAAAGCTTGGATACAAAATTTAGTTAAAATCAATCAAGCCCCTTTTTTTAGATGTAATTAGCTTGACTGTGACCAATTAAGACTCAAAATGACCCACTAATCAAATTTTCTTGAATGTGTGACCTAGCCCAGTGATTTTCTCATTCTTGAAAAAAATACAATGCAAAATTTTGTCAAAATTGTGCAAACCACTTTCTAGATAAAACTAGCGAAACCCACAGTGACCTAAAAATAACCCACTAATTGAATTTTCTCCAGCATGCGATGGTCTTCTTGAATCTAAAATTGTAGAATTCAAAATTTAGACAAACTTGTTAGAACCTTTTCTTTTTTATATAAAATTAGCTTGACCCACCATGACCCATCCCATTAATCAAAATTTCTCAAACAAGTGACTTAGCTTAGTAATTTTCTTGTGCCAAAAGATGTTCTGATACAATATTTAGTTAAAATAAATCAAGCTGTTTTTTTAGATACATTTAACTTGACTCTGACCCATTATAACTATAATCCACTAATTGAATTTTCTCTGACACGTGATCAAGCCCAATGGTCTTGTGCCTGAAAATTGTAAAATATAGTAGATTCCCTCAAATCTGCACAGCTTGAGACCAGAGGTTATGCAGATTTAAGAATTTTGTGGATTTCTGGCCATGGATTTGTTTACATTTTTTAAACAGTAATTTGAATGTAATTAATAATGCAATTGAGATTATAAGGAATGCTTACAGTATAGTAAAATATTAAATAAGGTAATAAACTAAAATAATAAAAATTTAGGAAATTCAAAATGATTACAATATTAAAAGCAAAGACGAAGTAAATAATCATAATGCATAATTAAATATTCATTATAAAGATAAGGTGCATTTTTTCTAAATTATTCAATAAAACTTGCCCTATACATGTGCACTACTAATTTATAAAAAAATCATAAAATAAGGAAGTTTTATTTCAGGTTTAGTCAAATTTAATAATAAAAAACACTTGATTAATACATAAATACATTTGGCAAAAAGTCTGTGATTATCAGTGATATCAGCAATATCTTGAATTTTTTTAAGAAATAAATTTATTCTTTCTTCATCAAAAAACATGAATTCTGTATTATTAATGAAAATAACAATTTAAAATACATAGAGAGCTGCTATAAAAATAAAAAATTAAATTTTGTCCCTTACTTCTGAATTGTAAATTTCACTGTTTACATTTGTAAATTATGTGTGGATTTTAGAGACTTGTGGATTTTTGGGTTGCAGATTTGAGGGAGTCTACTGTACAAAATTTTCTCAAAATTGTTTGAGCTATTTTTAAGATAAAATTTACACACACACAGATATTGTTCATATTATAGTATAAGATATAAACTTGCCTTTAAAATTGAAACTAAAAATTTAGATCATTTTATATTTAAAATATAAAAAATACACAAATTAAAAATAAACATGTCATTTATTTTTGTAGTTTCAGAAACAGTCTGTGTACACATTTTAATTTCAGCTACAAGCTTTTCTTTTTCACTTTCTTCATAATTTTCTTTCTTTTTCTTATTTAAATATTTATGAAATCTCATCCTAGCCACATTGAAATGGCTCAACATTTCTTTTGCAGAGGTATCACTTATTTGGCAACAACTTTGTACAGCCAGAACATCTTAATGTTGAAAATGTTAATTTAGCGAAAACTCCAGTTGAAGGTGAAAAATCTGAACTTTTTTTGCATACGGAGCTCAGAACTCGGTAGACTCTTAACACATGATAGCACATTTAAAAAAAAGGAAAAAACTGATTTTTCCAGGTTTTAGATTAAAAAAAAAAAAAAAAATCCCTGACTTTTAGATTACTTGTCATTTCTCTGACAATTTCCAGGTGTTGTATAAAGATATTATGAAAATTACCATTTTTGGCTTGCGTTGTGTAGTGTGCTACGTGGTACTCAAGTAGGCTTAAAGATATTCATATTGTACAATCATTACGATAAAAACAATTTCCAAAAATTATCATGTTGAAGTAAACTACCAGGCTTACGTTCTCACTGATTTCAAAAAGTCAGTAATAACATGTCTTGAATGATAAGAAAAAAGAAATCTCTTATCGGACTCCTTGGGAAGACACAAGATGAAAGAACAACAAAAGAACATCGGCAATCACATCAAAATAAATAGATTTATTCATTTAATCTTAAAAAAAGTTCTTTATTTACGATGCTTAAAATCTTAGGAGGTATCATTCCTGGGCAGCACATTTCCTCCAGGTCTTGGTTATTGGAGCAGAGAGAAAAGCAGTCACCTACACATCGTAAGGACTCGACGTAACTGCCGATTCTGGCTTCAAAAACCATGTGCGAACGCGAGCTCTTGGCGATCACCGTGGGGCGATGAATAGTGTCAGAAAAATGGTTACTTTTCTCCCCTTAATTTTCTTATCACTCCACTCAAACTGTCCCATTCAAACCTGTTTCATTCAACTTGCATCATTCAACTAACCCTTTGTAATCTTTATTTTTTATTTAATTATCCTTTAAATAAATCCTGAAATAAATACCTTTTTACTTTTATATGTTTCAGTTTCAATAGTTTAAGTTTCTAATTTAAATACATTCAATATCTTTATTTCAGTATTTAAAACTAATAAAAATAAAAATCTTTATTTTTACCTTGATTCATTAACTCTCTTGAGCATCAACATTAACTTACGTAACAATCATATTTCCCGGCATTTGTTTTTCCTTCCATTCACTAAGCTTACCGGCAAACATCGTCACATCGATATTATTAACTGACAAGTTACGGAGAAAGGTGATAGATGGCGTGACATGTCCGACGGCACGAGACCTTTTCCTAGCGTGGCCGATTGGCATTGGTCCAATCTCACAGATAACTTCTAGAAACCAAAGGTGATGTTTCTCGTCAGTGGAAGATGACGTAAGTGGGCGTTGTCGGTAGCTATTTATAGCAGAAGGAAGGAACGGGGAAGGAGGCTTTTACGCTCTTGCTTTTAAACTAGTTTTCTGTTATGTTTTAGTGTATGATGTTTCGTCCTTATGTTTTGAAATTATGAATACATCGCCGGTGCAATATAAATAAGAAGTTTTAAGCTGCTGTGAAAATAAATGGTGAGAAAACTTGAACGAATTGATAGCTTGGACGTTAGAGATCGGGAGACCAACGAATGTAAAGAGTGTTTTTGGAAATTGATTTATCAAGTTGAACTTTCGTTGATTTAGTTATGGAAACTCAAGTTTCATAAGAATCTCCTGAAATTTGAAAATAGCCATTGCTGCCGACAACGTGTTTTAAACAGGCTTTTCCTTTTTAAATGTTTTTAGAAATAATTACTTTTACCTTGTCATTTTTCTTCTCCTCTTTTCAAAGTATAGTTTTTCTTTATTGTCCCAGATATTGATCTGGTCGAATATTAATCTAGCCAAGCTTATCCTTTTATTAAAAAATGATTCCTTTTATACTGTAGTGTTGTGGACTGGATCCACAGGAACCAGCGGGTATTTAATCCGGTTTTGGTGTTATGGATCAACCGCGGCAAGAGTGGTTTCAGACTCGTGCTTTCTGGATAGCCGTGCCGGGTACTGGGAGTTGTTGTGTGTCGGTGGCATTGAAATTCTTTTACAACTTTTAAAGAAATTCTAAAGACGGTTCTCGCTGTGAATTTCCTTGTAAGATCCTTTTACTATAGTATGGGAATTCATTTTTTTATTATCTTTCTCTCCCTCCAAACAAAGTCCTAGGTGGCAGTAACAGGACAAAGTTGGGGAACACCTTTAGTGGCAGTAAAGGTGTTGTAGGAAAAACATTCCTAGTGGCAATGTGGGATGTTTTTAGAGAAATCTTTTTCATAATTTAGTTTGGCTAGCCTGAAGGTTACTTTTTGGGGGAGGAGATGAAATGGGTAATATAGAATCATTAAATTTAATTAAGTTTAACATAAGTTAATATAGAAATAATATTTGGATAAGTTTAAATGCAGTTTGATCTTTTATTGAAAAATTAATTAAATGGATTTAAATATGATATAAGATTTAACTTATAATAGATGGTTTATTGGTGCTCTGGTTCATCCAATTTGAATAAACATTATTGATCTTTATTTTATGTGTAGAGTAATTTGAGTATATGTTAATGGCTTTTAATTTTGACATTTTCTAAATCCATTATGTTTTTATTTGATTAAATAAAACTAGTTATTTGTTTATAAATCTGTTTGATTATTTTCTTCCAAATACACCTCTTAAACTACAAGGGCGTACTTTACAGCCAAAACGCTCTACATGCGTCTTTGCTCTGCTGTGTAAATACTTTTAATAGCTATCCTTGACTTCAAGGATATCAAAAGGTTATGGGCCATTAGTGTGCCCTAAAGAAGCTTTAATTAGAAATCTTTTTCCATAATTTTTCATCTATTTTTGTCTTTGAAAATTTTTTTATATACGGCTCACCTGAAAGAGTTAGGAAGGATCTCTGAGATGGGGGGGCTGTAGGAGTAAATCATAGATGTGTTAGATTACTCTGTATGTTTTCAAAGAATTTTGGATGAATTTAATGGTTGTAATTTCTTTCGTGAAATGGATTTTTCTTTTAAGAGTTGGTTTCCGAATTTTTTTGTGGATGTTAAAATTTTTGAGACATGTTTTACGGTGATATGGTTTGACGCCAATATAACAGGAGCTAGAAAGTTACGAAGGTCAATTTGCAAAAGTTATGAACTGTTCCTGACTATTTTTTTTTTTTGAGAAATTATAAGTCTACATTTCTTTTGTGAGTCATCAAGTGTTCGAGTTCTTCTACTTACCTAAGTGTTCCTGTTCCTGGCTACTTACCGGAGTGTTCCTGTGGTTGAGAAAAAGACTGGACATTGATGTGTAATGTTCCCAGCTGGTGATGTTTTTCATCGTGCCATGTTGAAGAGCGCAGCGGACCCGTACTGGGCCGTTGTGTGCTTGATTCATTCCTACCATGTCCCGAAGATAGCAGCAAGTGATAAAGGACATTCTTTCGTGAGAAATGGACATATTTTTTAGATTGAATTTTTTTTGGACTTTTTGGAACATCAGTTTTTAATGGTCCTCATATACAGAAGAAAATTGTGCCACATTTAAATTTTTTTTATTAAGGGATTGGAAATTTAATGTAAATTTTTATAATAGGTTTCTTTAAACAATTTATCAAGTAACTTAAATCCTTTCATATATTTTTTTAATTAGAAGATAAACTTTTAAAAATCAATTTCTTTTCTTGGATATATGATTAAAATCCTGGATTTTTATTCAAATTTTTTGAAGGATTATATAGTTAGAAATTTATAGAGAAATGAAGTTTAAAGGTTGATTAGGAGTTTAATTGTGATATTTTTATATAATATTTGTGAATAAGCGTTCAGCTGGTTTTTGAGAATTTTTTTTATAAAATTCATGTGTGAAAATTAATGTTAGAAACCTTATGGCTAGAACTTCATGAGACTTGTAAACTACAGTTTAGGTCCCTTTTTGAACTTAGAATTTTTCTCGAAATTTAGATTTCTAATAGAAAAGATTTTAGGGAAATTCTAATGGTTTTTATTATGTTAAATTAAGAGGAAGTTATAACTTATTGAAATTTTTTTTATTATTGAAATTTTTTTTACTTATTGAAAATGTTTTTACTTATTGAAATATTGTTTTGTTGAAATAGAATTTGTAATTTCTTTTAGATTTGAGTGTCCTGAAGTTTAAATCTGTACGACATATGATACCATTGGGTAAATTCTAATGTTAGATACCCTGGAGTGAATCATGGAGGTCCACACTGTTGTGTGTTTTAGATTTGAATGATGGATTTTCGGATCTTTTTGCCTTCCTGTAGTAATCTATATATATAAAAGGAATTCTGAGGATAATTGAGGCACAGATAGGCTCTCATCCTCTATACCTTTTATTTATAGAGATTTTACACAGCTTAGGTAAACGCAGAAGAAATATAAAACAGATAATGTATTTATCACAAAAAATCGTCTGCTAAGAAAATCTTTTTTCATTTTGAACTCTATAAATAAAAGGAATAAAGCAGAAGAAATATAAAACAGATAATGTATTTATCACAAAAAATCGTCTGCTAAGAAAATCTTTTTTCATTTTGAACTTCTATAAATAAAAGGACAGATAGGCTCTCAAACAGTGAATCGTCGAATATAATTGAAGAACAAATGGAAGAACAAATGGAAGAACAAATGGAAGAACAAATGGAAGAACAAATGGAAGAACAGATGGAAGAACAGAAAGAAGAACAGATGGAAGAACAAATGGAAGACCTCTTCATTAACAATAAAAAAAGATATGCAAACGAAACCCCAGAACACCGAGAAGAAAGACTGGCGAAGAAAAGAGAGCAGAATAGAAAAAGAAGAGAAAATGAGACTGAAGAAAAGAGAAGAGAAAGATTAAGTAAGCAAAGATTAATAAATCGAAAGATTCTCAGCGAAGAATCAGAAGAAAAGCGTCGAGAGCGATTGTCCAGAAATGATGAGTATAAGAAAAGAAAATTATATGAAGAGAACGAAGAACAGAGACTTCACAGATTGAATGAAAAGAAATGTTATGATTACAACAGAAAATACATCGTCGTTGGATCTTGTTACAACAGAGCCTTCTTGCTATTTTTTGATGAACCCGGGCAACGCCGGGCAGAACAGCTAGTTTTAGTTAAATATTTTTTAAAAGATTAAGCAGTTCTTTTTAGTTTAATTTATAAAATTTTTTAATTATTTTAATATAAGTTTTTACTCTATAAAATTAAAGTTTGAATTAAAGATAAAGTTAAGGAGATAATTTATTTGTTAAATTGAAAAATTTTTTAAGGTGCCATTTTTCTTTGGATATTTCCCTAATGTTAATGGATGACTAAGGTTAAGTTTTAGACTACTATGCTAATTTTAAACTGTTAGTATTGAAGGATGAAATCATTGGAATCCCTTCTTTAAAATGGTGGTAACAGTAGTTTTAAAGCTAGTTGATCAATTAACTGAATTGTCATTTACTGGGAAAAATTGTCATAGATAATTCATGTGTTAAATTTATGTTAGTTTTAAAATAAATGGCATCTATTTGGTATAGGAATAATTTTTGGGACTGCTGACTGTCAAATTTAGTGTAAGCAAGTTTTCAAAGTAAATTATCTAGCTGGGTTAAAGTTTGTCAGAATTAGATTGTAAGATCATTTTTTAAATGCTTATATAGGACGTAGAAATCATGGATATATGGCTGCATTTTTTTTTTTTTTTTTTTTTTTTTGAGTTTAAGGAATGCTAAAGCCATAATTAAAAGACTGATTTTACATACTGATCTTGTAAAGAAGTTATTGAATTGGACTGTTTTGACATGCTTCAGAGGGGTAAATTATACGTGACCATTTTTGAGATAGCCTTTACTATATAATTGAAGATCTGCTGTTTATCTGAGATAAAGATTTAATCTGATTAATTCCCATAACTGCTTCCTCTGTTGCTTTACATTTTTAAAAGAGGGTTTATAGATAAGCGAGTTATAAAGTGAGCTTTTAAACCTCTTCATGTGATTAGCATTAAGAGGGGGAGGCCTTTTAGTAGTTGTTTCAGAACTTTTATCAGTAGATGTGTGAGAGTAATTGGCTTGTTTATAAAGATTTAAGATCATGCTTTTTAAATTCAGACTTTTATTCTGAGATTTTTTTTGAAAAGAACATTCTTGTAATTTAGATCATTAAACATGCTCTATTTTTTAAAGATAAATTTTCTGGAAATACTAGGATAGTTAATTTACTAGAATTTTTATTAATTAATCTTTGATCTGTTACTACCCTTATCTATGTCTTTTATGTTGAGTATGAAAGGGCTGTATGAAGTCTGTGGCCACAGCAATGGATTTGAGTGAATGTATGCTTTTTGCATATAATGTTGTAAGGATTTGTGTACGATTGTGATGGATAAATGTGTTGTCGTAAATAAATTTTTTGGAATTTTTTTTCAGGATATCTTAGATAAGGTGTAAGCTACAAATATTTTTATCTATTTTTACAGTATTTAGAGCATGGGTTGATTTTTGAATAGAATGATTCTTGATGGGGGTTAATTTGTTTTCACTTTACCTGGAGCATGTCGGTGTCTAGTTTGAATTGTAATAAAGTTATGGAAATGATTTTAGGGTCATGAACTTTTGACATTACTAAGAAAGTGATAAAGTGTAAATTTAAGTAGTAAACTTGGATTTGTGAAATAAAGGTAATGGTTTAGTTAAATACTAGTTTAACCATTGAAGTGTTATAATACATGTATTGAAGTATTTATAATGTATAAGGATGTTCAAATATTGAAATGTGGGGATTTTTGAGTATATATATTTTTTGACATTGGAAAAATGGAAATATTTAAATGTAGGGAACTTTAATGTTAAACTGTAGGAGTGTTTAAACTTTTATTGGAATGTTTCAAATTTTGGAAGAATATTTAAAGTTTTAGAAATATGAAATGTTTAGTTGATCAAGATATTTATGTTTGAATATTTAAGATAGTAGAGTGTAAAAATGTTTGAAGGTTAAAGACTTTGAATTCTTAGCCTTAAAGTGTAAGATTCTTCTAGATCTGAAGTTTTCAATGTTGAAATTTTTTTTTGAAGATTTGAGATTTGAATATTAATGACTTGGTCATTGTTAGATGATAAAGATGTGAAAAGTTTAAATTGAATCTACTCTCCTTGTGGTACAAATTGTTTTTGATACTCACTTTATGGTATTTAACTATAAGAATGTATATTGATGTTTTTGAAGACTTTTAAAGTAAAAGTATTAATGTTAGAATGTTTTTATGGACCTAGGGTAACTGATGGTTTTGGAAATTTTTAAATGTGTCCAGACGTAAAATTAATGTAAAGTACATGTATCGGTGGTGTTTTTAGATATAATTTATATGCTTTTATTTTTTAGTTTATATATATGGACTGGAGCCCAAAAGTTTTTAATACTTCTTTTAGTACTTCCTGCTCTCAATTTTTTTAGTGGCTTGGTATATAAATCTTGCATTGATGTGAAGGACAAGAGGATGCTATTGAAGGATGAATCTGGTTGATGCTGTAGTTGTGACTAAATATGTTTTAAAAGTTGCTGGATTTTTAATTCTTTTTAGTTGGATGAGTGTATAGGGTCTTTTTATGAGCCATAGAATAGGTGTGGTATAAGGTAACCTTTTCTGGTGAATAGTGGTTTGATTTTTGGACTTAGTGAGTTGGTTTTCATGGAGGTGATAAGAGGGGGGGCTTTTGTCAGAAAAATGGTTATTTTTTTCCCCTTATTTTTCTTATCCCTCCACTCAAACTGTCCCATTCAAACCTGTTTCATTAACTTACATCATTTAACTAACCCTTTGTAATCTTTATTTTTTACTTAATTATAATTTAAATAAATCCTGAAATAAATACCTTTTTACTTTTACATGTTTCAGTTTCAATAGTTTAAGTTTCTAATTTAAATACATTCAATATCTTTATTTCAGTATTTAAAACTAATAAAAATAAATATCTTTATTTTTACCTTGATTCATTAACTCTCTTGAGCATCAACATTAACTTACGTAACAATCATATTTCCCGGCATTTGTTTTTCCTTCCATTCACTAAGCTTACCGGCAAACATCGTCACATCGATATTGTTAAATGACAAGTTACGGAGAAAGGTGATAGATGGCGTGACATGTCCGACGGCATGAGACCTTTTCCTAGCGTGGCCGATTGTCATTGGTCCGATCTCACAGGTAACTTCTAGAAACCGAAGGTGGCGTTTCCCGTCAGTGAAAGATGACGTAAGTGGGCATTGCCGGTAGCTATTTATAGCAGAAGGAAGGAACGGGGAAGGAGGCTTTTACGCTCTTGCTTTTAAACTAGTTTTCTGTTACGTTTTAGTGTATGATGTTTCGTCCTTATGTTTTGAAATTATGAATACATCGCCGGTGCAATATAAATAAGAAGTTTTAAGCTGCTGTGAAAATAAATGGTGAGAAAGCTCGAATGAATTGATAGCTTGGGCGTTAGAGATCGGGAGACCAACGAATGTAAAGAGTGTTTTTGGAAATTGATTTATCAAGTTGAACTTTCGTTGATTTAGTTATGGAAACTCAAGTTTCATAAGAATCTCCTGAAATTTGAAAATAGCCATTGCCACCGACAACGTGTTTTAAACAGGTTTTTCCTTTTTAATTGTTTTTAGAAATAATTACTTATACCTTGTCTTTTTCTTCTCCTCTTTTCAAAGTATAGTTTTTCTTTATTGTCCCAGATATTGATCTGGTCAAATATTAATCTAGCCAAGCTTATCCTTTTATTAAAAAATGATTCCTTTTATACTGTAGTGTTGTGGACTGGATCCACAGGAACCAGCGGGTATTTAATCCGGTTTTGGTGTTACGGATCGACCGTGGCAAGAGTGGTTTCAGACCCGTGCTTTCTGGATAGCCGTGCCGGGTACTGGGAGTTGTTGTGTGTCGGTAGCATTGAAATTCTTTTACAACTTTTAAAGAAATTCTAAAGACGTTTCTCGCTGTGAATTTCCTTGTAAGATCCTTTTACTATAGTATGTGAATTCATTTTTTTATTATCTTTCTCTCCCTCCAAACAAAGTTCTAGGTGGCAGTAACAGGACAAAGTTGGGGAACACCTTTAGTGGCAGTAAAGGTGTTGTAGGAAAAACATTCCTAGTAGCAGTGTGGGATGTTTTTAGAGAAATCTTTTTCATAATTTAGTTTGGCTAGCCTGAAGGTTACTTTTTGGGGGAGGAGATGACATGGGTAAAATAGAATCATTAAATTTAATTAAGTTTAACATAAGTTAATATAGAAATAATATTTGGATAAATTTAAATGCAGTTTGATCTTTTATTGAAAAATTAATTAAATGGATTTAAATATGATATAAGATTTAACTTATAATAGATGATTTATTGGTGCTCTGGTTCATCCAATTTGAATAAACATTATTGATCTTTATTTTATGTGTAGAGTAATTTGAGTATATGTTAATGGCTTTTAATTTTGACATTTTCTAAATCCATTATGTTTTTATTTGATTAAATAAAACTAGTTATTTGTTTATAAATCTGTTTGATTATTTTCTTCCAAATACACCTCTTAAACTATAAGGGCATACTTTACAGCCAAAACGCTCTACATGCGTCTTTGCTCTGCTGTGTAAATACTTTTAACAGCTATCCTTGACTTCAAGGATATCAAATAGGAAGCAAGATGTGCGCCAACACCAAGGGGCAATGAGCATATTCTTCTGGGGTGGTTTTCAAATGTATTGCCGTATTAGGTAAAACATAATTTGAAAAAATAATTTGGTTTAAATATAAAAATTTACTCAGGTATGAGTTGCTTATAGTTTATAACATTCTAAGCAGTAGATTATTTGCGAGTTTTTTTTATTTATATTTCAGAAATTTCAAGAAATGTCTTGTCCAGTCACTATTTTTCTCATAAGTGTGACCTCTATAAAATATTCTGATTTTTTGTATCAATAATTAAATAAAAAATTGCTTAAGGTTCTTACATACGTATTAATAAATCAAAATTGTATTAGTATTTATTTATTTCATAAATTTAAAGCATTTTAATAGTTGTTTATGCCATGAGTGTTACTTTGCTTCTTAAATAAAGGGTATAACTTCTGATTAAAAACAAAGTTAATTAAAAATTAATTATTTTCATTGCAGTTATAATAAATAATTATAAAGTTCTAATGGACAAAACAATTAATTTAAGTGAAGTAACAAATGCATTAATAAAATTCTGATTCTTAGTTACAGTAACATTCATGAAAAGTGGTAACACTCATGACAAGCGATAAGACTCATCTTGCAGCAAACAGCTTTTTTGTAACAATATATATAAAAAAAGATTTTTAAAAGATTAAACTATGATTTGTGTAAAATAGATAATCCTTTGAAAATTATTTATTAAGAATTAAAATTTGAATTTTAAATAGCACTTACAAAACACGTGTGCAGACATGAAAATCCTGTTACAATTTTTAAATAATTATAAATATATATAATATGACAAAATATATCCCCGAATCATGAATCTATTATAATCATAACTTAAATCTTACACATGATTTATAGTTTTAGAATTACTTAACTTCTTTTCTCATGAGTGTTACTTTTTCCAAGTAACACTCACGTAAGGTAACACTCATGTACAGTAACACTCATGACATTTATTAAGGAATTCTTCACTAAAATAAATTCTAACTGTTTTATTGAAATTTTAGTTGGGCCTATTGATTCCTGAACAAAAAATACAGCATTGCCTAACTTAACATTTTTATACGTTGAAAAATAATAATAAATAAATGGGTAACACTCCTGTAAGAAAATAAAAATACTCACCATGTTCAAATGAACATTCTGATAAATAGCAATTATAGAACAAAATTATCGCATTCTAAATAAGCGCACTATAAAGAAGAAACAACATCGTTTTCTCACTACTATTGCCAACTGCAATATACAAATATTTTGAAAACAAATAATATTAACTTCCCAAAAGTAACACTCATGTTCTGCATATGCGGACACAAAATACATTGAAATTTTTAACTCTTAGATACTAATTTTAAATATATAAACTATCTATTTGTTTAATTAACACAGGATATTTTACTTTTAATCCATATATAAAAATTTTAAAATGTTTGGAAGCATAAAAAAAGATTAAAATTTTGCGAGTTTTTTATTCAGGACAAGTAAATTCCCATTACTTGCTAACTAAAGTACAATAAAAAGATCACTATTTCACAACTCTGAAAAAATCTAATGAATGCATTGAATTAAGCATAAAAAGATGTGCTACTACCTGTTTTTAGAATATCAAAAAATAAATTTATTAATATGAAATTTAGATTTTAACATCAGGACATCAAACTGGCAGTTCATGTGAAATTCACCCTCTGACAAACATGCATCAAACGCACTGACAGGAAATTTGTTATGCCTGTTCTTCCCACTTTCCGGCTATATCTCCATTTCTATGGTCAATCTATCTATATTTACGTTAACCTAATTACATTCATCCTTTATTAAATAGTTTATCCACTTTGTTATAACTTTTACAGTCTATTATTTATCTTTTATTAAAATATCATTTTTACCTTTTCATTCAACAAGTTTCCTTTTATTAAATCTAGTTAACTTTATTAATAATTCTTTATTAAAGTTCCCATTCATATAAACAATAGTTACTTAACTTACCATACCTTTTTATTTCCAACGCTTTACTTTTAAACTCCCGGTTTATTTTCATTGTTTTTCCCGTCATACTCGCTTGCAATCAAAAACAGATGTGATGTTTTTCTTGACTGCCACAAGGTGCCGTCATTTGTCTGAGTCTACCGCTCATTTCCAGTATGACATTTCGCCACGATGGTTTCTCATTTGACTATCGTTTCATCTGTCCCTTTGCATGCGTAATGAGTTTTTTTTTAGTTTTCCTTTTGGTATAAATACTTTGACAATAGCTTAGTTCCTTGTCTTAATGTTCTGATAGTGCCGAGTTACATTTGTCTTTTTACGTTCCCCAGTTATGATTTGATTTTCAATTTAGTTTCATTTATGTGTCAGTAAATGTGCCGTTCATTAGTTTTGTTAAGTGTTTTTCACTAACCAACTTACTTAAGAGACCGTCTTGCAGTTTTTCGTTACATTCTTCATTTGTTTATCTTCAAGATTGCTGGCAGCTGTTACGAAGTGTTTAATGCTGGACTAAGTCAGCCACCTGCTTTGTCTCTTGTTTGATTTGTGACCGAATATTGATTTTGAGGAAAGGATAGTAATGATAGCAATGTTTATTTTTCATGAAGTTTTCTCCAGCTGATGTTCTTATCGTATTTGTGGATGGAAACCCTAATGTTTACTTTAGATCATCAACTTATTATGTTATAGTTGTTTTGCCATGAAGTCAGTTTATTTTGTTTACTGTTTTAATTGTTTAATAGATTTAAATACCTTTGTTAATTATATTGTTTTTATCTTTATTTCTTTTTAAATAAATGTTAGTTTTGTTTTTAACTTATTTGTATTTTTTTCATCAACATACAGTATTTTAGTTATTTAAATTTCCGGACTTTAACGTTTTACAGGTTTAGGAACTAAAAGCAAAAGTTTTCATTGTGTTAGTTAATTTTAATCTCTGTTAATCTTTTATATTCAAAATTTAAATCTGTCATTCACACTGCAAACGGAAGGAAAAAAGAAAGAATAAAATGACTCTTTACGACATGGCGAAAGGCGCTTGCTTAAAAAAGCAGATGAACAAACAGGAAAGGATTAAATATGAAAATACACTACAGGAATGTTAAAATAGGAAAGAAACATCGTACAACGATGATGGAGGTGTCAAATTAAATGCAAGCTAATAGAATAATAATTACAGTTAAATTTTAAGGGAAAATTATCGATATTAAAAGAAATGCGCATAAATTAAACACGTGCAAAGCACATGGTACGCAAATAAATAAAAATGTTACAAACTATTCTGACACCAGGTTTTCTAGTCATGTAAAAACTCTGATATATTTAAACAACTGAATGGAGAATGGTTTCAGGGTCTGAGAAGGGACGTGATTGGTAAAAATATACTAAATTTTTTCAGAATCTGTTTTCTCCAAATAGTTGCACAAGGTAGCTTTTTATAATGAAAACTGCCTAAAATGTAGCTCAAACCATTAAATACACTGCACCGAAGTATAATAACTATTTTATCAAAATAAATCTTATCTAAACAACAATTGCACTTAAATACTTGAAATAAAAAAATTGTTAAATCTAAAAAGACTAAAATTAATTTTTCCTTTCCCAAATCAATATTATTCGACAACTTACTAGTGTATGTGACAGAGAACTAGTCTTTCCTCTGTCTCAAAGAAATAAGTAAAAATAAAAATAACTCCAATATTAAAATGATTGTTGAAAAAGAAACTATTGTAGAAAAAGAAATTTGTTTTTTGAAAATAGTTACTCTTTGCTTTATTAGCCTGTTTGTTTCAAATATGCTTAATAGGCAATGAAGATAAGGCAATACTGAAGTTCATCATCTCTTTATTAAAGGAGAAAATTTTTCTAGATATCAGGTTCAACATTCTCATTTTCTTCACAGCTTGTTTTCTCACAGCAGAATTAACTTGCAATCCCCTTCATTGGGTTCCCATGAAGCTCTGTGTATATCTCTGATGAATGGACTCGGTAGCATCTTTTTGGACCAAATATCTTTATTTACCACTTCATCTTAGAATCATCTTCCTGAGTTCGATTGGTGGTCTTGTGAGCCATTTATATCATTTTCAGGATCATCATGGTCATATATTGCAGTTTAGAGATGAGATGAGCTGAGCTCAGCTAGAGCCCAAAAAGCCAAGCCTAGGCCGATACGGCTCGCAATGTAAAAATAGTAAGCATTTGTGTATGTTTGCTACCCAAGACTTCTGAATCGATAATAAGTTGTTAATGTAGAATTTATTATTCTTCTTGCTGTCCTGTTTCAATCTCTAAAGATGAAAAAAAAAATGCAATGAAGTTTGAATTGTCAATTTTTCTTTTCTTTTTCTTTTCCTCACTTTTAGAAGCTTTATGGAACAGCAGAATGAGTTTTCTAAACTTTTTCTAGCAATCTTATCACTTGACTGTCAAGGAAAAGTTTCCAATTTTCAAAAAGTTCAAAGTGCATCCCTTATTAAGAAAATTTTTTTTCAAGCCAGAAGATGTAAATGCAGTGAGATAAGTCAAGGTACTACTGTATATAAAGTAACTCAACACTAATTTTAAATATATTTAAGGTTATAATCATGGGTGTGGGCAAAACCAGTAGAGTCAACAAATTTTAAATAAAAGACAATTTGTTTTTTCTTGCTTTAAACATTTTTTTTTTGTATTTTTTGAAAAAAAAAATTTTTTTTCAGTTTTTTTTTTTTTATTTAATAAATAAGTGTGCAAAGTGACAAACTTTGTAATTAAATTTAATTTACCAATAACAAATAAGAACTATTGACAATAACATTATAGAATGCAGATTATATAATTTATAAAAAATGATTTTACATGCAACACATTCTCATTTAAAAATTGGATGAATAATTTTTTTTTTTTTTAATTCGCTATTTCAATTTTTTACTTTGCGTTTACAGTAAAAATTACAAGAAGTTTGAAAAGGTATTGATGATATTAGGGATGCACCGAATATTTGGTGTCTATTCGGTATTCGGCCTATTCGGCCATGTTACCGAATATTAAACTATTCGGCCTGCCGAATATCAAAGTATTCGGCCGAATCCAATACTTAATAAAACCTTTTAAAAACTTTTCACTATTTCTACTTTTAACTGTCAATTTTTTTATTTATATTTAAAATAATTAGAATCAAAATCATTTTTAAATAAAATAGAATGTTTTTACATTATTTGTTTGCTGTTTGTAAAGTATGACTTAAGAAAATTAACCATGAGAAGGATTAAAATGGTGATTTATTAGGATTCTCCTTAGGAATAAATTATGTGCTGATACAAGTTTCTAAATTTTGTTTAGTAAATAATCTGTTTCTTGCTTTTCCCCAAATAAAAGTCCTTTAAAAGAAAAAAAAAACTTTTGAGATTAGTAATAGCTATCAAGGCAGCCAATTTTTGTTCATGAAGCCATAATCAACTTATTGAGTCATAAGTACACTGTATTTCATCTCACTCTAGGTCAAAACTTGTGTGTTCGTTTATTACATTAACAATAAATAAGGTAATTTATTTTCAACTCACATGCTTTGATTTCTGTAAAATATGATATGATGGGATGGGATGGGTGGAAAATATCACCATTCATAAGAAAAGAACTATGAGCCAAACATACCTTTATTCAGAGTTAAGTTGAAAGTATTTTTACTTTATATTGAAAAAAATCTGCCTTGAGTTATTTAAAAAGGACAATTATCAGACTGTAAAGTTTTTCTTTGGCCATTTTTTCATTATTTGATTTTAAAATGTTTATTTTGATTTGTAGAAAATTTTATTAATTAAAGTTTCATAATTGCGCTTCTTAAATAACTCAAGGCAGATTTTTTTTCAATACTAAATGCTCTTATAAAAAGCTTTTGTTTATCAAAATGTAAGTTTCTTTTATTAAATATTATGTAAAACTATTTTAAAAAGTAACATTTTAATACCTTTAAATTTTGAAATATAAAAAAAATATTTGGAAAGCCGAATATTCGGTATTCGGCCCAACAATTACTATTCGGCTAGCCGAATATTCGGTATTCGGTTTACCTGTCGGCCGAATATTTGGCTTTCGGTATTCGGCCAAAATCACTATTCGGTGCATCCCTAGATGATATATAAGGAGAAATATTCTATCTCATACTAAAACCTTTGCATGGTCAGTGATACAGTATAGGATCCATTATCCAGAATGCTTGGGACCCAGGACATTTTGGATAAGGGGTTTTTCCGTAATTCGGAATACTTTACCATAAGTACAAGAAATTCACGAAATAATTTCATAAATAGTGAAATGAATAGGTAAACATGAATACTAATACATGTAAATACCTTAATTTATTAATTTACATGCACAAAAAAAATTATAATAAATGAAAAAAATATACATATGTATGAAATTTAATTTTGAGATTTTGAAATAGAATCTTTTGATTGGGATTTAGCAAACATGTCTATGATAGTTTTTTGCTTGTAGCGTGTCTCTTGCACTAATTGTTCTTGTATTTTGTATAGAGACATGATTTGCTGCTTGTGGAAATAGATCCTCTGTTGCATGCCTGAAATTATTTGTTTGGTATAAAATACTAATTTTTCATTTGATACTTTTCAACTGCTTCATTCTGCTGGTTGTCCTTCTCATCATCACTTTCATCAGATATATTGTTTGTCATCATTTCGCAAATCTCACGGTCAGTCATCTGATTAGTGACAGGAATGTTTTCATCGGTTTCTAAACAATCTTCCACTGCTTCTTGATTAAGCAATTTAGCTTCTGGACAATTAAAGCCTTTGGCATATGCCAACAGATCAGCAATAATTTGCTTCTCTTTCGAAATCTTGAAGCCTTCAAACTGAGGCTCATTTTCATCATCGAAAAATAATGCGGATGGCCACAGATTATACCATCCATGGATAAGTGTATACTTATCCTCAGCCTGCCATGCTTTAGCAGTGCTCCACAAAGCAGCTTTGATTGTGAAGCTTCTCTGGTAATTTTTAATTACAATTCCTTTGTTGTACTCTGTGAACATTTTTTTAAGAAGTTATTTTTGTAGTGAGTTTTTAAAGATCGCAGAATCCCTTGATCCAATGGTTGGATAAGTGATGTTATGTACAATTTGGAGGCAAAAACACCGTAAACACATCATCCAATTCTAAGAATTCTGCTTCAGGATGGGCCGTTTTTTTCATGATCTTTTAAAGAAATTTGCCTTTTATCGCGATTTTTGATGAAAGTTGCTGTTTTTCACGATCTTTTGTTGAAATTTGCCGTTTTTAACAAATCTTTAGTCAAAATTTGCCGTTTTTTACAAATCTTTTGTCAAAATTTGCCATTTTTTACAAATCTTTTGTCAAAATTTGCTGTTTTTCGGGAATCTTTTGTCAAGATTTGCCGTTTTTCGTGAATCTTCTGTCAAAATTTGCCGTTTTATTGCACAGATTTTTTTTACTATATTTGCTATTTTTTTTGCAATCTTTTGAGGGAAATCTGCCTTCTTTGGGGATTTTATGACGAAATTACCTATTTTCTCCCAAATCTTTTGACAAAATTTGGTGGAAATTAGTTGTTATTTCTTGATTTTTAACGAATTTTGCCGTTTTTCCATGATCTTTTGACAAAATCTGCTGTTTTTCGGGTTTTTTGACAAAATTTGTTGGTTTTTTCGTGATCTTTTAAAGAAATTTGCTTTTAATCGCGATTTTTGGACAAAATTTGCCGTTTTCCGCGATCTTTTGTTGAAATTTGCCGTTTTACGCGAATCTTTTGTCAAAATTTGCCGTTTTATCGCGATTTTTTGGATTTGTTATTTTTTCGCGATTTTTTGGGAGATTTTGTGACGAAATTACCCATTTTCTCGCGAATCTTTTGACAAAATTTGCCGAAAATTAGTCGTTATTTCGTGATTTAACAAAATTTGCCGTTTTTTCGCGATTTTTTGACGAAATCTGTCATTTTTCAGGATTTTTTGACAAAATTTACTGTTTTTTTTCGTGATCTTATGAAGAAATATCTTTTTAATCAGGATTTTTGGACGAAAGTTGCCTTTTTCCGCGATCTTTTGTTGAAATTTGCCGTTTTTTGCGAATCTTTGTCAAAATTTTCAGTTTTATCGCGATTTTTTGGATTATATTTGTAATTTTTTTGCGATCTTTTGGGGAAATCTGTCTTTTGGGGGGATTTTGTGACGAAATTACCCATTTTCTCGCGAATCTTTTGGCAAAATTAGCCGAAAATTATTCGTTATTTCGTGATTTTTAAAGAAATTTGCCTTTTTTCGCGATCCTTTGACTAATTTACGCGTCCCAGGAGACGCGTAAGAGCTATTTTTTTGCGTCCCGTCGCCGATTTTTTGAATAATTTACGCGCTATAACGCATCCGCGGCATCGCTGAAAGAAAAAATATCGATTTGCATTCCGGTTTTCAGAGCGTTCCGGATACCGGGACGCCGGATACCGGATCCTATACTGTACTAACATAAAAAGTCATGGATATAATTTGTCTAAAATCACTTTCTACTGGATGATATTTTCTAGAATTGTGTGAAAACAGAATGCACATCTTTTTGTCATAGTTGTGCAATAATAAAAAAGAATAAAAAGTATAACCTTTAGAGATTTCTGTCAGTGATTGGAGTATAATTAACAAATTTGTTATTTTAAACAGATTTTCAAGGATATGCTACTATGAAATGCTATCAAATGCTGCCATGAATGTGTATTTAGTATTTATATTCATGTACGAAGAGATTTTTAAATGTCTTAATTAATCTAAAAACAATTTAAAAAAGTTATTAACAATTTCTATTGAGCATTTAACTTGGACTCTGCAAAAAAAAAAAAAAAAAAAAAAAAAAAAAAAAAAAAAAAAAAAGAATTGGTGGGTAATCCTGAACTCATGTCTAAAGTAAAACATGATTTATTATTATTATTATTATTACAAAAATTTTATTCAGTAACCCAAAATATTTTATAAATTGCAATCCTGTAAGTTGTAAAATATGTGAAACAATCCTTATTATTTACAACATTTGCAGGAATTCAATGGAGAAAATTAAAAAATAGTGTTTCAAAATTAAGTAAATATCTTATTGCAAATACCATATAAATATAAGATGTACTTAACCTGATTTTGAAAACTTAGTTTACTTACAATTATTCTATCCTGCAATTCTTTGTTTTCTTTCTGAATTGCAAAGATTTCATTCTTCAATAAATCTATAAAAATGTAAACAAATAAGTAAAATAAAGAAAAAATAGAATAGTTATGTATTAATATAACAACAGAGTTTCCCCCAGAAGATTTCAGGGGGGCGCTCCGCCCCTCTTGCCCTTTAGTTTAAAAAATAGCACCCCTCTTGCCCCTCATCCAAAAACTAGCACCTCTCTTGTCATTCATTCAAAAAAAATAGCGCCCTTCTTGCCCCACATTTGAAAAAACGCAGCCCTCCAGCGATGATCCGAACGTGCTATAGCGCGTAAATTACACAAGAAATTGGTGACGGAATGCAAAAATAGCCTCATATGCATCCCGTGGGATGGGTAATTTCGTCATAAAATTGCTAAAAAGTTTCCGGCAAGATTTGCAAAAAAAAATGGTTAATTTTGTCAAAAAGTCACAAAACAGCAGATTTTTTCAAAAGATCGTAGAAAAACGACAAATTTCTTCCAAAAATCGCGATAAAACGAAAATTTTTGTCAAATGAGTCGCAAAAGATGAAAATTTTCGTCAAAAAATAGCGATAAAACGGCAGATTTCGTCAAAAGATTTGCGAGAAAAACGGCAAATTTCGTCCAAAAATCATAATAAAACGGAGAATTCTGTGAAAAGTTCTGTTTTTTCGCTATATTTTCACGAGATTTGTTGTTTTTTCCCGATTTTGTTTAGCAAAATATGCCATTTTTTACGATCTTTTAACAAAAATTGCTGTTTTTACGATCTTTTAACAAAATTGGCCTTTTTTTTCAAGATCTTTTATCAATATTTGCCGTTTTTTCGAGATCTTTTAAAAAATGTACCTTTTTTTTTTCTTTTTTTTCAGTTTTTTGATTGAATTTCTGTTTTTTCGTGATATTTTGAACCGCTAGATTCTTGATTCAACTCTATAAAAGTGCCCTTAAAAATGAAAAAGTGCCCTTAAAATGTAAAAAGTGCCCTGAAAAATGTAAAAAGTGCCTTTTTCAGAGCAGTAGTGCCCTGCCCTTTTTTAAACCTGGGGGAAACCCTAGAGCATATATACTAATAGAGGGAGCATGCAATGTTAGTTTCCCTATGCAGAGATGAAAAAACATTGGGGGAATTTCGACACCACTCACGTGAACAATGGTTGCCACAATTTGCCAGATTTTGGCTGTTTCTCCGCTTTTTGCGCTTATTTTGAAAATGCTACATTTCCGAACAATCTTTTGTTGTAATATTGCTTTTGCAAACATCGAAGTCATATCGAGTAGCTTCAATACATTAAGATTTTATTTATAATTGCAAAATATAGCCCCATTAAATGTGCAAATTGTTTTCGTCTGTTATATTATTAACAGTTGTATCTGAAAAAAAAAAAAAAAAAAAAAAAAAGAATTAATCATTCCTAAATAAGTAAAACTTGTATTAGAAAGATAATAAAAGCTATTACCGTGAATTAATTTTAAATATCAAGTATAGGTTTATGTTCATAATAAAGATACTTAAAATGAAAAACACAGAAAACTAAAAAAAACTTAAAATATTTTATTATTATAAGAAAGACATTTTTTATATATTCTTGTAAGAAAATGTAAAATTTTCAACACTTATTCACATGTTTTCAAAGTACATATAAAAGGAAACGTAAGTATTGTACAGTAAATATGCATATTGAATAAACAACTATAATTAATTAATAATTATGTATGTTTATCCATAATTATTTTTAACCGTTTTGGGGGCATTTCCGTTTTCGTTTTCACCGAAAATAGGAAAATTATCGAAATTCAGTTTCGGTCGTAACTTAATTACAATACACAAGATCTTTTTAATATATATGTTTCTTTAGGTTTCAATCTTAGAATCTTCAGCTATACTGAAAACCTTTATTCCATAAGTATTTTTAATTATGTTATGCATGATGCACACAGAGTCTCAAATATTATTTAAAAATATACTATTACAACACATTTCCATTTTTTATTTCAAAATTACATTTTTAAATCTCCAGCGTATATAACTTAAAATATAAATTCTATTTCAAAATTCACTATATTTCCACCTTTTTTTTTTTTTTTTTTTTTTTTAAACTAACTTTAAATTTTCAAAATCTGTTTTTCTCCCATCCCCTCTTATTACGTATGTTATTTCAGGTTTCAATCAAAGAATCTTTAGCTAGGCTGAGTGCTAAACTTTTATGGCCCAAGCGTTTTTAAATTATTATGCAACATATATGAAGTATCAAATATTATATCAATATAAAGAAAATACAGTGAAATCTGTCTAAGGCGGAAACATTTCAGAGTCCCAGATTTTTTAACATAGAGATTTCCGAGCAATCTGTCTAAGGCGGAAAGAATCTGTGTAACGCGGAACCGGACATTCATTTTGGGTCCCAGGTAGCAAATTTACTGTTTAAGACGGAAGAAAATTTTCCTGGGAAAAATAAATGGAAAGAAATCTTTCCTTTTTATAATGAAATATATTGTCCAATCGCATTCCTGTAGGTTAAGAAAAGGCGTCACGGATTACTGACAGTAGTTTGGGGATGATCATGATATTATTATTGTATATGTCTGGGAACTCCTGAACAAATGGGTCACGGGATTTTTGACAAGTTAATTCTTAGGTTACGATAACGAATCTGTTTAAAAAGGAAGGGTTGCAACATTTACAACTTATAGAAAATTTCAGCACCCTTTCATGGTCTTCCGAAATAGCTTTGTTCCTTGTCTGCTGCTAACTTTTATTTGTCCTGTAATCAGTGTTCTCGCTGGCATTTGACCAACGTTAGTAATTTGGCTAATTAAAAATAAAAAACATTCGCCAAATGAAAAAAGTATTCGTAATAGATTCGCCGTGTAGCACTAAAAAAAAAAGAATCCGCCCTAAAATATCTTTAATCCTTTAATGCAACCCCTTTTCTTCAATATGTTCTAAAATAACCTAAGTTTTTACAATGACAGCGATTGTTATTAATCTACTTTCAACTATCCGCTACAAATATAAAAAAATATGTATATATTAAATACATACATATGTATGCATATGTATGAAAAACGAAAAAGAAAAAAAAAAGCGAAAATTGAGCACTAGCAATTTGGCGAATCGAATCGCTTGTTTATTCGCCAAATGAAGAATTTAGTCGCAATTTGGCGCATTGGCGAGCAACAGCGAGAACACTGCCTGTAATACAACGAAAGTTGATTTCTTCCTAGAATTTTAGACAAAAAGAATACTGCCACAACTTCTAGAAATATCTACAAGATCTTTCAATACGTGAAGAGAATGCAGTTTACGAAAGTGCAAGTAATCGTGTTTAATTCAGTAAGTGTCATGTAAACTCGAAGATTATAAAGAGCAGATTTATTGTATAATTTAAATCATTATTCCTATATAAATAATAAATCAAAAGCGTTGAATATTTTATCCTTAAAAGGCAAAATTGAAATTATTAAACTCAAAGAATAAAATATCCCAGTTAAAAGCTTACGTGAAAAATTCAAATGTGGAAAGACTCAAATCTATGATGCTATCAAAAAAGTTGAACTTTGTAAAGAATCAAATAGGATTGGACTTGAAAACGATAAACGACCCCGAAAAATATAAAAATGTTACGATTTCATGTCTATTTAATTAAAAAAAATTAAACATACGTTAGTTTTAACTTATAGCAAAAAAAAAAGAAAAAAAAATATATATATATATATATATATATATATTACTTTGTGAACGAGATGTCTATAAAGTTTTTGTCTAAGCCGGAAATCTGTCTAAGGCGGAATTTTATTTCAGTCCCAAGCGATTCCGCCTTAGACAAATATAATATTAAAATAAAAATATAATACTGTACACAGATACCGACTTCTGTTTAAATAATAATAATTAAAAAAAAAAATTGTAGCCTTTTTTTTTTTTTTTTTTTTTTTTTTTTTCGTGATTTTGATTTTAGAATTTTTAGCTTCATTGAACAGTAAAACTTTTATGATTTTTTTTTTATTTTTTTAATTATTATTATGATATGCAAGATTATTATTGTAGAAATGCAGTCCTATTATACAACCACAATGCTTATATACGAAAATAATACTGTAATATACACATGTACTATAGTATAATTTTATGAAATTTAAATTTATTTATTTAATGATTTTTGCTTTCTCCATTTTATGAAGTTAATACTACATTTTTAAATCACAATCATGTGTGTAATAAATACTATCTGAAAATTTATAATATTTTTGAAATAATTTTATTCTAAATTCTATAATATTTCTTAAACAGCAGAGAAATAATCGAAGAAATCACACTTTACATTTTAATTTTTATTCTGGTCCATATTATGAAAAATCTTAAATGTATAAAAAATATCACTACCTATGATTTTAAAGATTTATTTAATAATATCAATTTATCGGATTTACATAATATCATAAATGAGCTTTTTAAAAAATATCAACACGAGTTGGATATATCACATAATATCGATTCTGATTATTTTCATACCTTAACTAATTTCATTATCTATAATAATTATAACATGCATGATAACAATATATATATTCAAAATGTTGGTATACCACAAGGTGGTAGTACATCTAGTGTATTATCTGACTTATACTTATATTACTATGAACGTCATTAAATAATACAATACATTTATATCGATATATAGATGATGTAATTTTAATTGATACTGATAACAGCTGTATATCTCAATTCCCTGTTGATTATCCTTCTAATCTACAACTTTCAAAACACCTACTTTTTAATAATACAATCAATTTCTTAGATATTAAAATTATATTAAAAGAGAACAAATTTATAACTGATATTTATGACAAAAGGAAAGAATTTAATTTTAAAGTTAATACTTTATTTATAATTAGATATTACATGATCTTATAATTAATTCTTTGCATAAAAAATGTATAAAAAAATTATAAAACATAAAAATAATAATAAAAAATTAAAAATGTTAAAAAGTAATAAAAAAATATATATATAGGTTGGTTGGGTGGGTAGATGTTAGAGTACGGAGGAGGGTGGTGTTGTCTGGATAAAAACGCAAAGGTTAATTATTTATTTAAAAAAAAAAATTGAGATTGGGTTATTTATTTTAACATAATTTTTAAACTGTTTAATTTACACCAATATATGGATATTCGTCTAGTTATATCTATAGTTAAATAGCTATATTTTAAATACCAAATTATTTTTAATGTTATTGATATAATTTTTGGTATTATTATTACCGTATTTTCGGGAATACCCGCCGCACCCACCGTAAGCGCCGCACCAATGACAATCTGTTAAAAAAAAAAAGTACATCGACGTAAGCGCCGCACCATCGTAAGCGCCGCACCCAAGCTGCTGATATTTATACAGTATAAATCTCTAAATTCCGAAATCGTTCGTAGACGCGGCTTTTAGTTATTTCCGAATTTTAGTGATCTTCAAAAAACAACTTTAAAATGTAAGTAAAAATTATTGAAAATCATCATTAAAAAAGAAAAAAAATCACATATTTATAAAAAAAAATCATAAATGGCACATTAAGTTATTTAACAGCAAAGCCAAGCATTTAATCTTATTAAAATTAAATATACACAGAGCATTTTCACGATTACGATTTTATTTATATGTTAGTATTTAGTTGCTTTAATTTAGGCCTACTGGTCATTACTTTTTCCCCAATTACAATGATATTAGCTCAATCTCTGTAATAAAATTCCTTTGTTCCAGGCCTAATATTTTATATAAACTGTTTATGAATTTTTCTGTTGATATTTCTTTGTTTTCTTATTTTACTATATCAAGATAAATAAACTTGGAAATGAATTAGAAGAAATGATTGGTACGGCCATCTGTCGGCAAAATGCAGAATATAATCTAGATTATACTAAAAAGTTAAATACATTTTTGGTGCTGCCATCTGTCGATAAGATAGGATAACTGAACTATATAAATATAAAACATTTGATGATCATTTATGCTATCTGTATTTGAGGTTTCCAGATTTTAGAGACTGCTACAGTATATAAAATATTTTCACTTGAACAGTTAAAAAAAAAAAATTTTTTTTCACTTAAGTGCCTAAAAAATATATTTAAAATGTAAAGAAATATCGTATAGAGACACTGACGAAAAAAATAAAATAAATAAAATAAGCTGTTGAAGAAAAAAATCATTGGACGAAAGACACTTAGATTTAATGTATGCAAATGCCTTAAAAACTGTAGTAAAAATATTACTGAAAAATGTGATGTAATAAAGCGTATTGCTATAAGAAAATATTTTTTAAATGCATACTAGTTTATGTTAACTCCTCAGATTACTGCAAAAAAAGCAACATTTTGTCACTGGATCAATAACAAACAGAGAAAAATATAATAAATATCAGAAACTTATTTATAATATTATAATCTTACCTGTAAATATTGCAGAATCATTTTTCCCTTGACTGTTGATTTATTATTATTATGTATTTGTTTTTCAATTTAATAACGTTTCCTATCACTGATCCGTTATAAATAGCAGGTATGTAATTTTAATATTAAGATTTCAATTTTTTGTAATATTTATAAAATTTTCTAAAAAAATATTGGATTACATATAATAAGAGAACACTACTTCAAAATATCTTTAAAATATGAAAAATTATTATTGGAATGAAGTGAAAATATAGAAAAAAATATATACAAGATTTTATCAACATGTTTAAAAATCTTCAAATCCATCAAAATCGGAATTTTCACTGTCGGAATTAAATAGTTCTAAAAATTGTTTATCAGTTAATACGTCACAATTTTCATCTTCACTATCATCAGATTCAGATGAATCATCACTAACTGTATTTTCTATGATATTGGCTGCTTTGAAGCCCGACATAATAGTTTTAGCACTAATGTCTTTCCATGCCGATGAAACCCACGACGCTACTTCTTCGTAAGTGGCTTTGCGCATTTTTCCAGAATTTGTAAATGAATGTAGCCCTTCCATCATCCATTTTTCCCACAGTTTTCTTACTTTGGACTTGAAAGATTTATTCACAGCCAAGTCAAGAGGCTGTAAAACTTTAGTTAATCCGCCAGGGATTATTGCTGGCTCGGCTGAGACTTTTTTCAAAGCAGTTTTTACGGAATCACCTTTGTGGGCACTCATTGAGTCCATAATAAGAAGCCCACTAGGCTGAAAAAAAGAATTTTTTCTTTTCCTCCACACTTCCGCCAGCCACTCATACATGATTTCCTCCGACATCCATCCCTTTTCGTTACACCGTATTACGACGTCGGAAGGAAAATTTGCCTTAGGCATAGTTTTGCGCTTGAAAATAATTAGTGGTTTTAATTTGTCTCCATTCGCAGCGCAAGCTAAAACACAGGTAAATGAGGTTCGCTCATTACCAGTTGTTACGATGCCGATTGTTTTTTCCCCAATGGTGTTAACAGTTCTACTGGGGGGGCAATCAAAAGTTAATGGAACTTCATCCATATTAATAATCTGTGCTGTTGAAAAGTTGTTTTCCTTGATTTTTTCAGCGACATACTTTAAAAAAGATGCTTTTGTCTTTTCCCAATCTGCAGGCAGTTCTTGTCCCACAGTTGTCCTGGTTCTTACAGACAAATTATTTCTCGACATGAACCTAAAGCACCAGTTGGGACTACCTTTAAAATTTGTAAATCCCATGTTCGATGCCATAATCAGGGTTAGAAATTAGCGGTCGTTAGTCGCCAAATGCAACTAAATAATTGCATTTGACGACTACAAAATTATTCCTAGTCGTCAAATATGACACCTAGCTTTTTTTTTTACTTTAACTTTTGTTTACTAAACGTTCTTAGAAATTACGCGAATACGCTATATCACGTAAATTATGCACAATATCGGAGATGGAATGCAACAAAAATAGCTCTTACTTGTCCGTAAAACACGTAATTTCGTCAAAAAATCACAAAAAATGGCAAAATTTGTCAAAATTCCCGAAAAAACACCAATATCGGCGAAAAATTGCGGAAAAAGGCTCAAATTTCGTATTATGATCGCAAAAAATGGCAAATTTCGTCAAAAGATCACCAAAAAACTATAAATTTCGTCAGAAAAATCATGAAAAACAACCAATTTCTTCAAAAAACGATACATTTCGTCAAAAATTTCCGAAAAAACAGCCAATTTTGTCAAAAGATTTCGAAAAATGGCATATTTCGTGAAAAAATCGCAGAAAAAAGGTAAACTTCGTCAAAAATTTCCAAAAAACGGTAGATTTTCTTAAAAGATTGCAAAAAAGGCCAGTTTCGTCATATAGATCGCTAAAAATAGCAAATATTGTTAAAAGATCGCGAAAAACTATTAATTTCTTCAAAAAATCACATAAAACGACTAATTTCTTCAAAAAATGACACATTTTGTCAAAAAATTGTGATAAAACAATAATTTTCATCAAAAAATGCAGCAAATTCCATTAAAAATTCCCAAAAAACGGCCAATTTCGTCAAAAGATTGCGAAAAAAGTCAGAGTTTCGTCTTAGAATCGTTAAAAAAAGGCAAATTTCGTTAAAAGATCGCAAAAGAACTAATAATTTCTTTTATACATCTCCCCCTGCCTTAACACATAAAACATAGTTGCAAAAAGAAATGAGAAAATATGATACACCATAAAATTGCAACCATGAAATGTTGTTTGGCACCTAGAAAAAAAATTGTAGGCGTCATTTGACGCCTTACTTAATACTTCCAATTTCTAACCCTGGCCATAATCCTCGCTTGAAACCGTATCTGAACAGTTGAAACGGGCATTCCTTTTTCCCTTTGCTCCTTTACCCACTTGGCTAAATTTCTCTCCAGATTTGGCCAAACAACAACGCCACTTCTTCGTGCCCTCTTAGATTTTGGCATTTCCTTCAAAATAGATTTTTCAGCTCTCCATCTCCTTACGCAACGCTCATCAACTCCATATTCTCGTCCTGCAGCACGATTACCTATTAGCTCTGCCTTATCAACCACAGCAAGCTTGAAAGCGGCAGTGTAACTTTTTAACTTTTTGGGAGCCATTTTCACTTGAAAAAAAAAAAAAAAATTGCTTAAATAAGAGCGTCAGACAAAAAGAGCAGAACAGTACCGTAAAATAATTCTCAGCTAAAAAGAAAAAAAAACGTGTTTGTAGTACGCAATTAAAATCCAATCGGAAATAGGCGCAATTACTTGCGCCAATGAGAGGAGCGCAGCAGGATGCTAGCTTCCTCCCTAGCATCTTTTCCTATAGTTGGGGAACGAAGACGTTGAGAGTACAGTTTATACTGTGAATGTTATGCTTCCGCGACAAGAAAAAGTGCGTTGACTATTTCAATAAAATCTCCCTCGGTATCTCTTTTTTCTTCAAAATTTTAATGTGAAAACAATTCATTGACTAAATGCAACTGATTTAAGTTAAAATTTGTCACTATTACGACTTGTACATATAAAATTTATATAAAAATGTATTTATTCGCTTTGGCGAAATTTTGGCGCTAATAAACATGTGTTGTACAAAAATTGCAAACCTTTTTCAGATAACGACACCCCGCGTCTCTTCCAATTTCCGGTCAGTTAAGAGATAATTACTTGAAGAATGGAGTTTTTAATCTGCAATATATTGCTTTTATTTTTGAAACTTTCTAAAATACATAAACAATATTTGTAGATTTGAACTTATCGGAAAAATTTACCTTAAATGCATACCAAATATGACAATAAAATATTAAACCAAAATAAAATAAATAAAAAGGTTTCTATTTAAGTGCTGAGTTTAAGGATCGAGTGAAACAGGTTTTTAAGGCTGAAACTGAATCCAAATTTCAGTGATCTTTCTATTTTCGGCCGAAAACGAATGTAAAAAAACTATAAAGTAAGACATACATAAATATGCATGATTATTAATTAATTATACGTATTTATTAAATATGCATAGTTATTAATTAATTATATAGATATTTAAATATACATAATTACTATTAATTAAACGCATTTATTTAGTTAGTATAATTATTAATTAACTATACATATAGTTTAACTATACATAATTATTAATTAATTATACATATTTATTAAATATACACAATTATTAATTAATTATGTGTGTGACTCAAGTTGACTCGCTATGACTTAAACCCAACACTTTTTATTTTCATAATATAATACGTAATTAATTCAACCATAACACAGAAATATTTTCTATTATACGAATTTCATTAAATTTATAATTCCCACTCACATCTTGAGTCAATGATGATATGACTGATAAATTGTAAACAAAGAAGTTCATAGCAATAAATAGTTTCATTTGAGCCGATGCAGCTCAAATCAATGAGTAATGTTGAAAATTTTTGAAGAAACGAGATTTTTTAAATAAAAATAGTTTCGATCAGGCTGAAATGTCAGCAGCATTTTTGCAGAAAACAAAGTTTCGGCGAAACTCAGGTTTTCGGCCGAAAACGAAAGTGAATTATCGGCCAATTACTACAAGGGTTGCAAATAAAAAGTTGAGGAAAGTTATTCTGCTCAAACACGAATCTTTCTAACGTCAAAACGGAGTCATTTTTCACAAAAACTTAGGCATATGCAGCGCAATGAGGGGGGGGGGGGGTCTAAATAATTGAAAAAAGAAAAACTTGTTAAAAAGATTACTGTTTTACTATCCTTTTAATGCCAGTAGAAATTCACGTTTTAATATTTATTTTATTTTATTTATTTATTTTTCATTATTATTATTATTATTAGTTTTTTGTACTTTAAATTTTGAAGTTGCTTTTTTTATTGGCATGTTTAAAAAAAAAATTCCTGCGCGGATGTTTTGATTAATTATAAAATAAATAGTTTATCTTATGTCCTCTTTATAGTCTCCTTTTTGTAAATAAATAATAAAAAAAAGTGATCAAGTCTGCAAACCACAATCATACCCGTTCTAAAATCTTTTTATTTTAATAGTATGTTTTCTCATCGCAATTAAAAAAAAATATGAATAATTTTACATAAAATACAAATGGGAATTCGTGTGTTTCTTCAAAATTGCACATTGAGCAATGTTAGATACCTGGTACACATTACATACATATAGCTTTAAACCTGATTATTAACAACACATTTATCGAAGAAAGAATTGCGATTCGTTTACAAAATAATTAAAAAAATATATTTGATGTTAAACTGGAACAATGTTTATTTTTAACTTTCGAAATATTTTAATTCTAAATATTATTTTTTAAGATGAAAAGTTCTTGGAAAATATGTATGTTATTCTAATTTAAATAATGTGCTTTGATAATAAAGTGTCAATAACCAATTATATTTAATCTTTCAATGAAATGACAAGAAAAAAATCTTTGAAATAAGATTTTTGCAAGCACAATTCAAAATTAATATTATGTTGCCAAAATGAGTGCTATAACGCCAGATAGTGCAACCATGTTAGGTCACGGTTAAGCCAAGCCGCCAAGCCAACGGAGTAAAAAGTCTGTATAGGCTTTTACATACTCCCAACTTCAACGTTCCCCAACTATAGTAGCGTTCAATTCTAAGTGCTCTTTCCACAGACTTCTAGTTCTTTCCACAAAGTTCTAAACTTTTCTTCGAATCTTGGTCATCCTTGTGTAAATGCGGTTTAGGTTCCCTTAGAAAGACCCCCCACGGAGGGCACTTATCCTAGGGCCTATATCCCTCCTGCAGATAATCGGCCGTCATAAATAACACTATTAACACCACAAAGTTCTAGTTCTTTCCAGCAAAAATCCGTCAGATTTTCGATCAAAGACTTTTTCAAATTAATTTTAGTGTAGGATTTTTTTTTTTTTTTTTTTTTTTTAAGTTAAGATATTATTTCAGTCACACACAAAGACCTCCTTAATGCTAATCCTATGGATGAAATTTATAAAGATATCGTGTTTGCATTTCAATATTTTTAAATGATTTTTGGGCATTGGATAGTTCAAGTCCATCTATATGCAGATCGTTTTATACTTTTTCGATTTTGAAGATTGTTTTCACTTTCGAAACCGACTCCCAAAATGAAAGTGCCCTCATTGAAAAATACCTGTAAGCAAAAAGCGAAAAATGTTCTTTCTACAAATCTATCAGAGTTAATCAATGCAAAAATCATTTAAAAATATTTAAATTCAAACGAAATATCTTTATAAATGTTTCCCATAGGATTAGCATTAACGAGCGGGTCGCTTGACTGAAGTAGCCTCTTAACGAAAATATGATACAGTTGAACCTCAACATTTTAGAATCAGCGGGATCACGGCGATACCGTATTTTCGAGATCTGTTAAAAAATAATTTTAAAACAATATCATGCCCCCCCCCCCCAAAAAAAAGCAACTTTTTCCTCAGTGTAAAGAAATGACGATCAAGTAAATTGGTGAAGTAAATAATAAAATACGAATTACATTGAAACACAGCACATATGCTAAAATTAAATTACACATGTTAAACCACAATTGATTAATAAATATATATATAACCATTGTATAATACTACAAATCATTATCCACAGCGAATACAATCCACAATTGTTTATCATGCCTGCGGCAAAAAATCGATTCTTAAATAGCTTACAGCACTACAAATTCCTTTATATAAATATATACCTGCATATCTTTATTTAATATTTTAACTATTGATAATTGATTTAATGATTCCTTTTGTGGTAGATTAGTTTATTTTTTATTTGGTACATACGCATCTATCCTTGTTCATTTACAAAAATTTTGTAAGTTTAAATATTTCTTGCTCAAATTTAGACTTTATATTCATCTTAAGTTATTTCGATGATTATATTATGTAGATATAAATTAAGAAAAGAAAAAAAAAATCCACAAATCCACTTAGCGTAAAAAAAAACTATTTTCGTTCTTTTTTTTTCTACTGTATTCAAAGAAACAAAACAGAAGCAATGCGATATTAGCCGACTTACGCATCAAGGTCAAAGGGCAACATGTCCGCACATTGAGTCATGAAGAGGATGAGGAGAAAAGGTGACTTTAAATAACCAGTGTCTCTCTCTCTTTTTTTTTTTATTAGCAGAAACAAGAGATAACAAAATTGCACGTTTGCTTTATAGTTATAAATACTTACTTGAGTGCTTTTATTAGGCACTTCTTTAAAAATAAACATAGTAAAAGGAAAAAAAAGGATAAAATAAGTAGTTTTGTTCAGAACTTTTCGTACGAAACAATTTTTAACCATATCATAGTAAAAATTAATCTATTGAAAAAATTCACTTGGATGATGCGGATATTTTAAATTTTCCGGATGCCGGATTGTTATTTTTATTTATTAATTATTATTATTATTTTATATGGGCCGGACCGAGCTGATCCCCCCCCCCCCCCTATAGATCGGACTGCTTCACTCAAGTAAAAACATCTACTCGCTAATGTTAATCCTATGGATTTTTTTTTTTTTTTTTTTTTTTTTTTTCAAATGCGTTTGCATTTCAATATGCTTAAATGATTTCTTTGTATTTTATATCTGAGATGTTGATCCCTAAGAAGACACCTTTTCGATTTCGTTTACAGATGTTTTTAGTGGTATACTTTGACTTTTAGAACCAGTTTCGAAAGTGAAAGTATACTAATAAAAAAACCTGTAAACAAAATCGAAAAAGTAAAGACTCTTTGTGGAGATTGACTTCCGTTATCCAAAGCAAAAAATATCATTTAAAAATAATGGAATGAGAATGACACTTTTTTTTTCTTTGAGATTAACATTAGTTAGCCGATGTTTGCACGTGGGTGAAATAGCCCTTAAAGTTGCCAAGTTAACATCGACTCGTGTAGCACATTTAAACTTATTCTTGCAAAGTCATATGCATTGAAAATTGTTTATATTCTATTGGCTTCTTTTAAATGTTTATCACGGAAGTCGGCCTTTTATTATTTTTTTATTATTCGCCAGGCCCGTTTTTGTTGTTTATCACCTGAATTAACTCATTTGGGGGGAAAAAAACTTGCTGATTCGACCGGTTTCAAAGTTTGGATTATTTTTGCCGGATAGAAAAAGAGTGAGTTATTGAAAAAAATAAAGAAAAATCTTGCTCTCTAAAGTTTTTACCCTGTATAGGAAGTCTATTTCAAAAGAGTTCTATACCGGGATTTGAGCTCTCTTTGGGCAGTTTTATTTTCTAACTGGAAGGAGGATCATTAGAAGAAAAAAATGTGACAGCTGTACATTCCAATATCCTACAGGTAAAATCATTAATAGATGAGGGGAAAATATAATAATTTTTAACATGAGAACCGGTGAGACCAACATTATTTTTGAATAATGTTGATTGTTTAAAAATAAACAACTAACGCATCACGGACACCTGCGGTTGAGAGACGTTTTCAAATGTTTTGATACCAATTTGAGAGCATATAATTGTTGATTAAACGAAAAAAAAGTGTCAAAATCATTTGACAAAAAAAAAAAAAAAAAAAAAAAAAAAAAAAAAAATCATCGTACCCGCCGCCCCGGCGTAAGAGCCGCACCTACAATATTTTATACTTTTAAACTCGTATGCGCCGCGGCTCATACGCCCGAAAATACGGTAATAATATTATTACTATTATTAATTTTTTTATTTATTATTTTATTATTATTATTATTATTATTATTATTTTTTTATTATCCTATATTAAGATAATGAGTTTTTACCATGTAAAGTCACAATAAATGTTACTGATTAAAGTAACAATAATGTATTTTAAGTTATATGTTAATATGAATGTTATCTCTTAATTCTAATTTTAATCATTTTATTAATTTAATTTTATGTTAATATCGATTATTATTTTTTCCGGTTCAATTATATTTCCATTCAGCTTTATCTTTTTTGTTTGTTATGGATAACTATTATTTTTACTTACTTTCAACTTCTTTTTGTAAAATATCTTTGTTCCTTGTTTAATAATTTGGTTTTTGTGTGATGGTAGTCCCAAATTCGTATTGTTTTGCTTTTTCATGGCAAATACGAAGATGAAACCACACACTCCATTTGTAGTTCCAAAGTATTTGGGACCTGAAGATTCTGCTTTGGTTCTACAAATTTCAATTGTATTCATATTATTCTTTTTTTCCCTTCCATGTTCAATGTGCTATAAGTTATTAAATTCAATGGTTAATTTCAAATGGTTAATATTGTTTACTATAATTCAATTTAATTCTTTGTTTTGGTTTATTGTTTTATTGATAAAATCCGTTGGTGAATCTTGTCTACTTTTAATGGTATTATATATATATATATTATTTTTAACAAATGTGTTATTCTACTCAAACTATTTTGCATTATCAACGTTACATTATATAATTATTCTAATTTAATTTAGAAAATTCTGTTTAACTCCCCCCCCCCCCCCAAAAAAAAAAAAAAAAAAAAGGTGTAGAAAATTTCCAAATCTATTAGCAGCAATCGGACTATTTTTACGAAAGTTATGGCATGGAAAGATATTTCAGCACCCTCCCCCCCCCTCTCTTTTCCGCAAAAAAAAAAAAGAAAAAAAAGAATTAAGTTGCACCGGACCACTTAAAAAAACCCTTAATTACTTAGAAATAATTAAGGGTTTAATTATAATTAATTATAATTTTATTTAATTATAATTAAATAAACAATATATAAAACTTAATGCTTTATTAAAAATTTATTGGCAAAAATTTATATTCTGTGTTAGCAAAAGAAAAATAAGGGTTCAAATTGCTACCAAATATTTTGGAAACTAGCTATATTTGGTTAATAATCAAATTATTCGGTTTTCATTATCAGTTATTAAAAAAATCAGTGACCTTTAAATAGGGTCATTTTTGAATTGATACTTCTTACTTTATTTTTGCTGTAGAGTTTGCGTTATAGTTTTACCGAAATGGTACAAACAATGTTTTAAAATTAATTAAATAAAAATTATCTATAGCTTTAAGGATGTTTAAATGGTAAAAATTTACCGTTTTCAGGGAATATACTTTTATATAAATAATATATTATATATATAATTAATTTATTTTTCTTGAAAAGTTATAAAATTCAACTTTTTTATATTTATTTATTATAAAATGTAATCCATTTGAGGGGAAATTTGCATCTGAAAAACAGAATTTTATTGAGTTTTTCTGAGTCTCTATAATAATTTAATCGGAGAGTTTAATGTAACAGCATTTTTTTTAAATGTAGAAGTACAACAAATAAAACAGTAACTGGTATAGAGAAATTGAGAGATTTGGAGGAGCTCGCCAAATCACGCCAAACCTCTTTTCAAGACAAAAATGGATATATCTTACATAATTCCAAAAAGTTTGCAATAAATAATCTAAAATACATTAAACAGGGAAAGGTTAAACATGTGAGCGTCCAAATAAATTAAAACAAATCTTTATGAAGGCTCAAATTTGAAGAAAAACTGTACATAATACGCATGCATATGCGAAAGCTTTTACTTTTGAGCATTAAAACATTAATTCATTTAATATTATGTCAAAATATTTAAAGGTATATACGTATTTGTGAAATGTTATCAGTCCTCTTTTACAAATTTTTCTTTGCATCCAAATGCAGCACAATATTTCACCATTTTTATCACAGTAGTACGAATATCTCCATACAAACATATGTAAAAAATCTCCCTAGCAGGAAGGAGCGTCCACCAGTCACGTGGTTTCAATGATGGTCAAGTTTCCTTGGAGGGATGGCTCACTCTATTAGTATATATGCTCTAGGGGGGAAACTCTGTAACAATACATTACCTTTTTCTTTTTCTCTTTCTTGCAATGTTCCAGTCAACATCTCTTTTTCAGATTCACATTCTACTAATCTGAAAAATAATGAAAATAAATATTTGATAATTATTACTACTTAACATATTACAATAGATGGCAAGTCAATCATCTAAACCAACAGGCTATAGTATTTAATTTACAAAATTAGCTGAAAATGCTTCATTCTAAAAGGAATGTTTGGAAATACTATGGGACTCTGCAAGCTACTCTCACCAACACCCATTCAGAATTCATAGCTGCAAAAAACACTGTGTAATGCCTTGTTTTAAATATATTACTTGATTACAGAAGATTAATTATTATTGTGAATAGTGGCAATCTCCTGTAATCGAGTTGTCATACTTTTCCATTTGAATTGGAGCATTTTTTAGTTACCATGGCCTTATCCACTGCTGTTGCAACCAAGATTTGTAAATATCATGATATTTTTTAAAATATCAATAATATGTATCCGATATTTTAAAATATAGCCAATAGTCTCAAAATAAATTTACTTCCAACATTTTAAGCATAAGTTAGAAACTAAAACATACTGCATTGAATGCAAAAACTTAATGAAAAAATTTTATAAAAAATGAATTTATGTTTTACAGTTGTGTTCTTTTTCATTTAAAATAAAATTAATGAATATCAATTAGTTGGAAATAAACATTATTTTAGTTTAAACTCAGCTGAAACAGTATAAACTCAATTGAACCAAAACCAAAAAAGATTCTTTTCGAATAAAGCTGTAAATAACAGATTACATAAATTTGACAATCTTCGTATTTTTCCTAAATTATTCAATGAAATTTGCCTCATAAATAATGTACAATACTAATTAACATCAAAATAATAAAATGAAGAAATTTCTTTGTCTGCAGAATGATACAGTTAAAGATAGTTGAAAACTTTACAATACCAAAAGTAAGTAACTACTCAGATTTTTAATGTAAATTTTCAATCTCATTCTTTTTTGTTAACTTAATTGTTTTTAATATTTTGAAAACTCAACATTATGTCTTTTAAGAATGATCAGTTAAGTTAAACCTAAAAGCCACATGCTTGTTGTAAAAATCCATTTTTTTAAAGCATTGTTCTAATAAAGGGATGGGACATGCCCTATTCCTCCCAAAAATTATCTCTATCAAAATAGTTATATTTAATTACATAAAATAATTTGTATTTCACAAGACAATTTTGTTTTGGAATTGAATAATGTAAGAATCAAAACTTATTTTGCATGTTAAAAGGAATTTGTACTACTTTCACAGTTAAAAAACAACAACAACAAGAAAAAAAAATTGTCGTTGAAAAATTAAAGTACAGTAAAATACCATTAATTTGCCTATCCCCCAACCTCACCCCTAAAGTGTCAGAAAATCATAAAGTAATCAGAAAAGGTGTTTACACAGGATTTTCCCACAATCTTTTGACAAAATTTGCAGGGTATTTTATGATATTTGATGAAAATTGTGGAATTTTTTCGTGATATTTGACAAAGTTTTCTTTCAGGTACTTGACAAAATTTTCAATTTTCTATGATTTTTTAATGAAATTGAAAATTTCCCTACAATCTTTTGATGAAATTTGCATTTTTTATGCAAAACTTTTCGAGATGTGCATTTCTTTCATGATCCTTTGATGAAATGTGCATATTTTCATGATTCTTTAATGGAATGAAAAAAAGAGAGAAGGTATTTCTTCCCCTACCCACCACCCCGCCCATGCACACACACACAAAAAACTTTATAAATGTTAAACTTTGAAAGGAGAATGAGGAATTTTATAAAGCTTAGTGATTCAATGTCATTGAAAGAATGATACGATTCCTTTAAAAAATCACTCTTTTTAGTGAATTCTGAAGCAGATGATAGTAGGCTAAAAAGAGAAATAGAAAAAAATTAAGATACGTGAAAGTATCGAAAAAAAATTTAGCTCTTTTTGACTGTTTGAAGATGACTGCCAATCTTACTGTTACTGTTACGAAGCGTTTCACTGATAGTAACATTTTAAGCAACATTGTGAACATTCCTGAAGAAAAAGACAATGGATATGAAAGTGAAAACTTAAACAAAACCAGGAAAAGAAATGATTATTGTCTTTGACGTTACAAGGGGAGGATGTCAAATGGAAGAAAACGTTTTCCACTCACGTTTGCATTCTTTGTTATAATTTTTAATAGTGCAAAAATAACAAAAATGACAAAAGTAGCAAAAAAAAAAAAAAAAGTAGCAAAAGTAAAATTAAAACAACTGAAAATTACAGATTTCTTCAACAGATTTCTGTGTTGTTTTACTATCCTTTTAAATAAATGTTGATTTTCTAGTTTTGAAATTGTTTAAATAAATAAAAAATAAAATATCAAATTAATGTTTAACATTAAATATTTCAAAATCTTAATTTAAAAATCCCAATATATATATATATATATATTTTAATCAAAGATTACACATTAAATGAAAAATTTTGCAAATTTCTCTATTCAACGAATTTTTTTATATAATGAACTTTTAGACAGAACTATGAATTTTGATTTATAGAGACTCGACTGTATATGGCTGCAATAGATTTGCCAATAACACTAGAGCAGCTTAGGAGACAAGATCAAGGAACTGACAGAAAAAAAGGTATCACTGTAAAAATGCATTAATTTGACAAGACAATTAATATCACCTTTAGCAAAACAAGACCATTTCCAAAATAAGTATTATAAATTTATATAAAACACAAGAAAAACTTACTAAAGAATGTCGAAAAAAATTGAAGCAAGTAAAATTAATGATTACATGAGAAGGAAATTATTTTATTGTTTATTAGATTTAAAAAATAAAAAAATATTTGTAACATAAAAAATATCAAAAAAGCATGATTTTTAAAGCAAGTTTTTTTTAAATATTTATTTATTTCTTTTTTTTGTCACATAATTATCTGTTACAATATAAATCAAAAGAATAATTGTAATTGTCACTTTTATGTTCCATCATTTGGCAACTACTTTCTATTGTTGTTCATAGTGAAGCTATGAGCTTTTGCTTATGTAGCATGTATTCAACCAGCAGGGCTTGAACTTCAGAGCGGGATGGCGGGAATCGCGCCCGAAATTTTGAAATCCCGCAGAAAATAATATTGTAGGCGGGAGACTCCCGCCTTAAAAAAAAATCATGAATTTTTCGAAAATATTTGCATTTTGAAATTACGGTCAACTCGCACAACCTTTTTGAAAAATTTGGGATATTTTCGTGCGACTGAATAACACATTTTACGAGTTTTTTATTATGGAAAATTATGGAAATTGACGTTGTTTTTTTTTTTTTTTCGCAACCGATCGACAAACTTCTGAATTCTTTTCCTGTGATCGATTGACAAGTTTCGTGCTAACTTCCGCCTCGAGAACGGACTTCTGAATTTTCCAAAAAATTAATACGCTTGATTCCAAAAGTTATGAAACATTTGTTATCAGCCCAGGAAATTCGGATAGTTATGTCCGAATTTTCGGACTGATAAATGATTTTTCATAACTTTTAAACCGAGCTGACTCGCATTCACAATCAATTTCGTCAATCGTTCGCAGAAACGCAGAAAATTTTGTTAGAGGATCGAGATAGAAACGCCAGTTTTTTCGAAGCATTGCGAAAAAACTCAAATTTTCTCTCTCTCTCCCCCCCCCCCCCCCCGAAAAAAAAAAAAGCGTCGTTCCTTAAAAGATTTCAATAAAACGCAAATTTCTTTAAAAAAGGTCGCGGAAAAAAAGCGAATTTCATGAAAGCATTGCGAAATAAATGTGAATTTCATAAAACGATTGCCATATAAACCCGAATTTAGTAAAATGCCGCTTAAAAAACGCGGATTTCATGAAAGAATCTCGAAATAAACATGATTTTCATTAAAAGATCATAAAAAATTTGCCAATTATGTTGGAAGGAGTGCTAAAAAACGCAAATTTCATCGAAGATCGAGAAAAAACGCTAATTTCGTTTGAAGAACCCAGGAAAAATTGTCAAAAGGTTTTTCATTAGTAATTCTGAATTTTTTTTTTTTTTTTTTTTTTTTTTTTTTTTAATTTACAGTAAATTTTTTGAAAGGTCACAGCAGATTGTTGTGAGGGGCAGGGATTTATTTTTGTCACTGTTATTTCCGCAGCCCTTTGACGAAATTTGCGGATTTTATGTGATCTCTTAACGAAATTATCGGACTTTTTAGATTTTTTGGCAAAATTTGTGGATTTTTCTCGGTTTTTTGACAAAATTCACGATTTTTTCGCGATCTTTTCACAAAATGTGCAGATTTTTCGCGATCCTCTGACGAAATTTGCCAGTTTTTCACGATCCTTTGACGAAATTTTCGATTTTTTTCTAAAATTATTGACCAAAATTTGCGTTTTTTGTTAATCTTTGATGAAATATGCATTTTTCTTTTACTATTCTTTGACGAAATTTGTGTTTTTTTTTTTTTTTTTTTTCTCACGATCTTCTGACGAAATTTTAAAAAATGTTTCATGATTATTTGATGAAATTCGCGTTTTTCCCGCAAAATACTGAAGATAGTCATGATTTTTCTGCGAACGATTTAGAAAATTGCTTTTTAGGGGGGCAACCATTTGTCGAAATTCATAGCAAGTTTTTGTCTGAATTTCAGCATTGATGACGATTTTTTTTTTAATTTTCGGAACCGAATACCTTAAATTTTCGGAAAATATAAAACAGAATTGCTCGCGGATTGCTTAATGATTGCAAAATTCAAAGGATCGTTTTATAAACGCGAATTGTGCCACAGAATTACGAAAAATAAACAAATTTCGATAATGCATCGCGGGAAATATTGTGAATTTCATCAAAGGGTTGTTAATAAACGAAATTTCGTGGAAGAATAGCAAAACAGATGTCAATTTCGTCAGAGGGTTTCTGAATAAACACGAATTTAATCAAACGGCTGCTAAAAAATGCAAATTTCATCACAGAATCAGAAAAAGTTTCCAATTTCGTCAGAGGGTTATGGAAAAAAAATACAGCTGTCTCCTTGGAAAACAGCACACTCAGAAACATATCTGTTTATTGTTATAGGTGTAATGTTTAATCGGAAATAATATATACTGATTTAACTTTTGAAAAATTCAGTTAACTCGAACTGAACTTGCAAGAATCTACACTCAACCTATAATCAACCTGAATCAAAAACAGTATTTACTAGATCTTTAACAAAGTAATTAGCACAGGGAGGGAATTTACCCCCATGTAAAGACTAAATAGACTATATAAAAGTTTGACTTTCTTTTTTAAATAAAAAACACATTTTGTACAATTACTCTGAGTTGTTGATAAAAATTGCTTCAGTGGTATTTTGTCATTACTGTATTCTTGTAATTCTTTAAATAGCACATAAAATAGCAGTATGTTTTAAAGGTTTTTTTTTCTCCCTTTCAAACAGCTTAACTCCCCTCTATTTATAAAAATTGGGAGGGAGACTCCCCTCCTCTGAAAAATTGAATTTCAAGCCCTGACCAGTCATTAAACATTATTCAACTATTATTATTATTAATCTTTTATAATCGTTTCTTTACTTTTATTAATTAATAATTACAAGTTTATCATTTACCTATGAATTAAATTATGAAAAAATGCAGTGTTAGAAGTATAGTAAGTACATTTTGATATTTCTTCAGAAATCTGGAATTTTCAAAAATTTCGTTTAGTCTTGATCCTGATGATGCCGGATTTTTGAAACTATACTGTGCATTTTTTATGAAAATACAAAGTTATTCTTAAAAACACTGAAATATTATTGTGGAATACAATATGTTTGACCTTCCTATTATTCTTCATATGTGTATGCATATATAATCATAGTTCGAGAAACCATATGTAAAGAAAATTTGAAGCAAAGCTTGTGTTTACTAACAAATAAAAGATAAGGAGAAAGAATGTTGTCTACTTGCTTTGTTGATAAAAATTTCTATTTACCCCACACCCCTTCTCCGTTTGGAGCAAGTGAAATAAGACTTTATTACTGTTGAATGCATTATGCAACAAAAAGCTATTATAAATCATTTTTAAATAGTAACTATTTCTTTCACGTGTTGTTTGATATAAAGCAATATTTAATTGACTTCTCTTGATTTGAATGGCACCATATGTCACAGAAGGAAATTATGATGAAAAGTAGGATTTAGGCTTGCGTTGTGTTTCGGCCACGTGGTATGCCAATAGGCTTAAAATAAAAAGTTTAAGGCTTGCTATTACGATAAACAAAACTTTTATATGCATGAAAAACAATATTCTCTTGACCGATTTGCTGGCTCTTATTTTCTCACTAGCCTTTTCCTGACTTTACTCCCAAAATCATTGCATATATAATAAAACAAAACATTCTTACCGGAAGGCAGGATAAACAAGTTGATGGAACTAAAAGAGACAACATCATCAATTCCACGACAAAATAAAACATATTCTATTAATTTAATTTTAAAAAAAGGGGTTCTTTATTTTACGAAGCTTAAAAATCTTGGGAAATATATTCCTGGGCAGTTACATTTTCCTCCAGGGTCTTGATTACCGGAGCAGAGAGAAGCGATCACCTTCACATGGGATGGATTCAGCGTAACTAACGATTCCACACTCAAAACGCGCACGCAAATGCGATCATTTGGCGACCACCGCGGGGCGATGAATAGGAAGCAAGATGCATGTCAACGCCAAAGAGCGATGAGCATACGCCTCTGGCAAACATGCATCAAACGCACGCTACGGACGTAAGGAGAAAACAGAGAAAAATGACGCTTTACAAGATGGCGAACGGCGCTTGCCTAAAAATGTAGATGAATGAACAGGGAAAGATTAAAAAAATAATAATAAGCTACAGGAACACTAAAATAGGAAAGAAACATCGTACAGAGATGACTGAGGTATCAAATTAAAGAAGATTTTAAAAGCAAGCTAATAGAATAATAATTACAGTTAAATATTAAGGGGAAATTATCAATATTAAAAGAAATGTGCATAAATTAGACACGTGCAAAGCACGGGGTATGCAAATAAATAAAAAATGTTACAAACTATTGTGACAGAATCAATAAAGTATGCGAAAAATAAATGTAATAAATTTTGCATGTCAATCCAAGCAAAATAAATAAATTCTTAAAAAAAACTTTGATAATCATATTATTACTGAGATGATAACGTATGATATCTGAAAGAAGGGGGGGAGGGGTCCAAAATTACTAAAAAGTTGATAATGTTATATTTGCACAGCCTCTTACACATGGATTATCACAAATTATCCTCTATTTCAATGATGAAATTCCCTGACTTTTTCAGGCTATATTTTCAATGATTCCCAGGCCATAATTTGCAAAACTTTTAGAAATATGAATTACAATTCTAGACCTTTAAGATTAAACCTCTGAAAATGAAAATAACCAATAAAGTTAAAATTAACTAATTGGATGTACCAATCCCAAATCTCATTCATACATAATAATATTTAAAAGAATTTTTACACATGTTAATACAATAGACTCCCTCAAATCCGCACAGCTTGGGACCTGAAGTTGTGCTTATTTTAGAATTTTATGGATTTCTGATCATGGCTTTGTTTACATTTTTTAAACAGTAATTTGAATGTAATTAATAATGCCATCTAAATTATAATGAATGCTTACAGTATTTTAAACATTAAAATAAGTAATGAACTAAAATTATAAAAAATTAGATAATTTTTAAAATGATTAAAATATTAAAAACAAAGGTCTAAAATTAATAATGTATAAGTGTTCATTATAAAGATGAAATGTATTTTTCCTAAATTATTCAATGAAATTTGCCTCATAAATAATGTACAATACTAATTAACATCAAAATAATAAAATGAAGAAGTTTTATTCCAGGTTTAGTCAGACTTAATAACCAAAAAAGCTTGATTAATACAAAAATATATTCAATAAGAAGATTATAATTGATATCAGCAATATCTTGAATTTTTTCAGAAATAAATTTATTCTTCCTTCAAGAAAAAACATGAAGTCAGTAATAATAACAAAATTTAAAAATTATAAATACGTTTGGAATTGATATAAAACAATAAAACTAAAAAGTCAAATTTTGTCCCTATATCAGAATTGAATGTTTCATTGTTTACATTCGTAAATTATGTGCAGATTTTAAAGAGTTGCAGATTTGAAGGAGTCTTCTGTATTTTAATACATTATTAATTCAATGCTATACCAACTTTGATTTTTATCTTTATTTTTTGCTTCAGTCAATTAATCAGAGTAAAAACGAATTAATGTGGATCATGAAATTCATTAAAATCAATAGTTATCCTGGTATCATCAGCTGTTTGCAAACAGCTGGCTTGGCAGGACGCAAGTTCCTGTCTCTGCATGAACCGATAGACAATAGAATGAGGTAGATAGGAGAAAAAATGCTATCACAATCCTCCTTTCCCAAGGAATATTTCATAATTCAAGGAAGATCTGCTGGCCATAACCAAAAACATGCATAAAAAATTTAATTCAGTTCTGCAAATACCTTTATACACTTTTTGATCATATAATAATGAAAATAGCACAGAAATCCCTTTTACAGCACTCCCTTCTGGCAGATTTTTTTTCAAATTCAAGGAGGACCTGTTTCAGAATCGTAGCTAGAAGTGAACAATAAGGGGGGGGGGGGGGGGGGGGGGTGCTCATAATTTTTTTTTTCAATTTCTCTGCCACAGAAAGATAAATTAGTGCATATTCACACTGTAGGTACTGTGTTTCTGATTAAACTGTTGTATTAACTTCATTTTATGTTAACAAAAGTATATAATGATGAAAATTTGAACTGGTGCAAAATTAAACATCATGTTAGCTCTATATGTACAAATAGGATGAGGGAGTGTTAAAACCCTTATTTTACATACAATTTAATAGTTTTGCAAAACTGTGAAAGGGTCTCAAAACTAAATTAGATTTTTGAACAGAATTTCATTTGAATTTTCAAAACAGAATCTCATTTAGTGCCCTTGGAATCTTTCCTAGAAGGGGAGGGGGGCTGAGCCGCCTATAGCACCACCTTAGCTATACCATGACCTGCTTCCCATACCCAAAAAATTTACCATAAAAAACCATTAATTCAACCCCCAAGCATGTTGAAAAATCTTAAAATACAGTAGACTCCCTCAAATCCGCACAGCTTGGGACCAGAGGTTTTGCAGATTTCAGAATTTTGCGGATTTCTAGTCATTGCTTTGTTTACAATTTTTAAGCAGTAATTTGAATATAATTAATAATGCAATCAAAAGTATAATGAATGCTTACAATATACTAAAATATTAAAATAAGTAATAAACTAAAATAATAAAAATTTAGATAATTTTTAAAATGATTAAAATACTAAAAGCAAAGGTCAAGTTAATAATCATTAATGTACAATTAAATATTCATTATAAATATGAAATGTGTTTTTCCTAAATTATTCAATGAAACTTGCTTCATAAAAGTACATCACTAATTCACATCAGGATCATAAAATAATGAAGCTTTATTTCAGATTTAGCCAGACTTAATAACTAAAAAAGCTTGATTATAATACATAAGTATATGTGGCAAGATTGTGATTACCAATGATATAAGCAATATCTTTATTTTTTCAGAAATAAATTATTCTTTCTTCATGAAAAAACATCAATTCAATAACCTTAACAAAAATTACAAATTAAAAAATGTATGGAATTGATATAAAACTAAAAAAGTGAAATTTTGCACCTACATTTGAACTTTTCATTGTTTACATCTGTAAAATATGTGCAGATTTTAGAGAGTTGCAGATTTTAGGAGTGCAGATTTGAAGGAGTCTACTGTAATCAGAAGGGGTGCTTACACAGGATTTTTCCATGATCTTTTCACAAAATTTGCATTTTTGTGAGATATCTACAGGATTTTTTTGCGATATTTGACAAATTTGTAAATTTTTTTCATGATACTTGACAAAATTTGCATTTTTATGCAATTCTTTGTGGAGATGTGCGTTTCTTTCACGATTCTTTAAAGAAATGTGCAATTTTTTTTTAGATTTTTTTATTGGAATTCGTGTTTTTTTGCCTCCCCCCCCCTTTTTTTTTCTTTTTTTTTTTTTTTTTTACAAATTTTGCATTTTTTCTGCGATTTTTTGACTCTTTATTTATGGATACGACATATTTGCAATTTTTGCCAAAATATATCTTTTTTTGGCAATCCTTTAGAATATTCACCATTTTTTCGTGATCTTTTGATGTAATTTGCGTATTTTTAGGAATTTTTTTGACGTATTTGTGGTTTTTTTAAGGAATTTTTTTGACGTAATTCACGTTTTTTAAATGATCCTTTGATTGCATTTTTTAAATATCTGACATACTGATTATATATCTGTGTTTTTACTGCAATCTTTCAACGAAATGTGGGTTTTTTGGTGATTCTTCTGCGAAATTCATGATTTTTTCGTGATCGCTTGAAGAAATTTGCACTGAACCTGCACAGAGATTTCCCTCACAAGAGGGAAAAATGGAACGTTTTTCTTGTTAATTTATTACTTGTTACTTTATTAACATAAAATCAAAATTAATCAAATCAACAATTTTTAAGTTGTTAAAATGCTTCAAAATGTTATTCTGAAAAATTCCATTTTGTAAAGTGAAACATAATTAAGAAAAAATATTTTAGTAAAATTGTCTCATTCCTCTTTTTTTCCCCCTATATTATGCATTTTTTGATGCACAAATTACTTCTGCTACTTGATGTAACAGAAGTAATGTTATATAGTCAGAAGTAACAGAAGTAATGCTGTTGTGAATAATATTAAATAAAAAATTTCTTTACATTAAACAAATTGAACAGATATAGAAAGAAAAAGAGCATGTGCATGCATATAAAATAGATTGTATATATGGGAATAATTTTCAAAAAAATATGTTGCCAAATTTCCTATGCCAGCAAGGCTTTTTTCTGTATTTCGCCAAAGCTTCCTTTACCGGAAAAATACCAAAAATATAATTTTTGTATTTGTGTATATAATATAAAGCACAGTACTTTTCCAATATAAGAGCTCTTGGCATACTTTTTAAAAGTTTGGCTTAATTTAGGCTTCAGAAAGTAAGGTTTTTTTGTCAAATGATATAAACACTTGTGAAAACAAAATTAATGTACTTTTAAGGTTTTTTATATGTGAATTTAGATAATCAATAAACATTTTATTTATACCTATATTATTGTTGTTTTTATTAAACAATTTACCTTTGTTTGTATACAAAAATACTTAAATGACTTCTTTAGATTAGATAAATTATATAAATATTGAAAAATTAGTTATACATATGAAATATGGAAAATGTTGCTTGAAAATATGTTGCCAAATTTCATTTTCATGTCAAGACCATTTTCTCTATCTTGCCAAGATCCTATACTGGAAAAGTACTTAAAGCACATTAAAATCAGGCAGTTAGTAGCTCAGACAGTACAGTGACATTTAATGATGATTATTTATTTGATATAAAAACATACTTTTTTGTACATCACACTTTAAATTCTGACTCATAGTTAAAAAAACTTAAATGCACAGAGTTTAAATTAAATTTCAGTGTTAAAGAGATTAATGGATTTAAATGATAATTTTGCCAAATTAGCTTCCTATGTGATAACTTAGTTTTGTTGGCAAATTTAAGAGGATTTTTAGCAAGAAGAAAATAGCATGAGCCATGAGTTACATTGTTAGTGTTCAGATACTTTTCTTTTTCTTTTCCTCTTTAAGAGCTGGGATTTAAAAGAACTAAACGCTAACAGCTATATATGAAATTATTAAAAAAGAAGATGCATTCCTTTACAAACTACAGATTTTCATTTTCCCTCAGTAAGCTGGCATTTATATCATTTTTTTATTTCCCAGTTAATAAATTTTAAATATAAATTTTGAAATAAATTTGCAAGTCAAAAATAATTTTTAACACAGAAATTTTATACATAATTTAAGTAAGAAACACTTGAAGAAAGAATATGGTTTTAATAGAGTAACAAAAGACAGAATTGTAATTTTTTTTTTCTTTCTCCCAGTCTTACCTATAATATTAGGTTTGAGATCATTCTCACATATCACTGATTTTGCTTATTTACACATACATTTACTTGTAAATTTTTTAATTCCAGCTTTGAAAAAACACAGGCTTTTCCTTAAGTCATTAAGAAGATGATATAAACATTTTAAAATGCACATCAATTACTAATCACTACTATGATATTAATAAATTAATTAGATCATTCTCGATTTTGTTTAATTACATGCAAGTGTTAATTCATTAAGACAGCATATCAATTACTGTTATGATATTAATCAATTATTTATTGCCTACCAGATGGGTCCAATGGACCCAACAGGATATTTTGAATTAGCTCAAATACAGTGAAATGCAGTTGAATGTGATAAAATTAAGAAAATTGTTATAAATTGAGATCTAAATTCTTAAAAATCTAAGAACACTTTAAAAGAATATCAAATGAAAGACTAATAAATATGGTTTGATGCATTATTGTAATTTTAGATTTATTTATTTTATTTTATTTTTATTGAATGAAATTTTTTAACTTAAGATTAAATCTATAAAAATGCTTAAAATAATATAATTTAATAACATATAAATTTAGAAAAAATAAAATCGTACTTTTGCTTTGTTTCAGATAAAGAATTTTCTAAAGAGTTAATAGCTGTGTTCAATGCCAAGCATTTTTCATCAAAATCGTTTTTCTGTTTATTAACTAATTCTTCAAGTTCTTCAATTTTTTTTCTTAAATTATTCACTTTTTCATTTTCTAAAGAGTATTTTTTTTCTGTTTCAAGCTTACTATCCTGAAAGGTTAATGTCATTAAATAATATGCATTCATCCACAAGGAAAAGTTAATTAATTACAATAGCAAATATTAATACAGCGATATAGTTATAGTAGTAGATTTCAAATTGATATTTTTGTAACAAGTTAATTCAAAATAAGGATTGATTGAAACTTGAAACAAGTTTTTAAGCTTGAAATCGAGTTTTGATAATCTTTTTATTTTTGACTAAAAACAAAAATGTAAAAAAACATTAAGTAAATAATAGATACATAAATATACATAATCATTAATTAATTATAGGTGTAATTATATGTGTGAGCCAAGCAGTCTCTCAGCGGCTCTGACCAAAACTTTTATATAAAATTAAGTGTAATTAATTCATCAATGTTAAAAAGTGATTGTCTAAGTATACAAATTTCATCTAATTAAAAAAAGTTTTAGGTATACATATCCTGATTTATCTTTTCTAATGATTTTTATAAATGACCATTTGTTATACTAAAACTTTCTCAAAGAATATTCAAAACACTTCTGTTATTTTAAACCAAGAATTTTATAACACTCAGTCAGTAGCTTTCAATAAGCATATAAAAAGCATTTAGAAAATTTTAATCATATATGAATTACATGCTTTATAATTTGCACTCACGTCTTGAATCAGTTATGATAGATAATTATAAAGAGAGAAATTCCTAGCAGTGGTGTAGCAAGTGGGGGGCGGAGGGGACAGTCCACCCCTTTTATTTGTAAATAGAAAAATATAATCTTGTAAGATTTTGGAAAGGAATTCTGAAATAAAGTGAAATTTTTAGAGCAGTAGAGTTTTCTTTTCTTTGAGAATGTGAAATTTTATAAAAAATGGTGTATCTAAATAAGACATACACTAAGGAACAAAAACCTATTTATCCAACGAGTGGGTAAAAAAAGCAAATTTTACAAGAAAGAATTTTCTTCTACATATAGACACCACACTGACTTATTCAGATTATGGGTTGAGTGATAAGTTACTCCTGTAGTTATTTTATGCAGGAAGACAAAAGGTAAATAAGGAATGGTATGGTCATTTGTTATAATAATGCAGAATTGTGATTGAAAAAAATGAGACGATCAGAAGGGGGGGGGGGGACGACGACACCATTTTCATCTGTCATGGGTGTCACCCATTTGAGCTATGCCACTGATTCCCAGCCATAAATAAAGAATATGTAAACTGATTTGATATTGCTCGTATGAATGAGTAATATTAAAAATTTCTGCAGGAAAAAATGAAACTTTTGAAATACAGATAGTTTTGGACCAATTGAATTTTCGATACCATTGTTGCCAAAAATGAATTTTTGGTTAAACTCATATTTTGGGTTGAAAACGAATTTTTGTATGATCTTTATTTAAAAAATACAAAATTTTCAATGACAAAATGTAAACTTACTCATGCAACTTAAAAAAAAAGAAAGAAATGATAAGCAAATAATAATAAAGTTTCTCATTTCAGGATAAGAAAAAAAAAATGTTATTTTATGATGATGTATAAGAATGATAATTTAATATTTTTATAAAAATTTAAACAGTTAAAATAATATAGAAGATTAAACTTTTAAATAGCTAAAAATGTGGTGCAAATTTCTAAATTTTCCAAAATAAACCACACTGACTACAGTAACTCAAAAAAGGTCACAGCTAGAGACTAAGATTTCTGTGAATTTTAGTTCATTGGCTTTTTGTTGATCATTGTTTACACGTTAAAACCTCATCAAAATAGTCATATCTTTATAAAATAACTAGCTAATAGTGCTTGCATCTGCGATAACCTTATGATGTTGAAAGAATTTACATTTTAAAACAAAAATCTTTCCAATGCCATCCCTACATGATAACTGCTAGAAGTGTATTTTCAGTTGTGTGTCTGTTTTGTGTTTTATTTTTCTGTACCTGAATATATAGTGAAAACTTTTTGAATGGCTACCTTTAAATAATGACAACCTCCAAATACAAGCTACATGCCAAACACAATCCCTAGCATTAACATTAGAACGAACCTCTAAATAAAGAATTCTAAATAGCAGCCACTCAAAAGCCCCAAGAATATATATATATATATATATATATATATATACACTATATATATATATATACATATAGAAATATATATATATACAGTATATGGTCAAAGATAACCGGCCACTTGCAATTTTAGACATTTTGTTAAATATCTAGAGATATACATGAGGAATTATCTTGAAACTCTAACCTGCTAATTCTTCATCAACCTGAATCGCGAGTTCAGGGCTTAACTTTTGGTTGAATCTAAAATCTAATTCACTGTCAACTGAACTTGCCGAATTCAGAGAAGAAATCCAAACTAAAGTGTAGTTACTCAACCTTCTGACGGGAGAGAGGTTATTCGACTGAGCATGCGCAGTTGAATCAAAGATGGCGGCAGCTTTGAATTGAACATTGGAGGATTTTTTTCCAAAAAGAGCTGCTTGTAATTTACTAAGTAAATGAAATGTTAATTATAAAAGATGTTGTTATAAAAGTATGTGTTTCTTTAAACTTTTGACTTTTTTTCAACATTTTACCTCTATGAATGAAAATTATATTAATTTGTGATGAGCCTTTAGGCTTGAGTTTGCCTTGCAATTTTGATATCAGATAGCGCCATCTATCAAATGCGAATAGAAAGAAAGTTCTGATATGAAAAATTTTGGTTAATAATTTAGATTTTTTTTTTTTTTTTTTAACAATAATAAATTAGAAAAGCAGATTTTTCTTACATTTCAGTTTCTGCTTTTTTATGTTTGTTTAAAGCATGCAATCGCAAAAAACAGGAATTTTGTGACAGCAAAATAATAAGCCATTAAACTATAATACAGTTTAATAATTAATTTTCTTTCTTGCTTTAAATAATTACTTTTGTTTAGAAGTAGCATTTTTCTGAAGATTTATCTTGAAAATTTTGGCATTTAAAAATTTGTGCATTAATTATATTAATTAAATTAATGAAAAGATTAGACTTATGTTAGAAAAACATTAAAATGAATGTATAAAAAATAGATGCATTTTGAACATTTCAATTTCCGTTGAAAAATAAATAAACTAGTTCATTATTTTCTTTTATTCTAATTACTATTGCTAGCCTGGTTAGAAAATCGTTTATTAAATTTAATGATTAAAAGAAAAAAAAATATATATATTTTTAATCAAGTAACTTTTATGAAAGAATTTTACTGTAATGCAAAATCATGTAAAAATAAAAATTCTATTCTGTATCGGTTTTTTCTAATCTTTGAATTGAATTTTGCGAGCGATCATAACCACCAAATTACAAGGGTAATTTGAAATTTATTTATCCAAAAATTAAATACAATGCATTTCAAATCTTGTTTTTACTTCACAATTAAAAACTAGTGATACCTAAGGACAGAACTCATGAATGCGATTAGTATGTCATGTGATTCGTTTGGCCAATCAGGTTTACACATTTCAACCTGTAGTTCACTAACCAAAAGTTGACTGATCTCGGCTCTAAAGTTAGCGATGAATTTCAAATATTAACTGATGGTTAGATTTGCTAACCTAAGGTTTCTCAACTGTGAGCTGAACCACGAGTTTAATGTTGATGAAGACTTGCCCGGTAAGTGTGTAAATATAATTGGACAAGTCAAACATTTCTGTGAAGATTTTTTCCTGAAACTACATAGGGGACCATCAACAAATTAAAAAATAATAAATATCTTTTGGATAACCCTTTCAAAACTAATGTAGCAAAATCGCTCAAACTGTAGATTATGATTAAATGGCTTATTGTAATAAACTGTGTTTATTTTTATGCCAATAGCATGTATACTCATAGAGAAATTAAGGTTTTTATAAAAACAGTTCCAAGTTTTTTGCTTAGAATCTGTTGAGTTCTTAATATAAAACAATGTTCTTTTCTGAAAATATGACAAACAACATTGTACACAATACCTTGTAATCAGAATTAAAAAATAATAAAAATTGTATGAAAAATTAGCAGGTTTACTAAATAATTTTTCACTGCACATGCATCAACGATATAAAAATTTCATTTGCATATTGTGTTAGCTAAATGTGTACATCAACTTCTGTAAAAGTCTCAAAACTTGAAAATTCTGAAAATAATTATCAATAGAATAAGCTGAAGATCTGTTATTCCCAAAATGAAGCAAAAAGATGAGGGGTTGTATCCATATAGCCATTGATTAGTGTCAATATAGAATACACAATATGAGATGTACTACTACATTTGGATACAACCCCTCTTGTTTTTGCCTCATTTTGGGAATAATCGATTTTCAACTTATTCTATTAAAAATTATTTTCACAATTTTCAAGCTATGATTTTGAAACTTTCACAAAAGTTTCTCTATACATTTAGCTAATACAATATGCAAATTAAATTTTGATATCGTTGATGCATGTACAGTGAAAATTTATTTAGTAAATCTGCTCATTTTTCTTACAATTTTTATTAACTTTTAATTCTGATTATAGAGTATTGTGTATAATGATACTTGTCACATTTTCAGAAAAAAAAAACATTTTATATTAAGACTTTTGCAAATTATAAACAAAAAACTTGGAAAAAATTAGGACTGTTTTTATATAAGACTTTATTTCTCTACGAGTATACAGGCTATCCACATAAAGATGAACATGGTTTATTACAATAAGCCACTTAATCATAATCTACAGTTTGAGCGCTCTTGCTACATTAGTTTTGACAGGTTATTTAAAAGATATTGGATCTTTTTAATTTGTTGATGCTCCTGTGTGGTGTTTCAGAACAAAATCTTCGTGGAATTGTTTGACCTGTACTTTTATATTTACACACTTAAGAGTTTGAAGATAATTTCTCATGTATTTTTCTAGATATTTAAGATAACATCTAAAATTGCAAGTGGCTGGTCATCTTTGGCCGTATAGTGTAAATACATATATGCAGCTCCTAGTGCATATTTAATCTATTTTATGTGCCTAGTTTTTATTTGAAAACTGAAATGTGAAGCAGATCAAACAAAATTTACTTCATAGGTCAACAAACAGAAAATAAAGACTTTAACAATGATAAGGGAAATTTAGATTATATTATTAGAACAGGACGTATTGAGTGAGTTAGTTAAACTAATATGAAAACCAGTGAAATTGATTATCTGAAAAAAGGTCTGGCAATTACTGTCACTTTTGATTCTTTACAGCAAATGATGGGAGGTAAGAGAGGAAAAGAAAAGTGATGAGGAAGAAGAAATAAAACAGATTATAGAATTGCCTAAAGTTTTTAGTTGTAACACATATATTGAAGATTTGGTGAACCTTCATGAAATCCAAAATTATGTATTAAATAGCAATGATGATGAGTTGCGTAGCAAAACAATTCATATTGTTATTCATCAAAAAAAAAAAAAAAAAAACTGTAATACTGGGCCACTGTAATACTTGCCAATCATGGATATGCATAATATAAAATATGCATAATATAAAATGTGAAAATAAAATATGCGTAAACTATTTATAAAATGCATATCGCAATTTCAAAATAGAATTTAAACATATATTTAAATATTTTTAATACATAGTGGTACTCTATTAATGAAAAGCTGATGAACCAATTTCAACAAATTATATAAAATGTCAAACTACTCAAGTAGTACTGAATTGTGTAAAAGAAACATCCTTATAATTCCAAAAATAATAATCATATTAACTAACAGCTTACTGCATCAGGTTAAGCATTTCATTTCCAATGAAAATCTATCTTTGAATTGAAATTTGAATGAAATACAGAGTCATGAAAAATCAAAGAGTGTAGAAAGCAGGATTACAGACATCTCAGCAACCATCTAGCTAATTATCCAATTGACTTCGTTCTTTATGCAAAATTTGTGTTTTTTATTCTCTTTTACATCCATTCCTTAAAATAAAAAATTTCGAAAATGTCTATATACCTTTCATTATAACGAATATTTCGAGAGTCTGAAAAAAATTGTTCCGGATAATCAAGGTTATTGATATTAAATAGGCTTCTTTCCATAATTACATACTAAGTACGCACCGAATTTCAAGTCTCTATCTCAATTTGTTTGGGAGATAGCATGTTTGCTGACAGACAGACGGACAGCAAAAATTTTTTTCTAAAAAAATGTTTTTCGGAATCTCAAGTGTCTGAAATGTATAAATCTGTCAAAAAAAAAAAAAAAAATCTATTTTCAAAACAGTTGCAAGACTTACCCTATACTAAGAATGATGAGTAAGTAAAAAAATAATAATAATAATAAATAAAATAAAAAATAAATAAAAAAGTAATTGCAAATCATTGATTTTTAAAATGTATCAAAACCTTGTAGATTAATTAAAATGACTGTGTATTTCTATTTTAAATTTACATAATTTTGAATGAAAAAAATAAAACCTCTAAATAACATCCACTCAGAAGAGCAGTCACTTTTCACCAGTCCAACGGGTAATCATTATTCAGAAGTTATACTGTGTGTCCATTGTGATTACAAATCTGCATGTTAATAAAAAAAATTAAGTGCTTACTTTGATGTAATTATGGAAATAAATAAAGGATGAATTTTCAACAGTATTATGAGTTTTCTAATTACACCGAATTTTAGCATACTATTTAGCAGGGTTGGCAAAAAACTGTTAAAAAAAAAAATAAATAAATAAATAAAATAAAATAAAATAAAATAAATCCCTTTTTTTGGTTTAAATGGGTTTTTTTTAAACACCCTTTCTTAATACATGTACTTGCATATTTATTGATAAAAATAGACATTGTTTGATTATAAGTAGTGTAACTTCATTTAGAAATAACTTCAATTAAAAAATTAAAGTAAATTTATGTAGAAAATGGAAAATGTTCATATTTTAATTTAAACAGTATTAGCAAACAGCCTTATACTCAAAGAATAAACTGCTGTACACAGTGAAATATTGATGATGAGAAAATCTTTAAACAATCTTTAGATTACTAATGATAAACATTTGAATGTAGTTTGATAAATATAATATTCTTTTCCACCATTATTCAAATAATTAATTTCAAATACTTCTTGGGATTTTATTTTTTGAGTGACAATTTGAAGCCAACATTTTTAGTCCTTGGGTCATTCCAAAAATAAAGCACCCTTTGATGTCCCGACACTTTGCATTGCTATATTTTCTAAAATTTTGTTTCAAAATTAAATTTAAATATTGGAAAAGATATTTTAAAGATATTTTTCTTTAATGCAATTTTTAAATTTGAAATAAATTCCATTTATTGTTATTCAAATAACTTTCATAATAATTGTGTCCTGTAAAAAGCCATGTCCCAAGAACAATTTTTCCTTTTTAAACCCTATTTTTTTTACTATATGTATCATTTAAGTTACCTTTCAGGATATTTTTTATGTCTTTGTAGTCTTTATATTATCCCTATATACTTTAAATACTTTTTGTAAATATTTTTCTTCATTTTATAAGAAAAATTCCTGTGTCCCTAAATTTTTGTCCCCTGTGTTACTGCCACTTTTTTCTTCCTATTAAAATAAGAATTTCCAAGCTAAATGTTGTTAACAGCAGTCATTCATGTACTTTTAGAGTAAGCATTCATCCTAGATAGTCATTTTCCTCATTTGTTAAATTTTGAAGAATATTATCTAAGTAAAGGTGATTTTTGAAGGTGGGTGTGTTTTTTGTGTGTCCCCTGTGTTACTATTGATTTATTTCGATTAATTATTAATTTTCTAGTTTATTGGCATTTAAATTGTAAGTCTTAGCTAAAAGAAAATATTCCATCTAACAGAGTTTCTCCCAGAGGGTTTCAGGAGGACGCTCCGCCCCTCCTGCCCTTTAGTTTAAAAACTAGCGCCCCTCTTGTCGTTCAAAAAAAAAAAAAAAAAAAAAAAAAAAAAAAAATAGCGCCCTCTTGCCCCACATTTGAAAAAACGCAGCCCTCCAGCGATGATCTGAGCGCGCTATAGCGCGTAAAATACGCAAAAAATCGGCGACGAAACGCAAAATATAGCCTCATACACGTCCCGTGGGATGAGTAATTTCGTCAAAAAGTCGCTAAATAAACGGCAAGTTTCGTTAAAAATCGCGAAATAACGACTAATTTCCTGCAAGATTCGCAAAAATGGCTAATTTCGTCACAAAATTTCAAAAAACGGCATATTTCCTCAAAAGATCGTGGAAAAACGACAAATGTCTTCCAAAAATGGCGATAAAACGGAAAATTTTGTCAAATAAGTCGCAAAAAACGGCAACTTTCGTCAAAAAAATAGCAATAAAACGGTAGATTTCGTCAAATGATTTGCGAAAAAACTGCAAATTTCGTCCAAAAATCGCAATAAAACGGAAAATTCTTTGAAAAGTTCCATTTTTTTCACGATATTTTCATGAGATTTGTCGTTTTTTCGTGATTTTTTTTAGCAAAATATGATCTTTTTTGCGATCTTTTAACAAAAACTGCTGTTTTTTCGATCACTTAATAAAATTTGCCGTTTTTTTCGTGATTTTTTCAGGAAATGTGACGTTTTTCAGCGATTTTTTAGCAAAATATGCAGTTATTTGCGGTTTTTTTTAAAAACAGAATCTGTTGTTTTTGCGATCTTTTAATGAAATTGGCCGTTTTTTCGTGATCTTTTAACAATATTGGCCGTTTTTTGGCGATCTTTTAACAAAATTTACTATCTTTTTTCAATTTTTTGATGATATTTCTGTTTTTCACGACTTTTTGAACCGCTAGACTCTAGAGTTAACTCTATAAAAATGCCCTTAAAAATGAAAAAGTGCCCTAAAAAATGTAAAAAGTGCCCTGAAAAATGTAAAAAGTGCCCTTTTCAGAACTGTTGCGCCCTGCCCTTTTTCAAACCTGGGGGAAACTCTGCATCTAACTTTACATTGTTTCTATGAAAATAGTAATACATAGGTGATAATTTATTTCATTTTGTCTCCTGTGTTACCATGATATTGGTTGATATGTTGTTAAGAGACAAAAAATCCAAGTTTAGAAATGAAATGCAACAGAATATCCTGTTTTTTAATGCATTTGTTGGTCTGTATCAGAAATACATTTTTAATTAATACATAAGTACACTTTTAAAATTACTTTTCTTATGTTCAATTAGGATGTCCCCTATGTTACTTTATTATCCCCTATGTTACTGACATTTCCTTTATCAGAACAAAAGCGAAAAGACTTTCTTATGAATCAGTTTTATAATATGCACTGGCTAATATGTATAAATAAGTTTTACTATAATTTTATTATATTAGAGTAATTTTTTCCAAGTTATATAAAGTTTTATACAGGGAGAATGAAAAAAGGGTAACATGGGGGACATAATATGCCTATATCATGAAAAAATATATACACAAACAAAAAACTATATGGCACTGAATAAGAACATTTATATCAAAGTGTTAATATTGTAAAAGGAATTCTCTATTTTGATAAGAAAAAATGAGAAGATTATTTAAAATATGGTAACACAGGGGACATTTTTCAGCCAACGTGTCTGTGTTTCTAAGTGTAGTGATAAATATTTTTTAAAAAGTGTGCTGCTGACATTCAATTTCTACTCTTGAATATGTATACAACCCTCTCAATGATATTTTTATTTTATTTTAAATGAAAAAATTTTTGAAAAAAATTTTCTCAAAAGAGACCTTTATTTTTGGAATGACCCCCTTAGATTAGCAGATGACATAAAAAAAAAATAATAAAAAGATTGTTATTATTTAAATGCTATAACAAACATCCAATCTTTGAATACTATCTTATTCGGCTTCATATTTTGATTTTAATTCTTCATGATAATTTTCCCAATCAAGAAAACTTTCTTTTACAGCTTGAGCAAAATTTTAAAGATCGTCGTTATTAACTGTGTTAAATAATCTGCATTTTTTTAAAAGTTAAAATATTTTGTACTAAACATTGAATACTTTTAATCTATTTTATTTTTGTTCAGTTAACATGATTGAAGCATTTTCATTAGAACAATAGATATGTTTACCAATGCATCATACTGATTTTAATCCTATACATAAAAAAATGAGCTAAACCCACCTAATGCTTATTCCTGAAATAAAGTTTAAAAATAGAAATTATTTATATTCAATAAACCTAAACACGTAAATTATAAAGCAAAAAGAGAAAATGCTAGTAGATTTTTTCTAAAAAAACCAATTAGTTTTTTTTGAGAAAAAAACCATCTGGTTTAAACCGTGGTTTGAACCATGGTTGAAACCAATTGGTTTAAACCGTGCCAACCCTGCTATTTAGCATACATAAAAATCTATTGATCATATCCAAAGTTACACAAAAAAATTAGAGCACCATTCTATCTATGGATGATTACTACTGAAATTGGATTTTTAAATGTGTTATGTATTTAATAAATTGTTTACTGAAGATATCAACTTTTAATTTATTATATAGAGAAATTTCATCACAATATTCTGGTAATGTAAAGTTTCATAATCTGTGCTTGATACATGAATTTTCTTTTTTGTAAATAACATATGTATTAAAATACAGTTTAATATTCATATTTAAATTTGAAATATGTTTAGAAAAAATATTTTTTACTAAGATAAAGTAACTTAAGCATAAAATATGTATCCGATTTAAAAAAAAAAATAAACTTTTTTATTTTCTACCGGAACACATTAATTCTATGCTTGAAAAAATAAATTCCCCTATCATTAATACTGGCGCCAGAATTCTTAAAATTTCCAAGGAGTTAAGGAACCTTGTGTATATGCAGTTTCCCGTTAAATGCTACTAGCTGCACCTGTCGAAATTCGATGGAAAAGAAATAAATAATTGCCACCTCTTAAAATAGGGATAACATAACTTTTCATGATAAAGATACATAAACTTCAGAAAATAACAAAAAATAAGGAAAACAACTCATAAATTATTATATTGGACATAACTTAAGCTACAAATCTTTTTTAATGCAGTTTTCTAAACCTTGAACATTATTTAAATGCCAAACTATTTAGGAAGTTAATATAATACCTAAGAAGACGAATTAAAAAATATCTGCATATTTTATTTTTTCTCCATTTAAATATCGCTTGGTAACTGTACAATAATTATAATATCAATAAAACATTTTAATTATAATAGAAATAGGGAGTTGCTAAACTGCATAACCAATCCACTAAACATTTGCAGCACTTGCAATGAATTTAATTTATTTATTGGTTTGTAGCCCCCATGAACTTGTCAAAATATTTATTGTTATGACAACGAAAAGAAAAACAATATCTTTGTTACTAAAAAGAATAAAATTTTTGTGTTTGTTGCTGATATGTATAAAACATTATTTATTTTTATTTTAAATAATAATTTAATACAACGAAATGATTTTAATTTTTGATAGTAAGTAAAGCAGAAATATCGTAATACCGGCATATTACAGGTTTTATTGGTTTTTTTAATATGACATCATTTACACATTCAGAAACACTCAACTTTTCCGAAATAAAAACATGATTTATGCAGTTATTTAAAAATTCTTTAGTTTCATAAAATATTTATTATAATTAAATAAAAATGGCGCAATTTATAGAAATATTTTCATTTATGCACACCACAGATTTTTAAATAAATCTATGTTCAGTTTATTTAGATGTAGGAGTAAAAGTCAGTGAATATGACATCATCACTGACACAGCTATAACAATGTATATTTTATTAATGGAAGAAATGTATTTTGTTTCTGAATGACACAATGACAACATTTTCTCCATCGAGAAAAATTTTGCTTTAGATATTATATTTTATTAAAGTTTATTTTCTGCGATTTTATTTACATACTTAATATTATTACTCAGTAAATAATCTGTACATTGTACCACGATTAGTGAATAATTATGTGCAGTCATTTTATTAGGAGTAAATTTTACGAAAACCATTATTATTATTTTTTTTTTCTTTGAAATGCGATTATTACACATTCACCGATGAGATCAAGCTCGTGATTGGTGAAAAGTAATAAAGCAAAATAAATTTTTATTATAGTGAGAAAAGATTAACCTGTTGCCACTGTTTTGAAGAAATATCACAAAAAAGCTTTCAAAACTAAAAATAAAATATAAATGAAAATAAATTAAAAATTAGCCAGAATGGGCACATCTACACATAAACAGCTTTCATTTAAAAAAATAATCATCAAAATCGGGCCAGTAGAAAGCTCAGGGCTGATGACTAAAAAAACAGTCAGGTCTTTTAAATATATAGATTATTTAATAAGAAACTATATATACAGTGGCGGTCAAAAGTTTTCAGCCAGTTAGTTTCTTAGATTTATTTACCAAAACGTTTCAGCAAAGAAGAAGTACAATTGCTTCAAAAGTTAGGAAAATGTGAATGATCTCTGACTATGAGGTCATTTTTATTGTATACTGAAGATGCTTCATGCAAAGGGATAAAATTCGAAGTTCGTGTGTGCAAAAATTTCCGGCCACTTTTCATTCTTTAGTTTTTTCTATCAGTAAACTGTTTTTTGGTTGTGTTTATGAATGAATCAATGTGTATAGCATAGTCTGAATTCAAAATTGAAAAGTTCAACAAGTATGAGTGATTAGTTTGTCGCTAAAAGGCCATTCTTCTTGAGATATTGCGGAAAAGTTATCGATCGGTAAAATCGACCACAAACAATATTTAAAAAGGGAGGACCTTCAGGACTTTCAGAGGTCTGTGAGATCCCGGAAAATTACTATTCCTGTGGACAGAATTATCAGGAGAAAAACAATTGATAATCCGCATAAAAATTCCACTGCACTATACTGCGATTTATGGAATGAAAATATTGCTGAAATAAGTCCATATACCGTATCAACATGCTGACGTGATGCATAACTTTATGGAAGAGTCGATGTTAAAAAATTTTCAGAGTTAAAAAAAATACAAATGTACCCAACTGGCGTTTTCCAAAAAACACAAAGTCTGGTCAAGTGAAAACTGGAAAAAAGTTCTATTTTTCCATCAATCGAATTCGAAACAGTTTTGGAAGTGATGGCAGACACAACGTCCGATGACCTAACAACAAAAGATATGATTTGACCTATGTTATTCCTACAATGAAGCATGGCAGAGGACACGTTATGCCGTGGGGAGTATTTTCTTCAAATAGTGTCTGTCCGTTATTTGAAATCCACAGCCAGGTGAATGATACAATATATAAGGATATCTTGCAAGACTATTTTCTGCCTTATTAGAGAAAAAAATTTGGTCGCAACTATTTTTCTTAACATGATAACGACTTAAATAATGTATGCAAACTTCGATAAGAAATGGTTTTTGCACAAAAAATTTCGTTTTTGAAATGATCAGCCCAAGCACCCAACATGAATCCAATAGAAAATCTCGGAAAAGAAGTTGACAAAAGTCTGCGGAAATTTAAATATTCCAATTCAGCCAAAATTTAGCCAAAATTGCAAGAAATGTAGAAAAAACGTACCATAGATGAACTTTAACTGTTGATAGTATGAATGTCACATTGCTGCGCCACAGTACTTATTGCTAAAGCTAATAAAATAGTAACACGATAAAACACTAATTGTAAATGTTGTTGATCACTGTAATTTCCTATTACAATACCACTTTTTTACAAACTTGTGAAGGTGGCCAGAAACTTTTGAGAACATGCGTTTTCCTTTATACTTAATTTTGTCAGTTAAGTTTATTGATATTTACATGTTCTTCTAAAAGTAACTTCCTAACTATCATGTAATAAAATGTATAAATATCACTTTGAGATTCCTCTTCGTATGGCTATATATTTACAAATTAACTGAAAAATTTTTGCTGGCCAGGAACTTTTGACCGCCACTGTGTACAAGGTTTATACACTCCTTGAAAATTTCAAGAATTCTGGCACCACTTTTAATGAAAATTTATTTTTTAAACACAGAATTAGTGTCGTTTATTCACAGAATTTGCAGTCATTTTCTGCAGTTAAATAAGTTGAAAATTCTGCTACAAATTTAGAGTGTAACTGTGGAAACTCTGGTGTACTACAAAATTTCTGTCAACATGATATACTAACCATTGTCAATTGCAATTCTTTTGTAACATCTTCAATTTTCTGTGCATTTGTTTCTTCAGACTGTTCCAGTTGATCAATTCTTTGCAGTAAATCATCTAGGATAAAAAATGATTAAATTAAATATCTATTTTAATGAAAAATACCTCAACATAAGCAAAAATAAGAATAAAATAATTAAAAACTAACTCTTCTCCTGTTGTAAACTCAGAACTTTATTCTTTTCATCATCCAAATCTTTGGCATAATTTTTTATCTCTTCTTGATAATTTTCAATTAATTTACACAATGACTTGTGCTATAAATAAAAATAGATTTTTTAATTTTTTAGAATTAAGCAATAACAGCATTTAACTACAAAAACATTCACTAAAATTAACATATAATAATAATAAATGGGTAGAAACAATAAAATTAAGGATATATATATATATTTTTTAATGTCAGAAAAGTTATGAAATAAGTTTAATTTCATACTACATCAAGTGTGTAAAACTTTTATTAATCCATAAATCTATTTTCTTTTAACATATTCATTTATTGTATTTTTTTAATCTCCTTATAATAACACTGAATATAGCCAAGATTTTTTTTTAATTACTGAAATTAAATTAAATGCATCTTCATAAGCATATAAAAATCTGCATAATGATCAAGAAACACAATATTTTAAAATTATATTTTAAAGCAGGGGTATCCAACATTGACTTTCTTGGATCAAATTTGCAGGGAAGAATTTGTCACAGGCCACTTATATATTCTACTAACTGATAGTTGATAAACAAAAATGTCTTACAACTTTTGCATTCCTTTCTAATAGATATAGAAAATGTATCATTAAAATTATATCTTTAGATCTAAAGAAAAAAATTTTAACATCATTGAGAACATGAGCCAGAATCTTAATATTACTTACAAAATATTCAGTCTTATGTTGATACAATTTTGCAGTTCTTAGTTGAAAAGTTATAGTTTGTAAATATGTGTTTCAAGACCACTAGACCAAATATACAAACATAGGCCATTCTAGTTTATTATTTTACTAAGAAGTAGCTTTTAAATTTTTAGCTCAGCAGCTTGAAATATATTGGTCTGAATAGGTGCATTGCTATAAACTGGCAATTATTGAAAACCTCAACACATATATCACTAGTCTTCTTCCTTAAACTATCAATAATTTTACAAAATGATACAAAAAATGATACATTCATACAAAAATTTAATCGAATGTTATACACCTAATTTGAAAAATTTGAAAAATTTTGAATTAATAAGAAAATTTTTTAATTAGCCCGTCCTCCCACCATTGCAAAATTTTTAGCATCCATAAGTTACTATTTAAATTTATTAAACTAGCAAAAGCCATGCTTTGTTTGGATTCGCGAAGCATTATTTTATAAAACAGATATTTGAAAGTAACAATATTTTTTTTTATTATTATTATTTTTGCATCTTTATTAAACAAAAACATTATTTTATGTTTTGGCGCATTTTAATTTTTTATTTATGATGTAAAATTGGCATAATAAGATATTTTCGAAGCAAACTTTTACAAATTTTTTTTAAATTTTCAACTAAAAGCTCTTTTAAAGATGTTTTTACAATTTCAAGTAGCCACTGGTGTTTTTTAATTGTTTGAAATATGCATGTTTCCAATCTTTGTAATCAACATCCGATAATCTTTGATAGCTATTTTAGAATAATATATTTGAAGAAAACTTGAAGAAAGTTACTTCTTCAAAATCCTATTTTCTGGAAAAAAACATTTGAAATCTGCTTTCGTTGATACTATGAAATTTTAACTGTAAAACATTTTATTTTAATTTTTTCGTTTTTATACATGTTAGCGTATGAGAATTGCTGTAATTCTCTCCGCGTGGGAGAACTTGTTACTTTCTGCGAATGGCAACTCAATTAATGGAATTACCTTTTAACGAAGCGCTCTCTCATTCTCGCAGTGACGTTTTCACGAATAATTATTGTTGTGATTGCGAACTTATTAAAGTCTTATTTTTCTATAAAATCCTTCTGATTAATGAGTCGATATTATTTAGCCACAATACGACCTTCGAAAAAAATATTTATAAAGAGTTTGAACGAACAACTTCACGCAGATCTTTTAATTTTTCATTTATATAACAAATTTACGAATTAATTTTATTTGTTTACAATTATTTTGTTGCCAGTTTAAAAAAAAAAAATCCATAATACAATTCTTTTAAAATGTTTAAGTGTCATCTGTGCAAACGATTTTGCGGGATAATGAAAACATGTTTTATTTAATAAATTAATCATGATTCTATCTATAATTATTTACTCCATGATTTAAACCTTTTTTTTTCTGAAAATATACGCGTTTCATTTTTTATTTATTTGCTAAAATGCGTCCGTATTGGAAATGCATGTAAAATAAATTAATTAAAATAATAATTTTTTTAACGTTTTACTGTAAAAAAAATTATATTCTGCAAATCTACAGATCATAATTTATTTTTGTGTTTAATTTGAAGTTAAAATATTGAATAGTTTTTTTGTAAAGCGTACGACAAATTGTAATTTGAGTGGACTAGTAGAGGATTCGCTTCGCTCATCCTAATAAATGCACCATCTTCTTTTCAATGAATGGAAAAATTTAAAAATGTCTGAATTCCCATCAAAAGCATTATGACTATGACACAAAAAGAAGTTCCTATATTTTTTGAATGAATGCATAAAATTTAACCAAAAGCTACATAGCCAAATCCAGCTACCTCACCAACAAACCTATCAAATATCAAACTAATAGCACATTTTTTGCATCAGTTGTTAGAGAAAAGACACAGACAGACAAATAGAAATCAAAAAATTTTCCGTTCACCACAGTAAGTCTCACTACATTTCGTCATTTAAGAGGTACCGTAAAATGGGGTGAATCGGAACACTTTTCAATTTTGACGTTAAAAAAAGCAACAACTGATTTTTTAATTTTTTAATTTTTCTACTGGAAACTTCGGTCTTGTTTTGTTCTTTACTTTTTAAGCAAAAACGAAGCATTTTTACTGTTTATATGCATATTATTTATTTTTTTAATGCTGTTCCGATTCACCCCGCAGATAGGGGTGAATCGGAACAAATGTTATAATCTTTAATTTTTCCGATTTAGACTTTAATAGGGTTAATAAAAATGGGTAATAATGATAAGGGAGGAATAGGAACGCATAGCTATTGTGAATCAAGCCTTTATTTTACATACAAGTAAAGATATGATTTTTTAAAAATTAGAAAACAACTTTGAAATCAAGATAAATTAAAATTTATTTTAAGAAATTATATTCGAATTGCAGAAGTAGAATTTAATACAAATTCAACCCTGTTCTGTGTTATCCTTTACTTGTAGTCATTGGGTAAGTGAAAATATTGAATAGCCCAATCGCTGCATGTATTAATACAATCTACTAATATGCCTTCATCCCCAGCCCTTAGTACTGTTTGCATCCCTCTCTTTTTTAATTGTTTTTACATTTTGAGATGTTTGTGTAATGTTGTGGAGGTCAGAGAATAATTTTGTGAAGTTTTTCTAACTAATTTGCTATTTTTAAATTCTTTTATTGTGTGTTCCATGTCTGTTGGATTAGGCGTTGACTTTTTTCTTTAACCAAGCAATTTCTTGGACCCTTTAAACTCTTCAAGTAATTAGAACAAACAAAATACTGTTACAATACATATTCACACATATATTTTCATATATTACATGAAACTATTACTGCATAGAAAAATAAACCACGAGAGAATATGTATTCCGATTCACCCCATAAATCTTAAACCTTTGATGTTACAAACCATTTTTCATTATGTAATTTAAAAATAAGTAGAATTTAATACAGCATATCGTTTACAGGACTATCATTAATTAAATATTCCCTCTCTTAGGTTTAGAATACGAAAAATACTGTAGTTACAGACAAAGTTTTGAAGACGTTGACAAAATGAGTGTTTTGAGGATTCTCTTGAAGTTTTTTTTATATACCACAGTAGTAGTGCCAACATGTCGAAACTGAATTTCCCAACTCTTAATGTTATTACCTTCTTATAAAAAAATTGGCTACTAAAAATATCATCACATATATTTGTAATGAATTTATTTGTATGATCGGGAAGTTTCGTTCCTATTCACCCCGCTGTTCCTATTCACCCCATTTTACGGTAAATATACTTTTTTTGCAGAAATTTTCTATTTATTTATTTTTTTTTTTTTTTCCTATGAGAAAAGATTTCTGTTAATGCTCATTTTCCTATAATATTTACATGCATACAATTCATAAGAACTTTATCTCAAGTTAAAAAAATAAATAAAAATAAAAAAAAACTTTGTATAATCTGTAGTGTTATATAATTCACAAAATATACAGTAGCATTAGCATGCACAATGTACATGATGAGTCCATCAACTTTGTTCTCATTGCATCCTTCCTTTATTTCATACATTCAAATTACCGTTTTTCTTTTTACTTTATTCCAGGGTTGGAAAAAAAACAGGTTTTTTCGAAAAAAAACAGTTTTTTTTGGTTTAAACCGGGTTTTTTTAAAACATCCTTTCTTATTACATATACATGCATATTTACTGATAAAAATAGACATTATTGGTTTATAAGCAGTGTAACTTCATTTAAAATAATTTAAATTTAATAATTATAATGAATTTATGCTGAAAATTGAAAAAATTCATTTTTCAATTTAAACAGTTTTAGCAAACAGTCTTATGTTGAAAGTTTTAACTGTTCTACACAGTGAACCATTGATGTTCTGTAAATCTTTATAAACAATTTTTGATTACTAATAATAAACACTAGCAGGGGAGACCGAGCTTACCTCGGTCAAAATTAACTTTGTGTTCAACTCGATGTGGTATTTTCACTGTATCATTAACTCTGTATTATTACTGTAAAACATGTTTATAGTAGTATTATTTAGAAAAACAATCAATAAGAAAACTATGTTTTTATGCGCATGTTTATAAATTTTACTTTATTTTAAAATTTACAATGAAAGGACATCGATCTAAATCACTTTTTTAGCTCGACTCTGATTGGTTTAACCATGCATCTCGAATCCTCTTAAGAATGTGTAAAAAAATTCTTTACATTCTGAAAGACAATATTTTTTGCTAGATATAGCCAAATTTGCAGGCATTCTTTCATTTGGCTCCAAATACGTGTTTTGGTTTTCGTAATTTTTATAGTCGATTTTTTGGCCATATGTCGCCAATATTTTGTCAAATATCACCAAGTTATTGGCTTTTGCCATATTCTCGTGACCCTGACCCGTATTACCCAAAATGAGCCACTAATTAAATTTGATCAAGCATGTGACATAGCTCAATCGTCTTCAGGTAATCAAAAACAGTAGAATATAAAATTGAATCAAAATCGTTTAAGCCATTTTTTAGGAAAAATTAGCTTGGCAGCATTCAGCAATGAAGCGAAATGACTCACTAATATAATTTTGTTTAACATGCGACTCAGCCCAATAGTCTTCTCGTGACAAAAAACGTTTTGTTTCAAAATTTAGGTAACATTGATTGAGTCGTTTTTATATATAATTAGAATGACCCTAGCTCATTAAGACCCAAAATGACCCACTAATCGAATTTTCGCGAGCATGTGTCCAATCCAAATGGTTTTCTCTTGCTCAAAAACGATATAATACAAAGTATAGTCAAAATGGTGAGTACCATTTTCTATATAAAATTAGCATGACCCAACATGACCAACAAATGACCTTTATAATCGAAATCTCTTGAACGTGTGGCCTAGCTCATTAGTTTTAGCATACCGAAAAACATTAGATACAAAATTTAGATAAAATCGATTGAATCGTTTTTTAGATATAGTTAGTTTGACCCTCACCCCTTATGATCCAAAATGACCCATTGATCGAATTTTCTCAAAAATCTGTCATAACCCAATGATTTTCTTGTGCCCGAAAACGATAAAATACAAAATTTAGTCAAAATTGCGCGAAACGTTCTCTAGATAAAATTAGAATGACTCAAAAGTGGCCCATCGAAATTTCTCGAACATGTGACCTACCCCCATGGTTTTCTCATGCCAAAAATATGTTGTATACAAAATTTCGTTAAAATCGACCCATCCATTCTTTAGATATAGCTTGACCTTGACCCATTAAGACCCACAAATGACCCTTATAATCGAAAGCTCTCGAATATGTGACTTAGTCCATTAGTTTTCTCTTTTCTAAAAATTGTTACATACAGAATTTCATTAAAATTGATCCTGCCGTTCTTTAATTATATATAGCTTGACCCAGACCATTTATGATTCAAAATGACCCATTAACCCGTCAGTAGTCACGTGTTGGTCTTTTCGCCGCCCGTATAACTTATGTTCTCCTAACTTATATCACATTACAAATACAGCGGAGATCTACCATGTAGCTGACTTTGAAGCTTTTTCGAGCACCTTAGTGAAGTAACAGGACACCTCTGTTTTTCTTTCAGGTAGGATTTTAGAAACAAAGTTGAAATTGGCAAAAAAGTCTACATAAAAGTCACTAATGCGAGTTCATTTTAACTTTTTCCAATTACTCCAGATCTCATGAACAAAATGCGTAATTTAAGAAAGCTGCAAATTTATATTTTCGTTGTAATGTTATTTTCGTATATTAGGTGAAAAATATTTCTTATTTTACATATTTGGTATGCGGGGGGGCCAGCGGCAAAAAGACCGAGCGCGACTAATGATGTTGTGAAAAAAGTCACGACTACTCGCAGGTTAATCGAAATTTTTCGAACATGTAACCTAGTCTAATGATTTTATCGTGCCAAAAAAATGTTGCATACAAAATTTCATTAAAATCGATCCCCCTGTTCTTTAGATATAACTTGACCATGACCCACAAATGACCCTCATAGTCGAAATCTCTCAAACATGTGATTTAGCCCATTAGTTTTCCGATGTCAAAAAACTGTTACATACAAAATTTCATTATAATCCATCACGCCATTCTTTAAATATAAATAGCTTGACCCAGACTCTTAATGACCCAATAATCGAAATTTTTCGAACATGTAACCTAGTCCAATGATTTTATTGTGCCATAAAAATGTTGCATACAAAATTTCGTTAAAATCGATCCACCTGTTCTTTAGATATAGCTTGACCATGACCCATTATGACCCATCATGACCCACAAATGACCCTCATAGTCGAAATCTCTCAAACATGTGATTTAGCCCATTAGTTTTCTCATGTCAAAAAACTGTTACATACAAAATTTCGTTATAATCCATCACGCCGTTCTTTAAATATAAATAGCTTGACCCAGACTCTTAATGACCCAATATGACCCATTAAAATTTTTTCTCGAAGATGTAACCTAGCCCAATGTTTTTCTCGTGCCAGAAAACCATAGAATGTAATTTTTAGTCAAAATTGCGTGAGAAAATCTCTAGATAAAAATAGTATGACTCACAATGACCCCAAAAATGACCCACTAACCGAATTTTCTCGAACATGTTACCTAACCCAATGGTCTTGTAATCCAAAATGATACAATATAAAATTTGGTCAAAATCGTTAGAGCTGTTTTTTAGATAAAAATGGCTTGACCCATAATGACCCAAAAATGACCCACTAATCAAAATTTTTCGAACATGTGATCCAGCCCAATAGTTTTGTTGTGCCAAAAAACGATTGGATAGAAAATTTCCTTAAAATCGATCCAGCCATTCTCTAGATATAAATAGCTTGATCTTGATCCATTATGACCCAAAATGACCCAATAATCGAATTTTCTCGAACATGTGACCTAGTCCAATGGTCTTCTCGTGCCCGAAAATGGTAAAATCCAAATTTTTGCGAAAATCGTTAGAGCCGTTTTTGAGATAAAATTTACACACACAGACACACACACACAATTTTTGCTCGCATTATAGTATAAGATTTGGATGCAGTTTGATAAATATTCTTTTCCACAATTATTCCAATAATAAGTTAGAAATACTTCTTAGGATTTTTTCTTTCTGAGTGACAATTTGAAGTTAACATTTTTAGTAGTTAGATTCAGAGGATAGCAAAGGGAAAAAAAATTATTATTAAAATGCTATAACTACAACCAGTCTTTGCTTTTAATTATTCAAGATAATCTTTTTAAAGAAAAATTTCTTTTACAGCTTGTGCAAAATCTTAAAAAGATCATTGTGTTACATTATCAAATGCATTAAATAATCTGCATTATTAAAAAAATTAGAATATTTTATACTAAATATTGAATTTATTTTATCTATGATCAATTCATATGTTTGAAATTTTTTCTTTAGAGCAATAGATATGTTCACCAATGTGTACTAATTTTAATCCTTTGCATAAAAAAAATGACATAAACCCAATGTATCTAATGCTTATTGCTGAAATAAAATGTTAAAAGTAAAAATTATTTATATCCAATAATCTGAAACTCGCAAATTATAAAGAAAGAAAGAAAATGTCATTAGATTTCTTCTAAAAAATGATAGATATTATTTATATCTAATAATCTGAAACTCGAAAATTATAAAGAAAAAAAGAAAATATTATATTTCTTCTAAAAAACGAATTGCTTTTTTTTATAGAAAAAATCAATTGGTTTAATCCTATGCATAAAAAAAGACCTAAACCCACTATATATAACACTTATTACTGAAATAAAGTGTTAAAAGTAGAAATTATTTATGTCCAATAATCTGAAACATGTAATTACAAAGAAAAAAAAAAAGAAAATTTTATTAAATTTCTTCTAAAGAAACCAATTGGTTTTTTTGAGAAAAAAAACCATTTGGTTTAAACCATGGTTAAAACCAATTGGTTTAAACCATGCCAACCCTGCTTTATTCACACCCTATTTATTACAATAACATTAATAGTTTATCTTTATTTGCAGTTAATCACTTAAATATAATAGTTACTTACCTATTGCAGACTAAATCCAGCTTTAAATAACTTTTACAGAGCTTATTTACAGTTTGTTTACTTCATGTAAACATGATTAAGCCTTGCCTGTTCTCGGGACTAAAACTGTCTATGTAATGATAAAACAAACTAATGATGTATGCATCAAACAATGGCATTCATGGAGAGTTTAGTTAACAATTTCAATTGTATGTGTGATTGACTTTATAATTTCTTTTAATAATGTTTATCTGTGATATCTTATACTATAATGCGAGCAAAAATTGTGTGTGTGTGTGTGGGTAAATTTTATCTCAAAAACGGCTCTAACGATTTTCGCAAAAGTTTGGATTTTAACATTTTCGGGCACGAGAAGACCATTGGGCTAGGTCACATGTTCGAGAAAATTCGATTATTGGGTCGTTTTGGGTCATAACGGGTCAAGATCAAGCTATTTATATCTAGAGAACGGCTGGATCGATTTTAAGAAAATTTTCTATCCAATCGTTTTTTGGCACAACAAAACTATTGGGCTGGGTCACATGTTCGAAAAATTTTGATTAGTGGGTCAATTTTGGGTCATTATGGGTCAAGTCATTTTTATCTAAAAATGGCTCTAACGATTTTGACCAAATTTTATATTGTATCGTTTTGGATTACAAGAAGACCATTGGGTTTGGTAACATGTTCGAGAAAATTTGGTTAGTGGGTCATTTTTGGGGTCATTGTGGGTCATGCTATTTTTATCTAGAGATTTTCTCACGCAATTTTGACTAAAAATTGCACTCTATGGTTTTCGGGCACGAGAAAAACATTGGGCTAGGTTACATGTTTGAGAAAAAATTTCAATGGGTCATATTGGGTCATTAAGTATCTGGGTCAAGCTATTTATATTTAAAGAACGGCGTGATGGATTATAACGAAATTTTGTATGTGACAGTTTTTTGACATGAGAAAACTAATGGGCTAAATCACATGTTTGAGAGATTTCGACTATGAGGGTCATTTGTGGGTCATGATGGGTCATAATGGGTCATGGTCAAACTATATCTAAAGAACAGGTGGATCGATTTTAATGAAATTTTGTATGCAACTTTTTTTTTTTTTGGCACGATAAAATCATTGGACTAGAGTACATGTTCGAAAAATTTCGATTAATGGGTCATTTTGGATCATAAAGGATCTGGGTCAAGCTATGTATAATTAAAGAACGTCAGAATCAATTTTAACGAAATTCTGTATGTAACAATTTTTAGAAACGAGAAAACTAATGGACTAAGTCACATATTCGAGAGCTTTCGATTATAAGGGTCATTTGTGGGTCTTAATGGGTCAAGATCAAGCTATATCTAAAGAATGGGTGGGTCGATTTTAATGAAATTTTGTATACAACACATTTTTGGCATGAGAAAATCATTGGGGTAGGTCACATGTTCGAGAAATTTCGATTAGTGGGCCATTTTTGGGTCATTCTAATTTTATCTAGACAACGTTTCGCGCAATTTTGATTAAATTTTGTATTTTATCGTTTTCGGTCACAAGAAAATCATTGGGTTAGGACAGATTTTTGAGAAAATTCGATTAATGGGTCATTTTGGATTATAAGGGGTCAGGGTCAAACTAACTATATCTAAAAAACGGCTCAATCGATTTTATCTAAATTTTGTATCTAATGTTTTCCGGCATGCTAAAACTAAAGAGCTAGGCCACACGTTCGAGAGATTTCGATTATAAGGGTCATTTGTTGGTCATGATGGGTCATGCTAATTTTATATAGAAAATGGTACTCACCATTTCGACTATACTTTGTATTATATCGTTTTTGAGCAAGAGAAAACCATTTGGCTTGGACACGTGCTCGCGAAAATTTTATTAGTGGGTCATTTTGGGTCTTAATGAGATAGGGTCATTCTAATTATATATAACAACGACTCAATCAATTTTACCTAAATTTTGAAACAAAACGTTTTTTGTCACGAGAAGACTATTTGGCTGAGTCGCATGTTAAACAAAATTATATTAGTGGGTCATTTCGCTTCATTGCGGAATTCTGCCAAGCTAATTTTACCTGAAAAATGGCTTAAACGGTTTTGATTCAATTTTATATTCTACTGTTTTTGATTACCTGAAGACGACTGAGCTATGTCACATGCTTGATCAAATTTGATTAGTGGCTCATTTTGGGTAATACGGGTCAGGGTCACGAGAATATGGCAAAAGCCAATAATTTGGTGATATTTGACAAAATATTGGCGACATATGGCCAAAAAATCGACTATAAAAATTACGAAAACCAAAACACGTATTTGGAGCCAAATGAAAGAATGCCTCCAAATTTGGCTATATCTATCAAAATATATTGTCTTTCAGAATGTAAAGAATTTTTTTATACATTCTTAAGAGGATTCGAGATGCATGGTTAAACCAATCAGAGTCGAGCTAATAAAGTGATTTAGATCGATGTCCTTTCGTTGTAAAATTTAAAATAAAATAAAATTTATAAATATGCGCATAAAAACATAGTTTTCTTATTGATTATTTTTCTAAATAATACTATTATAAACATGTTTTACAGTAATAATACAGAGTTAATGATACAGTGAAAATACTATATCGAGTTGAACACAAAGTTAATTTTGACCGAGCTAAGCTCAGTCTCCCCTGCTAGTCTACATAAATTGTCATTTTTATAATGATTCAACGGCTGTTTCTACACTTTCAGCTATGACGAATTTTACCATTACAAGTTATTTTTAAATTAGATTATTCTGAGGTCCATTGTCATCATATGAAAAACTGGTGGAACCAGAGAGAAAATTAGAGCTCGATCTAAAAAATGTTACATTTAAAATTCGCAAATAGTTTCAGTCTAAAAAAATGCGTAGAAAAGTAATGGAACCAAATTATCTGTAAAGCTTATGAAATTACCCAAATTTTTGTTGATAGCTGAAAATGTGGACTGAGCTTTACTGGTGCATTAAAATTAATCAAGGATAAAGTGACATTTTTTACACATTCCATATTGAAATCATACATAACCAGTTTAAAAACTTGGGTTCATAATTATAGGTTACTGGGTGATTTGGTAAAGAACGAGAACCTGACGAATCATTCAATACAAAGTGTGGACTAAATTCTATTCCAAAGGTCTTTCATAAATTGAAGTTCAAAGGTCCAAGTATATCCGAAACCTGATCATTTATGATTTAACAGTATACTAAATATTTGTATTCATATACAAAATAGTTATCTACATCAATTCCTCAACAGCCTGATTATATTAATATTATACTTTAATTATTACTTCATGAATTATGTTCGTTTAGCGTTTTGCAGCTGAGCTTCACATGATACAACACTCGATTTACTACTTTGACTAGTAATGCCATTTTGCGTGGATAATATGATTCTGAAAAAAAGGCACCAGTAAAGCTCAGTCCACATTTTCAGCTATCAACAAAAATTTGGGTAATTTCATGAGCTTTACAAAAAATCTGGTTCCATTACTTTTCTACGCATTTTTTTAGACTGAAACTACTTGCGAATTTTAAATGTAACATTTTTTAGATTGAGCTCTACTTTTCTCTCTGGTTCCACCAGTTTTTCATATGATTTCACAACTTTTTGAGATCTTTTTAGAAACTTTATCAACTAACTTCAACTAATGAATCAACCACCCCAATTGACCAAATAATGACCTATTTCAACAGGCCCAACCAATTGCTCTAAGCAAAAACCATCCAACATAACCAACCAATGACTTTAATCAACCTGCCTAATCAATTGCCAAATTCAGAAACTAAAGCAACCATTGATTCGCCAGTGTCAAAAGGTCTGGTGACCTCATACTTATTATTAACCCCAAGATTAAGACCTCGTACTGTATTCTAACAAGTGCTGGCCTCCAAACAAGTCCTTAGTCTAAGCTTCATATATAGTCTGATTTCTTGAACTTTTCTGTTATGTCTATGCTTCACTGGAGGTCTACGGAACATTCTATGTCAACTCTCAAACACCCAAAAAAACCGTGAATCAGGAACAGTTATAAGGGATGACTTAAAATTTTGTATAAACTGTTAAAAGTGAAATTTTCTATATTTAGGCTATAATGGGAGTTTAAATTTTAAAAAATGTCTAAAAACAACTCGTGCAGAAAGAAAATAAATAGTTATTGAAAATGCTATACAATACTGAATAAATTATAAATATATTATAAAATATATAAAATCAACAATACATTATAAAATTCCACAATTTAAATACAAATGTGAAATTGTTTTTCATATGCAAAAATACTTTTCAGTAATTACGATATAATTACCAAATGGCATGGGGCGGGGCATATAGTAATGCTGTCACATATTAAATACAATATAAGGAGAGGGCATGTGTTCAAGCAAACACTTACTTCACCAATCTAACAATTACATTTTTCCTTTAGAAATCAATGCAGCAATATTCATGGCGATGTTGACAAATCGTACAACAGAGCTGTTACTTGTATATCAACGTTTGTGCTGTAGATTCACAATAAATTTTCTTCAAATGACATTAGCTGACTTTATATTGACAAGTAAAAATATACCCCACCGCTCAACAGATGCATTAGCTTAAACAGAGAGTCCATGTCTGATATTCGTAATACAGGAGGAAAAATAAAATGCCATTGGTCATATTGTTAATAAAATGTCAAAACAAGAAATGTGACTTCAAAAAACCTCTGCTTGAAAAAATAAGTATTATAATGGAGAATACTATATATCCCTTTACATTCCTGTACCTAAGCACCCTGTATCCAATAGAATTAAAAATAGACATTGAAATTATCATTAAAAGACATCGAAGGTGAATCAAATCTTTGCTTTATTTTTCAAGTAATAAACCTATTAGATAAAAGCGTAGCATTTGAAAATACAGTATTGTATTCCAGTGTATTCCAAATTCTAGATGCATTCTTTAAAAGCACTATGTGGTAAAATTGAAACTTTATGCTGTGAAGAGAGGTTTTCATAGAACATTTAAGAAATATGTTGTGTGGAGCACTGCATTCCAATGCAGTTCAAAACCTTCAAGCTATCTATTCAACTGTGTAAAATAATGAAAACTAATCAGGTGTAGCAGAACTGACATTACTCTAGTATTTTTTCTAGTACAATCAATGAAATATCCTCTAAATCATTCGGAAAACTGTCGACTTGGGTAATCAAATCATCATTACATCGAAGCCATCCATATGAATGTGTACGTGTGAGAGCGATGTAATGACCGCTATGAGTGTATTCCCCTAAGTGAATGATCGCACCAACAACACGGTAATGATGGGGTCCTATTTTAGCATTGTTAGGATGAGCGAAGCGAATCCTCTACTAGGCCACTCAAATTACAATTTGTCGTACACTTTACAAAAAAACTATTCAATATTTTAACTTCAAATTAAACACAAAAATAAATAATGATCTGAAGATTTGCACAATATAATTTTTTTTTTGCAGTAAAACGTTAAAAAAATTATTATTTTAATTAATTTATTTTACATGCATTTCCAATACGGATGCATTTTAGCAAATAAATAAAAAATGAAACACGTACATTTTCGGAAAAAAATATATAAATCATGGAGTAAGTAATTATAGATAGAATCATGATTAATTTAATAAATAAAATATGTTTTCATTATTCTGCAAAATCGTTTGCACAGATGACACTTAAACATTTTAAAAGAATTGTATTATGGAATTTTTTTTAAACAAAAGAATTGTAAACAAATAAAATTATTTGTAAATTTGTTATATAAATGAAAAATTAAAAGAACTGCGTGATGCGTGAAGCTGTTGCCTCGATTTAAGATCTTTATAAATGTACTAAAGCAAAGTTGGCCGATTCAGAAATGACAAATGGACTTTAACCATTTCTTACTTTATCATTTGTATCTAAAGTAATGTTACATTCTTATTTGTGGACCGAAAAAGGTTTAGTGAACGGGACTTTAGACTTTGTTGCACATATTAAAGAAAATCACAAGCCACCAGACCAGATATCGCGAATAACCATGGATAAATTTGAATACTACAGTAATTTAACTTATAAGAATTGGTGCGTACCAATTCCCCCAATAATTAAATTCTGGAAAAATGGAAGCATAAATTGCTCAAGGAAAGTTTTTTGTTCTGCAGTTAGCTTTTGCTGTTATAACTCATAAATCCCAAGGTTTAACATTAGATGAAGCAGTTGTAAACATTGAGTAAATATAGACACCAGTTGGCTTAAAAACGTACGTAACGTTGTCGAGAGTGAAAACCCTTCAAAATTAAGCATTCAATAGAAATTAATTCTACAATATCAAAAATTCTCATACGCTAACATGTATAAAAACGAAGAAATTTGAATAAAAATTTTACAGTTAAAAATTCATAGTATCAACAAGAGCAGATTTCAAATGTTTTTCCAGAAATTAGGATTTTGAAGAAGTAACTTTCTTCAAGCTCTCTTCAAATATATTATTCTAAAATAGCTATCATAGATTATTTGATGTTAATTACAAAGGCTGGAAACATGCATATTTCAAACAACTTTAAAATACAGTGGCTACTGGAAATTGTAAAAGTATCTTTAAAAGAGCTTTTAGTTGAAAATTTAAAAATATTTTGTAAAAATTTGCTTCGAAAATATTTTATTATGCCAGTCTTAAGTCATAAATAAAAAATTAAAATGCGCCAAAACATAAAATAATGTTTTTTTTAAAATAAAGATGCAAAAATAATATTTAAAAAATATTGTTACTTTGAAATATCTGTTTTATAAAATTATGCTTCGCGAATCCAAACAAAGCATGGCTTTTGCTAGTTACAATTAAAATTTTGGATTTTGTTGCGATTGACTGATTTCCCGGGTATATGACGACGAATTTCTATAATTATGTTGTCCGGCATTTGAATCGTAATGGAATCACTTTCAACAAAACTTGAAATATGACAAATTGGACACTAACGACCTTCAACTGGTTGCCAATCTAGTAGAAATTGGTTAAAATCTGTGATGTTATGAAGTATGAAAGGCAGTGCAAGTGTTGGCATATATTCAACATTAAAAAAATAACTGGGGTCACATGGTTTGCAGCGGAACCGATTTTCAACAGTAATTTCAAACATATGTATTAGATTTAATCTGTCTAACAGTGTGTTGATGAATTCTAGTGCACATTGTTCCCCATCCTTATTTTGAAATGGTGAGCCCATTGCTTTTCTGACATTTGATGTAAACAATTTGCGCTTATTACCTGTTTGTTTTCGTTTTTCATATTGTTGGTACAAAGTATACACAGCTTTGCAAACTGAGTTTCTACTATTCTGGTATGAAATACAGGTGTTTCGGAAGTCAGGCAATAAAAACAAGAGTTGACAAGCAGCGTTTGAATAACATACTGTTCCAGGGGTTTTGTTATCGAACTTGAGCCATCTAATTTGACGATTGTTGGCTCCAAAATGCACAAAAATCATCTAATTTTTTTTTTTTTTGCTACTTGTAAAGATTTATTAACTTTTCTTTTTCGTCCTGGATTTTTTTCTTTTATGTGATAAAGATCTTCAGGAGAAATCATTTTTGGCTTCATTGCTTGACACCAAGTACGATTGGGTATCCAGACTAATTTTTCTTCATTTATAACTATATGAGGCTCTGTGAAGTTGAACTGTTTTCTTAAATGGTTCCATAACGCAAAACTTATTTGCATTTGCCTTGCTTGGGTCAAAATTCATCAGGTACAATCCAGATAACATTCTTACCCTCGATAATGCCACATACATCATGCCATCTTCAAATACAGTATTTCCCACACCCGTAATAACTTGATCTAAACTCAAGCCTTGTGATTTATGGATTGTCATCGCGAATGAAAGAATTAATGGAAACTGATCCCTGATGACTATTACAGCGTTTGTCAAATTAAATCTAACTTTAACACGCTCTGTTGGTTCTGGTTCTGAAATGTTATCAAATTTTACCATTATTTTTTCAACATAATTACTGCGAACTAAAACACTTGAAATTGATCCTATAGCACCATTTACAAGGCCTGTATTAACGTTGATATTTTGCCTGAGCATTACCCTACAGCCTACTGATAATTTCAGCAACGATTCCATTGCTGCTCTTTCCGCTACATTTTTTTTCACGTTTTTTTAAAAAGCTGCCTAACATAATCAAGATTATTTTTCTGCTGCTCATTGCAAAAGGTAAAACCATCTTCTGCTGCTAATTCATAAATTTTGTTTTTTTTTCTTGGCTCATTAAATATTCGTTAAATTCAGAAACCATTGATGATTTTGACATCACACAAACTATGCTAGTATCTTTTTTGCTTAACTGTGCATAAAAATTTGCGAATGCTTCAATTGGCTTAATGTCATTATCGATCAGAATTAAATGGCTTTGTAAAACAATGACATCAGCATTTGTTAATTTGCCAAATCTTAGCCGGTTTAATAAAGCAGCGCATAGAGGATAGTCTTTCTGCCGCATACTTATGTGTAACTCTTCAAACGAAGTTAAAGCTTCTTCCCATAAATTTAAAGAACATAATCCACCCAGTTTATTTGTTACATCGTCTGTTGATATTGTATTAAATATTGGACTGGCTGCTACAGGCGTCAATTGTGCTAGATCGCCCATCACAATGATATTCACACCACCAAAAAAATTGGACATGTTTTTGAAAATCTGACACAGCCTTTTATAAATATATGCTAGAATTAGATTGGATACCATACTAACCTCATCAATTACAACGATCTTAACATGCTTGTTATATTGTATAATTATATTGTAGGCCTAAAGACCAGTTGGTGCAGCAACTGCTATTACTGTATTATCAGAACAAAAAAAATTGTGCCCAAAACTTCAATGTGTTTATTAAGAAACTTTTTCCAGTGCCTTCTGCACCACTAATAAACACGAACATTTGTTCTTTTTTTATTCTGCAACTGATTGGTAATTAGATTAAAAATACGTTTTTGATCAATATTTATTTTTGCCAAATTGCTATCTAAGCTTTCACTCGAAATATTGACGTTCATTGCCATTCGGAATTCAGCCATTGCATTGGCCACTTCGAGAGGTTCACCTAATGCATCTGGTTCCAATAGCAACATATCAGTGTTGCCCTTATCTTCGATAATTTCTCCATGAATTTCTTTTTCAACCTTTTCAATAAAAACAGCGTATTCTGACATTTTTCTATGTTAATCTGCCAATTTTGAATTTGTTAACAGCTCTTTGACAAAAATTGGTTCAGATTTGCCAGATTCATCTAGAAATTCGGCATTTTCATCTCGAAATGGCTTAAACAATAACAATAAAGAGTAGCAATAGTCTTCCATTTGCTCTGGATACCGATATATAGGGTGACTGATCAAAACCGGTTTTGTACGTTTAATAGCGACATAGAATGGAATCATGTTAAATGTTTCTAGCGGATTACACATATCTATGTCAACCTTTTTTTTATCATAATATTTTACAAAATCATAGAGGCAAACGTCTTGCAGATGGTCAGGCCGATTAGGATAATAATCCATCTGATATAATGTTATTTTCGTACTTGTTTACTGCATCTGGATTTTGTTCCAAACCTTGTTGCAACTTTGCAATTGTTTTTAGTGTACGAGGACATAAATTTGGTTTTCTTGCGCAAAGCCATACAGTTTGCCTAGACTTTTCATAAAGGTGGTGTCCTAGCAAGATGTCACAGGCCTCATATGCGCCACATTCCTGAGTTGACAAAATGTTCATGCAAAATTTGAAAATTCGTTTAGAAAGCGATTTGTCATTACTTATTTCTTCCCATAATTTTTGGATATTGGATTTTTCTCCTTTTGTTATATATGAAACAATATAGTTTACAACTGCTGATGTGTTTTCTCCAATAAACTGCACGTCAGTATTAGCACCCCAAATCAGCGATTGTATGGGGTTATAATCATTCACACGTTCTTCACCAGTAGTTCTGGGCAATTCATAGAGTCTACTTTCTAAAATACCCTTAGTCCGTTGCTTACACGTTACTAATGGATTATGCAAAATGGCTTTATCCACTAACTTTCGAGGGAAACCAAACCTACATTTTGTGTAATATTTACCGTTAATAGTCCATTTCCGTTGGCAATAAGTATTACAAACTTTGTGCACTTGATATCTGTTGATAATTTTATGCAACAGTGGTTCTTTATCTTGATTTAGCATTCGACAAGTTATGTGCTTTTGAATAAATTCTAGCACTATTTCAGGACTATCTATACCTATGCGAGGTGCATTTTCAATCAATAGCAAAATATGATAATGTGGGGCACTAGACTATTGGACTAGTATTCAACACGCCAAAAATAGTCAAAAACTTTTCCGAGAGGACCACCCAACTTGTTGCATAAAACATTTTAAAAATACGCCGAAAATCGATGATGAAAATGAATCGAGGTAAATACTGGATCCATTACACATCTATTACTGTTCCGCATTGATTCAATGCCATCAACATCAGAATTAAACTTAATTAACACATCGGACATATCAGACCAATCATGGTCTGGTGCACTAAGTGTGACAAACCATGTAGGTGGACCTAATTCTCAAATCATAGTTTTAAGATAACTCGAACCATAGTTGCAACGATGCAAAATATTCATTGAAGTCCTGCATTTTTTGAAAATATTTCCTTCTAGCTGTTGTTGCCCTGATTTTACCATACTTAAAAAATCCTTGATAGGCATGTCATTAAAGCTGTAGGTATTTCAAAGCGTTTGTAAAATGCCACCAGCAACTGTCCGAAGGTGATAGTCATGCAGTAAATTAAAAATGTATTGATGATCACATCTAAATCGGGAGTCCTTATTCTTTAATCTACTGCGGACCCATTCTGAATTCGTTAAAGGACAATATCATTCTGCATGTCGACCACCACGACATTAGGAAATAATAAAGGAAAACACCTAAGATCCAGCTTGGCTGTTCGATTATCGATCCTTTCTGCTGAAACTCGTTTCATCTGATACAAATCCAAGTCTGATTCAGATGGTTTTGATGTATTCAATGGATGAACCATGAAGGATTCAAAAATGTAACCTTGGTCGCTTTTATCACCTTTTTTAATCATCGGTTCATGCGATATAAGTTTGCATATATCGCGAAACTGTGGTTCTGGTTCTGATAAATCTGATGTATCAATGCCTTGCATTGGAGCCCAGTTTGGATTCACATCAGCATATTCGCGATTTATTTGTTTGAGCTTCAATAATGCCGATTTTACCTTTTCAATGTCAATTATTGACTGCCAAATTTGTTTATTTTTTGTAGGTATACCCAATAAAATTATGTTGAGGTTCTGATCCATGGGCACTCCTTCCTTGTTTGGAAGGTTATTCAAGGTTTCTGTCAACGAGAAGGGGTAATGGATGACATGCCCCTTCAAAGCTCTTAAACGATAAGTTGCTGGCAATTTTGAGCCTACTGTACCAAGCCTGTATACTACTTGAAAGCACTTTGCTTTTTGAATCAGAATTTTTTCAAATTCGTTCAAGTTTGCAAGCTCATTTGGCAAATCATCAATTTCGAGGTTGTTAAAAACTGATAAATTGCTATGGCGTTGACCATATTTTAAGCTTTGAAGACATTTTGTACATAAAAATAAATTGCTGAAATTAAATTTTTTCAGCATTAAATCTGCGATTAATTCCAACCAACGGTCATTTGATGATTGTTTTGAATCTTTTCGCTTTTTATAGCCAATAAAAATGTCAAAATCATAGTTTTCGTTACATTCTAATGTAATATTCCGAACGTCACGCCTATAATAGAAAATATTACAGGAAGCACATGAAAAATGGGGAATATTTCCCGATTCCTTTAGAAAAACTTTATAATATTTAAATTTTTCCAACATGTGCGCATCTGGTAACTGCGGCGGTTCAATATTTGCCACACAGGTATTTTCTGTTCTGTCTGCAATTGCAAACTTTTCAAGATATTCAGAATTGCCTCTTATTAAAGCTTCATCCAACTCATGCAATTTTAAATCATATTGTCTAACAATATACAATTTTTAAGCAGTAATCGAATTTTTGGAAAACTGAAAATCCTACTCATGTGAATCACGACTCATGTGAAAATCTTACTTTCACATGAATCGGGTAGGCAGAAAAAAGGGTGCCCTAGTTTTTCGGGATCTTTTTTATGCTCATGTGAGCATGTATCATTTTATTGACCCAAAACTTCCGAAAATTTGTTGTTTTTTCAAATATTTTTAACAAGTGTATAATACGCTTTATCATATTTTTTGGCATTCTACAGAGTGCTGGGTCACACGGTTTTGCATTTAATGATTTTGTATCATTTTTCTCTGAATACAAATGAATAACTTTGGTATCATTTTGAAATTCGTTTCCATCTCCGTTTGAATCAACTTTTATTGTTTCTTTCCGATTTTTATTAGAGGCTATTTCCATGAGTACTTGTAGTGTAAGTCACAGGATACGATTTTTGGCTACCAGTATTATAGAACGAAAAAAATGTGATTAACTTTATTGGCACATTCTCATTAATTGAATAAGGCCAAACAGACTTTTTGAAAATAACGGTGGCTAACAAGTATAGCAATAAGTTATGTGTCTTACACTACAGAACCCATGGAATTAGCCTAGATTGAATCTGATGAAAGTATTATTAGATTCAAAATCACTTCTATAACCATACTTGCCAATTTCATGCTTTTATGTTTAATGAAAAAAAAAAAAAAAATTAATGATTTTCAAATTGACATTGTTGAAAAGGAAACAAAATTTACTATAAGGGGCTAGAAAGTTGAAACCGCAAATTTTTTTTTATGCAGAAAAATCACAACAAATTGGGAAAAAATGTTAAAGGTGGCAAACATTGACAAAGTTAAAAGTTGAGCAAATTTCAAAAATTGCAGAGAGTAATTAGGCTAGTAGTGTATTATATTAGGCTAAAAGTTTGGAACTGATCTTTTTATGAATGTCAACAAATCTCTGCAGAATGCAATAAAATATTAAGAGTGACACAGGAGGCATTAATTCAGGAAGCTTTATTTTAAATCAGCGATTGTTACTTGTTTTACTTCATGGTACATTTAAATGGTTTATTAATCTTGTAATGATTTATCAAGCATTTTGAAATGTTGCATGCCATTTTGAATTTATCTTATACTATAATGCGAGCAAAAATTGTGTGTGTGTGTGTGTGTGGGTAAATTTTATCTCAAAAACGGCTCTAATGATTTTCGCAAAAATTTGGATTTTACCATTTTCGGGCACGAGAAGACCATTGGGCTAGGTCACATGTTCGAGAAAATTCGATTATTGGGTCATTTTGGGTCATAATGGGTCAAGATCAAGCTATTTATATCTAGAGAACGGCTGGATCGATTTTAAGGAAATTTTGTAACCAATCGTTTTTTGACACGAGAAAACTATTGGGCTGGGTCACATGTTCGAAAAATTTCGATTATTGGGTCATTTTTGGGTCATTATGGGTCAAGCCATTTTTATCTAAAAAACGGCTCTAACGATTTCGACCAAATTTTACATTTTATCGTTTTGGATTACCAGAAGACCATTGGGTTAGGTAACATGTTCGAGAAAATTCGGTTAGTGGGTCATTTTTGGGGTCATTGTCGGTCATGCTATTTTTATCTAGAGATTTTCTCACACAATTTTGACTAAAAATTGCATTCTATGGTTTTCAGGCACGAGAAAAACATTGGGCTAGGTTACATGCTCGAGAAAAAATTTTAATGGGTCATATTGGGTCATTAAGAGTCTGGGTCAAGCTATTTATATTTAAAGAACTGCAGAATCAATTTCATCGAAATTTTGCCTGTAATAGTTTTTTGACACGAGAAAGCTAATGGGCTCACACGATCGAGAGATTTCGATTATAAGAGTCATTTGTGGGTCATGATGGGTCATAATGGGTCATAGTCAAGCTATAGCTAAAGAACAGGTGGATCGATTTTAACAAAATTTTGTATACAACATTTTTTTGGCACGAGAAAACTATTGGGCTAGGTCTCAGTTCGAGAAATTTCGATTACTGGGTCATTTTGGGTCATAAAAGGTCTGGGTCAAGCTATTTATATGTAAACTACGACAGTATCAAATTTAATGAAATTTTGTATGTAAGTTTTTTGACACGAGAATTGGGCTATCTCACATGTTTGAAAGATTTCGATTATAAGAGGTTATGGGTCATATTATGAGTCATGATGGGTCATAACGGGTCATGTCAAGTTATATCTAAAGAACACGTGGATCAGTTTTAACGAAATTTTGTATACAACATTTTTTGGCATGAGAAAATCATTGGGCTAGGTCACATGATCGAGAAATTTCGATTAATGGGTCATAAAGGGTCTGGGTCAAGTTATTTATATTTAAAGAACGGCAGGATCGAGTTTAACGAAATTTTGAATGTAACAATATTTATACACGAGAAAACTAATGGGCTAAGTCACATGTTCGAGAGATTTCGATTATAAGGGTCATTTGTGGGTCATGATGGGTCATGGTCAAGCTATATCTAAAGAATGGGTGAATTGATTTTAACGAAATTTTGTATACAGCATATTTTTGGCACGAGAAAATCATTGGGCTATGTCACATGTTCGAGAAATTTCGATCAATGGGTCACTTTTGGGTTATTCCAATTTTATCTAGACAATGTCTCGTGCAAATTTGACTGAATTTTATATTCTATCGTTTTCGGACACAAGAAAATCATTGGGTTAGGTCAGATGTTTCAGAAAACTCAATGAGTCATTTTGGGTCATAATGGGTCAAGGTCAAACTATTTATACCTAAAAATTGGCTCAATCGATTTTATCTAAATTTTGTATTTAACGTTTTTCGGCATGCAAAAATTAATGAACTAAGTCACATTTTCGAGAGATTTCGATATAAGTGTCATTTGTGGGTCATGCTAATTTTATCTAGAAAATTGTTCTCACCATTTTCAGTATATTTTATATTATATCGTTTTCGGGCAAAAGAAAACCATTGAGATAGGACACATGCACGTAACAATTCAGTTAGTGGGTCGTTTTAGGTCTTAATGGGTTCGGGTCATTCTAATTATATATAACAACGACTCAGTCAATTTTACCTAAATTTTGCAATGGAACTTCTTTTGTCACGAGAAGACTATTGAGAGAAGACTAAGTTGCGAGAAGACTAAGTTGCATATTAAACAAAATTATATTAGTGGGTCATATCGCTTCATTGTTGAATGCTGTCATGCTAATTTTACTTAAGAAATGGCTTAAACGATTTTGATTCATTTTATACTCTACTGTTTTTGATTACCTGAAGACCATTGAGCTAAGTCACATGTTTGATCATATGTGATTAGTGGATCATTTGGGTAAAAAAGGGTCAGGATCATGAGACTATGGCAAAAGCCAATAAGTTGGCGATATTTGACAAAATACTGACAAAATTTGGCCGAAAAATAGACTATTAAGGTTACGAAACCAAAACACATATTTGGCGCCAAATGAAAGAATGTGTCCAAATTTGGTTATATCTGGCAAAAAATATTGTCTTTCAGAATGTGAAGAAATTTCTTATACATTCTTAATAGTCTTCGAAATGCATAGTTAAACTAATCAGAGTCGAGCTATAAAAGTGATTTGGATTGATGTCCTTTCATTGTAAATTTTAAAATAAAGTAAAATTTATGAACATGTGCATACAAACATAGTTGATTGTTTTTATAAATAGTACTATTATTAATAACATGTTTTACAGTAATAATACTATATCGAGTTGAACACAAAGTTAATTTTGACCGAGCTGAGCTCGGTCACCCCTGCTAGTATATTTAAAGAAACAAAATAATTTATCAGAGCTACAACAAAGGCAAACAACTTGTGTTCAGAAGAATGATAAAAATTTTGTACAGTAGAACCCCGATAATCCGGATCGGTTTTTTCATTTTTTTTTCAACTTTGAGAAGCGATTGGCGAAAAAGTTTTTGTTTTATTATTCAGAATATGACGATGCAACAAGTTAATGTTAAAGAAATTAGCCAATCGCTTCTCAAACATGAAAAAAAAAAAAAAAGCAAAAAACCTGATCCGGATTATCGGGGTTCTACTGTACATTTATTTTATATTAGTTTTTAAATTTAGCTTATGTTACATACTTGGTTTATGTTTAAAAGAATGCTAAAATTATCAAAACTTATTAGAATTAACTTTTAAAGAGGTTGACATTTCTTTTTACTTTTGGAAAAAAAATGCACTAAAATAACTTGAATTTAATAACAATACAATAAATGATCAATTTGTAAAAAATAAATTATATTTTAAAAATGCAAAAATAAAATGAAAAATACCTCTTTTTCAGCAGATAAATTTTGCTGCTCAAATATTTTTTTCAGCATCAAATTATTGTTTTGTTCATTTTTCACTAAAAGGAAAAACATATTCATAAAACTAATACACATTGTGTAATACATTAGTATTTCTAATTAATGATTGCAAATTATAATATTTATAGTATAATAATCAACTTCTTCTTATATATATAAAATTCAAATTGAAATTTCGTTTATTCCATTTACTCCTCCAGATCTACTGAGGTATTTGGATGGAATTTGTACTGCTAAATATAGATTATTTCAGGGAAGGTTTTCGTGCATAGTACACTACACAGATTAGTTATAGAATAATAATAGAAAATTCTGTTATTTCGGACATTAAGGTTACCCATTTTGGTGTTGTTATTTTTTGGATTCATTATAATTGATGAAAGATATTAAGTGGCTATACATCTGGAAATTCTTACTAATTTTATTTAACCATTTTTGAGCTTATCGGTGTAAATCTGTAAATATTGAAATATTGATTCAAATATCGATTTTAGAATCTTGGAATCAATACGTATTGTGATGAATTCTATTTTCCATGATGTTAATTTTAATCAATTCTCGAATTTTCCAGAAACACACATTACTAATGTATCCCACTAAGTTTTAAATAAAGAAAAAAAAATTCTTTATGTGAAATTACTTTTTAAATTAAATTATATTTTTAATTCAGAAATCTATTTTCTTGTCAGTTTTACACAATGCATCATCAAATCGTTAAACATAATTTACCACTTATAAATTTGCAGCAATGTTTATATTTCTCTATTCAATGCAATACCAGTTTTTTACATCATTTCTTAACTTATTAAAAGGTAAATAAAAGATATTAGAATTATTAATAGTTAGATAAATATAATTTTTAATCAAGTATTTGTAAATTTTTTACTGGCCAATGCTTAAAAATCTAGCTAGTTTTTTAATTTAACCATAAAATATTTCTAGAGAATGGGAATTCTTGCCTTTTTGACTCATAAAAAGAAATATGAAAAATATTTTCAAAAAATGATCACAAAAATTAAATTTTCAGTTCAACACAAATGGTAGAATATGGTATTACATATTCAATTAACCAATAAATCAGATTTTAATCAAAAATCAGCTTTTAATCAATTATTATGAATGCATCAATATCTTCAAATTATGCATTACTGTTGCCCTAAGCTATTTTTGATAACCATCACTGTGCATTTCACTTTCTATTATGTAGAAATATATCAAATTGTATATTTATTAATTTATTTTAATATCACAGTGTAATTCAGTTTCTATTCTTCAGAAATGTACCAAATTGTATATTTATTAATTTAAATTACATGTGCAATAATACAAATGTTTATTATTAGTTTTGGACATCAAAACAGGGCATTCATTTTTTTTAAAAATCTTCTGATCATGACAACTCTATGTTATATTTTTGAAAATGCATTGTAATTCCTATTTCTAACTGCTGGTGTGTAACTGATTTACTTGTTCAGAAATATCAAATATATAACTTTAAAATTAAGGAGCAAAAAAGTAACTATAAAACTCAAGAATTTATAGTACAAATACGGTTGCTTTCATCACAAATCCAACAATGTGTTGCTGAGTTTTATGAGTCAAACTTAACTCTCTTTTATAAAAATTATACATGAAAAGAAAATATGTACAGTATAACTTCTTTAATCTGGAATTGTCGCAATTACAGCGAGTCCGGATTATATAAAATTCCGGATTGCAGAAGTTTTGCAACTAAAATGCATGTAGATTAATAATTATGCTAATATCTCTTATTACTATGGTAATACAAAAATATAAGGAACTGGATAATTGAAAACATTGAGAAAAATCAAATCAAAATGCTCAAAAACGAATGTTTTTAAAAAAATTGTGTAAATTTTATGCAGTGTTGCTATCTGTCGTAACTTTAAAAACAATAAATGTACAACTTTTTAAAAAAAATGTGATTTCTGATTTATGAATACTTAATAAATAATGCAGATCACAAGAATAATAGACTTGTCATGAAAAATATTGAAAAACTAAATTCTAAACCCCTCAAAAAAATTACAGTGAAAATTTAACACTTACAATTATAATTTAAAAATCAACCTTATAATTACAGTAACGGATTTGAAATTGTGATATTTAAAGCTAATGTTATAAAAAATTAAATATATAGCAACTATAAGTATCAAAGTAAGTCACATGTTAAAAACTTAAAAGACATAATAATAATAAAAATCCAGTGTTGCAATAATTTTGGCGACACGTTATTATCGTTGGAAAAAAAAAAAAAAAAAAGTGAAATTACCATTAATCATGAATTTTTAAAACTTAATATCTAAAAAGACACCTATAATTACGCATGTAATTTAGAAAGTTCTTATAGTTTTAAAATGGGAAAAAAAAGTTGTGTTATTACATAATCTTTTCATTTTCTTAGCCATTTTCTGAAATTCATTTATGTATGAGCTGTGGCGCCATCTATTATCTCTAATTCAAAACAAAAAAGAATAAACATACCAAAATGTTCAGATTATAGAAGTTTCCGGATTAAAGATGTTATGCTGTATTTGATTTTAGAGTCAAAAACATGTCAAGTAAGAGATCATTTTATGCAAATTTACATATGTTTTCCAGATTTATCGTTTGTTTCAATGTTTTGTTTAAGCAAATGTACTGATAGTGGCAACATAGCATTTACTAAACAGGTACAAAAATGGAAAAAACATTTCATTAGCATTGTAACTTATCAGAACTCATGTATTGGTGGTTTATAGAAATGTAAAATAAATATTATGTAGCACAGACCTAAGAGAATGCTGCATTATAAAGCATCATAACTAGCAGATGAGAATAGGGGCAGATAAAAGATACTTGTTATTTAATAAAAAATAACTTTTTGATAATGTATTAATGCTATATTAGGTTCAATGATATAGTAACAGTATTATTTATCCTAGTGCATCAAATAACGCCCTCCCTGGATGGAGATCTACTTTTTTTAAGAGAAGCATGTAAATAGGCAGTAATATAACTTGTATATGTAAAACTGATGGGTAGAACTGAAATATTTTTATTGAAAAATCTTACTCTATTTTGATTCTAGAATTATATATATATATTTATCCTTTATTTGCCTATAGGGTGTCAACGATTTTAATCAGTTGATTTAAATCAGTGGTTAAACTGTGATTTTAAATCAACAGATTTTTTGTTAAATCATTGTTTTAATTTTAAAATGACATACAAAAATATTAAAATCTAATAAAAATAATTTGGAAAGTTTCTACAGGTATTTTGACTTTAAAAAAAAATGTTTTAAATATATTTTTTTTAACTTAATTTTTGAGTATTGTAAAAAAAGGGGAATAATAAATTTGTAAATAACATAATTTTTATCTGACATATAAAAAAATTTTATTAAAAAAAAAAAAAAAAAAAATTAATATAATTTGTAATGTCATAATTTTCTGTATGTAATCAAATTATTCATTCTTTTACATAAAATAAACATAGCAAGTACAGTAAATTTCGAGATAACGAGCAATAAAATAGCGAGAATTTTATTTTCTCATTCTACTTTTGCAATAATAAATTTATAGCAAATATTGGAGTTAAGAATAACATCTGATCAACAGTTATTATAAAATAATATTTAAGAGAAAAATAATTGGTACAAAATGCAAGAACAGCAGTAACTTCTTTAGTGTGTGCTGTTTAACTTTGTAACTCATGTATACCTACCAAACAAACAAAATAATTAATAATTAAAAAGGCAGTAAAACATCTTGGTTAAATGAACAATTAAAAGTTAATAATCTCCACTGAGAGGTAATAATGCTATTATTTAATATTTTAAGGATTTCAGATATAACTGGCTATTATACTCACTGTCTAAGTGTATAAGAGTGACTTTAAATGATTTTTATAATTTCTTTAGGTGTAAGTTTAGATTTAGGCGAATAATAGTTCAAATGCAAAACAAGCTGGACATATGTGTTAGTTTTATTAATTGGGCTACTAAGTAATGGAATTTTTTAATTGTAGGTTTTATTAATTAAGTAATTTAATTAATTATGTATTTAGTTGTTTCTTCTAGGCTATTTTTTTAAGGATCCCATTTGAAATTGAGAACTTGCACTTGGCCCTTTTTGAAATTGGCAAAATGCACCTTGTCTTTTTAAAATATATTGAAATACTGCTGTAGCTGGAGATTTTTCTAAAAAAATTTGCATTTCACAATATTTCTAAACCTACATGCTGAAGAAGACATTGCAAAAATGATGGAAATTTATTTCTTCAGAGAAAATGCGATATTAAGAAACATGTTATTTAATTGTAATTTCAATCTGTAATTCATGAAATTATTAAAAACTGACACTTTATTTATTGTACTAAAAAATTATATATACATGGGTGATTCTCAAAATAGGGGACAATTTCAAAAGTGAAATCTTAAAAAAAAAATACTTTTAGCAAAATTTCTGAAAAAAATAGGTGTTGTTAATGTAGTATTAGGTATACTTTACATGTAGTCAGCAGAGCTAAATATTTAAAAATTAACTTTTAAAAAAATAATAGTATTTTTTGAGCCATGCTAATAAAACAAATTGCATGGAATAAATATATTAAGAAATTTTTATTTTCTTCCTGTTTAAATATTTTTTTCTATATTTATTAGCCTTCCTTTTCAGCAAATGGTTTCCATTTTTACATATATACATATAAGGAGAATAAAAACATTACCAAAGAGCAAACTTTGTTTACATGAGCAACATTCTGACACTAACAATGTAAGAAGCTGTCTTAGTGATTTTATGACAGATTTAATGCATATTTTAGGGATAATAAATGTAATACCTAAATTTATATGTAAAATTAAACTTTATAAAAGATACAATTTAAGCAATGGTTACATTTATGCACATAGGAGTCGTTAGCATAAACAGAAAAACCATGCTAATGATACGGATATTTGTCCATGCTAATGACAAATTTTAATTTAAATAAAATTATGAGCCATAATATAATCACAATGCAATAGTCCTTTATGGGGCTTTTTAAAACACAAAAGTCCTATGCAAATAAGTAAAATAAAAATTTTAATTATAAAATAAACATGAAAATTATTATCCATTTTAATGACATACAATTGATGTACGCCCCTAATATTCAACTTCTATTCTTAAAATACAATGCAAGCTTCTATTTTCAGGCTGGGATAAAATGGCTACTTGTTGCCATGGAGAAACTTTATATTTTCAAACTATTGTCATGTGTGAAAATGAAATTTTGATTAATAACCAGCTGTTATAGTATGACCTTGTTTTGAAAATAGAATTTGGAGGACAAACTTTAATTCTTTTTTTATATACTGTAATTTTATTTTTAAAAAGAAATTTATTGGATAAATCCTCTCCTTGATTAATTTAAAGAAAGAATAACATTTGTTTCATTTTATAAACATGATATTAACTCTTGAAAAAGCTAGTATATACAAGGCACAGCTACTGTGGACATCTATGCTAATGACATTTTGAACATTTATTCTGTTATTTTAAGGTGTTTTTAACTAAAAAGTGAGTAATTCTTGAGTGCAAATAATGAATAATATTAAGACAAACATATCTAAATACTAGCAAAAGCCATGCTTTATTTGGATTCGCGAAGCATTATTTTATAAAACAGATATTTGAAAGTAACAATTTTTTTTTATATTATTTTTGCATCTTTATTAAACAAAAACGTTATTTTATTATTTGGCGCATTTTAATTTTTACTTTCTTTTATCTTCAATAGAAGAAAGTATCAGGGCCATCGCTAAGACTTTTTATTGAGGGGGGAAAGGACCTAAAATTGCCAAGTCAAATTTCAATATTTGCCAACTCATTTTACAATTTTGCCAACTTACCACAATTAGAAAATGTAATATAGCCCCTATTTGTTAAAAGGTTAATAATATTCCCAACTAGTTTTGTAATTTTTGCCAATTCTATCAAAAATTGAAAATATATTATAGTTTTTATTAAAATTTCAAAGAAAATTTGCCAACTAAGTTTGTGAATCTGCCAAGTGTAACAACATTCACGAATGTTTGGGGGGGGGGGAGGCTCCCCCCCCCCCTTAGCAAGGCCCCTGGAAAGTATTGTAATCGAAATTTTTTTCGACTTCCGGTTTTCGACGGATTTACACGTTTTAGGGGTCAGCGATTCCAAAAAAACATTTTTTTTAGAAAATGTCTGTCTGTCCGTGTGTCTGTGTGTTTGTGTGTGTGTTTGTCTGCTTGTGTGTCTGTGTGTATGTCGCCATTCTATCATCAAAAAGTGTATGAAGTTATGCATAGAATTGAACCAAATTTTTTGTGAATGTGTTTGGCTGTGGCAAGCAGGTCCTCCTTCAGTTTTGAAATCTTTCACCGGAAGGGGGCGCTGCAATCGCATTTTTTGTGCCATTTTCATTATTGCACCGACCAAAAGTATATGAAGTTATGCATCGAATTGAACCAAATTTTTTTTGTAAATGTATGACTATGGCTAGTTGGTCCTCCCTGAATTTAAAAATAATCCGCCGGAAGGGGCGCTGCAATCGCGATTTTTGTGCCATTTTCAATATTGTACCGACCAAAAGTACATGAAATTACGCATCGAATTGAACCAAACTTTTTTTGTATGTGTATGACTATGGCTAGTTGGTCCTCCTTGTATTTGAAAAAAATCCGTCGGAAGGGGGCTCTGCAATCATGATTTTTGTGCGATTTTCAATATTGTACCGACCAAAAGTACATGAAGTTATGCATCGAATTGAACGAAATATTTTGTGTAAGTGTATGGTTATGGCTAGTTGAATCGCTCTGAATCTGAAAAAAAATACGCCGGAAGGGGGCGCTGCAATAGCGAATTTTATGCTATTTTCAATATTGCACCACATAAAAGTGCATGAAGTTCGTTCTAGAACTGAACTAAATTTTTTGTATATGATTTTTTTTTTTTGGAAGGCAAGTAGGTCCTCCCTGAATTTGAAAAAAAAAAGAATCTGCCTATCATTCTATTGTCCATCGGCTCGTGCAGAGACGGAAATTCGTTTTTACTCCGATTAATTGATTGAAGTAGAAATTTAAGATGAAAATAAAAGTTGGCATGGTATTGAATTAAAATTATTAAAGCATTAAAATAAGTAACTATTTTTTTTTAAATACTAAAATGTACGTATGAGGTAGAAGAAAGTTTTGGGATTGGCACGTCCAACTAGTTTATGATGTAAGACTGGCATAAGATATTTTCAAAGCAAACTTTTACAAAATATTTTTAAATTTTCAACTAAAAGCTCTTTTAAAGATGTTTTTACAATTTCCAGTAGCCACTGGTGGTTTTTAATTGTTTGAAATATGCATGTTTCCAATCTTTGTAATCAACATACGATAATCTTTGATAGCTATTTTAGAATAATATATTTGAAGAGAGCTTGAAGAAAGTTACTTCTTCAAAATCCTATTTTTTGGAAAAACATTTGAAATCTGCTTTCGTTGATACTATGAATTTTTAACTGTAAAACATTTTATTTTAATTTCTTCGTATTTATACATGTTAGCGTATGAGAATTTTTGATATTGTAGAATTTTTCGTAAGGAAAATTTCTATTGAATGCTTAATTTTGAAGGATTTTCACTCTCGACAACGTTACGTACGTTTTTAAGCCAACTGGTGTCTATATACCCTCAATATCTACAACTGCTTCATCTAATCTTAAACCTTGGGATTTATGAATTGTAACAGCAAAAGCTAACTGCAGAAGAAATTCTTTCCTTGAGCAATTTATGCTTCCATTTTTCCAGAATTTAATTATTGGGGCAATCGGTACGCCCCAATTCTTATAAGTTAAATTACTGCAGTATTCAAATTTATCCATGATTATTCGCGATATCTGGTCTGGTGGCTTGTGCTTTTCTTTAATACGTGCAACAAAGTCTAAAGTCCCGTTCACTAAACCTTTTTCGGTCCACAAATAAGAGCGTAACATTACTTTAGATCCAAATGATAAAGTAAGAAATGGTTAAAGTCTATTTGTCGTTTCTGAATCGGCCAACTTTACTTTAGTACATTTAAAAAGAGCTTCAATCGAGCCAATAACTTCACGCAGTTCTTTTAATTTTTCATTTATATGACAAATTTAACAATTAATTTTATTTGTTTACAATTATTTTGTTGCCAGTTTACAGAAAAAAAAACATAATACAATTCTTTTAAAATGTTTAAGTGTCATCTGTGCAAACGATTTTGTGGAATAATGAAAACATGTTTTATTTAATAAATTAATCATGATTCTATCTATAATTACTTACTCCATGATTTATATTTTTTTTTTCTGAAAATATACGCGTTTCATTTTTTATTTATTTGCTAAAATGCGTCCGTATTAGAAATGCATGTAAAATAAATTAATTAAAAAAATAATTTTTTTAACGTTTTACTGTAAAAAAATTATATTGTGCAAATCTAGAGATCATAATTTATTTTTGTGTTTAATTTGAAGTTAAAATATTGAATAGTTTTTTTGTAAAGTGTACGACAAATTGTAATTTGAGTGGCCTAGTAGAGGATTCGCTTCGCTCATCCTAATAAAAGCATGACAGAAAACCTCTCAATTTTTTTTTTATGCCAAAAGACATAAATTGTCCCCTATTTTGAGAATCACCCATATATATTTTTTTCTTATATCATTACTAAACTTATTACAAATATAGTTCCACCTAAAATAGTGTCCTTTTTTTACGAACTAGCATCCTACCCTTTTTCTTTCTAGAATGAATACTAAATAATAAGTTATTTTAGTAATTAAAGTATAAAATGTATATTGTGTTCCTAATTATAGAGTTAAATGTTTTATAATTATTAATTTTAAATAGTGTTAACAATTATGCATTAAATACAGTTATTAATAATTTTAATAAATGTAAATATTACTAGTATTTAAAAAATAGCTTTAAATAATTATTACAAAATATTAATATACATAATGCTATTGTATGTTTCAAACTAATGAAACTACTGATTTAGAATTTTTGTAATTTCTGCAATTACAGTTACATGGGGCAATTGGTCCATCATTTTACAATGACTCAGGAGATTCTGGAAATTCAGCTTCCAAAAGCTAACGATTAATTTAATTAATCTAATCTTTGTAAATTTTTTCAGTTAGGTGAACTCTTGCATAAAAACATTTTCAAAATTACATTTTAATGTCTAAAAATATATATATGAAAGGATAAAAACTAACCTTTTTTTAAAACTAAAATTTAAAATTGAATTCAAAAGTTTAAAGTTCCAATTAATATTTTTTAATGTTAATTCTGAAGCTGAATGCTATTTTGTCCCTGATAACTTTCTTTCCCAGCCTGACATTTATTACTTTCAGAGATCATTTTTGGATGTTCTTTAAGATTAAAAATGCTTAGATAAGCACAATTCTTAATTTGTAGGATCAGCATGCAGCCCTGGACAACTGCACCTAATTTACGTCAGATTGCCCAGATATTTCTTATCCAATTAAATTAAATGTTCCTCCCTAATTTACAACTGTGCCCTCTCTGCTGGAAAATATTACACAATCCCCAACATATTAGCAAGAAACGCGCGCGAAAAAGGAGACTTTGCAGTTTTGAGAGGCCTGCCTAACCTTCGGCCATGTAAACGTCCATAATACACGTAAACGGCTCGGGCGGCCTCCGACCGGACTCGCGAATCCCTTCTGCATGATGAACGGCCAAATAAAAGGGGTTCGAACCAACAAGAGGCTCCCGAGTCCAGCTTATTATGCCACGACTATAACACACCTGAAGATGTTACACACACATATATATATATATATATATATATATATATATATTTTATTTCTCTTTTTTTCAATGATTCAGTTGCCCCATAAAAATGGGGTAACTGAACTAGGCAAAGTCTATGTTCAACAAACTTTTTTTTTTTTTTTTTTTTTTTTTTTTTAAATAAAGGGTATCAGGTAGGGATGCACCGAATATTCGGTATCTATTCGGTATTCGGCCTATTCGGCCATGTTACCAATATTCGGTTGGGCCGAATATCAAACTATTCGGTTGAGCCGAATATTCGGCTTGGCCGAATATCAAACTATTCGGCCTGCCGAATATTCGGTTTGGCCGAATACCAAAGTATTCGGCCGAATCCAATACTTAATATAGCCTTTTAAAACACATTTTTAAAAACTTTTCACAATTTCTACTTTTAACTGTCAATTTATAAATATATTTAATATAATTAGAAATAAAATCATATTTAAATAAAATAGAATGTTTTTACATTATTTATTTGCTATTTGTAAAGTATAACTTAAGAAAATTGACAGTGAGAAGGCTTAAAATGGTGATTTATTAGGTTCTACTTAGGAATAAATGATGCAAATGCAGGTTCCTTAATTTTATTTAGTAAATAATCTGTTTTTTGCTTTTCCCAAATGAAAGTCCTTAAACAAGAAAGAAAAACTTTTGAGATTAGTAATAGGTATCAGGACAGACAATTTTTTTTCATGAAATCATAATCAACTTATTGAGTCATAAGTACATAGTATTTTATCTCACTCTAGGTCAAACTTATGTTTTCGTTTCTTGCATTAACAATAAATAAGATATCATAACTATATTTTTAACTCACATGCTTTGATTTCTATAAAATATGATATGATGGGAAGGATTGAAAATGCCACCATTCATAAGAAAAGAACTATGAGCTAGACATTCCTTTATTCGTAATTAAGTTGAAAGTATGCATATTTTATATTGAAAAAAAATCTGCCTTGAGTTATTTAAAAAGAACAATTATGAGACTGTACAGTTTTTCTTCAACCATTTTTCATTATTCCTCTTTGATTTTAAAATGTTTATTTCAATTCGGAGAAGAAATCTTGAAATTTAAAATTTTATTAATTAAAAAAGTCTCATAATTGTGTTTCTTAAATAAATAAAGGCAGAATTTTTTCAATACTAAATGTTCTTATAAAAAGCTCATGTTTATCAAAATATAAGTTTCTCTTACTAAATATTATGTAAAATTGCTTTAAAAAGTAACATTTTCATAACTTTAAACTTAGAAATATAAAAAGTATTTGGAAAGCCGAATATTCGGTATTCGGCCGAATAATTACTATTCGGTTGGCCGAATATTCGGTATTCGGCCCAACAATTACTATTCGGCTTGCCGAATATTCGGTATTCGGTTCAGCTGTCGGCCGAATATTCGGCATTCGGTATTCGGCCAAAATCACTATTCGGTGCATCCCTAGTATCAGGTCCAGTTAAAAAAAAAATAAATAAAAAAGAATACTGTCCAGTTAAACTGATGGCACTGAGCTCACAGGCTACAAATACTAATTGTACATTAAAGCCTTATATTTTCAAGGGTTAATTCCGTTCGAAAAAAAATTAAGAAGGGGAAACAGCTCTCCCCTTTCCTCTTTTTTTATACTTAATCATTGAACCTCCTATACTATCAAAGACATGCTTTATCATATAAAAAATCTGTATCCAAAATTCAGAGCAAATGAGATAATTCTTAATAAAAACCCATTTAGCATTTATATAATTTAAAAGGAGTTATCCCCCTCTTTTATACTTAACCATTAAACTTCCAAAACTATTCAGAGATTTGAACGAAATCTGAAAATTCTGCTTGAAAAACCCATTTATATAAATTAAGGGGGGGGGCATTAGAGCCCCTGTTCCCCTATTTTTACTTATTCAATGAACACCTAATAACAGTCACGGAATTGCCTCATCAGAATGATGCTAATCTAAATTTTGAACGAAAACTTAATTCTGCATGAAAATCCCATTTATATCAACTAAGGGGAGGGGCATGAGCCCCCCGTTCCCCCTCTTATAGATATCGAATGAACTCCAAAAACAAATCAGGGAAGCGCCTTGTCAGGATATACCTACATACAAAATTTCAAGTGGATCGGATATTTTTATCATGAGTTATCGCGTTATACACGAACGTACATACAGAACGGACGGGCACATAAGCTCTCAGGCTATGATAGCCTGTGAGCTAAAAACTACAAATAACTTTAAAAAAATTAAACCAGGGAAATCATTTAAATTATATATCAACTAGAAAGCATTGTAAGGGATATCTTAGTTATCAAGGTTGTAAAAAAAGCACCAATCATAAAATTATTAGATTTATTTATACAAAAAGCATAAAAATTAAGTACATGTATTTTAGTATAGGTAATAAATATGAAAGTTATAAAAATATTTTAGAAAAAATAAACCTATGAACAGACATGTACATAAATACTTAAGTATTTCATTATCCTTTTTATTTACTTCAATGGATGTTCGATATAAGTCTAATAAATCTGTGGCAAATATAACCATGTTTTTATATCAAGCAGTACTATTTTTTTTAATGATTTAAATAGTTATCTAATAATATCACTTTGCCTCACTTAGTTATCAACAGACTTGTATAAAAACCAAAAACTTTCTGTGCACGCAATATTGGGTCAAAAACTTTCTGCAAATTAATTTAGTGTTGGGTGTAATTCGCATTTTTTGCGTGATTTATGTAATTGCGTTTTTTGAGCAATTTGTGGACGTAATTCGGAATTTTTATGCGACTCATGAACGTAATTTGCATTTGTTACGCGATTTATTGTCGTACATCACTATTTTTATGCGATTCATGGATGTAATTTGCTTTTTTTTAGCTTTCTGGTGACGAAATTCGTGATTTTTGACTGATTTATGGACGTAATTCATGTTTTTTATGGAATTTGTAAACATAATTCGCGTTTTTTATGCGATTTATGAATGCAATTCACTTTTTTTACACGATTTATGAACATAATTCACTTTTTTATGCAATTTATGAACGTAATTCGCGTTTTTTTACACGATTCATGGATGTAATTCGTGCTTTTTACGCGATTTATGAACGTAATTCGAGTTTGTTACCCGATTTATGGATGTAATTCATTTGTTTTTATGTGCTTCATGTGCGTAATTTGCGATTTATGTGCTTTCTGCCAACTGAAGTCGCGTTTTTGACGTAATCTGTGTTTTTTATGCGATTTATGTATGTAATTCGCATTTTTTAAACAATTTAGGAATGTAATTCGTGTCTTTTTACAAGATTAATGGTTCGGTTTGGTTCATTTTTGTCGTTCAATTAACTACACTAGGGATATAGGACCATGGGGGTCTTTCTAAGGGAACCTAACCCGTATTTACGCAAGGTTTGAAGAAAACCACGAAAACTCCGAACGGTTAGGCCGACAGCTGTGATTGGGTTCGAACCCAGCACCTGCCGTCTACCAGTTGAGAGGTCTGAACCTTTCGGCCACTGGTGGGGCTACAAGATTAATGGACGTAATTCGTGTTTTTTGAGCGATTTATGGGCGTATCTTGCGTTTTTTGAGAGATTCATGGACAAAATTCACGTTTTTTATGCGATTCATGCACAAAATTTGTGTCTTTTACTCGATTCATGCACGAAATTCTCGTTTTTTATGAGACTCATGCACAAAATTTACGTTTCTTATGCGATTCATGGATGGAATTTACGTTTTTAGCCTGGCTTTTGGATGAAATTTATGCTTTTTGCATGATGTTTAGTGGAAATATGTGTTTTTTACATGATTCTTTGTTAAAATGCACGTTTTTTAGTGATTCTTTGTCGAAAGGCATGTTTTTTACACGATTCTTTGTCGAAAGGCACATTTTTTATGCGATTCTTTGTTGAAATTCACGATTTTTTTAAAATGTTTTTTGACGATATTAATGTTAACAGAAAATAATTCGTTCATAAAATTGAAGGAATATATATATATATATATATATATATTTTTTTTTTTTTTTGTACTAAAAAAAGTTACAAAAACAAAAATTATTTCTTTCTTAAAATTTTCTTCAAACTTCATAAAATTTTCTACGCACGGCATGCGCGCGTGCGTCTATATTATACGAATGGTTATCAAGGTTGTAAAAAAAGCACCAATCATAAAATTATTAGATTTATTTATACAAAAAGCATAAATATTAAGTAATTACATGTATTTTAGTATAGGTAATAAGTATGAAAGTTATAAAAATATTTTAGAAAAAAAACAAAACAAAATAAACCTATGAACAGACGTGTACATAAATACTTAAGTATTTCATTATCCTTTTTATTTACTTCAATGGTGTCAGAAAAATGGTTTTTTTTCTCTCCTTATTTTTCTTATCACTCCACTCAAACTGTCCCATTCAAACCTGTTTCATTCAACTTGCATCATTCAACTAACCTTTTATAATCTTTATTTTTATTTAATTATTCCTTAAATAAACCCAGAAATAAATACCCTTTACTTTTATATGTTTCAGTTTCAATAGTTTGAGTTTCTAATTTAAATACATTCAATATCTTTATTCCAGTATATAAATCTAACAAAAATAAATATCTTTATTTTTACCTTGATTCATTAATTCTCTTGAGCATCAATATTAACTTGCATAACAATTATATTTCCCGGCATTTGTTTTCCTTCCATTCACTAAGCTTACCGGCAAACATCGTCACATCGATATTGTTAAATGACAAGTTACGGAGAAAGGTGATAGATGGCGTGACATGTCCGACGGCACGAGACCTTTTCCTAGCGTGGCCGATTGTCATTGGTCCGATCTCACAGGTAACTTCTAGAAACCGAAGGTGGCGTTTCCCGTCAGTGAAAGATGACGTAAGTGGGCGTTGCCGGTAGCTATTTATAGCAGAAGGAAGGAACGGGGAATGATGCTTTTACGCTCCCGCTTTTAACGAGTTTTTTGTTATGGTTTGGTGCGTAATGTTTCGTCCTTGTGTTTGTAAATTATGAATACATTACCGGGGCAATACAATTGAGAAGTTTAAAGCTGCTATGAAGGGGAATAAGAAATCTCGCATGTAATGATGGCTTGTACTTTGGAGATTGGAAAGTCAGAGAAGATGAAGGGAATGTTTTTGAAAGTTGATCTGTCGAGCTGGACTGTCGCTGATTTAGTTATGGAAATTCAAGATTCATAAGAATCTCCTTAAAGGCGAAAACAGCCATTGCCGCCGACAGCGTGTTTTTAAACAGGTTTTTCCTTTTTAAATGTTTTTAGAAATAATAACTTTTTACCTTGTCTCTTTCTTCTCATATTTTCAAAGTATAGTTTTTCTTTATTGTCCCAGATATTGGTCTGGTCGAATATTAATCTAGCCAAGCTTATCTTTTTATCAAAAATGATTCTTTTTATGCTTTAGTGTTGTGGACTGGATCCAAAGGAACCAGCGGATATTTAATCCGGTTTTAGTGTTACGGATCGACCGCGGCAAGAGTAGTTTTAGACCCATGCTTTCTGGATAGCCGTACCGGGTACTGGAAGTTGTTGTGTGTCGGTAGCATTGAAATTATTTTTCAACTTTTAAGGAATTCTAAAGACGGTTCTCGCTAGGAATTTCCTTATAAGATCTTTTTACTATAGTATAGGAATTCATTTTTGTATTCTCTTTTCTCTCCCGCCAAATAAGGTCCTAGGTGGCAGTGACAGGACAAAGTTGGGGAATGCCATTAGTGGCAGTAATGGTATTATAGGAAAACATTCCTAGTGGCAGCGTGGAATGTTTTAGAGAAATTTCTTTTTCATAATTTAGTTTGGCTAGCCTGAAGTTTACTTTTTAAGGAGAGGAGATGACGTGGGTAAAGTAGAATCTTTAAATTTAATTAAGCTTAACATAAGTTGATGTAGAAATAATATTTGGATAAATTTAAATGCAGTTTGGTCTTTTATTGAAAAGGATTAATTAAATGGATTTTAATTATAATAGATAGTTTACTGGTGCTCTGGTTCATCCAATTTGAATAAACATTATTGGTCTTTATTTTATGTGTTAAGTTATTTGAGCATATGTTGATGTCTTTTAATTTTGATATTTTTAAATCCATTATGTTTTTATTTGATTAAATAAAACTAGTTATTTGTTGATAAATCTGTTTGATTATTTTCTTTCAAATACACTTCTTAAATTACAAGGGCATACTTTACAGCCTAAGCGCTCTGCATGCGTCCTTGCTCTGCTTGTGTAAATACTTTTTTAGACTATCCTTGACTTCAAGGATATCAAAAGGTTATGGGCCATTAGTGTGCCCTAAAGTAGCTTTAATTAGAAATCTTTTTCCATGATTTTTTATCTATTTTTGTCTTTGAAATTTTTTTTTATACGGCTCACCTGAAAGAGTGAACAAGGATCTCTGAGATGGGGGGGGGGGGGGGGCTGTAGGAGTAAATCATAGATGTGTTAGATTACTCTGTATGTTTTAAAAGAATTTTTGGATGAATTTAATGGTTGTAATTTTTTTTTGAATTGGATTTTCTTTGAAGAATTGGTTTCTGAATCCTTTGTGGATGTTAAAATTTTTTTTAAACATGTTGTGCGGTGGCATGGTTTGACGCCAATAAAACAGGAGTTAAAAGTTACAAAGGTCAGTTTGCTAAAGTCATGAACTGTTCCTGGCTACTTACCTAAGTGTTTCTGTTCCTGGTTCCTGTTCTTGGCTACTTACCAGAGTGTTTCTGTTCCTGGTCCCTGTTCCTGGCTACTTACCTGAGTGTTTCTGTTCCTGGCTACTTATCTGGGTGTTCATGGTCCTGGCTGCGTATCGGAGTGTTCCTGTGGTTGAGAAAAAGACTGGACATTGATGCGTAATGTTCCCAGCTAGTGATGTTTTCATCGTGCCATGTTGAAGAGCGCAGCGGACCCGTTGTATGCTCGATTTATTCCTACCATGTCCCGAAAATGGCAGCAAGTGATAAAGGACATTCTTTCGTGAGAAATGGACATATTTTTTGAGACTGAAATTTTTTTAGACTTTTCAGAACATCAGTTTTTTTTTGTCCATATGTATAGAAGAAGATTGTGCCAGAGGAGTTGTGGATTCATCTGTGAAATATGTTAAATTTAATAAGTTTTTTTTAATATGTTTAAGAATCTTTAAATTTTTTTTATTGGATTATTGTTAAACTGGAATTTTTGATAAAAATGAAAAATTATTTTAATTAAAATTTTTTTTAAGTAAATGTCAATTTTTTTTGGTTAAGTGTCAATTTTTTTTAAGGTTTCTTAATAATTTATTTAGTAATTCGAAATTTTTTTTTTGACTAAAAGATATATTTTAGAAAAACCTTTTTTTTTTTGGTGTATAATATAAGAATAAGTTTCTAATTTTTATTTTTTTTAAGGGTTAAAAATTTAATGTAAATTTTCTCTCAATAGTTTCTTTTACAAATTATCAAGTAGCTTAAGTCCTTTCATATTTTTTTTTAGAAGATAAACTTTTAGAAAAATTAATTTCTTAATTTTTTTTTGGACATATGATTAAAATTCAGGATTTTTTTTAATTCAGATTTTTTTTGAAGGATTATATAGTTAGAAATTTGTAAAAATGAAGTTTAAGGGTTGATTAAGAGTTTAATTGTGATATATTTATTTAGTATTTAAGAATAAGCGTTCAGCTGGTTTTTGAGAATTTTTTTTATAAAGTTCATGTGTGAAAATTAATGTTAGAGACCTTATGGCTAGAACTTCATGAGACTTGTAAACTACAGTTTCGGTCCCATTGTTGAACTTGAAATTCTTTTTGAAATTTAGATTTCTAGTAGAAAGGATTTTCGGGAAATTCTAATAGCTTTTATGTTGTTAAAATTAAGAGGAAGTTATAATTTTTTTTATTGAAATTTTTTATTATTGAAATTTTTTTACTTATTGAAAATTGTTTTTACTTATTGAAATTTTTTTTGTTGAAATAGAATTTATAATTTCTTTTAGATTTGAGTATCCTGAAGTTTAAATCTGTACGACATATGATATCATTGGGTAAATTCTTGTGTTAGATACCCTGGAGTGAATCATGGAGGTCCACACTGTTGTGTGTTTTAGATTTGAATGATGGATTTTCGGATCTTTTGCCTTCCTGTAGTAATTTTAAATATTTTTAAAAGATTAAGCAGTTTTTATTTGTTTAATTTATAAATTTTTAATTATTTTAATATAAGTTTTTTTATTCTATAAAATTAAAGTTTGAATTAAAGATAAAGTTAAGGAGATAATTTATTTGTTTAATTGAAATTTTTTTAAGGTGCCAATTTTCTTTGGATTTTTCCCTATGTTAATGGATGACTAAGGTTAAGTTTTAGATTACTATGCCAATTTTAAACTGTTAATATTGAGGGTTGAAATTATTGGAATCCCTTCTTTAAAATGGTAACAGTAGTTTTGGAGCTAGTTGATCAATTAACTGAATTATCATTTACTGGGAAAAATTATCATAAATAATTCATGTGTTAAACTTATGTTAATTTTAAAATAAATGGCATCTATTTAGTATAAGAACAATTTTTTGGGACTGTTGACTGTCAAATTTAGTGTAAGCAAGTTCTCAAAGTAAGTTATCTAGCTGGGTTAAAGGTTGTTAAAGTTGGATTGTGAGATCATTTTTAAATGCTTATTTAAGATATAAAAATCATAGATATGTGGCTGCATTCTAGTTTTTGAGTTTAAGGAGATGCCAAAGCCATACTTAAAGGATTGATTTTATAAAGAAGTTATTGATTTGGACTGTTTTGACATGCTTCAGGGGGGGGGGGGGTGAATTAACTTACGATGTTTTAGAGATAGCCTTTACTATATAATTGAAGATCTACTGTTTATCTGGGATAAAGATTTAATCTGATTAATTCCCGTAACTGCTTCCTCTGTTGCTTTACATTTTTAATAGAGGGTTTATAGATAAGCGAGTTATAAAGTGAGCTTTTAAACCTCTTCATGTGGTTAGCATTGAGAGGGGGAGGCCTTTTAGTGGTTGTTTCAGAACTTTTATCAGTAGATGTGTAAGAGTAATTGGCTTGTTTATAAAGATTTAAAATCATGCTTTTTAAACTCGGATTTTTATTCTGAGATTTTTTTTGAAAAGAACATTCTTGTAATTTAGATCATTAAAACATGCTCTATTCTTTAAAGATAATTTTTTCTGGAAATACTAGGATAGTTAATTTACTAGAATCTTTATTAATTAATCTTTGATCTGTTATTACCCTTATCTATGTCTTTTATGTTGAGTATGAAAGGGTTGTATGAAGTCTGTGGCCACAGCAATGGATTTGAGTGAATGTATGCTTTTTGCATATAATGCTGTAAGGATTTGGGTATGATTGTGATGGATAAATGTGTTGTCGTAAATTTTTTAAATTTTTTTTCCAGGATATCTTAGATAAGGTGTAAGCTATGAATATTCTTATCTATTGTTACAGTATATAGAGCATGGGTTGATTTTTGAATAGAATGATTCCTGATGGGGGTTAATTTGTTTTCACTTTACCTGGAGTGTGTCGGTGTTTAGTCTGAATTGTAATAAAGTTATAGAAATCATTTTGGGGTCATGAATTTTTGGCATATACTGAGAAAGTGTTAAGGGTGTAAATTTAGGTAGTAAACTTGGATTTGTGAAATAAAGGTAATAGTTTAGTTAAATAATGGTTTAACCATTGAAGTGTTATAATACATGTATTAGAGTATTTATAATGTGTTAGGATGTTTAAATATTGAAATGTAAGGATTTTTGAGTATAATGTTTTTGACATTGAAAATTGGAAATATTTAAATATGAGGAACTTTAATGTAAAACTGTAAGAATGTTTAAATTTTTTTGGAAGAATATTTAAATTTTTAGAAACATGAAATGTTTAGTTGATTAAGATATTTATGTTTGAATATTTAAGATAGTAGAGTGTAAAAATGTTTGAGGGTTAAAGACTTTGAATTCTTGGCCTTAAAGTGTAAGATTCTTTTAGATTTGAAGTTTTGAATGTTGAAATTGTTTTGAGGATTTGCGATTTGAATATTAATGACTTGGTCATTGTTAGATGTTAAAGATGTGAAAAAGTTTAAATTGAATCTACTCTCCTTGTGGTACAAATTGTTTTTGATACTCACTTTATGGTATTTAACTATAAGAGTGCATATCGATGTTTTCAGAGACTTTTTAAGTAACAATATTAATGTTAGACTGTTTTTGTGGACCTGGGGTAACTGATGATTTTGGAAATTTTTATATGTGTCCAGATGTAAAACTAATGTAATGTATATATACCGGTGATGTTTTTAGATTTAATTTATATGCTTTTAGATATAATTTATATGTTTTTACTTTTTTAGTTTATATGTATGGACTGGAGCCCAAAAGTTTTTAATACTTCTTTTAGTACTTCCTGATCTCAATTTTTTTTAGCAGCTTGGTATATAAATCTTGCATTGATGTGGTGGACAAGAGGATGCTATCAAAGGATGAATCTGGTTGATGCTGTAGTTGTGACCAAATATGTTTTTAATAGTAGCTGGTCTCTTATTTAATCCTTTTTAGTTGGATGAGTGCATAGGGTCTTTTATAAGCCAGAGAATAGGTGTAGTATAAGGTAACTTTTTCTGGTGAATTGTGGTTTGACTTTTGGACTTAGTGAGTTGGTTTTCATGGAGGTGATAAGAGGGGGGGCTTTTGTCAGAAAAATGGTTATTTTTCTCTCCTTATTTTTCTTATCACTCCACTCAAACGGTCCCATTCAAACCCGTTTCATTCAACTTGCATCATTCAACTAACCTTTTATAATCTTTATTTTTATTTAATTATTCCTTAAAAAACCCAGAAATAAATACCCTTTACTTTTATATGTTTCAGTTTCAATAGTTTGAGTTTCTAATTTAAATACATTCAATATCTTTATTCCAGTATATAAATCTAACAAAAATAAATATCTTTATTTTTACCTTGATTCATTAATTCTCTTGAGCATCAACATTAACTTGCATAACAATTATATTTCCCGGCATTTGTTTTCCTTCCATTCACTAAGTTTACCGGCAAACATCGTCACATCGATATTGTTAAATGACAAGTTACGGAGAAAGGTGATAGATGGCGTGACATGTCTGACGGCACGAGACCTTTTCCTAGCGTGGCCGATTGTCATTGGTCCGATCTCACAGGTAACTTCTAGAAACCGAAGGTGGCGTTTCCCGTCAGTGAAAGATGACGTAAGTGGGCGTTGCCGGTAGCTATTTATAGCAGAAGGAAGGAACGGGGAATGATGCTTTTACGCTCCCGCTTTTAACGAGTTTTTTGTTATGGTTTGGTGTGTAATGTTTCGTCCTTGTGTTTGTAAATTATGAATACATTACCGGGGCAATACAATTGAGAAATTTAAAGCTGCTATGAAGGGGAATAAGAAATCTCGCATGTAATGATGGCTTGTACTTTGGAGATTGGGAGGTCAGTGAAGATGAAGGGAATGTTTTTGAAAGTTGATCTGTCGAGCTGGACTGTCGCTGATTTAGTTATGGAAATTCAAGATTCATAAGAATCTCCTTAAAGGCGAAAACAGCCATTGCCGCCGACAGCGTGTTTTTAAACAGGTTTTTCCCTTTTAAATGTTTTTAGAAATAATAACTTTTTACCTTGTCTCTTTCTTCTCATATTTTCAAAGTATAGTTTTTCTTTATTGTCCCAGATATTGGTCTGGTCGAATATTAATCTAGCCAAGCTTATCTTTTTATCAAAAATGATTCTTTTTATGCTTTAGTGTTGTGGACTGGATCCAAAGGAACCAGCGGATATTTAATCCGGTTTTAGTGTTACGGATCGACCGCGGCAAGAGTAGTTTTAGACCAGTGCTTTCTGGATAGCTGTGCCGGGTACTGGAAGTTGTTGTGTGTCGGTAGCATTGAAATTCTTTTTCAACTTTTAAGGAATTCTAAAGACGGTTCTCGCTATGAATTTCCTTGTAAGATCTTTTTACTATAGTATAGGAATTCATTTTTGTATTCTCTTTTCTCTCCCCCCAAATAAGGTCCTAGGTGGCAGTGGCAGGACAAAGTTGGGGAATGCCATTAGTGGCAGTAATGGTATTATAGGAAAACATTCCTAGTGGCAGCGTGGAATGTTTTAGAGAAATTTCTTTTTCATAATTTAGTTTGGCTAGCCTGAAGTTTACTTTTTAAGGGGAGGAGATGACGTGGGTAAAGTAGAATCTTTAAATTTAATTAAGCTTAACATAAGTTGATGTAGAAATAATATTTGGATAAATTTAAATGCAGTTTGGTCTTTTATTGAAAAGGATTAATTAAATGGATTTTAATTATAATAGATAGTTTACTGGTGCTCTGGTTCATCCAATTTGAATAAACATTATTGGTCTTTATTTTATGTGTTAAGTTATTTGAGCATATGTTAATGTCTTTTAATTTTGATATTTTTAAATCCATTATGTTTTTATTTGATTAAATAAAACTAGTTATTTGTTGATAAATCTGTTTGATTATTTTCTTTCAAATACACTTCTTAAATTACAAGGGCATACTTTACAGCCTAAGCGCTCTGCATGCGTCCTTGCTCTGCTTGTGTAAATACTTTTTTAGACTATCCTTGACTTCAAGGATATCAAATGGATGTTCGATATAAGTCTAATAAATCTGTGGAAAATATAACCATGTTTTTATATCAAGCAGAACTATTTTTTTAATGGTTTAAATAGTTATCTAATAATGTCACTTTGTCTTATGTACCCCTCTTCATCTGCATCATAGAATTTTTAAGTTTAGGTAGCTCACTTTAAAAATTTGGTTTTATACCTGCTGACATACTTTTTTTTCTTAATTTTTACTACATAAATTTAATAATGTATGTATAATTTCCTTTCTTGGCATAAAAAAACAATGGATTCTCATAATTTCCCATAATAAGAGAAACTCCAAAAATGTACTTATAACTGTTGGGTTAACTGGATCCTACATGCTCCAGTAATCCCTGACCCATGTCCCAGTTACTCCATTCTTAAAAAATTTATGGAATAACTGGAACACCAGCCTTGCACTTAAACATGAAGTAAAAATATGATCCCATTTTTACATTTAAAGAAAAAAAAATCGGGGATAAAAATAAGATACCTATTAATAATGTATTCATATGTCTAGTCTTAAAAAAAAAGTGATTGTTTAATAAAAGTACTTGCTGTCATATACAGGGTGATTCAAAAAAGATGGGCAAAATTTTAAGGAGTGATAGTACACATCAAGACAAACAATATTTATATAGGAAACCAAGAGTCCCAAAGTCTTCCGAAGGAGATAGCCGCCATTAAAGTTTAGGGTCCAAAATTTCAAATAAACATAAAAAACAGAAAATTTGGTCGATTGATTTGTGGTTTTCAATAAAACTATTCTTTATGTTGGTATTTTCTTAAAAATAAATTATAAAGTTAAATTCCGAACAATGTCGATAGAGGGCGCTTTAGATTTTGGAGTAACGAACAACTGTTTTCTGCCGTTATTTTCTGCATCTCATTAAATGATTTCACAAGCTTAGACTTAAACTTAAATTTTGAGCTCAAAATCTGAATAGTTGGGAGTGGTTAAGTAACGCAAATTAACTGTGTTCAGAGGGTTCAAATTTCAAATAAGTCTAAGCTTGTGAAACCATTTAATGAGATGCAGAAAATAACGGCAAAAAACAGTTGTTCGTTACTCCAAAGTCTAAAGTGCCCTCTATCGACATTTTTCGGAATTTATCTTTATAATTTATTTTCAAGAAAATACCAACATAAAGAATAGTTTTAGTGAAAACTGCAAATCAATCGACCAATTTTTCCATTTTTTATGTTTATTTAAATTTTGGACCCTAAACTTTAATGGCAGCTATCTCCTTTGGAAAACACTTGGGACCCTTGGTTTCCTATTTAATATTGTTTGTCTTGATGTATACTATTACCCCTTAAAATTTTGCCCATCTTTTTTTAATCACCCTGTATATTAAAACGGTAGGCTAATTCTTTACGATCAACTCAATGCGCAACTTGCACATGCGTGAAGTTGAATTTATTAGCCCTTCCAGTTAGAGGAAAGTCGAAGCAAGTCTGGTTAGCTCAGTGGTTTAAGGCATGAGATAAAACTTTGTGCTTTTAAAGAGGGCTAGAGTTCGATCCCAATGCTCAGCAAAATGGAAAGTTATATGATTTTTATTCTTTTCTTATCATTATTATTTTGATGCTTTATAATTAGATAAAATTTAACACTCAACAATTTTTTTTAAGCAACAATTTTATTTTTAAAATCTTTCAAGTAATTAAAATATAGAAATTATTAGATATAAATAGCCAATTTCCAGTTAAGGGCTTTAGAGAGATATTTGTAAGAATACAATCATTGAAAATCTTTACAAATCACATTCTTAAAAAAAATAAACAACAATAAATACAACACATATAAAAATAAATTGCAAAAATGTCGTAAAATTTAATTTAACATCTAGCAATATTTAAAAATATATATATTCTAATTTTCTAAAAAATGTGAATGTTTAAACATTATTTATTGGTAGGTAGTAACAGCAATTTTTGACTTTCTTATCATGTGCGTGGAAACTTAGATAGAGTAATCCATTTGTAAACTGTAATATATGTGAATTAAATAAATTCATAAATGTTATAGATCATTTAGACCATATATTAAATTATTTTTAACTAAATCCCCGAGTGCCATTTTGAAGCAATGTCTGAATCTTTAAAATTGTGAAGTCTGCTAAAATATTTTAGAAATAGTTTAACAATTTTAACTTAAAATATTTAAACTAAAGTATTTTTCATTTAATTTAAACTAATCTACAATTTTTGTGATATTTTGTATGAGCATTACAAGGAAGATTTATGTTTGTGTGCATATAAGGAAAAGTATTAATTATTTTCTGGGGCAAAAAATTAAAATAAAGAACAGAAAACAGGGGAAAAGAAAAATAGTAATGTAAGAATTACAATTGAACTATTTTGTGATACTCATGGTTTAATAATTAAATAATGTATGAAAACGTTATGAAACATGCAAATAATACAAATATATTATAAATAGTTACTTGGCAGCATGGAAATTTTATGTTTAGTGATTTAAAATGAGACTGATAAAAATAAAATTAGTAAAAACTTTTCAATATAATTTAAAAAATTAGAAAATACTAAGCATTGCTATTTTTTTCAAAACACTGAGAAAATTCACCAAAATAAATGTCAGTTTAATTAATTTTAATTATTCTTCTGCTAAAAAGCAAGCGCGGTTAAAATCCTCAAAATTTTTCTTAATTTTTTTTAGATGATTACTTGAGTAGGTTAGACTGACAGAACCATGAAACACTTTGAATCTGTTGAAATCACGTAGGTAACATACAAACAAATCAAGTTTTCAAAACTTTATTTACAGGTTACTAATTAAGAAAATCAAACATTATTCTAATTAATATTTTAACATGTTTATAGTCAAATCTTCACAGGTAACTAGTGATGGGAGATTCTGGAAATTTTGAGAATAGATTAAAATCGACATCGTATAAAACAACATCGATCATAATAAGAATCGATTTCTCAGTTCTAGAATAGATACTAGAATCGATATTCAGATTCACACAGAGAAGCTCCAAATTAGTAATTCCAAAGCTTAGGCAATTTGCAGGACCATAATTACCGCCTCCTATCCCTCATCCCCATTTAGGGAGGCATAGAAATAAGTATTGCAGATTTTAGAGTCGGATAGTAAGAATTTTAATTTTAAAATGCTTATCACTTATGGCTGTCACTTACACAAAACTTTGACAAATTTGAGAGACATAACTCAACTAATAGCAACACTGAGTAACTTGGCATTAAACTAAGGATAAAGAGTGCCAAGAGCGTGTAACTAGGATGGAGAACAAGAAGTATAGACAAAAAAAAAAAAAAATTTAATGCCAATCAAATGTTACATGAGATAGTTTGGAAGAACAAAAAATATGCCCCATAATCAGGGGGCCAGGTAAACCCCACTCTTGACAGAAGGGCAACCATAGCCCAAATGTATCTTTTGTCGAAGTTTCAAAATGAGGATTTACAATAAAATAGAACGAGAATTGGACATTTTAAAAATTGCATGCATACTTTAAATGGCCCATTTAGTTAAGATTGGCAAGGAAGGGGGGGGGAGGGGGAGAGGGATTAAAACGGACAAACTTGGGGGGGGGGGGGGAAAAACATAATAAACTAATAACCTAAATAACTGGGCTTCTAAACAAAAATATAGTGTTTAACTTAGTGTTGAATTCATGGGGTGGCCTATGGGGAACATGCGCTCTTTGAAATTATAAAAAGTACCAACAGCAAGTAACTAGGTGGAGAGAGGGGTAGTAACAGAAAAAAACGAGGAGATAAAAGCTTTATAACGATATGTTACACGAGATGGTGTGGAAGATGGGCAAAAAATATGCCCCCCACTCAGGGGGGCAAGATAAATCCCAAACGGACAGAAGGGCGACCCCGGCCCAAATCTATCTTTTGTTGAGGTTTCAAAATGTGGATTTATAACAAAATAGAACAAGGATTAGACTTTTTTAAAATTGCAGTCATAATTTGAACGATCCTGTAAGTTAAGATTGGTGAGGAAGAAGGGGAGGGGGGTTTAGGACGGGCAAACATGAAAAAAAAAAAATAGTGGCACTCCGACAGTGTCGACAGAAGTGGGAGTTTGAACAATTATGTCTGTATTTTTTGAATTGTTAGGATATATAATTTTTAATCATCAAGAAATACTTTTAAATGAATAATAAAAAAAAAGGTTCTATAATATTAAAGAACATTAATATCTATAAAAAACCGCACGATACCATATATCCAGCTATTGTAGTTAACTCACTATAACTACTTTCTTACATTTTAAAACATGATAAATACACCAACCAAAATTAGACCATACTATCGATACCTTAATCCTTATCCAAATAAATCATTTTGTATTCATGACTGTTACAATCAGACATTCCATTCAAAAGATATTATAAATTTAAAGATGACAATCTAAAGAAATAATAGCGCTGCTGAGAACTCTGTGTCCAATAAGCTTAGGGATTACGTGTGCTAACAAAAGATTGCGGGTTCGAGCCCCAGTTTTGCTGGTATGTACCTTTTTTTTTTTTTTTTTTTTTTTTTTTTCCCCGGAGAAGTTTGAAAAATTAAAATTTTAACCCATTATGGGTCCGTAACGTGACCTAAAATGATGGGAGAAAACTTCTTATGCTAGATTTGTAATGTATGAAGCATAAGCTTTCAATAGACATATTGTATCAAGAAATGAGAAAAAACCCCTCTGCCCCCCCCCCCCCCTGCCAAAAAAAAGGGTCCTATAGGGAAAACCAGGAAACTGGAATAGCAAAAAGAACGGCGTGAAAAAGTTAGCTATACTAGAATTTTCCTCCCCACTATAACTACTATAGAAGCAAAGTTATAGCTTTTTAAAGATTGAAATGAAGTTAAGAAATAAGCAAAATTAGGTGAGTGATTGACAGGGGGAGGGGGTCCACAGCTCTAGGGGTGTGCCATGTAGCTTAAACTTTTAAATTAAAAATGGTAGAGAATTAAATGAGTGAAATTTTAAGGTTTATGTTGGGGGAGGGTGCAAGCCCCCCCTCAACATATTTTTGTTTCTTTTGAAGGCACAAAAAAATATTACCCCTGGCGGGGCACAGATAAAATCCCAAATGGACGGAAGGGCGATCCCTTATTTATCTTTTGTCAAGGATTCAAAATGTGGATCTAAAATAAAATAGAATGAGAATTGGACATTTTTAAAACTATATGCATATTTCGAACAGCCCTGTAAGTTAAAACTGACATGGAAGGGGGGGGGGGGATTAGAAGAGACGAGCGTGAAAAATAAAACATAAGAAACTAATAATTCGAATAACTGGACTTTGATTAAAAATTTTAAAGTATCGATTAAATCGAGTTGGCTGTAGTATCGATTAAATCGATTTAAAAAATCGAAAACGTCCATCACTACGGGTAACATCTAGTATTTTAATAAAAAGTGGAAGAATTTTTATCAAATTGATTTTGTTTTTTAAAAAATAAGCCTAAATTTTTGGTAATTTATCACAGAAAAGGCAGAGCTATGATTGAGTTGACACACACTGTTTTAAGAACTAGAGATGGGGATGAAATGTTCACAATAGCTGAAACTTAAGACTTTTTTTTTATATATAAAACAGCCAATGGTCCAGTTAACTCATGAATCCAGTTGTCCCAGCTTACCTTATTAGCTATAATTTTACTTATTAAAGTTTAAAAAGCATTAATTATGTTAGCAATTGAATCATTGAATGTTGATTGTTTTGGAAATCTGAAACTGTTGAGAGCTATTCAGTATTTGAATGTTGGGAAAAAAGTCATAAAAATCTAATTTAAGTAATAATAATAATAAATCAGATTATTTAGATGAAAAAATTCATGATTTTTTTATACCTAGTAATTTAGCTATAAGATTGCTGGATTTACACAGCTATGCAGATCAAAAATTCACCAAAAAAAGCAAAGAAAACTTACAAGAATTATTCAAGGTGACAATATTTTCAGAATATCGCACAGATAGTGTGTTCATTTTCTCGATAAGATCCTATGGAATAAAGAAAATCTGTTTAAATAAGTTTACAAATAAATAAAGGAAACGTTTAAGAGAAATTAATTTTAAGACATACATCCACAGCTTTTGAATTTTCTTCACTGCAGACATCAAGAGCTACCTTCATTTTAGAACCTATTTAAAACAAAAAGTGAAAAAATGAAAAAGATACTTAATTTTATATGACGATTTTTTTTTTTTTTTTAATTCATACTTACAAGCATCAAATTGCCCTTGGAGATCAATTACATTTTTTTTCAATGTAGAAAATAGTTCTTTAACAAAGTAGAAACTAAAAATAATGAATTTTAATCACTTAGTTCAAAATTATACAATTCATTTGAAATATTTTAAGAAATATTTAACAAAAAAAAAAAAAAAAAAATTACTTCTTTAAAACAGAAACTCGTTGTTGAATTTCTTGGTCAAGTTTTGTACTTAAATTTTCATTTTGCATTTGCAAATCAACAAGAACTTTCCTTTGAGATTCGATTGTCTGTTTTAGTTCATCTGCTTTTTTATCCTAAAAAGAAAATTTGAAATTACACAAAAAAAAAAAAAAAAAAAAAAAAAAAAATAGAAATACATAGTGGCTTAAACCATGAAACTTTCAGACTTTTATGATGTTAAAATGCAATTTTTTACCTCATTTTAACATTTATGCATTTTTTATTTTTTTAATTGCAATTTTTTAATTAATTTCTTTTTAGAAAAAAAAGTGCTGAAAAAATTACATTTTGTTTCCTTATTTTATTTATGTTACAGAATTGCACATTTGTTTCAAGAACTTGCCACCAGATGGCATTATCAGACAATTCTCTTTGTTGTTTTTCCGAAACAGAGACTCAGAATTTTAGCGTGGCTAGATTACTGTAAAGAAGTAAACAGCAAAATGGTGCCGGATTAAAGAATTCACTAATATTCCAAAGGAATAATATTATACATTAAAAAACTGCAACAAACTAATATGTAAGATGCATATTCTTAAGACTATTTACAAAGATAAATATGAAAGAAAACTTTCTTTTAATGTATAATATTATTTCTTTGAAATATTTGTGGATTTTTTTAATCTCACCCTTTTGCTGTTGCTGTTCAGTGTTTTACATTTATTTAGCATATACAGAATATATGGGATCAGAATGATATTTTATTACATTCATTGATTATTACTTTTGATATGCACAAGTACATCTTACAGAGTTTCCCCCAGAGGGTTTCAGAGGGGCGCTCCGCCCCTCCTGCTCTTTAGTTAAAATAGCACCCCTCTTGCCCCTAATCCAAAAACTAGCACCCCTCTTGTCACTCATTCAAAAAAATAGCGCCTTTCTTGCCCCACATTTCAAAAAACGCAGCCCTTCAGAGATGATGCGGATGCACTTACATAAATTACGCAGAAATCTGGGACGGAATGCAAAAAGTAGTTCTTACGCATCCCAAAAGACATGCAATTTCGTCAAAAACAGCAAATTTCAATTAAAAAAATCATGAAATAACGAGTAATTTCCGACAATATTTGCGAAAAAATGGCTAATTTCGTCACAAAATATCAAAAAAGAGGCAGATTTCCTCAATAAATCATGAAAAATCTACAAATTTGTCCAAAAATCACGATAAAACGGAAAATTTCGTCAAATGATTCGCTAAAAACGGAAAATTTAGCCAAAAGATCATGAAAAACTAACTTTCGTTAAAAAATCACGATAAAATGACAGATTTCTTCAAAAGATTAGCGAAAAAAAAACCAACAATTTTTGTCCAAAAATGGCAATAAAACAGAAAATTCTGGCAGAAAGAGAGAAGCACACACTTATTGAAATGTGTAAAGCCATGCTTATAAATGCTAAATTGGCAAAAACATTCTGGGCATAGATACAGCCAATGGCGGATCTAGGGGGGGGGGGTGATCGTCCCCTCCCCTTGAGCCCAGTAAAGGGTCTGAAAAAGATGCCCGCACAGAAAAAGGATTGGACTTAAACTCGAGACCGGCGAGACCGGCCGCGCCATTTATAAGTCACGGAATTGGGTCAGGTCTTTACACTTTCAGAACCGGGGCGGATCGAGTCTTATTTTCTCCTGTAGAGCGGGATTGAGCCACACTTTTCTTTTCAGGGCGGGCCTGGCGTGGATTCCGTTCTTCCTTGAGGTAAACACTCGGTCTAAGATCGAACCAGACCATAAGGGAGGAGAAGCAATGGCGGATCTAGGGGGGGGGGGGCAAAAGGGCGATCGCCCCCTCTTAGATCCGCCATTGTCGGATTCAAGAAAAATGCGCCTTGGCATTTTTCAAGGCTAAAGGGCAATCTTCCCCTCCCCCCCCCCCCCCCCCCCTGGGTTAATAAAAGTTTCCTAAAGACATGCATCCTCGCAGGAAATGAATTGAAGCCTAACTCGAGTCCGGGGCGGGCCGCGCCTTTTTTATTTCGTGAGGCTCGGGCTGGGTCAGGTCTTTTCGCTTTCAGAACCGGGCAATATCGTGATCATTATTTTTCTGCAGATTTGGGTCGGGCCCAATGGCGGATCTGAGGGGGCGATCGTCTTCACTTCTTGGGGAATAAACGTTTCCCAAAAATACATGCATCCTTGCAAGAAATGAGTTAGATCCTAACTAGAATTCAGCCCCCCCCACCCACTTGGGCCGCGCCTTTTTAAGTTCGCGAGGCTCGGACTGTGTCTGGTCTTACCGCATTCAGAACTCGGCCGTCATTTATTTGATACTATCATGATCATTATTTTTCTACTGATTTGGATTGGGTCTGACTTATTTTTCTTCCAGATCGAGTCTGGCCTGGAGTCATTATTCTTAGATGTCTGCATTAGAGATGACACAGGTTCAGACTTAGCCCGTGTCCGATACGAGATCGTGCTTTGTTTTTATGCTGGTCCACTGATTCGGATTCATTTTTTCTGAAATCTGAAAATTTTATTTATCGATGAATAGAAAAATGTAAAAAACTTTTTTTCCTCTTAAAAATTAGTACAGTAGAACTTTGCAAATTCGGACCCCATTAATCCGGATCTCTGGATAATCCGGATCGGTTTGGGCCTTTATTTTTTCAGGCTTGAGAAGCGATTGGCTAATTTCCGTAACATTAACTGGTTTCATCATCGTGTTCTGAATAGAAAAATCCTTTTCTGAAACATTTTCAGAAGAATTAAATAAAGTAAACATTTTGACTGTCTGTAAATATTCAATAACTTTAATATAAAGGTGATTTTCTGTAAGTATGTTTTATATTTTTTCAGTTTTTTCTAATTCTCTGGATAATCCGGATTTTTGATAATCTGGATTGGGTCTGGTCCCAATTAATCCGAATTATCGGGGTTTTACTGTATATTCCTTTTCAAATCAATGTCTTGCTATTTTGATAAAAATGAAAAAGAGGCACAATTTTTTTTAATTATTATTTTAGCATTTGAATGCTATTAAGAAAAAAAAAACAGTCATATCTACTACATCTGTAGATTTATCTTCAAGCATTGCCGATGACCGCCGATCTGGCACCTACGAAAAAAGGCGGGAATAATGAATTTGTGTTTGGTTCGATTTTTGTTTGTGGCAGAGATTATTTTGCAATTGGATCTTTTATTATTATTATTATTTAGACATGTAACATGAAAAGAATATTTTCTTTTGATTTTATTTTGCGGTTACCGAATAATTTAAATTTCTAATGTATGCAACGTATACAAATCGTAATCACTTTTCATATGGAAATAATTGTAGTAATTATCATTTCTTTTGGGATCTCTGCTGATGCTGTAGCGGTAAGTAAATGTATTTACCATATTCTTGCGATTGAGTAGTGTTTCCTCAGTTCCTGAAAAAGTGTTGAACTTTAAAATTTTTAATTTGAGGCTATTTTTTGGGTCATGTATAACGAAGGCTTGTTATGAAGAATGAAATGGTTATAGTTAAAAATGTGCATTTTTTACAGAAAATTTAAAAATGTTGTTCGATTATACAGATAATAGACAATATTTTCTACAGGTTCCATGCATTTATTCATGAAGCACACTTCATTAACATGTCCATTGTCCATAATATTTTTTTACTAAAACAGAGACAACATATGAGAATCCTTTTATGCGTAAAGTATATTTTTATTTTACATCAAACTGTTCTTTTGATAATATTAGATTTAATTTTTTGTTTAACAGCCTTTTTTTAATATAAAAAATAGCTTTAAAATTATAATTACTTTTGGAACATTTTTTATAAGTATTATGCAATTTTTTCTACTGTATAATTTCATTATCGGGTTTTGCTCTTGGTGCCGCAAATGTTTCTGCCTCAGGCGGGACCGGGCTATGGAATAATAGCCAAATTTATCTCTAGTCCGCACTGACCAAAATTTCCCTGGTCGGGGTTCGGCTCGGAATGAAAGTTAAATTTCGGTCCATGTCCGACCCAGCCTAGACGTATGCATGTGCCTGGGCCTGTCCGAGTCGGCGAAATGGTTACGAATTTTCTAATGGGCCAGCAAAATTAGAATAATTTTTCCAACAGGCTGGGCCAATAAACAAAATAAACGGGGCGAGCCAGCAAAAAAATTGAAGAGCCATATGGGCCAAGCCCATAAAAAAAAAAAAAAAAAAAAAAAAAAAAAAAAAAAAAAAAAAAATTGCGGTCTCATTGACCCTTTGTAAAGATTTAAGCAGGAATGTTAAAATAAGAGCTATTTTCAATTATATGGGTTTAATGAGAATAATGTGCGTCATCAGTCGAAACTAGTTTGGCAACATCAATACAGAAATCTAACTTTTACAGTGTAGAAATCAGCATCGGAGAATTATATTGTGCGTAACCCGGGTTTAATATATATATTTTTAGGAGGCTCGTACCTGTCCGAGATCAGGCTTGCATTGTTTTTCTACATATAGACGAGTCGGGCTGGAACTAGACTTAATTGTTCTCAAGATGTGTAGGACAGACAATATGCAGTGCCCTGCGAAAGGGGGGGGGGGGGGGCGAAGGATGCGGTCAGCCCGGGCGTGGAAATTTAGGGGGCAGCAAATTTATGCTACCAGTGTAATTTTTGGCCTGTTACAAGAAAAAGTTGGGTCAGAAGGGGGGGGCACATTTTGCTTTGTCCCGAGTGCAGTTTTCTCTTCGCACGTCAAATGATTGCTGATTTTTCTACCTTCTCATGCTGCCGCTTCCAGAAATTCCATTCAAAACTATAATTTTCACAGTATTTTCTTAAACTGCTTATCAAAAAATGGATTACGCCATAGTTTCTGAATAAAAACACCTGCTAATCCTGCTAATGTGATCGACAACATAAACATTAGTTAACCCGACCAGCAGCAAAAGAAAAGAAGTCAACTGGACCCAAACCCGACCTACAGTAAAAACTAGAAGTCAACCGGACCCAGACCCGAACCACAGCAAAAACTAGAAGTCAACCGGACCCAGACCCAAACCACAGCAAAAACTAGAAATCAACCAGACCCAGACCCGACCCGCAGTGAAAAAATTAGCCCCGACCCACGCATTAAAGTCGAGTCTCCGAATTTTTAAAATCGCCCCCCCCCCCCCCCCTTGAGGACTCTCCAGATCCGCCCTTGGATACAGCAGCCTACTTACAAAATAGATTATCCAAAAAATAAATTGAAAAGACACCATATGGATTCTGGAATGGGCATAAGTTAAATTTGTGTCACCTTAAAATGTTTGGATAAAAAATATAAGTGTATGTTATTACAGAAGATGCAAAATGATAGAGCCACTGAAGGAGTCTTTGTTGGTTACAATTTAAGAAGCAAAGGATAGTGAATTTACTCAGGCGGATGAAAAATAGTGATTAGCAGAATAGTTAATTTTTTTGAAAATATGAACAATGAAAATATTTTTCCAGAAAATTTTGAAAAGTGAACTTTATATTTAATGCATCTCAATTTTTCGGAAGAAATTCTTGAGTCTCATTGTGAAGCTATTCCTATAAAAAATATTGCAGAAGAAATAAAATCAGATAAAAAATCAATAGATAGCTCAGCAACAGAAGAAAGTGAGGATAATTCTTAGAAAAGAATTTTTAACAGAAAGGCCAAAGGAATTTCTCAAAAAACTGAAGACAATTGTTCTGAAAATCAAGATCCTGAGACTTTTAAAGATGCTTTAAAATTATCAGTAAAAGATCACCAGAAAGGGAAGCGAAATATCTCACCACTCTGTATGATGCGCGAGAAAATATTTGGCGGGATTTCACGATAGCGCCAATCAACTCCGTGCAACTTCTCATGCGCAGTAGGGTGGATCGAAAAATTTTTTTTCACTGTGTCAAAACCTACCTACGCGGAAAAGATGTTCTCTTGGATGGAGATTAAGGGAAAAATAATTTAAAAAATTAATTTTAAATTTTAATACTGCCACAAGGAGGTGGAATTTCGAAAAAAAGTGAAAAAAGACCTAATTTTGGCTAGATTATTTTTTATTCAAAATAATAGTTTAAAAAGTTATCCAAAACCTACCTATGCGTAAAAGATGTTATATTATATGCTGAGTATGAGAAAAATAATTAAAAAAATTAATTTCAAAATTTAAATCTGCCGCAATGTGGCTCAAATTTATGTATTTGAACATTTTTACGGTAAAAAATCAACTTTTGTTTTGTAAAATAAAATATGAAGTTTAGACATTTTTAACATTTATTACAATGAGGGGATATTTAATTGATTACAGGATAAAAACTTTAGTTTCTTATTTAACAGCTTCATTAGTATTAAATCAAGAAAAATCATCAACATTGCAATTGGCGATAATGACGTTCGGTATTGAAAATCGACATGAGATTTTGTAATTCAATTCAATTTTTATAAAACTGTCTCTTATGTATGGTCCATACACAGCAGAAATACTTTCGTGACTCTTTTGATTATTAGTTTTGTAGAATGAGAGTTGCGCGAATAGATATTATTTGTCAGCCATTTTTCTTCCTTAACACTCTAAAATACATAATTCTAATTATATATATCGTAATATTGTAAAATGGCATGGCTTACTATCTTATGTTTTATTCCAACTTCCTTTCTTTCCTTTGCCGGCATTTTCCATTTTCCATCTTCCGTATCCAGTTTCCGAACTTTTGTTTACACGTTCAAATCAATCGCTTATCTTTTCCGTGGGTACGTTCATTCTGGTTTTATCGCTCCGTTCGATCTCAATCCGCAAGCATCGCGGATCGCATCTCGCAAGTGGCGGTCTTGCATTTCTTCCGTCGCAAGTCAGGAGCTCGCTTACTCAACTCGGAGGGGCGTATCCAGTTTCGGAATTGCCGCGGCTATTTAAAGCCGGCGGAGATATGTTGTGCGGGTGGATTTTGAAGTGATGTTATGTCTCTAGACAATTGATGTTAACGTCAATATGATACAGTTTCAGAAATGTATTTTTAACTCATACAGTTTTAAAAGTTTTAAAGTTAACATCTAGTTGAGTAATTATGCTAAATCCATTGCTGGACATTTGATTTTGAATATGGTTTTATCAATTTCGCCGGTGTTTCATTTCATTAGCAGTAGTAACCCATTTGTGTTTGTTTTAATCAAATCATCATATGTATGTGTGGACATTATCAGCTTCAGTTAAAAAACTCTGTTTTCTTAAGACTTTTCATCGAGTTATTAGATGTGCCGTATTGCTGGAATTTCTTTATTACGTCGATAGCTGTCGTCCATAAGTGAGTCTGTTTTGCTTTTTCATTGCTATCCTAGTATTGTTATATGCCATGCCATGCCATTCAATAAGTAATATTATTTCAATACATAGAATGATTTTAAGTTAAATTTGGAGTTGAGCTCATTTTTCTGTTTACATTTTACCAGTTATATTTTCATCTGAGTTTATACATATTTTCATTTAAACTTGAATATTATTTCATGACTTAGAATAATTTTACCTGAACTTGTTTCCGTTCACAATTATGCCTGTTATATTTTCATCTGGACTTATATATGTTTTGATTTAAACTTACATTTATTTTTCGTCAATAAACGTTAGCCTGATTTTACTGAAAAACAGTTTCTTTAATGTCTTATATTACTCTGTCACAACGTCACCAATTACTTACTCTTTTAGGTCACCGTAATTACACTGTTATAAGCTGCTAAATTTTACTCTGTTTTAGACGGTTCTTGTTACAGAACCGATCACGGGTTATGGGCCAGAAGCGAATACGCTTTTAAACCCTTTACGGCGGCCATAACCTAATTGGTGACATTTCAAAATTTTTTTTTTTGACAGTTGTTTGTAGTATGCGGCCATTGGACCTCCGAGTCACTTTAGAGGGGGGGGCCGCAATATAGAATTTTTTTGAAGGCTATATGTTTTTCTTTCTTTTTCCTATTGACATGAAATACAAAAAGGTTTTTTTTAGGATCACTTATAATAGAAATTTTTGTTGATGTACTATCTGATTACTAAGTACGTTATTTACTAAAAAAATAAAAAAAAAAAAAAAAAAAAAAAATTTTTTTCCTCCTTTTTTCATGTAATATCTTCTGTTTAATGCATGGCCATGGCTAACATACAGGTGTGCATAACAAAACTGAATTCTCACAATTATGGAACTTGGGCAGCTGACGTAAAGTATCTACTATTAGATAAGAATGCGTGGAGCATAGTAAATGGCACTGAAAAGGCTCCTGATGAAAGTGACTCTGTAGCGACAAAGGAATATAAATCCAGAGTCAGGTCTGCACTATCAATTGTATATTTAAATGTCGAAAATGAATTCCGGAGAATCATCGAAAATATCGACGACCCTTATGAAGCCTGGACTAAACTTAAATTGCATTTTCAGCCTGATAACCGGGCACGCCATATGCAATTATTTGGCGAAATTCTTTCCTGTAAGATACAAACTGAAGAGCCCGTTGATATGTTTGCAGCTCGCCTCCAAAGGCTTGCTGACCAACTTGCTGCAATAAATGAGCCAATCAAAGAAACTTACCTTACATTTCAATTGCTTAGATGGCTCCCGAAGAAGTTCGACAACATGGTGCAAGGGATTCTGCGATGGCCAGACGAACAGTTTACGTTCAAAAGTGTTCTTACAGAATTAGTCGCAGAGGAGTCCCGTATCAAACTACGAGAGGACGACAGAGTGGATGCCGTGCAATCTCATTTCTCCAGAGCCCGTTCCTCAAAGAAGTGTTCCTTTAAGCCTAAGTTCAAAGGTCGGTGTCACAAATGTGGACGCAGAGGACATTTACAGAGCCAGTGTAGAGTGCCTGATGTCACCCGCCAGGAATCCTGTCTTAGCTCTAGTTCCAGAAGTTCCATGATGCCTAGAGACTCCTCCAATTCCGGTTCCGTGGTATACAGAGACTCTTCCAGTTCCAGAAATTCCTCTTTGTCCAGAGGTTCCTCCTTTTCCAGAAATTCATCGAAAGACTCTTCCGTATCCAGTCCTGTCCGTGCTCAGTCTGATGGTCATAGATCCAGAAAAGATGTGCCTCGCAACCGACGTCAACGTAAGACAACAGGCCAGGTAAACTACCTCATACAATCTAATCTAAGTAACATAAAATGTGGGGGAGACGCCTGGGTCTTTGACACGGGTGCCTCCCACCATTTCTGTAAAGATAAAAGTTTATATGTTAAGTTCAAACCTTTAAAAAATGAGGAATTGGCTGTTGCAGTTGACGGTGCTACTTTCCCTATCGAGGGCACCGGTTTAGTGGATTTAAAAATAAATGGGGAAATGGTTCGCTTCGGCGACGTCATGTATTGTCCTAGTCTAAGACATAATTTAATTTCAGGTCCCAGACTTGATAAAATGGGTGCCAAGTTCAAAGGAGGTGAGGGAAGGGTCAAGGCATATCGGGATTCTGGCACACTCTTTCGTGCTTTTCTTAAAGATGGCATTTACTGCCTCTATCCGGATCCTAACCATAAAAATAGAAATAAAGACCCTAAAACTAACCGTAATCAAAAGCCTAAACGAGTACGTTTCCAAGCCTCAACAGTTCAAAAAGATGATTTTAAACTCTGGCATAGACGCCTTGGGCACATCAGTTCCACATTAATGGAACATACTTTAAAATGTAATGGCGTTAGGGGCTTACCACCCATTAAATGTAAAGACTTTGAATGTGAAACATGTAAAATCAATAAGCACAGACGAACATCATTCCGCCCAATAAACCAAATAAGATCTAAACGACCTCTAGAACTGCTACACACTGATCTGTGGGGTCCGACACAAATAACAGGGCGAAACGGGGAGAAGTATTTCCTAACTATAACAGACGACTTCTCTCGCAAAGTGTCAGTATACCCCTTATGCAGTAAAACACAGGTGTTTAAGGTATTTTCTAACCACGTAAAAAGAGCAGAAAGGTTTTTGGGCACCAAAGTAAAAGAAGTCCGTAGCGACAATGGGCGGGAATTCGATAATGAAGCATTCACTAAATTCTTTGAGGACAATGGCATAAAACATGAGTTTACCAATGTATATTCTCCTGAGCAAAATGGAGTTTCAGAGCGTTTAAATCAAACAATAATGGACGGGGCTCGCTCAATACTCAGTGAAAGTAAACTCAGTCTCAAATTCTGGCCTGAAGCTGTCTTATACATAGCATACACTCTGAACCGAATATGTCACAAAACCCAGAAAAAAACTCCTTTCGAATATTATTGTGGTAATAAACCATCCATAAGACATTTACGACCTTTTGGTACGGTGGCATATGTGGGGGTACCTAAACAACTAAGAAATTCCAAATTCGATCCGAAGGCTAAAAAGGGTGTCTTAGTGGGTTACGCAATGTCTACAAAAGGCTACAGGGTATGGATTCCCGAAACCAATAAAATAATAGAGACAATAAATGTTAGGTTTGGTGATGAATCTGTATCCACAAGTATCCACAAACACAGTGAACAAGGTCCTAGCTATTCAATAGGCACAAACCCATTTACAACTTCGGAGCAGCGCAACGGAAGCGACCTGGGACCCTCTTACATCCTAAGTTCTGAACCACCTGAAATAGATCCTTTAACTGACCTTCAACCTGACAGATTTACTTCTGAAGCACCACCCACTCAAAGTATTAGACCGAGTACCTCTAAATCTTCCGACTCTGCCTCCTCACACCCATTTGAGGGTGACAGTGACGAGGATGGCGAGGAGTTTACTAGAACTCTCAGGGAAGCTGTCTGGTTCCGTAAGCCTGTAACTAGGCCTGACAAATCGAGAACCGACGTCTACTATTACGAGTTGGGTGAGACACAACGTCTAAGATCACTGAAGGAAGTAAGAGACTACTGTCATTCTAATGGTATAAAATTTGATCCGTCACTGTTCAGTTTTAAAGGAAGCAATAAGTACGAAGGCATTGTAAAGTCCACTCCTAGTCCTAGCTCAAGTCCTAGTTACACACCTCCACACACGTCTTTCTCTGAAACTCATAAAACCAGTTCCTGACTAGAAGACTCCATACCTACCACATATAAACAGGCGTTAAAATCACCTCAGTGGGAACTCTGGAGACAGGCAATGAAGGAAGAGATGGATGTTATAAATAAAAGACAAGTATGGGTATTAACATCTCTACCACCCAATATCGAACCACTAGGCTGCAGATGGGTATTCACCATCAAACGAGACGACAAGGGACGGGTTGCAAGGTATAAAGCGAGACTTGTAGCACAAGGCTACAAACAAGTCAGGGGTGAAACGTATGATGAGACGTTTTCGCCCGTAGTTAATTTCAGTTTAATACGCTTTTTCTTTGCAGCCCTTGTCTCATGTCTCGGATGGATCCACACTCAGTGTGACGTAAAAGGTGCCTATCTGTACGCCCCGCTTACTGATAATATCTACATGAAACAACCATCAGGGTTCGAGGTGAAGGGTAAAGAACATTTAGTATGCAAACTCCAGAGGGCCCTCTATGGTCTCCACCAGAGTGGACGAGTTTGGTTTTATGAACTACATAAGATTTTAATTTCTCTTGGTTTTAAAAAGTTAGAGTGGTGTAATTGCGTCTACTCGTTCTCTAATTATGTTGTTTTATTACTTTATGTGGATGACTTTGTAATATTAAGTAACCATCAGAAACATATTAATGAAGTTTTAACTCTTTTAACTAAACATTTTGACATAAAAATCCTGGGGAGAACACGCAAGTTACTTGGTGTTGAATTTGAGGAGGATGGGAATGGTACTGTTTCAATTCATCAAAGGCAATATATTGATGATATTTGTACAAGGTTTAAAGAATTCAATTTTCCCATTACATCACTCCCTATAACTAAAGGCACGGTATACTCCAAGTCACAATGTCCTCAAACCGAAGCAGAAACCCAGGAAATGTTACAATATCCATACAGAAGTGTTTTGGGCTGCCTTTCATTTTTAACAAGCAGGACACGTCCTGATATTTCGTACGCTGTAAATATCTTCAGCCAATTCCAGAGCAATCCTGGGATTGTTCACTGGAATGGTCTCCTGAAGCTTTTAGGGTATGTCCAAAGCACAAAACACTATAAACTGAGGTTACCTTGCAACCACATAAACCTAATAACTTACACCGACGCGGATTTCGCCGCTAATAGGGATGACAGGACATCAATGGGGGGACAACTACTAATGTTAGACAAAGCTCCTATCATGTGGAGAGCCTTTAAACAAAAATCTGTCTGTTTGTCTACTATGGAATCAGAATTTGTGGCCTTAACAGAAGCAACTAAAGAGCTTCTATGGTTTAGTAGGATCATAACTGAATGTTATGACAAACATATTTTTACAGGTCCACAAGTTAAACCAACACTTTTAGTAGACAACATGGCCTCCATTGATTTTCTTAAATCTCCCATTGAAAATTACAGAACGAAACACATTGACGTAAAATTATTTTTTGTTAGAGACCTTTTAAACCAAGAGATTTTTAATGTTAAACACGTAGCCAGTAAATCTAATCTCTCAGACATTTTCACTAAACCTTTAACAAAGTTTGATCTTAAAAAATTTATTGATGTAATTTTTAGTTATAAGTAATTTATATATATACATGATATTTAAATGCTATGAAAAAAGAAACTCCTCCTCCTTTGAACTTGTGTCAAGCATTAAGATGCTTGTTTAACTTTTCATGTTAAACCTTGAAGTTTAGCATTTTTTTTTAAAACTGAAATTTTTGTATATTTCAGTACTTTTCTTTTGAAGAAAAATGTTTGAATATGTAATTACTCTTGTTATTTCATACTTGTTTCGTATGCATATGTTTCATAATATCATTTCATAGGTGTTGAAAATCGAGTTGTATTTTGTTTTATTGCATATCTAAATATGAAAATTTTTCTTCTCGTTTTAAGAGTATATATAACAAGTTTTTTTCATATTGAAATTGGCCAAATCATTTGCAAATGTATATCGTTTCAAAAGCTTAAGCATATTATATTTTTTGTGTTGTCTTTCATGTGAGCGCTCACAGTCACAGTCATTTAACTATGTCACTATCATAATCATAATTCATAATCGCTATCACGATCATGATCGTTATTATTCTCATTATTGAAATTTTCTCATTTGCATAACATGTGTCTTTCATATATTGTCAAAGGATTTTCATATTGTAGCTCATGTATATGTATTCTCCATATTATACTGAATTTACGTTTATGTGATAATCATTCTCTTTCAGAATAAATATGCAAATGTATGATTGTTTAAAAATTCATTTGAATATTGTTACAAGTCAAGACTAAAGGAAAAATCATCATATTAAATTCTTTTTATGTAAAGGTAACTCGTAGTCACTTGCATGTGACGAGGTAATTGTAATTATCTTTCACGGTTTTTTTCAGGAAAATGTTATTTTTATAGACTTTTGCTATTGAACTTTTCCAACGTGGAAAAAAAATTTTTCGTTAGAGTTACAATTGTAACTAAACTTTCATGAAATGAAAAAAATTGTTAATCTAGTTGTTATATATAATTGTTAAAATTGTTGTTGTTGTTATTGAATATTGTTATTAACATTGTTGGAAATTGATGTTTTTGATCAACCCTGTTGAAGTTATTGAATTTGTTGCATTTATGCTTGTTAATGTTAAGTTTCTGTTTTACTGGTAGCTATCGAAGTGTGATAGTTTATATTCTAATGTTTTACTGTATTCTATATATATATATATATTTTACAATATCTGTTAATTATCCATTTTATTTTTAAGTACGAGTGTTAAGGGGGGGGGGGCGATTGTCAGCCATTTTTCTTCCTTAACACTCTAAAATACATAATTCTAATTATATATATCGTAATATTGTAAAATGGCATGGCTTACTATCTTATGTTTTATTCCAACTTCCTTTCTTTCCTTTGCCGGCATTTTCCATTTTCCATCTTCCGTATCCAGTTTCCGAACTTTTGTTTACACGTTCAAATCAATCGCTTATCTTTTCCGTGGGTACGTTCATTCTGGTTTTATCGCTCCGTTCGATCTCAATCCGCAAGCATCGCGGATCGCATCTCGCAAGTGGCGGTCTTGCATTTCTTCCGTCGCAAGTCAGGAGCTCGCTTACTCAACTCGGAGGGGCGTATCCAGTTTCGGAATTGCCGCGGCTATTTAAAGCCGGCGGAGATATGTTGTGCGGGTGGATTTTGAAGTGATGTTATGTCTCTAGACAATTGATGTTAACGTCAATATGATACAGTTTCAGAAATGTATTTTTAACTCATACAGTTTTAAAAGTTTTAAAGTTAACATCTAGTTGAGTAATTATGCTAAATCCATTGCTGGACATTTGATTTTGAATATGGTTTTATCAATTTCGCCGGTGTTTCATTTCATTAGCAGTAGTAACCCATTTGTGTTTGTTTTAATCAAATCATCATATGTATGTGTGGACATTATCAGCTTCAGTTAAAAAACTCTTGTTTTCTTAAGACTTTTCATCGAGTTATTAGATGTGCCGTATTGCTGGAATTTCTTTATTACGTCGATAGCTGTCGTCCATAAGTGAGTCTGTTTTGCTTTTTCATTGCTATCCTAGTATTGTTATATGCCATGCCATGCCATTCAATAAGTAATATTATTTCAATACATAGAATGATTTTAAGTTAAATTTGGAGTTGAGCTCATTTTTCTGTTTACATTTTACCAGTTATATTTTCATCTGAGTTTATACATATTTTCATTTAAACTTGAATATTATTTCATGACTTAGAATAATTTTACCTGAACTTGTTTCCGTTCACAATTATGCCTGTTATATTTTCATCTGGACTTATATATGTTTTGATTTAAACTTACATTTATTTTTCGTCAATAAACGTTAGCCTGATTTTACTGAAAAACAGTTTCTTTAATGTCTTATATTACTCTGTCACAACGTCACCAATTACTTACTCTTTTAGGTCACCGTAATTACACTGTTATAAGCTGCTAAATTTTACTCTGTTTTAGACGGTTCTTGTTACAGAACCGATCATTATTGATAGTAGATGTTATTGTCAGATATATTAGGACCTTTTTCTTATCACCCTTGCACTAATTTATAATACTTTTCAAATTGAATATTTTTATTAATTCATTTCTTAAGTACCTATATTAATTATCTCCATATGTTAATTACTTCTATTTTAACTTACCATAGCTATTATAAAAACCTTTTTAAAGATACAAGTCATTTCAATAGTTTATTTAAAATAACTTTATTAAAGTAACTAAATAAATTTAACTTATCTTTTCCAAACATTGTCATTTTCTCATAAAGTATAATTCTATAGTTAATAAATTTAAAAGAAACTTGTTTCTAAAATCACCTGTCTGTTCTTTATAAACACCGGCAACATATTAAACTTCCGTACGTAATTCCTGACCTAATCCCAGTTGTTTAACTGAGTAATTCATGAAAGCAATAACAGGTGGCGTCGCGATCGTAGATCGTATCGCAATTCACGTCATCTTTAGTTTTGCATATGACGTTCTGGAAACTGGTAGAAGGATGGACTGTCATGCGTAGAGTTTCGTTTTAGACTGCCGGTAAGATATAAATAGAATAGCAGGCAAATTCTTATCAGTTCATTCACGCTTTCTATCCGTCGTTGTTTGTTTGGCCATTCTAATGTTTTGAGTAAAGTTTTATCAGCTGTCTGGTCAGTATGGAAAACATTTAAAGATGATATAGTTTAGTTGAGTTCCTGCTTTTAAGTTCGTCTTCCTTATTAAAGGACTTTTAGTGTGAGTCATCTTGATTGTTATAAAGGACTTTGGATGATGTCTCCTGATCCTGAGGTGAATTGACGAGCCAGGTTTTTGATTTTAAATGCTCTGAAGCCTTGAAGGCGATTTCAAGAGTTTATTGGGAGGAGTAACATTGGAGTTTATGTAAACCTCTTTACCTGCTTGAACAGGTAATCGTTATATTCTCAAGTAGAGACTTGCTGTTAAGTAATTTCCATAGAGGCTGAAGTATGCCGATGATAAGGGCAGATGTATTTTTCTTGTGTCAGACCATTTTCAAAGTAAAGCACTTCCATTAATGAAGTAGTAGGGTCTTCTTTGGAATGGATTAAATTTCTGCATCAATGTCCTGGATTGTTGGCAGTTAAAATATATGAAAAGCAATCATGTCGTGAGTCTAATTTTTTTTTCTAATATTCTCCTCTATAAAAATATATTAATCCTATGAGTAAATGTTATGTGATTTAAAGATTTTTAATGGATTTAATTGTTGTTTTATTATTATATAGATTAAATATGTTTTCTGTTGAATATATATTGAAATTTAAATAAATAGATATTTTTTTTTTAATATGTTATCTTTATTTGTTTTAAAGTATTTGCATTTAATTTAAACATTAATTTAAATTAACAATATCTGTATTTAACATAGTTAACATAATTTAATTTTTGGGGGGTTTGATAAAAACAGCAATAACATTTTTCCACTGTACTTTAGCACTCTGCTATATAATTTAAACCCCAATACATTACGTCTTCGTAATGTAAACTAACAGTTATTGCAACTGAAATGATTGCTGGATTTACATATTGCTTCTGAAATCATGTCGTTACTAAATCCGCCAGTTAGTGGAGGTTCGACACATTTTCCTATTTAATTAAATCTATGAAATCCGTCGCAAAAGGTCAAAAAGCTGGTAAATGGAAAATATAGATAGTTTTTATGTAATGATTAGGATTACAGCAGACCGTTTGATTTCACTCGCGTGTTTTTAGAATTTATATACTGACATAAATGAAAATACAAAAAGCTTCTAACATGCTGCAAATAATCTTTCTATTCACCAGTGAAACATTTGTGCCGAGCCGCGGTTCCATCCACGCTGTAAAAAGATAACATAGTGGAATTTCATTGGTGTGTAACTAGCACAAAAAACATTGTAGTGAACGCTTGACGATCAGTCCCATATTTCGAATAACATATCCTTTAACATCTATGTTAACAGATATTACGTCACAACCGATAGCAATCAATTTTGTTACATGTATATTATAGTTAACACATGACAAAAAATGTACGTCGTAATTTCAAATTGTTTGGTACTCTCCCAGAATTTATATATATGTGGCCGATGTATACGGAACCCAGTTCTTTTTTCAAGCTCAAGTCTGCTTCTATTATGATTTTTCTTCTGTTGTTTTCTAGTGATGCAGTCAGTCTTTACACCCATAAAAGTTTAAAGAAAATGGCCATGGTCATAATCTTTTACAAATGACTAAAGAGAATGACTAAAACGATGGAGTGGTCTTTGGTTTGTTTTGTCATGCCGATTTTTTTCTGTCAGTAGCATTCGATTCATAGTTTTGTGAGATAATGCCCACGTCTTGAAGTGCACCAGACACGATGGCAGCACCTGCTTGGTCGGAAGTGCCCAAACTGTCCAATATTCTGATGATGTGACACCTAGCTCAGCAGCATTTTGGCTTTTCAATGATAGCTGATGATGTAGAAAAGTGAGTTTGCTCTCAATACGTCGGTGTAGTTTACACTCAATATTCATATTCAAATCTATTGAACTGAAAAAATAGGCAGTATTTTCGGAAATGGTCCAAAAGACTGTAGTAGCTTTCACTATCTTATTTTGTTTTACAGGAATTAAGAAGAGCGCAATATTTGTTGTTAAACAGTTTAATTTTTCTTAAAAGGCTGCTATGGTAAGTTATTGAGATTGAATATCATTTACAGGTCACTAGTTACTTATTAACAACTCCTTCTCACTGGCAGGAAATAAATAGATGTTGACCGATTCGTTTCTTCGGTTATTCTTTAAATACCAATATGTAAATTTTATAACTTTTTGTATTAGGGAGCATATTTACTGGCATATCAAAGCTAGACCCAAGTAGGATGTAATTCATATCTCTCTCTTTTTTTATTTTTTTTTTAACAATGCCATGGTACAGTAATATTCAAGGTACACTAAACTACACAATACACAAGCAGACAAATTCTAACTGAAAACCTGGAACTGTCAGTTTTTCGAAACTTTAAATTACTTGCAGGAGTATTAAATTTCGAAATTAGTTTTATTTATTTATTTATTTATTTATTTTTACTTAATATCCATGCAATATGATATTTCTTATGCAAAGGTAGGTTTTGATTGATATTAAAATGTTTATTTTGCGTCAAAATTAAATCTAACCAAAATTTAGATCTTTTTCCATTTTTTCAATATTTTATCGAATTTTCAACTTTTTTGTGGCAGTATTAAATTTTGAATTTATTACTTATTATTGTTTTTTACTTAACCTCCATACGATATAACATCTTTTCCGCATTGTTGGATTTAAAAAATATATTAAAGTAATTAGTTTTTGACAAAAATAACCTAACCAAAATTCGGTCTTTTTTCAAATTTTTTCGAAATTTCAACCCTTTTGTGGCAGTATTAAATTTTAAAATTTATTTATTTTATTTTTTTTCCCTTAATCTCCATACAATAGAACATCTTTTCCGCATAGGTAGATTTTGATTAATGGTAATTTTTTTTTCGCCATAGACAATCGATCCACCCTAATGCGCAGGTCTGCTTGGAGTATTCGATGAGGTTTGTTTATACCATGGTAGTACAATATCTCAGGTAGGGGGACGCCATGCATCAGTTTTGATCAAGTGAGAAGTTCGAATGATCAGGAGCGTAAATCCCAGGGGGGTATGGGGGGTGCAGCACTCCCCCTCGAAAAAATCAGTCGGAAAATTTTTCATTCGATCGGAAAAAAGTATGTTAAGTCAGAAAAAAATTGCATTATAAAAACTTATTAATTGGAAAAATGAAAAAATCAGTCAGAAAGATTCCCGATTGATCTGAAAAAAGCCCTTTGAATCGGAATAAAAATGTATTAATTTATAAAAACTTATTAATTGCAAAAATGAAAAAATCAGTCAGAAAGATTCCCATTCGATTTGAAAAAAGGTATGCTAAGTCGGAAAAAAAATTGTATTAACTTATAAAAACTTATTAATTGGAGAAACGGGAAAACCAGTCAGAAAGATTCTTGTTCGATCTGAAAAAAAAAATATGTTGAATCAGAAAAAAATGTATTAACTATTAAAAACTTATTAATTGAAAAATCGAAAACAAAAACAAAAAAAACACAGTTGGAAAGAATCCTGTTCGATCTGAAAAAATGTGTCAAGTCAGAAAAAAGTTGTATTAACTTATAATAACTTGAATCAGAAAAAAAACTTATAAAAGAATATATTAACTGGAAAAACGAAAAAATTAGTCAGAAAAATTTCCCGATCAATCAGATTGTACACTTAATCGAAAAAAACAACATTTTTAACCTATAAAAACTTATGAATTAAAGAAGTGCTTTTGCAGTATTAATTAAATAAGAAAAACAAGTTAGATCGAAGAAAACTTACATAAATTTATTATTATTTGGAAACATTGTAGATTTCCTTTTTCTGATAAAATCATACCAACATAACTTTGATTTGTCGAATTTTGTAAACTCAAAAACTTCAGTATGATGAAAAATATACATTGTACAAAGTAATTCTTTCATTTGAATTTTTGGTCACTCTCCTTTTTATGAAAAACATTATGCATAAAACAAGGAGTTTAACAGAAAAATTATAAAGCAAAATGCTGAATTTATTGGATGCAATGACACTGACGAAAACATACATTACAGGGCTCCCAACACATTTTAGTCCTCAAAAAGGGGGAAAGGGGACCATTTTTATTTAAAAAGGGGACTTTAGGGGACCATTTTTGCTTAAAAAGGGGACTTTGGGGGACCATTTTTGCTTAAAAAGGGGACTTTGGGGACCAATTTTATTAAAAACGGAAACCAAATAAGGATCATATGCTATTTTCATACACAAAGTCTCCCTTCTTCCTTCTCTGTGGGATGTTAGAGTTACTAACTCATTTGTTTCTATCACCAAAAATCTCGCCAGAACTCTTATGTGCGAATAAACACATTTACCTTGAATATTACTAGTATTTACCATATGTATGAGCATACAATAAATTAAATATATTTTGTTTAATCAGTCAATCGTTTTTCAATGGAAAAATCTAAAAAAAAAAAATCAAATTTAAAGTGGTTTTTCTTTAAAGTTCAGTAAGGAATTATTTCTTTGCGTGGACATACACATCCCTCCAGTATAATGTCCATTGACGAGATAGCTTTGCCTGGACTGTAGATGGTTTACACCAAAATCTAGTCAGCAACAATTTATGTCAATTTCTAACAGAATCTGAAATTTGATGAGAATCTGCGCATTAGTTTCTTACCACAGTTATTGCAAAATATTAAAAATTCTGCATAAAAGCATCACCTTGATGGGTGATGTACACCAAAAACTAATCAGGATCAATTTTAATCAGGTAATAACTGAATCTGAAGTTTGATGAAAATCCATCTATTCTGGAGATACAACTATTACGTATTGTGAAAAAAGTTTCATAGCAGTGCCACCTGTTGGGTGATTTACATGAAAAACTAAGCAACACTTATCTACATCAGGGACTAACAAATTGAAAATTTGATGAAATTTCATATATTAGTTTGAGATAAACTTATAACGAAACTCATAAATAATGCAGCATGGCAGTGCCACCTTTTAAGCAATTTACATCAAAGGATAATCAACACCAAATTATATTAAGGACTAACAGAATCTGACGTTTTATGAAAATCTGTGCATTAGTTCTTGAGATAGAGCTATTAATGAAATTGTGAATGCAGCAGAATAACAGTGTCACTTGTTGAGCGATATATACTAAAAAGTAATCAGCTCTATAGTTTATGTAATTGTCTAAGTGAATCTAAAGTTTTGAGCATTATCTGTGCATTAGTTCTTGAGATACAGTGCCCACACAATTTTTGCCACATACAGACATTTTCTAAACACCACCAAATTGTGTTTAGGACCTTCTAAAATGTATAAATCCATCAAAACTGGAAATTGAAATTATTTTACGAATTCAATATTTTCTTTTTGTAAAGATAGAGAAAAGTAAAAATATGTGAAAAGGCATTTTACTCCAACCATTTTCTTTAATATGATTCAGAGTTGTGAACTTTAAATTAATTTTTCTTAGTTTAATCACCTGTTTCCACACAATTCAATAATTCTTTCCATTCAAAAAAGCTTCATTTTTTTTTAAAAAGGGGGGGGGGGGATTGAAACCTTTTAAGAGCCATTATTGAAAACTGTCAAGCAGTAGCTTAATATAGTAACTTTCATTATAAAGCAATTTTTTTATTTTAAAGAATTTTAATGAGATTCTTAAAATTTGCCTGTATTCTGTGGTGATTTTTTAAACATTTAGATTCATGAAAGAATTTCAGTTACAATGCTTTTTTATACCCATTATAATGCTTTTTTTATGCCCACTTTAATAAATTTTGTCTTCTTGGATTTTAAAGCTTTTAGTGATTTTCAGATTTTTTTTTTTTTTTAATTTTGCGGCGATTTTTTTCAGACACAGAAAAGGGGACTTGGGGGACCAAAATACAAAAAAGGAGACTAAAGGGGACCTTTTTCTAAAAAGGGAATTTTTGGGTGGAAAAGGGGACCATTTGGGAGCCCTGACATTAGCATGCTTTCTAAGGTAAAAGAAACCGGCAAAAAATTAATAATTTAGCAGGTAGTGCAATAGAATATGCTACAAAAACTTGAGTTTAATTGTAAACCAGAATTCGAAAAGCATCATCTCCGCCGCAAGAAACATCAACATATCGATGAAAACCTGGATTCAGAAGCCATTTTTTTCTATCTATGAGTATTATAAAAAAGAATTCAGGTGTATTTTAGATCACCTTGTTGTTTAATGAATGTCAATACTGTGGCTAGAATTTCTATAATAGAAAATTTCAGCATTTTAAAATCACTTTTAGAGTTAACAAAAGGCTCTTAAGAAAATATAAAGCAACTTAACAAAATTTTCTCCTAAATCATGTGGCGTTGTTCTATTTTCTTTACAAGCTGAATTGCAGCAATTCATTTACTATTTTGACGGCAACTTAAAAAGTCACAGTATCAGAAGATGCAGAATTTGCTTTCAAGATAAAGGTGTCTTTTCCTCATTTCAACAGTGTTACCAATTTCTGTTGACAAATTCCATAGACAGTTGCATGTAATAAAAAAGCTTTTAGCAGGTTAAAATTTATAAAGGCTGACCAGACGTTACATAAACCATTTAGTGGTAATAAACGGGCAACGAATCCGCAACTCTTCAATGTATTTTCGTCAAATTTTTTACATTTAGAAACAACATATATTGCTATCAAATAAAACTGTTTCGAATTTCCAATCACAATTTTTTTAACATGCATTAATCATAGTACTTCACCACTGATTTTTAGAGACGTGTATTAACAGTTTAAAAGGGATAAACAATAGAGTCTTAAAACTGATTATACTCTCTAGATATGCTAAGTAATAATTATATTTTGTGAATTTCATCAATTAAATGTTAAAATTTTATAATATACTTACAATTTTCTTTCTTCGTTTTAATTATATAAGCTAAATTTTTGGACATGAGAGTTATATATATTTAAATCTTAAATCATCTTATATTAAGATATTGAGTTTAGCTTAGCATAGTCAAATTAAATGATTTTGTTTTAAATCTTAATAGGGTAAACTATGGTGTATAGTTTATTTTTTCTGTTATCACTTTACTCCGTTTATAATTAATTATTATCATGATGATGATAATTATTTTTTCCTTTTCATTTCGCTATCCAATTTAGTAATCTTGATTTGCCTTATTTTTATGGGTTTTTTTCTTCATTTAATTTTTTTTTTATATGTGTTGGTAGCCTCAAATTCATATTATTTTGCTTTTTCAAGGCAAATGCGAATATGAAATCACATACTTCATCGGTAGTCAATGGCGGATCTAAGAGAGGGGAGGGGGGCGATGGGGTGATTGCCCCTTCCCCCCTTGAGCACAATAAAGGATCTGTAGAACGACATTAAATACCCGCACGGAAAAACTGTTGGTCCGGCATGAACCGGGTCGGGCCACGTCGACTTTAATTTATTATACTGAGACTGGGTCAGGTCTTCACACTACCAGAACCGGGTCGGGTCTTATTTCTTTCTGCAGAACTGGAACGAGCCACACTGTTTTTTCCAGGTTGTGTCAGGAGTGGATTTCCTTCCTACTAGAGGTATACACGGCGAAAAATTTTTAAGCCCAGGCTCCATCCGGTATAAAGGCTAAACTGGGATCAAAACAGCCCGTATGCTCTGGCAGTTCTAAGGGGCAGGGGGTCATCTCCCCATGGGCTTATTGCCCAGCCTCGGCTTATAAAGGGTTTATAGAGTGACATTATGCATCCTCACGAGAAATAACTCAGGGCGAAGCTCGAGCCTATCACGGCCTGGCACGGGTCACGCTAGTTTCAGTTCACGAGACTCAGACTGGGTAAGGTTTTCTCTCATTTTGAATCAGATCGTTTCCTGATCTTGCTTTTTTTTGCAGATTTGGGTGGGGACAAGTTTCTTTTTTTTCTAGACTGAGCCTGGTCTGGTTTTCATTTTTCCTAGAAGTTTGCATTGAACAAAATTTCCAGGACATGGCTGCTCCCGGAATAAAAGCTAAATATTCGGTCCGTCTCTGATCTAGGTAGTTTGATAAACATTACTGGCTCAACCACGACCCATGCACTCCTCTAAATTCTTTCTCAAGAGCCCAAGTTAGGTTGCAAATTTTCTCTCATTTTAAATCAGATCGTATCCTGATCTTGCTTTTTTTGCAGATTTGGGTGGGGACAAGTTTCTTTTTCTTCCAGACTGAGCCTGGTCTAGTTTTCATTTTTTCTAGAAGTTTGCATTGAACAAAATTTCCAGGGCATGGCTGCTCCAGAATAAAAGCTAAATATTCAGTCCATCTCTGATCTAGGTAGTATGATAAACATTACTGGCTCAACCGCGACCCATGCACTCCTCTAAATTCTTTCTCACGAGCCCAAGAGTATTATTTTCAGGGTTGGTAAGTTTCTTCCGCAGTGGAAAAAACCGCAGAAAAAACCATGGAAAAAACCAGCCGGAAGAAATAGGTTTCTTCCTAGTGGAAGAAATGGAAGAAACTATTTTTCTTCTAGAATTTACCATATGCCTCCAATTTTATAAGATATAATAAATATCTTCTTCCTATAATCTTATATGAATTAATTCCATTGGACCAAAACAAATTTAATTAAATATATGAACTAATTTAATAATTACACCAGTTTTTTAGCCAAAATCACACACAACGTCTGGTTAAAGATCTTCAACCATTGGCTAAATGGAAAGAAATTTTATCCAAAATTAAAATACACAAAATTAATTAAATGTTATTCATTTCAGTTTAACCAACCTATTTTTTAAATTATTTAAATTTCTAAAACTAGTAGTAAAGAGTAGGGATTCTTTACCAACGGTAGAATGAAACCCATTTAAATAAAAGCTTTTAATTTACATCAATTTTATTAATGTAAGTAATATACAATAATTACTGTAATATTAAAAGCTTAATATTAAACAGAGATTGATAAAATATACGGTTTCGTTTTCAATCCAAAATCCAAGTTTTGCTAAAAATGTCGTTGAAAATTCAGTTTGACTGAAACTCTCAGTATTCCAAAATTCTTGTTTCTTCCTTCCGAAATTTTCAACATTAGTCATTGATTTGAGCGGTATCAGCTCTAATGAGTGTATTGCAATGAACTTTGTTGTTTATAATTAACAGTCATGAATTAACAATCATCTTATAGAAAATTTTTAGTTTAAACTGCATTAGTGTTTCAAATATTCTTTGAGAAAGTTCTAGAATATTAAATGATCATTTACGAAAATCAAGATGTGTATACTTAAAACCAAAATATTTTTTAATTAAATGAAATTCGTATAGTTAGAAAATCTTCCCCTGTCATTGAATTGTTTTATTGTATATGAAAATAAAGTTTTTGGATAGCTAACAATTGTGCAGAATTAATAAATACTATACATATAATTAATTTACATTTATGTATATGTATGTATTAATTATTTTAAAACATACAATTTAATTACTTAATTTTTTTTTCTTTTGGATGTTTTCACTTTTGGCTGAAATTTTGAATTTTCCGAAAATTGGTTTTGGCCTTAGAAATCTGTATCGTTTGATCCTTGTATTTAAAAAAATTAAAACTCTAATTTTTCTTAGTACAATGCAGCATAGTATAGCAAAAAAGTTTTTTAGCAGTAGGATGCTGCAATCAGTTTCTCAAATTAAATTTGATCAATGCAAAAGAATGATTTTTTTTTTTTTCAAGTCCTACATTTCAAGATAGTTTAAAAGCATTTTGAAATATCCATAGTTATTTTTAGAACACTACAGCATTGAGATATTTATGCTAGATGCCAGTATAAATAATTACAAACTTATTTATTTACTATGTTGCACAGTTTAAAATAAGACATTTTATATAAAAATAATTTATTTTTATATGAAAAATAAACAATTTGTAGATGGGTTTTTTTTCTCTCTTTTTACATAAATAGCGTAATTAATAATAATAAAACATCCCTCGTCCTCTAGAGTAGTAAAAATCCATCACCTGAAAATGTCTGCTGAACCTGAAGTTTGCTATTAAAAAAATAGCTTATCTTTGCAAAAAAAAAAAAAAAAAAAAAAAAAATAATAATAATAATAATAATAATAATAATAATAATAATTAAGTTTTCCAAATTAGATTTCATGTAATTATACTTTAATTCTTTTATATAATTAATATACTTTAACTTTGAGCATTTGTTTTGGTTTCTGGTAGTTTCTTCCAGTTTTTTCCATTTCTTCCGGTTTTTTCCAGTTTCTTCCACTGTCCTGGAAGAAATAGGTTTCTTCCAGAAGAAACCCAACCCTGATTATTTTAATCATTTAGTAGATGGAATCCGTCAAAACTTGACGGCACCACAGAAAGAAGAATGTATTTTCCAGCTATTAAAGGATTTTTTTACGACTTATCAGCAAAAATTTCAATAAATAAAAGAAAAACCTGCATTTTACATCCAGGCAAATGACCCGCAATTGGCAGAGTTCAAACATTCTGTCATAGAATTAGAATCTCTTTCATTTGATAATTTTCCATTTACAAATACAACACCAATAAATTGTACATGACATGAATAAATCATAAATTACTGTCATTACTCATTTCATACAAAATATACATACTTCAGTTACTTCGCAGCAAAATAAGACTGAATTTATAGTTTGCCATTTAGTAACAACTATAACGATGATCCTCTCAATGGTTAATTTGTTGTTACATTACCCACCCCATTCAACAAATAAACATTTGCATTTTCAACTAACTTTTCTATTACCTTTTCATAAATCAAAAATACATGTAAATTTCACATATTAAAAAAATTAATGATAATATTTATTCTGGCTAGGTGAAACCCGTCAAAACTTGACGGCAACAATATGAAAGAACTAAAGGAAAAAAGTATTTTGCTACTATAATTTTTTTTTAAAGATTAATATAATATTTATTAAAAATTTCAATATGCTTTTCCATTTACCAACATAAACCCAACATGACATGATCCTCAGCGAAGAATCGGTGCAACGCTGCGACACACATTGCAGACTCTTGAAAATGTTTGAAGATTATTTTTCAAATGTTAAAGTTTTTTTTTTTTTTTTTTTTTTTTTTTTTTTTTTTTTTTTTAATGCTAGAAATCATTTGCTATGTACAAAAATTTGGCTAGGTACCATAAAAAACACAAATTTTGGCAAATAATTACAAAAAAAAAGCAAATTTTGTCTAAATCCCCCCCCCCCCCAAAAAAAAAACATCACCTGGAAATTTTGTAAATAAGTGGAAAAAAACAGCAAATTTCGTCAAGAGATTGCCAAAAACAACAAATTTCATCAAAAGATCTCTAAAAAATCTGTCAAAAAACTGCAAAAAAAAAAAAAAAAAATTCTAGGTAACCCAAAATAAAACAAATTTCACGAAAGTATTGCAAAAAATTAAAATTTTGCCAAAACGTCTAAAATATGAAAATTTTTATGAAAAAATTTTGAAAAAAAAAAGGCTAATTTTGACAAAAAAATCCCTAAAAAATGGCAAATTTGTAAACATATTGTGCAAAAAATTCAAAATATTGTGAGAAAACAACAAATTTTAACAAATGATTGTGAGTAGGCAACAAATTTTGTCAAAGAATTGAAAAAAAAAAGCAAATTTCATCAAATAATCACAAAAAAGATAAATTTCGCAAAAAAACACAAATGTTGCAAAAAGATCTAAAAAAACCCATCAAATTACATAGAAAGAAATCGAGAAAAACGATAAACTTTACAGAAAGACCTCAAAATGACGAATTTTATCCAAGTACAGGCCTAGGACCGCTGAGTCACTCTTAAAAAAGAGAGAAAAGAGACTAAATCGCAAGAAAAAGAGACTAAAAGAGACCAAAATTTAAAAAAAGAGACTAAAAGGAGACTAAATAAAAAACTTTTTTTCTCTTCACTTAAATGTTTTTGTTATACAGACAAGCACTATAAGATTTAACACAATCTGCGGAATACATTTTCAATGCATTTCAGTCGGTTTTGAAATAATTGCAAATATTGTTGAATGGTTGCAGAAAAATATCTCAAATCGCAAAAGTTAATCATGAAAGAAAATCAGAAATTCACCAAATGACCACGGGGACAAAATCATGAAATTCCAGGAAATATAGTGAAATTCAACAAATTGTCTCAAAAAACAAATCACAAAATTTGTCCCATGATCTCGGGGAAAAAAATTCTCGAAATTAGTCATATGTTCTTAGGATAAAAAAAATCACGAAAATTATCAGATGGTCTTGAAAAAAAATCACGATATTAGTCAAATGGATCTTGAAGAGAGGGATGAATCGCAAAATTCACTAAATGATTGCGAAATTCCAAGAGCGGTGATACAAATAATTGCTAATTTTGTCGAAAGCCATGTAAATAAATAGTGAAATTTATCAACTAGTCGCCAGAAAAATAACGAATTTCGTAGAATAAAGCCATAAAAAAATCAAGGTTGCCTGTCAATGGGTTACATTAAAATGTGCGAAAACCAGTTAAAGTATAAAACAGTGAAGTTTGTCAAATTATCTCAGGAAAAGAATGGCGAAATTTACCAAATGGTGTTGGTGAAAAAAGTAAAATCAGGGGTTGCACTGGTGCCAAGTAATATTTCACACAAACTTTTTTGGATATTTTAGGACACATTTTAACTGGCATACTACATTTCCTTCCACGACCATTTGACGAAATTAACCTTTTGAATAAATTTGCCGTTTTTTTCGCGATCTTTTGAAGAAATTTGCCGATTTATCTTGATATTTAGACGAAAGTTGCCGTTTTTTCGCGATCTCTTGAAGAAATTTGCTGTTTTTCGCGACCTTTTGAAGAAATTTGCCGTTTTTTCGTGATTTTTTGAAAAAATTTGCAGTTTTTCTGTGATTTTTTAACGAAAATTGCCGGTTTTTTCGCGATCTTTTGAATTGATGAAATCTGCTGTTTTTTAGTGATCTTTTTACGAAAACTGCCGTTTTCTCGCGATGTTTTCACGAAAACTGCCGCTTTTTCGCAATCTTTTGAAGAAATTTGACGTTTTTTCGTGATTTTTTTAAGAAATTTGCCGTTTTTTGTGATTTTTTGTCGAAAACTGCTGTTTAATTGTGATCTTTTGTCGTTTTTTTGCGATGTTTTGAAGAAACTTGCCGTTTTTCGTGATTTTTTGACGAAATTCGCGTGTTTTTCGCAATCTATGACGAAATTGATTTTTTTACGAAGACTATTTATCGAAATTCGCGATATATTTTCTGTCCGAATTTTTGGATTTAGGACCGAAAGTTTATAATTTTTGCTAAATTTTTAACAGTTAAAAAATAGTCTGCAGACCTTCCCAATAGTCTGCGACGTGCGTCGCAGCGTTGAACCGATTCTGCTTCCGGGTAATGACCGAAATAAGAATTTTGAGATTCCTTCCTGCAATCCTCTGACGAATTTCTCAATTGTTTTTCACAAGATCGACTGACAAATTTTGCAATGATTTTGCCACTGATTGACGGATTATACGCTTTTTTTCTCGCGAAAATGACAAAATCGTGATATTCTTCCCGCGACCGAATGACGAAGTTTATGATTTTTACCCCTCGAAAGATTATTAAATTTCGCGTTTTTATCTTGAGACAGATTGACCAAATTCACTTTCTTTTCAGTGTCCGACAGAAAAGTTTTGCGATTCTTGCCCGCGAACGATATACTAATTTCGTAACCATTTTTCCACGATAGCGTGACGAAATTTAGAATTTTTTCCCCTGCAAAAGAAAGACAAATTTGGCCATGCAGCAGAATTTTTTTCTGCAGTCTGCAACACATATAAAAACTTAAACAGTCTGCAGACCAATCCCTCGCATTACATTATTTGCACTCAAACCTTCCAAGAATTTGTGATAGACATAAAAGAAAAATACACATCCTTCTATAGTAAAAAAAAACTAGCCTTAAAAGGAATGACTCCTGGAATGATGCTGATGTGGAAGATTTCCGGAACTAACGAATCCGGTTTGTCCACTCCTTCCATGAGTCGAATAGACCAATCAGGAAAGGACTCCGTCTATGCATCGATGTATGGGTTACCATAAAGAGAGGAAAGGTTACCATCGCCAACAATCGCCAAGTTTGTCGCAAACTTGGCGATATATCGCCAAATTTGGCGACCAAAATTAATTGTCAAAAGTGACGCCAACTTGGCGATAACTGTAATATTTCGCCAAATTTTTAATTTCTTTACAACACCAGTCGTTTGATACATCATTTGAGAGGTTTGCAACTGCTTATTCATATAATGGATGTCTTGTGTGTTATCCCCCATTCTGCTTCCCAGGGGGGACACATTTTTAATTTCTTTACAACACCAGTTGTGCTACACAAGATTTGAAAGGTCTGCAACTGCTTATTCATATTATGGGTGTCTTGTGTGTCACCCCCACAATCTGCATTCCCCAGGGGGGGGTCACATTTTTAATTTCTTTACAACACCAGTTGTGTGACACATCGTTTGAAAGGTCTGCAACTGCTTATTCATATTATGGATGTGTTGTGTGTAACCCCCCCTCTGCCCTCAGAGGGGTCTCATTTTGTAATTTCTTTACAACACCAATTGTGGGACACATCATTTGAAAGGTCTGCAACTGTTTATTCATTTTATGGATGTCTTGTGTGTCACCCCCACTCTCCCCCCCAGGGGGGCACATTTTTAATTTCTTTACAATACCAGTCGTGTGATATATCATTTGAGAGGTCTGCAGCTGCTTATTCATATTATGGATGTCTTTTGTGTCGCCTCCCACTCTGCCCCCCAGGGGGGCACATTTTTTATTTCTTTACAACACCAGTCGTGTGACACATCATTTAAAAGGTCTGCAACTGCTTATTCACACCATGGGGTATTGGCGAGCGCAGCAAGCAGGGGTAGCCAATAATTTGGAATCGAGAAGCGATTACGCGGGGGTTGGCGAGCATAGCGAGCAGGGGGCGGGGCCCCCTCTAGTACTTTAAAAAAGAAGTTGCCTTTGTTCTCAGAATTTTTAATGCCTCATACATTGTCCTAAAGAGCGGGGGAGGGCTTCTCTTTGACAAAATTTGCGGGTTTTTTCACAATCTTTTGACAAAATTTGCATTTTTTTCGCGATTTATTGACGAAAACTGCCGTTTTCTTGCGATCTCTTGAAGAAATTAGCCGTTTTTTCGCGATCTCTTGAAGAAAATTGCCGTTTTTTCGCGATCTTTTGAAGAAATTTGCAACTGATTTTTTAACGAAAACTACCGTTTTTTCGCGATTTTTCGGAGAAATTCGCTGTTGTTTCGTGATCATTTTACGAAACTGCCGTTTTTTCGCATTCTTTTGAAGAAATTTACCTTTTTCACGATCGAAATTTGCTATTTTTTTCGTGATTCTTTGTTGAAAACTGACTTTTTTTCGTGATCTTTTGAAGAAATTTGCCATTTTTTTCGAGTTTTTAACGAAATTTGCAGTTTTTCGCAATTTATTGAGAAAAGTTGCCATTTTTTCGTGATTTTTTTGACGAAAACTGCCGTTTTTTCGTGATTTTTTTGACGAAAACTGCCGTTTTTTTCGTGATCTTTTGAAGAAATTAGCCGTTTTATGATGTTTTGAAGAAATTTGCCGGTTTTTTCACGATGTTTTGAATGATTTTTTTGAGGAAATTTGTCGTTTTTTCGCGATCTTTTGACGTAAGTCGCGTGTTTTCGCGATCGATGACGAAATAGATTTCTTTTCGAAGACTGTTTGTCGAAATTCGTGATACATTTTATGTCCGAATTTTTGGATTTAAGACCAAAATTTTGTAATTTTTGCTAAATTTTGAACAGTTGAAAAATAGCCTGTGGACCTTCCCAAGAGTCTGCGACGTGCGTCGCAGCGTTGCGCCGATTCTGCTCCTGGGAAATTTGGTATACTTTTTTCCGCGACTAAGTTTCACTATAGTTCCACGGAATTTCATGGTTTCACCCTAAGACAGATTAACATAACCCAAGATTTTCCGCCGGTTTCCGACTGAAAAATTTTGCGATTTTTACCCGCGAACAGTTAACAAATTTCGAGATTTTCCTGCGACAAACTGACAAGTTTTCCGATATTTCCTCACGACAAATTGTTGAATTTCGCGATGTTTTTCCCGCTATCAAATGAGGAAAGTTACGATCTTTTTCCTGCGATCGATCGATAGGTAAGACACACACAAAAAAAAAGTGAAAAAAGAGACTAAATCTGAAAAATATAGACTAAAAGAGACAAATGCAAAAAAATAGCGAGAAAAGCGAGTTTAGCGACTCGCTCCGAGGCCTGCAAGTATCATAAAAGAAGCAAATTTCGTCCAGAGACCTTTAAAAAGCACATAAAATTTGTCTAGGTTGTCGCAAAAAAAGGCAAATTTAGCTAAAAATAGTGAAAAAAAAATGACAAATTTCTCAAAAAATAACAAAAAACGACAGTTTTGTAAAAAAAAAAAATCATGAAAAAAAGGAAAAATTTAATAAAACAGCAAATTACATCGAAAGATTGTGAGAAAAAATGACAAATTTCACCGAAAATCAACAAGAAAATAAATAATTTTGTCCTGGTCTCATAAAAGACATGATTTTCATCAACAGATCACGAAAATACATAAAATTTGTCTAGGTACTTCAAAAAACACAAATATTGGTAAACAGATTGTGAGAAAACAACACATATTGTCAAAAGATGAAAAAAAGAGGCACATCTCATCAAAAGATGACAAAAAAGGTAAATTTTGCAAAAAAAAAGTGAAAAAAATGACAAATTTCTGAAAATAACAACAACAAAAAAAAAAAAAAAAAAAAGAAAAATTTTGCAAAAAAAAGTCACGAAAAAGGATAAATTTGATAAAACGGCAAATTACATCCAAAGATTGAGAGAAAAAATGACAAATTTCACTGAAAATCTCCGAGAAAACAAATAATTTTTTCCTGGTCTCATAAAAGACATGATTTTCATCAACAAAATACATAAATGACAAATAATTTTTTCCTGGTCTCATAAAAAACATGATTTTCATCAGCAAAAATACATAAAATTTGTCTAGGTATTTCAAAAAATGCAAATATTGGTAAACAGATTGTGAGAAAACTACACATTTTGTCAAAAGATAAAAAAAGAGGCACATTTCACCAAAAGATCACAAAAAAGGTAAATTTTGGGGGAAAAAAGTGAAAAAAAAAATGACAAATTTCTGAAAATAACAAAAAAACAAAAAATTTCACAAAAGAAATCATGAAAAGGATAAATTCGATAAAACGGCAAATTACATCGAAAGATCGCGAGAAAAAATGGCAAATTTCACTGAAAATCCCCAAGAAAACAATTTTGCCCTGGTCTCATAACAGACATGATTTTCATCAAAAGATCGTGAAAATACTTTAAATTTGTCTAGGTACTTCAAAAAATGCAAATATTGGTAAACAGATTGTGAGAAAACAACACATTTTGTCAAAAGATGAAAAAAAAGAGGCACATTTCATCAAAAGATCACAAAAAAGGTAAATTTTGCAAAAAAAAAAAAAAAAAAAAAAAAAAAAAGTGAAAAAAATGACAAATTTATGAAAATAACAAAAAAAAAAAACGAAAAATTTAAAAAAAAAAGTCACGAAAAAGGATAAATTCGATAAAACTGCAAATTACATCGAAAGATAGCGAGAAAAAATGACAAATTTCACCGAAAATCCCTGAGAAAACAATTTTTCCCTGGTATTATAAAAGACGTGAATTTCGTCAAAAGATCATAAAAATACTTTTAATTTGTCTAGGTACTGCAAAAAATGCAAATATTGGTAAATAGATTGTGAGAAAACAACACATTTTGTCAAAAGATGAAAAAAAGAGGCACATTTCATCAAAAGATCACGAAAAAAGGTAATTAAAAAAAAAAAAAATAAATAAATAAAAGCAAAAATATGACAAATTTCTGAAAATAATGAAAATAAGACAAATTTCTGAAAATAACGAAAAAAAGACAAATTTCACAAAAAAAAAATCATGAAAAAAAGGATAAATTCGATAAAACGGCAAAGTAAATCGAAAGATCGTGAGAAAAAAACGACAAATGAGGTAGCCTCTTCAGAGCGCACCATGACAAGGCACCATTTGTCGGACATATTAGTACTGATAAAATAGACCAAAAATTAAAGTAAATGGGTCATTTTCAAAAAACTTGTACATTCTATGTCCCCCAACTTTAAGAATTTTTAATAACTAAAATAAAGTTTTAAAAATAAAATTTAAGCATTTGCATTACTTGTCTGACTGTTTAGAGTAAATGTGGGCTAAATATTATCAGAAATTAAAAATAATATTAGTGTAGTCATGGTTTCAATGTGTCAGCTATAGCTAAAATGCTATGCCCCCTCTTCCCTTTTTACTTTTTCAACTGTTATAAAATTATAAATCAATTGTCAAAAGTGTTAATTTTTTCAATTGTGACAATTGTTGTATGTCTTATCTGTAGCATAGACTATATAATATATTATTTAAAACTTGTTTTTTTATAAAAATGGAACAATTTATCGTTGTCCCCAGATTTTTTCCCCTCTGTTACCATATTTATTGTAATAAATTATTACTACTAAGTGTTCAACACAAGGTTATGCAGTTCTTCGAACAGTCTATTTTTAGATAAGGCCACCATTTTTTAAATTATTAAGTTATTTTCACCGTGGTGTTGAAGTAAAGTATTTATAAGATAAGGATATTTTATTCAGTTTCCCCTCTGTTACCAGCTTATTTATATGAAATTATTTTTTTTTACACTTTTATAAAATTTTAATCATAAGATCAAATGGTGCTTCTTAAATAAATAGGTTTAGTTTTTCTTATTTTTAATTCACTTTGTGCTGATAAAATTATTTGTAGTTTTTTCTCCCTCTGTTACCATTCCTTTCTGTTACCATGCTTATGGTAACAGAGTGGAACAAAGTATAACAGAGTAAGAAACTACTAAAAAACAATTTTATTTAAACATTGTTCTTGAAGGCTGCACATTCTCGTTTCATGTTCTTAGAACAGAATTAAAAATATGCATTTTTCTTTTTAAATATAGAATAGTAGTTATTGTGGTGAGCTAGTTACCATAAACATTAGGCTTTAATTTTCTAAAACAAAATGCTTCTTTAATTGTAGTCATTTATATTTATGAATCATTACTACTTATTTGTGAAAAAATAATGCAGCGTGAAATACCATTTCGAATATTAATTTTTGTAAAAGCCTTTAATTCTTGCTTGGTCTGTTTCAAATTTTAGGATATCTTATAACACATGATAAAAATGTATTAAAGAAGAAAAGATCATTATTTAAGTAGAAAAGAATTTATAAAAAAGATACACCGGGCCAAATACTATTATTTTCAAATAGTAATTTCTGTAAAAATTGTTATTTCTTGGGTTAAAGCGTCATCCAATTGGCACGCGAATTTGTTAAAATTTGAAAATTAAGGTGAGCTATTAGAAATTAAAACATAGATTATAACATATGATAAAAATTTATAAAAACAATGCCACATGATACACCAGTGTTTTCGAATAGTAGTTTTTTGCAAATATCTTAAATTTTGCCTTGATCTGTTTGAAACATTGAAACTTCATGATAGCTTATAACACATAATAAAAAGTTACATAAAAAAATTGCCTGGTCTAATCCCACTATTTTTTAATAGTTTTTTTTGCAAAAATCTTAATTTCTTGCTTTAAAGCACCACTACCTCGACTAATATATGATGAGATTTTTTTTTTTAAACTAAGCAGTGCGTTTGTCATAGCACATGATATAAATTTACAAAATAGAATGCCCTGCCAAATACCACTATTTTCCAATAGCAATTTTTGTAAAAATCTTAAATTCTTGCTAGATATGTTTGAAACATTAAGATTGTATACAATACATGATATAAACTTAAAAAACTATGCCACATCAAATATCACTCCACTATCAATCAGCGTTTCTTTCAGTTACTTTTTTTCCACTCTGTTACCGTCAATTTAAGTTGGTTTATTTCACTAAAAAATTTATCAATCATCATTTTGAATAATTAATTGTGTAACTTTAACTAATATTTTATTTATGTAATATTTTTTTATAATTTAACTGAAAAAATGTGAATGCACATTTAATTAAAACTTAATTAATGACTTTTCCAAAAAAGTAACAGAGAGGAAATCCTTTGTATTTTACAAAAATAAAAATAATCATAACAAAACAGCAGTTAGCATTTTCTGAAAGTAGCAATCATATAATTAAAGGGAATGTGATATTTACTGTTTTAGGTGTTTTATTTTTTTAAATAAAAATTTTTGACTGTTGGTAACAGAGGGGAACATTTTACTGTAGCAAGTTCATACTTTATTTTTTATTTGACGTTCCAAATCAAAAAGTGAACTGCTGTTTTCAGTTTTATATACAAGAAATGTTTTAGTATCATCTAATATTTTTATAAATTGCATTTAAATTTTTTTTTTAATTTGTGAAAAATTTCCGAAATGTACAAGTTTTTTGAAAATGACCCAAATACAGAAACTGATGGCTATTTACAAATATTTAGGGAAAACTTTGTTTTGATGCTAGAAATGAATATCCTAACCTCTCCCCCCAAATAACTAACATGTTTAATTTTACACCAGTTATACACTCAAAATTTTCATCATCATGTACTTTTCTTAGTATAAAATGAAGTTATTACAAAAGTAAGTTTAATAAGAAAAATAATACCTACAGTATAAATATGCACTAATTTATCTTTCTGTGTCAGAGAAGAGTAAAAAATTATGAGTACCCCTACAATCTCTTGAGCTGCCCCTGCAGATCACTTCTAGCTACGGCCCTGCCCCACCCCCACCCCTTTTCTTTATTTTTACTGCTTTATATAATTAAAACGGATAATAGTTGCTTAGTTACATAATTTATTACTTAATTAATTTTAAGGGATATTACTATATGTTTTATTTTACTATGGCTCATAAAAATTTATTTAAAATCGCACATAAAGTCATTTAATAAAAACAGCAATTCTTTCTGATTAAACAAATAACTTATGCAATAATTTGTGCATGAATATGCACTCATTAAAAGCAATAAGCTATTCAAATTTTTAATTCCACAAGTTTGATATATATATTTTTAAATTGCTCTCTTTATTTTATGCATTTACATGCATTAAAATCTTCACAAATGTTATATTCTTTCTAATTTTTCTTTCAAAATGGCTCATTCAAAGATTTTGATCTGCCCATATAGATAAATATGGAATAACTTATATAACTGCTTAGTGGGATAAAAACTTTTACATTATCATTTTTTATAAGTTATCAAAACATAGATTACTTATTACTGGGTATTTTCAAGTATTATATAAAATAATTTCAATTATTAACTACACATAAGCTATTTAGCCTTAGTCAATTTCAAAAGTAAATAGCAAAATGTAAGTAAAATTTTATTTTGATTTGTGACATTTTCTTATTGTTTCAAATAATCTTTAAAATATGTGGTATAGGTTAAGCTATGTAACAAAGAATTTGAAACCACCACTTTAGAATCTAATTTAATGTATTCTTCTGGATATTTATAATTTCTTTTCAGACATAATAATTTGATAGATGCATTCTAGCAGTTATAAAGACTTATTTTTTTAATAAAACGGTGCTTGAATTTCAGGGCGGGATGGCGGGATTCGCGCCCAAATTATGAAATCCTGCCCAAAAGAATAATATGGGCAGGAGACTCCCGTCCAAAAAATTTCCCCTTTTTCCAGGAAATTTCGCATTTTGAAACTACGATCAATTCCCACGACCATTTTGCAAATTTTGTGATACAGTAGACTCCCTCAAATCCGCACAGCTTGGGACCAGAGGTTTTGCGGATTTCTGGTCATTGCTTTGTTTACATTTTTTAAAAAATAATTTGAATGTAATTAATAATGAAATCAAAAGTATAATGAATGCATGCAATATACTAAGATATTAAAAAAAGTAATAAACTAAAATAATAAAAATTTAGATATTTTTTAAAATGATTAAAATACTAAAAAGAAAGATCAAGTTAATAATCAATAATGTACAATTAAATATTCATTATAAAAGAGGAAATATGTTTTTCCTAAATTATTCAATGAAACTTGCCTCATAAAGGTACATTACTAATTCACATCAGGATCATAAAATAATGAAACTTTATTTCAGGTTTAGCCAGACTTAATAACTAAAAAAGCTTGATTAATACATAAATATATTTGGTAAGATTGTGATTACCAATGATGTTAGCAATATCTTTATTTTTTCAGAAATAAATTATTCTTTCTTTATGAAAAAACATGAATTCAATAACCTTAACAAAAATTATAAATTAAAAAATGTACAGAAATGATATAAAACTGAAAAAATAAATTTTTGCGCCTACATCTCAACTGAATGTTTCATTGTTTACATCCGTAAAATACGAGCGGATTTTAGAGAGTTGCGGATTTTAGGAGTGCAGATTTGAGGGAGTCTACTGTATTTTCGTGCGACTAATTGACCCATTTTGCAAGTTTTTTTTCACCGCAAAAGATCGTTGAAATTCACGATTTTTTCCGCGACCGATCGATAACTTTCCCAATTTTTTACCTGCGATCGATTGACAAGTTCCATACTATTTTTGTTGTCGGACCTGGGTCCGGTCTAAAATTAAATTAAATTGAGCAGAGTGTGGAAGTTAAATATGTGTCGGCTTGGGTGACGTAAGTGTAGAAATTTAAAAATAAAGATGCATAAAATTTTGGTTTTCCTTAAAAACTAACGTTTATTGTAACTGAAGCATAAATAAATAAATCAAATAAATAACTAATGTAAATAGAAATGCAAATTCAATAATAGCAATAACGTATGACATGTATGAGCAATGTATGAACAATGACCAGTCACAGGCACACACAACTAGTGATGGGCGATAACGAGAAGTTTTACTCGATTTTCTCGATTGTATGAACATCTCAATAACTTTCGATTGTGTAAAAATTTTCTCGATGACTCCAGTTTGCAATTGCTTTTATACCATACAGGATTCAATTTTATCAAGAGTCTACTACAGGTGAATGAGTTGGTGTTAATAAAGACACGACGGATTCACTCGCTAGTGAGCCCCTCCTTTCATTGGTGTATCCAATTTATACGCAATCTTTTAATATGAAAACTCGAACTGGGTCCTCATTGTATATGGCATCATATACCAAACGCGGTATGCACGCACAGCAAAATCTTGTAAACAAAGAAAAAGAAAGAAAAAAAAATTTCGAATTGAACGAACAACCGAACGTAAACTCGAATCGAACGTTAAATTTTGAAAACTGCCCCTCCCCCAAGGTAACGTAGTGGGGGAGGGGAAATATATAACATTGGGTGCATAAGATCAGTAAGTGGTCACATGCCAAACAACAACTTCCTTATTTTCTAAATTCCATGTATATTATAAATATTATTTATTGCAAAATCCGAAAAAAAAAAGAAAAAAAAAAAAAAACATTTTGGAACTGCCGACAGAAGTATAAACTTGAACAATTACGTGTGTATTTTTTTAATCGTCAGGAAGTATTTTATTGTGCAGGAAATACAAGGACCAAGTAACCGCGGTAAAATAACGCCTACACGCGAGAGGAGGCCAGAGTCCCAGCAGTGGTGAACAATATTTATATGATGCAGATGTCAAACACGCACCACATTGGCACGATGTTTTCCAGATGCTGATTTAGAGAAAACTTCGAAGAATTTTGAGAAATTTAAATTTCAACCCCTTATGGATCCGTAACGTGACCCAGAATGAAGGGAGAAACTTTTTTATGCTAAATTGGTAATGTATGAAACATAAGCTTTCAATGAACATATTACATCAAAAAATGAAAAATGCCCCCCCCCCTGGCCCCCTTTCCCCCCAAAAAAACCCCGGTGTTATGGGGAAAACCGTAAAACTGCAAAAAGAGCGGCGACGAAAAGTTAGCTATGCTATAGTTTTTCTCGCTGCTGTAGCTCCCATACAAACAAAGTTATAGCCTTTTAAAAATTGAAATGAAGTGAAGAAATGAGCAAAATTATGTTGGTGAATAACCAACAGGGAGGGGGGGGGGGCGGGTCAATACCCTTGCTTGTGCCATATAGCTTAAACTTTTAAGTTAAAATTGCTAGAGAAAAAAATGAGCAATATTTTAAAGTGTATGTTGGGGGAGGGGGGGCGGGTCAAGCCCTTCACCTTTGGAAGAGGTTCTCAAAGAGGGAACTTTAAAACAATGTGCCTAGGTTACAGTAACAATGTGGCTAGTTCAATGGTTTTTTTCCATCTCAAAAAAATTTCCAATACGCCTAAGGACATTTTCAATTAAAAAATTCGATCTAAAATGATAAAAACACAAAAAGCTTCAAAAAATGCCAACCCCCCCCCCTCCCGCCGTGGGAACCAAATTCGGAAGGGGGGGGGGTAGGAAAGCATCATAATATGAAAGAGTAATTCGAGATCTTCAAGATGATATACAATATGACGGGCTTAAAAAGTGAAAATTGTCCCTTTCCCCTGACCCCCGTCAGTCCAACCCTTTCGCCCCCGATTTCGTGCAGCAGACATTTAAATTTTTTTATGATTGATAAATAATTACCGAATGATTCGATGAAAAAAAACCACACTTAAATTGATAAGCATTGTGGAAATCGCTACTGTTTTAAACATATGTTCGTCCCCTCTCCAACCCCCTCTTTGATTTTTTTTTTTTTTTTAAATAAACAATATTTATTGGGGGGTACCACATACATAACAGCATGGTAAGACTAAAATACCAGAAACTTTGAAAATTAGGTCTTCATTTCACAAGTTATTGTCATATTCTCTTGTCATATGCTTCTTTCTGTACTTCGTTTTTCGATAAAACTTTCATTTCACAAAGCTTCATCGACAAAACGCCTCGATAAAGCTCGTCATCTCTATTCTCAGCGAGAACGAAAATCATCCTTATCGAAAAAGGCATTCATCAGCAAACCACAAGATTCTCGGAGTGCCGCTTTTATCAAGGTTAAATTTCATCTGGAAGTTGAAAGTCCTTCGATAAACCTATTTCAATCGAGGTTAATTTTCATCGTGATGAAATGATTTTCTCGTTATGCCTGACTTTATCACGATGAAATTTGTTGAAATGAGAGGCATATTCGAAAGCTCTTTTAATCATTCTTTCATATTATGAATCTTTCTACTTTTGGAGTTGAATTTTAAGGGGCGGGAGGAGGGGAGGGGGGGAGCAATTAAGGGGGCGAATTTTTTAAATCTTAGCTATTTCGACAATAAATGTTATTTTTGGTGTGGATTTTTTTATGGAACTCTCCGGTAAATATTATTTATTAAATATAAGGATTTTAAAGTGCGGGCTGCATCATTTTTAGGTGTAGTCTAGGAAAAATAAGTGAACCCACGGGTGACATGTAAATTTCAAACCTTTTTTTTTTTTTTTTAACCTGTCATGTTATATGTACATTATCGGAATGTTTTGGCACCGCCTGGAGTTGAATTTCAGGAGGAAGGTGGGGGGGGGGGGAGAGAGAGAGAGAGAGAGAAACCGATAAGAGGGGGAATTTTTTAAATCGTAGCTATTTCGACAGTAAATATCATTTTAGATGTGGAGGTTTCTTTTATGGAACTCTTCGGTAAATATAACTTATTAAATACAAAGATTTTAAAGTGGGGGGGGGGGTACGTCATTTTTAGGTGTGTTCTGGGAAAAATGAGTGAACCCACAGGTGACATGTAAATTTCAACCTTTTTTTTGGACCCGTCATGTTATATATATATCATCGGAATTTTTTCGAACCTCTATTTCATTTTACGAATATTTCTCCTCCTGGAGTTGAATTTCAGGAGGGGGAGGGGAAGCGATAAAAAGGTGATTTTTTTTTTTTTTTTTTTTTTTTTTTTTTATTTTAGCTATTTTGACAATGAATATCATTATAGATGTGGTTTTCAGAGGAGCGCTCCTGTAAATATTATTTCATAAATACAAAAGTTTAAAATGGGAACTGTGTGATTTCCTGGTGTATTCTGGGAAGAAAAAGTAACATTACGGCCACGGGTGAGGAGTAAATTTCAAACTTATTTTGGATCCGTCATGTGATATGTATGAAAGGTTTCGGAATACTCTTTCATATTATGGACCTTTCTCTTCCTGCAGTTTAATTTCAGGAGGGGGGGGGGAGGGGGGGGGTGACGGGGAGTGAATTTTTTTAATCGAGAATAACTATCATTTTAGAAGTGGTTTCTTGATGGAACCTTCTAATAAAAATTACTAATTATAAACATTTTAAAGTAGGGGATGCGTGATTTCCGGGTGTATTCTGTTAAGAAAAATTAAACCTGCGGGTGAGGAGTAAATTCCAAACTTTTTTTGGACCCTTCATGTGATTGATTTTTGGAATGTTTTTCGAATCACTCTTTCACATTATGAACGTTTCTCCTCCTGGGGTTGAATTTCCGCAGGGGGGAGGGGAGCGATGAGGGTGAATTTTTTAAATCGTAGCTATTTTGAAAATAAATTTCATTTTAAATGTGATTTTTTGATGGAGCCCTTTGGTAAAAATATTTTATTAAATATAAACATTTAAAAGCGAGGCTGCGTGATTTCCGGATGTATTCAGGGTAGAAAAAAATAGTGGAATAGTGAGGAGTAAATATGAAGCTTTTTATGGACCGGTCATATGATAAATCAACGGAAGTTTTCAAACCACTCTTTCATATTATGAATCTTCTCTTTTCCTCAATTTGGCCTCCTTACAGAAGCGCTTTTCAAACTTTTTTGAAATCATTTCGTTTTTGTGAATTCAGATCTGATTTTTTTTATAGAGACTTCCAATATATAATTTATAATGTATGAAAAATTCACAAACTGTGAGGACAGGCTGTATTCCGGGTGTTGCAATAGTTGGAATTCTAAGGGTAGTGTTTTTATATCTTTTGTTGATTCCTCTTTCGTGATATATCATTAGAAAGCTCTGTAAATACCATTTTATTTTATATACCTCCCGTGCTCATCCCGCCTCACTTTGCCCCCCCGCGGGAAACTCTGACGGATATAAATTTTGAATATTAAAGATTAGCAGAGATTAAAATTAATTAGCACAATGGAAGCTTTTGCTTTTAGTCACTAAACCTGTAAAAAGTTAAAGTCTAGAAAATTAAATAACTAAAATACTGTATGTTGAAATAAATAAATACAAATAAATTAAAAACAAAATTAACGTTTATTTAAAAAAAAATAAAGATAAAAACAATATAATTAACAAAGGTATTTAAATATATTAAACAATTAAAACAGGAAACAAAATAAACTGACTTCATGGCAGGTAAAAATTATACTTCGGTAAACAAGGAATATGACATCTGAATACTTGACGATCTGCAGCCATGACATCGATTCAAAAGAGCAGTAGTACACCTGAGTAAACACTACTGACTAAATGCTACTATCCTTTCCTCAAAAACAATAGCCGGTCTCAAAATGAACAGATGAAGCAGATGGCTGACTTAAGTCCAGCTTTAAAATACTTCTTAACAGCTATCTTGAACATCGGGAAAAGAATGTAGCGAAGAACTGTAAAGGCGGATAAGTTAGTGAAAAACACTTAATAAAACTGAAGGACGGCACTCTGACAAACACGGAAATGAAACGAAAACTAGAAGTCAAATCATAACTCTCAAACTGAACAAGACGAACGTAAACACTTCATACTGAAACATTAAGGCAAGGATCTAAGCTATTGTCAAAGTATTTATACTAGAAGGGAAACGAAAAGAAACTTATTACGCATGCAAAAGGGCAGGTGAGGCGATGGTCAAATGAGAAACCATCGTGATGAAACGTCATACCGGAAGTGAGCGGTAGACAAATGACGTCACCTTGTGACGGTCAAGAAACACGTCATTACAGCTTCCGACTGCATACGAATACGACGGGAAAACAATAACAAGCCGGGAGTTTTAAAAGGTAAAAAGTGTTGAAAATAAATATAAGGTAAGTTAAATAACTATTGTTTATATGAATGAGAACTTTAATAAAGAGATATTAATAAAGTTAACCAGATTTAATAAAGCGAAAACCTGTTAAATGAAAAGGTAAAAATGGTATTTTAATAAAAGGTAAATAATAGACTGTAAAGGTTATAATAAATGAGTAAACTTTAAAATAGGATGAATGTAATTAGGTTAAAGTAAATAAAGATAGATTGACTATAGAAATGGAGATATGGCCGGAAAGTGGCAAGAACATGGTGACATTTCCTGTCAAAAGCCCCCCCTCTTGACACTTGAACGGCCTGAAAAGAGCAAATGCTCACAGAACCACCGAAAAACATGATCTTACAACCATAGACACAGGTTCTACAACAGCCTAAACTAAATATGCATCCACCATCTCCACAACCTATCAAAAAAAAAATTCTTGACCTATAACAAAAATTTACTGAAACTTTAAGCAGAAAAACCTCTAAAATAGAAAATATACTCCAGATCGCCAAGTCAGATATTGCTTTAACATTATAAATCATAAACATAAAAATACATATAATACACAAATTACATATAAACACATAGATTACAAATAACAAATATTAGTAAAAATTTCATTTTTCAGCCCCCCAAAAGTTGATTGTTTAATACCCTATACATGCTGCAATTCATTATATCAAAAAATATCAATTCAATGATCAACATTAAAAAGTTTTAAAAAAACAATTGAAGCTAGAAAATCTTACAGTTCCTAACATTAAAAAATAGAACTGCTAGTGTAAGCATCCATCTAAAAAAAATAATCTTTAAGCTACAGATAAAAATGAATATTTGGAAAATTTGAATACAATCTTTGCAAAAAAAAAAAAAAAAAAAAAAAAAATCCATTTGAAAAATTTAAAATAAATTTTGTACAATTTTGCAAACGTTTATCTATGTGGCAGCCTCAACAAATCCTAAGCAGTACATACTTTTTAAAGATGACAATAACTCACCCTCTTTCATTCTGATCTATTCCCCAAGAAAATACTAGACAAGCAAGAAAAAGGTAGATTCCAATAGGGCCCTTTATCAAAACCTACCCACAAAAATTAACAAAATTCAAAAATAAATTACTGTAGTATACTGTCCAAATACAAAAAAAATTTCCTCAAGAAGTAAATCTCCAATCCTCAATATATCCAGCGATCCAGAAAACTTATAAACGAGCAACAAAAAAGGATAATAAGCTGTTGATGTTTGACCTCTTTCAAAAAAAAAAAAACCCTAACAAACTTGCTGAAATCCCTGAATCGAATGAGTACCAAACAGTCAATCCAAAGATCCCAGCCCAAGCAGCATGAATGCCAAGCACACCAAGCAGCAATGCCGAGGCACGCACATACTCAAGGCTCCGGGACCTGCCTATGGCCATAGGACTTCATACATACCTCACACATTCTACATATACACCCAGATATACCGGATTCGAGGCAACTCTTGAGGACAAAACTAAAAACCATTCTCAAAAAAAAAAATTCTCATCTAACACAATTAAAATCAGTATAAAAAAAATTCTATTTAGCTACAAAGTTAAATTTTTAATTTCAGGGGGAGATTATCAGATCTATTCAAATGAGAGAGCATCACAATATCAAGCAAAGATAGGTATCCGGCTCTTACAGTTACATGAACCGACCCCCCCAAAAAAAAATTAACTTGATTTTAAAAGAAAAATTTAGCATTCTAACTTTCAGCAAAAAGCAATTCATCTCTCTAAATGACTGCCAATGATTCTAACAACAGCTACCACGACAAAAACTTTTAAACCCCTATGACTTTAAAGTCAACCAAACTTCTCAATTTCAAATTCTTTTAAATACTTTTACAGGCAATTGTGAACTTATTACATGTATCCTGACCTCTCTAAACTGACCCAAAAGGACCAAACTTTAAAAATATCCTATTCTCTACATTTTCCCAATACAGGAACCACTTGCCAAAAATAATTCAACTGAATTTGAATCTTAAAAGTATTAAACTTTGATCCAAACTCTTAAAAATTGAACTGGCAAAAACAAACTCTTTCACTAGAGAATAGTCAGAAAAAGGTCAGATAAAAACATGGCTAAAACATTTCCAGGGTATAACAAGACTAAAAATAATTTAACAATAAAAAAAATATTTCTTCAAAACCTCAATATTTTACCAAAATCCATCCAAAAACGAAGTTTAACGACCCATTCTTCATGTCTCTTTTAAACTTGAAAGTACAAACAGCCAAAAAAAAATATTTCAAAATAACTTTTATAAAGAAAATATTTTATGTTTAGCTTTATAAAATGTAATTTTAATGCCAAACCAAAAATTCCCCCCTTCAAAAATTTCGTCCTCAGACAACTTAGATTCTAATCTAGTCTTACAACTCCATATCCAAAAAGCATGAAGACAATTTAACAGAGGGCATTAAAATGGTTAGCATTTTAAATTAAGCTTAAATTAACTCAAAATTATACAACATCAAAAATTAAGTTTAAACTATTTTAAAATATAAAAACATAAAATTAAGTTCAAACTATTTCAAATTATATAACATTTAATAAAAATCTGAAAATGCCATAATGAGGTTTAACTAAATCCCACTTTAATTACATAGGGATTAAAATGACATGTGAAGATTTATATCTTGCACATAATATCCAAAAGATTTTAAAAACAAACCTCTTAAAATTTAGGCAAAATTAAACAGGTTTTATAGTTAAATCTTCAAATAGTCTTTTTCAAAATAAAGTTCAAAGAGAATTAACTGTAAATCAAAAATGTATAACAAGATCTAAAGATAATGGCTATACTTTCAAGTATTTGAAGAAAATGGCATGATACTTTGTCATGAGCTTAAAAACAGCATCCTAAATTGACTTAATGATTCTTTAGAATCAATTACTTAGATAAATTATATAAACAAATTTAATACATATTCAAAATAGATTATCAGGGCAAAAATTCAATTTTTATTGCAAAATAATATCTTTAATATTGAAAATCAAAACAGTAGAAAAACACAATATATTACTGAACAATAAATTTCTCAAATCAACTAATCCTCCATATAGCCTCATACAAGACTATTTAAATGAGTACAGTTGATTATTCAAAAAATAAATTCAGCAATATTTCAAAATAAAACAGTATATTATAAACTTTTAATTGAAAATCTTGACCCCTATTTAAAACCTTTAAACTAATTTGTAAGCAAATTTATGAAATATGACCAGAGCTGAACTTTATATATAAACTATCAAGATTCAGGTAATTGAGGGTAAAGCACGGTAAAACCCCACAAACTTCTGAAATAACTGATAGTAAATAAATTTAACTGTAAAGAAAACCACTTAAAGACATTACTTAGACGAGCATATTATAAAAGTTAAGCCATATTTATAAAAATTTTAGGGTTAAGATATAGCATTTAAGAAATTAACTGTAAATGAAAATATTAGAACTTAATAAAACCAAGTTATCCATGTCAAGCAAAAATGGGCAAACTTTAATACCCCGGAACATACGTTCCAAACCTGACAAGAATTAACTATTCAAAATATAAAAATGCTTTAAAAGATTATGATTTCGCCCTGATTTTAGAGTTAAGTTTATTTTTAAAGTTAAGTGTAAATACTAACTCAAAGTTTAAAATATTGAAAAATTTCAAAAAGTTGCTCAAAAATGGTCACAGTAACAATTTAAATTAAGCTTCATTAATTACACTTCTTTCACGTCCGCCTGATATGCCATAGTAATATCTAAAAATGAGACTTCATTCATTAATGATTCAAAAGATCACCAAAATACAAGTTAAACTCCAACCAGGATGGACCAAAATCAAAAATTTCATGTTTAAAAAAAAATTTGCATAAGAATGTATATATATTTTAAAAATTACACAACATATATATATATATATATATATATATATATATATATATATATATATATATATATATATACTGAAAAAGATGCAAAGTTCTGACTGCAGCTACATTGATGGAGCACACTAAACTCTTCAAAAGCTTCTTGAAAATTTTACAGCATGAATATCATAACGCAGGGCTGAAAAGTCTTTCCAGTAGAGACCACCAAAAGCAGAGAAAGTCAAATCCTCAGCAAGCAAGTCATTGACCTCAGACGGCAAGTTCTTGGCACCAGTCAGCAAAAAAACTGCATTCACAATGACAGTTCAAAAATCCACTTTCGGAGATTAAGATAAGTCCAGCCACTCAAAAATACCGGCAATAGTTGAAGACAAGTCCAGGCTTACTATCACACAAAAGTTCCAGATTGAAGTCACACTAAGAAAAAGTTAAATCTTGTTTCAAGAATATCAAACTGCAATGATATCACTGCAATGTATCAACAAGAATATCAAAATGCAATGGCCCAGTACGCGGACCACTGCCAAAAACCACCTTCAACAGGCATGATTCTTTCAAAGATGACTTAAAAATTCTTACGAATATCATCTTTTATCACAACCAACATGGCATACTCCAAAATCTTGAACCTCCATCTGTGTAACTGTACCAGGAACTCGAGGCCCGCAATCGCCAAAAATGACTTGAATTCTTGAATAAATGTCATTTTTCATCACAATTATAACTTTTTGGCTGACACAAAGATCTTGAATCTCCTTCATCGAAACTGCACCAGGCATCAGGAAACTGAAGGCCAACATCTCCATCAGGCAAGGAGAAGTAAGAAGTATATGCCATGAAGTCAGAAAAATTTTAAATTTACCTCAAAATTACAAAAAAAAAATTCTAAGTTGCAAAAAAAATTTTATATATCTATCAAAAATCCACCAAGTTTTCTTTAAATTTAAATAAAATTCCTTAAAAATTTTCAAAAATTACATTAGATTAACAAAAAAAATTTACAGTAATAGAAAGTCAGTCAAATTTTTCACTTAAGTTAAAAAAAATTACTATATCGCTTATAAATATTTGTTAAATTTAAATAAAGCTTATGCAATTTATTTAAAAACCAAATAAAAGTAATTTTTAACTATGAAATTTATTTAAAAACTGAACAAAATATAATAAATTAACTGCCCCCCATCACAAAGCATCGCTAAATACCGATGGAAGCAGCGTTTACTATGATATCGCCGAACTGTTAAGGGTTAAAAATGGCAAATACAAAAATAAACTAAAGTTTAAGAAACAGATATCTATTAAAAACTTATTTATAAAATGAAAGAAAAATGCTAGGTTTAAACTACATTTAACTATTACAAATTTCTATTTTTTTCAAAAAAAATTTTATAACTCATTAATATATTAAATTAATAAAAGAAAATCAGGTTAGGGACGGGCCCATAACCTTGACGGATATAAATTTTGAATATTAAAGATTAGCAGAGATTAAAATTAATTAGCACAATGGAAGCTTTTGCTTTTAGTCACTAAACCTGTAAAAAGTTAAAGTCTAGAAAATTAAATAACTAAAATACTGTATGTTGAAATAAATAAATACAAATAAGTTAAAAACAAAATTAACGTTTATTTAAAAAAAAATAAAGATAAAAACAATATAATTAACAAAGGTATTTAAATATATTAAACAATTAAAACAGGAAACAAAATAAACTGACTTCATGGCAGGTAAAAATTATACTTCGGTAAACAAGGAATATGACATCTGAATACTTGACGATCTGCAGCCATGACATCGATTCAAAAGAGCAGTAGTACACCTGAGTAAACACTACTGACTAAATGCTACTATCCTTTCCTCAAAAACAATAGCCGGTCTCAAAATGAACAGATGAAGCAGATGGCTGACTTAAGTCCAGCTTTAAAATACTTCTTAACAGCTATCTTGAACATCGGGAAAAGAATGTAGCGAAGAACTGTAAAGGCGGATAAGTTAGTGAAAAACACTTAATAAAACTGAAGAACGGCACTCTGACAAACACGGAAATGAAACGAAAACTAGAAGTCAAATCATAACTCTCAAACTGAACAAGACGAACGTAAACACTTCATACTGAAACATTAAGGCAAGGATCTAAGCTATTGTCAAAGTATTTATACTAGAAGGGAAACGAAAAGAAACTTATTACGCATGCAAAAGGGCAGGTGAGGCGATGGTCAAATGAGAAACCATCGTGACGAACCGTCATACCGGAAGTGAGCGGTAGACAAATGACGTCACCTTGTGACGGTCAAGAAACACGTCATTACAGCTTCCGACTGCATACGAATACGACGGGAAAACAATAACAAGCCGGGAGTTTTAAAAGGTAAAAAGTGTTGAAAATAAATATAAGGTAAGTTAAATAACTATTGTTTATATGAATGAGAACTTTAATAAAGAGATATTAATAAAGTTAACCAGATTTAATAAAGGGAAAACCTGTTAAATGAAAAGGTAAAAATGGTATTTTAATAAAAGGTAAATAATAGACTGTAAAGGTTATAATAAATGAGTAAACTTTAAAATAGGATGAATGTAATTAGGTTAAAGTAAATAAAGATAGATTGACTATAGAAATGGAGATATGGCCGGAAAGTGGCAAGAACAGGGTGACATTTCCTGTCAAACTCTTTAATAAATTTAACCGACACCCATCGTGCCAAGTATTGTTGGAAAGCCTAATGACCATTTACTTATATTATGCATTTTCATTGCTCCTGCACTACTTTGCCCTCCACCCCCACCCCCGAGTGGTCCGTTTAATAAATTTCAATAGAGAGTCTTCTAATAATGGGAGAATTGTAGATTGCATCTCAGTATATGTACAAAAATCAATAAAAGATTTTGATCACTTTTAATATCCTTTTAGTTCATGTTCTTTCACTAGGAGTGCTTTTGATTATTTTTTCTTTGGCCATTTTGCTACTCGCGACTTTACAACTTATTGAAAGCAAGGAACGCCGTTACATGACTTTTCTACTATTGCGGCTCCATTATAACATCCTTTTGGTTTGTTGTTGTTTTTTAAATTCATTTGTTTTCAGTTTCCATGTATTTATACAATTATGCTTTTTAAACATGTAATAACAAAGATTTTAATAATCGATTGTAAAAACATCTCGATTGTAGATTCTCGAAATTAATCGATGACTTTATCGAATGCACTTTTTTACGATTACGATTTTTATCGAGTAGGAAATTTTCGAGAATCACCCATCACTACACACAACACTAATATTCTCAAAAAAAACATTTCATTAAGCCAGCTATATAGAAATACTCACATACTTGGAGAGCGTCAACAGCATGAATGACCATCATTCCTTTAATAAAAGTTCCTTTGCATAAAGCCACCACATAATGAAATTCAGTCAAAGAGTATTTATAATCATCAGGTAACTATTGTAAACTATCCAAAAAACCATAGTTCCTTGTTAAAGAAGCTGTACTGAAATGTCATTTTACTTTAATAAAAACATCAGAGCTCAACTGGAGCTCTGGCACTTTAAAAGAAACAAACATTGTTTCCAAAAAAACCGCGCTTCGGATCGATCGAATGTCCTTTAAATAGATCGTGACCTTGGCACGTGAAAGCCTGAGACGTTGAGTTGAGAGGTATACCTCCAGCCTCACGGCAAAAATGAAAATCGCGATTCACGGAGAAGCGAACCACGATGGCGTACTGGATTACGTCCGATCGCGTCGCGTATGAACGTAACCTTGAAAACGATGACCTTTAAAAACAATCGTGGCGAGATATGACCTTGAAAAATGATTAATCGATGGAAACGTGAAACGAATCAAAACAGACAACATGTGAACTGGAAATGGGCTAAAAATATGGATGCTCTTCAAGTATTGGAAAAACGAACGAAATAAATAACCAGAAAAATGAAATAAAAAGGGAAACAAAGAAAAGCAAATGAATAAAGGTGAGTAACAGCTTAATTCGTATAAGTATCAAGGAAAATGGGTAAGACAATTTTCCGCGGCGAAAAAAAAATGATTCTGTTTCCAAATTAAAAACAGTTAATGCATTAAATTAAAAAAAAATATATGAAAAATTAGTTTTCAGGTTGGAAATTCGAACATACAGATTTCGTGAATTTCGACAATTGGTTTCCGAAAAAATCAATTTCGTCGATCGTTCGTAGGAAATGGCCAATTTCGCCAAAGGATCGCTGGGAAAATGCCAAATTCGTCAAACGGTCGCTTCAGAGGTGATTCTGAGTGAAAAAAAAATCTAAAAAATCAAAGCAAATTTTCTGAAAAGTGCAGAGTGTATGTGTATGGGGGGGGGGGGGATTCAGTTTAGACATTATGTATTTTTTCCGCGGCAATTAGACGAAATTTGTGGATTTTTCACGATCTTTTATGGAAATTTTCAGATTTTTCACAATACTTTAATGAAAATTCCACATTTTTAGCGATTTTTGACGAAATTTGCGGATTTTTCGTGATTTTTTGACGAAATTTTTTATTTTTTTGCTTTTTTTTGATGAAATTTGCAGTATTTTCGCGATTTTTTGACAAAATTAGCATTTATTTCAGGTATGTTAGCATTTTTCTATGATGCTTTAAACATTTTTGCGTTTTTTCTGTGTTTTCCCTGAACGGAACTCACATTTTTTTTTTCTTGATCCTTTGATAAAATTTGCGTTTTTTCGATATTCTTTGGCGAAATTAGTAATTTTTTTTCAGGTTCTTCAGATGAAATTTGCGTTTTATTCAATATTCTGACATTTGCGATTTTCTAGCGCTCCTTTGATAAAATTCGTATTTTTCCCAGTCTTTTGGCGAAATTCGCAATCTTTCTGCGAGTGATTTACAAAATTGATTTTTTTCAGCGACCATTTGTGAAAATTCGCATTTTTTCTTTGTCTGAATTTTTGGGTTGATGGCAGATTTTTCCAAAAATGTGATTTTCGTCAAAGAATTGCGATAAAAGATATGAATTTCATTGGAGGGTTGCACAGGGGTCAAAGTTGTCCTATATTTCCTATATTTATAAAATAAATTTCAAAAATATCCTATATTGTCCTATATTTTTCTAATTGTCCTATATTTCTCTACTTTTTCATATATTTGGTAATAAAATCACCGCTTGTTTTCACATGCATCGCTTTGCTCGCTGAGTTAGTCTAATGTTCAACGTGATTCTGCGTTTCTTTGCGATTTTTTTAGTTTCTCTTACTGTGTATTCAGCTGCAATACATCATATTTATTTTACTTTTTATTATAGAAAAGGCATATTTATTGCATTACATTAATGCAGTGTCATAATGTGAACATCGATTGATGACATTCTGTAATGTTTGGACAGATCAGATTGATGGGCATGAAAAAAAAATTACTGAATGCTGTGCGAAGGGTAGAGATCATTACCATGTCCTGTTCCCATCAGTAACAGTGGTTATTCGCAATTAATGCAGCATCCCAAAAAACAAAGCACAAAGATAATTCAGAAAAACAAAGCAATTAGCTTCAATCTCGCTTTGTGCATTTTACTGGCAGTAAAAGCTTGAGTTTGAATATCAAATTAAAAAAAATATAATAATAAAAAAGTGGATTGTGTACTTGAATTTTAAATGAGGGAGATAAGATCTACCGTTCCAAGATTCTGTGAATAATTCACATGGTTAATTATTTACTTCAGTCATCAGATGGAATGCAAAATTTATTTTTGAAATGTTTGCAGTTTCCTCTTTGCCACAAGCTATACAGTTAAATTCAAAGAAAGTGCCATGTGCCATTGCCATATCTCATGGCCTTGACTCATATATTTTAAAACAAATCACTGTCAGTGATGATTTTAACAAAGAATCGCCATTTTGTCACTCTCATGTATGATGAGACATTAAATGACCAGAACTTAAAACAAGTAAACATTTTTGCTTGGTATTGGAGAGAAGAAATTAGTGGTATTACCGAAAAATATATTGAAAGTGAGCTTTTTGATCATTTAACTGCAAAATGAATGTAATGAAAACCTTTAAATTGGATCTAAATCATTTGCTTAGCTTTGGATCAAATAGTTCTAATTTAAATAAATCAGCTTCGGATAGAGAAGTTCCATTTATGAGAAAATTTGGCATAGTGTTGGAACCTTTAATTTACACATTGTTGATTGTTCACAATGCATTGACAAGAGTATCTATCAGATCACATGTGAGCCTCTCTCAACCATAACAGATTTCCTTGAAATCTGATTTTATAAGAATCTGAGATTATCAAAAATTTTCTTGAAATCTAAAATTGTTGGTTTGGAAAATTTCCATTATACCAAAAAGACTAAAGAATAACAATGGAAAAATTAATTTATACATATTTTTTTAATATTGTATCTTGATTTACGATCGTTAATTAGTGAAAAATAATAAACTAACATAGAGTATGATTTTAAAATGTATTTTATAGCAATCTATATCCAATAGCATTATTTTCTAAATGTCCTATATTTTTCACAAAAAATGTCCTATATTTTATGAATTGGTCACTCCTACCCCTGGTTGCAGAATAAATGCAAATTTCGACAATAAAATTAGTCAAAAGGCGGCTAAAAAAACCACAAATTTCGTCAAAGAATCGCAAAATATTTGAATTTCATCAGAGGGTCAGGGAAAATGAAGCCATCTTCTTAGAAAACAGCACACACACAAACATATGTTTATTATTATATGTATAGTTTTTAATAGGAATTAATACTAAACTGACTTTTGTAAAATTGGGTTTGACCCGAACCCAATTTGCAGGAATCTATACTCAATCGAAAATCGAGCCGAACCAAAAACAGTGTTTACTTGACCTGTAACAAAAATAATTAGCACCGGCAGAAATTTACTACTTGTAAAAACTAGACAATATCAAAATTTGACTCTTTTTTTTTTTTTTTTTTAATTGCATTTTGCATAATTATTCTGAATAGTTGATAAAAATTGCTTCAGTGATATTTTGTCATGTTGTATTCTTGTAATTCTTTAAATAGCACATAAAATAATAGCGGGTTTTAAAGATTTTTTTTTCTCCCTCCCAAACAGCTAAACTCCCCTCCATTTATAAATATTGGGAGGGAGACTCCCCTCCTCGGAAAAATTGAATTTCAAGCCCTGTAAAATTTAGTAGAAGTTTATATTTTTTTAGTAGAAAATATTTATAAGTGTATTAAAAATAAATTAATCCAAATTTAATAAGAAGTAACTGTATACTATATTTTCAAAAAATAAAAGCCAGCTTTTTTGTAAGCAGCTAAAAGTGGGCAACCCTGTCTGAATCGTTACTTTATTTTAAATAGATTGAAAACCAATGTATAAATCGAGATTTAAAACATTGACTAAATCAGAATTTAAGGGAATGGCTAAATTTTGATTTAAGACATTGGCTAAATCATTCTGTATCGATTTAAGACCAATGGTTAAATTGGATTTTCAATACAAGCTTTAAATTGATTTAAGGCCCAGGCCTAATTGAAACCTCAGTGAAAAGAATCATGTGACAAGCAGATGTTTTTAGCCTTCTTCCTTCTTCTCCTCCATTATGTTTCTTTCAATGAAATGCTATTCATATTCAATAAAATGGAAAGACAACTAGTTCATAGACAGCAAAAATTAAATGGTAAATATAGTGTTAGATTTTATTTGTCCAGTGGTCAAAATGAGCACAATCAGTCTTTCCATGAAATGCTATTCAAATTCACTCAAAAGGAAAGATAAAAAGTTCATAAACAGCAAAAATTGAAAGCTAAATTCATTGTTAGATTTTATTTGTTCAGCCATCAAAATGACTGTAATCAGTCTTTCTATGTATACATTTTTATAGTGCTGATAATACTGTGAAAAATATTATAATTGTTTTGCTACATACTCCTTATTAATAATCAGAAAATTCAATAGACTATGTTGATATCAAAGACTATTAAGAGAAATGCAAGTGGATTTTGTTTGTGATACATTGAAATTTGTTTGGAATCAAAATGACCACTTCTGTCTTACTAATATTAAATAGACTGGGAGATGACTGTACAAACAATAATCCCATTGAATTGATAGCTAAAATTCTAGAATTAGTTAAAACTTGATTTGCATATTAAAATGCAACTGGCTTGCCAAGTCGTACCTTGATGGAAAAACCCTGCAAAACCCGATTTTAATGGTTGACTGGTAAGTTTACCATAGTGTTTTCCTGCTCTCGGTTCTCTATGTTTTTGTAAATTTGAGTGTAGGAAAATACAATAAACCTCTGATCAACCACTAAAATCAGATCTGCAAGAGATTTTGACCAAGATAAAACTTGGAAGACTAGTTCAATTTTAATGTGTTATTCAAGTTTTGTAAGATCCTGGAATTTCAGCTGTTAACTCAATGAAATGATGGTCTGTACAGCCGCTGGTCTAAAAGCAATTATATGAAAACTTTGTACTGAGTTATAGACATGTGATTTTGCAATAAAAATATCTGTACTTACTTTCTTTTTGCATTCAGATTCAAATGAAGCAGTCCATATCTGAATTTTATCTATTTGAGCATAGAGTTTAGAATGAGCTGAACTTAAATTGTGAATATGTTTCTCCTTGGCATCATCGATACTTTTGAAATAATCTGGATTTTTCAAAGAACCTAATTGAAATTATGCAAATATTAAATTCTTCTAAACAGTCAACAAAAATGTTACTTTTAGAGATCGATAACAAAAATATCTAAATTATTTACTATCATTTTTTATATGTAAGTGTAAACTATAAGAAAAATTTTTTGAAAGAAAAAAGTATCTAAGCCATTTAATTTTCAATATTTTAATAACATTTACATACAAAATTTCTTTTTAAAAAAAGGGGCAAAATTATTACATTAATAATTTAAAAATATATCATGATTCTTGAAATATATCAAATAATTGTAATAAGATCATTGTGACTTAAAATGAAAATAATTAACTACAATTCTAGAAATTTTTAGAAATACTTCTCATTGCTTCAAAATTTAAAAACTGCTTGATGAATTAAATTTTTGAAATTCTTTATTAGTGGGGTGGGTTAGCTGAAAATTATGCCAAAACATTTCACATCTGGCAACCAACACGCCACTTTGGATTAGGGATGGGACGAATACTCGGCCACTATTCGGTATTCGGCCTATTCGGCCCTTTTGCCGAATATTCAGTTGGCCGAATATTGAAGGCTTGTTGACCGAATACCTGTAGCCGAATATTTAGAGATATCTTGCCGAATATTGCTAAAATCACGCCGAATGGTGAAAAATATCTCGCCAAATAAATTTAGGATTTGAAGAATTTCATTCCACACATTTTTTTTTTCTCTAATCAAAATTTGCTACTTCATTTGTGAAGTCCTCATTCTTACTAACAAAATATACAGTTATTCAGATACTAAAAAATATACAGCCATTCTGTTTTTCCTATAAAAGTTAGTGATATTTTAGAAATTGCTGCCCAAGTTGGGGATTTAATTGTTTGGATAATGTCTTCATTAGTGAATGATATATTACAATTCAAGATATAAAAACACTTATAGAAAAAATAAAAGAAAAACACTGCCTTATTCTAAAACACTCGAATATTTATTAATGTCTGCAAATTCCATGCACATATAAAGTCTTATGATATTCATAACTTATTTTCTATAAAGTAAGAAATGAAAAAATTCATTCACTAGGTGTATTAACGAAGATTCATTTTCAAAATTAAATATCAAATATAGTTTTACAAATATTTAAACATAAATTCTAAATACTGAATAAAATATTTTTTTTATTCTATAGTTTTCGCTTTCAAATAGTTATTTGGATAATTACTGACTTAAATATGCAACATTATTATGTATATATTTTTAATTTACATCTTCCTTCATTCATGTTATCAATTTCTGTTTATTCGTTTAATGCTTGATGAGTAAGTGGAATATTGAAGTTGAATATTGTATGCGCCAATTCAAATGTCAAGAACAGTCTTGTTCTTACGAATTTGCTTATCATTAGGGATATAAACTCTAAATGATCAAATTTATTTTATTAAAGGTTATTTCATAAAATATCTTCTTGTGAGCTCTGAGAGAGAGATATTAAAAATGTTATTGATTTTGGATGCAAGAAATTGTAAAAGTATCATTTGATAGTAAAAGTGAAGTACATTCTTCATAATTTAATGGAAATATCTTCCCATCTTGACTTACTGAAAATCAATTTGATGTACATTAGGATAAAAGAATATAATGCAATTTCATAATGTTTTGTGTTAAAATAAGTTTTTCAAATTTAAAAATACATTTAAAAGTACATTTAAGAGTAATAATTATTAATGAGTTCATTTTTTTAGGTTATGTATAATCGAAATTAATTTTCTTAATTGGAAAAAAAAGTTGCTATTCGGCCGCCGAATATTCGGTATTCGGCCTAAAATTTAGCCGAATATTCAGTATTCGGCTATTCGGCCAAATCACTATTCGTCCCATCACTACTTTGGATTTAGATAGTACATGAATAGCGAAGTCTAAAAATCCCGGGACACAAATTTTTTTTGCCCTCTAGCGGTGTTGGTGACGTAATCAATATGGACAACAAAATTTTGCGATAAGCTTCTACTTTTTCGCCTATAACTCGGCTTAATATTTTACATTAATCTATATTATTAGTGATTATTAAGCAGGAGAAAACGTGCTTTCTAATGATATAATTGACTTCTTTGTTTAGGCTCATAATACCAGAACTATTTAAAGTTGTTTCAAAATTTTTTATTTTAATTTTGATTTTTTCGAAACATTTTTCTAAATAACTTGGAATCTGTTGCATGTAGCTTGAAGCGTGTACAATACTTTTTGTTTGTCAGAAAATTACCTTTCGAACGGCATGTATGACTTGTATTTTATAATGAATATTTTCTAAGAAATAGCCAAAACAATGTAGCATTGCACAGAGAGTTCTTATGGCAACAATGTAATTTTATATGGGTTCTGAAAATTAATACAATGACCTTATAACTGTTTAAATAGAAAATGCAATTATCGCAATTTTTGATGTATATGTAAATAAATTCCAGTTTTCTTAGAGCTAAGAATCTTAAGACATATTTATCCTACAGTTATGCAAACTTAAGGCATAACTGTGAGATAAGTTTCAAACATTTATAAGTATAAGAATCAAAAGAATGTACAATGCAGTATTATTTCAATTATATCCAAGTTTAATCATATCCTATTCATATCCAAATACACTAATATCAGCCATAATATTTAAATAATACAATATATTGCTGTTTTGTGCAAGAACATCCAAATGATTTATCTAAATTCACTTTCTATACCGATCGGTGTCTGAGCAGTGCCCTTCACATACACAAAGTTTTATACATCGCATTGCCATTTTAACGCATTTACAAGATGTGCATCGCTTGCGGCAAGTACAGGAGGTAAGCTGTTCACAATATTTTGACATTTCTGGTATTGTTGTCCACACAGGTTGGTATGATCCCCCAGAAATTATTTTCTATCCCCATGTAATTGGCGAAGGTATTCTATAATCTGCAACGAGATTGTTATTCCAAATTCTTGCTTGGAGAGTAGCTCATTTAACATGTTGAGTCAAAGCATCTAGTGTAGGAGGTAAGTTTTCAATAGCTCGATTATTTCTTGTAAATAATACTTGTCTGCAGTCATTTATGCTCTGAAGATCTGCCTGATCATAAAGTAGTATAACAAATCGCTGTAACAGATCATGCCATTCATCATCAATATCAGAAGTGCCTGTACATAGTTGATGCCATACACTAGGGATGCACAACCTGTGGCCCACGGGCCAAAAGTGGCGCACAGTGGGTTAACGTGTGGCCCGCGAGATCTATCAATTTACAACTGGAAAAAATTGCAATTTTTTTTTATATGTGGCAGGAAAAAAAATCACAAATTTCGTCAATTTTCTGTGGGAAAATATAAAATTTTGTTACTTAATAATCGCAAATTTCATTGATCGGCACTGAAAAGTCGGCAATTTCATTGATTAAGAGCGGAAAAAAGTGAATTTTGTCGATAAGGCTTGCAAAAATCATAAGTTTCACGTATCAGATATTGAAAAATCGCAAATTTTGTCCATGAAGTTAAAGAAAAAATAGCAAATTTCCTCGATCGGGCACTGAAAAATCACAAATCTTTTCAATCAGGCAAAGAAAAATCGTCAATTTTGTATATGAAGCTCGAAAAAATTGCAAATTAAATTCATCGATTGAAAAAAAAATGTTTTCTTGTTTTATCGCATGAAAATAAAGGGAATATTGTCCATCTAGCATGGACAAAAAAATTGCAAATTTCATTGATAAGGCACGAAAAAATCGTGAATTTATCGATGACAAGAGGAAAAAAATGAAAATTCCATTAATCGGCTTCAAAACAATCGTGAATTTCATCAATTTATCCAGAGAAAAAAAAGTTGCGAGTTTCATCTTACTGCATAAAAAAATGCAAATTTCGTTGATCTGGCTCAGAATTTGCGTATTTCGTAAGAAAAAGGAAGGTGGAAAAAGTGCACATCTCATTGATCAGACACTGAAAAATCACAACTGTTATAAATCAGATTCCAAAAAATCGCAAATTTTGTTAATCGGAGATGGGAATATTGCGAATTTTGTTGATATCATACGTAAAAATTGCTAATTAAGTTGATTAGGCTCTAGTAAAATCTCAAATTTTCTCGATCGGGAGAGGAAAAATCACTAATTAAGTCAATCAGGTAACTAATAAAATCACAAATTTCTCGATCAGCTGGGGAAAATCGCGAAATTTGTCAATCAAAAGAGAAAAATCGTCGAATGGCTTTATAAAAATCATGAATTTTGTCAATTAGGGGCAGAAAAATCAGGAATTTTGCTGATCTGGAATGAAAAATCGCAAATTTTGTCGATCGTCTGCATAAAAATTATGAATTTCGTCGGTCAGGCGTGGGACATTTATGAATTTTGTTAATTAGACTCGTGAAAAATGTGAATTTTGTTGATCATTCGAGGAAAAATCATGAATTTCGTCAATCAGCTTTGAAAAATCGTGAATACCGTTGATCAGCTTTTATAAAATGAATTTTGTTGATCAGGCAAGGGAAAATCGTAATTTTCTCGATCAGCTTCATGAAAATTTCGAATTTTGTAGATCAGGTGCGAAAAGATCCTGAATATTTTCGATCGGCTTCGCAAAAATTGCAAATTTTGTCGATCAGATTAAAGAAAAGATCGAAGAAAAATTGTGAATTTCATCGATCGGCTTCGTAAAAATTGCAAATTCCGTCAATCAGCTTCGTAAAAATTGCAAATCCCGTCAATCAGCTTCGTAAAAATTGCAAATCCCGTCAATCGGCTTCGTAAAAATCACAAATCCCGTCAATCGGCTTCGTAAAAATCGCGAGTTTTGCTGACCAGTTTCTTGTAAAAATCCGAATTTCATCGATCAGGTGCAGAAAAACAGCTAATTTCGTGTCAATCAGCTTCAGAAAAATTGTAAATTTTGTCAACGACGTTCGGGAAAATCACAAATTTCATCAATCAGGTGCAGAAAAATCGCGAATTTCACCAATCATATGAAGAAGAATCGAGAATTTCGTAGATTTGTTAAGTAATAATCGTGAATTTTGTAGATCAAGCTCATAAAAATCGCGAATTTCATTGTTCAGGAGTGGAAAAATCGCAAATCTCGTCGATCATGTGTAGAAAAAATCGCGAATTTCCTTGATTATCTGAGGAAAAATCACTAATTTTGACAATCAGCCTTGTAAAAATATAGCGAATTTTGTTGATCAGTGCAGAAAAATCCTTTCTCGACCGGTTTCATAAGAATAGCGAATTTTGTTGATCAAATTTTCTGGATCAGCTTTATAAAAATTGCAAATTTTGTCAATTGGTTATGTAAAATGTGCAAATTTGGTTGATCAGGCATGGTAGAATTACAAATTTCATTGATGAGGAACAGAAAATCGAAAATTTTGTTGATCAGGCACGAAAATTCTAGTTGATCGACTCCTTCTCTTTCTTCTGTACATAAAGTTTACATTTTTTTCGGTACCAGCAATTTATGCTTGTTTTTTAGCACTTTTAATAAAACAAAACTTACTCTCCTGAAAAAATTCAAGGAATATTTTTACATCTTGAAAATAATCCTTGCTACTTCTGTTATATATAAACTAAAATCTGCTAATATATCCAGGGGTAGGAGTGACCAATTCATAAAATATAGGACATTTTTTGTGAAAAATATAGGACATTTAGAAAGTAATGCTATTGGATATATATTGCTATAGAATACATTTTAAAAACATAATCTATGTTAGTTTATAATTTTTCACTAATTAAAGATAGTAAATCAAGATACAATATTAAAAGAAATATGTATAAAATTAAATTTTCCATTGTTATTCTATCTTCTTTGAAATGGAAATTTTCCAAACCAACAATGTTAGATTTCAAGAAAATCTTTGATAATCACAGACTCTTATAAAATCAGACTTCAAGGAAATCTGTTATGTTTGAGAAAGGCTCACATGTGATAGATACCCTTGCATTGTGAGCAACAATGTGTAAATTAAAGGTTCCAACACTATGCCAAATTTTCTCATAAATTGTACTTCTCTATTTGAAATTTTAAAGCTGATTTATTTACATTAGGACCATTTAATCCAAAGATAAGCAAATGATTTAGATCCAATTTAAAGGCTTTCATTACATTCATTTTGCGGTTAAATGATCAAAAAGCTCACTTTTAATATATTTTTCAGCAATACCACCAATTTCCTCACTCCAATACCAAGCAAAAATGTTCAATTGTTTTAAGTTCTGGTCATTTAATGTCTCTTCATACATGAGTGACTAAAGGGGAATTCTTTGTTGAAATCATCACTGACAGTGTGTCATTGATGATTGATCATTTGTTTTAAAATATATGGGTCAAGCCCATGACATATGGCAATGGCACATGACATTTTCTTTGAATTTTATTGTATACCTTGTGGCATGGAGGAAACTGCAAACATTTCAAAAATAAATTTTGTATTCCATCTGATGACTGAAATAAATAATTAGGGCCATGTGAATTATACACCGAATCTTGAAGTGGTAGCTCTTATTTCCCTTATTTTAAGTCCAAGCACTCAATCCACTTTTTTTTTAATTTGATATTTAAACTCAAACTTTTTCTGCCAGTAAAATGCACAAAGCGAGATTGAAGCTAATCACTTTGTTTTTCTCAATTATATTTGTGCTTCATTTATTGGGATGCTGCATTAATTGCAAATAACCACTGTTACAGATGGGAACTAGACATGTAATGATCGTTACCTTTCACACACCATTCAGCAATTTTTTTCCGTGCCGTCAATCTGATCTATCCAAGCATTGCAAAATTTCATCAATCTATGTTCACATTGTCATATTGCATTAATGTAATGCAATAAATATGCCTTTTCTACATTAAAAAATAAAATAAATAAAAACAATGTATTGCAGCGTAATACACGATAAGAGAAACTAAAATAATCGCAATGAAACACAGAACCACGTGGAACGTTCAACTAACTCAGCAAGCAAAGTGATGCATGTGAAAACAAGTGATGATTTTAATACCAAATATATGAGAAAGTACAGAAATATAGGAAATGTAGGACAATTAGAAAAATATAGGACAATTTTGAAGGTTATTTTATAAATATAGGATATATAAGAAATATAGGACAACTCTGACCCCTGTATATCCTTACCACGCGAATTGGATATTTTGACTGAGTAAGCAAATTAAAAAAGATAACACCCCCACTCCCAGCCACTCAACTGTGAAATCATATTTTTATTGGATTATAGGCCACAGATCACCTCTTTTAAATCAAATTATCTCCTTATTATTGATGTGGCCTTAGACCACCCAGACATATTTGTAAGTGGCCCTTCACTTGAAAAGGTTGTGCACCCCTACCATACACAATCAATTTCCCGAAATGACATCCAAACCTTCCAGGCTGTCTTTTTTCCAATGCCATGAAATGTGGAAACTGTGTCGCAACCAGTTATAGAATGAAAAGCCAACAAATTTCGGCAAATTTCCGGCAAAAGTTTGGCACAAATCTCATGGATTGGAATGAATTTCCTGTATTTACCGCAACCATACTCAATCCATAGTTCATCAATATCTTGTATTTGTGGGAACAGTGATATTGAAATAACCACTACATCTCAGTCCACAGTTCGTATTAAGATGTGAGTATGTCCATTTTCTACGGCATATTTAACATGGAGAAATATGCGGCCATCTGCTTCTTCGTGTGTGACGGGAGAAATGCTTGATATATCCATAGATGTTGACACGAGGACTCGGTTATCATAAGTGCAAACGACATGTTTTCCTGGATACTCGTCTCCTGTCATTTTCTTAGCTAGTAATTGGAACAATTGAGTTTTATTTTTGTTGACACATAGGAATTGCTGAAATTTTTTTGGAATTGCAGTTGAGTCTGAGACTTTAATATTTATGCCACATCCTCTTGTTTCTCGGATATATGCCTTCAAACTGTTACTAATGTATCTGTCAAATACAATATCTAATCGTGAACTGTTTTTCAGTTGATTAATGAAATATGGTTTGAAAACCTGTTCATAGTATCCGGAAAATGTTGTCGCCGTACCAGGATTAAGCATGTGTATTACGGCTGTATAATGGGAAGGTGATTATAAAGCCGCCCTTTTGAGATTGGGTGGATCGTATTGCAATCATCGTAGAGATACCCAAGTTCATGTTTTACCCTTTTTTTTTCTGGAACAAAGTGTTTAAGGCATTATTTTGATGAAGAAAACTCAATTCACAAAAATCTGGACTAAATTGGCTTTATTTTGCTGAAGACTTGAAATATGAGCATTTTCAAACATCCAGAATACAGCATATTTATTCAAATGTGCACTCGTACTAGAAAGAACGTCTTGAGTTCTCAACGACCACAATTTATACATAATGAATTGTCAGCGACAAAAACACAAATTTAAATATATTTTCACATAAGGATGTAGCACGCTAACATAACTGTACTCGAAAGTAATTAAGAATTATTAGTCATCTTTGACCACAACGAGCGTGCGTTCTTCCATAGCCGTGACAAACGTAAAACTGACAAAAATTTCAGATTTCACAAGCACCAAAAAAAGTCTTTTGGCATAGAATACATTCCCAATCCGAGCAAAAAAATGTACAGGTAAAAAGGACTGTTACATGATAAGCAAAGGGGAAATTTTAAAAATGAGTGTTGTCAAGAATATAGCATTTATTGCACGAGGCGAAAACGTACAACACTCAGCAACCCTAACGAAATTACACAACAGGTAACAAATTAAGTTCTTTATACAAGACAAAATGAAATGATTGGGAAATAAAAATAGCAGTTACTTAAAACAGTCGTTTGATATTTAATCAACTGAAGAACAAGAAAGAAAAATCTAGAAATGGAATGATATTTTGAAACTAATTTGTTACTTGTTTTTTTTTATTTATTATTATTATTTTATATGCACTTGAAGGCGAACACACAATAAAAATACGTATTAAAAATGCTTTTCTTTTAAAAATAAATTTTAAAAGAGGGGGGAGGAACTCACATTTGAAAAATTAATAGAAATATATAAAATAGAATATGTGTTACATCTGTATTACGGCTGCTCCATCTAATATTTTAGCTGTTACATTCGGCTGGCTGTGATTAAAGCTAATGCCTCATTTTGTTTGAATGCAATCAATAATATCCGACTTGTTGGTTGGTTTGCGTAACTTTCTGTCATGCAAAATAGAGGACGGGTACATGTCGTTTTCATACGAAAAAAAATACGTGTGGCACTCGGGGACTGCCGCGGTAAAGCTATTGCATAGCATTTTTTATCAACTTATGCAATTATAATTATTTATTTATTTTTTATTTATGCAGTTTTTCGTTTTTTATATTAATTCAAGTTAAACATTTTTCGCGTGATCACCGATAACAATTTTTTTTCTTGTATTGAACAAATGAGAAGTTAACATCGTTTAAAATATTTTTATTATCTTACAATACATGTAGGTTAATCAGGAATTTTTATCATTGAAACTATACGTTTATGGTAGCTGAAATAAAAAACATAAGTTTAAGACTTGATATTCTCAAAATATCTGAAAAACACCGCATCAATGTCTACCGAAGTCTATGGAAGGATACCGTGCCGAAGTCTGTCAAACTGAAGCGACGTTAGCCGGAGTGTTAGGTTTTTTTTTTCTCGTTACAGAATTTCTAGATTCTTTTGCCGCGATAAAAGCTATGCAATACCATAATAAATTACAAACAAAATTTGTCAGTGCTACGAAAATTAGATCGCGAGTTATAAGCATTTTAAATTTTCCGAACCTCACTGTGGGGATCTCCTGTCACCAAAAATTAACACTATCTCATAATAAATTATCAAACAAAATTTGGCTGCACTACGAAAATTAGATAGCGAGTTATAAGCATTTTAAATTTTTGACCCTCACCGTGGGGGGTCTCCTGTCACCAAAAGTAACACTTTCTCACAGTAAATTACCAAACAAAATTTGGCCGCGCTACAAAAATTGATGACGAGTTATAAGTGTTGGGAAATAGCTATTGCCCATTTCCTAGTGTCTTATCACTCTATGATATCCTTATACTAAACTGACTTATATTTCCATCTTTACTTAATCCCATATTACAGTTATATTTTTATTTCAATATTCACAAATACTATTTTATTCAATTACAATAGATATCTTCACTTTCAATAAATAAAAATAAATATCTTTATTTTATTTCTACTTACCGTTATTAAGCACTCTTATTAAATATTCATATCTCTTTAATCTTCTACTTCTGTTTTTCAACCGTACTTGTATAAATTACCGGCAGTTGTTTACTATCGCTCACGGCTCTCACTTCAGACATACGGCATTTGATTCACGCGGCGTACTGAGGAATTTCGGCAGTCGACAATAGATGGCGTTAGTGTCTCTATCCTCCTTAATTCTCTCTTACAAGTGGACATCGCCGATTGGTCTTTCCCGAACTTTCTATTTCGGATGTGACGTTACGTGATCGAACGGAGGCTGCGTAATGACATGCATTGTATTGGGAGCTGAGTATAAAACGCCGCTGATTTCGATAGTACGTTGGCTTTGTGCTTCGCTTTTAGTGTCATGCTTTGGAGACCGTGTTTACTTATGCCTAGAAGATTGTGTCGGCGGGAAATGTTGTTGATATAATGAATAAGTCACTCGTCCTTATTAATTAAAAATATTTATTACCTTTTTAAATTTTAATTTCTTTCAACAAACTGAAGTCGCTATGAAGTAAAGAATTTTCCTGTGTTCAGATGTCCAGCATGTTAAAGTAATAGGAGCGTCATTGTGATGGACTTGGTTTGTCTACGGTAATGGATTCGGCAAACCTCTTCATTGATGTCAAGCTGATCGAGAAGCGGCCATTATTGGTCTTGGGTGTAAAGACAGCTATGACAGATTTCTTGCTGTAAATAAGGATTCACGCGGGTGCTGGAGTACGTGATGCACGTTATTTAAGATGACGGGTTTAATTTTTCTTTTTCTTTCTTTTGACTCCATCTGTTTTTTGTTATTGATACGTCTCTAGAATATTTTATAGATGTTCCGAATTATCGGTAACATGTTTATTGCTGTTTCCATGTTTTCCTGATTATCTCTACCACGAAACTTTGTGTTAATAGGCCATTTCATTTTTTAAGAGCCGGTTAAGTTTATTGTTGGTTGATATGAGATAGTGGACAGGTAGTATATATTGGAAACGTGCTAATTCTTTCTTGTTGATGAAAGCTTTTTCTAGAGATGAAGGGAAACAATTTAGTTTGGAGTTAAGGAGAAAAACATTAAATTAAATTTACATTTAGATTTGTTGTGTGGCTTCTTCCAATGCTGGGTTTATGGTAAAGTACATTTAATTAATATTCATTCATTTAAATATCTAAAGCTAATTAAATTTCAAACTTAAAGTTAATTTAAATATCCTTTTAAATATATTCAATTTATAAAGTAAATGAAATAAATTTATTGTGTAATCTTTAACTAATATAATTTAAACTATTTAATATTTCAATTATATTTTTCATTTAATGTTAATCATTCAAAGTATATTTAAAAGTAAATAATAGAAGAAATTGGATTCTGATGCTCCGGTTTACAAGTTTTTTATTTTTTGTTTTTATTTTCAAGTAATGAAGTAGTATGTTGATATATAGTTCTTGAGAACTTGTGATATTTATGTAAAGTGGACTTTCTAGTAGAACTTGATAAAACGTTATATTATATCCATACTTGCTTCACCTATTTTTTATCATTTTTATCTGTTAATAAAATTGTTGGTTTGTTTTTTAAAACTTTGGTCATTCTTTTGAAAAACACTTTTACATTTTTACTTTTTCAGATTGAAGCCATATAATTATTCATTCATTAAATTAATTTAAAAAATATTTTTTCTAAATTAATGAGGGACCGAGAGTCAGCCTTGTGCTTCCACTTGCTGTGTAAAAATAAGTGTGAACCTCTGCTGTGTAAGATCGTATAAGATAGACCTTAACAGTCTAAACTATCACGGTTATGGGCCATTCTGGTCCTTCCTTTTTAAATAGAATGCCTTTTAATGGCTTCTATAAATTTTTCTTATATGGAAAGTAGGTTCGTTTTTCTAAGTTTAAGTAGCATGCAGATTGTGGTTTCATGTAAGAAATAGGCTGTTATTCTTTTGGTTAATTTTTCTTAAATTGATCTGTTTTCCTAATATCAAGTTTTGAGATTCTTTTATCCATGGCCAAAATATACCCGATCTTTGAGATGGGGGGGCCGATGGAATTTTTTTTGATAAATTTTTGAAGTTTCTAATTTGAAAAGATCTTGTTTTACTGTGTAAGCGTGCTCCAGTTACCCATGAGTATGATCAGCAACGACTAAAGTTTTGGATGACCATGCCTGAAACAGGACTTTGTTTTGATGTTCATCGAATAAAGTTTGGAGGAAAGAAAGTGTTCTCCTGTGCCAATAAGGTGTTCTTGGTGGTTCCTGTGCCTGAAATAGGACCTCGTCTGATATTCATCGAATGAGATTTGGGTGAGACACTCTTCAGTGCCGAGAAAGTGTTCCTGATTGTTCCTGTGAGATGATTGTGTCTGAAATCTGACCTCGCTTGGTATTCATCGAATAAAGTTTGGGAGAGAGACATTCGTCTGTGCTGATAAAGTGTTTCTGGTAGATCCTGAGGAGGAATTCTTAAGTTAGAGAAGATGTGACTTTACAGTGATTAAGTTAATCCTGAACTTTGTATTGGTGTTAATTTTATGTATGACTGATTTCATCGTTTCAATTCTTACGGTGGTAATATTAGAAGGATCCTGGATGGAAATGCTGTGCTGAAATGTTTGAGAAAGTAATGTCAGCATTTGGTTTGCATCTTCTCATCTATTATGGTGTATCTGAGACTCTCCTAAACTGATGTTGGACTAAATTAAAGGCTATGTTGTGGAGTTGGCAGTGGAGAGGTCCTGGGACCCAAGTGACTGTTATTTTTTTATTTCTTGCCGACAAGACTGTTAAGTCAAAAGTCTTTGGATGTGATTTAAACTCCTGCATGGAAGATTAACATAATGTGAAATCCTAATCGCTACATCAGGTTCACCTGTGTATCAAGATGTGAAATCGTCTGTAAATTATATATTTTTTTAATTTTTTTTATATTAAAGTTGCATTTTTTTTAATATACACTTGTTAATAGAAATAATTTTTTTAAAGTTTAGATAAGGTATAATGGACTTTAAATGATAATAATGGTAATTGTGAATTTTTAATTATTTCTTTATGGTTTAAAATAAAGTTTAAATTTAGGAAGGAATTGATTTATAAAGTGCTGGTTAAAAATTAATGAAATTTTTATGAATTAATAAATTCCTTTTGACAGGACTTAAATAATTTTTTAATAAGTTTAAGATTGATTGTTAATTTTATTTATTAATAGATTTGATATGAATTTAAATGAATCATATATTTAAATATATTTATTTAAGTTACAGAATTTAAGATGTTAAGTTTCTGGATACTTTTGATAGGGAACTTGGTCTTGTGTGACATGACTTCAGATGTTTTGCTTGATTTGGCTGATTTCCTGAAGTATCTGTCACTCTTGACTCAGTTCAATGTTCTTGAAATTTTTTTTATAAGTTGAAAATTGTTTTATTTTTATAAGTATTTAAGTTTCTTGTTTAATGATTGAAATATTTGCATATTTAAGTCAACATTGATGACTGCTTCGGATGTTTGTTGTCTGGCCAATTTCCCGGGGTAGTCATTAAGTTTTGACTTAATCTTAAATGTTTTATATTTTCTTTTAATTTCTGTTTAAAGTTATATTGAATAATTAAACCGTAAAAGTTAAAGCTACTTGATTTTTTTTTGATAGTTACTTAAGTAATTGAATAAATTCTTTGAAATTATATCTTTATAATGGAAATTTTTTTGATAGAAATTTTTGAATGGTTAAATTGTGAATAACTTTTTAGAACAAATTAAAATGGATATTTGAACAGTTTCTGTGAAATTTCCTTGGCACTTAGATTTTTAATCAAAATGCAGGTAATTTGATTTAATCTGAATTATGTATCAAGTTAAGATTTTTAGTGATTTTTTTTTTAAATTCTTAATAGCCAGTTTAAACATAAATATGAAGAGATCAATACTTAATATGGATAATAGTTTTTATCTTGAAATAAGTGTTAATTTTTTTTTAGCTTGACTTGCTCTGGGGCTCAATGAGGATTTGTGTAAGTTAAAAGTTTACCTCGTATATTGAGTTGAGTATAAGTCTTAAGCATTTCTTATAGAACCTATGGTTTACTGATATATTAAATAATTTACTATTCGGTGTATTTACTGTTCTATTTATGAAATGATAGCTGATATTTTATTTCTGACCTCTTCAATTTTATATTTGCATAATTTTTTTAATAAAGATGTGATATATTTCCAATTTTTTTTATTGTTACTGTCACCCAGGCATATTTGACCTATTTTTTAGGCATGTTTAATGAATTGTAAACTAGTAGACCCCTTTGAATTTGAGTGTAAGTAGAGTGTCCTTTTTATACAGTGTTAGCCTGACTTGGAATATATGGTTACCTCCTTGAGCAGTTGAATGACATTGTTTTTAAGAGTTTTTCAATGGATGTCAACCTTGAGGGGGAATTATTTTTTCTAGCTGGTTTTTGAAAGAGTTTTATGGTTTTGGCTCAAGTTAAAATAAAGGAAAAAGTGGTAGAGTTTAATTTTGGATTTTTTTTTGGAGGCTTGGTGTTATTCCCCGGGACATTGAGTTTTCAATGGAAAGATATTTGATTTATTTTTCAGTTGGATTGAATAGAGGGGGATGAATCTTTTGAAGATTAAGTTTAGATAATAAAGTTTAAAGATTAAGAATTTCTGTCTTGTGCTTCAGGTGATGGCTATTTTTAAGAAGTTGTTTAAGTGTTAGACATGACCGCTCAAGTTTTGAAATGAATTGCCATGATATTGCTCTGGACTTTAAGAGGAGAATTTAGAATGTCTTCTAATTTTAAAAGGGGGGCAATCTTGTTGGACTTAACTGGTTTAGGGTCTGTATTTTATCTGGAAGAGCTTGTGTTAGGATAGTAGCTTTCTCCAGCCCTATTAAATGTTAAGGATGGCAATTTACAGTTTGGTTTTAATATAGATCATTGAGAGTTCCGGAAAGCAAAAATAGATTTTTTGCTGGACTTTAATTACTACTTAGCTGGGTCATGTCATTGTTGGAATGAAGAAGAATGTCTTTGTATGGCTGACTGTGCTCCGTCTGTTTTGAGTAATTTAAGATAGTTAAAGTACAGTTATAATTTTTATTAATTGGAGACTTGTTTATATGATTATTTTTTTTGGTGATATCCGGAGCCACTCAGATCTACGTGACTTTTATGTGAGAAAATGGTGTGAAGTCTGGGGGCCCCAGCAAAAGTGGAGAGGAATGAAAGGATATACCGGTGCACTCGGTTTTGAAAGAGGTGTTGGTATGAATGTGATGTACATATTCATGAGTGTTGTCTTTTTACTGGATTCTTAGATTTGAGTAGGCTATATGTTTTGGGAGTTAGAATAAAGTATATAAGTTTTTTTTTATTTTTTTTTTGGATGGAGATGGGGCATAGGTTAGTGAAATAGACAGATTTGAAATAATATCCCTTTTGGAGTGTGAGGTCTAGCCTGGAGCATGTCATTGTGGGACTATGTAAGTTTGAAGGTCAGGCCTGGTATATTAAATTTTTGTTTGATCCATGGGTGAATTAATTGTGTAAGGTGTAGTTAGAGGCTTAAAGTATAGGAAGATATAGGTTTAAGGTAATATGCCACGTGTAAGAAATTTTTATAAATTTATTGTGATATTTACATATGTTTAAAATAAGTGTAAAGATCATTGTTTAAATGCTGTGATATATTTTATTCCTGCAGTATGAGTTATTTAACAGCAACAACCACGGTTTTCCATTGTATTGTTTTTTAAATGTGTTTGTGCATATATTTTTAGATATCATTTATGTTTTTAAGTGTAATTTTTAGATGTGAAGACTGGAGCTTCAGGTTTTTAATAACTTTATCAGCATTAAAGGGGGGAGCCACATATTTAATACTTGTATTTAAATTTTTTTTTAGACTTTCCTGGTCGACATTTTTTTATATAAGAGATTCGCTGAGTGTTTGATGGTCTTTAAGGGATTTTTTTTTGGAAATCTTTTGGTCAGTCTTTAGGATTTTTGGTAAGGTTTGAATTTTTTTGAGGCCATGACGTGGACCAATTTGAGAAAATGGTGGATGGTCGTGCTTTTGGTAATTTTTTTTACCTTCTGTTTAGTTTCATAGAGATGATAAGAGGGGGGGCATTTGTTGGGAAATAGATATTGCCCATTTCCTAGTGTCTTATCACTCTATGATATCCTTATACTAAACTGACTTATATTTCCATCTTTACTTAATCCCATATTACAGTTATATTTTTATTTCAATATTCACAAATACTATTTTATTCAATTACAATAGATATCTTCACTTTCAATAAATAAAAATAAATATCTTTATTTTATTTCTACTTACCGTTATTAAGCACTCTTATTAAATATTCATATCTCTTTAATCTTCTACTTCTGTTTTTCAACCGTACTTGTATAAATTACCGGCAGTTGTTTACTATCGCTCACGGCTCTCACTTCAGACATACAGCATTTGATTCACGCGGCGTACTGAGGAATTTCGGCAGTCGACAATAGATGGCGTTAGTGTCTCTATCCTCCTTAATTCTCTCTTACAAGTGGACATCGCCGATTGGTCTTTCCCGAACTTTCTATTTCGGATGTGACGTTACGTGATCGAACGGAGGCTGCGTAATGACATGCATTGTATTGGGAGCTGAGTATAAAACGCCGCTGATTTCGATAGTACGTTGGCTTTGTGCTTCGCTTTTAGTGTCATGCTTTGGAGACCGTGTTTACTTATGCCTAGAAGATTGTGTCGGCGGGAAATGTTGTTGATATAATGAATAAGTCACTCGTCCTTATTAATTAAAAATATTTATTACCTTTTTAAATTTTAATTTCTTTCAACAAACTGAAGTCGCTATGAAGTAAAGAATTTTCCTGTGTTCAGATGTCCAGCATGTTAAAGTAATAGGAGCGTCATTGTGATGGACTTGGTTTGTCTACGGTAATGGATTCGGCAAACCTCTTCATTGATGTCAAGCTGATCGAGAAGCGGCCATTATTGGTCTTGGGTGTAAAGACAGCTATGACAGATTTCTTGCTGTAAATAAGGATTCACGCGGGTGCTGGAGTACGTGATGCACGTTATTTAAGATGACAGGTTTAATTTTTCTTTTTCTTTCTTTTGACTCCATCTGTTTTTTGTTATTGATACGTCTCTAGAATATTTTATAGATGTTCCGAATTATCGGTAACATGTTTATTGCTGTTTCCATGTTTTCCTGATTATCTCTACCACGAAACTTTGTGTTAATAGGCCATTTCATTTTTTAAGAGCCGGTTAAGTTTATCGTTGGTTGATATGAGATAGTGGACAGGTAGTATATATTGGAAACGTGCTAATTCTTTCTTGTTGATGAAAGCTTTTTCTAGAGATGAAGGGAAACAATTTAGTTTGGAGTTAAGGAGAAAAACATTAAATTAAATTTACATTTAGATTTGTTGTGTGGCTTCTTCCAATGCTGGGTTTATGGTAAAGTACATTTAATTAATATTCATTCATTTAAATATCTAAAGCTAATTAAATTTCAAACTTAAAGTTAATTTAAATATCCTTTTAAATATATTCAATTTATAAAGTAAATGAAATAAATTTATTGTGTAATCTTTAACTAATATAATTTAAACTATTTAATATTTCAATTATATTTTTCATTTAATGTTAATCATTCAAAGTATATTTAAAAGTAAATAATAGAAGAAATTGGATTCTGATGCTCCGGTTTACAAGTTTTTTATTTTTTGTTTTTATTTTCAAGTAATGAAGTAGTATGTTGATATATAGTTCTTGAGAACTTGTGATATTTATGTAAAGTGGACTTTCTAGTAGAACTTGATAAAACGTTATATTATATCCATACTTGCTTCACCTATTTTTTATCATTTTTATCTGTTAATAAAATTGTTGGTTTGTTTTTTAAAACTTTGGTCATTCTTTTGAAAAACACTTTTACATTTTTACTTTTTCAGATTGAAGCCATATAATTATTCATTCATTAAATTAATTTAAAAAATATTTTTTCTAAATTAATGAGGGACCGAGAGTCAGCCTTGTGCTTCCACTTGCTGTGTAAAAATAAGTGTGAACCTCTGCTGTGTAAGATCGTATAAGATAGACCTTAACAGTCTAAACTATCAATAAGCATTTTAAATTTTTCGACCCTCACCATGGGGGATCTCCTGTTACCAAAAGTAACACTGTCTCATAATAAATTACCAAACAAAATTTGGCCGCGCTACGAAAATTAGATCGCAAGTTATAAGCATTTTAAATTTTTCAACCCTCACCGTGAGGGTCTCCTGTCACCAAAAGTAACCCTGTCTCATAGTAAATTACCAAACAAAATTTGGCCACGCTACGAAAATTGATGGCGAGTTATAAACAGTTTAAATTTTTCAACCCTCACTTGGGGGTGGGGGTGGGGGCTCCTGTCACCAGAAATGAACACTCTCTCATAATAAATTACCAAACAAAATTTGGCCGTGCTACGAAAATTAGATCGCGAGTTATAAGCATTTTAAATTTCTCCACCCTCACCGTGGGTGGTCTCCTGTCACCAAAAGTAACACTGTCTCATAGTAAATTACCAAACGAAATTTAGCCGCACTACGAAAATTAGATCGCGAGTTATAAGCATTTTAAATTTTTCGACCCTCACCATGGGGGATCTCTTGTCACCAAAAGTAACACTGTCTGATAATAAATTACCAAACAAAATTTGGCCACGCTACGAAAATTAGATTGCGAGTTATAAGCATTTTAAATTTTTGACCCTCACCGTGGGGGGTCTCCTATCACCAAAAGTAACACTGTCTCATAGTAAATTACCAAACAAAATTTGGCTGCGCTACGAAAATTAGATCGCGATTTATAAGCATTTTAAAATTTTCGACCCTCACCAGGGGAGGGGGTCTCCTTTCACCAAAAATTAACACAGTCTCATAATAAATTACCAAACAAAATTTGGCCGCAATACGAAAATTAGACCACGAGTTATAAGCATTTTAACTTTTTTGACCCTCACCGTGGGGGTCTCCTGTCACCAAAAGTAACACTGTCTCATAATAAATTACCAAACAAAATTTGGCCGCGCTATGAAAATTAGATCGCGAGTTATAAGCATTTTAAAATTTTCGACCCTCACCATGGGGGGGTGGGGGGGTCTCCTTTCACCAAAAATTAACACTGTCTCATAATAAATTACCAAACAAAATTTGGCCACGCTACGAAAATCAGATCGCGAGTTATAAGCATTTAAATTTTTCGATCCTCACCATTGGGCGGGTCTCCACTCACCAAAAGCTACATTATCCTACCTTGTTTTATCTTAAGACGATTCTTTTCTATACACATTCTATCAGGAATTTTTATTATTGAAACTATAGATTTATAGTAACTGAAATAAGAAATATAAGTTTGAGACTTGATATCCTCTAAATATCTGAAAAATACCGCGTCAATGTCTGCCGAAGTCTCCGTAGGATACCATGCCGAAGTCTGCCGAAGTGAAACGACAGTAGCCGAGTGTTAGGTTTTTTCGTTACGGATGTGTTAGGATATTTCTCGTTACGGAATTTTTGGATTTGGTCGCCGCGATAAAAGCTATGCAATAGCGAAAAAAAACATCAATGTTGCCAGTCCGTGCTTCAGATGCAACATACAATCTGCAGAATAAATTGCAGTCTTTACGCAAGTAAGAAATCTTGGACTTTGTCTTATTTGTTTTTCTTTGTATAGTCTTGAAGATATGAATATTGGTTCGAGGAATAATTTCATGAATTGAATTTTGAACTTTATCGATACAGAACGCAACATAGTCATCATACTGTTTTTGTCTTACAGTAAACGCTTCCGTAACACACTTGACAGCTTCGAAATTTAGAATTATTTTTGAACTTCCTATTGATACTAAATCATTTTCTTCAAATGGATTTCCTTGTTTGATTAAGACACTAATCATTTTTTTAACATGGGCCAAGAACCTTTTCTCATGTGCATTGCTATCTTCATGATGCTTTGTGCTCACGTTTTTGTCATCTTTTAAGTTAGATTTCTCTTCAAATTCCCCAATTAAAGAACTAATGTTAGGGCCTGCTACCATCCATTTAAGTAGAGCCTTTTCACTATCGAGGATTCCAATAGCACCGCCTTCACCTTTTATAACTTTTTATTGTGCTCATGAAGCTGATCATCAGATAGTGCAGAAAACGGTGTAGCAGTTTTGCTACTCGTGAAGTGGCCACGAAGAAATTCTAAATATACATCTGGGTGTTTTTCTGGAAGATCCTGTAGAGTGCGTACAAATATTGGCAACTAACGAGAATAGTGGATTGCGTTCAACGCAAATGTCCATGGACATAACTGAGTCAAAGTATTGACGTACATTGTGAAATTAGACGTACGAATGCTCAATACAAGTTGTACTAGAAGGGACTCGAGTTTGATGACTGTGTTCCAATATTGAAACTGAGGACTTTCAAATGTTTTCGACAAAATCCACTGCTCAATGCCTTCATCACAGATAATTGAATTTGTTTCACATGCTTTGTCGAATGCTTTTACATGTAGATGTAACAGGTTTATGTCGACATTAATTCTATGAATAAAAATTTTTTTACTAAACTTTAAATCTTAAATGTAAATAATACTCGCATTAGCAACTTTGTGTTCGATTAGTTGTAATCATAAAAACTTAACAATGATAACAAAAGAAAACAAACTACAAGAATTTATTTATTTTTCCCTCTGGAATCGACAACAAAAAAAAGAAGTTGCCACAGAATGCATCAAATTTTTTTTTTCTCATTTTTTCTTATAACGCTAGACAATCACATGTGCACGCGTAATAAAATAAAATATTAAAATGTCATTTCAAGTGAATTTTTTCTTACATTGTTCATCGCAGATCGTGTGATTCTGAACAAAATTATTAATGCCGATTCCGTAACAGAACCCATATAAAATTACATTGTTGCCATAAGAATTCTCTGTGCAACACTACATTGTTTTGGCTATTTCTTAGAAAATATTCGTTATAAAATAGAAGTCATATATACCATTCAAAAGGTAATTTTCTGACAAACAAAAAGTATTTTACACGCTTCAAGCTACATGCAACAGATTCCAAGTTATTTAGAAAAATGTTTCGAAAAAAATCAAAATTAAAATCAAAAATTTTGAAACAACTTTAAATATTTCTGGTATTATGAGCCTAAACAAAGAAGTCAATTATATCATTAGAAAGTGCGTTTTCTCCTGCTTAATAATCACTAATGATATAGATTAATGTCAAATATTAAGTCGAGTTATAGGGGAAAAAGTAGAAGCATATCGTAAAATTTTGGCGGCCATATTGATTACGTCATCAACACCGGTAGAGGGCCAAAAAAATTTGTGTCCCGGGGTTTTTAGACTCACCTAACCTTATGCTATCTGAATCCAAATTGGCACATTGTTGCCAGATGTGAAATTTTTTTGAGCTATCCCACTCCACTATATAATTAACAACATAACTTTCATTCTTTTAAGAAGGTTTCATTAAAGAAATTGGACTAATCTTGCAGGACAACAATTGTCTGCGAGTCCAGACTACAGCGAGATGAATAACCAAGATGTTTTTTGGAAACTTGTGTATTTTTAATGAATGAGTGAAGATTAGCTGACTTCTTGTTAGACATTAGTAACTGGGAAGCTATGCTTAAAAGCAACCAATCACAATGAATGAGTGGAAAAGCTTTGCTAATATGACAAGAGTAAAGAGCAAAATGAATTCTGATTGGGTGCTGAAAGCTGAACTTCTCAGCTGCTAATGTTCTAAAAATTTCTCTCCCTACTACTGTCTGTCTCTTTCACCTGACAGCTAGCACATTTAATGACTTGAAAAAAGACAGACTTTTGATTGTGGCTTCAGTTCTTTATTCATTTTTGCTGTGTCACTTTTATAAGCATTTAAAATAAGATTTTGAGGTAGATTTCATAAGAAATACTACCAATTGCAGTCATTATCATAGAACAACTTTTGAAAAATTCTTTCATAACTTTATGTTATATGACTCCAGAAACCCAAAAACACTTCCATCTAAAAAATTTATACATTTATATATATGGATGCAAGGTTCGTAAATATCATGTTATATTTGAAAATATACAACATTTTGATACATATCCAATATTTTTAATATATATCCGATATTTTCAAAATAGGCAACTCACTGCAATAATAAACATTTTCAAGCATAATATAAATTACAAACTAAAAAATTTTGCACTTAACATGTAAACTTAATAAGACAATGCTATGCTATAAAAATGCATTTTTCTTTTTTTATATAAAACAAAATTGAAGATCAATGAATTGAAAGTAAATGTAATTTGCTTTATACATTTATAATATATACTAGGGGGCCCTGCCCCCTGTGAGCTATGCCCGGCAATTTCCGTTCAGAGTTTAAAAACATTGTAATTTGTCTTTTCTTTAAGAAAATTACAAAATTACGGAAGATTGTCAGAAATAACGATAACGATAGGGTTACCATTCAATCTTGAATGGATAATTTTTTCGGTTACCATGGTTTCATTGGCTGCTGTAGCTGATGATTGCTTTGGAAATTGATAATTAAAATCAGTTACACATTTAAAAATAAGCTTAAACAGAATGGTTGTGTTTAACTTTTACCCAGGGGCATGGACAGATACTGTCCATTTACCCATATAAATGTTAAAATGTTGCTATCAATCAGTCATTTATAACAACGTTATAGATAATATTCTTTTGTTTGATTCAAGGATTAAAAAACTCCATCTGCTTGGTAACAACATTTAAAATCACGAAATGTACCATGTATCGAAATTTTAAGCTTATATATCATATTTTGATTGACTTTTAGACATTGTCAGTAACAGGTTTTAATTATTTTCTCTATATGCACTACCATGCATATATTCATTTTTCATTTTTAAATTTTAAATTGTTTATTTTAATTATTAATCTATTTAGGAATTTTCTAAGAAGTATCAAATAGTAATTTGTACAGAAAAATTCAACGTTTATGGTGCAGGCAATCTGAATTTATACTGCCTGCAATGCAAGCATATATTCAATTATGATGCATATGTGCCTTATCTGTTTCTTGAAATATATTGAAGCAAATTTGTTAGCTGTGTTATTTTTACACCATGTGATTCCCAATGTGACATCAAATGAGTATTGTCTACAAATGAGTAGTTTTAAATGCATAGTTTTAATTTATAGCTTAATTTTTACCAGAAATTTGATTAGTGTAAAATATTTTTATTATTTTTAAGTTTTTTTTTCCCCTTCAGATTCGCATGCAAATATTTCAATCATGTTATTGAAATATTATATTGATATATAAGATACATATCGATATTTAAGTAATGATATGCAAATAATTCAATTATGCAATTGAAACATTAATTTGTTTTGAGTTTTAATAGCATTGATGCAAATGCTCAAAAGAAAAGAGAAAATGATGTCATTTTTGCATTATTGATGTCATTATTAAAATTGAAAAGAAAACCAAACTACGATTTTTTAAATCAAATATTGCAGAACATGTAATATTGTGTAGACACTAATCAATGGAATATGGATACAGCCCTTAATCTTTTTGCTTCATTTTGAGAATAACTGATTTTGGTCTTATTCTATCAACATTAATTTTCAGAATTTTCAAGCTATGTTTTTGAGACTTTCATAAAAGTTGCTCTATGGGACATTCTCAAAAGGTGGGCACTGTAGACACATCATAACTTTAAGCTTTTGAATAAATAAATTTAATCATCATTGATTTTAATTTTTATTTTCACTGAATTCTTAGTTCTATTCAGAAACAAAAATTTATATAATTTATATTAAAAGTTTTGTATATCTTAATTTTTTTTTTTTTAATAAAGTAGCAAATTTCGGACATTCATAATGTTAATTGTTCCAATGTACCAAGAAAAAAAGTTTCAACTGATTTCGAGAAAATTCTAATGATAAACAGCGAATGCATAAAGGAAATGGATCATTGTTTTATAATTTTGTTAACAAATGGCACAACCAATTTATAGCTTTTTGAAGTTAGAAGGATTTTCCTAGAAAGATTTTTTCTGTATTTTCTTATGTCCAAAAGTAACGATCGAAACAAAGCTGTTATTTTTATGCAAAACATGTTAAGTAAGTACTTTAATCTCTTTTATCTATCTTTAAAATCATTTTTGTTTAATTTGAAAGTATCTATATGTATTTGTGTAAAATTGTTTTGCAATAAATGCACTTTTCTCAAATAAGAAATTGGAATGTCCAAATTGCGTAACAATATAAACGCAGATTTTTTTTCTTGTAAATTTTTTTTAAAAGATACTTTGATGTCCTGAAACGTGTAATAAGATATTTATTATAATGTTTTATTATAATAATTATGTTTTTTGTGTAAATAAGCGTATTTAGTAGCTGTAATAATATAATTTTACTTAGAAACATGCTCAACTTTCACGTGTAGATGGATTAATTAAATGCTTTAATAATCAATTTCCCAGAATAATTGCTGTCTTTTAATGTTTGTATATAAGTTTACAGACTTATATACTGTATTGAAAAAAAAAATTGGCCTTAAATTTGGAAATTTAAAAAAATCACTAATAGTTAACGTTTAATGATCCCAGGTTTTGATAATTCGCCCTATACATTTAGCTAACACATTATGCAAATTATATTTTGATTGAGTTCACACATGTACACTGAAACCTTATTTAGTAAACATTCATTTTTCATACAATTATTAACATTTTTTAATTTTGATTATAGGGTGTTATGTATAATGTTATTTCTCATATTTTCTGAAAAGAACATTGTTTTTTAAGAACTCTGCAAATTATAAAAAAAAAAAAAATTGGAAAATTTGGGACCGTTTTTATAAAAACCTTAATTTCTCTTACAGTATACATACTATATTCATAAAAATAAACACAGTTTATTACAATAAGTCACTTAATCATAATCTGCAATTTGAATTCTTTTGCACATAGTTTTGACAGGGTTATCCAAAAGATCTTCGTTCTTTTTCAATTTGTTGACTGTCTGCTTTGGGATTTCGGGGAAAAATCTTTGTGAAAATATATAACCTGTACTATTTTGTTTACACACCAGGAGTTTCAGAATAATTTTTTATGAATATTTCTAAATATTTAACAAAATGTCTAAAATCACAAGTGTCAATTTTTTTTAGCTGACACTGTATGTTTTAATAGGTTTGTTATCTTGAATTTCCTGTTTCTACCTGAAATTGATGCAGAGATATGGCAAAATGTCAAAATGTGTAATCATCACATTAAACTTAGATGTAATACATGCAAGTTTGTTTTAGTAGATTAGTTATTCTCAAATTCATGCCTCTATCTAAATTGCTTCAGAGGTATGAAAATGATCTAAATGTTTCGTACCTCAAGTTAATCATTTTAGAGGTGTGAAAGAAATTTCTAAAATTCCTGAAATAAATGTTTAATATTTTTTTTTATAAGATTTTTATTTTAAATTTCATACATCTACCTAAAACTGCTTCTGGAATATGGTTAGTGATGAGGGATTCTCGAAAATTTACTGATTGAGAAAAAACTGTCATCATAAAAAGCACAATCAATACAGTCATTTATTACTTCCAAGAATCTACAATCGAGATGTTCTACAATAGATTATTAAAATCATTGTTTTTAGATGTTTGTAAAATAGATTTTAATAAAGACATGCAACTAAAACAAACTAAATTAAAAAACAATAAACCAATGGAAGCCATAAGGGAGAAACAATAGCAAAAAAGTCATATGACGGCTTCCCTGTTTCCAAAAGTTGAAAAGGTGAGAATAAGTATAAAAAGATAAGGGATTAAATATCAAAAATTATTATTTTTGGACAATTAAAAATAAAATGGCTAAAGACATAGGAATTAAAAATACCCTTATTGGTAAAAACAGAAATTAAAAGGTGGTAAATGGGATCAAAATTTTTTATTGATTGTTCCATGTTCGAAATCAGTCCATAATATTTCCATTATTAGAAGACTTCTTACTGTAATATGTATCAGTACAAAAAACCCTGAACGGGTTAAAAGCTTGTGACGCAGCACTTTATCTTATATATCTAAGAATTTTAAATTTGGGACTTAAAACTAATGATATCAAAATTTATGTGACGCTATGCTATTAATTAATATATACATATATTAAAATTTATTCATTAAGATTTTATCAATTACATCTTTCATAAATTCAAAATATGAATCTTAAAAGATATGATATCAAAATTTAAGTGACGCCTTGACGAGGCTTTAAACAATGTTTTAAAATTCCATTTATTTATTTATTGTCTAAATACATTTTCATATCTAAACAATACATTTCATTTTCCAATTCACTGTTTAATACATCACTTTCACTGAATATATATAATGCACTGAAATGTATTTATTTGAATAAATAGATTTATCTTTTGGGCTACGCTATTCAAAATCAAAAATAACATTTGAATAAATATTTTTTGCGTCATTGTATCCAAAGTAAGTTAAATAGATGCAAATAGATACAATGACGCAAAAAATATGTATTCAAATGTTATTTTTGATTTTGAATAGCGTAGCCCAAAAGATAAATCTATTTATTCAAATAAATACATTTCAGTGCATTATATATATTCAGTGAAAGTGATGTATTAAACAGTGAATTGGAAAATGAAATGTATTGTTTAGATATGAAAATGTATTTAGACAATAAATAAATGGAATTTTAAAACATTGTTTAAAGCCTTGTCAAGGCGTCACTTAAATTTTGATATCATATCTTTTAAGATTCATATTTTGAATTTATGAAAGATGTAATTGATAAAATCTTAATGAATAAATTTTAATATATGTATATATTAATTAATAGCATAGCGTCACATAAATTTTGATATCATTAGTTTTAAGTCCCAAATTTAAAATTCTTAGATATATAAGATAAAGTGCTGCGTCACAAGCTTTTAACCCGTTCAGGGTTTTTTGTACTGATATCAGTGCTTTTTTTAGGTTAATAATAAAAAGATAAAAACAAAAAATTAAAGACTAATGCAAAGAATTCATTTTCATGATTTCTGATCACCTTTAATTACCCCTCCCCCACCCACTTAAAAAAAGATATTTCATATTTTATTATTAATATATGCTGTGCTACTTGATTTCGTTAAAAACAACTCTGTAGTAAAGTACGTTAGTATAAGATAAGAAAGTAATGTACATTCAGCACTGTATTTCTAAGAAAGGATTTCATAATCTATGCTGTATGTATCATTTCTCATTCTAGTTAACTATGTTTATTCTTTACACATGATGATACATATACTGCAGATGGATTAAAATGATCAGGAATACAATATTCAGAATGTGCTGGAAAGTATTTCATAATCTATGCTGCGTGCATGATTCTTGTTAATTATGTTTCAACCTTTGTATAGGTTGGTAATATTGCAGATTGATTAAGACTATATCCGTTACAATATTCAGAATATGCTGGAAAGTGTTTAATAATCTATGGTGCACACAGGTTTTTCTTTCTTGTTAATTATGATTTGTTCTTTATATAGAGTGGTAAAATTACTGCAAATGGATTAAAATGATAGGCTTACAATAATGAAAATGTGTTGGAAAGTGTTTCATAATCTATACTGTATGTGTAACTTTTCATTCTTTTTAGTTTATTTATGTTTTGCTGTTTTCACAAAACATGTATAAACTAACAGGGGGGGGGGGGAGAGATTTGGATGGGAAGATTACTGTACAAAGATGAAACTGATAGGTTTAAAGCATTCAGAATAAAATGGAAAGTACAGTAGACTCCCTCAAATCCGCAACTCTCTAAAATCCGCACATACTTTATGGATGTAAACAATGAAACTTTCAGATTGGATATTTGGACAAAATGTGATTTTTTTAATTTTGTATCAATTCCATATATTTTTTAATTTTTAATTTTCTCAATAATACTCTATTCATGTTTTTTTTTTTTTTTTTTTTTTTTTTTTCATAAAGGAAGAAAAATTTAAAAAAAAAAAAAAAAATCAAGATATTGCTGATATCACTGGTAATCACAATTTTCTTACCAAATATATTTATGCATTAATCAAGATTTTTTGGTTACTAAGCCTGGCTAAACTTTAAAAAAAAAAAAAATCCTTTTTTTATGATTTTGATGTGAATTAGTAATGTACTTTTATGAGGCAAGTTTTGTTGAATAATTTTGGAAAAATATATTTAATTTTTATAATGAATATTTAATCATACACTATTGATCATTAACTTGATCTTTGCTTTTAATATTTTAATGATTTTGAAAATTATCTAAATTTTTATTATTTTAATTTATTACTTATTTTAACATTTTATTATATTGTAAGTATTCATTATAGTCCTGAATGCACTATTAATTGCACTCAAATTACTGTTTAAAAAACGTAAACAAAGCAATGACCAGAAATCCGCAAAATTCTAAAATCCGCACAACCTCTGGTCCCAAGCTGTGCGGATTTGAGGGAGTCTACTCTATATAAACATGTTAAAGGAAAATTTTTTACTCTCGTTAATTATGCTTTGTTTTTTTGCACAGAATGGTAAAATTATTGTACATGAATGACAATAAGTTTACAATATTCAGAATGAGTCAGAAGTTATGCATCATAATCGATGCAGTATGCATGACTCTTCGTTCTTGTTAGTTATGTTTTGTGGGGTCATCAAGGCTTCTTGTTAGTTATGTAAGGGAGGGGGAGGAGTTTGTATCGGGTTTAAGATTTTATTAAAATTTCCATGTTCTAGTCTGTACGTATTTACATAATTTTTTTTTCTAAAAATCTTGATTTGGTTAGATAATTGTTTTTGTTTTTTTTCGGGTTTGAATCTCGATTCAGTTTGACTTGAATTGGAATTTTCAGGTTCTTACCGAGTTGCATTTCAAGTACTAATTTTCAATTCTGGTCAGTGGATGGGGACAAAAATTACTTTGTCTTTCTTGAACAGATTTTTATTTCCTAACTTTTTTATTTTACTTTTTTTTTTGGGGGGGGGGGATTAGATTGGGTTTCAGGTTATTCTGATCGGGTTTGAGATAGACTTCTATTGGAATTTCCATGATCTGGTCAATACATATCGACATAAATTGTTCTTTTTTTTCTAAAATCTCGATTTGATTAAATATTTTTTTTTGGGGGGGGGGGAGGGGGCGGGGGATTGAATCTGGTTTCGGATTGACTTCAAATGGAATTTTCAGGTTCTTGTTGAGTTGCATTTCAAGTATATTATTTTGTCGCAGATAAATTGGGTCGCATAAAAATTGCAAATTATGTCCATAAATTGCTCAAAAATGCAAATTAAATTCATAAATCGCAGAAAAAACATGAATGATGACCATGAATTGCGCAAAAAATACGAATTACACCCTTTCGTTCGGAATTTTTTTTTTTGGGGGGGGGGTAGTGTTTGAACTGGGTTTAGGATAGATTTCAATTGAAATTCTTGTCAGTGTATGTGGACAGAAATTATTTGGTCTTTCTTGGACAGACTTGTGTTTCCATTGTTTTTTCCTTTTCGGGTTTGGATTAGGTTTCATGTTAACTTTCAGACTCTTGTCAGCGTGTATCGGCAGAAATAATTTTCTCTTTTCCGGATTAGGTTAAGGTTCGATGGAAATTTTTTTCAGGTTTCAATCAGGTTCAATTCAAATGGAATTTTCAAGTTCTGGTCAGGTTGCGCTTTAATGGAAAATATTTTCTCCTGTATAGATACTGGGCTCCGGTTGTATGGAATTTCCTTTTTCAGGTTCAGATTAGGTTTAAGATAGACTAATTGGAATTTCCAGATTTCTGATCACGCATATCTATGGAAATTAAGTTTTCTTTCCCAAATCGAGATATGGTTGGATAATTTTTTTTTTTTTTTTTTGGGGGGGGGGGGGGGGGTTGAATCTCTTTTCGGTTTGACTTCAAATGTAATTTTCAGGTTCTTGTTCAGTTGCATTTCAATGTATTTTATTTTGCAGCAGATAGATTGAGTTACTCTTGGAGGGATTTTTTTCTTTCTGGTTTTGGATTGTATAGGATAGATTTCAATAGGAATTTTTCGATTCTGGTCAGTGTATCTCAATGGAAATTATTTTGTCTTTCTTGGACAAATTTATCTTTCCATTAAATTTTTGTTGGTTTAGAATGGGTTTCAGGATAACTTGCTAGGTTCTTGTTGGCAGACTTGTATAAAACCAAAAACTTTCTGCAAATTAATTTAATTTTGGGTGTAATTCGTATTTTTTGCGCAATTCATGGTCATCATTCATGTTTTTTATGCGATTTATGAATTTAATTTGCATTTTTGAGCAATTTATGGATATAATTCGCAATTTTTATGCGATTAATGAATGTAATTTACATTTTACATGATTTATGGACGTAATTTGCTATTTTTATGCAATTCATAGACATAATTTGTGTTTTTTCAGCTTTCTGTTGACGAAATGTGTTTTTTAATCGATTTATTGACGTTATTTATGTTTTTATAGGATTTATGAATGTAATTTGCTTTTTTTACCAATTCTTGGACGTAATTTGCATTTTTTGTAATTTATGAACGTTATTAGTGTTTTTTTGCACGATTCATGGAAGTGATTCGCATTTTTTGAGTGATTTATGAATGTAATTCACGTTTTTATGCGTTTCATGGATGTAATTTGTGTTTTTTGAGCGATTCATGAATGTAATTTGCGTTTTTTATGCAATTCATGAATGCAAAACACTATTCGCTATTTTTATGCGATTTACAGACGTAATTTGCGTTTCAGCTTTCTGCTGCCAAAATTCGTGTTTTTTGAGCAATTTATGAACAAAATTCCCGTTTTACTACACGATTCATAGACATAATTTGTGTTTCTCATACAATTTCTGAATGTAATTCTCACTTTTTTAAACAATTCATGGACGTAATTCACGTTTTGACGATTTGTGGACCCAATTCGCATTTTTTAAACTATTCATGGGCATAATTCGCGATTTTTATGCGATTAATGAATGTAATTTACATTTTACATGATTCATGGATGTAATTTGCTATATTTATGCTATTCGTAGACATAATTTGCATTTTTTGAGCTTTCTGTCGATGAAATTTTTGCATTTGATCAATTTATTGACGTTATTTGTGTTTTTATAGGATTTATGAATGTAATTCGCTTTTTTTACCAATTGTTGGACTTAATTCGCATTTTTTGCAATTTATGAATGTTATTAGTATTTTTTTGCATGATTCATGGAAGTGATTCGCAATTTATGAGTGATTTATGAACATAATTTGTGTTTCAGCTTTCTGCTGCCAAAATTAGTGTTTTTTGAGCAATTTATGAACATAATTCCCATTTTACTACACGATTCATAGACATAATTTGTGTTTTTCATAGAATTTCTGAACGTAATTCTCACTTTTTTAAACAATTCATGGACGTAATTCACGTCTTGAGCGATTTGTGGACCCAATTCATGTTTTTTATGCAATCCGCTTTTTTTGAGCGATTCATGGACATAATTCACAATTTTTATGCGATTAATGAATGTAATTTACATTTTACATGATTTATGGATGTAATTTGCTATATTTATGCAATTCGTAGACATAATTTGCATTTTTTGAGCTTTCTGTCGACGAAATTTGTGTTCTTTGATCGATTTATTGACGTTATTTGTGTTTTTATAGGATTTATGAATGTAATTCGCTTTTTTTACCAATTGCTGGACCTAATTCGCATTTTTTGTAATTTATGAATGTTATTCGTATTTTTTTGCACGATTCATGGAAGTGATTCGCATTTTTTGAGTGATATATGACCTTAATTTACGTTTCAGCTTTCTGCTGCCAAAATTCATGTTTTTTGAGCAATTTATGAACATAATTCCCATTTTACTACACGATTCATAGACATAATTTGTGTTTTTCATACAATTTCTGAACGTAATTCTCACTTTTTTAAACAATTCATGGACGTAATTTACGTTTTGAGCGATTTGTGGACCCAATTCATGTTTTTTATGCAATTTGCTTTTTTTGAGCGATTCATGGACATAATTCGCAATTTTTATGCGATTAATGAATGTATTTTACATTTTACATGATTTATGGACGTAATTTGCTATACTTATGTGATTCATAGGCATAATATGCATCTTTTGAGCTTTTTATCGACGAAATTTGCGTTTTTTGATCGATTTATTGACATTGTGTTTTTATAGGATTTATGAATGTAATTCGCTTTTTTTAACCAATTCTTGGACGTAATTCGCATTTTTTGCAATTTCTGAACGTTATTCGTGTTTTTTTGCTCAATTCATGGAAGTGATTTGCATTTTTTGAGTGATTTATGAACATAATTCACGTTTTTATGCAATTCATGGATGTAATTTGCGTTTTTTGAGTGATTCATGAACGTAATTCACATTTTTTATGCAATTCATGAATGCAAGTCGCTATTTTTATGCGTTTTATATAGGTAATTTACGTTTCAGCTTTTTGCTGCCAAAATTCGTGTTTTTTGAGCGATTTATGAACATAATTTATGTTTTACTACACGATTCATAGACGTAATTTGCATTTTTCATACAATTTATTAATATAATTCTCGCTTTTTTACATGATTCATGGACGTAATTCACATTAAGCAATTTGTGGACGTAATTCCCATTTTTTATGCAATTTGCTTTTTTTTTTAGCGATTCATGGATGTAGTTCACAAAAACACCCCCTTGGCTGTGCCACTGACAACAAAATCTTATGTTGGTGCAAGGAGTAATTTATTCATAGACATGAGAAAAAAGTTTTTGACAACAAACCAAAAAAAAGTACAATACAGGATTTTTACCTGGCATTCTCATAAAATTTTGAATATACCCTGCCTCCCCCCTCTAATTCATAAGTTTTCATACATTCTATATTATATTCCATATTAAGAAGGCGCCACTTGTCTAGTTTTGTTTTGAATCAGAACGCGTTATTAGCATTTTTCATTCAGGTGGAATTTATTTAGAATAGAATTGATAAAGAAAATGCACAAATTGAAAACCATCGAACAGACATGATAGAATCATTACGTAATTTTCATGGTTTTAATAATCCACATGGATGTTTCTTGTTATGCCAATTCAATCTTGCAATGTCTTAATATACAATGAATAAAGTCTGCAATAAAGTTAACCAGAGAATCTTGCAATGGATTTTTGCCGTCGCTTATTCAAATTTACTTAAGAGGAATCGAGTTAATGAAATGTTGTATAAATGTTACTTGTTAGCTTTATAGATTACTAGGTACTACAGTAGAGGACCTATTATCCGGAATCGTCGGGACCGAGGGCTTTCCAGATTTTGGAATTTTCTGGATTTCGGGTCTGTCCGAAACCCGACACTCCCGCCCCACACCCCAAAATAAAACAAAAACACAGAAAATTTAAAAATAATAACAAAATTATAGCACTGCTATCTAGAATATGAATGAAAAGTGTGTTGTATGAGAAGTCTGTGGAAAAAAACACTAAGCTACAACTTTGACTCTTGTACTATAGTACAAAGTCTCAAATCCGGATACCCAAAATTCAGAGCTCTTCGAAATCCGGACGTTTTGCTAACTGGCTATATATATATTACCGTAAAATACCGTTAATCCGCCCCCCCTAAACGTGATGAAAAATCGTAAAATAATTAGAGGGGGACGCTTACACGGGATTTTTCCGCGATCGTTTCACAAAATTTGCATTTTTTGCGAGATAGCTGCAGGATTTTTTCGCGATATTTGACGAGATTTGCAAGGTTTTACGCGATATTTGACGAAATTTACAGGGTTTTATCGCGATATTTGACGATTTTGCAGAGTTTTTTTTAACGATATTTGAAAAAATTTGCTTTTTTTATGGGGATGAATAATGATGAAATGAATGAATCATGAATCTTTGAATGAATTATGAATTTTGATACTTGAAGCAATACTTGAAAGAATTTGCATTTTTCTTTTAAAAAAACGTAAATTCTGTCGAGAAAATGCAGAAAAAAGGTGAATTTTGTAAAAAAAAAGCCAAAAAGCATGAAATCTATTAAAAAATCTCGAAAAAACGTACATTTAATCAAAGATTCATGATTCATTCATTTTATCATGATTCAACCGTTCTCAATCGCCTTCATTTCCGGATTTCGGAATTCTGGATAATAGGTCCTCTACTGTACTAGGTTATCCCATCGACCAAAAAATTATCGCCAAACTATAAGATTAAATTCCAATAATGGATGATTGTGAATGTCACATTCAATGACATTAAATACAATTTGTATATTTAAAATGTCATTGATTTTTATTTCGACTTTTTATTAATATTTTACTAATTATTTTTTTTTTCATTATTTAAAATAAAAAAATATGTGATTATGTATAATTTGGCGAAATTGGTCGACGGAATAACAGTAGTAGCGATTACTAAAATATTTCAAATTGAAATAATTTATGAAACTGAAAATGTTTTAGCCAACATTTCACTTAAGTTTAAAACAAGCAATATATAGAAATTGTAAAGTCCATCAAGTGTGTGCAACTTGGGACCAGACATTGCACAAATATAATGTGCTCATCTTTTGTTTACATTTTTAAAAAGAGTAATTTGAATGTAATAATGTACTAGAAATCATAATGAATGCTTATAATAGAGTATAGTACAGTCAACTCTGTGAAATTCACAAAATGTATTATCTGCAAAACATGTTAAAATGCAAACATTGAAAAGTGTTTTAACACTTAAACTCAAAGATAAAAGATATGCAATAATTTTATTTTCATGAAATGACAAATTTTAATAAAATAAACTGGGATTTAAGAAAATTCATGTATTTTGTACCCTGTATTTAAAAACAATACTTTAAGCAAGCCAGTAAGTTTCCGTTTATTAATTATGATCAATGCAAACCTATTCTTTGCTCAAGCAGCGAAAAAATTAAAAAAATAAACAAAAAATATATAGAGGTAAAATTGTTTATCAAACAATACACATAAAAAGTTCCTTGGCGAAGGAGAGTAAACTGCATTTCACCCGAAATTACTGACAGAAAACAAAACAAAACAAAATGCAGTGCAGATTTTTAACTGGCATTCTCGTAAAATTTTGAATATATCCTGCCTCCACACTGTAATCCATAAGTCTTCAAAAATACAAGGAAATAACTTTATTGCAAAGTTACACATTCTGTATTAATTAATAATCCATTGCAAGATTCTCCGGTTAACTTTATTGCAGAGCTTATTCGTTGTATATTGACATTGCGGGATTCAATTGGCGTAACAAGAAACAACATGCGGATTATTAAAACCTGAAAATTACTTAATGATTCTATCTTGTCTGGTTTATATTTTTTAATTCGTGCATTTTCTATATCAATTTAATGGACATTATGTAAGAATATTACCTCTTGAATAAAAAATGTTCCGTGTAACTTGCCGCGTTCGGGTTCGGATTCAAAACAAAACTAGACAAGTGGCGCCCCAAGGCATATGAATACATGACTTTCCAACAACAAATAATTTAAAATAATTTTTGTTTGAAAACTTTAAAAAAAAATCATAAGTCGAAAGTATATTGAATATGTATAATTAAAAAATATTTTCCTATTTTAAAAAAGGATTCAAAATATTTTTTCCACAAAATGCAAAAATATCCAATGTAAGAAACGTAATATTTTCTTCTTACGAAAAATAAAGGCAAAATAAATAGAAATTTGATTTAGTATATATTTATTGAATGTTTTAAAGCACATGATAAGATGTTTTTGTAGTTTAAAAAACATTTATTGCTTCGATGCGGGTGTTTTAACTGTGACCATTACTACATTTGCCTTTTTGCAGTGTCTTCGTCTGCTAATCCATAGAATAACATGTAATCCGCGAGCTAATATAGTCCAATTTTCCAAGACCAATATATAACAAACAAGAGTTTTCCTAGAAACAAGGCAAGTCTTATTCCCTCTATCTTAAAGAGATTCATATTATATATAAGTTTTAATAAAATCTCCCAGCCCGTTTTCTAGATCTCATTATCAGGAACAAACACCATCGTTTTCAGTTTAAAAATGGTTATCGAGATCTAAAAATATACGGCACATAGAAATGTAAAAATTATAGGATAGGATTAGACTGGGAATATAAGACTATATTTAAAAAATTGGACCATTCTGACCAATATTTGCTGAGTTATTAGAAGGCGGCTTTTCCGATTTCCTTTGATGTTGAGTTAGCTGTATATATGAAGTTCCGCATCTACCCTTATGACGATGGTAGGTTTAAAGCTGCGTCACTTGAAGGCTGCCGCCTTCTATGATAACATACCACTCCAGGAAGGGCAAAGTAGGAGGAAGGGGCAAGGGAAATGGATAATATGAAGAAGTGGTTACAGGAATTTCCAAAGATAAATCACATGATGGTTGAGTGCTAAATTTAGAAAAGTGTCTTCCCATGGTGGCAAATTAAGAGAAGGGACATAGGATATGTATAACATGAAATAGTGGTCACAGAATTTTCGAATAATATATCAGATGAGGGGTATTGGCAAAAGTTGGGAAAATGCCTCTAGAGTTCCAATGATTGCATCTCCTGGAATACACCCTCCCACCCTCTTTGAAATTTTTGTATATTATAAACAATATTTAATGAAGGGTTCTATAAAGATTCTAATCTAAAATGATAAAAACAATACGATTTCAAAAAAATTCAAAAAGTGCCCTCCCAAAAGTGCAAATTTAGGAGTACAGAAGAAAACTTCATAAAATTAAAGAGTGGTCTGAGAGATTTCTGATTATATGTAATATCAAAGGTTCAAAAAAAGTCTGAAATTTTTCAACCTCTACTTCAGCCCCCTTAAGAGTGAAAATTTTAGAATTGCTGAAACACAATTATTTTTTCTCTAGTTTTAATTAATAATTCTAGATTTAATTATTTTTTCTCTAGATTTATTTTCTACAATTTCATGCTCTTACCTAAAACAGCTGCTGAGATGTGTCAAATGTTCAAAAATTTACAGTTCCCTTGTAACCCCTCAGGGAGGAATTTGTGAAATAGTGTTTAATTATTTTCTTAGAAGATTTATTTCTTGGAATTTTATGCTCTTACCTGAAACGGCTGCTGAGGTATAGGAAGATGTTCTATAATTTTTTATCCCCCCCTCCCATTAACTCCTTAGGGGGGGGGGAGTATTTTAAAAAATCCTGTCTTAGTGCATGCTCACGTTATTAGAAATATTTCCTTTCCAATTTCCATACTTCTAGGTTTAGTAGTTTGGGCTGTGAGTTGAATATCAGTCAAACAGGAAAAACTATTTTATATATGTATAGATGGATTTTACAATGAGGATATAAAATATTTTTTCACCTGAAATGCCTATGTTTTTAGCAATTTTGGAGACTTTTAATTGATGAATCTGCATAAATACATGAACTTTTCAAAGATTTCAGACAAAGTGGCAGTTTTTGATTGTTCACTGGTTGAATCATTTTCTAGGCTCCCACAATCATGTAACGTTTAAATTCTGTCCCCACTTATGCTAAGTCGTAAATAATGGATCCAAAATTATCCTGCAATATCTCTATGAATTTCTGATGCCTTCCAACTTTTTTTCACAAACTATTTTATAATAGCCTTGTTATTAGTTTTATCCATTTTACAACACTCATGAAACTAGCTTTATCGAAAGAATTGCCAAATTGATTACTTCTCAACAGAAAAATGTCTAATTTGACAGTTGTACACAAGACAGTATTTGTTGCACATATTTTATTCCAACTCATGCTACCCACATTGGCAAATTTCAAGGGGTATTTGATGAATAAAGAATTATGTGATAGTCAGCTAAGAGCTAAAATGCATTTATGGAGTGTTAATTTCTTTAAAGCAAACTTGGTGAATCAGTTCTTCCCTTAAGTATTTAATAAAAAGTCTTCTAGATGGTTTGACAAGAAAATGCTGTTCTACTGTCACCCACCATTTATTGTTTGGTTTAACATTTTTTGCTGTCTTTCTATACTTGCAAAGAAGCTGAGGAAAGAGACCTACATTAACTCTGATGGCCTAATTATGAGTAGATTATGAAGAGGTGTGGATTAGATGACACATTTTGGCTTTTCAAGAATGTTAAGTCTCCTTGAGAGTTTTATTCAGCTACTTCTCTGAATAAATCAATATGATAAATAAGAACGATAATAAATAAAAAGAATATTGCCCAGTTAAACTGATGGCATAGAGTTCACAGGCTACACTTAAACGAAATCTGATAATTCTGCATGAAAAACCCATTTACCATAAATTAAGGGGAGGGGCATTAACCCCCGTTCCCCTTCTTATACTTAGTGAATGAACTCTCAAAACTAATCAGGAAAGCGCCTTATCATAATAAACCTTAATACAAAATTTCAACTGAATCAGATACTTTTATCATGGGTTATTGCATTATGCACATACGCACAAACGTACATACATACAGAACGGGCGGCACATAGCTCTCAGGCTTTGATAGCCTGTGAGCCAAAAAGAAAAAATGAAAAGAATAAAAGATATTTAATAAATAAATTTTATATAAAAAAAAAGTTTTTAATTTTATGACAAGTAACAAAAAGCAATATTTTGAGGAGAGGAAGGATTATATGATAAAAGGGTTGTTTAAACGAGTGTGCGATTAATTGAAGTTGGATAGCCAAGAGACTTTACTATTTTTAAATTGCGTCGATTATTTCATATTTATTTAATAATTAACTGCAAGGTATGATTTAATCAACAGAAACTATGACTATGTTGATTACCTCCCCCCTTTCCAAAAAAAGTCTCTGGATCTACCTCTAGGTATTAAATACGTTAATTTGAAATTAATGATTTAATAACTTTGTAACTTCATAAAAATAGAAAAAACTTAAAATAATAATAATAACAGTCTATATTGATGCAAAAAAATTACCAGAAAAAGAAAATTTTGCTTGGATCAAAAATTAATGGTATCAAAAAACAACGTCCCCCCCCCACACACACACCAGAGATATCTTGCGATATTATGAGCCAGACACCCCCCTCCCCTGCAAAAAAGTGATAATGTTATATATGTACAGAACCTTATGATGTGATGTGATCTTCTAATCCATCTTAAGCGCAATTTAAAGAGCTTTAGCTCTGAATTTCCTAGGAGCTCTCAATTTACCGGACCTGACTTCATGCAACAGGCCACGTAACACAAATAGAAATAATGCCAGGTCCATGATGAAACTGTCACTTTAATGTCAAGATTACATCCATGATGATGTGGATACATTTTGTATATGTTAAAATGCTTTAAATGTGTATAATAAAATTTAATTAATGAGCAGAGCTAAAAAATTAAAATCAGCAGCAAGAAATTTTTAGAAAATTTTATGGACCAGAGATTTTTTTATATCAACCAGCAAAACATAACACACAGAGCTTTGGTTAGCATTATTTATAAATTCTGGTGAGTTTTGATTATTATTTAAATATTCATTAAAAGTAAAGAAGTATAGGAGTTGCATTCTGGTGAGCTTCAATGTAAATTAAGCATCACATAAAGTTAATAATTTAATTATTAAGAATTTTTTAAAAACAAAAACAGTAAGTAAATATAACACAGTCACAAGTAAAAATGACAGAGATCAGCGCCGAAACTAGCCTTTTTTGCGCCCAGGGCAAACATGGATTTTGGCGCCCTCCCCCCCACATAAATGCATTCTTTATATCAAACGCATCAAACAAAATCTTAATTTGGTGCCTTCTTCACCTTCTGTTCTGGTGACGCCCGGGGCACGTGCCCCCTCTGCCTCCCTCTAGTTTCGGCCCTGACAGAGATATTTGCAATTGTTAATTCATTCTGTTGTTGCATTTCTCATTGCCATTTGCAAACCATTGAGTCTACATTTTACAAGGGATAGATAGACCTTTGCACCTATATGAGTGACATCTCATATATAAATATTTTGGTAGGAAAGAATGCAAATCATTAAAAATTGGAGGAACAGTAAAAGTTAAATTTTGCTTTGATATATTAGAAGTTCTGTTTGGTAGTGCTCCAAAGCATTGTATTTATAAGCTCCAATAAATTCCAACTAATATTCCAATAACCACTAAAAGCAGAGAAGTACCGAAGGTGAGCTCTTGTAAAACTTAAGCACTGAGTAGTCTGACATTAAAAATTGTTTGAACAAAAGTAATACCAAGTTGCTTAATTTATGTTGAATCTGATGAACAAAATCTAATATTTCTTAAAAGAGAATAAAGAAAAAAATCAACTTACTTTTTCAACTGAGCTGCAAAGACTTGTTTATAATTTAATTATGATATGTATACTATTATGTAATAATGATCATTTATTGCACTCAAAAGAATATGAAAGATATTTAAAAATAATTTCTAAATCTTACTTAATTCTTTATCAGGAAATTCTGGATTTTTGAATGTTGAAAACTGTTTTAAAAAAAGGAGGAAATTATTAAATTCATTGCATGAAATAGTAAAAATATAAAAAAGTACTTGTTTACTTTCTAGTACACTTATTTCTGTCATCAATATACATCTCTCTAATCAGACATAACACCAATAATGGATAAACATGACATAAGAACATACTCATATCTTTTCTTGGTTTCAGTAAACCCCATTATTATTATTTTTAATATAAGTCCATACAATAAGGGTTTTCTAAATGTTAATTTTTTATCATTATCTTGATGCACAAATCTAAGTATTCTTTACTCCAATACAAAAGATTTTTTATTAAAATCAGTCGTGAAAAAAAACCTTAGTACAGTCACAAATGCAATACATTAGACTCCCTTAAATTCGCATCCCTAAAATCTGCAAATGTCTAAAATCAACACATCATCATAGATGTAAAAAAAGTGAAACCTTCAGTTCAGATGTAGGGGCAAAATTACAGAATTTTTTAGTTTTATATAATTTTATATATTTTTTAATATGTAATTTTCATGTTATTAAATTGAAAAAATAAGTTTTAAAGCATTTTAACACACATTTTCATACCTATACCCAAGGTTGTAAAGTTTTTGCCGGAAGTGCAAAAAAACATTGTAAAAACTGACAAAAAACATCCCAGAGAAAATAAGATTTTTGCCAAGAAAAAATAAAAAAAACCCAGATTTAATACATATAAATTAGGGATGCACCGAATATTCGGTATCTATTCGGCCATGTTACCGAATATTCGGTTAGGCCGAATATTAAACTATTCGGTTGAGCCGAATATTCGGCTTGGCTGAATATGAAATTATTCGGCCTGCCGAATATCAAAGAATTCGGCCATACCATTCGGCCATTCAATACTTAATAAAAACTTTTAAAAACTTTTCACTATTTTTACTTTTAACTGTCAATTTTTTAATTTATATTTAAAACAATTAGAAACAAAATCATTTTAAAATAAAATATAATGTTTTTACATTATTTATTTGCTGTTTGAAAAGTATAACTTAAGAAAATTAAACATGAGAAGGATTAAAATGGTGATTTATTAGAATTCTCCTTAGGAATAAATTATGTGCAGATACAAGTTTCTAAATTTTGTTTAGTAAATAATCTGTTTCTTGCTTTCCCCCAAATAAAAGTCCTTTAAAAGAAAAAAAAACAACTTTTGAGATTAGTAATAGCTATCAAGGCAGACAATTTTTGTTCATGAAACCATAATCATAATCAACTTATTGAGTCATAAGTACATTGTATTTCATCTCACTCTAGGTCAAAACTTGTGTGTTCGTTTATTATATTAACAATAAATAAGATAACATATTTTCAACTCACATGCTTTGATTTCTGTAAAATATGATACGATGGGAAGGGTGGAAAATACCACCATTCATAAGAAAAGAACTATGAGCCAAACATGCCTTTATTCAAAATTAAGTTGAAAGTATTTGTACTTTATATTGAAAAAAATTTGCTTTGAGTTATTTAAAAAGGACAATTATCAGACTGTAAAATTTGTCTTCGGCCATTTTTTCATTATTTGATTTTAAAATGTTTGTTTTGATCCGTAGAAAATTTTATTAATTAAAGTTTCATAATTGTGCTTCTTAAATAACTCAAGGCAGATTTTTTTTCAATACTAAATGTTCTTATAAAAAGCTCTTGTTTATCAAAATGTAAGTTTCTTTTATTAAATATTATGTAAAACTGTTTTAAAAAGTAACATTTTAATACCTTTAAATTTTAAAATATAAAAAGAATTTGGAAAGCCGAATATTCGGTATTCGGCCGAATAGTTAACTATTCGGCTGGCCGAATATTCAGTATTCGGCCCAACAATTACTATTCGGCTAGCCGAATATTTGGCATTCGGTATTCGGCCAAAATCACTATTCGGTGCATCCCTAATATAAATATACATTTCATTTTTTTTTTTACTTATATTAAATTAACAATCACAGATTAGTACTACAATGCATTAGGATGATCACATAATATATTAATTTTAATTTCTGTAAAATTATGATTTCACCATAAAAAAATTCTTTAATTTAAAAAAAAAAGTAAAATTGTTAGTCAGACGTTTATGCTAGGGATGGGACGAATAGTGATTTGGCCGAATAGCCGAATATTCGGCCAAATTTTAGGCCGAATACCAACTTTTTTTCCAATAAAGAAAATAAATTTTGATTACATATAATTTAAAAAACAGAAGCTCATTAATAATTATTACTCTTAAATGTGCTTTTAAATGTATTTTTGAATTTGAAACACTTATTTTAACACAAAAAAATTAATGAAATTGCATTATATTTTTTTTTATCTTAATGTACATTAAGATATCATGTGCACAAACATCAAATTGATTTTCTGTAAGTCTGGATGGTAAGATATTTCCATTAAAATATGAAGAATGTACTTCACTTTTACTATGAAATGATACTTTTACCCTTTCTTGCATTCAAAATTAATAATATTATTAATCTCTTTCTCTCAGAACTTACAAGGAGATATTTTCTGAAATAACTATTAATGAAGTAAATTTGATCATTTAGAGTTTGTGTCCCTAATGATAAGCAAATTCGTAAAAATGAGACGGTTCTGAAATCAGCTGCCAAGCTTTAAATTACAAATGCATTAAAGCAAAAGGTTATGCTTAAAGTAGAATACATATGTTAACAAAATCCTTGACATTTGAATCGGCGCATACAATATTCAACTTCAATATTCCATTCATTCAACAAGCATTAAAAGGATAAACAGAAATTGATAACAACACGAATGAAGGAAGACATAAATTAAAAATATATACATAATATTACATATTTAGTCAGTAATTATGCAAATAATTATTTAAAAGTGAAAACTATAGAATAAAAAAATTATTTTATTCAGTATTTAGAATTTATGTTTAAATATTTATAAAACCATCTTCATAATGGAATTTGCAGACATTAATAAATATTCAAGCGTTTTAGAATAAGGCAGTGTTTTTCTTTTTTTTTTCTATAAATGTTTTTAAATCTTGAATTGTAATATATCATATCATTCTCTAATGAAGACATTTCCCGTACAATTAAATCTCCAAGTTGGGCAGCATTTTCTAAAATATCACTAACTTTTATAGGAAATACAAAAAGGCTCTGCATTTTTTATTAATCAAATAACTGTATACTTTGAAAGGTAAGAATGAGAATGACTTCATGAATGAAGAAGCCAATTTGGATTAGAGAAAAAAAATTGCAAAAAATGGAATTCTTTAAATCCTAAATTTATTTAGCAAGATATCTTTCACTATTCGGCCAGATTTTAGCAATATTCGGCTACAGGTATTCGGCTGAAGTATTCGGTCAACAAGCCTTCAATATTCGGCCAACCGAATATTCGGCAAAAGGGCCGAATACCGAATAGTGGCCGAATATTCGTCCCATCACTAGTTTATGCTCAATAATTAACAAAATTGCAAAATCTACAAAAATTATAAACATTTCTAGTTTTAAAATAAGATGTATCAGTATCAATTAACCTATCGATTAATATAATGCAATAATTTTGGGATACAAAATATAAATAATAGTACCTATTAATATATTGTGCTTAAATAAATGAAATCTTAAAGTTCTTAATTCTTTTTATTCTTATCATCATTACAAAATAATTTCTATTTCAGCATCCCATAACAAAAAAACTTCTGAAGCGTTACTTATTGTCAACATATTTTGAATCTTTTTTATGACAAAAGAAAAATTGGAAAACATTCTCTTGATTGCAGCACGAATGGTCTGGCATGCTTGCAAATGTGCGATTAATCCACAAAATTCTTTTGAAATTTCACATGACTTTGTGATGCTTCTCCACCACTTATTGGCATCAAATGTCATAATTGTTCTGAAAACAATGTACTTTAGAAAGGTTTTTCTTTTAGTTCAGAGTTTACAGCATATTTTAGGAAAAATTGATTGAATTAATAGCCATTCTTTGGCCTGTTCTTGGTTGTAGATGGGCTTATATTTTGGCTGTTAGAAATAGGCAAGAGGATGCCAGGACAAAATTCTTGTTCAAACCTTTTTTCAACTTTTACAAAATGAGGTTTCAAATTATCATCGTTCAGGAAATTGCACCATAAATGCCACATATCTGCTCAGTGCTGACCATCCCCTACAAACCCAATGACGCAAATATGCCCCCCCCCCCCCCAAAAAAAAAAAAATAAAAATAAAAAAAATCTTCATACTTTAACATTGACCACCCCTCCGACACCCCCTAAACAGAATATCAATTGTAAAACATATTCTACTTATAATCTACTGCACCATCAAAAGATAGCAAGTTGAGTATAACAGAATGAGTTCTTATTGCCCTCATCTAGAATTTAAAGAAAGAAAACACTGAACATTTCTGAAAATTAAATGTTGAAAAATTTTAAGAGATATAAAAAAAAATCAAAAATTTTTTTAACAGTAAAAAAAAAGGAAATACAATAGACTCCCTCAAATCGGCACAGCTTGGGACCGCAGGTTGTGTGGATTTTAGAATTTTGCAGATTTCTGGTCATTGCTTTGTTTACATTTTTAAAACAGTAATTTGAATGTTATTAATAATGCAAATAAACTATAATGAATGCTTACAATATAATTAGGATGAGCAGAGCGAATCCTCTACTAGACCACTGAAGTTACATTTTGTGGTACACTTTATAAAAAATCTATTCAGTATTTTGACTTGAAATTAAACATAAGAATAAATTATGATATGTAGATTTGCAGAATGTTATTTTTTTACAGAATAACCTTTAAAAAATATTATTTTAATAATTAATTTATTCTATTATGTTTTTCTATTATGGATGCATTTTTGCAAATAAAAAATTGAACGTGTATCTTTTTATTTTCAGAATGAAAATAAACCATGGGGTTAGTAATTATAGATAGAATCATGATTAATTAATTAAATAAAATATATTTTCATTATTCCGTCAAAATCGTTTGCAAATAAAAAATTGAACCCATATCTTTTTATTTTAAGAAGAAAAATAAACTATGGGGTTAGTAATTATAGATAGAATCATGATTAATAAATTAAATAAAATATATTTTCATTATTCTGCCAAAATTATTTACGCAGTTTATACTTACGGATTTTAAAATAATTACATTATGATTTATTTATTTAGGTATTTACTTTGGTAAAGTGGCAACAAAAAGAATCGTAAACAAGTAAAATTAATTCTTATATTTGGTATTTAAAGTGAATATTTTGTTAAATTTGGTAAGTTTCTTAAGTCTGGTATTCAAAATGAAAGATTAAAGAATAATTTAAGGATATTTTAATTGATTGAAGAATATTTAATTGATTGAAGAATAGTTTAATTCAACCAAATTAAATATATTAACTACGTTTATAAATAATTTCTTGAATGTATTAGTAATTTAAAAATGTCGAGAAAAAGAACACTAATTGGCCAGAACGAACACCATTACTGGCCATTGGAAAATGTAAAAACATCTTTAAAACTTTTAGTTAAAAATTTAAAAATATATATTTTGTAAAATTCTGCTTCGAAAATATTTTTATTTATACCAGCCTTATATCATAAATAAAAAATTCCAAGGAAATTCTTAGTTATTTGGCTGAATTTACATTTCTAAAATTTAAATGTGCCAAAACATGAGATAACGTTTTTGCTTAATAAAGATGCAAAAATAATATAAAAAAGTAATGTTCCTTTCAAATATTTATCTTATGAAATAATGCTTCACGAATCCAAACAAAACACTGCTTTTGCTAGTAAAATATTAAAATAAATAATAAACTAAAATAATAAAAATTTAGATAATTTTTTAAATCATTAAATTATTAAAAACAAAAGTCACGTTATCAATAATGTAAGATTAAAGATTAATTATAAAGAAGAAATGTATTTTTCCTAAATTATTCAATGAAACTTGCCTCATAAAGGTACACAACTAATTCACATCAAAATCATAAAATAAGGAAGTTTTATTTCAGGTTTAGCCAAACCTATACAAAAAAGCTTGATTAATATATAAATATATTTGGTAAGAAGATTGTAAATACCAATTATATCAGCAATATCTTGAATTTTGACCAAAATAAATTTATTCTTTCTTCATGAAAAACATGAATTTAGTAACATTAACTAAAATTACAAGTTAAAATATATATGGAATTGATATCGAACTAAAATAATCTAATTTTGTCCCTATATTTTAATTGAATGTTTCCTTGTTTACATCAGAAAATTATGTGCAGATTTTAGGGAGTCTATTGTATTAAGAATTAAAAAATATCTCCCCCCCCCTCCCAAAAAAATGTACTTTTTCTCAAATTCTCGCCAAAAACTAAATTATATGACGCATCTTGCATTACCAAACCCCTCTCTGGGCACCCCTGCATCTGCTATTGTTGTTCAATCAGTCTGCAAAATATCTAAAGCTGCTGAGATTGGTTTTAATTTCTTAATGAGATCTTTTGCGTGTTACAAAAGATTAAAATCACATATGCAAGAGATAATATTTTGGTGCATTTCTTGTAAATGATCATTCAATACTTTATATATATATATGTGTATGTATTTTTTTTTTTTTTTTAACTTTTCTAGCAGTGTTGGCACAGTTTAAACCAATTGCTTTTAACATGGCTTAAATCAAATGTTTTTTTTTTCTTTAAAAAAACAATTGGTTTTTTTTAGAAAAAATCTAATGACATTTTCTCTTTTTTCTTTATGATTTACGTGTTTCAGATTATTAGATATAAATAATTTCTACTTTTAACACTTTTTTTCAGCAATAAGCATTAGATAGAGCGATTTAGGTCATATTTTTATGTATAGGATTAAAATCAGTATGCGTTTGGTGAACACATGCTATTGCTCTAAAGAAAAAGCTTCAAACATGTGAATTGATCAAAGATAAAATCCATTAAAAAGATTCAATATTTAGTATAAAATAATTTAATTTAAAAAAATACAGATTATTTAATGCAATTAATAACATAACACAATTATCTTTAAGATTTTGTTCAAGCTGTACTAAAAGAAATTTTTCTTGATTGGGGAGATTACCATAAAATGGGGTGAATAGGAATGAAACTTTAAGGTCATACAAATAAATTCATTATAAATATATATGATGATATTTTTAGTTGCCAATTTTTTTTTTTTTTTTTTTTTTTTTTTTTTTAAGGTTTACATAAGGAGTTGGGAAATTCAGTTTTGACATGTTTGCACCTTTACTGGGGTATATAAAAAAACTTCAAGAGCATCCTCAAAAACCTCATTTTTTCAATGTCTTCAAAACTTTGTATGTAACTACAGTATTTTTCGTATTCTAAACCTAAAAGTAGGGATTTTTAATTAATGATAGACCTGTAAACGATATGCTGTATTAAATTCTACTTATTTCTAAACTACATAATGAAAAATGGTTTGTAACATCAGAGTTTTAAGATTTACGGGGTAAATCTAAACACGTTTTCTCTGATGGTTTATTTTTTTATACAATAATAGTTTCATGTAATATGTGAAAACATATGTATGAATATGTATTGTAACAATATTTTGTGTTATAATTATTTGAAGAGTTTAAAAGGTGCCAAGAAATTACTTGGTTAAACAAAAAAGTCAATGTCTAATCCAACAGACATGTAACACAATAAAAAAATTAAAAATAGCAAATTAGTTAGAAAAACTGCACAGAATTATTCTCTGACAATATTACACAAAACTTCTCAAAATGAAAAGCCAATTAAAAAAGAGAGGGATGCAAACAGTACTAAGGGCTGGGGATGAGGGCGTATTAGTAGATCGTATTAATACATGCAGAGATTTGGGCTACTCAATAGATTCACTTACCCAATGACTACTAGTAAAGGATAACACAGAACAGGGCTGAATTTGTATTAAATTCTACTTCTGCAACTCGAATATAATTTCTTAAAATAAATTATATTTTTTCTTGAATTCAAAGTTGTTTTCTAATTTTTAAAAAGGCATATCTTTACTTGTATATAAAATAAAGGCTTGGTTTCAGAGTAACTATATGTTTCTATTCCTCCCTTATCATTATAAACTGTTTTTATTAACCCTATTAAAGTTTGAGTCAGAATAAATAAAGATTATAACATTTGTTCCGATTCACCCCTATCTGCAGGGTGAATCGGAACATCATTAAAATAAATAAATAATATATAAACAGTAAAAATGTTTTGTTTTTGCTTAAAAAGTAAAGAACAAAACAAGAGAGAAGTTTCTAGTACAAAAATAAAAAACTTAAAAAATCAGTTGTTTCTTTTTTTTTTTACGTTAAAGTTGAAAAGTGTTCCGATTCACCCCATTTTACGGTATCTTGAATTAAAGTCAAAATATAAGGTCAAATAAGAGAATATTCAAAGATTGGGTGCTAGTTATTGCATTTTAATAATAACAATATTATTTTTTTTTCCCTGTTATCTGCTGAATCTATCAATGTGAAAAAAAAATATGATGTGTAAAAATGGTGACTTCAAATTGTCATTCAAAATACAAAATCTCGAGAAGAATTTGAAATTTATTATTTGAATAAGTATAGAAAACAATATTTATTATTAATAATCAGAAGATTGCTTATGAAGATTTTCAGAGTATCAATATTTCACTGCGTAGAGCAGTTTATTTTTAAGACTGTTTAAATTATGATTTTTTTTTTCAATTTTTTGCATAAATCCACTGTAATTATTTAATTTAATTTGATTTTATATGAAGTTACACTACTTATAATCCAAAAAAGTCTATTTTTATCCATAAACATGCATGTATAAAATAAAATGTTAAAAAACAGTTTAAACCAAAAAACCTGGTCTAAACCAGAAAAAAATAATTTTTTGGGGAGTTTTCGGAAAAATCAGATCTTTTCCAAACCTGTTTTCCAGGCATGTCAACTGACTATTCTACCTAGTACTTCCTGGTAATTAAGATGAAACACATTCGGTACATTCTTTCAGCCATGCTTAAAGAGCATGGTGATTTCAAAAATATTTATAAACTTCTATTACATGTTTAATGATAGTAGAAGGTATAATGTCTTCTCCAAGGAAGTTTACCCAATGAGCTGCACAGCTATATGTTATCAGATATGAATTTTTACTTTCATACCTCATTTCTAGCTCCTGTTTAATTTTTTTAAATGTACTAGCAGCCTTCGCCCACTACGCTGGTCAGTTTTTTAAAAGAAACTTTGAATGAAACTAAATTTTTATATCATATTAATATTTTTTGCGTTGATTAATTCAAAATCCAGATTTTCTTTTACACGTATAGATTGAAAATTTCAGGTTTTTGCGCCGAAGACATCGCCAAATTAGGAAAATTTAATGTAACTCACGAACTACTGGATTTAAAATAATTTGCTTAGTACTATTCGATTCAGCATGAAAAAATACACTAAAATATGTTAACAGTTGAAAAATAACTGCAAAAGCCAATTTTTAAGGAATTTTTTTAAAGTTCGTTCTTTTTCTTACCCTACTTAGGGATGGAATTTTCGAAAATCCCTTCTTAGCGGCACTCGTCGTTATAAGAAGTATTTTTACCCCAATTTTCAAGATTTTTGGTTTGGTAGATTTTTTTGTGCTGTGATTAATTCGAAATGCAGACTTTCTTTTATATATATAGATAAGGATTGAATATTTCAAGTTTCAATATGTCACATATGTCCTCTTTTTTTCCCTTTAAAGCCATTTAAATCCATCCCAAAGAAAAATGTCTGTATTCAAAACTGCTGAAACTGTCTGGAGGAAACTTTGTTTATATTTGAATTGAACATTTTTTTCTTTTTTGTTCAATGTTTAGACGTTTGAATTGGAATAAAAGTCATATCAACTGTGGTAAAAACAAATTAAAAGGACAAATGTAATTCTATTTTAAATTCTCTTCAAAAAATTTTCAAAAAAGTAATAAATAAATAAAATAAAATAAGTAATTTCATTTTACAAAAATTCATTGTTTTGAGTTTCAGTTGCTGAGTTACATTTACTTGTGCTTTTCTGAATCACTGCAAAATTACATGTTTCTTAAAGATAAGGGTAAAGAATATTTATTGATCCAAAATACATTTATTTATTTAGCATTCATTTTTAGCAAAGGTTTATTTTGTACTAGAACCATTGGATAGACATAAAAAATTTAATTCAAAGATTCGCATATCTTAACATAAAAAATATCAAAACTATCATGCAATATAAATAAAAGATACATTTTCTTGAAAATTATTTTTAGCATAACAATATTTATTTATTTATTTATTTATTTATTTTGTGAGAATGAAATAAAGTTCAAATGCTCTTTCTCTTAAAGTATGAAATGGGGAACATAAAATTTGCTATCTAAAAAAGCATACACAAATGAAGAATGATTGGAATGAGCAAACATATCAGATTCAAACGAACACAGATTGACTAAAAGCTAAAAATTCTAAAAATAAACACATAATGAAATATCAAAGTGTGCTGAGCAGCTTTAAGTTAAAAAAAAAATATCTGGAAAGAAAGATGCTTCCCCAAAACATTTTTTTAAAAATAAGTTGTTCATCAAAGTGATAAAAAATAATTTAAAAAAAAATGAAATTTTCAATGATTCAGTAGAAAAAAAAAAAAAAAAAAAAAAAAAATGAAATATCACCACTGAAAACATAATATGTAGAAGATCCAACCTGGCATTGCAGAGTATATGTGAAAATATTTTTCTTTTTCGAAAACTATTAGCTTATTTTTTCATTCCATATATATATTTTTTTAGAATCTCACTAACAACATCAAAAATCGTTTTTATATGAAATACATCAATAAGCTTTTCAAATAAAATTTTGAAAATTATTAATAGTGATACTTTCATATAGTCACATGCCCCAAAGAAATTGTCAGAAATTTCTAGTAATGAGGGAGAGAGAGGCTTAAAACTTCCAGTAATCCAAAGGTCCTACAAATGCTTAATCCACTCCTGTTCATTATATATAATAAGCTGGTTTATTCACAAAATAAATAAAACAGCATGTTTACCATTACGCATGTGCAGGAACTGACAAAAATTGAAAATTCTTAGACGGCAAGAAAAATTCTAAGGAGTCAGCTTGAAGAATCATTTTATTTCTATTTTTCTGATATTATTGTTACGAATTTTGTAAATAGTTTGTGTTTGTACTGTAAAATAATGTAAATAATCTTATTAAGCTCCATTTCTTTACTAATATTAGTTTTTGTTACATTTTCTCTGTTATCAAGCAAACTTGTCTATTATTTTCGGTGAATGTCGTGGCGGAAAAAATGTATAAAGGCCAAGAAGAGTTGGCGGAAAAAATGAATAAAGGCCAAGAAGAGTTGGCGGAAAAAATGAATAAATGCCAAGAAGAAGTGACTGAAAAGATGAATAAAGGCCAAGAAGAGTTGGCGGAAAAGATGACTAAAAGCGAAGAAAGAATGGAACAGTTGACAAATAAAATTGATAAATGCCAAGAAGAAGTGACCGAAAAGATTAATAGAGGCCAAGAAGAAATGAAGAAAACTTTAGAAGAAAAATTCTCATCGGTAGAGAGAAGAATAGACTCGGTAGAAGAGAAAATAGAGGAAGTAGAAGAGAAAATTCAGAATGAAGTTAATAATGTTGAGGAGAAAATGGAAAAGAAAATAGTTGAAGTAGATGAAAAGCTAAATAGAAGAGTAGAAGATCTTGAGAAGAAGCTTTCGGCGTGCAGTGGTAATTATGAAGAATTTAGGAATCCGCCTGCTTCTCCCGTGCACATCAAGCTGTCGACATACGATGGAAAGAGTTCCTGGCAAGTTTACAAGACCCAATTCACCATTGTAGCCGAAGCAAACAAATGGAGTGACGAGGTGAAAGCTTGTCAACTGGCAGCATCTTTGAGAGGAGAAGCCGCTGATGTGCTGCAAACATTGCCCGATATGACGCAACTCAATTTTGAGACTTTAAGTTGTGCACTTGAAATGAGATTCGGAGAAAAAATTTTTAAAGATTATACGAGAATACAAATGAAGAGCCGCCATCAAAAATCGAGTGAAACCCTTCAAGAGTTTGTCTCAGAAATAGAACGGCTGGCAAATTTAGCATTCATCGACTGCCCAACAAATGTACGGAAATGCTCTCACTGCAGTACTTTGTAGACGGAATAAAAGATCCCGAAGTGCAGAGAGCGGTACAAATGGCAGATGTACAGGATTTAAAGGCTGCATTACTATATGCCTTAAAGTTGGAAGCAGCTACACAAGCCAGCCGAAGAGATCGTCATTCAGTCCGAGGGGCAACGGTGAACAAAAGCTCAGACACTGAGATCGACATCTTGAAAGAAATTAGGAAAATAAATCAAGAGATTGAAGCTTTAAAATATGGAAGAACAAGCTCAAGAAGACAATCTCACGTGCTGGGGATGCGGTGATACAGGACATCTCCGAAGAAATTGCCCCAAAATCCACGAACGTGAGATAAATTCAAACAGTCAGCAGGGAAACTAAATTTTGGCTATCTCGCGGGGTGGAGGTTGCCAGAGAATGAAAAGCCCCACCTGAAGATCCTCCAGATATCAAAAATGAGTGGCGGTGATAATGAATTATATGTGATAGGCTTTATTAACGGACTTCTGTGCCATATGATTGTCGATACAGGAGCCAATGTGACAATAATAACAGAAGATTTGGCTCGGAAATATAAATCTAAACTCATCTGGATTCCACCATGCGTTACCCTGCAAACTGTGACGGGCAACAAGATTGGCATATATGGAAAGGCCAATTTAACCATCAACTTTGGAGGAACGAAATATTACCATACGGCATATGTGGCTGACATAACAGATCCTTGCTTAACCGGGCTAGATTTTCAGAAGAAATTTTTGAAATCAAGTTTGAAGCCAAACAACAAAATGCTCTCAAAATTTGAAGAAATAAGTCTTTTTGGATTAAATAACGAAATTGAATGTAAACAGGCAGTAATAGTCAAAGAAGACATCAATCTAGACCCAAGAACAGAATTTTTAGTTCCAGCTGTAATTAAAAATGAAACTAATTACCGATTTGGCCATATAGATTATCCAGAAGACAATAGTACACAAGCAGGAGTATTGGTGGCTTCTTCTGTAGCAGACCTCTCGAAAAAGACCATTCCAGTCAGAATTGCTAACATCAGTGATAAGACGAGGACTATCAAGAAAGGAGAGGATAGCATGACGTGCTCCTGTGATGTGCATAAGTCAAAATTCCAGTCATTCTGAGGAATCTTCAGATAATTTAGTCAAGGATTTGTTACAAAATACAGACTTAGATCCAAAACAGATGCACGCTGCAGAAAATTTAATTAGGGAATTCCAAAGTTTATTCTCCCAAACATCTGAAGACTTTGGACGAACCAAAATGGCACAACACCGGATTGATACTGGAGACCGCTCACCTATTAAACAACACCCTAGACGATTACCTTTTGCCAAGCAAGAAGAGGTGCAAAATTTAATTAAGGATATGGAAGAAAATGACGTCATCGAACCATCAACAAGTCCATGGGCGTCTCCCATTATATTAGTAAGAAAGAAGGATGGTTCAACAAGATTTTGTGTAGACTACCGCCGACTGAATGATGTCACTAAAAAGGATATTTACCCTCTACCAAGGATCGACGACACTCTCGACACACTTGCGGGCAACACTTGGTTCTCGACTCTGGATCTGAAGAGTGGTTAGGCAGGTAGAGATCCATCCGGACGACCGCGAGAAGACTGCCTTTACAACGGGACAAGGATTATGGCAGTTCAAGGTAATGCCTTTTGGTCTGTGTAACTTTCAAACGGCTTATGGAAACGGTTCTCCGGGGCTGTCATATGAAGCATGTCTTGTTTATTTGGATGATGATATAATCATAGGAAAATCTTTTGATGAACATCTGAACAACCTCAGGCAGGTGCTACAAAAATTAAAGGAAGCTAATTTGAAGTTTAGCCCTTCAAAGTGCCGTTTGTTTCAAAATGAAGTCGCCTACCTTGGACACATCATTTCAGCGGAAGGGGTTAAGACTGATCCAGAGAAGATATCGGCCGTGAAAAATTGGAATCGTCCAGCAGATGTTCACCAGCTTCGGAGCTTTCTACGATTATGCGCCTATTACAGAAAATTTGTCAAAGGCTTCTCGATGATTGCAAGACCACTTCATAAATTAACAGAAGCCAATCAAAAATTTATGTGGACACAGGAATGTGACGCTGCTTTTGAAAAGCTTAAGGAGGCCTTAACATCCACTCCAATTCTGTCATATCCTCAAATCGATAAACAGTTTATACTTGATACGGATGCAAGTAACGAAAGCATTGGCGCTGTACTGTCCCAGGAAATCGACGGCCAGGAGCGTGTTATCGCCTATTTCAGCAAGTGCTTATCAAAGGCAGAGTGAAACTACTGCGTAACAAGAAAAGAGCTTCTTGCTGTAGTGAAAGCCATAGACCACTTTCATCACTATCTTTACGGTCGAAAATTCCTGATCCGAACTGATCATGCTTCTCTAACTTGGCTATTGAATTTTAAGAACCATGAAGGCCAGATAGCCAGGTGGATACAAAAGCTTCAAGAGTATGATATGGAGATACACCATTGAAAAGGCTCATCACATGGAAATGCAGATGCTCTCTCAAGAAGACCCTGCTCAGAGAATTGTAGATAGTGCGACCAGTTTTAATGTCAAAGGTCCTATAGTAAGACAAGTTACAACGGGGTCTACATCATCGCAAGATCCGTGGAGTGACAAGAGCCTGCGTAAAGATCAACTTGCTGATCCTGAAATTAAGCCAATTCTAGAGCTGAAAGAGGAGTCCAACAGGAAGCCCAGCTGGCAAGACATGGCCCATTACCATCCTACGACTAAACGTTATTGGGCTCTCTGAGATTCCCTACATTTGAAGAACGGTATCTTGTACCGAAAATGGGAGTCTGACGATGGAAAGACATGTAGATGGCAACTACTACTCCCGAAGTCGAGAATTTCTATGGTCCTTCAAGAACTGCATGGAAGTCCCACAGGAGGTCATTTTGGTGTAATGAAGACCCCGCAAAAGGTTCGAGAGCGTTTCTACTGGAATAATGTTCGCAGTGATGTGGAGAAGTAGTGTCGAACTTGTGACACCTGTGTAGCACATAAAGGTCCAAAGAGGCACACCTGTGGACGATTGCAGCGTTATAATGTAGGAGCTCCTTTCGAACGAATTGCTCTAGACATCCTGGGTCCTCTTCCTAGAACATCTGATGGCAACAAGTACATCCTCGTTGTCATGGACTACTTCACTAAGTGGCCTGAAGCCTATGCCATTCCTAATCAAGAGGCGGTAACCGTAGCAGACATACTAGTTCAACACTGGGTTTCCAGATACGGAGTTCCTCTTCAAATCCATTCCGATCAAGGAAGAAACTTTGATTCGGCTGTGTTTAAGGAAATGTGCAGACTACTCGGCATGGGCAAAACTCGAACTACACCTCTACATCCTCAATCGGACGGCATGGTGGAGCGGTTCAATCGTACCATCCTAAATAGCCTCTCCCTCCTTGTGTCTAAAGATCAGCAGGACTGGGACAAGAAATTGCCTCTTTTCCTGCTTGCCTACAGGAGTGCTGCTCATGAGGCCACTGGTTATTCCCCTTCCCAAATGCTCTTTGGTCATGATCTTCGTCTACCTGCGGATCTTTTGTTTAGCCTCTTGATGCTCCTTCATCGCCTGAGGAATATGGCGATGAACTCAGGCGCAGATTGAGGAGATTCATTGTCTAGTGAGGAACCAAATTGGACTGGCACCAGAAAAGATGAAGACACGGTACGACACAAAGGCAACTGGACATGAGTTCAACGAAGGTGACAAAGTTTGGTTGTGGAATGCCATACGTCGTAAGCGACTGTCGCCAAAATTACAAAGAAACTGGGACGATCCTTACACAGTTGTCAATGTCAGGATATATGCTCTGTGGTCTCATCACTGTACATGCATGTGGAAATAAGCTAAGTCTGGAGGAGCTCTATATAACCTGTTTTATTTGCCTTTTATTTAAGATATGATCGAACTTTTCCGTTATTTATATTCTATAATCCAGTCTTTAAATTCATCTTACTTTTATTTACAATAGACGAATGTTTCAGCTCACGGCATCTTTGTTTTGCTTCTGGCTCACTAGCTTTTCTCATATTTAGCCGGAAACCGCTTTAGTACAAGTGATCCTTAATAGATGGCATAAGCAGCTCTATTTGATCACGGTCGTTAGTGTTACTACTACGCATGACTGGAAGTATACTGTAAGAACCGGTTGTAGGGGGAGCTGGTGATGCATGCGTAGAATCCTTTTCTGCGTGACTGTATCGTATATATATTGAGAGTTCGTTGACCTCAATAGCAGTTAACGTTCTCCCTTCAGTCGTGAGATGTTGGAGCTTGTTTTTAAGATGCTGTGTGAAGGACTTCGTATTTCTTAATCTAGTTTGTTAATACCCGGTGAAACTTTTTGTTTTCTGACTTTTTAAATTAAACAAGTCGCTGGTAGACTATAGACTTTTAAATACAGTTTTTCTTGGAGCTCGTTAGGTCAAGTTAGAAGCCGTGGCATGTTTTAGTTTTGCTGGAATGGCTCATTGGGAAAAACCTATGCAATTCAACAATAACTGATATCCCTTTTGATGTCCATATGATGTGGTCCAGCTTTAAAAAGTTTGTCATCATTTGTCAAGCCCGGTGTTTTTCATACGACTCCGAAGGAAGAGGATGTTGGACTTGTCTTTTGAAGATATCGTGGATGATGTTTTGGTTTTGCCGTTGACGTGCTATTCTGACAGCTGAGGTATTTAAATTGGTTCTTTCAGGTTGCCATGTTTTCACACTTATAGTTTTATTTTATTAAACATTGAATTAAAAAATAAGTTTTTCAGTTTGAGCTCCGGGGTAAATATACTTTATTATTATGAAATGTCTTTTGCTTAAGTTATATTTTGTTAATGCAATTAAATGGATTAAGTCAACTATTGTTATTGGAATGAAAGAATTAATCGATAATGTTTAAATGAGATTTTAATTATATTTTATATAAATTATATTAAATTGTTGACTATATACATAGATATATTTTATCTCTGCTTTTAAATAAATATCTTTGTTTAATTTAATTTACTGTCTTTATTTTTTCACCACTACATATTTTATTTCAGGTTTAATCAATAGATTTAATACTCTAATACAGCTTCTAAATTACAATAGCATTATCTTTAAATCAACCGAATATGTGTTAGGCTATGTCGGAAGGTCAGCTTATGTTTAACCTTTCACTGTGTGAGTTAAACTCTGCTTATAGATCGGGTATTACTAATGTAATATCAGACATAAGGGTTATGGGCATTAAGCCTTTCGCCCTAGCTACGATTAGGTTGATTTATATTAATTAAATTTAAAATATTTTTCATAGATTCTGAATTTGATATTTTTTTGAAAATTTTAAGTTGGCTATTTTGACTGTAAATGGTTTAGCCGTTTTTTTTGTATGGTGGAATTTATCGGCCCTTGTTGCACGCTAAAGATAATTTTAGTTGGGGGGGGCCGATGTTTTTGATAATTTTTAACGTATTATCTGAAATTTAAAAACGTCAATAAATGTTAGAAATTGAAAATGTTAGTAAATGTTATAAATTTAAAAATGAATGTTAAAAACTTAAGTTTTTAAAGGTTAGAAAGTTTAAAATGTTAATAAAAGTTAGAAGTTTAAAATGTTTATGAGAATTGGAAACTTTTATAGTTAGGTTTATTTATTTTTTTGAAAATTTAAGATTTAAGTGTTGGAAAATTTAGGATTTAAATGTTAGAAATTTAGAAGGTAACAAAGGTTAGAAATTTAAGGTTTAATTTTTGAAAATTTAAAAGTTAATTTTTTTTGAGAATTTAATATATAGTAAATGTCCGGATTTAAAATTTTTTAAGGGTTAACCTTTACGGAGGGGCTCGCTCAGTGTCTACCTAAGAATACACGTAAGCCCGGACAGATGCTGTCACAGCCCCTCCGTAAAGGTTAAAAGTGGATCAATGCTATGATTTAAGGTTAAAAGTTATGTAATAGTATTTTTTTTTACTAGTTAAATATTTGAAGGCAAAGTTAACTAAATTATTTTTTTGTTGATTTAAGAAATTTATTAGTTAGTATAATAAGATTAAATGATCGATAAGATTGAAATAAAGATAGTTTAATACGATTGAATTTTTTATGGGAATTTAAGGATTTTTTGTTTAAATTTATGGTAGCTTTAAATAAATATAATGTTAATTTGGATAGTTTTTCATTAAGGGAGTAAGTTTAAAGTTCAAATATAAAGAAATTTAATACAGGTATCATTAAGATATTTTGATAATTTGTAATTTAGTTGGTATGGTGAGCTCATAAATAGTGAGACATGGCGACTTGTTTAATACATTGGAGAGTCTGACATGTTTGAGATGTTTCCAACTACAAGCTGATATAGTCAAGTGAAGATGCTGAGTGGTTTTATGTCAACCTGTTTACTTCAGTGAATGGTGCTTTTATGATGTCGCCTGATGAAGTGATTGTGCTATGATGACAAGGACTATGCCAGCCTCTTGTGTGATTTTTGCTATGAAGTGAACTTTTGGCAGTGGAGCGTGATGGACTCCATTGTCAGTATTAGAGACTCTTTACATGTGACTTTTTGATAAATTATGCCTCTGCTGAAGTGGGAACTTTTAACTGTGGGACATTGAAGGGAAGTTCCAGAATTTTTAGTGTGAGAAAAAGCTCCGGAACTTGTTTAGTGTGACATTGAGAGGAAGCTCCAGAAATTGTTTAGTGTGACATTGATAAGCAGCTCCAGAATTTTGCTTAATGTGAAGACATCTCTTGACAGTCAGTTCAAAATATCTATTTTATTGCTCTTTTGTGTTAAAGAAAAATGAAACCCCATCATTAATTGTTTATTATACAAATTTTTTTTGGACTGCAGGCCCTCATCTTGTTAAATGGAAATTATTTATTTTTCTATTTTTTGAAAGTTATTTAAGTTATGAATAAAATTTAGATGTGAAAATTGTATTAGACATGATTAATGCCTTTAAAAATATGGATTGAGAGATTTTTTATGCTAAGTAGTCTTTATTATGCATGACCTTGCCTTGTTTGAGTTTAAAACATATGCATGGCTAAGGGAGAAGTTGAGTTTAAAACAAAGTTTAATGAAAGTTCTAATACAAATTTAAATAGATTATGAACTTAATGCTTTTACAGTATAAATATTTGAAGTTATAAATCTTGTATTGCATTTCAGGTTTAGTCTTTTAGTAAGATAAAAGTATTTTTGTTTCTCTTTATTAGTTAATACAAAGGTAATCCTTGTGGTTTAACTTTTTGAAGTTGAAATTTAATAAGATAATTGAACCAAATTTAAGTAATAGTTAATATTTATAACTTATGATTTTAGTGTGGGTGGTTTTTCTCTAAATTTTGTGTAAGGTATTGAGATAACCTGGACTCACGAGCTGAAAATATGAGTTTAAATTTTTTTTTAAGGATTTATATAGCTTTGAGAGGTCTATTTTTATAGGTAGAGTTTGACCACTTTGCCGGTTCCCGTGGGGTGGTCGCGGTTGAAGCACTGTTTCCCCGTGCCCATCGCCGGTTGAGTGGTTAAGTTTTTAATATTTTTGTAGGAATATAAATTAAAAGTCTGTAAGTTAATAAAGTTTAGAAGCAATAGTTTATTAATTGATAATTTATAGAAATTACTTTTTGCTATCATTTAATTCCTTTATAATGACTATTTTTGACATGTTTAAATAAGTGTTTGGGGGAATTAGATCAGAGATTTAAAACATAAATTTTTTTATGGCTTAGTAATGAATTTAAATTGAATAAATAGATGGTTTAAAAATAGATTTTTTTTTTTTTGAGTTAAAGGTAAAAATTTGGTTTTGGATAAAAATAGTTTCCTGCATTTCTTCACTGCTTGACGGTGGGAGTTGATATTCAGATGTTTACAATTCCCCATCGTCGAGTAGTGAGATTAATTGGGAGATGTATATTAAATTGCATGTAGTTTTTGAAAATACCTGGTGATATTATTTTTAGAAGCATTTTTAGGTGTGATGTGTATGCAGATAGGGCTATTTTTGGTGGTATCAAATAAGATGCTCTTTTTTTTTATGGAAGTTGAGACTCCATGAAAATTTAAATTTTTATTTCGTTTTTTATAGTTAAGTTAAATCTCTTTTTGACAGGTAGTTTATCTCTGGTTTTTAGTTTATTTTTATTTCTACATAAATTATTAAATGTTATTTAGAGGGATTTAATGGGGAGTAGTTTTAGGAGATAGAGCATGATACCTACCATATTTTTGTGAACTTAACCGAAATGGATTGGTTTACATGTGTTATTGTGGCCAGTGTTAATCTGCATGATGTACATCATGGGGAAGATGCTATGTTCTTTGTATAATCATGAATAATTTTTTTGTGAAATTTAATATAGCTTTTCCTAGATTGTTTTAAGCCATGCATGTGTCTTTTTGAGGTTTAATATTTCACTTTGTGAGTTATACCTTAACAGAGTTAGTTTCAGATGAAGGATTTCTCAAGTCTATGCTAGAAAGGTTATATTTTTTGGGCAATTATGGTCATGCAACTACTTCTGAAATTATGAATTATTTTTTATACAATAGTAACTTTGTTATATTTTTGAATAGAAATCTTGATATGATTTAACTGTTGCTTAAATGGAGGTATTTAAAGATTTGCATACACTAGTAAGTTTTTGACTTTAAGCCAGTTTGGAAAAAGTATTCCTAAGAGTATGCATATTTACTTTGACTTTCTACCAGGCTTTTCCAGAGCTTTTAGAGTGAAGGACATTTTTGCTGAGCCAATTGTGGCCTTACTGGTGGTCAAAGTATTTCTAGATGAGCAGCATGTGGATTAAAAAGTTAACTTTTGTTCTTTTGTTTTATATTTTTAAAATGTATATTATGCTAAATTGTTGAAATAATGTCTACACACACTTATTGATCCGTTTTTATGAAAAGGGAATTTTTTACTGGTTGATTTATTTTTAGAATCTTTAACTAATAGATTTGAAAAATTGATTTTAAAGGGGGCTCTGCGGTTCTACTGGAAAAGATGTAGAAAATTTGAAAATAAGTTTTAGAATTTTTAAATGTAAATTTTTAATATTGGAATTCCTGGATAATTCTTTAGATTATTGGATGTTATAAGGAGTTTCATGCTAGATGGTTTGATTTCCTTAATTATTGACGGTTGGCCGGTAGTTTTAAGTAATATTTAGGGATGCACCGGATATCCGGCTCCTGCCGGATATACTGCTTATTTGGCACTCGAACCGGATATTCGTTCCGGCCGAATATTTTAATATCCGGTTGCCGGATAGTAAAACATTTTTTAAATTCTGTTTTTTATATTTAAAAACAAATGTAAAACTAATTTGCTCTTGCATACCTTATCTTATTAAAAAGCAATGTTAACAAAAATAAATACTTGTATATTTTCACAATTATGAAATTATAATGTTTATATGTAAATGAAGATATATTTAAAGTATGACAATATTTTGTCATAACCTATAACAGCAATTGTAAAAACAAAACTAGAATATGTACTTCAACTTCACGTTTTTTATTTCTCTTAAAAATTGTTCTTAAATTTCAGTAATGAAGTAATTTTACACCTCTCAAAAGTTTTATTGTAATTTTCACCAGTCAAAATTTAACTGCAGTGTTCAACAATTCTGTCATAACTGTAATTGTAAAACCAAAACTAGAATATCAACTATAATTTCAACTTTGTTTTGCTTTCATTTTTTTTTTTTTTTTTTTTTTTTTTGTAATGAAGTAGTAGACTTTTATTTTGTTAATAACTTTATTATTAATTTGAATTATTAATATCAACAAAAGAGAAAGGTATAAATATCTAATCTAAAAGTTTTATGAATTTGCTGTTAATACGTCAAAAATCCGAGTCTGAAATGTGTACAATGGGGCCATCTCATAAGTGCTAAAGTATTGAGGATTAAAAACTATGTAGAAAAATAAAGTTTCCAACAAACTAAAGAGTTTATTTATGAATATTCATACTCCAGATTCAAAGTGTGTTTCTTTAGAAAATCAAGAACAAAATGGTGCTGATAATAAAGAAACCATTCAATTTTTGCTGGAACATCAATTGCACAAGTTAAGCAGTCAACAATAGAAAAAAATGTGGTAAAAACAAAAAAAAAAAAAAAAAAAAAAAACTAGTTGGATGTGTCAATCCCAAAACTTTCTTCTATCTCATAAGTACATTTTAATATTTAAAAAAACGTGGTGACCCCAAAGTTATTCACTATCGAATTTCCTCGAACATTTGACCTAGCCTAATGAGATTCTGGTATCCGAAAAGCCTAAAACGCAAAATTTAATTAATATTCTGAGAAAATGAGCTTAGTAGTGCCTCATGTTGGATAATTTATACTAAAACCTAATAAGCATCTATTTATGTCAAGACATAACAGAATCTGAAATTTAATGGAATTTCGTCCATTAGTTCTTGAGATATAGTTATAACAAAAAAATTTGCAAAACGTAGCACAGCAACACTATATCTAGGACAATTTATGTTAAAACGTAAAAAAGCGTCTAATTATGTTATGGTGTAAAATAATCTGAAGTTTGATGAAATTCTGTGCATTAGTTCTTGAGATATAGCTAGTTTTAAAAAAAACATGTAAAATATAGCACAGCAGCACCATCAGTTGAAGGATTTATAACAAAACGTAATCATCGTGTAATTATGTTATGTCATTTTGTAACAAAATCTGAAGTTTGATGAAATTCTGTGCGTTGGTTGTTGAGATATAGCTATCGGAAAAATCGTGCAAAATGCAGCATAGCTGCACCACCTGTTGCAAGGTTAATACCAAAATGTAATCAGCGTCTAATTATGTTATATAATATAGTGTAACAGAATCTAAAATTTGATTAAGTTCTCTGCATTAGTTCTTGAGATATAACTATCGCAAAAATCGTGCAAAATGTAGCATAGCAGCGCCACCTATAGGGCAGTTCACACCAAAACCTTATCAGCGGCTATGTATCGCAAGGTATCGCGGAATCTGAAGTTTGGTGAAATTCTGTGCATTAGTTTTTGAGATATAGCTATCATGAAAATCATGAAAAACGTGGCATAACAGCGCCACCTGCTGGCCAATTTACATCAAAACTTAATCAGCATTTATGTATATCAAGGGGTCACAGAATCTGAAGTTTGGTGAAATTCTGTGCATTAGTTCTTGAGATATAGCAATCTGGAAAATCATGAAAAACGTAGTATAGCAGCGCCACCTGCAGGCCAATTTTCACCAAAAACCAATAGGCACTAATTCATATCAAGGTCTAACTGAATATAAAATTTTATTAAATTTCGAGCATTAGTTCTTGAGATAGAGCGCCCACAAATTTCTTGTCACATACAGACAGACACACAGACAGACGGACAGACTCACAGACAGACATTTTCTAAAAATAGTCAAAACGTGTTCAGGACCTTCTAAAATGTATAAATCCGTCGAAAACCGGAAGTCGAAAATTTTCATGAATCCAATACTTTCTTCTTGTAAAGATAGAAGAAAGTAAAAAAAAAATCATTAAATATACAAATTGCATTTTTAAATAAAACCTATTTTAGTAAAAATTTCCAAAACAATTGAACTACGCCTTGTTATATAAGTCACCCGCTCGTGTTAAAATTGCAAGTGATATTTTAAATAAAGTTCATTCTGAAACTTGCTCTACAATGCAAAAAGAGCTTAATAGGAAAACTGTAATGCTCACTCGGAGTAAAGAGGAGTAACATACATAACTATCCCATTTTTGTTAATTATGTGTCAACAGGGTAAAAATATTTTTTTCTGTTAGTTAATCGATACAATGCATCTATAAAAACATCAAGACACTACCTAAATCTGGTGATAGAGACTAAAGAAAGGGTAGAAAAAAATATGCATGTAAAGTTAGAAGTTTTATAAGTAATATTGAAAAGGCAAAATATTATTACATTTCAATATTTAATTATTACTATGTTTTTAAGTAACTTTGACTTAATAAGTGAATTGAAATCTATTAATACTTGCATAATATAAAATTACAATAATTTTTTTTTCTTTAAACAAGCATAAAATTGAAATATTATTAAAATTAAAAATGAGAAATTATTCGGCCGGATACCGGATATTCGGTAAAATTTTGTGCCGGATATCCGTTATTCGGTATCCGGCAAAAATCCACATTCGGTGCATCTCTAGTAATATTTGAGATATAGGGCTTTAAGTTTTAGAACAGGCACCTTTTTTTAAAGTTAAGACCTGTTATGTAAAGATGGATTTTGTTCTGTTGGAAGGAAAGTTGGTCAAATGGATTCCAGAATGAGGTCATCTGGCAGATGGTGGAATTTACTTCCCCTGAAAAATACTTAACTGGGGGAAACGTAAAAATTATCCCAGGTTGTTTCTCCTGGAATGAAGTATGAAAGGGGGTGAATAATAGAAATTTTAGCAGAAATTTTTGTAAGAATCTAAAGTTTGGAATTTCTGGATTCTTTAGTCTGGTATTGTGGAATTTCCGAGGAGTCCTTTAGAATATGTGTAAAGAGGAAAATTAGATTTTTAGGAATTGGAAATAGTTTGAAGAGGTAATTTCTAATCAAGGCTGGGTGAACAATTTTAGTATATCTTTGGACAAATAAGGAATATTGAAGTTTTGGAAATTGACCATTTAAAGTTGGTTTATTGGTCCTTGAATATGTCTAGTGATGCCTGTGGTTGCAATGCTGATTAGTTTTGGATCAATGAGGAAAAATGGTATTGAGGTCAGTGTCCTAACAACATAATTTATGTTACAGGAAAGTTTTGTAACTCTTGTTAAAATTTTTGGATTAACTTTATATTTCATATCCGATGCTACGTTTACCTTTGTCTGTTATTTTTGAGAGAATGGGAATGATGTCCAGGGTACCCGAAAGCGAGTGGTCGTGTGAAAGGGAACCGGGTGCATTCGGTGATGAAAGTTGAATGAATGTGACGTACACCTTTAATTGAATGTTCTACCTGTCTTTTTCGGGTAAAGTTGTAGCTAAATGTACTCATATTAAAGTTTTTGATGCTTTGAATGGATGATGTTGGCAACACTGTGTGCTTACCAGGATTGTAGACTTAATGAACCGGTTTTAGGTCTGCATGAATGTTATTTTTGGTCCATGGTTTGAGTCAAGCTGCATTGTGGGTATCATGGGACATTTTGTTCTAGTTGTTAAGTCCAGTTGTTAAGTATTAGGTATTGTGATCCTGAAAGGTTGTGTTGGTGTCATTTGATTAGATAGAAATTGCCTCATTCTGTAGGGATATTGGAAATAGTTTAATGGGTAAAGATTTTTTAGAAAGCTTAATATGTAATTCTTGATGCTAAAATTTTTATAGACAATATAGTGTTAAGTTAAAATATTAGTGTTAGATGGATGTTTTCATTTTATATATAAAGAAAAATTTGATTAAATCGAGGTGTTAGAATCTAGATCTTTCTGATGCAAGTTATCTATGTAATAATTAGTTGAGGATATTGTGTTAGTCACATCAGAATGTAATGGTTATGGATTCATATAGAGTTAAGAAGTATAAATACATATTTAGTGTAAGATGGACTGAAAAAGGGGAATGTTTACTGTTTGTTTTTATACTTTTATTTTATGTGATGTCATTTTGATGTAAATATTTATTTCGGGGCTCAATTTATTTTTAACTAATTTTTAACATAGGTCTATTCATACTATTGCTCTTCTTAAAGGCTTGGAAGGATATTAAAGGATAGTGGTTATATTGGCTATTTTTGAGATTCCAGTTTTTAATGGTCGGCTGCAGATGTACCATGGATGTCAAGAAGAGATTCTATGACTTGTAAGTGGTTTTCCTGTATGCAAGAGTGTTAAAGCTGTCCAGATGATGAGAGGGGGGGCATTTGTCAGGATATATGCTCTGTGGTCTCATCACTGTACATGCATGTGGAAATAAGCTAAGTCTGGAGGAGCTCTATATAACCTGTTTTATTTGCCTTTTATTTAAGATATGATCGAACTTTTCCATTATTTATATTCTATAATCCAGTCTTTAAATTCATCTTACTTTTATTTACAATAGACGAATGTTTCAGCTCACGGCATCTTTGTTTTGCTTCTGGCTCACTAGCTTTTCTCATATTTAGCCGGAAACCGCTTTAGTACAAGTGATCCTTAATAGATGGCATAAGCAGCTCTATTTGATCACGGTCGTTAGTGTTACTACTACGCATGACTGGAAGTATACTGTAAGAACCGGTTGTAGGGGGAGCTGGTGATGCATGCGTAGAATCCTTTTCTGCGTGACTGTATCGTATATATATCGAGAGTTCGTTGACCTCAATAGCAGTTGACGTTCTCCCTTCAGTCGTGAGATGTTGGAGCTTGTTTTTAAGATGCTGTGTGAAGGACTTCGTATTTCTTAATCTAGTTTGTTAATACCCGGTGAAACTTTTTGTTTTCTGACTTTTTAAATTAAACAAGTCGCTGATAGACTATAGACTTTTAAATACAGTTTTTCTTGGAGCTCGTTAGGTCAAGTTAGAAGCCGTGGCATGTTTTAGTTTTGCTGGAATGGCTCATTGGGAAAAACCTATGCAATTAAACAATAACTGATATCCCTTTTGATGTCCATATGATGTGGTCCAGCTTTAAAAAGTTTGTCATCATTTGTCAAGCCCGGTGTTTTTCATACGACTCCGAAGGAAGAGGATGTTGGACTTGTCTTTTGAAGATATCGTGGATGATGTTTTGGTTTCGCCGTTGACGTGCTATTCTGACAGCTGAGGTATTTAAAATGGTTCTTTCAGGTTGCCATGTTTTCACACTTATAGTTTTATTTTATTAAACATTGAATTAAAAAATAAGTTTTTCAGTTTGAGCTCCGGGGTAAATATACTTTATTATTATGAAATGTCTTTTGCTTAAGTTATATTTTGTTAATGCAATTAAATGGATTAAGTCAACTATTGTTATTGGAATGAAAGAATTAATCGATAATGTTTAAATGAGATTTTAATTATATTTTATATAAATTATATTAAATTGTTGACTATATACATAGATATATTTTATCTCTGCTTTTAAATAAATATCTTTGTTTAATTTAATTTACTGTCTTTATTTTTTCACAACTACATATTTTATTTCAGGTTTAATCAATAGATTTAATACTCTAATACAGCTTCTAAATTCAGGGATGCCACTCAGAAAATAGCAAAAAAGAGGAAGTTATGCGTAAAGTAAAATTTACGACATTTTTCACAACTTTATGTGTGAATTTTGAAAATTATATTGTTTATAATAAACTAAATAAAGAATTACAGCTTTTCTTTTGTTGTAAACTTTTAATTTATAAGAGTAAGTTAGAATGATTTTTCTTTAGTTCACAGTATTTTACATCATCTAAGGTAACCCAGCAGCAGGTTCAGTGAAGAATTTTATGTATCGCATCATTTTAAACCAATTCAAGTAACCCAGCAATAGATTCAATGATTATTCCACGAATGAATAGCAAAATTTTCCAGGTTTTTTTTTTATTTGACCAAAATAACTGTTTTATTTCATGATCGTTTGGCGAAAATCGCCGTTTTATTTAGTGATCGTTTGACGAAAATCGCCGTTTCACATCATGATCGCTAGATGAAAATCATCGTTCCACATCGTGATCTTTTCACAAAAATCGTCGTTTCACATTGCGATCGTTTCAGAAAAATCACCGCTTCATTTCGCGATCGTTTGACGAAAATCGTCGTTTTATATTGCGATTGTTTGACGAAAATCGCCGTTTTATTTAGCGATCGTTTGACGAAAGTAGCCGTTTCATATCATGATCGCTTGACGAAAATCATCGTTCCACTCGCGATCGTTTGACGAAAATCGCCGTTTCACATCATGATCGTTTGACAAAAATCATCGTTTCACATCGCGATCCTTTGACAAAAATCGCCGTTTCACAAAAATCACCGTTTCGTTTCGCGATCGTTTGACGAAAATCGCCGTTTTATATCGCGATCGTTTGACGAAAATCGCCGTTTTATTTAGCGATCGTTTCAAGAAAATCACAGTTTCGTATCGCGACCGTTTGATGAAAATTGCTGCTTTATATCGCGACCGTTTAATGAAAATTGCTGCTTTATATCGCGACTGTTTGATGAAAATAGCCGCTTTTTTCGATCTTTTAACGAAAATCGATGTTATATTTCGCGATCGCTTGACGAAAATGGCTGTTGCATTTCGCGATCGTTTGATGGAAAAGGCTGTTTTATTTCGCGATCGTTCGACGAAAATCGTTATTTTCTCTCGTGATCGCTCAACGAAAATCGCGAATTCTTAAAAATTAAAAAAAGCGGAAATCCGCCAAAAGGCGGAAAAGTGGCATCCCTGTAAATTACAATAGCATTATCTTTAAATCAACTGAATATGTGTTAGGCTATGTCGGAAGGTCAGCTTATGTTTAACCTTTCACTGTGTGAGTTAAACTCTGCTTATAGATCGGGTATTACTAATGTAATATCAGAGGGTCAACAGGCTGAATGACGTCGTCGTACGCATTCAAAAATAGCCACACGCCAAACCCAAGGTCGTACACTATAACTGGCTAGCCCCTTATTTTGGCCAAAGTGATTAGAAATTCAAAACTGGAATTTCAGACCATGGTCATGAAAATCACTTTTTGTAAATATGTAAATAGTAATTAGTTCTTATTTATGTACATCTTATTATTATTATTATTTATTTATTTATTTATTTTAAGTGTTTTCCTCTAACTCAAGGATTGCACTGCCCGGGACGTGCAGTCTTTGAGGAGGGGGTAGTGTTACGAATTTTGTAAATAGTTTGTGTTTGTACTGTAAAATAATGTAAATAATCTTATTAAGCTCCATTTCTGTACTAATATTAGTTTTTGTTACATTGTCTCTGTTATCAAGCAAACTTGTCTATTATTTTCAGTGAATGTCTATGGCAGCTTTGCGAAATATTAGAGATATCGCCTAGTTGGCGTCACTTTTGGTGACTAATTTATGTCACCAAATTTGGCGATATATCGCCAAGTTGGTGACAAACTTGGTGATTGTTGGCGATGGTAACCCTTCCCTCTCTATGGTAACCCCCCCCCTTAGGTCTACTGATACATTGAATGTTTTTCCTTGGTTTCAGGATTTTTCTAGAAGGTTGTAGAAATTTCCGGCGCATGCTATGAGCCTATATAAGGAGAGCAATACGAGCTGCTGTGATTATTATTTACCAGTCAGTCATTGAGTGAACAAGGCGTTTGTTAAGCAAGTTTGCTTGAGTTTCATTTATGTTGTTTTGAATGTTATTAAGTGTTGAGACGTTGTATAAAGAGTCTCTGGGATCTAAAGCTGTACTTGTATGATAGATTTGAGCAGTTATTTTTGAATATCTAGTAAAATATGTGAGTTTCGAAGTCTCTGTTGTTCTGAAGATCTGTAAATAAATTATTTTCTACTTTTCTTAGAGACAAGAGTTTGTAGTTGTCTAACCATAAGATCAAAAGAACCCTATATACGCAACATTATTAACACATTCATTGCAAAATGGAACATTGGCTAACTATAAGCACCAATATAGTGTACATTCATCAACTACATAAATAATTATGTAATTAAAAATAAATATTTTCAAATATTATTTTGATTAATGAAAAATTAATTAATTAATAAGGAGATAAAAAAAATAAGTCGCCAAAAGGGATTATTTAGTCTGCTGGAATAAACCCCAGCACATGTGTCATGCAATGTTGCACCTACAAAGCAAACAAAATGTCATGCTTATCGCTTGTTGCCAACCAATTTTGCTTTTCATAAATGGTCAACAATAATATAAATAATGACAATAATGCAAGCAAATACCTATAAACATATTTATAAAACAATTCTACAAAATTAGACAAACTTATTAAATTCCATAATATTACTAAACTGATTATGGACATGGACAGGACATGATTAAATTTTTTTTCAGATTTTTTGTTACTGTATATTTTTGTTATATTTAATATTTCAATATATTTTTAACGTTTCCATAAACAAATATATAAACAGCAGTGGGAAATTTCTAGAAAATCTTACCAGTCAAAGATTTATTTTATTAGACAGCAAAATTCAACGTACAGTTAAAAATTGTTATGACAAAATTTGCACAACTGAAAAAAATAGTTGATTATTATTACTACAATGCATTTTCATAATTTTTTCTATAAAATTTAGATATATATATACAAGTGAGAAAAGTTTAACATAGGATAGTACTTAATACTATGTTTACATCGCAGTAATTTGGAAAGTTGCAAAATATAGCTAACTAGTAAAAAATCAGCATATCTGTACAGTTTGCTAAAAATTTCTGTACATTTACGACCCAAACGGTAAAAATTCATATGCCTAATAAAAGAATTCACTCGTCTGTGGCGAATTAAATGGGTATAAATATACAATAATATAATTAAAAAATAATGGAATGTTAATCTACAAATTATTAACGAAATGCAACAATTTATTGTAATTTTTCAGTATACTATTACATAATTCGAATAAAAACAAATAATACATACATTATCAACAAAATTTTTATGCATATTTTCCTTTTCATTTTGACAAAGTAGGGGTCGGATAAAACTTGCTTTTGCATGAGGTCTAACGTAATTTGTTTTCACAGGAATACACGACATAATTCAGTAAGTCAGAACCAGTAAACTCATAACTTCAATAAAGAAATACCTGTAAAAAGAATATAGCATATGTGATGTTCCATTTTTAGATATTTATCTTCCCCCCCCCCCAAAAAAAAAAAAAAATCATATATGGTAAATTAATAGACAATAAAAGTCATTAAATTATAAAATAGCTTTAAAGGGGTCCCATTAGTAATCAATTTACCACCTTTAACTGATGCTTTAATTTAATTTATCAAATCTTAATGACTAGTACTACATATTGATGCTTCATTTTATTGAACCAATTTAATATAATTAAAATTACAAATAGTTTAAAGTACAATACATTCATAAAGCAACTTTTATGAGTAATTTGAGATATATTTTAAATCAAACAATCTATCAGATAACTATTAAAAGCACATTAAATTGAAAAATAAATATTGTATTAAAGAAAACTGAGAACTAAGTATTGAAAATGGTACTTAAACATAGAACTACAGGATAAAATTGGCTTATTCCATAGTTATGACATTTTTCTGCATTACATTGATTTATAATAAAGCTATAGAATAAATTACAGTAAAAATTCCATCTTACGTTGATTAATACAAATACACCTTAAAACAAATACTACATGGGATGAAAAGTCCCAGGACTAGTCACTAGATGGCAGCATCAATCAAATATCCAAATTATGTTTTGTTAGCAGTGCCAAACAAAACTAGCCTTTTTTGCACCTGGGGCAAACATGGATTTTGGCGCCCCCACCCCCCACATAAATGCATTCTTTATATCAAACAAAATCTTAATTTGGCGCCCTCTTCACCTTCTGTTCTGGTGGTGCCAGGGGCACGTGCCCCCTCTGGTTTCGGCCCTGTTTGTTAGAACAAACCTTCAAATGACTTATGCCAAAGTTTCATGATAGGTTGGCCCTTTTTTTAGGATTTGCGGCCATGTAAGTGATGTTAAGTGCTGTTTCACCAAAATAATGCACCGAGTCACACATCAACGAAAACGATGGAAAAATTGAATGAACTGAATAATGATTTGTTCCCTCATCCCCCGTATTCTCCAGATCTGGCCCCAAGTAACTATTATTTGTTTTTTAACTAAAAAGGCTCCAGGGGAATAAATTTTCTTTAAATGAGAATGTCATTGCTAATATAACTTAAGGTTTATTGAACATAGTAGATGCAGCACATGGCACATAGATGATATTACAAGAGATACAGTTAATAATATAAGGCTGGAGCGGTTACAGGTAAAAACTTAATATATGATTATGATTATAAACAATAGGTTACAGTTAAATGTTAAACATACTTACGTACATAACATCTCCCTTTTTTTTCTTAAATTAATGCACATATAGAGAAACATACAAAAAAGAAATCAATAATACACAATTACTAAATTTAAAAAATATTAAGAAATTAAAAATGCCTTAAAGTTTATATATAGTCTTTAAAATATTGTGGAGTTTTAATTTGTCGACCTATGTGAGTTGATTGAGCAACAGCAGTAACAGATGGTTGAATCAGAGGTAATGTAGCTGAACAACTAATAGATGATTGCATAGGGGCTACTGACAGGAAATTTGTCACATGCTTGTTCTTGTCACTTTCCGGCTATATCTCCATTTCTATAGTCAATCTATCTTTATTTACGTTAACCTAATTATATTTATCTTTTATTAAATAGTTTATTTACTAATTATAACTTTTAGTCTATTATTTACCTTTTATCAAAATACCCTTTTTACTTTTTCATTCAATAGGTCTACTTTTATTAAAACTAGTTTACTTTATTTATAATTCTTTATTAAATTTTCTTTATTTCACGGAAAATAATTGATGTCTGGTTAAAAGGCAAGGGGGGAGGGGGAGGAACAGATTAAGAGTGAAATGGGACTGGAGGGGGTTATATAATGTTCACAAATAGTTTAATGTTTGTTTCAAATAAGCAATGAAATAATGTTAAGGGCGTTTTTTTTTCCTCTCTGTCGACTTTTCGAGAAATAGGGATTGCATGGCGGGGCTTTTTGGCAGTGGGGCCATCGGGGCGGAAAATTTTATGAAGAAGGGCGGGCAGAGCAACGCGCCCTGTGAAAAACGTCTAGAATGAACTCTACAATAGATTACAGTTAAATGTTAAACATGCTTACGTACATAACAATTGCAAAACTGATGCATATTTTGAAGACCACATATCTGACTATATGAAAGGTATTCAAATATTAGAAGATCGCTGGAAGAAATGTATCACTCTGGAAGAAACTATGTTAAAGACTAAAATCAATTTTTAACAACAAAAATGTTTTTTCATTGTTAGTCCCAAGACTTTACACACCCCATGTAATATACTTATTAAAATACTATTTTCATGAGCTTCAACTATTCAAATTATTGAAAAATTAAACTTTTTTAGTATAAACTAGTAACATGCAATTAAGATGGGTGTTTGCAATTGTTGTGGTTAATGCAATTAACAAGGGGTGTTTCTGTTCTGAAACTTCCAAAATTTCAAGACATTCAGTTCCAAAAATTTAAAAAATATAGATCATCAATCAGAAAATTCAGGCATAAAAGTATCGCAAATTTCAACAAATGAATGCCGAAAATTTGTCAAATGTTTGTAGAAAAAGGAACGTGAATTTCATCAAAGAATCACGACAAAAATTATAATTTCGACAAAGGATGACAGTAAAAAGTATTAATTTTTTTAAAATGTAGCAGACAAAAGCGTGAATTCTGTCAAAGTACCAAGGAAAAATGCGAATTTCATCAAAGAATCACAGAAATGATGCAAATAAGAATAAAAAAACTTCATATTTCGTCGAGGAACCATCAGAAGGACGCAAATTTTGTCAAAGGGCTGGAGAAAAAAACGTAAATTTTATCAAATGAGCACAGAAGAAATGCTATTTTTGTCAAAGGGCTGCTGAAGAAATATGATTTTTTTCAAAGGACAACAGACAAAAAGCAAGTATTTAGTCAAAATGCCACAAAAAAAGGGTGGAGTTTTTTTCATGATTTTTTGATGCAATTTGCCATTTTTGTGATTTTTTGATGAAATTTCAGTTTTTTCCCTGATTCTCTGAGAAAATTTTCATTTTTCCTGCGATCCTATGACAAATTTGGCAATTTTTTCTTTTTTGTGATCATTTGTCAAAATTTAAAATATATTTTATTTTTTGGATTATGACAGACTTTTTTAAATTTTTGATGACTGAATTATTTTTTTCTTAATTTTAGGAAAAATCTTACTGAAAGACAGAAATGCTACTAAGCCCAAAAAAAAAAAAAAAAAAAAAAATCACAAAAGTCTTGAATGTTACAATAGAGGTGGGGGAAAAGAGGAATCTTTCGAAATTAGTGGTTTGTGTTTTTTTTGTGATTTTTTGACAAAATTTGCTGTTTTTTCATGATTTTTTGACAAGATTTGTTGTTTTGTCGCAATCTGTTGATGAAATTGGCCATTTTTTAGCGATTTTTTTAAACAAAATTTGCCGTATTTTCGTGATCTTTCAACAAAATTTGCTTTTTTTTAAAAATCTTTTGATGAAATTTTTGGATTTTTTTTCTCGATTCTCTGACAAATTTTCCGTTTTTCCATGATTTTTACAACCGGGATTCTTTTGCGACCAATTGAAGATTTTTCCACAATTGACTAACAAATTTCATGATTTTTTCCTCTCAATCAAAAAACGATTTTTCTGTGATAAAATCCATGTTGTGATTTTTTTTCTTCTTGCTACTAGAAAAAGAAATGAATAAAACAGCCTCATTGAAAAAAGCAGAAAGATTTTAGACTCAACTTTATAAAAGTGCCCTGAAGAATGCAAAAAGTGCCCTTTCTACAACAGTACAGTAGCTATCTGCCCCTTTTTAAACCTGGGGGAAACTCTGAATTAATATTACAAATATGAAAGAAACGATACTTTTAGTTGGATGTTTTAAATTATTTAAATACAAAATAAAATAACTTCAAAATAAAACCGTAGAACTAATGTTTGAAGCTGTTGATCTGCAGCTTTAATAGTTTTGGGATTACTATAACTTTTACCATTATTATTTATTATTTTGTCACAGAAGAATAAACAAACATTTTAGACAGAAAACAGATTTTTAACAACTTCTGTTCTTAAGCATTTTATTTAAATAGTGAGGGATTAAACCCAATGAAGCACAAATCGCCATATTTACATATGGGATTATAACACATTTTCCTTAAATTTGAATGCCAGATGAAGCAATGGTGTCAGGTGCAAGCTATAATCTAGTATTCATTTAAAAATAGTAATAAATAATTCAAACTTCACTAAGCATATTAAAATAACTTTAAAGCAAATTTTTTATAAAAGTTTTGATGTTATTACATTTGGATAAGTATAATTAAAAAAATAATAATTTGATTATTTAAATTTAATTAAGTCAAAATATTTTTTAAGCACTATGAACATTACCGACGTTGCATTTTTAGCAATGTCTACATGGGATGTTCATTACTAGAAAATGATCATTTAAGCACCGTAGCAATGGACACTCCTCTTAAAAATTTAAAAATAAAATTTTATAAATGGCTATTAATAAATAAAATTCCAAATTTTCTACTACTACCAAAGCAAAAAATTTCTAATTTTGCAAGAAAATAATAAATATATAAATTTATCAAATGAGCCAATTCTGCATGTTGATTAAGATTTTTACTGAAAAATAGTGGAAATTTGATACTTTCGCCAGCCACGCCAGACAGAACAAGATATAGGGGAGACCGGGGCACATTGGTACATGGGGTACATTGGTACAATGTAGATATTTTTAGTTGATTTATTTAAAAGTTTTTAATTTCTCTCCTAAAAGTTGGCAACAGTGAAGACTTTCTTCAGGTGAAAGTTTGCTGGGATTGGATTTAGTTTCTTGGAAATGGTAACTTTATCTGTTTTACTGCAATTTTGTAATCTTTTGGAAGTCTATTTGTAACAGTATGGTGAAAATTCCATTTAATCTATCACTTTAAGTATAATAGCACATTATAACCTATGTTAATGACATTTATTTTCACACAGTCTTGAACTACAGTGTAAACAATAAATGTCAGCCATGACACTTTTTCAAAAAATCTGCTTCTGGGGCAGTTTGGTACAGTCCTATTGGGGCACATTGGTACATGTACCAATCTGCCCCATAATAGCAGAGTGTAAATTAGTATAACATTCTTGTTCAAAGTATGTTAATCCTTAAATGCATGATTTTTTATTTTATTTTAAAAAATGATATGTGGTTTCAAGGAATGTTTATTACACAGGAAAAAATAATGAAAAAATTCAAAGATGTATTTTTTGCAGAATATGATGTATAATATGTACAGAATATGTATTGTTATGTATAGGCAAGACATCCAAGAATTGAGAACATCAGATGTTCTATGTCACTTTCCGCCAAATTTAATAAAAACAACCATCAATACTGCCATTTATTGGAGGAAAGGTTCAATGATCCTTCTGAAAACTTAATGTAGCAGGTAATAAACATAGATTAGTTAATAAAAACTCCACCAGATGACTCCAAAATACATTTTTGTACATGTTGCAGATATGCTACACTATGCTTTTAAGGGTTAAAGCAAGTGTACTGTACTTTCTGTACAGATGCAGTATATTTACTAGACACAAATAAGTGTATACATCTTTTTTTTTTTTTTTTAATAGGCTGCACACATTATTTATTTCTTAAATATTTCGATTTCTTTGCAGTTACCATAAGGAATTACAAGAAAAAAACTAATCGCACAGAAATTTGTGAGGAGACTATGGCAAAAGCTGTATCTGATGTCCTTAATGGCAGCAAAATACGAACAACAGCTCGAATATATGGACTAAAAGTAATGACACTGGCAAACAGAGTGAAAAAGTACAAAGAATCTCATCCAAATATACATACAGCAAGTGTCGATAATCCAGAAAATGAACATAAAGTTGAAGTAGCCAAGTATCAGTTTACCTCAAAGTACACTGTCAAGCAAGTGTTTACAAAAGAACAAGAAGATATGCTAGTAGAGTATCTAGTAAAAAGTTCAAAAATTCAGTATGGATTATCATATAAACAAATCAGAGTTTTTGCCTATGATTATGCAAAAAAACTTGGTGCTAATTTAAAAGGGCCTATGCCAGAAAAATGGCTTAGTAATAAAATGGCTGGTGAAGAATGGATGCTAGAATTTATGAAGCGACATCCAAATTTGAGTTTTAGAAAACCAGAAAATACAAGTCTTTCACGGGCCACAGCATTTAATCGCACTAATGTCACTGAATTTTTTAACAATTTTGAAGAAGCTTTGACTACATATAACATTCGTGCAGAAAGGCTTTACAATATTGATGAAACAGGAATTCACACAGTGCTACCAACACCTAAGGTTGTAGCAGAAACTGGAACGAAACAAGTGGGTCAAGCAGTATCAGCAGAAAGGGGAGAATTGGTTACTTTTTGTGCAATTATCAGTGCAACTGGGAACACCATTCCTCCTGCATTTGTGTTTCCAAGGGTGCGGAACAAGGAAGCTTTCTTGGATGGAGCTCCAATAGGTAGTTTAGGTCTTGCTGCTCCAAGTGGTTATATGAATGGACAACTTTTTTTGCAAGTTATGAAGCATGTGCAAAAATTTACAAGAGCAACAAAGGATGATCCAATTTTAATCCTACTGGATAATCATGAGTCTCATGCATCACTGGAAGTAATAGATTTCTGCAGAGAAAATGGGATTCATTTTGTCACATTTCCACCGCACTGCACCCATCGACTGCAACCTCTAGACGTTGGGCTTTATGGACCATTGAAAGTACATCTAAAGACAGCATTTAATGACTGGCACTTGTCCCATCCAGGAAAGACCATCTCAATATATAACATTGCTCAATTGGCAAACACAGCTTATATGGCAGCATTCAGCCTAAAAAATATAACATCATCATTCCGAAAAACAGGAATTTGGCCAGTTAATCGAAACATTTTTACAGATGACGATTTTTTCAGCTCCTATGTAACTGATCAGCCAGAACCTAGTACTTCAAGTGATATAAGCCTATGTCAAACAGAATTTTCTTCAACCTTAACCAATGCAGTTACCACTCTAAGTTTAACCAATAATGAAATGAATACACAGAATCCAGGATCATCTTCAACTAGCTATTTGCAAAATTGTGAACAACCTGTTACACCAGAAAGTGTTCGCCCATACCCAAAAGCTGTAAGATGTAAGTCAAATAATGCACGTAGGCAAAGAAAAGGAAAGTCAAGAATACTGACTTCAACTCCCGAGAAGAACAGGCTAGTGGAGGAAGCTTTGAGATGGTCAAAAAAGACAAAACCAAAAGGGTTAACTGAAAATTCTACTAAGCATATGAAACAAGCTCCAAAACTACCTGCACATGTTTCAGAAACAGAGAGCGAAACAGATGACTTCAATTATAGTCTCCATAGCTCAGAAGATAGCATCAGTGACGGCCCTCATGAAGAAGAATACCAACTTATCCCACCTAAAACATATGAGTCTGGTAGATCCAATATCTCAGTTAGTGATTATGTATTGGTAAAATTTGCTGGAAAGAAGAGCTTTATTTATAATGTTGGCCAAATTGAAATTAAGAATACAGGATCGGAGTTCTCCGTAAAGTATTTAAGAAAGAAAGCTGACTGCTCAAAATTTTATTTTCCTGAAGAGGTTGATAGTAGCATAATTGATATTTCAGACATATGTTTTATCCTTCCACAGCCTACATTTAATGGCGGTACTGCTAGAGCTGCAACCTTATTATCTTTTCCTGTTGAGTTAAGTGAATACTATGTCCACTAATTGTATAAAATTCTACAACTATTCATTTTCCTATGTTTTTTTCTTGTGGTTTCTATATATTATTCATGTATTTTTAAGTATATTTCCTTTTTTGTATCCTAATTACTGTTATTAATAAAAGAATTAAGTTCACTATGTATATTTCTTGTCAATGTACCAAAGTACCCCATCCTTGTACCAATCTACCCCATCATGGGGTACATTGGTACAAAAATCATTATTTCCTAAACTACATGTTACTGACTTTAACATACCAAAATTTTTCAAAATTATTCATGACACTGCAACAATAGAAAACACTCTTCAAGTAAATGGTTTGAAATTTCAAAAAATTTGGATGTTCATCATAAAAAAGACAATTTTTTGTAATATGTACCAATGTGCCCCGGTCTCCCCTAGAACTCTTTTCACTTTTTAATTAGACAATTTTGGATTTTTTAAGAATCCACTCATTTTTTTAAGCTGTATTTATTAGGGATGCACCGAATATTTGGTATCTATTCGGTATTCGGCCCATTCGGGCATGTTGCCGAATATTCGGTTTGGCCGAATATCAAACTATTCAGCATACCGAATATTCGGCTTGGCCGAATAACAAACTATTCGGTCTGCCGAATATCGAAATATTCAGCCAACCGAATACTTAAAAAAAAAATTTTTAATATTTTTTTTTAATCTCTTAACACTTATATATTATATATTTAACTGTCAACTTATAAAGATGTTCAGAATAATTAGAAACAGAATGATATATTTAAATTAAAGAGAATTTTTTACATTATTAGGATGAGCGAAGCGAATCCTCTACTAGGCCACTCAAGTTACATTTTGTCGTACACTTTATAAAAAATCTATTCAATATTTTGACATGAAATTAAACATAAGAATAAATTATGATATGCAGATTTGCAGAATGTTATTTTTTTTTTTACAGAATAACCTTTAAAAAATATTATTTTAATAATTAATTTATTCTACATGTGGAAGCATTTTTGCAAATAAAAAACTGAACGCGTATCTTTTTATTTTCAGAATGAAAATAAACCATGGGGTTAGTAATTATAGATAGAATCACGATTAATTAATTAAATAAAATATATTTTCATTATTCCGCCAAAATCGTTTGCAAATAAAAAATTGAACCCGTATCTTTTTTTTTAAGAAGGAAAATAAACTATGGGGTTAGTAATTATAGATAGAATCATGATTAATATATTAAATAAAATATATTTTCATTGTTCTGCCAAAATTATTTACGCAGTTTATCCTACGGATTTTAAAAGAATTACATTATGATTTATTTATTTAGGTTGCCACTTTGGTAAAGTGGCAACAAAAAGAATCGTAAACAAGTAAAATTAATTCTTATATTTGGTATTTAAAGTGAATATTTTGTTAAATTTGGTAAGTTTCTTAAGTCTGGTATTTGAAATGAAAAATTAAAGAATAATTTAAGAATATTTTAATTGATTGAAGAATAATTTAATTCAACCAAATTAAATATATTAACTACGTTTATAAATAATTTCTGGAATGCATTAGTAATTTAAAAATGTCGAGAAAAAGAACACTTATTTGCCAGAACTGGTCATTGGAAAATGTAAAAACATCTTTAAAACTTTTAGTTAAAAATTTAAAAAATATATTTTGTAAAATTCTGCTTCGAAAATATTTTTATTTATACCAGCCTTGTATCATAAATAAAAAATTCCGAGGAAATTCTTAGTTATTTGACTGAATTTCCATTTCTAAAATTTAAATGAGCCAAAACATGAGATAACGTTTTTGCTTAATAAAGATGCAAAAATAATATAAAAAAGTAATATTCCTTTCAAATATTTATCTTATGAAATAATGCTTCGCGAATCCAAACAAAGCACGGCTTTTGCTAGTTTATTTGTTGTTTCTTATGTATTATTTAAGAAAATTAACCAATCACAAGGATTTTCACAGGAACTATGTACAAATGCAAGTTCCTGAGCATTGCCCAGTAAATAATCGGTTTCTCTCTACGATTTTAAGAACAACATTTACAATCGCTGAAAAGGATTGCCTATTCCAGACACCGATGTAATTTAAAAACTTCCTCGCTTAATAAAAGGGAATAGAACAGTTATTCTTGCTGAGTTGGCACCATATAAAATTTGAATAGATTGTATTATTTATTTACTTTTACTTTAGTCTCTTCCTGACACACAAATAATATATGATCCTGTAAAATTTTTCTTCCAATGTTTTCACAATTTCTCTTTGATTTTAAAATGTTTGTTTTAGAATTTAAGAAAATTTTATTCATTTGTTTTAATTCACAGAAGAATCCATGGAATTTAAAATTTTATTAATTAAAAATGTTTTATAACTATCCTCTTCTTAAATAACTCAAAGCAGATTTTCTTCAACATAAAGTTTACTTGAAAAAAGCTCTTAATTATTAAAATGAAAATTTCTGTTTTAAATATCATGTAAAACTGTTTTAAAATTTAACATTTACTTTGAAATGTAAAATTATTCGACAAGCCGAATATTCGGTATTCGGCCGAATAGTTACTATTCGGCTGGCCGAATATTCGGTATTCGGCCTAGCAGTTACTATTCGGCTAGCCGAATATTCGGTATTCGGTTCGCCTGTAGGCCGAATATTCGGTATTCGTCATTCGGCCAAAATCACTATTCGGTGCATCCCTAGTATTTATAAACAATTTCAGACATAAATACCGATTAACATAAATAAAGAATAGAAAAGGCTATTGAGCTATACTATAGCTGTTTGAAAAAAAAAAATTCAAAATGCGCATTAATAATCAGGACTAATAACCAGATTAATCTTCAATACGCTTTATTCTTCATCAACAATTTCGAGCTAAAGAAGAAAGAAAGGTAATTATTATAAACATTTTCATATGAGTATATTTATACTATTTAAATTTAAATGTTGAAATATTTAAGCAAATCGTATCCTTTTATTATCAAAACTATAAAATAAACATACGATATAATTTTGCATTTCACAGAACAATTCAAAATTCAAACCATGTTCAAAAACTATTTCAAAGTAGAGAGCAGACGATCAAAAAAGAATTGCCATTATCTTTTCCTTTTTTCAAGTTTAGACCATTGAGTTATTTTCCTCCGTTAAACAGCGCATCCGTTAACTCATTCTTGGGTTGCTTTCCTACCATGGCTTGGCTAAGAAACGCCAAGTACTATCAGAAAGTATAGGGCATTCCAACATGACGTCAGGAACATTACCGCCCAAAATCTTCTATCTGCGCAACTTCACGCACATATTATTGGCATCTTTCAAGTGAATGTATGGTTACCATTTTGGCTGCTTTATCACATTTGATTTAAATGCCAAATGCTTTATTTAAATTAGCCTTAATCATTTGTTTTTAATAGAAAATTCAGAAATCTTTGCGCTATCCAGACTTGAATGTAAATGAAAGAAATATATTACGTAAGTGTTTTGTAATTGTTTTCTATTTAATAATCTGTCCGATTACTTCTTGTTCAATATTTCGTATAATTTTTTGTCTGTTACGTGAATAGTAATATTTCTTGTGCTAGAATCATGCCTGCTTTTCAAATACTTGTAAACTGTTTGTATATTTTTATATTAAAGCTTATTTATCATTATGATAAGTATACTAGAATATTTTATAAAAAAGACATTGTATACTTTGAAAAATATTTGTGATATACAGTGAAACCTCCAAATAAGGGACACCCATGGGACCGGAACTTTTGTCCCTTAAATAGAGGTGTCCCTTATTCGGAGTTTTTTCTTTTTTTTTAAATTAATCTTTCAGATAGACATAAAATATAACATTAAATTAAAGGTGAAGTTTAAATGTACCAGAAGGATATGAATTACGTTAATCAGACACAACAAATAGATATTTAATTCATTGAAATTTTTAATTGATTACTTCATTAAAAGATTTGTAGAATTATTGATTTACATTTTTTACACAAATATTTCATACATGTAAAATGTGCATTAACATTTAAAAGAATCTTACTTAATCAATCAAAAGTGATTCTTTTGCAGATTTCAATTTTTCATTACAAATCTTTCAAGTGTTCATTTACCATGCATATAAATTTCAATCCTTCATTATCAGCAACATTTACTAAAAAAGTATTGAACTTTACATATTTTAAAACATCTGTAAAGTTCTTTATTTCACAATTTCCATTTCTTCTTCAGTTTCATAGTCATTTCATACAATTTTCAGCACTACTTTTGATGGGGATAAAAACACTAATTGTGGGTAAATAAATGCACATCAATTGAGTCATATCAACATGACTGCCTGTCTGTTTGATAAGCTCTCAAAAATCTATTTTTGTTTTCATCACTGGCTACTTCATTATCTGAAATGCAAAAACCAGCTCCTTTCATCACATTTTGAGGTGTCCCTTATTCAGAGGTAAATACATTACTCGGCCTATATCAAGGGACTGGGACCGGAACTTTTGTCCCTTAAATAGAGGTGTCCGTTATTCGGAGTGTCCCTTATTTGGAGTTTCACTGTACATGCTTGTCGATTTTTTTTTTTTTTTTTTTTTTCCTTTCAATCAATACGCAACACTACAATATTTCCTTCTAATTCCTGCAAGATATATTCACAATCCTTCACGGAAAAAATATATTTAAAAATACTTTATTAAAGTTTTTTTACTTTTAAAACAGTCAATTTTGCAGACCTATTAATATGAAAACATATATCTGCCAAATTTCCCTCCATTTTTTTTCTACTCAAATAAGTATTTTATTTGCTAAAAGTTTTATTTAAATTAAATGAAATTGAATAAGTACCAAATAAATATAACACAGTTTATGAATTTTCTGAACTCATTTAAGTTAAACAAGTAAGGAAAATTATGCCTTAAGCATAGATTATGGAACACTTTCTTACACTTCCTCTTCCTGAAATCATTAACAAACCATCATTATCTATAGAAATAAGGTGTTACTGTTCACAGCCAAATATGTATTCTAATACTTTTGAACAGCCGCATATTTGATTTGCCGATTGATATATATATACTACATAATGAGTAAATTTAGTCTTGCAAGAAAACGCCTAACTAGTTGAAAATTTTCTTTCAACAATTAATATTAATAGATCAAAACATACTTGAATACTTTTGTTCAGCCCTGTAGTTTATCTAGTACCCTTATTATATGAAAGTATTTTGTTAAAATTTAATTCATATAAAAATACTCTTTAAACTACTACCATTGTTAAGTAAATTGCTTTATGCTTATCAGATTGGAAAGCCTAAACATAGATGGGTTGCACTACAGAGGACGGTTAATTCTGGGAAAACTACATTCGCTTCGGGTGTAGTTAGTTGATTTATTTAATGGGGTTCCTATGAATATTAATACAAATGAGGACAATAGCTAACATTTCAGCTAGGGCAAGCTATCCGCATGCTTTTCTTACATATTATGATGTAACATCTGTTGGTTTCCATAATATTGAGATTGACAGAGTTATGAGAGAAATGATGGATGGGAATAATAACAACAAATGAACAACACTTTCCTGCCAAATTGTATAAGGTGAACTGTCAATCGGGATCCAGTTTGTTAAATTTTTTTTCTGAATGAACAGTTCTACCAGGCTCACAAAGATGAATTTCAAGAAGTTAAATTTGATTTTAAAAAAAAAGCTATTGTTATCAATATTAATAAGTATGATTTTTTTTTTAGTAAATTTTCGAAAAAGTTTCATTTAAGGGAAAAAGTATGTATAAATTAAATATTGAAAAATTTTCTAGAAGTTTGTGAAATGTTGGGTCTAGAATTCAATATTAGGGCAAAGCATGAAAGCCTTAAAGATCTCTTTCAGGTAAGTGTTGCAGTAAAATTTAGAAGTAAGTAATACATTTTCTTTAATTTTTCAAAATCTATTTATCTGTTTACTTATTTTTTTTTTTTTTTTTTTTAGAATTTAAACCGCTACACAGGAATTGTGTCGGCTGTGCCAACAATGTATTGGGATAAAAGCTACTGCAAAAGAAATTCGTCCAGATTGCACCCTTTTGGCAGAATCGGCACTCCCCTATGAGAATCATCACAGGCATAGACAAATCCCGGCATCAACTGTGACCCTGCATGCTAAAGATTTCTCTTCAAGAAGATCTCCCATTAAAAAAAAGTGAGATGTGACAATGGCAACAGAAGAATATGTTTGTAATTATATGTGAATAAAGGCATAACGCTTGGAGAGTTTCTAGCGCGGGTAGCGCCTGGCACACAGTGTTCGGCCGCTCACACAGGAAACTCCTCCCGGTCAATGCTTTTGTTACATATAAAAAAAATTATAAAAATCAAGAAAAAGAAAACACATATAAACAAAAACAAGTAAGTTTACTTCAGTTATATTTATTTGAGATATAAGTTTAATATATAAAAGAAAAATTAGGTAAATTAAAAAAAAAACTTTTTTTTCCCTCCAATTTTTTTTTTAAATGTTCGCATATAAAAGCTTTTTAGTTTATCTTAAATTTCGAAGGGCATTGCTGATGGCACATCTTTATCCTCTAATCTAGAGGACTGATTTTTCCTACGCTTAGATTCTTTAGGATGTTCAGTTTTAATTCAACATTGTGCAAATTGTCAGCAATACATAGAATTTTTGTTGGGAATTTGATCCAAGTTGCATTGTTTTGGATGTTAACTTTACATTATATTGCCTCAAAACTGGCATGTTAAAAAAATTATTGTATAAAGTATATTATTGAGGAAAGTCCCACCTTAGAGAATTCTGAATGCCTTTACGGCTTGTGTGGATAGGTGCATTATCTTGCTGTTAATCCTTTTTTTTTTTTTTTTTTCATGCTAGAAGTGTTGTAACAAATGAAAGATGGTCAAAAAGAGTTTGTATATATATGTTTGAATTAAAATTTTCGGAAATATACACAAGTGACTCAACGTCACTGAACGAAAAGCAGTCTAATGCTTCAATGATTACGTCAATTAACTGTTTTGAGAAGATCTCTTTTTCTTTTTTTCAAATTGTCACAATAGTTTTGAAATTTTATTTTTATTTACATTTTAGATTATGGTCTATATTTTAATTTTTTACAAAAGAGCACAGGTTTTTTGTTATCTCATTGTCGCGTGTCATTTGTATTGACTGTGAAATATTTTGAAATTTTATTTTTATTTATATTATGATAATGGAACTTGTTTGACGGTTCTGAAACATGTCAATGTCATTTTTATTATAACACCTTTCTTAAATAAAATTAAAAAATTTTATTAAAATGTTTATATAAAAGGTGAATGTTTTATAATCTGGTGATTTAAAAAATCAATTGGATTTAATTAAATTTTTATAATATCAGGACCATTCAAGTTTCACTTATTTTCATCAGAGAAAGTAACCTGCAGCAGTTTGTTGTCCCAAGTCATCACTTGTGTGGTTGAAAATATTATTGAGATGATTTAAGAAAAAAAAAAAAGATTTTATTAAAACATCAGTTAGGTGGTGGATCAATTGCAACATGGGACTGCTTTTTGTTCAAAGATGTGGAGCCATTTGTATATGTTTTTAGCAAAATTTAATTGAAAGACACATGTACAAACTCTTTCTGGCCATCTCTCATTTGTTGATACAATTCTGGCAGGGAAAAAAAAAAAAAAAAAAAAAAAAAGGGGATGGCTATAACAATGAGATAATGTGCCTTTCCACAAAACATTAGTTCCACAAGAAAAATATTGAAGTCTTGCAATTGGTGCTCAGAAATCCAGTTTTAAATCCTATCAATAACTTATGGTGAGATCTAGAAGATTGAGTTTATCAAAAAGGAAGGCATTTTTTCTCATCATCAGAACCCAAGTCTATAATTAAGGATGAATAGCACAAACACAATCCCGAACAGTGCAAAAATGAATGATGTCGAGGAATGGTGGAATATTTGCAATCATTAAACTTCAGAGGTGGTTGCATTAATATATGAAAAAATATTAGTTCCTTTGGTTACTATGTTGAATTTATTTGCTGTCCTTATTGTTTTTACACAGGCAAAAATGGTTTTTTTTTTACAATTACTTTATTTTCGTAATAAAATACTTAGTTTTGTTGATTTTTTTATTAGCTTTTCAACTTGATACCTTTTATAAGGAAAAAAGATTTATTTGTTTTGAAATTTTTAAGAAAATCAACATTTTTTGCTGTTTTTATACACAAAGTAGTTATTAATGGGCGTAATCAAGAATTACTGCTTTTATATTTCACATTGATTTTAATATAAATTTATTAATAGTTTAAATAATTAAAAAAACTTTTTTGAATAGAGAAAGAAACCTGTAATATGTTTGGGTCAATTTAGTATAAAAATCAGATGACTTTCATGAAGATATAAATTAATGTTTTTGAAATGGGTTCAATTATATCATCCTCAAAATCATGCTCTTCCAGCTGTATCAAGATTTAAGATAATATGGATATACAATCATTTCCTGGTCCATTTGGATCCAAGAAACTCAAATAAAATGTCAAAAATGGGTGTTACTAATTGAAAATTCAAAGTTGATATAATTTTTTTAATGTAGATGACTTCGAAAGCATAATTTATACACAATAATAATTAATAAACATTATGCTCAGTCTGATTCCTAGAGTTTATGATTATTTTTGGCATAATTAGTTCAGAATAACCCCTTTCATTCCACTTATCACCATTGATGCTCTAGAAATTGGTAACTGAAAACTAAGAATTTTTTTTTTTTTTTTTTGCTACGCACGAAATAGAGTTTCTGCAATGCTGCAAAAAGTTCAACCTTCGTTAAAAATTAAATATTTTTTTAACGTAATAAGATTTGTTTATCAATAAGTTAAATATGAGATAAATTTAATTTCTGTTACAATCTGACAGTTATTACTTTTGCGAGTCAGATATTTTGTAGCAAGAGGCATTTTGTTCTAGCCTTAAATCATGACTTTATCTATATACAAAATGCTAAATTTATGCTTCACTATTACAAAATTTGGTACAGCGCAATTTATGCTGTGGTAGTGTATTAACGCTACTGCAGCATAAATTGTACTGATGTGCCAATAAAGCAGGGTTCGCCGAAGTGGGCCCAGCCCGAAAAAACCCGGGCGGGTTTTTTCGGGTGGGCTCACTTGAAAAAACCTATCAAAAAACCCATTTGTGGGTTTTTTCAAATTTTCTCATGTTTTCACAACTGTATCATTATTTAATCTAAGATATAAGAATAAAAAGATAAATGCCAATTTAAATATGTTTCAAACTAACCGTATTTAAAAGAATTTCTAAGTATTGATAAAATGACCATAAAAAAAATTAGTTTGTAAATAACGAAGATTTTTTTGGCTATATATTTTAAAATGCACCCAAGTGCTTTAAATCTTAATGTGTACCTAAAGATGGCAGTTGAAATGTGATCCCCGTCCTGATTGCTTGTATTGTTATAGCTTTTAAGATTAATCGCAACATTTATTATTCTTCTTCAATGTTCAATGAAAGTTTATACAGTAATTTTCAACACAAAAATCTTGACAGATTTCCAGGGTTCCTAGTATCATGGAAAGTCAGGGAATTTCAAAGTAGTCATGGAAAGTCAGGAAAATCTCAAAATATACAGGAAAAGTCAGGGAATTTACAAATATTTTCTAAAAAAATCATGGAAAACATTTGAGTGAAAAAATGAAAAATGACACAAAATTCATCAAACAGTTGGGGCCAAAAAAAAAAAAAAAAAGATTGAAGTATGATTGCAGAAAGAAAACTGCTAATTTTGGCAAAAGATTGTGAAAATAAGTATCAAATTTCGCTGTATGTTTATTTGGTCAGAGAATTTTTTGAGATTTGATCTGGGAAAGTCAGGGAATTTTTTGAGATTTGGTCATGGAAAATCAAGGAATTTGCTAGTCATGTTTTTCTGGGAATCTTGTTATAACAAAAAAAAAAAAAAAGAGTGAAAAAGTTTGAGTATAGTACTTAAATGATAATTTCATTATTAAAATTATTACTAATAATTAATTTTTGGAAAAGCAAATTATAATGTTTATTATTATCATTGATTTATAAACTTTTTGTAATCAATTAGTTATTTTAATTTGTATTTAGTAGTATAAGTACCTTGTTTTCAAACATTCTGAACCACATTTCTTTAACTTAAAAAAACCCTAATAAAATATAATCTAAAATGTATCCAGATACTTTAAATGATTGCTTACAGATGGCATACAAAACTAAACTAGTTAAAGTGTATTGCCATTTACGATCTAACTTTATAGATATGACTGACATTGACTTTAAAATAATCCAATTTAATACTATTGCAATATAAATGTTGCTTCAATTGTGTGACTATATTTTTCTTCATAAAAATATTTACATAAATGTTGCTGCTTTAAACTATTGAAATAAATAAAAGAAATTGCATAAATTAGTCTGTTTAACTTAAGATTTATATAAAGAAATTCAGTTGCACTTGGTTTAATATATCATTCTTCCAGTAATCTAGTTCTATGAGATGCAAAATAATCTTTTTAAATATATTTATATTTTCTTTTTATATATTTATTTTTATTGTTAATCTATACTTAATGCAAAATTATACCTTTGTTTCACTGATAAATGAAAAATTTAGGTACTGTGCATCATGTAAAAATTAGAAATTTGAAGAGTTCTCTAAAAATTTTTAATAAAACCCGTAAAAACCCGGGTTTTTTCAAAAAAGCCCTAAAAAACCCTGGTTTTAGACTACTGGGCCCAGTGGGTTGGGCTTTTTCAAACCCTGCAATAAAGAGCAATCTCGTTGTTTGCACGCGTACACAGTTATCGTTTGGATTTCTTGTTGCCTTGTTGTTTGCTGATTTTTGATGCCTGTTTTGCACAAAAACAGATCAAGATGCAATTTTATTTTTTTCAGGAGCGATGATACAGGAGTTAAACTCTATATCAGGCCATTTTCCACTGAAATCCGACTAACTGCTTTGTTTTTAAATAATGTGTTTTGAATTTTGAAAGTGTTTTATTTTATGATTTGTCGCAAAAATTTTAGGCATAGATTGGGGATACTTAAAAACCATCAAATCTGTAGCTGCAGTGGCGTTAATACATAAGTATCCAAAATTTATACAAAAAAGAAATGGTCTAATAAAGATTAACTTTATTACACTAAAATAATTTACAGAACACTCTTTCCATGATTTGCAAAATTCTTTTGATAATTCAGGGGCGATTGTGTTCAGGTTATATACCTCAATTCAGGTATTTTGTAAATTTACTGTACCAAAAATTCCAGTTTTTATGATAGTTCAATTCTTAAAATAAAATATCAATTTCATAAGATTGCTAAACAGAATTAAAGTTTATATATTATGTAATTTGGCCTTCCTGTTATAAATATGTTGTCTTTCCCCCTTGTTCCCATACAGAAACATTTTCTCGCTAAAATTTCAGGTATTTTTTCATGAGCCCATGATCCCCCTGATAATTAGAGTTCAAGGGAAATATTTAAATTTCGATAATCAAGAGAAATGTCTCACGGATTTTATTCCTCGAAGTTGCAGGATTTTGTGTCCAGCGTGCTTAATTATTATTATATAAAAAAACCTATTACAATTTCTCAATATAATCATCATTTTTTTAAATAATAGATCTTTCCATGATTAAATTTAACATTTTTAAATTTGAAATACATACTAGAATTTCCTTATAGTTATTTAACCACGGAAAGTTTGTCATTAAATAGAGTGAATATTACTAATCAAAAATTATGTTGTAGATTTTGTGAATTTTAAAAAAAAATCACTCGCTGTTTCATTCCAAAGCTTGCAGAGTCCAAAAGTGTCAACAGGTTTAGATTCCTCGTAAACAAAGATCATGTTTTCAAATCAACAACAAAATGTTTTTTACCATCTGATATTTTTGTCTTTTTTTTCTCAAATTATTTTCATAAAGCATGGTTTTAATTATAGGTGCATTCAGGTCTGACTTTAAAGGGGAAGGAAGAAACAAGGTATTAAGACCTAAAGTATTGATAATTTGCAAATTATTCGGTGAAAATCTAACCCAGGGCGCCATGGCTATTAAAATTTTTCTTGAGTGCATGTTTTCTCTCTCAATCATATGCAGAGATGATTACTTTGGTTTCCTATTCTAAAATTGTTTCGATCTATCTTTAATTTTTTTGTTGTGAAAAAAAAAAAAAAAAACTTCTTGTGCTGCTTGTCTGTTGAGTGAGAATTATTCCCTTAATGAATTCTCAAAAATTAGTGCACTAGTCAGAATACATGTGTTCAATAAGAGAAAGAATATTTGAGCAGCTTAAGAATTTAGGCGTGCAAAGTTTTCTTGAGCAAATAGTGCACCGGCCAGCGGGCCAGTCTGAGCCTGCCCGTGACCTCCCTTTAGGATCTGCCGTTACACTTACATATACAGTAGACTCCCTCAAATCCGCACATATTTTACGGATGTAAACAATGAAACATTCAGTTCAGATGTAGGTGCAAAATTTGACTTTTTTAGTTTTATATCAATTCCATATATTTTTTAATTTGTAATTTTTGTTAAGGTTATTGAATTCATGTTTTTTCATGAAGAAAGAATAATTTATTTCTGAAAAAATCAAGATATTGCTGATATCAATGGTAATCACAATCTTACCAAATATATTTATGTATTAATCAAGCTTTTTTAGTTATTAAGTCTGGCTAAACCTGAAATAAAGCTTCATTATTTTATGATCTTGATGTGAATTAGCAATGTATCTTTATGAAGCAAGTTTCATTGAATAATTTAGGAAAAACACATTTCATCTCTATAATGAATATTTAATTGTACATTATTACTAATTTGACCTTTGCTTTTAGTATTTTTATCATTTTAAAAACTATCTATTTTTTTATTATTTTAGTTTATAACTTATTTTAATATTTTACATATTGTAAGCATCCATTATACTTTTGATTTCATTATTAATTACATTCAAATTTCCTTTTAAAAAATGTAAACAAAGCAATGACCAGAAATCTGCAAAATTCTAAAATCCGCAAAAGCTCTGGTCCCAAGCTGTGCGGATTTAAAAGAGTCTACTGTATCCTTTTTTTGTACATTCACAATCATTTTACTTTTCTCATTTAACAATTACCATGAACATTTTTCTATTAACCCCTTAACTGCCCCGGGCGTATATATACGTCTCTAGAGAATGCCTGCACATATTACAAAAATAGGAAATTTTCATACAGCAGGACAATTTTCAGCAACAGAGCTGTGTTGTTTTGCATACGTATAACGTGTGCGTTTTCTTGATGTTATTTCAAAAAATTAATCACCACCTTATTTAATTGTAGAATTAAGTTATTAAATAAGGCACTGTCGATCGCATCAGATTTCGTCGGCAGTTAAGGGGTTAACTATCTTTTCTTCTTTTTTTTTTATAGTATTTAGAAAAGTTTTAGTTTATTTTCTAATACAAAATTTTATGCCAAATAAATAAATATATTTTTTAATTATAGCTAATAAAGTTTTTGTTTTTGCAGTTATGGTAATGATAATAATAATAATCTTGGTGATGATAATAATATTTAATAATTAAATTCAGACCCAAACAGAGAGTAGTAGAGTGGTTAAACATTACCAGGGCCTGACTCGTCTAGCAGTCTTGGCTTCAGTTATAAAAACAAGCACAAATATTTGAAAATTCATTTTTATCAAGAAAGTTTTGGTATTGTGCCTCTGTTTTTATGACATGACTAATTTCAGACATGCAAACAGGAATTAATCAAATAGAAGGTTGAATAAAGTCACAAGAAGGTTTAGCATTTTTTTTTTTTCTTTCATATCTTAAAAGGCTACTTCAGTCAAATGAAAAGACCCATTCACTAATGCTAATCCTATGGAAGAAATTTATACAGATATCTCGGTTGCATTTCAATATTTTTAAATGATTTTTTGGCTTTGGATATCCGAGATCGAACTGTATGCATGACGTTAGTTACTTTTTTCATTTTGTTTACAGTTATTTTTTACAGGGACGCTTTCATTTTTGGAACCGGTTTGGAAAGCGAAAGCAATCCCATAAAAAAATATCTGCAACCAAAATCGAAAAACTAAAAAACGACCTCCATTCAGATCAATCTCGGTTGCATTTCAATATTTTTAAATGATTTTTTGGCTTTGGATATCCGAGATCGAACTGTATGCATGACGTTAGTTACTTTTTTCATTTTGTTTACAGTTATTTTTTACAGGGACGCTTTCATTTTTGGAACCGGTTTGGAAAGCGAAAGCAATCCCATAAAAAAATATCTGCAACCAAAATCGAAAAACTAAAAAACGACCTCCAATCAGATCAATCTGAGTTATCAAATGCAAAAAGAATCATCTAAAAATATTGAAATGCAACCGAGATATTTTTATAAATTTCTCCCATAGCATTAGAATTAGCGAACGGGTCTTTTCATTTGAGTGAAGTAGCCTCTTAAACATTTTCATTTAGAGTTAATCAATGATTTCAATTAAAATTGAATTATATTTTCAATATTTTAAATTTTATTTAAAATCTTTTTAAATAGAGGTTAAAATCTTTTTAATTAGAAATAAAAGAAGGTTACAAATGCATCTTACATTATAAATGTATACATAATTGTATACAAATAATACTTTATAGTTTTTTTTAAATGGTAATGTCCAGCAAATTTATTATCTGTAATAAAGCCTGTTCATAACGGAATCCTGCTATAAACAAAAAAACAACAAACATATGTATCATATGTATATACAGTAGACTTCCTCATATCCACAACTCTCTAAAATCCGCACATATTTTATGTATGTAAACAATGAAACTTTCAATTTGGATATTGGGAATTTGATTTTTTTTTTAGTTATGTATCAATTCCATAGGTTTTTTATTTTGTAATTTTTGTTAATATGACTGAGTTCATGTTTTTTCATGAAGGAAGAATAAATTTATTACAGAAAAAGTTCAAAATAGTGCTGATATTACTGGTAATCACAATCTTCTTACCAAATATATTTATGCATTAATGAAGATTTTTTTTGTTATTAAGCCTGGCTAAACTTGAAAAAAAAAAAAAACTTATTTTATGATTTTGATGTGAATGAGTAATGTAACTTTATGAGGCAAGTTTTGTTGAATAATTTTGGAAAAATACATTTAATCTTTAATAATGAATATTTAATCATACTCTATTGATTATTAACTTGACCTTTCCTATTAAAACTTTAATCAATTTATAAATTATCTAAATTTTTACTATTTTAGTTTATTACTTATTTTAATATTTTATTACATTGTAAGCATTCGTTATAGTTCCAATTGCACTCAAATTACTGTTTAAAAAATGTAAACAAAGCGATGATCAGAAATCTGCAAAATTCTAAAATCCGCACAACCTCTGGTCCCAAGCTGTGCGGATTTGAGGGAGTCTACTGTATATTATTAACCCCTTGGGGATGAGTGACTGATATAGGTGGCATTTAAAATTCTCAGAATCCTTCATTATTCCCACCAGTTATTTTTTAAGTTTACCTTATTTAATTGGAGTATTATCACTATTTAAGTACAGAAAATTTCTGTATTGAAATATCAGTGATTAAAGATTTAAAATTAAACATTGTGAAAGAGCTAACTGTATTAGTAAAAGAAAATCATTGCTGCAAGAATAATAAGACTTGGTAAAAAACTATGGAATGTAGGGTTCATTATAGCTGTATGTACTAGAAAAGTAAGAATGGATATATCATAAAAATTCAAAGTGATATGAAGCTAAAATAATATCAAATATTGCTATTCTGTATAACTCTTTCATTTTTTATTTTTTTTTAAATCCTTATCTATGTATAAGGAATTTAACTCGGTACTGAGGATAAAAGGTACTGCATACTTAAACTTCATTTCACATTTCATAAAACTAAATTTAGCTTAATAATAACCTTTTGTTTAAGTACTTTTATGTTAACTGAGAGCAAATTGTTTCAATAGTATTTTTTACCTTGCTAATGCAGTTTTTATTTTTTGTGATTTAGATAAAAATAATGCTTTAATATTGAAATAAAATTAGTGATTGACTGAATCAGGAATTTCGCCGATTACCGAAAATAAGGTCAAAGTGTGCACCGAATATTCGGTATTCGGCAACCGAATACTTAAAATTTTTTAATAAATATTTTTGCATGTATTAACTTTTTAAATAATGATAGAAAGTATTCTTAGGCTTCTCCGACCTTTCGAAGAAATAACAAAAATTATAAGTAACAAAAAATCTTTAATTTCAGAATACCTATTATTTCTACATTGAAACGTTACTTGGAAAAGTGATAATGTAGAATTTTTTGGAGTGGGAACCATGAAAGAACCAAAAATACTCGCAGAACGTTTTTCAGAAATTTATGATGATGAGTTTTATTTTCTAGCCTCTATTTTGGATCCCAGATTCAAAACAGCTTTTTTTAAATATGGAGCAACTGCTAATAAATTAAAAAATGTATTTAAAAATAAAGTGCAATAAATAATAAATATATCCTTTCAAACTGAAATTACTGAGCCAAATTAATCACAAAATTTCAATAAAAATGATGCCCTGTCATTCATCATTTTGGGAGTGCTTTGTTGAAATTGCTACAAGTGAAAAAACAGAAAGTGAAAATCCTTCTACTGAAAATGATATCATCACATTAGACATTAAAGCTTCAGATGAATTGGCTGCATACATAGTAATACCACTTATATCAAGGGAAGACAACCCGTTAATTTGGTTGAAAAAAAAAAAATAATAATAAGTATCCAACGTTATCCAAGTTAGTTAAGAAATACTTATCTGCGCCTACCAGTAGTGTTTACAGTGAACATTTATTTCCCAAAGTAAAATGGATTTATGAACAAAAAAGAAACATTACAACCAGATAATGCCGTACAGCTTTTTTTTGCCTCATATTTTGTCCATATTAAATTTCAATTACAAATAATTATAATGTATCATTTTATAAATTATCACTTATATAACTGAGGCATACTATTGAAATAAATAACATTAAATGGGCGTTAGCCATCATGTACTTTTAGAGTAATACTTAACCTATTATTTTTCATAAATTATTCTTAAAATTCAGCCGAATATTTATAAGTATTCGGCCGAAACCGAATATTCGGTTTACATGCTGAATCACCGAATACCAAATCAACTATTCGGTATTCGGTCAATCCCTAAATAAAATGCCTTGGTTTGCCTTATTATTTTCTGTTTTTCTTCCTCTTTATTTTAATGAAATAATAAAAGATTTATATTTTAAATGAAATGAATGCAATATAAAAAATTGCTAGATTATGGCAAGAACATTGTTTGTCAATATATAAACTGTGGCTAACTAATAAAAAATATAGTTTTTCACAAAGAACTATTCTAATATTAATAAAATACAGTAAAGTATGGTAAGAAGGAACTCCTAAGGATTTTTTAAAAGGTGTGCTTTATTAATTTTAGTATGTATAATGTTATGGTTATGATATTCTTTTTATTGGGACTGTAATATTCCTTCTTGATCATTAATGCAGGATTTTTTGAGACAGCAATATCATTACATCAGAAATTTCATAGCTTTGGTCAAAGAAATACTATATAATTATATTTGCTGATTGAAATCTGTCAACATTTTTTAGTGTTTAAACTGTACCATCAAATTTATTTTAAGAAACATATCTACAGCACAGATTCAATTTGTTCAGGCTAATATTAAAAGAATGCTGAATTCTTCAGAATAGTGATAAATGCTATAGAGGGAATTCTAAAATGCTGGCATTTTATTAACTTATGAATATTAAAGTACGAATATGTCGAATTTCTCAATATCATTGGTCTTACTCTAGCATTTGGTTTACTTTCTAATTTAATAAATTCTAATTCAGAAATATAAAGAAGTAACAGAAATTTTAAATATAATATTGAGGAAAAAAAAATTCAATAGAAAAGCAGAAATTAAAAAGGAAGTAAAATTCACAAATAAGTTGTGATAACATCTACAATGAATCCTTCATGCTTTTGTTAAAAAAAAATAATAATAATAAAGCGTTCTGGTTCGGCATTACAGCCTAATATATTACAATACAATTTTATCTTTTAAAAAAGGAGCGTTTTAGTTCGAATTACAGCCTAGTATATTAAAATACGATTTTATATAAATAATATTTATATATAAATAGATGAATATACAATAAGCGTTAAAAGTGAAGCATTAAATAAATATGCAATTTTCCGCTCGCAATATGTCAATCAATCGTTATATTTTTTGTAATTATAAATTTTCTTTACTCCAAAGTAAATAAGTTGAGTAATAAAACATTTTTTTTTTTATTACAGCTGCTTATGAAACTTTTTTATCTACTATACATTTTTTAAATATTGATAATCATAATTTTTCACGTTGATTTAATTATTATTCTGAAATACATTATAGTATGTGATGTTTCATGTAACTTGTGATAATAATTTGTTGGTTGGTTGGTTGGCAAGTACTGAGACGTATGCTAAATAATTTGTTGTTTACATCTATAATATGTCAACAAAAATATACGAGGTTGCCAGAAAATCGCCAAAAAAAAACACCAAATCTCCCGCTTCATTGGGGGTGATGACGTCAGTTTTGTAGAGAAACATGAAAATCACGTGACCGCTGCCATTCGATGAACTGCCCTAATTGATGATTTTGGGAAAAAGAGTGTGTGAACAATCTCGTATAGTTGTTATGACGCGTGCTCGCTTGGGCAGTATCTATTTCTAAACACTGAGTTCGCGTGTTTTGTCCCCGGTGGACGCTAAATCGCACAACACTTATACCCTGTTCACACCACAAACTTAAGATATCTTAAGATCGCCGTGTTTGAAGTGGACCCTCCCGGAATTGGATGCCTGTTCACATTGAAAAATTTACCTAAGATATCTCAGCGAATGTCCCTGTATCTCTGAACTGAATAAATGTAGTGTGAACAGGGTATGAGAGAGTTTGTAGAACTCTCTGAGAGAGTTCCAGGCCTGATACCCTGTTCACACTACGGATATTTAAGATATCTCAGGCCTGGAACTCTCTCAGAGAGTTCTACAAACTCCCTCAGAGAGTTTCAACTCTCTCGAGCTAGATACAGGAACAACCACCTACTCTCATTGGCTACAAAGCTTTGCTTTTACTGATTGGCTGTTGTGGCCGTCTTTATTTCAAGCGCATGCGCATACGCCACATTTGTTCAGTATATGAGAAAGTCAATGGTTCAGAGATACAGTGACATTCGCTGAGATATATTAGGTAATTTTTTCAATGTGAACAGGCATCCAATTCCGGGAGGGTCCACTTCAAACACGGCGATCTTAAGATATCTTAAGTTTGTGGTGTGAACGGGGTATGAGATATCTTAAATATCCGTAGTGTGAACAGGGTATTAAGGATAAACAAATTGAAGCTCCTCCCACACTAATAAGTGAGCGCCATCTATTGACGAGCCCTTTAAAAATACGTCACGCAGAGTTCTTTAAATTAATTTTAAATTTCTTTTTGCTTCATTGAATTAAAAACATTCTTCACTATATTCTTAAAACAATAATATTAATAATATATTTTTTTCTGTGCTCAACCATGACATTTTCATTTTATTATATGACACCATAAGCTAATAAACTTAAAATAATATTTTTAAGTAAAATTAATAAAAAATAAAAAGAGAGAGAAAGAAATGTGGGGGTATATTTTAATACCAAATATTTAATATAAGTGCTTTTACACTGAAGTTATGGTTTGTGTCTTGACATAGGATTAGCTTCTTTTAATATTAGCATGTTTTATTTGTTTTATTTTTTTTTTCAAATTAAATAAATAAATAAAAAAAATAAATAAAATCAAAATCAAACTTCAAAGTTTATGATGTCACGCAGTAAACTGAAAAAAATTACGGCTACTCACAGTTAAATCCACATTTAATTTTTATTATTATTTAAGAATTCAAAGAAGAACATTATTTTACTAATATTTTTTGTATCTCATTAAAAAACAGAAAAGTTAATTTAAAGAAACCTCTATAATTTTATTTTTCATAGTAATATTTTGAATTTATATTTAATAAAAGAAAAATGGAATAAATATGAAATGAAATGTATTAACTAATAATTTCTAATAATTTTAGCTATCAGTAACTTTTCAATACTGTTAGCAAAATGTTACTTAAATATGTAAATAATTTTTTATTGTGTATGTAAAAATATGTAAATGAATACGTAAATGATTATTTTATTGTAAAAACAAAAATAAGGATGCACAATTAATTAAGTTTATTTTTGATAAATAATAATTTAAGAGCATGTATCATAAAAATACTCTTACATTTGGACTTAAAAAGGAATTAAAAAGGTTTTTGTTTAAAACCTTTTCTTAAAGGTATTTTAAAATGTATTTTAAAAGGTATTTACCTTTAAAATTTAAATCCAAAATTATTTTACATTTTTACTTCTTATTAATTCATTAAAAACATTTTTCATAATATTCTTAAAATAATAATATAATTCTTTCAGTGACTGGCCATAAAATTTTCAGATTATGATATGACATCATAAGTGACTGAATTTGTATACAATTCTTTAAAGTTAAAAAAGAGAGAGGAAATATATTTTAATATCAACTATTTCATTTATATGTTTTAAATTGGAGTTATATTATAGTATATTTGTGTATGTGTACTGCAATATAATAAATGCATAAATAGTTTTTCTGCTAAAAATTAAGGGAAAAAGAAAGAAATACTTTATATTTTATCTTGGCTTACGACTAACATCTGTTAATATTAGCATGCTTTATTTGTTTGTTACATCTTTCTTTGTTTTTGTGTTTTTTAAGAAAAATTATTTGAGATTTACTAATTTATGACGTTATGCAATAAATAGAAAAATCATATTCGATTATTAATATTATGGAAGAATTCAGTAAGATCTTTTTTTATTTTTTTTTTAATCTTGATAAATTAAAAAAAATCAATTTTGAGAACTCTCTAGGATTTTATTTTTCATAGTAATACTAGTTTGAATTTGTTTTTAATAAAAGAGAAAGGGAGAGAAAAAAAAATTAATAATTTCTTTCTGATAATTTTAGTTATCAATTACTTTCTAAGACTTTTAGCTAAATCTTATTTAATTTTTGTGTTATACTAAATTTAAAATTTAAAATATATTTAAAAACAAAACTTTATACTATTTTTAAGCCCAAATATAAGAGTATATTCAGTGGCATAGCTAGGTTTTTCAGCGCCTGAGGAAGGAAGAAATTTTTCGCCCACACGGCCCAATAAGAAAAAAAAAAAAAAAAAGAAGAAGAAAAAAAAAGAAGAAGAAAAATAACCACATTATTTTCCCTCAAGAGAAGAAAATGCCTTTTTTGGTTCTTGGTTGTATTTATGATGACCAATTATCTGCACGAGGGATATAAACCCCAGGCAAGGTGCCCTCCGTGGGGGTCTTTCTAAAAGAACCTAATCAATATTTACGCAAAAAAATCCAAGGCTCGAAGAAAACCACGGTAAACTCTGAACGATTAGGCCGACGGGCGCGATTGGATTCGAACCCAACACCTTTATATCTTCCAGCTTCGAGAGCAGAACCTCTCGTCCACTGATGGGGCAATTCGTAATTTCGATTCAAACCTCTCTCAATTTGGCGCCCCTTGACCTCGGTGCCCAGAGTGACCGCCCCCTCTTTGCTATGCCACTGAGTATATTGTCTTTCTTTAATATAATATACTTTTAAATAGTTGTTAATCTAAAATAAGTTAAATAAATTGTACATTTTTGTTGCTGTTTTTTACTTAAAAAATAATTCATTTTCTTTACTATTTTTTAAAAAATTATTAAAATAATTTTTTATAAATACTTTTGTATAAATTTGTCTATTTAATTTATACAAATCATTTGCATATTTAAAGTATTGGAAAGTAATTGACAGCTAAAATTATTAGAAATTGTTTGTTAATATTTTTTTTCATATTGTACATCCATTTCTATTTTATTAAATATAAATTCAAAATATTACTATGGAAAATAAAATTATGGGAGTTTCTTTAAGTAAACTTTTTATATTTTTTTAACAAGATGCAAAAATAATGAATAAAATAAAGCTCTTCTTTGAATTCTTAAATAATTATAATAATAATTAAATATGGATTTTTCAATTACCAGCCGTAATTTTTTCAATTTATTGCATGACATCACAATCAAGTAAATCTGTAATTAATAAATAAATAAAACATACTAATAATAAAAGAGCCTAGTCTTAAATCAAGTTACAAAACATAACTTCAATGTTAAATCATTTAAATTAAATATTTGGTTTTAAAATGTACTCCCCCCTCTCTTATTATTAATTTTATACTTAAAAAAACCCTTTATTTTTTAATTTACTAACCTATAATATGGTATAATTAAGTGAAAAGCCTGTAGATGGCGCTCTTTCCTAGTGTGGGAGGAGTCTTCAGTTTGTTTATCCCTAAGCGTTGTGCGATTTAGCGTCCACCTTTGTCCCCACTGTGGACATTCTTTTCTTTCCTTTTTTTTTTTTTTTTTTTTTTTTATTATTATGTTTTGATATTTATTAAGACAGTTAATAAAGCTCAGTGGATTTTTGTTATCACTTTTTGTAATTCTTTTATTGTCAGTTAGATAATAAAATTTAAATTAAAATTAAGTTTTAAAAAATTTAATTTTATTTGCATCAATAAATTTAAATTGTAAATGGAATTCATTTTAAATGAATTTTAATAATTAAATAAAAGAAATATTAATCTATTTTGTAAATATTTTGTAAAAGCTTAATATTTTTTTATCTTAGAAACAGATAAAAATAAAATTATCTGATTCGATTTATTGAAGTTTTCATCTTTTAAAATATTTTATTGTCAGTCAGATAATAAAATTAAATGATAATTATAATTAAGTTTTTAAAAAATTAATTTTATTTGTATTAATAATTTAAATTGTAAATAGAATTCATTTTAAATAAATTTTAATAATTAAATAAAGGAAATATATATCTATTTTGTAAATATAAGTAAATATTTATTAAAATACAATATAAATCTCCTAAGGTTATTAATTTTCCTTTTTCTTAAAAACACAAATCTAAAAATAATGGATGTGATTTATTGAAGTTTTCATCTTTTAGAATTATCCTTGATGTACAAAAATTATAAATATTTATTATCAGTTGCTTTGTAATTTTTTATTATGAATACAGTACTGTTAATTAAATTATTATTATTTTTTAATTCACATGATTTACAAAATAAATTTAATGTCATTAATTAACTTAATTTGTAAATGGCAGTTTATTTAAAATAAATTTTAATAATGGAATAAAAAAGCTCATTTATTTATTTAGTAATGAGTAACATAAATATTTATAAAATGCAGTAATCTCCTAACCTTTATTTATTTATTTATTTATTTTTAGTAACAGATAAATATAAAATTAGCAGAATTGATTTATTGAAGTTTTTATCCTTTAAAATTATCTTTGATATATAAAAATATATAAATATTTATTATCAATTACTTTGTAATATTTTTATTGTGACTACAAATATAGCACTGTTCACTAATTTTTTATTCTTTTTACATTCACTGGACTTACAAGATATTTTTTTAATAAATGAATTTTTTTAATACCTAAACTGTAGAAAAATTATCTTCTTAATAGGGATGCACCGAATATTCGGTATCTATTCGGTATTCGGCCTATTCGGCCATGTTACCGAATATTCGGTTAGGCCGAATATTAAACTATTCGGTTGAGCCGAATATTCGGCTTGGCCGAATATGAAACTATTCGGCCTGCCGAATATTCGGTATGGCCGAATATCAAAGTATTCGGCCGAATTCAATACTTAATAAAAACTTTTCACTATTTCTACTTTTAACTGTCAATTTTTTGATTTATATTTAAAACAATTAGAAACAAAATCATTTTTAAATAAAATAGAATGTTTTTACACAATTTATTTGCTGTTTGTAAAGTATAACTTAAGAAAATTAAACATGAGAAGGATTAAAATGGTGATTTATTAGGATTCTCCTTAGGAATAAATTATGTGCAGATACAAGTTTCTAAATTTTGTCTAGTAAATAATCTGTTTCTTGCTTTCCACCAAATAAAAGTCCTTTAAAAGAAAAAAACAACTTTCGAGATTAGTAATAGCTATCAAGGCAGACAATTTTTGTTTATGAAACCATAATCATAAACAACTTATTGAGTCATAAGTACATTGTATTTCATCTCACTCTAGGTCAAAACCTGTGTGTTCGTTTATTACATTAACAATAAATAAGATAACATATTTTCAACTCACATGCTTTGATTTCTGTAAAATATGATATGATGGGAAGGGTGGAAAATACCACCATTCATAAGAAAAGACCTATGAGCCAAACATGCCTTTATTCAAAATTAAGTTGAAAGTATTTGTACTTTATATTGAAAAAAAATTGCCTCGAGTTATTTAAAAAGAACAATTATCAGACTGTAAAATTTTTCTTCGGCCATTTTTTCATTATTTGATTTTAAAATGTTTATTTTGATTTGTAGAAAATTTTATTAATTAAAGTTTCATAACTGTGCTTCTTAAATAACTCAAGGCAGATTTTTTTCAATACTAAATGTTCTTATAAAAAGCTCTTGTTTATCAAAATGTAAGTTTCTTTTATTAAACATTATGTAAAACTGTTTTAAAAAGTAACATTTTAATACCTTTAAATTTTAAAATATAAAAAGAATTTGGAAAGCCGAATATTCGGTATTCGGCCGAATAGTTAACTATTCGGCTGGCCGAATATTCGGTATTCGGCCCAACAATTACTATTCGGCTAGCCGAATATTCGGTATTCGGTTCACCTGTCGGCCGAATATTCGGTATTCGGCCAAAATCCCTATTCGGTGCATCCCTACTTCTTAACTTGCATTAAAATATTTTTCATGGAATTTAATAACATACATATATATAAATAGCAGAATTAATTTATAAAGTGTTAATCTTTTATGATTAAGAATTATTTTTCATACATAAAAATATTTATTAATTTATCTGCTTTTTAAATTTTTATTGCGAAAATCATACTGTTATGAAATTATAATTTAAAATTCATATCACTTAAAAATTATTTTTATAATTTTTATTATTATATATTTATTTTTATTATATAATTATTTTTAAAATTAATATAAAAATTAAAATGAATATTTATTACAATCTTAATTGCAATATCTTCTAAGCTTTCATTAAAATATTCTTATGCAAGGACTTTAATAACATGTAAATAGTAATTAGCAGAAGGAATTTATCAAAATATTCATTTTTAAAAATTATTATCCTTCATACGTAAATAATATTGGTAATGTATATTGCAGTGATAAACTTAACATTGTATACAGGGTGATTCAGCTCGTCGGTGACAAACTTTAAGGATCGATAGAGCACACCTAGACGAACATTTTTGAATAGGGAATGTAGGGTCCCTGACGCGATGGTAAGGCGCTAGGCGCTTTCGAAAATTTGGGTGCCGAAATTCGAAACGTCATAAAAACTAGGGAAATGGTTAGATTTTCTTGCTTGTTGCGTCGAAATGATTCTGTTTGTTTAGACTTTCTTCAGTACCAATTTGATAAGCGTATCTCTTAAAACATGGATAGGGGGCGCTACAGACTTTGGAGAGCTAGACAACAACTTTAAGCCCGTTATTTTGATAATTTAACACATGCTCGCCAAAGTTTATACTCTAACTTAAAGTTTGAACCCAAAAGTAGAGCCCTGCAAAAAGCGTAAGAGCCGGAATAAAATGTCAAAGTACAGGGTGGTCGAAACTCGAAGGCTCCTAAGAGATAAACAAACAGATTTCTTGACTTATGGCATGCATTTTCATGATTCTGTTTGCTGGGGCTCTCTGAAACTCAGTTGAACGGTACAAAAAGAAACATCGATAGGGGGCGCTTTGAGCAAAAAACATAATTCGTTGACATTTCGGACGCTAACTGGAAACGGGGCGCTACGATCAGTTAGAAACAAAACAAGAGAGTAATTTACTTATCATAAGAAGCTATTAAAACTGCAGTTTTTTTTTTTTTAACAAACATAGCTGGTTTCAATCATGCACAATGCGCGCAATAAAATTTACATAAGGTGCTTTTTGCTGATTTATGCAAAAGATATCGTACCATATCGATATGCAAAAGATACGTAATGCGTAGACGACAACGCGAGATGACGTAGTTGTATGCGCAGACACGTCTTTTGAACGTGCGGTACCTACTTAAGCTTCGGGTTACTTGTCTGCAGATCGGTAGTAGGGTGGAACGGTACACAAACTCTGAATTGGCTGACATGCATTTGGCGTATGGCGCTGCTGGTTGTAATGGACGAGCCGCTCAGCGGTTGTACGCCGAGCGTTACCCCAACAGGCAAATCCCCTGCCATGCCTTCTTCGCTCGAGTACACCAGAGGTTGTCCACAACGGGATCTTTCGACGGAGGCAGGCCTGAACGGGAGCGATCAGTGAGCACCCCCGACAACGAAGAGGCTGTGCTTAACCTGGTTGAGGACAACCCAGGTCTTAGCACGAGAGATATCGCCAGACATGTTGGCATTTCGCAAGCAACTGCGTGGCGCATCTTACGTTCCCGGAATCTGCACCCCTACCACATCCAGCGGGTGCAGTTGCTCAGAGAGCAGGATTTTGGCCCTCGAGTGGAATTCTCAAGATGGTACTTGGCGATGAGATCCAGGGATCCCCGTTTTGTAAACAGCATTTTGTTTACGGACGAGTCCACCTTCAGCCGGGAGGGAATGTGGAACGCCCACAACAGTCATGTGTGGTGTGATGAAAATCCACATGAAACCAGAAGCCGAGCAGCCCAGGAGCGTTTCTCAGTAAATGTGTGGGCCGGCATTCTGGGGGATTGCCTCATTGGCCCTTATTTGTTACCTGAACGGCTGACAGGTGGAAATTACCTGATTTTCCTGGATCAAGTGCTGCCGCAGCTTCTGGAGGAGGCGCACGTACCCGAAGGTTCGCGTCGCCAGATGTGGTTCCACGATGGAGCTCCGGCCCATTACACGAACGACGTGCGTCTCCATCTAAACGCAAGGTATGGCCAGCGGTGGATCGGGCGTGGGGGTCCAGTTCACTGGCCTGCCCGATCACCAGACCTCACCTGCTTGGATTTCTTCCTTTGGGGTTACCTGAAGGCCGAGGTATACCATACACCTGTCAGCAGTGCTGAAGAACTTGTGGCGCGCATTGTGGCAGCTGCAGGGCAGATCAGAGATACTCCTGGCATTGTTGGAAACACACACTCCTCAATGCGACGGAGGTGCGAAGCCTGATATAAAGTATTTGGCATGCCTAAATGATTATAAAAATCAAACCGAAAAGGCATTGCATGAAAGCAAAAATATTTAAAAATTAATTATGAATGGAGAACTCAAAAATTAGACTGAAATTTAGAACAAAAACACCTGATTACTAAAATAAAAAACAACAGCTCATGTTCTGGAAAAAAAAAGATTAAAGGAAAAACAAGATATGTTTAAAAATCACATAATACTGATGTAGTGAAAAGAAAAAAAGGAAGACAACGATATTGTAGTATAAAAAAGAACATGTATTGAATCTTAATATACAAGTTTCACGCGAATCCTGAATTTACCATAAACAATAATGGGTTTCTCATCATTGGGGAAAAAGTTAAAAAAAGGAAAATAAATAAAAAGGATGGAAGTAGGAACTGATAAAATTTAACCTAGCTGTCCAATGATGCTGCCATGCTCGTCCTCGATCTTTCCCGGCGTCCACGTGAGGCCCCAGAAAATCAAAGAAAACGGTACACCTTCTAGTACCAAACAAACGTGTGTGTTGACAAAACTTTTTCTGACTCCCGCCACAAGACCCAAGGTTGCCAGAAAGAAACCAAGGGCGCCAAGCGCAGTAACTTACGCCACGGCGAGAAAGAGAATGCATAGTCAATAACCTATGTCAATCGCCAACTGATGAAGCAGACTTCTTGCAACCCTAACATTGGCGAAAGTCAAACACTGAAGATTGGTTGGATGAAGTGATAAATTTTACCAAGACGCCGACCTCACATATCAAGTTGAGCAAACAGCAGCTGAACTGTAAACTAATTTTCCTTTAACTAAAAACCAAGGAGGTAGCAGAGGCAAACTTAAATAGAGTTCACAAAGTGCGAACCTTTTAGATTTAGAGGTACTTATCAGAACAGAGATAAATGTTGATTTAGGAGAATTGGCAGTAAAGAGAGATTCGCCATGGCGAATATAGCTTTATAACAAAGCCTGCATCATGGCCCAAGGTCGAAATTTCGAGCATCTTCTGTAGTGTTATTTTTTGTAAATAAATTTCCAGTATCATTGATGTTTTTGGTCTAAATTTATTCAGAAGTGTTGAGCAGAGGTAGAAAATGTGTTTTCATTATTACTAACTGATCGTAGCGCCCCGTTTCCAGTTAGCGTCCGAAATGTCAACGAATTATGTTTTTTGCCCAAAGCGCCTCCTATCGATGTTTCTTTTTGTACCGTTCAACTGAGTTTCAGAGAGCCCCAGCAAACAGAATCATGAAAATGCATGCCATAAGTCAAGAAATCTGTTTGTTTATCTCTTAGGAGCCTTCGAGTTTCGACCACCCTGTACTTTGACATTTTATTCCGGCTCTTACGCTTTTTGCAGGGCTCTACTTTTGGGTTCAAACTTTAAGTTAGAGTATAAACTTTGGCGAGTATGTGTTAAATTATCAAAATAACGGGCTTAAAGTTGTTGTCTAGCTCTCCAAAGTCTGCAGCGCCCCCTATCCATGTTTTAAGAGATACGCTTATCAAATTGGTACTGAAGAAAGTCTAAACAAACAGAATCATTTCGACGCAACAAGCAAGAAAATCTAACCATTTCCCTAGTTTTTATGACGTTTCGAATTTCGGCACCCAAATTTTCGAAAGCGCCTAGCGCCTTACCATCGCGTCAGGGACCCTACATTCCCTATTCAAAAATGTTCGTCTAGGTGTGCTCTATCGATCCTTAAAGTTTGTCACCGACGAGCTGAATCACCCTGTATATTAAATTATCATACTTTAAATTATTCGATGAATGCTAAAAATATAAATAAATTAATATACATATATATGATTTTAATTTTTATTATTTGAAAATAACTTTATTATATATAAATATATCCAAAATATCTACTTAAATGGAATAACAGTATTTCTTAAAATGACTTAAAAAAATATTTTTCTGTTAGAATTTCATAACTTATTTTTAATTATGCTGCAAGAATCTTAATATTGATTGCATACATTCGAGCAAACAATAATAGTTATATTGATCTTGTCATAGCAATTTCATTATTTTCACTTAATTTAACTAAGTCAATATTATTTTAAATATGATTCTTTTAACTACAAAATTAAAGTTTATTCGCCAGCTCTATAGATAAATTGCCAAACTAGCAGACCTCACATAGATCTAAATTTCGCCAAGTAGTGACGCATGCGCTGTTTAATGGAAGAAACGCTATACCCGAGTATATACCTAGGCTGTGTTCAGCTGTTGCGCGCGCTGCACGCGCACGCTAGGAGCCACGGACATGGAGTGGATACTTATGTTTGGTGGGATGTGCGTTCAGTCCTCGCTACTGTCCCACCAGTTACTGTAACTGTTCGCTCAGTAACAGATGGAGAACAGATCAAGGATGTAATTACTTGTAGTGGCAATTATAAAGATAATCTGTTACAAATGAAAGTGAGCTGGCTGGTCGAATGGTCAGAGTGCTGAGCTTGAACCCAGACGATACGGGTTCGAAACCTGCGCGGGCCAAAAGTTGGTTTGTGTTTTTTTTTTTTTGGTTGCTTTTTATTAATAAATAAGACATTTTTATTAAAGGTAAATTTTATATTAATAATACAGAAGCACATGTATTTCTATTATAATAATAAAATACTTATTTAAATATGAGAAAATGAGATTTTTGCGGAGAAAGTTTTAATATTCCAAATTTAGAATATTAAAAGGATAATTAGAACGATATTAATATCATTCCAAAGTGATTTATATATATATTAAGAAAATGAAAAAAAAAAGTTTTCTGCTAAAATATCCGTATACGCATAAAATAATTATTAATGTTCTTCTTCTTCTCTTTTTTTTTTTTTTTTTTTTTTTTTGAAAATTTTAGAAGTAATTTTTTATTGAGATTAGGATGCAAATATAATGCATGCGTGGATATTTTACGGTGTTAAAATCAAAATGGAAAATATTATAAAAGCAAAATGTAAAAGATATACATTTTTTTAAATTGAGAATATCTGCATACATATATTTTAAAGAAGTGGAATATTTGGAGTTTGCCTTCTAGTTTTATAATGAATAAAGTATGATTAGAATGTTTATAATTTTTCTATTAAAAGTATAAATAAGTGTTTTGCTTATACTAACATAATTTCGGATGTCGTTTGTTTTTCATATTTTATGACATATTTTGGCCTGTTATCCACACGGTATTAAAATATACAATCATTAAATAAGAAATATATACATACTAAAACTTCTTCTGAAAAATTATCTAACTAACAATGCAAATTCCACTGAAATCAATCCAGTATTGTAGATTACAAAGCAATCTTGTAATATGTGGATACAGGGCCATCGCTAAGACTTTTTATTGGTGGGGGAGAAAACCTTAATATTGTCAAGTCAAATTTTTATATTCGCCAACTCGTTTTATAATTTTGCCAAGTTAACGCACTTTGAAAATGTAATACAATTCTTATTTGTAAAAAAATTAATAATATTCCCAATTAGAGTTGTAACTTTTGCAAATTATATCAAAAATAGAAAATGTATTGCAGTTTTTATTAAAATTTTAATTAAATTTGACATAAAAGTTTTAAATTTGCAAAGTGTAACAACATTTGTCAATGTTTTGGGAGGGTACCCCCCCCCCCCTTAGCTAGTCCCCCGTGTGGATATCTCAACCTTGGTTTATCAACAGCATTCCATTAATTACAACAATAGAATCAACAGTATTCTATTATTTAATACGAAAAGTATAAAGCAACTGATAAATGATTTTTAAATAAATAAAAATAAAATTATTAAAAAAATTAAATCACCAATTGTTAAATTGTATCAGTCAACCTACCAACTTTGACAACAAACAACGTGCAACCAATAAGAGATAAGCACAAAACGCACAATCACATGATCAAATCGCCCATCATTTTTTTTGCGTCGCGCGCGTCAAGGTTTGAGCAGGGTTGATTGTCATTTTTTAAATGCTAATCGGGCTTAATTACATGAAATAGGTCACGTGATACTTTTCCGGAATACTTTTAATTTTATTTGAGTGGTCACAGGTATGTATTTCTGTTACGAAAATCATATTTTGAAAGGATAAAGAGATATGGTATTTGTATTTACCAATTCTGAACCATAAAAATAATACAATAATTGAATAAGTTTAAAATTCTCTTCTTCGATAGCACCTACTCCAAGCAGAATCTTCTGAGCGCGCGCGCACAAAAAAAGCCGCTTTTGAACACGGCCCTAGTCGTTCGTTATGTAGATTGCTTTTGATTATGGCCGTGTTCAAAAGCGGCTTTTTTTGTGCGCGCGCGCTCAGAAGATTCTGCTTGGAGTAGGTACTATCGAAGAAGAGAATTTTAAACTTATTCAATTATTGTATTATTTTTATGGTTCAGAATTGGTAAATACAAATACCATATCTCTTTATCCTTTCAAAATATGATTTTCATAACAGAAATACATACCTGTTACCACTCAAATAAAATTAAAAGTATTCCGGAAAAGTATCACGTGACCTATTTCATGTAATTAAGCCCGATTAGCATTTAAAAAATGACAATCAACCCTGCTCAAACCTTGACGCGCGCGACGCATAAAAAATGATGGGCGATTTGATCACGTGATTGTGCGTTTTGTGCTTATCTGTTATTGGTTGCACGTTGTTTGTTGTCAAAGTTGGTAGGTTGACTGATACAATTTAACAATTGGTGATTTAATTTTTTTAATAATTTAATTTTTATTTATTTAAAAATCATTTATCAGTTGCTTTATACTTTTCGTATTAAATAATAGAATACTGTTGATTCTATTGTTGTAATTAATAGAATGCTGTTGATAAACCAAGGTTGAGATATCCACACGGGGGACTAGCTAAGGGGGGGGGGGCTACCCTCCCAAAACATTGACAAATGTTGTTACACTTTGCAAATTTAAAACTTTTATGTCAAATTTAATTAAAATTTTAATAAAAACTGCAATACATTTTCTATTTTTGATAGAATTTGCAAAAGTTACAACTCTAATTGGGAATATTATTAATTTTTTTACAAATAAGAATTGTATTACATTTTCAAAGTGCGTTAACTTGGCAAAATTATAAAACGAGTTGGCGAATATAAAAATTTGACTTGACAATATTAAGGTTTTCTCCCCCACCAATAAAAAGTCTTAGCGATGGCCCTGTATCCACATATTACAAGACTGATTTGTAATCTACAATACTGGATTGATTTCAATGGAATTTGCATTGTTAGTTAGATAATTTTTCAGAAGAAGTTTTAGTATGTATATATTTCTTATTTAATGATTGTATATTTTAATACCGTGTGGATAACAGGCCAAAATATGTCATAAAATATGAAAAACAAACGACATCCGAAATTATGTTAGTATAAGCAAAACACTTATTTATACTTTTAATAGAAAAATTATAAACATTCTAATCATACTTTATTCATTATAAAACTAGAAGGCAAACTCCAAATATTTCACTTCTTTAAAATATATGTATGCAGATATTCTTAATTTAAAAAAAGTATATCTTTTACATTTTGCTTTTATAATATTTTCCATTTTGATTTTAACACCGTAAAATATCCACGCATGCATTATATTTGCATCCTAATCTCAATAAAAAATTACTTCTAAAATTTTCAAAAAAAAAAAAAAAAAAAAAAAAAAAAAAGAACATTAATAATTATTTTATGCGTATACGGATATTTTCGCAGAAAACATTTTTTTCATTTTCTTAATATATATATAAATCACTTTGGAACGATATTAATATCGTTCTAATTATCCTTTTAATATTCTAAATTTGGAATATTAAAACTTTCTCCGCAAAAATCTCATTTTCTCATATTTAAATAAGTATTTTATTATTATAATAGAAATACATGTGCTTCTGTATTATTAATATAAAATTTACCTTTAATAAAAATGTCTTATTTATTAATAAAAAGCAACCAAAAAAAAAAAAAAAAAAAAACACAAACCAACTTTTGGCCCGCGCAGGTATCGAACCCGTATCGTCTGGGTTCAAGCTCAGCATCCTGACCATTCGGCTAGCCAGCTCACTTTCATTTGTAACAGATTATCTATATAATTGGCACTACAAGTAATTACATCCTTGATCTGTTCTCCATCTGTTACTGAGCGAACAGTTACAGTAATTGGTGGCACAGTAGCGAGGACTGAACGCACATCCCACCAAGTATAAGTATCCACTCCATGTCCGTGGCTCCTAGCGTGCGCGTGCAGCGCGCGTAACAGCTGAACACGGCCATTGCCTCGGATTATGCTCAAGACTCTGATATATCAACGTACTTTAAGGTCTATCAGTCTGTGAATCTTTCAACTCGAGTCGACAGGTTCATGTTTGTTTATTTTGAATTTGAATACTATCTCCATGGAATATGAGATGCGATTTTAATTCGTCTCAAAATTGGTATATAGTATATTTTTTTTCTGTGACTTTTCAGTAAAATATCAAATTATTTTACCATCCTTATAGCATACGAAGTAATGTTTGTATGTAAAAATTCATTTTCAAATTCACCCCTAAAAGTATCAAACGATGAAAAAAAAAAAAAAAATGTGGATTAATTGTTAGTTACACTAATAAATTCAGTAAATATTCACAAAAATATGTCATTAAGATAATTTCTTTTGACTAATAATATACATTCTATCACGTATAAAGTTATTTATTGTTTGTATAAAATAGAATTTTATTGATTTAGATAAGGTTCTCGTTAATTTTTGACTAGCCTTAGCAGGGTTCGTACAGACTCCTTGGACTCCTTAAAAACTACTTAGAAATGAAAACGTTCCCAAGTAGTACTTAGAACTACTTAGAAAAACAAAATACTCCTTAGAAACTCCTTAAATTGTATTGCGGTTTTGCACGCAAGTGATATTGCTCTAAAAAAAAAAAAAATCAAGATTGTAAAACGCACAGCAAATCCTTTATGCATGTCATCCATCTGAAGCACAGCAATGATTGATTGGGATCATACTAATAGATACCAAACTGATTTACTTTCCACAGTCTTAAGGGAAAGAAAAGTGAAAAGAATAATCCAAACACACCTCTAAGCTTCTAATTTCAAAAAGTGATTACACTGTTTAATTCCTTCACAGCTAGATATAAAACTTTGATTTCTTCTTCATAATATGATTCATCATCCTCAATTTTGCTGATAACGTTGGATTCAGGGGGTGATTCTCTTCCGATATTTCTGAAAATTTAAGACATCCTCTTAATTTAAAATTGGATTATCAGTTCCGCATAGTTGCCAACTTGTATGGTTTTGCGTGCGGAAAAAACAGTCACAGAGAAATGCAAATTTCGTGAAAGGATCTCTGAAAAAGTATACATTTCGTCAATATTTCGTGGAAAAACGACGATTTTGTCAATGTTTTTGTCAACGAACTTTGTCAAAAGATAGCTGAAAAAACATGAATTTCCTGTGAGAATTGCAGTTTCACCAAATATTGCAGATAAAACGCTAATTTCGTCTGAAGACTGTGGGAAAACGTTGATTTCATCTAAAAATTGCAGATGTCATGCCGATTTCGCTAAAAAATTGCTGAAAAAATACCGTTTTTGATAAAAGATCGCTTACAAATATTTTGTCAGAAGATCATTGAAAAACAAAAAATCAGGCATGAGATTCTTCCGCGGTTTTCCGCTTTTTGTCATTTTTCGCTTTTCCGATTTTTTTTATTGGCAAAGGATCGCGGAAAAACACAAATTTTATCAAAAGATCGCATGAAAAAAGTACGATTTTCGTTAAAAAAGACACGAAAACAAATGCTATTTGTGTCTCAAAAAATCGCAAAAAATACTAATTTCATCAAAAGATCATGAAAAAACACTTTTTTCGTCAATGGATCGTGAAAAAAACAACTCAATTTTTGCCGTACGATCGTGGTTTTTGTCAACAAGAAATCCCAAGAAAAACGGAATTTTCGTTGAAAGATCGCACGAAAAATGCGATTTTCCTCCAAAGATCGAGGGAAAAACGCGTTGTTTGTCCGAAGATCGAGAGAAAAATCCGTTTTTCGTCCAAAGGTCGCGAAAAAATGGGTTTTTCGTCCAAAGATCGCGAAAACACGCATTTTTCGTCCAAAGATCGCGAAAAATACACGTTTTTCGTCCAAAGATCGTGGAAAAAAAACCCGTTTTCCATTAAAAGATCGCGAGAAAAACGTAAATTTTGTGAAAGAAACGCAGAAAAAAAAACATTCTGTCAAAAGATTGCAGAAAAATGCAAATTTCATCTAAGAATTGCAAAAAATTAGCTGCAATTTTAATGTTTTTTCAAATGATTTGCAAATTTAACTTCCCATGTTTAAAAGATATTTTAAGTAAAAATATGTTAAAATTGGAATTGGATGACTAGCTAAGATTGCTGTGCAAAACATTGCATTAGAAGTACAAACTTTTTTTGCAGTTGAGTGGCAAATTAAACATTAGCTTACTATGTTTGTTGAATGATTTTTTCAGTGAAAATAGAAACTTTTATTTCAGAATTACTTAGAGTAGTATTTGCACAAATTGATTCACTCTGACCTCCCCCCCCTTTTTTTATTATGGCAAATAAAATAACTTTCTTAATTGCCTTTAACACGTGCTATTTTAAAATAATTTCTCATTTTCCGGCTCACGCGCTTTTCCTCTTTTTTTAACTTTTTGCAATCTCATGCCTGAAAAAATGCCGATTTCATCAAAAGATCACAGAAAAAACGCCGATTTCGTCAAAAGACTGCGGATATAAAACACCATTTATGAGAAAAGATCGTGTAAAAATGCAAATTTTGTCTAAAAAATGTCGATTTCATAAAAAAGAAACATGGGAAAATGCAGATTTCATCAAAAGATTGCAGAAAAAACACGGATTTTGTTAAAATATCACAGATAAATCTCTGATTTTGCCTGAAGATCACGGGAAAGTGCCGATTTCGTCTGAAGATTGCAGATTGTTGAGAAAAAGTTAATATTTCATCTATATCTTACTTAGGTCTGGCGTCCCTGAGATGTATTCTTAGTTTTCCCTGCTTAGCACATTGATCGCGATCATAATATCGCCGATACGCGATGTCTAAAGTGAACAATCTCTCATGTTTCTAGTAGGGCTCCTATAACTCAGGCTGAGTTGTCAAGCATCTTGTTTCCCAGTTATCGTTTGTTTCCTATTGATTCCTATGGGACAAGAAACGTTTGAATGACTTTAAAGCTACAAAATCGTTGAAAATGGACGGTTGTTTAGCAGAAAATTATTCTGACCTGTTCAGGAATGGGTTTAGAGTATTTAAATTCCATATAAATAGAAAAAAGGGGAATAATTTGTGTATAAATACTTAAAAGAATAGATCTCGATTGAAGAACTTCGCCAAATATCCCGCCAACCTAATCACTTGTATATAACAAACCGGTTCTTTGAAGCTGATGTCGTGTTTTATACCAGGCTAGTGAGAAAAGAAAAAAGAAGAATTCCCTGTTCCCTCTTTATGCAACTTTCGCCTTATTCATTTATTTTTTTATTTTAGAGTCTGAGGTATTGATTTAAATGGTTGGATTCATTTAATATTTAAGAAGTAAAGAATAGAGATATTTTAAATCGAAATTAAAAAAGATATTATACTTTTGCGGCATGAGAAAAGGAGGGGGGGGGGGGAGACATAGTTAAAGAAAAAGCCAAAAGTTCAGAGGGAGGTGGAATTTTATAATCATAAGTTTTAAAGATTTTAAATTTTGTAAGATAAAAATGAGGGAAGTGGCATATATTATTTATTTATTTATTATTTTTATTTATTCTTTTAGCGTGGGGTTGGGGGGTCTTTGACTCAACAAATTAATATTTATCTACAGTTACAATATAATTCCAAATAGAATAGAAAAATAAAAATGAAAAAGTATTGTTTAATTATTTTATATTTTGAATGCTCAGTTTGGGGGGGAGGGAGTGAAAACGATTATTTCAAAAGGTGGAGAATAATTGATTATTTATTGTTGCAATAAAGTAATGAATAAGCAGGATATTTAATTTTTTTTTTTTTTTTTTTTTTTTACAAATCTTAAGCATTTGATTGAAACTTAAAATAAAGAATAGAGATATTTTTAATCGAAATTGAAAAAGGTATTATACTTTTGCGGAGTAAAAGAAGGGGGGAGAGTTAAAAAGGAAAAAGCTGAAATTCAGAGAAAGGTGGGATTTTATAATTATAAATTTATTGTTTAAAAAAATAACAAAAGCATTAGAAAAAATTATGAATTTAAAAGATTTTTAATTTTTAAGCTAAAAATGGAGGAGGTGTCATGTTTTATTATTATTCTATTTTATTTATTTATTTTGGCGTGGGGAAGGGACGTTTGATTTAATAACTTATTATTTTTCTACAATTACTATAAAACTCCAAATAGAACAGAAAAAAAATGAAACAGTATTGTTTAATTATTTTATATTTTGAATGCTTTGTTTCGAGAGGAGGCAGAGGCGAAATCGGTAATTTCGAAAGGTGGAGATTTAAATAATTGATTTTTTGTTGTTGATATAAAGTAATAAAAAAGCAAGAAAGTAAATAAAAAAATGTTTTATAAATCTTAAGCATTTGATTGAATCTTTTAGGGAGTTAGGGGGAGGTGGGGGGCGAGTTAAGATAAAATTAAAAGAAACCGGAAACACGGTAGGATTTCATACTTCCTTTTTAAATTACAGTAGAGTCTCTCTATAACGAAACTCCATACATCGAATTTCTCTATACAACGAATTTTTAGTAGGAACGGCCCCCTTTTCACACGATTACATTAAACAGTCTCTATATAGTGAAATATCTATCTCCATATAATGAATTTTTTCAAAAATTAGTCTTAAGTTATTCAGTTTTAAAAAGCTTGGCAATCATATGGAATCGTTTTTTTATAACTTATTTTTGATTTATCGTCAGTGCTGAGTTTTTTTATTTATTTATTATTTTTTTTATTACTTCTCTCCTTGTTCTTTAAATCCAACAAATTCATCCCATCTCCCACACACCTTTCCACAAATTTGATTTTCATTAAGCAGAGTTTCCCCCAGGTTTAAAAAAGGGCAGGGCGCTACTGTTCTGAAAAGGGCACTTTTTACATTTTTCAGGGCACGTTTTCATTTTTAAGGGCACTTTTATAGAGTTGAATCTAGAATCTAGCGGTTCAAAAGTCGTGAAAACACAGAAATTTCATCAAAAAATTGAAAAAAAAGAAAGAAAAAAAGGTAAATTTTGTTAAAAGATCGCGAAAAAACGGCAAATATTGTTAAACGGCCGTTTTGCGAAAAAGGAACTTTTCGCAGAATTTTCTGTTTTTCATTGCGATTTTTGACAAAATTTGCCAGGTTTTTTTTGCAAATCTTTTGACGAAATCTGCCGTTTTATCGTGATTTTTTGACGAAAGTTGTCGTTTTATCGCTATTTTTTGACGAAAGTTGCCGTTTTTCTGACTCATTTGACAAAATTTTACGTTTTATCACAATTTTTGGAAGAAATTTGCCTTTTTTCCATGATCTTTTGAGGAAATCTGCCGTTTTGTGAAATTTTGTGACAAAATTGGCCCCTTTTTTTTTTTTTTGCGAATCTTGCCGGAAATTAGTCATTATTTCTCGATCTTTAACGAAACTTGCCGTTTTTTTAAGCAATTTTCTCACGAAATTAACCGTCCCACGGGACACATATGAAGCTATTCTTTGCGTTCCGTCGCCGATCTTTTGCATAATTTACGCGCTTATCGCGTTCGGATCATCGTTGGAGGGCTGCGTTTTTTCAAATGTGTGACAAGAAGGGCGCTATTTTTTTTTTTTTTTTTTTGAATGAATGAATGACAAGAGGGGCGCTAGTTTTTGGATGAGAGGCAAGCGGGGTGCTATTTTTTAAACTAAAAGGCAGGAGGGGCGGAGCGCCCTCCTGAAACCCTCTGGGGGAAACTCTGCATTAAGCTTTCAAATAAATATCTGTGCTCTTTATTGAAACAGCTTAAATAATTAACAAATAAAATGTTAGGTTAATATATACTTTTAAACATTTCAAATTCTTAATTCAAAAGATCAAAAATATTATTTGTTCAAATTTCACACATTAAATACGATTTTTAACATCATTCTCTATACATCGAATTTCTCTATATAACGAATTTTTTACTGGAATGGGGGATTTCATTATATAGAGACTCGACTGTATTTCCTTTTTTAAGTTTTTAATTAGAAATTATTTTACATGCGACTAATTCGTAAAAACTGTGTTTTTTAATTTATTAACTTATAGCAAAGAATATTAGCATTTGAAACTTTTTTATTAAAAAATATTAATCATAATTTCACAGTGAAAATAAATAAAGAATAAAATCAGTCTAATGCATGTTAATATATATGTGTACTCACATTAAATCAAACTTAGAATTAGTTCCATTTTTATTTTCTTTCTTAAATAAGCATCTGAAACATATCAATAAAAATAAATTGATGGAAATAATTTTTTAATTATAATATAGCATTTTACAAAGGGGAATAATTTGTGTATAAATACTTAAAAGAATAGATCTGGATTGAAGAACTTGGGCAAATATCCCGCCAACCTAATCACTTGTATATAACAAACCGGTTCTTTGAAGCTGATGTCATGTTTTATACCAGACAGGTGAGAAAAAAAAGGACAAGAATTCCCCGTTCCCTCTTTATGCAACTTTCGCCTTATTCATTTATTTTTTTATTTTAGAGTCTGAGGTATTGATTTAAATGGTTGGATTCATTTAATATTTAAGAAGTAAAGAATAGAGATATTTTAAATCGAAATTGAAAAATATATTATACTTTTGTGGCATGAGAAAAGGAGGGGGGGGGGGACATAGTTAAAGAAAAAGTCAAAAGTTCAGAGGGAGGTGGAATTTTATAATCATAAGTTTTAAAGATTTTAAATTTTGTAAGATAAAAATGAGGAATGTGGCATATATTATTTATTTATTTATTATTTTTATTTATTTATTTATTTATTCTTTTAGCGTGGGGTTGGGGGGTGTTTGACTCAACAAATTATTATTTATCTACAATTACAATGTAATTCCAAATAGAATAGAAAAATAAAAATGAAAAAGTATTGTTTAATTATTTTATATTTTGAATGCTCAGTTTGGGGGGAGGGAGTGAAAACGGTTATTTCAAAAGGTGGAGAGTTAAATAATTGATTATTTATTGTTGCAATAAAGTAATGAATAAGAGGATAGTTAAAAAAATACAAATCTTAAGCATTTGATTGAAACTTAAAATAAAGAATAGAGATATTTTTAATCAAAATTGAAAAAGGTATTACATTTTTGCGGAGGAAAAGAAAGGGGGAGAGTTAAAAAGGAAAAAGCTGAAATTCAGAGAAAGGTGGGATTTTATAATTATAAATTTACTGTTTAAAAAAATAACAAAAGTATTAGAAAAAACTATGAATTTAAAAGATTTTTAATTTTTAAGCTAAAAATGGAGGAGGTGTCATGTTTTATTATTATTTTTTTTTATTTATTTATTTTGGCATGGGGAAGTTTTTCTGAAAAAACCCAAATGGGTTTTTTCAAAATTTCAACTTTACATAACATAAGGCAATATATTTCTTAATATCAGTACACCACTTGTAAAGTTTAACACCCCCCCTAACCTTCCAAGGGAAAAAAGTATTAATTCTCCCAAAGACAATTTTTAAGACAAGTAATTGTAACTTAATTTTCTATAAGTGTGTGTAACTATCACAAACACTAAAGCTAATTTTTTTCTATTTAGAAAAAAAAAAATCCATTTTTTCTTTTTTAAACCACAAAAATAAATATCATGTTTTAAACTGATTTCTGATTGAAGTAAATGAAAGAAATGGTATAAATTATTAGTCTGTTTAACTTATGTAAGATTTATATAAATAAATTCATTTGTACTTGGCATAATATACCATTCTTACAGTAATCTAGTTCTATGAGATACAAAATTTTTTTTAATGTGCTTTCTTTTTTTTTCTTTTTATATATTTATTTTTATTGTTAATCCAAACTTAATGCAAAATTATATCGTTGTTTAACTGATAAATGAAAAATTTAGGTATTATACATATGAAAATTAGAAGTTTGAAGAGTTCTCTAAAAAATTTTAATAAAACCCGAAAAAACCCAGGATTTAGACTACTGGGCCCAGCAGGTTGGGCTTTTTCAAAATAACCCGGGTTTTTTCAAACCCTGGGAAGGGACGTTTGATTTAACAACTTATTATTTTTCTACAATTACTATAAAACTCCAAATAGAACAGATAAAAAAATAAAACAGTATTGTTTAATTATTTTATATTTTGAATGCTTTGTTTCGAGAGGAGGCAGAGGCGAAATCGGTAATTTCGAAAGGTGGAGATTTAAATAATTGATTATTTGTTGTTATATCTACATGTTATTATTTTAGCCTTTAATATACAACAAATTTAAATGCCTTATTCTTATATTTTCCCGTGAGAGATTGAGAAACTAAAATTACTCGCCTCGCCATCTACACAATAAGATGCCAAATCAGGCAATCGTTTTGGAAACTTAATGGAGTCGTGATTCAGCCCGTTATATACAGTTGGCAAAAAAATTATTTGTACACTCTAAAATGTTTAATTTTTAAATAAATAAAAGCAGATATTTTTGTCAAAAATAGTTTTTATACAGTATTTTTACTGTGCGTTTTAAATTAAACAACAGAAAATTTTGATAAAGATGTAAAATAATTTTCTAATAGGAAAAGTTTAACAATTTATTGCAAAAAAAGTATTTGTACATTTCCCCATCCTGATATATACTTGTGTTTTATAGTGTTTATCGTTCAAAGGACTACTTATACAGAAGCTGTTAATAAGTTTTAACTTCATATTATATTTGTCTGACATTTAATATAATTTGCTCTTGAAGTAATTGAAAATGGCATCTAAAAGTGGAGAGGTACCTCTAGATATATGAAATCCTATCATTGAGCATCATAAAAATTCAAACTTGCAATAAAAATTTTGAAAAGCTTTTAAATTACCATTTCTAACTGTTGGATGCATAATGAGAAAGTATGAAGAAATTGGATGCACCGAAACTCAATGAAAAAAGGACTTTTCAGCAAATTAACAATGAGGGAAAAAAGGAGAGTTGTTAAAAAAAACTTTAAAAAATCCTATGGCTTCAGTTCAAAAATTTACTGGAGACCTTGCAACATCTTCTAACATCAGAGTAATACCTCAAATAATAAGAAATATTCTTCTCAATGCAGATTTAAAAGGAAGAACCTCAAGGAAAAATCCATTCATCAGTGAAACAAATAGGCGAAAACACATAGAATTCTCTTTCCCATACAGAAGTAAATCATTGGACTTTTGGAAAACAGTAATTTTTGATGATGAGCAGAAATTCGGAATTTTCTTACCACCAAGCATTCGAAAAATTTGGTGTAAAAATAAAATTGTTCTAGTTCCAGAAAGTATACTTCAAACTATCAAGCATGGTGGGGAGAATATTATGGTTTTGAGGTGTATAGCTTCTAATGGAGCAGGACATTTGGAATTTATTGATATTGGAATGATAGCTTTAACATACATTGATGTGTCGCAGCATAATTTATTAAACAGTGCTAAGAAGTTACGCGTAAAGGAAGCTTTTCACATTAAGCAGGATAACGACCAAAGCATACTGCTGTGATCACCAGCACATACTCTACAATGCTTGTAGGCGACTGGTAACTCCTCTACAATATCTAGACTTGAATCCAACAGAAAATTTGTGGATGCTATTGGATGCAAAAATCCAAAAAAAATATATGTATCAGGGAAAAACAGTTTTAAAGAAGCTCTTATTGAGTCATAGAATAACATAAACCAAACCGCTAAAAAAAAGTTGGAATCTATGTCACACCATCTAGAAGTAGTCATAAACGATAATGGAATTCACACAAAATATTAATTTGTATCATTTAACTAAATTTTCCTTAATTATAGTACATTAATGTTGTGTACAAATACTTTTTTTGCATTATATTTTTGTATATTTGTTTATTATAATGCAAAAAATCAATTCGTTTTATTTTTGCTTTTATATTATTATAATGCAATAAATTAATGTATTACAGGATTTTTTGCTTAAATCTTTTATTTAATTTCATTACAATTTAAAAAAAGGAAGTGTACAAATAATTTTTTTGCCAACTATAGGAGCCTTAGTTTCTAGTTCCATCTATCTTCTGACGTAACTTCCAGTTGCAGGAAGTGTATATCCATTACGTATGTATTGTGTCCGTAGAAATGTTAAGTAAATAGAAGGATAACAAACTATGGGATGAGCTCAGCCGCGCCCAGAGGCAGTCGGGATACCACGACCGCTCCCTCACCTAGAACAGCCTTAACCCCGCCCATTCCACGATGACGCAGCTGCTTCAAAACATGGTAACCTTGGCGAAGGCAAAAAGTTAGCTGACAGTCTTGGCTGATCTTTGGTCGATTTTTGCATGTCATTCTGTCATTGTCATCGTGATTGTCATCAAACTCTTTATACTTACACTTTCGCTTTTAATTTCTTTTTAATTATCATGGCCTGCATTTTTAAAGAGTGCAGCAGTTCAAAGCACAAGAAGGAACCAGGATTAACGTTTCATTCTTATTTTTGTTTTATTTTATTTTCCAAAAATTTAGTTAGTCTGCTTGAATCAAACTAAAACACATTAACTTTAATCACAAGTTAGTATTGATTGCAGCTTTTTTAAAACTCCATTTAACTAAAAAAATATTTTCTATTATGTGTAATTTTTAAATTATCCATGAAAAATTAATTTTACTATTTTTTTCTCTTTTTTTTTACCCCCACATTCATCCAAAGAAAAAGGGTATCTGGAAAATTTAAATTCTGAAATCAAATGAAGTACAGACCCCTCCCCCCTGCTCTATTTTACAATCAGGGTTGAATTTAGACACTTTTCTCCGGGAGGGATTTCTGTGGAGGGGGGGGATTTTTGAATTCCGAGGGGGGACATGGCACTTTTTGACCATTGAAAACCCAAAATCTTAAATTTTCTAGGGGGGGGGGGCATTTTACTGTTCTGGGGGGGGGGGGAATGACCCTCCGGATTCAACACTGTCTATAATTGGACATCCATTCAAATTAAATCTAATTCATACAATTGCATCTCTGTAATTTCGCACACACTTTTTTATTCACCTATTCCTCAAATAATTGTCATGTTTGTATTACTAATAAAAATACAATATTTAACTGAAATATTTTTATTTTCTGCTCTGTTTGAATTATATAAATCCTTTATAAAATTATCAGTTTCCTTTGGAAAGTAATTTTAAATAATACAATCAATTTTTATTTGAGAATACTGATTGTAGGGGAGGGGGAGGATATCACGTCTGTATTTATTAGTTTCAATTTTATTAATAAAATTTAAAAAAATAATTTAAAGAGACTCTTAATTTGTTTTTCTCTGAATTATTTGAGTGAAATGGACAGTAGGTTTTTATCGTAAAAAAAATAAATAAATTAAGCATATGAATTAACGTAATACGAATTGAAAATATCGAGGTAAATAATAGTTATAAAAGTTACCAATTATTGTTACTTTTAAAACAATCGCACTACGAAATTTCTATCTCCCGTCCCCATCGCTAAATATCAATAAAATAAGAACATACTGAGGGAGACATGTGCCGAAAAAGCGATAACTTCGCATAACTAGTATTCCTTTTCCTGCCAATCCCCCGCCCATGCACGCATTTCATTTGAATCAAATTATAAAATAATCTTGCAACGGTAAAGAAATCTAAACAAAAATATACTAAATATTTGAATATTTACTCAATTAGTATTTAGAAAAACTTTTGCAAGTTGAGGTAAAATAAAATTGTATGACTTTATGTGCTGTACTTTGGTGAAGCCTGCTATATAAGGATTTGAGCAAAATCTGATTCAGCAATTGATTTATTTATTTAATTTAATATAATTGATCTCAGCCCTTTAGAATGGTGGAAGGTATTTTTGTTACAGTTATCAAAAAAGCTCATACTAAAAAGAGAATTAATGATCAACTAGCTTTTTACTGCAATAGATTTATCTGTTTCAATCGAACAAATGTTTTTTGCCTTTGGTTTGATACTTTCAGAAATTAGAAATCAACAGATAAAACTGTTAAACCGCTGCCATCGAAATGCTCAAGGCCAGAGGACACAAATTGTGAGGTATTCACTAATTGACTTACTTCTCAATTATGTTGGAATTCAGACTAGAAAATTTTGAATAACAATTTACTTTTATTTTATTTGTGGAATATCAATCATCGTATAAAACACTGAACGTACTGATTAACTTATGATTAATTACTTCTTAAACTTAAACGTACACATGAGAATTTGGAATCCCCCAATAAAAAAATATCCAGATGCGGCAACACTGTAGCATTCCTTCTCTGGCTGAATTTTTATTTAGGGATTCCAAGTTCTTATTAGTGAGTTTAAATAGTTATTGTTTTATAAGATGATAAATATTCCACAAGTAAAATAAAATTGCTATTCAAAATTTTCTTGCGTAAATTCCAACACTACTGAAAAGTCAGTCGATTAGTGATGACATCTCAATTTGTGTCCTCTGGCCTTAAGTATTTTGATGGCAGCAATTGAACTCATTTTTCTCAGTCAACACTTAAAAGTTAAAAACTTCGAATTTTGTTTAAATTTTTTATGTGTTGCAAATGTTTTTTATTTTAATTAAAATATTGAAGGTTGAAATAATTTTTGACATCTGATTTGTAGTTTTTCATGCATTTTGTGTAATCAAGATTTTTTCATAGCCTAAAATTTTACCTTGAAATAATATGAATCATTTATGTAAATTGTGTAATATTAGTAATAGATAATACTTATAATATGCATGTCTATGTATGTAACTTTATATTATTTAAATTAAACAAAAAGTCATAAAATAATAATAATGTGGAGCAATTTTTAAAAAAATCAAAAAAACCTGATTTAAATAAAAAAAATCCGATTGTTTTGATTTTTATTAAAAAAAATCAAAAAAATCACGAACCCTGATTATTATTTTATAATTCTCCCTGGCATGTTCTGTAAATTTGGATTATTGTTGACACTTTTAATAAAACCAATCAGGAAGCAGAAAATAATGTTCCAAAGTTCTGCTGTTTTCAGTGAAATCAATTACGATCAGTAACAAATGCTGGGAGAAAGCCTTCATCACTGAAAACTAGTCTGTTAATAGGCCATATTCCAGTATTCTTGAATGCACTGGTGATTTTTTTTGGAGTGAAAGAATTAATATAGGCATGATATATTAATAATATAATAGTATAGATGACAGTTCTGCTATTTCATATATCCTAATGGTCTTTCCTGGATGATCCAATCATTAAAAGCAGCTTTTATTTTACCTTTAAAAGAAGAATAAATACAAACATCTAGGGGTTGCATATGGTGTGAACAGTGAGGGGGAAATGATAAACCAACAATTCCGTTTTCTTTTGCATAGATGATAGCTTCTAATGATGCATGGGTATCATGGTTGTCCAGGAGTAAGAGTATTAGGTTTTCCTATGTGCTTTGTGTATGCTTTTGAATATGCCTCAAAGCTTCTACAAATAGTTCTTGTGCATTCCAACCTGATTTAGAAGATAAGCCTAAGCTTCTATTAGGTCCACCTTTCAAAAAATCATCCTTATATCATACACGAGGAAAGATGTATAAAGGGGGAATTGTGTTACCCGTGGCAGTTATAATCCCACAAAAGGTAACCAACTCTCCTCGTTCGCCCGAAACTGCTTGACCAACCTGTTTTTTGCCGCTTTCAGAAATCACTTTTGGATTGGGTACTACTGTTGTGATTCCACATTCACCAGTATTTAGAATTCTGCTGGGAATGAACTTATACTGTGCCATAACATATAAATAATTTTTTTAAAAATGCATCAAAAATGCAAATCCTGTTAAATTGTGAATAAAAATAGGCTTAACTACACTAGAAAGATTATAAGATAGTCTTTGTTATTTAAAAAATTATTTTAAGCACCTTATTGCTTTAATTTTGTGTCATACCTTCTAAATATAAAACATTAGGGGCACATTTGGACAGTCCACATGTGCCCCCAATACAGTGTCCAAATGTGCCCCATAGTCACATGTTTAGAATTTTGTTAAACCTAGCTTAGCAGATTTTTTTTTTTTTTTTTTTTTTTTGACAAATATGATTAACAAATCATTAAGTTCAATAAACAAGCTATTTAGTTTTATATAATTTATTTTCATAATGCTACATAAATATGTATAATTATGATTGAAAAAAATCCAGCATAACTTACTTTTAAGTTTCAAATCTGCTTGGTTGTCATAACTCAAAAAATTTTACTGCCAACTCCTTCAAATTTTCCTGGGAAATGGATCATAGTGTTTCCACTTAAATGTAATTATTTCAGAATTATTTCAGAAAAGATGAGTTTTTCATATATGCCCCTGTCCATATGTGCCCCCCTCTCCCCTATTGTTTTGCATATGTGTCATTTTTTTTGTTATGTATAATTTTCAACATTATTCAAAAAATACTGTGTCTCATTTTTACATACTTTGCTTGAAGAATATGTTTATATGTAGATATTTAATCTAGAAATGGTGCAAAATTTTCAGTAAGGGATATAATGTGTCAAAATTTTCTCATACAATTTTATTTTAAATTGAAGATCGCATTAAAAATCGTTAAAATCTAAAATTCGTAACAAACACAAAATTTAGGGCATTAGGCTAAAAGTTTAAAACGATTTTCTTTTTATCAATCTTAAAAAATAGCCGCAAAATGAGAAAAAACACTAAAAATCGCATTAAAAATTCGTTAAAAATTCAAAAATCACTGTATAAATTTCGAATAAACTTTGTTGAAAAGAGAAAAAAAAAAATGCTATTTTGGGTTAAAAGAATGAAACCGTATTCCTTTCACTAATGGGATAAAACCGCAAAAATAACGCTAAAAATCGCCTAAAAAATTATTTAAAAAAATCTAAACAAAAAATCGAAAATCGGGCTTCGAGGTGCAAAACTACATGTAAAAAAGTACCTTCCCTCCAAATTTTGTAACTATACGTGCAGCAGTCTCTTCAGAACAGCGCTGACAGACAAACATCCTTCTCTCTTTATTATTATAGATTATGCGTTTTTAGTTTGGAACCATACACTATTACTTTTTTTTTTCTTGATTTTTTTTTTCGGAGAGTGGTGGTAAGTGTTAGGTAACATTTGTTAATTTTCAAAATTTAAATGATTAACTTTAATTTTCAAATTTTAATATTTAATTCTAAAATAATTTTACTTTAATATTTATAATTTAATATTTAATCCTTAATTTAAATATCTAAACTTTATGTAAAAAATAATTTTATTAAATTTTTCTAAAAAGATTGTCAATTTAAATTTAAATACATTAAATACCTTAACTCTAATATTTACTTAATTAATACTTTTAAACGTAATTTGTAATAATAATTTTCAAATAGATTTTACTAACAATCTTTTATACTCAATATTTAAATATCTCTAACCGCTGGTCTTGGCCAATGCTCGTCTTTGGCGCATGTTCGATTTTGGCCAATCAGCGTAGCGCATTTTTACTGCTCTTCGGAACGATGCTTGAACGAAAGTGACGCGATCTCTCTCTCTCTCGGCTAGAAAACTTCAACGTGAACGGGCGTGCGGGCATCACTGGGATGCTGTATTTTTATACCGGCATTCCGGTGGAGTCCTCATTGTCTTTCTACAATCGATAAACATTGTAAATATTCCATCTTTTTAGTGTAAGGTATTATGAAAAATATTCTTTTGTTTTTATGTTTCGTCGGATGTACATTCGCCAATAAGGGCGATATGGCGCTCCATACACAACACTTGAAAGAAAAATTGTAGAGTCTTTGGCATACCTCCACTCAAGGTACATGGTTCAATACAGCGGAGACTTTGCAGTATGTTAGCATATTGTGGTTTGATACATCCAAAAGAAGAATAAATCTTCCGGCACAACAGATGCTGCTGCACATCATTTTTCAGCAAAAATTGTTGCGGAGACCCTCTACCAAGGTGAAGTCTACAATGTCAACCACACATCTAGTGTCTACACCGTTCAATGTATCCCCTTGAGGTAACACATAGTATTAGAATGGTAAGACAATTTGGAACATATCTTGCCCATATTTTTATTGTGCCATGATGAAGGGAACTGGCCTTTCCCCTGATAAACTTTACATGCATTGATATGTCAAAGGAACTTGCAAATGAGAACGATGATTCCTGATTGTTTGTGAACTGTTTCCATAAATCTGTCACATACTATAGATATTAGAAGCCTCATTCCTTTTTGTAAATTTTAATGCCTTCACGATTTTAATATTTTGATGATCAATAATACTTTGGAATGAGGAATAATGATAAATCTAATATTTGTAAAATTGATGTACTAATTAGTACAACGTCCTCCCTTCCCCCTCCTTTATTCTCTATCCTAGTGAAGATGAGTGAGGAGGGCATGACCTCCGACAAAAGAATTAAACATAATGGCAAGATACCAGCAAAATAGGAAAAGAGTCTGTAATTAACAGCAAAACAGAGGACTCCCAGTGTCAGTTGTGTTTGATTATAGGGTTATTCACAAATGAAAAAATAGTTTTAAAAAATTGAGTACCCACAAAAAAAAGTAGTTGCACAATAATGCCTTCAAAATTATCTAAAACATATAAATTTTCTGTGACATTAGATTAGTTGATTATCCTTATTTATTAATTTTTACTTTCTATGTTATCATTTGGTAATAGATGCAACATATGTATGTTTTAAAAATTATTAATAAATTGTTTTACTTTTATGCAGATATTACAATTGAAAGAATGGCGTCTGAAGCTGACAAGAAACAGCCTATATTTAAGGAATTAAATGCCGACCAAGAACCTGAAATTACAGAAATTGAAAGTTTATGTTTGCAGTGCCATAAAAATGTAAGATGTGTGTTCTTTTTATTATGAGTAAAGTTGATGTTCCTGCATTATTTTCATATTATCCCTTAACACTAGAACGCCGGACGGTGTCATTTCGACACCGAAGCGTGTAAATTTCCATGTAAAATCTGTAAATTCCAAAGGAAATTTTTTGTCTCTCGACTTTTATTCAATATGTGGATAGAACTCGCATCGAAATTTTTTTGGAAATGGATTTATTCAAACTTGGTTTATGGTCAAATTTACCTAGAACGCCGGACTGGTGTCAATTGGACACCGCAATAATTTCATTTTCCCTAATTTTAAATTCGTTTTTCTGTGCGATAACTCCACACACTATCGTCGTTCAGGGGGATCTCAGAATGTTTTTTCAACACCTGGTCATCACGTGATTTGTTTCAGCTGCAACAACACCTGCCACTGAGGTTTTATTTCTCACAAAGGTAGTACATATACGGTTGCTTCCGAGTTATGACTAGTAAAATTTCGTGAGATTTTCTTTCGTTCTTTTTACATTTTATGAATAAATTTAAAATATCTCGGAAAAGGGGGCTTACTGCGGATGAAATTACTGAGCTTCTGAGAGAATTGTCAGATAATGAATCAGAAGGTGGAGAATTATCTGAACTGTATGATGAATCTGATAGTGAAAATTTTATTCCTCTTATATTATCGGAATCAGAAAGCGATGAAGTTAATTATTCTCGCAATCAGACTGAATTTATGGCTCGCGATGGCCCACGCTGGAAAGAATGCGGTTCTGGAAGTGCAACCGGTAGATTAGCAATACAAAATATTTTGCGAGAAAATAGTGGTCCAACTAGTTATGCAAAAAGAAATGTGAATTATGACAGTGTTTTGAGTGATTGGTTGCTTTTTATAGACAGAAGGATTTTAGAGCATATAGTTAAATGCACAAACACAGAAGCTCGCCGAGTATTAGAAAATGATGTTTGGTCTCTTTCAGAACAGGAATTTTTAGCTTACATTTGGATTTTGTATGTACGTGGAGCTTCAGGAGCTAGTAACTTGGAACTTCATTCACTATGATCGACAGAATGGGCTATAAACCTTTCTAAAGAAACCATGTCCAGAGTCAAATTTTGTGAAATATCAAGATTTTTGCGATTTGATATCAAATCAACTCGTCGTAATCGAATTAAAGGTGATAAATTCGCAATGATTTCAGAAGTCTGGAATCGTTTTATTGAAAATTGCATAAGCTGTTACAAACCAGGCCAGAACATAACAATTGATGAACAATTGTTTCCAAGTAAGACTCGCGGTCCGTTTACTCAGTTTATAGCATCAAAACCTGATAAATACTGGCAAAAATTTTGGATAGCTGCAGATTTAGAAAGTAAGTGTATTTTGAACGCATTTCTCTACTTAGGAAAATATGAAGAACGAGATCAAAATCAGAGACTTTCTAAGTATGTGGTTTTAAAATTAATAGAACCTTTTTATAAAATATGGGAAAAAATGTCACAGTTGACAATTTTTTTACTTCTCTTGAGTTGGCAAAGAAACTAAAGGAAATGCGGACGAGTTTAATTGGCACGGTAATTAGAGCCCGACGTAAAATTCCAGATATTGTAAAATCAGGAAAAAAAGAGTTGCATTCAACGAAAGTAGAATGAAGCATCGGGCTCAACACTTACAGTTTATCAATCTAAAAAGAAAAAAAATAGGATAATACTTAGTTCTATGCATTCAAGCATCACAATTGCTGACAATTCAAAGAAAACACCTGAAACCATCAGTTTTTTATAATGAAACGAAATGTGGCGTCGATATTGTTGACCAAATGGCAAGACAATACTCAGTCAAAGTGGGTTCAAGAAAATGGCCGATTCACACATTCTACAATATTTTAGACTTTGCTGCCATAAACGCTTGGATTGTTTTCAAACGTGTAACGAGAAAAAACATAACAAGGCGTGTATTTATACAAACACTAGCTGAAGAAATGCGAGCAGAATATATTGAAAAATCCATTAAAAGAAGCAGGAGAGATGAAGAAGAACTGCGGACTGAAAATTCTTCTAAGCGTAGGAAATGTGAAGTTTAAAAATGTCATGGAAATGTGATGAATAAAGTATGTTCTTCTTGTAATAGAATGACGCGGCAAATGCACAAAAAATGTCACCTATAAATGTATTGACTGTTAGTAATGTAAGTAGTTATTTCACTTCTTTATATTTTCATATTGTCTTGCAAAAGTATTCTTAAGTTACAGACATAATAATTATTTGTGTATGAAATATGTATGCTCTTATCATCTAGCAAAATTGTTCTTATATTATAGATAAAATATAATTTGTGTGTGAAATATATTTCTTTATATCTCGAAAAATTAAGAGTATTTTACAAATATAATAATATTTGTGTTTACTTTAAGCATTTAAATTAATCTTGTGAAATTTTTCTTTATTTTTCTTTTAGATTTAACATTATTTGTGTGTTCTACATGTATCTGTAACAAAGAATATTAAACTGTACATTTTTTTTTCGAATTTTTTTGCATAATATCGACCAGTGTCAAAATGACACCTGCCGGCGTTTTAGGGGGTGCTGTGAAATTTGCTGACCTGTTGAGATAAATAATCACAAATTTAAAAAAAATAATTGTATAAAAAAATTTAATTTTGTCAATTGGTCACAGAAGAAAATAAATTTTTTCAAAAAATATTTAATTTCATCAAAATCGCATAGAAAAAAAATGCAAATTTCATCAAAAGATCGCAAAAAAAAAAAAAAAAAAAAAAACTGAATTTTATTAAGGATTATGGTTAACATTTATGAAAGTAGTGTACTAAAATGTGTAAATTTTGTGAAAAGTTTGCCGTAAAAAGAGCAGATTTAAACAAAATATCGTGATTGAAAAATGTTAATTATGACTGTTGGTGGGGGGGGGGGGGGACACCAGTGTTAGAAATTAGCGGCCGTTAGTTGTCAAATGCAACTAAAGAATTGAATTTGAACCTACAAAATTATTCAAATTTGACGCCTAGCTTTATAAATAAATAAATAAAAAATAAAATAAAATAAATATTAGCATTTAAAAAAATATATATATTAGCAAAAATAATCAACTGCACAGTCACGGTTGACATATCTGGTGGTTCATCTGTGTCCTGATCTATGTTTTTCCTTTTTCGTATCCCCTTATTATCTTGTCTCTTTTTCATTTGATAGACCTTTTCTTTTATTTCTCTGTCACGTTCTGCAACTAGTTCCAGAAAATCATTATTGGTTATGACAGCAGCTTTTGTATCAATCTTTCGCCGAACGTCTGAGCGTTCTACTGTTTTTGGTGTTTATCTAAACTGTGTGCTTAGCAAGTCTTCAAACGAGGTGGATGCAGCGGACTGACTGATAACTGTAGATGTTTTGCTTATGCCAACACTTGAAAAACTAGAAACAGATAAAATTGGTGCACAAACAGATGGTGTGATTTCTTCTGTTTGAGATCAAGAAGTGTCGGGGTTAAATGCTGCAGTTGTTTGAAAGTGTGCTGCAGTTAGTTGATGCTGATGATGAGCAATAGCCAACCTCTTTGAAGGAGAATGTTGAAGTTTATAAGATGCTAATTACAGATAATTAAAATCAATGAAATATGGCAATAGTAGGAAAAATTACAATGCATAATGATGAAAACAGTATTGGCCAGGAATTACCCCAGTGACCAAGAATTACCCAGGGAATATGGGGCAGTATTTGGTGCACTCCTGTAAATTATTTAAAATAGTAATAGTAAATCCAAAAATATTTTTCAGTAATTGAAGGAGTCCACAATTCAACCAAAAAGAGAAAGAAGAAAAATATTTAAAACTTTAGCTGTGACCAAGACCTTTGCAAAAATGTATCATAGCTAAGGCCAATGTTATTTTACAGAAATTTAACAAGCCATTTGAAAAGTTTTTTTTTTTTTTTTTTTTTTCAAAATAAATAAACAGTAAACTCATAATTAAGTAATAAATTCCAATGAGGATAGTTTAGAGTACCTCTATGATTTTTTTCAATTTGGTAAAGTGTTCTTAAAACATAAAAAGGACTGTGACCAGGAATTACCCCGGAAACTTGCTGATCAGGAATTACCCTGGGTGACTAGTATCATCTTGCAAAATAAAGTTATTGTTTATAATGAAATTAGTTAATGTGCGAAAATAAGCCTCATCCATATAATTAGGAAGAGTTAACTGATTTTTAAATTGTATGAATAGTTTATTAGTGATTTTATGAAGGTCAATGAGATTGATATTATTGAAAAGATCTTTAAAATCATAAGTTCTTATGTCTTTAACACTTTTAAGTTCTTTAATTGTGCTTACCAGTTGATAACTGTTTTTGATACAATGTGTATTATCTTTCGCTATAGTAAGTTTATATATCTGATTTAAAATATCTACCATATTTTCGGATGTATAGCCCACACCCTGTGTATAACCCACACCCCTAAATCGAGCAGTGCAGTAAAAAAAGTTCGTGTATAACTCACGGAGATGCATCGGTGTATAGTCCACGGGCTATACACCATTTACGAACGTATAATTCGACCAGGCTTTGAAATTAGAAGCCATTAGTCATAATTTTTAACACAAATTTACCAAATTTTTTCGTGATACATCTAGACACACGGCAGTGTGTCAGCCAAGTTCACAAAGTAAAAGGCGACACACCGGCAGTAGGTTATATTACCCGAACCATTTCGTGCCACTTTTGACCCCTCAATAACTTAAATTCTATTTGACCTACACAATTGCAATTTTTCGTGTCGTGTAAAACCATTTTCTAATTTCCGAATCCTATAAATTTTTTAAAAAATCTTTTACCGTTCATGAGAAATTAACATCTGAAAATCACTGTTTTTACCACTGACTCACTCATAGAAATGTTTGACTACTTCCAGGTGACTTAGGAAGTTGAAATTTGGTGTGGAGGTAGGTTATTGGATCTATAAATAGGAAAAAATCAGAAATCACCATTAATTAAATATTAATGGTTGGTTAGGAGATAAATATTGGATTACAATAGGAGTTTATGAGAATTTCACAAAATACCAGAAATAGTGCCAAATTAGTGTTACTTTTGGCGAGTATCAGGGCTAATCTCTGAAACTACCAAACCGATTTCAAAAGTAATGGTACCAAAATGATGGTATTCGCCCCGGTTCAAACATAGATTATATTTTATGTCTGTGCCCTAACCAAAAGGGGCTTCAGAAGTAAAAAAATTATAAAAATGTGATTTTTGTTTTACTGAAAGGCCTAGAAGCACAAAATTTGGCATGCTAATTATTTATAAGATATAAATGTTCACTAATGACATTTGTTAAAAAATACCAAATTTAAAAGGGATGGAAATCCGCGAAGAGCATTCTGAAAACGTTCTAAATAACGATTTTAAAGCAATCTCAGCAAATAAAAAACCGATCTTAAAAGTAATGATATCAAAATGATGATGACAGTCCTTGCTCCAACATAGGCTATATCTTATGTCGATGCCACTAACCCAAAGTGGTGAAAGAGCAAAAAACGTTCTAAAAATGCTTTGTCTGTATGTTAAAGGACTGGAATTATAAAGTTTAGCATTTTAGAGTTCATGGGAATTTCACGAAATATCAGAAATAGTGCCAAGTTGGTGTCACTTTTTGCGAGTATCAAAGCTAATCTGCGAAACTATGAACAGACTTCAAAATCAATGGTACCAAAATGATGGTATTTGCCCCGGTTCAAACATAGGCTATATTTTATGAGTATACCATTAACCATAAGGGGGTGAAGAAGCAAAAAACATTCTAAAAATGCAACTTTTGTAATACTGAAGGACCTAGAAACATAAAATGTGGCATGCTAATTATTTATAAAATATAAATGATCTCTAAGGGCATTTGCTAAAAAATATGGTATTCAAAAAGGGTGAAAATGTGCTAAAAGCGTTCTAAAAATGTTTTAAATTGGGATTTTTAAGCAATCTCAGCAAACAACAAACCAATCTTAAAAGTAATGATATCAAAATGATGGTGACAGTCCTTGCTCCAATATAGGCTACATCTTATGGCGATGCCACTAATACAAAAGGATTAAAAGAAAAAAAAAATTTCTAATAATGCTATGTCTGTATGTTAAGGGCCTAGAAGCATCAAATTTGCCATTTTCATTACTTCTAATATATAAATGATCACTAAGAACATTTGTTAACAAATACAAAATTTAAAAGGTTAAAAATGCACAAAAAGCATTCTAAAAACTTTCTAAATAGCAATATTTAAGCAATATTGGGAAGTTAGCGAACAGATTGAAAAAAAAGATGTCAAATTGATGGCGATAGTCCTTGCTCTAACAAAAGTATTGGATAAATGGCCAGATTACAATGGGAGTCTATGGGAATTTGGTGAAATACCAGAAATAGCGCCAAATTAGCATAACTTTTGGCATCAATTTCACGATATATCGTTTAGTTGGCGACAATCTTTTTTGGTCGACGAGATAATCAAGTAGTACCCAATCACATAAAAGAATCACCTTTATTAATGGAATTTAAAGGAACATAAGCAGTCCTAATGTTAAAATTTTTAAATTTGATTGAAAAAAACAATGAATAAACGCAAGAAAAAGCTGTAAGATTAATTAATATTAAATAAACCTAATTTAATATTAAGCCTATTTATTTCAAAAAGAAAACAAATACCTACTTATTTGACAAAAAATAATGATATCCTATCAAAAACATGAATGTGAAAGAATGCCAAGTTCGTTAAAGGTTTCGCTAATAAAAGAAGTGAGATCTAACTGCAAACCAAGTTCTTTCGAAGGTTCATAAATTTTAGTTCATGTCATGCATAATATTGTTCAATTGTTAAAATAATTTGGTACGTTACTTGTTATTCAATAGAGCCACTTGGCTAGTTTTTAGCCACCAACTTTAATGTTTCAGTCAGAGTACAATTTAATCTAGATTCTGATTGGCAAAGATCTAGTCAATCGAGTGTTCGAATAAGTACATTGAAGTTAAGGTACTGATAAATTAAGTGATCAAATTTAAGTTCTGATCAATTAAATAGAGAAATTTGAATAAGAGAGAACTTGCCAAGTCGCTCTATTGAATAACAAGTAACATACCAAATCATTTTAAGCAATTGAAGAATATTATGCATGACAGGAGCTAAAATTTATGAACCTTTGAAAGAACTTGGTTTGCAGTTAGATCTCACTTCTTTTCTTAGCAAAACCTTTAACGAACTGGGCATTCTTTCACATTCATGTTTTTGATAGGATAATATCTACAGTAATTGGGCTAAACAATTAAGATTATCAGTACCGTAATTTTTGAAAGAAACACCGTGACGTTTATGTTGTTTAAGATAAAATTTCAAGCGATGCGACGTTTAAGTGCATTTTTTTTTCAAAGAAGCGTGATATTTTTTAACAAAAATTTCCGAAAATTAAAACAAAATCAGTGATAAATTCAAAATTTCGTTCATAAAATGTATGCGTATCTTAGGTAATTGGTTCCCAAAAGGATCGAATCCTCGGAATCGTTCTGAAATGCACCAACTCCGAAAAGGAACGATTCCTCGGACTCTATCTGAAATGAAACGACTCCGAACAAGTTCGATTCTTAGAACTCATTCCGAAATGAAATGACTCTGTAAAGGAACGATTCCTCGGAATCATTTTGAAAAAGACTGACTGCTCTGAATCGTTCCGAAATTACATAAATCACGCACTTTTTTTTATTCTTTGCAGGTAAGGTACCAACTCCAAAAAGGAACAATTCTTCGGACTCTATCTGAAATGAAATGACTCCGGAAAAGTTCGATTCCTTGAATTCTTTCTGAAATGAATTGACTCTGTAAAGGAACGATTCCTCGTGATCGTTTCGAAAAAGAACGACTGCTCTGAATCGTTCTGAAATGATATAAATCACGCACTTTTTTTTTTGTTCTTTGCAACAGGGTCGGTAGATTATTTTTTTGAAAAATAAACTAAAAATGATCTTAAATTCAGAATTGTCGAGATTGGAAGGGTTCCGGATTTTGGATTTTGTACTCTACAAATACAATGGCTATTATACATCTATCAGTGCAATACTTGGCGATAGTTGTGACAGTTCTTCCAAATCCAGAAATAACTGTATTTAAGCAGTAAAAAAAAAGCCTTTACAAACATGGGAGAACTCTCTAAATTTCAAGGCATAGCGAAAAAAATTTACAAATTTCGATGTTTTTTTCATTTTTTTTAAGGTTTAAAAATTGTAGAAAAAATATCATGATTTCAAATTTTAAAAAAAAAATCTTTGTATAACCCGCACCGTGTATAAGCCTCAGCGGCTTTTTGGGAGGTTTTTTTCTTGTATAAGCCATGGACTATACACCCGAAAATACGGTAATAAAATATTGTTGGCAGTATTGTTATAAGTATTACAACCTATTGTAACAGTTCTAAATTTGATGGGATTCTTATGAAACTTAGGAATTAGCACTAAATAAGGATAATTAAAGTTAGTAGGTGTAAAATTAGGAGTTTATAAAAACTATTAATTCTATGATTATTTACAATGGTATCATCATTGGTTTTATCGAAAGAATTATTAGAGGATATAGATAATGTTAAAAGATTGTGATAATAAGATTTACAAATAATAGCATAGTTATTTGGGGATTTATCTATATAAGTAATTACAAAATTATCTTGCAATTTATTAATTTGTTGGAAAATGTGATGAGTATTCACTTTAATTAGCTCTGATACATTTTTATTAAGTGCTTGAGTTAACTTATCTATAACCAATAATTTCCACTGATGAAAATAAGCGATAGGTTTATTATAAGTAATAGAAATTTTATAAATAAATAAGTCTATATCATAATTAAATTGTTTTATTATTGATTTTATATTAAGTGTGAATGGAAGTCAAAATTTAGTGCCATAACCCATTAATTTTCGTAGTGTATAATCATTGACAATATTCAGGTTACCAGTAATTATATGACCATGATCCTTATTGATATATGGTTGCATAGTAGGATCTTTGCAGTTACAAGGAAAGGTACTAGTGGCAGCGGTATTTTTGGAAAGGGAATTATAATTAAATATTTTGTGTCCTAAAGGAATCAGGTATCTCAATGTTCTAGATATTTGTAAATTTTTTATCGGAAATTCACTATTAGTATCATTGATTATAGAATTAATTTTATTAAAAATTTGATTAGAAAAAGTAATTAACATTTGTGTGTTTGCATTTTTAATTTTAGGTCTTTTTGTGAATTGATATTGAATTGGTTAACTCTTGTCATTATAAGATCAAAAAATAAATCTGCGAAATGCATATTAAACTTTATACTTTGAAATATATATATATATATATATGATAGCGAAAAAGAAACGCAAATTTCTACAAAGGATTGCGAACAGAAATGCAAATTTGTCATAGTATCGCTGGAAAAATACAAATTCCGTCTCAGAATCGCGAAAAGAAATTCTATTTTAGTCAGGAAAAACGCAAATATCGTCACCTAATTGTGAAAAAAAAAAGGGCAAATTTCTACAAAGGATCGCGAAAACAAATCTTAATTTCATCATAGAATCTTTAGAAAAATGCGAATTTTGTCAAAGAATTACAGAAGAAAATGAGAATCTTGTTATAGGATTGCGATAAAATCCGTTAATTCCATCAAAAATTCGCTAAAAAAAGCAAATTTCTTCAAAATATCACAAAAAATCACTGCAATTTTCGCCAAAGGATTACAAAAAAAAATCCATAATTAACGAAAGGGGAGCTATTCCCTCCTCTGCTGTAACTTTTCAAAAAATCTGTGAATTTCAGAATTTTTTTCTAAATTCAGAATCATCTCTTGATTCAAATGTAGATGCTTTATGTTATTATTATTAGTTTAGATACTGCCAAGTTTTAATTTTGTTTTGCAGATTGAGTGCATTTTTTTATTAATTTCTAAATATAGCAATAATTAGAAAAGCTTTACATCAGTTTTGCAGTTGCTTCAATTCTTAGAGATTCATTTGTTTAATTTTAAATAAAAATAAGTATTTGTGCTTTCTTAAAAAGTACGATTATGATCCGAATTTTTGAAAAATTAAGGCAATCATTTATGAAAATTACAAGAAATTGGTCACAAATCTGAAAATTTGGATATAAAATTTAACGCAAATTTCAAGAAATGGTCGCCGAAAAAAATCAATTTAGTCGCTCGTTTTAAGAAAAATGTCAATTTCTTCAAGGAATCATGGAAAAAAAAATTGAATTTCGACAGAGAATTGTAATAGAAAAAAAAATCATGTCAAAACTGTAAATTTAGTCAACAAATCTCTCCGTTGCAGAAAAACACGGCCAATTTCATCAACAGATCACAGAAAAACATAGCAAAATTAGTAAAAAGATCGAAAAAAACAGTAAGTGTCTTCAAAAAATCTCGAAAAAACCGGTAAGTTTCATCAAAAGATCACGAAAAAATATGGGAAAGTTTGTAAAAAGATCGTGATAAAACAGCAAAGTTTGCCAAAAAAAATCGCAAAAAAAAAAAATCGCTAAGTTTCATCAAAAAATCTCGAAAAACGGAAAGTTTCTTCAAAAGATTGCAAAAAAACTTGCAAGCTTCTTCAAAAGATCTCGAAAAAACCAGCAAGTCTCTTCAAAAGATTGTGAAAAAACGGGAAAGTTTGTCAAAAGATCATGAAAAAACACAGGAAAGTTTGTCAAAAGATCACAGAAAAAATGGCAAGTTTCATCAAAAGATGGCAGAAAAACAGGCAATTTTCATCAAAAGATCGCATTAAAATACGGCAAAATTTGTCAAAAAATCATGAAAAAACACAGCAACGTTCGTAAAAAAAATTCGTGAAACAACACGCCAAAGGTTGTCAAAAAATCGCAATAAAAACGGCAAGTTTCTTAAAAAATCTTTAAAAAAAACTAAGTTTCGTAAAAAAATCACGAAAAACAGAAAGTTTCGTCAAAAAAATCACGAAAAACAGAAAGTTTCGTCAAAAGATCGCAAGAAAACAGGCTAGTTTTGTCAAAATATCGTGAAAAAACCGGCAAATTTTGTCAAAAAATCGCAAAAAAAGGCAGGTTTTGTGAAAAGATCGTGAAAAAAAATGACAAATTCCATTAAGATATCTTGGAAAAAACGGCAAATTTCGTCAAGAAATTGCAAAAAAAAGCCCCCCCCCCTCCCCCCAAAAAAAAGTTCTAGGAGTGGATTTTTCTCTCGTCTCTGTTGTAACCTTTCAGAAAAATTGATGTGAATTTCATTTTACTCAGAATTATTGCTAAATTATATACAGTATTACAGTAATATTAATATGAATTTTAGAAACTGCAATTAAAAATCTTAATTTGACGCCTAAGATTTTTACAGTAGTCGTCATTTGACACCTACCTTTTATCTCCCAATTTCTATCATGGGGGGGAGGGACTGAATATTGTGAAATGATCGTGGAAAAAAAAAAAGTACTAAACTCACTGCACTGGGCTAAAAAATTGAAACCAGGCTCCTTTTATGTACGTCAAAAAAATGCTGCAGAATGAGAAGCTACTCTAAAAATTATATAAAAATTTGCTGAGGAAAAAAATTAACTATATATTGACATTGAATCAAAAGACTGAAGCATTATTCCTTTTATCGATGTCAAAAGATAGCTGCGAAACATAAATAGAGAAAGAAAAAAAATCAAGAATACTGCAAAAGCAGATTTTTTCTTTCTTTCTTTCTTTTTTTTTCTTTTTTTTTTCTTTTTTAATGAATATATATAAAAACCTGTTTGTTCATTTTAGAGAATTTTAGCAAGATTTGTTTTCATAAAGATTTCATTTCGTGCCATGAAAGATTATCGCAAGCCATTGCTCAGTTCATTTACTTCTCTTTTTTTGTTTTCAATTTTCTTCTTTGTTAAACTTATATCCAATTAGTGCTGGTGGGTCATTTCATGCCAAATCAACCAGTAGTGACTCAACCTGACCCTTTCAGATTTGAATGAAATTCTCAGGAATCGTTCTGCCTGATGATATAAATAAGAATATACATTCATAATTTTTTTTCGCATCAAAATTTTATATAGTTAATTATTTAAATTTTGAAAAATCATTTTTTGGCTTGCTTACATGTTTTTAATTTTGAATTTCTTGAGTTCTGTCAAACATAGAAAATTTTATGACCACTCATTTCAAAGAAGAATTTATAAGGTTTAATTTGATATACAAGTTGACTATATATAGATAAAATAAATAAAATTTAAATTTATTTAAAATTTAAAAATCTTTTAGATAGTCATTTTTAAAAATTTTGAAAAAATTGTATGTTTGTTGTAATGTTATAACTTTAAAATTCTGAAATTTTTAGAGTGGGATCTCAATGGGATCAGGAGCTATTAAATAAAAGCTAAAAATAACCATTAAAGTAGCAATTTAATTCTATCTATTTTGTTATTTATTTATGATTTGTATGTTAATTTTCAGCTTTTATTTCATAACTCCGGATCCCACTGAAATCCCACTCTAAAAATTTCAGAATTTTAAGTTTAAAATATTACAACAAACTTACATTTTTTTCAAAATGTTTCAAAATGACTATCTAAAAAAATTTTAAACTTTTAAATGTGTAGTTAACTTGCATATCAAATTAAACCTTGTAAACTCCACTTTAAAATGAGTGGTCATAAAATGTGTTTCATAAAATATTATGTTTGATAGAATTTGAGAAATTCAAGATTGAAAATATTTATGCAAGTCAAAAAATGATGATTTTTCAAAATTTAAGTTATTGTATGAAAATTTAAAGCGATAAATAAAAAATAAAACTATGCTCTGATTTATGTCATCATAGAGAATAATCCCTGGCAGATTCATTTAAATCAAAAATGGTCAGGTTGAATATTGAATTATTTTGGTTAATTTGACATGGAATGACCTTGGTATGATAACATTGCGGGAAAAAAAAAAAGATGCTGGCATTTTTGCATTTATCTCTCCTTGTTAAATTAAAATACAAGTGCTATACACAAATAGAAATTGTTCTGTATTTTTCTTTAATGATATTAAATCAGAATTGTATAATTTGAATTGTGTAAACCAAATTCTATTTATATAAAATAGAATTTACAGTCACTCTTGAATTTCTAAAATTGTACTAACATTTTATATGCTTTTAAAATAAATCAAAAATTCCAGAAATGCTTTGTTTTACTAGCCTTTTCTTGATTAAAAATTTAAAATAATAATTTTACTAACATGTGTTCAATAAATATGAAATAATATTGTCAATCTTTGAGATTTTGTTACTTTTTAATACAATCATATTGATTGTAAAATTTATTATATGATTTGTAATGTTTCCAGATGAGTGAAAAAGTGTCTATGATAGGATACTCTTTCTTTCTCAGTTCGAAAAATTACAGCGGTATGATTTCTTTTCCAATGAATGTGATTGTGTTAAAAAGTTATAAAGTGTTATTACATATGCATTGTTTATTGGAGTTCCTTGTGATTTATTCTGTTAAGCTAGCGTCTTAAATGACACACCATGTGTTATTACCAAAAAGGTTATTTGAAAGAATTATGTAGGTTGAGATGTTATCCAGGTAGCACAATTGATGAAACATTAGAATTTAAGCCACGAGTTCTTTGTTTAATTTCTTTCCTAGATACCTTATTGCAAATCTATATCTTTTATTTTTGTGTATTTTCCTCAGTTTTTTTTCTTGTGCTTTTTACATAAAATTTTTATGCACTTTTAAACATTATTTATTTGCATCTCAACTACCTTTATCTGTAATTAATTAAAATTCAACATTTTATGCAAAACATGCATAAAAAGAATTGGTACTACTCTGTTATCCCGTCAACCAATTTCGCCAAATTATACATATTGACATAATTTTTATTTTACATAACGAAAAAACAAATAATTAGTAGAATATTAATAAAAATACAAATAAAAAGTCAAAATAAAAATCACTTAGTGATATTTTAAACACATGAATCATATTTAATGTCATTGAATGTGACATTCACGATCTTCCATTATTGGTATTTAATCTTATAGTTTGGCGATAATTTTTGGTTGATGGGATAACCTAGTATTACCAAAGAATTAAGCTGCCAAGCACCAATAAATATATCTGTTGATTGTCTTGTGCATATATTCAATTATTTATTTGCTATGTTAATTTTAAACTAATTTATTCAAGGGCATCACCAAACTGCTGCTAACAAAAATACCATTTTATAAAGAAGTTGTTATAATGTCTTTTTCTTGTGATCACTGTCATTGGGAAAATAATGAATTACAACCAGCTTCAAAAATTCAAGAAAAAGGAATTTTGTACCGGCTACATGTTCAGAATACCAGGGTAAGTGAGGTTTTTATTCATAATTATTTCTTTTTAAAATGCTTTCTTTCTTTCTTTTCTTTTTTAAAACTTTCATTTGTGTAATTGATATTGTTGAATAGCATTGTTTGATCTGATTAGTACATATACATATCCATTTTACACATAGGATTTAGCAAGAGTGGTGGTAAAAACTGATTGGGCTTCTGTAATGATACCTGAATTGGATTTTGAAATTCCGTCTCAGTCTCAAGAAGGCAGTGAGTAATTTATTTTATCTTATACTATAATGCGAGCAAAACTTGTGTGTGTAAATTTTATCTCAAAAACGGCTCTAACGATTTTTGCAAAAAATTGGATTTTACCATTTTCGGGCACGAGAAGACCATTGAGGTAGGTCACATGTTCGAGAAAATTCGATTATTGGGTCATAATGGGTCAGGATTAAGCTATTTATATCTAGAGAACGGCTGGATCAATTTTAAGGAAATTTTGTATCCAGTCATTTTTTTGGCACGAGAAAACTATTGGGCTGGGTCACATGTTCGAAAAATTTTGATTAGTGGGTCATTTTTGGGTCATTATGGGTCAAGCCATTTTTATCTAAAAAATGACTCTAACAATTTTGACCAAATTTTATATTTTATCGTTTTGGATTACAAAAAAACCATTGGGTTAGGTAACATGTTCAAGAAAATTCGGTTTGTGGGTCATGCTATTTTTATCTAGAGATTTTCTCACGCAATTTTGACTAAAAATTGCATTCTATGGTTTTCGGACACGAGAAAAACATTGGGCTAGATCACATGTTCGAGAAAATTCAATTAATGGGTCATAAAGGGTCTGGTTCAAGATATTTATGTTTAAAGAACGGTGTAATCGATTTTAATGAAATTTTGAATGTAACAAGTTCTTGACATAAGAAAATTAATCGGCTAAGTTGCATGTTTGAGAGATTTTGATTTTAAGAATCATTTGTGGGTTGTCATAATGGGTCATGTCAAGTTATATCTAAAGAACAGGTGAATCTATTTTAACGAAATTTTGTATACTACATTTTTTTTGCACAAAAAAATCATTTGGCTAGATCACATGTTCGAGAAATTTTGATTAATGGGTCATTTTGGATCATAAAGAGTCTGGGTCAAGCTATTTATATTTAAAGAATGGCAGGATCGATTTTAATGAAAATTCATATGCAACAATTTTTAGACACGAGAAAACTAATGGGTTAAGTCACATGTTTGAGAGATTTCGATTATAAGGGTCATTTGTGAGTCATAATGGGTCATGGTCAAGTTACATCTAAAGAACAAGTGGATGATTTTAACGAAATTTTGTATTCAGCATACTTTTGGCATGAGAAAATGATTAGGTTAAGTCACATGTTCGAGAAATTGCGATTAGTGGGTCTATTCTGGGTCATTCTAATTTTATCTAGGCAATATCGCGCAATTTTGACTAAATTTTGTATTCTATCGTTTTCAGGCACAAGAGAAGCATTGGGTTAGATCAGATGTTTCAGAAAATTAGATTAGTGGGTCATAATAGGTCAGGGTCAAATTAATTACATTTAAAAAACAGCTCAATCGATTTCATCTAAATTTTGTATTTAAAGATTTTTGGCACGCAAAAACTAATGAGCTAGGTCACATGTTCGAGATATTTCGATTATAAGGGTCATTTGTGGGTCATTATGGGTCGTGTTAATTTTATGAAGATAATGACTCTCACCATTTTGAATATACTTTGTATTATATCTTTTTCGGGCAAGAGAAAACCATTGGAATAGGACATACGCTCGTGAAAATTCAATTAGTGAGTAATTTTGGCTCATAATGGGTTAGGGTCATTCTAATTATATATATAACAACTCTATCAATTTTACCAAAATTTTGTAATGAAAAGACTTTTGTTATGAGAAGACTATTGGGCTGAGTCGCATGCTAAACAAAATTATATTAGTGAGTCGCTTCGCTTCATTGCTGAATGCTGTCAAGCTAATTTCACCTAAGAAATGGCTTAAACGGTTTTGATTTAATTTTATATTCTACTGTTTTTGATTATCTGAAGACCATTGAGCTAAGTCATATGTTTGATCAAATTTGATTAGTGTGTCATTTTGGGTAATACGAGTCAGAGTCATGAGAATATGTCAACAAACAATAAGTTTACGATACTTGACAAAATATTGGCGACATTTGGATGAAAAATCGATTATTAAGATTACAAAAGCCAAAACATGACCAAATTGGCACCAAATGAAAGAATGTCTCCTAATTTGGCTGTATCTGGCAAAAAACATTGTCTTTCAGAATGTGAAGAAATTTTTTATACATTCTTAATGGGATTCGAGATGCATGGTAAAAACCAATCAGAGTGGAGCTAAAAAAGTGATTTGGATCGATGTCCCTTCGTTGTAAATTTTAAAATAAAGTAAAATTTATTAACATGTGCATACAACTATAGTTTCCTTATTAATTGTTTTTGTAAATAATGCTATTATAAATAACATGTTTTACAGTAATAACACAGAGTGAATGATGCAGTAAAAATACTATATCGAGTTGAACACAAAGTTAATTTTGACCGAGCTTAGCTCCGTAACCCCTGCTAGTTTATTATTATATTACCATCAGTGTAAATAGTATTTAATAGAATTTAACAAATAAAATTTTAAATTTATGTAAAGTTATGTAACATCATATACACATACTAAAAAGTTATTTAATAAATGAATAAATTAATCGTAAAAACACTAATTACATGTAAAATTCTTTGTTATATTTTAGTCTTAATACTAATATAATATATTCATTGCTTTCTTATTAGACTGTTATTTATTTTAGAACTGAATTTAATTTGAGAATTTTTCAGTCTTTCTATGATAATTACTTTTTTTTAAAATATTTTTACCTCTAAAAATCCCCCCTCCTACCTAAATTATTTGTTAGCTAGCAATAGTGTTTGATTTTTTTTTTTTTTCTTTTTTGAAGTGATGAAAATATTGCATAATTTATTTTCGAGAAGTTTATTTAAAATGAATTAAATTTTCAAGGGATATTTTTGTTTTTTAATCTATGAAATACATTTATAGAATTCTTGAAGATATTTTTGATGCTTTAAAAATCATTATGTATTTATGATTCATTCTGATCAATTAATTTTAATTATTAATTCACATATTATCATTTATATATATTCTGAACCACCCTTCTTTAAGTATTCTAGTTTTATCCATTGATTACTACCCTGTGTTCCGTTTCTCGTAGAAGATATTAATTTGACTTAAAGCATAAAAATTTTATATCAGAGAACTTTTTTTTTTTTTTTTTTTTTTTTTTTTTTTTTGATGTTGTAAGTTTGTTTTTTTGAGTCCTAATTTTACTCTCAATACTGTGTAACTCTTCTCTCCTTTTTTTTTTTTCATTTTCTGTTAAAAAGAATTTTGTATAATCTGGAAACAGTTATATGCTATCATTGTTATTATGTTTGTAGAATTAATTTTTACTTACATATTTAAAAAATTGATTGCTTTCTATGTAGTTTAATTCAAAATTTAATACATTAAAAACTACATAATGAAAAAAACTTTTCAAAATTATTAAACACCTGTTTTTGATAATGTAACTATTGAAACACTGTTCATATATCTATACTAATATTATAAAGAGGAAAGATTTGATTGTTTGTTTGTTTGAATTGGATAGGCTCCGAAACTACTTGACTGATTTGAAAAATTCTTTCACCGTTGGAAAGCTACACAATTTCCGGTGAACATAGGCTTATTTTTAATTGATTTATTCAAATATTTTCCTTAATAGTTCAAAATTTCATTATTTTTCATACAGAATCAATTAAAATTTTTCCGATAAAAAATAGCCATTTTTCTTTCCCGTTGCCAATAAAATCAATATCTGGGATAATAATATCTCCTCGGCAATTAATTTTCAATTGAACAGTATCCATGTGAAAAATTAAAATAAAAATAATTCAAAGGAAAATAAATATGACGTCATACATAAAAAAAACTATTTTATTATATAAGACGCACAAATATCCGTTACGTTAATAAGAGGTTCTCTGCGAAAAATGGCGACATAATTAGAAGTAAAGTGAACGAGAAAGAATTAAATTATTATTAAAATATTTGATTTGGAAAAATATGATGACATAATTTAAATAATATAGGAATTTTGAAATATTTGTTAAAAGAACAAGAGGCATGGATATATGTAACTAATAAAAATCAGTAAATAATGACGTCACATCTATACCCAATATTATAAAGAGGAAAGATTTGATTGTTTGTTTGAATTGAATGAACTCCGAAACTACCTGACGGATTTGAAAAATTCTTTCACTGTTGGAAAGCTACACTATTTCCGGTAAACATAGGCTATATTATATTTAAAAAAAAGGGAGGGGGATCCTTACTAAAATGCCAATAATGTAACCCAAGGTGTAGAAAAATTACCTTAAAAAATCCGGTACTTCTCTATTATCCCGCCGACCAATTTTGCCAAATTATACAAATCGCCAAACTAATATCCAAATTTTACATATTGACATAATTTTTATTTTAAGTAACGGAAAAACAAATAATTAGTGGAATATTAATAAAAATTCAAATAAAAAAACGAAATTAATATCACTTAATGACATTTTAAACACGTGAATCTTATTTAATGTCATTGAATGTGACATTCACGATTATCCATTATTGGCATTTAATCTTATAGTTTGGCGATAATTTTTTGGTCGATGGGATAACCTAGAAGTACCAAAAATCCTTACATCACGTGCGCTGCGAATACTGTTGATTATAAAACAAATTAATGTACTACGACTTTGCAGAACATATAATTATCTAAAAAAATGTCGCGACAGCATATGTCTAATTGTTATAGTTATGTCACAATAAGTGTTTTTGGCACAGATGTCATATACGCAACACATTGACATATGCTTCCCCCCCCCCCCCCCCCCCCCCCCCCCCCCGCCAATTTGGCATTGCACATGTGTGCCAAGGAGAAAGATCCGTTTAATAAGTTTATAACAGTTGTTAGGGGAATAAAATGAAAAAAGTTAAAAGATTTCAGTGAAATGGGCTGATTAAATAATATAAATGCATGCATTCAATCTATATATATAAAAGAAAGTCTGGATTTCGTATTAATCATAGCACAAAAAAATCTACCGGACCCATAATCTTGAAAATTGGTGAAAAAATACTTCTTATAGCACCGAGCGCCGCTAAGAAGGGATTTTCGAAAATTCCACCCCTAAGAGGGGTAAAAAAAAAGAACGAACTTTAAAAAAATTCCTTAAAAATCGGCTTATGTAGTTATTTTTCAACTGATAACATATTTTAATGTATTTTTCCATGCTGAATCGAATGGTACCAAGCACATTCTTTTAAATCCAGTAGTTCGTAGATACTTCCCATTTTCCTAATTTGGCGATGTCTTCGGCGCAAAAACCTGAAATTTTCAATCCTTATCTATATATATAAAAGAAAGTCTGGATTTCGTATTAATCACAGCACAAAAAAATCTACCGGGCCCATAATCTTGAAAATTGGGGAAAAAATACTTCTTATAGCACCGAGCACCGCTAAGAAGGGATTTTCGAAAATTCCACCCCTAAGGGGGGTAAAAAAAGAACGAACTTTAAAAAAATTCCTTAAAAATCGGCTTATGTAGTTATTTTTCAACTGATAACATATTTTAATGTATTTTTCCATGCTGAATCGAATAGTACCAAGCACATTCTTTTAAATCCGGTAGTTCGTGAGATACTTCCCATTTTCCTAATTTGGCGATGTCTTCGGCGCAAAAACCTGAAATTTTCAATCCTTATCTATATATATAAAAGAAAGTCTGGATTTCGTATTAATCACAGCACAAAAAAATCTACCGGGCCCATAATCTTGAAAATTGGGGAAAAAATACTTCTTATAGCACCGAGCGCCGCTAAGAAGGGATTTTCGAAAATTCCACCCCTAAGGGGGGTAAAAAAAGAACGAACTTTAAAAAAATTCCTTAAAAATCGGCTTATGTAGTTATTTTTCAACTGATAACATATTTTAATGTATTTTTCCATGCTGAATCGAATGGTATCAAGCAAATTCTTTTAAATCCATTATTTCGTGAGATACTTCACATTTTCCTAATTTGGCGATGTCTTCCGTGCAAAAACCTGAAATTTTCAATCCTTCTAGATAGATCAGATTTTGTAGTCAATTCAATTGATACCATTTTGTAGACGATTCAATTGGTACCATATTTTAGTGTATTTTGCCATGCTGAATCGAATGGTACCAAGCAAATTCTTTTAAATCCAGTAGTTTGTGAGATACTTCACATTTTTCTAATTTGGCGATGTCTTCGGCGCAAAAAGCTGAAATTTTCAATCTTTATATATAAAAGAAAGTCTGGGTTTTTTTATTAATAATCGTACAAAAAAAATCTATTGAATCTGCACTTTGGAAGTGAGTTCTATAATCAGGTTAACATGATTATGTAGGCTATATTTAATTCTCAATATATATAAAACGCAAAGTAAAATTTCATTCCGGCCTCTTATAAATTAAGTTCTACTAGATAGATTTTAATAGAACTTACATTGTTAGTTGGATAATTTTTCAGAAATTTTGTAACAATTGTAATATAGCATTCTACGTTGTTTAAATGAATACTTATGGAGATATTTTAAATCAGATGAACCCAATTACAAAAGGTTGGCTTTATTTTAAAGGTTCCACTGAATGAATTTTTATGTGATTAAAACTGTTAATATGTTGAGCGCTACGTCATTCGTTGGTGACTAACTTTGAACTTTCTGTTTAGATGACTGCCTTTTCTCCGATGACATATAGACTAAAATATAATATAAAACTAAAAATTACTATGATATAAAAATTTCGTTTGATTTAAAGTTTCTTAAAAAAAACTGACCAGCGTAGCGGGCGAAGGCTGCTAGTATATATATATATATATAATGATAGGGATGTTTCAAAAACCTATGTAGTTGTGATATACATTTTTCTTCTCTAAAATTAATTTTTAGTTAAATAGAAGTGTAATTACATATTTCCTCTTGTATTATAAACATGCTTTTTATGATTATTTTGGCTGTATTTTGTGATAAAATGTTTTGATTTTGATAGCTCTTATAGGTAGTGGACTGATTTATATTTTCTAAAAATCTTTTTTAATGATTTATTGATTTTATTCTATGCTAAAAATCTACTTTGTTTTTTATATTCTAGCTGTTACAACTGTTGAAGGGGTAATTGAAAGAGCCCATGCAGGTCTTGCTTCTAAATTAGATTATTTGAAGGTTATTTATTATTATTTTATATTTATTGTAAAAGGATATCTTTGATTGAATATTTATTTCAATAATTGTGTTCTTATATTTTTTATAAATGTTTTCTGTTAAAAGGAGCATGATCCTGAATCAGCTGGAAAAATTATAGAATTTTTAGAGAAGCTATTAAATCTAAAGACTGGAGAATCCCAATTTACTTTTGTAAGCATTTTGCCAATTTCTTGTATTTTAAAAGTATACAAAACTGATTATTTTAATGCAGATAATATCATTCTTTAGATCATGTTTTAATTTTTATTTTGTAGATTTATGGGACATTAAGTAACATGATTATTATCATTATTGCTTTCTAAAGATTTATTATCATTATAGATCATAATTATTATCATTATAGCTAAAACACATGGGCAATGGCTAAAAAAGAACACAAGCAAGATTTGTAAAATTCATAAGTTTAAAATTTTTTTGCATTTTTTTTTTCTTTTTTAGTAGTTGCATATGCCTTTATTCAATGAAGAAACATTTAGTCATTTGAGAATATTTCTTTTTCTATATTAATACAGAATATTTAAAACTACATAGAAATGCCATTTTTTAATTTGGCTGGAAATTGCTAACCTTCATTTTGATTCCTACTTACAGTTCTTACAATTCATTTCTTCTGAATATTTTCAAATATAATGCAATCTCAATTATCCAAGCAAATTAAGGCCACTAGTACTTTGGATATTGAAAATCTCTGTTAATAGAAATTGTGTATAAAAACTTACTGTGGCCGTGAATTTAACATTTTTTAGAATGAAAAACAGTAGAATGGTTTTTAAATAATAAAAATAAATATATATATGTATAAAGTTATGTTTGACAATTCAATAAACTATAATAATAATATGAAAACAGGAATGTCTATCTAAAAAATAGTGCAATGACCTGGATCATCATTTATTAGAAATTCTTATTATTAGAATTAAAATTGCAGAAATTATACTGCATGGGATTTTATTTCATATAAATTTTCTTTGAAGAATGAGTTACTTTTTTTGTGCAGAAATTATAGATGCCTAGTTTATTTTTTTCATACATCTGTTAGGATGTGTATTAGGCAGTGTTTTGTTTTCAAAAATTCCAATCATTATTTTTAAGAAAATATTAATAAATAGCCATTTCAAAAGCGTAATCTTAAATTGCAATAATTTCATTAATAAATTCATTAAATCTAATATTTTTCAATCTAGACTTAGCCTTCCAATATTACAAAATATAATAGCAATCTACCAAATAATATTTTTCTAAATTATTTTAGTATTAGTCATTTACTCTGGAAATTATATTAATGGGCCTTTATTTTAAATATAAATTATTTTAGCATAATCGTTCAGCTTTTTGAACAATTACTTCGCGATTTATGTAATTTTAAAAATAATGACTGTTCCTGTATTTTTTAAATAATGCTGTGCTGGCCGAGTTTTCAAAATGGCGTATCGCCATCTTTCTTTTTTGATGTTTTTTCCCAACTGAGCGTGACTCATCGTAGATGAAAAAGTTCCAGATCTTTCTACAATGATAGTAATAAATTCTGCACCAAAATATGGTAATCCCTGTTGGAAAGATCGAGAAGCCTCCAGATGATCAAAAATAAGTCTCTCTGATTGGCTATCCGCGAGCGCTGAATTTTCGCGGATGTTCTAAAAAGATTCACTGGAGAACTCGGGGTAGTAACACGTATCGGGCGATGCCGGCCTTCGTGGCTGGCGGAGAGATGCTTTTTGGCTTTTAGCATGAACCTTTGACTTTTCTTTTGCTAAGCTGATATAGTGGAAGTTTTTACCCAAGATATGTAAGTTTTATTTCTTCATTTGAGATCTCCGCTAATTTTGTTAGCCAAGTAATTTTTAGCCAAGTTTAAGAGAAATTATTTGTGTAGCAAAAAGAATAAGAAAGAAAATGCTGCTGAGATGTTCCTGATGCTAAAATAGCTGCCATCACGTTTGTTTGGTCATCAGTCCCTGTCAGTCTAAGACATTTTCAACTCCTACAGTGTTTTTCTGTTGTGGTCACTGGATCTCACCATCACCGATAGCGTTTACTGCACTGTTACTGGCTGTTTCTGATTTGGATTTGTGTCTGCTACTTTCCGTCTCCAAGGCCGGAGACTACAGGATGTTATCACCAGTTTTATTAGGTGACACTTGAGTTCTGACCAATTGCCCTGAAGACTTGAAGGCCCTGAAACATCATAATGTGCATTTGACATCTGTGACTGACAGGACTTCTAATCGAACTTACTAAAAATAATTCAATGTGCTAAAGGATAACTACGATTATTTATAACGGGACTTTACAATAGAACATTCTCTAAAATTATCACTGCGCAAAAAGATGTCAATTATTAATTGTGTTTCTACTTACCTTTTTTATTTCATTCATTTTCAATAACGGGAAGCGTGGCCATTGCTTCATATTTTGATATATGTGATAAACAAAGAAAGTGATTTATATGAAATATTTGTTCTCATTGAAGTAACCAACACTGGGTAAGTGTGTTCATTCCTTTATTTTTACAGCTTAATATTATGTTCTTCTTTAAATAATTAAGAATAATTCCTGGGAGAATTTACTTATACCTCGTTAACAAAACTTCTTAAATTTTTAACATAATGTACTCCACTATTTGATGCGAGCTGCGGGCTGTGTTTGGAGAATATGCTTGCCTGCAATACCGTTTTTGGGCTAACTTAGTCTTTTTTATAAGTTTCGCTGCTTTGGTATTGCTATGATCGCTGTTCCCCAGACATAGCATAGCAACATCTTCATCTGATGAAAACATTTCCTATAGACAATTTTTGTGCTAAATTTATTAGTTATTATTATTTTTTTTTCCATACACTACTAATTTTGCTGTCATTAAAATACAGTGTGAGGTTTTACCAATAAACTCCAGTTAAGTTTTGAAAAAAAAAAAAAAGTTGAATTGTTGGTATTGCGTTGGTCTTTTGTCTTTATGAATAAATCTTGATACTATGTAATGTTAATGATGTAAGGAAAAAAAAAATAGCTCAAATCTCCACAGGTTTTATATGGATTTTAGAATTTTGCAGATTTCTGGTCATTGCTTTGTTTATAATCTTATAAAGAGTGATTTGAATGTAATAATGCAATCAAAATTGTAATGACTGATTGCAGATAGTAAACAATTGAACTAATTAAGTAAATTGATAAACTAAAATGATAAAAAGTAAGATAATTTTTTTAATGATTAAATTATTAAAAGTAAAAGTCAAGTAAATTATTAATGTATAATTAAATATGCATAATAAAGATGCAATACATTTTCTTTAAATTAGTCAATGAAACTTTCCTCATAAAGGTACCTATGAGTGCACATCAAACTCATAAAGTAGGTAGGTTTTATTTCAGGTTTAGCCAGTCTTAATAATAATAATACAGTAAAACCCCGATAATTCGGATTAATTGGGACCAGACCTAATCCGGATTATCAAAAATACGGATTATCCGGAGAATTAGAAAAAAATGAAATAAAATAAAACATATTTACAGAAAATCACCATTATGTTAAACGTATTGAATATTTACAGACAGTAAAAATGTTTTCTTTGTTTTGTTCTTCCGAAAAGATTTCAGAAAAAGGTTTTTTTAAAATTCAGAATATGATTATGAAACAAGTTAATGTTATGGAAATTGCCAGTTGCTTCTCAAACTTGAAAAAAAAATGACCAAATCGATCCGGATTATCCGGAGATCCAGATTTTCGGGGTCCGAATTTGCGGTGTTTATGTATGTATGATAAGGGCTTTGGCGCCAATGTATATGACTCATACGAAGGTTTTCCTTTCGTATTCTATTTTCTTCGTTCTATGTTTTATCAGTCCGTCCTGTGCCGTCATGGAATAAAGACATAAAATGCAATCGTGTGTTTAACTTCTCTCCAATCAGCGGAACATTTTGGTGTCAGTGCGTGGGTTATAGTTTTGTGTATAAGATGTTATTCCGCTGTTGGGAGGTTTAATATGCGTATGTGTTTCGGTTTTGAAAGGGGATAACAAGGATAGCAGTTCCAAAGGATAGCAGCTAGAAATGGAAAGTTTGAGATTGATAGAGGTGAGTTTTGGTTTCGATTTGTTTGTTTATGGTATTGTAGCAGTGAATATAGAATTAAATATAGGTAGAGATGCTTTTATTTGTCTGTTTGTACAGAGATGTTAGATTTTGGGGTAATTTAAGTTTGAGAAGAGGGAATTGTTATCTAATTGCTGTGTAGTAGAGAAGGTTTTTCTGTGTTATTTTGTTGATTTTTTGTGTATTGTATTTTATGTTGTATGTTGAAAGAAAATTTGTTTATTCTGTAATTATTGTTGTGTAACTAGTATTGTTGAATTTAGCATAATGTCTGATCTAGAAAAAAGTAAGGGCAAGCGAAAAGCAATTAGAACCGCAACCACAAAATTGTTAAACAGCATCGAAGAATTGTTTAAAGAGATAGATTCTGTTTGTCTAGATACTTTAAATGAAAAATTAATGTTAATTTTAGACAAGGAAAATGCGTTAAATGAAATAAATAAAGAAATTGAAACTTTGCTCCCCGCTAAAGATATCGAAAGTGATGTAACAACTTCGATTGAATACAATGAAAATATTTGTTTGTGGAAACAAAGAATAAAAATACAAATTGGAAAGTTGAAAGGTCCCGAAGTAATTGAGTTGAAACACGCAATAAATGAAATAACTGTTAAATTGCCAAAATTGAATATTAGACCATTTTATGGCGATTCTGCTCATTGGTTGGAATTTTATGGCCAATTTGAATCCGCTATTGATAAAAATCCAAATCTTACGAAAATAGATAAACTGAACTATCTGAAATCTTATTTAAATGGTCAGGCTGCGAGTTCGATTGCTGGGTTGGCAATTACAGAGCAAAATTATGACGCGGCACTCAACATTCTTAAAACTAGGTTTGGTAACACTAATACATTAATACAAACACATATGAACGGGTTATTGAAAATTCCTGCTGTTCATAATTCGCAAGATACGATTGGCTTAAGAAAATTATTTGATAGAATTGAGAATCAAATTAGAAATTTGGAGGCCTTGGGTGTTCAAAAGGAAACTTTTAGCAGTTTGTTAGCGCCTATAATTTTGGATAGGATTCCAAAAGACCTTGTTTTAGAGTTTAATAGGAAATATCCGATTAGCTATACATTTCAGGATATACATAATTATCTCGAAAATGAAATTCAATCAAGAGAAAAAACATATTTAGCTCCAGCGAAACCGGATTCTTTTAAAATAAAATATGAGAGTAATAATAACAATGAATACAAAAGCAATTTTAGAAAGTTGAATAATAGAAGATTTGATCAGACACGACCAATCGCAATTGGGAATTATGTATCAAATGTAAAAAAGAATTGTGTGTTTTGTGACAGCACCGAACATGAATTTTGTGAGTATAAAACAGTAGAAGATAGGAAAAACAAATTAAAATCGGAAAACAGATGCTTTAAATGTTTTTCTAAAGCTCATTATAGCCGCTCGTGTAGATTAAAAATTGAATGCAAATACTGTAAAAGCAAATTTCATAATTATATTTTGTGTAGTAAGAATAATGTTCAAAATGAAACGCCAAATGTAGATAATAGTAATACTGAATCGGATAGCTCTGTTATATTGCAATGTAATTCTTCTGTTTCAAAGTCTAAAATTTTGTTATTAACATGCTCAGTGATAGTTAGCCCCATTAATGAATCAAAAAATGTTAAAATCGCCCGCCTTTTAATGGATAATGGGTCGGAGCGTTCATGGTGCACCAGGTCCCTAGCGAATTTTTTAAAGTTAAAACCAATTCGAAAAGAAAGATTATCAGTTTATTGCTTTGGTTCGGAAAGGGCGAAAGAAAAAATTTATGACGTCGTTAAATTGAAATTAACGAGCAGAACTGACAGTCAGCAATTTATTGAGATAGAAACACTAATTACTGATACAATAACGGCTGCCCCAGTCGCCATACCAGACGTAGAAATTCAAGATGTTTTGAAAAGCAATGGGATAGTTTTAGCTGATCAATGTGAAAAAACGGATGAGTCAATAAGCGTCTTAATTGGAGGGGATATGTTCTGGAATATTATTGAGAATTGCGGCTTTCAGAAAATAAACAAAACGCTCACTTGCGTACCGACAATATTCGGATATACTCTTCAAGGCTGTCAGCAGAGTGATAATAAATCTAGTTGCGTAAATATAGTATCTGCTAACTTGAGTTTGGGAACAGATTTGGTGTCAGGAGTGGGGTACGAACCCACGCTCTCTTTCGAGAACCAGAGCTGACTACGCTGGTCCTTTTAGTGTTAGTGCTAGACGTGGCAGAGGTGTGCGACCAACAAAGATTTATGTGTGTATTTTTGTTTGCTTTATTACCAAAGCTGTGCACCTGGAATGTGTTTATGATTTGACTGCGTACTCTTTTATTTCTACGTTAAAACGGTTTATTGCACGCAGAGGAAAACCCGAAGAATTATACAGTGACTGTGGCAAAAACTATATTGGATCACGACACATATTGAATGCATGGGTATCTCAAGATGTTGGACAATATCTCGCTAATGAAGGTATCAAATGGAGAACAAACCCTCCTTCCGCACCTCATTTCGGTGGACTTTGGGAGGCCGCCGTCAAAACTATGAAATATCATATGGACACCAATACTGGGCCCCGATGGCTTTTAAGACATCAATTAAATACCATTTCTTTTTCAAAATACAACAAAAGTTATATACACAGAATATCATATAAATGCAACATAACACATAATTTACAAATGCACAGAAGTTATTACCCATAATACTTACACATGAAAGAAGAAAAGGAAAAAAAAAAAACTTGTTTAAATTTTACCTTAACACAATAACAGATGATAATGGAGATAATATGAAAATAAATAAATTACTCTTTTGAATTTTCACTCATTAAAAGTACCAGTTTGTGAATGGGTCTAGTAATTTCACCAAGAGCAGTTCTTAGTTTTACAACTCGAACTCTGTCATCACTGCCTGGGTACACTTGCAGAATTCGTCCCATTTTCCATTTTAATGGGGGTAAATTTTCCTCTTTTATAATAACCAAATCGTTCATTTGCATAGTTCGATAGTCTTTTCTCCATTTATTTCGCGATTGTAATTGAGTTAGGTAGTCCTTTTGCCACCTTTTCCAAAAGGATTGCGATAATTGGGTATTCAGTTTATAGCGTTCTCTAAGAGTAATCTTTTCCGACTGAATGTCAGGCTCTGGCAATGCTTTGAGTTCGGTTCCTATTAGGAAATGTCCTGGAGTAAGGGCTGACAAATCAGATGGATCGTCTGAGACTGGAATTAACGGACGAGAATTCATAACCGCTTCAATTTCGGTCAAATACTTATGTCTTTATTCCATGACGGCACAGGACGGACTGATAAAACATAGAACGAAGAAAATAGAATACGAAAGGAAAACCTTCGTATGAGTCATATACATTGGCGCCAAAGCCCTTATCATACATACATAAACATGCGGGATTCTACTGTAATAATAAACCTTGATTGATACATAAATATATATTGTATTCTGAACATTAATAATACTGGCAATACTCCTTTTTTTTTTTAGGAATAAATTTTTACTTTTTTTTCATGAAAAACCAAAAAACCATGAGATCAGTTTTGTTATCGAAAATTACATATTAAAATACATACAAAATTAAAAAAAAATAAAATTAATTTTGAACCTACATCTGAATGGAAAGTTTTATTAGTTACATCTGCAATGATGTATAGTTTTTAAAGTTGCATATTTGAGGATTTATGGTTATCTGATAATAATTTATAATAAACCCTCAATTATATGGCATTCAAGTCGCAAAAAAGCTAACCTTAAACAGGTTATTTGAAAAAGCTCTTTTACTTCCTTCTCTTCCAATAAACTATTCAAAAATATTGATTGCTATTTTAGAAAAAATGCACAATCTGTTTTGAGAGAAATTTTAATTATACATTCACTAAAAAGGATGTTAGTGCTCCTGTAAGTCTAATTGTTGTCCTTACTGTTTTTGAAACATATTTATTTTGAAAACATCAATAAAACCAATTTTTATTTCAGAGATTAAATTAAAGGAATAACAAAATAAATCAATGGAAATTGGATGGCTGGAGAGATCAGATTATTAAGTGGGTTCACACACCATAGGCCACTGTTAATAAGTTGGTGCCACTGAGTGGGAGCAAGATGTTATGGCACTCAATTTATACACAAGCATGCACTGTAGAGTCTGGAACATAAGGCTGTTCTTTCATAAGAAAGTGAGAGAAAAACAATGAGAAGAATGGGAGGAGAGGAGAGACTTTTTTTTCTGTCCTTCTGCACTTCACAAATTTTTGGGGAAATAAAGATGATGTAAAAATTGTCTTTTTTTTAAAAAAAAATATGCAAAATTATATTTTATCTGTTGACACTTCATTGATACCAGAAAAAAAAAAAAAAAAAAAAAAAAAAGCCTCTTTTAACTAAGCAAGCATTAGGAATTTATTTTGTAAAATATCTTGCATTAAACAATCAAATAAACAATAACTGTTGGGAAATCATTAGTTTAAAAATTATTTATATGGAGTTGTACTAGAGTTGCTAAAACTGGCGATTTTACAACCCAATTTGTGAGGACACCTTTTATAGTTATTATAATTAAATTGAATTTATTCATGTGATTTAGTACTCTTATAACTAAATTTTGTTCATGTTTAATAATTAGTTAAAGTTATGATGTTAAACATTACTACTATAGAAAAGTATTATAATTGTGGAATTCTTTTATTTATTTATTGTGTGTGTGTGTTTGTGTGTATTGAAAAATAGAAAATGAATGCTATTACTCATTCTGTTTATTATTTATTTATTTTTCTATAAATTAAGGGTTACGTATATTCTTGTAAGCGATGGAACACAAAATGGACATATTTTGGAATTTCTTTTAGAAAGTTATTACTTTAAGTATTTAAAAATATTCTTCTTTTGTTAAATTTGGTCACATATTACATTGTAAACAATCAGCTGTGTAGATCTGTAACAAAATATCTGGGTTTTAATCTCAGTTTCTTTTTTAAAATAAAGTTGCAGGTAATTTCTATCAGCTCTTTTTTAATTTTTGAAAAATAAGAAAATTGTGTTGTTTTGAAAAAATTGTTTCATTTTTTTTAATCTAAAATTTCATTTTAGTTCATCTAAAACTCACATCTCTTTTTAAAATATTAGAAAAAAAAATGTCTTGATGATTGTGTAGATTTTTTGCATAGATGAGTACAAATTGTATCCAAAAATATTACAAATTACTCAAGTTATGTTGCTCTTGTTGAAAATGTAGTCTCAAGAAAATTGCATTTAAAGTTTTAGAAAGAAAAAAACATACTGATATATTTAATTTGCTATTGTGCCATACTGTGGACCCTTCTATTTCTTAATCTGCCCATTTAAAATGTTTTTGTTACATCTACAAGCAGTATGAGCCTTTTTTATCACTTGTGCCACTTTGATTCTAACATATTGCAGATGGTTGACATTCTCCTTTGCATACCAACTACTATTTGTACTATCTGCCTGTGAAATTCTCCACCATCATTATGTGCGGTGGAAGCAATATTGGTAGTAATTTGAACTGTATAATGCAACTGTTGGATGCCTTTTCCAAATTTTAGCATTCAAACTTTTGTTAGCATTCAATAAGGTAGTAGAATCTTTAAAATGGCTCAATACATTCTCGCAAATATGACAAATAGCAGTGAAAAGATGTATTTATGAATTTCTATCTGAATGTAACAGCTGGCTTCATATTGTTCAGCGATGTCTGTTCGGTTTTATCAATCTTGCGCACACTCTCATTTTCGTTCATATCTTTCATATTAATTGATAGATCATTTAAAAAATTTTTGCCCATAATTCTACATAATGTAAAGGTTTAATTTGAAAAAAAAAAATAGGTAATAAATAGATTTTTTGAAAGTTGAGAACATATGTAATACCTTAATTATTTTTTACCTTTTATACTTTTTTGTTCTGAAGATAAATTCTTGATATGTTGTACATTTCTGAAACAATCTCTTGTGTTAATTTTATGTCAATTTATTATTTTTTAGGTTTTACGTGACTGCAGTGGCAATAGTTTTCTTGAAAATATGTATCTTTTGCAAACATGTGTCTTAATTAAAAATTTGACCAAAAATATCTCTATTTTTAAAGTAAAATTGGATTAGTTATCTTGCTTCAGTTGTATTTTTTTAAAGGACTTTTCTGGATGTGTTATCTAGGCATTATTGTTTTTTTACTTTTTTTTTTTTTTTTTTTTTTACTGCTCATTTAAATAAATATATATATATATATAAAAAGTAAAAATAAATTGTCACTTTATTTTTCCATTGAAATTATTTTAAAATTATTATATTCTTATAAATTTAAATTTTAAATTGACGATTTAGTCTTTCCTGATTTCTTTGAAATCTCATGTTCACAAATTAAGCTAATCTGCCTGATTAAAATTGGTCTTTTGAGTTTGAATCATCAGAATACAAACTTTAAAGAAAGTTGTATATTGTCAGAAAGCTTATGGATTACCATTATTTAGTAGTCAAAACTAAATTGAAGCCACAAAATGCTAATAAATTATAAAAATAAAGTATTATAATAAGAAAGTTAAAAATTTACTAATTTTTTGCTCTTTTTTTAAATTGTATTATAATTAATAAATAATGAGATCCCAAAATGATAATAAAATCTGAAAACTCTCATTATCATGAAATCAATTTGATTCAACAATGGTGAATTTATGTCTTAAAACACAGTCTTATAATGAAATTTTTATTATTATTATAAAAAGTCTAAATCAGTGTGTTCAGAATATTTTTTTAATTCAAAATATTCAAAATATTTTACTTTTTCTTTCTTTCTTTTTCTTTTTTTTCTTTCTTTTTTTTTTTTTTTTTTTTTTTTTTTTTCTTTAGTGATTATGTCCATGAAGTTTTTTTTAAATAATTTATTGTAATTTTTTTGTTGTTGTTTAATTATTTTCTCAATATTATCTTTATTTCATTATATATTACCATACACTAATTCTATTTATGCATACTTAAATTTACTTTTTGTTACTTTATTTTATCTTAATCCTTTTTTTTTTTTTTTTTTTTTTTTTTTGTAGTTTCATATTTTTAAAATACGTTCTTGAATGATTTCTATAAGAATTTTTTTCCTCTTGGTAACAAATTATTTTAGACAACATTAACTTGTTGATATTCAATCATTTTAGCTGTTATATCTATTTCTTTTAATCTCTCAATTTTATTTTATCCAAAATTCACTTTGAACTTCAAACCATTAACATATCTTTGTTAAATATCTGTTAATCTTCGAGTTGCTAATCTCATCTGGAAAGCATTCTTTGAAAGTTCTTTTTGAAATGTTCATATAGATGGTTCTAGAATTCAAATATTATAAATAAAGATGAAGCAATAACAAATTTAATATTTTAACAGAAATAACTGATCTCTTTGCCAGAACTTACTCAGTTTAATTAAGCTATATTATGATATATATCCATAATGAGTTTTTGGGTTATACCTGCTGGGATGCTGAGAATTTTAACATATGGAGTCCTCTATTTTATAATTCTTGATGTGTTTATCTGCGATCGGGTTTTGCATATCCTTCAAAGATATTTTTTAGGTTTTATTTATATAATTTAGTCAAAATTTTCAGAAATATATTTATAACTTGTTATTAGTTATATTTTGTTAAGTGGCAGTATTTTGAAATCCAGACAAAAAAGGATATTTTGATAGTTGTATTTTTTAAATGGCTTGATATTTTTTTATGGTGAAGTAAATCATATTTAATGAATAATCTGCAATTTTGAAGCCCTGAAAAAATTTCCTCTTCCCTATAGAAACTGTCCAAGTTCAACATTGTGAATGGCATTTTCATGAAAAATGAAATGCCAGTAAGTTTGGAGTATTATATTTCTGGCAAGCAACAACATCCCAAAATTCTTTTGGCATACACTACTGCTTATTAAAAGTTATTTGTTTCCTTGGGACATTGTTATGTTGCCTTAAAGTGTAGTCAAAATGACATTTTTGTCCATTTTCTGCACTTAATATTTTTTTTTAAGCAATAGTACCCCCAAACTTTTTCTTATAAAATATGAAAGTGCACTACTAGGATAAGCTAAATAATATAGTACTGCACAGAGATATTGTTGCTGTAAAACTAACGACTAAATAAATACCTGTGTGATGGCGTTATTTTAAAACTGACTACCCATTTAAAAATTATCGTTACTTGTTACTGCTCAGAAACCGGCTATTAAAAATCATCGTATGTACTACATAACTGCAACAAATCTAGTTACACATGGAACATGAGTATTTGGAAGAATTAGCATTTTTTACTCTTCACATATTGTTATTGCTGCCATCTATCTGTCCATAAAACACAGATTTAATCAAGTTTCTAACTTTTTTGGCAAACAAAATTAAAAACGATACATAATTGAGTACAACATGTCTAAATTGTAGAATTTATTACTTATGAAAATAAAGAATAATCAGGGAAAGCAATTTAGCAAGAGTAAAAGCTTACAAAATTTATACATTAAAATTATGAGATGTAATTACACAAACAAAATGTTTTTACAAGCAAATTCTCTCACTAATTTTACACTAACAAAATATGTGTAATTACAGCAGAACCCCGCAAATTCGGACCCCGTTAATCCGGATCTCCAAATAATTCAAATCAGTTTGGCCAATTCTTTTTTTTTCTTTTTTTTTCAAGTTTGAGAATTGATTGACAAATTTCCATAACACACATTTATTTCAGCCTCATATTCTGAATAAATAAGTATTTTATGAAATCTTTTCGGAAGAACACTTCAAACTTTCTTATTTAAACTCATTAATGTTATCTATGAAAGGAACAACTATACATCATTTAAGCTTTGCTAATTCCACTTTTCACAGTTTTATATTTAATTCATTTGGAAATTTCATCAAAAGCTCCACTGCTTTATAAAGTTTTACTCAGCGAATTGCAAGAAAGCAAAGTAAAATAGTCCTTATAGACACACTGGGGTCAATCCATGTGAAATCATCCAGAAAATAAAAAAAATGTTGATCAATATTTTTGATTTTTTTAATTCTTTACCAGTTAGTTTATTGTACTTTTAGGAGTCTAAAACAAGGATTAAAAAAATTTTAAACCTTTTGAATTTTTTTTCAAATCTGCTTTTTTGTCATGTCACAAGCGGTTTTTCATGAAAATAGTACTTTACAGAATCCTTTATAACTTTTTTATTTTTAAACGTATCAAAATGATTTAAAAACCATTATATTTATTAATGAATGAACTAAATTTTTATAATAGGTATTTTTATGATAATGATTAAAAAAATTGAATAAAATAAGATTAAATGGATCACTTTTACAGTGAAAAATTGTCTTTTTGGACACAAAAATTTTAATAGAAGAAAGTAAAATTCACCTTTACATTTATTTTTCTGAATATATACCCTAATGAACTATTCTCAACATTTAGAGACGTTCCTTCTTTTTCTATAATTAGTCAAATTTGGCATATCGGCATCAAAACACTAAATTTGAAGTTCAATATCTAAAAAAGGACTGGCTAAGAAATTATGAAAATTTAGCAGGATAACCTTCTTATGAATGTAAACATGTACCAAAAATATTATGAGTGATATGTATGTGGTTTTAAAAATATGGAACTTTGAAATTGGCTTGAAAATCCATTTGTTTACATATATTTCCACACCATGAAGAACTCATAATGCATAATATATTCTGCTCATTTCTTCAGATGCCTCTTTTTAAAGTATAAATAACTTTTTTACATAAATATAATTATATTAAAACTTAATATTTCATTTATTTTTAAGCCAGGATTAAGCGAATATGAGTATTAATTTTATGATTAGAACAAATTTACAAATTCTCTTCTGTTAAATTCTATGACTGAGAACAAGTTTTCTTATCCTGTCCTGTTTATTTTTAATGTGCCAGAGCATAAATATATTATTGTTTAAACTGTAAATACTGCATACCTCATTTTATAATTTAGAAAAAATTTGCGTCTTTGCTGTTTATTTATTCAGTGTATAAATATATCATGTCTTAAACTGTAACTTAAAATGTTGCATGCTTGATTTTGTGATTGAAAACAATTTTTCTTGTTCTATCCTATTTAGTTATGATCATTCAGTGAATAGTGAATAACTGTATCATATTTTAACATTGTTCATTACTAGAATTCATTTAGCTTCTCATTAGGAGAACTCAGTTGTGATCTGTCTTAAAGCTTGTTCTGCCAACAAATTCCTGGTACACAAGCATATCACCAATTTATACCATTAAGTGAAAGTGTTATCAGGTGCTTTGTAACATCTACACGTGAACAGTATAATGATCACAATATCTCAAAAATTTGGAAAAGCTTGCTATCATTCAAAGTAAATCATTATATAGTGTGCGTTTATGATAAAAAGTGGTGGATTGGAAAAATTCTTGAGCTAAGTGAAGAAAACAATGACCTGTTTATTCACTTTTTTTCACCTGTACTGTATGGACCAACGATTTCTTTTCAATTGTCCAAAAAATGATACTGTTTGGGTTCCAGTAAGTAAATTGCTTTGGAAACTAACACCATTGGAACTAATTGGACACAGCTACAATATTTCTGAGACACTTAGGAATGAGATCCAGATATTTATTTCTATGAGTGTAAAGTAGATTTAATTATTATGTATTCTATGTAAGAAAAAGCATGTATTATACCTTTAACAGTAGCATTTGAAATAATAATAATAATAAATTACGCATTTAGAAGTAGTTTTTCTTTAAAAAAATGTGTAAACAAATGTGTTTTTCACGTCAGTTCCAAAGTTCTATATTTTTAAAACCACGTACATATCACTCATAATATTTTTGGTACATGTTTATATCCATAAGAAGGTTATCCTGCTAAATTTTCATAATTTCTTAGCCAGTCCTTTTTTAGATATGGAACTTCAAATTTAGCATTTTGATGCAGAGATGCCAACTTTGACTAATTATAGAAAAAGAAGGAGTGCCTCTAAATGTTTCATATTTCTTCTGAGAATAGTTCATTAGGATAGATATTCAGAAAAATAAATGTAAAGGTTGTGGTGTTAAAATGTTCGTTGGGTGTGCGTTGTGTCATTAATAAAGTTCGTTAGCGTGATCGATAGTGGAACTCTAGTTTAATGTAAGTAAATAAGATTAAACTGGAAAGTTCTTACTTGAAAATACGATGACTGTGGAAATGAAGACAGAAGACCATGTACAAAGAAGATACAAACTTGTTGAAGAGAATAACATCTTCTTTATTTTATTCTTTTGTTAGGATGACAACATAGAAATTTACTTTGGTCACCAGAACCTTTGAAGACCATGTATTATAAGAATGTTGCATGAATTCATCAAACTGTAATATCACATTCATGGAAAGACAGCAAGGCATAATTAATTTAGAATGAACACGGGAAAAAACTTGTAAAGATTCCATATCCGGCGGAATTATAATATGAATTCTTCTTGCGATTCGCCGTTCGTGCACGGCGCGTGGCCGGTAAAGCCAGCGGGCTAACGTTTCAATTTACATCCCTTTAAGATATCATCAAACTTAATTCTAATTTAAAAATTAACCGCGTTTACTATTTAAATGCATTCTACGGGGAATCCAAAAGTAAAAAGAAACAAAGTTTAAATTGATTAGAGAATTAATATTTCGTCATTATCTTAAAGAGCAAATTGAAAAAAAGGCCTATGAAAAGAATTATTTAATTCGTTCTACGCGCTTAGCAGAACGCCCTTACGTGACGAAGTCGGCGCAATATGGGTGTGGTGAAGGAGTGTCAGCGCCCACAGTGACGTCATCATAATACATCGCGGCGCAGATGCGAGAGGACAAGTAGCGCGCGATCGTAAACTAAAAATACAGAATTAAATTTAAGGAAAACTCGCTGCTTAAATGAAGAAAAGAATAAAAAAAGATACGATAAACTAAACACTGTGAGATTCATCTCACAAAGGTGAGTTTTACTTTCTTCTATTAAAATTTTGTATCCAAAAAGACAATTTTTTCACTGTAAAAATGATACATTTAATCTTATTTTATGCAATTTTTTTAATCATTATCATAAAAATACCTATTATGAAAATTTAGTTCATTCATTAATAAGTATAATGGTTTTTAAGTCATTATGATATGTTTAAAAATAAAAAAGTTATAAAGGATTCTGTAAAGTACTATTTTCATGAAAAACCGCTTGTGACATGACAAAAAAGTGGATGCCAAAAAAAATTCAAAAGGTTTAAAATTTTTTTAATCGTTGTTTTAGACTCCTAAAAGTATAATAAATTAACTGGTAAAGAATTAAAAAAATCAAAAATATTGAGCAACATGGTCTGGATGATTTCACATGGATTGACCCACTGACTGATAAGGATTGTGATCTTTATCAGCCAGTCCATAGGTCCTCTTTGGACTGTTTCCTTGTCTTTCTTCCCAAAACCCTTCTACAAATCACTTGTGGAAAATCGGAATAAAAGGAGGAATAAACAAGAATGCTCAAGAGAATGCGTGACTATGCGGCCCAAAAACTGGCAGAATATGACCAATTTTATAATAACAAAGTAAACATTTTTACTGTCTGTAAATATTGAGTATGTTCAGTATAAAGGTGATTTTTTTTAGTATGTTTTGTTTTATTTCATTTGTTCACATTCTCCAGATTTTCGACAATCCAGATTGGGCCTGGTCCCAATTAATCCGAATTATCGGGGTTCTACTGTATGTGTAATGAAAATTTAATTTCTGGAATAATTTAAAAACAATATGTTTTATTTCTTATGTGATCATCCTATCAAATACACATCTACATTTGTACTTCAATCCATTATTATCTCCGAAAATTTTTATTTATATTTTAAGATACTTTTTTCCTTCAAATATGAAATTAAAAACAAACAGCAAATATATTTTTTAAATCAACGAAAAAAGAGAAAAGAAAAATAAACTTTATCATAAAAACATTTTTAAAAGCAATCTAAAAATTTGTCTTTATCATGGAAATGTTTTCAAATATAAAATATAAATACGTATGCAAAGATATTTTTATAGGAAAATAATATACTTAAAGCAAACCTGTAACTTTTAAAACTTAATTTCTTGAAAATTTTCAGAAAATTTACATTGCTCTCTGCAACATTTTCATCATTATTTCTAAGCCGCTGGTTCAATGATGGCAGTAACAACAGTTTTGATGGAACCAAACTATCATGTGATAGACGATGCTTTACTAATAAATGTTTTTTTTTCTTTTTTTTTTTATTCGTTGTTGAACTTCCTTTAATTGAATACTTCATTTGGCATAAATCACATTTTGCTTTATCATTTAGTACTGCGGAAAAATATGTTCACAATTTACTGCTTTTTCTTTCCATAATAAATAAATAAATAAATCAATAAGACCTACGAAATCCAAATCATTTGGGAATAACTAATACATTCAAACTGAACGATATGCATACCGTAAAATGGGGTGAATAGGAACAGCGGGGTGAATAGGAGCGAAACTTCCCAGTCATACAAATAAATTCATTATAAATATATGTGATGATATTTTTAATTGCCAATTTTTTTATAAGAAGGTAATAACATTAGGAGATGGGAAATTCAGTTTCGACATGTTGGCACTACTACTGGGGTATATAAAAAAAAAACTTCAAAGGGATCCACCAAAACCTCATTTTTTCAACGTCTTCAAAACTTTGTCTGTAACTGCACTATTTTTCGTATTCTAAACCTGAGAGAGGGGATTTTTAATTAAGGATAGTCCTGTAAATGATATGCTGTATTAATTCTACTTATTTATAAACTACATAATGAAAAAATGAAAAATGGCTTGTAACATCAGAGGTTTAAGATTTATGGGGTGAATCGGAACACGTTTTCTCTCATGATTATTTTTCTACACAGTAATAGTTTCATGTAATATATGAGAATATATGTGTGAATATGTATTGTAACAATATTTTGTTTGTTCTAATTACTTGAAGAGTTTAAAATTGCCAAGAAATTACTTGGTTAAGCAAAAAAGTCAACGCCTAATCCAACAGACATGGAACACACAAAAAAATAATTTAAAAATAGCAAATTAGTTAGAAAAACTGCACAAAATTATTCTCTGACATCCACAACATTACACAAACATCTCAAAATGAAAAACCAATTATAAAAAGAGAGGAATGCAAACAGTACTAAGGGCTGGGAATGAGGGCGTATTAGTAGATCGGATTAATACAAGCAGCAATCGGGGCTAGTCAATATTTTCCCTTACCCAATGACTACTAGTAAAGGATAACATAGAACAGGACTGAATTTGTGTTAAATTCTACTTCTGCAATTCGAATATAATTTCTTAAAAGAAATTTTAATATCTTTTGATTTCAAAGCTGTTTTCTAATTTTTAAAAAGGCATATCTTTACTTGTATATAAAATAAAGGCTTGATTCACAGTAACTATGTGTTCCTATTCCTCCTTTATCATTATTACCTGTTTTTATTAACCCTATTAAGTTAAAGTTGAAAAGTGTTCCGATTCACCCCATTTTACGGTACCGAAAGAACTCAGATTGGCGCCTAATTCGCACCTTTTACTCGTCAACTGTCTGGTTTCATTCATGAATTGTACAAACGTACATAAACAGAATTTAAAGTTAGTTTCATTTTTTTTTTTTTTGGTGGCGTATTGGCAGTAACTACAAACGAGTGATATTTCAAAGAAACGATTCGGTATTTCGTATTTTAGAGAATACCCGTTATACGTTACCAAATATGTGTGGTTTGCAAGAACTCTAGTAGATATAACCTATTAAATATTCAAAATCTGCAATATTTAAAGTAGTGTTATTTCAAAAAAGCACCACAGTTGAATGAAACAAAATATATCACACAGTAGATGAACATATGTATAAAAACATGGAAAAGAAAAAGAAGTGGAGTCTTGGGATATTTTTAGGCAAAAAAATGATAAAAGCCACAAGAAAAGCAATGTCCATGATTACATTTTTCCTGTGAGAGAAACTGAAACATCAAATTTCTGTTTCGGAAGGGGCAAAAAAAAAAAAAAAAGAGATATTTCATTTTCTCACAGGGAAAAAACATAGAAAGAGGAAAGAGAAAAAGGAATTTTCATTTTTTGATAGGGAAAAAATGTGATCTTTGTCATTTTTAAAAATAAAAATATCAAAAGACCCCCCCCCCCTTTTTTGTCTTTTCTATGTTTTTGTACATATATTCCCCTACTACATGGTATATTTTGTTTCATTCAACTGTAGTGCTTTTAAAAAATATTACTTTAAATGTTGCAGATTTTGAAAATTTTGAGTATTTAACAGGTTATATCTACTAACAGCAACAATATCTCTGTACAGTACTATATTATTTAGCTTGTCCTAGTAGTGCACTTTCATATTCTATCGGAAAATGTTTGGGATACTTTTGCCTAAACAAGATATTAAATGTGGAAAATGGACAAAAATGTCATTTTGACTATATTTTGTGGCAACTTATCTATGTAAAGCAACAATGTCCCATGGAAACAAATAAATTTTAATAAGCAGGTAGTGTTATACAAACAGTTTATGCCAAAAGAATTTTGAGATGTTGTTGCTTGCGAGAGATAAAGTGTGCCAAACATGCCAACATTTCACTTTTCATGAAAAATGGCATTCACAACTTTGAACTTTGATATTTTCTATAGGGAAGAGGAAATTTTTTCAGGGCTTCAAAATTGAACTTTATTAAATATGATCTACTTCAATTAAAAAAAAAAAAAAAAAAAAAAAAAAAAAAAAAAAAAAAAAAAAAATCATGCAAATCAAAAAATACAATTATTTTTCTTTGTCTGATTTTCAAAATAATTGCTCTTAAGCATGCTAAATGTTTTTCAAAATTTTATTACAAACAGTATAAATTTTAAATTTTTGAAGAAATTTTCTGTTATAGTATTAAGTTATCAGTAGTTTTTAACAAAAAATTAATATGAAAGGGATAGTTAATGATCTCTAAAACAAAAATTGATAAAAAAAATTTCAAATAAATGTCTATATTTGTTATTTTTCAGTTCAGTAAAAGCACTAAATACTGGACACCTATAGACTGAAATTTGTCTGCAATTTCATAGTTTTTCATTTTTATGTAAAAATAAACAAATACACGTATCATTATTTTTAATTGCTATAAATGATTTATTAAAGTACAATAACTTTAATTTTAATAAATCACTTATAGCAATTAAAAATAATTTGATATTTTAAAGGGATGTTTTATATTATATGAAAATACATGAAATGAATAAAAACCTGAGTGGAGAACTAAATAATAAAAGACAACATTTAAATACACAATATCTAAATGAAGCATCATGAAAACAAACATACGCAAGTTTCATGAGTAACTTGCACTTATATCATCATTGTCAATAAAAATGACATCTCTAATGAAATGAAACTGAAAGCCCACATGACACTAAATAATGCATCAAAAGACCATCATATTCCAGTATGATGAGATTAAGCCTGAAGTATGTAATAAATCCAGAAATACTCAAAAAAGTGAGGAATAAAGTACACACACACACACACACACACAAAAAAAAAAAAAAAAAAAAAAAAAAAAAAAAAACTGATGAAATATTACATTTTATAATAATAGTAGCCAAATCAAAATTGAAATTATGATGTGATTACTATTACTAACGAATGCAATATTTCTTGTATTCAGATTTAAGCTTTTTTTTTTTTTTTTTTTTTTTTTTTTTTTTTTTTTTGGAGATTTTTATATGCATGCATTTGGGAATTTCTTGCTCAAAGAATTTTTAGAGTTTATCTTAAACATCACCTATTTTTCGGTATATTGTGTCATGCTGCACCACTTCTGGCTAGAACATGACAGCTAGAACATTGCTTACTTGAATATGATGTTTTTTCTGTATCTTATTACAGTCATTTGGATTTTTGGGTTTATGTTTCATATCTTTGTGATGGATGTCAGTTTTATTGACACTGATGATGTGAGTGCAACTTGTTCATGAAATGTGCTTATGTTTCTTTTTATGGTGCTTCATTTGGATATTGTGTGTTTAAATGTTGTTTTTTAGTGTTCAAATAATACATGTTAAATTAAAAAAGTGTTTGGTAAATAGAGGTTCTGTTATGAAGATTATGCTGCATTATCATCCCTTCAACAATAGTGTGAATATTTAATATGCCTAAATAACATATAAAATTAAAAATAACATCCCATTATAGCAGTTGTGTAAAAATCTAGGTGCCAACGGGCAGTCTCCCACCATCAAAATTTATTCATTATTTTTTGTGTTGTATTTTGTCTTAATCTTTTGTTAGAATGTGAATAACATTTAAGTGAAGGAAACTGATAAAATTTAGTGGTGAGTGACTGCCCGTTGTCGCATAGATTTTTACTGCCTTGCATTATAGATTATATAGTTGTTTAGCTATATATTGCTTATAGTTATTTGTACTGATGAATCCCAGTAAGATGAATTCATTTGATTTTTGCCATGCATAATATTTCAACATTATGCATATTATTGCACAATAACAAATTTATAATGGTCCCATGGACAAATTTATGATATTAATACTCTATTAGGCATGTTAAACTAATTTTAGTATTCTATTGTTGGGTAATTATATTAGTATGCAATTTGTTATTGCATGTGTATAATTTTAAAGTGTTACAGATTTATATAGCCTAGATTTTCAGTTAAGATTAAATGCATACATGTATTTTGTGTGCATTGTCATTCCTTAATTTTTTAACAGATGTGCTCCTCAACCTGATCCCCAATTGGAAGTGTCTCATTTTGAAAGGTCTCGAGAAGAATGTCTTATGCTAGGCATTTATGTGAGTATATTTTTCTTTCCAACATCATTATAAAATACTTTTTTCAGTAAGGAGGTGAATCATGACATGCTGCAATTAAAATTTCACAAATTTTTTACCTTCAGTTATAAAACATTCGAGTTAAACTTATTTATGTTAACACAGCCGAACAGGCATGGAGTGTGCTGACACCACATTCCCACCCTAGTGTAACATTTCACAGTGCCTGTCCTAGCAGGTTAAAAATGGAGAAACTTATAGTGAATCTCTAAACTTTAAAAGTATTGATGTAAAATATAATAATTACCTTCATTGAGATATTTTATTTGTACTTGCATTAATTTGGAAATATTTAATTAAAGTTTTCCATACATATTCTCCATGGAGCAAAGAAGGTATATGGAGGAGACATATGTGACGTCACTTGAAGCTTTTCCTACCCCCCCCCCCCCCCCCCCCCCGTTACAACGCCGCGGCGGCCATATTTGACCTGGGTAAGCTGCCTTTTCCCGTCTGCTACCGTTCGTCGTATTGAGGAAGCTCCTCGCGGCGCAAGTCAACTACGGTAAAAGTCAAACATGGCGGATATGAAAGAGGGGGAAAGAACTGGTTTTTCGGCGTCAGGGCTCACCATGATGCTAGATTGATATGTCTCCTCCATATACCTTCTTTGCTCCATGATATTCTCTTACCTTTAAATCACAAATTTATACAGGGGTATTTTTTGTACACATACATTTCATTTAAAAAATGTTTCAAGTATTTAATGTCATTATATTTTTTCATTTTGATTTTCATTAACTTGCTTTGTAGTTTTTAAACTTTGTTGTTTGAAAACTTGCTTTGTTGTTTTACAATACTAAACTGTTGTTATGTCAGAAAAATGAAATTAATATAGTTTACCGAATTTACTAAAAGAAAATCTTCAAATTTAGAATACAATATTGTTAAGAAAAAAATTTCAAAAATGGAATGCAAACTTGTGAAATAAGTAAGATGTTCTCCCTGCATTACCCTAGTAGTACAAAGATATTGGCTAATATCAAAATGTAATATTGTCTAATATCAAAATGTAATATTGGCTAACCTTAAATGGCAATCCCCCCCCCCTACTTACAAAAATATAGTCTAAGAATATTATCTTTTGATGTTTTAATGTTGGCCAATATTTCCCAACATCTTTGAATATCACTATGAGATATTAAGTCATATTGTTTTCTGTTATTTCTGAATATCATTATTTGACATTTAGAGAGATATTTTTTAATGTTCTAGAATAATACTTTAAAAATATTATATGATAATTTTTTTACCCCAACAACAGTGATTTGCAGATACAATGAATGTAAATCTCTCACAGAGCTAGAAGAAGTTTATGTAGGTCTGCATGTTCTCTTAAATATTTTATGAATCAAATAGAAAAATAAAAGTTCTTAAATTCCATGATTTCTGCTATAATCAACTTAAAAAAGCGTGCATATTCATGCAATTTCTTAACTTTTATAATTATTTGCTGACAAAAAAGATGTTTATATTTACACTGAGCTAAAATTGTTCAAAGACAATTTTAAAAAGGTGATTTTCTTGAATCAGGCTAAAAGTTATCACAAAATCACCTTTTTTTTCTTTAAGAAAAATGTCCTGGTGAAAAATCTCAGTCATTAAATTCGAATTTAATTCTAAATCAATGTGAAGTCATTAATTTGAATTTAATTCTAAATCAAAGTGAAATTATTAATTGATAATTAATTGAATAAAACTGTGTAATTACACATCTATATAGTTCAGTGTATAATGTAATGAGAGATTAAAATTAAGAAAAATTAGCATAAGATTCCCACAATCATTTGCTAAATGTGATTCCCACATTAATAATCGTTGCTTGTATGATACATTTTAGTTTAACTATTTGTTCATTTTTGTCTTAATGTTTGTTCTAGTTGTTATTGTTATAGTATTCAATATTTTTTATTTTATTTTTACACTATTTTTTTCATAAAGGTTTCTTTGCAAAGAATTGGAAGCATTTAATCTATAGAATATACTTCAAAATAGTAAAATAGCATATAAAAATGTATGTACACTTTTATTAAGATTCTGGCAAGTTATATGCCAGAATATACAGTATTGTGTTTAAGAAAAATAATGTTGACCCAGATAGCCTTATAAGGTGTTCATAATTTTTGTATTAGCACCAAAAAAAAAAGAAAAAAAAAAAGGTTGTCTAATTGTTTTATAATTTCTAAATGTTATCTAATGATTCAAAATGTTGTTATGTTGATTATTTTGGATCTAAAATAATTTAAAATTATTTAAAAAAAAAAAATAATAATAGGTTATTTTATTTAAATAATTTAGTTTTGCTTGCTAATAGGATATATCTCTTTTTATAAAATAATTTACAAATTACTCCATATAATATCTGGTAAATATATTTAATGTTTAATAATATTTTAATATTTTTGAGGGGTTTTTGTTGTGTCGGCAAGGTGCCGGCCGATACATCGATATTCCCTCGAAAGATATTTAAAATATATGTGAAATTCTGATTTAAAATACAGTAGAACCCCGCTAATTCAGACCCCGATAATCCGGATAATTCGGATCGGTTTGGTCATTTTTTTTTTAAATTTGAGAAGAGATTGGCTAATATCGATAACATTAACTTGTTTCATCGTCGTATTCTAAATAAAAAAAAAACTTTTTCTGACATGTTTTTGGAATAATTAAGCAAAGTAAACATTATTACTGTCTGCAAATATTCGATAAGTTTAACATAAAGGTGATTTTCTGTTAGTATGTTATATTTTATTTCATTTTTTTTCTAATTCTCCGGATAATCCGGATTTTCGATAACCCGGATTGGGTCTGGTTCCAATTAATCCGAATTATCGGGGTTTTACTGTAATAATAATTTTTTAAAAAAAAATGTTTATTTTGGAAGTTTTTAGTAATGTGTATTTTGAAAATATACAAAGATATTTCATACTTCAATATTTCGAGATGCATGTGGTCCGGACATCGAATAATGTATTCATACACGGCAGGTGTCCGATGTTTTGGTGGACAAATTGGTTTTCTTTTCATAAAAAAAACTTTTGATAACAAAGAAAAATTGTAAACGGCAATGCCGTTCTTTTGTTTAAATAAAAGAGAAATTTTGTTGAACAACCCAAATATCTTACATACATGTCGGACATCAAGTGGATTATTTTGCCTACGCGATGGAAATGAAGTGATGCTGCACGTACATAAAAAGGGAGACACACGGAGATCGTGAGGCTTTTGAGAGTTCGGCGAATGACTGGAAGACGAGCGACTCCGGACTTCAGTGCAAAACGGCGACGGTGGAGGGAGAATTCGTCAAGCGTGATGGGAAGGAGCGAACAGAGTTCTGGAATTCGGCGAACGTCGAGGAGAAAGTGTGCTGCCTGAATGAAAGTTACTACTAGGAGGCTTTTGGAGGAATTCGACGGTTAGTGACGGGAGGATGTGCGGCTTCAGAAGTCTGAGGCTGCGGAGCGGCAGATGTGAGCTAGCGATCGTCGATCGGGAGGAGGATCTGCGAGCGGTAGTCTCATCGGAAGATATACCTGATTGCGTTGCAAGGAATGAGCCGGCGAGAATGTGTCTCCATTAGGATCCTGATCGAAGAGTACTAATATTTGTATCAGTTTGCAGGCAGTCATCAATAATGTTAAAAATGTAAAAAAAAAAAGGTATCAATATTTTTTATTCTTCCCCGGGGTCGTAATGCATATGCATATTATTAGCGCATGTTAAATACTAGTATTATTTTTGTATTTCTTTAATGTTAATTTAATTCTCATTTAAAATTTAAATAAAATGTAAATTATAAATTTATTCCATGACTTAAGTCTTTATTTACCTTTTCCCACAGCAGCTTATTTTCTTTTAGAATGATTTTTGAATATGCAAACGAGGTTATTTAATAATTACTATACGATCCGACTTTTAATGAATATTGAAGATTTATTTAAATTTAGTTTATTTTTATGTTGAAGTTCGGTAGAATATAGTTTATTCTACCACGTGTTCGTGTCTACCCATCTTAATTTGGGGATCAACACAACAATGTTTTACATTAATTTTTTAAAGCGATAATAATTTATCATTATGAAAGTGTTATCTTAAAATAAGTAAATATTTATCAGAAAAATATTTTGTTTATGTAAATGAATAATATTCCATAAAAATAAAATACTAAAATATCCATCATACTTCCCATGCAGCGGAAAAAAAAGAGGGATCTTTTGTTCACTTTATTTATTTATTTTCATGTTATTTCATTTTTTTTTTTTTTTTTTTTTTTTTTTTTTGGTAATTTAAATTTTTTTTATTTTAAATTTTATTTTAAACATTATTTTTCTCATTGAACTTTAATTGAAATATATATATATATTAAGAAATAAAACTCAGTAAATGCACATAGTAGTGTTACATCTAATCTCAAAAATAATTTGTTGTTTTTCAGCTAATACTCATTTTAAAATCAAAGAAATAATAAGTTAAGTTTTACTAGATAGAATTGCTAAAACCTATTAAATATTTATTTTATTTTATATTATTTTTCACCAAAATTTAAGCAATTTTATAATTTTTAATATATGTATTGTGATTTTCTGCAGTTTTTACTTTTGTGTTTTTTAAATAGTATATGCAATGAGAAAAAAAAAATCTTTTTAAAATTATGTTTAAATATCTACATTTACTACATTTGAAGAGTATGTTTGTTATTAAAGATTTTTCTTTATAGAGTTTAGATATGGAAGATGATAATGATGAAAAGAAAAATGATTCTGAAGAAAAGTGTGAATTAACTGATGAAGTTTTGGGCCTGCCAACAAATTGTTATGCATGTAATGCTCCTTGTGTAACAAATATGAAATTAACTCATATCCTTTTTAAACAATTTTTTATATTGGTGCGTATTTATTTAAGAAATTCTTCCATATTATGATAAATGTCCCATCATTTGATATTGAAATGATGAATAATTTCAGATGATCTAACTTGAGTGAAATGTATTAATTGTTTACTGTAAATATACTAAAGGTTTTTCAAGTATTGAATGCTTCTCAGGCTGTCTCTGAACAGAATTTTTGATAACCTTGTTTGAGAAATATTGAAATTGATTTTTAGCATACTTGTTAGAAATGCCTTTGTGGGGTCAATCTTTGTATGCTATATCCCAAAAAGTTGAGTAGAGAAAATAAATTAAGAAGTGATAAGTGAGAGCCTTAGGATAGCTAAGTAAGTTTGTTCTCAAAACAATTTGGGAAACTTCTTGCAATTACATGACAGTTATAGTAGCTTGTAAGCAAGTTTATTACTTGCTGAATGTGAAGTAGAGGTCTGCACGGGTCGGAATTTCCAGGCCCAGGCCCGGAGGAAAATTATTTCTTCCCGGCCTGGTCCATTTTGACCAGTTACAATTTCTGTGATTTCTAAAAAATTCAGATTTTTATCATATAATTAAGATTCCTTTAAAGAATACTGCATACATATGTATGGAGTGATTTTACAGTATATTTTACAGAAAATACCCATTAACAACATTAATGATTAATTAGATTCTTAGGCTTTCAAAATTCGAATAAAGATTCATTAAAAAATTAATATGGCTTAGAATAAAATAAAAAAGAAAGCTAAAAACATAGTTACTTTTGAAGCTGTTTAATAAAAGAAGATTTGCAAAAATATTTCTATATCATTTTATTAAAGATTTCAAATCCAGATTCATTCTTAAATTCAAAGAAGCTGCTTTCTGATACATTTCTAAATTATTTTTTTTTCTCAGAAACACATAAGTTTAGCAGGTTAATTGATTTATTCAGAATCCCGCCCAATTTATTTTTTCAGAAAATATATAATCGAATGGCGTTATCCAATTTTTGATACAAGCAATTTAAGAATACTGCAAGCAAATAAAATTAGTATTTTGAATAGAATTTCCGGAAGTGATAGCATGGGAAGTAAGAAAAACCTGCAATCATTTGAGAAACTATTATATTTCAACAGGTTATACAAGTATTTTATTTACCAAAAATCAAAAATGCTATTCGATTCCAAATCCCTTCAATAGTTCAGCTTATCACTTTTATAGTTTTACAATTTCAGAAAATGTGTCAAACTTTTGCATTATTGAGAAATTAGTTTAAAAACTATCAAGAAGTATATATCCAAAGATTAAGCTAAGTTCTTTATCGCTGCTAAAAATTTTACAAATAATGTTCCTACCGGTCCGGCCAGTCTATATGTAGAAAAATAATGTAAGCTTGATCTCGGCCCGGCACGAGTCAGCTAAAAAATATATTAAAACGGGTTACACATAATGTAACTCTCCGATGCCGATTTCTACCCTGTACATTTTTATATTGATACTGTCAAACTAGTATGGCTCGTGACACACATTTATACTTATTCTCGTTAAAACTATTTTCGTTGAAAATAGCTCATATTTTATCATTTCTCCGAAATCTTCAGAATGGCCCGAAAATTTTTTTATTGACCCAGCCCGTTTATGTTGTTTGTCGGCCCGTGCCCGTGCAGACCTCTAATATGAAGAAGCTCCATGTTACAAAACTATGTGTTTTGAATATTAGTACTTACAGCGATGCTGCGGATGCGCTATAGCACATAAATTACACAAAAAATTGACAACAAAATTGGCACGCAAAAAAAAATTCTTAAGTGTCACATGGGACCTGTAATTTTGCCAAAGTATCGCAAAAAAACGACAAATTTCGTTAAAATTTCGCAAAATAACGACTGATTTCCAACAAATTTTGTTAAAAGATTCGCCAAAAACGGCTAATTTCGTCACAAAATACCGGAAAAGTCAGATTTCTTCAAAAAATCGTGAAAAAATGACAGATTTCGTCAAAAAATCATGGTTAAACGGAAATTTCGTCAAAATATCGCAAAAAACCGCAAATTTCGTCAAAATATTCGCGAAAAAATGGCTAATTTCGTCACAGATACCCTAATAAAAGACTGAATTCTTCAAAATAAATAACAAAAACCAGCAAATATTGCCAAAAGACCACAAAAAACGACAAATTTTGTCAAAAGATTCACTTAAAAACGGCAAATTTTGCCAAAAGACCACAAAAAGGGGCAAACTGTCAAAAGATTCGCGAAAAAACGGCAAATTTCGTCAAAAGATTCGCGAAAAGCGGAAATTTCGTCAAAAGATTCGCTGTAAAATGACAAATTTCGTCAAAAGACTGCAAAAAAACACAAATTTCATCAAAATATTCGCGAAAAAATGGCTATTTTCGCCACAAAATCCCCATCAAAGAAAGATTTCCTCAATAGATCGTGAAAAACCATCAAATTTTGTCAAAAGATTTGCGAAAAAACGGCAAATTTCACCAAAAGATCACGAAAAGTGGCAAATTTCGTCAAACGATCACGAAAACGCAAATTTCGTCAAACGATCACGAAAACATAAATTTCTTCAAAGGAACAAAAAAAAAAAAAAAAAAAAAAAAATGTTAATGTTGGCAGTGATTTTTTTTTTTTTTTTTTTTTTTTTTTTTTTTTAAACAGATTTTCCTGCTTTACAATCCTTTTTTATGCTGTTCCAAATCTTTGAGCAGGGTGGCTACTGATTCTGAAAATCATGGAATCAGGAAGTATCAGAGAACATTTAAATAAGTACTTAAAAATCAGGAAATTTTTTCTCCTTGTGAAAATATTCCTGTTTTCGCCTTACCAATAAGATTGATTCATCGCCAAAAGTGTGATGTTTAAACCAATAATACTACAAATAACTGCCCCTCATCAGCCAAAGTACACATAACCATTTAGTATTAATATTGTGATATGACAATTAATTTGAACAGGTTATTATTCTTATAAATATTTTATTGTTGATATCCTACCTAACTGTTAAATCTATATGAAAGTGACAATCTCCGTTAATATGATAGATTTAATTAAGTTTTGATTTTAAAAACCAAACATCAGAATTTGCTCTTGCTCATGTATTTTTTTATTTTGGAAATATTATTCATTAATTACTATGTTAATTATTTTTTATCTTACTTCTATAACTAAAAGTATTTTCAGTGTTTTATTTCAATAACTATTAGAGGTGAAAATATTTTTAATGTATTTTATACGTCATATTTTTTTCATACGCTGGTTAACCTTGCCCAACATTTTAAAAAATATACACATGATATGATTTTTTTTTAACACAAATTAAAGTGATCAAGGCAATTTTAGGCTTTTTGAAAATTTTAAATGGTACATTAACATAATCTGACCAGGTGACAGGCTTAATCTAATTAGCCAACTCACCAGATGGAATTGAAAATTCTTCAGAAAATGAAATTTTCTAGTCACCAAATATCCATTGGCTACATTTGAGTTTGGATTTATAAAATTGTAAAATACTTTTTAATTACTGTCCATTTTTTTTTTTTTTTTTTTTTTTTTTTTTTTTTTTTTTTTTTCCCAAAAGAGATATTTGCAAGGTGAATAAGTGTACTATACAAAAAAGCAAAATACATTTAAAAAATGCTGTGCATAATCCTTAATAAAAATCAGGGAGATCTGAAACAGAAAATCAGAGAGCTGTTTTTCATCATTTCTGTAGCTACTCTGTTGAGTGAATGTGACTCCTGAAAGCACCCATTCATTAAACAAACCTTTACTCAACAACAGTATTCTTTTTTTCAGCAAAAATGTCTTTTTTAATAAATCACTCTTGTCCCTTTCTAAAAGAAATGTGAACGATTGTGATACTTGTAATCTTTTACACTCAAATAAGTATTATTTTATAATTAAATTTGTATCTTGCACATTTATTTTTTAAAAGCTAAAGAAAATTTATCTTAATTGTTTAGAAAATTAATATTGGTTTTAATGATTTATTAAAACAATAATTATTGCATTTCCTTTTTCTTTTGCAAATGAACAAGTTCAATTTTTGTACCTAAAAATATGATTTATTATTAGTGGGGACACACTTTTGTAAAAAACAGTTGCTAAATTTTAAAAGTCCCGGGTCACGAGGATCCAGGATTTTTCAAGTCCAGCGGCATCACAGTAGTATTAAACAAGAATTGATCTGATTGTCAAGAACTCATCAGTGTAGTATTCTGAATTCACTGTCTGGTTATTTAAAAAAAAAAAAAAAAAAAAAAAAACTTTTTAAATATTTTGATAGATTTTGGTTCATAAAGATTGTAAAGAATTGTAAAACGTAAAATACTGTTTTCCACACCAGCCAATATGCATATTTATTTCAGCACTCCAAACATCAAAATATTACATCAGAGACAAAGGCCGTTTTAGATTTCATTCTTCCCAATGGCTTAGTGAAGAGAAAGGAGACTAGGACACTAGCTCAAAGAGTATTGATACAAGAACCTGAAAATGCTTGTATGAAAGAATGCTTTGGATCATTCATCTGTTAATCTGAGACAGCTCCTAAAAGTGATGATAATCTGAAGTTCCAAAAGAAAAAAAGACACCAAAATCAAAAATACCAATTAGTGATAATTTTACTGAATATGTATCACAATGCCTTAGTAACTGGTTAACTCTGGGGAAATTATGGCTCTAGATAAGTGCACTGTTTGCAACTATTTTCTTTTCTATAAAACCTGTATACTTAAAATGTAATATAAAGAAAAAATTGTCATTGTATAAATTTTTACACAATTTTAATGCTTTGAAATTATTATATAGACATTGATTTAACAAAATACCTTTTTTAAATAAATACTTGTCCAATTGCTTTTCATTAATCTATTCTCTTTTAACTGCAGATGCAAAATGTAAGATATTGGTGGACTAAGTGCATTATGTATGTATAAGCTTCATTTTATTTCAAAATAAAATAACAGATATTTTGCTATTTCTGTTCAATATTTTTTTTTTTTTTTTTTTTTTTTTTTTTTTTTTTTTTTCGGAAATTCTAAGCATTATAAGTGTTGAACCTTATTTCTTGAGATTCAATCCAATATATAATTTTATAAAATAAATTAATATACTTATAATAAATATATATATGCTTGTGTTTTTTTAATTTTCATATTATGTATGTAAAAAGTTATTTTTCTGTGCACATTTTTATTGCTATAATATTACATCAAAATCAAAGCAGATGTTGTATTAATCTTAACAATTTTTCACAAATACCCCATTTCAAAGATGTAGTTATCATGTCTACTTCCTGTGATGCTTGTGGACATAAAACAAATGAAGTAAAAAGTTCATCTGGCATTGAGCCTTTAGGAGTAAAAATAACTCTTCACATAGAAGATGCCGAAGATTTAAAACGAGATGTTTTAAAGGTACGATTAAAAATCTTTCTGTTGTGTTCATGTTGTTGCATAATAGCTGAACTTAATATAACTATTGAGAGATTTCTTAACATTTATTCAATTTCAAAACAATTATTTTTGTATTAATATTGGAAATTCTATTATTAGAATAACTATTTGGTTATTAGATAACCATATCTTAAAATTAAAACATAGCTACTGATTATCTTGCAATCAGATTATTAAAAAAAACTCTTTTATTTAGAAAATGAAATAAATGCAGATTACCAAAGAAAGAAAAAGGATGTTAAAAGTGACATGTTGCTTTGTATTTAGAGTTATTACTTCTTTTAAATTGATTACTATAAAATTCCACATATGAATCCAGTATTTTAAAATACCAAATATAAGTTCTGCTTTCTCAAAAGCAGAAAAAAAGACTACATTAAAAAATGGTGAGGCATATAATCAAAATTAACAAAAGAAAAAAAAATTAAAACTGTTAGAAGCAAATTAGATAAACTCTATTTTAAATGATGGAAATTGCATTACCTGTGGCTTATTCTACTAAGCTGTGCATGGCAAACTAGATGTTATTGAAAGTTAGGTTATCTGAGTGAAATATACCTGCTAGTTGTCAGCTCATATAGCTCAAAATGTAGAGAATTGACAATATAAGCTGAAAGTTCTTGGTTTGAATCCCAGCTTGGTTATTCTTTTGCTTAGTTGGAAAAAATAAATCTGTATGATAACTTTGTCAATTAGTGTGAATAAATTGAAAATGATAGTATATTTACATTTCCGTTGTTTAAAATGGAATTCCATTATCTGTAGTTTATTCTGTCAAGCTGTTTACATGACAGATGGGATGTTATTGGCAATTAGATTATCTAATAAAAATATGTATGCCAGTTGTCAGCCCGTGTAGCACTAAGGCCCGCCACACACTACAGAGACATGCGTCAAAAATCATGCAACATGACACAGTCAAACTGGTTTTTTCTTTGTTATCAGGGTGAAATTGTCGTATGTCGCACTTTTTTCGTTCAATATTTCACTAGTGTGTGGCGTAGAGGTCAGCACGGGCCGAAATTTCCAGGCCTGGGCCCGGCCCAGCCCGAACGAAAGAAATATTGGCCCGACCCGACCCGGCCCGGCCCGAAAGTTAAAAATCTGCCCGAACCCGGCCCGGCCCGAAAGTTAAAATTTCGACCCGAGCTCGGCCCGCTCCGGAAAAAGTTTTAAATTTCGGCCCGAACCCGGCCCGGCTCAAGTGAATTTCTACTGGACATTGATCTTTAATCTTATGCAAGAGTTCTGACCAAAAAAAAAAAATTATATTAGTCTTTTTTTTTCCATGTTTATAATCTCCATTTATGCAGAAGTGCCGTAGGCTGCGATATTTATGCTTTTAAATGAATCTTTGTTGTATGTAAATGTTTCAGCTATCACTAGTATTATTAATCCATATTCCCTGTTATGGAAACAAAAAATCGAAAAAGCGGTATATGGTAAAATTTCCAAAGACGAAATCGCTTTGGAACGAAAAAAAAAAAAAATGCATTCCCTTTTTAACAGATGTAAATGTTTAATATATTTTTTTCTCCCGTATTGTTGTATTCATTTTGCATGAATGAACATTTTAAAAGGAACTTTCAGTTTTCAGTTTAAAAAAAAATTCCGTCAAAATCATGTTTTTTTTTTTTTTGTGTGTGTGTGTTTAATTCTATTTTAAAATGCCTAGTAATCTACGATTCTTTAAAAGGAATAAATTCTAATGTTTAATTGTAGAATAATGCTGGCTTAAAAGTATATGCTTTTTTTGCAGAAATTTTTGGACAAAGCCAAATATTACTGATTTATAAAAGTCGAGAAAAGGATTTTCATATAGGAAGATTCAATAGGAACCGATTATTTTGGTCCATGAAAACTAGGAAGAATGGAATCAGTCTCGGCTTCGTACGGAAAAAAAAGTTAGGCCCGGCCCGAAAAGATTAGTGACTAGGCCCGGCCCGAAAGGATTAGTGACTAGGCCCGGCCCGAATGCCATTATTGGATGTGGCGGGCCTAATGATACAGCATTAACAATATAAGTTGAAGGTTCTGGATTTGATTCTTGGCTTGGGCATCTTTCTCTCAGTTGGAAAATTTGAATTTATACTACAGTTTTTATATGTATGGAGAAACGTTGTCAACTTCTGAACATGTGTCATATCTCTGACTCATCAACCATATAATCCAAAATGGTGAAGCAAAATACTTTATTTTTTTAGTACATATATGTTTAAGTGTTATTAATAGTAGAGTCAATAAATTCCCAGAATGGTTGCTTACATTAATGTAGGTGTTCATTGGAGGGGAAATATCTTTTCTGGAGGTTGGCAGTACAGATAGGGAAAACACACAGGCTTCTGGAATCAATTTCCAGTATTATTGGTGTTAGCTGCGGATCATTTCTGACAAAGCAAATTTTTCATTCATCAAATTTTAAAATATTGTCTTTAGAGCTGCATGCAAACATCTAATTCTGCATTTTGTTCGAAAAATCACCTTGTGATACATTCAAGATGCTAAAGAAAGCATATTTAAAAGATGCCATGAAAAAAAAAAAATGCTGTGTATGAGTGGCATAAGCATTTTTGTGAAGATCGCACAAATATAGAAGATGACTCTCAAACTGGGTGCCCCTCCTCTTCCACCACAGATGAAAATGTTGGAGATGTTTTTCAATCATGAGGACGACATTCTCTAAGAATTTATTCCTGAAGGCCAACTGGTCAATAAAGAACTTTAACTGGAAATTCTTAAATGATTATGAGATTCAATGAAACAAAAATGACCTAGAAAATAGGCAACAAATAATCGTTTTTTTTTTTTTTTTTTTTTTTTTTTTTTTTTTTTTTTTTTACAGAACAATGCTCTATCATCGCACTCTGATTGTAAAAACTTACTTTGCTCGACACAATGTTACTATTCTGAAACATCCTTTTTATTCCCTCAAATTAGCATCATTGGCATTTTACCTGTTCCCACGGGTGAAAATGAAATTGAAGGGACATCATTTTTTGGATTCATATGAGATTTCAGTAATGAAGCTACTGAAGGATGTCTCAAAAAATGGATTTAAGGAGTGTTTTGAGAGGAAAGTACTTTTAAGGCCAGTAAGATAAAATTGTTATTAAATTTTTTAATAATTTGTAATTGACCTATTCCTGGAATTTTTTTAACTCTACTACATATATGCAATATATTTTAGAAGTAAAGAAATAGCTAAGTCTTTTTTTTTAAGAAGGTAATACAGACTTTGACCATAATCAAAGTTGACTGATTGGATGAATTTATTTAGAAATTTTGAAGGCATTTCTGAGTATATTAGAAGGAAAAGTTTTTTGCATCTTCTAATAACTAATAGACTGCTTTATTCTAAATACAATTTTTAGCTTGCAGGGTCATAAATAATGTCTACTGATAAGTAATGGCTACATTGTGTGCCATCCAATCAAATTGCTTCATTTCATACTGAAACCAGAGGAATTAAAACATGCAGATGTTTGGACATAATCATCAAATCTAATGAATTATGAAATCTTGAGACAAAAATAATAACTTTTGTGTTTAATTAAAGAGAAACAGGGTAAAGAAGATAAAACTGCTGATGGTGAAAAAAATAAAACTGCTTTCTGAGAGGGATTGGGTCATGCGGTTAAATATCTTAGTTTTTTAGAAAAACAAACTTTTGTTGCTGACCAAGAAATCTTGACTATTAAAAGCTTCAATATAAAATTGCAGAAAAAAAAATTTTAACTAAACTATCAGTACAATGTTTAAAAAATTTAAACATAACAAGAAATTTTATGAAAATCTGTTAATTTAATATTGTTACATCATTTAAATGCATATGTAATATTGAATACAGTTTTTTAATATAAAAAATCATTTTATTTTCTTTCTGTGTTATTTATTCACAGTGTGATTACTACATTTGTTGATAAATTCTAACTATTAAATGAACTAGTAAATATTAAATAACTAGTAAACAATGAAATGCATATGATTCGCAAAACTATTGATCCTAGCCTGTGCGAATAAGGAGTATAACTATATGTGATTTTTCTAGGGATTGTTATTGGCATCTGAGACAAAGAACTATTAATGGTTATCTCCATTAATTAATTAAAAATATTTTAATCTTAACTACTTTGTTGATTACAGTAATTATGACAAAACAACAAAAGTTTGCTGAAATACTATAATAAAAATTAAATTAAGTAATAAATTTTTGTAATAAATTCCACTATGGAATTCAGTAATTTATTTACCTCTTTGGGATACAGTGACCCCATCGTCCTCCTACATGGTAGCACAGTTTAAATGTTTTGTTTTATTTTGTGAATGTTTTTGATGTGGGTAATTTTCTTAGATCATCAGATTTATATTTTAGATAAAATAATTGAACATTTACTAATGGATTTCTTATCGAACAATTTGTACATTGGAATATTTTCTAAATAATCACTACACAATTGTTTAATTAATTAACTTTTTACAGTTGTAAGTATACATTCTTCATTCTCCAGAACCCATCAATCATGTCTAATAATTTATTATTTAACTACATGACTAATTTGCCAAAGTTAATTTTAAGTCTTTAGATGCTTGGGTAGATTTTTAATAGTAAAAATTATAACCAATTATGTATGTGTCTAGATCCATCTAAAAATTATGATTAATATTTTCTGTGTTTTTGTTTTTTCTGGGTTAATTCACAGTTCTCAAATATGTGACAATACATATTATTACATTGTCCTATGTACAAATCAGTTCCTTAACCATGTATGTTCTTACACAATAAATAACAGCAATATGAGCTTTGTGTATGACAAATATAGCATGTTGAGCATGTCAAAAGTAAAATAGTACAAGTTTTCTGTTTTGTTTGCAGATAACACTGTAAGTTTTTCTTCATCTCCTATGTTCAGAATATTTATAGCATTTCAGTTGTGTATATTAAAATATTTGTTTTTTTATTAACACATTTAGCTGTTTTCACATCATTTATTAAAGAATTTTATTTCCTATTTGTTAAATAAAATTTTATATTTTATTTATTATTTACTGATTGATACTAAAAGTCAGAAAAATTTTCTGCATAATATCACTCATTTGTTAGCAAAATAAGAAAACTCAAAATATATTATCACAGGAACAAATTTATTTTGAATCATAGGCACTCAGACTTGTCTAAATCTGTTTGAAATTAGACTTGAAATAGTTTGAACAGAGTCATGAGACAAAGTATGCACTTATATAAGTAGGCAGATTCATTCGACTTTTATGAAAAGCAATTCATAATTCCTAGCATTTAATGAACTGGTTTGGTGAAAGCTGAAATGGAAGCAAATTTCAGACTTGTACCAACTCACTGATTAATCATACCTTAGGCTTTTACAGTATTGTATGTATTTAGTAAAAAATTAATAAAACATAATAAAGTAACAATTAAAAAACATTATTTGCAATACTATTTTTGCTTAGTAAATTTTGTGTAATTTTTGTAGTCTGATACATGTAGCATTCTCATAAAAGAGCTTGACCTAGAGGTAGGACCAGCAGCATTTGGCAGCCGATATACAACAACCGAAGGCATTCTTACTGCAATTAAGGAACAAGTAATTACAAATTTTAATTAAAAGTGCTTTAGTTAATTGCATGTGCAATGAAATTAAATTATCACTTTTAACTCTTATACTGTATCAGAAATTGGATTACTAGAACCCCGTTAAGGACTGCAAACTTTTATCCAAATTTAATAAAAAAAAGTTTTAAATCGGACTTGGATGTGTTACTAGTTATTACTGTTATTAGTAGAGTATTGTTGAATTACTCAATGCAGTAGATCCAGGATTTATTTAAAATGCTTTTTGTTTTAAATCCAAATAGCATTCCATAAGTTCAATTTATGGTACTTCATTTTGATTTTTCATTTATTACATAATATTTAATAGGAATGCACTGAGTAGTGATTTTGGCCAAATACCAAATGTCAAACGTTCAGTCTGCAGTAAAACTGAATATTCTGCTTGTCGAATAGTAACTGTTAGGCCGAATATTGAATATTAGTCAACTGAATAATAATTATTCATCTTGGCCAAATAACTTTTATATTTCAGAGTTCAAATACTGAATATTTAGTCAGCTGACTGATAATTATTCAGACAAATATCAAATATTCATCTGGCCAAATAACTTTTATATTTCAGAGTTTTATGGTATTAAAAAATTAAAACAATTTTACATAATATTTAGCATAGATATTACTTCTATTTTGACAAACAAGACTTTTTTGTTAGTAAACTTTGCACTTTAAAAAAATCTGTTTTGTGTTAAAATTTAAGAAAAGGATAGTTTAATTTTTTTTATTAACAAAATTTAAATTCCATGTCTTTTGTTGTGAATTCAAACAAATGAATGTAATTTTCTTACATTGAACAAGAAAAAACATTATTATTCCATTTATTCCATCAAAAATGCTAGATGTGTCACCAAAAGCCATAACTGAATTTTCGTTCACAGCAAAAATGGAGATATTTTAGGATGATTTGCATCATATTAATTTGCTTTATAAAATGTAATGATGTCATTGGAAATCACTTAATTATGGTCAGTGATACAGTATAAGTACTGTTAGCTGCATTCTTAATAAAGGAATATATACACTTAGTAATGTTTAGGTATGAATGGTTGCAATTTTTAGTATTTCCCATCATGTTATCCTATTTCACATTAATTAAAGCAACATTGTTGACAATATAGTTTTAATATCTGCATTATTGTTAAAGTAAAGAAAGAAAATTTAAGTTTGATCCTGGGATGAGATTCACTATATTTTTGACTAAATAAGTGCATTGTGATCCTGGTTTGCTAGACACAAAAATTGCCTGTTTTGATGCCTATTATTATCACTTAAAGTTTTTTCCATTTTGTTTAAAAACATCTTGTTTCCAAAAAAGAGCAAACAAATTATTTATCAGACATTGCTATTAATTTTCTTAAGTGACATTTTTAAAACAGTAAATATATAATATGGAAGCATCTTCTTTTATTTAAAGATGGTTCTGTCTAATTATATTCTTAATATCTTTATTAATAGATAATTGGAAGTTATGTAAGGTTTCAAAAAATATTTTAAAGAGGTCTTATAAGTATTCGATTTGGCCAAATATTTGAATATATATTCGGCCAAACTGAATATTCTACAGGCTGAATAGTTTGATATTCAGTAGAGCTAATAATTTGATATTCGGTAATATGGTCAAATAGGCCAGATACTTAATAGATACAAAAAATATTTGGTGCATCCCTAATATCTAACTTTTAATATGCTTATATTTTATCAGCTCTATTTTTTATTTTTCAATTCTTTTGCCATATTTTGTATGAGACTTAAAATTTTCAATAATATTTTCAGTTCAAAAGAAAATTCTAATTTTTATGTTGCCTTTCCTTCCATTTTTTATCCTGATAGTCTAACAAGAATATTTTTATGAAATGAAATTTTATAGCAATTAGTCATTTCAGCAATATTGTAATTTGAGTAAGTTATACAAAATTCAAAAGAATTATTTTTATTTATCTGTAAATTGCAGGAAAACATTGCTTTCATAATGTTCATCAAGTTTTATCTGTCTATATATATTTGTATATATATATATATATGTTTATAAACATACATTCTGCAAAAATTAAGGACAAATTAGATAAATTAGTATAAAACTTGAACAAAACAACAGAATAGATTGAAAGACCAATCAGGGAATAGAACTGGGATTTATGCAGCAGGGCATGTGCATATATGGCATATTGTTATGTTCATGTCATGTAAAATGCAGAGAGAAAACACCTTTAAAAAGACGAAAGACTTTAATGACAAACACCTCAGACAAAACAGATACAACCACTAAGAACAACTTGGAACCACTTAAATACAAACCAATGCGGAGCTCACATAAGATGACGTCAGCAACGATTACGATTAAAGCGATCATGGAGCATATGTTACATCTCCCCTGAAAAACCAATGAAAAAAGCATAAAAACGATATTAAGCACATTTTAAAGTTCAATAGAAAAAGTTTGTTACAAAGTCTTTTAAATATTGTTGTGTCGATCCCCAAATTAAGATGGACAGACACTAAACACGTGGTAGAATAATATATATTCTACCGAAACATAAATATAAAACTAATTAAATAAATCTTCAGTGAAAATCATATCATAATTTAGGATCGTATAGTGAGGATTAAATATATCATTTGCAATTCAAAAGTATTCTAAAAGAAATAAGTTGCTGTGGGAAAAGATAAGTAATGACTTAAATCATGGATTAAATTATAACTTACATTTTATTTAAATTTTAAATAAGAATTAAATTATCATTAAAGAAATACAAAGGTAATACTAGTATTTAACACATGCTAAAAATATACATTTAAATTACGACCCCGGGAAAGAAAAACAAAATATATAAGTACCTAAATTTTATATATACTGAACATCAAGGCCTTGAGAAGTAAACTCCTCTTTCAGGAAGATAATGGTATGACTTCCTCTTAAATGCATTTTCTCTCCACGATCTTCGACTCTGACCGTCTCCTTTCCCTGCAGTTCACCAGGTTTCCCTTCGACGTGCCTCACCACTCGCAGTTTCCCATCACGATCGACGATTCCTCGCTTCACCGCCGCCGTTTTGCACCGAAATCTCTGAAGTCCGAAGTCGCTAACCTTCTTGTCACTCGCCAACAGATCAAACCCCCCCCCCCTCTCCGATCCGTGCATTCCTTTTTATCCACGTGCCTAATCACTCCATTTCTGTAGTGTAGACAAAAGAATCCGTTTGATGTCCGACATGTATTGTTAGTTATTTGGGTTGTTCAACAAAATTTCTCATTTATTTAAACAATTGAACAGCATTTCCATTTAAAATTTTTCTTTGTTATCAAAAATTTTTTATGAAAAGAAAACCAATTTGTCCGTCAAAACATCGAACCCCGCCATGTATGAATACATTATTTGATGTCCGGACCACGTGTGTCTCAAAATAATGAAATATGAAATATCTTTGTATATTTTCAAATTACACATTACTACAAACTTCCAAAACAAACTTTTTTTTTAAAATTATTTTAAATCAGAATTTCACATATATTTTAAATATCTTCCGAGGAAACATCGTTGTATCGGCTGGCGCCAGGCCAACACAACAGAACCTCCTCAAAATTATTAAAATATTATTAAACATTAAATATATTTACCAGATATAATATGGAGTAATTTGTAAATTGTTTGATAAAAAGAGATATATCCCATTAGCAAGCAAAAACTAATTATTTAAATAAAACAACCTATTATTATTAATCCCATTAGCAAGCAAAAACTAATTATTTAAATAAAACAACCTATTATTATTATTATTATTTATATTTTTAAATTATTTTAGACCCAAAATAATCAATATAACAATATTCAGGTCTCTTAACAATTCGACCCGATCGAGTTTTTAACAGATTCTTCTCTTGTTCAGAACCAGCAACCTTATCACTAGATGTAAGCAAATCATTTTGCTTATTACTGGATATCGCTTCAGGGGTGGTTTCTGTTTCTACATCAATGAAAGTTGTGCTCCAAGTTTTTTTTTCAATAAAATGCTCTTCTATCCTTTTGATTCCTTGTTTTGATTATTTACCCTATTGTTTCATGTCTTGGTGATCTGATGGTATGATTTTGGTCAATTTGGAAAACTTCTGCATGATGTTACATCCAAAAAATCATCTTGTCTTTTTTACACACTAGTGTATGTAAATCTATACCATATTTACTCGTGTATAAGGCGCACTTTATTTCCCAAAAATTAGGGCAAAACTCCTAGGTGCGCCTTATACACGAAAATCTTTTTTTACTTTTGGATGCAGTCGAACGATATACATATGAAACAAGAAATTATTTCAAGAAGATATTAAAACTCTGAAAATGTTACTTAATTGAAGTATTACTTCATATTTATTTAATTCCTTGCAGTTTTTTATACAACTGAGCTAATGACTTTATCTAAACGCTAATTAGCAATTCTCTTTGCCATCATTCATTCCTATTTCCTGTCATTCTCTTACAACCCAAAGTCTAAAAATGCATTTTCGTCTTGTTTTCTGGTCTGGTGTAATGTTTGTTTTGACTTTTTTTTTCTTTACTGAAATTCATTTAGTCATTCTTCATTAGCGTATCAAATTTATGGTGCACGTTATATACGAGATTTTAAGAAATCACCATTTTTACTTGTAAAGTAAGAGTGCACCTTATACACGCGTGCATCCTATACACGAGTAAATACGGTATTATAAAGACCAAACCTATCTGTGTGTAATGCATATGTCAACTAATGCCAACACTTTGACAGGAAATATGAGTATATTTCCCTCCTATTCTTGTTCCTCCATTCAAACACTCATGCTTTCATCCTTTTTCTATCTTTAACCTTTATCATTAAAGTTTAAAACTATTTTTAAATAAATTCCATTTTATTTTTCCACTTTCAAAATACCTAAGTTTAAGTAAATTAAAGTTTCAATTTAAACATTCTTTATTTTTATTTCAATGTTTAAATATCAACTTAAAATAAAATAAAATAAATCTTTATTTTATTACTTACTTATTACATGCTGTCAACTTCATAACGACTTGTGATATTAAAGTTCAGCTTTTCCTTTAACCTGCATTGTCAACAAACACCGGTATTGCCGAAATTCATATTGACAGATTCCCGGAAGCATCGATAGATGCTGGATTGCGTAGTGTGTCTGTAGTCTCCGACATGAGCCTCTTCCTCACAGCTGAACGCAATTGGTCCATTTTCTCTGATCCTTCTAGAAATCGGATGTGACGTCTGACCAGAAGGTAGGAGTCATGTGAGGGGGAGTTGCCCAGGAGTAAGAGCTATTTATATTCCCGGTGGAACTTTTGTTTTCGACAATGACGGTGATTGTACCGGCAAGTAGTGAAATATGTCATTAAGTGGATATGTCCTTCTTTGAATGTTGATGGTGTGCATGAAGCAATGTTGTGTTAAGCACAGAAGTAGTTTAATTTTTTAATAAGTGCTTTTATTAAACTTAGAATAGTTTTCAGTTTAAATTAAATATTTTTATTATTGCCGTTGAAATGTTATTATAGACTTTCCTCGTTTATTGTTACGGAGTCTTTGCCTGTATTAGACGAATGGATAATTCAGATGAGAAACTTGGCTATGAGGGATTCCATGTGAACGGGTCAAAGAGGTAAGCCAGCCACTGGCAGTATAAGTTCAGAAAGGCCCTTTTCTATTTTTATGTTTTTAAACTGTTTTTCAAATGTTTTTAATCTCTCTTCTTTAAGATCTTTTATTCCAGATTTAATCTGATGACTTTTAATAAATCTCACCAACTTAACTGTTTTTAAATGAATCTCTTTCTGTGGAAGTTATTAGACGGTTCCAAAGGAACTGGGAAATATATTTCCATCTCAGCATCACGATATCAGTATAGGCAATAGTGGTTCGGGATCTGAGTCATGGATGACTATGCTAGATACCCGAAGTTGTTTATTGCCGGTGACATCGGAGATTCATTTGTTTACTATCTTTCCTGAGTCCGAAAGATGGATCTTGCTAAGTGACTCGTAGGAAATAAACTTCTGGATAGTTGATTCGTTTAGTTTTTCTTTTTCTCCTTCCTCCAAACGATTATTGTGGCAGAACATGAGTTTTGGAATACTTACTCAAGTGGCAGGGAGTGTTGTATTGGGGAATACTTAAAGTGACAGTTTAGTATTTCAAGGAGACCTGGTAATGAGAAAGTTGGCTTGACTAATATCTTTCGATAAGTCTTTTAGGGAGAGATTCAACATGAAAAATTAGATAAAAATATTTGAATTTCTTTTTGATCTTTATAGTAGTGTCAACATACTTTAAATGTATTTGGTCAATGTGATTTATTGGGATGGATTGGATTAAATGTCTAAACAGTTTTTCACTTTTAATAGATATTACTTTTTGATAATTTAAATTAACGTTTCATATATTTAAAGTAATTTAAATTTAAATCTGATTTAAAGTTGATAAAGTTAAAATACATTTACATATATTTTATAATTGAAATAACTTTTCTTTTTTGTGCTCTAGTTCATTAAACATTGATATAGACTAACAATGGCTGTTGAATCTACATTGTGGAGAACTTATGTAATGTTTAAGAAATTGATTTTAAATGTTACTTTTTCTGTTTACTTTTAATGTTACTCAATAAAAGTTGTTATTTGTTTTAAACCTGCTTAGTTATTGTATCAATATACTTTCACATAAAAACCTTTTTCATATTTGAAACAAATCTTATAGGGCTAACCAATTCAGCTTTCGCTCCATTAGCATGGAAACTCTGCAAACACCCTTTTATCAAATACGATAGTAACACCTATCTTTGGTGTATACTATCACACTTTCACTTGCAATTTTCGGCACTGCAATTTTTATATGTCTAAACATGGCACATTTTCAATTTTTCACCATTGTATAGAGAAAAATATGTACTTTTAAATGCGATTTGTTTAAAAGCTGTATCTCAATTTATTCTTGACATATTAATTTTTTATAGTTTTTAGTATGAATATTCTAATTGTGGCAACAGAAATACGCCATTTTCTCTTAAAATTGATAAAAATTAAAATGTGCGCATGTAAATTTTGAGAAGATGAAAATTATGATGAGTTTAGATTTCACGTAAAATTCAAAATCCCGTCAATTTAGAAAAAAAAAAAAAAAAAAAAAAATTCCACATTTATACCAAACATAAGAGCCTCAATTGATAACTTTATCTTATTTTTAACTGCTATTTATTATATTTTGCTTTATTATTGTGTTTTTACATGTGCGATTAAAGTTTAATGATTTGGACAACTGAGTTTTATAGAAGTAATAATTTTTTTTTTTTTTTTTTAATTTTAGCTTTAAATAATATTTGATTGAGAGTTAGACTGACCATTGTAAGATGCATTTTTTACTGCAGCTAATTTTGTAAGTTATTATAAATCGATGAAACAGTTCCTTTTTAAACATTTACTTTTGTCGAAATTCGACGGGTTCCACCTTGTACTTATATAAAAGCCATTCTTGGTTAGTATGTTTCTCATACAAACCTGCAGTTTTTGATCTATTTTCCCAAAACTTGATTCATATGTAGTTTAGAACATTACTAAAATTACTGTCAATTTAAATAAATTATTAGACCAGTGTTTACCCTTTTTTTCAATCATCTGTCATACTTTACATTATAGAAATTTATGTATATATTAATTTTCTAATGCAATTGTTTCTTTGCAGTTTTTACTAAAATAAATTGCATATAGATAATATTTTTATAAGCCAATAAAAAAAGACAGATTTGCTCTCTATATTTTCAAATCCAAAACTGATATCATTCAGGGAAGATAATACAGATTTTTCTTATGCATAATTAAAAAAATTATTAGAAGTGCATTAAAATGATTTAGTACCTTCATTTAAATGTATTAAGAGCTAAGGCATCAAATGTCATACAGATATTTGAATTAAAAAATGTATATATTCAATAAAAAAAAAGTTTCTAAATGGAAATGTAATGTCATTTTTTATCAAATGCTTTCAGTGTGGTATCAACTGACTCTAAAGAAATGGTGCTATGTTATATTTCCTATTTTATTTGTATATTACACCCATATATTATGGCTAAGTATTTGAATATTATAGATTTGGTTTTACCATTTTCTATGATTCATATTAAATAGAGAGTCATTTCTTTCTTTTTTTCTTATAAAATTTCACAACTAATCTAGAAAATGGTAAAATTTTCATGTAATCATTGTAGATTTAATTTTTATGAATGAAAATTTATGTCATTATTTAAAAGCAAATCTATAATGACTCCATTAGACTTGCTGAATACTTTTAAGGAACACTGCTCTTTCAAATAAATAATAATATAAAAATAATAAAAACATAGCTCTTAATTTTATAAAGATTTTTATGTTTTCACCGATAAAAATGTCCCCACATTCTAATAAAAACATGCACTTTCATTTGTAAAGCTGCAATTATGAAATAAAATTCAATGAATTTTAATTCTGTCCATGTTGAGATTGAGGCCAATGAAATAAACATTGAAATTGAGTTTACATTATCATGCTAATGGGATTTCTAAAGTTGTTTTAAATGCAGCTATTAAGGCATTTTTCCTTTAAAAAATACATTACATAACCCTTCCACCAGTTTCACCAGCTTCCTTTCACCAGCTAACTTCCACCACCTTTGCTTAAAAAAAAAAAAAAAAAAAAAAAAATTACTAAATTATGAGGTTAAAGTGAAACATTATTGTTGAATTAGCATAACATAAATGTGAGCCCTAAAAATAATTTAATTGAATGATTGAGATAGAAGAGAAAATGTTTACTAGTTACTGTTATGAAATAGTTAAATTATGGTTTAGATACCAAACTTGTCGACCAGTTTCTTTGAAAAGTCTAGTAGGCTGTTACATATTTACCATATCATTCATAGTTTGAGCACTATTATGTTCAGTTACATGCATACATAATGACATAATTGTAAAAACATGGAAAACTGACTCTGGGGACCTTAAAATATAAACAAACACCAACATGCATACATTCATAAATACAAATGGAATAAATTTAAATATAACAAGAACTGATTCATGGAAGGTTAAAATGTCAAAATATGCTAATATTTCCATAATTGTGTTTTTGTTACGATTACGACACTTTCTTAATATTGTATGTGTCCAGATAGCAACAATATTTCATCATTAACATAGACCACTTACTCTTCTTAAATGAATGTTTTAAAAAGCTTTACTATCAAGCCATACGAAATAGAGTTTCACTGCTATGCCATTTAGTTGTATTTTTGACATTTTCCTTCCTCATTTTGCATGAAAAATCATTTGTTATATATACCAAAGTATTCTGATTTATAAACCTGACGTACTTAATATGGTTATACCCTATTAACCAATTTCAAGATTATTAAAATTGTTGTGAGTACTTCTTTCAAAAATATGGAGAGGTTAAAAAGTATTTGTGTTCAGGAAAAGCATTCAGAAAGTACTGAGCAAGATAGAATTAGTATCATTAATGTTTCATATATATCTCTTGGATAAGTTTCAAATTTCTAAAATAAATATAGTCAAACCTCATTAACATGAACACTCTTAACATGAATTACTTTTAACATGAACTATTTTTGCAGTTTCCTACAAAAACGAATACAAAGATTTGATACTGATAACAGGAATTATTGTTAACATGAGCAAAATTTTTATTCCCCTTGAGGTTCATATTAACGAGGTTCTATTGTATTCAAGAAAATATTTAATGTAATATGTTAATTTGAATCAAAGCATCAAAAAGTCATACGTATGAATGATAGTAATATTGAAATATTTTATAAATAATTTTCACTGTTCAAATATTATATTGATGTAAATTTTGTGCATATAATTAAGGTATTAATCCATTAGTTAAGGAAAAATCTGGATGAGTTAATTATGTCTCGCCCAATATTCTGTTTGTAACATGTACATTGAGGCTAATGAAAAAGACAGGCTACCACACTGCATTCAACTTATTCTTTTTTACAGACTGCTGAAGTCATGTGATCGAATCCACCAATGCAGGTGCAGGAAATGAGCATGACATCACTCTAGTGGTCTGTAAAATAAGACACATGGGATACACTGCAGTAGCTTGTCTTTTTTGTTAGCCTCGCATATACATTTAAAATTTTTCTGTTAATGGTAATAGCAATGATAGTATTAATAATGTTTATTTATTTATTTAAGCTGAAGGAAACTAATCCATTTTATGCTGGAGACAGTGCTGATCAATCTTTGAAAGTGAAATTGGATAATTTCTTAAAGAAAATTGATGAAGTAATTATCAATTGCTTGATCATTATTTACACAGTATTTTTCTTTCAGTGAAAAAAAAAAAAAAATATGCATTTTGTGATGAAATGAAGTAATTAGCAGGGTGCAATATACAGAGTGTCCAATCTCAACAGTGGCCAATGGCTAATTTCTAAACTGTTAGTTATAGACATATAGTTCAAGTTGCAAAAATGCTTTAAAATAGGCAAAAATTGTTTTTTAAGTGATTTAGGTCAAAAATTTTTTTTTTTTTTTTTTTTTTTTTTTTTTTTTTTTTTTTTTTTTTTGGGGGGGGGGGGGGGGGCTAAAGAATTACGAAAATTAAATTTTTATATGGTCCCCCAGTCCTATAAGTGATATTTAGTGAAATTTTTCCATCACTCTAACAAGCAATACAAAAAAAGTCCCATTCATTTAACACCAAAATTGACCGTGTTATGAAATTTTAAATTTCATCACTTAAACCACTTTTCTATGACTGAAAATAGATGAATTGCACTAAGCTTTAAGGAAACATACACTAAGTGCTTAAAGTATTATAAGGGTCATCTCTTTTCCATGCTTTCTAATTGCTAATGATAAAATGGGTCAGAATAATATTTAATAAATGTGAGTATGATCTTTACTAGGGATGCACCGAATAGTGATTTTGGCCGAATACTGAATGCCGAATATTCGGCCGACAGGTGAACCAAATACCGAATATTCGGCTAGCCGAATAGTAATTGTTGGGCCGAATACCGAATATTCGGCTTTCCAAATACTTTTTTAATTTCAAAATTTAAAGGTATTAAAATGTTACTTTTTAAAAGTTTTACATAATATTTAATAAAAGAAACTTACATTTTGATAAACAAGAGCTTTTTATAAGAGCATTTAGTATTGAAAAAAATCTGCCTTGAGTTATTTAAGAAGCGCAGTTATGAAACTTTAATTAATAAAATTTTCTACGAATCAAAACAAACATTTTAAAATCAAATAATGAAAAAATGGCCAAGAAAAAATTTTACAGTGTGATAATTGTCCTTTTTGAATAACTCAAGGGAGATTTTTTTCAATATAAAGTACAAATACTTCCAACTTAATTCTGAATAAAGGTATGTTTGGCTCATAGTTCTTTTCTTATGAATGGTGGTATTTTCCACTCTTCCCATCATATCATATTTTACAGAAATCAAAGCATGTGAGTTGAAAATATGTTATCTTATTTATTGTTAATGTAATAAACGAACACACAAGTTTTGACTTAGAGTGAGATGAAATACAATGTACTTATGACTCAAGTTGATTATGATTATGGTTTCATGAACAAAAATTGTCTGCCTTGATAGCTATTACTAATCTCAAAAGTTTTTTTTTTTTTCTTTTAAAGGACTTTTATTTGGGGAAAAGCAAGAAACAGATTATTTACTAAACAAAATTTAGAAACTTGAGCACGTAATTTATTCCTAAGGAGAATCCTAATAAATCACCATTTTAATCCTTCTCATAGTTAATTTTCTTAAGTTATACTTTACAAACAGCAAATAAATAATGTAAAAACATTCTATTTTATTTAAAAATGATTTTGTTTCTAAGTATTTTAAATATAAATTTAAAAATTGACAGTTAAAAGTAGAAATAGTGAAAAGTTTTTAAAAGGTTTTATTAAGTATTGTATTCGGCCGAATACTTTGATATTCGGCCATACCAAATATTTGGCAGGCCAAATAGTTTCATATTCAGCCAAGCCGAATATTCGTCTCAACCGAATAGTTTAGTATTCGGCCAAACCGAATATTCGGTAACATGGCCGAATAGGCCGAATAATGAATAGATACCGAATATTCGGTGCATCCCTAATCTTTACACTGAATTATACTTCTACATGTTTCCTTTTCAACATGAAGTAAATATTACAAAAAATATATTAAAGATAAAATATTAAAAAGTAAATATAAGATTAAACCAACTTAATATAATAAATATTTGAACTCGCTCAGAATTCCCAGAAAATTTAAGCTGACACAAACAAGTTGTTTCAGTATAATAGCACAAGTTGTATATTTTGCTTTAATATGTAAACATCTACATAAATTTAAAAATAATATTGTAAAAATTATTTTACTCTCAATGCTAATGTTAAATTTTACATATAACGTTTATTTTTATTTCCAGTAAATGTGTGACTGACCCCTATTTTGCAGCAAAAAAGATGCTTCAACTTTAAACAGCTATTATTTGGTCAGTTTTAATCGCAGATGAATAGGACTTTATTTAGTTGTAAAAATTTACTAAATATCACTTATAGGACCTGAGAACCATTTAAAAATTTCATTTTTGTAATTTTTTACTATTTTTTTTCTTTTTTTGGGGGGGTGGGGGGGAGACCCAAATTGCTTAAAAAACAATTCTTTGCCTTTTTTAAAGCATTTTTGCAATTGGAACTATATGCCTATAACTAACAGTTTAGAAATCAGCCATTGGCCACTGTTGAGAGTGGACACCCTGTATAATGTAACATTAGGTTGATGAAAAAAGAATTCTTAAATTGTATATATATACTATAGAATCTATAAATTTAAGAGATCAGGCTGGTTTTTTTTTTAGTCATCTGGCCTGAGCTTTCTACAAAGCCGATTTTAATGACTATTTTTCTAATGAAACTACATTATTTGTAGATGTGCCCACTCTTGCTATTTTTTTTTTATTATTATTATTAATTCCATTTTTATATTTTAATTTTGAATTTAAAAGCTATTTTATGAAATTTCTTCATATTGTTGACAATGGGGTTACTTCTATTGTTGAAGAGATAAAAGGAAAAAATGGGATATCACTATATCATTACAGATACCATGACCATATTACAATTAAAAAAAACTATTTAAAAACTTAGGAGCAGAAAAAAATAAATTTTTACTTATAAAGCTGTTACACTTCAGTATGGTTTTCATTCCGCTATACTGAAATCAAGACATTCATCTCAGAGAACTTCATTGGGTGAAAATGATGTCATAGTAAAAATGAATTTGTATTACTTTCAAAGTTGAAGCTGGTAAATGTGACTTAAAGTTTGAGAATATATTTATTAATAATCTATTAATGTTGTTAAAATGATTTTAAAATAGTGAATATGTATATTGAAAGTATGCATATATATTTTGCGATGGTGAAAAAGATGTTATCTTTAGATTTTGTTGAAAATAAAAAATACATAATTATGTCATAGTAGCACTACTTTTGTTGATTTTCATTTCGTAAAACCGAATATCAAAGCCTCAATTAATAAATGACTAATTTCATTGCCTTCATTATGTATTACATGACATAAGAAATAAAGTTTAATTTTTTTTCAATGAGTACTTTTAAACCTTTTCTTTCATCAAATTTGATGTGCTACGACTTGTAGTATACAATGTAGACTGTGAAATGTATGAAAAACAGCTCTACTTTCACATTTAATGTGCACAATTAATTTTTAATTTTTGAAAAATCTTTTATATTTTACAATATTTTAAATATACAGTAGACTTCCTCAAATCCACAAACCAGAAATCTGCAACTCTCTAAAATCCGCACATATTTTATGGATGTAGACAATGAAACTTTCAATTCAGATATTAGGACAAATTTTGATTTTTTTTAGTTTTGTATTAATTCCATACATATTTTAATTTGTAATTGGGTCATTCCATGTCAACTGGCCTAGAGGATCCCACTCGACCCCCTTCGATTTTTATGAAATTGATACAGAATATACATGTGGGTATATGATGAACATTTGGAAACTGTTTAGTGCAAAAAATTGTATAGTTGGAGCACCAGGGGTCCATTTGAATCAATCACTATTTCTTGGTTGTAGAAAAAACGGCCAAATCATGAAGTTTGGCATCATATTGCTCATGATATATGAAACCTTACTTATTGGAAATAGGTGATCTAGTGCATCTTTCTGTGCTAAAAAATGTAATTGCAGTATTAAAAATCACAAATCCAAACTATCATGATTACTAGGCCTCAAATTAGGCCGTATGGCCAATCTGGTTGAATTTTACTCTTACTTTAACATGCTGTAATTACTGCAAATATTATTTAAAAAATTTCTCGCTTTACAAACTAATTACCTATGGATATATCGTAAAGCCGCTGTAGTTGTTTTTTGATTGCTTAAATATTCATTAAATTATTGATGTGCAAAATCTAATAAAAAATTAAAATCGTCGATTTTGCCCCATATTCAAAAGCGTGTATCTCAAAAGGGACACTTCTGATTTGGTTACAATTAGTACCACTGGAAAGAGCATATCTTAATTTATTTTAAAATCTTTATTTCATTTTGGGCCTCTTAGATACAGAAGGAAAATAATAAAATTCAAAAACCTGTTGTACGAGATAATCCAGATACATATAAGAAAGGTATAAATTACGACAGGTTCTTTCAACCTATTCTGCACCATTCTTTTTTATTACAACGATTAATGCATATAATAATTATCACTTTTTCTGGTCACAGTTACTTCTCCTTTACCATTATAAATGATTTGTAACCGCATTGCCAATGAGTTATATCCAATAACCAGGCAAGATTAGCTCCTGGTTGGGTATTGCATGTTTTAAATTTTGAATGCGGGTACCTAACAGGATCCATAGAATGTTTTGAATGTGTCCTAAATGTTTTGATTATTCCAAGGTCCCATTATGTTGATTCCTGATCCCCAATCTATAAAAAAGATTACTCATTGGTTCAGTTTGTCAAATTTCTTATTGATTGCGATTGCAACAGCTTTTGGTAAATTGTATTGCTGACTAATTTTTGTTTTTATTGGAAATGGAACAGTAATTATATGCTCTTCCGGAATCCAACAGAGGTCTTGTCTAGTAGGCTAATAAAATGTTTTCGAAGGTCCATGAGGGTGCATAAAATTTATTAAGACATCGTTGCTGAGATTTTCAGTACCAGTTCTTCAATAAAATCTTCAATTGTCATCTGCTTTGTTTCTAACGTGTCATGATCTGTGTGAACCCATTATTTAAATTCAATGGCATCTTCTGGATCACTATCTTCGAAAAACTTTCCAAAAAAATTTTTTAAATCATCTGTTCCAGGACATTCTTTGCAGCGATGAAGCATACAATCTTTAGAATTCAAGTCACAAGCTGTTTTACTTATAAGGAATTTATAATCTACATCAGTTGGGAAGCTTGCTAGCATCAACTTCATATTTTGATGCATTTTACACACAGATTGGGAATGTGAGCCTGCTGCAACGACAATCACACACCATTTTGGTTTTAACTCGCAAAATTTGGAGAATCTGATTTCCGGTTCATTACTACTTTGATAGACTGCAAGCATTTCTTTCAAATTGCTTAGTAATAGATGCTTCTGCATCTGAACTTTCCTTCCATCTATCCGAGCAGAAATGAAATCTTTTTTTCCTGGACATATTAGATTAAATTCTTCATCTTGAAAATAATTTAATACTCTTTCTTTTATGTTTTCTGGCAACTTCTTATCAAACTTTGCTCTAGGTAAAGTCAAAATCCCGATGTCTACTTTTAATTTTCACACTGCTTTTACCATTCTTTCTGAAACTTCAAACTTTTCCATAACTTCTTTTATTGTCCAACTTTGAGGTGCCATTGTTAATATTTGTATTTGTTCTGGACGTTTTGACAACTGTAACTTCTCCTTCAATTCTTTAATCAGCTGTTTGTAATCTAAACAGTCTAGGCATTGGTTGCATGTAGTAGGTTGTCTTAATTTACATTGATCTATACCAGCAACAATAGCTATTTTCTTTGAAATCACATCTTCAGTTTCACTTATCTTTCGCTTTGCATAGCTTTTAATATCTCTTGTTGATGTTCGCTGTCATTTTAAAGGCGATAAATCAATAGCTGTTAGACTTTTGTTCAACGTTTCTGTTACATCTATTTCATCTTGCTCCAATTCGCTTGAAGAAGAGGACCATGTTGTTCTTGTTTCTTTGAATTCTTTTCTGCATGATCTACATATTTTTTGGTCTGGTTTGACATTCTTCTTAGTTTTTTAGTCCGTCAAATGAATAGAACTTTCTAAATTGATGGACCGCAAAGATTTTCGTATGCAATGATTGTCTTTAGTGAAAGGATAACAGAATGTTCGCTTCGCTGAAGAAACTCAAATTTATGCAAAATCAATATTTCATGATGATAGCATATTTGAGAATTTTCTTCAAGATGCAATAAACTTTGGCGATTAATTAACTCATGTTCTTCAGAGGAAAATTCTTTAAAAAGCGTAAAACCTTTATGTGCACAATAAGTCGTCAAATGGCACTGAGAATTATCAGCACAGCCAATGCTGCATTGACTCCGATCATAATCATGAGAATCCATAGAGCTAAAATCTTGATACAGAATGTTTTAACAGTAATGTAAAGCATAAACTGAAAGAGAAAATGAATATTTTTGTATAAATCTTGTTAAACATGCAATACCCAACCAGGAGCTAGTCTTGCCTGGTTATTGGATATAACTCATTGGCAATGCGGTTACAAATCACTCATAATGGTAAAGGGGAAGTAACTGTGACCAGGAAAAGTGATAATTATTATATGCATTAATCGTTGTAAAAAAAAGAATGGTGCAGAATATGTTGAAAGAACCTGTTGTAATTTATACCTTTCTTGTATGTATCTGGATTATCTCGTACAACAGGTTTTTGAATTTTATTATTTTCCTTCTGTATCTAAGAGGCCCAAAATGAAATAAAGTTTTTAAAATAAATTAAAATATGCTCTTTCCAGTGGTACTAATTGTAACCAAATCAGAAGTGTCCCTTTTGAGATATACGCTTTTGAATATGGAAGAAAATCGGCCATTTTAATTTTTTTTTAGATTTTGAACATCAATAATTTAATGAATATTTAAGCAATCAAAAAACAACTACAGCGGCTTTACGATATATCCATAGGTAATTAGTTTGTAAAGCGAGAAATTTTTAAAATAATATTTGCAGTAGTTACAGCATGTTAAAGTAAGGGTAAAATTCAACCAGATTGGTTGCACGGCCTACTTTGAGGCCTAGTAATCACGATAGTTTTGATTTGTGATTTTTAATACTGCAATTACATTTTTTAGCACAAAAAGTTGTACTAGATCACCTATTTTCAATAAGTAAGGTTTCTAATATCATGAGCCATATGATGCCAAACTTCATGATTTGGCCGTTTTTTCAACAACCATGAAATAGTGATTGGTACAAATGGACCCCTGGTGCTCCAACTATACAACTTTTTGCACTAAACAGTTTCCAAATGTTCATCATATACCTACATGTATATTCTGTATCAATTTCATAAAAATCGAAGGGGGTCGAGCGGGAACCATGCCAAAATTTAGGACACTTGTCATGGAATGACCCAATTTTCTTAATAATACTCTATTCATGTTTTTTCATGAAGAATGAATAAATTTGTTTGGAAAAAATTAAGATATTTCTGATATCACTGGTAATCATAATCTTCTTACCAAATATATTTATGCATTAATCAAAATTTTTTGGTTATTAAACCTGGCTAAACTTGGAAAAAAAAAAAAAAAAAAAAAAAAAACCTTTTATGATTTTGATGCGAATTAGTAATGTACTTTTTTGAGGCAAGTTTTGTTGAATAATTTTGAATTAAACACATTTTAATCTTTATAATGAATATCTCATCATACACTATTAATTATTAACTTGACTTTTGCTATTAGTACTTTAATAATTTTAAAAATTATCTAAATTTTTATTATTTTAGTTTTTTTACTTATTTTATTATATTGTAAGCATTCACTATAGTTCCAATTGCACTATTAATTGCACTCAAATTGCAGTTTAAAAAATGTAAACAAAACAATGACCAGAAATCCGCAAAATTCTAAAATCCTCACAACCTCTGGTCCCAAGCTGTGCGGATTTGAGGGAGGCTACTGTATATATATATATTCACAGCAAAAAAATCTTGACACTTGAGATTTTACAACTCTTGTTAAATATCTAGAAATGTACATGAGGAATTATTCTGAAACTTCAAGTGTGTAAACATAATAGCACAGATCATATATTTTCGTGAAGATTTTTTTGCCGAAATCCCATAGGGGACCATCAAAAAATTTAAAAATAATGAAGATCTTTTGGATAATCCTGTCAAAACTGATGTAGCAAAAACATTGAAACTGCAGATTATCATTAAGTAGCTTATGGTAATAGATTGTGTTCATTTTTATGTGGATAGAATGTATACTTGTAGAGAAATTAAGGTTTTTATAAAAAGGGTTCCAAATTTTGAAAAGTTTTTGCTTATATTTTGCAGAGTTCTTAATATAAAACAATGTTCTTTTCAGAAAATATGAGAAACAACATTGTACATAATACCCTGTAACCAAAATTAAAAAATATTAATAATTGTTTGAAAAATGAGCAGGTTTACTAAGTAAATTTTCACTGTGCATGTGTCAACTCTATAAAAATTTCGTTTGCGTATTCTGTTAGTCAAATGTATAGAGCAACTTTTGTTAAAGTTTTGAAATCATAGCTTTTAAATTCTGAAAATTATCGTTGAAAGAATAAGATCAAAATCTGATATTCCCAAAATGATGTGGGGCTGTATTCATATTCCATTGATTAGTGTCAACACGATATTGCACGTACTACTATGTTTGGATAAAGCTCCTCATTTTTTCACTTCATTTTAGGAATAACGGATTTTGATCTTATTCTATGATTATGAACTTCAGATTTTTCAAGCTATGATTTCGAAACTTTACCAAAAGTTCCTCTATACATTTAGCTAACACAATATGCAAATGACATTTTTATAGAGTTGACACATGCACAGTGAAAATTTATTTAATAAACCTGCTTATTTTTCATAGAATTGTTAATATTTTTTAATTTTGATTACAGGGTATTAAGTACTATTTTGTTTTATATTTTCTGAAAAGAGCAGTGTTTTGTATTAAGAAATCTGCAAAATATAAGCAAAAAACTTTGTAAAATTTGAGACTGATTTTATAAAAACCTTAATTTTTCTACGAGTATAATTGCTATCTACATAAAAATGAACATAGTTTATTACTATAAGCCACTTAATCAACATCTGCAGTTTGAATGTTTTTTCTATGTTACTTTTGACAGGGTTATTCAAAAGATATTTGTTCTTTTTCAATTTGTTGATGGTCCCTTATTGGATTTTGGAAAGATCTCAAAATACATGACCTGTGCTATTATGTTTAGACACCTGAAGTTTCAGAATAATTCCTCATGTACAGTCACCGCCAAAAAAATCTTGACACTTGAGATTTTAGACGTTTTGTTGAATATCTAGAAATATACATGAGGAATTATTCTGAAACTTCAGGTGTGTAAACAATATAGCACAGGTCATATATTTTCGTGAATTTTTTTTGCCGAAGTCCCATAGGGGGCCATAAAAAAATTGAAAAAGAATGAATATCTTTTGGATAACCCTGTCAAAACTAATGTAGCAAAAGCATTCAAATTGCAGATTATCATTAAATGACTTATTGTAATTATGTGTGTTCATTTTTATGCGGATAGCATGTATACTCGTAGAGAAATTAAGGTTTTTATAAAAACAGTCTCAATTTTTTTCAAGATTTTTGCTTATTATTTACAGAGTTCTTAATATAAAATAAAGTTTTTTCCTGAACATATGACAAACAATATTATACATAATACCCTGCAACCAAAATTTTAAAAAAATAATAATTGTATGAATAATGAACAGGTTTACTAAATAAATTTTCATTGCGCATGCGTAAAAGTTATGCAAATTTTGACTTCATATTGTGTTAGCTAAAGGTATGGAGCAACTTTTGTAAAAGTCTCAGAATCGCAGCTTAAAAATGCTGAAAATTATCGTCGATAGAATCAGATGAAAATCCGTTATTTCCAAAAAGACGCAAAAAGATAAGGGGTTGTATCCAAATATAGTAGTGCGCGCAATATTATGTACAGAGCCGAGACTGCGCGCACTACTTACGCTTGATTGGCCAGGCAACTCACCTGATCTCAACCCTACAGAAAATGTTTGGAATCATATGAAAAATAAGGTACAGGAGTGTCACCCATCCAGCATAAAGGAATTGAAAGAAGTATTGGAAACTTTGTGGGTCAATATGGACAAAAACTATTTCCGAAATTTAGCAACTTCTATGCCTAACAGATTGCAAAGTGTCATAAAAGCGAAGGAAAATATGTCAAAATATTAATTTTGGCAATAAAATTATTTAAAATGTAAGTTTTTACTTTTATAACACTTTTTTTATGAGTGTCAAGATTTTTTTTCTCGGCTCTGTACATAATATTGCGTGCACTACTATATTTGGATACAACCCCTTATCTTTTTGCGTCTTTTTGGAAATAATGGATTTTCATCTGATTCTATCGACGATAATTTTCAGCATTTTTAAGCTGCGATTCTGAGACTTTTACAAAAGTTGCTTCATATCTTTAGCTAACACAATATGCAATCAAAATTTGCATAACTTTTACGCATGCGCAATGAAAGTTTATTTAGTAAACCTGTTCATTATTCATACAATTATTATTTTTTTAAAATTCTCGTTGCAGGGTATTATGTATAATATTGTTTGTCATATGTTCAGGAAAAAACTTTATTTTATATTAAGAACTCTGCAAATAATAAGCAAAAAATCTTAAAAAAAATTGAGACTGTTTTTATAAAAACCTTAATTTCTCTACAAGTATACATGCTATCCGCATAAAACTGAACACACATAGTTACAATAAGTCACTTAATGATAATCTACAGTTTGAATGCTTTTGCTACATTAGTTTTGACAGGGTTATCCAAAAGATATTCATTATTTTTCAATTTTTTGACGGTCCCCTATGGGACTTGGGCAAAAAAATTTCACGAAAATATATGACCTGTGCTATATTGTTTACACACCTGAAGTTTCAGAATAATTCCTCATGTATATTTCTAGATATTCAACAAAACGTCTAAAATTTCAAGTGTCAAGATTTTTTTGGCGGTGACTGTATATTTGTAGATATTTAACAAAACGTCTAAAATCTCAAGTGTCAAGATTTTTTTTTGCTGTGACTGTATATATATATATATCTAGACACACGGCAGTGTGTCAGCCAAGTTCAAAAAGTAAAAGTCGACACACCGGCCGTGGGTTATATTACCCGAACCATTACGGGCCATTTTTGACCCCTCAATAACTTAAATTCTATTTGACCTACACAATTGCAATTTTTTGTGTAGTGTAAGACCATCTTCTAATTTCCGAATCCTATAAATTTTTTAAAAAATCTTTTACCGTTCACGAGAAATTGACGTCTGAAAACCACTGTTTTTCCCACTGACTCACTCACTCACTCATAGAAATGTTTGACTACTTCCAGGTGACTTAGGAAGTTGAAATTTGGTGTGGAGGTAGATTATTGGATCTATAAATAGGAAAAAATCAGAAATCACCATTAATTAAACATTAATGGTTGTTAGAAGATAAATTATTGGATTACAATGGCGGTTTATGAGAATTTCACAAAATACCAGAAATAGTGCCAAGTTGGCGTCACTTTTGGCGAGTATCGGGACTAATCTCTGAAACTACCGAACAGATTTCAAAAGTAATGGTACCAAAATTATGGTATTCGCCCCGGTTCAAACATAGACTATATCTTATGTCTGTGCCACTAACCAAAAGAGGGTTCAGAAGCAAAAAACATTCTAAAAATGGGATTTTTGTTTTAGTGAAGGGCCTAGAAGCACAAAATTTGTCATGTTAATTATTTATAAGATATAAATGATCACTAATGACATTTGCTAAAAAATACCAAATTTAAAAGGGGTGGAAATTCGCGAAGAGCATTCTGAAAACGTTCTAAATAGCGATTTTAAAACAATTTCAGCAAACAACAAACCGATCGTAAAAGTAATGATATCAAAATGATGATGATAGTCCTTGCTCCAACATAGGCTATATCTTATGTCGATGCCACTAACCCAAAGGGGGTAAAAGAACAAAAACGTTCTAAAGATGCGATGTCTGTATGTTAAGGGACTAGAATTATAAAGTTTGGCATTTTAGAGTTTACGGGAATTTCGCGAAATATCAGAAATAGTGCCAAGTTGGCGTCTTTTTTGGCGAGTATCGGAGCTAATTTCTGAAACTATGAACCGATTCCAAAATTAATGGTACCAAAATGATGGTATTCACCCCGGTTCAAGTATATGCTATATTTTATGTGTATAACATTAACCATAAGAGAGTGAAGGAGCAAAAAACATTCTAAAAATGAGATTTTTGTTTTACTAAAGAGCGTAGAAGCACAAAATTCGGCATGTTATTTATTTATAAGATAAAAATGATCTCTAAGGGCATTTGCTAAAAAATAAAGAATTCAAAAAGGGTGAAAATGCACGAAAAACGTTCTAAATCTGTTCTAAATTGGGATTTTTTAGCAAACTCAGCAAACAACCATCCGATCTTAAAAGTAATGATATCAAAATGATGGTGACATTCCTTGCTCCAATATAGGCTATATCTTATGTCAATGCCACTAATCCAAAGGAATTAAAAGAGCAAAAAAAATTCTAAAAATGCGATGTCTGTATGTTAAGGGCCTAGAAACATCAAATTTGGCATGTTCATTATACTTATAAGATATAAATGATCACTAAGAACATTTGTTAACAAATACAAAATTTAAAAGGGGTAAAAATGAGCGAAAAGCGTTCTAAAAACGTTCTAAATAGCAATATGAGCAATATTGGAAAGTTAGCGAACCGATAAAAAAAAAAAAAAAAGGTCAAAATGATGGCGGCAGTCCTTGCTCTAACAACAGTATTGGATAAATTGACAGATTACAATGGGAGTCTATAGGAATTTGGCGCCAAGTTAGCATCACTTTTGGCGGGTAATTTTTGTCGTCAATTTGGCGATATATCACCAAGTTGGAGACAAACTTTTTGGTCGTCGAGATAATCAAGTAGTACCCAATCACATAAAAGAAACATCCTTATTAGTGGAATTTAAAGGAACATAAGCAGTCCTAATGTTAAAAGTTTTAAATTTGACACAAAGAAACAGTGAATAAACGCAGGAAAAGGCTGTAAGATTAATTAATATTAAATAAAACTAATTTAATATTAAGCCAATTTATTTCAAAAAGGAAATAAATAGCGACTTATTTGACAAAAAATAATGATATCCCATCAAAAACATGAATGTGAAAAAATGCCAAGTTCGTTAAAGATTTCGCTAATAAAAGAAGTGATTTGACAAAAAATAATGATATCCTATCAAAAACATGAATGTGAAAGAATGCCAAGTTCTTTAAAGGTTTTGCTAATAAAAGAAGTGAGATCTAACTGCAAACCAAGTTCTTTCGAAGCTCCTTAAATCATAGCTCCTGACATGCATAATATTCTTCAATTGCTTAAAATGATTTGGTATGTTACTTTTTATTCAATAGAGCGACTTGGCAAGTTTTCAGCCCCTAACTTTATTCTTTGAGTAAGAGTACAATTTAATCTAGAATCTGATTGGTAAAGATCTAGTCAATCAAGTGTTCGAATAACTACATTGAAGTTAAGGTATTGATAAATTAATTAAGTGATCAACTTTAAGTTCTGATCAATTAAATAGAGAAATTTGAATAACAGAAAATTTGTAAGTCGCTCTATTGAATAAAAAGTAACATACCAAATCATTTTAAGCAATTGAAGAATATTATGCATGTCAGGAGCTATGATTTAAGGAGCTTCGAAAGAACTTGGTTTGCAGTTAGATCTCACTTCTTTTATTAGCAAAACCTTTAAAGAACTTGGCATTCTTTCACATTCATGTTTTTGATAGGATATCATTATTTTTTGTCAAATCACTTCTTTTATTAGCGAAATCTTTAACGAACTTGGCATTTTTTCACATTCATGTTTTTGATGGGATATATATATATACATATATATATATATATATTTGTTTCCATAGTTACTTTCAAAATCCTCAAATTTATATATTTCATGTCAGTTATATGAACTTTGTATGAAAGAAATAAAATTAATACTTTTTCTGATAAAGAAACATTTTTAAAAACAAATCTAAAGCAAAAATATTATTATTTTATACAATTAAGACATTATTTCAGTTGTTCAGAGAGATCCAGTGTCCCTAATAAGACTAATCAGCATGGGACCTTGCACAGCCACTCTGTTTGCCTGATGGTTGTGCCAACCCTGGCTATAATTCTGGATGCATTATATAATCTAAGTTTAAAGAAGCCAGTGGGAGTTAAGGAAAGTGTGTTTTTGATAAATTCACCCTGTGTCTTTTAAAAAGAAATGTGAACACTAATATAAATATGTATTGAAAATTAAATTTCCCTTTATTCTCTTAAATTTTTAATAATAAATAGTAAGTTGCATTCTTAAGTTACTTATGAGTATGAAAAAAGATATATATGACTCTAATTATGGTTATTTTTCATTTTATGTTCATATAGGTTATAAATGGTGAGAGGAAAGTAACACTTGTTTTAGATGATCCATGTGGAAACAGTTATTTGCAGGTTTGTTCTTGATTCCATTCAAATATATCTCATGTTTAATTTAGAATTATAAGTTTTTAAATGTTCATAATGATTTATTCGATTATTTTTTTTTTCATTTATTTACAGAGTATTTGCTATCCTGAACCAGATAAAAAATTAATAGTTGAAAAATATGAAAGGACTGTTGAACAAAATGAAGAATTGGGCATTTTAGATATGAAAGTTGAAAATTATGAAGAATCTTAGATATTTAATATTTTGAAATATTTTCAATAAAATGGTGATATTTTATTCTTGTGTGCAGAGTGTTCACTTTTGAGTATAATCAATGCTTTCTTATTGTTAATTAATTATACTTCCTGCATGCCTTTATAATGAAATTAATTGAAGCATAAAAATTGCTTATTTATGCCGAGCTTTAGTTATGAAGTGGTGAGGATGACACTATGAAAGTGATCGTACAAACAAACCCAGGGAGAGATCGAGAGTGCAGAGAAGTAAACTCCAACATAATTGTAGACAGAACAAGGTGTTTATTTAGATGAACGATGGAAAGTTTACAATACTAAGACGCTAGCAATACGGGAAATCACATTGTTTGCCCGAAGGCACGGCATTAGCCGGAGAGGGGCACAGCGCCCCTTTTTGCGTGATGTTACATGGCCAATGGTCTGAGTAGAAGTGAGTGACTGAGGCAGGGAAGATGTACAGCGCTATACTTTTTACAGCGTTAAGGTTATGAGAATCCGTTAATGCTTAGTAACAGAAAATGCTATCGTTGGTGTAATACTGAAGTCCTGTGGTTTTTAAGGAGTGTCGATTGCATACGCACGTGTGCTTCCAGATACTGAAAGAATTACATGCCGAATGATTCATGACATCTGGGAGATTTTAAAGATTAGCTGAGTGCATGAGAATGTCAACGGATAAACGTATTATAAACCACAGCCGCTTCTATTTAACATGAGAAAGAATGCAGAAATGTGCAGATCTAAGGAAGACTGACATTCGGTTAACTTTTATTGTGACGAGAAAAGAATTACCAGATCTTTCTCAAAGTGATAAAAATCCAAAACAAAGAGTGGGAATGAAATGGTGTTTTTTATCATATGAAAGAGGGTTTGTTAAGGAATTAATTTCAAATACAAAGTTATAAAAGGGAAAATAACAAAGTACTGCATTATAACCTTAAATGCAAGAATATCAACTTTAAGTATTTATTTAAGGGGGGGGGGGTAATTTCTCGTTAAAATTTTGAAGTTTCGATTTTAATTGTTCAGTTTCTAAAAGGGGAGAAGACAAGATAATATGTGACAGAAACGCCGTCACAGACACCTTTAAAGCTAACAGTTATCCAAACTAGTAAAGTTAGTTCAAAATTATATCAGTTGACTCTATATTATTTAATACTAATTGTATTACACTTTCAGGTAACTTCCATTACAAAAAGTAAGAAACTACTTATTGCAGCCATTTAAAGAGAAACAATTTTCCTATATTTTCATCAGTCATCAGATTTCAGATCACAAAACCATCTTCAGTCCAAATGTCGATTTACATATATATTTACATCAAATCTTGATGTTATGTGATAGTATTACTAATATTTATAAACCAATTTGGATGTGACTAAGCTAGTGTGCAGGATTTATCAAGATCTTAATGAAGTTTATTGGCAGACTTCATCTGTAGCACTGTTTGAAAGTGATGGCCACTTAAAGCTTACCAATTCAAAAGCTTTTTACCAGCTTTTGACTTTGATACAAGGATTCTGGAGCATCTCTTGTTGTGCCTGCCTCTCAAAAAATGCTGAGATTTTTTTATTTGACTATTTTTAATTTGATTGATTATTAATTCATTATTATTTAATTTATTATTTATCAACAATTTGAAATTCTAGAATACCTGATTTTTCTGTTATAATGATTTATGAATTTTAGAAAACATGATCTCAAAATTATTTTAACTGTTGTAACTATCATTTCTACTCTCACATTCTTAAAACTATAGGGTGATATCTGCCAAAGTGAAATTCTAACCAAATTTAGTAATACTTGGTGAAAAATCACCAAATTTGGTGACAAAATAGGTCACCATAAATTAAATCAACTTGCTGAAATTCTCATTCAAATTCAGTTTATAGTTCAAAAATGGACTTGATTCTTCTATAATTTGATTTAATGCATTTTCATTTGTTTGAGTAAAATTAGCTGAATTCTTGAAAACAAAGAATAAGCTATTCTTTTCTCCTGGTACAGGACGGGAGGACTTTATTTATATTATTTGTAAATTGTAATGCAATCATTTTGATTGGCAAGGAAAAGATACAATTTAACATTTTTCCAATTGAGTGAAAAAGTGGCCAATTTAGGAGAGGGATCCAAAGCCTTTCACTGAAATTATTTGTGTAAGGGAGTTTCTTTTTCTGCTATTTATTCTGTTGAGTTATCTTACATAACAGACCAGATTAGAGGTCTGAACAAGCTAGAATTTTTAAGCCTGGGAGTGGTCTGAACAGAAACTATATTGGCCCAATCTGGAGTAAAAATTTAAAGTTCAGCACATTCCTGATCCATTTATATTTTCACAATTCTCAGCCTGCCTGCACAAAAATCAATGGAAACATTCCCAACTTGTACAAAAATCAATTAAATTGTACCTGATCGACACAAATCAATTTCTCAAAAAATTCCACTTTCACATAAAATTAAGGTTCTTTTAAAAAACACGTACTTAAGTTGTGTTCCACTAAAGTAAAACCACTGTCATTTTGTACCATAGTTGGACACAAAGCAAATCAATGGGAACAAAAGAAATATATTAAGGTATCTGCACATCTTCGGAAGCAATTTTTTAAAATTTTCAAAATTTTCTCATGTTATTCATCTTTTATAATGACATTTACTTGAAAATTTTGAAAAAAGTCAAAAATATTTAGCAATTACTCAAAAGTAATTTATTTAAATAGAAAAATTGTGAAAAATTGACATTTTTGCTAAACAATAACATAACTCAAAAATAAAACAATATATGTATTGACATTTTGTAAATTGCATAATAAACAGAATAAGTTTCTCTAGGACTTAGACTACACACATTATAATCGCATCTCTATCTCAGGTGATATGGCAATCAAAGTACTAATGTAATGAAAAATTCCCAAAATTTATTTAAAAAAAGAGGGGGGGGGGGAAGTGTACTCCCGAAATAAAGTCCTATTAATAATCAGTATATCCTCCATATTTATATATGATTTGGAATGTATGATGTTGCATACCATTTATTTATCCCTTAAAGACAGCATTAGTATTACTGAAGGCCTCATTCATGATGGCCTTCAATTTGTCACAATCTTAAACTAAACTGAGGATAACCCCCCCCCCCCCCCTCATTTTTGGGGGTGTGTGGATTGAGATGAAGGTACAAGGCAGGCCATTTCATGAAATGCACCCAGCTATCTAAAAAAACATTTATAGGAGGAATTTGCAAGGGTTATAAGGGTGTTGTCCTGCTATAAAATTCAACTTAGACCACCAGTTCTTTCTGAAAATGGCAGTAAATGGGTTTCTAGAATTTCTTGGTAATCAGTAGCCTACATGCAATCTAAGGGAAAAGTCATGATAAATTTATCATCATAGTCGAAGACTTCCAATTCCATCAATAAGCCTCCATCTTACTCACTTTTAAAGAAAATTTCCCCATCTTTCCTCATAACATGCCAATAAAAAGCAAGGCTGTCTGAGCCATCTTACTAAATTTTTTCTCGTTTGAGAATGTAATGTGTGGCCACTGGTCTTTCCAAGTTTGATGATATTTGGCCCCATCAAATTTCTTTTGTTTGTGAATAGGATAGCTTTCAACATGGGCTGCTAGATAGAAGCTTATTAAGGATGTTTGAAGATTTTGGTTATAATGGTAAACTTAATCTGGCTTTTTCTTCTGATCACATGCAGGTTACTGATTAGTAAGAAATGTTAGAAACCCATTTACTGCCAATTGCAAAGAGAATTGGTGACCTAAATTGGATTTTACAGCAGAACAACATCCCTATAAGTTTTGAAAAGTTCTTCTAGAAATTGTTTTTGGATAATTTCATGCATGGCCTGCTCTGTACCCTCATCGAAACTCCAAGAAAATGTATGGAATCTTAGTAGGCAGTGTCTCAGTAGAGCTGTATATTCCAATGACAGACAGTTTAAGTCTGCCATCCTTGAAGACCAGGATAATATTGATGTTACTGTCTTCCAGTGATTGTTAAATGGTATACCACATTGTACATTCCAAATTATATATAAGCATAGTGGAAATATTGGCTATTAACAGTAGTGGCTTTATTTCAGCAGGCTACTCCCCCCCCCCTCTTCTTTTATAAGTTCATTTTTTTTCTTTTCCTGTCAAGATGGGGCAGGAAGTGAATTACTCCTTGTAAATATGTATTTGTTTATAGACTTTCTTAATATATTTGTTTCATTCTCATTTTTTTCTTTCGTTTCCAATTATGATACAAAATTATGGTTTCTTAATTTTGATGGGACACATGTTACATATTTATGAGAAAATTTTACATTATAGTTTAGATTACCATGGTTTACACTTATATTCAAATAAAGATTCAGCAAAAATATTTAAAAAAATTGCAATAAAAGGAAAAAAAAGAGGTTTAAAATCATCATGACTTTTGAAGCTGTATAATAAAAAGTAGATATTGATAAATATTTCCTTGTAATTTATAAAAGATGTTCTAAAATGCAAAAGAGTTACCTTTGTGACATATTCCTGTTTTCATTTTCATCAAAAATGCATAAATTAGCAAATGTTTTTATTCAGAAACTGTATAATCAAATGGAATTTTCCATTTTTGATAAAAAATAAAATATCTTAAAATACTGTTAAAGTCAGTGTTTTGAATAAAATTTTTGAATGAGGTAGTAGGAGAAACAGAAAAACCTGTCATTATGTGATAAGAAATGATCCACTAAGTAATTTATATATAAAAATATGGAATACTCTATTTAATTCCAAATCATGTCAAAAAAGGCCTGTCAATTTTATGCCTCTATAGTTTTTAAAAAAAAGCGACACAGAATGTGTCAGAAAGTTTTGCTTTTTTAAGAAGGAAATTCAAGAACTATCTTAAGGTATTCTATTTCCAATGATTCCGTTCATTATCATTGTTATCTTTTTTTTTTTCTGGAAAAAATGTTGCTTGGCTGACACATTCTAAGAACAAATAAGTCTGGCCCTGCTCATCTCTGTAGGAAAAAATGTAGAAATTCTTACTTAACCCTTTCGCATCTGGTGTACTATTAATAGTACATGTCTTTTGCTCAAGTATTATTGTGTTTTAACGTACTTAGTTACTTTCGACATATACAAATGATAGTATAAGGCTATGCCTTTTTTATTATGACTTCATTTGTGATTTAATATTTGTTAATAATAAAAATTTACTTAAATCTCTTTGCATCTTTGGCGATTCCTTTATTTTATACATATATTTCACTTTTAAATTTAAAATTTAAGTTACTCATCTGAACTAGCCATGCATGATAAAACACAAAACACCATTAGAAAGTTATAATACCCTCTCAAATCCTGTTGTAATACTTCATTTTTGAACCGTCTTCAAAAATTCTTCGTTAGCCTATTATCATATAAAAATGAATAGAATAGTACACAAGATAAGTACATTTGTTAAATTTCAGGCAATGAGATAATCTTTAAACTTTAACCCTTCATTGCATCATGTACCGTATATGGAACATACCGATAATATCCTTCTATTTTCCTAAGGATTTTAAATTTAAGTTATATGAGCTTTGTGCCATATCTAGAACATTTAAATAGAGAGATTTGTTCTAGTTTTTCTCACTTGATGGCAATACTTCACTAGCTATTAAATTTTTATTTAAAAAAAAAAAAAAATCTTGTCTGCATCGTATACAACAGTAAAATTTGCTTCAACTATTTCGCCCAAAATTATTGAAAGTATCGCAAAATAGAATTTTAGACATTCGAGTACATATCATATATTTGTAACTAAGGTTGCTTAAAACTGAAATCTTGTTTTTGTGTTTGTGCTAGATATGGAACATAGAGCATAAAGCTCATAAAACATTCTAATGAAAAATAGTGCGCAAAGGGCTAACGTAAGATTAAATAAATGCAATATTACTTGCATCTGATAATGATAATTCTTTTGAAATTTCTGTTGATAGCTGGGAAGATTCAACATACATTCCAGCTAAAAATAGAATTGAAAATGCTATTTCTTTATATGACTCTTTATTGTCTGCACGATAACAACAAATGTGATCCAAGAAATGGATTCAACTGTCACAGGATATGAGTTTTCATATTAAATATTAAAGTAATTTTAAATTTAACTAAAAGTTAAAATGAACCAGTGAAATTCAACAATATTGAAGTCGAGACGTTTTTCCACAGCATGGATATTGTTATGTGCCAGGAGTGTGTGTGTGTGGAGAGAAGAATCGAATTTTTAAACTAAACAAATTTTCAAATTATCTGTGTAGTACATGTAAATGTTCTTGACGAATACTCCCCCCCCCCCACCCCCTCGGACACTCTGAATTGAACACTGGATATATATAATGAGAAGCATCAATTTAGAAGAAAAACTGTTTATTCTTCCAGATGCTGCAAATATCCTTGCTGGTGTTGGACTTAGTGTTGATAGAAAAAAGTTACAAAGGAAAGACAAATTCCTGAACGCTAATAAAATATAGAGAAAGTAACTCCTTAAGTGCTGAAATTATGGCTCTGGAGGCTCCCTGTCATTTTTTTCCCCTAATGTCTGTCAAAGAATTTGAAAAAAAATCTGACAATTTTTACATTTTAATGACCAATACTAAAGGAAATCTTAAAAGCATGAAGGGCCATGATAGACTTTTTGAATTAAGGTCTCTAATAGAGTGTATCACTGCAGTGGGATATATTATATACACCCTGATTTGAATCAAGATTCGAAGCTGAAACTTTTAATTAAATTTTATATTTCTATTTTTGGAGAGAAAAAAAGTTTCAAAATTGATTTCTTTATTTTAAAATAATTCTTTTTGAATATTCCAGTGTGAATTGAACATTACAGAAAAACAGTTGCTTGTCCATCAAAGGGTTAAATACTTGCAATAAAATTTTAATATATATTATACTTTTTTTGTGCATATAATACACCAGAACTGTAAGCTTCATACCATATTTGGTACAAAAATGTAAATAATATCTCATTGTGTGCTTTGGGACACATATGGCACATACCACAAAAATACATATTAAAAAAAATTATGAAGTCAGAATTTTTTTATTATTTTTCCTGCATTTGTGACTACCTAAAGTAATCAAACTATTTTTTTCATAAATAAAAGAAAAATTGTGCAGTGAAGGGTTAATAAATCTATTTCGATAGCTGTTATTAAAATAAAATTTTGTTCTCAAAATGGAAAAAAAAAAAATTCAGAACCGAAAGGGATAAGAAAAAGAAAGTTTTTGTGAGTTTATATTATTATGTAATAGTGATGTTCTGTATTTAAAGTTTTAAAAAGCATTTTTAGCATCAAGGGCGGCGCCAGAATTTGCCCGACGTGGGGGCATTGTATCCCCGATAGGGGGCCAAGTTTATAACATATATTTGAGGTCCCCGCGTGATGGGCCAGGTCTTAAAAATTGCGTGGGCAAAAATTTCAAGGACCCAGTTAGTACAAAATAAATTAATGTTCCGGTCGGCGTAAAATTTAAAAAGTTTGCCTGCTTATATGGTCTAGCAAGTATTATATATATTAGCCCCTTCCCTCTCCTTCCCAAAAAAGTTAAAATCTCGACCCGACTTGACTCTATTTCTACTAAACATGAATTTTTACTTCGATATGGGTATAAACTGTTTTACACGAAGAGTTCTGATCAAAAAGAATTTTTTTTTTTTAATTGTTTGGAAAATAGTTGTTGATCTCGATGGAGAACTGGAAAATCTGAAGCAGATCTGAATCTTTTTATTGGTTGAATTCCGGAACTTATTTTATTCGTTTTGTGATTGGTCCATATTTAATGTCCAAAAATGGAATACTTCTGTTGACACGATGACAAAAAAAGTAATAAAAACTTTAAAAATATTAATAATTTGAAAACAAATTGTGATAAAGTTTGCAAACAAATTTCATTTGAAAGGACATTTTTTTTCTCTACGTCACTGTGTAAAAATTTAAAATGTGCGATATTTAGAAGTTTAAAAATTCGCAGGTCCGAAAATTGTAAAACTGAAATTTCATTTAAATCTTGTTTATGTTGGGCCCAGGAATATTAATGTTTAATCCATGTCGTACGTAATATATGAGGCGTAATAATCGGTGCTCTACTGTATGTATTACTGAATGCAAAAATACAAATGAAAAACTTACATATTTTTTTTTAAAGTTAAATTATTATTATCAACAAAATTAAGAATTCTGCGTATAAAGAAGTTTTAAAATAAAAGCACTCGGGTAAAAATATCAAATTACATACAAACGCAAAGAAATAAGAAATCATTTGAACTTACTCGTATGAAAGACTTGAAACTTTTTATATACTGCAGAAAAATATTATAGTTCACACATTCGTAAAAAGATTGAACTCATAAAGTATTTATAATTAGTAGAAATAATTATTCAAATGCAAAATTTGCAAAGTCATAAATTTCATTGTTTTATAGTCAGATTCGTTCTTTAAAAGGTCATTGTAGCATTGTTCTTACGGTTACTGTATGATTAATTATATAATTTTTGTAAAAAAAGCATTAAATGGACGATTTCGATATTTTTAAATAAAAATACTAGATTAGGAAAAAAAAAGTAACTCCTTATATCTGTGGTCAATGGACAAATGTCGATAATAGGGTACTGCACCTTATGTAACTCTGAAATATCCTTCAAGCCTATCAGAGCAGATGTTTTTCTAGTAATTCCCACAACAACATTGAGATGTATAAAGGTTCTTTTTACAACCAATCAGCAAGAATACGTTTGCTGAAGCTAAACAACATATTCATCGATCTCTTTATCATTCCAGTAGTCGAAAAGTTTGTTTTATATTAATTTGCAGAACAGAATTTGAAAACTACTCAAAACAGATAGGCATGCATTTCCTTTTGATGAACCGCAGCTGTTCTTTGCAGTTTAAACATCGTTAGATTGAAATCTAAACAACAATACAAGTACCGTAATTTCCGGTTTATAAGCCGCAGATCAAACAATTATTTTTGGACCCAGAAAACTTATTCAGTAATTGATGAGAAGTATTTACCGCGATCAAAAAAGTCAATTTTTTTTTTTTAATTTTCTGGGTCAAGATATGATTGTTTGATCCGCGGCTTATACTCCGGAAATTACTATATAAAGAAACAACACACTTGGCTAGAACAAAACCTGTATAAAATTGAAATTTCTTTCATATCCTTTTTCGTTAAATCTGAACACGTTGCTGTACTAAATACTAATTTCCTTGAAATGAATGTGAAAGTAATTAACCGAACTAGAATTTTTGAATTATGTAAATTTTAAGAGTTTATAAGTACCGCGTTTTACTTTTTCCATCATTTTCTAATTTAGTCATTTTTGAGAAAATGTAATTATTTTATAAACTCTCAAAAAAGAAAAAAAAAAAAATGTGTGTGGCACTCGGGGACTGCCGCGGTAAAGTTATTGCATAGCATTTTTATCAATTTATGCAAAAATACCGCGTAAATGTCTGTCGAAGTCTATCGAAGGATACCGTGCCGAAGTCCCGAACTGAAACGTCGTTAGCCGGAGTGTTAGGATTTTTTCTCGTTACGGAATTCCTATATTCGGTCGCCGCGCTCAAAGCCCACGATAAAAGCTATGCAATAGCTTAATAAATTACCAAACAAAATTTGGTCGTGCTACGAAAATTAGATCGCGAGTTACAAGCATTTTAAATTTTTCGATCCTCACGGTGGGGGGTCTCTTGTCACCAAAAATTAACACTGTCTCATAATAAATTACCAAACAAAATTTCGCCGCGCTACGAAAATTAGATCGCGAGTTATAAGCATTTTAAATTTTTCGACCCTCACCGTGGGGGTCTCCTGTCACCAAAAATTAAAAATGTCTCATAATAAATTACCAAACAAAATTTGGCCGCGCTACGAAAATTAGATCGCGAGCTATAAGCATTTTAAATTTTTCGACCCTCGCCGTGAGGGGGGGGGGGTCTCCTGTCACAAAAATTAACAGTCTCATAATAAATTACCAAACAAAATTTAACCGCGCTACGAAAATTAGATCGTGAGCTACAAGCATTTTAAATTTTTCGACCCTCACCGTGGGGGGTCACCTGTCACCAAAAATTAACAGTCTCATAATAAATTACCAAACAAAATTTGACCGCGCTACGGAAATTAGATCGTGAGTTATAAGCATTTTAAAATTTTCTACCCTCACCGTGTGGGGGGGGGGGGGTCTAATGTCCCCAAAAATTAACGCTGCCTCATAATAAATTACCAAACAAAATTTGGCTGCGTTACAGAAATTAGATCGCGAGTTATAAGCATTTTAAATTTTTCGACCCTCACCTTGGGGGGGGGGGTCTCCTGTCACCAAAAATTAACACTGTCTCATAATAAATTACCAAACAAAATTTGACCACGCTACGAAAATTAGATCGCGAGTTACAAGCATTTTAAATTTTTTACCCTCACCGTGGGGGTTCTCTAGTCACCAAAAATTAACACTGTCTTATAATAAATTATCAAGCAATATTTTGCTAAGCTACCAAAATTAGATCGCCAGTTATGAGCATTTTTAATTTTTCGACCCTCACCGTGGGGTGTCTACTGTCACCAACAATTAACAATGTCTCACAATAAATTACTAAACAAAATTTGGCCGCGGTACGAAAATTAGATCGCGAGTTATAAGCATTTTAAATTCTTCGACCCTCACCGTGGGGAGTATCCTGCCACCAAAAATTAACACTATCTCATAACAAATTACCCAACAAAGTTTGGCCGCGCTACGAAAAATCAGATCACGAGTTATAAGCATTTTAAATCTTTCGATCCTCACCGTGGGGTGTCTCCTGTCACCAAAAATTAAAAATGTCTCATAATAAATTACCAAACAAAATTTGGCCGCGCTACGAAAATTAGATCGCGAGCTATAAGCATTTTAAATTTTTCGACCCTCGCCGTGAGGGGGGGGGGGGTCTCCTGTCACAAAAATTAACAGTCTCATAATAAATTACCAAACAAAATTTAACCGCGCTACGAAAATTAGATCGCGAGTTATAAGCATTTTAAATTTTTCGACCCTCACCGTGGGGGTCTCCTGTCACCAAAAATTAAAAATGTCTCATAATAAATTACCAAACAAAATTTGGCCGCGCTACGAAAATTAGATCGCGAGCTATAAGCATTTTAAATTTTTCGACCCTCGCCGTGAGGGGGGGGGGGTCTCCTGTCACAAAAATTAACAGTCTCATAATAAATTACCAAACAAAATTTAACCGCGCTACGAAAATTAGATCGTGAGCTACAAGCATTTTAAATTTTTCGACCCTCACCGTGGGGGGTCACCTGTCACCAAAAATTAACAGTCTCATAATAAATTACCAAACAAAATTTGACCGCGCTACGGAAATTAGATCGTGAGTTATAAGCATTTTAAAATTTTCTACCCTCACCGTGTGGGGGGGGGGGTCTAATGTCCCCAAAAATTAACGCTGCCTCATAATAAATTACCAAACAAAATTTGGCTGCGTTACAGAAATTAGATCGCGAGTTATAAGCATTTTAAATTTTTCGACCCTCACCTTGGGGGGGGGGGGTCTCCTGTCACCAAAAATTAACACTGTCTCATAATAAATTACCAAACAAAATTTGACCACGCTACGAAAATTAGATCGCGAGTTACAAGCATTTTAAATTTTTTACCCTCACCGTGGGGGTTCTCTAGTCACCAAAAATTAACACTGTCTTATAATAAATTATCAAGCAATATTTTGCTAAGCTACCAAAATTAGATCGCCAGTTATGAGCATTTTTAATTTTTCGACCCTCACCGTGGGGTGTCTACTGTCACCAACAATTAACAATGTCTCACAATAAATTACTAAACAAAATTTGGCCGCGGTACGAAAATTAGATCGCGAGTTATAAGCATTTTAAATTCTTCGACCCTCACCGTGGGGAGTATCCTGCCACCAAAAATTAACACTATCTCATAACAAATTACCCAACAAAGTTTGGCCGCGCTACGAAAAATCAGATCACGAGTTATAAGCATTTTAAATCTTTCGATCCTCACCGTGGGGTGTCTCCTGTCACCAAAAATTAACACTGTCTCATAATAAATTACCAAACAAAATTTGGCCGCGCTATGAAAATTAAATCATAAGAAACATAAGTTTGAGACTTGGTATCCTAATATCAAAAAAATACCGCGTCAATGTCTGCCGAAGTCTACCGAAGGATACCGTCCCGAAGTTTGCCGAACTGAAACGACGTTAGCTGTAGTGTTAGGTTTTTTCGTTACGGAAGCGTTAGGTTTTCTCGTTACGGAATTTCTCGATTCGGTCGCTGCGCTCAAAGCCCGCGATAAAAGCTATGCAATAGCTTAAAAAAAACATTTCGCAAAAAATAAAACATACAGGCAGTAAGTTGCTGGAACGCACGTGTGGTTGGAACGGATTTTTCTATTACTTGAAGAACTTTCTGTCTTTTGATTGTAGAATTTTTTAAAAAAATTTGAGATTTGGTTCATGAATTTTTCATATCTTGAGAGAAAATAGAGACAAGTAAAAAATCAGTTTATAATAGAAAAACCTAGTATACAGCGTTGTTGCACAGTTAATTAAACAGTCCTTTAATTAAAAAAAATGCATCTGTAGATATTGGAGGATTTCAGGTAGTTTTAGCATTAAATTGATTAATTTTCTTTATTTTTGAAAAAATGTTCAAATTAAAGCAGACTTTTTTAGCTATAGAAATAATAATAAAAACAGTGGGGGAAAATATCTTCAATTTCCATTTTGTTTTAGAGTGTATATTGATCAAATGCACAAAGTGTGATGTTCCAAATTTTGATAAGATCAAAATTTAAATCTGAAACAAAAACTTTAATACAAAATTTCCAAGAGAAATGTAAATGAAGTGAAAAATTGTAAAATAGTTGGGAATCTAAAAGTGAATTATTTTAATATCAGCGAAAAGCGATCTGCAATTATAAATATATCGCTGATTCGAACTGCGGGTTATGCAGGAGATCTAGCTGCGGGTTAGAGGTCTACGAGAACCAAAATTTCCCGTCTCAACATTGCCGAAGCATTCCTTTGATTTTCATCTTTTCTATTATTTTAATTAATTTCTGCCTTCTGCCATAAGTTTTTTTTTTTTTATTTTGATCTTAGATTTCTGATTTTTACATATTTTTAGATAAAAGGGATTTAAATTCCGTTTCTAATACGAATAGTACTAAGCAACACAGATGCCAGAATACCCATGTAATTTGACGAACATGCTGCTTTAGGTGTGAATATTTCAGGTATTTGGTTTTTTTTGTGTATTTTTTGCGGGAGGTGGAGTAGAAATGGCAAAATTAAAGTGCAATTTTTTCTGTTTTTACGGAATCTAATCAATGGGGGCAGGGGGGATAGTTCAATTCACGGATTGTTTACCGAGCACGGAATCCTCCGCGGAATGGGTTATACCCGACCCGAGCTAATTAATTATATATCCATTCAACCTGAACCAGTTTTTTAAAAATAGATAACCCGAACTTGACAAAACTTCGATCTAAAATCAATAGTATTCATTCCGAACGCAATCCCAACTCAGTATGAAAAAACAAAATTCCATCTTGTAAAGCAATAATGGAAAAGTAGTCTAGTATCAATTATATTTTTTATGTAGAAAAATCGATATATCTGTATATTGACTCATTGACACTCAAATAATATAATTTTTCATTTAAAAATATATTTTGGGGATACTTTTGAGGAATCTCATAGAATCGAGCCCATACGCTAAAACAATTAAAATTACCCGACTCGAAAAATAGAAGTCAATCCTAAACTCCCCGAAAAAAAATCAACTTTAACCAGGTCCGACTAAAACCGCCAGTCGAGTTGAGTTTAATTTTCCGAGGAGATGCAGGATCGGGTTTCTACCCGAAACCCGATTTGAGCTCGACATCTCTAAATTTCGACCTGAACCCGAAATATTTCAACCCAACCAAACCCTAATTGTAACTGATGAAAAAATATATCCATGCTGTAATGCGAATTATGTAAGATAATGTTTAAAATTATATATTCAGTAACAATTTTAGATTTTAAGTAAAAAAATCAGTACACATAAATTCATTGTCAAATACAGTTTTTCATCTTAAAATAAGTTTTGTAAATTCTTTTGAGAGATCGATTCATCTCGAATCAAGAACCATAAGTATCAACATCCAACCCGAACTTGAAACAATTAAAGTTAACCCGACTGAAATCCGACACTCAACGACAAAAATTTAGGCTCAACCCGATCCGGTCCAGACCACGTCAGGTACAGTTTGCACGACACGTTGAAGCATTCTACTTGTTATCCAAGACAACCCCGACAAAATAATTTTTGTTTTCGTATTTTAACTGAACTAAAAATTCTTCATGACCAACCGATCGTAAATCCAAAATAAGCGAAAACTGATCCACAAATTTAATGTAGTAAAAAAAAAAAAAAAACAGTATAAATTAATTTTTAGTATAAATTTTATCTTTTAGTTGAAAAATAAACATGTATAGAGTCATTCATGCATCATCCTATGCTGTCATCCATGTAGATTTTTATTTTAAAAATTCACATTTTTTTCGACAATTCGGGTTAATCTAAACTCAAATTGCAAGAATCAAACTTAAGTCAGAAACCGATGTACAAAAAAGAATTAGTTTAGTCAATCCGACTTTAAAAAAAAAAAAAAAAAAAAAAAAAAAAAAGCTCCATATTTCGACCCAATTTGAATGGGCTGAGAAATTCAAAAGTCAAAATATTTTCCCCGACGAAATTGAATTTTGACCCCGATGGGGGGGCCAGGTATGCCCGACGGGGGGGCATATGCCCCCATGGACCCCCCTCTGGCGCCGCCCTTGTTTAGCATGCATCATTGAGTTTTCGTCAATGAGACTTCTCATCTTCTGTTCAAATGTTTACACAGTCTCAAGGTGTCCAATGATAGCTCCTAAAATAGGCATTTAGTCTCTAGTGCCCTTCACTGCCAATCTAATCCGTACATTTATATTTCTTGCATTATTTGCAAAATTTAAAGCATTTTTTTCCTTTAAAAAATAAGAAAAAAAATTCATTAACTATGCACAACTGTCAACTATTCAAATTTAAAAATTTCGTTCGTTTTACATCGCAAATTTTCATGGCGACCGGCTTTAATGAGTTAAAATGTATTGCAATTCCAAGATTAAAATTTAGCGTATATTTAAATACAATAATTTATATATAATACATAGTATGCTCCAGGGTTGTTTGGTTTAAACCAATGTTTTAAAAAAAAAAAAAAAAAAAAACATGCTGGGTTTTTTTTTATGTTAAACTTTACGCATTGAAAAATGCAAAATCCAAGTTATACAGAAGCTACAAGCAAAGTTGTAGAAAAATTATGAATTGATAAATTTCAAAAATGACAAATAACTTTTCGTATAACCTATAAATCTACATGGCAGAATAACCAATTTCTTAAAAATTAGCTGGTTAGAAAAAAATTAGTTTTCTTTCTTCCCTTTTTTTAAAAGCTTAAATATATACAGGGTGACCGAAAAGTCTGGAAACGGTCGACAAGGGCGCCCATATGATAAATTTTAGGGGGGGGGGCTGAGGAAAATTTCAACTTCCCCCAAAGCTATCACTTATTTTAGTAAATATTTAAAGTTCTTTGCGTTTTTTCACGACTTTTGAGTCCCCCCCCCCCGTTTTTTGACGAAATATGTGTTTTTCGCGATCCTTTTAAGAAATATGTATTTTTTCTACGAATTTTTGATGAAATTTATGTTTTTTTCTCAATTTTTTGACAATTGCTTTTTTGGCAATTTTTTGTAGAAATTTGCATTTTTTTGTGATTTTTGAACAAAATTAGCATTTTTTTCGAGACACTTAAACGAAATTTGTGTTTTTTACACAAATTTCGGGGTTTTTTCTATGCTTTTTGAACGAAATCAGAAATCTTTTTGCTATTCTTTGACAAAATTAAAGATCTTTTCGCGATTCTATAACGAAATTTGTGTTTTTTCAGCAACTCTTTGGTGAAATGTGCGTTTCTCTTTTCCTTATTTGGCAAAATTTGCTTTTATCTGAATTTCTTTGGCAAAAATCGCATTTTTCCTCTGATCCTTGATCAAAATTCGCGCTTATTTGTGATCGTCACTAACATAGGTTACTAAATGACCTTATTGCAGTGAAATTTTGGGGTGGGGCTTGTTTGGCTTAAGCAAGGGCGGATCCAGCCCAAACTCCAGGGGGGGAGGGTCACAACTTTTGACAGATGATTTAATGAAACAATTTTAAAATACAGTAAATCTTGTGAAAACGGAATAACGATAAAAAGTAGCAAATGTCGCCGATCGGGAATGCAAAAAATCGTGAACTTTGTCGATTAGGCACTGAAAAATCACGAATTTTGTCGATCGGACGCAAAAAAATCACGAATTTTGTCGATGGGACGCAAAAAATCTCAGATTTCGTTTATCAGGCAAGAATTTGTTTACAGCAAGAAAATGCAGATTTCATCAGTCAGTTAAGAATCGCGAATTTTATTGTTCGATGCGGAAAAATGCGTATTTCATGGACCAAGAACAGAAAAAGGCGTGAATTTCGTCGATTGGGCACGGAAAAATTCGGAATATGGTCGATCACTTTCGTCAAAAGCGCGAATTTAGTCAATCGGGAACGAAAAAATCGCTTTTGGTAGGGCACGGAAAAATTGCGAATTTTGTCGATCGGGAACGAAAAAGTCGTAAATATGGTCGATCAGTTTCGTAAACAGCGCAAATACAGTCGATTGGGAATGAAAAAGATCGCGAATTACGTTTATATGGCGAACAAAAATTGGCAATTCCATCGATTGGGAAAAAAATTATCACGAATATGGTCGATCAGCTTCGTAAAAAGCACGAATTCGGGCGATCGAGTACAAAAAAATCGCTAATTTTGTTGATAGGGCTTTGAAAAAACGCAAATTTTGTCGATGATGCGCGGAAAGATTAAAAAAATCTTTGAGCGGCAGCAGAACAATCATGAGTTTCGTCAGTTTATCGCGAGAAAAAAAATCACGGATTTCATCAATTTACGGCAGGAAAAAAATGCAGATTTCGTCAGTCAATTAAGAAACGCGTATTTCATAGTTCGTGTTAAAAAAAAAAAAAATCGTATTTCATCGAACAAGAACGGAAAAATAACCTAATTTTGTGGTTTGGGCACGGAAAAATCGTGAATTTTGTCAATCAAGTGAAAAAAAATCGGAAATTTCGCTGACCATTCGTTGAAAATTTTTCAAATTTCGTCGATTACACCCCAAAAAAATCGCGAATTTCACCGATCGGGTGCGGAAAAATTTTTAATTATGTCGATCAGACGCGGAAAAGTTGCGAATTTTCTCGATCAGTTTCGAAAAAAGCGCAAATTCTTTCGATTAGACGTTATTTTGCGTTCCTGTTTTAGCACTTTTTATTTACATTGTACATCCCTCTTTGAAGAGCTCCAGAGGGGGGTCATGACCCCCCTTGGATCCGCCACTGGGCTTAAGCCAATTGGTAAGCCTCCCCACCCTGCCTGATATCTGCAATGAAATTTTTTGGCGGAAATGGGTAAAGTAGTTTCTGATATTTGATCATTTACCATGACATTCTAACCAGTTTTTGCTTTTCCACAAATCAAGCCATATTCTTGCTTCTTACTCCGAATTCCCAATTTTATAAATCTGAGATAATTCCTTGATTTCTTTTGGGAAAACTTTTTTCCGTATTTTTCATCAGATAGGAATAAAATCGCTTTGACTGACGTTTATTATGCCTCCTTAAACGGAAAACTGTTTCAAACGAAAGTTTCTTACGATGCCTACTTTACAGGATCAAGTTAGAATTTTCATATCTTGCAACTTATTTATATTTCAAAAAAGTATGACAAAACCAAAATCTAGGGGGGGGGGCTCAAGCCCCACCTTGCCCCCCCATATGGGCGCCCATGACGGTCGAATAACTCGAGAAATACATATGAGATTGAAAAACGTAAATATACGTGTTAAATATTTTTAAATAAGCTACTCATTGATACCAAATTCGACATTCGCAACCGACCCCCTGGGGGTCAGAGGGGGTCCAACTTTGAAATCTTAAATTATAACCCCCTTTTTTATTGCAGATTCGGATTTTACGGACAAAAATACGTAACTTTTGTATTTGATGTTTATTTCGAATCCTCTTTTATCACGGTGTAATCGAGCGTATTAAATCGATACATATTTCGGATTTTCCAACGGGATTTTCCCTAATCGAAACTAATTGGGGAGAAATTTTGACATCAAATTCCTCGTCTTTTGCAGGAATAGCGTTTCCTGAAAATCACCCGTGTCGATTATTTCGATAGTGCGACGCAGTTAAAAATTTGACCCATTTGCTGTAGCGTCACTTTACAGCTTTTATAGAATATCTCTTTCATGACCAATGGGAATGTTCCATAACACAGTAAAGTAACCGTTTTCTATAAAAGCAGTGGAGTGACGCTGTAGCAAATGAGTCAAATTTTTTACAGTGTATAGGGCTTTTTATATTTTTCTCTGGAAAAATTCATTGAAATACATTAATTTAGTTTTCTATTTGGATTTTTATTTTATCCAGTAAATGGTTTCTAAAATACGACCTACTTGTTTTGATGTTTAAATAAGAACCTCCCCTCCCAAATAGAAAAAGCATATCTTCAGTTTTTGGGGGCGGAGTATGTAAATATCTTGCGTTTCGATAAGTTCTGCCTTCTTTTCTTTTTCTTTCTTTTCTTTTCTTTTCTTTTTCTTTTTCTTTCTTTTCTTTTCTTTTCTTTTTCTTTCTTTCTTTCTTTTTCTTTTTTTTTTTTTAAATCATTTAATTCAGTGGGGCGGATGGGCGTGCATGGAGTTTTAAAATAATTTCTACTATGTAGAATAACATGCAAGACAAATTGACTTGCGTGTTTCGATCTTTTAACGTATAAATATGCACCTCCTCTAAGAAATAGAAAAAGGATAATTTTCATTATTTGATGGCGGGATGTGTGTATATTATGCGTTTCCATGGATTCTTGTTGTTTTAAAAAAAATCATCTAATACGCTGATGTGGGTTTATGTTTTTTTTTTTAAATTATTACTACAGAAAAATATAGGAGAAAATATTAAAAAATAAAGTTATAAAACATTTTTTGTGCTGACTGTGTAACGGATGAAGAAGTATCGTAAATTCGTGGTACTTACGGAACCCGTTATTTTCCAAGTGAAATATCAGTATTTTCTTTATAAAATAAATAAAGCTTCTACAAACACTCGTAATTTTGCCTTCTTTAACAAGTGATTTTCAATAAGAAAATATTCGTACTTAACATTTCTTATTGAAATGAAATTGAAATGCAGTCTTATTGAAATTATTTCCTATTCTAGAAATTCCAGGATCCTTAGGAACTCCCCTTAGAAAATTTTAGTTTGGGGGGGGGGGGAGGGGGATTATAGGTTTTCATAATTGATTAATTACTGCAAGAACAAAATAATAAGGCAGGGAATTTTCAGACAATTTTTGTTGATATATCATGATTTTTTGTAAATTAATATGTATTTTGTTCCATTTAAAATTGTTTTTCATAAATTTAACCGCTTAACGGATCAATATTTCTGGTAAAAATTTTCAAATAATGTCTAATTTAGCATATCTTTTACAGAATTTTTAATCTTTTATCATGTGTTATTTCAAAGAGAAATTTTTGCCTAATTGAATCAGAAAAATGCTCGGATTAAATATTCCAATATTTAAAATTAAATTTTACTGGTGAGATAAATAAATTATGATTGTTTTTTAAGCCTTTTTTTTCGGATTTTCGAAGATCGCGATTGTAATCGAACAAAATACATCAGATACATATTTTATTTTCTCAAACAGATTTTACCAACACAAAATTTGATAGGCCAGAGCTTTCTTGACCAAAGTAGACGCATTAGCGGACACATGTTTGTTGAAAATAATTATTAATGGTTGTTTCGATAAGAAAAGTGTTTTATATGCTTCTTTCTGCCATAGAAATTAATAGAAATATATTAAATTATTTTTCCATTTGTGCTTTTATTTTATCCAATCAATCAATTATAAGTATTAACCAGTTATAAATGATTTTAATAAATGCAATGCATTAGTAATCTATAAATATACCTATATTATAAAGAGGTAAAATTACTTTATTTGTTGAGGAAAATCTGCGGAACTACCGAACTGATTTCAAAAGCAATGATACTAAAAGGATGGTGTTCCCCCCCGAATCAAATATAGACTATCTCTTATGTCCATACCACGGGGGCGCCCAAGGGGAACGCAGGAAAAAAAAAAAAAACTTTCTAAATATGCAATTTAGTGATACTGAAAGGCCTAGAAAAATGAAATTTGGCATGTTAACCGTAATTTTTCCTATCATGATTTCCCGGGCATCCATGCTTCAATCATAATTTATTTTATCTCACCAGCAAAATTTAATTTTAAATATTGAATTTTTTAATCCGAGCATTTTTCTGATTCAATAAGGCAAAAGTTTCTCTTTGAAATAACCTGTCATAAAAGATTAAAAATTGTGTAAAAGATATGCTAAATTTGACATTATTTGAAAAATTTTACCAGAAATATTGATCCGTTAAGCGGTTAAATTTATGAAAAACAATTTTAAATGGAACAAAATACATATTAATTTACAAAAAATCATGATATATCAACAAAAATTGTCTAAAAATTCCTTGCCTTATTATTTTGTTCTTGCAGTAATTAATCAATTATGAAAACCTATAATCCCCCTCCCCCCCCCCCCCAAACTAAAATTTCCTAAGGTTAGTTCCTAAGGATCCTGGAATTTCTAGAATAGGAAATAATTTCAATAAGATTGCATTTCAATTTTATTCCAATAAAAAATGTTAAGTACGAATATTTTCTTATTGAAAATCACTTGTTAAAGAAGGCAAAATTACGAGTGTTTTATAGAAGCTTTATTTATTTTATAAAGAAAATACTGATATTTCACTTGGAAAATAACGGGTTCCGTAAGTACAATGAATTTACGCTACTTCTTCATCCGTTGCACAGCCAAAATATGTTTTATAACTTTATTTCTTAATATTTTGTCCTATATTTTTCTGTAATAATAATAATAATAATAATAATAATAATAATAATAATAATAATAATAAAAACATACACCCACATCAGCGTATTAGATGATTTTTTAAAAACAAGAGAATATATGGAAACGCATAATATACACACATCCCACCCTCAAATTATGAAATTATTTTTTTTCTATTTTTTAGGGGAGTTGCATATTTATATGATAAAAGATCGAAACACGCTGGTCAGTTTGCCTTACATTTTATTATGCATTTGTAAAAATTATTTAAAAAACTCCATGCACGCCCATTTGTCCCCCCCCCCCCCTTAATTAAATGATTAAAATAAAAGCAGAACTCACCGAAACGCAGAATATTTACATACTCCGCCCCCAAAACTGAAGATATACTTTTTCTATTCGGGAGGGGAAGTTCATATTTACACATTAGAACATCAATACAAGTAGGTCGTATTTTAAAAACCATTTACAGGATAAAATAAAAATCCAAATAGAAAACTAAATTAATATATTTCAATGAATTTTTCTAGTGAAAAGCATAAAAAACCCTATACACTGTAAAAAATTTGACTCATTTGCTACAGCTTCACTCCACCGCTTTTATAGAAAAATGTTACTTTACTGTGTTATGGAGCATTCTCATTGGTCATAAAAGAGATATTCTATAAAAGTTGTGGAGTGACACTGCAGCAAATGGGTCAAATTTTTAACACTGTAGCACTATCGAAATAATCGACACGGGTGATTTTCAGGAAACGCTATTCCTGCAAAAGACGAGGAATTTGACGTAAAAAATTCTGCCCAATCAGTTTCGATTAGGGAAAAATCCCGTTGGAAAAGCCGAAATATGTATCGATTTAATATGCTCCATTACACCGTGATAAACGAGGATTCGAAATAAACATCAAATACAAAAGTTACATATTTTTGTCCTTAGAATCCGAATCTGCAATAAAAAATGGGGGGGGGGGTTATAATTTAAGATTTCAAAGTTGGACCCCCTCTGACAGGGCCGTGCTTAGGACTTTGGCGGCCCTGGGCGAAATATATTTTGGCGGCCTTTTTTACCGAAAATTTTTAAACTGATATAAAATGTTATAAACCGTACAAAAGGTATCACAAGAGTGAAATTAGTATGAACTTTTTAACACAAAAAATTGAAAAAAAAATCATAAAAATTATTACCAAAAGAATCAAAGGAGTTTCATAGTAAAATATGCCATTGAGTCAACCACATCGAGTCCTACATGGATCGATAGTCCATAAATAGAAATTCATTTCTCCCTAGTTTTAAGTTTGTATCGCAAGACTGTGGGGGGTAATGACCCTAAATGCCTGTTTTGGAAAAGTGCACATTGTGACGAAACTACTAAGAAAATTTCAAAGAAAAAAATAAGGGATGTAAAAAACCACCATACGAATGTTTGACAGTTTTTCAAATTTTTTTAAACAAAAGAACAAGTTTTCTGACATTTTTCCTGTTTTAAAATGAACATTTTAATTAAAAATAAACTGAAATTTCTGAGTGACCATCTTAATTTTTTGCATGAAATACTATGAGACGTGATGCATATTCACTATTAATTTCAACTTTCTACGTATGGTGCATCATATTAAAAAAAGGGAAAATCATATTCCGGCGGAAATGTGGGGCGTGTCTCGGACAAATTTCACGTCTTCTTTTCAAATCTCACATATTAATTCACGCGGTATTTTTAAAAGGCGGCGTGAAATTTGTCCGAGACACGCCCCACATTTAAGCCGGAATATGATTTCGCCCTTTTTTAATATGATGCACCATACGTAGATGAAATTGATAGTGAATATGCAAAGAGGTAAAGTTTGTTTATATGTAGGGACTAATCTCTGGAACTACCGAACCGATTTCAAAAGTAATAGTACCAAAATGATGGTGTTTTTTCCTGTTCAAACATAGGCTATATTTTATGTCGATGCCACTAACCCAGGGAGCACAGGCTCAAAATAGTTATTTTTAAGCAATTTTGAGAAATAACTAACCGATTAAAAAAATAATGATTGAAGATGATGCTGACAGTCCTTGGTTCCAACATTGACTATATTTTATGTTGGCGCCATTACCCCATAGGAAGCAAAACCTTTCTAAAGATACAACTGTTGTATTACTGAAGGACCTAGAAACATAACTTTTGGCTTGTTTGTTATTTATAAGATATAAATGATCTCAAAGAGCGTTTTCCAAAAATACGAAATTTAAAAGCGGTAAAAATGGGCAAAAAGTGTTCTAAATTGCAATTTTTAATTCATCTCGGAAGTACGGACCGATTAAAAAATAATGATGTCAAACTGATGGTGATAGTCCTTGCTCCAACAAAGGCTACATCTTATGTAGGTGTCACTACCCCAAAAGGGGTTCAGGATCAACTTTTGCGTTACTAACAGATCTAGAAACATAAATTTTGGGATGTTAATTACTTATAAAATATAAATTATTTTCAAGAACAGTTTCTAAAAATTATAAGATTTAAAAAGGGTAAAAATGCGCGAGATGCGATATAAAAACTTTTTAAATAGAATTTTTTAAGCAATCTCTGGAAGTAACGAACCAATTTAAAAAATAATGATGTCAAAATGATGGTGACAGTCCTTGTTTTAACAAAAGCTGTATCTTATGTCGATATCGCTAACCCAAAACGGGTGCAGGAGCAAGAAGAAAAACGCTCTAAAAATGCGATTTGTGCTTTACTGAAGGGCTTAGAAACAGAAAATTTAGCATGGTAGTTATAAGATAAATATGGTCTCCAAAAACATTTCCTAAAAAATTCGAAATTTAAAAGAGGGAAAAAGGAGCGAAAAGCGTCCTAAAAACGTTCTAAATGGCGATTTGTAAACAATCTCAACAATTATCAAACCGATTCCAAAAGTAACTTGGTGGTGATAAATCCTGTTAAAAAATAAAAACATAAGCTATATTTTATGTTCGGGATGCTATCAACAGAGGGTTTCGATAGTAAAAAATATTCGAAATGTCTATCTTTCTAAATTGTAAAAACGTCAAATAAATAAAATGTAATAAATTAATTCAAAAATTATAAACCAAGGATTATATAAATTTGGTTTATGTTGGGCTTAGAGTGAAAATGATTCAAGATTTCATGCTTGAATCTTGTGCCAATTTTACCATTTTTTAAAGGAATATTAAAAATGTTTTATGCAGAAAAGATCTCAGAAAATCTCTTAATTATATTAGTGGTCAACAGCGTCTAGATATGTTTCATATATATTAACACTGAACAAGGATTACTGAAAGAATTATAATAGCTAAAAATGTATGAATTGATATGTACTACTTTGAATAATAATATTTTTATATTGCTCATTTTCATTTTTTGAATTTGTATACTAATTTTAAGAATTAAAAAGTAGCTCATTTTCTGCATCTGTAAGAAATTATGTCAGAAAACTGTGTCGTCACTTGTCACAAATTAAATCGATGAATCCCATTGAGGGAAGAAGTCCTACTTAAAAATATATTTACAAGTTAACATTAAAATAGAAAGAAAGCATTAAATCTAATAATACGTGCGAAACGCAGTTAAAGACGAACATTACGGCATATTTAAAATGTTATATTTAAAATGATTTCGTATAAGTCTTTCGAAATTTTCTTTTTTAATACTTTCCAGCAAAGTTCAAAAATGTTTATGATTTCGGTTTGCCTTTCCGTCTGTCCGTGCTCTAACTTTCGTAAATTACTTGGATTGCCCTGAAAATTTTCGACGTTATTGACGTTTATTCTAGCACGAACTTTATTTCAAATGAAGGTTCTAGCATGATTAGTTTATTTACAGGAATAGTCAAAGGTGTACCGTTACGTTATGGCCTAAGGGGAAAAAATCGTTTCAAATGAATTTTAAAGATTTTAAACCCTGTCAAATATATTACAGATTATATGCATTTACGACGTGCACTAAAATATGCTTTCTGTAAAATATGCGGTGAAAAAAATAGCTGTTATTCATTTACAAGACCACGCAAAAGAATTACATTACATAGTGATAAAGAGGGGAATTGTGTGCGACATATTTTAATTATATTAAATTATTTTATACATAATAAACTCCATACATAACATACGTCGCTGGGACCTAACATAAGTTATACGATATAACCATATATAATACGAAGTACACAGCATTTAGGACACACAAAAGATTTCGAATAGTATATTCTTTCCGACGTACTATGTATATGTATCCGATGATGGCTGATGGATGGATAAAATACATTGTAATTATGATATGTGCTTTTAAATCTCGCTAAATCTATGCATATTATATGGAGTGTATAAATGCTATAGTTGATATACAAGGCTATACCAAAGAGATCGCAAATGTTACTGAATATGAGCGTAAATTACTTAAAAGTGATTTTTAAATAAGTAATGCTTTTTTATGCTAAACTGCATTCAGTTTACTAAGGAATAATTTTAGAATATGGATAAAATGATATACAGGGCCGCACAAAGAATTGAATATATGGACGCCTATGAATGATAATTTCTGAGAATGTGTTTTCAGGAGTTTTACGAATGTTTTAGTTTAAAATAAATTTTAACCAATTTGTCAGGCTCGGATTGCGTAGAGCCTCTAGAATTATGGGCCGAAGCATCACCGCCATATTTAGGTACACTGTGGGTACATCCCTGCTTTTTGGCGACCACAGAGGTGACTTTAGCGCCTTATTGGCGATCTCAAGAAATTTGTTTATCATGTATTACTTGAACTAATGCATCATCTATGTGATAAACGGGGAAAAAGGTGACTGGAAAAAAGTGACAGAAAAAACAAATGCTGAAAAAATGTGACGCAGCAAAAAAGTGACAAGGAACTGATAGATATTAAACTTAATAAATATGTGCTAAAAATAAAGTAGTAATGAAGAATGTATTTTTTTCTGTTCTAATAAATTATTAAAAAATTTATATATTTTATTAACTGATAGTAAATTAATAAAAATAATTGTAAAAATAAATAAAATTAAATATTAAAAATTAGTTTCAATTATAAGAATTGATTTTAAAAATGATAATATTTTATTAACTAATAGCAAATTAATAAAAATAATTGTATAGATAAATAAAATTGAATTAAAATAAGTTTCACTAACAAGAATTCATAAAAAAAATAATATTTGATAGTAATAATTGATAGTAAATTAATAAACATAATAGTATAAATAAATAAAATTAAATATTAAAAATTAATTTCACTGGCAAGAATTAATTTAAAAAAATTATAATATTTTATTAACTCATAGTAAATCAATAAAAAATTAAATGTATAACTAATTAAAATTAAATATTAAAAAATCTACTCATTAACAAATATATATTTAAAAATGATATGCTATTAACTCATAGTCAATCAAAAAGATAAATATATAATTAAATAATAAATAATAAACAAATAAATAAATAAATAAATAATGTAATAATTAATACATTAATGTAATGCATAATAATTATACATAATAGTTTATATATTATTTAAACATATTGTTTACATAATGCATTTATTATAATTATAGTTAATATATTTTATTATGTATTAAATTATAAATTAGTCATTTATTAAACTATTATTATTACTACATTAAATTTAATAATTGTAATTTAACAATAGCAATATAGTAATAATAATAGTTTAATAAATGACTAATTTATAATTTAATACATAATAAAATATATTAACTATAATTATAATAAATGCATTATGTAAACAATATGTTTAAATAATATATATATATATATATATATATATATATATATATATATATATATATATATATATGTATAATCTATTATTTATTATATTGTATAATGCAATATAATTATACAAAATAACATAATATGTATACATATTGGGATAATATGTATAATGTAATATAATTATATTTACAATATTTATATTTTTATTTTTTAAATTTCTATTTTAAAATTATTTATTTTAATTATATATAACAATTTATATATTATTATTATTTTTAATTATAAAGTTATGTACTAATATGTTATTACGCTATATATTATATTTATATCCACAAAAATATATATATAATTATAATATAAGATAATACATTATAAAATATAATACATTAATTAGGATGAGCGAAGCGAATCCTCTACTAGTCCACTCAAATGACACTTTGTCGTACACTTTACAAAAAAATATACAGTATTTTCACTTGAAATCAAACACAAATGTAAATTATGATCTGTAGATTTGCAGAATATTATTTTTTTTTTTACAGAAATACTTTTCAAAAAATTATTATTTTAATTAATTTATTTTACATGTTTTTCCATTACGAACGCATTTTTTCAAATAAAAAGTGAAGCACGTACGTTTTCAGAAAAAAAAACCCTTAAATCATGGGGTCAGTAATTATAGCTAGAATCATCATTAAATAAATAAATAAATAAAATATATTTTCATTATTCTGATAAAATATCTCAAAAACTGATTTCAGATTTTCAAACTATGCTCATTCCTTTGATTATGTATAGTTTCATGCTTTCTTTTATAAAATGTATAAAATACTTTTTTTTAGGAAAATTAAGCAGACGATATTTATGAATTTTAAAAGAATTACATTATGTTTTTGTGAAGTGGCAATAAAAGAATTGTAAACAAATAAAATTAATATTTTGTATAATTCTACTTCGAAAATATTTTTATTTATACCAGTTTTATATCATAAATAAACAATCTGAGGAAATTCTTAGTTATTTGGTTGAAATACTTTTTAAAATTAAAATGCGCCGAAACATTAAATTACATTTTTGCTTAATAAAGATGCAAAAATAATTTTAAAGATATATTATTACTTTCAAATATTTATCTTATAGCATAATACTTCGCGAATCCAAACAAAGCATGGCTTTTGCTAGTATAATAAAATATTTAACTTATATAATAAAAATACCTAATACTATATAATAATAATAAATAAATTATAATAATAATAATAATTGTGCAATTTTTCTTATTAGTAATTATCTTTTCTCAATCACATAATAAATCGATAAAAATTACATTATCATTTCTAACATTTTTGCGATTTAAACCATTACTTATTTAAGACATGCCCTCAGAAAACCCGTAACGTATCCCCAAGAATATGCGTATCCTTGATTGGGAACCGCTATCATACGAGAATTATACAAATACAGATATAAAATATTAAATCTAAAAGAATCGTAATCATCATTTATTTTTGCTAGTTTTGACCGACTTTTAAATTTGGCGCTTTCACAAACCGCGCCAATTATTTCGACGACAGTTGGTTATTTACTTTGTTCGTCTGGTGTTTTCTTCCAGAAATTAGAACGCTTTGTGTCCTTTTCTAAAATGGTTTGAACAATTCATAGCAGAGCAACATCTTACCATAAATTTCGTATTTAATTATAACGTGTATTTAATAGAAAATAACTGTCAAAATGCAGCACCGTTGCTGTCTGTTTACATAGAAGCTAATGGGCGCTGGGTACATATGGCAAACCCAAAGGCACATCAATGGCGGATGCTTCAGCTCGTAAATCTAGTAGCCCTAGGATTGCGCTGACAAGTCAACTGGACTCTTCATAAAAACTGGTAAAATGTAAAAACAACACCAACTTTTTTGCGGCCCCAAATTTTGGCGGCCCTGGGCAAATGTCCGGCTTGCCCCCCCCCCCCCCTTAAGCAAGGCCCTGCCCTCTGACACCCAGAGGGTCGGTTGCGAAGGTCAAATTTGGTATCACTGAGTAGCTTATTTAAAAATATTTAACACGTATATTTACGTTTTTCAATCTCATATGTATTTCTCGAGTTATTTGGCCGTTTCCAGACTTTTCGGACACCCTGTATATATATATGTATGTATAAAACCATTAATTGTACAACATTTATAGCCAGAAGGGCAGACTTGAGCAAAAAAATGCACTTTTATTATTTAAATTGCTTGATTAGTTAAGATTTACTAAGGATTTCATCACTCTTCAAAGCCTCGAATATGACATTCTTAATTTTCTTCATTGATTTCTATTTGTTATGTATGCTAATAATAATTAACATTTTTTTGGGGGGGGGGGAGGGGGGTTAAGCCTTTGTTTTTCTTGCATTCTTACATTGGGAATGGGGATTTTGCATTATGATTTTATTCTGTTACTAACTGGATTGACAAAGTTTAAATCAATTGGTTTTTTAGAACAAATCTAATATAATATTTTCTCATTTTTGTAATTTAAGTGTGTCAAATTATTGCATGTAACTAATTTCTATATTTACTTTCTTCCATCTTCAATAGAAGAAAGTATTGTAATCGAAATTTTTTTCGACTTCCGGTTTTCGACGGATATACACGTTTTAGGGGTCAGAGATTCCAAAAAACATGTTTTTACAAAATGTCTGTGTGTCTGTCTGTCCGTGTGTCTGTGGCCATTCTACCATCAAAAAGTGTATGAAGTTATGCATAGAATTAAACCAAATTTCTTGCGAATGTTTTTAACTGTGGCAAGCAGGTCCTCCTTCAGTTTTGAAATATTCCACCGGAAGGGGGCGCTGCAATCGCGATTTTTGTGCCATTTTCAATATTGTACCGACCAAAAGTACATGAAATTATGCATCGAATTTAACCAAATTTTTTGTGTAAGTGTATGACTATGGCTAGTTGGTCCCCCCTGAATTTGAAAATAATCCGCCGGAAGGGGGCGCTGCAATTGCGATTTTTGTGTTATTTTCAATATTGTACCGATCAAAAGTATATGAAGTTATGCATCGAATTGAACCAAATTTTTTGTGTATGTTTATGACTATGGCTAGTTGGTCCTCCCTGAATTTGAAAAAAAAAATCGGTCTGAAGGCGGCGCTGCAATCACGATTTTTGTGCCATTTTCTATATTGTACTGACCAAAACTATATGAAGTTATGCATTGAATTGAACCAAATTTTTTGTGTAAGTGTATGGCTGAATATCACATAAGCGTGCATTTTAGTGTCTCAGACCATTGCCAAACTCGATCCTTCCCCTTCTTTATACGGCCTTCACAATCACCCCTTAGTTTCGGAATCTTAAAATGACTACAATCGCCTTGTAGATGGCGCTGAATACTGACTGTAAATAGTGTTCCTTCAACCTTCAGTAAAAACAAGGACAAGGGGCTCTAACTGTGAATAATGATTGTTATATGTTACTTTTACACACAAAATACGAAAAAACACCGCTGTATATGCATTATAAAAGTTATAGATAATATTATATTTTGTCTCGGTGTTTTGTATACTAAAAATAAGAAAACTGAAAGATTTGGAGATAAAATAAATAAATAGAATGCTTTAAGTATAAGCAGTTAAAAATATATTAAGTAACATGCTAATATAACACGGAAAATAAAAATTATAATTAAATTTCTGTATTTAATTAAATATAAATTCTTGATTGCTTGAAACATTAAGAATTCTGACCATAAAATATGCAATAATTTTTTTAATAATATTTACTAGTTTCAAAAAATTAAGAAAATTAAAAAAAAAAAACTTTTTTAAAAACGAAATTTTTCTCAAATCATGATAACTTTTTAAATAATTGAATTATTTTTGCACCAGACTTCGGATGCAAAAAATAGCTACATAAAGTTGATAGCTCACAACTTTGGAACGACAAAAATGAAATTTACGGAGAAATTAAAAAAAAAACAATAACAATCATAGATTTTTATAATGTTCAGAAAAAAAAGTAAAAAACAAAAGAAAATATTAAATCAAATAGTTGAATTTTAGGCAGTTATAGTATAAGAAATATAATAATAATAATAATAATATATGTTAGCACAATATTAAGATAATAAGCAAATTCGCCAGTATCCGGCAATCAACTCATAACGAAATATTTTTTTTCAAAACATAGATTATTTTTGCACGATTCTTAATCAATTAATAAACATAGATTTGCAATAGGATATATGTACATTGCAAACATGTTTCACTGATCTGGCCGTTATTTGTGTTGATATGAAATATTCAAGATTGTAGAAAATAATAAAGTTGCATATGGCATTAAATAATACTCTGGACATTCATAGTGTAAAACTGTATGATAAAATTAAAAAGATATTTATATGTTCCATAATATCAACAAAATAAGCAAGCTTTTTAGCCAAGAACCGGCAATCTACTTATATTTATTTATTTATTTATTCAAAACATGGATATTTGCATGATTCTAAATTATTTAGAAAGTATATATCGTCACCTGAGAATAATAAGGTTCTAACTGACATTTTGAAAAAAATTGACTTTTTGCCATAGGAATGTTCCATTTGTATCAATGAATGCATTTCTGCATTAAAATTTTGATATATATAATTTACATCTGCTTGCGAAAGTGAATAATATAGTTCCATCAGAAATTGTTGAAAGCAGTCAGAATAACAGAGTTCTATGTGTAAAGTAATCGCAGACAGCGTATAAGATAATATATTATTTTACTATATATAATGAAAACCGGAAATATTTTATTTCTTGTGTGAAAGAATATATTATTTCGATATTTAAATTGTTTTTCGGTAAAATATAGAGGACATTTTTATCAGTAAAAATCCTTTTAGTACGTCGATATGCAAAACGAATTATGTTTAATTTTTATAATGGACCTAATCGAAGCAGTAATGATGGACTAATCCTAATTCATTTAGATTTAGAAATTCCTGTGGAAAGAAGGGATGACAATTTAGCTGAATCACCAGCTCTAGATATTCTTGATGCTAAAACAATTAAAAAAAAATCAGTAAAAGTAATTCCTACAAATACAATTGATAGCAGGACTATGGTTTTTTTGTAAGTTAAAAGTGCCTTTATGTAGTTATGTACATCCTACTGGCAATACCTTGTCTGCAGCTTGCTCCAGCCTTGTCTCCAGCTGCCCGAGTTAAATTTTCAAGCAGAATAATCTCAAATGATATCAAGAATAAAATAAAAGGTCATATTGAAAGTTTTTCAAAGATTGAGTCAAACTACAACAGAGCAAGCACTAAAAAACTTAGAATCAGAGCTTAATTTGCAGAAAATGTATGATTTGTACTTTCAGAAATGCATAGAAAGCAATGCAAAGCCAGTGAAACTTTCATGTTATAGGCACATATTTAACACGCAGTTCAACGTAGAATTCAATAAACCAAAGAAAGATGGGTGTGATCACTGTGAGGAGTATAAACATTCTGAAACCCAAGGAGAAATATATAATGACATGCAATTTAAATATGATCTGCACAAGACAGAAGTTGAATCCACCAAAACTCTCAAAAATGATGACAGAAGTTCCCCAGATAAATCAGTCATTTGCGTTGTATTAGAAAATTTATAACATGTCCCAAGTGATGTCAACAAGTTTTTTAAAGTTAATTTTCAAGCAAGAAAATTAACTTGTATAACATGACAGGACATGCAACATGAAAGAAAGAAAATAAAGCATATTGTTGCTGCTGGACAGATGACATGTCAGGCAGAGATGAAAATGACATAAGCTCAGCTGTATCAACGACTGTTCGGAAGATACTGGGAGACTTTCCACGTGCTGATAGTTTAATTTTATATTGTGACAGTTGTGTTCCGCAGAATAGAAATAAAATGATATCTTATGCAATTGCAATACTTATACAATCTCATCCACATATTATGGACATTACTCTAAAATATTGTACACCTGGACATTCATGTGTGCAAGAAGTAAATAATATTAAGAGCCAAATAGAAAGAGCAATGGATGTAACAGAATATTTTTCGCCGCTTTCATTTATACATCTGTTGCTCAGATTAAATCGCAGTAATCAATTTACAACCCCGAGAATGAAATCACAACAGTTCACAGATTTTCCACTCGTGGACCCCCCCCCCCCCAAAAAAAAAAAAAAAAAAAATGCCTATAATCTCATTTTTCAGATCAAGGTAATACAATTGTGTTTCACACAACTTCTTTATAATATTGACTTTAAGACAAGCAACTGTTGTGACCAGAATATCACAACGGTGAATTTGCAAAGGAGCCCCACCAAACGACGAGGAGTATAAACAAAACATCATTTCCACAAAGGACTTTACCAAATCCTAAAGTAAGCACAGCAGATAAAGAAGGATTGCATTAAGAAAGGTAAAATAAAAGACTTGCAGAGCACGCTAAATTAGTTTCCGAGAGATGAAAGGTTCTATTTTCAAAATATGTTTAAGAGAAATTAGCCTAACTGTAATATAAAATAAAGCATGGATTATGGAAATTCCAAAATTTCGACTAACAAAAGACTATCAAACTTATCTTGTTGTTTTAAAAAGAACAAGAAAGTTTTTTCCTTAGAGATATAAAGTATTTTCAATATCAAGAGTATACCTGACTGTAATACGAAAAATTTCATTTATAATTCATTTCAATTTCATTTATCAATATAATCACAATTTTTTGTATTAATTTTCATACTCCCCCACTGAAATATCACGCTTAAAATATCTGTTGGGTTTCTATATAATAAAATTAATATTTAAGCTATTTTATGTTCAGTTAAATAATATATTTAACTTAAGTATATTCATTAGTTTTGTGAAGATGGTTTAATTAGTATGATTAAGTGGAAGAGGCAATTTTCTGTTATTGTGCTACAATATAGATAGTAATAAATATTTTACTATCCACTGAAGTTTATTTGAATTAATCAAAGAACTTTCACATTGTTAAGCTATAAAAATTACGCAAATTACGTAAAATAAGGTTTTTTCATGATAGAACCATCTTATTCTAAGGATAACACGGCGTTCGCGTTTGAGAATAATATGGTTCTATCAAAATTTTTAAATGTAAAAACATCCATGAAAACGTTATTTGAAAACTTTGACTTTGTAGAATTACTCTCTATACCTGTATATGAACCTATTAATGCCAAAAGTTTTTTACAAACTTTAATAGCATGCTGATTTTCAAAATCTTCTAACTCGAAATTGATTTTTGGCCAGATAGAACCTTCTTATTCTCAAGTGACGATATATATACCAAAGAAATTTCTGTAACAGGCTCGATGAACAGCAAAATGCTGTTGAAAAAAAGCCAGATTGTACATAATTTTTGTCAAAGCTATCAAAAGAGTTGTAAAGGATTAATAAAAATACAAAATTAGCAAAGGATTAATAAAAATACAAATAAAACGTCAAAATAAAAATCACTTGATATTTGAATTGAAATTTGAATGAAATACAGGATCATGAAATATCGAAGAGTGCAGAAAGTAGGATTACAAATATCTCGGGATCTAATTAACCGATCGACGTTATTCTTTAAGCAAAATTTGTTTATTTTTTAAATTGTGTTTTACAGCCACTCATTAAAATAAAAAAAAAAATCGAAAATTTTTATGTACCTTTCATCAGAAAGATTATTTCATGAATCCGAAAAAATAGTTCCGGATAATCGAGGTTATTGATATTCATCAAGCTTCTTTCCATAATTACATTCTAAGTACGCACTAAATTTCAAGTCTCTATCTCAATTTGTTCGGGAGATAGAGTGTTCGCAGACAGACGAATGGCTTTTTCTTTTCTAAAAACATATTTTTCGGAATCTCCAGTATGTAAAACGTGTAAATTCATTTTTTTTTTTCAAAACAATTGCAAGATTTATCCTACATTACGTGTGATGGGTAAGTAAAAACGTAAAAGAAAGTAAAGAGAATTATCATTAATATAAAAAGAAATAGTTGGATATGCCAATCCCAAAACTTTTTTCTATCTCATACGTACATTTTAATATTTCAAAGTTTAGTTACACATGTTAGTGCCGTTAATATTTTTTATTCAATACTATACCAAATATTATTTTCATCTTAAATTTCTGCTTCAGTCAATCTGAGTGAAAACAATTTTCCGCCTCTGCACGAGTCAATGAACAACAGAACGATAGGCAGATTTTTTTTTTCAAATTCTAGGAGGATCTACTCGAAATAACCAAAAATAATCATACACAAAAAATTTAGTTCAGTTCTATGCATAATAACTTCATACACTTTTTGATGGTAAAATAATGAAAATAGCACAGACATCCCGATTGTAGCGCCTCCTTCCAGCGGATTTTTTTCAAATTCAGGGAGGAGTTGCTGACTATAGCCAAACACTTATACAAACTAGTTAGATAGATGTGACAATCCCAAAACTTTCTTCTATCTCATACGTACATTTTACTATTTTAAAAAATAGTTGCGCATGTTAATGCTTTAATAATTTTAATTCAGTACTATACCAGTTTTTATTTTCATTTTAAATTTCTGCTTCAGTCAATTAATTGGAGTAAAAGCGAGTTTCCGTCTCTGCACGAGCCGATTGACAATAGAACGATAGACAATTTTTTTTTTCAAATTCAGGGAGGACTTACTTCTCACATCCAAAAATAGTTATACACAAAAATTTTAGTTCAGTTCTATACATACCTTCATACACTTTATGATGGTACAATATTGAAAAATGTACAAAAATCGAAATTCCAGCACCCCCTTCCGACGAATTTTTTTTCAAATTCAGGGAGGACCAATTAGCCATAACTGAACACTTATACAAAAAATTTGGTTCATTTCGATGCATTACTTCATACACTTTTAGTCGGTAAAATATTAAAAATGGCACAAAAATTGCTATTACAGCGCCCCCTTCCGGCGGATTTTTTTCAAATTCAGGGAGGACCAACTATTCATGGCTGAACACTTATACAAAAAATTTAGTTCAATTCGATGCATAACTTCATACACTTTTAGTCGGTACGATATTGGAAGTGGCACAAAAATCGCTATTGCAGCGCGCCCTTCCGGCAGAATATTTCAAAACTGAAGGAGGACCTGCTTGCCACAGCCAAAAACATTCACAAAAAATTTGGTTCAATTTTATGCATATCTACATATAGTTTTTGATGTTAGAATGGCGACATACGGACACACACACCGACATACAGACATTTTGTAAAAACATGTTTTTTGGAATCTGTGACACCTAAAACGTATAAATCCGTCGAAAACCGGAAGTCGAAAAAAATTTCGATTATAATACTTTCTTCTATTGAAGATAGAAGAAAGTAATAAACGACAAAACTCAGTGATTTTGAACTAGTGTCATACAGTGGCGGTCAAATGTTTCCGGCCAGCAAAAAATTTTCAGTTAATTTGTAACAATAACCTATATGAAGACGGATATCAAAGTGATACTTATACATTTTATTGACATAATAGTTAGGAACTTACTTATGGAATAACATGCAAATATCATTAAATTTAATTGAGAAAATTAAGTACAAAGGAAAACGCCTGTTCTCAAAAGTTTCCGGCCACCTTCGCATGTTTAAAAAAATTGTATTGTAATAGAAAATTACAGAGATCAACAAAATTTACAAATAGTATTTTATCACCTTTAGTAATACGTTCTACGGCGCAGCAACGTGACATTCATACAATCAAAGGTTAAAGATCGTCTGTGGTACTTTTTCCACATTTCTTGCAATTTTTTCGAAATTTCGGCTGAGTTAGAATATTTATAGTTCGGCAGACGTTTGTCAACTTCTTTCCAAAGATTTTCAATTGGATTCACGTTGGGCGTTTGGGCTGTCCATTTCAAAAATGAAACTTTTTTGTGCAAAAACCAATGTATATCAAGAATTGCAATGTATATCAAGAATTTCATTTAGTCGTTACTATGTTAAAACAAATAGTTGCGACCCAAAGTTTTCCTCTAATAAGGCAGCAAATAATATTGCAAGATAACTTTATACAATACGTCATTCATTTTGCTGTGGTTTTCAAAAAGACGGACCGACTCTTTCTGAAGAAAATTCTCCCCACGCATAAGGTATCCTCCACCATGCTTCATTGTAGGAATAACATACAGTCACCGCCAAAAAATCTTGACACTTGAGATTTTAGACGTTTCGTTGAATATCTAGAAATATACATGAGGAATTATTCTGAAACTTCAGGTGTGTAAACAATATAGCACAGGTCATATATTTTCGTGAAGTTTTTTTGCCGAAGTCCCATAGGGGATCGTCAAAAAAATTGAAAAAGAATGAATATCTTTTGGATAACCCTGTCAAAACTAATGTAGCAAAAGTATTCAAACTGCAGATTATCATTAAGTGACTTATTGTAATTATGTGTGTTCATTTTTATGCGGATAGCATGTATACTCGTACAGAAATTAAGGTTTTTATAAAAACAGTCCCATTTTTTTTTCAAGATTTTTGCTTATTATTTTCTGAGTTCTTAATATAAAGAAAAGTTTTTTTCCTGAACATATGACAAACAATATTATTCATAATACCTTGCAACCAGAATTTAAAAAAAATAATAATTGTATGAATAATGAACAGGTTTACTAAATAAATTTTCATTGCGCATGCGTAAAAGTTATGCAAATTTTGATTCAATATTGTATTAGCTAAAGGTATGGAGCAACTTTTGAAAAAGTCTCAGAATCGCAGATTAAAAATGCTGAAAATTATCGTCGATAGAATCAGATGAAAATCCTTTAGTTCCAAAAAGATAAGGGGGTTGTATTCAAATATAGTAGTGCGCGCAATATTATGTACAGAGCCGAGAAAAAAAAAAAAAAAATCTTGACACTCATAACCCTTTAAGACCCAGCTCGCACGATCGTGCGGGTTAGACATACATTTAAATTTTTGCTTCTAAAACAGTCGTATGTAATATAAGCCCAAATTGAACGATTGTTCCGGTTAGCAGAAAGAGTAAAGTATCTTTTTTTATCAACAGATTGCGGTTGTAGTCCATGTTTTACTTTCAGGTGGCATGTCTAGCTTTGTTTACAAATACAACGGATATAGCTCATCATTTTATCTGTCGTAAAAACGTAATTATCAATATATTTGTAATTGCCTAGATAAATATTTTTGCTTTAATGTCTAAATAAGTATAATATAATAAAAAACATTAATTATAGACTATTTATTTTGGTCTTAGGACTCAAGATTTTGTCACCCGCACAATCGTGCAACTTGGGCGTTAAGTTAGTCAGTGCTACAGTAAAGGTAAGTGTTTTTCAATGTTCATTTTGATTTCTGTTTCAACAATTTTGATGACAGCCAAAATAAAACGAAGTATGCTATTACATAATTAATACTATATTATTTTCTTGGGTGTTGTCATAGATAACCTCCCTTTTTTTAAATAATTTTTAATTTTTTTCTTTTTAATTAATAAAATTTTCAAATACTTTTTCTAATTTTTTATGCAGTACTTTGTTAACTTTTAATAAAGCAAAATAAAATATTTTTTCAGATGTCTAAACGGAAAAGAAGTCTCACTCAAGAAGAAATATTTTAATTGATGAATAAATCAGATTCTGAGTTTAGTGATCGCTCGGATGATGACGATGTTACGGACAAAACATTTGAAGCAGATTTATTAGAAGGACAGTCAAGTTCAGATGAGCTCGATGAAGAAAAAATGACAATTTTGGATCATTCTTCCTCTTCAATGTCTCCTAAATTCATTTTCCAAAGTTCTACCTCCAAGGCGTTTTCGGAAAATACTAAAAGAATGAAAAAAGAAAAAAAGGAATACAAGTGGACTGTTAAAAAGTTCATTTCTGCACCTCATCCTGGAACATTAGATTTCACGCAACTGCAAGTATGTTTTTCATTTCTTAAATTGTAACAAAAAAAAAAGTTATAGACTTATAGAAGAAACTAAATCGATATAATAAATAAAAACTTTAAAAATATAACAAACATTTTTAAATTAATTAAAATATTTTTTTAAGTCGATAAGTACTTTTCCAATATTATTTTTTTCCTTCTTTTTTAGGCTTTAGAGCGAACCATTTCCCATGTGTTGGTGACATTTCAAGTCTTCGCAAGTGCAGGTTTGAAAACTGCGAAAAAAGTTTAAAAACACGTTGTGAAAAATGCAACGTTTATTTGTGTATGTCAAAAAAATGTTTTAAAGATTTTTACTGTAAAAAAATAACGAATCCATAAAATAAAAAATAATACATTAATAATTACCATATTTGTAAAATTTTTTTGGTTCAGTTTCTCTCTTCTATCCATTTAGAGCCAGAAAATGTATAAATCTTAACATGTAATAAGCAATGATTTCAGAGGAAAAGCCGAACCCGCACATTCATGCAGGTGCGGCTTTCACAGAAAAAGCCCAACCCCCACGTTAGTGCGGGTACACTTCACGCTCTAGGGGGGCGAGAAAAATTTTTTAATTATTTTTTTAGGTGTCATTAGGGTTAGTAAAGAGTTAAGAACCAGAGGAATATAATATTTAATGATGAAAATGTTTCGGGTCTTAAAGGGATAAAAAAAGTGTTATAAAAGTAAACACTTACATTTTAAATAATTTTATTGCCAAAACTAATTTTTTGACATATTTCCCTTCGCTTTTATGACACTTTGCAATCTGTTAGGCATAGAAGTTGCTAAATTTCGGAAATAGTTTTTGTCCATATTGACCCACAAAGTTTCCAATACTTCTTTCAATTCCTTTATGCTGGATGAGACTCTTGTACTTTATTTTTCGTATGATTCCAAGCATTTTCTATAGGGTTGAGATCAGGTGAGTTGCCTGGCCAATCAAGCACTGGTATATTATTATCATTTAACCATTGTACAAGTTTTGATTTATCAAAACTCCATCATGCTCCATCATGCTCCATCATGCATGAAATACTCACATCCATGAATGGACCAAAATTTCAGTAAGTGGTTTTGTAAAACTTCTATATATTTTCTTCCATTCATAGTAATATTTTTTGGAAGGAATTATAATCCAGCTCTACATTTTTCACCACTAAAAGCTCCCCATACCATGACACTATCCGAGTGTTTTACAGTTTTCACGGTAAACTTCTTATCATAGCGTGAGGAACCTTTAGGTCGTCTCACCAACATCGGGCGTCCTCTGATAAGCCTGAAGGTACTTTCATCAGAAAACATTACTTTCTTCCAGTCTTCTGCTGTCCAATTCAATTATTTTTTACAAATTTTTTTTTTTCATGACATCAGTAAGCATGGGTTTTTTCGCTGCTATTCAAGCTGGAAGCTTCAAGTCTTTTTGAAGTCTGAGGCAGACAGTCCTTACTGATACATCCTTTAACAGATTTGGGTGTTTGTTTTTTATTTCTGCTGTTGTAATGGTTGGTTTTTTAATAATACCTCGCGTTTCAAAATACTATCAGTCCGGTCTGAGGTCGTTTTTGGTCTTACTGAATCGATTTTTCGTACTGGCATACTTCCCCGAGGTAAATTTGCACTCGCCTTTTTTAAGGCATAAATCGTTTGTCTCGATACTTGAAAATCGCTAGCAATGCGACTTATAGGAGCATTTTGTTCTAATAAAGTTAAAGCGGGAGATTTTTCAACAATTTTAAGCTTTTTTCGCCTCTTTATATGCACCAAAAAAGATTTGTATCTGCTTTTTTTTTTTTTTCTTTCGGGCATAGTATGCTATATTGTTACTAAACAATGAAATATGGATACAGCGCTTTATCTTTTGCTGCTTTTTGGGAATAACGAATTTTCAGTTTTTTCTATCGACGATAATTTTCGGTGTTTTTACGTTGTGATTTTGAGACTTTCCCAAAAGTTGCTCTTTACATTTAGCTAACACAATATGCTATCAACATTTTGGTAGCTTTTACGCATGCGCAATGAAAATTTATTTGGTAAACCTGTTCATTATTCATACAATTATTATTATTTTTTAAATTCTGGTTGCAGGGTATTATGTATAATATTGTTTGTCATATGTTCAGGAAAAAACTTTATTTTATATTAAGAACTCAGAAAATAATAAGCAAAAATCTTGAAAAAAAAATGGGACTGTTTTTATAAAAACCTTTATTTCTCTACGAGTATACATGCTATTCGCATAAAAATGAGCATATATAATTACAATAAGTCACTTAATGATAATCCGCAGTCTGAATGCTTTTGCTACATTAGTTTTGACAGGGTTATACAAAAGATATTCATTCTTTTTCAATTTTTTGACGGTCCCCTATGGGACTTAGGCAAAAAAATTTCACGAAAATATATGACCTGTGCTATATTGTTTACACACCTGAAGTTTCAGAATAATTCCTCATTTATGTGTCTAGATATTTAACAAAACGTCTAAAATCTCAAGTGTCAAGATTTTTTTGCGGTGACTGTACATAATATTGCGCGCACTACTATATTTGGATACAACCCCTTATCTTTTTGCGTCTTTTTGGAAATAACGGATTTTCATCTGATTCTATCGACGATAATTTTCAGCATTTTTAAGCTGTGATTCTGAGACTTTTACAAAAGTTGCTCCATACCTTTAGCTAACACAATATGTAATAAAAATTTGCATAACTTTTACGCATGCGCAATGAAAATTTATTTAGTAAACCTGTTCATTATTCATACAATTATTATTTTTTTTAAATTCTGGTTGAGGGTATTATGTATAATATTGTTTGTCATATGTTCAGGAAAAAACTTTATTTTATATTAAGAACTCTGCAAATAATAAGCAAAAATCTTGAAAAAAATTGAGACTGTTTTTATAAAAACCCTAATTTCTCTACGAGTATACATGCTATCTGCATAAAAATGAACACACATAATTACAATAAGTCACTTAATAATAATCTGCAGTTTGAATGCTTTTGCTACATTAGTTTTGACAGGGTTATCCAAAAGATATTCATTATTTTTCAATTTTTTGACGGTCCCCTATGGGACTTGGGCAAAAAAATTTCACGAAAATATATGATTTGTGCTATATTGTTTACACACCTGAAGTTTCAGAATAATTTCCCATGTATACTTCTAGATATTCAACAAAACGTCTAAAATCTCAAGTGTCAAGATTTTTTTTGGCGGTGACTGTAGTTCTAATCATATCTTTTGACGTTAGCTCATCGGACAGAGTGTCTGCCATCACTTACAAAACAGATTTCAATTCGATTGATGGAAAAATAGTATTTTTTTGCAGTTTTCCCTTGACCAGACTATGTGTTTTTTGAAAAAAGCCAATCTGGTACGTTAATATTCTTTTACCTATGAAAATTTTTTGAACACGAATTCTTCCATAAAGTATTGTATCACGTCAGCATATTATCACGGTAGAGCGACTTATTTCAGCAATATTTTCATTCCGTAAATAGCTGTATATTGCAATGGAGTTTTTATGCGGATCATCAATTGTATTTCTGCTGTTAATTCTGTCCATGGGAACAGTCATTTTTCGGAGTCTTTTGAACCTCACAAAGTTCTGAAGGCCATGGCCATCTTTATATAAAATTTAAATATCGTTTATAGTCGATTTAACTCATCGATAATTTTATCGCAATGCCTCGAGAAGATTGGCTCTTTAGCGGCAAACTAATCACTTATTTACGAACAATATTTTTTGAACTTTTCAATTTTGAATTTAAACTATGGAATCACGTTGATTCATTCACAAACACGACCAAGAAACACTTTACCGAATTAAAAAAAACTAAGGAATTATGAGTGGCCGGAAACTTTTGCACACGCGAACTTCGGATTCTAACCCTTTGCATGAAGCATCTTTAGTATCCAATCAAAATAACCACATGGTCAGAGGTCATTCACATATTCCTAACTTTTGAAGCAATCGTGCTTTTTCTTTGTGGAAACCTTCTGATAAATAAATCAAAGAGACTAACTGACCGGAAACTTTTGACTGCCACTATATATACCAAAGAAATTTCTGTAACAGGCTCGATGAACAGCAAAAGGCTGTTGAAATTGTGCATTAATTTCGTCAAAGCTATCAAAAGAGTTGTGCGACAAAATATCCAATTTTTCCTATGGGGATATAGAATGTTGGGGGAAAATATTTAATTTTAATGCATTTCAGAGATGAGCTTTGGATTGTATTTGCCACTTTAAGGCTAAAAGGTGTAATACAATAATGACGATGCTAATGTTGTGTATTCGGTAAACGACGATGATGTGAATAGTCTGCATACAGAGATATAAGCGCTGCGCCACAAATGATCGATTGGTACCCTTAAATGTTAACAGTATTTATCGCCTCATTTAATGACATGATTTCTGAGATTTTATAAAACAAAAATTCCTATTAAACATTAGTGGTTAAAGTCGGCTATTTGTGGCGCAGTGCTTGCATCTCTGTCTGTATCTGAAAGTAATGCGGAAATATAATTCAAAAGCGATTTTCACACGGATGTGAAAATCGCTTCACACAACATTTAATCTAAGACTAGCGAGCTACGCCCGCTAGCTGGGCCACTTTTTCCAAACGAACCTCGGTATTAAGCAGTTTATAATAAGCAAAAAAATTCATTTAATAAGAAAGTCTTGGTGTTCGAATCCTCAAGCACAAAAAAAAGTAAATTAAAGAGCCATGGTCCCGTTAAAAATATGTGATTTCGCATGGTGGGCCACGTGCACTTGAAAAAAAAAAAAAAAAAAAAAAAAAAAAAAAAAAAAAAAAAAAAAAAAGATTGTGGATCGGAACTATGGTCGCTTCGCGCCCATAGTCCCGTTAAAAATATTTGGTTTTGCACGGTGGGCACAAAGCGCCCATAAGACATTTTTTCGTATTTTTTAGTTCATCAGAAGCAGATTTTTACGCAGATTCTGAATATGTAATCAGTTTTTTTCTACTTTAAAAACTGTCTGCATGATGGTTTAAGAAAAAACGCGCAAAAAAAAAACTCAATTAGCGCCGGTAGAAAAAGCGGTTTTCTGCTGTTTCTTCTTTTAGCCAAAGGGGAAAAGTTCAGGTTCTTCACCGCAAGGTAGCGCAGTGTTTTGCCTCGGAGCTCCGTTTGAGCGCCGTTGGGATTTGAGACATTTTTCGTTCCGATTCCCAAGGGGTTTTTAATTCATAACTTTTTTAATTTTGGTCCCACGGTCTCGAAAATGCTCGAAATGACTTCCCCGGAATATTTCCAATCGAAAGACACCTCTCGCGACTTCCAACTCGCCCGCGTTGCGAACTGTAATCGGCTTCAAGCAGACAGACAGAGGCGCACGGATTTTATTAGTATAGACTAGCGAGCTACGCCCGCTAGCTGGGCCACTTTTTCCAAACGAACCTCGGTATTAAGCAGTATATAATAAGCAAAAAAATTCATTTAATAAGCAAGTCTTGGTGTTCGAATCCTCAAGCACAAAAAAAAGTAAATTAAAGAGCCATGGTCCCGTTAAAAATATGTGATTTGGCACTGTGGGCCACGTGCACTTGAAAAAAAAAAGATTGTAGATCGGAACTATGGTCGCTTCGCGCCCATAGTCCCGTTAAAAGTATTTGGTTTTGCACGGTGGGCACTACGCGCCCTTAAGACATTTTTCCGTATTTTTTAGTTCATCAGAAGCAGATTTTTACGCAGATTCTGAATATGTAATCAGTTTTTTTCTACTTTAAAAACTGTCTGCATGATGGTTTAAGAAAAAACGCCCCCCCCCCCCCAAAAAAAAAAAAAACGCAATTAGCGGCGGTAGAAAAAGCGATTTTCGGCTGTTTCTTCTTTTAGCCAAAGGGGAAAAGTTCAGGTTCTTCACCGCAAGGTAGCGCAGTGTTCTGCCTCGGAGCTCCGTTTGAGCGCCGTTTGGTATTTGGGACATTTTTCGTTCCGATTCCCAAGGGATTTTTAATTCATAACTTTTTTAATTTTGGTCCCACGGTCTCGAAAATGCCCGAAATGACTTCCCAGGAATATTTCCAATCGAAAGACACCTCTCGCGACTTCCAACTCGCCTGCGTTGCGAACTGTAATCGGCTTCAAGCAGACAGACAGAGGCGCACGGATTTTATTAGTATAGATTAATCGAGAGGCTGGTTGGTTGTATAAGGTTTAATGGGAGCAAAATCCTTTGAGGGACATGCTGCTCCAAAATAAAGACTAAAAATAGAAATGTGAAATAGAGACAGTGTCAAAATATCTGGATGGGGTATCCCATCCAGATATAGTCATCTTTAATTGGGAGAAAAGAGGTGTGTTTTGTCTACTTAAGAATAATTATTTTATATATTCTTATGTAAAATGCTGGTGTAATATTGCATTATAAAAAGTTTTTCAAAAAAAGAAAAAAAACTGTCTAATAGTTTAAAGGCTACAGAATAATTCGATAAATTTGCACTTCTCAGTACACTCTTCCATGATTTTCAAAATTCATATTGTAATTCACGAGTTAAAAAAATTAAAAAAGAAGTCTATGATTGAGAGGAGTGTTAACAAGGTTAAAGATATCTTTTTCTTTCCGAGAAAATACTCGAAAAACCAAATCTCGTTTTCAATAAGCAAAAGAATCTAAACAAAACACAAGGGCGTGTGAAGAGAAAATTGCGCCTGAGGCAAAGTTTCAATTTGGCGCCCCGCCCCTCCTCCAACTTTTTTTTGAAAGGCCAAAAATTATCTTGGTAATATAAATTTGGTGCCGCTTAAATTTCAACGCCCTCGGTGTCTGCTCCACCCTCCCTTTCGCACGGCGCAGACATTTTTTTTTTTTTTTTGTGTCTCCTATTAGTTTGGCTTAAATTGGATTAGCTAAGATGTACGAAAATTTCCACAGATCTTTGAAGAGAGCGCAGTGGCCCTCTTGGCGATAGACCCAGTACCAGCCTGTATCGAACGAAAACTTTTAAATGTACAGTTTTCAAACTTTGAAATATTATGAAAAGGGGTTATGAGATCGTATATCCGGAATAAGCTACCATCAAGTAGAAATCAAAGTTTATTTCTGATATTGACACCAAAGCACAATTTACTATCAACATCTGCGGCAACATATTTTCAAAGTGTTGTCTACCATTTTATGGACCCAGATTTAAAGAGCCGTATTACATTCTCCTTCAGTATCTCAAACAATAGTATCTAATTTAGTTTAATTATATCATCTAAAGTGTTTTCCACTAAAAATTCTTCGGCGCATATCATATGGTTTGTTTATTCGTATCGTAGCAGTGTGTTGATATTGATTCACCAGAAAACATGTTTACTTCCTTTGGGTGACACCGGATTTGATTTCGTATAAATCTATTTATATCCTGTTACCCCCAGCAGTGTAATTGCGTTTGCACAACTCTAGCAGACGGTTTCTGAAAGTAGCAACTTATATGGCGGAAAAATAATTTTCTCTAATTTTATCTATATGACATTTCCTTCGAAACACACCCCCACCAACAACTTCAAAAGTGAAAACAAATTAATGTCACCTCAGTTAACGACGCGACAATGTTAGTAACGTCTGCGGCTAGACTTTAGCAACTGGGAAGACAGGCTTGCCAGCAACCCATCATAGCGACTCAGCAGAGATATTTCGCCAGCGCATCGAAAAACAAAAATTCAACTTCGTACTCTGTAGTCTAACTTTCCCTTGTCTGAGTATGTATTAAGAATATTTTTTTAAGAAACCCTCCTGATAGATCTTTTTTAATACATGTAAATATAAAAATAAATAAAGAAATTTAACAATTAAAAAACATCAATATAAAAAAAGTGAGTTTCTATACCAGAGTTTTTTCAAAAGTGAGAACTAAACTAATAACTTCTTTTTAGGTGCGTTCGTATTTATGTAAATATGTAGCACCTATAGTTGTCGTTCAGTCCGTCCGTCCGTCTGTCTGTCTGTCCGTCTATCTGTCTGTCCGCATATAATAACGCAAAAACTACCCAACTGAATCGTTTGAAATTTAAAATACATAGTTATTACATAATTTTGTCGAGTCATTTCAAATTTTATGAAAATCGGATGCATAGATCAACTACTGGGACAATCAAAAGGATTCCGTTACATTACGGTCAATGGGGGAAAAAAATTCAAATGCATTTTAATTGTTTGAAATTTTAAATACATAATTATTGCATAATTTTGCCGAGTTATTTCAAATTTTATCAAAATCGGATGCATGGTTCAACTACTGGGACAATCAAAAGTGTTCCGTTACGTTACGGTCAATGGGGAAAAATGTTTCAAATGCATTTTAATGGTGTACACTCATTCGAACGTAATAAAATTGATATGCATCTATAAAGTACACATTATAATATGTATTTTGCATAATCTGTAGTGCAAAGAATATTTGTTATTGATTTACAAGGCCACACAAAAGTATTCCAATGCATAATGGTATAGGGAGAACTTTGTTGGGTGCTCTTTTTAATTGTAATTAACTATTTACAATTTTATGAGATTGATGTACGAGAGTGATATTTTTAAAACTCCGTTATCGTACGAACGCACCTCATTTGCTACGCTTCACGTGCAATTTCCATATTGTTTTTTATATACATGAAATTAAAAAAGAAAAAACAAGAACTAAGATTGACTCTTCTGCAAGAAAGAGGGTTTAGGGTCAGCATCGCCTTTGCCCACTTATTACAAAATTTTAGTTTCCCATTCTCTTAGTGTTTAATTATTTTAAGTCACTTGTGAAGAGTAAATTTTGCTACTTTTTTTTCAAACTCACCAAACAAAAAGAAGTTAATTAAATTTCAAATCAACCGTAAAAACTCTATATGTATATGTTATCAGAATTGTAACGGTTTAAATTATTTTTTTTAAAAGAAATTGCTAAAGATTATTAATTTCTCTAAATTATTTAACGTACTCAGTTTTTACATATTCTTGTGAAATGTAAGTAAGATGATTGTAGAATAGAACTTATGTCTTTCCACGTGTCTTAAACTGGCGAAGCTTTATTGTTAAAAAACCCGGATTGCTTGCTTTTGAACCGATCTTCCTAGCTACCAACGTCTTGCTGGTCCGTGGTTTGGGTCTTGCTTTGTGCGTCATCTTTGTTGGACCTCATCCACTGCCACGCTGGAAGAGGCAGTGGCGCAATCTTCGAATCGTGAAATGGCGAAGTTCCAAAGAACTCTGTGTTTCTCTTGGCAGACGATGTTGCACAACAGCAAGAGTGACTGTTCTATTTGACTCCCATGGCGGAAAAAAATTAAATAACTCCAGTTAAGACACTCTAATCGGTCGTTGACTTCACACTTCTTTATGGTAGGGAAAAAATCGAGCATATTCTGATGTGATGTATCTATTAACAATTTAACTTAACTTGATATTCGATTTAAGGTCAAGAACCAAATGGAAGTCTCTTTTCGTTGGCAGACCATAGTTTAGCACTAAAATGCGGTATCTTACGGTTAGTCCACCACCCCTCTTTTTAGGTGCGTTCGTAATTATGTAAATACGTAGCACCTATTGTTTTATTTGTTATAGGCATTCAAAGCAAATTGGGGTAACCTTGGCATTAGTTACTTTACATTATCGTATCAAATAAATGTTCAATGGTGCGGTAGACAGATAAAGAAGTTACGCTTTGAAATTATTTAAGAAGTCACTGAATTAAACTACATTTTTCTAATAAATTTCATTCGAAAGTACGCCCCCATCCACTTGTTCGTTTATATAAAGAACGAATTTATACAATAGTTTGAAGTAATGTATAAACAATAAAAATATCAACAGATTTTTCTTTTTTTTTTTTGAAATAGCTGTCCAATAGTGATCTACATGTTTTTGATCATAACACAAAAATAGCAGTAAAAGAAATAAGACTATTGCTAAAAAGAAAAAAATGTGTTACTTGGATATATTTTTTCTATTTTAACAGAATTGTAAAGAATATAATAACAAGTACCCTTATTTACAAATTCTCTCCTTTTCCTTTTTTTCTTTCTTTACTTCTGCAATATTTTGTCAAAAATTTGACAATTTTTTTAAATGAATCTTTTTAAAATCTTTAATCAAGAATACATAAAAAGATTTTTTTTATTACAATTTGCTATTAACCCTTTGAGCGTCTAGTGATTTTTCTGTGTTTTCATAATAATGCTTGTGCTTGTACATGCTTTGCAGAGAAAGAGAATATTTAATCGCGGTTTGATGCTATACCATATTTCATATTTTTTAATTCAATGTAATTTTCAAAACATAGCTATGTTAGCAATTAATTTTTCTGCAGCTATTATAATACGATTTCTTTAAACGTAAATACACAAGTTAGTTACTCATTATACCCATATTATTGAATTGAAACATGAATGTAAAAAAAGTTAAAGGGAACTAAGAAATCGATAAAAACTCCTGAGGAAAAGAAATTTTTTTTAATCCAAAGTGTCAGGAAACATTTAATAGTTACTAAAATAATCTATATGTTTGAAAGACAAAGCCTTTTTTTTAAGCCATCTGGACTGAACTTTCCACTGAACCGATTGTGATAATAATAATAATTATTATTTTTATTAACAGCACTATTTGTAGATGTGCCTGCACTCGTTACTTTTTTAAAACGATCTTATTTTTATATTTTGCATTTTTTCATATTGGTGGCAATGGGGTTTTTTCCACCGCTGAAAAGTGAAAAGGAAAAACTGGATGCCATATCATTACGGTTTCCGTTTTCGTATTGCAATTAAAAATAATTTTTAAAAAGCTTTTGAATAGAAAATGACGCATTTTAAAATAGGACATTTTTTCTCAAAGTATTTCAATATATTTTTTTTAATTCGCTGATATTAAGATTGTGATTTTAATCTATGAGGGCTTCAGTGGGTGAAAATGATGTCATCATAAAAATGAAATGAATATTTTCTTCGATAAAATTATTAACTTTATTACGAATGTATCGCAAAGTAAATTTCTGGATTTCATCGATACTCACACTAGAACCTCAAGTAAAGAGAGTGAATTTTACATGCAAAATTATAAGTGGGAAAAGTGGCATCAAGTTTATGAATATATTTATTAATAATAAATTATATGTTAAAATATTTTTAAGTATGATGAACATGAGTATGGAAAGCATGTATGTAAATTTTGCGGCGGCAAAAAAGATGTTACTTTTATATTTTGTTGAAAACAAAGTTAAAGTTATAATTGAATTTTCGTTACTTTTTCATTACGTAATACTAAAGATCAGAACCTCAATTAATAACTTTATAATTTCATTACCCTAATTAAATATTAGTAATTACGGATAAGAATAAAATTTATTTAATTTTTCAATAATTTGTAAAGTTGGAAATAAATATTAGGTATAAATAATACTTGTTTTGAAAGTTAGGCTAGCCAATATAATATTGATTAAGTATAGTAATAATTTTTGCATTTTTTTCCTAAATTCAGTCAGTCAGTTCTTTTAAACAATTTCATTCGTTGGATTTGAGGAGTGTCGATTTGTAAATAAATAAATAAATCACGGGAGTCATGAATGGTGAAAGTACATCAAAATTTTCAGGAATTGCTTTTCTCCGAACCTCTGCAATCGGTAGATTCTTCTTCCACTTATTAAATTATAAATTTGAACAATATGATCTTTGTATCTGATCATAAACAATTTAAATCCAAAGAATCGAATGATACTTATTTCGTCCATGTCAGATGGCTGTCCTAGACAAAACAATAAAATTTGTTCTTCAAAAAGAAAGAAAGAAAAAAAAAAGGATGATGTTATTAAGGCAAAGTTTGTTTTCATTGTTTTTACTGAATATTTAAAAATACAGTGAAACCTCCAAATAAGGGGCCCTCGATTTAAGTGACACTTGAAAATGAGATTAATCCTTTCGACTCGGGCATTTCTTACACAAATTTTATTCCATTAACATCACTTTTTTGAAAAAGTTTTCTTCAAGTACATAAACTAGCAAAAAAAAAAAAAAAAAAAAAAAAAAAAAAATACATATATAATAATAATAATAATAATAATAAAATAAAAATAAAAATAAAAAAGAGGTCTAAATAAATAAGGACAAATTTTATTTTTCTTTGTTACTGGTGCCATAAAGAAATTTTATAAAGAAATATGCTGTTCGGTCACAATGGACATACGAGCACAAAAGATTAAAGGGATTGTTTTTTGCATTTCACATAATAAGGTAGACTGTGATGAAAATGAATATACAGAATTTTTTTTAACTTACCAGACACCCAGTCATATTGATACAGAGGTATACAACACAATTAATGAGCATTTATTTACCCACAATTCAGATGAAGACATCGAAGTGCATTTATTCCTATTGAAAGTTACGCTGAAAATTGTGAAAATGACTCTGAAAGTAAAGGAGAAAGGAAAATTGTGAAAGAAAGAATTTCACAGATGCTAAAATATGCAAAACAATTGAATACTTTTTTTCGTAAATATTGTTTATAATGAAGAGCTAAAACTTATAAGTATGGTAAATGAATATTTGAAATATTTTGTATTAGGAAAATTGAAATCGGCGAAACAATCACTTTTTTTTTTTTAAATTAATGACTTCAAGTAAGATTCTTTTGAATGTCATTGTACTTTTTGCAAGTACACAAATATTTATGCAAAAAATACAAATAAATAATTTTATAAATCATTTAATGATTTAGTAATCAACTCAAAAATTAAATTAATTAATTCCTTTTTCTTTTTGTGCTTGATTAATATAATTTATAACCTGCGGGTACGTTTAAATTTCAACTTTAATATTTTGCTATTTTTTTATGTCATTCTGAACAACCAATAAAAAAAAATCCAAGAACTCTGAATAAGGGACATAAATTCCGGGTCCCATGGGTGTCCCTTATTCAGAGATTTTACTGTATTAATATAAAATAAAATTTGTAAAGTGTTAAGCAGATAAAATTAGTTCAAGATCATTTAGTTGCAAGATATATTAATACAATATTTTAAAATGCTAATTATGTATATGTAGGGTACACAACATAAAATATCAAATTTTAACGAAAAATTTTAACGATTTTCCCTTTTATTAAACGGATGTAAAGATTTCAAATATTTTTTTATAAATTGAAAAATAAAGAAAAAAAATCGTACAATAAAGGATTAAGATGATATCACTACATTTCCTCTTCATCCGGAATCAGATCCTAGTAAATCATATAACAATAATAATAGTATTATTTAAAAACAAGATTTTTGTCTTTGAATTTAAAGAATACATACTTTTTTCAATGATTTTTACTATTTTTTTTTAAAATCTTGGCTATGACTCATCTATTGTTATAACATCTGTTTCTTCTTTTACCCCCTCGACAGTTTAAATTCCTTTTCAGACAGTTTTGTAGAATTACGCGTTCAATGGCACGTCTTGGAGAAGCAAAAGGACGATTCAAATTTCTATTTAATGTTTAATTCATAGTTGGCTGTGAATATTTAAAGATTTTTTTTTCACGTCTTTATAAAAATATTATAATTTTTTAGCACATTATTTAATTATAGAATAATTTGCAAAGAAAACTATAGGTTCCAATTTATATCTGATTTGGAAAGCATTGTCATTATCATTTTTACAAAGAAAAAGAAAAAAAAAAAAGAAAAGAAATGGCTAAATTACATTTATAAGTATGTGATATTTTTGTTATAGAAAGATACGGATTGAAAATTTTATTTATGTAAACCTTTTAATACTTTACACACTGACGGGTTTTTTTAATACTGTTGAAAATAAATTAACTATAAAATTCATTTATTCTGTCTATTAATAGAATTTGTTTTTATTTTCACTCTAGGTACTCGGCTCGATAAAATTTATAAAGTATAGAGCATCAGTCGACGCTAAATATTTTCAAAAAGTGGTACTTTTCATTATCATTGGCATTGGTATACCTTAAAAATAAATAAATAAACAGTTATATGAAACAGTTTTAACTGTAAAAGCCCTTTTAATTACCGAGAGGACTATAATACATTTAAATATATTGCTTTTTATAAGAATTTAAATGTTTCCACAAGAGTATTTTTGGTTAATTAATATGATTATTTTTACAAATATTTTACAAACAAGCTATAAATACCGATTTATTTAATCCATTTTAATGAAAAAACGTATCCAAATTTCATATTATTATTATTATTTAAAAATCCCAGTATTTCTTCAGATACTAAAGACCATAATTATTGAAGTTAAGAAGTTTCTTGATAAATCATTTTGTAAATAAAAGGTTAACCTATACTTAAACACACGGTATATATGGTCAAATTTTTACTGCCGATTCTATTAGTTACTTTTAATCAATGAAACCATTTTAAAATGAATATAATTACTGTAAAAATTTTCTAAAGTAATTTCAAAAACCAAATAAACGTGTTTTGAGAAGGGATATTTTTATTTATTAATAATCAGTTATAATTAAGAACATAAGAGTATGTCTTGCGAAAACTGGTTACAATTTGGTAATTATAGTGTTAAATTTATTTATTTTTTAAATTAAAGATATTATCTTTGAAGTTTTTGAAGATAGATATTTTTCTCTTATCTATACTAGCATACCCAGCCCGCTTCGCCGGGCTTAATTTGAAGGTTTATTTAATAATTTATGTGTATGGTACGCTTCCCGGACCATCGGCACTCCACGTGCGTCGGGTGAGCGTCAGAACAAACTTTCAGCATATACATATGGGTGGTTGTACTTGAATGCACAGACCTGCGCGTTTTTTTCTATCTTGCTTTTATACCTCTGGACCGAGTTGGCGCATTGCCAAGATTTGCTTCCTCTGGACCGAGTTGGCGCATTGCCAAGATTTGCTTTCCCCTGTGCCTCAATTAATTAATTATCCTCGGAATTCCTTTTATTTATAGAGATTAATAAAATAACAAATCGCTCTGTCTGTGTGTGTGTGTGTGTGTGTGTCTGCGATAGTTAGCGAAAACTACGGTACGTACGAAGCTCAAAATTTTTCTGAGAGTAGCCCAATATCTCTCCTGATGCACCTGATGCTCAGAATTTCAAAATTCTATTTATTAACTGAGTAATTAATTAAATTCCAAAGATCACTCTCATAAAAAATCGCCTTTTTTCTTCTTTTTTTCCCTTCATTTAGTTATGGTTGGTTGGTTGCATAAAATTTTCGCACGAATAATTAAAAAAGCTGGAACAGACCTTTAAAATTCATAGAATGGCAAACTGTCAGTTTAAATGATGATTTTTTATCACAGCGGTTGTAAACCATGGAGGAAAAAGATAGGTGGTGGTAAAGTAAACGGAATAAAGGGTTGCAATACTAAACCATTTATCGCTCAAATTTTATTGCCCCGAACAAAAGCATGTGGAAGGGATTTTGTATTAATAAGACGAATTGAAAGAAATGAATTACAGCTGAAGCATATTTTACGAAGAAATAGTAATTTTCTAAAATGGTCTTTTTTCTATTATATTATTTATTTTAAAAACATGTTTGCTTTTAAAATAATTTAAATTGATAAATTCGAAATAATTAAATGTCAAAATAAAATTAAATAAAATATTGAAAACATTTGATTTGAACTAAAAATTGTATTACTAAAAGTTTTCTTTTTTTTCAGAACTTTTTAATACTTTATAACGTAGATGAAAAATGTTGATGATTTAACAACATATTAATAATTCTATGTCAATATATCAAATATATTTATGAAAACATTCTTTTAAAATCATGCGCGAAAACTTAAATAAGAAATATTAGTCTAAAATCTAGATTTCAGAGTGCAGACGATTTTAAGACATTAATGAAAGAATGTTAACTTTTCAAGCAAAATCTTAAATGATGCTTCTATATTGATATTTCAAAGTCATATGATAAAAATAATCACATAATTCTTGCCTATGATTGGTATATTTGTATCTTTTATGCATTCCGATCGTGTATTACAGTCAATAATGGCACAAAACGTTATTTTCTAAACAAAATCTTAGTCATCTATTCAATAACAGTTTAAAAAGTAAAAAAACAAAAGAAATACGGGTTTAAACCAGTTTGAATTGATCGGCGTGTCAAAGCACGTGGTTTTTTTTTGGTGCTCATTTGGACTTAATGTAGCGGGATTTAGGGTTACATTTTTGGCGTCAGCCCAAGACATTATACTTCTACTCAATTTCTTTTTACTGTGTGGTTGTACGCAGATCTTTGGCATTTCGAACATTAGAATGCATGAGTCGTGTTGCAGTAAAAAAAATCACACAACACTTTTCTAGGAGTTTATTTTTTTATCATTGATAAAATTTAAATGTACTCTATTCAATTTAAAATTTAATTATGGCTTTAATTTGGTTTTAAAACAAAAATAAAATATAGCTGTTTGGCGTACAATTGTTCGAATCCGCAAACGATTCATACACCATAATAAATTATCAAATAGCAAAGTAAATTATTTATCAGAAATAGCCATAAAAAGAATAGTAGCAAAACTGATTATAACCTTAATGTTTACACTAACTTACACATAACCCGATCCCAACCAAGAAAAAACAGACCACACTCCGATCTGTGATAGACAAAATTTCCGTGAGTATAAATCCAACCCGAACCTAAAAATTCTGTTTGGAAAAAAAAAAAAAAAAAAAAAAAAAAAAAAAAAAAAAAATATGGATACGATAATTGACCCGAACCAAATCTCAATCCCATAAAAATGTTCTAATGAAGCTTAACCCGATCCGAACAAGGAAAAATAATTTTAGTGGGCATGAAACCTGATCCGAACCTAAATATTGTCTTTAAAAAAACTCGAAATATGACCCGAACAAAATCTGAAACCGATAAAAGTATTCCAGAGAACTATAACCCGATCCCAGCAAGACAAAATACTTTCCGTGGTCAAACCAGAATACCATACCATACCATACCATGCAACCCGACTCAAACCTAAAAAATTCCATTTGAAAAATTCTGAAATTTGACCCAAACCACATCTAAATCCGACCAAAATATTCGAAAGAACCATAACCGGATTAGAGTAAGACTAAATAAGTTCCGTGGACATGAACCCGATACGAACCTAAAACTTCCATTCGAAAAAATACCTGAAATTTGAATCGAACCAAATCTGAATATGACAAAACTATTTCAAAGAGCCGCAACCGGATCAGAACAAGACAAAATATTTCCATGGACATGAACCCAATCAGAACCCGAAAAATTTCTTTGAAAAAATCGCGAAATCTGAACTGAACCAAATCTGAACTTGGCAAAAATATTCCAGTGAAGCATGTCATTATTCGAACAAGACAGAATAATTTTCGTGAACATGCAAGAAGACCCGAACACAAAAGTTCCATTTGAAAAAAAAAACCCGAAATCTGAATTGAACCAAATCTGAACCCGATAAAAGTATTCCAAAGAACTATAACCCGATCCGAGCAAGACGAAATAATTTCCATGGACATAAACCCGACTCGAACCTAAAAAATCCGATTTGAAAAAACCTGAAATTTGACTCAAATCACATCTGAATCCGATCAATAATATTAGAAAGAATCATAACCGGACTCGAGTATGATAAAATAATTTCCTTGGACATGAACGAGATTCGAACCTAAAAATTCTATTTGAAAAAATACCTGAAATTTGAATCGAACCAAATCTGAACATGACAAAAATATTCCAAAGAACCGTAACAGGATCCGAATAAGACAAAATTTCCTTGCACATGAACCGAATCTGAACCAAAAAAATTTCTTTGAAAAAATCTCGAAATCTGAAATGAACTTTATAAAAATATTCCAGTGAAGCATGTATTTATTCGAACAATGCAGAATAATGTCCGTGAATACGCTAGAAAACCCGAATCCAAAAATTACATTTGAAGAAAAAGCCGAAATCTAAATTAAACCAAGTCTGAACTTGACAAAAATATTCCCGTGAAGCATGTCTTTATTCGAATTAGACAGAATAATTTCCGTGGACACGCAGGAAGACCCGAACCCAAAAATTCCATTTGAAGAAAACGCCGAAATCTGAATTCAACCAAATATGTTCCCGACAAAATTATTTCACAGAAACAACTAAATCCGAGCAAGGCAAAATAATTTCCATGGACATGAATCCGACCCGAACATTTAAATTGAATTTCAAAAGATACCTGAAACCTGAATCGAACCAAATCTGAACCCGACGAAAATATTCTAATGAATCATAACCAAATCCGAACAAGACAAAATAATTTCCATGGACATGAACTCCATGAATGGTTAGGTAACATTTGGGTTGCGTTTAGATTACAATTACATTACAGTAAGTCTTTGATTTTATTTAATTTCACGTTAGGTTACAGTTAGATCACGGTTAATTTAAAGTTAGGTTAAAGTTAAATTGCATTTATGTGATGGATAGAATAAGAATAGGTTACAATAAAGTGACGGCTAGGTTACATTTATGTTATATTTAAGTTACAGTAGATTATTGTTAAGTCGCAGTTAGGTTACAGACAGATTATGGTTACGGTACAAAAGTTTACAGTTAGGAATTTGTCCACAGAGTCAACATTACGCATGCTTTGGTTAAAAATATACACTTTTGTTAAATGGCTCTGAAATTATAATACTATATACCAATCTTTTATCATCGCTTATCGATTTCATTCACGGTATAGTCGGATTTAAGAGTGATGTAATTAGTTTGAAATTTAAAATTTTTCACTTGAGATTTCTATGCGAAAAAAATAATTAGTTACGTGATTGAACAGTGATTTTTACGTGTAAATATCAACACTTTAACACGAAACTAACGCAATCGTTGGATACATGCTCCCTCCCGTTTTCTCATTGCTCATTTTAAGTATTTTTAGAGCTTAATATTAGTTGTTGTTTTTAAAACCGATTTTTCAGAAAGTCAGCTGCGACGTATTTCAGACAATGCATTTCTGCATGCTTCCAGTTAATGATAAAATCATACAAATTTCAAGTTCGTTTAATATTGCTAATACAGACCCGGGCAACGCCGGGCGGGTCAGCTAGTACACAATAACACACGACTTAGGTTTTTTTTTTTTTTTTTTTTAATTATCATTACAAACTCATTTTTTTAATTCGAGATATATGGATGAAATTAATCTCATGTAACTTAATTTTCCACCTCTTAATTATAATTTCAAAACAATTCTAGGTATATAAAAAATTAAACAAAATTAAGTAAATATTGATTAAATTAACCAGGCGCAATAGGTTTAATTCTGAATTTTTAAATTTAATATTTTCTTTTTCTTTCCTCACTTTTCTTTTTCATTTTTTGTATATACAGATGATAATTTTGAAATAATTTTTGGACATAATTTTGAATAAAGGATCTTCAAATTTCCACAAATATTCTCAAAAGTATTTTTATCAGTAATGAAATAGTAAAACGATTTCCTTTATCATAATTTCGCACAAAAGGCATATTAAAAATATCGTATCTGCTTTTTGGAAAAAAACAAAAGAAAGAAAAAAAATCATTACTGCTTTTATTGACACAGAGCAGTTGCAAATACCACAATTTGCCTGTTATTAGTTTAAATTATGATAGTACATTGATTGAGATATTCTGAAATGTACACAAAGCAATTTATAATACAAAAACATACACACATATACGAGTATATATAATTTATCAGCTAACAAACCAAATATAAATGTATGTTAACAGATTCAGTTTTAAATTTATAAAAAAAATTAAAAAGTTTAATAATTACAACGGTAACTTGCACTATTTCCGGCTATACTTCAACACTATTCAAGAATTTATTCCATAAGTTTTAGTCCGCTGTTTAAAGTAATAAACTGTGACTCACAGTTGTATTGTATTTTGAACATTCGCAAAACAATCTTTTGTAAACTTCGTTATTTATGTTACATTTAAAATGTTACACCTTTCAACTGCGACATTTTCATTGATGCCTTTTGGAGTACTCCGTGAATCAGATGACGTAGATTCGAGGGAAGATTTCTTCAGATACCGTAGGCAGTTTCCTCAGATTCAAAGACTGTAATTATTCAGGTGAAGTAATTTCTTAACCCTTTCGTGGTTATAAGCGCGTATACGCGCCCAGAATACCACTTAATTTGAATTGCGAAATACCATATTGACACCGGAATTTTTAAATGAAAATTTTAATTTTACAAAGAACGTAAAAAAATATATATATATATATATATATATTATGAAATAATTTGTTTTTAAATTCCGGTGTCATTCAATCATTTTAGTATTTTATGAATAGAAGTGCTTTAACCGTCAAAGGGTTAAAATAATTCCGTAAATAAAATGTTAACCTATATTTAAAGACAGCATACATGTACAATTTTTTATTATGCCGTAATATTTCAAAAAATAATAATATTAAAAAAAAGTAATTTGACGTTTTAAATTAAAAAAAAAAAAAAAAAAATACCGATAAGTGCCGATTTTATTAGTTACTTTTAATCAATGAAACCATTTTAAAATGGATACAGTTACTGTGAACATTTTCTAAAATAATTTCAAAAATGAAATAAACGTGCTTTGAGAAGGAATATTTTTTACTTATTTGCAATTTGTTATTAATAAATGTATAAAAATATATCCTACTAAAATAGGTTATAATTTGGTAATTATAGTGCTAAATTTATTTATTTCTTAAATTAAAGATATTTCTTTTGAAGTTTTCGAAGAGATTTTTCTTAATCGATTTTTCTTTTATATATGGTAACGCGCGACGTAGTTTTTTTTTTTAATTATTATTATTATAAACTCATTTTTTTTTGTTCGATATATACATTAATTCAAATGAAAATGAAATTTCAAATCTTTTAATTGCTTAAGAGGCACAGAACAGGCATTTAAGAGGCATTTAAAAGAATTGAAATATGATTTTCATTTGAAATATCGTATGCAAAACGAATTTTCTTTCTGGGAAAAAAATCGAGTATTAATATTGATGTGTACGTCTGAAAATACTCTCATATAACGTAATTTCAGTTCCCGTAATTTTCCACCTCTTAATTATCATTGCAAAACAGTACTGGGTATATATAAAAAATAACAAAAATAAGTAAATATTGATCTAGACACACGGCAGTGTGTCAGCCAAGTTCACAAAGTAAAAGGCGACACACCGGCCGTGGGTTATATTACCCGAACCATTTCGAACCACTTTTGACCCCTCAATAACTTAAATTCTATTTGACCTACACACTTGCAATTTTTTGTGTCGTGTAAGACCATCTTCTAATTTCCGAATCTAAAATTAAAAAAAAAAATCTTTTACCGATGACGAGAAATTGACGCCTGAAAACCACTGTTTTTACCACTGACTCACTCACTCACTCATAGAAATGTTTGACTACTTCCACGTGACTTAGGAAGTTGAAATTTGGTGTGAAGGTAGGTTATTGGATCTATAAATAGGAAAAAATCAGAAATCACCATTAATTAAACATTAATGGTTGGTTAGAGGATAAATTATTGGATTACAATGGAAGCTTATGAGAATTTCACAAAATACCAGTAATAGTGCCAAGTTGGCGTCACTTTTGGCGAGTATCAGGGTTAATCTCTGAAACTACCGAACCGATTTCAAAAGTAATGGTACCAAAATGATGGTATTCGCCCCGGTTCAAACATAGACTGTATCTTATGTCTGTGCCACTAACCAAAAGAGGGTTCAGAAGCGAAAAACATTCTAAAAATGTGATTTTTGTTTTACTGAAGGGCCTAGAAGCACAAAATTTGGCATGTTAATTATTTATAAGATGTAAATGATCACTAATGACATTTGCTAAAAAAATATCAAATTTAAATGGGTGAAAATCCGCGAAGAGCGTTCTAAAAAAGTTCGAAATACCAATTTTAAAACAATCTCAGCAAACAACAAACCGATCTTAAAAGTAATGATATCAAAATGATGATGACAGTCTTTGCACCAACATAAGCTATATCTTATGTCGATTACACTAACCCAAAGGAGGTAAAAGAGCATAAAAACATTCTAAAAATGCGATGTCTGTATATTAAGGGACTAGACTGGAAACATAAAGTTTGGCATTTTAGAGTTATTTCGCGAAATATCAGAAATAGTGCCAAGTTGGCGACACTTTTGGCAAGTATCGGGGCTAATCTCTGAAACCACCGAACCGATTTCAAAATTAATGATACCAAAATGATGGTATTCGCCCCGGTTCAAACATAGGCTATATTTTATGCGTATACAATTAACCAAAAGAGGGTGAAAAAGCAAAAAAATTCTAAAAATGCAACTTTTGTGTTACTAAAGGACCTAGAACTATAAGATTTGGCATGTTAATTATTTATAAGATATAAATGATCTCTAAGGGCATTTGATAAAAAATACGGAATTAAAAAGGGGTGAAAATTTGCGAAAATGTGCGAAAAGCGATCTAAAAATGTTCTAAATTGGGATTTTTAAGCAATTTCAGCAAACAACAAACGATCTTAAAAGTAATGATATCAAAATGATGGTGATAGTCCTTGCTCCAATATAGGCTATATCTTATGTCGATTCCACTAACCCAAAGGGGGTAAAATAGAAAACTAGTCGTTGGGGGCCACCGTAATACTTACCCATCATGGATATGTATATGAAAATAAAACATGTGAAAACTATTTATACAATGCATTGCAATTCATAAACAAAATTTAAATATTGTTAATATACATGGTAATGCTCTATTAAAGAACTGATGATTGCCGATTTCGACAAATTATATAAAACGCCAAACTACTCAAGTAGTACCGAACTGCGTAAAAGAAACATCCTTATAACTCCAAAAATAATAACTCTATTAACTAAAAATTAACTGCGTCTTATGTCCAATTAAAATATACCTCTGAATTGAAATTTGAATCAAATACAGGGCCATGAAAAATCGAAGAATGTGGAAAACAGGATTAAAAATATCTCAGCAACTAATAATCCGATCGACTTCGTTCTATATGCAAAATGTGTGATATTTTATTGCCTTTTACGTCCATTCCTTAGAACAAAAAAATTCGAAAATTTTTATGTACCTTTCATCAGAACGAAATCTTCGAGAATCCGAAAAAAATAGTTCCGGATAATCGAGATTGCTGATATTAAATAGGTTTCGTCCCATTCTTACATACTAACTGCATACAAAATTTCAATTCTCTATTTCAATTCGTTCGGGAGATAGAGCGTTTACAGACAGACAGACAGACGGACGGCAAAATTTTGTTTCTAAAAATATGTTTTTCGGAATCTCTACTATCTAAAACGTGTAAATCCGTCAAAATTTTTTTTTCGATTTTCAAAACGATTGCAAAACCTACCCTATACTAGGTATGATGGGTAAGTAAAAGCGTTCTAAAAATGTGATGTCTGTATGTTAAGGGCCTAAAAACATAAAATTTGGCATGTTCATTAATTATAAGATATAAATGATCACTAAGAACGTTTGTTAACAAATACAAAATTTAAAAGGGGTAAAAATGCGCGAAAAGCGTTCTAAAAACTTTCTAAATAGCAATATTTAAGCAATCTTGAGTAGTTAGCGAACCGATTTAAAGAAAAAAAAAAAAAAGATGCCAAAATGATGGCGACAGTCCTTGCTCTAACAAAATTATTGGATAAATTACCAGATTACAATGGGAATCTATGGGAATTTGGCAAAATACCAGAAATAGAGCCATGTTAGTATGACTTTTGGTGCGTAATTTTTGTCGTCAATATAGCGATATTTCGCCAAGTTGGCTACAAACATTTTTGGTCGACGAAATAATCAAGTAGTACCCAATCACGTAAAAGAAACATCCTTATTAGTGGAATTTAAAGGAACATAAGCAGTCCTAATGTTAAATTTTTTAATTTGACTGGAAAAAAAACAGTGAATAAATGCAGGAAAAAGCTGAAATTAATATTAAATAAAACTAATTTAACCTACTTATTTCAAAAAGGAAACAAATACCTACTTATTTGACAAAAAATAATGATATCCTATCAAAAACATGAATGTGAAAAAATGCCAAGTTCGTTAAAGGTTTCGCTCATAAAAGAAGTGATTTGACAAAAAATAATGATATCCTGTCAAAAACATGAATGTGAAAGAATGCCAAGTTCGTTAAAGGTTTCGCTAATAAAAGAAGTGAGATGTAACTGCAAACCAAGTTCTTTCGGAGCTCCTTAAATCATAACTCCTGTCATGCATAATATTATTCAATTGCTTAAAATGATTTGTTAAGTTACTTGTTATTCAATAGAGCGACTTGGCAAGTTTTCAGTTACCAACTTTAATCTTTAAGTCGGAGTACAATTTAATCTAGAATCTGATTAACAAAGATCTAGTCAATCGAGTGTTCGAATAAGTATATTGAAGTTAAGGTACTGATAAATTAAGGAAGGGATCAACTTTAATTTCTGATCAACTAAATAGAAAAAATTGAATAAGAGAAAACTTGCTAAGTCGCTCTATTGAATAACAAGTAACATAACAAATCATTTTAAGCAATTGAATAATATTATGCATGACAGGAGTTATGATTTAAGGAGCTCCGAAAGAACTTGGTTTGCAGTTACATCTCACTTCTTTTATTAGCGAAACCTTTAACGAACTTGGCATTCTTTCACATTCATGTTTTTGACAGGATTAACTTAACCAGACACAATAAGTTTAATTCTAAACTTTAATAAATTATTAAGCGATTTAATATTTTCTTTTTTTCCCTACTTTCTCTCTCTCTTTTTTAAAAGAATCTTTTGCACTAATTTTGAATAGATGATCTTCAAATTTCGACAAATATTCTCAAAGTATTTTTGTTTAAACTATATGATAGCACTACATTCATAGAGATATTCTGAAATGTGCACAAATCAATTTATCATACACACATATGCAAACATATACGAGTATATATAATTTATCAGCTAACAAGCCACATACAAATATATGTTAACACATTCAGTTTTAAATAAAAAAAAGAAAAAAAAAGTTTAATTATTACAGCAGAAACTTACACTATTTCTGACTATACTTACATATTCAAGAGTCTACTCCCTAAATCTACGACTCACAGTTGTATTTTGAACTTTTGCAGAATAATGTTTTGTTTCGCTATTTATATGTTACATTAAAAATGTTACACCTTTCAACTGCTACATTTTCATTGATGCCTTTTGGAGTTCTACGTGAATCAGATGACGTAGATTCGGGGGAAGATTTCTTCAGATACTAAAGAAGATAATTACTGAGGTGAAGCAATTTATTGTTAAATAATTCTATAAAAAAAAAAAAAAAGGTTAACCTATACTTAAAGATACGGATATATGTCCAAATTTTTATTATACCGTACTATTTCAAAAAATAATATTAAAAAAAGTATTTTCACATTCTAAATATTAAAATATTACCGATAAAGTACCGATTCTACGAGTTACTTTTAATCAATGAAACCATTTTAAAATGGTTATAATTACTGTGAGCATTTTCTAAAGTAATTTCAAAAATGAAATAAATGTGTTTTGAGAAGGGATATTTTTATTTATTTGCAATTTGTTATTAATAAATACATAAGAATATATCCTACCAAAATGGGTTATCATTTGGTAATTATGGTGCTAAATGTATTTATTTTTTAAATAAAAGCTATTACTTTTGAAATTTTCGCAGAGATTTTTTTAAATCGATTTTGCTCTCATACATGGTAACACACGACGCAGTTATTATTATTATTATTATTATTATTATTATTATTATTATTATTAATATTATTATTATAAACTCATTTTTTTAGTTCGATATATACGTCATTTCAAATGAAAATCAAATTTCACAAATTTTTTTGCTTAAGAAACACAGAACAGGCACTTAAAAGGCATTTAAAAGATTTGAAATTTGATTTTCATTTGAAATAGCGTATGCAAAGCAAATTGTCTGGAAAAAAAATTAAAATCCAAGTATTAATATAGATATGTACAACTGAAAATATTCTCATATAACGTAATTTCAGTGCCTGTAATTTTCCACCTCTTAATCACCATTGCAAGATAGTGCTGGGTAGATAAAAAATTAACAAAAGTAAGTAAATATTGATTAAATTAACCAGACGTAATAAGTTTAATTCTGAATTTTAATAAATTACTAAGCGATTTAATATTTTCTTTTTCTTTCCCTACTTTTTTTTGGGGGGAGGGGGGAGGTATGTACAGATGATAATTAATTTAGAAATAATATTTTACACTCATTTTGAATAAATAATCTTCAAATTTCGACAAATATTCTCAAAATATTTTTGTTTAAATTATGATAGCCTATTCGTAGAGACATTCTGAAATGTTCACAGAGCAATTTATCATACACATATATACACACATATACGAGTATATATAGTTTATCAACTAACAAACCAAATATATGTTAACAGATTCAATTAAAAAAAATCAAACGTTTAATAATTACAACGTAACTTACACTATTCTGGCTATAATTATATGTTCAAAAATCTGCTCCATAAGTTTTAGTCCAATGTTTAAGGTAATAGGCTATGACTCACAGTTGTATTTTGAACATTCGCAAAACAATCTTTTGTAAACTTCGTTATTTATGTTACATTTAAAATGTTACACCTTTCAACTGCGACATTTTCATTGATGCCTTTTGGAGTTCTACGTGAATCAGATGACGTAGATCCGAGGGAAGATTGTGGTAATCACGTAGTAACGGGGGTTGAGGAACAACACCATCTTAAAAAAAAAAGAAAGAAAAAGAGACACAAACAGACGAAAAAAAACAAAGAAATCCGCAACGCAGGTAGCGATGACTTGTATCATGTGGTTCTCAGGCATGACGTAAGATCCCTATTTAGTCTAGGAGCACAGAGAGGTGCTCATCATACTGAAATCTGTTTTGAGTGAAGACGATTCAACTCTCAGTGGATACAGATACAAAGGTAAATTGTGCTCATTGTATATATAAATATTGAATATTAATACTTTAAATTTGTTGAATTATTGTGATCAATTGTTTCTTTGAATGTTTTCATGTAATTAGACGTGTATTATTTTCTTGATCTAAACTCTGTGTCCAAAATTATGAAAATTTCACATTTCAAAGCAGTTTTTCGAAAATTTTGAAAATAAGTTAGAAGATTTTTGTGAAATCATTGAATAGATTTTAAAAGGATTTCGCCTATTAAAATTAATAAGTCAAATCGTTATTTATAGGAGCTTTTCAATACTTGCAATTCTACTCAAATCATTTCTTTAAAACAGTGGGTATTTAACATATTATCAGTGCCAGAAAGATAATGCCAATATTGGTTGTTAATTGCCAGTTATGTTTATTATTGTTAGTCACTAATCTCATTCAAAACAATAATTTAACAAATTGTAATATAAAATTGTTTATAAAAGCAAACTAAAATAATATTAAACAATCATTTAGCTTATATATATAAAAACATATGACATCCGATAGACAGTTTTTAGCTATAAAAGATATTTGCGACGGTAGTTTTATTTATGGTTTTATCTGAAGTAGTGAAAATTGTTGGCCCATCGTTGGCAGCTTGTGGACATCGTTGGGAAATAGTAGCACTGGAAAGTTGTTGGTAAATGGTAGGTGCACAGACGATTCTATTTGAAGCTTATCTCAGCAGGACGCTGAGCAATTGAGCAGTTAAATAACTTTTGGCCCTTTTCTTTTTTCTTTTTTTTTTTGGGGGGGGGGAGGGGTGGTAGGTACATTGGCGATTCTAAGTTGAAACTTATTTCAGCAGGATTTCTGAACAGCTAACAATTGGATCACTGTTGGATAATTGCTAAGCCTTTGTTGACGTTTCTTTGGCCAATGGTACGCCAAGATGGGCCTTTTTTACTGTAGACCAAACAAGTTGCCAGCTTTGGCCAAATCATTTTGTGCTACTTGAGATATTCGTCGGAATAAATATATTGGGCTATATAGTCACAGACGACTATTTTTCTATTCAATTCGCCATTGTCTTTTTCTAATATAAATTTCGAAATGTATTTCTTTTTCAAATATTGTCAATGGTTTACTCTATTTAGTATGATAGGCGCGGGTTATCCACCTGGCATGGTAATACATAAATGCAAAATATTGTTGTAGTGCAAAAAATATGCAATCAACGCTTATATTGTTTGTTACACAATATGAATTTCAAACTTCTCTGTATACTTAAAAAGTGACAAATAATAATAAGGATGTTTAAAGCTTTAAATACGCATTTTATTTATTTTTCGAGTGTTTTTGGATTTTTAATTTATTGTTGTAGTATTTTATAGAATTAGAAAATGCACAAATACATGTAACTTTACATATAGAAATACTGAAATTTTTCTTAGAAAATGTCTTTCAGCATCAAGATAATTGAACAGTTATAACTGAAAAAGAAATAAAAACATTTTTCTTTTGTGCAACAAATAATTCTTTTAAACGCGATAGAGTAAATCAGTGACCTTACATTTATTATTCTAATTGTAAAATCTATGTCTAAGAAGAATTTTATAACACAGTGTTTAATGCTATTTTAACCCTTTATGCTCTGATAGGACTTTCAAATCCCATTAAAGAAAATGCAACTTAAAATTTATTTAATTCGTTTACAAATAAAGGTATACGATACTTTTCATACAAAATACTTTGCTGGATTACATTCAATAAGTACAGCGTAACAGATGAAGTTAAATATTTTTTTTATTGTGGTTATTTTCTCAACCATTTACATGGATTAAGCTTTTCTCCTATTAAAAAAAATGCATTGTTTACTTTTCTGAAACACACATGACACTATTTTGACATACAATTTATTTCTTCTATTGATTTAAGAACTCAGATTCCACTAGAGATTTTCATTCGATCTGGATGGGAACTCTTATCTTTTATTGAACTACTTTTTATGTTATACACCACTGTTTTAGGATTTTACATTTTTCTTTTTCTATGCAGCTTGATTATATTCATTCTATTTCCATTTTTACACACCCATTTACTTTAATGTCATTGTCTTGACTTTACATTTCTTGTGTTCTAGTATTCTTTATTGGCGTTATTTGTTTGTAAGGGATTTTGCGCCATAAAATCCCATACAACTAGCCAACCTTTAAAAAATGTCTTGCAAAAAATTTAAAATTACAAAACTTTCCCCAATTACTGATAGGATCACAATTCATTTATTTACATTGGTTTTGTAAGTATTATGTAAGTATTTATCTATTTATTCTTGTAAATATTTTTACAATCTCCCGCCCTTCTAACTACCGATTTATTAAATCAGTTTTATTTAAAAATCTATCTAAAAAGATAATTATTGAAGAGGAGTAAATTTCTGATTTATAATTCGGGACATAAAGTATCGTAATTAAAATATCGTTTCATTTGACTATCGATCTTATTAAAACTCAAAGGTATTTTTTAAGAACAAAATCGGCAAATCTGTACCTGCACTAAATTTGCCCATCCCTCGATTGAAAATGTGTTAATAGATTTTTTTTTTTTTTTTTTTTTTTTTTTAACTTTTAATTCTTACTCTTATTTTATTATGCTAATTTGATTATCTACTGTGATAATATTATTTATTTAAACTGCTTTGTTATCCCCCCTACGCAAGAATATTGTTAATTTTGTATTTGTAATGTTTTTATAATGCAGTTTATTTATTTATATTTTTGTTACTTGTTTAGTTTTTAACTATTTGGAAAAATAGTTGTTGTTCCCGGTACAGAATTAGGGAATCTGAGGTATATCTGAATGTTTTTATTGGTTGAATTCCGCAACTTATTTCATTTTATTCGTTTTCTAATTGGTCTATGTTTAATGTCCAAAAATGGAATACGTCTGTTTTTTTTTATTCCATTCGTTTTCTGATTGGTCCATGCTTAATGTCTAGAAATGGAATACTTCTGTTGCCTAGGATGAACAAAAAAAGTATTAAAAACTACAAAATTTAATAATTCAATAACAAATTTAGATACAAGTTTCAAACAAGTTGCATTTAAAAGTAATTTTTTTTCTGTAAACGACGGCGTAAAAATTAAAAATGTACGATGTTTAGAAATTAAAAAAATTACAGTACCAAAAATTCTTAAACCGAAATTTCATTTAATATTTGCTTATGATTGGCCCAGAAATATTAACGTGACTCTAAATGTCCAGGCATATTAATATAATATACCACAGTTATTATCTAAGCTACTTTTTGATCATCATAAAAATGATGTTATTATTGTTTTTTAAATATAGAAATCATTTATAAGTCTAAAGTTATAGTATTTGAAAAAAATTTTCCTTAATAGTCGTCGTAATTTGTTAAGTTACATTTTTTTAAAGATCTGTTTTTTTTTCCTTTTAATTTTTTTCAAATTGATTATGTAAATATTAACGTAAGGATGAAAAACCAGGATTTGGATTCTTTCAAAAAGAACAGGCTTCCTCCTATATTTTGCCAAACATAAAATAAACAAAGTAGCTGCTTTACTTCCAGGTATTTAATTTAAGAATTTAAACACTTTACAGTTGTATTTTTAATATCAGTTTTATCTTTTTTGTTGAAATAAAAACTTATATGTGTAATATATGTTTTTTCAAATATATGGATATTTCATCTTAAAAAATACTGTGGAATTCGTTTAAAAAAATTACCAAACCAAACCAAAATCAGTCAAAATGCAACACGAAAGAATTAGAGTACACTCGACTCGAAATAAAACTTTTTACACTTTTCTGTAAAACTTTATTTTTAAAATTATGTCGCTTTACGAATAAGTATACGATATGTTCTAAAATGTATTTTAACGACTAAAAATTGTTACATACCCAAAACAATTAATTGCTGTCAAAGTGAATTGTTGTAAAATCTGTAATATTATTTATAAATGCATAATTAAACATAAGACAGATTTTAACTACACACCGTAGAACAACATTATCTTTAACTAAACGCAAACTCTTTTTGTTGGTTTCTAGTTCCAGTGACTCGTGGACCAAAAATATATGTCTGTCGTGTGACATACTATTGACAGAAAAAGTGCAAATCGAATAACAAAAGACAGTGTTTTCAAAACAGTCAACAGTGTTTTCCCCAACCAAGATAAAAAAAAAAAAAAATCATTAATTACAAACAAGCTCTTCATTAAGTATTTTCGTGTTGTTGCTTATCTGCAATTCAGAAATATTCAGTTAATGATAAACTCGATATCACCAACAAATAGGCTTGAATACAAAGCAATAAAGCCCATTGAATACAAAACAAAACAACATCAACAAAGTCATGTGCCAAAATATGAACGCTATCTTCTGGTTACATAAAATTGTAAGGAATTGCATTAAACTATCGACTCAAATAAATTGTATATTAAAAAAAAAAGTATGACTAAAATATCTAAATATTATTGTAATCTGTTTTAATTGCTGGGCAATATCGATTGTCGTGTCTCGTTAAACGTTCTTTTAAAACTCCATAGCTGTGTAATCCCTTGTATTATAAGTTTTATTATTTTCATTCCACCACTTTAAATCTTTATTCTCTGAAAATTTCAAGAATATATGTTGTTCTCTCATGACATTTTTAAGGTTTAAAAACGGCTTTATGTATTTTTATATCTCATTCATTGATACATAAATGTGTATCAATGAATGAGCAAATCGTAGGTTTTTTGAGGAAATCTCATAAGCATTTATTATGGCAAGTATTTCCTAATAGCTGATGATCGAAAATATTTCCAATTATAAAAAATAAATAGATAAATAGAAAATAAAAATCAAGTACAGTATGTAATTTTTAATCTATACATATTACGAAATTTATTTTTATGCTATCTCCGGCCCTATAAATTATATTTAGAAGTATTTTCGTATTTTTAGTGCCGGAAAGCTCTGGAATTTTCTAGATTTTTTCAAACACATTTTCTTGTTTTTGTATGTCTTAAACAAATTAGTTTTCTTCTTTTTTTCCGAATTTCACTAGTTTAATTATAATATTTAAACAAAAACTATTGCGATAATATAATTGTCGAAAGACTGTTGTTTAATTACTTCATCGTATTAACTAGAAAGATCCAGAACAATGGTTTCGATTAAAAAAAGATAGAGGAATTAAAAGAATAATGAAATTGAACTGCTGCCATAAAGCAGAGCAGACATTTAAAACAAAAATGTTGTCGCATTCTTCGCATCTTTTTATGCGTGTTGACATTTGCTCTCCATTCATTTCTCAATTGTAAATCACGCTAGTTAGCTTAATAAATTATTCGAAAGTATTAAATACATTCGATTATTTGAGAAATATTTCGGAAAAACAATTCCTCATCTTACGACAGGAAAACGCGTTTTCAGACTGAACCATTTTTGTGCAACTAAGGCGCTCAACAACAGGCATTTTGCCAAAAGTGAGAACATGATTAACCAACGATCCTTGGGAATCATTATCAAATGTGGCAGAGCAACGCGATAGCTACATAGTTCATAAAAAATATTATGCTTGCACTCTTATTCAGCAGTGGTAGTAAAATTTTGTAAATAGTATATAATATATTTTATTTATTTATTTATTTATTTATTTATTACAATTTTTAAGTAGTCGCAAGTTTTAATAAACTACTTTTTAAACTACGATTTTTTACTCGGCGTAAAAAAATATAGAAAAAAAATTCTGCTATCACAGTCATTGCAAAAAAAACTTCGGCTTAGAGTTAGTTTTAAAAACTTTATGTAAGCTAGTTGCTACCATAGGAAAATAAAAGAAGGAAAACTGTTCATTTTATAGTAAGAAAGAAAAATAAAACCTGTTTATTTTATCAAAAAAAAAAAAAAAAAAAAAAATCTGAAAAACGTTTGTTTTATTGCAAAATCTGGTAAAATAACACAAAATTCAGAATAACAGAGAATAATAAATACGGATTTTATTTCATAAGAAACATGTAAATGGTTTATTTTATGTCTAAACTTTATTAAAATGAAAGATGGTTCTTAGTAATTACGGATTTTTTTTTCATAAAATTAACAATTATTTATTAGCATCCCGTCCGACATTTTTTTTCTTTTCTCTCTCTCTCTCTTTTTTTTTTTTTTTCAAAATTAACAGATAATTGTATACGGGGAAACAAACCATTTATCTACTTTCTATTGTTTTGAAGAAAATTTATAGATAATACTTTGCTAAATATATCTGACATTCAAAAAGTCATGAGAAATACCACATAAATATTTTCCATAACATTTAAGAGGCAATAATATTTTAAGCATTGTGTTGACAGTTATTTCTTTACAATCAACAATTTTTTTAAACATCTTTGATTTTACATATTTAGATAGATATATACTTCAGTGTTGAATTCAGACATTTTTTTTTCGGAAGGGTTTTCTGTGGTTCCGGGGAAAGGGGGATTGTGCTTTTGGACCATTAAAATCATACAAATATCAAATTTTCTTGAGAAGGAGGATGTCCCTCTCGGGCCATTGCCTAATTCAACATTTATCTACTTTCTTCACTAAATTTGCTATAAGGGGGGGGGGGGGGGGGTGGAATCACAAAAGACATTGGTAGAAAATTGGTGTGTAATTTCAAGAGACTTTTATGGTATTTGACAAAATTTGCGTCTTTCTATCGAAGAGGAAATTTTGAATTTCGATTTCTGAGATTTGAGGAAAAAGGGCATATACAGGGTGAGTCATAAATATCGAAACAATAGGCTATCTCTTTAAATATTGCCCCTAGACCCATACTTCCAATTGAAAAGTTTCATCAAAAAAGGTAAATTTTTTGATAAGATAAGTTGCAACTCCGTGGAGGGTCTATTTTAAAAAAAATACGAAAATTAAATTTTTATACGGTCCCCAGAGGATAAAACTTCCAATTAGAAAAAATTTTCCTTATCCATTCCTGAATTGAACAACAACAACAACAACAACAAAAAAAAAATACATATATATATATTCATCTTGATATCTTCAAAACTCAGAGTTATGACAATTTTAATAAATCGTGAGGTTTCAAGGGATCAGACACAAATTGAAATGTGTGTAATTGAAGAAACAGTGTTGCTGTAAGTTGTCCAGGAAACATTTATTTTATTTATTGATTTATAGAGTTAGAATTTGGAATGTTTTGTGATGGTTAATCATATAATTTGTAAGCATTATTTATCACATCATAAGCTTTCTTAATAAAATAATTTTTTTCAAAAAATTTAGAGTAAATTAAAATTGTCATAACTCAAAATATTATTTGTCGCATTGAATTTTTTTTTTCTTTTGATTAAATGAAAATGTCTAATTTTCAATTTTGATTCAGCCTTTTAAATAATATTTTTTTAAATAAAAGTATTTAAAATAGCAATTTTTAAAAAATGCCATTTTTTGTAAACAAATCATATATTTAAAAGTAAATTTTCTGGAGGTGAAAACTTTTTTCGGCGCGTTGGGTATTTTTTTTGAGGTGTTAAAAAACTACTGAATTCGCGGGACTATTACAGTAACCGACGGTTATTTACTTATGTCATTTTAAAATTGAGAAATACTGAAATAAAAACATCTGATGCAGAAAAGTGCATTTAGTTTTAAACAAAATTGGGATCCTAACGTTTAAACGCTTTTTAAAAGTATCTAGGTGATTAACTCAGTCTTGTATAGTTTCGATTTCAGATTTTGTTTTAGTATTGTCATTCTCGCCTTCTTTAATTACTATTTAAATGCGTCAGTTGATTTAAACCTCTTTTTTTTTAATCACGCCGATTTCAATTTTTTTCACTGTTTTATCCTTTTCAACTTCATGCTTTTCTTGTTAAAATTGCTATTACACGATGCGTAAAAGGTACCTCTAATTACGGAAACTCGAAACTAGTAGACGGTAGGTGCCGGGTACGAACCCAATCGTGGCCGTCGGCCTAACCGTTCGAAGTTTTCTGTGGTTTTCTTCGAACCCTGGATTTCTTTGCGTAAATACGGGTTGGGTTACCTTAAAAAGACCCTCACGGAGGGCACCCTTCCCCTCATGGTATATATCCCTATTGTAGATAAGTGGCCGGCATAAAAAAAAAAAAAAATCCCAAGATGTTAACCGCTGTAATCGGTCTCGAAGGCCGCTGCTTTTTTTTTTTTTTTTTTTTTTTCATTTTTTAGAGTTTAACATACAATTTTCAGTTCAACTACAAATACATTTTAAATTTTGTTTAACTTGTGAATCAATTATCCACTTTAAAACAAGAACAGGTGTTTAATGAATCGTTGGCATATTATTCAATTGAATTTCTTAAAAGATGTTTCGTTCGAACGCATTAAACCTTGATCAATTAAATGCACTTATAACGAAATATTAGTGGAAGCTTAGCATAAAAAATACGCAACAGAAACGTTGTACTCGTAGACTTTAACATTCGAATAAATATTTTTGTTTTTTTAAATGCCGTTTGGAATAAATAAACTACTCGGATGTAGCAATCGGATGACTCTAAAGATACGAAATTCCGTACATTAGTAATTGATATCACTGAAATCGTGTAAATTATACAAAATTTACTATAACAGCGCCACCCGACAGATGATTGATACAAAAACGTAAACAAAACCAATTCATGTCAAGAAGTAACTGAATCTGGCTTTTTATGAAAATTCCTACATTAGTTCTTAAGGTAGAGCTATTGCAGAAATCGTAACAAATGCAGTGTTGCAGCGCCACACGTGGAGCTATATACAACAAAATATAAACAACATCAATTCATGTCAAGGACTAACTGAATCTGAATATTGATGATATTCCTTGCATTAATTCTGGAGATACAGCTATCGGGAAATCGCACAAAAGCCTGTACAGTAGGGACACCTGTTAAGCGATTCACGCCAAAAACTAATCAGCACCTATTTATATCAAGGACTAAGTAAATATATTTTTTTTTATTAAATTCCGAGGATTAATTCTTGAGATAGCACACTCACAAAATTTATGTCATATACAGAAATACAGGAGCAATGACTCACAGACAGATATTTTGTAAAAACATGTTTTTCGGTATCTCTGAGTCCTAAAACGTGTGAAACCTTCGAAAACCGGAATACAAAATTTTCATGAATCCAATACAGGGGTTGGACAAAAATATGGAAACACCTTAAAAAAAACACGTTTCCTTGTCTAGTATTGTGTACGGTACCCGTTGTTATTCAAAACAGCTTGCAGTCTTCTCGGAATGGATAAATACAGTTTCTGTATGTTTGCCAAGGGAATATTGTACCATTATTCCTGCAAAACGGTGGCAAGTTCAGATAACGATGTTGGCGGTGGATAGCGAGAACACACTTTCCACTCAAATGTAGACCACAAAGGTTCGATAATATTCAAGTCTGATGATTTTGGTGGCCTGGGGTGATGCAAAAATTCGTCCTCGTGCTCAGAAAACCAGTCCTGGACAATGTGAGTTGTGTGAACGGGGACGTCGTCGTCTTGGAAGATACCATCATCAATGGAGAACAAAGCTTGTACCATTGGATGGACTTGATCGGCCAAAATGTTCACATAAGTCTGAGCAGTAATACGCCCTTACAAATTTATCATGGGGCCAGAAGAGAACCACGATATGGCTGCACAAACCATCACCGAACTCCCGCCATGTTTCACTCTTGGCAAAAAGCAGTCTGCTTTATAGGCTTGAGATGGCGTTCTCCAGACGTAAACTCTGCCAGAAGTGGGGAACAATGTGAAAGAAGACTCATCAGACCATATTACGCTATTCCACTGCTCTATAGTCCAGACTTTATGACATAAACACTACTTTTTCCTGTTACAGGCATTAGCATTACTGATGGATGGCTTTTCAATTGCAACACGGCCAGGAATTCCCTATTTATGAAGCTCCCTTCTAATTATTTTGGTACTCACAGGATTTAGTAACACGACATTCATCTCAGCAGTAACTTTTGCAGCTGTGGACTGCTTATTTTTCGCGATAATCCTCCTTAATGGTCGTCTGTCACGATCACTCAGTACACATTTTCGTCCGCGCTGTGATTTAGCAGATGACGTTTTTTCCGCATTTCAAATATGCGGAATAAATGTTTGACACAGTACCTCTTGAAACACTAAAAACCTCGGCAACCTTGCTTACGGAAGCACCCACCATACGCGCGCCAACAATTTGTCCACGTTCGAAGTCTGTTAACTCTGACATAATGAAATGATAATCTCACATAACAGTGCTCCAACAACGACTGAACAGCGCAGCGATTTTACGAAGTTGTATAGGGAGCTTCAGTAGGCGAAAACTCCAGTGCCATCAACATAGATCATTATAATCAATCTTTCTTTTCAAACATGCATTTCAAAAGGTGTTTCCATATTTTTGTCCAACCCCTGTACTTTTGTCTTGTAAAGATAGAAAAAAGTAAAAATAGGTTTAAAACCACATAAATTTTGAAGCTGAATAGTAAAAAATAGATTTTTGAAAATATTTTGTGTAATTTTATTAAAATATATTTCCATTAACATTAATATATACATTAACATTAAAATATATTCCATATGATTCAGTTAATCGAAGTGTGTCATTATTGCTATTACTATTTTTACTAAACTTACTGCCTGCGGCAATAAGTTTTAAAGACGCGTTTAATGAGAGTTTAATTAATATCACTTAATTTAATAAGACGGTCCAGCCAGTGGGTCGTGCCATTTACGAGCAAACTCAAGTTATTGCAGACATCTAGCATATTTCAAGGAAGTTTAAAGCAAAAACCTATACGCTCTTATTTTATATCTAAAAATTAAAGTATTGTCTTGGATCGACATTTATTTATGCGTAAATTAATGGTCGATCCCTAAATTGTACTTCAAATGAACTCATATCGCTGCGCTCAAGAAGTATGCTTAAGTGGTGTAAGTCACGATTTTTGGAAAATTTTTGATTTTAATATCTTTTAGGGATTTGTAGTTATCGAGATGAATTTTTTTCTGTTCGATTCAGGAATGGATAAGGTAAAATTTTTCTAATTGGAAGTTTTATCCTCTGGGGGCTGTATAAAAATTTAATTTTCGTATTTTTTAAAATAGACCCTCCACGGAGTTGCAACTTATCTTATCAAAAAATTTACCTTTTTTGATGAAACTTTGCAATTGGAAGTATGGGTCTAGGTCCAATATTTAAGGAGATAGCCTATTGTTTCGATATTTATGACTCACCCTGTATACCTAAAGGTTCGGTTTCTAAAACGAAAAAGTAATTGCCTTCACCTATGATATAACGAAAATGCAGCCGTAAAAATGCATTTTCACGGTTAAAATTTAGTGATTTGATAGAGAGAGAGGAAAAAATTAAATAAAATAAAATAAAGTAAACAACGAGTCAAAATAGAAGTTTTTGCGAATTAACCTAATATAACCAAAAGAAAAAAAACTGTCAGTTCACTTTTTTCTACCTTTTTTAAGCTTGTTGATATTTTAAACTTAGAAAAAATAAAAGAAACTTCTGTTTTTACTTTTTCGTCTAAAAAATAAAATGACACTTGAGAAATATATTACATGTACGTAGATTACTTTTCAAAAGTAAAAATATTTTGAAAGTTGAATTTTAGGATTTTAAAAATTCCTTCAGTATGTTCACTTATTATTCTTTACCCACTAAATATTTTCTTTGTTTTGTAAATGTTGACTTAGCGAAAAAAAAAAAATAATAATTGTGCTCATCTTAAAAAAAGGTATTGCAACATAAAAAAAAGTAGTTTTTTTTTTTTTTTTTTTTTTTTTTTTTGTAATTTAAGAATATAATAATGACTAACTTTCAAGTATCTTATTTAAGATACTCTTGGGCTAAAATTAGGATTAATTAAGTGGAATGTGTTGGAGTATATAATGTTTTATTTCTGCCTTTTTCATCTTTTTTTTTTTTTTTATAACTAAACAAAAACTATGCTATAAAATATTTAAAATATCAAGAGTAAGATGTCTAAATTAAAATTTAAGAAATGCAATTTTTATTAAAAAAATAGACAAATAAAAAAAAACTTCAAAATTTTTTTTTTGTTTCGTAATATAATTAACATTCATCAAATTTTCTTTTGCGTTTCCAGCACATTGAATAATGTTTGATAATGAGTTTATATTTGAATGAAACTTTAATTATCGAAGAAAATACCTTTTTATTTTTTTATTTTTTACCGTTAAAATTCACATACAATTACTTTCTAAATGGATCTGTATAAACAAATGAAAACGCCTAGTATACTGTATAATTAAATTTTTTAATCAATATATTTTCAGTCTTTGTAAAATTATGTATATTTAGGTATACTAAAACATATTAAGTATGCATATGTTACAAATAAATGATTTGAAGGAAAAATAATAATTTAATTTTCTCCATTCTGTCCGTAAAAGTTACTTTCCCTTCCAAAACCGGTTTAGAAAGTGAAAGTAGCTTTATAAAAAATATCTGCGACCAAAATCGAAAATGTAATCAAGGAGCGATCTTGAGAGGGACCTCAGCTATCCAATGCAAATATATATTTAAAAATGTCAAAATGCGAAAGAGTTATTAGAAAAATGTCTTCTTATAGGAATAGCATTAGATCGTGAGTGGTTTCTCGGGCAGGAACAGAACCCTTAACATTGATACGGACTTTTACTTGGAGTGTCCTTTCGATCTGCTGAAAACTAAACGAACGTCATTGTGATGCAGTATTTTCTAATGTGCCAAGCAGAATTTCAGCTATTAAGGAACAACTCTTCTAATTTATCATTTATACCATCATTTCCTAGAAAATGGTACAACGATATGCAATATACCAAAACCTCTAAAAGTATCTAATTTACAATGCAAGTCCCATCAAAATGCATCATGTTGTACTTTTTTAAAAAGACTACTTTTTGTAATCAAGTGTACAAAATTATAGAATTTTCCCATATAATTCTATAACTAAGCACTGATGAACAATATGCAACATGCTAAAATTATTCCTGAAAAATTGTCTAATTATGTAAGTATCATCAAAATTCACCGAGTAGAGTTTTTTAAAAGACTAATCATTCATAGCCGGATTAACTTGAATATAAAATTTTCCTCTCATTCATAATTCTATTACTAAATAATGTAAAAAAATCCCTGTCGGCTGGGCCTATAGGCGGGGTAGATTTCAAAGAGTGCTCATTTCAAAATAGATATATGATTAGAGATAAACCCAGATTAATAACTTCATTTGGCCGTTTATAAAAAAATTTTAATTTCATTTTTCTGCAAAAACTGGTTTTATCAGAATCATCTTAAGAAAAATTCAGCTCAAATACCCATTATGACAACATATTTTGAAATAGATTCTAAATTTATAAAAAAATCGACCAAAACAGTACATTATACAGTTCCTAAATAACAAAAAACTGTCAGTTGAAAGCATTTGAGAAAAAAATTGAATTTAAAAATGAGTCATAAAATAACCGATTTGTTGTTTGAATACATCCTTAATTCTTTAATCATGATTGCTTCGGAAAATTTTTTGGGAAATACTCACTTCGACAGCATTTTTAAAAATATATTCTATCTTTATCAAAAAACTGGCCAATGCGTCACAGTATATAGTTCCTAAATAAGAGGATGTGTAAATTGGATGCATTTTAGAGCGAAAATGGATTTTAAAACGAGTCACAAAAAACGCAAATTGCTATGTGAAAACTTAAAATTTTCAAATCTCGAAGACTTCAAGAAATTCTGTTCATAATACCCTTTTTGGTAGCCTTTTTCAAAATATATTCTGTCTTTATCAAAAAACCGATCAATGCATCACATTATATAGTTCCTAAATAAGAGGATCTGTAAATTGGATGCGTTTGAGAGCAAAAATGGATTTAAAAACGAGTCAGAAAAAAACGCAATTTCTTATATGAGCACTTCCTTAAATTTTCAGTCACGATGATTTCTGAAAATTCTGTTCAAAATACCCTTTTTGGTAGCCTTTTTTGAAATATATTCCGTCTTTATTAAAAAACTGACCAGTGCATCACATTATATAGTTCCTAAATAAGAGGATCTGTAAATTGGATGCGTTTGAGAACAAAAATGGATTTAAAAACGAGTCAGAAAAAAACGCAATTTCTTATTTGAATACTTCCTTCAATTTTCAGTTCCGATGACTTTCGGAAATTCTGTTCAAAATGCCCTTTTTGGTAGCCTTTTTTTAAATATATTCTGTCTTTATCAGAAAATTGACCAATGCGTTACTTTATACAGTTTCTAAATAAGAGGATCTACCATTTGGATGCATTTAAAATCAAAAATGAATTTAAAAATGAGTCAGAATATAAGCCGTTTGGATTTGAGGTTTTTTTTCCAACTCCTATTTTTGTTTAATTTCTTTTTGCTATACGAATTGGTCCTATGAAAAACTTGTCAATATAAAAGTTGTAGATATTTTTGAGAAGATGTAAAATAAATTTAATCAGATTTGATATCTTAAAAATTGACGGAGTTATGGATTTTTCTCTTTTTTCAGCGCCCTTTTTCTTTTCGTTTTTAATTTTTTTAATCGGTAAAAGTTGGTCCTATCAAAAACTTGTAAATACAAAAGTTTTAGATAATTTTAAGAACATTTATAAAAAATTTAGTTGGACTTGATATCTTGAAAATTGTCGAAGTTATGAATTTTTTTCTCTCAAAATCTCTGTTTTTTTCGCCCCTTGAGCCCACTTCTAAATTTATCAAAAATCTGTCATGTATATACTTTTGGCCCATTTTTAAGAAATAATATAAACTTTAAACCGATTCGATATCTACTTTAATTAAGAAGTTATGGCGTTTTTTCGTTTTTCACAAAAACGCCCCCTATTCCAACCCCCTTGGTCCGATTTTGCCCATTAACGAACTCAGCCAAGATTTTATTCCCATTGATTTTATGTACCAGTTTGGTGGAGATTGGTGAAGAATTATAGAAGTTATCGTGTCCATAAAAAAGTGAGATATATAGATAGATAGATAGATAGATAGATAGATAAACTGGTGCGATTGCAATAGGTAGTATTTCTTACGAAATCTACCTAAAAAATTAAATGTACTAAAATCTCTGAAAAGAATAGCTAACTAATCGTGTAATTCCTATCAAAATCTACTCAGAAGAACTCTAGTAATAAGCAAAGGAACGAAACTTACATTTGCATTCTATTTAGCATTTATATAGTAGATCATATTGCTTGCAAACAATGCATTAGTTGGAAAAATTGCTGCCGTATTTTAGAAGTGACGTCACAATATTTTTCTTCCCCTATCACACTGTGTAACATTTTTCTTTTTTCTTTCTTTTTTTTCTCTCTCTAAACCTTCCTTTTTTTTTTTTTTTAAATGGTTGATTCCTTTTCGTTTTATTAGCTATTATTTTTGTATCGTATTTCTTTCGTCGGGAACCTTATCAAGAATTGATTCCGTTATAGACAGGTTCTATCTTGATCAGTTTTATTCTACGTATTATAATAGCATTAAAACCGTTGTGTATGATATTATTAATGTTATTTAGTTTGTTTGTTTCATTATTGCATTAGTTATGAGATTCCAAGTGTTGAGTAATGAGTAACTAATACCTTATATACATAAGTTTAATGTATATAAGTTTAATATTTATTTTACTTACCTCCTTTTATTACAGAATTTTGTACTTACAATTAATCTATATTAATGAAATTAAGTTTTCCTCGTGTTTTTACTTTATTGATCTCGTATATTATGATTTTAATTAATACTTATAAATATGTTCACTATTATATGCATATGCCCTATTATATGCTCACTATTATATTTTGTACACTTATTAAGTTTGTGCTTAGTTCTTAAAGTTGTATAACAATCTTATTTTATTTTTGTTATACATTTGAATTGTATGTACTTTTAGGAATTTTATGTTTTCACACAAAGTTTATTTTTATTTATACATATATGTACGATATAGGTGGATTAGTAGGTAAGATATACCCAAAGTTTTTCAGATAACAAATGAAATTAACAGACTATCTTAAAGCTCCCATTACACAAAATAAGTCAAATTGAAAAAAATGCAAAAAATGGAAAAATAAAAAATAAAACTGAGTTTAAAAGGATAACTATAAAATTACATTTAAATAAAATACATTTCGAAAAAAAAAAAAAAAAAAAAAAGAAAAAAAAAAAAGATTATCTACTAACTTGCTGCATATCTTCAAAAACTCTGTGAAAAAAAAATGAAAGAGAGAGACATTGTTAATTGTTCATAAAAAAGCATTGTCCTGAACCCCTGTGTTAAATGACTATTAATATTAATACATTGCTTCTTACAATAGAAAAAAAAGGGAATTAACCTTAGGTAAGTACTTAATAAGTATATATACATACATGTATAAAGAATCAAACAACTAAGAGGAGTTGGGGAAAAAAAAAAAAAAAAAGACTTGTAGAAATGACATTTGTAATAAAAAATAAATTAAAGAAAAAAGAATTGTACTGCTTCAGATAAAGATGTTTAAAGTTCAAAAGAACTTTTTATGTGAAAACTAAGCATTTGTCTTGTTATTACATAATAATAAAAGAACCCTGGCGAATTTTTTTGGCCTCTTTTGAAAAAAAAAAAGAAAGAAATCAAACTGAATTAGAAAAAGAGAAGAAAGAAAAACTTGCGTTCTTTTTTTTTAGCAGAATAAAGAGTGAAATGTAAAAAAAAAAAAAAAAAAAAAAAAAAAGGATTAAATAATTTGCCTTTTTTATCAACTTAAAATAAATAAATAAGTTAAAAGGTTGACCTTTTTTCTCAAATTTTAAATTGCCTTTTTGAAAAACTTCTCTATACAGTCTAAAGCAGAATAATAACTTGAAAAGAATATTCGATTAATGCGATAAGAAAAAATGCATGTAGTATATATTTGTGTGTAAAAAAAAAAAAAAAATTAGAAAAGCTGAAAGTTGTAAAAAGAGTCTTTCGACTTCTACACAGGCTGGTGAAAAAAGTACCTTTTTACTCAGAGTCAAAAGAAAGCAGCATTTTTAAGGAATTTTTTTACATTCTACTGCTTATGTGTAGGCATTTTGGTATTTTTAGAAAAAATATACATGTAAACAAAATGTATCATTGTAGATGCTTTTACTTAACAATTATTTATATTTCAAATTATCTACTTAAATTTATTGGACAGAAAAAATATCTTATTAAAAAATAGCAACGAAGCTGAAATCTGCATGCCGCTCACAGTTGTAATGTCTCACGCTTTCTAGCTGATCTATAAATTAGAACTATAATTTTAACAATTTAGACAGTAATAAAATAAATAGTTTTATAATCTGTAGGCTTAAAGATATGGCTGAAACCGACAAAAATAATGTTCTTGATTATTATACTTTTATGAATAACAATATTTCATTAAAATAAAAAAAAGTTATTTTTAACAAACAATTATTTTTAAATGGAACAAATGAACTTTAAGCTGTTTTTTTGCGATTTATATGATTTAAAACCCTTCTCCGCAGAGCACATGGGTGTCATTTACCGGATTAGTTCATAATTATGCATAATATTAGCACTTGGCGTTATTACCCCGTCTGGCGTTATTACACCAGACCACTTTATTTAATAATCATTATCTTATGAAGAAGTAACACAGCGAAATTTTTCTTTTATGAGTAACTATTGTTCAAAACCATTTTCAGATGAGGGTCTTGGCTGCGCCATGATTTTTTAAGCATTTATTTTAATTCATAAAGCTGAAATAGCTTTGTAAATGTTTGTTAAAATCGCGTGATTTATTGTTGCATTATATAAACCAGCAGTAAAATTAGATTTATTTTCTCCAATACTATAGAAAGATCTTATGCAATTTAAATTCAATGGGATTGCCACGGGATTGCCATTCAGCTAATAATGTATTAACCTTCATTATTGTATGACGCAAATGCAGAAAATTGAAAACTGTTTTCTAAATATCTTGCGTTAATTCGAGGAAATAAAATTTAGTATCCATTGCTGTCATACCTCATACCTTCTCTGTAAAGATCCCTTTTCTGTTTAAGAAATTTTTTATGTCATTTGTTTGAGACAAACATAATTAGGGAGAAAAAAAGTTCCTAGGAAAAACACGTTTGACACTTCTGGGTTGAAAAACCATTCTTGAACCCGTTTTTCTATGGTACGGAGAAGGATATAAGTAGCTCAGAAGAAACAATTCGGTCTGTGAACTTATCATTGCCCCCTGGTTGGATAAACTGCACTAATTTAACATAAAAACAGGGTGGACTTTTCTTTTAGCTTGCCAAGAGAAAGGGTCATGGTAGGCTGCCAAAAGAATCATGGATGGAGAAAAAAAATTCAAAGAGTTGAATGATGTAAGAGTAATCTCTTTCTAACAAAAAAAAAAAAAAAAAAAAAGAAAATCTTATTTTATAATAAGGATAAAGCTGGAGCTGATATTAATCTGACATTCTCTTTAAAGTTAATTAAGAAGAAATTGTTATGAAACAGAGTCCCTTGACTTTAATAAAGAAGAAAAAAAAAAGTCCAATTATGCACGAGTATCTATATATATACTTGTTTTAAAAATAGACCATAAAGAAACTTTGAAGAACCTCGTTAGCGATAGGTGAAGTGAGGATTTGTGAGCATTAACCATTGTTGTTCATTAATTTGTAATAAGTTGTAAAATAATTTGGATCTAATATGCAATGCAGCGCCCGCTTAACCTCTGAAGATATCGGAAGCAGAGTTTCATTTTTGGAGCCCCTTTCATACGAAAAGGGTTTCTTATATTCGACATAAAGAAAACTCACTAATATATTATTCAATTTACTACAAATATTATGTTATTTGATATTCTAGATTTTGTTGTTTGGACTACCTGATGAATTGACGATTTTGATTGGTTGGACAAACTGAAGAATTGAGATCATGTAGTTGAAACTGATCTATTGTATGAAAAATTAATTTGCTATGAAAGGTACTTTTACAAAACATTTTTAAATATATAAATGAATTGATAATTTGAAAAGAAATTATAATTTTGAAAAGTAATTAATTCAATAAAAAATTTGGGCTCCCTGTTTTCTTAATTTCGGACCCCTACAAAATTTCCTGAGGGAAACATGTGCTTATCATGCCTATTCGATAATCAGGGGCTGCTAATGTACCTATGACACACTTTATTCGTAAAACATTTTGACTCGTAGAGGCAGACTCTGATTACCGAATAGGTACAAGAATTATGCGCTTCCTTTAGAAAATTTTAAAGGGAAGAAAGAAAAAAAATTGAGAGGGTCCAAATTTTATATTGAATTAATTCCATTCCAAAATTCTAATTTATCTTCAAATTATTAACTCATTTGTATATGTATATTTTAATGAGGTTTAAAAATATCATTCATGAGAAATTAACTTTTCATTAAATAGATCAGTTTCAACTACATGATCACAATGCCTTAGTTTATCCTACTAACCAAAGTTGTCAATTTAGCAAAGCAGCATTATCTTCTAACCAATCAAAATTTAATAAATCTAAAAATATTATATTTATAACATTCGTGAAGGCGAGTTACCGAGTATGTTGAATTTAGATAACTCTAATGAAAGATGGCCTCGAAATGATAGTGTTTCTCATGCTTTTAGGGGTCAATCCGGTCCTGTTTGGTAGAGTGAGGGAGAATGGAGATATTGTTTTCTGTTTTGACAAACCAAAGTCGCAGTGTTTTTTTTTTATTTTTTTAATAATTTCCATAAGAACTTTATTTCTTGGCCTCGTTTATTGTAATAGCTATTTGTTCAGGACGGAAATATCGAGGAATTTAAATCTTGGATTTAAATCTAGTTCAGGAAGGATCTCCGAAAAATCCATCTTAGCCATTAACATGAAATAACTATAAATGAAAAAAAGTAAGTGACAAACTGTGATTAAATTTCTTTTTTTTTTTTTAGATAAACTTAGATTTTGAGACTGATATATAGGTTGACTTAACAATCTGCAAAGCGCAAAGGCATATATGCACATTTTTAAAATTTTATAAATCTTATTTTTTTATTAATGTTATTTATACGTGAATATTTCTATCGACAAAATGCACAAACAGCGACATTTCCCCCCACCCCCTTCTCCTCAATAGGGTATGCTGTTTCCTCTTCATCTTTCTTAAGAATATGTCTTCAAGTAATTTTATTTAAAAGTTATATTGATCTCCGTATGAAAAAAATATAGAAATCTAAAACAGTTCATGAATATACTATGTTGACATATGGAAGTAAAAATTAATTGATATTGATTTAATATCTTCGACAGTATCGCTTCCTTATTTAAGAACTTTTTTTTGGAATTCGTGCGTAATCAATTCGGTTTTGTTAATTATATGTGAAAATACAATGACAGATAAAGAACCACATACAGAGACAATGTTATTTAAATACAGCTTGGCAATATTGCTGGTTATTGAGTAAATGCTACAATAATAAACAGAGCGGAATTATCCTATATATTATTTTTGTTTTCAATATCTCTTTTTCTCTACAAAAATACGGCACACAATGATGAGTAAGACATGTTGTGCCATATTCTGTTCTAAAAATAACATTTAATGCAGGTCAAAATTTTGAGTGTTTTGGAAATGAAAAAAATACAGTGCTAGCCAAAAAAAAAAAAAAAAAAAAAAAAAAAAAATAGTTTTAATATGCACATTTGCCTACTTTTTTAAATTTTAGGATAATTTTAGTAATTGCATGACAGTTTTGCGTTTATTTATTGGATGACGATGATTTGGCTGAATGTCTATCACTGTCTTTCGTAGTACACCACTTCCGAATACCAAGTCTGAGCCCTGACACAAACATGGCGGCTATCGAAGGCGGACTTTTTACATCGCGTGTATAGTTCCTTCAATTTTGGTACAAATATTTTTTTCAAGTTTTTTTCGCGTAATTTTTCTACAATTTTATTTAGTCAAATAAATATAAAAAACAAAAATATTTTTATCTAAATTTAAGGGACCGTACTTAAAAAATTATGTTTTGCGGAATATAGTGTAGTGGCATTCAGACAAATCATCGTCATCCAATACATAACACAAAGCACATAGTTTCTAACGCATAAATGTCTGCAATTGCTAATGAATATTTATTAAATTTTCACAAATTTGTGTAGACAAACTTTATATTGAAGTTGCATCAGAATTGGGGAATATTATTTTTTTCTATTTCTATTTTAGAATAAATTACATCTAATCGGGAAACCTACATAATTAAATAACGCGATATGGTGAACACATATGTACTTCTGCATCTGTACATTTACACGCATGCACAGCACGTACACATCTACATTTACATCTGCAGATTTACACACCTAAATATCATGTAAGCTTATTTGCTACATCTACACATTTAGACCTATACATAAACATCTAGACATCTCAAGTAACCACAATGATTTCAAACTTACATAAAAAATTTCGATTCATGCAAAACTTAATAAATATGCATTGAGATATTTCCATTATAGTAATTTTTATATATTTTTTATAACACAGATTTTTTCGCAAATGAAATTAATCGTGACTGCTCAGTTGCTAATAAACAGTCCTAAAGTATTATTGCGTTATTAGTATTTAAAGCAGCAGTTCCTAAAAGTTAGATTACTAAACTATAGTAATATGAAAATAATGAAGTTGCAGACAATCGGAGTTTAAATATTTAAAAAAAGAAAAAAAAAAAAAAAAAAAAAGGATCTAAATGAGAATTAGATTTCTGCAGATGTTTGAGAGATCGACTCTGGAGATTGATTGATTAGAGCAACACTGAATAAAAATCCATTCTATTGTAACTTGCGAAATAATCCTCATACAATATAAGGTTTCGTCAAACAGGAGATGATGTCAAAACAAACTTTGGTGTGTTAAAATTTTCAATAATTTAAAAACAGAAATATCCTACAACGCACATTATCTCAGTTTGCTTCATTATCTACAAAAATAATGTTTCATCCATAAAAATAATACCATTTATTTTAGTGTGTAATAGAATATCAGCTAAAAGAATATTTATCTATTTTTTTACGTAATGTTTCTTTTTTGTTTCAGGTATCACTAAAATGTTATTGTCTCTCATGCAAACTCCAGCATTGGTGTCATCGAAAAAGGGAATTCTTTCTTGATTTTAGTTATTGTTTTTCACAAAAAAAAACTTTCAAAACTATTATTTCAAAATGAATAGAGAACGAAGAAATAGGCAAGACACGTTGCAAAGGTCTGAGGCAATGGGTTGTCTCATCAACCAAATAATGTTCTTTATGCTGTGCGACAGATGGTTTTGTCCAGAAGAAAAACTGACTGGTTTATACGCACTTCTTTTTTATAATGTTATCTGTTATTTGCTCATGTACACGCAAAGACTAATATACCTATCAGACATTACTCCCATCGTGTTAATGTCAGAACATTCCGGCGTTCGCCATCTAGCAATGACAGCCACAAAGGTGATGCTGGAATTTACGAGAGCTGTCACATTTGTGGTCACAGGCGTTTTCATGTTACTAGTATTTGGTCTGGAACAAGGTTTAGAGCACTTTAATCCAACATGGTATTACATTGGTATCACAGCTTTGTACTTCACACTGACAGAAAGAAGTTGTCAAGAGAAGATACCATCACTGCTGACATACTTAAACTGCGACTTCTTCGAAAGTATGGAAAGTTTGTGGACTCCAGTTTTGGTTAGATTGTGCTCTTCACTTGCTTCGGGATTGATGATTCTTCTGGTATTCGTTTGCTCACACGAAAACTTAATGCTTCTCGCTGCAGCAAGTTTTATTAACGTGTACATGACAGTTAAAGACTTGGATCAACACTGGCAGGCACTCATGAAAGAAAAATTGAGCATAGAAAAGTATCGCCCCGCTACTCAGCAAGAAATAAAAGAAAATGATGATGTATGCGCCATTTGCCTTCAAGAAATGTCATCTGCTCGTATTACTCCTTGTCATCACATGTTTCATGGCGATTGCTTAAGAAAATGTCTGCATGTGCGACTATCATGCCCAATGTGTAAATATGCTTTCGAAACATAATCAGAGGTCTTGCACAACGAAGTGAAATAAAGTTAGCTATTTGCGTCTGATATTTGAAGAGCTTAATGGAAGAATATGCTATGTTGCATTTTTCGAAAAATTGATTCATTTTATGGATGAAGGTATGAAGTATGCTTAATACATCATATTTCTGCAATGTATGCTAATACAATGTAGTAGTATTATAGCTTTATCATATGATAAAGCTAAAATACAGCTAAAACTTTAAATAGTCTTGAAGATGCGAGACATTATTTATTAATCCTTAATATTTTTATAGTAATAATTTAAGGAGGATAAATTTAAATTTAAATAAATTGAGATGAAAGGTTGGATGAATCTTTTCCAGATCGAAGTCGAACCTTGGGCCTGTAGCGTGGAAACGCGATGCGTGGATTACTAAGGCTGCTGGGCTTAATAATTTAAATAATATTAAGAAATTTGAATAATTAGATTAAATATCCATAAACTACCCTTATAAAGTTTTGTACCGCATGTCTTAAACATATACTACCAAAAGGAAAATGAATCAATAACATTTACAAGAAAAAGTTTTTAATTCAATTCTATTGAAAGGATTTTTTTTTTTTTTGTCGTCTTTCACCAAGCTCTTCATTAATGTAAAAAGTTAGATCTTTTTTCCAGTGCTTATAATTTTTAACATGCTTTTTTATATGTAGATTTTCTAACACGTGAAAACAATACCAGTTGATCTGGTATTTATTTTTTTATCATCTCATTTATTTATTTATAACATTTTCATAAATGCATTTATAACTTACAATGCGCCACTAAAAATATTTTCAGTAACTCTAAAGTAAGAGAGTCAAAACATATTTTTGAAGTATCACAGTAAAATCTTTTTATATTTTTGCTATAAACCTGCTTGCTTTTAAAAAGCTTATTTTTTTTTTTTAATTTATCTAAACAATTGAACTAATTTTTTAAGAACTGATTTTAGCTTTTTTTATTTTATATATTAAACCAATTTTTACTGATGTTTTTAGCTTATCGTTTCAAATTAAACAAGTGCCTTGTAATATAAATCGATAAAGAATTTTCGATGTCGGTTAATTTGCCAGTAATGTGGCATACAGCGTATTCATATTATTTTAATAATCGATATTTTTTTATAGTTTAATTTATCAAAACAGGTCATTATCACCATTAATATTTTAAGCAGCATAAATTTAAAAATGCTCTATTTGTGTCTAGCTTTAGATTCGTATTTGCATCTAGTACATGTATAAAAATTCAAAGCAAATAAACTTACTACACAAACAATTCATACATATTATTTAATCCAGTAAGGAATAAGAAAAAAAAATACAACACAAATTAAATATGCAAATAAATATTTCTAAAATTATAATGTTTGCTCATGATATCTAATTTTTTTATAAATTGTAGAGTAAAATTTAATCATGTATTGAGTATTATGTTAGTTAAGTTTGATTTTTTAGTTTGCATTTCTTTCTGATTAATCAAGATATTTCTGTGATAATATTTTTAAAGCTAGAAAGTGTTTTTAATAAATTAAATCTAATATTTGCACCAGATTAATAAATACATAAATGACTTTTAGTTTGATGTAAAATATAAATGTATTTGTTTATGTGTCTCTTAAAATCTCTTTCATTCATGACAGTGCAAGGCGTCTGATTATAATATATTTTAAAAATTAAATGCAGTGTACATTTCTGTTATTTGTATCATTTGTTTGATATTTATGTCGGCAGGTAATCTAGTCATTAAGGCGACAGCGGACATTCAAATTCATGAAATTTGACAAAGAAATATATTATTTTTTTTATTTTCGAGAATTATGTAACTACATGCTCAAATCTATTATGTAAAAAGATGTATATTATGTAAAAATCATAGATGTATATTATGTAGATTTACATATTATAGCATAAAAATCTATTATGTAAAAGGTTAATGTAAAAAGAATTTTTCAATTATAAAACATTTTCGTAGAGGTATAAGCTTTTATATTTGTAAAAACTGTATATTTATGGAGTTTCTTTTACTTAAAATGCTATTTTCTCAAAATAGAAAATTTTGCACATTTCTAACCTTTGAAATGTTTCATGCGCATTCCCAATTATCAATTTCTTTTAAAATTTGTAACTTTATATTTACTGTAGAATAATAAATAAATGTTAACATAAAAAAATTGCATTTCAGGAATATTTTAATGTTAAAATTTATGTGAATATGAAAATATATAGTTACTTTTTGAGAAAAATGAAGCATAACTGTCAAAATATTTTTTCTTCTACTTACATATTCAGTGAACTTTTACAATTCATGCCAACTTCCATTGTAATTACATAAAAAGTATCTCACAAATAAATATTGTCGTATTTCATGGAAAAAAAAATACGCATCGGACATTTTAAAATATGACAATTTTTCGTTTTTTTTTAATTTAAAAATCGAAAAATTAAAGAAATTATTATTTTTTCAACAAATTTTGACTATAACTGTTTGAGCTTTTTATTAACAGAACTGTCAATTTTCCAATGAAAATATTGAAAATAGAAGGATTTGGATTTTAATGTCCACTGTCTCTTATGTTATTTAATTGTTATGTTATAAAACAAGGTTATATTTTATAAAAGAAATATCATGATCTCATACTTTTGCAGCTTCAGTTAAAAAAGCTGCTTGTAGAATGTAGTTTTTCAAATAAATTTATTACATTTTTATTGATTTTTTTTCATTAATTTGTACTGTTTGGTTATCATTTATAAACATTAAATGTAAAGATATTAAACAAATATAAAAGATTCATTGAATATCCAATTTTTTGCGGCTAGAGTCTTGACAATTTCAAAAATATGTGCATTTTCAGATACTTTATTTACCATTATGAAAGTTATACTTTACACATATATTCAAATATTGTAAAGTACCAAAAGCACAGCAGTAGCTAGAAGTGAATAACGGGAGGGGGAGGGGTCAAGAAAATGTAGCTCATATTTTCTCTGACGCCTCCCCCCCCTAGCCCCCTTCCTAGCTACGGCCCTGACCAAGGAATTTCTAATAATTTTAAGGGATGCTTATAATTGGAACTTTTCTGAAATAAGTAGGTAAAATTAGGAGGATGATTGGACACACATTGGAATTAATACGCTGTTAAAAATCTTGTCAAAGTCTGAACCAAATTTCGGTGCTCAGTAGCTGACTATAAGATGATGAAATCTTGAACCAACATTTGGAGCTCCTGTTGGAGCATAGTTCCAATAGTTGGTACCAGGTTGAAATAGGATGCTTTAAATGTTGGTATGAGATATCACCATCTTATGCTGGCAGTTACTGAGTACCAAAATTTGGTTCAAACTAGGACAACATTTTTAACAGTGTAAATTTCAAATTAAAATTTAAACAGCTTACAAAGAATATGAGGGAAAGGGGGGGAGGGTGAGAGCTTTTATTTTGAGGATGCTTACTTTCAGTATTTTATGGTAATTATTTTTTATAATATTTAGAGTCCTTGAGTTCAAGTTAGATTTCTGGATCTTTTATCACCCATACAAATATATTTCAATAATAAGAAAATGTAAGAACTGAATCTCAGATGTACTGCGAAATGATTCAGTTAAATTCTGTTCAAAATTTTGCGTAGTAACAGAAATTATTACTGTATATTTAATTTCTTGAGTTTGCCTTTTTTTCTTCTTTTCCCATAAGAACAAAGGAGAAAACATTGAAAAATTTCTTTTATCTTCAGATAAAGTTAATGTTTCCAGGGGGGAAATAATAACATTGCTCAGGAAGTAAAAAGGTTAGAAATGCAGCGGGAAAAACTAAAAAAGTATAAAAATATAAAAAAAAGTACAGAAATAGAAAGAATATTGAACAAATTTTACAAATTTTTAATTTGTTATTTATAAATAATTAATATATATGTATATATATATAAACCAATGTTATTTGACTGAACTTCTCTATATTAGAAGAGAAATACAGGGTGGTTATAATTAAAGTTCCATTTTGAAATCGTTATAAAAAGAAAACTATTGGCCCAAATGTTATCAAACTTGGTAATAGTTTAAAGAAGATCATAAGAATTTATTTTCAGAGAAAAAAAAAATCAAATAACCTCCACCAGAGGAGAAATGACGCTGTATGCAATGTTGCTAAATGAAATAAGACATCGATTAAAAACTTGTTTAACCGTTTCTGAAATGCATTACAAAAAATGTTAAATGCGGCACTAACTTAATTCCGATCTGAAATCTATAATTTGTGGTTTGAAGTTTTATGAATACGAACGGATTTTATTGTGCGCTTTTAACGCCTTTAAATGGTAATTTTGTTTAACTCGGGAAAACTCGCAAGCGAGAATTTCTCTCACGGTGCCCAATTGCTTTTCTTTTACTTTACATTCACTGAATATCAACTTTTTTGTTTGCCTTAGTACCTTTATTCACAAAAGAGGTAAAGTAATTGAAATAACATTTTGAAATTTTATTAAAATGAAAAATGTTTTAAATAAGAGTTAAAAAAGGTACGATGGAGAAAGAAAACCTCATGCAGCGAGTTCTCCCGGGTTAAGTCAGCGATTCCCAAGGGTACAACAAATGTTAAACCCGTGCAACAAAAGGGTTACGTTAAAACGTTAAATTACGACCCTTATTTCGATTAAAAATACTGCATACAGCACCATTTCTTCTCTTGTTGATGAGATTTTTTTTTTTTAATTTTTATATTTTTTTCGGGGAATAAATTTCTATAATTTCATTTAAACTATTACCAAATTTTACATCATTTGGTCATGTAGTTTTCCTTTTATGACCATTTTAACTTATAACCACCCTAAACTTTCATTTTAAGCCCCATGTGTGTTCCGTGTACGTTAGGAAATTTAAATATTGAATAAAAATAAGAGTTATCAGAAATAAGGAAAAATACAGATTAAAAACTAAAGATATTTATATTTGTTCGGATTTCCTCAATTATAATTTCCAATATAAAAAGTAAATAAATAATAAATAATAATAATGATAAGTCCTTCTCAACATTGCACCGTGAAAAAGTTTGAAACTAATAATATTTTTAAGAAACATAGATCTCGGCTAAATTCATGGAAGGAGATATAAAGCATGTCAATCTTGAAATTTGTTTTCTAAAGAAGACATTTTAAAAACTTAAATTTTTTGATTGGCACCAATTTTTTTAAAGAGTAAAATTCGCCTAATTTAACCTTCTCTAATGACACATTAATTGATTCGAAAATAAGGGCGATTTTATTATTACAGAAAAGTGGTGTCAATCAACAAATCTGAATTTAAAACTAGTGGGTAAGTGTGCAAGTCGCAAATCGCACAGGTTTCGTTTAATATTTCTTTCAAAATAACTTATTCTTTAAATAATAAATCCAAATTGTTAATTAATAATTATTAAATTCTTACATAGATGGTTACACCAATAAAAGTAATTTAAAAATTATAAAAGGTTCTTGTTTATTTTAATTAAATTAAAAATGTTCAAATCCAATTTTTTAAATAAAATCCAAAATTGCAATTTTTTTTTGGAAATCCGAAATTATAAAAAAAAATTGTGGAAATATAAATAAAATTTTAAATTTCTAGAAGCGAGAAAAAATGTGTAAAATTAAATTTAAAATGCTGAATCATTAAAAATCGCAAAAGTTTTTTAAATAGAAAAAAAAATTGAATTTCATAAAATTTTATGAACGTCAGATGAACGAATCTTAATATAAATCTTTAAATTGGCCGAAAATACGAAATTTAATCTTATTAAATCAATCTTAGGATAGAAATTTCAAATTCCAGCATCGGGGATCGAACTAAGAATATTCTGTTTAATAGCGAGATTCTTTACCTCCAAGCCACATGCTAAACTTTGCATGGTTTTTTTTAAAAATTCAAATAGCAAAAATGAACGAATGACATTGAAAACAATTAGTTTAACTGAAATAGATTTTTTCAAGATTTTGTTATTTGTCATGTGATACGAAGAATTCAGCTGTAAGTACACAAAGTATGAAGTCTTTGAGTTATACAGTTTTTGTGTATGGACTCTGTGACGGATAGGCAGATGAGGACAGAGAAGAATAGAGTTTTGTCAGATGAACGAAACCCTAATAATTATTTCACTGGCAACACTGTTTTCATATAGGATAATTTGACATAATACCGAAAATATAATAAAGAAAATTTGGAGTAATCCCACTTTAGAAGGTTAAAAGAAACATCTGGCACAATGGAAGCGATTGAATCGTTGGACCTCCCGTTTTGAAATTGGAGGCGTTACCTATCGCATACTAATGCTTGATTAATTGTTGTAGTATTTATCACTAATACTCTGTTATATTTCGTTTGTGATTTTCTCTATAGAATCGGCTGTAAAATGTTTTTAAAATAGTTTGGAAATAGATTAAATATCTAATCAATCGACCGATTTGAGGGAAAATACATACAGGCTTTGCAATTACAGTTTATAGCATATACTTCAACTTTAAGCACAATCGGAAGTATATATTGGGAGTTCTCATTTTCTCTTCTTTCTCCCTTGCTTCATCTCCCTTTCTAAAACACGTATACAGGGTTTCTAAAAAAAGTAATGAGACTAAATTCAGCAAAAAATATGCGTTGAATATATCTCTATAAACAGTTAACATTTTTCTGAACAAGACCCTTGGACGTGGATATATCTCTGAAACGAGTTGCCCATGTTTGGAAGGTAACCCGGAATTCTTTTCCTGAAATATCCTGAATCAGCACGCCCAAGTTGATTTGACCTCTGCTACTTCTTATGGCAGTGTCTTTTCAGTGCCATCTTCACTCTGGAGAGCATGAAAAATTCCATTGGAGTCAGATCAGGACTGTAAGAGGGAGGAGGCGTCTGGGCCAAGTAGTCGTTGACTACGAAGCAGTTGTAACTTGGTGCATCTTCGTGATGCAGCTTCCAATTGGCTGCAATGTCTGGTGTCACTCAATTGACCTTCCCTCCAACCTTTGCAACATAATTTATGGGCGTATCGTTGTTCAATAAAACTATGCATTTTTAAGCTTCAGCCGAGACTAGGAACAAGGTATGCTCAATCCACGATACGAACTGTTTAAAAGCTCTTTAGGCGAGTGCCGCTCGGCCTGTGCTTGAAGCTGATTTCCGCCTTCATCGAAACCGCATGGAGCATGTGCTCTACAAGTACAAACGTTAACAAATAGTAGGTTTCATTAGTTTATATGCAAACTCTGTATTTTACTTACACCATTTTTTGCATTTAAAGTGTGATAAGTCAAGAACTATAAAAGATAAATGGTTGAAACTTGGAACATGTCTTTTTAGATTATTTTACTTTCGTTTTGATTCAGCTTGTCATTGTAATAGGAAAGTTTTATTAAATAAAATTTATACCGAAGGACCGTTTAAAAATTTAAAGTTCGTAATTTTTAAAGAAATGTTTTTATGGACCCAAATTGCTTTTAAAATATTTCTTTACCTCATTTAAAAAATTTTATAACTGGAACTATATGCCTATGACTAATGGTTTAAGCCACCGTTGAGAGTGGACACAGTGCATAATGACATTTTTAACTGCATTATGTGTGTTCCAGTTGAATTATGTTTTAACATAATGTGTACTGTTTGTGAATTCCATAAATAAATAAACTCTTAAATTTTTGACATTAAGAACATTCAAAGTTATAAACATATAATATACTTTTATTTTATACAAATAAAATCGCTTTTTTTTAAGTATATCTTTTTTTCCTTCAATGCATAATCATTTCCACAGATTTGTTGCATCATTTTAAGTGAGCGCATTTTTTTTTTTTTTTTAATTTCTCTGAAGCTAAAAAAGACGCTAGAATATGATTTTACGATATAATTTTGTGATAATTCCTTGTTAATTTCTGATTCCATTTCGTCATAACTTTTATTCTTGTTAATCTTACTTTCTATCAATTCTAATGTCGTATTAAAAGTAACAGCCAAATCATAATCTACATTCACATATTCTGTGGATTTAATGATCACTCTGGTGCTATTTAAAACATTTAACTCAGCGTCATCTACAATTATTTCTGTATTTTCGGATTCCAGATTTGCAAAATTTGTCATTTGATTTAAATTTAAATTCTAAAAAAGAAACAAACAACTATACAAACAAGTTGTAAATATCACGTCAAAACGATATGCGTTCGAATTAATTTTATAAATGTACAGAATTTGAGGCATTAGCTCTTAAACTTTTATGAAAAATGCATGAATAAAAAATAGGATATACCATTATAGATCTTCAATTCAGTTATACGAAAGTAAAACTTCATCTTAATAGGACGTAATCAACATGACAAACCTAGAATCATTACTTATGGTATATCATAAAAATGCGCAATTCATTCGAAAACTGCTTTTAAGCTACTTTCATTCATACTCTAACAGATTTTGTTGTGTTACCCTGTACATCATCTATACTAGATCATCTATACACACAACGTAATATGTAAAAATATAGCTAACTTAAAAACTCATTAAAACTATAAATGCACTACCAGCAAAGATCTGTAACACAGTATTTCTGGTACAATATAGTATCCGAAATCTTTTGTGAGTCCCTGTAATACTATTAGCACTCTCTATTATACAGGAAGTAACTTGTAATAAATCTCAGCAACGTATACCAATTTCATTATGTATGAAATAATTTAACATAATTGAAATACACCGAAAACAATGTTTTTCCATATATTATTATGTAACGGAATCCTTTAGTGTAGCTCTGGAAATGATTAATAAACATTTTTTGCACTACATATTGCACTGAATGTATATTTTAGTACACTTCAGTAAATGCATATCAATTTTATCCTGTTTAAAAGGCTGCAACACCATTAAAATGAACTTTAAACATTTTTTTTTTCTCATTGACCGTTATGTAACGTAATACTTTTGATTGTCCCTATAATAAAATATACATCGGATTTTCATAAAATTTGAAATGAAACGACAAAATTATTCAACAAATATATATTTTAAATTTTAAATGATTTGGTTGAGTAGTTTTTGCTCTGTTATGTGCGGACAGACAGACGGACGGACTGAATGAAGATTTTAAGTGCTACGCAATTTACATAAATACGAACGCACCTAAAAATGTGAGAACGAGGAATATTTGAAAAAAAAAATGCTCTGGGGTGGCCGTTGTTCAGAGGTTTAGTCTAATGTTATTCCTATGAAAGTGATTTTGTAAAACATGATCGGTGTTCGGACTGACTATTGTACATCGTTTCAATGTAGTAATATTGAATAAACATATTTTATTCCATTAACACATAATTATCTTTATTTTAAGGGTATTCAACTTCGAACGCTTTGTACACAAGATTTGCTACTGTTTCTTTTCTATCGTTGCAGGTCTTTCTTCGACATTTATTTTCCCTTCTTTTAATGATGATATAACTAAATGGACTGAAAGAAAAACACAAACGTCTATTTCTGTAACTTCCTGGCAAACAATTATTTATTTACATAGACTAGCATAAGATAGAATGGCATAGCATAAAATAGAATGGAATGATGCCATTTTTATTTTGCTGTTAAAAGAATTTGTATTTTAAGATAAACTGCTCCAAATACTAAGCGCTGTTTTCGTTTAATTCGCTACTTTCTTGCAAAGGAAATACAGTAGACACCCCCCAAATCCGCACAGCTTGGCACTAGAAGTTTTGCGGATTTCTGGTCATTATTTTATTTACATTTTTTAAAGAGTAATTTGAATGTAATTAACAATGAAATTGAAACTATTATAAAGGCTTACAATATAATAAAATATTAAAATAAGTAATAAACTAAAATAATAAAAATGTAGACAGTTTTTAACACGATTAAAATATTTATTGCAAAGGTCAAGTTAATAAATACTATATGACTAAATATTTATTATAATGATAAGATGCATTTTTCTCGTGAAAATTGCTTTATAAAGATACATTAGTAATTCACATCAAAATCACAAAATAAGGAAGTTTTATTTCAGGTTTAGCCAGAATTAATAACCAATAAAGTTTAGTTAATACATAAATATATTTGGTAACAAGATAACGATTACCAGTAATAACAGCAATATCTTTTATTTTTTTTAGAAATAAATTTATTCTTCTTTCATGAAAACATATGAATTCAGTAATATAAATAATTACAAATTAAAATATATATGGAATTGATATAAAATTTAAAAAGTAGAATTTTGTCCCTATATTTGAACTAACTGTTTCATTGTTTACATCCGTAAATTATGTGCGGATTTTAGAGAGTTGCGGATTTTAGGGAGTCTACTGTAGTTTTCTTTTATCTAAGTTTTAGCACACATTTCATCAGAAATGCTTCCAACTAGTTCAATTTCTCCCTTATTTTCAGATCTTTAAAGTCTATTGTACTGTGCAATGCAATATATTTTGATGCAATACTCATACATCTTAACTTTGTACTGTATTAAAAAATATATTTGCTCTTGCTCAGTAATGCGAAACTTTCTGAAACATTCATGAATTCGTTTAAAAAAAATGTTCAGGAATAGGTAGTTTTCGACCGTAAATGTCAAAAATAAGACTTAAAAAAGAAAAACATGAAAGGAATGACGTATGAAAGGAACGACGTACATCCGAAGTTAAGCTTCGTATAAACGAAAAATTACAACATTAAAATACATGGGGTGAATCGAGACTGCAATAAAACGTTATATAAATGAGAAAGACTTATAAATGAGAAATGTGTAAACGCTGCTTTACTATATTTTGATTGGACTCGCGCATGCGCAGTGAAACATTTAGTAAACTTGTTCGTTTTTATTCCATATTTATTAACTTTTAATTCTGATTGCTGGAAATTTTGTACAATGTTGTTTTTCATGATTTATAAAATGAATATTATTTTATATTAAGAACTCTGTAAATTATAAGCAAAAGAAAAAAAAAAGTGGTGAAATTTGAAATTGTTTTTATAAAAACCTTAATTTCTCCATGTTATCCTCATAAAAAGGACACAGTTTTAATTTTTTACAAGAAGCCTTCTAATCAAGTACTACAGTTTCAATGGTTTTGAAACAATTTTCACAGAGCGATCCAAAAGATATTAACTTTTTTCATTTTGTTTACGGTCCCCTATGGGGGTTTCAGGGAAAATATATAAATATATAATGCATATGACGCTATTTACGCACCTGAGTTTCAAGATTATTCTTTAAGTATTTTTCATTGATATTTAACAAAATATCTAAACTCACAAGTGACCGGTCATCATGCGCCAAATAGTATATATATCTCATGAAAGAAACACGAAAATTATAAAACAAACTTTTTACACACATGAAAACAAACATGCACAGAAAAAAAAATAAGTAAGCTATTTTCTCTTTCTTATAGTATTATAACAATTTAAATATTGAAAATTTTCGAAAATCAGCATTTTTACAGCTAATAACTCAACAGATAACGATATTCATAAGCGATTGGGCGAAAAACGATTTTTGTATATAATGTTGTTGTTGACATGTGACAAGAGAATTGTTGAAGCCTCCATTAGACTGTAGGGCAGGTAATCGGATTTCTGCAGCAGGGGATGTTCGGCGACGCTCCAATAGATGGCAGCACCAAATACAGCCACCTCCTCAGTTTCGATATGTCTCTGAAAGGGAGAAGGTTTCTTCAGAGATCAATACTCACGGTAAGTGCTACGACCAACTACAGGACTTTCAGAACCCCTTTATTTAAAGAGCGCGTACACTGCGTACACTCGGTGGGTCTTTGGTGATGTCGAGCATCGAACCCAGGACCGGAGCTCGGTGCTATGACCACTGGGCTACCACGGCCTTCTGCATATAGTGTCTATAAAATTTGTATATTATCTTTGTCTTCCAGCTGGTCTGCGATATGTATTATCTTAGAATTGGAGATAGAACTAACGATGAGCCACGAAATACTTTTAGAAACAAGACACCTTTTATTAAATAAATTTTCTGGCTTTAAAAAAATATGCTTGATATACGCTATACTTTTGCATCGCAATTAAAATTCAAGAGGGAGAATAAATTTTTAGTAGATATAAATCCCCTATTAGAATATTGAATGCATGAAATTACCGCAATTCACTTATGTTCACACTGCAATAGTCCGCAAAATCAAATATTTACTTTTTTATATAGAGATATTTTTTAGGGATTTTTGTATTAAGGAGGATTGTACGGATTTTGTGTTAAAATCACGTATTTATTATTTCAATTCTTCTTCTTATGCAATTCTTTTGAGTCTTACTTTTAACATAATAGTGAACTACATTCTAAGACTATTTCTTTGAATAAACTCAGAAAATTAATTAAATGAGTTTCTAATTTTTTTCCCCTTCCTGGTTATTTTTTCAATTTCAAAACTCTATATCTCACAAATCAAAAAGATAACAATAAGACTTGCAGATTATAGACATATACAATAATTTTCTAAATAAAAGGTATACTACTTTTCCCTTCTGAATTGCTAGCGTCAAAAAGGCTCTTTTACTTACCTGTCATACGTAGTATAGGGTAAATCCTGCAATCTTTTTGATAATCGAAAAAAAAAAATTCGATGGATTTACATTTTTTAGACACTGGAGATTCCGAAAAACATTTTTAGAAATGAAAAATTACCGTCTGTGTGTCTGGAAACGTTCTATCACCCGGACAAATTGAGATAGAGACTTGAAATTTGGTATACTTGGTATGTAATATCGGGAAGAAAACTACTGAATATCAGTAAAGTCTATTATCCGGAACTATTCTTTTCCGGACTCTAGATATTCATTCTGATGGAGGGTACATAAAAATTTTCGCAATTTTTATTTTAAGGAATGAATGTAAAAGACAATATAAAAAAAAAACCTTTGCATAAAGAATGAAGTCAATCGGATAATTATTTGCCTATATATTTATAATTGTATTTTCCACACTTTTCGATTTTTCATCGCCCTATATTTCATTCAAATCTCAATTCAAAGATATATTTTAATTAGATATGAGACGCTTAATCCGATGCAGCAAACTGTTAATTAATATGATTATCATTTTTGGAGTTATAAGAATGTTCTTTTTATGCAGTTTGGTACTACTTGATTAACCTATCGACCAAAAAACTATCGCCAAACTATAATATTAAATGCCAATATAGGCTTATTGTAAATGTCACATTCCCTTTACATGAAACATGTTATACGCATTTGTTATGTCATCAAGCGATTTTTAATTCGACGTTTTATTTGTATTTTTATTAACCTTTTACAAATTTATTTGTTCTTTCGTTATTTAAAGTAAAAATTTTGCCAATTTCTATAATTTTGAGAATAGTTTGGCGATTTATATAATTTGTGGAAATGGGTCGATGGGGACAGCCAAGTAGCACTCGCAATTCACTAATGAAACATTACTACGTATTAAAAATATTTAAATGTACGTATAAATTTTTTTGGAATTTCAATAAATTTTATAAACAGTTTACACATGTCTTATTTTATATTATGTATATTCATGATTGCTAGGTGTTACAAAGGCCCCTAATGATTTTTTTTAATAAAATTGAAAATTTACTACATTGTAAACCATGAAGGAAAAAATATGTGGCCTGTTTAAATTTAATCTGGTCGAGTTTGGAAGTAGTATTAATATACATAGGAAAATTAAACTGTTATCACCTTTCCTCCAGGAGATATTTTTAAAAAGTTTCAATTTTGACCAATATTTCAGAAGTTTTTAAAGTACTCAAAATTTTTAATAAATTGAAAACAGTTCAGATTCATTGGACGATCTGTTAAAAAAAGTAGGCAGGTTTCAGATCTTTGGAAATTTTAGTTTATTTCTATTGGTTAAAATAATATGCAAGATTTTATAAACAATTTGAATTTTATAAAAAAACTAGCGGACCCGACAGACGTTGTCCTGTCACCGACAGACGTTGTCCTTCTTGGCACCGACTCCAGAAAATCAAATAAATGTCCGTAAATATGATAATACGCACCATAAACACTACACTCTTAATTTAATTTCTTATTACAATTATGTAAGGAAATTATTTTTCACTCTTCAGTATTTTTTGAAGTCGGTTTAACTTTTTGATAGAAAAGTTTCTTTTTCTCTTTTTAGTTAAAAGTTAACGATTTTCTGAACTCGGTTAATCAAAATTATAATACAGGAAATATTATTGTAAAGCATACACGTTTGTCAGGAGTGGGGTTCGAACACGCGATCTCTTTCTTCAAGAAACTGAGCTTAAATCTGGCGCCTTAAACCTTTATGAATAGACACCTTTAATAAACCCTTTATGAATAGAGAGAATAAACCCTTTATGAATAGAGTGCGGACATTCCGTCCGCACTCTATTCATCGAACTTACTCAACACTTTTAATTAGCAAAAAATCACTAATTATTAGTTTTTGCCTAATTACTAAAAAAGTACTAAATCAATTTCGATGAAATGTAAATATAAACCATTCTCGAATCCACTGTAACACACACACAAAATTTCATTAAAATCGGTCCAGTCGTTTAGGAGGAGTTCAGTTACATACACACACACAGAAGATTTTTATATATAAAGATGAGCATTGAAAATTTCAGGTTTTTGCGCCGAAGACTTCTTCAAATTAGGAAAATGTGAATTATCTCACGAACTACTGGATTTAAACGTTTAGTACCATTCGATTCAGAATGAAAAAATGCACTAAAATATGTTATCAGTTGAAAAATAACTACAAAAGCCGATTTTTATGGAACTTTTTAAAAGTTCGTTCTTTTTTCTACTCATCTTAGGGGTGGAATTTTCGAAAATCACTTTATAGCGGCACTCGATGTTATAAGAAGTATTTTTACCCCAATTTCAAGATTTTTGGATCGGTAGAATTTTTGTGCTGTGATTAATACGAAATCCTGACTTTCTTTAATATATATAGCACTTTTAACTAGCGAAAAATCACTTATAAGTTTTTGCCTAATTACTAAAAAAGTACTGAATCAATTTCGACGAAATGTGAATCTAAACCATTCTCGAATCTAGTGGAACGCACACACAAAATTTCATCAAAATCGGTCCAGTCGTTTAGGAGGAGTTCAATTACATACACACGCACAGAAGATTTTTATATATCAAGATTCAAAATTTTGCTGTACGAACTCCCATTAATCAATGTTTTTTTTCCATGATTTTTTTTTTCTCAAGTAGAATTTAACTTCTATCTTATGCAAGTTTTTACATAATAAACTAATGATTTCCCCATTTTGGCTTCTTTAAATATATATATATAATTTATTAGCTTTTGTAGGTAGTTTCAGTTAAAAACCAACCCTTTTTTGCAGCAATAGTTTGAACTTTGAATAATCTATCATCGAATCGAATAGTTGTTGCATGTCTATTCAACCACGACTCTTTCTCCGACATTAACCCTCTATCTACCGAATTATAAATTCATGAAAATTTTACATACTAAAGCATTATACGTAAATTGTTTAAACTAAATTAAAAGATTTACATAATCTTTTAATAAACTTTTGAAGGATTTTAGAAGGATTGAAGGATTAATTAAATTTGAATTTACAAGGATTTTGTGCGATATTTATAGCCCCACTGAAATCTTATTTTAAATTGTTTTCTTAGTATTTTGTAGAATTATGAAATGTACACTATGATGTTCTTACAATCTAAATATAGAAATATTTCCAAATTGAAAAATCCTTACCCTCCTCCCTCAGCGCCAAGAAAGCGGAAAATATACAAAGGCAAAAGAAATCATCCTTTTAAAAATATTTTTGTTTTGTGTAACGAGTAATGCTTTTGGAACAAAATAAAGTAATGTATCTGTAACTCATTCTAAACAGTATTACAACTAATCGACGTATTATTTTTTTTATAATAAGTAATTTTAATGGTACTTATAAGTACCTCCGTAGATAAAGGGTTAAATCTTGCTCTTCCATTTTTATGCTACACAGTATAAAACACAATTTTCATTCCCACAGCGAAAACATTGACACTCCAACAAAGGGCAAAATACAAATAGCACAATTTGAGGTGACCTTGATATTCGAAATCAATCGAGGATGCATTTTATACTTCGCCGATTTCCATTAGCGCTCCATAGAATACCTAGACTATGTGCGAAATGTGAATCGTTTCATACATTGCCGGTCAGTTTTAGGTATTCTGTAAAATATCTTTGTATTCTATAGAATGCTGGCATTCCATAGAATACCGGTAAAATGTACATTTGAAAAAATCACTGTCGGCTATGCCAGCAGGCGCAGGGAGATTTCGAAGTTAAGTGCTAATTTCACCAACAAAAAGTAATGAGTAGAGATAAACCCAGTTTAACAACTTTATTTGGCCGCTTTTGGAGGGTCCAATTTCATTTTACTGCAAGAAATGTTTTTATCAGCATCATGTTAAAGACATTAAAAAAATATTTTTCCGAGCTCAACAACTCAAGATTTTCTAACACTGTTTAAGACTCATTTAAAAAAAAAAATGTGAAACTTACCGACGGGATTTTTAAAGATATTCATAAGTGACCTTGTGTTTTTTATTTTTCATTCCATTAATTAGAACTTTAGGTATAAACAATTATTTTCTACCGTATTTTTCGTTTCCAACACAGTCTTTTCAAAAATTCGGTCATAAATGCTCATTTTGACAACATATTTGAAATATATTCTGCTTTTATTAAAAAATTGACCAATATAGTACATTATATAGTTTCTAAAGAGACTATATAATATATAGAAACATATAGAGACTTTCTAAACTGCTTCATTTTACTTGCCGAGATGTTTCGCGTGGCCTTAAGAGGATAGTGTCTTGAAATTGGTCAAAATATTGATTTTCTTTATTTAATAACTGAAAGCTTCTTCAATTGTAATATTTTGACATTTCATTTTTACCTATATGGCAATTATATCGCGAGATATTGTAAAATTTGTTAATAGATACAGCGCAATTACTCATACAAATGAAACCTTGAAACCGATTTTTTTCATCGTGTTCATATTTTTATAACTTACTTGTTCGATAAACACTAAGGCTTTTTTGATAATTTATATAGAAATTATGATTTTTTTTTTTTTACTTGCTCTCCGTGTGAGCAAGTATATATTAATACTGTGTATGGATTCAACATTCAAGTTTATAGGTTTTTTTTTTTTTTTTTAAATATTAGAACTGAAAATTTGTTGAATTTAATTCATTTTTTGACACACAAGAGAAAAAAAATTCATATTAAATATAAAATCACATATATTTAAAAATCCAAATACAGTTATATGTAGTATATTCTAATAAATGTGGAAAAAATACAAGATAAAATATTGATATTTATAAAAAATAGCAGAAATGATTAAAAAAATAATTTTAGTAAAATAAACTTTTACAAAACTTTATTTTTAAAATTTTATTTAATTTTTAGAATTAAGTGTTGTGCCACTACTTATATTACAATGTTATTCAAATTTGAAGAGATTGTTTCAAAAGGTACAATGTCCCCTTAATGTATTATAAAGCTATCTTTTTAAGATTGTAATTATAGTAGTTTATTACACCTATTATGATTACTACTATAACTCAACGGTTCCCAACCTTCATTGATACGCGACCCACCTTTAAGTAAAAGTTTTTTTCGCTACCAGTCTAATATGAGAGTATCTAAAATCTAATATCAATATGGAAATTTTGTATACATGACCTCTAATACCAATGTGTGCAAGTTAAAAATTAATTACAACAAAATATAATCAGAAAAAATTGTAATTATTATCAAAGTGCAATTTTGCAATCGTTGAGATTTTTTAATTATTATTATTATTATTATTATTATTATTTTTTTTTTTTTTTGGGGGGGGGGGGTGAAGCACTGGTGTTTACCGATAAGGATATCTATATCAGAAAACGAGTTAATTTTAATCTTAACACACTTTCTATAAGCAGTTAAAAAAACAGCAAAGTAGAAAAAGCACGGTCGCATAAGTATGTCGTGCTGAACGCCTTAAATCTGCTTAAAGTATTTCTGGATGTTCTGCTCGTATATTTACTCAGAAGGAAATTCAGGATTTTTCCAGCTCTGTCATAACAGTGCGATTGATTTATCTCATAACGAGATTTTAACACTATAGTGAATGAGTGTTTAAGGAAACACTGTCTTCTTACGAAAGTTTAGTTTAAGCCAATATTGTATTTGTTACTTTTTATTTTTGAACAGATGAAATAAAAAACATTTTGTGGCAAAACCTTCGGTTGTTCCGCGGTCCAGCAGTGGATATCGCGCCCCTTATAGGTTAATTACCGCTGCTATAGGTGATTAACCTAAATAACCTGTTTATAAGTAAAGAAGAAAATTAGAAGTACAGAAATACTTTAAATAGCTATAATTTAAATAATATAAGACTAAATGACTCATTTTTGTAGGATAGACTAAAGAATTTCCCATATTCGTAGTGTCTATCAGTTTTTATAAACCATAAATATGTCCAAATTTGTAAACGTTTCAATCGCATATAGTATCATTTTATTTGAATTCAGCCAAAAATCAATTTCAGGATCTGTATCAGTGTTCTTTTATTTCCTTTCTTTACAATTATCACGCAATTGAAGACATGAGTGGAATATATGTCATATTATTCCTTAAAAATTGCTTAATTTTATTTATGAAGGTGTTATGAGTAACCTATTCTATCATACACAGTAAAAACACGGATGATTTTACCTAGATTGTACTGGTAATCAGGACTCCCGTACAATTTGCTGTTTTTTAACGGAATAAATCCTATAAATTCCAGGAAAAAAAGGAAAATTTTCTGGAATTTACGGAAATTTTTCCATTAAAAAACAGTGAATTGTACCCGATTACCAATACAATCTATGTAAAATTGTCCAATTTAACAGTGTAGGTCATGTGATAAATCTAAAAATACTAAGAATCTAATTAGTTTTGGAGATAGAGACTAGGTTATTTTTTATATATTTAAGTAAAATAAAGATGGTTTCTGAATATAAAGATATAAAGTTTTTTTTTTAACATTAAGTAGAAAATAAAATTTGCAGCAAAAAGTTTTCGTTTCAATTTTCTCGAAATTTTATTTCTATTACATAACATTTTCCACTCAGATTTTCGATTGTTTGATAAATTAATTTCAGTATGTGTCTATGTCAGGGTTGAAAAATAAAATGAACTAAAGCACGATTCAAGAATGTTTTATTCTCACATTCTTTTCATGCACACATCACAGCTGGAAAGCCAAAAGCGGTTAAAAAGATTATTTTTTTATTTTTACATACAAATTCATTCATTCATTTCACAAAGAAATCGAGCTTTAAAATTATCGACTAATCCATCATTAGTTTTGATCTTTTAAAACCTTTTGAGCTTTAAAATAAATTGAACAAAATCCATTGTAGTTCGTGTATACAATTAAAAATTATCCTAAAATTTATAACTACGTAAAAATTTCCAAATTAAAAACGAAAAGATGGCAGTGAAATATAACTTTAAAGCCCGTGCTCTTTGGGTGCCAGGATGCCAAAATCTGACTTTTTTTTCCACCATGAGAAGCGAGAGAAAAAGATCCAGAACAAACACAATGGACTTTCTCTCTCCCTCCAATCACACCACAAGGCATCGGTTTGAGATCACATTTTTCAATAAGTAGGATGCCATTCCGGTACTTATATCAACACTAAGTCGTAGAAACATCTAAAATTTCATAATTACAAATTTCACCTAGAAGCATTAGAACTGTTCATTTCATAGAAAATTATATGTATGTATATTTTACTCACGTATGTATATATAATATATATATCTTTGTGATTACAATCAATGAAATAAAATAAAAAACTTATAAATCGATACAAAAAATGGATAAAAAGACACGATAAAAAGGTACCAATAAGTGAAGAGATTAAAAATAATGAGTTATGGAATGACATGTTATACAAACAGAAATTAAAAAAAGAAAAAAAATTGGAGAACATACGCACATCAAATTTTAGGATCAAGGAACTGATTTCAGGTCCCACGAAAACGGGAACCATTACACTCAAAAATTAAAGCTTTGAGAAACAATTGTTCAAGCTGAACGAGTTGTTGATCAGATAAACTTGAATCAGAGGTCCGTGAGAATGCTGAAAAACTTTGAAGACATGCTAGGCATTGTACACTGAGTCGAGAACAAAGCTTAGAGAAGAACACGGCGGAGTTAATAGACACTCTTACATACAAGAAATAATAGAAGACAATTATAATTCCGTTAGAAACTTGCAATCTCTTTCTTTTTTCAGTCCCGTAAACAGTTCAAGAGAACAACATGATGCGCAGTCCAAAAATCTGCAATATCAACCATCATAGTACAAGTTTCTTCAGCAAAAAAGCGGAAAGGCAATTTATAAAGCATTCTATCGAAAGTCCACTATAGAATGCTTTGCAGTTTTGTCTTGGTAAACAGAGCGCTGAATCGAAACATCGACTTTAGAAAATTTTTACAATACTTTTTCTTTGAACATTGAGTTAATGTCACTGAGTTTGATGTCGGCGGACTCCATCCACTTGAGGGGGAAAAATGTGTGTAAACTTTGGGTAAGGTGAGGGTATCTTTTAGACAGGACTGCTTTTGCCAATACTTGTTTTTGAGCCTTTGGGTGATTTGTTTTTGAAGTTTTCATCTATGATGAGATCAGCCGGCCGAGCATCTCTGTTCCTAAAGAAAAAGATGTCATTAGTCTCACACAATAATATTAAATAAGTAATATAAAACAGAACTAAACTATATTATTGAACCCTTAAGTGGCTGATTTCCGGCCATCTAATCTTATTCAAAGTTAATTTTCCTTCAATAATTAAAAAGGCAAAAAAGTTTAATGCTATTTTTGGTATGTTAATTTTTTTAATACAGGTTTTCCCGCAATTGTCTTTAGACATTTTATACATTGAAGTATAAGAAAGGATGATATGTCTAGAGCACTCATACGGTGAAGCATAATTTTAGGCATACAATACCCGCGCAAAAAAGGGTTAAACCCATTCTGCTTACATTAAAAAACAATAAAAGAATAATTTACGCACATATCTTTAACAGGAACATCTGCATTCAAAACATCATTTAAAGTAATACGCATGACAATAAACCCTGTGCTCCAAAAATAATTCTTATACCATCACCATAAAAAGGAATTTCGAACACATTTATTGTAAAATCAGGTGAGAAAAATTAAATTTATATAGAAATCATTTTATTTTCCTTACAGATAATTCTTTAATATTTTTTCTACAGTTGTATTAAGACCATGTTTTCAGTGACTCATCCAGGATTACGCTTTGCATGGGGGCTAGATGCGCCCTATCTAGCCCGGTTCGCTGCCGGGCTCGCTCTTTCATTTTATTTGACTGGACGTGCCGGACCAGGTCCTGACTTGCATTTTTTCTGCTATTTTGAGCAGAGTCGTAACTAGCCTAAACCAGAGGAAGTTCTGGAAATATTGATGGGGCTAATTCTGAATGCTTTTAACTTATTAAACAATGGACTATTGAACTAAAATATATATTTTCGTTTTTATTATTTTTGGTGTGTTTTTGTATTTGCATAATGGTTCCCGAGGCGGTCATCCTTGTATTTCGATAATTCTAAAGAGTAAAATCAAACTGTTTAAAGTTTTATCATTAAATTATCAAAATGTTATGATGGTTAAAGAGAACAAGAGGCTGCACGTGGTCTAAAATTTTTATTTGAGTAACTTTTAAGCATGCTAACATGTCGAATTTCATAATAAAATTCGACAAAGAAAAATTGGGTGACGTAATTAATATCTCTTTAAAAATTCCAATTTTTTTTAAGGACCTATGTAAGTGCATTCATTTATAATTAAAAATATATATATTAGTTTGGTCTTTGCGGTGCTTCAGCCCCTTTAGCTATCCTCCATGGGTGCACCAATGCATGTTTTGAGTAAATCTTATTTGGGTGATTCTTTAGATAAATGGAATATGACTATTAAAATTTCAATATTTTGTGAATTGCGAATGACCGAGGTTTAATTAAGTTAAGTAATATTGACTCCAGCCAATTTCCAAGATTGGATAAAGAATGAGAAACAAAAGACGAAACTTTACGCATTATTCCTTTCAAATTCCTTGACCACAATCTTAAGATTTCGCATCTGATGACTTAAGATTTCTTAACCATAGTGCAAGTTCACTAATTGATTATATTATAATATGCAAGAGCTGAATCTAAGTCATAGAAATACAAATATATGACTTTGATCTTCCAAATCGCTATAGAAACTATGTAAATCTAGCTATTAAAAACTACCTTTTCAATTTTCCAAGTAGAACATTAAAAAGCTTATGTTTTTTAAGTAATAAAAAATTAAATATGTCGAAAATTTAGAATCTAGAAAATTATAAAACATTAAAATTATACAAACAATAATTAAAAAAAAAAAAAAACAAAAAAAAACAAAAAAAAAACAAAAAAAAACAACAACAATATATTGATAATATTAATTTTACACAAACAATGGATGCAGTCAAAATAACTTTAGAAAATGAGAAACATAAGATTTACAATGCGAATTGAACAAAAAGTTAGAATTGGGGTAAAAAAGTAGGAATGCAAAAAGGTGTAACATTTAATTCAGTAGGCAAAAATACAAGAATAGATTGAAAAGATAACATAGAATTGTCTGACATACGAAAGAGCCTAAACGTAACAAAAAAAGCTTTACAACTAATGAAGTTAGAAAGGAGGAGTTATTTTGTTTCAAAACTTATTAAAAATCTAATTAATAACGAAGTGATACCTCGACTAATGAAGATAATTCGTCCCGGAACGACATTTGCGGGCTTAAACCTTCATTATCAGAAACATGATTTCCCGTTCAATTGAAACGCAACTCCGGTTGTGATAGGTTTAGTGCGTGCATTCTTTGGTAGAATTCATATTAATTAGTCGAATAATAATAATAAAAATAAACAACGGGAAAATATCACTTCATTAATCTAAACATTCATTAGCATAGATATCATTCTACAAGAGATTTATTTTCTGGATAAAATTAAAAATCACGGACAAAATAAATATTAAATAAAATGAAAATTATTTACTTTTTTATGCCAATGACTAAAAAAAAGTCTTACTTTTGGTTCTTTTTATCCGATCATATTTTTAAACAGAAGCATTGTATACACTGCGAATCTTCAAATTCGAAAAACGTAAATAAACACTTAGTTTATTTTCAATTGTTTAGTTTTTCAGCTTAAAAAAACAAAACAAAAAAAAATGAATTCATAATTTCATATTTAATAAACATTTCAATTTTATCAGTATTTCTAGGTAGATAAAAAAAAAAGTAAAAATGTAATAATTGGATAAAAGCTTAAAATGCTACATCAAATCTATTATATCTAATTTTTATGACTGAAAAAATCTACTTGCTGGCATTTTTTAACATTATCATTATATGAGGTGTTCACAACCTTAGCAATTCAACCATGGCAATTTTGGAAAGATAGTTCATTTAGACGGTGCGACGATACGATGTTACGATAAGTACCTCCAGCACTTGTCAACACCTTTACTGAATACTTGCAAATCGAAATTTTCGTGTAACGGAAAAATGCTCTTAAAAACTATGCGAGTTAGAATAACAGGTATAGTTTTTTCCTTGAAAAATTAATGTCTACTACCTCTAATATTTTTCATAATTTAAGTTTCAGTAGATTCAGAAATAGATAACAGGGGGGGGGGGAGGGCATTTTTACTCTACATTATTGACGAAATTTCTAAAAATATAATACCTAAAATAAAAAGAAATATGTTTTTGAGTTCAGCGTTAAAAAAGCTTTCACACGATATCCCACACAATATATAAAGAATTTTTTTTTCAAGTAACTTAATGAGCCCCCCCTCAACGTTTTCATTAAATATGTTTGTGAATGTTTAAAAAACTAAATATGTGGGTCAATAATCATTATTTCTTATCCCTATATCAACTTTTCACGTTCCATAGTTTACGAGTAAAACAGTTGTGACATATCTAGAAGGACAGATACAGGTGTTAACTTACAATTGTTCCATTTTCACTTTTTAAGAATGGAACACTAAAAAGTATGCGAAAACGAAAATGGGCTCAATGAGAGTAAGGATAAAATAGATTTTATAAAACCTAAATGAAGCATTTTTTTTTCTTTTTCAGAATGGACTTTGTTTACCATAGTTGTGAATCCTACATAATATCAGAAACAAAATAACTCTACATTTAGATTGAAATACAAGAAAAATCAAGATTCCAGACTAAATTAAACAAGTATACAAACTTTCCACGAACAACATTTAGAGGAAAAATACTTTATACACAGAATTGCGACAAACAACAAAGAAGCGAGTTTTGGCACTACGCAGTTTTTATTCTGATAAAAGCGACTGACGGCAATACACACAATTGTTTAAAAAATATATTTATATACCCAAAGCAATACTATGGTTTTGGACTTCAAGCACGTACTGGCATCATCGGGGTTTCTTCGAAAGGATTAGCGTTGGTGTATTTATTACCTTCATTTCGTTTTTTTCCCTTACTGCAATTGAAAACAAATGAAAATAAATGAAAGATATTATGATATGCCTTTCCAGTTTTTCTTTAAAAATATTACAAGAGTTTTGCAACATATGCAACTGTGTTCCATATATTCGTCGTTAATAAAGCGTTACTTTTGTAGCAAAAAATGTTAGTACATGTACACATACTCAACTTCTTATTTTTCCCATATTCGCATCGCAACATTTTTAACATCCAATGCTTGATTAATTGTAAAACAATAATAGCTGCAGCTAACAAAAATCGCGAAAATATTGACATGAGTGCTGAAAAAAAATTCCTCTTAAATAATTTTGCAATGGTATTTTTATAGAAATCATCTAGTCAAATTATAAAAAAATAAACTAAATATTTGAAGAATCATAACAAAATTGCAGATTGTATGTGATTTAGAATCTTGATTGCAGTAAGATGTCGGCAGAAATCTTTAACGAATTAAGACTTTTTAAATTGTTTACAATAGAAGAAGAAAATTAATGTTACCTAATATTTAGAAGATTTCATTTAAAATATTGCATAAAATTAAGATTTATTATTTATATAAAAACTACAATATATTTTTTTTAAAAAGAGAAATAAAGTGAAAATAAATATTTGCATTTAAAATAGATTCTGTATCGAAAATCTCCATCTTCCTCTTGAGAAAAGCAAGGGGGAAAACAAATAGATGATCAACACTGTAAAAATCAATTATATATATATATAAAAGAAATCTTAATATAACTTCTATCTGAAGCTAAAAATATGATGAAAAAATCCCTAAAACTCTCCTTCTTATAAACTTTTTTTTTTTTTTTTCAAAACAAACATTTTAAATGAGGAATGATTACTTTTAACACATAACTTATTTATTGTTGAATTTGCACAGTATATTATGATCTATGCCCAGTGCAATGTTTTAAAATATTTTACATTTACTTGGTTACAGGGACCGATTTAAAAAAATTGGGGGCCCAGGACACATGTCTTTGGGGAGCCTCTCGCACTGATGCTTACAAGGAAATTAAGTTAAAAAATAAAAAAGATACTAAGTTAACCACAATTGGCCTTAATAATTTTATAATTATTTACTTTTAAATAATCATTTCCCAAATACGAAATTAAATAAGTACATGTTTCATAATACATTGTACGGTGCCTTTTTCTGTATAAGCCTATATATTTGGAATAATAAAATATGCAACATCTAATAATAAATTTTCCGCAATGCAAAGCTACAATTACTTAAAACAATTAGGGAAACTCTGCTCACCAACTTCAAATAATCTGACGAGAACAGAAACGGGATTATACAAGAATTAAAATGCAATATATTTTTAAAGTGTCAAAAATAAAAGAAAATATTCCGTATAATAAAGTAATAAAATATGGATGTTTCCGAAAAAATATACGATGTTGTAAAAATGCACTACGTACAAAATGGAATGTAGAACGAAATGTAAATTCCATTACATGTTAAAACTGCATCAAATCTTGTACAATAATTGAAAAACCTCCAGCAGCATTTGGGCGCCCCTGAAAATCAAGGGCCCTGGGCCCGTGCCCCAAATGCCATGTATTAATTCAGGCATTGCTCAGTTACATTTAAAATATGCATTCAAAAATTCAAATATCTCGAAGATTTATTGATATTTTAAGTACATGTTTGAGAGCTATGACTGCGAATCTGTGCATGTTTCATATTTTAAAAGCGTATACAGCTTTATATATATATTTTTTAACATTAAATTTTGGTCGAGGTTCGGTGTAGTAAAGACAGTGAAAGTTATCTAAATAAAAATATCTACGTTATCTACTTAAACATTTGAAATTCATTCTTACTCAAATGCCGGATTGTCCATCTCTGTTTTAGGCTTTTCGTCGTACGAAGGCAATTTGCTGTAAAAAGTGGGGAAAAGGGAGACATGAAAAATAGGTGCATAGATAACAAATAAAAGGGAAAAGGAATTTAAAACAAAACAACTTGAAAATGTCACTTTTACAAATATTTATTCAATGCTGTTCCACACGATATTTCGATTAAAACAACTGATATAGAAGTAGAAATTTATACACCGACAGCTGTTTCTTATTCTTAGAAAATATAATGTAACTGCAAACAAAATCCTACAATAACCGCTTCAGAGTTACTTTTTCGAAAAACATTCTTTATCTTTAGAAATCTCACAAAACTGTACATTTTCGAGATTTAAAAAAGCATTTATAAAAACAAAGTTTCTTTTGTTGCCACTTTTCGGAAATGTTTCTGAAAAGGAAACCATGTTATCACCTAGTATCAAAACTTGGAGCATTTTGTAGCTCTATACATAAAAATTAGGGAATCGATAAAATTTCTCTGTTAAAATCATATTTTACGTATTATTTATACTCTATTTTTTATTAGGTTATTTCACGCCAAGAATGAAAAGGGAGTTAAATCGCCAAATATGATGCTACAAAATTTCTCTCCCCATCCTCGCTTCATCCCTGGAGTAGATGCAAGATATGGATTAGAATTAATCAGATTGCAATTTGTTCGATAAGTTATTGCATATGAAACAAGAATGAGATTTCTTTTCTATATAGATGATAAATATATAAATAATAAATATATTTTTAGTTAAAAGCTCTCAAGATCACTGAAAACGTATTTTAGTAAAATACAAACTGAGCAAACTATTTTCTTTTAGCAGCATTAAAATTATTTTGTTGCTTTTGCGTGTATAAAAATCCAATTGCGCAACGGAATACATTCAATTGAGAATTAATGCCAATCTAAAAACTGATATTCCAGCTTGAGAAAAGTGATTAATACACTATTAAAACTATTCTGAAACGGTTCCAAAAATCATTAGCAGCAAGTAATTGATTCTTTAATTCTCGAAAATATATATATTTTTAATGTTTATAACGATAAAAAGAACGAAGTATGGATATTTCGGAAGTCTTGATAATTTGAAAAAGGTTATATTTTTGTTCGTTATCACGTTATATTTCCGTAAATTAAGAAAACAGCCTTTTTTCAATGTAGTTTTCAATTTAGCGATGCGTCATATTCCCTTTAGTGAGGACACACTCTGTCATTTTTGTAATGCTTTTTACAGGTGAGAGATGTGCTATTTTATGCAAGTTTTAAGTGTTCAGGGAAATCATTCCGACTTTGTTCATAGGTAAAACAATATATATATACATTCTAATAATTCGTACTATTTTTTTTTTTCTTACAGCAAAGAGTAATCAGAATCGCTACTAAGACTGTTTTTGAAGGTTATTAAAAATATATCGGTATATAAAACAAAAATTTTATCTTTCGCCAGTATAGTGATATCGCAATTTGCAGACACATTTCGTGCCTGAATCGCATTGTTAGCTGAAATCATTGTTAATCGAAGTATGATTTCTCGTTCAATTAAAATGAAATTGAGCAACGTTGCAATAGTATTCGTTAGCAATGTCAAAAAAAGGGCAAGAACTGTTTTTGATAACCAAAACATTCGATAGCAGATGTATTCAAAAGCAATGGTATCACACTGTATTAATAAGAAATATTTTAAAACAAAAGTGCCGATTTCATTATTGTCCAAATTTTTTATAATACATTAGTTTTTATTTCATGAATATATTTTAGTTTCATTCAGTTTGACTTTTTAACCGATTTTTCTTAAGAAAGTAAGAAATTTCTGAAAAACAGTTTTCTGATTAAGTTTAAAATGTTGCTGAAAATACAAGTTACCATAAATTAAGAACTCAATTATAAATGAAACATATTTAGGAAGCGTGACATTTTCAAAATTGACTACATTTAAAATTACAATACATATTTTTGAACATTCCACAAAACTTACAAAAAGGTATTTTACAAATTCACACAAAACTTACAAAAAGGTATTTTAGAAATTGACACAGAACTTACAAAATTTTTTTGACAATACAAAAAAGAAAGAATTAGTTCATGCAGATTTAAGGGTTGCAAGAAAGTTACAGATAGGCAAGGAAAAACTATAAGAAGCAAAAATAAAGCAATTTTTTTAAGGAAAAATAAAATTAACACATCAATGCACAAGCCAAGTTATTGCCAAGTATCAAAAGCCTTTTGTGTTTATGTAACGTATATTCTAAAAAATTTTAAAAGCTGAAATAAAGACTAATCAAAATGAAGAATATTATTGAATAAAATATTTAAATTCTAAAAGAAAAATTACATATTACTTTTTCAACTATTTATATTTTTTCCCGGTCTGAGATCTATGTAAAAATTACTTTGAAATTACATGATTATAGGTAATCCAAAATACAATCTAAAAGCTTAATTTTTAGTTCCATGTTAATGGTCCAACGAGCAATTTGAGCTTGGAAATAGATGTTATCTTTATCTGTTTTTTCATTTTTTAAGTAATAATAAAAGTACTCATTCTTCAGTTGTGAAACCAATAAATTTATTGCAACAAGTGGTCTATGACAAACAATTTAAAATTTAACACATAGTCCAACGGTAATTCAGAATAAAGTGGTTGAAAGTTTTTACATTCAACTGAATAACACTGAACTCATTCATATTTCTTTTAAATGTTATAAACAATTATTTATGAAAAGAAAAAATAAAATTACAATTATCAAACATCATAAAAATGTTTAATAAGTTGTTATTCACCTCTCACTTCATAGATTTTGCGTTATTTTCTTGAAAATTTAAAGTTACTTTCATTAAATGCTTAAATTATACAAGACTAACTGCGTAACACTTATACAAGACTAACTGCGCAAACTTCACTGGCAAATTTATCACGATTATTTCTATTTAAAAAGGTAGGAATTTTATAAAACATACATGTTTCGAAACTTATTAATCATCAATTAAAATATGAATTTTTCCAAAATTATCAAAATAGAAAATTTTTTATACATGTAAAATTATTTATTTTTTGTGAAAAGTGTTTTTATTTTAAGATTTCGATAGATAAACTAGATTTTTGAAAATATATTATCTAGTCGATACATATTGTTATTCAGTTGAATGAGATTTTAAAAATCCCTGCCGGCTGGGCCTACAGGCGAAGGTAGATTTCGATTTTCGGTACAAATTTTATCAGCAAAACATAAATCAAGATTAGACATAAATCGAGTTGCATCACTGAGAATGAGGTTCAGGGATCAAAATCTTATGTGAAAATTCTAATATACACGCATACATGTATGGAATACATTTAAAAATGGCGAAAACATAATTAGAAAACTTCAAAATGTTAAAATATGTCAATATTTTCATAGTCAGTTTTTTTATCCTGTTTCAATACGTTTTTGAAAACTCTCATAACGTTATATATTCACCTGATTTTTGTCCATTATATTTCCAATATGACTTAATATTTGCTTTAAAATAAAATGAAAAAAAAACCCCCGTCAAACTATTTATTTCATTTTCCGCTTTGATATGGAAATATTGCTCGAGAAAAATTATGATGTAATATTAAATTTTTCACAAATTGGTCAAACTATTTTTTTTTTCCAATATTCACTTGCAAATCTTGCAATAGTAAAGTTAGTGTTGCAGTAAAAAATTTTATTGTGTGTGTTTTTTTTTTTAATTGTTGGCAATTGCTATAACGAAAAATGTTTATTTTTTCCTGTCTTTATTTTGTAAGATCTTGTTTTGTCAGAGCCATTGTTAAGGCGGTATTGAAATTTTTGAACATTTTTGTATTTTCCACCCCCTTGGGCCGATTTTGACCATTTTCAATCCGCGCCGAGATATTAACCATCTCAATGTATTGGGCGAGTTTGAAGACGATTCGTGCATAATTGCGACTGATATCGTGCAGACAAAATTTAATACATAAATGAATACATACAAATTTTTTAAAATGAAAGTGGTTTTGTGTTCCTGGAGTCATATAATGAAAAGTTTTAAAGAAATTTTTCAAAAGGCGTGTCATGGTAACGACTGAAATAGGTATATTTCTTACGAAATGCACCTAAAAACTCTCAACCACTTTATACTGACAGATGCCGTTGGGCGCAAAAATCAACGTAGCATTATCCAGTGCGCTAATTTGTCCTTTTTAAAATTTTTGCTTTATGTAATGATAGACATTTTGTGATTACATAAAGTAAACAAAAATATCATTAGTACTTTCTGATATGATTTCTAAATTAAGAACGACAAATAGTAATCCTTGGCACTATTCATACTTTACTGAACTATGTATGTTTTGTTATTTGGAACTTACTGACAAAATTTACAGTGTCCTACGCTAAATTACAGTGTTCTTCCAACACTTTCCATTATGCCACCACATTTCACAGAGAAAGTTTAAAAATTTTGTTCAAAGTAATCTTCATTGTTGTTAAAGATAAAAAAGAAAATTCGGACTTTGTTTGGAGCAAGACACTGTATATTTTAGGGGAAAATTGATTGCGACACGCTCAGTTTTTTTTTTTTTTTTGTGGGGGGGGGGGGGGGGGCTATGATACATACCCCTACATGTATATACTAACATATTTTTGAGACACTTATAATTCTTTTCCATTTTTTTAACCCTATGTTGTACACGAGTTTTAGCGAAAGATGAAGATCATCCGCACTTTATTTATTTTATATATAAAATATAGCTGTGATTAGTTAAAAGTAAGATTATGCCTCAAAGCAAATTTCATGCGAGAGTAACAAAAGGATCATGCAGTGTATTTAGACCCATTTGAGAAAAAATGCTAGCATCCGTTTCTAATCATGCATCGTTGTGTTTAGTATGAGTCATGCATGCTTGAATATATTCTTACTCTGGTGGTGGTGGTAGCTGATCAGGTGAAGATGGAGATTTAAGATCGGATTTAATCTTGCCATTGTTTGCTGTAGAAACTTCTTTGACGCTATGTGAGAAAGATTAAATTAATGTTTACCGATTTTAATTTACGAACTTTGCTATACAAAATCTTATTTTTAAAAAGGTGGGATAAACTTTGAAAAGTGGTAAAGCACTCTGAAACAAACATTTTGTGTGAAGGAAAACAGGGTTGCAAACCACTTATTACAATCAAATGTCTCACTTCAAGCCAAATCCTCATTTTCGTTTATGATTTTTAATAGTATTAAAGATATTCTAAAGATATTTTCAATAAACTTACTTTGCTTTCTGTGAAATGTGATGACACCACGAAGAATTCTGAAAATGGTCAAAATTAGAATCCAAATTTCACCAAACTAGACGCTCCATAATTTGGAATTCTAGTGTCACTCCCCAAATTGAAGAGTACTGGGGAGCTCTTTCCTTTATGTCATAATATTTGAGACAAAGTTCAGGCAAAATTAGTCTTGAAAATTTTGCTAAATTATACGTAATATTAAAATTGTTAAGGAAATCCAGATTTGGCTTAAGGTGAGAAACCTTTTTTCACTAAATAAAGATTTTGGCCCTGATTTTCTGAGAAAGTTTTTTTAATAGTGTGTTCTATCAAAGTTTGTCCCATCTTTTTTAGAACACCAGTATTCATTAAAGCAAAAAACATAGGACGATTATAATAAAAAAATTTGCATTTGAAAAAAAAAAAAATATAGTAGAATTTTAATGTGGTGTAAGGAGTTGCACTGCTGAAAATATAAGCCTAACCTGTAATAATATCGGCTATTAATGGTTACATGATTATATACAAACATTAGAGTTTACAAATATGCTTTACTTAATGATATATTCTTTGCTAAAAAGTATTATGCATAAAAAGTACATAAAAATAAATGTTTAGTTCGTCAAGCAACACAAAGTAATTTTAAATAATAAGACAAATTTTGAGGAAGAGATTAAATCACGAAACAGATACTCATGAACAGGATACTCGTATAATCACGTACTGTATTCCTATAAATTCAACAACTATTTAGCTCTAAAAGGTTATTAAAAATTCTATAATTATGCTAAAAGAATACTAATACTTCAAGAGTTACACACGTTCTCGATGGCGAAAAATGGACATTTTGGAACTTCTTTTCAGGAAGAGAGTAAAATTATTAGAAAAACTAGTTTCATGTATTTTATTGATTTAAATATTTTATATTTTTTGTTATTGCATTTTGTCACATTACGTCGGAAATCTGCAGCCGCGTTGACCTATACAAAAATATCCGTGCTCGAAAGACACATCCGAACTTTCTGTAGAAACAAAAACATTAAAATCAAGGTTTTTCTTGTAAAATAAGGTGATCCATCTATGATCCATCGGCTCTAATTTGTGAAAAAAAAAATCGTTATTTTGAAAAAAATGTTTCTTTTTCGTCTAAAATTTTGACCTCGTCGCGATGCGCATGTGTGGCATATAGTCTCCATGTTCTTACCAAGCTTTTCCTTCTTCCATGCTTGCTTGCACCTTTTCCGGCGACCTACCACATGTTCTGTACCTCATGAGGTAGAGTAGACCACAGTGGTACCTGAAGAAACAAGTGACGTCGAGGATGACAAGAGTGATGAACAAGGCTATAAGGACTATGGCAATTATGATTGGAATGGGGAGTTCCTCATCTGGAAGGCTTGTGTGGCCATCATTTGTTTCTCCTAAAGAATATGAAACTTATTCAGCATTGCACAATTCTTAATTTAAATAAACTTAAAAATACTTTAAAAAGAAAACTTTTATAATCATTCAAAGTCTATCTTAAAAAACCCGCTTAATTTCGTGACTGCAATGCATACAGTTATAAAAAAAATTGTTACAAAAAGTTAATTAGGCATGAAGCCCGATTATAGAAAATATGCCATTTGAATGAAAGTGCGAATTCAAAATTGAAAGGAAAAAAAAAACTTTTGCTGTTTTTCTTTTAAGATATGTCAATAGGGCAGGGAAAGCCTTTAAACTAGCTATTCAGGATTTCTAAATTGTTTCTTCAATGTACAATCTTAAATTACTGTTAAATAGTTACAATTAAAAAGCTCTGTATTCTTTATTTTTTCTATTTTTAGTGTAAAGTATTTCGTTGTCATTATTTTCATTATCAATTGGCAAACTTTGGCCAGAGTGGTTTGGCGTATAACTAACGCCACTGCTTTTGCAACTCGTAATAAAAGATTAGTTGGTTACAGTTAGCGGTTTACAGAAAAATACCTTAAATTTAAAAATTGTTAATTTATAATCAAGTTTTAAAAAGATTCAAATGTTGATTGTTATTGGAAACATACCTGTGAAAGAAAAAAAATTTTTTTTAATAATTCAGGAAGAGTTAAAAATAGATTACAAAATATCCTTAAATACGAAAACAAAGTTGAGTTAAATAATAAAAAAATATCACTGATAGAGACCACGCAATATTAAAGTTTGAAGAAATGAAAACGTTAAGAGAAAAAACGTGTTTTGTAACCCCGAAGTTTAAAAGCACGTTCGCATATTTCGAAATTATAAACGTCGTTTCTTTTACAGCTGAGAAAATAAGTATACAGTCAAGATGAGTTTCTCTTGCGAACAAGTATACGTGCGTAAAAACGTTTGTATTTTTTTTAAACAAAGCTTCGCTGTAAAAAATAAACTATGTTAACACATTTTCCTTTAATAATGATTGAATTTTTCTTGTATTTACTTGTTCAATTTCATTGAATTTATATGTATAATCTAAGTTAAAGTAATAAATTCTAAAATATATGCTATATTTTAGTGAAATCACGCAGTATTGACATCGCCAGTAGTTCATATGTTTTCTGAATTGCCAATTTTGTTTTAAATTGCTGAATATTCTTCAACTGCAGAAAGCGTTACATTTTTTTTCGAAAATATTAAGTAGAAATTCCCCAATCTAATCACGAAAAAAAATTCGAAAATTTAAGCAGCAATTTTACGACCGGATTTTTTACGTTTTTTGGCGAAAACACCCTCAATGTTTCAGAATTTTTTCAAATTATGAACTTATTTTCTTGCGTTTTATTATATTTACGACCTAAATAATATAATTTCCGTAGAAAGAAATAATTTTATGGGATGTTTTATTGTAGATAATTAAATTCTAAGTTACAAAATAAAAATTTAATGTTGAAATAAATGTTACAAAAGCCTACCTACAAATTCTTCAATTTCAACATCATGTCTGCTATTCTTAAATGCAAATGGAATTTTTATGCTAGCTTCACCTAATTCATTTCCATCCATTTTTTGCAATTTACATTAAAGTACCGATTATAATAATTGAGAAAAATTAACCCGTGCATGATAATTTATTTTGCCCGTATTTAAAAAAAAAAATTATAATTATCTAATTTTTTTTCAAAATAACTTTTATATGCTTATTTAACATATCGAATCAAATTTGTGTACATTTATCCTGGCATTCCTAAAACGAATTCGTTACAAAACTATATTTTACATTTAAAATAGAACACTATGTTGACATTTGCAATATATATTGAATAAATTATTAATAGTTTGATAAATAATTTGATATTGTTAGGTGAAAAATGCTTTGTTGAAATATTATTATATAAAGTATTTTGAAGAGAGAATTATGTTGACCAATGTGATTCTTGAGCAATGCTTTATTAACTTTAAAATCTTGTTAATTTAGCCAATTGGCAGATTTTTCTGAACGCTTAGCTACCCCTATCCAACTCTCAATAATATTAATCTTATTTAATTGAATTCAAACATCCTTAGCAATAAATAAATCTATGTTTTAATATCTGCAATTATTTTTAATTCTCTTGACTGTTTTACAAGCCACTTAGTCAATTATTTGAGCAGATATTAAAAATGCTTTTGGTTTGAATATTTTTCAGAAAATTTTGAAAGAATACCTTGATTTCTGTCATTCGATGCTTCTGACTCTCTATGTGTTGCCAACCAGTTAGTTCTCTCACCTAACAAAAAATAGTTAACAACAAATTATCAAATTGGATGATCCTATATTAATTAATACTAAGCTCTCAAACTACTGCTCCCGTAATTATAAATGACGGATAACTTGAAATTTCACTTATTAAAATTAAGGGAGAGATGAGTCAATTATATACGGTTCGTTAGAATCTTAAAGAAGATTTGATTCTGAATCTTAGGAATTCGTTGCTTTACTCAACTAAATTTTATTCAGAAAGAAAGAACACTTAAAGGACTCTAAGAATAGGATGCACCATTAATCAATACCGGTATGAAATACTATAGATAACTTTCAAGTGCTATTATGTTTAAGTTTATTACAGAGAGACTGGAAATGCAGTTACTTTCTGTTAAGTTCCATTTCTCCACAGTTTTACTAGCAGTAGTTTCTAATAATCTATTAACTTTGTAACTACCTTGTTACCGGTCGCCATATACATTGTCGACAAGATGCGTTAATTGAGAGACAGTTCATGACAGTTTTAATTGATATTACAGAATTCTAAAACAAAATTTACGAAAAATAAGTTAACATTCAAGAATAAGACTTTTCCCAAATTTTTAGTTTTTTCTGGTTGTAACGATATTAAAAAGTTAAAAACCTTTTGTTACTTAAAACACTTACATTTGAAGATGAAGAATTTTATTTAGATACCATCTTTTACATTACAGTAAAAGAGGTAGATTACAAAGTTTATAACTCCCCCCTCCCCAATTCCCTTGTGGGCAAAATTCTGTTTAACTCTTTTTTTCCCTTTTTATTTGGAAGTGTACATTAGCATATAAAAATTTCTTCATAGTGAGATGACACCCTTTTCTACTTCTTTCCCGAAAATTTAGAAGAAAATATTTTTTCTCCAAATTGAAATCGTTTCTTATCCATAGATAAAGAGTTTTAATTCTTAACTGCTGTTAGCGGTCTCACGGACCACTATTATTTCTAATTTTCACAGTTTAATCCTTAACTGATGAGACAAAAATTGTCGCGTTACTACTGCTTCTGAGACTGTTCGATCGAAGCATGAATGAAAAACCAGATTCATTCATATGATACTCTTTCTGCACTAAAACTTTATGTATAGGATTATTGTGATTAAAATTCACCTATACGGATGTCCATCGATAGAAGAACTACAAACGGAAGTATCAGGACTTAGCACAAAGAGTTAAAATGAAAATTACACGTTAAACTATGAAAACTGAATAAAATTGCGGTCTGGGAGACCGCCAAATATAGGTGTTAGGTGTTTAGATAAAGTTTAGATACTGGTGTGATTTGATTGTTTGGAACCGTCCTAGTACTATAGCTAGAGTTTAATAAATAGAGGAATTTTAATAGTCCTGAACGTAATGTTTAGTACAGAAACAATATCCCATGAGTTAATTGTTCCTTTAATTAATCTTTTGATCAAAATGTTTTAGAAATAGCTCACAGTAGTTATTTGGCAATTTCTGTCAAAATAAGTTAATGTTTAAATACTGAATTTATACGCAAATAAATGCTCATGAAATCTGAACACATAACAAAATCTTTAATTTAGATTTTCAACGAACACCTAAGATAATTCAGGTAGTTACATTCTGAAACTATCATGAGCAAATATATGGGAAAAAAATACTGCAAGATAATATTTCACATTTAGCGGTCTCAATAATTCATGCATAAATTATATAGTTATTTGGATAAGTTAAATATTTAAAATTGATGATACTAATTTTATTACACTTTAAAAAAGTAAAATTAGTTTTAAAATTTGTGCAACTTTAATTTGATCTGTTGATAAATTATCGTTTATAAATTTATATTTGTCTTCTTTCTACAGACTGTTAACGAAATCTCACCAAGTTTGCTTAAAAACAAGGTTTAATCTTTTTTTCAGGATGAATATACCTTTGCTTGTCTTTATAACAACAGATTCCGGTAAACTGTTGCCAATTTCATTTGTCGCTCGCATTTCGATTTTATAATATGAATCAGGCCGTAGTCCAGTTATCGTGTTGCTTAGGAAATCAGCATCGATCGTTCGTTCAACTGCGCTTTCTGTTTGTGTCCACTCTTTGAGCCCTCTTTCAACCTAAAAATTTAGAATTTGAAAAAAGTATAAATTAAAATGCATTAAGTTTATTTAATGAATAACATATGAATGAGATAAATAAACACTTGCAAAACAAGGAAAGATAAGGTTTCAGTAGTACCTTTATAAAACTCCTTTGAAAATAAAAATAAATCTAAAAAAGAATTTTTTTCAATAGCATTGAGGCATAATTTAATGAATCTTAAAAGTCTTATTTTACAGCTATGGTAATCTTTGGATTTTGTTACATAATATAAGAGCATCTGGCCCCGATATCAACTATCCAATGATATTAGTTTTTGTTTTCCATAGTTTCATTTTGCGAGGAGTTGGAGGGGGGGATCTATACTGATGCATATTTAACCACTTTATATAAGTTGTTAGACATTTGACAATAGGTTAGTCTAAAAATATTAAAAAACATTAAGATATCCAAATTGCTTTTCCGTATTTTTAAATAGTATTAGGAATTAAAGTTGCGGAATGTTTATATTCTCTAAGTCTAATGGATTTCCATGCAACCACGCAGAAAGAGAACATTAAAAAAATTGTGCCCATATTTATAAAAGAAAAATGTTTCTGTCTGTCTCTCTCAGCGCGCGCGTCTTAAACTGTAATGATGGCTAGGACAAACCTTTAATGCGAACCTATCGCATTAAAGGCTTTCAAATTTGGATAAGGATGGACAAACAAAACTTCCAATGCATTTTATACTCGGAATTTCCATTTTTTAATAATTAGTTGATATACTAATTGAAACTCCCCATCGAACAGTAATAATGAGCTTTAATTTTTTTCCCCAGGTCGCTTGCGTTATGGCAAATTACATTCATTATCTGGGTAATTTTTATTTTTTTTAAAGCACGTAGTTCTTTAGAATAAAGGAAAATATTCCGATTTTTCTTATAAAAAGAAATATATTCGAATCTTGTCATTTTAAAACAACATTTTCCCAAGTCGAAATGTCTAACTTATCAAATAAACAGGCATAAATTTCATTTTGAAAAAATTTCCACGCTATTTTTTTTAAACTATTATTTATTTATTTTATTTTTTAATTGTGCCATAAACTTATCGAAATTTAGGTGCATTATGAAATGAATGACATTACGACTGAATGAAACTAATAAAGATGAATGATGAAAAATATTTATATTATAAAATTATTAACATCAGTTTACTAAGTATAATATAATCCATATAATGCATAGTGTTATAGTAAATACTTGGAGAAAAAGATAAAATATTTGTAGAAACTTGCTTAAGGCCATTCTAAATGTGAGAAAAACGTGATTTTGTAGTAAAATTATTTTAATAATATAGTAAAATGTTTTAGTTTTATGAACGAAAATGCACATTTCTTAAATAACGCGAGCTGAAACACGAGGAAACCATAGATTAACTAACGAGAAATTTTTATTAAAATACTAAATTTAATTCGTCAAACCGGAGAGAAAAAAATCTTTTGATTGATACCTCATTCATAAGTACAGACACTGTTTTAGAACAGATAACAGTATCTTGAATAACAGAAATAGTGTACAATATGGTATTTAACCCGGGAGAACTCGCCAGTGAGAATTTCTCACAGTGCCCAATTGCTTTTCTTTTACTTTAAATCCCCTTAATATCAACTTTAGTTTGGCGTAGTACTTTTATTCACAAAAGAGGTAAAGTAGTAATCGAAATCACATTTTGAAATTTTATTAAAATAAATTTTATATAATTGCCGATAAACTTACCTTAAAATAACGTATAGTATACTTTAAGATAGGCTTTCCATTGTTATTTGGTATGTCCCATCGGACTTCGAATCTGTCGGGATATTCCGATATTGTCTCTTGTTTTGTTTTGATAATGGGTGGTTCAGGTACAGTTTCTTCAGGCATCACATAGATCGCCTCCTTATAGTCGCCCACTCCGACCACATTGATTGCAGCAGCACTGAATTGGTACTTAGCACGCGGAATCAAATTACTTAAAATGTAGGGAGTATCTAAAAGATAAAGTTTCATTTATTAATTTAATATAAAATGCATACACAATAATCATTTCTATGTTGATAAATTTTTTATGGTTAAAAATAAGGAATAATATTTTAATAAGGACACAGTAATTATAACCCTTTCGGGTCTGCTGTATTATTAATAGTACGTCTTTTAATGGAGTATTATTTTGTTCCAAGAAGTACTTCTGCTACTACTTACATGTAGTAATGTTAGTATTTGTCAATGCATTTACTATACGATATCATTTATGTTTAGGCATTTAGAATAATAATAGTTATTTGCTTAATTCTCTTTGCGCCGTTTGCGATTTTTTAATTTTAAACATATATTTCACTCTGTAAATTTAAAACAAAAGTTACTTTCCTAAAAGAATCGTGTAATATAGTGCAAAAAGTATTAGAAAGTTGTAACATAAGTTAAATGTAATTATAATACAATATTTTCTAAACATCTCCAAAAATTCTTCCTTAGACTATTGCCATATGAATTGAATAGTACGCCAAACAACAACATTCGTTACTTTTCAGATAATGAAGTACTCGTTAAACACTAATCTATGATTAGCTATAATTAATGTTATTAACGTAAAAGTACATTTTTCTAAAAATCGAAAAAATTCGGATTCGAAAGGGTTAGTTATGTATGATTGAAAAAACAATTCTCTTAGCTGTATTAAATCATTACGATTGGCTTCTTATTTAACAACATGACCAATGCTTAGATTGCTGAAACTGATGTATGAAGAAAAAAAAAAGCCAATTGAAATAAGCATAACTCACCTTTTTCCCAGGTTACTTCTTTTATTGGATCATCTTTCTGCTCGACTAACTTGTACTTCATATTGTAGTGAGTTATGGGCATGCCCCCTGTGTTGCCAGGACCCATTAATCGAAATGTTATAGTTGTAGATGTTACTTTGTCAAATACGATCTGAGTCAATGCACTTGGTCTGGCTGTAAAATTGGTAATATAAACTAAGATACCATTTACAAAAAATACAACATTTCAAACTCATTTAAATGCACAAATCAAGAAAGGAAAATAATGCATACAAGTTTAAAACCCTTTCAACGCATATTAAAATTATTATTTCAACAAAACTTCACCATTTAATAAATTAAAAGGTATCCAAGTAAAGAATTCAACTAGATCAGGTCAACTAGATCAGGAGGCCTGCCTGCCGTTGGGCTAAAAAGCTCAACTAGTCTCACTCAAAATGCCTATAGTATAAACCCCTCAGGAAACTTACATAAATTTTGAAACCTAATTCCCCAGTTGACATCGTGAAAATATCTACATTTTTGCATAGACCTGTATATATAATCTATAAATTTCTATATATTATATATAATAAAAAATATGCAAAAAATAGTTAGGAAATTTATAACTCAGTTGAAAATTTCACTTCAGGAATTTTCATCAATTCATCAATAAACGAAATGTACTCTATTTTGTGCAGCCCTGTATATGATCAATAAATTTTATAGGTTGTGTAGTATGCAAAAAATTTTAAATTTAAAACGTATGCCACAATTTAAAACGCACTTGCAATTAAACCCTTCGCGACGGGAGCCTTTTGCGAAATTTTAAATGTTTTGTCCCCGGTTTTTAAAAATAGAAATTTATGCCTCATTACATCGAGAAAATGCTCCGACTAAAGACAAATTTTGCAATAAAATTTTACTGGTGGGGATAAACACAGATTTTTAAGTCTTTTTGCGGCACGTATACGTGTCGATCGTCCCCTAGGGATTAAAGTTTATGATCAATATTGTGCAACTGAATTCTTTAGTCTGAGTCTGTAAATGAATGATAAATGCTATGCGCACTATAATAGTAAGCATCTTGTTGGGAACCTCAGTGGTGTATATCAATTTCAATTTTTCAAAAAGCAACATTATTTTAAAATACACTGAAAATTATTTAATTGGTTTTGTTACTGTTACATCCGATTGTGAATCAATAACACTGTCTGGTGATATTGGCTAACTGAAAAATAAGAAAAAAAAAAGGTCCAAAAGGAAAAAGAAATGATACGTATATTCCGACGGATAGATTATTTTAATGTAAAAAGCATTAACCAAAATAATATGAATGTACTGAATTGCCTCAATGCACAATTTTGAAAGTAACTAAAGTAATGAAATGTTAACAGCAGAAAATAATTATTTGGGAATGAAAACCAGTAAAAATTCAATGTACAGCTTTTTTTTTTTATATCGAAAATTAGAGCCATAAAAGCTAGGTTCTTCTGTATTATCTAATATTTTTAAACTTTAAAAATGGTAAATAGAAAATAAAGCTTAAAATACCGATATCTTATCATAGCAAACGCGGTAGCGTTTGGTATAATATGTTTAAGAAATGGAAAATGCAAACGTCTTTTTTAAATTTCTGGAGAGCCAGTTGACGTACGACAGTGATTTTTTTTCGAAAGATGGAACTCGACGAGACAAATAAAATGATAACATTAACAAAAAAATTATCGTAGATTACTGTAGTTTTTATTTAATTTTTAACGAAAAAATGAAGACCTAAAATTCAACAAGCGTTTACTAACTATCCTATGGATGGATTAACTTAATTTTTGGTTTATTTTAATCCTTTTAATGAAACTTAAAATAGTTTTTTTTTTCATCTTTGTATGTTTGAAGATCACTGAGAAAATAGAATTTGTGTCTTACAGCTCCACTTGAACACTGTTTCTTTGTTATGGCTGTTGTTTTTTTTATTCGTTGTCACCAAGCTTAAATAAGTATAATTTTTTTTATGTATGTGACATAATTCATTCAAATTAAATAAATCACGTGAAAAACAATTGCTTTTATGGCAAAGCGTTAGTTTCAGTTCTTTGAATAAAGTGTTGAGCGCACTGTAATTATTTTCGTTCGACTCTGATTTATTTTTCAGACATCATGCATTTTATATGACAATGCAGTATCTTTAATTATTCTAAAACAACTATAAAATTTTGGTGGCAAATATTTTGCTTTTCAAGATATAAAAAAATCTTTAGTTTTTACAAAAAAGAATGACAAGTATTAAAAAATGCTCTGGTGAGCAACAAAAAAGGTTAATATTTCTAAATTATGAAAAAGCGTTTGACAAGTGCTTGTAATTGAGCATGAGAGAGGACAAGGGTTCCCTTTTTGTCTGCAGCTCACTGTCAATGCCAAATTTGAAAAAATCATATTTGCGCTTCTTCCATATAAAAGAAATTTGCGTAAAACTTCCAATCCTACTTTCCATGTGAACTGCGCTGTTGACTCTGCATTGCAACTGCATTACAAATCAGTTTTCTGTCCAGTTCTATGCTGCGGGCATGCTTGGTGGCATTACATGAGTAAGATACGCTACAGGAACTAAGGTTTCTGGTACTATTTCGCCTTACATTCATGTTTAATTATGCTGCGTTTTTTCTATCTATGTCTTTGCGCTACACCTTTTAATCGTAATCGATTTCATTTACACGAAAAAAGCGCAAATATGATTTTATCAAATTTGGCATTGACAGTGAGCTGCAGACAAGAATGGACCCCTTGTCCTCTCTCATGCTCAATTACAAGCACTTGTCAAACACTTTCATAATTGAAAACATATTAACCTGTTTTGTTGCTCACTAGAGCATTTTTTAATACTTGTATAGTGTAGGATGCAATATTCCACTTTTGAATTCTAAATTCAAGGCTTTTATTATGTAAAGTTTTCTGTAATGTACTGTTTAATGCTATTTAACTATACTTACTTGCTTTATCCAATGTGATTGCAATGCTATTTTCGCCCAGGGCATTTCTAGCTTCACATGTGTAGGTTCCAAACACTTCATAATCAGGCTTGTTAGCTGTACTTACCTAAAATGTTCAATTATAAAAACGTTAATTTAAAATTTATGCAGTTACATTAAATACATTAATAACGACATTTTTCTTATTAAATAACAGAAAATGACTAATATCGGTCCATCATTCCCCCCCCCCCCCCAAAAAAAAAACCCTTATCGAATCGACAGCTAAAATACCAGGATTAATTAAAATTTGAATGCGTAATGCTCTGTCAATTCATATTTTGGTGGAAAAAACCTACCAACTCGACTTTACCGATAGGTTTACTATTGTTTTCTCTTTTTCTCAGCCACCATGCTTTTATACCTTTCGGTGCAGGTAAATATAATATATACCAACTAAATCACTAAAGTCGAGTCTACAGGTGGTATACACGAGGATAGGACTTGTTGAAACAGTTGCATTGTAGCATGCTCAGGGTACGACAAACCCCGGACGCCAGGGCGACTAAAAAAGTCCACTTGGTGACTAACTTTAACTAACAGTTTATTGTTTATAAATTTAAATGGGTTATTCTTTAAGAGATTTTAATCCTAAAAAATCAGTTGACAAATGGTACTTCAAATCAAAATCTCAAATGCATTGTTAATTTATGTATATTTATTTCTTGTTGGGAGTTAAAAAGGTAAAGATAATAATTTATCTACTGTTTTATCTCTTCCAGGAGCAAGGCATTTGGGCTCCGAAACTGTTCAAATATTTAAGTCACACCACAAATCAGGAAAAAAGTTATCTGAAAAAAAATCGAAAGATCTTTCTCACGTATACAGGGTGATTCCAAATTTTTTTTTTACAATGAAAGAGGGGTGATAGTACACATAAAGACAAACAATATTAAATAGGAGACCAAGGGTCCAAAACGTTTTCCAAAGGAGATAGCCGCCATTAAAGTTTAGGGACCAAAATTTCAAATAAACATAAAAAATGGAAAAATTGTTCGATTGATTTGCGGTTTTCACTAAAATTAACCTTTATGTCGGCATTTTCTTGAAATTAAATTATAAAGATAAATTTTTAAAAATGCCGATAGAGGGCGCTTTAGACTTTGGAGTAACGAACAACTATTTTTTGCCGGTATTTTATCCATTTCATTAAATGTTTTCTTAAGCTTAGAGTCAAACTTAAATTTTGAGCTCAAAATCTGAAAGTGGGAGTGGTTAAGTAGCACAAACTGAACTGTGTTCAGAGGGTTCAAATTTCAAATGATTATAAAAAAACGGAAAAATTGGTTCATTGATTTGCGGTTTTTACTAAAACTATTCTTTATGTCGGTATTTTCTTAAAAATAAATTATAAAGATAAATTTTTAAAAATGTCGATAGAGGGCGCTTTAGACTTTGGAGTAACGAACAACTATTTTTTGCCGTTATTTTTTGCATTCATTAAATGTTTTCGGAAGCTTACACTTAAACTTAAATTTTGAGCTCAAAATCTTAATAGTAGGGAGTAGTTAAGCAGCACAAAATGAACTATGTTTAAGGGGGAGGGGGGGGGTGTTCAGATTTAAAATAATTATAGAAAATGGAAAAATTTGTTGATTTGTTTGCGGTTAAAAATAAAACTATTCTTTAAGTCAGTATCTTCTTGAAAATAAAATTTAAAGATAAATTAAAAAAAAAATTCCATTAGAGGGCGCCTTAAACTTCAGAGTAATCAATAATTAATTTTAACCATTATTTTTTTGTTCTAATTAAATGCTTGCAAAAAATTATTAAATGTTTTCGGAAGCTTAGATTTAAACTTAAATTTTGAGCTCAAAATCTGAATAATTAGGAGTAATTAAGTAGCACAAATTGAAGTGTCTCCAGGAGTTGAAATTTAACTCTCCCCCCTCCACGAACACAATTCAGTTTTTCGCTACTTAAACACTCCCAACGATTCAGAATTTCAGCCTAAAATTTAAGTTTATGCATTTGAAAGCATTAATGAGATTAAAAAATAACAGTTAAAAATAGTTGTGCGCTACTCCAAAGTCTAAGGCGCCCTCTATCAGCATTTTGTGAAATTTATCTTTAAAATTTATTTTCAAGAAAATGCTCATTTAAAAATTAGTTTTAGCGAAAACCGCAAACGAATCGATCAATTTTTCCGTTTTTTATAATCATTTGAAATTTGAACCTTCTGAACACAGTTCAGTTTGTCTACTTAACGACTCCCAACTATTCAGATTTTGAGCTCAAAATTTAAGTTTAAGCCTGAGCTTACGAAAGCATTTAATAAGATGCAAAAAATAACGCCAAAAAAGAGTTGTTCGTTACTCCAAAGTCTAAAGCGCCCTCTATCGGCATTTTTTGAAAAATATCTTTATAATTTATTTTTAAGAAAATACCGACATAAAGAATAGTTTTAGTGAAAACTGCAAATCAGTGAACCAATTTTTCCGTTTTTTTTTTAATCATTTGAAATTTGAACCCTTTGAACACAGTTCAGTTTGTGCTTCTTAACCACTCCCACTTTCAGATTTTGAGCTCAAAATTTAAGTTTGACTCTAAGCTTACGAAAACATTTAATGAGATGCAAAAAATACCGGCAAAAAATAGTTGTTCGTTACTCGAAAGTCTGAAGCGCCCTCTATCGGCATTTTTGAAATTTATCTTTATTATTTAATTTCAAGAAAAATGCTGACATAAAGAATAATTTTAGTGAAAACCGCAAATCAATCGACCGATTTTTCCGTTTTTTATGTTTATTTGAAATTTTGGTCCCTAAACTTTAATGGCGGCTATCTCCTTTGGAAAACGTTTTGGACCCTTGATCTCCTATTTATTATTGTTTGTCTTTATGTGTACTATCACCCCTCTTCTATTGTAAAAAAAATTTAGAATCACCCTGTAGTATGAGATCAAAATTGTTCTAAAAAATTATTGATGCCATTTGCCAGTTTGGTCAGTAACCACTGTTTTATTTAGCAGTGAATGCGTTAATGTCAGAGAAATGATTTTCAAAGCCGACTCCTAAGAATTTTTTCTGGCGCAAAAGAATTTTCGACTTTTGTCAGTCTCTGACTAATCTTGGAATCTAGTCTGCTAATCTCGGAATTTCAGCCGTCAGCCCGCTGAGGTGATGATATGTACAGCCTCCTCCCGGTGCACTAGAAGGTTGTCTACTGGACATGCTTTTTCATTCAGAAGATTGATCTCCCTGATACTTTTGTAGAAAAGGTACATCTTGTTTTATTGTGCATTGGATAATATCTCAAAGTTTAGCATACCTATCATATTAGTAGACGTATTTTTTCAGTATATTTTTAAATCATTTGTAAATGAGTTACTAACTTAATTCAAAAAATAAACATTTTTTCCTGTAATATAGTAATTTTAGTTAAAAAGATTGCTAGTGTCAATCTGTTAATCAAAAGTAGAAGTTACGGAGGACAAACAAAATAAACAAAGAAATTGGGTATTTCCATAATTTAAATCATTCGCTTTCTTTTGTTTTCCTTGAACAAATTATATTTTTATATCGTCATTTGCCAAGTTTTCGAAAATCTTGAAAATTGAGTCTTATATACCATTTTGATTGGCAACATTGGCGAACAGCTATCAGCAATTTTTGAATTTCAGATTTTTTTTTTTTTTTTTTGGGGGGGGGGGTGTAGAAAGTCTCCTTTATTTTCAATTTTAATAAATAAAGTCACTGATAATATCTTTTTTTCTCATTAACCAAAATTACATCAAAGTGGTTTGGGGGAAAAATGTACATAATCAATGATGTTTATGTTCGAACAACTTGGCCGCTTTATCCGGCATATGCTTTCAGTTTTTTAACAATAATTGCAAATAGGAAATGACGCGAAAAACAAACCTTTCCTACCACTTTACGGCAGTAGATATAGAGAAACAGTGCTTCTATCCCTGACTTATCTCGGGACAAACGTTGAGGTGGTTAACCGATGAGAAGTTTTAAGTCGACAGGTACTTAGTCCACTGAATATTTAAAATTGCGGATCCGCTCGGCGCGGCGTTGCTAGGATACGTGATATCCTTAAATATACCTAAAATCAATGTTAAATGATTTTATATATTTAACCTAAATTAAATTTCTAAAATTTAATTAACGTTGATTTATTAAATTCCATAATTTCTAAATGGAAATGAGCATATATATTGTCTGGTATTTTTAGTTTTTTTGTAGCTGGATCAAAATGCTGATACAGATTTTAAAAATTGCGGAAACTGAAAATCGCGAAAAGGCGAACGAAAATTAATTTTTACAAATTATTTTAGGACATTTTTTCCTATATCATAGCCATCTATCTTTAATAACCGAGGACATATTTGGCATTTAGTTTTGAATCATTGGTTTTCTGTCTGAAAAAAAAAAAACCCCTTACCAATTGGAAACAGTACAGTCATATGAAGTGAAATCCACGAGACAACGTCAAATTTAATGATATGACTTTATGCAAAATGTGTAGTAATAGATGGTTATAAATGAATAACTATTCAGTTTACAGTTCATTCATTTTTGCCTCTTATTGAACGAATTGCTATAGGTTTTGCATTTTATGTATCGGCGAAAAGTACAAAAAGCAGAATTCGCACAGTTCACTTTTAGAGTTGACTATTTATAAATAATAACCTTCATCTTATCACAAATTTACGTCAATAAATAGATATTCCATTTCAAAAATACTGGTTTGAATCCTGAAAATACATTTTGGCAGGAAATCCGGTCAAGCGGAGTAAATGGTTTAAAAAGAACTCACCAATAGACTGCTGAAAGATTCTCCGCCGAATACTTTAAACCTTTCATCACCTAGTTCTATGGGATCACCTTGAAATTTCCACGTGATTGTGGCATTGGGAATGGCCTCAGCAATGCAACTTAAGTTGGCTGGCTTGTCTGACCACGTTTTCACCGATGTCGTTTGTGTCCGACTCATGTCGGGGCGAACTACAATGAAATGAATTACGAAATAAACAAAACAATTGTAAAATTTTGCACTTGAAAATGAAACATTTACTATTGAAGCACATTAAAGGGCTACACAAAATTCAGTTTGAGGGGTATTTTCAAACATCCATTCGATGTCTAACAGACATTGAAAATTTCCATTTGGAAATGAGCATTAAGAGAAGATAAGATTGGGTGCGATCCAACGGGAAACATGCTCTGCAAAAACATCAGCCACAAAATAACTCAAGTTGAGCCGAAAGCTGCTCATCTTACGATTTGAAAGTCAGTTTTTCGTAAAGAGTTTAAACACCCCGAGGGAACGAGTTGTTTTTAAGAAATTTAAATCAAGATGAGTAATTTAAACAAGCAATTTAAATCAAGATGAGTAAAACGCTAAAAAAAAACTCATTTACGATCCAATAATTTACAACTCTTTTCTGAGAAGCCAAATCCACTCGTTCATTTTAAGAGTGCGAGAGCTTTAAGACCAGTTTTCCTAAAAAATACCCGATCGATTTTCTTCAAATTTGTGACCGTAATTACTGGATGATGCTGAAGACTTAAGGCAGACTTTTTTCCGTGACGCTAAATTAGAGCAATGAAATTTTTTTCAGAAATTTGTTTCCCTGAAGCATTTTTAACTATCTCCCACATATGATCTTATATCTATACTCTACTACCTAATTTTTTTTTTATTGAAATTGTTCGAATACTTTAGGAGTGAATGGTATTTTTAGCTCAAAAGTACAATTTTTAGCAGAGCTAAGAAATTTAGAAACTTGCAACTTGTGTGAAGTTCTTGCACAGTTTCACCAAATACATGAACTAAAAATGTATAAAAACCTCGATAAAATTTAATTACATAAAATTAATGAGTTTAAAATGCTACAGTAAAATGAATAAAAGTTGGTGTGGCGTCCTAGTCATACCTCCCATTAAAGTTTACTTAACTGTCAAATCAGAATTTGTCACATATTTTAAAAATATACGACTTTTCGTACTTTCATTGTGGTTATAAAATTTTGACGAGATCACTTGGAGCAACTTTTATTGAAACAGAAGTTCCGTAGCCAAAACATCACATGTTCTAAATGATGTAAATAATCACTTACTCTGGTTCTAATTTAAGCTTTTAAATGTTAAATCTATAATTATTTCCCGTCAAAGACACGATGTATGTCAGATTTATTATCTTCAAACATGTCGGCTATAGCAATTATAGTGTGGAATTTGATAGCCATCGGTCAAAAAATATAAAAGAGGAATTGGATAGAACTAAAGTGGACGCACATGACCTTCGCTTGTTCAAGCTCTATAATAACATTTGAAATAAAAGAGTGAGTATATTATGTTGAATTTATATTTAATTTTGTGGATCTAATGACGCTAATAGAAAGATTTTGTTTCCAGAAGTGCTTTCCTCACTAAGATAATGTAAAAATGATTCTGGTTAATTTTGGAGCGTTCATCACTTCTGTCCCAACATAAAAAAAAAGAATGAGAGTTTTAGTCAATATTTGTAAGTTCTTTTTATTTTAAACAGAAGAACCAAAATTCAAATATGTCTTCTACTGTATACAAGGTCTTTGTGGATCAGGCAAGTCTTTGTGGACCTTCTAAAAAAATTAAAATGAAGTTATAGATAATTAACTTTACCAATTGATGAAAACATAATTGCAACTCAAATTTTTCATGCATGTACAGGGTGTCCATAACTAAAAGACCCTAATGTAAAGTTGTCTACAAGGCAAAACTATTGTTCATAAAACTGAAATTTTGTAAAAGACAATGAAGGGATGGGGATTTGCTTAAGCAAAGAAAAAAATAGTTCAAAATTTTGTCATCGGAGGATTATTTTTAATAGATTACACATTCAGTATTACGGTAGTTTCGAAATTTTATTTACAGGGTATCCATAATTAAACGACCCTATTTTTAAGTTGTCTACAGATGAAACTTATTCAGAATATTGTAAGATTGGGTGGAGGACATAAAAGTTTGGGAATTTGAGCGAAAAAATAAAATAAAATAAACCGTTTTAACGAATTGTACATTTAGTAGACATTTATGATAGTTTAACAAATTTTGTTATAACCAAACATGTTCCGCATGATGGTCCGACACCATGTGGAACCGTAAAATAGCGTGTTCCATAGTTGATCTCTGTGTTCTGGGAAATGCTAGGAACATCTGAGGAAATACTGTCTTCAGAAATTTTATTAACTTAACCTGATTCTAAAAATTGTCTTAATGCTAAATGTGTAGTTTATTAAAAATCGCTCTCTGGTAGTAAAGTTTCGATTTTTTGGGGGGAAGGGGGGGTTTAAAAATTCTCATTTCTTTATTATGTCTTTCACAAAATTTCATAATTTTATGAATAATAGTTTTATCTGTAGACAACTTTAAAGTAAAGTTGTTTAGTTATGAGCACTCTGTATGTATGTATGTATGTATGTATGTATGTATGTATGTATGAATGATAATTTTATTTTTCTAATAAAGAGTTTGCAACAGGTGACAACATAACTTTTTTTATATTTTTATCAAAAAACTTTTATTAGTATCTATATAACACTGCTTATGTTAAATTAAAATATGATGTAATTACAAAAATTCCACTTTATAATTAAAATTATACAAGGTTTTTTTAAATATTACATTATTCAAAAATATTAAAATTTTATATATTTACATTATTAAGTTTTCTGAATACACATTCAAAATTATATCAACTATTAACAGATTTCGGAAGAAAATTAACTGAATTTCAGAAAAATAATAGAGAGTGATTTTACACAGCATTTTTTTAAATCAACTTCTAACTTTAAAGAATGTAATTTAAAGCAGAATATAAAACTATGGAATCTGTTTACTGTCATTACTCGTAGATTGACTAATTCAATAAATTTTCAAAATTTAAAATTAAAATCTAATTAAATTATTTTGTAAAAATGGTAAAAAGGTAATAGAAAAAATAAATATCAGGTTATAAAAAGAAACACAAACGATATAAATGCATAAAATTTGCAAATTTTAAATTCAATTATTCTTTGTTATTTCAACAAATATGAAAAAAAAAAGTATTTTTTATTAGATTACTCTCAAAACCGCATCTCTCTCCCTTTATTTCTTCTCTTACCTTTACCCATTCAATTTAATGATACATTCAAAATTAATTACAGCACAAATACAATTTTAATCTTATAAAAACGGAGAGAAAAGCTCTTAACATTTTCCAAGCTATAACTGATCAAATTATGCTGGGCATGATTTTTTTAAATTTAATTTTATCAATGACTGAATTATTTAAAAAATTAATATTTGGATAAAGTTACCGTTTCCTTTCCACAAAGGCAAACAAGAAATAAAGGTTTATTAAATTTGCTCAGTTGATTAGATAACTTTAAAAAATTTATGCGAAATAAATTGCTAAGCAAATTAAAGTGTATAGTTTTTCATTGTATTTTTATGGAAAAAATTTAAATTAAAATAACATTAGAAAATTGTAGATGTTAATGATGATGTAAAATAATGACAAAATAACAAAATTTTAGACAACTAAGCAAAGGGGGGGGGGTGATCAAATAAATGAAAACAGAATGAAACTAACAGTAGTAAGAAATAAGATTTTTACGAATTTAATTTTCCCACCGAGAGTGAAAATGTCTCTGACAGGATTCGGAACTGCGGACCTTTGGCTTCAGCTGCCAATACTATGTCAAATGAGATGACTTGAACAAATCTAGCTGATACAATTTACCTAGAGAACCTTGATGATGATGGCATATAGCCTGATACCTGAATCAACTCAACAGAACAAACCGCAAGTAATGGAGCTCCAAAAAACGCTGGATATGTATTTTTTTTTTTTTTTTTTAATCACACGAATTGTAATTTTTCAACGAGTGTCCAGCTTAGAATTCTTCAATAAAGTGTTAAAATTAGTAAAGTGTAATTACGTCTCAACCATTTCTTGGAGATCCATTACCAGGACTTATTAAGTTGAACTTATTCTAATATCATGCCAGTTGCCATAATAAACTATATTCTCCGAGTGAATTGTGTCCACCAAATTTATCCAGAATAGCTCAGTCGGAAAAGCATTGTCACCTTAAACCTATAGGTTCCTGTCTGGACATTTTCATTCAGTTGGAAAAATTACAACGTGTGATCTATTTATAAAGAAAAAAAGAAAACATAAAAATTATTTAAATGAAATGAGATTTAGTAAATTTAGAAAAACTGTAGCATAGAGGGATTTGCACAATATGAAAATGTGATTACATTTATGTATTTGTAGAGATTCGTAGTTAGGGTCTTCAACTGATTATATTTAGCAACAAAGCACTGTATAAATATTAAACAACATCGTAAAAAAATTCAAGGGGTAAAGGAAATATTAGAAATGATTCTTACACTGCACTTGTAAATGGCCAGTCTTTTCGGCAACGCCAGCAGCGTTTGACGCTTTGCAGAAGTAAAGCCCATCGTGCGATCGCCTTACGTTTGTTATTTTAAGGCGGAGGCGATTGTAATCTCCGTCATCGAATACTTCAAGCTCGATACCGTCCTCCTGAAACAAAGACAATATCAATATGAGGCATCTTACCTCCAGTAAAGCAACTAGTTTCCATTCTTTGTATCTTCAATTTTTAAATAATTGTTAATTTGTTTTATACAAAATTAAACTCGCAAGTTAACATAGTTGCATTTTGAAAATGTTTCCTCGAAATAAGTTTACACAATTCCCAATGAACTTTGAGAATTAAGCTAGAATTTATTCATGTTATTTAGAAATACAATTCAGTAAGTTCTATATGGTTCATCTAAATGTTTATCCAGTTGGCTATAAAATAGAAAACTAGTCTAATAACTTTGGGTGAGATATTCAAACTCATAATTAACTCTTATAGACCCACTTTAGTATTATTTGTGAATAAAAATTGAATCATCCTGCTTTTATAATAAAACTTTGTGAGAACAAACAAATGAAATGTCTCCATTGGCCTTCTCCATAATTTATTAGAGATGAACAAGACTGCCGCAATATTATAGGTATAGATCTCGAAGTTAGAACGTTTATTATTTTAATCAATTCAAGCTTCTTTTTTATTGTTAATTTTTTGGGGGAAAGGGGGGATTAGAAGGTCATTTTCCCCCTTCTAACCGCTGGCCAGACCCCTGCCTACAGAGCAATAACCCAGTTTTACGAGATTGAATGCCTGTAAATGGGTTGAAATAGCCGTCTTAATGGCAGCACTGTTGACTTTGTTTTGGTTATAGGTTGGTTGGTTATTTAAAGTGGATTCACTTATTTAAATTCTCTCTGCATGAACACCTCCGTATACCGTGTGCAGTCGTACGGGATGAGATAGATCACCTGACTCATTTGCAATCGTTTTTGTTTAAGGATTAGGAAAGCAGATAAAATTATCCGGAGCCTTTATTACTTTGAGCTAAAAGAGTTTAAAATTAACAAAATTGTAGCCATTTTGAAAAGAAAAGAAAGTCTATATATGACTCATTTTTTCGCATGTTGTTATGCTTCTAAAAATGTTTTTTTTTATGCATAAAAATGGCTGAAAGTGATACAAGATCTAATAAATTATGTTAATTTCAAAAATAGTAAGATCGATTGAATATATTTCGATGATTTTGGTTCAGATTCCACTCAGTTTGAAGAAAGTCCTTTTGCGCAAAACGCATTTAGAGCGCTCAAAGACAGTATTAGCCTACTGTCAAGTTGTGCTAAAACACGTGACAGGTCTTTCGCCAAATGGACCACAAGCATTTCTGACGTCAAAGAACGTCACGATGGATTATAGCTAATCAGCTTCTCCAGTTATCCCACAAGCGTTCACCAAAAGCCAATCAAATACCGTAACGCTTGTGGGAAACATTGCGAGCTCCGCCCAATGCTAGTGGTCAATTGCTGCCCATGAGTAATATAGGAAATAGAAAAATGTAAAAAGGAAAAATTATTTTTTCAAAAGAGTCCCCTTAACCTTTTAGGAACGACCGACCGGTATACGTGCCACTAAGGTGTTCAGAATCATTCATTATTCTCACCAGTTATTTTTTACTATAAAATATAACTTATTCAATCAGAGCGTTTTCGAGATTTAATTACTCAAAATTTTCTGTTTTCGAAAACCGGTGGTAAAATATTTAAATTTAAGCAAATGGTTCTTGTCGTAAAGGTCAAAATAAACGATTTTTTGGTACTATCGTTTTAGAGAGATAATATACAAACTATAAGGATTTAAAAAAAGTAAAAAGACTTTTTTAAACCGACCCCTCCCTCTTCGCTTAAATAAAATGCTTAAATTGTGCATTAGAAAGCTGTTTAAAAAAACATTAGAAAACTACTTTAATTACATATGTAATTGCCAATTTTTCGGCATTTAACGGAAGACGTTTAACTACACATATTTGAACGAAACAAATATTTTATTAATGAAATGAAGTAAATAACTACATAGAAAAAACGCAAGATTAAAAAAAAATATTCTGGCTCAAAATTTAAAATAAATAAAACCTGAAAATGCTGGCAGTTATGTACGTATTTTATAAAATCAGTTCTTTGAAAGTTTAATATAGAAGCTCTTTTGGCAAAATTAAACTGAAAAAGAAGTCAAAGAATATATAAAAAGTTCACTCTTATAAATGACTAAAAATAATAATAATGGTACTAATGTTCACAAGTTTAAATTCATATTGTCCGGAAATACAAACAAACAACACCTCTTACTGTATTAAAAAAAGTAATAACACTTATACTAGAATTCTGAAGATACATTACCGGATTGTCGATCATATTTTCATTAGAACTTTCTCTTCTTATAGACATTGTAGGTTTCGGAACACCTTCTCCCAAACATTCGAAAACTGCATCTTTCCCTTCTTCCCTAGTAATGTTTTCCATCTGCACGATGCTTGGACGAACTGGAAGAGACAAAAATATTATGAATTAGTTTTGTTCTTTTAAATTAAAATTCTGAAAGAGTAATTAAAATGTCAAATTCAATATAACCGTAAGCTACTCGCAAGTTTGCACACATATATTACCATATACTCATTACACATACACACATGGCACATGCTCATGCAAATTGTTAAATACTTTACACGTTTTAGTTACGCGAAAAAAAAAATAAATAAAAGACAGTTTTGAATTTAATTTGACATTGTCATACTTTGGATGGTAAAAGAATGATTATTATATTTATTTTTTAAAAATTATGTTCTTTTACTTTACATTAGTTTGTAAGAGTGAGATTTATCCATTAAAAATTGTGTTGGTTTGAGATTTGCGAAAAGTTCTGAAAATACTACAAAAGACTGTTGAATATCGTAAAATCTTATGCCATCCAACATTACCTAAAAAATTCACGATATCTTGGCTCTCAGCTTTTCTACATAATTTATTTCTGAATTTTTCTACATAGCTATTAACTTTGGTTAAGTAATCTTAAATCACCGATTTTTGAAAACAGAAATTCTTGCCTAATTGAATCGAAAAAATGCAAGGATTAAATAAGACAATATTTACAATAAAATTTTATTGTTGAAAAAACTGAAGATTCTAAGCACCTTATGCGGCACGTATACCGGCCGCTCGTCCCCAATGAGTTAAAATACCTGAACAGATAGCTTAGATAATGCTTTTTTTTTTTTTTTTACTGTTATCATATTAAAAAAACAGCAAACAGCAATTTTTCAAAAAATAAATTTACAAGTTCATGTTTTGTATTCATCTTAAATCAAAACGATGAATTAATCCCACGTGAAATTAACGCTTGGTAACTGAACAGTTTTAAAACTACCTGAATTGTAGTCATATTAGATGAAAGTTTTAAGATAAACATTGGATGCTTATCAAGGTTCTTTTTTAAAAAAGTGTGTGTTTTAAATGTCTCTTATTTCAATTTCAACAAAGAAACTGTCCTAATTATTTAAATAAAATAAAAATTACTGCAGTTTTTCAAAGTAACAAATGTCAAAAATTTTCCATTCCTTTATTTGCACGTAGGTAACAGAAATTAATACAATATGACAGCTAGCATTAAATCTGAATTTTTCTCTTCTCTTATTAAATTATCGAAAAAAAAATTGTTAATAAGAGATAATATTAGGTTTAAAATAAACAATCTAAATAGGTAAAACTTGATAGATAAAAAAAAAATATTCTATTATTCCTGGTTGTTTCAACAAATAAGCTTTTTATTAAATTACGTTCAAAAACGCGGCTCCACTTCATTTTTTTCCTCTCCTCTTAAATTTATTTGATCGATTTTATGATATATTCAAAATTAATTACAGAACAGACACAGTTTTAATCTTATCAAAATGGAAAGTAAAGTTGTTTACATTTTGTAGGGTATGACTGATCAAATTATGTTGGGCATTAATGTTTTATTTAATTTTATCAACGACCGAATTTTCTTTAAATATTAATGTTTGTTTAAAGTTATTTTTTCTCATAAGTGCGAACAAACAAAAAAGGAATAAATATTTATTAAATTTACCCTGTTGATTAGATAGCTTAGTATTTTTGATATGGAATACATTTCTAAGCAAATTAAAGTATTTTGTTTAATCTTAAAATTTTTAGAAGGAAAAAAAAAAGGCGTGCATAAGATTTTACATGAACATATTGAGGGGATTTGAAGAAAGTGATGAAAAAGGTAATGTAGTTGTGGATAGTAAATTTATTTTATTACAAAAATTTCACCTTCAGTAAAATGGAAGAGATTTTTTTTTTAAAAAAGCATATTTTTATTTTAAATATTAATGTACTGTGTAACAAGAATACAATTTCAAACTATTTAGGAAGTTTAATGCTTTCTTTAATAACAGAGACTAATTTCTGTAACCAGCAAATAAATAAGTAGAATGCTATATTTATCTTTTATAAAACGTAAACTTAAAACTACAGTATGTGTAAATTACTTAAAAATATGATAAAGTATTATGCGTTTACAGTTGAAAGTACCAAGGATTAAAAGTAATTTAACACATTTTTAAAATATTTGTTATCTTTAAATAATTTACATACGTTGTAGTTTTAAGTTTAATTTCTGTAATATTGATCGGCAACAATCACTTTCACATTGACATGGCAGGAGAATCCTTGATGGCACTGATATTATTTCAAAAATTCTTAACATCCTGGTTTCTAATCTTTCTTCAAACTTTATGGATCAAAATTTTGAGCCAAATTTAGTTGGAGACCACCCAAAATAGCATCGAAGAAACCAAGTCAAAAGTGAAAGCCGAGCACTACAATGGTCCTTATTCAATGCTACCTATAAACCCTTTGGCAGAAACGCGGCGACATTGTCGCAGAAAAAGAACGGTACCTTTCAGTCTCAAATTCCTATAGTTGAACGTAAGCGATAGGAATATTGTTAATTCCAATAAATTAAATTTTACCGTCCTATGTCACTTCGCACGGGATATTGGGCCTTCACCTTTTACAAGAATTTTATTCGATTGATACTACTTTTCTCATGAAATAACTTTATATTTTGGCAGCATGTGAAAGAGAAATATACTATAAAATTTATTTTTAAAATATAATGGTACGATTGGAATTTAAACATAGAATTGTATATCAAAAGCTAGCGTCGGATAAATGCAAGTCAGTAAAGCATGTACGAGTAGAAGTTTCTAGAAGATTAAATTTCTTATGCAACTAAAAAAACCTCCTTAGTTATGTAGAAAATATAATGCATATACTTTGAAAAATTGGCTATACATTAACTGGGTAAAAAGAGATGAAATTAATTTTATTTATAACAAGAACAATCTATCCTTAACTTCTAGCAAGAGGAAAAATTGGGTATGCACGTATAGATACCAGTTTATAATCTTAGTTTATTCTAATATTTAAGCATATTATATATATATATATATATATATATATAAAATGTCTTTCACCCTCTCAACTCTATAAATTCCTCTCTGATGCATTGCTGCAAACTGCAGCAACTTAACCTCGCACTCAGTCAACAAATCTTAAAAGAAAAAGTGGCATAATCTATTATAAATTATTGTAAACATACTAAATAATTCTTCTAATGCTGATTCATTAAATTTTATATCTTTGGCCTTTTTCACATGTAGTTTAAAAATAGATAAGATCATGATATATGACAACATACAGGGTGTCTATAAAAGAACTCCGGGGTTTTGAGGCAAAGTATTTTAATGAAATAAAAAACATACATACATGTTTTATATATGACTGAAAAGCTTACATTTTCAAGTTTTTTTAACACTTAGTAAAGTTCTACATGAGCCCCGTTAGTGGCACGGCAGACATCTAAACGGTATTCTACCTCTTCCGTCTTTTAAGACGTAGTCTTCATAAAAGACGTAGTCTTTTATGAAGTACCTTACCGACAGTTGATCTTGGTAACCACAACTCCAGGCTACGTCTTGTCAACGATTTCTTAGGGCTTCGAAGGCATGAAGCTCGGATTCTGTCCACTTTCTCTTGACACACACTCGGCCTACCCGGCGACTTTTGCTTCAAAACGCTTCCTGTTTCCTTAAATGCACTGAACCATTGACGAATGGTTTTGTCAGAAGGCGGGTTAACACCACAGTTACGTCGAAAGTTTCTTTGTACGGTAACTACAGACTTCGTTTCTATGAGCCAAATAACACATTGAGCCTTTTGTTGCGGAGTCGCCATCATTTCAAGGTCAACGCCCTGCAGCGCCGCCAACAGTTGATGCAAACATTCCCAATTCGTATGAATAAAACTTTTTGATCTACTCTTTTCAGAGAAAGACTAAATTTTGCTATCTTTTATAGTTAGTGAGATATGAATTTTTAAAACCCCGGAGTTCTTTTATAGACACCCTGTATAATATCTGGTTTATGATATAATTAGTTCTTCAGTGACTTTTCCCCCAATTGTGTTATGCATAAATTTGCATTCATTTCTATGGTTAAAAATTATCATGTTGCAGAAAATTTTTGTAGTTAATTTGGCTTGTTGCAAAAATCTGCCGCAGAGCCTGTAAAACGAGTTTTCAGCAACAGACACAGTGACACACAGAATGAATTTCTGAAATTTAGAATCATTGTCTTTTCCAGAGAGGAAAGAAAATAGGCATTATTAATAGCCTATATTTAGCCTGCATTGTCCACATTATAAACAAGGCATGGGATTTTCAATTAAAAATATAAAGTCATTGAAAAGCAAATAATTTTACATCTGTAAGTAAACTGTGAATTTGCAAATGTCAAATTATATCGAACCAAAAATTAATTTATGTTTACCAAATAATTTCTATTTAGAAGGAATTAAAGGTTGTTAAAAATATTGAAAAATTAATTTCGCATAAATACAATTTGTAAAAGCCTCAATATTTTCAAATATAAAGAAGATAAGAAACAATTTTATATTAATTTATTAAATGCAAAAATAACGATTAATAATAAATATTGATAATAGACTTAAAATGAATTTAATTTATTTTTTATTTAAATAGTACTTTGCAAGACTTCTTTCTTTTATTGATATTGCTATAAATCGGACTTTAAGACCAAGAAGAAAACAATTTTTTCCAGCTCAACCGAAAGAACAGGTTAATTTCTTCATAAAGTTTTTCTTCTTTGTATTTTATGATATATACATCAGATTTAATAAAAATTAAACATCGGCTTAACTCACAAGTTCTGAGAGAAAGGTAAATTGCAAGGACATTTTAAATTTAGCTTACCAAATATGATTGAATGAATATGAGGCGATTATTTCACAAATTTAAAAAAGCATGTTGAAATCATAATTTAACAATCCGGTGTCAGCAGTAATAATAGCTGCAGTCATTAAACAAATGTCGTAAAAACAATCTGGGCACCTCTAAACGAATATAAGAGCAACTTACTTTGATTATAAAAATCCATCGAGGTAGTTGAAAAAATTTATTCAGTAATTGGGCATTATTGAGATGACAAATTTTGGCATTATTTTTAAGTAATTGCGGTATGTCTGCTTCTAATGAAATTAATCTAAATCTCATTCTCCTTCATAATTTATAAGTAAATATCTCATTTGTAATTTTTTTTTCAAAGTTAAAGTGATAATTTCCACTGTTTAAGTTCTATTTTTTCCTGCTCTATTTGCCCACGTGAAGAAAATAGTACTTTATAAATTAATTCCAATGTTAAAAATTCACGAATATTATATTTATAATGTTTAAAATCGCCTCCTTCCCCAATACTCTGCAAAGGATAATGCAGAGAAAGGCACTAGGATAATGTTTCTTTACTACCTAATGATTATGAACGTTTGTTTTATGCACATAAATGCATTATATGTTTGTATAACAAATATATATTTAATTGAAGATGTGAAAATATTAATAATTACATGCGTGCATTTGCAGTATTTTAAGCATGAGTAGAAATTGTTTTCTTTGTTAATTAACATACGTATATGATAGAATAAGGCGTTAAGAATGTTTGTAGATAATTTTAGACCTCAAAAATAATTAAAAAAAAAAAGAATTGAGTAGCATTTAATACCAGATAATTTACTTTTCGTAATAAATGCACGCAGTGGATGTGTAACGTTACTCACCTTGAACTTCAATTTTGACCGTAGCTTGATCTGTACCGGCAGGATTAGCAACTTTGCACATGTAATCTCCACCAGCGTTTCTTTCTACTTTGGATATTGTTAAAAGTCCTTGATCTACTCTATAACCATCCACTTGACTCAAGTCTCTAAGATTCTATACATCAACAAAATAAACCATTAAGATTACACATAAAATGCATAAAATATGCATAACAATTTTAAAACAATGTTTTAATAATAAGTAGAATAATTGAATTCTATATGAAAATGATTTAACTTAGAAGAGTTAATCTTTCTTTTGAGGCTGAAAACCTTTTTTCTGCCGTAAATAAAAAAAGTCTTATAAAAGAAAGGTATCTGCATATTTGACAAAAAAAAAAAAAAAAAAAAAAAAAAAAAAAAAAAATGCGATCATTCCTTTTATCCAAAGTTTCAGCAAAAGGAACACATGTGATTGATAGAAACATGAAAAATTTTGTTTTCCGATAGAAACCGCAAAAAAGTTTTGCTGCGACACTGGTTAGAATTTAGACACATAAGTTAGTTTTCATACAGCCTAAATATTTGTCATAACAAAAAACAGGCTTAACTTGGAAGTGTTAAGATTAGAGCTAGTTTTCCGATTGAAATAAAACACACAATTACTGAAAAAGAAGTCTTTTGATCAATTACTTATGCAATGCCTAATTTCAACCTGTACAGTAAAAATACGATGAAATGAATTTTAATATTTTATATAAATATTAAAATTCATTAAAATATATTATAAAAATATTAAAATTCATTAAAATATATTATATAAATATTAAAATTCATTAAAATATATTATAAAGAAATTTGCATTATTGCTGTAAATTTTACATTGCTCCTCAAGTAATTTTTTTAGTAACAATTATCGATCATCACAAAAAGCAGTTCGCTATTCGTTGTTTCTATTATTGGTTATTGAATTTCATATTTATTAAAAAAAATGGTTTTTAATGTATCACAATTTTTTTCTTCCAAAAAAAGGTTGACAAATTTAGCATGAAGTTAAATTTTGTTAAACGGTTCAGCCAATTTTTCATTATCATTGAATGCCTAAAGTTACAAAATAAATTATAATTATGCTAATAATACTGAAAAAAAGACTGGGAATAAGCAGGAATCATACATACATGGTCATACCACGTGTAAGTAAGAGGCTCAGAGCCAGTTGCTCCACACTTAATCGTATATTCTTCGCCCTGGATGACTACGAATTCCTCAGGAAGATCATTGATTTCAGGCGGAGCTAAAGGGAAAAATATATTCTACAATAAATATTTCTTTTAAAAACAGTATACTTTTACAGACATTCAAAAGTAAACAGTTGATCGCAATTAAACGTATCTTTATAGCTATTTTCTTTTAATAAATTCATTCTTAAATTCATTAGAACAAACAAAGGAAATATAAATAATTTGAATAATGCAGGAATTTACAAGTTCGAGTATGCTTATGTAATTACGTACGTAATTAAAGACGTACCATCACATTTAAAGATCAATCCTTGATTTTGATCACCTTTAAGAAACCTACGTTAATAATGCGAAAATACTCGCAAGATTTTTTTTTTTGGCTTCAATTTTCCTTTATTATCCCTAGCACATTCTGAAGTTTCGTAAAAATCCGAGTATTATAAATAGAGTTTAACGTGATTTCATTACATCGATGTCCTTTTTAAATGCCAAAATCCACTTCATTTAAAAGTGATTTTTCTCAGGTTTGTGTTTTTTCGACAAATAGGCATGTTCAAATAGTAAAAAAAAAAAAAAACATGCATATTTTTTAATAGAGTCCCTTTTTTGTTGTTCCTTATGGTGTTATTTGATAAAACTATGCATCGGAATTACAATAAAGTTTATTTTTATTTTTTTAACTCATAAAAATGCAAAATAAATTCAGTTTTAATTTTATAAATATTTGCCACTTTTCTTATTTTTTCCAAACTAACTTAATGATAAATACGATACTTAAATTTATAGAGCACACTTCTACGAATAGTTAAAAAAATAAAATGTAGATCAAACTGTTAAATTTAACGATAAGATACATTTTAAAATTTACTTATTTTTTTTAGAAATTTTGCCAGAAAAATCAAAAAGTTTCTTGAGAGAATCGTTTTCCTTTCTCTCGAGTCCTTTATTATTATGCCAAAAGGGCACCTTAAAAATGCTTAAATTAAAAAAAAAAGTTTAAAGGGTAGTTAAATTAAAAGTTTAAAGGATTCCTTTTTTTAAAGAATCGGCAACCAAATTTTTATCAATTCAGCTACTTTTAAAGATGCAAGTTTACTTTTCTCTTTTTTTCAACGATCTTGATTATCTTATTGCAGTAAAAAATAAAAAGAATTCTAACGGACTAATTTTATCTAAGAAGTTGTGCGAAAATTATAACCACGGCAGCTTTTTTGAAAAATAATGAAATAATTATTTGTCATTAACAATCTTATTTCATATTTTATTGTAAACAAACATCTTTTTTAAATTTATGTTGTCTAATTATATTCAACAGATTAAAAAAAAAAGGGGTACATTTCAATCTGTTTGGGACAGCTTATATGGGCTGTCTTTGGGCCAGCTTAAAAAAATAAGGTACATTTTAAACCTTTTTGGTTCAATATGTATAACATTAGTTGTTCCCAAAATAGCAGTCTGCTGCAGAAACGTTTGCATCAACATGACTGCATTTTTTAAAAAACAATATTGAATTTAGTCTTGTTTTGTCTGGTGAAATTCTTACTCAATGGCAATTCGTTTTATATAGTTTCTTAATAATACTGCTTAATTTAGAACTTTTTTGTTTATAGCAGAAATAGACTAAAATCGAGACATTAAGACGATAAAAGAACAAAGATTTATAGTAGTGTTGGTGGATCTATCACTGTCAGTACGTGAAGCAATAACTCCAACACAAAAACTTAGTTACTGGATCATTAACCGCTCTACATCAAGTTATAAATAAGAATAAAAAGTAAATGAACGATTAAGTTACGCATAGAGACAATGTTGCAAGAGGTGATATTTCAAGAAACTGAGCAAGACTCCGCTGAAAATACAACAATAAAGGGATGTAATGTAAATGAGTAATCTCCGAAAATATAAATTCTGTAAGTGCGACTACAAAGTTGGTCAAAACTAATTTAACACCTAACTATATAATTTCATATTTATATTAAAATTAAAAAAAAAACTTTTTTTTAAATTTTATGTATATATGATGAGAGACAATAGAGAATAGATTGAGACATTAAATATCACTTACCCACAAGAAAAGCGACATATCTCGCAAAAATTTATTTTGCGTTTTATTTCACTAACAGGTCTTTCATAGATGTGTCTTGCTACACAAAAAGTTTCATAAGTGTAGTTGTACGGAAAATCACTTTATTACTCTATCTGTCCTATTCGTGACCACAGAAGAGGTGTGGATTGTGTGGGGGAAGTAAAGCTACCAAACCCTCAAAACCTCATCGTGTGTCTTCATTCTCAAGGATTTTATGCTTTTATGTACGTTTGTACTCCTGCATGCAGAATTTCAAGTTCGAGTAAAATCAGGAATATCCCCCCCCCCCCCCCTCTCCTGTGAAATTTACTTTTGTCGAGATGTGTCACTTTGTTTGCGGGTGAGTGATATGTTCGATAAATGTTTTCTATTTTCAATGTTAACTTAATTTTGAATAAGTTATCTATAAATTGCCGTAACAAAACGATTGCTATTGCGTAAGCTAATCGTCGCGTAATTATTTAATAATATCGTGTGTTTTATATTTGCAGAATTTTATAAAATCAAAAAGTAGAATGTTTACTAATTAAAACTTTGTAATTTATTCTTTTAATTCAATGAACATTAAAATATCGGTGAAATAAAACTAAAACACAAAGATTGTGTAATGTAGCACCTTTTTTTAATATTCGTAAAATGATGGTTATCAAATTTTCGTTCATAAGTTTTTATTATTATTTTATTTCCTAAAGTTGCGTTATTAATGCTATTAAAGTTACGATATTATTACGAATTATAGTTACTCTGAACATATAGATTTTTAATTATTCAAGACATACTTAAAAACACGAAAATTTATTTATCGAGTAAAAATTCTTTCCCAAATTTCAATAAAATATCAGAAAATTCATGCATAGTTTCTTTATCATATAGAGAAAAACTTGCGTATAACATTCAAGTTAGGAGAGCAGAGTGAAAAAGGGTCCAATCCGAGATTCGAACCCGGGCCCACAGCGTACCAACTTTTCGCCACTTGGAATTACACCCAGTTTGGTACTTTTCACTATCATATGTTGGCAAGGCTACAACCTCAGCAGAAGATTAAAGGGCTCTGGAGCAAACACGAAACTACAGAGAACTTCAGCATAAAAAATTCGAATAAATCTATAGAACCCTCGGAAATTTTTCTTTAAATATTATTGAATGTAATACGTGAAGTTTTCTACAATTTTAATTGCTTAAAAGGAAATTAGAAAATGAAAAAGGGTCCAAGTCAAGTGGTTTAGTTGGTAGAACGCCGGTGCGTTCTACCTGAAGACTCAGGTTCAAGTTTCGACTTGAGTCAGTCTTTTTTTTACTCTGTTGACTGAACGCCTTTTAAGAATTAAAATTTAAAATGTTACTGAATGCAAGGAGCAAGAAATTTTCTACAGAAAAATTTTCAAGGATTCTATGTAGTTTATGTATATTGGGTAGTTTCCCTTACTCAAGACATTGACATCAATCTTTTGGAGTAAATTGCTTCCTGTTTCTTTTACGAAGGCTTCGAGAGAATAGGTTCCTTCATCTTCCTTGCTGACAGACGGTATAGTAAGACCAAATTCATTGATGGTGATTCGATCCGAGTTTATAGGGCTGCCGTCTTTCTCCCAGCTGATCGTCGGCCTCGGGTTAGCTACAGCTTGGCATTTGATATGGCCTTCTTGACCCACCACTAAATTTTGAATCTCTGGGCATTCTTCAAATTTAATGGGTTCTGAAAAACAAAAGAAGAAGGATTAGACAGGATATAATCAGTGTTGCCAACTTAGGGGGTCTTTTTATTAATTCAAAATATTAATTACTATTTCCTAAAAGCAATCTCAGTTTTCTTTCATGGTAGACATTCTGCGAGTAAATAAAAATGAAGATTACCAGTTGGAAAATGTGGTAGTACTTTGAGTAAAAAAAAATCATTAACCTGGCAAATGTATTTGGGATGGGGGTAAATGTGCATACCATGAGTAGAAAAACTAACCGAAGTGAAAACTTTAACTAAGTTGGGTAATTTTTATTATTAAATGAGCTATTTTTGCGCCATAATTATACTGTTAACGTGAAGGGTTTGACATCAAAAAAAATTTTCTCTAATGGAATTTATCCATTGCGGTCACTAAATTTTTACCCTTAACGACAGTTTTCTGCAATGTTGGTAGGTTATAAACTAACGTCAATCAAGAATTTAACAAATATTAAAAAAAATACGTAATATTACAAAAGGAATTCTAGAATATTGAATGTATCATCATAGATCAGAATACTTACCATAAAAATCTACTCTGACTTCTGCTTCTAAAGTTAAGGTGTTGCTGAAAAGAGCTGTGCACTTGTAGTTTCCACTGTCTTCCACACTGGGGGTTGGAAATGACAGTTTTAGCATGGAATCGATTTTCCTGACATTGCCCCTAATAAAAGAACGAGTCATTGTAACATGAGCCAGTTCATTCGAACAATACTGCATATTTAGATAATTGTCCCATTAAACATACATTGAGATAATAGCAATTTTGCAACATTAGTTTTAATTTCAAATTTTTACATTAAAAATAAATATTTCATTAAATTATTCATTTTATTATTATCTATGTTTGATTCGTTCGTATATGTTAAAAGGTGTATTTTTAAACGTGCACGATTCTCCGCTAGATATTTTGCACCATTTATTGATTCGGCAAACAAAATTTTGTTTGAAATACAAAATTTAAAGCGAATTCCTTGTTCAACAGTTTTTTTTTTATTTTTTTTATTGTGAAAATCGCAGAGTAACTTAAAATACACTATATGGACATAAATGACCGAACACTTACAATTTCAAATATTTTGTAGAACATTCAAAAATATACTTGGATTTTTCCGGAACTTCAGGATTATAAAGATTATGTTTGACCATTTCATAAGGAAAATAATTAGGGAACCGATAAAAAGAAAAAAAATAATATTTAGGATCAGCCTGAACATTAAAATGCACGAAACTGTCTAGTGCTGCAGAATACAAATATGTGGATACTTTACAAGTCCATTGATTTTTGTAAGAATAACACGTATATTTATAAACATGGTGATTTTTTTGAAAAGTTATTTCTGGCATGTTTTCAGCTTATATCATGCAGGGTTTTCAACCAAATTCAACGCTAGTTTTTGAAAAGTTGGCAAAATGTAGTACCAACAATATGGTGCAATTGGAATATAAATATATTACATTTTTAAGAAATGTGAGTAGTTGTATGAAATTATTTTTATCTGCGCTTCTGCGAAAGACAACAGTAATTTTTTTTTTTTTTTTTTTTTACATAATTTAATAATCAACTCTATAGAGTAACTCATAAAAAAAAATCCAGTAAAATAGCGCGAAAATTCGGAGCGATAACGGTGATAGAAGTGAGCTGATTTTTAAAATCCCTTATCATTCAAGGTGGAAAATCCCTTATTCAACTGCTTTTAGAAAGAATTAAAAATCTGCTCGCATTGTTGTACAGTATTCATATGTTTGTATTCTGCAGCGATAGATCATTTCGTGTATTTTAATGTACAGGATGATCTTAAATATTTTCTTTAATTTTCTGTTGCTTCCCCTCTAACTGTTCTCCTTATCAAACGGACGTTGATGAATGAGGTCAAAAATAATCTTTATAATCCTGAATACGACAAATATGTATTTAGATATTCGACAAAATGTATAAAATGGAAAGTGTCCGGTCGTTAATGGTTATATAGTGTATGTCAGACAGAAAACAGCTGCCGTCAAAACTGTATCATAGATGACGTTCAAACTTCGCGCTGCAACACTTGTTTTTTAAAGTAATCTCGAATTAAAAATAAAATAAAATATCGTGATATCTTTTAAATCATAATTTTCCGGCTTTTTGTACACATACCTGATTTCCTCTCCATCTGGGTTGAACCATTTCATGTCCGTGAATTCTCCATCTTCAGCTTTACCTTCGCACATGAGGCCGAAAGAGACTTTCGCTGGCGCTACGATGGGATTTTGATTGGGTGGATAAATGTGCAACTTGGGTTCCGCTGAACTCGCAACTAAGAAGCAGGCTGCAAAGAGGAGAGAAGACAATGCTCATCAGATTGTCAAAAAAAAGGAGCACAAATTCATGCATTTTATCAAGAAAAAGTTGTAAAGATTGCGAAAGCTTTTAATTTTTCATATCTTCGCTGTAGAAAAGTTAAATATCAGCAGCGAAGATATGGAAATGACATTTCAGGCATATTTAAAAAGTTACATAAAATTTTTTATAATAACGCCATTATTTTTTTTTGGGATGCTGTATCATATACCTGATATATTCCAATAAACAGTATGAACAGTTGTGAAACAGAAAAGCTAACCCCCCCCCCCCCCCACGGTAATACCCTGCAAAAGATTATTGCAGAAGAAAGTTACAGGCCCCGAACAATTGGAAATAATGTTTACATTTAAATGATGTATATAAAATTTGCTTGGGATATAATATACAGATCAAAATTAACCCAAACTCCCCCCCCCCCATACCAATACCCAATTTTGACACCATAAATTAAATCTACACACTTTAATTAGCTAAAAAGCAATTTTCATTAAATTCATATCATTAATTTCAGAGAAATTTTTTTTTAAATTAGCATATTTTAGGAATATATCCTAGTTGAAATCCATTTCTCGTTTGTTGAAGTGCTACAGAGTGACTATGTCACCTCTTTATTAATGTATCATTTCTTTCCAATACGACCATTTCACTCTCTTAATAAGTTTAGATTATTGTCAACCCAAATGTTTCAATGAAACGAATAATATAAATATATTTTTAAATTATGCTTTACTGTATGTCATAGACGACCCCAACTATCCTTTTGACTTTTTTAAAATCATAATTCAAAAACTTAGAGGAAGAAAAATTTGAAATCGGGGATTCACATAAAGCAAGACATAATAAATATAAATCTTTCAAAAACTATAGGTTGCAATTTATATTTTTCCGAATATTAAATTTCATAATTCATGTTATAAAGTTTATTATTAAAATAAAAAAAAATCAGTGTGTGTTGGAATTTATTATTTATAACCGTAGAAAAAATTATCACATTAAGATTATAATTTCAGGAGATGTTAATAACAATATGAAAATGTTAATATAAGAAGCTCTAAATTTAGAACACTTGTAATTCAAAAACTTGTTATCTAAATGATTAAAAATTTCGTTTCTAGGCATGGTTTAAACCGAATATTTAAAATATGGTGTCAAAATTGAGTGTTGAATTTGAAAAAACAGAGTTTAAACCGATCTTGATTTGTTGATAGCTCGTTAAATAAACTAATTACACATCATTTAAAAAGGTAGACTATTTGCAACTGTTTGCAGTTAGTAACTTTTCTATTATAGTGAATTGCAAAGTTAGTGGGGTCCCCCCCCCCCCCACACACAATTATTTACATATGTACAGGCTGTAGTCATAAGAAAAACTAAGAAACATATGGTTTAGGCGTAGCTACAATATTCTCTTGGGGAAGCAGTAAAATCACTGCCTCAACCCCTTCCTCCACTGGAATATTGACATCAGTGGCCGTTTGTCTCTTTTTCACCTATAAATAGCAAATTTCGCTTTGACCGAAATTTGTGGATTAATTCATGGGAAGACCCTTCAGTGCTGGGAAGGTATTCTTTGATAATTTTATCGTACGTACGTGGATTCAAGGGATGCAAACCTGACGTAATCAATGTTTTTTACCCTATAAAACTTTAATTTCAGGCTGATAATGACCCCTTTCCATATAGTGGCGCATCCAAGGGGTTGGTTTTGGGGTTAAAATCCCTCCCAGAGCTAAGAAAGGTCGCTATAATTGCCGCTTATATGAATCAAAACCAAACTTAATATTTAAACGTTTTGGCGTATTTCGTAATTCGCCGCTTTATTGAATCAAATTTTATTTAATAAAGTGATTCAATTAAATGGCAAAAATTCTACTTAAAACTGTATACATGGATTAGTTAAGTAAAAATTGGTTATTTGAAATAAATCAATTTTCTGAGCCGTATTATGCTGAAAGAATGATGATTTTCTGCCACACAGATTCTCGTTGAGTTTAAGAATTATACAGTGAATATTCTAATAAGTACTGATTCTATCAACAGACGATTCAAATAACCGGCAAACACCTTTATCAGAAACTCAACCCCCCCCCCCCCCCCTAGAACCGAATTCTGGTTGCGCCACTGCATATAGAAAATTTTATGCATTGTATTACTTGAAAATACAGAGTATACAGAATTTGAACAAGTTATATCTATTACACAAACTTATGATAACACTGATAAACAAATTATAACGAATTTTCTGTTTCTCTATATACGTTGGGTGTTTCTTATAGATTTCAAGCTGCTGAAAAAGAATATGTTTGTAAAAAATTTCTATCACCCTCCAATTTTGAGAAATTTCATTTATACATTTTTGAGTATGTAGGCATCGTATGGGCATTATAATTGTATAACATTATTCTCTTACATGTATTTGATTCACACAAACATTACTTTTTCTTATTACAACGATAGAAGATACAACAAGAGAGTAGAAACAGATGTCTCTCTAATAAATTTTATGTTAGCGACCTTGAACAGACAGCTCTAGTCACCCCCCACAGTATTTGACTTTAACGCAAATCCATGACAGTTAAAACATTTGGGGCGAGTGTACTACTATTTCTTTGTTCTGTAAGACTTAATTAAATTTTGATTATAATTATCCAATTTTCCTCTACAATATATAAAACATGTCTAGAGGATGCGTTAATGAACCCGATTCTTTTTGCTATGTGTTCGGGGAGCTAACTCCAAAAAAGCATCGATGCGCTTTCACGCCGTTAATAAAGACCTTATGTACTTTGGATATAAAGTAGGTGAACAAGATAAGAAATGGGGACCTCATTCTTGTTGTACAGGATGTGCTACAAACGTCCGGGCGTGGATGAAAGGAACAAAAAAAATATGTCCTTTGCTATACCCATGGTATGGCGCATGCCGAAGGATCATATAACTGACTGCTACTAATGTATTACAAAAATTAAAGGATTCTCTCCAAGAAATGAACATAAAATGAAGTACCTGAACTTAGATTCCGCAATGTGACCAGCATTACATAATGATGATTTACAAATAGCGAAACTTCCAGAGAATTTTACATATGATGATGCAGAAGAAAAAATGGAAATTGATGAAACAAACTCCCTCCACATCTGATATGAACTATTCTCCTGGCATAAATGAAGAACCACAGGTAATTACTCAAAAAGAATTAAATGATTTTGTGAGAGACTTAAATTTATCAAAGAAAAACTCAAAATTACTTGGATGAAGATTGCAAGGTTGGGATCTCCTGAAAAACAATACAAAAGATATCTATTTATCGAGATTGACATAAGAAATATTAGACATTTTTTTCAAGAAAAGATGATTTATGCTATTGTAATGATGCGAGTGACTTAATGTCTGCTTTAAATTGTCAGTATAACTCGGAACAATGGCCTAAAAGAGAGCAGCCACAGATAAGACATTTACCGCTATATAAAGTATGAAATTTCTTATTCATATTATTTCTTTTTACAAAAATTCTTCTATATTTTTCTGAAACTTTATGAACAATGCATACTTTCAGTGTTTTAAATATTAATGTTAAGATTTATAATTATTTATTTAAAAGTTTGTCATTATTAAAATACCAAATAATAAATTTCATAAGGTATATGTGTTGAATAAATACTACAAAATTGAGATTTTCAATATTTTGATTTTTTTAAAAATCTGTGGGTAATGGAAACTTTTTAATGGCATATTCTTTCTCAGCACCAGCTAAAATATAAAAGTCACCACATACTTATTTAGAAACAGAAACCTTATTTATCAGTGTAATTATTGTATTTTGTTTTACAAAAGAATAATTAATAGGGATCAGGTGTTAGCGAATCTTAAAATTTTGACATGAAGTTTGAAGAGCAGGAACTATTTGAAAATATTACTGAAATAGGCATTCTTATGGTTTTTTAAAAAGTAGAATACATTTTAAATGGTAAGATATACAATAAATGTGTAACAATAAGACATAATAAATTTATAACAATACTGAAATTTAGACAACTGCTAATTTTTAATATTTTTGTAAAAAACATTTTTACGGAAAACGAAAACATCTTAGTAAAAAAAAAAAAAAAAAAAAAAACTTTTAAATATTAGGTTGAAGAAATAAATGAAGATTTTATGGCGGAAATGTCAATAAGATGGAAACACATGAAGTAGTGAGATTAGATTTCTAATTAAAACCTTATCTATTAATCTGGAGGCTATTTAATCATACTCAGTTTACAACTCATTTAACGAATTACAGATGGCAGCACCAACCAATTTTTCTTGACGCAAGATTTTTTTTTTAAACAAGAGGTATGAAAATATGAAATATATAAATCCCCAATGAAATATATGAAATAGAATCAAAGATTTTTTTATATATAAAAATTAGTGCACATATGTAAAAAAAAAAGTAATTGATTTTTGCCACATTTGAATAACTACTTTTTTAATTTAACATCTTTATATAAAAAGCGCTTATCTTCTACAGTAACGAAAATGGAAAATATTAAATAAGTAGAATTTCAAAATCATTAATCGTTGAAATTTAAACGTCTAGCGTTAGATGAAACCTTTGATTAAATATTTATTTTTTTGCATTTCTTACTTTAAATTCCCCCATATTTGTTTAAAAACGTTACCAGCAGAATACCGCTTTCTGTAACTAATCGAACTGGTTTTTTTTGTGGTCTGGAAAGAAGCGATTAATTAATCATTAGATTTCCAGACAAGATGGTTTCGTGCGAAGAATCCATCCTTTGCCGACGAAAGCTTTGTAAGCGTAAAACAATCATAGTAATTATTAGAGAGATAATTAATGAGGTTTCCAGTGCTAAAGCGATGAAGTGTGTTGGGGTATTTTTAGATGTTTTCGATGATATGATTTATTACACTTGTTAATTTAGACTGATTTAGGAACACGCCATAAGAGATATCTGACCAAAACAATAAATAAGTAAAAATAAAAGGAAACATACACCACATCCGGATTTTCTTAATGCTGCATATGTTTTTTTCTTTTTTTATGTAGTCGTTATAACGAAGACAAACGAAGCAGAGGATTTGCTCCCTATAACAGTTATCGTAATAACCATGTTTAAGATTTCATTTTATAAAAACTATTCAAAGTTTCTGAATTAGAAATATATCATTTTAAATTAGAATTCATTTTCACTATTTTTTTTCCTTTTTGAAAATATAAATAGGAAAATACGGCAAAAAAAAAAAAAAAAAAAAAAAAAAAAAAAAAAAAAGAAAGAAAACAAATACAATTTTCCCGTTAATTAAAGCAATTATTCTTCATAGCTGTCACTTAATTTTCTTCAAAATTAAACTGAATAAACAGAAAACTTTACTTATTTTACTTTGAGGAAAAGCTTCAACATCTTAAGACGAACGATTTCATAAAAGATGACCAATTCATTTAAATTCATCATAAGTATAGAAAAAATAAACATGAAATTAAACATTTTGATTAAATAAAATGAAGGAACAAACTCTTAAGATTTTGGGAAATTTTTGTTCGTTAAAAAAACACAATTACTCGCTGTAATAGTTTTTAAATGTATTTTATATCAGATCAGCAATTTTCTTTTTTGCTCGTTAAATTCGATTTCCTGTTAGATAAGAATATGCCATAAACGAGTCCATCTGCAGTTTTAATGGGCTACAGCATTTTTTTAAAAAAATCCCTCTTTATATGTCCAATTTCTAGTTTTACAAGTGAAATGCCTTTAAAACTTTTGGGAATCTAGAAAGTAATTTGGCCAAGACTTGGCATAAGAGAGTGGTGAAACTATTACCTACTGATACTTATTTTGTCAAAAATGACAGCCTTATAGTATAATCCAACATTTTACGCTTATTTTTAACAGTTCTGTTGAATTCTTAAAGTATAAAACGCTATTTTAAGATAACTTGAGAGATAGTAATTCAAATGAAAACATTGCGATTTATATTTGATGATGTCTACCCAGAGTTCATCTTTTTGAGACCAAAAATGTTTGTACCACATTAAAAAAGCATATAATTTGAAAAATTTTCTTGCTTTGATAAATTGAGTCCTAGTCCTGATGGCAGAATATTTGTAACAACTGATTTCTACAACAAAATGCTAGAAATATTATACGCACTATTGTATATTATACCTAATTATACACATTAGCACTATTCATTGCTATTCTGGATTTTGAAATTTAACTAGCAAAATATACTTTTCTCATAAGACAAACATAATTAAACCGTAATACAAATGTATACTAAGTATTTTTCTTCAAGTGGACATGTGTCGTCTCCCTTTAAATCCAATGCGAAAAACAATTTGCGTTTTACTTTTCATTTTAATGAGTTTTTAATTTATTTTAAACTAGGTTCAAGGGACAGGATTGTTTCAACACTCCATTTTGCTGATAAAAACTTATTTTTAAATATTTAAATTTATAAATTTAAGTAGATATGTTAATTTTTTTTTTTTTTTTAAACAAGAGTTCATATTTAAAAGACTTTAGCTTGTTTCATGTTGATATTCTCCATCAAAAAAGAAAAGGTCCTGAAGACTGCATATTACAAGTTCATCTGTCATCAAATCATGCCCCTTCCTCGCTTTCATTCTGCCGGTGCTCATGTCATATAATATGAAAAAAAAAAAAAAAAAAAAAAAAAAAAAAAAAAAAAAATGGAGGAACGCGTGATCTAACACACATGCTTATCACCGAACAACATGAAAATCCTTTTCCAAAACCGTGACGTGGCCAACAAAGGTTTAACTAACCCTTCTACGCGTGACACACGAACATTACATTATTATCATTATACAGTTTTTCTTACCTTCCTCTAATGAGTGATCCATTTCTGATAAGTGCCCCAGTCTTCAGGTCACTTCGTGATAACGTTCGGAAGCTCTTTTTTAACCGTGACCGTATTCGTCCAGAAAATACAAAAAACTTAAAGAACCCATCAGGGAGGATCTTTTTTTTCTTCCCGCATCATTTTTGTTTTTCAAAAAGATAATTGTTTTATTTTTATTACAAATAATGCTTCGGTAGAATGTTTATGAAAATTGTTGCTATAGTTTCAGATACAGAATTTCTAATGTAGTAAAAACAAGCTATGTAGAATTGCAAAAAATTTTGTTTTAGATAGGTTTCTGTCTTAGAAGGAATACAGTTCGTTAGAATTGTGCTGCATTCTTTTCCTTTTAAAACGTGAAATTATCCCTTTAAAACATGTTTTCGTGAATCATAGATGGTATTTATAGAAATGACATTATAGTCATTTTTTTTATATAAAAATGTAAAATCTATTAAACTTAAGATAAATTTTAGATTAAGTCCACCTGGAATTCAGGGGGTGGTCCAGAGAGGAATGTCCTTATGGAAGATTTGAGATTTTAGGCTTTTTAAATGGACAAATGTGCAATCTCCAACCCCCCTCCCTGAGCTAAAAAAACTCACCCTGAAAAAAAAAAAAAAAACTGAATTTAACACTAGGAACTTTTTAATACTATTTTCTTTCTTTGTTTTGACAGAGCCTGTTATTCAGATTTTAAAAAACTTTGTTTAATCATCGATTTAAATAATTATATAATTATATATATATATATATATATATATATATATATAAATTACTTTTATAAATACATATATATATATATATATATATATATATATATATATATATATATATATATATATATATATATATATATAAATTACTTTTATAAATACATATATATATATATATATATATATATATATATATATATATATATTTTGCTTGCATACTTTTTTTCTGTAGTATCTGAGAAACTTTAAATTTAATGATTTAAATATTGCGCCTAAAATCTCTCGCTGAAACAATTTAAGGCAAAATTATTATATTGAGACTGCTCATTTACACAAAGCAATAAAACTCCAATACTAACGGCAATTGTCAGTTCTTGACATTACTTAATGAGAATTTATTTCAAACAGAATAACAAAAAAGTCAAACATTGTAACGTTTAAGGAGAAAGTCTTAAGATTAAAGTGGATATTATCGCATCGGTTGGATTAAGTTGTTTTTCGATTTTGTATTTTCCCTTGATTCTTCATAATGAAACATTTTGTATAATACAGATGGCAGCACTAGCGTTTATTAAATCAGGCTTCATTCGATTTTACATACAGTGTGTAATGATGGAATTGATCTGCGGCAGAGATTCTCAAGCGGATAAAAAATACAATTAGTCTTGTTCTCTTTCCCTGCCCCCTCCCCCCTTTTCAAAACTGCAATATAAAGTATAACAATTATTCAAAAATAAAAATACCAGCCATAATAACATGCTACATATGTAATGTAAGAAATATCATTTTTATTAAATGGAATATTGTTTTATTATTTTATTCTATTTTGCTTTAATCAATTTTCATGCCATAAATACAATGGAAAAATATTTAGCTAGCAGTTAACTACAATTAAAAAAGTGCCTTTTTTTGCGGGAAGATTTCATTGGCTGCTGACTATCATAATCTTTCTCTGATGTACTAATGGGGATTTAATTTTTAGCCATACATTTTCTTTAGTTTAATGCATCTTAACTTAAAATCGTCTTTTAATATGTGGTTGTTAACTATTGTTAGCCTTTTTTTAATGGTGCTAGCGATCCTCTAACTTTTTTGGCAAATGGCTTACATATTTTCTGTGTGAGAAGTTGTACCTAAAGGTGGGAATCAAGTGGGAACCCTGGAGAGGCATTCACCCCCCGGAGCAATGAGATGTTCCTCCCTGGAAAATTTGAAGTTTTGCATTTCCACTGGTCAAAAAGTGCAATTTTCCTTTTGCCCGGGAACTCTTTGTCCCCTTTCCTCTCCCCGTAATTATAGAAATCCCTTCCTTTCCTCAGAAAAGTATCTGAATTCAACTCAGATTGTACCGCAATTAGGATTAAGAAAGTTCAAAAAATGGACTAGATTAGTAGTTCATGGAACACAAAGTGTTTCGAAATGCACCTTCAGAGATCCGGGAAGATCGCAACTTCAATGATTTTTTTTTTCTTTTTTCTTAATTTATCTAGAACATGAAAAAAGTTTTACGAGAAAGATCAAAGAAAAATTAAGAGCACTTAAAAATATTTTAATCATTAGTTTATATACTAAAACTACTATCAGTTTATTTACTTATTTATTTTTTATTTATCTGTTTAAAAATTGTTTTAAATATGAGAGTGAAAAAGAAATTATTTTCAATTCTCTTTTTAAAAAAAGCGATAAAATATTGAAAATCTCTATATAATAAATCGCCGTGTAACGCATAGCGCGCCAAACCGGTTTTTCCCTCTAAAAACTCATTGGAATTGACACCCCCACCGGGAATGGTAAGTGGTCTATGTGCATCCGAAGCTTGACAGCAGAAACAGAAATTTGCCAACCAAAAGAAAAAAAAAATGACTGACTTTTTTTGTGTGTGTGTGTGGGGGGGGGGGGGATGAAAAAAAAATACAATTGCAAAGTGCTATAAAAATAGTGCTATAATTGTTCATAGCGTGTTTATTAGAACATAAACTAGCAGAACTTTGCTCATCTAAATGCTTCCATATTGTCATATTTTTATCAGTTTAATTTATATGAAAAACACAATTTTTACCCACAGACCTAGGACGGGCATCTACACTTATTCAAAAATGAGTTTCTAACTGTTAAACTTTTGTGTTGCTTTTCTAAGTTAACTGGCAATTCCGACAAAAAATGTTCAACTTATATTTATAGTCTCTACATCAAAAAACGAGACCAAAGCTGCGGGTCAGAGGCACTTTTGTCTCAAAATCGTGCCCCTCTATATTCAGCTCAACCGGCGCCATATTCTTTATATTACCCAAAGTAAATTCACAACTGTATTGTATTCAAAATATTTTCCGTCCCTGATTTTACTCCTCCCAGACTAAGAAGCAATTTGAAAACCGTAATGTAATTAAGAGTTAAGTTCTTTCTTCCTTTTGCACTTTTTTCTCTCTCTGCTTGCAACCCCTGTTTATCGCAGTAATTAGATTTTAGAAAAATCCAATTACAAATCAATTTAAAATTTTACTCGAATAAAAGCCTTATTAAAATAGCTTCAAGTCAAACGAGAAGTTAGAACAGCAATGGTCGAATGATATTACAAACGCTGAAAAACAATATAAAATTGATTTCTTAACAAATCAGGTTTTCATACCTTTAAAAAAAGGTTGTAAAATTGTTAATTTAAAGCCGAGTTTCTAAAGTATTTCCATTAATTTCATGCATGAATCTGGAGAAAGGAAAAAAAAGACTTTTTTTTTTTATTAGTTTGATTTGCTAATTGAAGGGGTGTTTTGTTGCAAATGTTAAGAGCTGAAATGCGATAATTGGAATTTTACTGCGATAGTGACTGCCGAGGAGCCTTTTATAATGCCAATTTACAACACAACAATAGTTATAACAAGTTTCTTCTATAATCTAAGTTCTTTTATAATTAATGTCACAATATTAATCAGACGATTGGATGCCTTAAGAAAGTGCTGTTTAAGAAAAAGTACATCTGATATTTGATTATTTTCATATGCATTCTTTATGACAAGGTTAAAGAGCCTTTTACCCCCCCCCCCCTGAATTTAATTATCAATTGTTTTTCTTCGATAATTATGTAAAAGAATAGTCACAGAATGAGACATGGAAAGGAATAGCAGTTCTTCACAATTGACTGTTATTTACAATATATTAAGAGGGAAAAGAACTAAAATTTTTCTTCGGGGAATCAGAGTTCTCCTGTAAAAATAAGTTTTGTTTTCATTTTTACATTTATGTGTATTAAGTTATCTTAAACGGAGAGTTCAGGGACAATCAAAATTACGGTTTTAAATTATCTTTTTTGGAAAATACTTTTAAAAACTTTTTCTTTGATTTTCAGTTTATTGCAGTTATGAGAGTTTAGATAAAATCCAATTTTAAATCAATTTAAAATTTTACTTGAATAAAAAGCCTCAAATAATTTCAAGATCAATCGTCATGGTTTATAATGTTTTTACTTTATATTATTAGTTTAAAGGCGTTTGAAAAAATATTTAATATTTCATGAGAGTATGTTACACGTATTGTGATAGTATAGAAAAGGGGAAGGGATAATATCAAACCCTCGATTTCTCTTTGGTTAGACAGGATCAAGGAGCAATTACCCCCCCCTTTCCCCCTTTCAACACTTCCAAAAAGTGAACTTTAATATCTATCTTGCCATACATACACATACGAGGGAAATTAATACATTTTTTGTTTAAACTTTTGAATATTTTTAATACATTTTTTAACTGTATTGCTCCAAGTCGCAGAATCTATTACATCACGTGATAGAGAAAGTAATACCCCCCCCCCCCTTCTCCCTGGGCAACTGATCAGCAGTTTGTTCGAGAAGCTAGCTTCTGTTCATGAAAAATCACGAATCTCTTGTAATTCCACCTGTAGAGCTTCTTGAAGAGAACTTGTGCAAAATCGTGACTCCAACCCATTGTTTAAAAAGCCATTAACCCCTCACCAGCTTGAAAGTGGAATAAAGAAATCAGATCCCCCTTCTCTTCAGATTTCACGATAATGTCAGAACAAACCAGGCTGCTATGTTATACATCCGTTTAAAATTCTAAACGCAGAGAAATTATTCGGGCATCTACTCTGGAGAATATTTCGTATACAAAAACAAAAAAATTTGCATTATAGGCAGTTTTTTTTTACATGCGCCAAAGAGGCTGAGATTAATAAGTGCTGTATTGTTTTTTAACGCCTATTTAACATTTTGAGACAAAAAATTGTATTACAAAATAATGACGTAACAAACAAAAAGTAAAATTTACCAAAATTTTATTGGTTTCTTTTTTTACACATATACACAAGCTGTCCTATACACGATGTCCAGTCTCAACGGTGCCAAATGGCTGAATTTTACCGTTAGTCACAGACATATAATTTCAATTGCAAAAACGTTTTAACTGCTTCCCTGATTTGCCCGTACTTCATGCGGACAAAGGATCATGATCTATTATTCCCACCAATAAAATTGAATTGTAAATTTTGCATTATTTAATCCGATTATTTTTTTTGGATTCAATTAGGCAAATATTTCCGATTTGAAAAACCGGTAATAAAAATTTAAAATTCTGTAAAAAGCCTAAAAATATAGGCATTTTTTGAAAATTCTCTTCAAAAATATTGATCAGTTAAGTGGTTAAAAATAAAAAGAGGCTAAGAAACAAAAGCTTTGATCAATTAAAAAAAAATCAAAAATTCAAAATTTTATACGAATCCTCGGCTTTATAAGTGATATCTAATTAAAAAAAAAAAAAAATCCAGTTCTACTAACAAGGTTTGGTTTGGTTTATTTTTGTCGTCCGATTATCTACACTAGGGATATATGACCTGGGGGGAGTGCCCTTCGTGGGGGTCTTTCTAAGGGAACCTAACCCGTATTTACGCAAGGTTCGAAGAAAACCACGAAAACTCCGAACGGTTAGGCCGACGGCCGCGATTGGGTTCGAACCCAGCACCTGCCGTCTACCAGTTGAGAGGTCAGAACCTCTCGGCCACTGGTGGGGCTTCTACTAACAAGACAGACAAAAAAAAAAAAAAAAAGAAGAAGGCCCATTCATTTAACACTAAAATTAGTCAATTTATGAAATTTTGAATCTCATGATTTATATCAATTTCCTATATCTGAACACAGATGAGTTGGGCAATGCTTCGAGGCATCGTACACAAAGTGCTTTAAGTAATCAGGATGATTTATTTCAGATGTACATATTTGCATTGGAATTGAAGGGAGAGACTTCGAGCAAGTTTTCAGGTAACTTTAATTTCCATAAACTAAATTTTAGATTAGATAATTTGACAGCATTTTAACATCTGCATCATTTGGTAAAGAATTGTGTTTGCTGATCTCATCATTTGATTTAATAGAAATTCTGTTATTTTTTAATTTATATTTTCAGTACAAGTTGCAGATAACCACTTAACTAATCAAAATTTTTTGAAAAAAAAAAAAAAAAAAAAATCTTTCTAGCAAGGCCTATTTTTTGCGTCTTTTATAGAATTTTAAATATTTTATCACCGGTTTTTCAAAAGAAAATTTTTTGTCTAGTTGAATCAGAAAAATTCTTGGATTAAATAACTGCATTAATTTTCAGAATAAAAATAGATTTCAAATTTATACTGTAATGATAATTTTATTACCAATTACTTTTTTTACGCATGTCTGGAGAATATTTGCAGCAAATTTGTGAAGGATTCTATTCCGTCGAAACAAAAAAGATGCTTTAACATTATATAGTCATTACTCTGTCAGTTTCAACCGTAAAAGAAAAAAGTTTCTTAGTGCAATAGTATGTTTTTACTAAATAACGAACTATACCTGCGATAGTACATATTAAATTTTTTTTTTTAAAGAAATACTTTTATTAACCTAAATTACTTTTAAAATACTTATTTATTTCATTTAAAACATCTTAGTAATTGGAACTATTTATCTGTGTCCAGTTGTTTAATAATTAGCCACAATTGTTTAATAATTGAATACCGTTGAGAATGGACACACTGTATATGAGGAAGTTTCAATCTCACGCAATAAATTGTGTACACCGGTATTGTAAGTACTCAGCAAGGCTCAGTTTTACACAGCAATGACACGCAAAATTTGTCTTATTGAACTTTAATACAATTTGGGCTATTTTTCCCCGCAACATTTAAATAAATAATATAAAAAAAGTCTGATAATATACTAAAAATGAAAATTCCAAAATCCAAGCTAAATAAATATTTTCTTAAATGTGCTTAAAATAACTATAAATAACTATTATAAAAAACTTAGAATTTATCTTACTTGCCTAGCACAAACAAAAATTCGGATTTTATTTAGAAACTTCCTTAATTTGAATTTCCTCTATAAAGGATGTTTGTGAAATACCGGTTAAATTGCTTTCATGTTGACTTCTTAATCAACACTCAATCTACCTACTTTCGTTACATGCAAATTAATTTATATTCTAAAATTAAATATACATTCTAGATTTAAGTACCTCAACTCTGAATACATACAATAATCATAACAAAACAACTTTTATTTGTTTAAAAAAAAAAAAAAAAAAAAAAAAAAAAAGAAAAAAAGAGAAAAACAGACTAATGAGGAATTTTCTATAATCTTAATCCACAGCATAGCAAGCACTATAATGTTCTTTTCTGTGTTTCAGATCCCTCCCTCCCCCCCACCCCCACCCGCCCGCCAGAGATACAATTTCTAAAATTAAATACAACAATAAACAAGATGTCATAGAACATAATCGACAACATTATACTCTGAATCATACAATGCTCGATTGTAATGTCTGTCTCAAAAGTTTAAGCACAGCATAAAATATCGATTTCCAAAGAATTATAAAAGTTAGAATGAATGACATTTTCTTTATTTGCAGATTTCGCAACATTATTTAAATAAATGATATCAAAAAGTAGAAAAAAAAATAAGTTACATAATAGTAAAAAATATAATTTAAAAAATGTTAAAAAAACTGTCTCAAAAGTTTATGCATAATGTCAAAACCAACCAGATTGATAATTTTTATAGAACTTTAACTTACAAATTATTTTTCCGTGACTTCGAATTAGTTCAAGTAAACGTACGACCATGGAAATCATTAGTTTTTGTAGGGTTTTTGGTGGCAAAGAGTACTATGCTTTCTCAATGGTCTCTTCGAGTTCTTCAATAGTAATACTGCTTTCCATTGCTGTAAACCTGGCGGATTAAAATAGCCCATACATTCTCAATCAACTTTAAGTCTGTACTTAAAGCTGGCCAGTCGAGAACTTTAACATTTTTCTGAGAAAGCCAAAGTTTTGTAGAATGTGATACGTAGATTGAGGCATTGTCTTATTCAAAAGTCTATTCAGGATCCCTTCCCCCTCCAAAAATGTTACTAAATGGAAGTAAATGTTGGTTAAGCGTCTCTTGATACTTTTTGAATCTTATCTTCATTTTAGAAAAGCCAGAGAGGCCTGGCCATTGAATCCAAACGACCCCCAAATCATAAAAGATTTACAGCCTTGCTGCCTGCTGAAAAATGCCCTTGGTTCCTTACGTGAATCCAGAGGCGGATTACCCATTAGGCTGAGTAGGCCGAAGCCTAGGAGCCCAGAAGAAAAGGAGGCCCGGTGCTAATATTTTCCTAATATAAAGAACAAGAAAATATTCTTTTACAATGGTCGGATATTTAATACAAAAGACAAAAGATGGGCGAAATTCTTTGTCATAATAATTTATATTTTTATCATCAATGATTTATGAGTTAATGAAGCAAGCATGTGTTTCGATTTTTCCAGTATATACCTCTTTGAAGGAGTGAAAGGGGGCCCTCTTAAAGTCAAGCCTAGGGGCCCGGGTGACAGTTAATCCGCTTCTGCGTGAATCATGCCAATACGCTGTGGCGTAGTGGCAGATGGGCTTGCAATAAATTGGAGAAGTTGAATTAAATATTCAAGACTAAATTTTATGAAACTCAACAATTGTAAAAATTTAATGAGAAATGAAGGTTACAAGTGCTCTGACTTTGCAGAGCGGTTGGTTTGCCGGACACCCGGACTTCAAACCCCGATATCGGGTATAGCAGTGGTCTGGGAAAGCAGAGCTCTACCCAATGTAATCCTGAGAGATCTATATCTCATCTGTCCGCCAGCAGTGAAAAACAGTCCTTCCCTGGTCAACATTCACAAGGGGGGGGGGGGAGGAGAAACACCTTCCTCAGACTTCTTCCAATCTCGATCCAGGGGTCAAGGCGTCCTTCTCCCATTCGGTATAAAATAGTGTCTCCCCTTGACTTATTTCTCAGCCAAAGGAAATCTGTACTTAGCAAGATAAATGCAAGCAAAAAACACCTGGACTGTAAGGTGACCTCCACATAAAGCGCGGGAGGCAGTATTGTTCAGGTATGACACTAAATCCTCGTACATTACTCAGCTGGAGACAACTTGCTTATTTTCTCACTGCCCACACAAAAGTTCAATAATTTCGACTACATTCCGAGTCGTGGGGACAAAGGGTACACCTGCAGCAGGAAATGTGGAGATATGACAACGCACTCCAAACATCAATGCCATTAAAGTTACACTTTTTCTCATAGTTGAATAAAGCAGTAAGCCATTTGTCCCCATAGGACATGTGTTTCTTTACCCCAGTCATTCTTGCCTGTTTGTGATGTAATTTGAGAGACGGTTTGTCAACCATTTTTTTAGTATGATACAATCGCACTATTAAATATATCTATGTACAGTGTCTTCAAACGCCTGTACACTGAGATTATTTTTAATTTGCTGTATGGCCATATACCAATGTCCGTACTCTACGATCAGTCTGAACAGTTGTCATACATGGTAGTCCACATCTTTGTTTCCACTTAATGATTATTTCTACAGAGTATTTCATATATAACTCACTTTTATCGAATTAAAATTTTTGCAACTTCAGAAACAATTTTATTTTGAGATTTCAATTTAAAAAACTTTCAAACTCTCACATTTTGCGAATTCTTTACTCTTCGGTATTTTTAAAACGAGAGAAAATTTCTCTACCTTTTGTACTGTTATGCAAATGCAAAATGATGTCATTATACACGGCCAATCCCATGTTTCTAGAAAAAATTGCATAAAGTGCTTAAACTTTTGAGACACCATTTCTTCAAGAAAAATGAAAAATTAAATAAAAATAAATTTTTAATTTCAGCCACCCAAAATGGCTTATTTCACTTTACTTTGATTAAATGTCGAGTATTTATTGTAAATTAGCATAAAATATTTTCTTCATTTCTTTTAAACAAGATTTGCAAAGTGCTTAAACTTGTGAGACAGACCGACATAATCGCTTAACAAGCACCTCTGGCCTATTTCAACATAAGGATATTTTTTTGTGTCCGTATTGCAGATTTTTGATCGAATATACGTTCTTTTAGCATAGAATCAACTATTACAAGAACAGTAATAATAGAATAAAATTTATTACTAAAACTTTTAATACTATTTTTCTGCAATATATTGTAAATCCTTTCAAACACAGAATTGTGTGAAATTTCCTTAAAATTCGAGAGAAGTAAACTGATTCAAATTCAGTAAAACCGAAGTTATTCAGAGTAATTTTTTATTGAATTAAAAAGTAGAAAACATTGATTTTTCAATTTTTATTCGCGTTCTGTGATAAAAAGATAATATTTGTACAAACATTTTTGATAAATATATGTCAATTTCAATGCTTTAAGATATAAGGCATTATATTTTTAGTGATATAAATTAAGCAGAATGACGATTTAAAGTTAAATTGTCTATGTACAGTTTAAATTAAAGTATCGAACTCGCTCCTAATTAATGTAGTCTTTGAATGTGTTACGAATATCGTGCATAGAAACTTTCATTTTGAAAAAGGAGTTTCTTGATACTACTATGCTAGCAAAAATCTGAATTTGAAATTTGAAGCAAACGGGGGGGGGGGGGGGGGAATGACAGTTGAACAAATGGTATTCAGTTTTCTTTGAAAATCTTTAGTGAAATACAGTCTTTGTTTTTTCTATAGGACCATTTAAAAAATGAAAACAAGTATAACAATTGATTTTGAAGCGCAAATGCTTAGGAAGAGGCCGGATGTAATAAATATATTTGGATACATTCCAACTCATTTATAGTGAAATTAAATATAACGGGAAATTAAAAACAGCTCAGTTGGTCTCCTATAAAGTTACAATGTAAAAATTATGTTTCAATGACGAATTCCGATACAACGAGCTAATATTTTTATAAAGTCTCAAAAAAATTTCAGGTTTTAAAAAAATATATTTTCTCCAAGCAAAATGTGTCACTTAAGCGAATTCTACACTTTTGATCAAATAGCGTTAAATATTTTAACCCTTTCCGGCACACTGTGCCCGGTCTGGGATACATCGTTTTAATTCCAAACTTGCAAATGACACCAATAATATTTTAATGAAATTTTGCTTTTATAATAAAAGCTTAAATTAAGAAATTCAAAATACCTAAAAAATTCATTTGTGAATTCCGGTGTCAGTCGATAATTTCTCATTTTACTACAGATTTTGGAAGAGAAACATGGAAGAGAATGCAATATGTAGTATTTCATACGAAATCTACCTAAAAATAGTCGCAGGATAAAATTATATCTTAACCATGGCTTGTGAAAACTATTAATATTATCGAACTAGATAATGAGATTAAAGTACTTCCAAATCTTTATAAAGGAGCTCACTTTCGTTAGATCGCAATTAATAGACTGGGGATTAAAGACACAGAGCAACAGTAACGAAGTTCACGGGCTGCTGTTGTGGTTTTTTGCTATCTCTTATTTTTTTAAACAATCAGTTTTCTCTGATTGGGCCATGTTTATGAAGCCTTCAAACAATTTAATGGTAATTTTTTAGAAGTCCACCCCCCTATTTACCGATTTTTTTTGCGTCATTAAAACAATATAACATCTATGTTACCCAATTTTAATTGGATTATTAGGAGTTGTTTTAAAAAATCATGATCCTTGTCTGTACCATTGATTAGAACTCGAACAACTAGGTCCCGATTGAGAATTAAGCTCAAAAACATAATGATTGTTAAAAACATACATGAGAAACATACCGTCCCTCTACATTAAACATAATTTTCAAAAATTAAGAGGAAATAATTATCTTACTTGACTATCCCTTGATTATGCAGAACAAAAAAAATTATGTTTTCTATACCTTACATGTAATCCTTTAACCATACTTTCTTGTTCTTCTTTCAATTGTTTTTTCATGTAAAATCCAAGTAAAATAAAATGAAAACTGAAAGTTAATCCCCATTAATTTGCCAATGTAAGAGGATAGGAGGAGAAAACCAGTACCCAATTTTCCCTTTCCTCCTACTCTTTAAGACAAAACGACCATAAACAATAGACTAGCAAAGAAGATAAAAAAAAGCACATAAAACGAAGTTCATCAAAACACTACCGGTAAATCTAGAAGCAAGAAAATAAAAGAGCAACACAAATCGGTAGCTCCCTTGCTGTTCAAGATAATGGCTCAAGGGACTACCTGTAGTTCCTTTGTTCTGTGGGAATCATTTCAGAACATATGGAAGCCAAGAAAAGTTCAAGGACTTGAGTGGCCACACCTTAAGGATTTCACGAGTGCACAACTTTTTCTTACCACCACCCTCCTTTCACATCAAGCACCTGCCGTAAAAACAGAGCCAAGGGATTACGGAAAGATTGCACAGAGAAATCGTGAGCAAGTATAAATCAAGCTGAAGATAGTGGTTAAAAAAAAAGTAAGGTGGGGCTATTGTTGAGCTTTTAAATCATGAAGAATAAGGATGTGCGATGTAAAAATGAAATCATAGTGAGATGAGAGTCAACAAATTGCTCTTCTGACCGAGTCCTGCATAGGAGAAGACAAGTGAATTTATTAATGTATTCTGTATGTCTCCTATAAATTACAGCTTTACTGTGATGGCTGTCTAGGGGGAAAGAAAATCTACGTATAATAGAAACTAATATTCATGCTTTACAGACTAGAAATTTTACTTCCATATAATTTGAAGCATATGACACTGACATGAAAGAAAGTTTTATTTTTATTCAGGGTTTTTGGCTAAACATATGATAGACACAAGTCAGAACTGACTGGCATTTCTATTCAAAAGGTTTTCAATCTTAAATATACGCATACAATTTTTCTTTTTTTTAAGAATATACATTATATATTTGAAATTACGTTTTTTATTTTTATTAATTGCAAAATAAAAATGAATTTACACTATTTTAACAACGATATAGGGGCCGGTTTAAGTAAGCATATTTTTTGTCATTTTATATTCCTCCTCCTTGTAAAGAACAACAAGTGAATAACCCCAACCCCTTTTGCTTACGTAAGATTTTATGACATGTTTGCCATAAAAAGTCGAAGCAAAACAAAATCGGTTTAATATCTTGTTAATTATTGCATTAAAGAATTCTTAGAATACAAAATAGTTATAATAATATTTATCGCACTGAACAAAATAAAGGAAAAAAAAACTAAGAAATGCAACAGGCCCTAACTTATTTAGGCACCATAACTAAAAATTTTTAACGTGAATCATAGGAATATTACGTGTTTGGAGTTCCCATTTCTCGTTTGGCGTCCAAAAGCTTTGAATCCATGTTTCTGTATTACATATTATTTCAATGTAGTAATGGGATGGAATGTACCTCGTTTCTAGTCCTTATTTACTATTTTAAGTTGTTTAACATCCACAGAACGCTCATTGAAAACATGCTCTTGATTTTTATTGATAAAACACAGGTGCTTCGTTGTCCAATGCTTACGTAAGAATTCGTAACCCCCTCTTCCCCTTGTCATAAAAATATGGACCCCCTCCCCCCTTATTGCTTACGTAATACTTGAACGAATCCATAGTAAAAATTCTTCTTTAAAGTTTATATTGCATGTACTCCGATTAGAGCCTATGCTAATATAGGTCAGATTCAACCCACCCTTTTTCATCTTTCTGTCATAAAAGGAATTCAAGCAAATAAAATTTCATTTAATAAGCAACTTTTATTTAAAATGATACATTATTATAAACTAAACTTAACTAATCGATTTGTTTGCGTTAATAAAATTATGCGCGATTTAAGCATATTATTTAACATTTGCATTTATAAAATTAATCAAAATTAGTTAATTATCACAATTAATAGATTATGAAATTTAATACGATTTTTTTAAAACTAAGTAAATAACGCTGATTAAACAAAATTTCATGCATGTAACTTTGGAAGCAAAGTTAGAATTAGGAAACTGAACAGCGAAGTTTCATTGTTAATGGGAATACACACTGGGGCAAAAAGAGAGTATTAAGAATTTATTGCATGCAATTCTATATTTTTTTAATGTAAATTTCAATACCAATATGCTGCTTAAGTTACTTTTAACTTGTAAAAAAAAATAACCTATTTATTTATTTATTTTTTTTTTTTTTTGGGGGGGGGGGGGGTATTTGCTCCGCCGGTTTAAAAACGAAACAAAGCCAGCAGAATAGATAATCATCGAGTTTTAAATCATGCTTAATTAATAATTAATATAAAAAAACACAAATATGAGAAGGGGAACTAATTTGTTCTGAATAATTAATACTGGTACTTTTAACGCTAAAATATGTAATTAAAATTTCTCTTTCAGACCGCCTGTTGCTTTCTTATAGAAAAAACACACAAGGAAAGTCAAAAGACAGGAGAAAACTAAAAAAAATTAAAGAATTTACCTGAAAATCCCGACAGTTCTGTTTGAAATTCCCATTCATCAAATCTACTAAAGCCCTAGGCACTCGGCTCCCACAAAAAACAATCACAGGGCTGCAAAAGGCGTATTTTGAACGTTCTTAATTAGAACGGTGACAACCCTTCCCATTTCCCTGAGGATGTTCCCCGTTCATTCGACCCATCGCTCCCCCCACAATTCCGTTCGAAAAGTTCCGAATTAAAATTCGAGCAGTAGACAAACACAAAGTGCCAGTAAGAAGTGTTCGAAATTCTCGGCTGATTGAGTTTGGAGCGGGGACGTCTAATTGATTGGATTGAAACTTCTAATGGTGAAGTTCTCTAATCATCATTCCGAAGATGCGAATTACTCCCAGCAAAAGTTTTTGATTATTCCCGCTATTGTCTATACTGCGGGAAGTTCAAAGAGATATTAAAGTTTTTTCCTGTTATTACGCCCAATAACACAGAGGGGGCTTGACGAACTAATTAGAAAGAAAGCGAAACTTAGATTCGTCAGGCACAACCATTCAAACATGAGTAATTTCAATTTTTTTCAAGTGAGAAGGTTACTCGAAAAGATCTGTAAAAATGGTGGATACTTTATGGAAATCTTGAAATTGCAATTTTGTACTCAATGAAATGATTGTACACTCGATAATTCATGCCTAAAATGAACGTATTAAGATAGCAGAATGGCTTCATACTTACCTAGTTTGGAATTTTTGTATTCTACTGTCAAAAATATTAGATCTAAACAAAAATGTTGTGCAAGAGGTAATTTCTGAAAAAATCATAAAAGTTAAAAACATTAAGTGTCAAGGGATAAAACGATGATAGACTAATTTTCGTGAAATTTGAGATAATAGAGCTTAGCTTGAGAGGCATCCTTCGGCAACCTTGGATTGAGACGGAAATGAAGGTAACCCTTTCAAAAACGCAGTTTAAGAAAGGCATATTGGGGAAGAACGACGGAAGTCCATTCACATAAAAGAAAGAACTGAATAAATATGATCTAACTATATCGTTTTGTTTTACCCCTTTCATTCATGTTTTTGAATAAATTCAGCTTCCTTTAAGATTATATCGTGCATTTTTTCGGTAGAGTGATAACTGCAAAAAATGGTTTTTGAGCTATTAATACGAATGAATTACAAACATATGTCACCCGTCATTAAAAAAGTATTTCAATATCTTTAAAAATATTCGAATCAAAAGTTTTCGATGATCTAGCATCATATAAAAAAAAATATTTGGAAATTTTAGGGAATATTAAGGGTCATTTCGAAAGAGAAATTACTGCATTCTATTTTGCAATAAAATTCACATATTTAGATACAGCAACATTTTTACAACAGTTTAACTGATTTAATGCAGCAAATTTGAATCCGAATTGTAAATGTATCTAAAGGGTATTGTAAAGCAATAAGTTTATTCAAAATTAGAAATAACGAAAAATTTGAAATTAAAATTTATGAGTAACACAGTGAGAAAAACCAAACAGCAATGCTATTATTAACTTATACAGTGTATTATCGTATTTTTTATAAACATGTTTAATGTGGTACAAAAATGCTTAAAATTTCTTTATAAAATAAATCTCTATACTCGCAATATTTTATTTGAAAAGCGTTTAAACTTATTCCAACATCCATGACTATCATTTTAAATGTGCTTCAAAAAATTTTCAAGAAGTTATAGTAATTTTATAAATTATCAATGTATCCATAACATTTATTCTAAAAAACTCTTGAATTAATAGGAAAATACTCTCTCTTTCATTGTCTAAAAATAAATCATTGCTGTTATTGTTGGTAACCAACTAACAAAGCAACTTCAAACAAAATATTAATTATGTTTTCTACCGAAATAAAATTAACTTAAAATTATTTTAAAACTTGCTGTCCCAGAAAAATAAATAACAAGCATATGTGCAAGATATATCAAAACTCAAGATCTTCGAATTAATTTCAAACAGTTGTCTGAAAACGTAAATTGTACATAATTGTTAAGTTTATTTTGAGTTAGTCCAGGAGCCGGCCGTCGATTTCGATATGTATCGAGTACAAGGACCGGACATACATCAAAATGTAGGTTTCAATGTGCACATTAAGAATATCACTGGCTGCCAGGTCCTATCCTGCCAGAACCCGGTGGCAGCCGCACTTTTATGACGTCAATTTTGAGTGTTTACCTACATTTTGATGTGTGTCCGGTCCTTGTACTCGATACATAGGCAAACACGAAAAATTGACGTCATAAAAGTACGGCTGCACCGGGTTCCGGCAGGATAGGACCTGGCAGCCAGTGATATTCTTAATGTGCACATTGAAACCTACATTTTGATGTATGTGGAAGCCAGTGATATTCTTAATGTGCACATCGATACCTACTTTTTGATGTATGTCTGGTCCTTGTACTCGATACATAGGCAAACACGAAAAATTGACGTCATAAAAGTGCGGCTGTCACCGGGTTCCGGCAAGACAGGATCTGGCAGCCAGTGATATTCTTAATGTGCACATTGAAACCTACATTTTGATGTATTTCCGGCCCTTGTACTCGATACATAGGAAAATCGACGGAAGGCTCCTGGACTAAGTATGGATTTCAAGATGAATAGAAATAAATTCGAATTCTGAAATCGAATAAACAATGTCCCAGATTGTGAATTCATGAAAATTTCATCTCTTAAAGAATTTTTCAAGAATAGAAGATTTACACAATCATTTAATAAATTTCAGAAGGATTTTGCCAAGTAAAATTTGAGTTTACAGAGATTTTGTATAATATAACCCACACTCAAATAGTTAAAGTATTTTTTATGTATTTTACAGAATTTGAAAATGTACAAATATAATGGCTCTTAGAATGAAAATATAGAAATATCCCCCCTTCCCAACTGTTCCTTAACGTCGAGAAAGCTGAAAAGATACAAATAAAGGAAAAAAAAAATAATCCTTTAAAAAATATTTTCGGTTTGTGAAGCTAATAATGCTTTTAGAGTAAGATAAAGTATCTATAACTTATTCTAAGCTGTATTATTAATAGCCGATGTAAATGAATCTTATACTAGTTATTTTAATGATACTTTAAAGTACCGTCGGAGCGTAAAGGATTAAGAAAAGTTCATTAGAATTAAAGCAATATGTGTATGGACAGATAAAACAGTATCAAATTCTAATAAAAATCACGCCAGAGCACCAGACCGTCTCCTATCAAATACATTAAAAAAATTTGAATACTATGCATGAATATAAGTTAAAAAATTGTAACGGTCGAATAGAACAATTCTGCCTCTTTGAATTATACGAGTTCCAATGCCCATTATTTCTTTACCAAACCTAATAGCTGATTTTGCGGAGCTATAGTTCAACAGTGCGATTTTTCCAAATCATTATTCACACAACTTTCAGCTTTAGGAAAGATTTATTTTCAGAAAAATCGCAGACGCAGAATATCACCGCAAAAAAATCATTCGCTTCAATATATATTTTCTTTAACTGAAGCCATTATTTAGGAGAAAATAGGGAACCTTTAGAACCATCTTCCCATAACGGCTACTTAATACCGTTACAGACGAAAGAAATAAAAAAGCCAAACGGACGATCTATTTTTCAAGGAAACGTCAAAACAGTTCGAGCGTTTCTTCAAGCGTAAACAAAACAAAAACTGCAATAACGGTGAGAGAAAAAAAATATTCACCGTGGGCCTCTAATCATTTTTTGAAGAAAAAGATTTTTTTTCGCTTTACACAAATCCTATTAGCCCATACTGAATATATATACAGAACTTGGCCGTATTTTGCTGTAGCATTTAAATCCGTTTAAAAGTCTGAAAAAGGATGGTGAAAAAAAATTCCCTATGCGCCTAAGTTCTGCTAGTAGAAGAGGTATAAGTTTGTTATTAGCTTTATTTCTTCGGTAAAAAGAAAGTTTTTGTGGCTTTGAGAAAAACTATCGTAAAACCTGATGTTGCAGCGTTAATGACCTGGTAGATTTCGTTAAAAAAAGTTTTGGTATTTTGAAATGGAAAAAAATTCCGTAGTTTTAACATCAAAATCTTATTTCGTTAGATTCACTGGAGCATTCATCGATTTTCATTTTCTTTCACACATTAACTTCTGAACTAGAATATATTATGTAATCGATACATTAGCATAATCCAAAAAAGTTTTATTAAAATGTTTGAAGGGAAAAAAAAATCTTCACTAATATCAAATGCGAGTAAAAGCTTTACTGGTCCGCATGATCTGCATTAATTGCATTCAATATACCAAAGGCTTCCAAAATATATAATCGTGTTATCTACTTTATAATTGCGCTAATAAGATATGAAGAGAAATTCTAAAACAGAAAGAACAGAATTTCCATAGCTTTTTTTCATTGCAAGCATAAAAATAAATATACGTTTATTAAATGCTTAACCATAGGTTATGTATGAAATACTGCTGAATTTTAAGTAGAACAAGTGAGTATAATCACAGATCGCACAGAGGCTTTCGTTTAATATCTCTTAAAATACTTTATTTTTAATTGATAACTCAAAAATGTTAATTTATAATTATTAAAACCGTTACATAAATGGCGGCATCATCATAATTTAAAAATAATAAAACATTTTTTAGACCAAAATAAAAATACAGGTAAAATTATTTAAATTGAATTAAAAAAACGATTGTTTTTTAATTCAGTAATTTAAAAATTTTAACTGAGTTAAGTTTTTTAAAAGAAAAATGGTTTAAAACACATTTAAAATTCTGAAATAATTACGAAAATATTCATATTAATTCCTTCACTTTTCAAAAACTCCCTATAGATGGCACCAAAAGTGAATTTAAACACCCGTAAATGGCTAAAAATACGAAATTTACTTTAATGAAATCCATCGGGCTATTAAATGTATAAAAAGAAAATTTCGACTGGCGCCGGCATGCTTCGAATCCGGGATTTTTCGGTTAGAAATAATATCGCAGAACTATTGGAATCGGGAAAAGATTTTTGAAATTGAGATTTTGTTTTGAATCTGCAAAAAGGGCGGTATGTCATCACACTTTAATAGCATAATATTTATTTAATTAATAGCATATCTTTTTGAAATTTTTGCGATTTGTGTATGACATGACAGGGGCATTCATCTCTATGTTAAAAAAAACACTCAAGTCATTAACTTAAATATTTTTTTTGGAACGAGCGCTGTGATGGAAATACAGAAAAGCGAGACTATAAGAGTTTTGCGGGATGAAATTGTGCAATTCAAGGTAAATTGTTTTTTAAAAAATTATTGCCAACCGAATAAAATTTGTGTAAGAGGTCATCGGATCGCAAAGGGTAAAATACTGTAAAATTGAAAAGGCGCCATCATATGCAAAACTCATTTAAAATCCATAAAATGGAATAGCCGTTGCGTTGATTAAAATTTTAGAGTTATTTCTGTGAACTCATGAAAGCTATTTTACTCTTTATAAATTCCCAAGTTTAGAAACGGTACTTTTTGCTTAAGGAAGCTGGTCATTCAGCTTCCTAATCCCCCCCCCCCCCCACACACACCTCACTCATGTAACGTCTATGTGAGCATTTTATGCATTCGCATATTTAGGCTATTCCTACAGAAAATTAATATTTTTAACTTCTATTTTTCGTACACATTTTTTTAAAAAGATGTCTGTTTTTCATAGTTTAAAAAAAAATTTTCAATTTAATTTTCGAGAGAATTATATATTTAATTTTATTTGAAGTCAAAATTTTACTCATAGTTTCGTCAGCTTTGAACACATAAAATATCAAATTAAGCGTACATTTTAGAAATATTTTGAGAATTAAGGAAAACATTTTAAGAAGAGTACACAGAAAAAAAAGTAAAAATATTAATTTCATCAAGAAGTATTTTAAATATGCGAATGCATCAAATGTCCATAGACTTAACATAACGGAGATTAATTCCGAAGCTGATTGACCAGCCCACTTAACAGATTAAACAAAATAATTACTATAAAATGATAAAAATTTGAAAGCAAAATGATGCTTTATTTTATTGTGTCTGATAAAGAAAGGTCGAACTTCATTTCAAACTAAAGTTATTCATCAAATAAAAATAACCAAAAGTGACGCATTACCTTTTATGAAAAAATAAGACTAAAGTTTTTTTTTTTTTTTTTTTTTTTTTTTTTATCCGTTAAAGTTTTGTCACTATGCAAAAAACAAAATCAATATTAAAATAATTTGAAAAAAGAAAAAGGCTCTTTGTACATAAAGGCAAAAATTTAAATAATTTGTCTCAATATGAATCGGCGAACACATTTTTTTAACATTCAGTGGAACATAGCCACACAAAACTATATGTAATCATTAACTATAAAACATATGAAAAATCTCTGCGTAATTTAATCTATTTAACTTTCTTAAAGATTAAATAAAACACGCCATTATCCTGAGTGCAGGTTTGTTAGCAAAACCGCTGGAGTAACATTAATTCCTTGAAGGAGATTTTAGAACTTTGTGAGGAAAATTAAATATTCCAAAATTTCTAAATTCTGATTTGCACGGACTGATGCACGCAAATAAGTAACTTCTACCTGATAAAGAAGCCTTCGCAATGTAGGAAAACAAGTTTAAAAATACATCTAATTTTCTAAAGAGAGTTTATTCATTGTTATCGAGAAAATTATTTTCAAAAAATACCAAGATAATGTGTAAGGAATATGTTAAACAAGGGCGAGCACATTATTTAGATTTCACATCTTAAAAGCACTTCTGGCTAAAATATGAATAAATTACCAAACAGGTGATTATTTTCTTGAAATAAATATAATAGTTTGGATGTTTCTTCAAAATTTTTCACACATATACAGCATATTAATATTACAAAGATTAAAAAATGTGGAATATTCAGATTAATAATAAAAAAATAATAAATAAAAAGAAGTAGAAAAAATCCGCTTTGTAGTTGCAGCAAACACATTTTTAAATTTAAGTAATCAAAGATTTTCAATGGGAATACATTTTAGAAATATTTATAAACTGTTCAATTTTATTCAAATGCTAAATAAATTTACAGCTAAAAGCAACTAACAATTCTTATTAACCTAGTCTGATAAATTTCCTATACTCAGCTAAAGCTGTTTTAATGATCAGATTTCAAATTTATAATCTCACATTTTATAGTTATCTATTTTTAATCGAAATACTTTAAAAAGTAATTTTTAGCATAGAAAAATTTACTAGAAGATGGCTTTCAAGGTTGATTTGATGCAAGTCTCATTCCAGTGTTCAAAAAGATATGCGGCAGGAAAAGCAACAAAACGGAGCATTCTTATTCATACTATATGCTTAATTAATACCACTTAAAATGACGTTTAAGTCAGTTTTATATCTTAATTGGAAAAAGAAATATTAATTTTTTCGTTTGTTTTCATGATTTTCTTTATAATGTTTCTCAGATATTCTTGCATTTAAATTGTTATAATTTAAAAAAAAAACGTTCAAGGTAAAAATTGTTCAAACTTGGACCATGTCTTTTTCATTTGTTTTGCTTTACTTTTAACTCAGCAAATTTGAAAAAAAAAAAAAAAAAAAAAAAAAAAAAAAAATATTTACTTTTGATTTTTTTAAAGGTGACTTTAAGAGTTACTTTAAAATTAAAAAAAAAAATTAAATTAATATATTTTTTAAAATGCTGAATCAAAATTTTATTTCTGTTTATTTAACCCTTGGTCTACCGCATTATGAATTCATGAAAATTATGCATTCTAAAGTATTTTACGTAAATTGTTTAAATTAAAAGATTTACATTATTATTTACTAAATATTTGAAGGATTTTAGAAGGATTGAAGGAGAAGAATTAAATTTGAATTTGTGTGCAATTTTCCCTCTCAAATCTTTTATCTTTAATTATTTTCTTAGTATTTTGTAGAATTATAAAATGTACAAATATGATGACGTTCTTACAATATAAATACAGAAATATTTCCATCCCCCTTCTTCAGCGCCAAGAAATCTGAAAAGACAAAAGAAATCATCCTTTTAAAAATATCTTTGTTTTGTGTAACCAATAACGCTTTAGGAACAAGATAAAGTAATGTATTTGTAACTCAATCTAAACAGTATTACAACTAACTGACGTATTAAAAGAATTTTATAATAAGTTATTTTAATGGTACTTATAAATACCGTCGGTAGATAAAGGGTTAAATAAATAAGAAAAAAAATGAAATTCTATAAACATTATTTCGAGTTAACTATTTTAAACTTCCGCACATTTTTAATAAATTTTAAACAATTTTAAGAAATTTTGTCATGTAATTTTGTTTACTAATAACATGGTTAACCATTCCAAAAAATGTCAAAATTTTAACTCATTAGAAATTTTAAAATGTGTCCCGAACCCCCCTTAAAGGGAAGAAAAGACTTGGTGTAATCGTATGAAAAATACACGAGATTTAAGACTCGTGTCCTCGGAAGCTACCCGACCGATTTTGATGAAGTTTAAAATTATGTCCATTAGATTATGCTCAAAACTTATGTTTTTTCTTTCTTTTTTTTATTTTTTATTTTTTTTTGAAATTTTTTTTGTTGAAATTTTTTGTTGAAATTTTTATTTTAAAAACGGCACTTTAAGAAATCTTCCATCCCCCCCCCCCCCTGGAATTAAAGCTTTTTTTTTTAAATCTGCCACATATGACCTTATATTCATTCAATACCACTTTTTTTTTTTTTTTTTTTTTTAATCGCTCGAGTATTAGGACTTAATGAGATTTTTAGCTGAAAAGTACCATTTTTCGGAGATCTAAAATACTTTGACAATTCTAATCTGCGAAAATTCTCGCACAATTTTATCAAACATGAATAAAAGTATGCATAATTAATAATAGGATAAAATTTAGTTACATGTAATAAACGAGTATAAAATGTTAGAGTAAAATTAATGGGAACGGGTGTGTCGTCCCAGCCGTTGTTTCAGGAGAGGGGGGGGGGGGGTTACAAAACATCTTTAAGTAAAGAAAATGTTACTGACAAAACCTTCTTAAAGTTACATTTTTATCAAAAATCTATCATTTATTCTTCTTAAATTCGTTTTATATACTACTTAAGTTTACAGAGAAAAAATTATCAATTAAAAAGTCATTAAAGAAAGAAACAAAAAGCACAGAGTCCTTAAGTTGAAAAGAAATGTAAAGAAAACGTATGTTTTCCAGGATTCATTTTTATTCCGTACAGGGATATCCAAAATTCGAAGAGCGCAGCTTTATTCATTTATTTCCTCCCGAAAGGAGACAGGAAAGTATCGAAAACCTTCAATTTTTAATCTCAATCATTGCTTCATAAATTCCTCGCAAAGCTCACAGATAGCTCTAACTCGACACGGAATTACTGTAGCTCTAAGAAGAAAACAAACCGGAGCTTAATGAATCTTGGATTCGTCGTAAAAGAAAGGAGGGAAAAAATTCGCTCCGTTTTCTGTTATGGGAGCCACCTGCCAAATTGCAGGTTCTCCAGTCCGTGAGCTGAATGCTCTTTTAAGAGAACCTTCGCGGAGTGTAGTATCGAAAAGAACGTGATGCCAATACAGAATGCATGTTTTACGAGGCGCCTCCTGCATTTACGGGCCAAAATGTCTAAGAGGGAGGACGGTAAGATCAGTATGGTTACAGAATTACAAGTATTTTTTCCCCATTTTTTTTTTAAATAAATATATTGAAGGAAAGCCTGAAGCGGTTTAATTTTTCTTTCCCCCCCCCCCCCCGTTAAACTGATGTATGTTTTTTTTTTTTTTTTTTGAAAAAAAATTTATAACAGAGAATTAAAAAATGCAACAAGAAAATGTGCTATGGCGTTAAATATTACTTTAAGCAACAAATGAAAAGTTGAATATTACTGAAGAAGAATTTTAAAAAGGTGTCAAAAAGTAGATATTGAAGAAGAGTAAGCAAACTATTTTAAACGAAATATCTAAGAAGGAGGTTGGCAAGATCAGTACTGTTATGGAATAACAAGTACTTTTTCCATCTCTTCCTCCCCCCCCCCCCAACATATTGAAATTCTTGCTTGAATTAAAATAAGAAAAAGGTGAGATTTTTTTTCTCTTAATTATAAAATTGGGAGTTAAAAAGTCAAGAGTTATTTTTCTACAAGTTTGTTTGTTTGTTTGTTTGTTTGTTTGTATTTATGTCGGCCAATTATCTACACTGCGGTATATAGGCCTGAAGGGGTGGGATGCCCTCCGTGGGGGTCTTTTTTAAGGGAACCTAACCCGTATTTACGCAAGGTTCGAAGAGAACCACGGAAAACTCCGAACGATTAGGCCGACGGTCGCGATTGGGCTCGAACCCAGCACCTACCGTCTACTAGTTAGGAGGTCAGAACCTCGCGGCCACTGGTGGGGTTTTTCTACAAGAAAATTTGCTGCAGAGTTAAATATTACTTTGAGCAATAAATGCAAGTTGAATATTATTAAGGAAGAATTTTAAGACGTTGTCTAGAATTTGATATTGCAGTTAGTAAATTAATTTTTTTTAAACGAAATGTACAAGAGATAAAATGGTAAGACCTGTATGGTTAAAAAATTACAAGTTTAATATATCTATTGAAGAGAAGCAAGGAGTAACTTTTGAGGGGAGGGAGCGATTGTGCTGAATGTCTCAGTGGGTGTCCTATTCATAAAACTAAGTTTTTTTTTTAAATCATAATTTCTCAAGATTACAATTTACTAATGACTATTATATATGCACTTTAAAACAAACATCCACAAAATTATTTCAAGCGCCTATTACGCATTAAAAACTATATAAAAGCAAATACCGTAGAACAAAATGCTGAAAATACTTGCATCACAACTATTAAAAAATAAATTTTTAAAAGCTTTTCTACATATAAATAATTAAAAAGAAAATCTAAGAAAAGTGGCACTATCTAAATCCACGTTGATATTGCCATTTACCGACTAAGAGTAAAATATCTCATTCCCCTTTCACTAACGTAGAAGTCTCTTGTGCATTGAACTTTAGAATTAAAGACTAGATTACTTTAGAACAATGTGCCTTGAGGAAGGAGTATTATTCAAACAAAGTCGTGCATGGAATAGTAGAAATGCTATAATATCCTAATATCTTTTATCAAAATTAAGACTACGATGAAACAAAATACTAAACACAAAGAAATTTATTAAACAGAGGTCGCCTAATGAAAGTCATTTCCCCGAAGTCATTAAAAATGCTCAAGAATTTTCATTCGATATTATTTTTGGAATAAATTTTCGCAGCTTTATAGAATCTGCTCGATTTTATTTTGCAATTTAGAAGAAAAAAAATCGAAAATGATGACCGTTTCCGAAGTTCTTTTAAATTAATATTTTACCATCTCAATAAAAAGTTCTAATCAATAAGACAAAAATGAGATCTTCTATGCAATATGTTGCTTATTTTTTCGTGTTTTTTCAAGGTATTGAAAAGGAAGGGTAAATTAAAATGCAAATCTTTCATCGTTTGTTAATAACCTATTACTTCAAAATTAATAACGATTGATTAATAACTTGAGATATTAATTGCTCCCATCGTGAGGTTATCATTCACCTGAAATTTAGTACAGACGGAAATAATCTGACTTTTAATCTCGCACTCATGAGCGTTTCAAACTGACGGACATAAACAAAGGACATGTTTATAAACAGATACTACTGTTAACGATCCATCAATTTTTCTATTAACATTTTTTGGCAAATGAGTCAATAGATCTGTTTCTGAATATAAGCCCAGAACACGAATAACGGAAAATTTTGCCACTAGTGACATTAAATACTGTTTTCTTATGCAGCAATTCGATGCGCCATTGCATTTATGATCTCACGGAGTCCTATGTACATGAGATCTATTTCAATTTTATTTAAAGATATTTTTCAATAAAACGTTCGCTTCTGAAATATAGTTAAATATTAAATTATAAGAAGAATTTACAATTAAAGTAAAAGGTTTTAATTAAAAGTAAAATGAAAGAGCTATATTTTCGATGCAATATAATCATTCAGATTTCAGAGTTGTTGAAATTATTGATGCAATGATATTTCTCCATCCGTTAATCAATTGTTTTTTTAGAATTAATCTTTCAATTAAGCTGTTAGTTGCACTTGTCAGATCATGTGCGTTGATTATCTACCTGAAGTTTAAACTTCATGGAGAGTAGAGAAATATGTCTTTATTGAACAGATATAATAATTCACAGTGTAACTTACACAATTGCAATTATAAGTAATAACTTTGTGGTAATGTAATAATGGTCCATTTAATTTCAGAACATTATCACACAGCTCTAACTGAGAAACGTTGAGCGATATATTATACGCTAAAACCTTCTACTAAAACTTATCTGACAGTGCAAGACGCATCAAAATCTTTTCCTTAGAAGCTTAGTTATCAACGGTCGGAATGAAATAGTAATTTGAATTTTATATATACAGTAGATATCATGCTCTCTCTCTTAATAATCAAAATAATTTTTGAAAGCTCATAAAATAAATTTTTTCTTTGAAATTAATTAAAAAGTAATTACTCTTCACAGTTTTGCAAGGATCGTTCCTCTTTTATTCTACAATTTAAAACAATTTACTAGAACAATTGGACGCTCGCTTTTAAAACATTCTTTTAAATTAACATTTTATCATCATCATAGTAAAACAGATTTAATCAACAAGTCAAAAACAAACACGACCTTTCATGCAGTATAATTGTTCAGATACCCTGAATATATTTTATTTTAAACAGCTACATATTGAAAGGCAGAGGTAAATTAAAAAGCGAATATTTCTCCATCTGTTAATGACTTGTTATTTCAAAATTAATCACGACTTTCACTTAGGATATTAATTACGCCTCTCGGATCATGAGGCAATCATTCACCTCAAATTCAACTCCACGGAGGAACGAATAATCTCGATTTTAATCTTGCACCCCCGAGTGTTTGGGGACCAATAGGTATAGATAGTGATATCATGCTGCATTGCGTTTGGGGACCACACAACGTCGTATTATACGGGGATGTAAGTTGTGCGAGAAGCTTTTGAACAGGGGAATATTCATCGGGGAGGAAAAGGAGATGGCGACCAGAGAAAAATGATATCGTGGTAGGCATGCCTTGAATTGACGGGTCTTTGTTACTATGGTTACGTTGGAGATAAGATTTCGGATGTCAGCCAAGATACATGGGATGATAAAGCAAGAAATATTTTTTTTTATGTATTTATAAATGTTTTCATGTTTCCGTATGAACTTAGGAGAAGTATGTCTGTCATGTTACCGATTGGGAGAATGATATGTCAAGCATAAGTTCAGATATATTTTTATTTTCCGTTAGAAGTAATGCCTTTTGGAGAATCGCATCTGTATACGAATACATTTGTTGATACATTTTCTGTACAAAATTACGTTATTCTAAATGTTGCTTTTATTTTTGTAATTTTTAGCCCTCCCCCCTTTTTTAACGGATGCGTGTATTATCTGTGCTCGTTTAGGTTATTTAACAGAATTTATAATATTCGATCATTGCAATTTTTTTAAGGAAATTTATTTTAAACAATTCAAACATAATAATGACAACAACTCAACGAATTAAAAGTACATTAGCATTAAAGAAAGAAAATACATGCAAAATTATCAGCAAAGCTGCTATGATCTTTAACGAAGGGAATGTGATAGTAAAGTATCACAAAAAATATTAAGTTCTGCAGATAAGTTGTTTATCTCTTTATTTTTAGTATCCCCATAACTTAACTAATAGCACATACATGCAAAACTATATGCAAAGATAGGAAAAACACTTAAATGAGAAAGAAAAAAATATTTCATATTTTATAAGCGATTTCAAAATGAAAAAAAAAAAAAGAAACTTTTATAATATTTTAAAAATTAAAACAATACAAGATAAAATGTCCAAACTTTGCATAATAGCATCGGATGTCTCATTCAAGTAGTATTTTTGTTATTCATTATCTTACTTTTTCCTTGAGTTATTATTTATATTTATATATATATATATATATATATATATATATATATATATACACACACATACACATATATTTGTTCTGGAGAACTGTCTATTAAAATAAGTTAAAAAAGATGTACTTTTAATAAATTATCAAGTAAATGTTTTCGAGTGTTATGATTATCTTCGAAACTTCATTTCAAAATTTATTTAGAATGACTTCCAAGAAAAAATAAATTTTACATATTTGCATACATTAGTCTCCAGCAAGAAAAATGACACATCTCGCAAAAATTCATTGAGTTTTATTCCACTAAAAGGTCCGTCATTGGTGTGTATTGCTATCGAAGTTGCATTTATGTAGTTAAATGGAAAATATATTTACTACGCTATATGTCCATTCGTGACCATAGAAAGGGGTAGTATTGTACGAGAAGGAAAAATTACCCAACTCTTTAAATCTCATCTGCGAGTTTCTTTTTTTTTTCTTTTTACGTTATACTCTTACATGGAGAGCTAAGTGCTATAATTTCAGGTTATAGTAAAATCGTTTTCTTTTGCTTCTTCTATGCAATTTACTTTTGCTGAGATGTTCCAGTTTTCTTGCAGGTGAACGTTATATTATTCTTTAGAGCATAAAAATTTCAATTTAAAGTTGAAGAATGCATTGCATCACAACCTGAAAAATTTGAGATTTTTTTTTCTCTCGAAATATGACCGAGCCAACATGCAACTAGATATTACTTAATTATTTCAATGAACGAAGATCGCTTGCACTTTTATCGATAAAATTAAGGAAAAATCAGGGCAGAGTTTAGACACTTAGACATATTGTTACCTGAGAATAAAGTTCTATCTGTGTTTTCGAAAAAATTGACTTGTCGATATAGAAAGGTTCTATTTGTATCGAAGGCATTTTTGCATCAAAATGAAGGTTACATATAATTTATACAGGGTGTCCGAAAAGTCTGGAAACGGTCGAATAACTCGAGATATACATATGAGATTGAAAAACGTAAATATACGTGTTAAATATTTGTAAATAAGCTACTCAGTGATACCAAATTTGACCTTCGTAACCGACCCCTTGGGGGTCAGAGGGGGTCCAACTTTGAAATCTTAAATTATAACCCCCATTTTTTATTGCAGATTCGGATTCTACGGACAAAAATACGCAACTTTTGCATTTGATGTTTATTTCGAATCCTCGTTTATCACGGTGTATTCGAGCATATTAAATCGATACATTTTTCGGCTTTTCCAACGGGATTTTCCTAATCGAAACTAATTGGGGAGAATTTATGACATCAAATTCCTCGTCTTTTGCAAGAATAGCGTTTCCTGAAAATCACCCATGCCGATTATTTCGATAGTACTACACACAGTTAAAAATTTGACCCATTTGCTGTAGCGTCACTCCACAGCTTTTATAGAATATCTGTTTCATGACCAATGAGAATGTTCCATAACACAGTAAAGTACACTGTAAAAAATTGACATTTTTGTTGCATCGTCACTCCACCACTTTTATAGAAAACGATTACTTTACTGTGTTATGGAGCACTCTCATTGGTCACAAAAGAGATATTCTATAATAGCTGTGGAGTGACGCTGCAGCAAATGAGTCAGATTTTTAACAGTGTAGCACTATTGAAATAATCGCCATGGGTGATTTTCAGGAAACGCTATTTCTGCAAAAGACGGGGAATTTGACGTCAAAAATTCTGCCCAATCAGTTTCGATTAGGGAAAATCCCGTTGGAAAAGCCGAAATATGTATCGATTTAATATGCTCGAATACACCGTGATAAACGAGGATTTGAAATAAACATCAAATACAAAAGTTACGTATTTTTGTCCGTAGAATCCGAATCTGCAATAAAAAATGGGGGTTATAATTTAAGATTTCAAAGTTGGACCCCCTCTGACCCCCAGGGGGTCGGTTGCGAAGGTCAAATTTGGTGTCACTGAGTAGCTTATTTAAAAATATTTAACACGTATATTTACGTTTTTCAATCTCATATGTATTTCTCTAATTATTCGGCCGTTTCCAGACTTTGCGGACACCCTGTATATGACATTTATGGCATTATTTTAATAGTTTATTATTTTGAATAATTTTCGATTTACAAGGTACGTCTAAAAAGTTCGATGAATGAATAAAAATGCGTCTCTGTGCATGCGCAGGTAGAAGCCGATGGAGAGACTGCACTGGGCAAAAAACCAAAGAAGAATAGAATAGTTTTATATGGGTAGTCAAAAGGTGTATGTTTGAAAACTTGCATCGGGTCAACATCGCGTTTTCTACAAATTGGCATAAACCGCCACGTAAATGCATGCAATGTTGGTCCAGGTATACGGAACAGATAACTATGAACAAAAAATGCGTGTGCGACAGGTTTAAACATTTTAAGGAGGGAAAGGAAACCGTGGATGACGAACTACGTTCGGATATCAGATCGACCCTCAACAAGTGCGACAGATGACGTTAAACAATCACCGACTGTCTTTACTTTACGTTGGATATCGGAGGTAATGCGAATCAGCAAGGACTGTGTTAGTGTTACAGAGTATGTGCGATACCTGTGATTTGGTCGATCACAAAAGAGGCCTTAGCTGTTTCATTCCAATAACTTTACCAATGATGTCATAGGTGTATAGTGGCCAAAGAATATTTCTTTGAGGGTGATTAAAGAAATTTTGTTTCCATGTTTCATTTGTTTTATGCTTCCATTCACCAAACTTTTTTAGACACACCTTGTAATCATATTCTTAAAAGAAAAAAAAATGTCTTTGTTCGCAGACTACTGCACTAATGAGGATAAGGATAAATATAAAATTTACTATAATTGGTGCACGAATATATATATTTTATTTACTATTTTGAGTTATTTCGATTTAATTATTTTCTAAAAGAAAAAAAATGTCTCTAGGACATCGATTTCCTACCATTAATTAATTTCAGGCCCCGATTATGACAAATTGGGGCCCTGGGCAAAGATAAATTAGGGGGACCCTTTCAAATCATTGCAACATTATTCAAATAGAACATACACATAGTCACTCATATGTGTATGTGTAATGCATAAGCATATTTTTGCACCTTTGATATAAATAGAAGAAAATTCTTAGCTCCGCCAATTCCAAATTAAATGCCTTAATTAATAAAAGTATACTTTTTTTCCTCTTTAGTACAGAACAAACTCTTTTATAACTTTAGCAATTTGTTATGTTACTTTAAGATGAATTTAATAATTTCAACATATGGAAGAGTTGGAATTGAAAAAGGAAGTAAATATTTTAAAATTTAATGTATGGATTTGGGGAGCCCCTTAAGGTCTGGGGCCCATGGGCAAAGTCCCGATTTGCCCATGTGGTAATAAGGGCCTGATTAATTTCCAAGATTAAAAAAGAAAAGAAGCCTTAAAACTCCAAATACGCGACTTAACAGGGGATTTTGCAACAGACAGAACAAATGCATTTATAAAATCATGCAAATCATCTTTTGTTTTTATTATTACATTTGTGTATCAACTATATGTCGTATCTGTTATAAGTCATTTATCCATTACTCTCGCACAATTCGTGACAATAAAATTCAATGCCCTGAAGTCAGCAGTTCTATTCTTTTACTATGATGGTAGAGAGATTGCGTAGAGTTTGATTTCCAATATTGATATTTAATTCATTAGCAGAATGAAAATAACTATATTTCCATTTGTGAATAAAATGTATTTCATTATTAAGAACTAGTAATTATTTAAAATTTGGAAAAGATAATGAACCACAAAAATTATCCAATAAAAGGTGAAAGAAAGATTAAAATGTTTCAATACAGCAAAATGAAGGTTGTCGAAAATTTTTCAAAATTAATTTAGAAAAATCAATAGATTCTTTTATTTTACAATTTACTTGTTAAATATATTAGGTCTTTTGTTGATACAAAAGAGCCTTTAAAATCGATAGAATTTTTAATGTAACAATTTCCTTTTGTGCTGTTTCATCGTTTTGCATTTCTTGCATTATTATGCGTTTGAAATTGTAAATCTTCTTGATAAGTGGTTCCATTTAATCGGAATATAAAAGAAATCGCTATTCTGGCAATACCTTTTCGTCAGAATTTTTTTTATTTTCCTTTTTGAGTTTCAATTCACCACCAGATGGCACTAAGGTATTGATTTCCAATTCTGAACGTGAAAAGAACGACCAGAGAAGAGATTGATTGTGAAAGTGCTGCGTTTCAATATCTGCACTCATTAATTTTAAATATTATTAAGTGAAAGCTTGAGATTGGAGTAATTATACTAAATGCTGATATTGATTTTTTTTTCTCTTGCTTCCGGAAATGAATCAACGGGATTTAATAAAGAACATTCTCCATATATTAATATAATAACACGCGCAAAGAAATTGAATGGAAAAATACTTTCGGCACTTTTCTTAGTTTGGCGATATTTTGTGTTTAATTGGTGACAAATAAATACAGTCGATATATTCAAACAAATTCTATTGATTGAATAACGTATTTCCGGGAATAAAAATCCGTAAGATTAAATGAAGCACTTGATTTCATTAAAACTAGCAAAACTTATTAATCGAAGTAAGTTGTAACTTGACACTTTGTAATGTTTAAGATTTCATTTATCGAGATAACACTGGATTGTTAGACAAAGAAAGTTCTTACTTAAGATATTAAATATGTATGGGTGGTGGAGAGGGTAAGGGCAGGGAATTACTAATGCCACGGATTTTGAAATTTTAGCAATTATTTTTCTCTGATGACTGAAAGAAAATTTATTCATAACTAGCGACTTAAAATAATCATTAAGTAGTAAGGATGAGTAAATATTTTTCGTCAGGAAATCGGGGAAGAGAGATGTTGAGATATAAATATAGCGGATTTTTCAAGCAAACAAATTAAATAATGCATTTTCAGTAATTAAATCATTTAAGTATTTGACACCTGTTAATGAAATTTCACTAGTTTTAATGAATTAAGTTGTAAATTTTATAATATTTAAGTTTAAGCTTATCGAGATAACATTGATTGTCAGTCAAAGATTTTTATTTATTTATTTTTTTTTTTTTTCACATCAAGTGTGATTGTAAGTTTAAATGTCTCGAAATATTTTTGTATGTGCAGAGAAGATAAGGTCGATACGGTTTTTGTAAATTTAAGCGCGCCTTAAAAATATTTTAATAAAATTGTTGCGATTTTAGGAAAAGTTTTTGCAATTTAGCAGAAATTAAATGTTGAGATGTAATATTTTCAATCACACTTTTCTTAATATATATTCAGATTGAATATATGATAGTTTATTCCTAAGAGGATGTTTACCTGCATGGCATAGAAACTATCTGTTTTGATCATGTATATTTGACAGTATTTGGTGAATCGGAAATATTTTCTTACCATAAATAGCTAAAGTATTGGTTTATTAGGCATAATTAACAATAAAGTTATATATTTTATTGCTTTTATAAATCTACATTATCAAAATTCAAGCACTGCGCAAATGTATATATTTAATAATATAATTTATATTTCAGAAAGTGTTAAATTTAAAATTTCTTAACCAGCTCTACCCTTCCTCCCCCACCTCCCAAAAAAGTTACTTCTGACAGCTGGGTGTTAAAGCTTTAGACCAATAACTAAAATCGGCAACTTGAAAGAGATCTTAAAGATTACTGCAGATTAAATTTGAAAAACACTTGCTTTACATTTACATACATGTTAAATATTAATGTCAGCAATATTTCTATGAATTTAAAGATGTGAATTGTTTGTGTTTATGATGGCCAATTATCAAAACGAGGGATATAACCCAAATGAGGGGAGGTGACCTCCGTGGGGGTCTATCTGCGGATTACCAGATGTGAATTGTTACTCACGTTTAAAGTATTTGTTGTATTGTCATCTTAATAACTTAAACAGCAGCATCAATTTTCAAAATATTTTCCGATGTAGACACAAAGACTTATTAGCATGCTTTTTCTAGATGCAGTATTTGAAATATTTAGAATTAATCGCGTATTACAAACTAAATGGAAGAAAAAAAGGTCGGCACACTTTGAGCATTTAAAAGTTTGCATAAAATGTGTATATGGTCTCTGAAAAAAATTCAGCCAAGCAGTTGAATAGAAAACAAAGAGAGCGAAAAAAAAAATCCTCTTTGGCGGGAATTATGACTTTACTTTTGTTTTATTATCGTTTTATATAGTTCATATAATCGCAAGATATATTGATTAAGCAAGCATATATTTTAAACATACATTTGGGAATTCACCTTTTTTGGTGAGGGGGGAGGCAGTTGAAGGATCTATGTTTTTATTCTAAAATCTAAATATTTTCTTGAGGTAATGGGGGACTGCTTGAAGAAGCTGGTAAATCAGAGGAAAAAAAGAACTCCAGTTAAGATGCCACACTCTTTATCTTTATGATGCATAAGATATTACTCTATTCATTGCCAATACTTTTGAATATAGATGTAAAAATTATGTTATTAGCTGAAGGTTTAACCAAGAACAGAGCTTAAATGCATTGTCATTATCAACATTGGCTTCAGTGAGAGATTTACAGTTAATATCTAAGCTTTTTACAATTATGGCTATAGAGTGATAATCGTTTCACGAATAGTACCTAAAGAATAAAGCTTCCCTTAGGTCAAGTGGCGAAATACATTTGGTTCTGCCACAATTAGATATCAGTATAATCCGTTAATAATGAAAAATTGTTATCGCTCATATTCTCATGTCACGCTTTGTAGCGCAAATGAAGCTATTTTGTTGATCTAATTTCAAAGTTTTGTACATCTTTGACCATGAGATCATGTTTATTAAAGGAGATGAAACATTAATTTTTTGCATATGTTCTACTTAAAATGTGAAAAAATAAATATATAGGGCAGTGCTGGGGATTTAATTAATGTTTTTAGGATATTTAGCATCATGATCTTAATCGTGTTTGTGGTTTAAAATTTAATAAGACATCAACACTGCGACGGTGAACAATCGCACGAAGATTCTGTCCTAATATTCGAATAATATAGTTGTTTTAAGCATGCGAACAGAAACTTAAATTTTCCCTGAAAGTTTTAGAACGAAAATAATTTAATGGGATAAGTCTAATGAATGGGGCGTTGTTAACGAGTGTTCTAAAGATTTAAATCACTCCAGTAGGGATTTTTATCCTTAATTTATTTATACTTAATGCATGTACGCGATTAAATAGATCTAATTACTACTGTGGATATTATTAACTCCAAAAATCCTTTTCCACTTCATTAGAAGTAAAAGCAATAAATATACTTAATCCACGCGAAGAAAAGATTCTTTGGTGCTTTCTTTGATTAATGTTGAATCGATTTCGAACGAAAGAGTTGAGATCGGGATGTATTAGAATGGCATCAAGAGTATCTCACCGGGATTAAGAGAAGGATGAGAAATTTTGTGAATATATTTACAGAGAGTTGAGTTTTTATAATATGGTTGGTCTGCTTGTTAGTGCGTCTGCTCAAGAGTAGAATGCCACACAGACAAAATCATTTGTGAAATTCTCAAAGGAATTCGCAAGAAACATCCTGAAAGTTAGCAGGAACTTAATAAAATAAAAATTGTAAACAACAATGAAATAAAATAATAAAAAAAAAACATAAAAAGTCATTGAATCCCATTTGTGCATATGAGAATCATCCAGATGCTCTACAATGTATGTTTAAAAAAATCGGGAGGAAAAAAAGATTGTTTTTACTCATACAAAAGACTATAAGGAAAACAAAAAGTTGTGGGGCAAATAAATAGAAAAAAGAATAAGTATATAAGAATTTTTCAAAATGGCGTGTTTCTGTCAACAATTTGTTTTATAAATCAATTTATTTTTCTAAAGCAATTTAATTCAGAATTCCGTAAACGAAAAATAATTACGAAATAAATACGAATAATTAAATTTAAAAAATGTATGCAAAATTGTATAGAAAATTTCTAAATAACCCAATGTTTCTTTTTAGCCCAGATTGATTCAACGTTCAGTAATTTATATTTCATTAACTACAAATTTTGATAATATAACCCTATTTCTTTTAACAAAATATTATGTTAGTGCAAAGAAAGCATGATCTTACAGTGCAACTTATTTTATGAGAATTTTGCATACAGAATTTAATTATTTAATTTTAGGTCTATGACATATCATTTTAAAGCTTATTTTAAATACTTTCTTTACGAATTGTTTTATTAGGATACAAATTAACTTTAGAAGTTGAGGTACCAAAACAAGATTTCCGTCACGTTTTGTTTTATAACCTTTTCAGTCCCTGGGTCCTTATTCGGGGATCTCGTATTTTAACTATCAAAACAAAAATGGTCTGATTTTTTACATAACTTCTTAATAGCTGAATGTTTTTTGCGTTAAAAGCAAATGAATAAATGTATACATCTAAGCTGAATTCCTCATAAAATAAATGTTATTTTCACCCGAGTTTGCAAAATGACTAAAAATGTCCAAATGATACTGTGATCAAGAAAGTAATAAATTTTCATAAGTATTTAACTTAAATCTTTGAGGATTCGTAGATAATTTACTTTTTTAAAGCTCCTGAATTTGTGACTGCGTTAATTTAGGTTAATTATTATTAAATTGATGTTTTAAGGAGGTTTGTAGTTGTAGATCCATATTTGTTACCCTACATTACTAAGCGCCTAAAGGACCAAATTTCAGGAAAAGATATTTTTTCTGTCATTTACAATGTCATTTTGTTTGGATTAAAAAAAAAAAAAAGAATAAGGATTTGTATTATTATTTTAGCTTCGGAACTGAAGAGGTTAAACTCTGTCAAAGTGCAGCCGAAACAAAGTGAAACATTAATGAAGTTTGGGGTGAGAGAATCATAAAGACTGTTTAGCACTGTTTTAGAAATTTTCATCCTTTAAAAAGGCAAAAGTGGATGCGGACGTCCTATTGTTAATATGATCAACTGAAGTCAATAGCCGAAGTTGATCCTACCAAAACAATTCGAGGAATTGTGAATGAACTAATAAAGCTGACCATTCCAGTACCATTCGCTATTTCGATCAAATTAGCAAAGTGAAGAAACTCGATAAGTGGGTGCTGCATGAGTTGAACAATATCTAACCTGAACAATCGATTCTTCAAAAGTTGCATAAGTTGGTCTACGAAACATCACTACTTACCCAACTCACCGTACTCACCGGACCTTTCGCAAACCGACTATTACTCCCTTAACCTTCCGTCTACCAGACGGGTCCATTGGATCCGACAGCAATATTTCTGGTGTCAATGGTAAAATGAGAAATTGTCGATTGACACCGGAATTTATAAAGGACTTGTCTAGATATTACGAATTCCTTAATTTAAGCTTTCATTGTAAAAGCAAAATTATATTAAAATATTACTGGTGCCGTTTGCAAGTTTGGAATTAAAATTAGGTGTTGCCGTAGATAAATGGGTGTTTTGTCTGGTAGACGGAAGGTTAAACAATTAAACAACTTCTTGAGAGGAAGATTTTTCGTCAATATTTCAAAAATAACGAATTTGATTTTCAACATGACTTTGAAAACTTCTGATAAATTGTCGTTATCGGAAGCCCGGACTTTTAAGTCACAGAAATAAATTAAATGCGTTTCGCGTTGGAAAAAAATATGATAAGGGGTGTTACTTTAATTAAATATATTTAGTTTGAAAAAAGTCGTAGAGTTTTAATTTGAATTGAAAAATCATACTTAATTTTTGCACCAACCTAATAAATCTACTGTATTTCAAAACACTTGCTTTGGAATAAACTGCTACTACTTTATTCCACCAATTTAAACAAAATGTATAGTAGTTTACCTTCAGAATTATATTCCATACTTTTTTGCGATTTTACAAATACGTATTTTTAAAACACACAGATATCTAAAATGTTAACTCCAATTCCCCCTTTCCTTTTTATGCTTAAAATTTTAAAAGTAAAGCAAGAAACAAAAAATTACAGTGCCAGAAAATAAAATTAAAACAAAAATAATCTTTCAAAAATGTTTGGATTCTTTTTATACTTATATATATATATATATATATATATATATATATATATATATTTATATATGCTCAAATTTTTTTCTTTTTAAAATTATGAATTTGTAAAATTCTGCTGCGGTTTTCTAGCCCCAGTTTTATTCAAATTATAGCGAAAAACTCGCATATCTTCCTAAAATTGATATAGAAATCCTCATTAAAATTTTGGCATTAAACTTCAATATTATAACCCTCATTTCAGGTTTAATGAGTCTCTCTTTATAGCATGCTATTTTCAAATCTCTGTATCCGCTGTATGCTTGCGTGCATGAACTGTTTTCATTTAAGTCTCCCCCAATTAACATGAAATCGGCCTCGAAACTAAGATTAGAAACGACGAGAGTCTCGGGGGCAAAAACAAATTCCCAGCTAAATAGTGAGAGAATGACTATGTGGGTCAATTGGCCAGGAGATGAAAATTTTCCCAATAAAACGTATACTTCGCACCATCCCCTAATCCCTTTTTAATGAAAAGATGCCGTACAACCGTATCAGGATCACGTGACTGAGACGCTTCCTGCTTCTCCGTAAGGATTAAAAAAAAAAAAAAAAAAAAAAAGAAAAGTCGAGAGATGGGCATGCTTGATTGTTTTATAGCCTTGGGGTGAGACTTAAGTAAAAGTTATGACATTCTGAATGAACTACGAGGAGTAACATTTAAAGTAACTTTAGTATGTTAGTATGGAAAGTACCTTTATTATTCTTTTATGGTAACTGTTCATGCGAAAGTTTTTGTCGTTCGATGAAAGACTTTTTCCAAATGGTTATTCAGAACAAGATATTTTCCTTTTATTTTATTTTATTTTTTAATTTAAAAGAAATGGATTATCTTTCTTCATTTTAATTTCTCTTAATTGTAAGCAAACTAAAAATGTGCAAAAATCAAAGTACTTTAAAACACGTTAGATGAAACTTTATGGTTAATTATTTAATTATAATATAAATACTTGCAACAAATTCCCCCCTTTCTTTTTTTCTTAATTTCACAATAAAATTTTTACGGTTGAAAGCAAGTAGATTTAAGTTAAATTTATGGCATTTTAAGCGAATTACTAGGAACTAGTATTTAAAGTACAATTTTTATAGATATATACATATTTTAAGCTTTCGTTCATGTAAATATTTCAGTTTTTGTCCTTTGGTGTAAATTTGTTAAATATTTTGGAATATAACAGTTCTGAAGTCCATAAAAAAGAAATTATAACTCTTTAATTTTATGACATGATCCTTTGTTTGTAGTTAAGGTGGTTCTAAAAAAAATACATCCTATTCAACAACGCAGAATTTTCTCACCCAGTTTTAAATGTAAAAGTACGGTATATGCAGGCATGCATATTGAAAGGATTTGTAATCGAACAGTTTTCTATTTTTTGATAGAATTTTTAATTACATCTTGAGTTATAAAAGACGGCATTCTGAAGTCTGACGACGGCAGTTTCTCTTTCTAGCGCTGTCGTGTCAGAAAATAAGTTTCAAAATATCAACTTTGACAGCATTTTCTGAAAATTCTTCTGCCTTACATAAAAAACGAAAACAGCCCAATTTTATAATTTATTAATGAAGATATCTGACAATTTTACTTGCTTGTGAATAAAAATTTAAAATTGTATCAAAAATAGCCAGTTCAGATTTCAGAATAGCTTTAAAAGTAATAAAATTTTACCACATTTCGTCACAGAATTTTGAGATTTTTTGCATTTGAAACAAATATTTTCTTTCTCAGCTATTATTAATGCTTGAAGCCATATTTTAGATTCATTCTTGAATTATTGGTTGTTTTTGCAATAGGGGGGAAATTATCATTGAAAAACAGCACAATCAACGAATTGAAAGTTTTAGGACATTGCCAAATCAGGTTATTTGGCTTAATAGAAGCACACAAAAATTAAATGCAGTTGTGAATTAGTTCCAAATAAGTATTAAATTGCTGTTATATTCCGCATATCTAACAGATTTTTTTTTTTTTTTTTTTTTTTTTAAGGGATTCTTATTGATTTAAACTTTTGAGTACCGCTATTTTGAAATATAAATCGTCCGCTTATTCAACAGCAAATTTTTGTAATCAAATAAGCCATATAATTCTTTTTGAAAGCAGTTGTGCTAATCTTGAAAATACATGTTAGGAATAAATGGGTTAAAAATTAAATTTTTATTGCTATAATCAGTCATTACAACTAATATATATTTTTTAAAATTACTCTTTGCTTAGGTTAGTGTTTTAAAATATAAATCGCTGGCTTATTTAACAAAAAATTACTATCATTAAATAAGCCATAAAATTCTATTCGAAAATAGTAATACAAAGCTTGAAATAATATTTGAAATTATTTTTTTAGAACAGGCTTAATAATTTTTTTATGGCCATAATCAATCATTACAACTAATTCCTTTAAATTATTCTTTAAGGGGGTCCGGGAGACATTTTAAAATAATTTTTGTTTTGTTATGGTTAACCATATTGTTAGTAAACAAACTCACATGATTGAACTTCTCTTAATTTATATAAATTTCATTTTTAATTAAAAATTTGTCAAGAAATGGGGTAATTTTAAATCGTTATAATTCAAAATATTATTTATAGAATTTCAATTTTTTTACATTTAAATAAACAGAAATATTTAAATTTTAATTCAGCATTTTTAAAACTTTTTTTAGTTAAAATATTTAAATTAAACTTTGAAGAAAAATATTATGCAACTTTTATTTAAAAAATCATTTTTTAAAGTAAATTTTTTTTTCAAATTTACTGAATCAAATTTAAATCAAAATTATCAAAAAGGATATATTTCAAGTTTTAAGCATTTATCATGAACGGTTCTTGAGTTATAATATAAATCTGATAAATTGTAAAAAGAGTAAGTAGTACTTACAAGGAAGGTCTCCATACTGGACATACTCAGAACTTTATGAAAAAAATACTAATTAAAGTACTTATGTATGTAATAAAGGATCAGTCAAATTTAGCGGCGGAATCACATTAGAAAATATGCAAAAAAAAATAAAATACAGTAAAACCTCTAAATAACGGACACCTCGGGAACGCAGAAATTGTCCGCTATTCGGAGGTGTCTGCTATTGGGAAAAACTCAGAGATACAAAAAATCAATAAGAAATGCTTAATATTTCATTAATTGACATTTATATGTCCTAAAACATCTATTATATGATTAATGAGAAATTAAAATTATATTTGAAACAATAAAACTTAAAATTGTACATATATTTTACTGCTGTTCATTAACATTCTTATTTAAAAAAAACTGTTACAAAAGTTTTGCTTGTAATTTGTTTGCATGTAATTTGATGCTTGTGATTGCATGTAATTTGATTTTAAATGTCCGATCAGGGATGGAGATTACACTTTTTGATAATTAAAAACATAAAATCGTAAAATCTTCCAGGGGGGATATAGACATTTGAATGTTCTGGGAGATGTCCCTCCCAGGCAACCCCCTGAATTCAACATTGAACTTGAAGGAGAAATTTCCTCAGCTCACCCTCCACATTTATCTGTGATTACAAAATTTGGAACACATTACCCTGATAAATTTAGAGGCTTTTTAATTTTTTTTTTAATTTTTGTCTTGTTAAAAAATACTTTTTGATCCTTTATCGGCGAAAATAGTGTCCGCTATTCGGAATGTCCGTTATTCGGAGGTTAAACATATAAAAATTTAGGTTTTGGGAGTGGGGATTGGAAAACTGCCCGTTAAATAGAGGTGTCCGCTATTCGGGAGTGTCCGTTATGGAGCTTTTACTGTATCTTCGAATATTTGGCGTGAAAAGACGAAAGAGTCACTCGATTTGGCGAGCAGCCTTTTTCTTCGCCAAAAGCAAACGATTATAATGCAACTCAAAACTATTGGATATTTAGAATGCGTGTAAACAGTATTTAATAAATTTAAACAAACAATGAGAGTAATATATTATATACATATATACACATACTGTATTTCATATATACATTACTTGTTGAAGTACTTATTTAAATTAATCACTGAAAAAAATGTTTTCATAGATAAAAGAAATCACATTAAGAAAAATTATCTTCATACATTTAAGCGTATTCAAATATAAATCCAGTTGTTTCCATGGCAACAAAATCTACAGTTTTCAATTGGACTTTAAGCTTGAAACAAATTTAATTAAATTATGAATTTAGTTTTATATCTCAAATTTTAATGATTAAATTTGGATATAATTACATATAAATATAGATATAACAAAATTATACTTAAAACAAACTAAAACTTACAAAACTAAAGTTATTTAAATTAAATTTATCAAAACAAGTTGAGCATGAAACTTTTTTTTTCTTTAAGTGTATTTGACAAAGTTTTTTTTGGAATTACATTCCATCGCCAACCAAGGATAAATCGCCAAATAACGAAATTTTCATTTTTTTTACGGTTACTGAAGGGAGGTTCCGCCGAAATATATATTTTTTATAAACGTATATATCCACACGAGAAGAACATTCTGTAATTTTTTTCAAATTTTTCGGGATATGCCCGTATGGAGACCTTCCTTTGTTAGTAAGAAAAATGCATTTTCACAAGTCATATCCATGACAACCATTGTTTGAAAGCTAGTTTTTGAGAAAAACGAAAAAAAAAAAAAAATAATAATTCCTCTTTTAACTAAGATATAAACATATTTTCAGAAAAAAAATTAATGCAATAGAAGTATTTTAAAAAATTTGAAGAATTTTGTATCCCGGATCCCTTTAAGTTGAAAACAAATAGAATTTTCTTTTGAAGTTACAGAAATCTGTATTGCAAATTGCAACTGGTAAAACAGGAACACCTTTTCATCCATGAATATAATGAAAATTCAGACATTTTAATTATAGAATTCAACTACTCATACTAATTAATAAATACTAATTAAAACAGAGGCTTGAATTAATTTTTTTTTGTTTTAATGCTCTTCAATAATGCGTTTAAAAGATGAATTTTAGAAGAATTCAAGTAATATAAGAATCAAATACTAAGAAATGAATCTGTTACAAACTCTTGTATTAAAATGAGTGAAAATTATTCTGTTCTGATTAAAACAAACATTTTTCATTTAACAACATTTTAATAAGACAGCAGCAAAGATAAGTAACAATTTTACTCGCGTTACAATTTCATCAGATATTTTCCCAAAGCCTGGATATTCTCGGAAACATTTGCACGAATGTGAAATCTAATGCAAGCTTTAATAAATTTCTACGAGGCTGAAAATATTTTAAAAGACAATCCAAGAGAAATATCCGGATAGAATGACAGGAAATGAAGGTATTGCGAATCTCACTACGCGATTTAAACTTGGAATATCCAATTTTCTATATCTAATTTGTATAATTATAGCTAAAATTTTGAAATCACGTAAAAAATAAATTTATGTATTGTAAAATATCAATTCATTCAGAATGCAAGTTTACATAATTATTTTGAAGATAAATATGACGAAGAGAAGGCACATTCAGACAATCATTTTCGTGGATGAAAAGGCTTATAAAGATGTAAAATTATTTTTCCAGCTACCTTGTTCAAAATCGTGAAAGGAGCAGTTATTTATACACTGGAAGTAAAAAAGAAGCGTGATCAATACATTTGTATTTTAATAATATCTTTTTAATAATAAAACCGACTCTTGATCGAAGAAATTTGGAAAATGAAATGTTAGAAATATCAAACTGGATTAAGTAAAAGGAAAAAAAAAACTAATAAAATAATGACATTGAAGGTATTTTATAAGATCTTTTCAAATCCAAGAAACACTTCAAACTGGAAATTTACTTATCGAATAAAATTAAGAAGACTGCAAATGAGAACCAACAATGCAAGAAAAATCTAATACAGTACTACCTCGATTATCCCAGCTAACTAGACCACTAGTGCCTTGGATTTCGAAAATCTCGGTAATAGAAAATGTATATAAAAACTCCCCGTACTCACTAATTTAACATCTCCTAGACTAAAAAACAACAGAACTTTTTTAAATGATGAAAATAAATATTTAAAGTTATGTTTAACAGCTCAACAAATTAAATAGGGAAATCCTCAACATTGTCGCCAATCACGTGGTCTAGAGATGTAACTGTCCGATAATACATTGCACCTGGTGATCAATAAAGTCACATAGACATTGGGAGCAAAATTTGTTTTCGTTATAGGCTCGGTTAACAGAAACCTATTAATCTAAACTCTGTTAAAACGAGTTTATACTGTACAACAAATTTTCTGGTTCAAAATATTTTTTTTTTTTTTTATTTACTAAAAGCCGGATGTTGGCAAGTATAGTAATAGTCTGAAATAATGATGGACTAACATCAATCTGATTACATATTTGTCATTTATTTGAATAAGATCAGTTTTAGAATTTATCGTCAATGACGTTACATAACAATTCTATTTAAACTTTAGATAAACAAATTTAACATGGCTTATACTCAAAATTATTTTTTTTTATTCTAGATTAAAAAAAAAAAAAAAAATGAATTATTTTAAAACAATTTTTAGATGAAAAAAAAAAATATTTTAAAATTAAAATGTTTTTGCATTTTCTGATTTTTTTTTTTTTTAGTTGCATTACTTTACGAATATACATCTGATGTGGTTTAATCAATGCGTTTTTCGCAAGATAGTTCACTTTAAGAGTCTCTAGAGTAAGAGATATAGAATTTAAAAAGAATCCCCAGTATATATATATATATATATTATATTCAAATATAAAAAATTACTTTGAACTTAAAAAAAGATATAACGAAGTTTATGAATAGATTAAGAAGGAGAGTTTATAAGCAGAAAAGAAATTTAAGAATAAGTGACTTTAAATAAAACTAAAGAAACAAATTTCTAAAAATTTTATAACTGAATAAAAAATACTCAAATCGCTAAATGCTTTTTTAAAATAAAATTAACAAAAAATTAATTTTGCAAAACCTTCCAAAAGGAAATGCGTTTTGTAAATAGGATATTTAAAGTTATTTAATTCACCAATTCCGAAAAACATATAAACTATCAAATAGGAAAAGTTTCCCACATAGAACAATTCAAGTTATTCAGAGTATCGCACCGACTACTTCTACTGGTGATTATATTAAAATAAGAAGACGACACATTCTGTACTAATAATCAGCGAGAAGGGAGAGAGATGGAACATAGCGATTTTACGAATAAAAGTTTAGTTTTCTATTTCCCTAATATAACTTGATAAAGCGAAATCTTCCATTCTTTGATTAGCAAACTCAAAAATTTATGCCCAGAAAAATCGTTGAACTGGTTACAAACTAGTGTTTTAGATTGCTGATAAAAGGAGATAATCAGAAAAGTGAGAAAGGGAGAATTATACTTGTGTTTTAATTATTTAATCTAATAAGATTCAAGAATTAAATCGTTTAAAAGGAAGCTTAAAAAATGTTTTGTGAATTTAAATTTTCAGCAATCTCTAGTGAAAATTTTATGAGACTTAAACCTTAAATTTTTTTTTCCTAAAATATGCGATAAGATATTTATTGAGAAAGAAAAAATCCAATAATTACACTAGAGGCAATTAGAAATTTACTAATTTATTAATTAAATTTAGTTAAGGAAACAAAATACATTGAAGTTGGAAAAAATACATGTTTTCGTTTTTCTTTTTTTAATACTAACTAAAAAATTCATTAATTTTGAATATTTTGACACCTCATTTTTACTTGTATCACAATTATCACGGGATATTGTACACTTTGTTAAAAAAAAAAAAAAAAAAAAATCAAACGCAGTTATCCATACAAATGAAAACTTTAAATGAATTTTTCTCCCTGTTGATATTTTCATAACTTGCTTGTAAATAGAATATTTAAAGTTATTTAATTCATCAAAGATATAAACTATCAAATGAGAAAAGTTTCCAATATAGAACAATTCAAGTTATTCAGAGCATCGTACTACTGATGATTATATTAGAATAAGAATGAGAAGACGACACATTCAGAACTAATAATCAGAGATGGAACATAGCGATTTTACGAGGAAAAGTTTAGTTTTCTATTTTCCTAATATAGTTTGATAAAGCGAGACCTCCTATTCTTTAATTAGCAAACTCGAAAATTTCTGCCCAGGAAAATCGTTGAACTTGTTACAAACTATTTTCTCAGATTGCTGATAAAAGGGAATAACTTGGAAAAGTGAGAAAGGCAGTATTATACTTCTGTTTTAATTATTTAATTTAATAACATTCAGGAATTAGATCGTTTCTAGGAAGCTTTGGAATAATGTTTTGTAAATCTAAGTTTTCAGTAATCTGTAGTTAAAGCTTCATACGACTTAAATCTCAAAAATAGATCCCCCTCCCCCTAAAATATGCAATACAGTAATATTTATTGAGAAAAAAATCCAGTAATTACACAAGCTGCAACTAAAATATTACGAATTATAATTTATTATTGAAATTTAGCTAAGGGAACACAATATCTTGAAATTGGTCAAAATACCGATTTTCTTTTTTTAATATTAACTGAATGTTTCTTGAATTGTGAATATTTTGACACCTCATTTTTTTTATACGACAATTATTTCGCGTGATATTGTACATTTTGTTAATAGATCCAACGCAAATACCCATACAATTGAAAACTTTAAACTGATTTTCCTCCCTGTTTATATTTTTATGACACCGTGTAAATAGGAAACTTAAAGTTATTTAATGCATCAATTCCAAAAAACATACAAACTATCAAATGAGAAAATTTCCAATTAGAACTTCAAGTTATTCAGAGTATCGTACTGACTATTTCTACTGGTGATTATATTAGAATAAGAGTGAGAAAACAACGCTTTCTGAACTAATAATCAACAAGAAGAGAGAGATGGAACATAGCTATTTTATGAGGAAAAGTTAAGTTTTCCATTTTCCTAATATAGTTTGATACTGTGAAACCTTCGATTCTTTAATTAGCAAACTCTAAAATTTCTGTCCGGGAAAATCGTTGAACTTGTTACAAACTAATGTTTCAGATTGCTGATAAAAGGGAATAACTAGGAAAAGTGAGAAAGGCAGCATTATACTTGTTTTATAATTATTTAATCTAATAAGATTCAAGAATTAAATCGTTTATAGGAAACTTTAAAAAAAGTAAGCTTTGCGGATCTAAGTTTTCAGCAATCTGTAGCTAAGGCTTCATACGACTTTAATCTTTAAAAAGAACTTTTTTCTAAAATTATGCGATTAATTTTTCAAAATAAAAAGTTTTAAATAAAAAATAATTTATTTTAACGTTTGAAAAGTTTTTGCATTTTCCGGAAAACTTTTTTTTTTGGAGTTGTGTCATATTATGAATACGCATCTGATGTGATTTAATACGTTTTTCGTAATATAGTTCATTTTTAAGATTTCCTAGAGTAAGAGATAACATTAAAAAAAAAAATTCCTCAATATATATTTTATAGTAAAATTCAATTATAAAAAATAATTTGAATAAAAAAAAATGTTATAACCAAGTTTATAAATAGAATAAGAGAATAGAAATTTAAGAACAGACATCTTTAAATAATCTTAAAAAAATGAAAGAAATAAATCTTAAAATTTTTATATCTGTATAAATTACTCGAATCTAAAAGTTTTCAAAAATAAAATTAACAAAAATTAGCAAAACCTTCTAAGTTCTTTGTGCTTCCGAACTGTAGAAGAATGTCATGTATCCCGATTATGAAATTTCTATTGAAATTTTCCAAAAGAAAAATCTAAAGATATCGTTCACCAGCAAGAAAAGTTACACATCTCGACAAAAATAAAATTTCACAGGGGAAGCAAAAGAAAATTTGCACAACTTTACTGTAACGTGAAATTATAGCATTCAGCTCTGCTTTTAGGAATGATAAACTTGATTAAAAGCATTAAATCTTTAAAACTGAAGATGTGGGATGAGGGTTGGGCAATTTTACCTCCCCACACAATCATTCCTCTTCTATGGCTATAAATGGGCATATAGCGTAATTATTTTCTGCATAACTACACTTATGAAACCGTTTGTTTAGCAAGACGTTTTTGTGACAGACCTATTAGTGTAATAAAACGCAAAATGAATTTTTGCAAGATGTGCCACTTTTCTTGCGGATAAGCGATATGCTTTCCGATATAGGAAGTGTCAGAAATATTGTTTTAAAAATTTTAAGCCATATGTTTCCTTAAAGAATGAATAAAATAATTATCTAAAAGAACATCACTGACATAAAAAAGGGAGGTTTTATCGTTGCTTAATACTTTTTCAAAAGACGATTCTGAAGGATTAATTGATCACATCAGGAATTGTATCATAAGGGCCGAACATTTAAGAAACAATAGATATAGTCATAAGACAAAGGCAATTACTCTGAAATCAGCAAGTGGCTATACTTAGGACCTTTTAAGCAGCATTTCACGTCAACCGTGTCATTGGCGCAAAATTCCTTAATGATATCAATGAACGTCCGCCTCGACGTCCGCATATCATATCTGTCTGGCCGTTAGAGGACATTCGGTTACGGTTATGGAGACAGGGTGGAGAAGAGAGGGGATACAGGTGTTTTCCCATGGCCGTTCCGGTAGAACAAGTGCCCTCTTGCTGCACTTTCGAGAACTGTTTCCTGCCCACAATTTTGTTCAGATTATTTTAAGACTCTTTGTGGTGGATACGCATCATTGAGATTGTGGTTATACTCGGATAATTAAGTTAATCGAAAAGGAATGCTTGATATTTCGTAAAATTTTTGCGCAGAACGTATTAATTGCAATAGTAATTAAAATATGCAAGTTAAGGAAATAAATTATTTTCGTAGGTTATTGATTATATCTATATTTTATAATCGAATCCAATTGTTTTTGCACTGTTATTTAATTTAATATTGTTTTCAAACGTAAAGATGAAATTTTGTAATATATTTTTCCTCCGATTTCGCATATGTTAGAACTATAAAACTTATGTACACAAATATGTTTCTGAAGATAATACAACATGTTTTTAGAGCTTAAATTATAAATAATTAAGACTTTTTGCTTTCGTTATCTGGCTGCAGGTGATAAATTAAAAAAAAAAAACTTTATGGTTACAATTACTTACGAATTACAAAACAATAGAGTTAATTATGCGCCAAACCATTCCCGCCAAAATATTCAAATTAGCTGAAAATCCGCAACAACGAAATATTTCAAACATTGAAAGGCAAGAAAAAAAAAAAAAAAAAAAATAACAGCAATGTATATTTTTAATAATATTTCATAATTTGTCCAATATTGATGAAAATACGATCAAGCGTCTAACAATGTAGAGAAAGCAAATTGTAAATCTTCTGGTGCCATAACTTAAAGAAACAGAACAAAAATTCTTTAAAAATTTTTGAACTGTTTGTACTTTCTATCAATCAAAGAGGTTTTAACTTTTCTAAATAATTTTCAATAATTAGGGTCCGTGCCAAATTAAGATTTTGTAACGTAATTTTTGAAGATAACGTGAATTGCAGTTGCCAGGTTTTTAAGATAATAAATACTCGCAAAAGAATAATAAAAAAACCCCACATTTTTCTTTTATTATTTTACCCGCAAAAAAAAAAAAAAAAAAAAAAATAAAAAAAAATAAATAAATATATATATATATATATATATATATATATATATATATTAAACTAATTTTCATATTTAAAATTATGCAATGCTTTAAATTATTTTCAAAATAAAAAAATCTTTTAAAAAATACACAAACATTATGCAAAAGCATCTGAAATGCGTTTATAAAAGCTGAAATTTTCTGTCAAATAGTATTACAAGTAATCACTGGTACATTCTTCCACATCACTTATCAGTAAAAAATATCCAATTGTTTTAAGAGGAAAAATAAGTATATTGTATATTATTTACCCAATAACAAATTTTATTAGTATTTTACCAATACAATTTTTTCAAAAGTTTTATAGAATTATTCCGGTAAAACTGTTTATTCAGTTAAAGATCTAATAGTTTAATAATTATTAAAAAGCCTAAAATATTGCTAACTCATTAAAAAGGTAAAACATGCCAACAATTTTCTAAAATAGTGCTACTAATTTTTTAAAGTGTAATTACACAGGGGCAATTTTAATAGAAATATTTACTTAAATATACATATAATAATAATAAATACTACGTTACCGTTTCTACGATCCCATTACTTAGTCATAATTTAAAGAACAATTCGCAGACATAATTGCGTTGGATCTGACAAAGTATTAATCGACTCCAAATGGGAGTTTTAATTACGGAAAAAAGATTAAGGCACATACAATTTATCACTCTCCCTTAATAAGAGAGTTTATAAAATTCTAAGTATTTAAAGCTATTTTGATTGATTAGAAAAATCTTGTGCATAAAATTTATAAATTTGATAGTTGAAAAAAAAAATAGAAAATAAAAGTTTTAAATAACGGAATGTGCATAAATAAAAATTTAATATATATATATATATATATATATATATATATATATATATATATATATATATATATACACTTTTTGCAACAATGTATGTATATATAATTTTTGCAACAATATATATGTATATATAATTATTTATTCCCTGTTTAAATATTTTAAATGAATCAAAAATATGAAAATGATCTTAAATATTAAAACGCAGCCAAAAAATAAAACCAAGATAGGTAAACATTTACCCTCCGAAACACCTTTACCCAGAAACTAGTTTTTCCTTCAAAAAACTTTCCTTGTTGAAAAACTAATTTTACAGGAAAGCGAAAAATATCCAGAGCTACAAAGAGAGGTTACGCGTTTTCTCCACCCAGTTATGAACTAGAAAACGACTTTTATAGCTAAAGTTTTGTAACTTCACTTTATATCTGTCGGAAATATTTTTGACGAATGACTAAAACTTCAAGATTTTTGTACTATAAAATATTTTTTTGGACTATAATGTTTATAAACATGCTTCCATATGTCTATTAACTTTAATAATTCTATTGATGATGAATAGTGATTGGGAAGAGAAGTTTTCGCAGTAAAGCTGAAACATGCATTAAACCATATTTAAACATCGTCCTATATATTGGACAGTATACATTTCTACCTCATGTTAATATAACATTTGTACTATTATACCTTTTGATCCTGTACTGCGTTTCTATGAAAGAATCTGTCTTTACTCTGGTTTAGACCTTTAATAACTGCGATGAATCGGTGTACATCGTGATACCTATTACAATACCAGGACGTGTATACATATGTAACCATTTTAAGTCTAGACAACAGTGTTCCAAGTTTTTTTTTATTTTTATTAATGGGGGGGGGGGGGGTTCATTGTTATTGAGATTGGTTTTGTATGGTCTAGAATAAATATGCATAGGTTATTTTTCTGATTTCTGTGTTTCTGCGCTTTATTGTAATGTAAAAATAATTAGAAAACTTCATGCATGTACAAGTAATTTAGAACCTTATTTCTGTTTGGTTAATACAAAGAAACCCTTATTTCATCTTCTCACATTACATGTAATTAAAATGCAATTAAAAGTAATGACACACACTATTTTTGACTAAGCATAATATATTTAGTATTCAGCATAATCTCTAAAAGGAATCTCATGTATAAAGTGAATCTTTATTATAATTTTTAAAAATTTATTTGTAATGAATTTTCAAAATATATCAAGTTTGAGAGAATTAACGACAGTGTCGTTGTCAACTTCATAATTGTAAAAAAAGAAAAAAAAAAGCAGCACTAACTGAAAAAAATAATTTCTTTTAGTTGTTTTTTTAAATCTTTCATTTGAGAAAAAAGTTCGAGAACGGAAAAAAAATATTATATATAGCAGTAGATTTGGCCGTTTTCCTCAGGACAGCCTGTAAATTTCAAGATAATAAAATTTGAGCAAATTTTACAATTTAATATCTTTTTCTGTGTCTTTATGAAGCTAAATCCCAATTTTTCGAACAAAAAATAATCTTTCAATACTAGGTCGAATGTATGTTAAAGAGATTTTCAAATCAAAATATACTTTTTTCTGTTCATAAACTTCCTTTCTAGCTCATACTCATGAAAACAGCCCATTAATCAGAAATTAGCTTGTACACATTCATACGTGATACTGGAATTTAACTCTTAATGCAGTTAAATATTTTGCTTAAAATTTTACTTTTTTCTGTTTATAAACTTTATTTTTAGACCTTTCAGCATAGTTGAAAAGCGTTTATGAATTCGATTTAACTGGTCATCTGTGTTAGTGCTTTAACTCTCCTGAATACACAAAATTTCACATACTTTTTATTATTTATTAGGGTTTAATATAGAACGATCGGTATTAAAAATGAAGTGTATAATTTAAAGTTCGGTTACAGGAACACACAAAAGAAATCCGTTACATTATAGTCTATGGAAAAAATTTATAAATGATATCGATTACAATATATTTCCTCAAAAGCAGAGAGAGTGGCAGCTATAAATTATTTACAGGGATGTCCAAAACAATTAATTCCATTAGATTATGATTTATAGAAAAATCCGGTTGCGGTGTATTCTAATGTTATGATATTTCAAATATAAAATTAAAAAAATCATTAAGCTTCAGCAACTTGTTTAATTTACATCATGGAATGCGTAGCAGTTACTCATCTAAAAAAGGTTTTATTGTAAATCCGATTATTATCGATAATCGGTATATATCGGTATCGATAATACATTTTCCTCTATGGTATGCATTTTTAAACTTATCTAATTTTTATCACTTTCCAACATAGTTGAAAACTATTTCTCTGCCGTCTGTTCACGCTTTAACTCTCTTAAATATGCTCGAATTTTCATAAAACTGATATAGGTTAATATTTACCATGACCTGTTCGATGTTTAAAATCAAGTGTGTGTCATGTAGCATTAATACTTTATTTACAGGGGCACTCAAAAGGATTCCATTACATGATAGTTGATGGATAAAAATAGCTTGCAGTGTATTTTAATGACATTACGCTATTTCAAATGTATTAAAATTGCTATAAATCACCGAATTTAAGTATAAGATGATTACTATAAGAATGGAGCATCCATAGACTTTAGCGTTCATTTATAAAGAAATTTATTACAATACTGTCGTTTAGCAATTAACACTGGAAGTGGCTTTTCAATATGAGTTTTAAATTTAACTAAACTTTTGCATGTTACACATTGTGTATAAATTCTATACCGTATATTCAGAGCTGCACAAAAGAATTCCCCTACCATTCTTCTTAGTAGAATCAATTGATGTTGTTGACGTGCTACCTAAGGACAAGATGGGTTGCTGTAGTTTTCATTAAAACTGCATCCAGAGGGTTTGAAGTTAGACTTCGGCAGAAAGAGATGTTCATCAAAGTTGCAATAGATGGCTGCATCAAACAATGCCACCTTCTTAATTTCGATATACTTCTGAAGGAGAGGGAAAGATTCCCCCCAGAGACCTATACCCGTAGTAACCGGTAAAACCACAGGGTTTTCAGAACCACTTTATTTAACAACTAGGTTACACTGAATGCACTCTGTAGGTCCTTGGTGATGCCGAGCATCGAATTCGACACCTTTCAGTTTGGAGCTCGGTGCTAGGATCACTAGGCTACCACGGATCCGAGAGGGAAATTGAATTTTCAAATGTGGTTATGTGTATGACAATACACCTTTTGAAATGTGGTATGTTCGTGGAAGTACTGAAGCAAAACAATGTTGGAGTCACAAGCTTTATAATTAATAAGTTTTAATTAAAATCTTGATTAAACATGGGATTATATACAGGGGGAGAATAAAAAGCGCGGCTTTTTAGCCAAATCATATCCGTTATATCAGAAACTTCTGTCTCTTGCAACAGTCAGTGCATAACTGCTTCTACACTTACATTTTACAATTTCTCAGCTCCAAATATGCCGAGTTATTTATTTTTTAATTGGTGACTCTTCAAACACGTCACAGGCTATGTTCATGGGAGAATGCTGAGTCAGTCAGATTGAAACTAGGAGCTAGCTGTTACCATGTAATTGCTATATTGAGACATGTATTTCTTAACTGAATTAAAAAACTTTATGCATGTAGTTTATAGATCATATATATACGGGTATATATCCTATAAAAAGGATGTTTGAAGAATTTTGATATTTTCCCAATTGTAGATGAGAATATCTGCAATTGATTTTCATATTTTATGCATTTCCAAATTTTTCAGACTTTTTTTTCAACTTATTAAACGGGAATTTTTGTTACATGTTTCTGAATGCATTGGAAAGTGTTTCATTATCTGTGCTTGACGCATGTATTTTAAACACTTTAGCTAAAATTTTGAAATTCTTGAATGACACCAAGATTCAAGAATAAATTTTGATGAAAATAAGAACAGTACATTAGAAAGCAAAATTTGATTTCAGAATTCTGGTGGTCCTTGTGGCATTTGGGAAATAAAATTAAACTTTTGAAAAGATTTACGAAAAATATTTTCCAAAAGCTTCATATAATAAATTTATATCCATTAAAATGACTTTGCAAAAATAATGCATTGAAAGAATGCACAATCCACAAAAATACTGAAATGTCCATGAAATATTTTATTTAGCCGAAAATTTAACAAATACATTTCAATAACTTTTTCATGAAATAAAAAATATTTCAATATTTTTTTTTCCTTCTTCAAAATTTGAATTTTTAAAAAATATAATCAAAAATTTATTTAGCGTACACTTTTATAATAAGAAAATAAACACACACACACAAAAAGCTTAGATTTAAGAATAAGTAAAATGGGACAGAAAAAAAAAACCTGATAAGGCAACAGAAAAAAAGACTTTAAATTCACATATAAACGTATTTTGAAATATTTGAAACAAAATCACATTAGAGGACAGGGAAGAAAAAAGAAAAAAGCTTTTTTGGACATCACGAGAATCAAAATCGCGTGCCGCAGATGACAAGGAACAATATGAGATTCATCTTGTTCAAAAGTCATTCTGGAATATTCGCTCTCTGTATTTGCATTATGATAATTTGGGGCCGGGGGGATGGGGGTGAGGAAATCAGGTGCTAATGGGAGTTGTTAGCATAAACGCGAAACATTCATTTTCTCCGTTAAAACATTTTTAGTGCAAGTCAAAGAATGATTAGTCGAGCTACTCGTTTTATCAAAAGAATATTCCTTTTTAGCTGTTGTATTTCAAATTCTAAGATTTCGAACTTTCTGGAATTATTCTTTTAAATGGAAAATATGGGTTTTGGAAATTTGTACTGTGATAAATTTATGCAACATAAACAGAGATAAAAGAATTTTCAAATATTCTTATTCAAACAAAGAAACAAAGGTGGATCTCGCTCTTCATTATGATAAATTCATATCTCGTCCGAGTAAAGATATCTTAAGAAACTTTTAAAATATTAATGCGCATTTTTTATATAATAAAAATATGTTTTTTTTTTTTTTTTGTGAAAATTTTCCCAGTTGAAGAGATTTGGTAATACATTTTCTTTCATCAGCACTTAAGGCTTCTATCCATGCAAGCGAAAACATTCGCCAGTTGATGCTAATCGTAGGGGGAGGTTATTTTCCAATACCTCGTTTACATTTTGACTAAAAAAAAAAAAAAAAAAAAAAAAAAATTTATAATCAAAATTTTCATACTTTTCATAAAAAATGTCAACTTTTCAAAGCAAAATAGTAAGATATACAAAATTACCTTTGAAAAACAATAGACGCCTACAGCCTTTTTAATTTGAGATAAATTACGATGTAGGTTTTGGCAATAGCGATGGAAAACTGCTAAAATGATAAACAAAACTTTAGCATGAAAAACTCAGCATTGTCGTCTATTGAAAGTCCTTGAAAAATTTACATTAATTGCTGCGTTGGGAGAACGCGCAATACATAAAATCGTTTTTTTTAAAGGCAAATTGCGCACGTAATATCGACTCTTGGGTACGTTGCACATATGCCACAGAGTGATACAAAGAGTTAAATGTTTATGTGAAGAATATGACAATAATTTCAGATCAAAATCAAAGTTGAGTGAAAAAAAATACGAAATCTTTTTTTTTTGGCATGATATTAAAAGCATAACACAAAATACATCTAAAAAAAGAAACATTCTTAGAAATAAAAGGAAATTTTGACACTACTTACAAAAATATGCAACCAAACAGCAATTGGTAAAATACATCTTAGATTTTGAAAATAATGTACCTAAAATGAAAAGAAAATACTATGTTACCATGATATATCACATTTAAAATTATAGCCAGAACAATTTAATTAAAAGCATCAAAAATTCAGTATGCATGTGAAATATTCAATTAAAATATAAATTAAATTATATAAAAAGAAGAATATTGCCCAGTTAAACTGATGGCATTGAGCTCACAGGTTACGCATACTACTTGTACAGTACAGACTTATATTTTCAAGAGTCAATTCCGTTCAAAAAACAAATTAAGGAGCGGAAACAGCTCGCCCCATTTTCCCTTTTTATACTTAAGCATTAAACCTCGTAAACTAATCAGGGGCATGCTTTATCATATAAAAAATATATATATCCAAAATTCAGAGCAAATCTGAAAATTCTTAATAAAAACCCATTTATATAATTTTAAGGAGTTATCCCTCTCTTTTATACTTAACCATTAAACTTCCAAAACTATTCAGAGATTTGAAAGAAATCTGATAATTCTGCCTGAAAAACCGATTTATATAAATTAAAAGGGAGGGGCATTAGAACTCCCGTTCCCCCTGTTTATTATACTTATCTAATGAACACCTAATACCAATCCCGGAGGCGCCTCATCAGAATAATCCTATATCTAAATTTTGAGCGAAAACTTAATTCTGCATGAAAAACCCATTTATATCAATTAAGGGGAGGAGCATGAGCCCCCCATTTCACCTGTTATACATATAGAATAAACTCCAAAAACTAATCAGGGTAGCGCCTTATCAGAATATACCTATCTACAAAATTTCAAGTGGATCGGATATTTTTTTATCATCAGTTATCGCGATACGCACGAACCTACATACATACATACAGAACGGGCGGGCACATAAGCTCTCGGGCTATGATAGCCTATGAGCTAAAAAACAGATGTTTTTTAGCTCTTTAGTGAAGCTCAATTTATTAATTATTTTTAACCAAATATTTCAAAAAAAGGAATAATCTTTAAAAGAAAAAGGGAAAGTTTCAATAAACGAGATGTTTAACAAAAAGCAGATACTATTAAAACGGCTATATTCAAAATAAATTCTATATTTGAATTTTAGTGAATTGAAAGAGCTTTATTTGAGTTGATTGTAACTTAAATTGCGTAAAATATAAAATTAATAAAGTGAATTTTTATTGTCCATTTAGAGAAATGATCCAATAATATTTATCGTATTGACTGCAGTATTTTGGATTAAATGAAATGAAAATTTAAAATCATAAAAAACAAAAATTAAAAATTATTCGTAAACGTATCAACAAGATTCTTTATAGCCAAGATAAATATTTGAACACAATTTTATTAAAAATGTGATTTAGCATTTGATACGACGTATTGTTACAATTTCTACAGTTCGTATACATTGAGTTGTCTTAATGCTTAAAGAAAAAAGAAGTTGAGAATTATATGCGTACTTGTGTAAATAATAGAAAAATGTTGATGGAATGAAAAAGTAATCAAATCTTCAACTCATAACAACATATTGCATAACATTTAGACAGCTGTACTTATTCTATGATGATATAACTGCTTTTCTTCTTTCTCTTTTCTTTTTGTTCGATATTATTCAAATTTGACTTTAATTTTTTTTTTAGGACCCTAGAAACCAAAGGGTGTAAGTGACAAAACTGAAAATCTAAGTGCACAGATGACCTGGAAATACGCTATTTCCTTTTTAGGTAATAAATCACAAATGATTTTCTAATTATATGCTGCGTTCTAGAAACAAACCCTTTTTGCTGAATAATAATCAATGCTGATTAAATATAAATTTAAAGAAACCTTTACTCTACTTTCTTTACAGTTATTGAAATAAGAGTTCAAAGACCACAATGAAACCCAGCGGCAGTTTTTAGTTTCAATTCAGTCAATTATTGATGTTCAAATATAACATCAATAAGCTCAATTTACTCCAAATTGAATTTTTGTCATTTGTACCCGTTGGCGTGCGAGGTCGTCATTTAATAGTGTCAATAAGCTATTTCTTGTTGGGTATTTATTTAGCTTTTTTTTAAAGTAAAATGGGTTTATTATACGTTACATACATTTCAAAATGCATTACGTTCAAATATAACAAAAAATGAAAATATGTTAGTAATAACAAAAAAATCAGTGGTATTTTTAATTTGCAGTTTAAAAAACGAGTGAAAGAATTGACTACATGATTTTACTGAAAGGTTGATTCAAATTCCCATTCTTCCCACATTCAGTTTCCTCCGATGTCATATCGCAAATTATTTTTATAGAAAATATTTCACTTATAAAGAAAAGAGATGAAGTCTATTCACACCCCAGTTAACAAATTTCAATTATTTCGACGAAAAAGAAAAAAATATGTTGGGTTCTACAAGTTTTTATCCCACATTTGGCATTCAGCGTATTTCGCTTGTCAACAGGACTCTGAACATTGCTAGGATATAAAACCACGGGGCGATGCCCTCTACAAGGCGCAAATTTGCGTGAAATCCCATCCCGTTTATTAACACGAGCGCACCAGACCCCCCGCCTGCACCAGAGATAGTGTTTTGCGCAAGGATCTCGCATGAGATAGTTCATCATTATTCATAAGGCTGCATCCCCCAACACATTATGGGAAGCGCGGGCTAATTTGGCCTGTTTTCAGGACTAAATCTGGGCTCTGATATTGTCCTGGATAAAGTAATTACCTTGCTGCATGGAAAGACAACGCACAGGTTTGCACATGGCGGAATAATTGCATTTTTGACTTTTTTCTTTTTTTCCTAGAAACATGCGCGCATGCCGTTTGTTACTTTCTTTAGAGTCGATTACGTATATCGGGGCTTGAATGTCGCCGGCAACTGTTGCCGCCAACAAAAATTAGAAAGCCAGATTAGACAAACGTTTCACTGAGATAGGCGAAGAATTTTAGTAGCATATCAAAACAGATTTCATTTGAAAATAGTGATTTTAATTTAACTTCTCTAGGTGCGATTTGGTGCATAAAGAATTTTTTTTTTAATATTAAGAAAATTTATGCAATTTTTTTTATTGAGATCTTATGAGTACCATTAGGATTGTCTTGAAATAAAATTTTGCTTCAAGGAATAAAACAGAAAAAAAAAAAAAAAAACATTCTTACATATGGTGATATAAAGCAGCATATCGTGCAAATAGACTATTTCTCCTTTATATAAAATTTCCGACAGTTATCACGCATAGACCGGCAGATTCGAATCGTACAAACATCATTACGGAACATACCATCAAATTTTATAGCAATATAATGAGAAAAGAAAATACGCAAATATTAAAAATATTCTTTTATTAACATTCTTGTATTATAGGAAATTTCAAAAGAAAAAAGAAAGATACGAACTAAAATATTCTATAGAAAATAATCATGTGAGTGAAAATACAAATACTGAATTATAATACATTTTAGAACGATATTTTAGCATCATGACTATACCAATCTCTCTCCGAGATAAACTTGCAGAATATTTAAATGAAATAACTTTATTTTGAAATAAATATCAGTATACCTTCTAAGCTGTAAAAATAAGTTTGTATGCTAATAAGAATTTTTTTTTCAAATATATTACATATTTCTTTAATATTTTCATTATCGTAGATTGATTTTTGAGGTATTTCATTTAGAAAATTATATTTAACACGCTCCAAAACAGTTACTAAATGCTTATGAATTCGGTTTGTATGGCCGTCTAGCCATGATTTAACTCTTAAAAACTTCGAGTGCCATATAATATTTACATGTTATTAAAGGTTACTGTAGAATATTTGGACTGAAAATCAAATATAAACTATTTATAGTTCATATAGGGATACCAAAAGAATTTTGTTACATTAAGATCTTTGGAGCAAAAATCATTTACAGCGCATTTTACTGATAATAGAATAATTCAAACAATTATGAGATTGACATAAATCATTCAGATGCATTACAATATTCTCTCTAAGGAGTACAGAATATGCCACATCTATATTTCGTTTGCAGGAAGTTATTATGATCTATGGCGAGAAAATAATTTGAGAGCATTTTAACGATGTTATAAATGCTCTAACATCAGCAATTTAAAAAGGTAGCATGCAAAGCAACATGCTTTCAACAGATTATGAAGTACGTAGAATTTATCGTTTATGTACAGAGACGCAAAAAATAATTCATTTGCAGGACTATAGATATTATAAAGGACAAACGTTTACCTGCGTAACACTCACGTCATTTTAAGAATGGCAACAGTAGCCGAACAAATTTTACTTCGATTTAACAATTTAAATATAGAATATTTTCTATTTTTAAAGCACTGAATACGGAAAAAAATGCATTTGTTTGAAATCTGTATTGAAATTTATTCAATTATTACATACAAAATCATTTTCTAATTTGTATCACATTTATATCGTGTGCAGACGATTGTGAAAGAAGTTCTTTTGCACTTAAATTAGAATTAATAATTCATTTGTTCTCAATTTATATTCTGTAATGTAAGTTGAAACATCTATTGATCAATAAGTAAAACAAATTATAAATAGAACAGAAATTTAAGGCATGTACTAATCTAATTTCGCATTTAAAACACTGAAAGAAAAAGAATAAAAGAAACCAATTACAAATAACGATCTTTGGCGATTTCTTCGGCATTGTTATTCGCACTCTATACAAATATAAAAGTATCACTTTTGATACTTTTCAAAACATTATTGCTGCTTTTCATACAATCATTTAATTTAGCTTTAATGTAGTATTCATAGTATTGTTAATCGGCATACTAAAAAAATACATCTATACATATTTTAGATGTAAAAAAACTTAGGTGTCAATAATAATAATAATAAAGTAGATTTGTGGTAGGATTTTTGATCGCAATGCCTGAGATTGTTAATAAGAATTCGTTATAGTTTATTCCATTAATTGCTATTTTTTGTTATTAAACAATGCAATTTAATGATATACAAGTAAAATATTCAAAGAAAAGGCGCAGTTCAAAAAACATTGAGAAAATTGAATTTAAAGTATAATGTTTATTCTGTGATGTAAACAAACTGAATTATTTAATTTTTTTTAACTTGTCGTAGAAATAAAAATGTACCATTCGAAGGGGAAAGAAAAGGATTAAAACTATTACAAAACTTTTTTGACGAATTTGTCTTTTGTAACTGCCCTTAAAAATAGAATCTAAATGTACAAAAATCACTGCCATTTTATGAACGAAGTCTAGTTTTGCTATCTCAAGAAATTAAGAAAAAAAAATTTAAAATTATCGAAATTTTGAAAATGATTTGGGTCATTCCACAAGAATCGGGTAACTTCGTGAAATTGCAAAAAAAAATATTTACCATTTAATGTATTCAAAATTTGAAAAATGCCCATTTGTAGACAAAGTTGATTCCGTTTAGGAGCATGTATAATATTTTGAAAATTGAAAAATGTTTTTATTAAAATTTAGCTTTTAGACCCCAAAAAGTCAGTTCCCTGGCGTGTACCACTGGAAAAAGTGAAGACTTAAGTACTAATTATTTTTAAACTAATGGATTTAGGCAGAAAAAATGAAGGTTGTTACATTCTGAGATAGTTAATAACTATTTGTGCATGTTATGTGATTTTTTTTAAAAAAAGTAGTACTTTTTTTAAGTTGTGTACCCCTACTTTGCGCGTCAGTCCCCTGGCTCATGCTAGATTCCAAAAATTTCTGATATTATCCATTGTTGATAACTTAATTCTCTTTTTCATATTTATTTATCATATAAAGATGGCAGTGAAGACTGATATTTATCCATCAGCAATTTTTATTCAATGTTTATTGCCATTCTTGTGTCGACAAACAGATTGCAAACACTCAATTTATCAGTCCCCTGGTAAGTAATATTTTAATAATTTATGAATAATTATTATTGATGTGTGCTGCTTTTAACGTCTTTTTATTGCTATATTTAATATTAAAACAGAAAAATATGGTATTTGGTTCCAATAAGTAGATTTTTTGTGTTTTATAGTGAAAACGTCAGTCCCCTGGCATCAGTCCCTTGGCAGTTTTTCAGATTAAAAACACCCAGGGGACTGACGTAAAAGCAAAAAACAGTTAAACACATTAGTGAATGCTAGATAACATGATTTCTATAAAAGTTTTACATTATTTTAAATTCTCTTATTAATAAATAATTATTTACTGATCTATACTATTAAAATCTGTGCGCGTAACTATATAATCTCAAAAACTTGGAAACCATAGAGCGCAGGGCTATGAAATTAGGCACACGGATTGCTGATAGGGGATCCATGAACGATTGGGGTCAAAAACTTGAATATATATATATATTTTAAAATTATGTATATATTTTAACGAATGTTTGTCCTTTTCAATCATTTAGAAAATGGCTGTTTTCGGACAAGAATAGGTATATCTGTTGCTTATCATACGTACACTTGTTGGCACAATGACAAAAAAGTATTAAAAACTACAACAACAAAAAAAAATTAATAACTAAAAAACAAATTGAGATATAGCTTTCAAAGAAATTAGATTTAAAAGTCATTTTTTTCCTATACGACTGAGTAAAATTTTAAAATGTGCGATGTTTAGAAGTTCAACATTTTCAGTACCGAAAATTGTAAAACTGAAATTTCATTTAAATTTTGTTTGTTGTTGGTCCATGTACATCATCCTAACAGTCTTGTTATGAAATCGTTTGAGTTGCTTCTGCGATCCTATAACTTGTGAACATTACGAATTGGGAACGATTGAATTTGAACAAAATAAAAATCTTTCAGGGTATTGTTCAACACTCACAGCTTCCAAAGAAAAAAAATCACCTGAAAAGCCTAGTAAAAAATTTACAAGTGAGCAACGGATCAAGTACAGTGTTGGAGACTTTATTCTAGTCAAATTTTTAATAAGAAATAAAGAATACCGGAGTGCCGCAATTTGTTCGCATGTTAAAGAAAGCGGAGAGAAGTTGGCTGTGACATTGTATTGGAAAAATTACCAATACCTATTTCAAGTACCAAACGTAATAACGTCACTTATACATTTAATAAAACTATTGATGTTTGAGAAAAAAATTACTGTTACTGTTTGCTTTGGTTTTAAAAGTTATAACTTGTTTGAAAAAGTTTTATTTAAAGCTTTAAAAAATTAAATTGGTGTTATTAAAATAAGTAATAAAACATGTATTCGTTGATGATTAATATAAAAAATATGTTTTGAGATTATATATTAAACATGTTTTTATTACTCTTTTGGATAATTATTAATAATTATTTTTTAAAAAGGTTTGAATTATTCATTAAAAACTTCATTCTAGAATATAACTACCGGTTTCTGCCAGTCGCTTGGAAGTCACGTCAGTCCCTTGGAATCTACTTTTTAAAAAAGCTCGATTTTTTGAAAAATATTTAGATATTTGAGTGTTGCTGTACGAATATAATAAAATTAACTTATTGTTCATTGATATAGCAAAAAATTGAAATCTGAGGTAAAAATAGTACATTTCAATTTCACCTCTAAAGTTATCCGATTCTTGTGGAATGACCCATTTACTTATTTTAATGATATTGTTTTGTTCTTCAGTTAATTTATCAACATAAAAAGTTTTCATAAATATATGCATGGGTAATTTTTTATGCTTTTTTTTGGTGCAAATTAAGGTGCTCAAAGAATATTTTTAAAACACCGAAATTTTGCTTTAAGTTTTAAAAAAGTAAAATTTTTACAAGATTTCACATTTTTATAAAACAAGATAAAAAATCATCTAAGCAGAAAAAAAGTCAAGATTTTTTTCTTCTATCCTCTTTAAATATGTTGGCGAGAAACGAAAACTTGCAAAGAGAAAAGTAATTACCTTGTGATATCATTCCGTGAAGTGACTTACGCTTGCAACTATAATTACATTTGGATTTCACTTTGGTTTCAGAAGAAATGCAGAACCAAGCATGTCAGAAGTAATTTGGTACCTTCTTGACACGAACGTAATTTTCACGAAAGTGAGATTAATAATATTGGAACGCAATTTAATTTCATTATACATATATGTTACTTAGCGTTTGATATAATAAACTATTTGAATTTACTATACATCTTACGGTTAAATAAGATGTTTTAAAAATCTAAAGAATAATTATTTAAAAAAAATATGTATAATTATACAGATGTGTAAATTAGAATATTGTTAGAAAAAAGCAAACATGCAAATAAATCTCTCTCTCATTAGAATTTAATTTATTCTCTAATATGCAGATTATTAATTTCATTTTTTCATAAAATGTAAATGCTTTTTTATATCTAAATATTTGTGTACCTAAATATATCTCTATATTGAACATTTTTATTTCACATTTAAAAAACAGCAAGGAAAAAAGTCTCAATCTAAAATTTTTTTTAAACTATGAAGTGAAATGTGGAGTTATTGAAAAAAATATTTCTCTATGTATTAATTTAAATTTTTTAAAAGTTTTCAGTTTATCACATTATTTACTTTGCATAAATTATGTTAATTGACTAACAGATAATATTCGTTATTTAAAATATAAGAATATTTCACGAATTAAACACAAATTTAGCTTTAAAATAAAAATAACTTTTTAAGGTGGCAAAATTCTGATAATTTGAATTATAAGTATTAATTGAACTGTATGATTTATGCATTTTCATCAAGGAAAATCTCGAGTGCAATAGGAATCAAAAAATCCAGGAATTGTTCATTTAACGTAGGTTATTTACCAGTTTTAAATACATGGAGTACACTTTTCTATTCTACTTTAAATATTAAATAAGATACATGCAATAAATGGAAATTTTCTTAGTTATATTTTTCAAGTGTTATTCTACAATTACATTAAAAATTAGACTAACGTCAGTAGGGAAAATTAGAAGGATAATCAAAATATATTATGCAGATCTGGTCCATGAAGGGTCACTCAGCCTCGAAATGCTCCTCCGTAATGTTAAGTATATGGACGTTTGATGCATTCGCATATTTAAAATATCTCTTGGGGAAATTATCATTTAGCTTCTTTTTACGGCGCATTCTTGTTAAAGGATCCCTCTCTTTTTTAGTTATCAAAATATTTATAAAATCTTTGTTGAATTTAATATTTTGTGTTTTAAACGCAGATGAACTGCGAGTACGAGTTTAATACTTTATATAAAATTAACTATATATTTTAGAAAAATTTTGAAAACTAAGAAAAACAGAGGACTATTTTAACTCGTTCGCTGCCGCTTACATGAAAATGTGATGATAGTTAATGCCGCACTGTAGAAGTGTGTTTTTCCCAGAAGCCGATTTACTTTTTACAACAAAGAATCAGTGAAAGATTTTCTCGCGCCAGCGCGTGGCTGGCTATTGGACATCACCCCACATCACGCGCTGGCTCGTGAGTGGCCCCTTAACGTTGGCGGCATATCACGCGCTATTGCGTGAGCGGCAGCGAACGTGTTAAGAAGTGCACACAAAAAATAGAAGATAAAAATGATTTCCTGAGGCGATATTTTAAATGTACGCATGCATCAAACGTCCATAGACATTTACATTAATGAGAGGAATTCAGAAGCTGAATAACCAGCAACCTGAAGGGCGTAAATCTTGGCCCCTGGGAAAGCAGAAATTGAATAAAGCATATTTCCTAATTAGATCGCGGCCCTGAGTGCCATGATTTTGGGCTTCTTAGAATTTGGCATACGATTTTTGTAAAGCGGATATTTTAATTCACTGTTCACTTTCTATGATTATAAATTATTTATTTTACTATTTTTTTAATTGTTGGATACAGAAAATAAATCAAATCCTGAACTTACTTTTTTTTTTTTTTTTTTTTTGCCATGCATTTTGTCAAGCCATGCCTGTGAATACTGAAACGTACAAATCACACTGACATTTAGTTTTTTTTCCTTTTTTTTTCTCCCCGCATATATTTATTACTTGAGGACACCAAAGGGGGATATAATTGACAAAATTTATATGTGGAGTAAATTGAGAATAAATAGTAAACGACTGAAGAAAAAAAGTGAAACTTGTTTATTTCATAGGCGGTATTTGAACTTTTATTTTAATAACTGAAAGAAATTAAAAAAAAAATTATTAAAGTAGACATTAAAAAGGTTAAGCAATTTAAATAGCTCAATTAGTTGATCCCTAGATCTCGGTATATAATTAAAAAATAATTTCTCTCTCTTTACCTCCAAACAAATAGTAGTATGTCCAGTAGCTTGAGCACTAGGTTCATTTTTTTTTACAATTTTGTCGCTTATACCCCTTGTCTTCTGCGGTCTTCATTAATTTTTTTTTATGGAAAATAATTTCTAAAAACTCAAATTTAAATACTACGTTATCCTTTATTTGCGAATGTTTAAAACTGTAAAAATGAAATACAAACTTGATTATTATGCATATGTAACCGAATGAAAAAATCGCAATTCAACTAATTGAAAGTACATGTTTCTATGGCTACGCAGATAAAAATAATGTAACGGAGTAAAACCAAAAGTATTGGCATGTTCCGGAAGTCGAGACATTTATGACGTATTTAAATTTCATCTACAAGACAAAAAGTACTATTTCTTATTCAAGTAACAAAAGGTTTATTGCTATGAATATTTTTCCCCTTTTAAGCAAAAGAGTTTTTTCTAAAAACTCTTTTGATCAAGAATATTACATCACGCCGAAAGTTAAACGATAGTCATGAGATATTTTTATGGTTGATCCTTGGAACTTTTCAAAAAGATGGAATTCAAAATTGAAATACATGCAACTTATTTTAGAAAAGTTATTCTTCTTAGAACTAAAATAAAATTTTCTTATATATGAGGCTCCCACCCCAATCAACTTCATTTGAAAAAATACTTTATTAAAATAATTTCACAGAAGGAAAAAAAAAATGTTTTTAAGTGGACGATTTTTTTTCTTTTTAATAGTGACAGATTTTTCGTAGATAAACTACATTGTTGCAAATTGTGGCAATGTCAGATTGATTACCTTAAAATGTAACAATTTCTGACTACCTTGAAATTCAATAATTTGACATTGAAAGTCACTCTTCATAACATATGTAACAGAATGAATTATATATAAATTGCTTCCATATGAATGAAAATAGAGCTTTGTAATCAATCATTTGAGTTGGAAAAAAAATTTAGGTAAAAAAATCTATTTTTAAATATAGGAGATTATTTTTCAAATCATTTTTATGAGATATTTTACCCCTTTTTTCAATAAATAAATTGTAAATTTTAACATAGAATTAACAAAATTATTAACGTATAACCAAAAAAATGCAGAAAATTAAATGTTTTTGTGGATAATCAAGCATATTAATATTTCTAACGGGATACTTTACAATGCGGCAGCCACAAATAAATATTCGAGAAAGTATTTTAAAGAAAGTTTTATTGGACACCGCATCAGTTATCTTTACTACAACTATTGTTAACGGGTGAAAAAAATATGCAGATTCAATGTAATATGGACATTCTGATTCTAAAATGATGTCTTTCTAAAATGACTTCTCAAATTGTCAAAAGTAAAATTATTGATATTTTTCAATTTTGTTCTTGAAGTTTTGTCCCAGTTAAATTGACTTCTAAAAACAACCAAAATTTATTATATATGTAACGCTGAGCTATATAAAAAGAATATGACAGCTAAAAGCTTAACGTTAACCCCTCAATCAAGAAATTATTGATCTAGACAATAAAATAAATTGAATTAATCATAATATCACCCATAAGGTATGTTCATTCTATTAGAAAAACATTTTCCATAGTGTTACTAAAGGATTAACAATTTTGAACTTTGCATTTTAAAAGCAATACCTTGAAGCATTGTCAAGTTTTAAAAGTAAACATTAATAGTAATAACTTTTATATAGTTTTAGAGAAGATTGCCTGGAGGTATTTTATAATAAAAATATTTTTGGCTTTATTTGCTGAGACGACGTATCAAATAAGTGAAATTTGAGTAGAATAGAACGCTATACTTTCTGAATGAGAAACAGAAGCTATACAAAGGAAAATTTGTAGAGGCAATGCTATAATTCGTGAGTCATTAATAAAACAAATACAGAATAAATATCTAAATAAAATCGTAACTTTTATTAATGATATAAAATTGCCTTTGTTAATTATAAGTCTAGAAATTTCATATATATATATATATTTTTGCAAAGAACATTTAAATTTATAAACAGTAAATGACATTTTTTCTTTAACAAATGATCACTGAAACAAATTTAAATTGATTTCTTTTAAATATCAAAGTAATAAGTGTTTTTGTAACTTGACAAAATATAAATTAGTTATATATATGCATTGAAATAGAAGCAGTACTATTTTTTTTCAGATGGAAGCGGAATCCTGGAATCAACATATGCAAGAAACAATTTTTTTTTTTTTTTTTTTTTGGGGGGGGGGGGGGGGTGGGGGGGTTTGCTTAGGAAAAATGCAGTTGGTACCGATTTTTGTCATCACGATAATATTTTAGCCAGTAAGGTAAAATAGAAAATAGGACAAACTGAATTGTAAACCACAATGAATAACCAATCATAAATTTATTATTTATTCAGCAGTGCTAACACAGTGACTATTCGCAGAAATTAATAGGTGCAATGTCTGGGTTCCTAATAATTAGACCACTTATTATAAAATATTTTTTTAATTTGAACCTATTTAGAAAATTTGTAAGCATGTTAAAAATTCAGGAAGGTCAACCACTATAAGTTGACTTCCTAACAATCATGATTTTAAACAACCATTCTTCAATTTTACAGTAATTTTGGCAATAGAGTAAGATGATCAAATTTTTGGATACAAATGGGGGTATTTTTTCTAGTATGAGGTCCTTGGTTTTTTTAAAGCTTGGTGTAAGTTATGGCGCAATGAGATTTGTTTCCAAATGACAAACAGTTGTGAAAACAAAACTTATGAGCCGGCTTGTTGAAAAGTATATAAGTAATCATTCTTTCGTAATTGCAATTTGATATGGTTTACATATAAAAACAGACAAATAGATTCTTTATATTAAAATAAATTGTATAAATATTGAAAAATTTTGGTTATGCATGTGATACAGCGAATAAGTTGCTAGAAAATATGTTGTCAAATTTCCATCTCTTTCCAAAACCATTTTTATATTTCGCCAAGGTCCCTATAATTGAAAAGTAACCAAATGAGAATATGTTCCTAATTTTATAGGACAAGGACTTTAACGACTACATGGAATGCATAAGTAAGTCTGTATTCCTACAAACTATACCAAGTTAAATTTTGTCTGCTTACCGTTATATGCACACAAACTAAATATTTTGATGGGAAATAAATTTATTCAAAACAAAGGAAAAATGCGATAAATTTTAGTAGGGACGTCAGTTTTCAATTTAAAAATTTACATCTGTTCCTGGTTTCTGAATACATAAGGCCCGAATTTAATTAGAAAATTACTGGATTTCAATGAAAAGTGGGTAGAAATTTAATCAAGTTCCTACAGTAGCAATGAAGCTCGTTTCTAATCTCGTATCCAGTTTCTTTCATGCACGAAATTTCATTTCAAAATGACTGAGTCGTAGCAGTATGTGTAATATTGCAAGCATGGGTGCTTTGGAAAAGTTCCAGAAAATTCGATTCTTCGTACGCTTAGCAGTTCCTTCTAAAATTCAAAAGGCATTGTTTTAGAAATAAAAGATAGCTACATTAGCATCGTAGTTCGAAACACTTTTGTTTGTCGCAATTTACAGATGCCGGGAAAAGCTGATGTTACAACCATAGCAAAAATTTTGACAGGGGTATATTAATCAAAATATGAATTTAATGCTTTTAGAAGATTAACGTTTTAAAGCTATCTGCTTCTTTTTTCTCGTCACATTTATAACACATGTCAATTTATTTCTAGTATTTATTTAGAGAAATGGGGCTATTTAGCAATAAATTACAGGTTAAATGACAGGATATAATTATTTTATTAAGTTCTTTATTAATGGAAATACTTTTAGGCCACATATTTTTTTTGGCTGCTTGTTTCGAAATTACGAATGAATTTAAATTTTTTTCAAAGCATAAAATTTTAAAATGATAAAACATGAACTTTGAAAATTAGAATTATTACTGCATGGCAGTATCATGATATAAAAAGTGTACTACTTTAAGAAAATTTCTTCATAAAAAGGGGAAATTTTTTCCTAAATGGAAAAGAAAACATTCGAAAGAGTTCAAGTAGGAATTTCAAGCTACGATTATTTTTTAGCTTAATTTATTTAAAGAGTTTCGAATAGACTAAACATTACGCTGGGGAACGAGTGATTAATACAACCAGTTTATATTTCATAAAGAAATTAAATCCCTTTATACAGGTTTGGAAATTTTTAACGAAAGACATCTAAAAAATGTTAAATTAGCATAGGAAATTCCATTTAAAAAAAGATTAATTCATGTTTACCGCTTCATTTTTAAAGTGTCGGAAAGTATATATGTATATGGAGGGGATAGAAATCAGTTCTCTACTTTATCCAGTTGTGTTCAGAATATAGTATTTTTCAGAAAATTAGATATGGATTTTATTGTCTTAAATTGCATTTTCTATATCGGTTTAAAGCCAGTAGGGAAATTACAGTAAACTTTAGAAGGAATCGAAGTATGATTACACAAAAGTGCACGAGCTTCCGTCCTATCAATTAACAGGGCCCTCGAAATAAATGAAAAATGGGACAATTTCCCGTTTCTTATATATTTATTATTATTAGTATTATTATTTTACACTGAATTTTTAAATTTGCATTTCTTGTAAATGTTTGTCTAATGCAAAATAAAATCCACGCTACTTCAAAAAAACGTCTGATATCGAACTCATACGTTCACTCATGACGAGAAATACTTATGACGTCATTGATGGTTGAAAACAATTTTCTTATTACTTTTCCTGGCTGTAAACGTTTTCACAAAATTGAAAAACTGACATATAAACCAGTTGTTTAGAACCGTATGACATCACGTTTAAAGTGTACATGAACGTGATCAGTAAGATGGTAACCAATATCATGTCATCCTGAGGTTCTGGTTAAAGAAGACTGATAACTTAAAATACAACATTTATATCTCTATGGTAATTTTACAGATAGAAAAAAAGCGTTTAATGAAGTGTGTAGATTTAGCTAGGTATATTTTTCTGAGTATAATATTTATTACAGTGATGATCTATGTACGTAAAATTTAGAAAACTTTCTTCGACTGAAAGGACGCCCCAAAATAACACTGTGCTTCCCCTAGCATCGGAGGTTAAACGGAGCCTAGAAAAAAACAGTTTCCAAAAGCCTGACAAATGCAAATTTATATATTCTAAAACACCTTTGTGACGTAAATTTCATTTATTTTATTCCTTAATATCATAATTTTTAAGAGCAATTTACAAGATACGTGAAACCGTATAACAACAAAATTCTCACTTAAGTCGATCTATGTAATGAAGCCTGGGAAAGAGAAATGTAGTTAATCTTGAAAGGAAATATGGAAAAGATAAATACAGAATATTGCGAATGAGAATTTCATTTTTTAAAAGTGCAAATTGTTAGAGTAAATATTTAGCACGAATTATAACGAAAGGACTAATGTAGGTAAAGATTAAATGTAATTAATGTAGGTACAATTTAGAAATATTTTTTTAAATTATACAAATTACAGGATTTTAAACGGAAGTTTAGAAAACTATTTTTTTAAGTGCAGAGGGGGTTAGGGGACCTTTAAAAAGCTTCGAGATAAGTTGAGTGAAAGATCTATTCCACAATTTCTCACAAAAACTAAGTAGTCCTTAAAAGCATTTTTATTAATAAACATATGAAACTTAATTGGTACGATTTTGTCAAAATTTTGTATAAAACACCTACACAACAAAAAGGAGAGGAAATAGCAGAAAGATGTAAAGGATACGCACATTGAATGTACTACTACTCAATATGAAAGCGCCATTTCATGACAACAAACTCCATTGTCGGAAGTACACTTTCAAATGCAATCCAATGCGACGAGTTTGCAATGTTCAATTTGTTAAATTGAAATAATTATTCAGTTTAAAGCAAATACTTTTTCATCAAGGAAAAAACCCTTAATTGTACAGCCTAAAGATACATAAGACAAATCTAACCCATCCCCATCCTCTTACTTACAAAAAACAAATTAATTGGCCCTCAAAACCATTCTGATTAAAAATAAATGAAAATTTAAGTGGTACTATTTCATCGAGTCTTCCTTACGTATCATTACAATATTTTTTACGACAGTCATTTAGCTGCAATCGTACCCAAAACACACCCGAACAAGGATACAAAGGGGGGGAACGAAACTAAAAGAGTACACACATTTAATGTATTCACACTACTCTATATGAAAGCAGGTCCATATTCATGAAAAAGTAGTCCACTTTCGGAGATACACTTTCATATGCAGCCCGACACGGCGAGTTTGCAGTATTCATCTCTTAAAGCTCGTCAAGCGCAAAATGACCATTATGAATAGAGAGGGGAGAAGCTAGGTACAAAAGGGGAGCCCTGTCCATTAATTATGCATCATTAACGTTGGAAGAAACTCTCCTTTCCCCCCTGCACTAATGAAAGCTTGCATCATTTATTAGTCGCATTAATATGGCCTCAGTGGCAACGCAGAGGCCAGCGTAATTATGAAGCCAGTGATGTTTTATTAGTTTAAGAAGGGGCAGTAATGACCTTCTGCTACCGTGAGTTTTTTTTTTCTCTCTCCATAAGCTATTAAATTATCTTCAAAATGATATTTCTAGAGAAAAATGCTCTGTTTAGAAAAGGGGTCTCTAAAAAGCGTTATAGAAGGGACTAATTAGAGAGGAGAGACATTTTTTCCCCTTTATGCTATGATTATAGATTCGTATTTTTGAGAAAGAAAAATTTTGAGAAGTAACCTTTTGTTAAGCTGAATATACATTTTATTCAGCGAATCAATTATTTCAAACAAGGGATGCTGAAAAGTTAAGAAAACTTCAGACCAATATATCTTATGTTAATTAAAATAGTTTAACCTCCTCAGTCCTGATTTCGCCTGTAGGACACACTAAGTAATACCCTTTAAATTAATTAAAATGTCCCTTGAATAATTAAAATTGCTTCCACTTTTTATTAAATGTTAATATATCATAAGAAATGGTATATAGACTGATATGTCTTTGGAAATATTGAATTGTGATTTTAAACCAGTTTTTGCAGACCCTCATAATATATGTTTCAGGACTGAGGAGTTAACAGTTATGGAAAGTTAATTTAACATAAAATATTAGGATTTCTTATAGTTTATTCTGAAAAAAACATTAAAGATAAACCTCTTCCCTGCTAGTTACATTAAATAATTAGGATTTTTGTTACACAGAAAATTAAATAACGTGGAAAAATACGCTCTAACCTTAAACATTCACATATATAAACTGCTACAGCCATAGCTGACATAATTATACTTAATCTGGTATTGCATACGGCTAAAATTGTTTTAAAAATGAATTAGACTCAAAAGATTTATCTCCAAATCAAGTCATACTATATTTTTTGTTTCCGAATACTACATTTTTAATGAATATTTTTTAAATACATGTTAGACTCGAATGTTAGATACACATCAAACAGTAATGCAATCTCTTTCCTTTATCATGATATTAAAATCATTAAAAATTGTTGTATGCTATATTTATGCTATTCTTTAGTAGGTAAAGTTCCTTAAAGCTGCTATCGGATTCACCAACATTTCGAGAGACTTTTGAGCCAACACATGATTTCCTTCAACTTTTCGCGAAATGTCCGCACAAAACTCAGTGTGATAGCAAACAGCAGGTCCAACTTTTTTCTGTCGTTCCAAAAAAATCTCCGCTAAGCAAGACTTTTCCTCCAACATCGAACATTTCAACGAATCAAAGATAAGCGATTGATGCGAATAGACTATAAATATTAACGCCTGGTACTAGTAGAACTGCTTTTCCTCCTTTTTCTTCGACTTTTCTCAAGACAATTGTAATCTTTTTCTTTCTTTTTACGGGAAAAAGTTGGTGTTAAAATCGACGAAAAGTTTGTCGGTCGTAAAGTTCGTGAATCTGATAACAGCTTAACTCTAACTGTCTATGATGACAACATATGGTACATACGGAGCGGAAATGCCTATATGCTCAATTTCAGAACCGTAGATGCTACAGGTAATGCGGAATATAGCATAACTCTGAAAATATCAACATTTTTTGGAGGGAGGGGTGAAAAAGAGAGGGCGAAAGGCTGGTTTGGAATTTTGGGACTACCTTTGTGACAATGGATGAGACGTGGTTACATCATTGTAATCCAGAGTCCAAAGGACAATAGTTACATCTCGTCTCCCACTGTTACAAATTTTGCTCCATAAGCTCCAAACTAGTCTTTCCTCTCATCCCCCGCCTTAAAAACTGTCTTTCAAACTTTACCCCTCCTTTCAAAAACATGTTAATATAGCAGCTACGGTTCTGAAATTGAGCAAGTAGTCATCGAAGACATTAGGTTCCGATGTAACACGATATATCCATAACAACGGTCATATTACAAATATTTTATATACACTCGGGGCAGTAACTATTAAATCACACTAGTATAGATAAGGCAAATTTTGTGTTAATATTTTTACCAAAATCACTTTAAAATATACGCATTTAAAAATATTTTGTGGATGTTTTATCCTATGTAATTGACTTATTTGTTGCAAGTGATATATTTTTTTAGAATTCCATAGTACATGATTACTCAAAATATCTTAAGACATACCTACCCCTCCTAAAGAGAAGGGGGGAAAATACCTAAAATCAAGAAAATTGAAAAAAAAAAAAAAAAAAAATACATGCATAAAAGAAAAAACTAGAAATGCTCCATTTATTATTCATCTTATAAGAATTTTTAATTTAGTGATACTTCAATCCTAAAGAAAAAACTAAATCTTAGATTTTGAATTATGTTGTTTACTTTTTTTAAAAACCGGCGGCTCCGTGAAAATAAGCATAAACCGTGTTTATAATTTATAAAATCACTTAATCATGATTTCAGCATTAAACTACATTGACTGTGAAATATTAGCTCATTTTTTTCAAAGTTCACGAATCAGTTCCGAGAATAATTATTAAATCTATTAACCGCTTTATTACCTGCACCGACAGCTGCAGGAAATTATTTTCAGTTGATTTTCCGTGTAACATTTAATAAAATTAACCTATTTTTTCTTGTTTTTCAGTTTAAGACTCGAGGCTTAAAATTTTTATTTTATTTTTCAGATTTTATTAAATAATTTGTCGAACAGTACTTTATACTAGTTTGCAGTTGACAAAATACGGATGAATCTGTTTCCATGTGTTAGTAAAGATTAATAAAATATATGTAGTCTAGCAAAAAAGTTTGTCTTCATTTTGAGAATTAAAGCATTCTAAAAAGAACTAGGAGCTTTTTTTATAAAATTTATGTCATGTGTGAACGAATAAACGATTCAGATTATATATATGTAAGAGAGAGAGTTATGTTTGTGACATACCGATTTAAAAATCAATAAAATGAAATTGAATAAAATTAAATCTCACATTGTGGTTTGAAAGACTTATGCAGAAACACATTTTTATTGTGAAAAATGCACCCTTAATGGAAAAGATGAAAAATAAGACTGAAAAAAATTATAAATTATGTCAAAATTAAAAGACAAGTTCTCCAAACATCACTTTTGAAAGGTACTTTAAAAGTTCTCTTAAATCACGGTTGCATTACATTAATTCTCTCACACTGCATCAGATAAGAATCTGCGAGAAAAGATAATTCTTTTTGAAAGTAAATAAATCCAGTCGCCTTTCTGCTAAAAGATGTGTAATCCCTTGATATGTTTTCCGAGATGCATTTCTGATTTTTTTTTTTTTTTCCCTTTTCAGCTTCACATACTGTCAAAGGAGGAAGTCTTACTGAAAACTGAATCCCCTCATCTTGTTTCCTCCAAGGAGAAAAATATTGCCGTACAAACTGTAAAAAAGGATTTCTTCCTATTAATGTAGTTTACAGTTATTAGTATTTAATACTGTTATCTGGTTAAAAAAAAAATTTGTTACAACAAATTTTGGAATTAAAATGTATTAAGATTTGAAGAGAAGACAAATGAGTATTTGTTGTTTTGAGGTTTCAGTTTTGTTTCAAGAAAATTATGTTCAGAAGTACATAGGTATATAAAAAAAAATGAACAGACTAACGTTGAAATTCAGGAACTAAGTTGTAATAAAATAAATGACCAAATTTATACCAAAATAATTTTTTTGGAATGTTGTTGTTTGCCAGAAATATAGCCCTCCAAGCATACTAGCATTTCTCTTTTCATGAAAAATGGCATTCGCAGCCTCGAACTTTGACATTTTCTGTAGGAAAGAAGAAATTTTTTCAGGGCTTTAAAATTGCACATTATTCATTAAATATGATCTACTTTGACAAAAACACAAGCAAATCAAAAATACAACTATCACACTTCACCTAATTTTCAAAATAATGGCTTTTACAGTATTATAAATTTATGAATATGCTAAATAAAATTAATCTGATATCGTGGCTTGAAAGACTTACACAGAAATGTGTTTTTATTTGTGAAAAATATAAGCTTAATAGAAAAGATTAAAAATAAGACCGAAAGAAATTATAAATTATGTCAAAAAAGTAAAAGACAAATACTCCAAACATAACTTTTGAAAGGTACTTTAAAGTTCTCTTAAATCACGGCTGCATTACATTAATTCTTTCACACTGCATCAGATAAGAATCTGCGAGAGAAGCTAATTCTTTTTGAAAGTAAATAAATTCAGTCGCCTTTCTGCTAAAAGATGTGTAATCCCTTGATGTGTTTTCTGAGATGCATTTCTAACTGATTTATTTAGTTTTTTCCTTTTCAGCTGCACATACTGTCAAAAGAGCAAGTCTTACTGGAAACTGAATCCCCTCATTTTGTTTCTCCAAGTAGAAAAATACTGCTGTACAAATTGTAAAAAAGGTTTTATTTTCCGTTAATATAGTTTACAGCATTGGCAGTTATTAGTATTTAATATAAATACTGCTTTTTGCTGGAAAAACTAATTTTTACTACAATAAATTTCGGATTTTAAACGTATTAGGATTTGAAGAGAAGACAAATGAGTATTTGTTGTTTTGAGCTTTCATTTTAACATTTAAAAATAAGTTTTGTTTCAATAAAATTGTTAAAAAATATTTGGTACCATAAAAAAGAAAAATCAAACGACCACAATTTGACGAGCTTAATTGTTCTTTTAATCGTCAAATGAAGCCTCTTGTCGCGATTTGGCACAATGGCGAGCGGCAGCGAGAACCCTGATCGGAGGTATTTGTAGTTCACGTGATTCACGCCAAGTAGACTTCGTAAGACTAAGATGATATGCATGGTGGATGAGATTCACTGTTATACATAAAAATTTTTTGTAATCAGGAAAAGACTTCATGACCACCCTGTATATCTTACTAAAGAGTTTAATCGAAATGTCTGCTAAACATCTTTGAGATATCAGTTTAATCCTCAAGATTTATTCAACTTATTTTGAAATATTGGTTATTGAAAAAAAGTAACACTGATGGAACAATACTTGTGTTTAAATTGCGTAACTTAAGTGACATTCACGACAAATCAGGGTCGTTTTAGCATGTTTAAGATGGAATAATATAGAAATTTATCCACTTTTCCAGGAAAAGATTTAACTGCATCAGAGCAATCAATTTAATATGTCGGTTTCGCAACTGGGAAAAGTGAATGATAGTTAAGAAAGAGAAAATTTAATTTCACTCGAAAAGAGATTTGCACAGAAGCTGTTCACTTCAGAAACAGACTGTTAGATTTTTAAGGAAGCGCGTTCAACCATTGCATTTAATTACTTAAAACTTCAATTCTTATTCCTCTTTGCAGACAATTATTCCTTTATGTATGTATATACATAATTTGTTCTCAATATTTAAAAAAAAATCACGTTTTGTGTGGGGAAAAAAAAAAAAAAAAAAAAAAAAAGATTTTAGATTTTTGTTTATTTTGAGAGTAGTTTAAGGATGTTACAGGTTGTTGAGGGAATTTACTTAAAGTAGCGTATATTGTATCGTAAATGAGGGGAAAATAGTATAAACAGTTAAAGTTTCTTAATCAAGTAAACGTGCCGCTTTGAAAAAAAAATATTAATACAATTTTTTTCCAATTATGAATAGAATTAAAAAAATTAAGTATTTTAAATGATACAATTGCTGTGTGTTATGTGAATGTTATGAAAAATAACATTCTATCAAAACAGTAATCCATGCCATGAAATGTATAATGAACGTCATTTCATAATGTATATGCTATGATAATATAAAAATATAAAAAGATTAAAATAAGGATGTCAGTAAATATTTATAAATGTATGTCGATTACCCTTTGACATATACAAATACTATCACTTGACATTATATTATTTGTAATAATTGAGTTGGCTGTTCAAAAAATTTCCACTTTAGTTTTTCCAACAAATTTATGAATTTTTAAAACTATGTGTGTACAAGGTTATAGTCTAAGTAGTAGAGGAAGCTGTTTAGATCATTCAATGTTATGTAAAAATTTACTCTCCATTCGCACAATAATTAAATCGCCATGCGATGTATACAAGTGGATTGCGCAACTTTACATCTTAAAAAAAGTTTAAAGGCAAAATATTATTTCACGAAGGGGCGCGGGATAAGTGGGATCTTTGATTTTAAAATAAAATGTAAGTATATTAAATGAAAGAACCTTTAGAAAGTAGAAAATGGTCAGGTAGCGTCGACCACTATTAGATTTGAGCATTCATGCACACAATTCCAGAACGCACGCGTTAAAACAACCAAAGCTTCGCACATATACATATGCGAATCAGTATGGATATAATCGAAAAGTGGGCAACAAGTGACGAATGTTTATTTACCTATGCCAAGATTTTTGGAGCGTCGTTTACTTTTTAAACATTTTTATTGTATATTAAGGGGATCAAAAATACAAAACTCAGAATTTTCCAAAATTAATTTTTTTTTCCTGTTTAAAATGATGTATAAATTATGCTTCGGTCTTAATTGAATCAGGAAATATTAATGTTTTCATTTTGGTTTATTTTCAAAATCTAGCTCTCAAGCAATTGACTTCTTGTGAAAATGAATTTTTCTTCACGATAGGCTTTTTTCACCATTTTCCTTATTTAAATTGTTATAAGTCAATAACCGTTAAAGATAAATGGTTCAAGCTTGGAACATGTCCTTTTCAATAGTTTTACTTTAATTTTGATTCTGAAATTTTTTTTTTTTTTTGAAAATGGATTTTCTGTAAGTTTTTGAATAAAATTTTACTTAAATTTTTATTTTAAATATTTTTAAATTTTTATTTTGCTTAATATTTAAAAAAATACTGAATCAAAATGAAAGCTTATGCATAAGTTTATTTAAAATTTAAAAAAATTCTGCAGATATTTCGAGTTAATGATTTTAAATTACTCCAGTTAGTAATTTACTATTTTTTTTAAAAATGAAAAAAATTATGCGATTTTGATCTTTAATGATATGGTTAACCCTAAAAAAAATTCTAAATTTAAAACCTATAAATAAAAATTTGAAAATATTTCCCAGATCTCCTTAAATGTAAGTACCTCACCATCATTTATTAATTATTCTCTACTGTATTTGTTATAATTTACAAGATTTATTGTCGTTGCATTGGAAGTTATCCATGAAAAAACATTCAGAGTTTGAAAAAAGACTAGGAAATAGAATGCACCCTTTATTGCAAAACTTTTGAAGATGACTAGATGATCAAAAATGTAAAGACTGGGCGCTTGAAGCATGTGTGGACATCGAACCCTTGCAGCCTTATTATTATTGCAACATGTGTAAGGCCAAAGAACTGCTTGGTATCTTACATTTTCTGGATTTGTAAATCTATGTAAAACCCCTTTGTGGATTTAACAATGTTAATTCTAATGTAGAAGACTATTTTAATTCATTAAAATAATGCGGAAATTTTATTTGAAAAGCTTACAAGAAATTAGAGTTTGAACTTTCTGATGTCTACCCTGATGTATAATGACACTCTAAAAGCACAGAATGACGCAAGTAGCATATTTGCCATAAAATTTATGTTGTAAAATAGGTTTTAAATTTATTTTGATTGTTTTGTAGTTTTTAGTATTTCGTTGTATTTTACTAGTGTATTTCCCATGATTCCAAACTTTCGAAGAAATAGAAAATAGTAATTTAGCTTTCACTAGAAAATCACTCCAATCAAAAAGTCACCCATGCATTGCCGAAGCACATCTGTTCAAAAACACTTAACACATGTTTATATATCCAGTTCCTAAATTATAAGGAGATGTATTGTACTTAATGTATAGTTTAAAAATAAAAGTTTAATTATCTTAGTTTAAAAAAAATTATGATCGAATCCGGAGATACTTGACGTCCTCCTAAATAGACCCTTTACAACATTTAAGGAAAGGGAAAGAACGCCTGGATTCTGCCCCCTCTCCTATCCATTTGGTTAAGTTTATGGTCGAAAATTTAAATGCAGCTTGTCGTTAAAAACAGATTTTTGTTTTAATAGAAAATAATTTGTAAGTATTGATTTTTTGGCAAAAAAGTTTGTTATTCCTGTTACACTAAAACTTGACTTCATATTTTTCAAATACCGTTCGATATCAGATAGTTTAATTTTAGTTAATATTTTTGAAAAATGCACATAAAAAGAAAAAAAACACTTTACATCTGTGAATGTATTTTAAGATAAAAAACAGCACAAAATTATATGAAAAGAGTAATAATATTTAAAAAAAAAAATACTGTGGTTGAATATTAAACTTTACAAAATTCGATTTATCGAACTAGTTTTATTTTTTTTTAAACATAAAAGGAAAACACAATCTCATTAAAATAAAAAGTATACATACATACAACTAAAGAATGCAGAAAAAACAACTAGGAAGCACATTCTAACTTTACTGATTAAAGGGAGACTTCAAAAATCCCTACAGGCCCTAGGCTGTATAGAAAATCTTCATTTCTTTTTTCAAAAAAGAACGTTGAAAAAAAATGGCTTTCAAAAAAAAGGAACAATCTATTAAAAATTGCTGAAGGGTCCCAAACTTTCATTCTAATCCAATTATGGAAGAAGAAAAAATCCTAAATTGTAGATAAAGCATAGTGGGCAAAAGAATTCAACATGATTATCTAATCTAATCACAATTTTAGATGAGCAGCAGTTTTCTAACGATGTAAGTTGATACTTCTTAAAGAAAAAATACCTGAATTAGGTAATAAAAATTTATGTTTATCCCTATGCTCTCCTCCTTCGTAGATGGAGTACGAAACTGGTTATGGTACAGCTAAAATTAAACTAAATATGTATATAAATAAAATGAAAATAAAACAAAGAGATAACTCACAAAATATGTTATCTATCTCCCAAGAAATAAAAAAGTTAACCAACTTTATTCTAGATTTAAAAAAAAATACAAAGATTAAAACTGGACGAAACTACATAATATTTTTAAAAAATACAATTTGTATTCAACATAAAAATATGTTTAAGTAAAAATATTTATATGCAATATGTTCTAACAATTAAAATTTATAAATCTTTAAATTGAAATATATTTAATATAAAGTATAATATTGACCAATGTATGTAGAACATTTTAACTGCTAGAAAATAAAAATTGTTAGGTTTGCATATAACTTTAAATAGATAATAAATAGGTAATAGTTATTTATATAGTTGTTTTTATTAATCTCCCCAACATCGCGAACTGATATATCCGTTCACTAGGCTGCAAGTTTCGCTGTAATAGAATCATTATTTGGATTAATATAATTCTACAGATATAATCCAGTTTTAAGAAAATGATTGATATTCTCAAGGCTTATTAGCATATACGTAGCAAAAAAGAAAAAAAAAATCAGGTTAGAAAAAACACTTATTTAATAGTTCAAATAAATTACAGAGAAAACAACATTACACTCTTGCCCTTTTGCTCCGCGATCAGGGAGTTAGTATTTTAATTCTGAAATGTTTTTTAAGGATAAAAATTAACATGAAAATAAAAACATTTTATCTCAATAAAAACCAAGTTTTGCAGAAATGATCACAATTTTTTAGCACTCTTTTACTGGCAAGTGTGTAAGTGCTTTCACGTAAATCAAATTAGGAATTATGGCACACAGATTCTTGCCTGCGATCACTCCTTCAGGCACGCACTTACTTGCATGTGAGCATCCCTCCCATTAAGCTACACACAAGCTCTTGTTTTGTCACCCTTCAACAGTTCTCCGAAAAATCTTTTATTCTGGATCCTTCTGCGATTTATTCGCTAAAATATGCGACGAATCAACAATGAATGAAGAAATAAGGAGCTCAACTCTACTTGACGAAAATGCTCCTCTTTTGCAGGACATCACTCCCTTCCTTTCCATTTAAAGTCAATAACTATGAAAAACACCGCATGGCCACAAGAAAAGATGCAGATAATGATAGTTACAAAGTTGGTCTATTCGCAGCATAGATATGCAAATTCTTGCCAGTGAGTAACCATCCTCGGTACGCACATTGTTGCCAGTGAGCACCATCCCCCCCACACACATTGTTGCCAGTGGGTACTCTCCTAGACATGCACGTTTTTGCCACTGTGCATACCCTCACAGGCATGCACATTTTTGCCAGTGAACAGACCTCTCCCCTCTGCTAGACACGCACATTTTTGCCAGTGAGCAGAGCATTCTGACATGTACATTCTGGATAACAAGCCCCTCCTGCCACGCACATTCTTGCCAACAAGCACTCTGCCACACACAAAATGTTTTTGCAATCTAGCTTTCATACAAATTTTTGCAACACAAGCATTCATGTAAACAAGTATTTCTCGCATTTATAAAATCTTAATTTTCTTAGAAAATTTTCAAAACAATTTATAAAACTAGATATTTTTAAAAACACAAAGTCTAACATTATGCTCCACTCAAAATGGACGATTGTGGTAACTCAGCATTTCACAAATTTAATTCATTTATCTTTTTTTCTTGTCTATAGTTTCAATGCATATTTTTCCACCCTCTTTAAAAAAAGGGAACTTCGTAATATTTTGAAATTTTGTCGTTTATCTTTAATCTTATAATCTCTTGCGAAGAATGTATGCACAGAACGGATTTCGAGAAGAGTTCTCCGACAAGAAAATTTTTCTACTTCCATTCACGGAGAGCTCCTGTTTCTCATGCATATGTTTACATTTTATTCGTGGAAGGAGATTATGCGAAGGAAGGAAAAATAGTTCCAAAACCTAATTATAACAGAGAAAAAACAAAAAGATGTAAGAAAACATCTTGTATTTTTTCTCCCCCCTTCATCTTCATGCCTCAGAAATCGAAGCTAAATTGAAAATGTTCACTTTATCCTTCACAGACACTCGCTTCTTTTTCTGCAGACGATATTTGTTTTTAATTAAAAATAAGGGAAAATTTCCTCTATTTTTTTTTTCGAATCATATTGCATATGCAAATTTCAACGCACCAATCCTATCGGCGCAAGAGACAAGAGAACGTGCTTTAAAAGCAAATATGATTAATTCAGAGTCTAAGAAAATATGATACGTCGCTTATTTTTCTGAAGAGAAAAAAAAAATCAAATGAGAATTTGAAAAGTATTTTGAAATTTGAAACTAATATTCGTATTCAAATAAGTTTGAAAAAAAAAAATTACAATTTTTTTTCTCGTCAGAAATAACTTTCTGAAATCATTTAAGTAAAGTTAGATTTCAAAAACTTTCAAAAATAATTACATTAAACTGATGGACACGTGTGGCGCAGATTAAATTCTTTGTTAAAAAGATTTTTTGTATCTGTCACACATGTGTGTTTACGACTTTGGATGTGGTATTCACTTTTTGATACCATTAAATGAAAGGAAAATACAATGCTTTTTAAACGAAAGTTTGAAATATAGAAAAGCAAAAAAATCTATAATTAAGTAAGCATATTTTGTCTAACCGATTTAAAATATTGCGATTATTTTTTGTATGCCTTTAAAAATAAATTTGAAAATGTGAATTTAGCTCTACTTAAAATATTTTACTACGAAAACTACTGCAACAAGCAATTAAATAAAACAAAATGAAGAGTAGAAGAAAGAACTTATGCACATACAAAGGGGGAAAAAAAACAAAAACATAGCGAGTTTTCAAATTATACCATACACAAAAATTTGTGCCACTTGTAGATTTTAAAAATGCATAATACAATTTAAAACATTAGAAATTCTGAAATTGTGTACATTTAGTTTGAAATAATGTTCCGTGTAACAATATCAAATATGCTTACTTTTGAAAAACATTTTTTCGAGGAGTTCTCGGGTTCATTTTGGAGTACCTTTGTGTCCAATGTCGTAGCGGTGGCCTTATCCGTCATAAAGCACAGAGGCAAACAGACAGGCAAACTCTTGGGTTTATCAATATAGATTAAAAAAAAAATTAAAACATTAAAAAAAATCATAATTCAGACAATCAAGAACATGCACGTTTTTAGCCCCGGATTTACAATCTGCAATCAATATATTCGTTTTTAAAATACTTCGGCTATTTTATTATATTCCAAACATTGTTATTTTTTTTCTTTAGTCGTGACAAATTTTTTTTCTTAATGCTCATCAATTAAAAATATTTTTTTTTTCAATTTGTCCTTTTAGAGCTAACTAAAACTATATACTAGAAGTTTTTATACTCGAAAATTTTTCGTAAATGATAATTTGTAAATAATTTGTTCCCGAATAATTTGTTTTCTCGTTCTAATGAATTCCCTCAATAATTTGTTCTGGCAACTGACACAGAAATTAAAAAATAAATATCTTTTACTACCAATACCAATGGTTGTTCTTATAATATGCTTATTATTATTGTTATTTAAAAAAAGTCTTGCATTTTAAAAAGTCGCCACTGCTGTCCATAAAAGTACATCACGCTACAGCTCGTGCGGAAAAAACGAACTCGACCACTGAACAGTAGGGTGGAGCGAAAAAAAATTTTTTTTTTGAAAATCAAAGAAGGGTAGGTGCCAAAAGTTGCCTTTATACTAGTACATTAACTGCGTCAAATTTTACCGCTGAAAAAAAATGGCTTGAGTCTGCGCTTTTGCTCCAAAGATCGAAATTTTGAGTAAAATTTGTCATTTTGACATTTTTTCAAAAAAATTTAAAAATTCCTACAGAGCTGGTTAGTATTTAAAAGTGTTACTTAGACCTTTATATTTATCTGCTTAACATATTTAAACTATAAAACAATATCTGTAGTCTGTATAATTGGAGCAAATCTGACAACTTTTTGTGAAAAATCAGCGTTAACCTCTCTATTAGAGCATACGACGAAATGTTCTTTTGAATGCATTTCTTACCTAACTGCTTTCAAAACTACTGTGTATATAACTCGTAGAGGTGGTTGCATTATCCCATCCGTCTCAACCACCCAATCATCTAGGCCCAGTGTTTTATTTATGTATTGTTACTTTTATCCCGAAGACGAGTATAAGTTTTCTATATATCAAAGTAATTTATCTCTTCTTTGTATTCACTGACTTTGGATGATTTGGATTGCTGGTGTGACCTGCTGCACGTATATTTTTATACCATGTATGAAGAAGAGAAGCTGAGTAATGTATTGGGTACGTTTTTAATTGAACCTATTCAGCAGTCTATTATCTTCATTAAATTTTCATGCAATTAATACATTATGATTGGAAATTCTGTTACCACAGCATTTTTTCAATCAATTACATTTTATATATAATGATTTTCCAAAAAATTTATTGTATGAATTCAATTTCTAGTATGTCATCATTTACTGTACTTATTACATTGAATATATTTTGAGAAGCTGGCTGCTTAATATTATGACGATCGTCACAGAGGATTGCAAACAAAATTTGCGTGTAAAACAACAATATTTCTAAAGAAGTTTTAGTATGCTTTATGTTGTTTCCTGTGTTGTTCCATAGTCTAGTAATTTCTAATAAGATTTTAGATCTATTATTTAGGTGTGTAGTACATTTGGTATAAAACATCCCGCGGTATAAACTTGGATTATACATTTTGTGAGTGAACATATAGACGCTGATTGCCAATCTGTGCTTATATAAAGCGGAAAATTTTATTAACTTTATGAGCTGTCTTTTGTGTGAGATGTTTTCTAAACTCCTATTCCCCATTCTTTCTGAGAAATAGCTTTCCTTATGAATTAGCTTTGCAATCTCTGACAGAAATTTCTAGTCTGTTCTGAGTATCTTTTTCTCAATCTGAGAAAATAATTTTTCAAACTTATTCTCTATTTTATAAAAAAAAAATTGTAGAATAATATAATAATATAATAATAATTGTAGAATAATGTAATAATAGTGAATAGTACGTAGACAAAGATTTTCCTTATTGATCTAGTGAATCCATGCAGCTTAGAACGTTTTATATCGACTTCTCTAACAATTGGCGCAGAGGAAATTCACTGGAGTTGAAGTAGCGAATGATTCAATATTATACACAATTCTAAGCTTACCCCATGCAAAATGGTTCACAGTGACAAATAAAATTCTCCTAATTTTAAATGAGCACTTATAGTCGATTAAAATCCGTACATTCCCTCATAAAGCACTATGCATTATATGTTTATGCCCAGGACATTTCACCATCAAATGTTGTCCACTCATAAAAAGAGGATCTAAAATTTAATAGGAAATTACCTGGATACGAAAACACTTAGAAAACGCCATAAAACTAATGCAAAAAAAAAAAAAAAAAAAAAAAAAGTTATTTACAACAGCGGTTGTAAACTATAAGTGAACAATGGAGAACACATGGATAACACATGGAGAACAAATTTTCATTGCAATTCTCGCTGACGATCACCATCACATTAAACAGCTCGCTTCTCAACATATAAAAAATGCAAAAGTAGAATAAATGATGGCATACTTATAGTTGAAATATCTGAAATAATCTTTGAAGCAAATCATTACGTAAAAAAAAAATGCAATTGACTGAAAAAATGTTGCTTCCAATCACTATTCATCAACTGAATGTAAGTTTGATAAATATAATAGATGGCCGAATAGATCCCTTTAATAGATTCCCGTGCATTACTCTGCTTGTCATTTTTTTTTATATAAACTGTAAAAATATATCTGAAGATAGTTACAGCAGCATGTGGATGCAAAGAACAGATGAACAAGGTGGAAGCATCGAAAACATGTCAAATTTTTATAAAGAAAATCACAAATCAATGTATAAATAAAACACTGTACTAAGATGATCGAATAGTTGGGCCGGGTGGTATAGGAAATATAGCCACCTCCACGACGCATGTCCAAGGTAGTTTTGAAAACAAGAGCTGTATTAAAACCAACAATTCGTTGTATGACCCAATAGAGTGGTAATGCTGTTTTCTTACTAAAAGTTGCCTGTTTTGCTCCAGCTATAGGGAATAAACATATTGTTTTATAATTTAAATATGTTAAGCAGATAAATATAAAGGTCTAAGCAACACTTTTAAGTACTAACCAGCTCTGTAGGAATTTTTTTAATTTTTTTGAAAAAATGACAAATTTTACCCAAAATTTCGATTTTTGGAGCAAAAGCGCAGACTCAAGCCATTTTTTTTCAGCGGTAAAATTTCACGCAGTTGATGTACTAGTATAAAGGCAACTTTTGGCACCTACCCGTTTTTGATTTTCAAAAAAAATTTTTTTTCGCTCCACCCTACTGAACAGTTTACAGCTTCACAGTTCAAAAAAAGGACTTTTCCAATTCATGAACACCAATTGATTTACAATGATTTTCCAGAATTTATGAATCTATTCTCTCTATCCAAATCATCTTTTTAAAACCTATTTTCTTAGTTAATGAATAATTTATGTAGTATTCCTGCTATAAAATGGTCATTTACTAAAACAATTAACTGAAATCTAATCTGCTAACAAATCCCATTTTGGCATATTTATACGCTTCCTTTTACGCTAAACACACAAATGATTTCCATCATACCATTCCTTTTCCCGTAGAACTAATTGCCATAGCATTAGAAACTTGATATTTTAATGACCCAATGATGACAGTATAAACATGAAATATCGGCCGTAACATAAGCGCAGAGGTCTTCGGGGACTCATAAGAAATGCAATATGAAGAGATGAGCAAATGCATTTTCTAAATGTAACCCACACTTCATGAATACAGATGACCCTGCTCTGTTTTTGCTGAAGAAACAGTGTTAACGCTAGGAGAAAAAGATGAGAATTTCTTTTTTTTTCCCGTTTTTTTATTTTTTATTTTTTTTTCTATATCCCGAGAAAAATGACATTTTACCTAGCACGTTAGAATAATTACTAATTGCTATAAATCAGCGAAATATATATTACCATGAAAATACTTTTTTAGATTTGAACTGTCATAATATTGTAAAATAACTTATAAATCTTAAAATTTTATTAGTTTTAACTATTCTGAATTTTCGGAAGTTTAACGGTAAGCCAAAAATAGTATTATTAACAACAATTCTTTTAAGTTCACTGCTGAATAAAGGTCTCCACCAGATTCTTGTATGGTTTCCTGTTAGGTGCTTGGGTCATCCAACGAATTCATACCATTTTTCTGATTTCGTCATTCCATCTTATCAAATGTTTTCTTGGTCGTTTAAAATCTCTGGGATACTACAACGTGTGTGTGTGTTTGTTTAACATATGTTGATTGCTTCTATTTGTAAAATACAATGCGAACATACTACATTAAGAGAATAATTTATAATCCAACATGCTGCATTAAACAAGCAGATTAACTCTAGAAAAACGATAGGTTAGTATCAATTTATATTTTATAGTAACACACTGTGAATTACAGTAACATACATTGTGATGAAATAAATATTTGAGATTAATAGAATTAAATAAAAAACAACGATTATATAAACAATTATAAATGACTTGTTTAAGAGTTTTGTAATTTGTTTCTCATGTTTCTGAAAAGATGGGCGATTCATGATGAAAGTTTTACAGAATTGTCGGTAATTACGAGGTTAGAATGACTTTTCGTAAGCTCCCTTCCCCCTTTTCTGTATAGCAGAAGTATTTGATAAATTATTAATTTTTTACAATAAACCAGATCATAGTCTCTTCCAATTCTCTCTTAGTTCGCCGAAAATTCTACATTTAAGTTTTCTAAAACATACAAAAATGAGTGTTATACAAATGGAAATTATTATAACCTCGAGACCCCAGGGTTTATGTATTTTTATTTTATTTTTTCAGTTATGGACTTAATAACATTTTTTAGTAAGGAAAAAAGTAGTTTCCTAAAATGACTGCCGCATGGTATTTTTTAGTGAAGTTTAAATAATATTTTTAATATTGCCCGCAATAATGTTTATAACATTGGTATATGACAGAACAGAAAAAAAAAATCACAATATTTAACTCGCAATATATTCTGTAGTAAGTTTAACAAATCCGTTTATATTCCAAGCATTTGAATTGCTGTTTTTAAGATGATAAATCGTTTTTGTGATTATTCAACAGCATTCATAAGTCACAAACGCATTAATTTATTTCCAGACTAATACAAATATTGATTATTGGACATTGCTTTCATAAACATGAAAGCAATCACGCATGCATATATTTACGTAAGCAGATTAATCCTAAATGCAGTCACGCAAAAAAACATCAACGAAAACAAAATTATTTACAGAATTTCATGTAGCTTATGGAATATGTAATTTTTTTTACAATACACATAGATACATTCAAATTTTATACCTGGCGTAATAATTTATTGTGGATAACTTTTTTCAGGTTTCGACACAACATTTAAAAAGGTATTGAAGAATCCTTAAATCCTTTGAAGAAGTTTAAATACAAGAGAATAACTTTGTAAAAGAATGCACAAAGTATTTCATTAATGACTCTAAATTTACATTTATTAAAATTATTGAATTATTTAATTTGAAATAAGTGAAACGCTTATCAGATAGCACAGAAGTTTTGTAAACAATTTAAAAAATAATTCGAATTTTAAGTCAACAGATTGCATCTCTATGTTTCAAAGTGTGTGATTCTTCCAATTAATGCGTAAAACAGCATAAAAAGGTATCTCAGTATTAATTTATATTCAGTTTAACTATTGAAATACTAATGCAATAAGTTAGAAAATTTTGAAGTTATTTTAAGCAATTTAACACTGATCCAGTATATCGCTCTCTTGACAAAATTACATTTTAAATTATTCTATATACAATTAATGAGCTACCTGATAAAAATGCAATTTGCTTCCTATATATTTTATTACAGATGAATTATCGAGTTTTAAAATTAGGAAGTTCATTATAAAATACCCTGTATAAATAATTTTTTTGCTTAAAGTTTTGGAGGGTGAATTTTTTAAAAAAATTTAAATGTCACATTGGCACCAGTATTTTGCAGAGAAAAAATTATATTCCCACATGGCATTTCGTAATTTTATTAATAATAAAAATACAGTACCAATTTTTACGGTTCATACTTAAAACTGAAAAATGGAACCACTGTAATGTCTGCCTGTCCATCTGACGCAACCATTTTACTCGTAAGCTATGGAAGGTGGAAAGTTCAAACCGCTAAAGTAATAAAGGCTATTTACCCACATATTTATAGATTTTTAACATTCACAAATATATTTAGGAAAATGTAGAGGGGCTAGTAAAAATCTTTTCTTTCTTTATCGTACGAAAGCTTTTGTAAAACCAAACTCTTAAAATATAAAACTTTTAGGTTTTATATTTTCAGAGAAATTGTTGAAAATGCAGTGCCAAAATATGTCTATTTAATCTATTGAAACTAAAATTATGAAAAAAGAAATAGGGGTAGTAGAAGTTAGTTTTGATTTTCCAGAAAAACTATAGAAATTGCCTTTGGTCACATAGTTTAACAAAATTGCATTTTCCTACTATACAAAAATTTTGATTTGCCGGCATTGAAGAGCGCTAAAGGCATTTATTAAGCTTTAATTAACCGAAATATTAGCCCTTAAAAAGGTACTGATGGTTTGACATACATAAAAAGACACTAATTGTGTAGTTTATGCCACATTGGTTATTAAAGTGTAAATAAATTTTAATGCTATATTTATGTAAAGTTACTAATACATTTACTGTGCGGAACTCTCCGTGTGCGAGTAATACTCGCATTTGTTCGATCTTTTATTTATACCCAATCGCTGTTGGAAATCTAGAACAGCCATGATTCTTGTTAGTTTAAAGCGTTGTTGCACATAAGAACCATGGCAGAAATATAAGAGTACCATTTCAGTTATTGTGTGAAAGTATTTTTAACAATTAGAGGGGATAAGCTAGAAATCTCAGGAGATCTTTATGTTATTAGCACTGACCATGTTATGTCTTTCTGCGCCCTATCCATAAAAAGCTCCGTTCAAAGCCTTTTTTAGAGAATCAGGATAAAATTTTTTAATAAATTTAGACTACATCATTGATTAGCAAATAGTATATGGCAAGATGTTTTCATTTTGTGAATAATTGAGATTTTTAGAAGAGTCCGTCCTAGTTTCGTGCCCGGACTCAAAGACTCTTGTTGAGCCAGTTTCATCGCTGTATTCACATAATACCAAACCAAAACCCAGTTCTATTTAATAATTGTAAAATTAAGCAAGATATTTTGGCAAAACCATTAACAGATTTATTTCTTATATTTCAGTGTGACAGTATTACAAAATATATTATGTATCGATATGAAACATAAAAAAAATTAACTATTCAAGAGAAAATACTAACTATTGTAACCATTATTAACGACTGTAAAATATTAGCTATTCAAGAGATAAAAAAAACCTTACACAAGTTTGTTTATAATAGGTTTTTCAGTGATAAAAAGCAAAAGCAAGAAAATCTCAAAAATAATGACAAGAGGAACATTTTAAAACTCATTATTTTTTTTAATTAAAAAAAATATTAAGATTGGAAATTTTCTTGAAGATTTTCTATACGCTTTTGGTGAAATGTATGTATGTGTATATATATATATATATATACACACACAGAGAGAGAGAGAGAGATTCAATTTGTGATTCAAACAAAATTTTGTTGATTTTGCAAAATTTAAATTGGTCTGCAGTAGCCATAACTCTCCCGTAATTTTGTTTAGTTGACTTATATAGCTATAAATTATTAACATAATTTTTGGATAATAAAAACTTTTCAAATTGAGACTGATCAATGACGTTATTATGCATTTTCGGATGAAAATTGGACAGAAAATTGAAAATTATATATATATATATATATATATATATATATATATATATATATATATATATATATATATATATATATAATACCATTAAAAGTAGACAAGATTCACCAATGGATTTTATCAATAAAACAATAAACCAAAACGAAGAATTAGAATTGAATTGAATTATAATAAAATAAAAAAATAGTGTAACGAGTAAATCTGAAAAAATAAATAAATAAAATGAATGCAAATGGAATTTGTAGCCCCAAAAGCAGAATCGTCAGGCCCCAAATGCTCTGGAACTACAAATGAAGTGTGCGGTTTCATTCACGTATTAGCCATGAAATAGCAAAATAATACGTATTTGGGGCTACCAGCACACAAAAACCAAATTATTAAACAAGGAACAAAAATATTTTACAAAAAAGGAGTTGGAAGTAAATAGAAATAATAGTTATCCATAACAAACAAAAAAGATAAAGCTTATATTTCTTTATTTAAATAAAATTTCCATTGACCACATTTAAACATTTCCATTGGCCCATATTTAAACGAAAAGATTTGTTGGACCAAAAGAAATTTTTGTTGATTTACCAAAACTTTTTCTGGGTGTGTATTTTTAACCAAGAGTATTACGACTACTGTTTCCTGTAAAGAAATTCACTGATATAATATTTCTTAAAGTTCCGATCACTAGTTCAGATATTACTTGTATAGGTCAATCAGTATGTGCATGAAAGCATTGTTAAAATAATCAACATTGTTGACACACTAAATCGACTCCGTACACAGACTTCGTTAACTGTGAGTATCTAGTACTTTAATATTATCACAGTGTTATCCATTGTAGATCATACTACTTACTAGTATGCATAATGAATTGTTAATCTTTAGCATTACATGAATAAAAGCAAAAAAATTTTTAGAACAGGCGTTCGCTCTTACATTGGATAAAGCCTCATGAAAAGGTAAAATATTGCGTAAACACACTTCAAATCCTAATGCAGTCCAATATTTTTAGTTGTGGTGCTTTACAAATATTAAATATCAATTCTAGCATGCAAAAATCCAATAAGTTGTACTAACCAGCCAACATTTGTTCTACCTCATCTAAATTCATGCCGTGATTTCACACAAAAGCATTCGATATGGTTTCTCTCGCTCTTTCTCCCATTTTTTAGTACTCATAAATAAAAAATTAGTACAGATAATGAAATTCCTTCAAGTCCTCATTTTTGAGCAATCATAAGCAAATTTAAATAAAAACTCCATTCGTTTTTGCGATTCTCTCTTTTAGTTTTGTAATCCCAAAGAAATATGCGAGGACAGAAGAATTTTTAGATAAAATTATTAACAAGTGACCGGAAAATACACGAATTCACTAGACGTTATTTCCGATTTCTCTTCATAGAGTTCTTCTAAACACTCAACTGAAACGGTTTCCAGAATAGCTTATTTTCTGCGTTTATTCAACTACTTTGCATTACAAGAAATGTGAGAAAGAATAAAAGCGATAACAATGACAAAGCGAAAAATAAATAACGCGTGTAGTATTATTGCTGTATTTGACAGGGAGAAGCCGATGCGATATAAGCAACCTATTTTTTTTCTCAATCTCTGTACAGGACAATTTCTCCCGATTAAGATATTTTTTAAACACAAGAATATCAAAAATAAAACTGCAGTACAGATTGTGTGTTTGGGGAGGAGAAGTGGGGGGGGGGGGGGGTTCAAGAGTGTGTTTTCGGTTTTCACTTCTTGTTCTGTTGTCTCTTCCGTTTCTTCAGTTCAATTCTTCGTTTTTTCATTTTCGCTTTAAAAAGATTTTTTTTCGGAATGATTAGAAAAAAAGGTTACAGCAAATTATGATACAAATCAAATTTCAAAATTTTCGAAAAGGCTATTATATGTCAAACGCATTATTTGAGGGAAACTAGGGGCGTCAATTACCGCTCCAAGGAATTTGTTACTCAGTTTGTATAATTTCATAATAGGTTAGATTCAAAAGAAATTTTTCGAAAATTAAAAAATACCTAAAATAATTTGTTAGGTTTGACTGTTAGCATTAACTTCTTCAGTTCCGAAGCTAAAATAATAATACAAATTCTTACTCATTGTTTTTTTTCCAAATAAAATGACATATTAAATGACAGAAAAAGTATGTTTTCTGAAATTGATTCTTTATGGCTTAGTAAATTTAGGTTCAAAATATGGATCTAAAACTGCAAGACCTCTTAAAACAACAATTTAATAACCATTAACTTAAATTAACGTAATCAAAAATTTAAGAGCTTTAAGCAAGTAAATAATCTACAAATTCTCAAAAAATATGTACATATATTGAAAAAGATTTAAGTTACACACTTAAGAAAGTTTATTATTTTCTTGGTCTCTCTGCCTTTAGGTTGGTTGTATTTGTGACGGCCAATTATCAGCACAAGAAATATGGGACCTTAGGAGGAGGTGCCCTTCGGGGAAATCTTTCTAAGGGAACCTAACCCGTATTTACACAAGGAAATCCAAAGTTTGAAGAAAACCACGGAAAACTTTAAACGATTAGGCCAATGGCCACGATTGGATTCGAACCCAGCACCTGTCGTCTACCAATTTCGAGAGCAAAACCTCTGTCACTGGTGGGGCCTCTGTCTTTTCGGGATTTTTAACCATTTTGCAAACTCTGATGAAAATAAAATTTATGAGGGATTCAGCTTAAATGCAGGTATTTATTCGTTTGGTTTCAACGCAAAAAACATTCGGCTATTAAGAAGCTATATAAAAATGAAATCAGACATTTTAGTTTTTATAAGTAAAAGACAAGGATGTCCCCGAATGGGGTCCCAGGGACCGAAGAGGTTAAATAAGAAAATTAAAATTGCCGGCGTACATGTTAAAAAATGACCGGAGTAGACACCATTCTATACTAGATGTTATTTCTGACTGCTGTCAGTTGCGTTCTTCTAACCCAATGGCATTTATTCGCTCATTAAATCCTCTCACATTGCAAATATTTACTTGGGAATAAATATAGTACAGTAAAATGTGTTGTTTAAATATTCTATAGTTTTTAAAATGAGACATAAGAAACTAAGTCTTCATAATTGTTTTCCCAATTATTGATCATAATACTGGAGTAGACTATTGCATGACTGAACTATAGAGCGTTTCACCTCTCTCGGAAACCACCCCAATTAGCTAATGAACAACCATGCAGATGGTATAAATTGTTAACATTTGTTAAAATTAATATTTACGAATTAATCATTTCTGTATATAATAGTAGTTCGTTAAAATATGTAGGCTGAAAAAATGCAAATGCAGCCTTCGATCTTTTTTTTTTTTTTTTTTTTTTTTTTTTTTTTTTTTTCCCCTGCCAAATTTTTGCGAATATCCTTGTCGTAGACACTCACGAGAAACATCAGCTTCTGTTTCGATAATAGGTTCTCTTCCTGTGTTTATTTTTGAAAGGAATTCTCTCCAATTTTGAAATGCACTAAAAACAGCTTTTCTAATTAAAAAAGTTTGATATTAGTTTATAAATTTTGATCTTAAAAGACTACGAATTTGCAAAATAACTTTGCCACTATTTATACATATATTAAAAATTCCTAAAGAAAAATCAAGCTGATAAGACTTAGATCACACCTACTACGGATCAATTAATCAACAGTTCCACTTCCCAGTGCCATCAGAACGAAATAAGTTACTTGGTATATAAGTTATTTATTGGTTAACATTGGTTAAAATTTGCTAAAAAACGGGAGGGAAGAAACTTCTCCAAGCAGTTTGATAACTGAGGATAAATAATTTGTTAGATCACTAAAAGAGAAGTGTTATCAATAATGAACAAATTAAATTGCCGGCATACATGTTAACAAAATGTTGACTGAAGGAAACCACCAGTTTATTCTAGATGTTATTTCGGACTGCCGTCAGTCAATTTCATTTATTCATTATATGACCCTTCACATTTCAAATATTTATTTATAAATAAACATAGTACAATAAAATGTGTTATTTAAAGACTATACAGTAGTTTTTTCCTTAAGAGGTGTAATAAACAAATTCTCTATAATGGTTTTTCCAATTATTGACCATAAACACTGGAGTATAATATTCCATGACTAGTCTGTAGCATTTCTCCTCTCTTGGAACACCCCACTTAGCTATTGAACCACTATGCATAAAAGTTGGTAAAAATTGTTAACATTGGCTAAAATTAATATTTACGAATTAATCATTTCTATATATTATAGTAGTTCGTTAAAATATGTAGCCTGATAAACGCAAATGCAGCCTTCGAACTCGTTTCCTTGCCTGATTTTCACTAGCCATAATTTTTTTTTATGAGTATCACTGTTCCAAACACTCGCGAAAAACACGTTAGCTTCTGTTTTGACAATAGGTTCTCTTCCTGTGTTCATTCGACTATTTTAAATTCACAAGAAAAGAGAGATTCACCAAGGAATAAAAGCGACAACAATGACAAAAGCGTAAGAGAAATGAAATAAGGCGTGTGATATTGTTCGATTTGATATTAAGGAGAATATATAAAACTGACATTGAGAGCTGAATGGGATTTTTTTTTCCCTATCTTCGAGAGAGAGTGTGGCAAGATGCGGAAATATCAACTTCTCTGCTTTCTTCTCTCTTTTGTGTAATTTCGAAGTGAAACTTAATTGGAATATCACTTCAGTGGTGTCAATAAATTCATTTTTTCAAGCTAAGAGGTGTGAAAGCTTTCGAAATGAAGTTTTTAAATGCTTCTTTCACTAGATCATTTTGCTTTTATAAATTGTTTTTATGTTGTTTAAAGTTTAAAAGATATATAAATTAAATAAGGTACTTCCTAGCCCTTCAATTTAAATAGGATTTCGCTTACTTTTGATCCGCCATTTTCTCCGATATAAATTGCCATTAAAAAATTTTCTATTATTTATGTATATTAGAGTTTTTTTCGTAGAATAATGTTAAAAAGAGTTTATTTTTGAAAGAAATCATCTACAATTCTTAGAAATGAACTAAAAACAACTTTTCTTTTTTTAAAAAAAGTTTGATATATTTGTTTATAAAATTTTGTTTATGCAAGTGCCACTCATCTTAAAAGACTACGAATTTATAAAATAATTTTATGTATAAAATACTGTTTATACATATTAATATTAAAAATTCCAAAAAAAGAATCAAGCTGATAAGACCTAGATTTCACCAACTACAGATCAATCAATCAACAGCTGCATAGCCCATTGCCATCAGAACGAAATATGTTACTTGGTGGATAAGTTATGTATTGGTTAATATTGGTTAAAATTAATCTTTACAAATTAATCACATATATCGTTAAAATATGTAGGATGATAAAACGCAAATGCAGCCCTCAAGCTCGTTTCCCTGCCAGATTTTCAACTCGACAGAAATTATAGAGAGTATCACTTCAAAATACTCGCGAGAAACACGTTAGCTTCTGTTTTGATAATAAGTTCTTTTCCTGTGTTCATTCGACTATTTTACATTTACAAGAAAAGCGAGATTCACCGAGGAATAAAAGCGATAACAATGACAAAGCGAAAGAGAAATGAAATAAGGCGTGTGAAATTATTGGCCGATTTGATAAGGAGGAGAATACATAAAAATGACATTGAGAGTTGAATGGGAATTTTTTTTTTTCCTCGATAGAGAGTGGCAAGATGCGGAAAAAATCAACTTCTCTGCTTTCTTCTCTCTTTTGTGTAATTTTGAAGTGAAACTTAATTGGAATTGTCACTTCAATGGTGTCAATACATTCATTTCTTTACGTTAAGAGGTGTGAAAGCTTTCGAAATGAAGTTCTTAAATGCTTCTTTCAGTAGATCATTTTGCATTTATAGATATTTTTTAAGAATTAAAAAAAATATGTAAATTAAAGTATTTTGTAGCCTTTTCAATTTAAGTAGGATTTCACTTGCCTATTGATTGGCCATTTTCTCTGATATAATTTGTTCATTAAAAAATTATTATTTATGTATATTATATTCAGAGAATAAATTCATAGAATTTTTTTGTAGAATTATATTAAAGGGTTTATTCCGAAATAAAATATCTTCAATTTTTAGAAATGTGCGAAAAATAGCTTTGCTAACGAAAGTAAGATTTGTTTATAAAAATTTAGTAAGGGCCACATATTTTAGAATAAGAATTAAAAAAAATTAACTATTTATACATATTAATATTAAAAACTCCAAAAGAAGAATTATACTGATAAGACCTAGATCGCACCTAATACGGATCAATCAATCAAACAGTAGCACTGCCTATTACCATCAGAATGAAATAAATTACTTCGTGGACAAGTTTTTTATTGTAGGTATATTAAACTAAAAATTTGTATTTCCCTTTGTATTACAAATTGCTATTCTACTTATCTGCGCACAAAACTAGGAGTTTTATAATATTTTCATAATTAATTTAAACATTTTAAAATACGCCAAACAATGTACATTTCTTATTAAAAAATTGCCATTTTTCTGTATTCGAGTACCTATAAACGAACTTCATTATCATATAAAGTTTAGATTGAAGATCAAAATATAGTGATATGGAAAGTATTCTGACAAGTTTTTTCTTTCAAATTTCTTTTAAAAATTTTATTGAACATTTAAATAAACATTTATTTTCCAGAAATCTCATTTAAAGATTTCTTATTTATTTTTTTCTATACTTAAATTTCATTTAAGTGACAATTTATAGTTTATTAGTGTTTTTTAACATAAAATTAAGAAAATGATGCATAATAAAATGGTTTAAATTTCCTCCTTTGCCTTTCTGTTCACTTTCGGTATTTGACTCATTACTTCATGTTTATTAAATTGATCCTACCTCCTCCGCCTCTAGAAATTTGAGAAATAAAACAGATTTGGAATCTTAAAAACTACTTCAAATAAAATAATAATAAAGATTGGAAAAACCGCAAATTTTCACCAAAACGTCCGTTTTAATGTAGATATATACTTCAATTACACGTGAAACAAAGATAGATTTAATGCAGAGAAAATATAATTCAAGCCTTTTATAAATTAATTGAAGAAAAAGATTTCATTAAGGAAAAAACTTTCCCGACAGTTTTGCAATGAATTTTCATCTACAGTATAAGCGAAACAACAGAGATGACATGAGAAGCAAAATCAAAACCATGAAAATGCTATTATAAATTGTTTTGCATATAATTAATTTCAGTAAAACAAAATTCACTGTTTTCCGCTATCCATTATTTCAAATCTTAAATGAACTAGAAAATTAATTTAACCATCGAGTTACACATTTGAATATTCATTTATTTAATAAGGATCGGCAATTGGATCTCAGATTGCAAGAACTTCTAAATACATGAACCAGAAGCTAAAATTTATGAGCCGTGTTCCTTAAATCATGGGATTCTTAAATGTCTAGTATTTTAAAATGCATGATTTTTACCCCTTTTCTACCACATTCGCACCAGTATCGTAAAAATAAAGAATAACTGGAAAAGAGTATGAATATCGTAGCTGCCACATTTCCGACTTAAGTGCATAAATCTCTTTTGATGAAAGGGAAAAGCTCGCGCTACATTAACGCCTAGCACGAGAAACGCATTTCCGTACGTTTATTTATGCCATATTTTATCACCCTGTACAGAAACGTACAGGCCACGCACGGAAAAGGGGGGTGGAAGCCTTTTGATCAGTTGTTGCCATAGAAAAATAAGAAAAAAGCAACTGTAACGAAGAAAATAAGAAAATATAGCATGTGAGATATCACTGGATCACGATTTTCGAAATGTGATGGTGATAGAATTATGCTAAAATGTAGCCAGAGATTTAAGGTAAAATGGTGCAAAAGTACAGCAATTTTTCTTTAAAGTTCCTTTCGGTCTTAACAACAGAACTTTTCCTTTTTTCACAGATAAATGTTTGTAAGAAGAGACTTAAGATTTATTTTAATAATATTTAAACAACTTCAAACAATTTAAATTGTGCTAATTAAGTATTGTGTAAAAATTAACGTAGATCTATCTAAATGAATTTTTAAACGCAATTATTAATAAGATTTTGAAATTCATCACCACTTTTAGAAGAAATTTATGCATAAATCCTTGATGAAAGCTAATCAAGTTTGATGAGAATTTCAATTTATTGTTAAGAGGCTACCTCAATCATCAAAAAAGACCCGATCACTAATGTTAAACCTATGGAAGAAATTTTTAAAGATGTTTCGTTTGCATTTCAGTATTTTTTAACAACCCTTTTTGCATTAGCTAACTGAGGTAGATTCGTAAAAAAGCACGTTTTTAATTTTTTTGATTTTATTTACAGCTGTTTTGAATAAAGCCACATATTTTCGGAATCTGTTAGAAAATGCAAGCATCCTCTAGAAAAAAAAAAAAAAATAAATAAATAAAAAAAAATAAAATAAATAAAATGTAAAAAATATTGAAAAAAAATGTCAGATTTACAGATCAATCTCAGCTTCCAGAGCAAAGAAAACAAAAATATTTAAATGCAAACGATATATCTTTAAAAAAAAATTCTATAAATTTAGCATTAGCGAGAGCATTTTTCCAGGTGTCTGAAATAGCCCTTGAAAATCTGAACGAAATCAAGGATTTGAGTAGGAATGGACACCATGGATTGTCGGTTGAATGCAATGTTTGCACAGTACTCCTGCATAATCAATATCTGCTAACTACGAGAGTATAGTCTGATAAAATACTAATAATATTTAAGCGGGTAAAATGCCCTTAAATATTAAATAATTTTTTCGAAAAAAAAATTATGCATACTTTGCTTTAAAAGTCATTTCTGAACGATTTGCAAAAAACCACATTAAAAAAAAAAAAAAACATTTGTTTACTAATCATGGCAATTTTATTAACACTATATACGTGATGTGAAATGATGCAATAAATGAAATTTGCGCCGCGTTTGTTCAAAACAGTGAATTTTGATAAAACGCGCACTATTACTAAAAATCTGTGCTTTGCAATCAAAAAATACAACACATTCATTTCTGTATTATATATTGCTTAAAACTAGAAAAAGGTACAATTTAACTTTGCTTTTGACAATATTTTTTAAAAGTTGAAAATTTTGAGTGTTTTAAATTATTAACTTTTTGATTTCGACAATATTTTTTACAAATATTCAGGGTTTTTGTATATATAAAAAAAAAGTATCAGTATTATGCATTTATTTTCACAAAAATTTTCTCTTTACATGTATATTTTCAGATTTTATCATGCACGCAAGGTTTTTTTCCTGTTATTACACATATAAAGTAAAATATGAGCTTAATATTTTTAAATGATTTTTATTTTTGACTTATTACACAAGCTTTGAAGCTCGGAATTTTTTTTTTTTTTTTTGCTTTTTCGACGTGTTTTATATCATACTATATTTTTAATAGGTATGCTGATTATTTCTAGAAATTGATCCATTTTCATATAAAAACACGTAAGAAAAATCATGCGTCAAGCATAGATTATGAAGCATTTTCCAACACAGTCAGAATAATGTAAAAAAACTGCACCGTGTAAACTACAGCTGTTCCCATCAACAATCTAAAATTTATCCGAATTTTTTAGTAGCTATATATATGATAGAGATTTGTATCTATTAACAACATGCATTCCAAAATTTATTTAAGAGATATGTATATCAGTTGAAAGTTTCCCTCCAGCAATATCCTCTAATAAGGAGAATAGTATAAGAATACTTTTGTGCAGCCCTGTATATGTGAATTTATATATAAAAAGTAATATTCAAAAAAACTAAGTTTAAAAGAGCATACTGAATTTTAAAACATACTCTACAGCAGTTATGATGCAAAGACAATACTGTAACAGATTTCTTTTGTGTGTCCCTGCAAATTAATAGCAAATGCTATGAATGCTCCGCTTAAATATGATCGTAGTGAAATTCAGCGATTTATATCGGTTTCAATATATATGAAATACCGTAATGTCATTAAAATATTCTCCAAACGATTTTTTCATTTTACCATAGTGTAATCTAATTCTTTCGAGCGTCCAGGTAAAGGAACCATTAATCATACACACTTCATATACAATACCAAACATGCTCTGATGGTGACCCTAAATAAGCTTTATCAATTGAATGAAAATCCGAGTGGGTATTTATGGGAGTTAGAGCGTAGACAGACGTCCAGACAAACGGAATGCATAAGAACTTTTAAACTTTGCTGGAAAGTGCTAAAAATCACTGCGGTACTCATTAGGAGGTAAATTTAAAGGAGAGCAACAAGCAGATTATGCACCGAGAAAAAAAATTAACGGGAAGATTACTATCACGCCCCGTTAACTATTTCGTATTTTAACTGGAACTGGAATAAATTCTCTTTCGCACGGACACGTGAATATACAATCGAGAGATGTTAGCAAGCGGCTGAAAACGCAACCCTTTGTGACCTGGTGACAGTTTAGTCGGCATAATGGTTGTAAATAGTGTTCTACTATTCATTCAATGAGATTGGCCCAGGATAACGAATACAAAAGCTTCATCAACATTTAATGGTGTCTATAATTAAAGATGGAAAGTCCGACACGGAAAATGGCTCGTGCGTGTTATACTCGCTTTAAAGGATGTAATTGCACTCGTAAAAGGACACAAAGACGTTCCGGGTATACAAATCTGATCAAATTAATCTGATTCATGAAATAGGTTTATGGTCACTAAAGGAAGAGATTTTATTTGAAAATATTTTTCTTCCACAAAACATATCGATTGTTTTGTTTTAAATGCTTTCCCTATTAAGGTAAACGCATCAGTGGTAACCCATTTAAAAACATTCATCTAATTATAATAAAGAGTTGATGATTTTATAAAAGATTTTTTTAAATCCTGTATTTACCTTTAAGAATCGGAAAACACATTCAAAGTTTCAAAATATTATTCTTCGGAAAAAGTTAAAAATAAAATGACCTTCCTCTACCCCTCAATTGTGGGTTTAGTAAATTTTGGATGCATAGTCTTAAGTTTTCGGCTTATTCAACAAATTAGTTAACGTATTAGATATCAACAGTAGTTTAAAATAAAACATACTGTTTAAGAAACAATATTTTAAATAAAACCTTTTTTCTTAACGAAATATCCAACAATTTTCCAAAAAATCCGTTTTTGAGACACTTCGGAAAATAAAGTAAATATACAACCCGGAAAAAAAATATTTCAAATTGTTTATGAAAAGTTAACATTAAAAATGTTAATCTGATTTTGTTCAGTCGTTTTTTCAGAAAACCATTTTGGGTTTGTTTTTAAACTGTAAAACTTAGTGGCCTATTGCTAGTACGTCATCCACTATAGGAGCATTCACTTTGTATGAAGAATAAGTAAACCAAGTATTTTATAACTAAAATAAAAAAAAATAAAAATAAACATGATAAAATGTGGTTTACAAAATTTTTAGAAAACGTTAATCATTTCAAATATTAACGTTTATTTTCATATACAGATGTAAGTTTTATTTAATGTATCTCTCTGATAAATATTTTCATTCACCTTCCAAGTGTCTAAAGCTACAAATCATTTTCCTTCGGGTTTCTTATTTAAAAAAGGTTAGAGTATATAGGATTTTTATGAATCTGAAATTTAGTATCGACATTTTCAACCACAAATCATACGAGGACACTTCGCGTTGATACTAATTTTATAAATCGAAGAAACAACCACATATATAAAATCACAAGTAACAGCATACATACAATTTTTATTTCTTTTATGTAAACTTATAATTTTCTGAATAAATCATATTTAAAATAAGGAAAAAAAAGAGTAAATCTATGAAATGATTGAAAGAATAGTTTCAAATATGGAAACTTAATATGAACCAGAAGGAAGTTAAAAAAGCAATGAAAAATATATTGAAATTCAAGAGGACGTAAAAATCATGTGTAATACATACAGATCGTTATAATAGGTTATTTTTGAACTTTTTGCGCTTTATAAGGAATTGAAAAAGTTCGAATTATTTGATATTTTGATTTAACCAAAATCATTTTATCCGGGTTCTACTGTATTTAGATAGAAATTGTTTTTGGTGGATGCTAAGAAAAATGAAGCTAATTTTTTGAATAATCATTTACTTGACATTATAAGGTCTATGAATATTTAGTTTCAAAGTCTATCTCAGTATGCATAAAACTAAAATCCACGAAAGGAATAGGAAAAAAAAATTTCACGACTTGGCTTTATAAATAATTTCAAGCTAAAGATGCAACAATAAAAATGTAAAACCAAAATAGAGCAATTTTAAAATAATTGATAAAAGAATGAATAAGTAGCAGAAACTTTTATATTCCACCAATTTATCACTGCATGTCTATGTATTCCAAAACAACATATAAATCACTTCAATGTGCTTTCCTTTTGGCTTAATACACTAACATTTTGAAATTTATTTTCTGGCAACACTAATATGAATTGGAAATCAATTTTCCCCCAATACTACATTCTAATACTTTTTTCACATTTTTTTATATTTTATGCTGTAAATATTGAATATACAATATACCTTCCCTTTAATAATATAAAGAAACAGAATAAAATAGACTATACATCATGGGTCTGTGCTTCTTACTATACATCCATCATGTTAAATATTGAAAAGATGTAAAGGTTTATACATTTTGACAATACTACAGACTGTGCAAAAAGCTAACTTTTAGAAAATACGACGAAAATATGGCGTTTTTAAAAAGGAAAGCAAAAATTAGTTATAATACACATACGGAACTTTTTAATCTTAGATACACAGTTATATTCTAATTAGCTATGTAACATATTACATTGTGTTCTATTTATAGAAAGAACGTCTGTTTTCGTGATAAGATCTTGTCAGATTTTTTTTCTTTCAAGCATCATTTATCTTGTTCTTTCGGCATGATATATAATCCACTTTTTTGTTTTACCATAGAGCTTTTCTTATTATTTAAGATTTATCACTCATGACATTAGACACGTGGCAAAGCAACTTTTTCTTTTTAATGTACAATACGGACATTTTTTAAAAGAGGTTAAGTATGTCACAGAAACTCAGTATTCAAGGAAATGTTATAAAAGAAAAAACTGAGGTTTTTTTTTTTATTCAAGACATACTCACTTTTCTTTAAGAAAAATAATTCCATTAAATACTAGAGATGAGTATCCTTTTCATAGAGAAAGAATGTTCTTTTCAGAAAATATCTCTCCACAAAACACATGTTTTGAAAATTGAAAAAGAACACCTCTATGATATTTTGTTGAAAACAAACTCAAAAGCTCTTTAAACTTTCGTTGAATGAGACAAGGGTTTTTTACATGTAAACTTTTGAAAAGCATTTGTCACTAATAATGCAAATTAACATTTGCTCACAAAAGAGGCAGGATGTATATAACAGAAGATGTGTACTTTATTTGTAAAGCGCAATATTTTAAACCACATGAAAATCCTGAATTCTAAGCTGATATTCAAACCAAAAATGATTTTGTCCGATAATTCAAAATAAGAGATTGATTTTACATGTGTGTGTACTTTGATACTTTAAAGATTTTCTTTTTGCCGCATTCACTAAAAAAAAGCGAATACAGAAAGAAAAAAATTTTTTTTGTTCGATTCTGTTTTGATATTTATAACCATTATTTTTGTTTCACTATATAACCCTTATTTAATGTAGAGGATATTCAAAGCAACTTTAATAAGACAGCAAAGAAATGTTTCGGTGTTTTTTTCTCAGATATTTTAATAATATCCGAACTTATTTTTTAAAAGGATAAATAGAAATTTCATACATACTAAAAAAATGTCATGAAAAAGAAATCTCCAATAATTTTTTCAAGGCATTATACACCTTTTACTTCAACAAAAATATTTTCATTAACAATATAGTATAAATCGATGCTTTTTTTGTCGTAAAAAAATGAATGCTCTTTGCAGAAAATCTCAAGAAAATTTACATTTTTAAAATTAAAAAAGAACATCTCTGGTAATTTTCGGGAAAAATTCAAAAGCTCTTTAAATTTTCGCTGAATTAAACGAGGGCTTTTTAACCTGTAAACTTCCGAGAACCAGTTATTTCTAATAATATACATACTTCAATTTAATCTTATGTTTGGAAGCTTCTTATGAAAAAAAATCAATTTGGAAATATTAAGAGAGTTTGATCTGCATCAACTGTTTTCGAGGTTTTAGAAGTTTATTATTTGAAATAGATTTAAGATTTTTTAAAGTTTATTTACCATACTACTTATAAACACTCTACGGGGGCTCTTGTGTAATTACAAATATATTAATATTTTATATATAAATCGATATTAATATAGAACAATGTTTTTTGAATGCGCTTGAATATTAGTAATTAATAAAATACAGGAATTGCTGCTCAATTTAAGTAACTATATTTGAGAATTGTTTAAATATTAAGTGGTTGATTCATGTTTTAAAGTGTCTTTTTTTTATGTTTATTTTAAATAAATTAAATACCATATGGAGTATACTTACATTTACTTCTGAATAAATATAATAAAAAAAGGAGAGAACTACACTTTCCGCAAAACTAGAATAATCATAATAAAAAATATTATAATCATTGTGCGCGCGGCAGCGCGCAACAATAATATGATTGAGCGGTGATGCTTAAGCATAGAAAAGCGCAAAAACACGGATTTTTCAATTTTTCTTTTTGCAATAACTAACTAAATACTTATCCAATTTTGATGATTTTTTTTTTAATGTTCGTCTGATGAAAAAGCACAACATAGCACAAAAATTATTTTTTTTTATGGCATACTGTAGGTGTACTGTAGAGTATTCTGAAAATCGGACAAAAATTTTGTGTCACAGCACTTTTCTCGAAAACTACTAAAGATAAAAACTTAATTTTTTTTTTAAACAAAAGACAAACTTTTTATCCCGGGGTAGTCATCGAGAAAACGTTATTTCGCTGGGCGGTTTTTCTGAAATTGCGTATTTTCCAAACTTGGTCATAAATGGGTATATCTAACGTTCTATTGCAGATAGAATGTTGCGGTAAAGTTTATTTTAAAGATTTTGCGATGCTAATTAATCCTGCAAAAATTCATAGCTTTGCGTTAAACAGTTTTTTTACAAGATGAAATAAAAGAATGGCAGTCATCAATCTAAGGTTACTTGTGATCATCGGAGAGAAAAACCAGTTACACCATTCGATTAAGCATAAAAAAATACAGAATGCTTTTTTTTCTCTTATTTTTAACTTAATTTTTTAACGAATTATGAATTTTTTTGAAATTTTTGACATGCTGATTTTTGTCATTTTTTAACACTAGAACGCCCAGATGGAGTCGATTCGACTCCAATCATGTAACTAAATTTCAATTCGAACCAGAAAAATTTTCTTGAAATAATTTAAATCTAATCCACGCAAATTTACGTTAAACAAATCAATTAAATAATTTTGAATAAAAATTCTGGTGAGAAATATTATTTTCAAACTTGAGTAGAATTTCCGGGCGTTCTAGTGTTAATGAATCATTTACTGAATAATTATGCACGGTGTCTAGCCCTGGTGGCTGTTAAATTTAATTTTTTATTTTAAATTAGGCAATTTTTTGCATCATACTAAATTTATATTTTATCCATTTTTTTCATTTATTTATATTTTATTTTTAGCACAATGGCATCAATGGCAAAAATGCCTGGCATACCTGTCAAATATTGGGGCCCTGTACTTTAACAAAGTGTATTTACTATAAGTATATACCGTATTTATTCTAATAGAATGAGCCCTCTAATAGAGCGCATCTTCTAATAAAGTGCGCACCTTGGTGCTGATTGAAAAAATAAATATACGTAAACGATGTAGTAGATAAGTAGAAAACGATTACTTAAATGCATTATCGAGGATTCTCATCGATCAAAATAGAGATATTCTATCAAAGCGATGGAGTGGCGATGCAGCAAAAGTTTCAAATTTTGAACAATGTACCACTCCTGTAAACTATAGCGCCAAGGATATGCACACTAGGATGGAGCGAAAAAAAAATTTTTTTGAAAATCAAAAACGGGTAGGTGCCAAAAGTTGCCTTTATACTAGTACATTAACTGCGTGAAATTTTACCGCTGAAAAAAAATGGCTTGAGTCTGCGCTTTTGCTCCAAAAATCGAAATTTTGAGTAAAATTTGTCATTTTTTGACATTTTTTCAAAAAAATTAAAAAATTCCTACAGAGCTGGTTAGTATTTAAAAATGTTGCTTAGACCTTTATATTTATCTGCTTAACATATTTAAACTATAAAGCAATATCTGTAGTCTGTATAATTGGAGCAAATCTGACAACTTTTTGTGAAAAATCAGCGCTAACCTCTCTATTGGAGCATACAACGAAATGTTCTTTTGAATGCATTTCTTACCTAGCTGCTTTTAAAACTAATTTGTATATAAGTCATAAAGGTGGCTGCATTTCATATCCCACCCGTCTCAACCACCCAATCATCTAGGCCCACTGTTTTATTTATGTATTGAATTGTTACTTTTTTCCCGAAGACGAGTATAAGTTTTCTATATATCAAAGTAATTTATCTTTTCTTTGTATTCACTGACTTTGGATGACTTGGATTGCTGGTGTGACCTGCTGCACATATATTTTTATACCATGTATAACAGAAGAGAAGCTGAGTAATGTATTGGGTATGTTCTTAATTGAACTTATTCAGTAGTCTATTATCTTCATTAAACTTTCATTCAATTAATACATTGTGATTGGAAGTTCTGTTAAGACAGCATTTTTTCAATCAATTACATTTTATACATAATGATTTTCCTAAAAATTGATTGTATGAATTCAATTTTTAGTATGTCATCATTTACTGTACTTATTACATTGAATATGTTTTGAGAAGCTGGCTGCTTAATATTATGACGATCGTCACAGAGGATTGCAAACAAAATTTGCGTGTAAAACAACAATATTTCTAAAGAAGTTTTAGTATGCTTTATGCCGTTTTCTGTGTTGTTCCATAGTGTAGTAATTTCTAATAAGATTTTAGATCTATTATTTAGGTGTGTAGTACATTTGGTATAAAACATCCCGCGGTATAAACTTGGATTATACATTTTGTGAGTGAACATATAGACGCTGATTGCCAATCTGTGCTTATATAAAGCGGAAAATTTTATTAACTTTATGAGCTGTCTTTTGTGAGAGATGTTTTCTAAATTCCTATTCCCTATTCTTTCTGAGAAATAGCTTTCCTTATGAATTAGCTTTGCAATCTCTGACAGAAATTTCTAGTCTGTTCTGAGTATCTTTTTCTCAATTTGAGAAAATAATTTTTCAAAATTATTCTCTATTTTATAAAAAAAAAAAAAAAAGCAATAGGAAGTGAATAGTACGTAGACAAATATTTTCCTTATTGATCCAGTGAATCCATGTAGTTTAGAACGTTTTATATCGACTTCTCTAATAATTGGCGCAGAGGAAATTCACTGGAGTTGAAGTAACGAATGATTCAATATTATACACAATTCTAAGCTTAACCCCATGCAAAATGGTTCACAGTGACAAATAAAATTATCCTAATTTTAAATGAGCACTTACAGTTGATTAGAATCTGTATATTCCCTAATAAAGTACTATGCATTATATGTTTATGTCCAGGACATTTCACCATCAAATGTTGTCCACTCATAAAAAGAGGATCTAAAAGTTAATAGGAAATTACCTGGATACGAAAACACTTAGAAAACGGCATAAAACTAATGCAAAAAAAAGTTATTTACAACAGCGGTTGCTTTACACGTGGAGAACAAATTTTCATTGCAATTCTCGCTGACGATCACCATCAGATTAAACAGCTCGCTTCTCAACATATAAAAAATGCAAAAGTAGAATAAATGATGGCATACTTATAGTTGAAATATCTGAAATCATCTTTGAAGCAAATCATTACATAAAAAAAAAAAAAAAAAATACAACTGACTGAAAAAATGTTGTGGTAACAGAACTTCCAATCACTATTCATCAACTGAATGTAAGTTTGATAAATATAATAGATGGCCGAATAGATACCTTTAATAGATTCCCGTGCATTACTCTGCTTGTCATTTTTTGTATAAACTCTAAAAATATACCTGAAGATAGTTACAGCAGCATGTGGATGCAAAGAACAGATGAACAAGGTGGAAGCATCGAAAACATGCCAAATTTTTATAAAGAAAATCACTAATCAATGTATAAATAAAACGCTGTACTAAGATGATCGAATAGTTGGGCCGGGTGGTATAGGAAATATAGCCACCTCCACGACGCATGTCCAAAATAGTTTTGAAAACAAGAGCTGTATTAAAAACAACAATTCGTTGTATGACCCAATAGAGTGGTAATGCTGTTTTCTTACTAAGAGTTGTCTGTTTTGCTCCAGCTATAGAAAATAAACATATTGTTTTATAATTTAAATATGTTAAGCAGATAAATATAAAGGTCTAAGCTAAACTTTTAAATACTAACCAGCTCTGTAGGAATTTTTAAATTTTTTTGAAAAAATGTCAAAAAATGACAAATTTTACCCGAAATTTCGATTTTTGGAGCAAAAGCGCAGACTCAAGCCATTTTTTTTCAGCGATAAAATTTCACGCAGTTGATGTACTAGTATAAAGGCAACTTTTGGCACCTACCCGTTTTTGATTTTCAAAAAAAAATTTTTTTCGCTCCACCCTAATGCACACTGTTAAAAATCTGCTGCATTTTGCTGCAACGCACTCCCCTGCTTGTATAGAAAACTGTTACTTGGCCGTGAAATGGCGCTTTCTCATTGGTTGGAATCATTGTAAACGCGGCAGCGCGCAACAATAATATGATTGAGCGATAATGCTTAAGCATAGGAAACCGCAAAAATACGGATTTTTCAATTTTTCTTTTTACAATAACTAACTAAATACTTATCCAATTTTGATGATTTTTTTTAAAATGTTCGTCTGACCAAGAAGCACAACATAGTACAAAAATTATTTTTTTATGGCATACTGTAGGTGTACTGTAGAGTATTCTGAAAATCGGACAAAAATTTTGTGTCACAGCACTTTTCTCGAAAACTACTAAAGATAAAAACTTAATTTTTTTTTTAAACAAAAGACAAACTTTTTATCCCGGGAACATTTTTTTATTTCTATATATAAAATACAAAACAAGTTGTGCAGTATCCCAGTGGAATATGGAAAAATAGAAGGATTAGTGAAAAATGCTCCAAGGAGCAGTGCAAAAGCAGAATATGATTTTAATTGAGCATTAAAAAGTAATGGACAAGTGCTTCTGTTAATTACTGAGCGTGAGGAAGGATAAGGGATCCCTTCTTGGCTACAACTCGCTTCAATGCCAACTTTGAAAAAATCATATTTGTGCTTTTTCCGTGAAAACAAATCAGTCGCAGTTACTATAAAAATGTATAGTGTAAAGACGTAACCAGTAAAGATGCAGCTTAATCAGACATAAATGTAAAGGAAGGCGACATAATGCCAGATACCTAGTTCCTGAAGGTATCACATTCATGCACTGCCACCAAGCATACCCTAAGTGTATAATTGCACAGAAAATTGATTTGTAGTATAGTGCAGAGTGAACAGTGCAGTTAACATCAGAGATGTAGTACAGGCTATACGCCGTACACCTTCTGGATTTTTTAATAGAACACCATATACCCTCTGTTTTTCAAGAAAGCTGATAGTATACACATTCTAGAATATCCCTCTGCTTAGAGCATATATCTTATGTTATTTTTATGACTACACCCCTGGTTAACATCTAAAGCACGGTGGAAAATTCTACTAAAGAACCGCAAATTTCTTTTGTATGGAAAAAGCGCAAATATGATTTTTTCAAAGTTGGCATTGAAGTGAGTTGTAGCCAAGAAGGGATCCCTTACCCTTCCTCATGCTCAGTAATTAACAGAAGCACTTGTCCATTACTTTTTAATGCTCAATTAAAATCATATTCTGCTTTTGCACTGCTTCTTGGAGCATTTTTCACTAATTTAAGATTTCTTTTACTATCAATCAAGAATATTGAAAATAACATTATGTAACATTAAGTGAAATTCATATCAGTACAACGTTACTATATATTTGAAAAATTCCATTAGAAATAGCGTATTCCTTTTTCAGTCGTCCATTTTATTCAATAAAATTAATCTTTGAATAAAGTTAACTTTCAGTTATTGTTATGGATATTTGCAATTTAAAAAGCGAATTAAAATTTTAAATTTATCTAGCAGCTTTGCTTTTAAAATCTGTATTTATTTTAAATGAAATTTGAATCTGAAGATTTCGTGATTATTTTATAAAATTTATATTCAAATTTTGTAAATATAAATTACTTTAAAATTCCATTACGGCTTTTTACAAGCTTAAACTCTCGCTTTCACTACATTATGTTGCATTACTCATTTGAAGACCAAGTCTACTCGAAATTTTCCAATGACACCCATTTTTTTCCATCGCAAAATGCTCAGCGCATGTGAAAACCCTAAAGAGCGTTGGAAACGGTATGTTTATTGCAATAAATGGACGCTTTATTCTAGTAGAAAATCAGCTCTACGAACGGCCCCAAAAAATCACGACCAAGGCGCACGAAAAAAAATTTGAATATGACAAACAAAATACCAATCATGGAACATCGTTTGCCAGATAGTCAGCGTAGAAAACTAATAAAAAGTAGAGTGGGAATGTTAGTTCTTCAGTCGGAGCGCGCAGATGCCAACAAAATGACTTGGTTTGTGGTGAGTTGGTAAAACTATTACCAAAATGAGATGAATGCTGCGAAAAGCTGGTGCGTTTACAGTCGAAACCATCGCCAAGTATGTGACCTATGCATTTCACAAGCTCTTCCTGATTTAGTAATGGAATTCGAAGAAATTGGCTGCACCTGTGATAGTCTGCGATCCGGACGACCAACTGTTCCTGAAGATATTGTTATGGAAGTGCATCACATAGTGACCAGAGGACGCATGCAAACTACAAAAGGTGTATCTCGTGTATTTGATATACTAAAATCAATGATCTTAAAGTTACTGCTCTGTGTAATCCGAATGTTTCCTTGCCGGTACCAGCGCGCCCAGATGTTGGAAGTGAGAGACCATCAACAACATATAGACTTTGTTAACGAATTTCTTATCCAATATGATGGAGACAACCATAAACCTCTTCGCATATTATAAACGGATAAAGCACATTTCACCTTAACTGGTAACGTCAATGGCCTCCGCGATCCCCCGAGCTCACTATGGATTTCAGGTTCTGTGAATATATAAAATCTAGAGTTTACATGTACAATCCGCAAACTTTGCCGGATTTGAAATATTCTATCAAACGTGATATTGCAAACATCTCTCATGCGATGTAACGTTCGGCTTTATTGTCCACAGTCGCTACCATGCAATGTGTAATTGCCTGTGATGGCACCCATGTGAAAAATTTGTAATCAAAATATAAAAGTTTTCTCCGATCTGTGTTGTAATCAGAAATTAGTTTACTGACTCTGTGTCATATGCAAATTTATTCCTTACACCCTAATCGTGTTTTTTATGGGGGGGGGGGGGGAGAACGCAGAACAGTTTTTTGTGCGTGCATAACGTGTCCGTTTCTTACTATACACGTACGGTTCTAACGCTCTTTAGGGTTTTCGCATGCGTTGAACATTTTGCGATAAAAAAATGGGTGTTGCCATTGGAAAATTTAGAGTTTCTGTAACTATAACCGTAACCGTGAGTGCCATTCAGAGAATCTCGAGCCCATACCTCTGAATAGCTATATCTGAAATTTCACCTCGATCGGTTGAACGGACTGGCCATTAGAGTTCCATATACCGGAAAAGTTTTTTATGACCACCCTGTATATTCCTAGAGTATATATTTTATTTCCAAGTTTAAAAAAAAATGGCATTTTTTGTGATAATTCTTATCACATGTATGAATTACTAAAAAAAAAAAAAAAAAAAAAAAAAAAAAAAAAAAAAAAAAAAAAAAAAAAATTACATTAAGTGTCGGTCACAAAATATTTTATTTTATACTTTAGTTCCGAATATCTAACCTAACTTACCTAAAAAGACCTAACTATCTTACCTAAAAAGAAAAAAAATATTTTTAGGTTTCAAGTAAATTTAGAAGTAGCTATCTAAATGGATATGAAGCACTTTTGAAGATTCTTAGAAAATGTGAAGAGCACATAACATTCTAGGAGTTTTTTCCTTTATGATAAACTTATTAACAGTGAAAATTAGCCACTATCTTTAAATTTAAAGAACGAAACATGTCCAAAGTAAAAGCACGAGCTTAAGTGCTTTGAGTTTCAAGGTTTATTTTTTTTTGGGGGGGGGGGAGGGGGTTGGAATAGGGAGTAGGAGGGTACCTTTACTAACTGCTGAAACAAAGTGATAATAGTAAATATAGAGACATGCCCAATCTTAAAGGGTAAATTTTCTTAGCCTTTTGATTTATATTTTTTTGTTAGGAAAACATAGTTGAGTATATTTCTGTTAACAATCCGCAAGAGAAGAAAAATATTTATGTTTCTGCCGGACATAATGTCCCTCTTTAGTTACATAATAAAAATCACTTAAAAATTTATTTTAAATTATATAATACCTACTTACATTAGATTGATTACATTGCACAATAAGAATATATATTTTTTCAATATGAAAAGTTTTATAAATGCTTTCAATAGTTTTCAGAAATAATTACCAACTTATAAAGAGAAAGTGCCAGTGGAGCACATTGCAAGCAGTAATGTCTAAAGATGGAGTAACTTTTCCATGATAATAAATCAAAACAGACTTCTGGAATCTTAAATGCATATCACACGTAAAAGACAATAGTTTAGCAAAAGACCAATAGAAATCGCCAAATAGCAAAAAAGAGATTACGCAATTTCTGTTTTACACAATGAATTTGAGGGTTTAAAAGAATTATCTTACCGCTGCTTCTTTCAGAAAAAATACTTCAATTATTCTTACCTGAAAAAGAAACTTTATAAATATTTTGAAGAAGAAATAAACGTAAATAAAATTGAAAGTTATAAGTGTGTTTTAAAAAATACGAGAAGTTACAAGAGCTTATAAAATGTACCACACAATTATCTTTTGGATCGTCGTAAATCAGATCATTAAAATATATATATTCAGATTAAAAATATATATATTAAGATTAAAAATTCGAAACCGGATGTTCATTTACAACTTTAACATTAATGAAGATGTTTTGACAAATTTGGCAACATACTTACCTTGCGTTATGGGAAGATACATCCCGAATTTTTTTTTTGGAAAAGCACAATAGCTTGCTTTCTGCTATTGTATGAAAGTCAGCTACAGTGTGAAATAAAGATTGTATAGTTAAATGTTGATTGATTGCGGAGGAAGAAATTTTCGTTAATCTCCGAATGACCAAAATAAATTAAGGGAGCACAGTAACTTGAAATTGGCCGAAATATCGGTTTTCTTTTTTTAACATTGATTGAAAGCTTCTCTAATTTTGAATATTTTGGCACATTTTTACCTATAATACCGACTATTATATTGAAAAATATCTTAAATTTTGTTAACAGATGCAGCGCAATTACCAATACAGATGAAAGCCTTAAACTGATTTTTCTTCCCGTTTGTATATTTACAACTTACTTGTTTGAAAAATACTAAAGCTTTTTTTTTTCGCTAATTTAGATAGAGGTTTGATTATTTTCTACTTGTTCTCCATGGTGTATTCGATAATTTTGTAAATGGATTTAAGTTTATAGTTACTTTAAAAATATTTTTGAATTGGGAGTTTGGTGAATTTTCTTTTTAATATACATCAGAGAAGGAAAAAAACTCATTGAAAATTTAAAAATCCACACATCTAAAAATCCATGTACAGTTTTATGTAGTATATTCTAATGAATATGGAAAAAAATCGAAGCAAAAATATTCATATTTAAAAGAGTAGTAGGGATTAAAAATAGCATTTAAATTTAAAATTTAGTAAAATGAGCTCTTCTACAAGATTAAAAAAAAAAATATGTAACTTTTGGTATGAAGTATTGTGCCACCACATATATTACACTATTATTCAAAACTGAAGAGATAGTTTCAAAAAGGTACTGTGCCCCTTTAAGTCTCATTATTATATTTTCTTGATTATTGTTTAAGTTATGAGTGAAAATCCGAACTGGAGTCCAACATCTTGCGTATTTTTTCTGATTAAATGGATTTTGACGCTAATTTCTAATACAAAAATATTCGGTTGCATAGCGCTTTTTACGATGTCTTATGATATTTAAATTTTGATGCAAAAATACTCCGCATAACTTATTTAATACGTTACACGCAAAATAAAAATTGTAGAAAAAGAAATATTACTAAGTTCTTTCCACTTAAGACACAAGAACAAATAAAAAAACATTTTTCATTGTTTGAGAAATAAATCTGCTCGAAATTCAATTTTCGAGACTTCCTAGCACCCTCTTCATCTTGCAATTCTTTTTTTTTATTATTATTATTCAATAACACTACGAGAGTTTTCTTACCCTAAGAATATGAGCTCTTCCTTCTATCTTCATCCATCTTGTGTATTTTTCTTTAGCTGCTTAAAACCGTTATTCATTGTGCATTAAGGGCTGTTCTGCATTTTCCAGTTAGGAAAAATGTTTTAAAATTTATGTTTACGAAAATGAAAATAAGTAGGATTTAGGGATATGTACACTTGATATTTTATGCACGTAAAGAAAAAAAAAATAATTCATGAACGAAGGGGATGCAAAATTTTTTCCGAACAATATTTTCTCGGTAGTTTATTTTAAGAAAATTTTACGAAAGCAACTTATACAAATGCAAGAAGTATTGCTTTGAAGAGAGGGAAAAATTTTGAGCTTTAGGCAAAGTTTTCGTTTGCGAATTGTTTGAATCCGGTTTTCAAATGCGTGAAAAATAACTAATGCGCAAGTTTCAAATAATAAAAAAAAGTAAGATGACATTAAATGTATAAAATATTGTAACAATTTTGCGTTACGCTGGAAGTATAAAAAAGTAAAAGAAAAACACTGGTTTTGAATAGTATGAATGTGCATTAGCTAAAAGAATAATACAAAGAATTTATCTTTATAAATCTTAGCTAAGATACACATTCTGGAATAAATATTTACAATTTTGTACAGTAATTTAAAGAAAATTCTTCGTTTTTTAGAATTATATATAGGAAGAAAATATTGTAATAAAAATGTGTTTGATGAATATGCAATTAAAAATATGTACAGTGAAAATCGAAAGTTTTCCAATGACCAGGATGAGTAAGATTTAAGGACATGCGCACTTGACATTTTATACCCATAAAAATAACTCACGAAGAAAAAATGTTTCTAACAATATTTTCTTCGCAGTTTATTTTATAAAAATTTCAAAATGCAAAAAATATTACTTTGTACAGAAGAAAACCTTTTTTGAGCTTCGGGCAAAATTTTCGTTTAGGCAATTGTTTGAATCCGGTTTTCAGATGCGCGACAAATAATAAATATTTAAAGTATCATTAAATAAATGCAAGAAGCTACAATAAATGTACAAAATGAAAAATATTTTGATGACTGTGTTACAGTAAGAGTATAAAAAATTTAAAATTTTGGTTAGAATGCTATGGAGCTAGTTTTTGAAAAAATAAATTCTAAGTTTTAAAAGGAAAGGTAAAAAGAAAAACACTTTTTTCCTATAATTGCAAATTTTATAAATGAATTTATTGATTTTCTTTATGAATACATACTCCCCAACCCCCAATAACAATAATAGAGAAAAACATTTTGATAAGAAAAAAAAAATCCTATGATTTAGTAGGATGTATACTTTGCATTTTACGCACGTAAAAATAATTCAAGAAAATGGATAAAATGTAAAATTTCTTTTGAATAATATTTTCTTTGCAGTTTACTTTATAAAAATTTTACGAACTCAACTTATGTTAACGCAAGAAGTATTTTTGGAGAGAAGGAACAAACTCACAAGTTCTAGGCAAATTTTTCATTTTGCAAGTTGTTTAAATCTGCAAAATTCACCTTTAAATCCTGTTTTCAAATACGTGAAAAATAACAAAAATGCAAGATTACAGATGAAAATATATATGTTCTCTGGAGATTTTATGAGAAAGATACATCGAATGTATAAAATAGAAAATGATATAAAAAATTCTGAGGTACTGTAAGGGTGTAAAATTGAAAGATTAAGAAAATAAAGGTTTGTTTTATCGTTATTTTTTTAATTCAAATTTGGAAATCAATATAAAAAGTTATCTTTTTACTTTTAGAAATGTAAAGAGTATTTTTTTAGACAGAACTTGACAATTTTGTACCATAAATTAAGGAAAGTAAATACATACTGGCCTGCAAATATCCATTTACAGTAATCATAAAGGAAATCGCTGATAGAAACCAACAAGAAATAAAATCTGAAGATCATATAAATAATTTTGCTGCACTAAAAAAAAAAAGGAATAACTTTTTAGTGCCTGGCAGAAAATAATTTTTAATTTTGTGGCAGCAAACTTTAATTACAATGAAAATCTTCCGTGTTTACATTTCAAAAGAAATAACAGCAAAAACGAAGAATCTGGAACAGCGGTATTTTGATAAATACACAAATTCTTAGTAGCATTATAAAGCCATTAAAAGCCTATACTTTTCAAGGGAAAAAAGCCTTGCTTTAAAATCAACAATTTTATATGCAAGCACTGCAAGAGCCACTTTTATTTTTCAAAAAGATGCTTTTATTTATTTTTTTCCAATTATTTATGTATTCTTAACCAAGAGAAGCATTCACAAATGTGAAAACCAGCAACATTTTTGTTCTTTAAGATATCGAATTTGAAAATAAGAACAAAACGTATATTATTGGTAGATTTAAACTGTGGTTAAAATAAATACATTTTAAAATTACTTTCATATTAAACACAGTACGTTTAATACTTTATAGATCTCTGTTAATCAAAATTCTTAGTTCTTTTATGATTATATGTAATCGCTTTTCAAAATTGACAAATATTGTATATACATACAAACATAACATACATGCATATTTACATACGACAACTTTCAAAGCATATGGAGAAATCATGTAATTAACTTCCGAAGTCATGAGTTTAGAATGCATGAAAATGAAATAATTTCATCAACCAATAAATACTGAAACGTTAAAACACCACTAAAAGTCAGAAGTCTCGCGGGATTGTCGTAAGTGATTTTAGAAGGTAAATTCATTCCACATATCAACATGTCATCAGCTATTCAGATAATTTTAGACACTAAAATTGATGTACTTGCACATATACAGCTTTCAATGCATATAATAGACATAAAAAGTAAAAGTAGATAAATAACTTTACAGAAATGAAAATAAAGATACTAATGAGGAATTTTCGATAATTCTGATTAAGGCAAAGCATCTACACTGCTCAAAACAATTAAAGGATATTTGAAGTTTTATATAAAATAAAGATATAAACGAAATTTTTTTTGCCGAAAATAGAAGAAGAGAATCACAAATTCAAATTTTTCTGGTTTTCAAACTGTGGAGTATGCAAATTTTGAGTTCGACGTCAAAAACGTCGCTTCAGCGGCAGCGAATGAAATTTGACTTTCAACTGGATAAAAGAGAATGACGACAAGGATGATCGGCATTCAGCGATTGCTTTGTTTCGATGAGTGCGATGTCTCAGCGAAGTCTTTTGACAGATTCAGAAGCTTTGAGAATTGTTGGTAGGTTAGAAGGGGGCCAAACTCAAGCCGAAGTAGTGCAAGCCATTGGAGTGTCACAAAGTGTCATTTCCAGGATCTGGAACCGTTTTTTGGAGAGTGGATGGGCAGGCCGAAGACCAAGGCAAATTCGTAGACGGGCAACAACGCCCAATGAAGATCGGTATTTAGTGTTAACAGCTCGGAGACACCGAAACATGAACGCTACTCTCCTCCAACAACACCTTCGCTCGGCTACAGGCACCACGATTTCAACTCAGACTGTGCGAAACCGGCTCCATGCTGTAGGTCTGTATGCTCGCCGACCGATGGTATGTGTTAGAGTAACATCAAGGCATCGTCACGACCGCAGGGAGTGGGCAACCGGGCATGTCAACTGGAGGAGAAATGAATGGAGCAATATTCTGTTTTCTGACGAGTCCCGTTTTTCTGTGCATCCGGATAATAGGTGTATTTTCATCTGGAGGGACCGTGGCAGTAGGAATAATCCTGCGTTCGTGCACGAAAGTGTCAGATTTGGCGGTGGAGGAGTGTTGGTGTATGGTGGCATCTCCATTGACGGGCGCACTGACCTCTACATCATTCGAGATGAAACTCTGACTGGTCGCCGATATAGGGATGAGATTTTCAGGCCTATTGTAGTCCCTTACGCTGCAGCAATCGGAGATAACTTCATTTTAATGGACGATAACTGCAGGCCACATCGTGCAAACCTGGTGGAGGATTTCCTTTTCGAGGAAGGACTCGTTCGAATGGAATGGCCAGCGTGTTCTCCAGACATGAATCCAATCGAGCACGTTTGGGGCGCTCTAGGAAGACGATTTTCTGGCCGCCAACAACCCCCACAAACTCTCCAAGAACTGGAAAGAGCTCTTCTGGAAGAATGGGGCAGAATACCCCAACTCGTCATTAATAGCCTCATTGAGTCCATGCCTCAAAGATGTTCAACGTTGCTGGCCGCCCGTGGAAACCATACCCCCCTACTGAAAATGATTTTCTTTGAAGAAAACACCTTTTCTTATTCTTTTTTTCTCATATGCACAGAGTGTTTTTTTTCCTTTTGTATACAAATGCGCAATAAAGTGCAATTTTTTTTCTGCCAAACATGTGTAATTTATTCTCATATAACCTACTATGCCTGTCGACCATGTATCAATCAGCTAAAAAGTTTCCCAGATACAAAATCCACCTAAAACTGCAATATCCTTTAATTGTTTTGAGCAGTGTATAAAGATGATGAAAAAGTTGCTGAAGTTTAATTTTATTTGTGGTTAATAACATACAGAAATGAATATACATTAAATTCGCCTCCAGAATACAAAAATCCCTATAAAAATGCAGTTTAGCTTTATATTATATGATCGGTATACTTTTATCCTAAATGAAATCATTTTTCCAACGACCGAAAACAAGCAAAGTTTCACTTAATATCCTGTAAAAGTATTAATGCTGAAAGCAAAGAAAAAGAAAAAAGAAGAAAACTCAAAATTAATAAAATTACGTTTTAAATGTAATAAATTCAAATACTAAAAATCAGTAATAAATGTGACAAAACAATAGAAAAACCATGCGTCTCTACAATTAACTTATTCGATATTGTCCTTTATGTATTGGACATGTCATAAGGAGAAGTTACATAATGAATTTCCAAACGTCCAATTTTCAAGTGTATGAAAATGAAATCACTTCGTCAACCACAATAATGAAATGTTAAATAAATAAACGCCTGAAGTCACTCGGGGTTGCCACAAGTGCTCTCAGAAGGTAAACGCATTCCACATACCTACCTGCCCATCATCAGCTTTGCAGGCAATTACTGCCACTGAAATTAAACGGACCACTTAAGTGAATTTTACTCAGCAAGAGCTAACTGACAGCTGAAATGAGAAAAGATCAATATGAAATTTACAGTTCTCCTAATTAATGCAGAGTTAATTTCCTGTAAAGTGGCAAATTATCTTCAGGGGCGGCTTGACATCGAGGTAAATGAAGATATTAAACACGTGAAGAAAATTGTTTTACTAAGCTCATAACTAGAGTTCAACGAATTCTAATTTGCATTCGATAATAATCAGTATTTTAAAGTCATTTATTTTTCTGCCACATGTTTTTGAGAGTTATATTAGCTATCATTTCACACAAGTTAAAGAGAAAGTGTCGCATAAAATTCTCAGAATAAATTTGAAATGACAAGGGGATATTTAAAAATTTCTATATTGCGATTCAGTACATTTAATAAAGTTTATAAGTAATTTGAAATGAAATATCAACATCGTATTTTACTGGTATACGTATTTTATGTATGATGTGCATTTTTTGTCTTTGATAGAAAGAAAAAAAATAGTACACTGGATAAGAAATAGGCCATCTTTGGTCAGAAGCAGGAGGATTAAGTTGTACAAACGGCGTTGCAGAAGTGTCACGAGGTAAATCGAGTCTTCTGAAGTAAGGAAATAGTGCGTCATGAGCAGGGTTCGATAAACTCCGGATACCAGGTCGCCTGGGCGACTAAAAAATTTCTCTCGGCGATTGACTTTTCTATCAACTTATTAATTTTATATTTTTCTCTAACTGAAATAATCACATCTGAAAATATTTTTAATCGCACAGTTATTTACAGTGGAAGAAAATGCACTAGTTTCAGTTTCAATGTAGGCGGGGAGGACCAGTTATTGTTTTAGCTCAACAAGCCCCACCTAGCAGATTATCTACCATCATCACGAGCCGCTGCCGAGGGCACCATACAGGACCGGTGCTTCCAGTTAGTCAATCTTCCAAATTTCCAATAAATGCGTCAATAATGTTAGAGAAATTATTCTTCAAGCTGACTCTTAAGAATTTTTCCTGCCGCCTGAGAATTTTCATGTCTATCAGTCCCTGATCATGAGAAATCAATAAGGGTAGCAAGGACGTTATATGTTGGAGTACCACACAATAAGCGAGCTGCCATAATTGTCAATTTGTTCATATATCGAAGCGAATTGCACAACGTGAATGAAAGGTATGTATACTCCCGATGTCCAAGAAGCCCGGCGTCAAAACTGTTGTTGAAAAAAAATCCTAACCGAGAGGGATTAGACATATTTCACGCCTTGTCATTGAAAATCGGTTACCTGACAGGGACTGCTGTACTCTGTGAATAAAGGTACATTTGAACCTGATTCTGAAAATTAAGAATGAAATTGCATGCAATATCTTTGAAGCACGATACTTTCCTAGAGGCAATTTCTCACAGAAGTACATAAAATTGCATATCTGTGATGGGCCAAAATCCCGAACTTGGATATTAGCCAACTGCGGAATAGTGTGGTCCGATGAATTACAAATTTGCTTCTTTTGCGAATAAATGACATTTCGAGCTCATTGAGGGCCAAAATTAGACTTTCAAGCAGCGGTTTGCGCGAGCTACAGATCAACAGGAGGTGGATCTTCGATGCTTTTATGGGTGTTTATCATACTATGATTATGATAATACTCATAATACAAGTTGAACCACTGATTAAGCTGGCTGACGATTATCATTAACGAGGATGTAATTTAATGGTCTATTGAAAGTTTCACCAGTATGCATCAAACTCCATACTTTTGGATAAAAAAATAATTGCTCGCAGTTACACGCGCAAAAAAATGGTGTACTATGAAATACTAAAAATTAATATTACGAGTAGCAAATATTCATATGTATTAGGCAAACAATTTTTATTTTGTCTAAATTGACCAATATTGCCAATACTGGAGTGAAATATTGATTCAACATGAAGATGTTTGCGTTTTGACAAATGTTGCATCAACATCGCCAAGAAAGACTATCCTTTCATTGTCAGCATTTCCAATGCAAAGCTAATATTTCTGCAATAATGGCGTTTTATAAAAAAATATTTTAAAGGTAAAACTAACATTTAACAAATTTTTTATTTCATTCGAGCTCTTTTCAATTAATGCTACATTGGTGCCGTATCTGCACCCAATATAATCAATATAAGATCATAAAAATGCATTTAAAATTGAGCGATAATATATTCACTGAAAATTACACGATACGAAAGCAAATTTTTCTCCTGATAATAATTTCTTCAATGACTATATGAAAAAATAGATTCATTTCTTTGAATTTAAATTGATTAAAAATTAAAATAATGAAATAGCAAATTTATTAAACTAAAGCTGAAAGTGAAAAATATATTCAAAAGACATACAAATGACTTTTACTCTGAACTACATGTGTAATCGTGCGAAAGGCGACTTTATCGAGATCTACATTAATAAAAATTATTTTCGCATTAAAAAAAATGAAAATCACCAGATGAGAGGTATAATGAAAGCAAGTGCTATAATAAAAATGGATATTTGAATGTGTTTGTAAAGCACCTTTTACCAAATTCTATGAAACTTCAAAGAGACGGAATCATTCATATGTAAGAAAATCAGGCAGCGATAATATGATTTTATAGCAAAATCAATTTTTTCAAAATAATGGTTTCCCTCCCCAACACACAATGTTGTAAAGTAACCTTCAATTAAATCTAAGTTAACATGCTCAATTAAAAAAAAAAAAAAAAAATTACAACTTTTATTTTGGTTAAAATAAAAATTTCCAAAAAAATTCATACTTGATTGAAATTTATCAAAGTTCTGTATTCATTTTAAATTAATAAAGAGATTAAAAGAAAAAAATCCACCAAAAACCGCAAATTCTTTCTTTTACTTTACGTGTGTGTGTATGTTTATAGCTACTTTTATTTAATAAGATTTATAAGTTTATAGGATTTCTCAAAATGAATTTTAAGATTTTCACAAATTAAAATTGTCGGCTTTAAGTTCAATCTAGTTAATGAACTTAATCGATTTAGCAAAATTTGCATTTTAAGAGAATATTTTGGAAAGTCAATTATAATTTCGGATAGTTAAAGCAACAATAATTTCAAAAGTTAACAATTTGCTTAGGAAATTAAGGCGAAATATAATGCCGAAATATAAAATGTAATTAGTATGAGGCTTTTTAGAGCGAAAAAAATATATACACTTCTATAAAAATGTTCCTCTCGAAAAATTTTATAATAAAGCAGCGGATCTGAGTTTAATATTTTACTACAGGAAAATAAAATTAAAGAACATTAAATTAATGTAAATTATTTTATAATATTGTGCGAGAAGCAATCATAAGTGATTCTTCAAAAAATATGGAATCTAATATTTTTGTTACAGCGATTTTGAAAAATCAATTATAATTTCAGAAAATTAAATCAATTTTAAACGTTAACAATTTGCCTAGATGATTAGAACAAAATATAAGAAACGGAATATGAAATGAAACTAGCTTGAAGTTTTCTGTCCAACAGCAAATTAAAAAAAAATTCTACTTTGTGTTATTAAGAAGACCCCCCCCCCCCCTCCATAAAAAAAATTAAGACTATCTTTAAATAACTTGGTAAATCAATTTGCAGAAGCAAGGCAAATTTCGAGTAATTATTTTGAGCTAATCATTTAATGATAATAGAATTAATAATTTAACAACAATGCTTATTCAAATTACATATGTTTACTTTTCGGGTATGCTTATTCAAATTACATATTTTTATTTTTCGGGTGAATCTTAAATCCAATGTAGCAATTAGCATAACACATGCACTTTAAAAAAGATACATAAATATTATACAGACATGCATACAATAAACCCAGCTGGAGTGAAAAATTAGAGCCAGGAATTAAACTCAGGACCACAGGATTTCAAGCTGTTACTCTATCCACTGAGCACTCTAGCCAATTTCTGAATCTTCAATTTCTCAATAATAAACGAAGTTGGGAAAGTCATCAGCCATCTATAAGACAGCCATGGATGACGATGAATAAATTTAACTATACCATCGATCTACAATGTGTATTAAAACGCACATACACACACAAATAACGTCTGTATTCAAATCATAAAGGAATTATTCCAGTTTGGTTCAATGTATTTATTGCATGTATGCCTGTATAATTTGAGTATATCTATGTTTTGAATGCAGGCATTTTTTTGTGTGCATGTGCATTTTAACACATGCATTATATATATTTTTTAATTATGGGATAATATGCCATATCAATTTTTTGTCATTGTGCAGGCGAGAAGGCGGCACATTGATGCCAATTTTTTAGATGAGAAGCAAGATAGGTGCTATTTTGTAAATTAAGAGCAGGCAAGGTGCAATACTCCCCTGAAACTGCCTTGGAGAAACCGATAGAAAATAAGTTTAAATATAACGCGAATATTTTTTTAAAATAGCGATAAATAATAACAATAATGATAGTCATCAGTAGCAGGTTTGCTATTTGCAACTTATTAAAAATGACAGACAGAGAAAATGTTTCAGCTATGCTACTAAAGGAATATTTCTACCATAATAGAATTTTTCTAAAACTTACTTTGGCCAAAAATTAAATTATATTTCTTCTAAACAGTAATTAGAGGGAATTTCAAAAAGAGATATCTATAGTTTTGGAAGCAAATGAGCATATCCTTTTCTCTGATCTGTTAATAACAAGCCCTTGAAGAGACTAATTGATAACACGAAAGTACACTTACGAACGAGAACTTGTGACATGTGAAGAACACATGTGCGAAGATTCCAAAACTGAAACAAATACCTTTTCTCATTTCGAAGGTAATAAATCTATTTTCAGAAACAAATCACGCTCTCTCCACTAATTTGCGAAAAATTTTTGAGCGTTCTTTGTAGCAATTTCCGTCAATTAGCATTGAACGGAAAAGTTTCGACATTCGTGGCACATTTCCAAGAACAATGACTTCGGCTTAAACGATACATCGCTTTCCAATTTCCAAGCACTTCATCTAGAGAGAGAGATCCATTCAATAATGAATCGAGCAGATCTGCTTTTCATTCGATAATTGTTGACAGAAAATGAGTTACTGTGAATTAAATGAGTTTAGAGAAAAAAGAAATGTTTCTTTATAGTCAAATGAATATCCTTTGTGTAAAATTTGTGTTTTCACTAATGATTATTATTGCTTCACTTCAAAAATTTTAGTGCGTATTGAATAGAATAGAAAAAATAAATTTAAAAATCATCAAAAAAGCACTCTTGCCAAAAATGATTGATATTTACAACATTTAGTTTTAAGATGAGTCTCAAATTTCTTCACCATTTTTAATCCCTTTTATTTATGTGCATTTTAACATTTATTTTCAAGTCTATTATACGTACCACGCACCATTATCCATGGGTATTTCATTGCACATTTTTCTAAAAATACTTTTAAAATAGATCATATTACTGACCCTATATTTGTTTATTTAAATAACGAACTCATTAATAATAATCTAGGAATAAAAATCTGTGGCCGGGGAAAACCATTTTTATTTAAAAAAATTGGTTAATTTGTCTAATTATTTTTGCTGTGTGAATATTATCGCTCCGTCTTTAATGATATTAATATAAGAATTCCCTGAATATTAACTTAATAATAGAGTGCCTCCTGGACAATGAGGAAGGATTTGGTTTATGTGATTCCAAACAGATCTATCTGTGTTGTCCATTTTATCATCTTTATCGAGCTATTATGCAAAGTTCTTAGATATTAAGTGTCAAATTATTATTTTCTAAAGTATCCAGTAATTTTTGGGGTCACCGTGTATAATACTGAGAATATTTATTTGCAATGCTTATTTTGCGATATTTGAAATGTATTAGTATCGAATGAGTTGTCAATGAAACAATGCGTCTAAGCAAAATTAATGTTTGAAGCAAGAATTCTCATCGAATAAAATCATGACTCATTAGTCATGCATTAATTTATGAAACTAGAACTGAATTTATGCAATTAGCTCCTGTAATTACACACACTTTTCTGTGTATTACTCTAAAAAGAAAGAAAAAAAGGTTCTGAGGTGAATTAAAAAAGGCTACAGAAATTTCTCATATCGATATTTCCTAGTATTGAAAAGGAACTATGGGAAATCCTTTACGGATCAATTTTGGAGGTACTGAATGCACCATACAAATCAAACTAACTAATACATCATCTGGTAGATGCGAATTCTTAACCAAAAGTTTTCCAACTCTTTGAAGAAGTTTCGAAAGAAAAAAGTTGCGAATGCCTTACGTGATCTGAAAGGCAATTTATTCGAAATTCTTCAAGAGGATTTTTGAAAAATATCAAAAATAGTTTTCTGAAGTAGAGATAAATGAATTCTATAGAAGAAACTGAATAAATATTGATAAATGTGAACTCTGTAAAAAAAAAAAAAAAAAAAAAAAAAAAAAAATTAGCATCGTTTTTATTTTTTCTTGGATGTTGGTTATAAAATTCATTAAAAAAAAATATCAACATAAAGTTAACTGGACCAAATTTAGAAAATTAGTGATGATATCTTTAGAATATCTATTACTTTATTCAAAAAGATGTACTGTTACAATTATCATTATGATTAAAACATTCTTATTTTTTAAGGTTATTTTATTTATGACATGAAATATTTATATAAATGATAAAATATTGACAATTTTTTTTCTGTCAGGAATACATAATCGTAAAAATATTAAATCAATGTACCGTAATTATATGATAGTTAAATTTAATATGATTTAAGTTTTAATCAAGGGCCAACACTTGGTTAAAAAGTCTTGCTACTAGCCAATTACAAAAGCCTTTTCATTTGTAGTTAAGACCACAATACATTTATTTACACTTTTTATACAAAATTAGAGATAAATAACACTTTGTTAATTTATCTAGTGATTCTTGTATATATTTTGTAAAAAGAGCTGTAAGTACCAATTTATTAAATCAGTTTTAATAAAACTTTTATATTATGTAAAACTCCAATGTATCTTCAGGTATTAGGATAAATAAATATTGAACTAGAACAATTTCTTGATTCATAATTTGGGGGATAAATTGATAAAAAATACTGTAAAAAACACAAAAACAAATTTGAAACAACTTTTGAACAACTTTTGGTTTGAAACAAATCACCACAAGGAACATTTAAAATCTCACTGGTATTAAAATAAAGGTATCAGATATTAAAATTTTTTCAAACTCATGGTTTTTGCTGAATGACGCAGCATAATCATTAACAATTATATAAAGAAAGTATATATATATATATTTGTTTCTATTACTCATCTTTATACCAAAAGCGTTTCTGAGTAATTGGAGATATTAACAATGTATGTTTATAATGAATTTATTAAAATACTGTAAAAGTTTTAACATTTTGTAGTACGATAATTTCTAAGAATTTTTCAACTCCTAAGACATTCTTTTCACTCAAGGAAATAATATTTATAGGTTTGATATCGAAAATGAAAGGAAAATCTTTGAGTTATAAAAAGTGAAGTACGGCATAGAGAATAAACAGAAATGAAAATTTAAATCTTTTCTACTCCCTTCCTTTCCCATTTTCATTAACAACAACATCGGTGCACACTACTTACACCAATTTTAATATCATTCGATTTTTATCATTTTGAAAATTAATTGCCGAATATTTTTCTAAATATTTATATTTCACTGTTCTGCATACGCGTTCTGTGTAACTAATGGCGCTTTGAATTATAAATATATTTGATTTTATGCTATTTTACGAAAAATTCATGTATACATTTTAAACGGCTATGTATTTCGCTAGCTTTTGAACTACAAAAACTAATTCTTTTGTCATTTTTTTTTGTAAAGTCTATTATGAGTTAAGTGCCCAACGCTTAACCTTCTATTAAAGTACTTTTGCCAAATCAGCTAGTATATCGCCATTTTTTTAATACATGCATTAAATAAAAATATTTCTTTCTCTAAAAATATTAAAAATATAAAGAAACGAAACAAACTAAATGTATTGGCCGTAATAAATCAACTAGGGTGAATCGGGGGATAATACGCCCGCTCCTTCCAAAATAAAAGAGAAGTTAAGGTAACACACAAAGTTATTTTTTTAGTAATAAAATTTAATTTGTGATATTTCTCAAGCCATACATCATTTTGTTTATATCCAATTCGAAGTCAAATTTTCCAAAATTCGGACAAAATGAAATAGAAAAAATTAAAATAATACTGTTAGACTATGAGACAGATCTCGCAATTCCTTAGTGATTACAGCCAATTAAACGGTGTTCCTCCTTATTCCTATAGTTGTCAAATATTTGTCCCCTATACTTTGGATTTAATGAGCAAGTTTTTTTTTCTTTTTTTACCTTTATATTAAATGCATGGACATTTGCTATTGATATAGTAAAACAAAAATGGCATTTCCCCCTCACTTAGAGCCAAACGATAAAAAGTTTAACGTGCTAATTTATAAGTCCTGTATTAGCCGATCTGGATACAAAATGCGTTTATACTTAAAAAAAAAATCCTGAAATGAATTATTTGTATTATAACTGCGTAAAGATAAACTCAGATTTTCTTAATAGATGTTACATATATAATGTTTTTATAGCGAGAGTAATGACATAGAAAAATGTCTTCATTCTTAATACGCAACGTTCATGCCATAACTGTACGTTAAACTGAATCGCAGTATACAGATTTTTTTCTATGCACTTAGACTAACTAACAAGTAACGCAAGATATCCAAAATGTAAATTCTTATGAGCCACAAAATGCAACATGAAGTATATATTTCGGAATGTTATTTAAATAAACAAAGGAACACAATGAAACAGAAATAGGTATGGAGATATGAGTAAAAAAGAAGACTAAATAATAATAAATATTTAAAAAACTTTAAGAGTAATTAAAAAACAAAAAGATTATACAATTACAATTCGAAATACATAATTTACTTCCAGAACTCTTCTACAAAATACTTAAAAAAAAAAGCCTTAAAAATTATTATCCTATGTGAATAAGTTTGTAAGTTTTATAACTTCATTGGAGAATTTAAAACTGGAGAAAATGTTCAAGCTATCAGATATATTTAAGTATAATTGTGATCTTTTCAGTTGTGATCATATAGTTCAAATATCCTGAGCTGAAAAGAAACACTGACAAAGTTTCAACAAACTAAGTTTTAGCAGAACCATTAATTAAAGAGATGAAAATTAGGGAAAGCATCTTGGCAACCACATCAAAAGGCACTAATCTTCTGAACTCATGTTTCGTGAAAATACAGATTTTAAAACATAGTGCAGTTCTAGTAGAAGGCGAAAGTTTCCGTTAAGTTTCTGCCTTACTATGTAAGATATAATCGTTTATTTCCTTTAGTTTATTTTTTTTAATTCTTTAGTATTAAGTGTTATCTGTTTATATATGTTACGGTTAATTTTATAAATTCGTTAATAATAACCGGTTACTGTATTTTGGTAAATTTGATAAATGTTGCATATAATCAAATTTACCGGTTATTATTAATAATTACCGATGAAGTTTGGTCAGTATGATTAATCAAGCTTAATAACGAATATATGCACTCATGTCCATAAATTAAGGATAATTCAGAATCACATGGAAATAAAACTCAAAAGTAAAAATTTCACTTGCAGAATTATCACACACATCTTCAAGACTAATATGCAAATTTCAGAAAGTCACCAGTTGCTGCCGATAGTACGTAACAATGACGAAAGTGTGAGAGAGACGTACATAAGGAACGGTGGCAAAGAAGTAAAATTGTTACCAATCATTTTCTAAACCTCCCAATTCCAAAGCAGAACAGTTATAACACAAAGGACACATGCGGATGATATTTTACGTGTTAGAATTATCGACCGTCTGGAATGTGGGCGTACTCAGATGGAAGTATCCGAGGAACTTGAAATTAGTGAAAGTGTAATATCTAAACTTTGGCAACGATTCACAGGTGATAAAAATGTCAGTAGACTTTACTATACAGGTCGTCCCCGAGTTACAACCACGAATGAAGACCGTTATTTGGCAGTAACTGCCAAAAGAAACAGACGGAGTACAGCATTAGACCTGTTTTGTCAGCTATCTTTTGAAACGGGTACGACTGTTTCAAGGCAAACCGTGTATAGACGTTTGGGAAGTATTGGTATATATGCTCGTAGACCTGTCAGATGTGTTCCGCTCACGACAATTCACTCTCGCCTGCGGTTAGCCTGGAGTAGAAAACATGCAATGTGGGCATCGTCACATTGGGCTTGTGTAAAGTTTTCCGACGAATTCAGGTTTGGCTTGCAGTCTGATTTACGTCGGACTTTCATATGGAGAACGACAGGCACCCGTTACCACCAAGACAACACCATTAAACGACATCGCTACGGTGGTGCAGAATTGCTCGTTTGGGATGGAACTATACTAGGCTCAGGAACAGGTCTACATGTTCGAACCGTAAACATGTCAGGCCAAATTTACCGGGACATCTTTCTGGAGCAATATATTAGTTTGTTTAGGGGTGCTATGTACTCAGTATTTATGTTTATGGGTGATAACGATCGTCCTCGCCAAGCAAACATCCTAAATGAATGCCTTCAAGCTGAGGATATCACCCGTATGGATTGGCCAGCATTTTTGGTCGACTTGAATCCGATAGAGCATGTATGGGATATGCTTGACCGACGGGTTGCAGTCCGTCAACCACATCCTATATACATGCCGGAACATCGGAGAGCATTGCTTGCTGGTCGGGATAATCTTCCCCAAAATCAGCTTGATAATTTGATATTTATAATGCCATGTATTATTCGGACTATATTTCATCGTCTGGGAGGCATACAATTTATTAACCATTATATCAACTATATAATGTTAAGTATTTTAAGGGGGGTAATTTTTGCAATTGATCCAGGGAGCAACAATTTTATTTTTTATGAATGTTATCATACATATACCATCATTTTTGTTCTTTTTCTTTTGCTTAATATATGGGCTTGACGAATAATTCGCATTTGTTTTGTTTCCGTGCCTTTATTTGCTGAAACTGGCATTATTCTTAATTTATGGACATGAGTGTACTATACAAAAATATATGCTAGCACGTCTGTTTGAATCTAAAACAAAAATAATTATAAAGAGAGAATACTCTACCAAAAGAATTGTTATATTAATGACTCAAAAGATTAAACAGTTTAAAATAATTAGTTTTATAATTACTGTATGAATTAGATAACTTTAAACATTAAAATATTAAAAAAAATTATACAGCTTTGAAACCCATATTTTTAGCAATGAACATTTAGAAATAATACGAAATTAAAATCTCAATCTAAAGGAGTTGAAATTTATTATATTTATCAACTTTGATTGGTAATTTTTAACAATAACCGGTTAATTTGAGAAATTCTTATAGAATTATCATACTAACCGGTCTATTTGGATATCATTTGGTTATAATAACCGGTTATTATTAATAATAACTGGCTAATCAAATTGACCGTAACATATACATTAAACCTATACAAATTATCATCAACAAATGTGAATTATCAATATATGCAAATTAAAAATTATGCATAAACAAGTATAAAATTCTTTGAAACAGATTCTTATAAGTAGAAAGAAATAATTGAAAATTCAGTAAATATTGGAAAAAGGGGAATATTTGTAAAATCCCTCACACACATGTATATATAGGGAGAAAGGGATATGGTGTGGATATGGGGGTAATGTGGACAACTCAAAGAATTCTGCTATTTTTCAGTTAAAGTTACTCTTAATTTTTGTAGATATGCAACGTTCATATACACTTCCTTGTACAATTAATGTATTAACGCATTTCACAGTTCATTAGCAAAAAATAATTCCATTGTTTGTTTTTTAATTGGTAAGTTAAACTATTTTTATTAGTTAATTCAAATGAGAGGAGATGGTACATCATATAAAATGAATGTAATTTGTAAATATATGGATATTCACTTTTACTTTGCATGATTTAAATTTACTAGTTTTAGGCTTAAGAAAATAATTGGCACCATGGGGCTATTGTGGGTACATGGTGGTCGATCTACCGTACTTTTAAAAATATTAATTAGATATATAATTATATCGCATTTAATTTTACTTTTATAGAAAATTAGATTAATTTGTAAAGAGATAACTGAATTTAAATGTAAAATAGACGCAAAGAATGTATTTTAATAAACATTTTTTTATTTAAAATAACTAATGCCAGTCTATAGAAGATTCTTTTTGTAGTAACTTAGGAAGTATACCTCTCACAAAGTATATAAAGATCATTTTCTGTTTGGAGCTCCAACTGGAAGTCTAAGTTTGGCTTCAAAAAGCAAATGGATGGTGAAAGAACTATTTTTAGCTGTTTTACACTATATAAAAGAAAACAAAAGCTGATATTGATTACCCTGCTTCATTGTTTCTTGTTAATTTTAATTCACACATTTATCTTGAAGCAATTACATATGCGGAGAAAAATGGTTGTATTACTTTCTTTGCTAGCACGTTGTTCATATGAACCACAACCCTAGATGCTGTAGCTTCATGATGCAGGAGTGTGTAAAGTTGCTGTAAGAAACATTAGCTTCAGTAAAAATATTTAATTTATATTGAAAATGATGTTTTAAAAATAAACAACAATATTATTAGAAAATGTCACTGCTAGACAATATTTAAGAGGCCAGAGTGGTTATGAAGTTTCCTGGCCATGTAAACACTAATGCAAAACATTAAATTGTTTTGACAAATACTTAAACTTAAGATTTTAAGATAGGTAAATATATCAGTATCTTTGTTCATTTATTTTGACCAGTGTTTTTTTCTTTGTAATTTTCAATTTGAAATAGATTCGTAACATACCTGATTGTAGTCCTTGGTAATATAAATTAAATATAAGATTATTTAAATTATGCTTAATTAAGATTAATATTATTTAAGATGCAGTTTAGATTCAAATTTAATTTATTATGACTTTACAAACACTTAAAAGTTGTATTATATTACCTAAATCCGTCTTCTTGCTTGTCCACAATAGCCCCACTACTTGAGGCTAGCATAGAAAAAAACTGTTCTCAAAAATGTACATACAGGGTATCCAGAGAATAAGACCCTCATTTCAAAATTAAATTTCTCAAAAGCAAAGATCGATAGAAATATGCGGTAAACTGTTTGTTTATTGAGTAAGCTATTAAAATCTTATACAGAAGTTTCGAACAGTGAACATTTGGAAAAAATTGTGTTTTCATTGCAAAGAATGCTTGATGACATTTTTTTTGTTTTAGATTGCTTGCAGAGAACGCGTTTTTCGACTTATTGTGCCATATTTTAATGACTTTTCGAACTAATTTTTTGGAATTTCGAAATCTTAAAAATTTAATTCCAAAATTCATTAAAATATGGCACTTAAGTCGTAAAAAGTCTCTGCAAACAATCTAAAGCAAAAAGAATGTTAAATCAAGTTTTCTTTGCCACCAGAACACAATCTTTTAAAAATATTCACTGTTCGAAAATTCTGTATAAGATTTTTACAGATTACCTTATAAACAAACTGTTTACCGCATAATTCTATATATCTTTGTTTATGAGAAATTTAATTTTGAATCAGGGTCTTATTGGCTGGACTCTCTGTATTAGTATAAAATTTTATTTTCAATGAGTTTACTATTATTAACCAAACTAAAAAAAGGTAAGAGAATTTTTGCATTAAAAATAAAATACATAAAGTGTTAAAAATGGTGTATAGTACTTTAAAGAAATTGTCCACCTAACCACCTTTTCCATTCATATTTTATTATTACAATTACGTATGCTTGAAATTTTAATTTCGAAAAAAGAAAATTTATTGCCGAAAATTGATATCAGATAAATTTTACTTACTGGAAAATTTTCCTAACGTATTTAGATACAGGGTGTTTTAGAAAGAAAACCGATTTTTTCTTTAACACTCTGTATGTATGTAATATCAAGTAAGAGTAAAAAAATTAAAAATGACTAAATGAAAAAAAAAAATTAGAGGTTGAAAATTTTAAAAATTGCACAAAAAATTGCAATTTTCATTTTAGATACAAAATTTTAATCAAATTTTAAACCTCCCATCTAAGAAAAAATTATTGGAATTTTTGGCATCCAGAAGCAATGCAATGGAATGGAACCATGATCACCACCTTTATTTGAACATATGCACTTTAATTTAAAAATTTCCGTCTAAAATATCATATCAAGTCACTTTCGACTTTCAATTATCGAAATTTTACCGATACCTACACTAGAGCGCCTCTAATTCGCACAAATTACAAGAAAGCTTAGATTCTGTTCAAAATAATCGCATTTAGGAATTTCTCTAGGAGCCATTAAACTTAATCAACTCATAAAACTTGGAGACAGAATGAAAATTTAGAAAAGTCTCGATTGCTGAAGACCGTTCGTTTCCACCTGCGACCGAGATGAGAATTTCACAAAGTGTTCTAGTAAATTTAATACAGCTATAAATGGAAACCGACTATTGAATTAGGCGAAAAATTCTTTTGTGACAGCAAAAGGGTTGAAGATAAAGAAAAAATATGTGTTTTAAACTTAGTTACAGATCAAAATGTTGCGCATAGTTATTTGATGGATTTTCTGTAATAATCCAGTAAATGTTTTGAACTTTTCGCAATAATTCGGAGTTTGACCAAGTAGAGTTGCCAAGTTATTGATATATCATTACTTTTACGAATTTTTTTTTTCTTCAATTAACAAATCTCATTTTTTCTCTGGTCACAATATACATTTTTTCACTGTTTAAAGCATGTTAACAGATGTTCGACAGCATACAGAAACTCATATCACCCATGATCCACTGCTACATCCCATACAAACAGGATCGAAATTTTATTTTTGCCAATTCTGATAAAGACAGTTTTTCAATTCGTAACTATACGTATCCAAGTAATTTTGCTATTTTAATGTATTTTAAGTTTGAGAATTCATTATAATTCATGAATATTACACGTTTATTCTTTTCAAATGATTAATTTTTGTTTGGATCAGAACAGAAACGAACAAGTCTATTCTTTTGACATTCTTAAACTCATCATATATTAGTGCGGAAATTTCCGTTCAAAATGCGCTATCAAGTTCCCTTCGACTTTGCAATTAGCGAAATTTACCGATACCTATACCCGAGCGACTCTAACTCGGACAAATTACCAGAAAGCTTAGATTCTCTCCGAAATAATCGGATTTAGGAATTCCTCTGGAAGCGATTAAACTTAATCAACTCATAAAACTTGGAGACAGAATGAAAATTCAGAAAAGTCTCCAGTGCCGAAGACCGCTCGCTTCCACCTGCGACCGAGGTGACAATCAATTTCGCAAAGTGCTGAAGGAAATTTAATATGCAGATTTATTTTGTGTAGCTCTTTCTTCGAATACGGTAAGCGATATCTGACAACTGAATAGACTCTGAAAAATTAATGCGACAGAAAAGGGGTTGCTAAGAAAAAAAATATATGTGTATTAAAAAGAAATCTAGATACGGTCGAGAAGCATTTATATTGCTGCTATTTTGTTGTTGCCCAATAAGAGATTTTGAGGAACGAATCAAAAAGTAACAAAGATAAAAAATAAATAAATGTTAAAGTAATAAAATAATTAAAAAAAGTTAACCTTATTGAGAAATTTTATTTACATGCCACTATAGGTAACATTAATAAACTTTTTAATTTTGATTCAAAAAATATATTTTGAATCCCTCAAACGCATAAAATTAACTGAAATGTGACTTATTTTAGTTTCCATCTATTTGCAATATTTCTGGCACATTTTTTTGCATTCTAAGTACATCCAAGTTAACTTTTAATTTATGCAGAAACAGTAAAAATATATCTTACAACAAACAAAAAAACAACATCAGAGAAACACCCACATGAAATTTCAATCACAACAAGATCTTCACTTCAAATACTCTTAAAACAGCACAATCTTAAATAGTCGGGGTATTTTATAATTGTAGTGGAAATGTCTTTCCAACAAATTAAAAGAAATGTCGTTCTATCTCTTATGTGTTAAAATATGTGAATCAACGTACTGTATTCAAACAGAAACCGATATTTTATGCTACATTATTATACACATAATGTTTACTTAAATAAATAAAAATAGAAAATACTTCAAAATACAATTAGTGTTTTTATTACTTTTTAACGCGCTTAAATACAGGTATTGTTTATTAAATTTGAATTTAGATTTGGAAAAACAAATCAGCGATTAATAAATCTATAATAGAGTTATTCTGTAACAAATTGGTATTTTAAAACTAATCGCCAAATTTCAAAATTCCTATAAAAAATGCACGGCTATGTTCACATTTTCAATTAAAATAATTGTATTTTAAGTTTCGAGGAAATTACATCACGGAAAATTATTGAATTACAATTAATTTTAAAAGTTAAGCTGTTATCGAGTAATAAACCAGTTTGTACCATATGACATTTTAGTTGACGGAAAATAATTTTATTCCGACTCTCTAAAAGTAAAAAAAGTTTAAATATGTTATTAGTTTCGAGTAGAATAATTATACTACATTTTTCATTGCTAAAACACTAATCGGTAACACCAGCAATGTTTAAGGAAAAAGAAAAGAATGTTGTGTGGTTTTCAATTTATTCTATAGAAAAAGTACCAATTGTTATTTTCATAATATATTTTATAAATTACTTCAACAAAAAAAATCTTGAAATACGTTTAAATGTACAGCCTGAATTGTTTGATTTCAATTTTTTTTACTTTAAATATGAATACCTTCGAAAAAAGAGTAAATCAATAATTTTTATTATTGTTTGAGGCACCACAATGAAAATATAATAAAAACATTCGGAAAGTTAAAACTGCTAAAAAACGCAAGATAAGGCAAAGATTTTTTTTAAATTTTTACTAAATAAATACGGAGAATCCTTAGCATGTTTTTTTCTTTGGTGTGTGTGAGGAAGGAAGGGAAGTTTATTTACTTTTTCTGCTTAAATACTCATGTAAAGTTATTCGAATAAAAACAAATTCATTGATAAAACAATTTCTAAAGAAAGATATTGTAGAATTTAATTTAAAATTTTCGAAGGTAAATAAAATCTTATTTTAATATGAAGGGCTGTGGGGCTAAAAGAAGATAAAAATATTTAAAATATGAAATTTAATTTATGGTATACCAAATCTCCATACATCCAAACTATGTTCAAGTTAATCAAATTTTTCTTCTAAAAATTAAATGGGATGTCAACATTTCACTTTAATAAACTCTCACGAAAAGAAATTTCGGTACAGAAAAACGAAATAAAATTTTAATAACTCTATTTGATCTGGGAGAAAAATGTACGGTATCTTCGGTTCAGTAAAAAGTTAATAGTTTTGGCTAAAGTTTCCTTTATTGATATTTACAAATATATATTCAAAAGTTTTACAAAAAATGTCTTAATCATCTTTTCAGAAGAAAGCAAGCATGTGTTTTCATGCTTTTTTTTTCAGGAAGTAAAATAAATAGAATCAAATTCGTGCATACAGACTTAATATGAAGCAAATTGACTTACATTTTTGAAAAAATGATTAATGAATGTATTTAAGAGTAAGAAACAGGTAAGATAATATAATGAAAATAATTTTAGCTTATATTATCATGTATGTTTTTAGAAGCGCATAAATATGAAAAATGTTAGCTAAAAAAATTGGTAAACATCTTTCTAAATAAAGAGCAATGTAATAATTCCGGCTGAAATAAATCCATAGAAAACAAAAAGGAAATTACTATATCTTTGCTGATGCCATGACCTCATTATATATATTTTATAAACAGAAAATCATGCTCACTTAAAAAAAACCCAAATTTTGCCTCCGCTGATACATTTTGAGACACTAATCGCAGAATGTGCGAAACGTTTCAGTGAATGAAAATGACGTTATAGTAACGAGTATTTTCTTTGACAAAGCTAAATAATAATAAAAAAAAATACATTAGAAAAAATAAAACTTTGGAATTCGCCGATACCGAGCTTAAAACCTTAAATCCAGAGTACTAATATGTTGATATGTAGAGTTGTAGCTAGTAAATGTGAAATCAAGTTTGGGAATATACTTAATATTGCACGTTAATTTAAAAGAAAAAATAAGGAATAGGAATACAGAAGCACACATATAAATTTTAAGACGGTTAAAATGACATTATGCTTGAAACAACTTTAACGAAATTTAAAGTCGCGCGATTCTTGCTGCTTTTTCATTGCGTAATACAAAAGATCAAAGATTCAATTGATAATTCATACTTATTTATCTTGATTATAGAATAAAATCTTATATCCTGTGCTAGAAATTTGGCGATATATATTTTAATAGGTTATTGCGATTTTTGTTTGATAAGATGATTTCGTAAATTGATAAATAAAATATAAATAACAAATAATATATAATATATAAATTACAACATGTAGTAGGAGTTTTGAGTTATGAAAAGCAAAAGTGCAGTTCAAAAAACCATGAACTTAATCGAGAATAAGAAATATTTACTGCAGTGCTAAGAAATACTTACAATATTAATTAGAGTCTGAAATTAACTTTTCAGGTCAATTTCCTTAGTTGTTGATGAATAGTATATGAATGTTATTCTAAAAAGAAAACCACGATTTTTACCCACAGTTTTCAGGCGGACATTAAAACTAGACTAGGTAATAAAACACTAAAGATTCTTTTAATAACTATCATATATTACATAAAGACATGTCATTAAAAATTGTCCTAAAATTATTGGTACAAGTCAGCAGTAATTTTCATCAGTTTTTACTGCCATTCAGAAAACTAATGAGAAGAAAAGTATTTATCAATTTTATGAACCCGATTAGTAGCTACAATCATCACACGCAAAAGTGTAATGCATGTTTTTAGAATTTGCAACTATTAAAAATTATTTGCAAATTGACATGCTTGGGGCACATTGTGACACATACAAGTACATTGTAACATATATAAATTATGTAAGAAAGGCAATTAAATGGGATATGTTAAAACAAGAATGAGAAATTTATTCATTTATAACGTTCTTAACACAATAAAAAAAACTTTCATGTTTGAATAATATTTTAAATCAAATAAAAATAAAATTGTTAAATTATTAAACACTTGCAAACTCTTAATACTTTATAAAAATACTTTTAGAGACACTTAGCAATAAAACAAACTGTCTTAATCAGGAAAGAAATAAAAAGTAAGTCACTACTAATCTTTGGGCATATTTATCTTTGAGTCGGGAGCCTACTACAACGTGTAGGCCTATATCCTATATTTTTCATCACTCATTATCATTACTTGTTTCGGCGTCTGATTTGCAGTTAATACAAAAATAATAAGGTTCATTTTTGGTACATTTGGCATGCGTCCATCTTTTCATGTCATACATTGCATCCAGTCTTCTCGGGGTCTAGAAAGTTTATATTGCTCCAAGCAAACTAGACATAAGCAATTTTCGTCATCTTCAGAGCTATCCAATACTTGCTTCTCCCTTTTTTTAATAACCTAGGTGCAATTTTTTTATGCACAGCTTGGCCTCAGTTTCTTTTTTGCTTTTTTCTTCATTTTTTTTCTACGTTCTTTTGCTTTTTGTACTGTTTTGATTTTCTCTTTTACAGGTCTGCTTGTTAGAATGGCAGGTTTCAAACATTTTACGAATAGATCACTTGCCTTTTCGAGGTCCTGCTTTTGGAAGTGGTCTTATTTTTATAAGACTTACCACTGACACATAGCTATTATCAGTTGTTATAGAATCATCTATTTCAATGAGATTTCGTACTTCTGAAGACGGTCCTGCAATTTCACCATCATTGTTTAAAGTTATTGCTGAAGTGCTTGGTTTATTAATAGTTACACATTTAATTTTTTTTTCATTGTCATTCTGGCCTTTAACGCTCTCATCTCCGATAGATAGCTCTTTTAGTACGCACCATTTTTCATTAAGATAGTGTTCATTAGTACCATTCACCATTCATTTAGTACGCACGCTTTTGGCACCATTTTCCCCGGAACATAAAAACTCATTAAAAATTATGCTGGGGTAACTAGTGACACTGTCACAGCTTGCCCCTTAGACTTCGTCACAACTAGCCCCGCGTTGCGCCATTTTGTACTTTATTCATTAGTTTCCGAAATGTTGGCATGATTAACAAATGAAATACAGAGAATAACAGTTCAAAATATAAGCATTCAATTAATGTTAGGGAAGTTTACATACCTCAGTATCGTTAGTGGCAATGACGATTCAAATGCAGATCGCAAAATTTACTTTTACAATTGAAAACAAGATAAATATTTTTATCTGGAAAACAACGCGATGCTGTACTTCAAAAAATACACAGTACATTGAGACAATCAATCTCTTCACTCACATGACGTGACAGGTGCTGGAACCTATTGGGTGAGTCAGGAAGCTCGATGGCACAACTGACCCCGGTGTCCCCTATATGTAGGAGAAGCGGATTCAAGGATAAAGTTTATTGGGCCATACAATTAGAGTGTTTGGTTTGTATTACAATATTGTCCAATAAACTTGATCCTTGAAACCGTTTCTGGTACATATATCCGAGTAAATTTACTTTTTGAGCAATCATATTTCGCATCAATGGAGATACGTTATGGTTACCGAAATTAATTTTCAGCAATAAAAAAAAGTGTTCTGAAAGGGTTGTAAAAGTTTTTTTTATCGATTTATATTGTATTGCACCAAGGAATTTCTTATTTTAAATAACAACTATATGGGAGTTTTTGAATCATGTTTCAAAGAAGCTAAACCTACTGTAAATAATAAAAATTCCTTAAATTGTAAATATTTTTTTTAAATTTTAATGATGATAAAAATTAATAATTCTTCGCAATTTTTTTTTCGATATTTCAAATTAGATCTTTTAAAAATATTATACTCCAAGTATTTTACTTTACAAAAGAAAGAAAAAAAAAAAAGATGTATATGGAATAAACTTATGAAAATTGCATGTATTTAAGTTCAGAAATTTCGAAGCAAACATTGCAAAGATATTAAAGAAATCTGTACTTAGTTGCGTCTCATAGGAACAAAAAGTACATAAAAACAGAATTTGCTGAATTATTGTGGAAGCCTTAATATTTTGATTGCATAAAGAATATACATAATTAAATACACTGAGAAAAATCATTTTAAGAGGTATTAAAGTGTTAGAGAAATATATAAAATTAACTAAATCTCTTTCAGTATTTATCAGATCTTCAAGAAATTTGAACACAGTATTCTAGCAATTTAAAGTAAAATATGAAACTTGACATTTTTATCAAAATGAGAGGTACTGAGAAGTTTTTAAAATAATTAAAAAAAAATCGTACCGAATTCAGTGTTTCAATTGATAGTTTAAATAATTTCTCGTTCATTTTACATTCACAATCTTTGAATTTCATTGAAGTATCATTATATCTATTATATTTTTACGCAACTATTTGTAAATTAGATTATATTATCATGATTTCAAAATCCTGCATTTCTTACAAAAAGGTCTAGAATCACTAACTGCAGAAATGTAAATAGAATTAGTTAACTGCTGGCGAAATTAAAAAATGACAAATAATAAATAAAGAAAATGCGTTATCAATAGTGATTAATCATCATTTCATAATAGTAAGGAAACAAAAACATTATTTAAATTTCTAGAAAAGAAGTCAACTCTAAAATGCCGTTCTTAATTATACTAAAATTAAATGCAATAAACGACTCTTTAAACGATATATTTTCTTCCAGGTTCAAATTCTTTGAACTTTTATAAATAAAATAGTTATTTGTTTAATTTTTATGCACATAAAATATTTTTTTAAACGATATGTAAATTAAAGCATCAAAATGCAATTATTTTTTTTATGATCGTAATACTAATTTTTTTCATAATTATATTATGTAAGAAGTAACCGCGCTTTTAAGTTTTCAAAAAGATTAACACAGCTTTCATCCTATAGCTCCAAAACCCCGGGCCCATCTCTTATCACTTTTTGGTGTCTTTAATTTGCAATTGTCTGTTAAATTTGTGGAGTTTGATTCCCCCCCCCCCCCCCCAATCCCTTTCTTCCTCTAGAGAATTGAAATACAGAAGACGAGCGAAAAAGAACCGCGGACAGAACCCGCGCTCCGCAAATTCTACGAAAAAAAAAAAAAAAAATGTGTGGCACTCGGGGACTGCCGCGGTAAAGCTATTACATAGCATTTTTTTATCAACTTATGCAAAAATACCGCGTCAATGTCTGCTGAAGTCTATCGAAGGATACCGCGCCGAAGTCTGCCAAACTCAAACGTCGTTAGCCGGAGTGTTAGGATTTTTTCTCGTTACGGAATTTCTAGATTCGGTCGCCGCGCTCAAAGAACGCGATAATAGCTATGCAATAGCTTAATAAATTACCAAACAAAATTTGGTCGCGCTACGAAAATTAGATCGCGAGTTATAAGCATTTTAAATTTTTCGACCCTCACGGTGGGGGGTCTCCTGTCACCAAAAATTAACACTGTCTCATAAAAAATTACCAAACAAAATTTGGCCGCGCTACGAAAATTAGATCGCGAGTTATAAGCATTTTAAATTTTTCGACCCTCACCGTGGGGGTCTCCTGTAACCAATAATTAACAATATCTCATAATGAATTACCAAACAAAATTTGGCCGCGCTACGAAAATTAGATCGCGAGTTATAATCCTTTTAAATTTTTCGACCCTCACCGAGGGGGGTCTCCTGTCACCAAAAATTAACAGTCTCATATTAAATTACCAAACAAAATTTGCCCGCGCTAAGAAAATTAGATCGTGAGTTATAAGCATTTTAAATTTTTTGACCCTCACCGTGGGGGGGGGGGGGGGTCTAATGTCCCCAAAAATTAACACTGTCTCATAATAAATTACCAAACAAAATTTGGCCGCACTACGAAAATTAGATCGCGAGTTATAAGCATTTTAAATTTTTCGACCCTCACCGTGGGGGGTCTCCTGTCACCAAAATTTAACTGTCTCATATTAAATTACCAAACAAAATTTGGCCAGGCTACGAAAATTAGATAGCGAGTTATAAGCATTTTAAATTTTTCGACCCTCACCGTGGGGGGGGGGGGGGTCTCCTGTCACCAAAAATTAACAGTCTCATATTAAATTACCAAACAAAATTTGGCCGCGCTACGAAAATTAGATCATAAGAAACATAAGTTTGAGACTTGATATCCTAATATCTGAAAAATACCACGTCAATGTCTGCCGAAGTCTACCGAAGGATACCGTCCCGAAGTTTTCCGAACGGAAACGACGTTAGCCGAGTGTTAGGTTTTTTCGTTACGGATGTGTTAGGATTTTTCGCGTTACGGAATTTTTGGATTCGGTCACCGCGCTCAAAGCCCGCGATAAAAGCTATGCAATAGCTTTAAAAAAAAAAAAAAAAAAAAAAAATTCTGCTTCAATATAAAATTAATTTATTTTAAACATTTGTCATATGAGAAAGAAAGAAACTTCTTCAAAAGAGTCTACAGAAAAAATGGAAAGAATTTTGATTTTGAAAGGAGAAATTTAAAAATACGGATGCGTTCCAAAGTCCATGGGTTTAACCATTAGAGAAGAGAATTTGCAATTCGACTGATGAGGAACCTTAAGAAAGGTAGTTTATAATAGACTGTACTTTTGTGCAGTCATTCGTAAACTAGAGTGTTGTTCTAATGTTTTCAAAACTACATATCTCTAGCACACGCTTTCGCATCATCAACCTTGTGGAGAACATTTAAATAGAATTAGTTATTGCTGCCAGAATTTAAAATTGATGAGAAATAAATATGACAAATAAAATGTATCATCAATACAGATCAATCAACATTCGACTGCGATAAGAAAAGTAAATATAAATTTAGAATTACTTTTTAATTTCTTAGAAATGAAAAAATCTTTAATGAAAATTAAAACCACAATTTCTTTCATCCAATGCAATTTCATTTTTTTTTTTTTTTTAGATGCAGAACTTACTTATACGAAAATTCAATAAATAAACAACAGTTTAAAAGATGACTAGTTTTCTTTGTTCGTTTTCTATTCAAAATCTTTATTTGAATCAATAAAATTCAAAATAAAAAAATAAATCAAAAAAATTTATTTGATCAGTATTTATTAAATTTTTATGCATAAAAAAATTAAACCGATATTTAAGCAGTTTGTAAATTAGAACATCAAAATGCAATTTTGAGTAAAAAAAAAAATTCCATTTTTGAAAATATTAAAAAAGAATTTTAGTTTTCTAAATCAATTTTCTATTTCCTTCTATGATGTTTAGAAATTTAATTACAGATATTTTAATATTAGAAGTTTAATACATAGAACAGAGAATTAAGTTACATTATTCAGTTTTTCCTGAAAAATTTGGAATTCAACATTTTGCATTAACATGCAAAATATTAGATCAGAACAAAAGTTTTATGCAGATATTCGTAAACTACAATATCCGATTAATCTCGAGTTTTTAAAAACTGCGCATCTCTAGCCACAAGCTCTCGCATCGTCAGCCTTGCAGAACTGTAAACGAAATACCTACAAAATCCGTGAAATATCGATTTGTCTGGCCTGGTTGGTCGCTTTTCAAAGCGGTTATAAAAAATGCAACTTACATAATCGAAATTAAACGAGGGTTACCACGCGTTGCACATCTTTCGCGTAGAAAAAGCCATAAATGTCTGTCATAGTTGTGAACATTTTTTACGATGTCTGACTGCATGCAACCGTTGTTTTTGCCTTCGAACAACTTTCTCTCGACCGGTAGCCAACCGGTTCATGCTCTACTGCATAGAAGCGGAAGCTCGGTTTGTAAATTTACTCTGTTTTGTGTTCTTTCATAGTAAAGCCAATTTTTTTTTTTAGTAATCATTAAACGGTTGAAGGGACTTTGAAACACGTTTTGACTTCAGAAATGATTGTCTTGTATTTATTTCTTTTTTCAGTTTCTATTAGTTGAAATAGAAAAGGGTCAAGAACCTGTACACTTTAGTAGGCAAGAATTGATTTTAAAATTCCTCACCAGTCAGATCGCGAATTCACCTCTCTAATGCGAAATATATCGGTTTGAAATGTATTAGTATTTTTCAAATATCTCATTGGGAAAAACATTTTTTTTATATATATGTTCTTATTGAGGGACGTTTATTATTATTTTTAATTTGACAAAATGTTTATAAAATACGGCAATCCCTTAACATTCGCAAGTTTTGATTATTCGCCGAAGAGGTTTATAGAAAACAGACTTACCAACTTCTGCGCTTTTTTAAATGAAATAAACGTGTTTTTAACCAGAAAATTTACTAAATATACATCGGGAATTTAATTCATGATGTACCGCATACTTTATTGAATTGTTAAATGGAATCTCTGGATCATGTTTGTTTGGCTGTAAAAAGGCGTAGATGTTGGCAGCCATGGAAATGAATTTACGGTGTAACTCAAAGCTTTTATAGAGTAAACAGGAAAAAACAGTAAAAAACTAACAATAAACTACTTTTTTCACCGAATTTGAAAGTTTAATTTGCTTAATAGATCAGTAAATATAAAAATAATCGGTACAGTAATAAACAAATATTAAGTAATCAAAAAGTAATCATTTTAAAAATACAATCCAAATTTACTTTTTGAATAAAAATTTTTTTTTTATCATCTTAACAAATTTTCAATCATTTAAAATCAGCGCAAATATAATTTTGTAATTTAGATAATTTAATCATTGTGCACAAATAAGTTGTAGTTTTTAATTAAAACAAAAACAAAATGAGGAACACATTAAAAGTAGTTATAAATTTTAATCATTAACATTCTACGTAGAAATTTATCAAAGTCAATGTAAACTAACATTAAGAATTGAGGAAAAGCTTACTAAGACCGGTAATTATTTTTAACTATTGAAAATAATGATTTTATTATTTTTATCTTCGTTAAATGTGGATAGAATGAACACACCATTTAATTAAATTCTGCACAAATATCGATTATTTTTGTTATTAAGCGATTTCTGTGTGCATTCATGAGGATTCTTAATTAGCAGCATTTCTTAAACTTTTCAAACAGGATTAAATGATTTATAAATTCCAAATAATCCATAGGTATAATTTTCTTGGTTTAAAATGTTTATTTAGCGACTAAATTTTACGCTTTAGTTATGTCCAGATTTTGACATAACTAAGAAACGTTTAATAATACTGCAAAGAGTGTTAGAGTTGTTGACAAAAAATAATTAACGCATAAAGAAACAGTTTAAAGGAAAGTATTGGATGAGTAAATATTTAAATAAAATTAATTATCGTATTTATTCGTGTATAAGGCGCACTTTTTTTCCAAAAAAATAGGGCAAAACTCTTAGTTGCGCCTTATACACGGAATACTTTTTTTGCTGTTAGATGCAGCCGAACAATATAGATATGAAACAAGAAATTATTCAAAAGAAGATATTAAAACTCTGAAAATGTTACTTAATTGAAGTATTACTGCATATTTATTTCATTCCTTGCAGTTTTTTTTATACAACAGAGCTAATGACATTATCTAAACGCTCACTTTGCCGTCACTCATTCCTATTTCCCGTCATTCTCATACAGCTCGAAGTCTAAAAATGCATTTTCGTCTTGTTTTCTGGTCTGGTGTAATGTTTGTTTCGACTTTTTTTTTAGACTGAAATTCATTTGGTCTTCATTAGCGTATCAAATTTATGGTGCGCCTTATATACGAGATTTTAAGAAGTCGCCATTTTTACTTGTAAAGTAGGGGTGCGCCTTATACATGCGTGCGCCCTATACACGAGTAAATACGGTATATCAAACAAAAACTAAAAATTGAGAAATATTAATATTAGGAATAAAAGAAATGTACTGAACAAGTAATTTATTTAAATAAAAAATATATTTAACTTGCTTTGTTGTAACTTTTGTAAATTAGTTAAATTTGTGTTATATAGGATATGATTTTTCAGAATGCGATTAATGTTATAGGTAAACGCAAATAAAATGCAATTGTTTGAACTAGAATTTAAAATTGTTTATAAATTTTAACATAATTTAGTCTTGAGTGATTAAATTAAAGCATTTCAAACTTTTAAAAACTATAAAAACTAAAAATTTAATTGAAATATACTCAGAAAGAGATTATTTCATGATAATTGCACGATTTTTTGCATTAATAACAATTGCTAATTAAAAATAAATTAGCAATAAGTTCCAACTTAATCGGAAGAGTAGGCTTATCTAAATTTTTTTGAAAAAGATAAATATATCAGATTTATTACAAATTAGAAAATCTTATTCTTTCTAAATATGTTATTTTGGCGAGAAATGCAACCAGGAGACTATCTTGTCAGATTTAATTTGATAGGTGAGAGATAAACATGCAAAAATATCAATAAATTGTTAGAATAAGTTTGAAAATATTCCGTAGTCTGTAGTATAGCTCAAATCATTCAATGGATGACACTGAAAACTTGTGCGTTCCTGCAAACAATAAATTTTTCATAATGTAATAAAGTCTTGAATGTTGAATTAATGTTTTCGACTTGTGATAAATATTAATAATTTAAAATCGCACTAAAAAAGGGATTTTTTTCGTGGTTATTACATTTATTTTGTATCCAGAACAATTCTTAATTAGCAACAATTTAGCTATAAGTCCTTGTGACTCAGAAGAGTAGGAGTATTTCATTATTTTTATTTCATTTTAAGATATATACATCAGATTTAATACAAATTAAACAATTCTGTCTTATTCTTTAATTTTTTGTTTTTGCAAAAAAGGGGAAGAGTATGTGTTGAATGGTTTACTAAAAAATTGCACTAAAATTCAAGGGGCGCATGATGCATAAGTATTTGGGATTAGACTTTTTTTCTGTATATGTCACGATTGACTGTTGCATAAAATTGAGAAAATTTCGTACTTAAATTTACGAAAGCATGAATCTGTGAAAACAGTCATTAACAGTACTTTATGGAAACAGTGCAACTTTACTACGAACTTTTAGATTATAATGGAAATAAATCTTTTCTATTATTAATGTTAAAAATGATGATTTTTGTAAAAATGAAATAATTAAAATCATCACGCTCGTTTTACACGAGGGTGTGTATACGTGAAAATATACAGTATACCGACATAATTATCTAAACTTACTGAAATTACGATTAAATCTGTATTATGCAGAATATGATTTTTCAGAATTTGATCTATGTTATAAATATTTGTAAATAAAATAGCATTGGAATTACGATTCTAAAACTACCGGTAACTTTCACCTTTAATGTAACTATGAGTGATTTGATTGGATAGCTTCAAGTTAATACTAAACATAAAAATTTTAACCATTTAATTAAATTCAGCACAAATACAGATTGCTTTATGCTTATCTCACGATCTTTATGTACTCATGACAATTTCAAATTAGAAATAATAAAAATATATTCAAACGAAGTTAATGAGGTTATGAATAAATATACTATATATTTATAAATTAATCATAATCCATGGACATAATTTTGGCGATTTGAAATTTTACGGTTGAATTATGTATGCTGTTCGGATTTGCACCAGGATAAAGAAACGTTACTACAACGAACACAAGTGAATTGGATTCGTCAATTAAAATAAATTATACACGAAGAAATACCTTTAAATCTTTATAAAAAACATATTGGTTAAATAAATATTTAAATAAGATTGATTAATTCAAAGGCAAAACTGTAAAAATCTTTAAAAAGGATTATGAGGAAAACTAGAAATGAAATGAGTGAAAGATTAAATTATTGATCTAAACAAACAAATCGATGCATGATTTGTTAGAAATGTGCAAATTACGGTTAAATTTGTCTTATGTAGGAAGTAATTTATAATTTCATTATGAAGTTAATACAATAAATATTTGCAAATAAAATTGAATTATTAGAGCTAGAATTTTAGTTAAAAGTGTCGATAAATTTTACGACTATTGGATAATGAGTGATTAAAATGGTATATTTTTAAATTTTAACGAATTTGAAACACGAAAATTTTGATTGGGATTTTGGAATATCAAACAGGAATCTTATTTTAAAATTTTGTGCTTCAGATACTTCAAATTTATTAAAAATATAGAAAACTCGACACTAAATAATATGGTGCTTTGTTAACTTTTCATATTTATAATTTTAGGGATAATTTTATTTTCCTTTTTCAAGATATTTCAAAACTTGCTCATTTAAAAGTGTGAAACTAAAAATACATTTACAATATAAATACTATCCCAATACTAATATAAATATCTTAATTTAAATACTATCCCACACAGAATACACAAATAGAATTCGTATTGTAATATTTTCCAAATCATAATTTAATGGTGGAGTTTTGAAAGTTTGGCTAAAATCTCAAATTTTTAAGTGCAATGTTTTATTATATTTGACGTTTAAAAAAAAAAAAAAGCTCATTAAAACAAATCAACGCCTTATTTTTGTTTTGGTCGAGTATGCTCGGATACGTTAAAGAAAACAAACAAATAACCATAAACTAAGCAACTCAGAGTTGCGGAATTTTAGTACTAGGGCTGGTAATTACAAGAAAAACATGATTTTCTTGGCAACAAGAATTTGCGTATATGCAGTTAAATATAGGATATTTTCAAAAGAAGTCGTTTAAAGATGAGAAAAGTTCTAAAATTCCGCTTGGCCCATGGGGATTCAAATCCTTGAAAGTGGATCCACGTTTCTATTGGCAGATTTGTATGCCAACCACCACCTTGAGTCAATCTTCAGAATGCTGAAACAATTCCTCTTAGAGGGTTTATATAAAAAGCTGTTTCAAAAGCAGACTTGTAAAACAATAGGTTCAGTTTTTGATCACGAATTATTTCAACCATTGAATGAATCTGAATGTAAATTTTTGCACTAGAATTGTAATACACGAAGAAATGCTTAAATTAAATAGTCATCCGAGTTAAATAGTCATAGATAATCTTTACAAGCATACACAAAATAAAATTTAATGATTTTGTTCTGCATGTTAAATAAGAGCAATACTGGCAACTTGACTACCTTTAAAAAAGAAGACTGGCGAAATAGGAGCAACAAAATTTGATTAGCTCGTTATGAGTTTTGGCCAGACCGAGTACAGCTTCCTTTCAAAGTTTAAAACTGTTGTACTGCTCCGGTATTTGTTTTTTTTTAAAGATTACGACACACACACATTTACTTCAAATTGACGCCTATAGACATACAACACGCCTCCCCGCCGCCTTCCCAAAAATTGTTTATGAAGAACCCGCAAATAGGAGGATTTTGGACGAAAACAAAGCAAAATTATCATTAGTGCCAAATTAATATTTTGCCTCTTTAGTCTGATCCAATTTAAATAATCGAGTTTTGCTAAGTGTAAAGCGTATGTTATCATAAGTTGGATTTAAAAAATTTCAAATCTGAACATGTTCCTTGTGTGAATATAATCAAACTTATTTATAAAGCTAGATTAGTGGTAAGAACATAGAACATAGATTAAACTGAATATAAAGGAATAATGGTTGTGCACAGGTAAAATATTGCCATTAAAGGTCTATAATGAACATTTAGATTAAAGGATTTTAGTAGGAAAGAAAGTCGAGACTATCATTATTGCTTATTTGATGTTTCACGATTTGCCTCGTTTGGAGTATTGAGAAGTTGTCAAATATGAATTGCCCTAATTTTCATAAGAACTTCACATTTGGAAATGCACACTGTTTGAATATAGTCACACTTATATAAAGATACTTATATAAAGTCACAGTTATATAAACACTTATATACGTATAAAGTTACTTTACTGGTCAATAGATGAAATTGAATGTGAAGGGATGAGTTATATACAGGTAAAGGGTTGGCATAAAATGAAAAAACATTTATCTCATTTCATTGTTTCTAAATCCCAGATTTAGAAACAATCGTTTAAAATTGCTTTTTTTCCATTTAAAAAATATTTTTTAAATACGGAAATAAAAGTTATAAATATATAATGCTGCTTTTATAGTTACTTTACGAAATCCATAATGTCATAGTTTTCTTACCAGTTTAATTTATAAATTACATACAGAAGTACGTTTTTAGGCTAAAATAAACAGTCATTAGTAAAACCTTACTTTAATACAAAGTAAATCTCATAGCGTGTTAGATACTTCATGACATCTACATTAAGCTAACAATTCACTAAATGTTTCCGAGAATGCCGAATAACATCAATCACGAACCATGCGATGTTGAAAAATCATCAGCAACATGCGATAAAACACATTAGGTATTTTGAGAAAACTGTTACTAGCGAATAATTTAGCTTATTGCAATTTATTATGATGAAAAACCTTTTACTGAATAACTTCAGTCTTGAAGTAAAACATTTTAACTGATTGTTTTTTTAACTTAATGTTTCCACACAAAGTGGTATTTAGAAATTGGAGCAGTCATAACTTGCAATTGATTGCAATTTGGAAACCATTTTGAAAAAAAAAAAAAAAGATTTAAAAAAGAAAATATTTATAAAAACTTGCTTTTGAACATTTTTTAACACATTCGCATCGGAACATTCTTGTTTTGCAGTAAGTTATGCTTAGCAGAAATGTATCACTATTTCCGAGTAATAATAATACTTGTCTTATTTATTGATAGAAATTTTATTTTAAAAAATGAATATTGGAATTGTGTAATATTCAAAATTAAATACCACTGGAATCATGAAAATTTACAGCATTAGTAGACAAATTTTAAAATGTTTTTATTAAATTGTTTTGCAAAATTTTTATTCGAAAGCAACTGTTGAGCTTAAATACACAGCTACAGCCATCTAAAAAACCCAAATTTTCTAAAAAGAAGATTTCCTATAATGGGAGCCATTTTAAAATGTGGAAATAGAAAATTTCAGAAACTAAATGCAAGTACATTTTAGAATATTCTTTGGCACATTCAAATATGAAAAAAAGTAATAGTTTTGCGATATCAGTACGCTTTGTTAAAATATACCATATTATTTCCAAGTAGTAGCATTCGTCTTATTTAATGACAAAAATTCTGCAGAATAATCCTCTCATGCACAAAATATTTTCGTTATTTTTCATTATTCACTTTTTTTTTTTTTTTTTTTTTTTTTGTGATAAATGAAATCCCATTATAAGATAATTTTGTTATTGTGCTGCATGCTAGCTATTATCTGTCAACAAATCAGATCTATACTTAAAAGAATGCTAAAAAAAAATCTTTTTTGCTTAATAAAGCAATAATTAACTGTCCTCATACGAGGCCGTTTGCATGAGGGGGTTAAATAAAGCGAAGATTGCTGTGTTAGCCAAGTCTTAAGCATTTTCTTAGAAATTGTTTGATTGAATAGTTAATATGCGACTATTACTTTGCTTACAAGACGTAGAACCCACATAGTGAAAAAATGTCCCAGCTGGGGATCGAACAAGGAACCCTTGGAATAACGCTCAAGTGCTCTACCATTTAAGGTGAGAGGACGATGCTCAGCTTGTCATTTCTCACATTTTGTTGGCAAGGCTACAACTGCAGCACAAGATGTTAACGTCTACCATTAGTACACAAATCTGTGTCGTAACATGAGACAAATAACCCAGGATCTGTGAATATATCATTTAATTATAATTATTTTTTTCAATTAATTTTAATTATTTTTTCAATTTTCAGCAGTGAAATTACGCTTGAAATTATTGAATAGTTAATATATGACTATCACATTGCTTATAAGTCGTAGAACCAACACAGTGAAAGAATTTTGTTTTATTAAATTAATTTTAAACGAAAATAATTTTTAGGCTGACTTACATGATTATTTGCAAAAACTTAATTTATTCGAATGTAGTGATCCTGCCGCGTTGGATACTTCTATCTTAGCGGATACATTAAAATAAAAATTCACTAAATGCTTCCGAGAATGATGAATAACATCAATCACGAATCCTATGATGAAAAAGGCATTAACGCACGATAAAACACACTAGGTATTTCCGGAAAAATTGTTACTAGAGAATAATTTAGCTTTTTGCAATTTATTATGATGGAAAAACCTTTTACTGAATAACTTCAGTTTCAAAATAAAGCATTTAAGCCGATTGTTTTTGGTTGCCATAATTTAAGTGGCATATAATATGTTAATATTTAAATGCACTGTTTAATAAATCGAAATTTTTTTCAAAAGAAGTTTGAATTCAGAAAAATGTTTTTTTTAAGTCTTACATAAATAAAAGTAAAAATCTTTAATATTTAATTAAAAGTTAATATTTTTTTTCAATTAAATTTGCAGATCATATATTTGCTTGAAATTAGAACCCCCCCCCCCTTTTTTTTTTCTTTTACACTTTATCTTTATCATTTTACATTTTATTGTATTAAATATTTTATATGCATGTATGCAATTTAATGTTTGTGCTATTTTGAATTTATATTTTACAACCATTTAACAGCTTAATTTGGATCATTTAACAACATTTATCGCACATTTTTGCTTCACTGATAAAAGTATAAGATATAACTTGTTGGCAACATTTTGAAAAGAATAACTTACTTGTGTTAATTTTTTTAAATGGTTGATAAATATTTTAATATAGAAACATATGAGACATTATATAGTTATTTTGACTTAATACCTGTTTTTTTCTTTTCATAGTATAAATTTTTTTTCAGTCATGATGTCGCCTGTAGGAGACACTAAAGAACATCCTTTATATTAATTTAAACCTTTTTAGAATTTAAAAAATTATTTCTAGGCCTTTTCGATAAATCGTGCATAAGCATCGATAGACTTCTATATCTTTGTGCATGCTTCATAACAATTTTAACTAGTTTATGTGGTTCCTCGTAATATTTGTTTCAGGGCCTAAGAAATTATACACTTTATAGAGTACCACACTGACTGGAATAAGCTTTGAAACTTATTAAACTTCATTAACAGACACTAACTCATTACAAACATTCCCTGAATGTTTTCCTTATATCAATTCATTCTCTCTATATATTTAATGGTGAGAGACCTATTTTAGCCCCCCCCCCCCTTAATGCGATGTAAAATGGGAAAGATATACTAGCCTAAAAACTTATAGCATTCAATATCTTATGTGAAAAACATCCAAGTTGAGAAAGTAGCATGTTGTTCTATAGAGATGGCAACTACATACTAAATGCACTTATTTTATTCTGTAAAAAATAAAGTATACACTTTTTCTTTTTATAGAAAAGTGTTTTTTAAAAGTTCAAACAACATGCGAACACGGCACATTAAAACTACTTTTCCAGAATCATAATGTTTGAATTATTCAGGTAAAAAGCAAAAAAATAATAACATGAAAAATTCATTTAAGTACTAAATTATACCATGCGGGAAAATGACATTGATCATTCTGAGCGCAAGTGCTGATAAACGTCACCTTCTGTATTCTTCTCGTGGAACTCGCGTGTTGCTTTAGACTGTCATACATTGCCACAGTACATTCCCGTAAATGTATCTGAAAACAGTAGGCGCCAAACTAGCATCTATGAATCACTGATTACATTCATTAAAGGCCAAGTACAAAAACAGATAGCGCGCTTCGGCCTTTCTTTGCTGGCCCTGCTACCAGCTGTTATTCTATATTTTCGTGTGAGTCAGCCATTTACTTGTGCGTCATGAAGTGGCGATAGCAAAGTAGGTAACTATTATTCATTTAGATTACTGATATTCTGTCAGATGATGAGATACAGGAATGATCCAGTTTGGATCTAACAAAATCCACATGATCAACAGGATACATGTAGATGAGATCATAATATTATGCCTAACTGATATCAGGATTTTGAGGTGTGAAGGTGGTAATTTATTATTTTACTAAGCGGAAAGATTATCAAATTCACCTGACCCTTTAGTAAATGATTCTTTCTATTTTTAGGAAAAACTAGTCGTTGGGGGCCACCGTAATACGTACCCATCGTGAATATGCATACTGTAAAATATGAAAATGAAACAGGCGATAAACTGTAAAATGCATTTTCAATTCCAAAATAAAATTTAAACGTATTTTTAGATATTTTTAATACATAATGTTCTATTACGGAATTGCGGGTACTACTTGATTATTTCGATGCCCAATTTCGAAACATAATATAAATCGCCAAACTATTAAAAGAATTATAAAAATTGGCATAATTTTTATTTTAAATAACGAAATAGCAAATAAATTAATAAAAGATTAATAATACTGTTAATGAAACATCGTATTAAAAATCACTTGAGGAGGTAACAAACACATGTAACGTATTTAATATCAAGTGAATGTGGCATTTAATCTTACAATTTGGCAATTTTTTTTTTTTTTTTTTTTTTTTTTTTTTTGACGCCGACGAGATAATAAAGCAATACCGAATTGCGTAAAAGAAGCAATTTCATGACTCCAAAAGCGTTAATCCTATTAACTAACAGCTTACTGAGTTGTATTTAAGCGCATTATTTCCAATTAAAATACTTCGAATTGAATTTTTAATGAAATGCAGGGTCATGAAAAATTGAAGAATATGCAAAATATGATTACAAATATCTCAGTAACTAAATTATCCGATTGACTTCATTTTTTTTTTATGAAAAAATTATTTTTTTTATTGCCTTTCATATTTATTTCTTAAAATAATTTTTTTTTTAAAATTCTTTTGTACTTTTCATCAGAACGAATATTTCGAGATTCCGAAAGAATAGTTCTAGATAATTGGGGTCACTGATGTTAAATAGGCTTTTTTCGATTTTTACATACTAAATACCTACCAAATTTCAAGTCTCTATCTCACTTTTTTTCCAGAAGATAGAGCGTTTACAGAAACAAAGTATTTTTTTTTTTTTAAATGTTTTCGTAATCTCCAGTGCCTGAAGCGCATAAATACGCCATTTTTTCTTTTCGATTTTTAAAACGATTGCAAGATTTACCCTTATACTACGTACGATTAAAAAAAATGAAATTTACACACCGATCAAATAATGGCAGAACAAATAAAATTAAATTTCAAATTTGCAGATGAAATTCGATATCTTATTATGTGTGTCATATGTAGACAATCAGGATTTTAAAATATTGTATTGCTATGCTTGCAACTAAATGAGCTTAAAATAATTTCCTCTACTTAAGATTTTTTTTTAATATTTTTAATCATTTAGTAAAAATAATGAAAGTAAATGTTACCTTAATAGCTCGATCGAAATTTCTTTTGTTTCTAAAGAAGAAATTCTAATTTTTTTTGTCTAGTGCAGCAATCTGACATGGTTAAAATAAGTGTTGTTCTATTCTTTGGATTGTTTCCGATCACGGACGGCGATCACATTAGCATGGAACAAATTAATGCCTCATAATGAAAATGATCTTTTTATGTGCCAAATATGGCATGTGGAGCAGTAAAGGTTTAAGCACATTATATGGATTCTTGTATAAAAATACCCAAACTTACTTTGTACATAAGAGATAAAAAAAAATCTTTGTTAATAAATTGCTCCTATGTTTGCCAATATTATAAATAGTCTTATAAGTTTGAATGTGTATATAAATTTGTAACTATATTTAAAAAAAAATGTACATCGGAAAAAAAGGTTTTTTTTTTTTTTTTACGAATGCCCGTAGGTAAACTTAAATAATTTAGATACATTTATTAAGACAGATTTACACACAAAAGTTTGTTTTAATAAATGCGCTCTTTAATTATCGAAAATAGTATTTAGGCGTTAATTTATGTGCTTGAATTATATAATATGCTTGTGCGTTATTGAGATATTACTCCATATTTTCTATCAAAAATGGTCTACTTTTTTCGGCCCAAAGATTTGCACAAAATTATAACATATTGACTCAATGCACTTTTTCATGTATAATTAATTAGAATGTGCTTTTCAAAATCATAAAGTTTGATGCTTTTTTAAAAATTATGAATATAAATATTTTAAGCCTTTGCTTGGCATTCAATTTGCCTAATTGTATGCCTGTGCTTTAACTATCATTAAAATGCCCGAATAAACAAATAGTAAATACGATATTCTGGTGAAATATCACAGCTAATTAAAGTGGTATAGATAGAATTAATATTTTTATAGGGATACATAAAAATTTACATGCATTAGAAAGGGACTATTGGCAAAGGATTTCATTAAACACTAATTTTGTTTTTAATAAACACATTGTCAAATCAACGAAAATTAAACTATTGCGACATAATTTGAAACTAATATTTACATTTACCAAAATTGATTGGGCAATTGTGACAGATACTACATTAAAAGGTTAAATTACTAAATAATGTTGTACTTACATAAACAATGAGTCAAAATTCTTTTATCAAACTAATCTTGAAATATTTGTATAGCAATATTAAATTTAAATTTTTTAATTTCAACAAATTTAATACCAACAACTTAAAACTACAAAACAATAATGCCCAGTGAAATATGGCAATGTTCAATATTCAACAACTAATGCTTCTTGAAATTCCAATATATTGACAACTCCAAATTATTGGTAGACTGGATTTGAAACGCAGATATTAAAGTTCTAAATAGCCTGTAAAATATTTCATTATTATGCGCTCTCTAATCAAACCATTCGTCATTCTGGCAAATTAGACGATTGCAATTATCAGAGATAATAATTCAATATAACTCATCTAGATTGATACATTAGTCAGATAAACGCAACTCTGACATACTGATTACGTACTTTATCTTCTAGCGTTCTATAGAATTAATATGACCATCCGACTTATATCAAGTTTTCCTAGTGAGTTATTTTACAAAATTATATGAAGAATTTAATAGTTGCATTTGAAATCCACATCTGCTTTCTCTGAATTAGAAAATGTTATTGCTGTAATGAGATGCATAGCTCTCTGACCACAAGTTATTTTAATTACTGGATGCATTAAAACAGTAATAATGACGGTTTTCTCCATGCTTGCTAATTTTATTGACAGAAAGATAATTTCGGAGGTGTATTAAGGTCACTATTCAAATTGGGAAAATCGAAGGGGAAAAAAATTAAAAATTGAATTCCATGCAATAATTTAAAAGAATTACGTTTAAAAAATAAAATTCAAAATGCAGTAAATCTCTGAATGTTAAATATATCAATACACATGTAGTGTGTCTAGCAAATAAGACACCGATTTCAAAATAAAATTTTTGAAAACAAAGATCGATGAAATTGTAAGGTAAACTGTTTATTAGGTAAGCTGTAAAAATCTTATACACAAGTTTCGAACGGATGAATAAGGTGGTCTGGTGTAATAACGCCAGGCGGGGTAATAACGCCAAGTGCTAATATTTTGCATAACTATGAAATAATCTGTAAATGACACCATGTGCTCTGCGCAGAAGGGTTTTGAGTCATATAAATCGCAAAAAACAGCTTCAAGTTAATTTGTTTCATTTTTAGGTCTTATTGTTTATACAAGTAACTAAAATTATCGCTTGATCTAAAATTTGCGAGATACGTTTTGTGATGTGAAGACTTTTTTTTTTCCTTTTATCCGGAAATATTTTGCTAATTACATAAATTTGTAGTATATTTCATGGACTATTAAAATGTTGAAAATTTTGGATATCTTCTCGAGATAATTTGTAGTTTAAAATGTACAGCGCAATAACTATAATGGGGTAATAACGCCAATCCTTGGCATTAATACCCCGGTTGATACCCAACAGTGGCCGAGCTACATCCTAAATACGGATTCAAATAAACACAATTAAAACTGTGCAATGTTTTTAATAATTCTATTTAAGCGGCCCTTTTTAAGCAAAAAGAAGCTTACGGTCTGATATTCTTTTGCCTCCCCCCCCCCACACACACACCTTTATTTTTCTTACACTTTCACAAAAAATTTAACATTTTCAATAGCTTAGAATGCAATTTGTCAATTTCTAAGTTTGTAGCGTTTGTATTTTTACAATTGGGTAATCTACATGCAATTATTCCATCTTATTTTATAGTTTTGTTTGCATGGCGTTATTACCCATATAGGTGGATAATAACGCCAAATAGCATTGGTCGAGAAATCACGCCATTACATTTTATGTATACATATCTGTTAAATAATTTTTTTATATAGATAGTCAATGAGTTGCTGTATCAAATCATATATGTGTTTGAAAAATACCAACTAAAACTGAGCCTTGAAAATTGGTAGAACCTTAACGTGGCGTTATTACCCCAGGGTACCTTATGTGGAAAAGATTGTGTTCCGATTGCAAAGAATGCTTGAAATGATATTTTTGTTTTAGATTGCTTGCTGAGAACGAGTTATTCGGCATACAGTTCCATATTTTAATGATTTTTAAAAAATTAAATTTTTGGAATTTAGAAAATTTAGAAATCCAAGTTCAAAAAATCGTTAAAATATGGTACAGTAATCCAAAATACGTGTTTTCCGCAAGCAATCTAAAACAATAAAAATGTCATGTCAAGCATTCTTTGCAATCGGAACATAATTTTTCAAAATATTCACCGTTCCAAACTTCTGTATACGATTTTTACGGCTTAGCTAATAAACAAATCGTTTACCACATAATTCTATTGATCTTTGTTTTTGAGAAATTTAATTTTGAAACTGGGGTCTTATTTTCTGGAGACCCTGTATGCACTATTAAAGGTAAAGGGATTAAGCTTTTAGTTACATTTTGTAAATAGGATTTTCATTTTTTTTAATGCAAAAATGGAGGGAGAGAAGAAACAACATTAGCTACATACGTGCCACGGAGACATCTCTTACAAATGTGTAATTTCATCCTGAAGAAAAGATTCCTTTGACGAAAAAACGAAACTGCTTTGGCTAAAAATATTTCGCCTATTTGTACTTTCTATATTGATATTTACTTACATGGAAAATATTAAAATTTTAAAACTCATAAATCATTATTTTAAAATTTTTATTATGAATACTAATTATTAAAAATCTTTCGGCGTCGAAGATATCATCTGTGTCTGATTTCTTGTATTAAAGTGGGAAATAAGAATGATAGCGTTTTTCTCTGCTAATTTTATTGACAGAACGATATTATGTACGAAATTGTTTTCCATGCATAGAAACATTCTAGAGAATATCAATGCGAGTCATTGATTTGTTTATACTACGTCATTAGGCGTTGAGAGATGCAATGGATGATCTATCAAAATGAAATTGGCCAGAGGCAGTCATATCCTAGAATCTTATCTGTACTTATTGAACGGTTAAGGTGTTATCGGTTTCAACAGTGCTTTTTATTGCTCAGGTGATAAAAATTGCTTACGAAATGTTAATAAAAAAAAATCAGAAATATGTCTTTTTATATTGTTTAGCGCATTTCATTACACTGATCTTAAAAGCACGACCATATTTAATTTTAAAACCATCCCATTGAAAAACTGATAAAATGCCCTGCGCGTGACTATTACACAAATGCATATATTTATTAACGTATAAGTTGTTAGAATATAAACTATACAACAAAATGAACGTATATTTTATATTAGCGTAATTGTTTTAATTTGGGGATATAATAACATTGTTAAAACAACAGTAACATGTAGAAAAGCCGTCCCAAACGTTAAATGGAATTTCTACAATTATCGGTTTCTTGTTATGTAAACCTATTAAAAAGGTTTAAAAATCTCCACATTTTAAAATAACCTGATTCAGCAGCCTCTTTAAAAAAAAGATTAAAAATCTTCCCTTTAAATCTTGGACCTAACAAGGAAGGTCTCCATACGGGTATAGTCATAAAAAAATTACAGAATGTCCTTCTCATATGGATATGTCTGTTTATAAAAAATTTTTTGGCGGAATCTCGATAGAACGTCCAAAAAATTAATGAATTTACATTTATTTGGCGATTTATCATCGATTGGAGATGAAGCAAAATTTCAAAAGTCCTTCCGGCAATGCCGGGAGGAAAAGGTAGCTTTCATATACTTATATATTTATTTATTTATTTTAAAGTAAGTTACATTGTTCAAAAATACTAAGCTCAAATTAGTGGAAATAATCTTTAAAAATTAGTGATTTTATAAGATTGAATACTAGTTTTTGTCAAGACTGAATATTAATAGGAATTTTTAGAAATTAGTCATCTTTTATTCAACCTGGTTTTATTTTAAGCGATTTAGAGTCACCAAATTCCACGATATCATAAAGTGTATGCCATTTTAAAGCAACATGATGGATCGTTCAGATCAGACTGTTTCAAAATGTCAGCCATAAGCAAAATTCAAAGTGCTATAACTCAATCATTTTTTAAGATATGGACAAAATAAAAAGTGTTCTGGAATCGTTGTTTTAAGTTTTAACACGTAAAAGAAAAATATTTTTCAACTTTTAATTTTTTCGCATTTAATTTTAAATTTTAAATTTTTTAAAAAATTTAAAATGGCCACCATTTTGAAACAAAATGGTGGATGATGCTGGCCAACGAACTCGGTTGAGACATTTGTATGTACTATGTACATACCAAGTTTCATTGAAATCGGTTCATAAATACGCGTGTTATCACGTGACAAAAATCAGATCGTTTCAAAATGTCAGACATAAGAAAAATTCAAAGTGCTATAACTCAATCATTTTGTAAAATATAGACAAAATAAAAAGTGTTCTGGAATCGTTGTTTTACGTTCTAACACGTAAAAGAAAAATATTTTTCAAATTTTGATTTTTTCGCATTTAATTTTAAATTTTAATTTTTTTTAAAAATTTAAAATGGCCACCATTTTGAAACAAAATGGCGGATGATGCTGGCCAACGAACTCGGTCGAGACATTTGTATGTACTATGTGCATACCAAGTTTCATTGAAATCGGTTCATAAATACGCGTGTTATTACTTGACAAATATCAGATCGTTTCAAAATGTCAGCCATAAGAAAAATTCAAAGTGCTATAACTCAATCATTTTTTAAGATATTGACAAAATAAAAAGTGTTCTGGAATCTTTGTTTTAAGTTCTAACACGTAAAAGAAAAATATTTTTCAAATTTTAATTTTTTCGCATTAAATTTTTAATTTTTTAAAAAATTTAAAATGGCCGCCATTTTGAATCAAAATGGCGGATGATGCTGGCCAACGAACTCGGTCGAGACATTTGTATGTACTATGTACATACCAAGTTTCATTCAAATCGGTTCATAAATACGTTAGTTATCGCATGACAAAAATCAGATATATATATATATGGTTATATATATATATGTCAACATTTGAACGGAGGGTGGTTTTGGGGTCTGGGGATCATGATCGGTGAAAATATACCAAAATTTTCCGGAAGTGCTTTCCTCCGGACGGCTGCAATAGGTAGCTTTTTACTTTTTGTAATGAAAGCTACCTAAAAAGTAACTTCTACGCGACGAGAGTCGTTTAAATTTCAATCTTTTATCACCAGTTTTTGTAAACAGAAATATTTTTGGAATTAAATCACGATAATGCTCTGATCAAATAAGGTAAACTTTACTATAAAAAATAACTGGAAGGAATAATGAAGGATTCTAAGCGAAAATTAACAAACAATTTTCACATGCTTTAGAATAGCTTGTTTTTATCGAGGAAAAATCCTGCTCGCCAAATCTCGTGTCGCTTTCATATTTTCGCGCCAAATATCCGAAAAATTTTTTTACAGACTTTCTACAGAAATTCCGATGGTAAATTTAAGATTCTTTATGACATACGTAATTAGTACAAGTAGCATTTTTTCAACATATTCTGAGTATGCCCAGTAAGGAGAGCTTCCTTGTAAGTATGTAATCTGCCCGTTTCTGTGCAATTCCATGAAAAACATTAAATGTCCTTCCCGTGACACTTACATAAAAACTATTTCTATTAATTTATAAGTTTTTAAAGTTTAAATCAAACATTAAAGATAACAATAAACACTAGATTTTCTTATTAGAAAAGTACTTTAATTGAAGATATAACATTATTAAAAGAGCAATGATGTGTAGAAAATTGCTCCACTGGTTACATGGAATGATTTCCCTGCCAGTATTTTATCTTAATTACCAATCTGAATGCATAATTTTTTGCTTAGAAAATACAATGATAGCTTGTGGGTACCAAAAGAAAGAAAATGTTAATATGGAATCATTTAATGCACTTTCATAATTTGGAATGAATTGCAAAGAAACTGAATTAGAAGATATTTCTGGATTTCTTCACTTATCGCAATTAAACGTGGAGAATTGTGCTCCAATTCATTATGTAGTAAAATTAAAATTATACTGTATTTAGACACTTCAGAATTTGTATTATGAATTCAAGAGTTGCTTTATAAATACTCTTCTTTTAACCTACACTCTATTCCAGTAGTTCAAAAGAATAAAAAGGCTTGAAAATAATTTTGTCAGTAATTATTAGATTTATCAAATATTCTTGAAACTTTCAAAATTCATAATGGGCAATATTCAAAGTTTTGTTAGAAACTTCAATTTCAACAATATATACATATTTTTACAACTAAAATAAATTACAGATAAATGACGAGCAAAAAAAAAGTTTAAAACACTTTATAAAGTTCCGTTTTTCATAAATTCATAATTTAGTTTCGATATACAACCCGACAGAATTAGTTTTAAATTAATCACTCATAATGAGAAAGTCTTGCTTCAATTAATCACGTGGAACTCAAAGTTGACACGTAAACGAGATTTTAAATTGTCTTTCTCTGCCTGCAGCGTTCAATTAAGTTGAGTTTAGTTGCACCGGTGTGAATATTTATGCAGTGACATGATTGTGAAAATAACAGCAGGAATGAAATATTAGAAATGTCCACAGGATTAACTAAAATATTTTAGTCAAGTGGGAACTATGTTTGGGTAGGTATTTTATTGACTGCAGGAGAACTTTGTTGATATATTAAAAAACCTTTCTTCAATTTTAGAATTTTTTGTATATAAAAAATATACATAAGCTGATTTCAGGCAACAATTTAAAAGTATTTTGAAAATTTATTTCTTAATTTTGGGTAAATAACAGTTTTGATGCAGGGACGTTTTAAGGAAATTATGTTTAGTAAAAAGGAAGCTAGGGAAGAAGCTTAATAAGGCAAAAGGTCAGTTTTAGCAATATTGACATTTGTTAAATCGATTGAAATAAGTGAAAAGCAGGGGCGTAAACCACCCTAGTCGCGTAGGGGGGTGTAGGCTCTTAAATTTCAGACTCCAAGAAAGAAAATTTCCGAGTACTATGGCCAAAATGAGGACTAATATATATATATATGTATTATATTCAAATATATATATGTATATTCATATATATATTTATATATATACATATATATTTAGAACCATTATAGAATATTACTATTTAACATCTATAATGAATATAGAATAACCCATAAAATAACAAACTAAAACAAGACAAGAGGAGTTGGCAATATTGGAACAATTACAAAGTATTGGAAATATGGTATTTGGCTCGTTGCCAAAGGTATTACCAAATAGACACATTAATTACGATTAATTTCTGATTTGAAATCAGGATAAACTTAAAAATTATTTCTAAATTACCCAATTAATCGTAAATGCAAAATTCAATTCAATGAAAAATACTAGACATATATTAAACCAATAATAAGAGAATCAGCAAAGAGAAAAAAAGTTGCATTATACAATCGCCGACATGTGGGAGAAAAAGAAACCAAATATTTTATCATAATTCTCATTCTTACAAGGGGAGCACCAAACATGGTGAGCACAGATTTTGATGATTTCCAAGTATGTTGTAGGAATCATACCACTAATTATTCTGGCGAAAAGGTTTCTTCAAATGGGCCTTGGTTTTTGAGAAATTGGGGGTCAAAGTTCAGCGTATATTTCAAATACTCAAGTACACGTTCTGCATGTGAATCCGTGGCAGCACGCGAGCTTACGAGTCGAAAGGTTGCGGGTTCGAATCGGTCCTCGGCTTTTTACTTATTTTTGTATTTTTTACACTTCGCAAATTATAAGCAGAATTGAAAATTCTACAGCTTTGAACCTTTTGATATTTTCTGAAGAGGACAGTTTACTTTGTCAACATTTTATTATTATTATTATTTTAAATATGGTGAACTGACTGCACTTCAGAGTTCAACTAAAAGTACATTTTGCAACAAATAAATAAAAATTCGTATTTAATTAAAATTTTGAAAAAGTATAAGAAAATTTCAATATTTTAAAATCTCCACTACTTTAAATATTAATATTTTTAGATTAGTCAGTCATTTCTTTTTCTTTTCAAATGTGTATTACACAATATTGTGCATGGATTTTTAGATAATTTAATACTGCATTTAATATAATTTATATTACTTGAATACTTAATTCGTCATAAATGTTTAAAAATATATTAAAAGTTTTAAAAAAAAGTTTAATTATCATTTGTACAAGTGCATATATAAGATCAATAAAAAGAAATCTTCATTTATTCCGATATTACGGAGGAAAGCAGACGATTAAAAAAAAGTATTTTTATATGTATTGTAAATTTTATCTCATTAACAGACGATTTCAGTTGAATCACAGAAAGAGTGTTTTGATTTGTAATAAAAATAAATGTAATCTGTATTCTTATTTGGGCAAACGATAACTTATGTTGAGGTTGAACTTTGGAGATAAATGTATTTACAGAAAACTGGAAAATTGAAAATTTGGATAACTGGTAAGAACTTGCATTTTAACATTATTGCATTAATATTTTATTATTCTTTCGAAGACACGCATTACTTGAATAATCTAATACTAAAGACGTTTGAAAAATTGCACCCGAAAATTATTTTGTATTATTTGTACAAAAAGGGCAAGTTTTCATTTAAAATGCTATAAAATAAAAAAGCGATAGGAAAAAGAAAAATTATTTCAGGATTGTGCTTAAAATAAAAAATTCAAATAATTAATTAAAAAAAAGTTCTAGGAGTAAATTAGTTTTGCAGTTTTGTCAATAGAAATATTAGTTTAAAAACTGCAGAAAAAAATACATTTTCATTAAAAAATGTAAATGTAATTTATTAAGAAAATATCAGAAGCTGCAGCAATTTTGTAGTAAAAATACTTAAAATTTGTAACGTGTAAAAATACAAAAATAAATAAATAAAAAAAAAACAGGCCGAGGTTGGATTTCAACCAGCAACCTTTCGACTCGCAAGCACGCGCGATACCACGGCGCCACGGATTCACATGCGAAGTTTGTACTAATAAGTATTTGAAATATGCAGTGAACTTTGACCGACAATTTCTCAAAAACCAATGCCCATTTGAAGAAACCTTTTCGCGCCGAATAATTAGTGATATGACCCCTACAACATACTTGGTAATCATCAAAACCTGTGCGCACCATGTTTGGTGCTCCCCTTGTTAGTGTATCGAGATAAATCAATGTATAAAATTAACGCTGGTGTTATACGCAATTGAAGTGAAAAAACTTCTTTAAACACCATAAAATAAGTTAACTGCGCAAGGCCTTTTGAAAGAACTTAGTCTTTGTTCGTCAGGCGCAAAAAATACGTGCGTCTACTATGAATATAGCGGCACGACTGAAGGGGAATGGGGAGGGAGAGGGAGCAAGCAGAAGGAACAGCCAATAGGAAAGTAGAAGGCAACAGCCAATCACGGAAGAGCATAAACAAAACTAGATAAACAATGAAGGAGAGGAAAGGAAGAAGGGGGGGAAGGGAAATGGGAAAAAAGCGGGGTAAATTAAAAAATTAACTAAAAGGAGAGATTAAAAAGAAATAAAATGTACGCAAAAAATATATAAATTAGTAATAATAATAAATAAGGAAAAAATAATTAAAATAAAAATACATAAAAAAATAACTTATTTTATGGTGTATATATAACTTGTTTTATGGTGTGTATGGTGCGTGGTTCTTATTTTATGGTGTGTAAATAACTTATTTTATGGTGTTTAAAGAAGTTTTTTCACTTCAATTTTATCGAGATAGTCAAATAATCTTATATCATATTATTATTACTCTTATATAACAATATATTTTCCCATTATTAGAAGATCTCCTGATGAAATACAATAATCGTACCAACCGAGAGAGGCATGGGTAATACATAATACGAATAAGCAATCACAGGGCTTTCCAACGATACATCACATGAAAAGTGTCGGCTAAATTTAGAAAAGGTATCGTCTGCGAAGGCAAAGTAGGTATCCAATGACATATCAAAAGTGAGATGTAGGCCAAATTTTGGAAATTGTCCTCCCTCCAAGAATAGCCCCTTTCCCTAACTATGAATTTTTCATATATTATAAATAATATTATCGGAGGGCCCCATAAAAAAAAAAAAAAAAAAAAAAAAAAAAAAAAAAAAAAAAATCCGATCTAAAACGATAAAACGCTACAATTTCAAAAAAGATCGAAAATTGTCCCCGGGAGGGAACTATGAGGAGGTCAGGGAGAGGGGAGAAAGGTTTATAATATGAAAGAGTGATGTGAGGGCTTTCCTAAGATATGTCACATCATGGGTCCAAAAAAGTATGGTATTTTCACCCCTACTTTAACCCCCTCGGGGGTGGAAATTTTAAAATATCGCTGAAACATGTATTTAATTAGTTTTTAATACTTTTATTTTCTGCCGTTTCATGCTCTTATTAAAAAGACTGCTTAGATGTGTCAAATGTTTTAAATTTTTCGATCTCCCTTTTTTAACCCCCTTCCCGTAAAGCGTGGTGACATCACTGCAACGTCGTTGTGAAATCACATTGTGACTTTGTGACCATCGATTGTCGATGTGACGTCACGTGACGTCGATGTGAAGTCACTGACTAAAATGTGAAGTCGTTATGGCCGTTTTAGAGCTCTTTTGTGACGTTTCACAAAGTGGTCACAATGTGACAAATTTGTGAAAAATGTGTCATTTGCGACTAATTTGACATTAAAATTGGGACGAAACTGTGACAAAAGCAACGATATTTAAATTGCCAGAAACATGTTTTTTAAAGTAAATAGCATGTTTTGAAGGATATTTATAAATTTCTAACGATTTTTAAGAAAGTCACATCTCAGTCATAATGTGACGTCACTGAGTGGTGGCATTTTGGTCACAGATGTGATGTGACCAAAGTGACTCACAGTGACGTCACTATGACGTCACCGTGACCATGCATGCTATTAGGGTTAGGGGGGATTTCTAAAATCGTTGGATTATGCGTTTAATAATTTTTTTAGTAGATTTATTTTCTGAAATTTCACGCTCCTACATTAAATGTTTGCTGAGATATAGCAAGTTGTTTCAGAATTTTTGACTCCCTCCCCCCGCTTGCCCCTCTTAGTGGGGTAATTTTAAAAATTCCATCTTAGTGCACGCTTACATCGTAAGAAGTATTTTCTCTCCAATTTTCATGGTTCTAGATTCAGTAGTTTGGGCTGAGCGTTGATTATCTATCAGTCAGGACAAACTATTTTATATATGTGTAGATATCTCTACTATTTGAACCGCCCGCAGTTGCTCTGCCATTAGTTAAAATATATAATTAGATACAATCATATAAATATATTAGATGCAATATATAGATATATAAAAAATAAATTATTAAAACAAAGTATGTAAGCTTTCAGGTGTGAATTCATTGGGTTTTCAAATTATTCCTTTTTTAAAAAATAAATAAAGCAATTAAGTAGGGTACATAGTTTTGCTACCCTGTCTCTGTGTGAAAACATGCACAAAATGCCAAACAAATAAACGAAATGCATAAATCAGAAGTAAAATCCTGGTTCCTTTTTTCGTCGACCCCCCCCTCCCCCCCACACACATTTGCATCAGGCACTAAACAAAGAAAAAAAAATGTATAGTAAAGTTGAAATGTCTTAAAATTTTCAAATTGCAGAAGAGGTTTAAAGAATGATTTAATCATCGATTAGCTTTAAACAGTCAAAAGTTCATCGTTTTATCCTCCCCCAAGGCCGAAATTATTTTCAAGTTTCAAATGATTAAATTTTAATTCTTATCTATACACACACACACACACAAAATCTATCAATAAAATAATAATCAAAATATTTTTAAGCAGTGAGACAAAATTATACCTGCACTGTAACAAAGTTTTAAAAATATAGAACATTTTACATATATTGACATTTGAACTTCAAAAAATAAATTAACTTTCTTAGTTGTTGAGCCTTGAGATAGTAAAAATAAAAAGTAATGTAGGCAAAATTTATTAAAATACTTACTCTTAAATATTGATGAAATAAAATTGATAAACTGTAAAAAGATCTATACTACAGTTTTAACTTCGTGCATAATGCTAAATATATTGATTCCAAATTGTAAAATGATTGGCAAAAAAGAAGGCAAATATATTGAAAGAAAAAATATAGTTAAAAATAATGATGATTCATGAAATTTAAATAATAACTAGCTTGTCATCACCAGTTTGAAAAAACTAGCAAATAGTTCGGAAATTGCGATAGTAACTGTTAAAAAAAATAATATACATCGAATAACAATACATTTTTACAAATTATTAAATAATTTATCTGCCCCTTCAAAAAAAAAAAAAAAAAATCATTAATTATGAAAACAATTCAGTTATTTACACATTTTATATATCTAAAATATTCTGTAATAAAGTAGCTTACTCACTTTAAAAGGATTTTTTAGAGCCCCAGCAATGCAAAACTGTATATGTATATGGGCTGAAATTTTATCAGCATGCTTTTGTTTATTATGTGTAACCTGTAATCACTATCGATAATAGAATTACATAACCCGCATTGCATTTTTTGTCACTTACATTTAGGTGGAGGCATAACTGATATAAAAATATTGAATTCTTAACTATATACCAAAATATTCTCATATCAACACTTTTTAATTGAGTAGTTTCGTACTATGAGCCAAAATACTAACGGTTTAAACAAAGAGTTAATGCTGGCGCATTTTGTTTTGAAACTGACACATAGGGCGGGAAGTTCAGCGCCCATTCGTTTAGGTGTCCAAGCTTTACGTTGAAGAGAAAACAATGTTCTGTCTCTCTATTTTTTTAGCAATCAGTTAAAACCTCTTTAGTGGATTTTTAAGTAAAATTGAAATATCTTGCTTGGGGAATATTTTAGAGACAAAAATAAATTAAGAAATCTCGATTTTTGAGATAAGTTTTAATTCTTTTTGACGATAAATTTTAAAGCAGCACAATAATTTGGTGTTACCCCTCATTTTTTTGACTAAACAAAATGTAGTAGTAATAATAAAAGTGTTGAAAAAAATCGAATAAAATTGATCCAGGAAAAAGAAAACGAACGTATTATTTCTTAGAGAAGTAAACTCGTATAGACTGTAAAATATCCAGATTATTTCGAGATAAAAACTCAAAGTATTCGGGTATTTTCAATTTTCATCTTGCATCATATAAATTTTTCAAGCACTTTTAAAAATCAATCAAAAATTATGTAAAAAAAAAGTAAATAAAAACAATCTCACATTTTTAATTGAATTTTTTTTAAATAAAAAAGAAAACACATAATTAGTTAGTCGGAAAAAATAAAACCATAATTATTTTCAATTAAAGGTAAAATTTGTATAGAATGGAAAATATCTAGATTTTGATATGGAAAAATACCAAATATTTGTATTTAAGTTTTGAATTTTCATCTGATACCACCTAAATTCCATGATACATATTTCTAACTAAATTTAAAGTTTATATTTAAAAAAAAAAAGAATAGAAGTTTTTTAATTTCAATCAGCATATCTTAAAATTTCGAAACTAAATTAAGGGTGTATTCGAAAAAATGGTTTTCCATCTTCGATAGCTCGAAATTTTCCGATACAATTTCAGACACATTTTTAAAAGTAGAAACATGAAACTTGCTGAGGGGATTTTTGAAGAGGCGTATGAGGTGCCGTGTGATGTCTTTTTACGCTCAATTCATTAGAATTTGATTTATAAACAATAACCTTCTCAGTATGACCCTTTTTTTCGTTCGCAGACCTCCCGCTTCGGAAAATTCGGATCAAAATGATTCTTTTTGATTGCTTTTTTGCAATATTTTCTGCATTTAACAGAGAATGGATAATTACGGCACCTTGTGTAATTTCTAAATAAGAGAATTTAAAAGTTTGGTGCATATGAGAGCAAAAATGAATTTAAAAATAAATCGGAAAATAAGCAGTTTGAATCGAAATACACCCTTAAAAACTTTCCGACAGTAAATAAATACAGGTAGGTTTCGATAGCTCGAAGTCAACAGGCGCAGAAAAAAATTCGGAATATCAAGATTTCATTCAAAATATCGCAATTACAAATAGCGTTAACATTGCTAGAATATAGTACATAAATATTTTTTTTTCGTCATATCAAGGTTTCCGATTACACAATATTTCTCAAATCAAAAATTTTCTGAATAGTTTTATCAGAAAAATAAAATTCTATATATTAATAAGTTATATTAATTAATTAGTAAGTTAAAGTAATTTGAAAATTACCAGTTTAGTTTAATTAATAATAGTTCTGGCTAAGAATAAATTTATGTATTCTTCGTTCTAAATTGTTTTTTCTTATTTTTCCAATTAGAAACTGCAAGGGGAAATAAATCCGAATAAGAATAAAATTTTACAGGTTTTCCTAGATCTAACTTGTTTTTCTTATTTAATTAAAAACTACAAATATATTACTCCAATTCATAAATATTTATAGATTAATATTTTTTTTCGGCTAAACTTTATTTTCCGATCGAACAAGAATTTTTCTGACCGACTTTACCGTGTTTCCAATTTATAAATTTTTATAGGTTAGTGCGCAAATACTATTTTTTCCGACTAAACATGCCTTTTCTGATGGAGCGGTAAATTTTCCGAATGATATTTTCATTTTTCCAATTTATAAGTTTTTATAAGTTAATACCATTTTCCTGATCGAACAAGAATTTTTCCGACTGACTTTTACGCTTTTCCAATTTATAAATTTTATAGGTTAATGCTTAAATACTATTTTTTCCGACTAAATATGCCTTTTCCGATGGAACGGAAAAAATTCCGAATGATATTTTCGTTTATCCAATTTATAAGTTTTTATTAGTTAATACCATTTTCTCTTATCGAACAAGAATTTTTCCGACTGACTTTTCCGATTTTCCAGTTTATAAATTTTTATAGGTAATGCGTAAATACTTTTTTTCTTTGACTAAACCTGCCTTTTCCAATGGAACGGGAAATTTTCCGAATGATATTTTCGTTTTTCCAATTTATAAACTTTTATAGATTAATACCATTTTTTTTCCGACTAAACATACTTTTACCGATCGATCTGGAATTTTCCGACTGATTTCTTCTTGGGGGGGGGCACCCCCAAACCCCCCGGGATTTACGCCCCTGGTGAAAAAGACGAAAGTCCAAAATAATTTGTCTATTTCAGACTTTTTTTTGGGATGGATTTTTGCAATTTCAGGAGAAGACACTGGAGATTTCCCGACGTGGATGAAGAGAGAAGGGGGCGAAGGTTGCAGGAAGGTTGAAGGAATGCTTAACCTACGAGTCAACTACTGATGGTATAATTTTTGGCTTATGCACCACTTCACTCCCCGCAGACATGAATCGTTATATTCCCCTATTCCTACTTTTCCATAAAATATAAAACTTTTTTTCCCTTCTGCTTGATACCTGAGGTGTGCTATCAGATCTTGGACTATTTTTACTGTATATACATATACTGTTCAAAAAACTTTAATTTACACGTCAATATCTTATTCTCAACATTATAAAAATTATTCTTGAGTAAAATGAAATTGTTAAATAAAGTATTCAATTGAAAAAAAAAAAAGATTAGAAATAATTAGGATGACAATTCTTCTCTCTATTTTATCTTGTTAAATGATAAAATTGAAGATGACATTAATAGAAAGACATTTATCAGAAAATGACTGTTCCGCCCAGCAAAAGAATTCATTCCTAAAAAATAAATAAAATATAAAGGTTTGTCCGATATTATTGCGATGATAAACTAACACGATCTTAGCTGAAATCTAAACAACTCTGAGTTCTAAAACCAGCACTTTTTCCCTATACCCACTTAGCAACATAGGAAACAACATCGAAACGCCGGCGTTAAGTGGATAACGAGCTGTTTCAAATGGGAGACATCCGTCATAAGCTGGAAATGTGTGGGCTTGGAACATTTATATATTTTTTTCTTATCCCCATCGCCAAAAAAGAAAACTGTTATAGTTGCTTACATGTCTGCAAAGGGACTCGGCAGTGAAAACTAAGTAAAATTCATAAAGATGATGAATGTGTATCTAGTGAACTGCTCAGACGTGATTGCGGCGAGCAATTATTTAAGAACCAGCTTTTAAAAGCGATTAAGATGTGACCACGAGAATAGCAAAAAAACTAATGCGTTAAGACATGACTTCCACGGTTTGAAGACATTTCTAATGACACTATTTTTTTTTTAATGCCATGACTTTTTTTACTGGTGCGTAGGCACGAGATTTTTACACCTAATGTAAATACTTCTTTCGCATATACGGGTTAGTGAAAGAATAGCAAGTGACATAATTAAAGTACGAATAGTTTTTGTTTAAATATCTTTCTCATAAGTAGTCATTATAAATCTTAAAAAACGCGACCAATTCATGATTGTAATTTACATAGTTTAAAACAATCTGTTACATTAAATTATTTTGCTGTGGATCCCGGTTTTAAAAAAATTACAGCTTTTATTTACACTTGATAGAAATCACGAACTTCTGAATTTATTTAAAAAGCTAATAAAATTTTTTGTTCCGTTTCTTTGTACAGTTTGTAGGTTTTGATATGTTAATTGAAAAAAAAAGGGGGGGGGGGTTACTTATTTAGGATTTCCAACTTTATCAAAATTAAAACTTAAGTGATAAACATGTATACTTTAAAAATAATATTGCACTCAATTTTTTAATCGAAACTTTCCAATAAAGTTGAAAAATGTTTGATTTCGGTTTGTCTGGCCTTTTTCTTCATTATTTCAGTGCTATAGAATTTTCTCGTTTATTGTATATATCTTCTAGTCTCTAAGAACGACAGAAATTTTAAGAACGGAATTTCTTAAGATACCTACATTAAGATGGCCATTTTCGTTAAAATTTTTGAACTTTTATTATTGTTATTTCTTAAAAAAATGTTTTTGCTATTCTAAATCAGTTTTAATTTTATTACTATAACTAGAAGAGGATTTATCGTCCATTAATAAACCGGGAGTAATGCGCCAAATCAGGAAGTGGGTGTAAGAAGGCCAAGAAAAGTGCAAACATTGTTTCTATGCATCATTTTCTTGCCTTTTTATACATAAACACACTAACAATCAGTAATTGACGCTTCTAGATTAATTATACATGTGTCTAAAGTATAAGAGAAATCTTTAAATGAAATTTCTGATAATCAGTTTCAATTGCTTTCATGTTCGATACATTATTACATAAAATGCTAACATAACATGTATAATGAGAACTTTAAAAAACTCGCTGCTTTCTTTAAAAAGTAATTAAAATAAAAGAAAAATGTTGCAAGTTTAAAATATACATTTTATTTAAAACGTCTTAGTACTTTCGGGTTTCTTAAGATTTTCATGCTTTTCATCATTCTGTACCGTAAAATAGCTAAAAATATGAGTTGTTATTTAACATTTTATTAAAAAAAGATTTCTGATCGTAGGCAGATACTTTAACCATTGCCAGGTTTGGCCAAGTTCCTACAGGAGGGAAATATAGAAATATTAGGAAGGGAAGTTGAACTGAATTACAGTTCTCGTCCAATGAAAACTAGGGGAATCTCTCGCACCGCCAAGACAGCGCAAGTATGGAACCCGAAAAAATCGAAGCTCTTAATTTTGTAGCCTAGTGACTAAAATTAATAAAGAGTTAAAATGAAGAAATTAGATTTTTTTAAACTAACAGTCCATACTTATAGTGCTTACAACATACATACATTACACATAACGCGATTTTTCAAGAACAGCAAAAACAATTGCCACAGATCTGTTGCTGTTTGTTTTACTTTGTTGTAAAAATTGCCCTCAAATATCATAGCTCACTCCGTTTGAGACATTGCCAGAATTTATATCTCTTTAAAGACCTCAATTGTTTTGGTATAAATTAAAATGTCTTGGTTTCTAATCTCAATAAGATCGTATAAGATCGTATAGGATCGAGAGAAAAGATATTGCAAAAAGTTTTCAATGTCAGGAATATACGTGAAGGGAGGATACACAGAATTGTATTGCAGGATCAATTTTAATCTATTCGCTGCTGAGTATTCATGCAATATTATTACTGAAATATTCCTTCCTCATTTGACTTCAGGGCAAGATTTTTATTTTATCTGCATTAGCTCCAATCTTATAGTTCGAGACATATTCTAATCGAAATTGTAATTACATTCGAGAATCATTAATGAAATGGGACCCCCCCCCCCCCTCTGAGATCTCCCATTTGGGGACCCAGGAACCGAAAAGGTTAAGTCACAGAAAAAAAAAACTATTTTTCTTTTTCCTTAGAATTACCTACACAATTGTATAGGTCAGGCCTTAAAATTATGTTTATATTAAGTTTCAGTAAAAGCAGTATTAGTCACTAAAATATCTTTGTATTAATATATGCAAAGAAAAAAAAAGGAAGAACACCCAATAGCAACATTTTTTGCGACAGCAGTTATCCAATATATCAAAATGAATCTTGGAGCGCTTTAAAAGAGACCGCTGCTAAAGTTTAGTGCAGAATAATGCCCATAAATAGATTGAAATGGTCGTGAGAATGCATAAATTGTACGTTTGAAAAACAATGAGCAGCGTGAAGAGCAAATGATTTATATTAAGGAATCACTGCAACATAAATCAAATAAAAATAAAATAAGTGCCTTGAATGATTAAATGATGAAACATAAAAAATATTAACACTCTTTCGAATGATTGTAGATGTGACCTTATTATGAAATTTCTGAATTATGCGCTGAATAATTTTGAACACTAAGTTTCCTCGATAAAAAGAAAATTTTCATTTATTCAAATCTGACAGTGTATTTTTGAAAACGAAATTTTCAATTTACAAAATTAGATGTATCATTTTATTAATAATTTTCGAGTGTACGTGCACTGTTAAAAAAAAAAAAAAAAAAAAAGAAAAAGAAAAAAAAGAAATATTTGAGAACAGAATCATGTGTTAATATCTTTTTTCTTCTTTTTAGTGCGCATACTGTATAAAAATATTTAAGAACTAAATTATATATTCATTTATCAATAAATTTATGTGTGCATATACTGAAAAAAAATTAAGAAAAAAATTGTGTTTATTTATAAATCATTTTTTGAATCGGCATACACTATAAAAAACACAAATATTTCTTAATCTACAAAAATATAAAATAACCACGAACAGAAATATACAATAATTTCTTCCAAGTTACCCATGATTTTGAAAACATTTTTTATCAAAAATATATATGAAACAAAAATATTTCAGACATTGACAAAAAAAAAAAAAAAACCTTTATTAACAAAAGGTTTATTTTGCTTTGACTGATTTTCAAAAAACCTTTCCCAGGGGAGTTTGTATAGGAAAATAATTTTTAATAGTTTTCGTAAAATATAGATTAAAAAAAAAAATATATTAAATGAAAACCTACTTAATTGTGAATACTGTGATAGTTTCTTTTTACTCACACGGTAATTATATCGCAAAATATTGTAAATTTTGTTAATATACTCAACCCAGTTACCCACACAAATTAAAACTTTAAGTGACTTTTAATGTATGCGATAAATCTATGCTTTTTTGCAGTTTTTTTTTAAAAAAATAGAAGTACATGAAGATGTGTTAGATTTCGTCGCTTCACACTATATCTTAAATGTAAGATGCATCTGAAAATCCATGCGTAGTCTTGTGTAATACACATTTGGAAATATTAAAACAGGCAAAAATATAAATTTTAAAAGTACTAGAGATTTTGAAAAATTCAAAAATTTTATAAACTTTAAAATGTTAATTGAAGATGCAGTTACTTTACTTTTCTAAATGTACTTTCAGTGGAACACTGAAATGCAGCGATTTCACCATTTGAACCATATTTTAAAAAATAATTAAAATTGCTGAAAAGGTAAACTATCCCCTTTAAGAATCATTTTTTACAATGCATCTGTTAAAGTAAGATGAACAGGAAATAGATTTTACAATTTGGAGAACAGAACAATTTGAATATCGATGAAATTTAATTATTATTTAATTAATATTATTAAAATTGTGAACTTACTTCGAAGATCAAATCTATGATTTTCTTATATACTGGTTAAAGCTTACCTAAAAAGAAAAAAAGGAGAATATTACTTGGAGACATTTGTTACTTTATTATTGAAAAACATAAAAATTCCAACGATGAATTACTAAAAATATTTTCAGTTTAAAGACAACGAATTTGAAACTATGCATTTTACCAATATTATGAAAATTCAGTATTTATAAAGATAACTTTAAAAAAAGCGCTCACAATTTGACGTCTTATTAAATATATAAACAAAACAAATTTTTATAAAAAACATTATTAAAAATTGGTGTAGCAGGTTATAAAACTATGTAAAAAATAGCATGATTAAAAAGAAAAAAAAATACGGACACAGCAATAATCGATAAATATGTTTAGATATTACGCGCTTTATATATCATCAGATAATATAGCTAGACCAGTATCGAAACTCGATAAAATAAGAGAAAATGCCAAATTAAATTTATCATGCACACATTAGATAAATACATTTAAGGGTTTAATTAAAAATAATTCTTTAATATAAAGTAAAAAAATAGTCAAAAAATGAGTTATCCTTCCTTCCTCATCAAGTTTCTCCCTAATTCTTTGTTTATGTACTTAAGTTTTTTCTCTTTACGCAACCAAAAGAATTGTAAAATTTATGGCACATAAAAAAATTGTAATTTTGTAATCTAAATTAGTACCTCTGCATTATCCAATTTTTAGCCTTTTTCCTTCCTAAATCGAAGTGTCTTTTGTATAGAGCATTTTTTTATTTTTAAAATCAAGACAAACACAGGCATTTTTTCCCCCTTTTTCTTTTCAGTTTGTTTTATTTATTCATGTATTTAAAAACCTATATCATGTCGTATTCGGTTTCTTTATTTGTTTCGGGGTAAAGGAGGACAAGGTCTAACAAACGCTATACTTTCCTTTTTATTTGTTTAAAAGATAAGAAGTTCTATTTTCTAACAAAGTCCAGTTTTTTTTGCATTTAACAACTCAAACATTCTTAAAAAATAAAATACATTCCGAGAATTCTCCTACTTGAGAGTATCGACGTTTCTTCCGGTTCAAGAAACTTAACAACTAAACTTCTGAAAAGTTGGTGGTAAAAAGTAAATAAAAAAGAAAAGGATTTGAAAAGCCTACATATCTCACCGGTCAAGAAAACTTTCAACAAAGAGGAAGATCTTCATTTACAAGTCCAATGTGACGCCGGACATGAGATTGAGAAAGTGTGGAAAAAGAAAAATCGTTCGATTTTCACAGCATATAGGAGAAAACAGTTGATTTTGCTGTCAATTGCAGGATAGGAGACAGCTGGGATTCGCTGTCTGTTTACAGTTCAACGGGTTCAATTTGGAGCTATGAACAATGAGACCACGAAAATCAACGAGGTGCGGAAAGGAATGACGAATTAGAGATGGTGATTATTATCATTAGAGTCATCTTTATACACTATGTATAATTTATTTAGGGGCTCCTTTACAGATATTTATTTATACTGAATTCCTAATTTTTTTTAAAAACTGTTGAGCTGTGGAAAGATAATTTATCTTATGATTAAAATATGGAACTTGTTTATATTCTCAAATTCTATTTTTATTGATCAGCATCAAAATTATAGATAATACAGAATTTTTAGTTAATATGCAATATTTAAGAGCAGTTAAGTTCCTCAAAAAAGTAGTTTAATCATTTATCTCTCCCGTTTCATATTGCATATTACCTTTGTTTTTACGACAACAAAAAGTATAATTTTTTTTACACCATAAATTAAATGCGTAAATTTTATTCTCAATTCTCTGAAAATGTTGCTTTTAGAACTGCAATGAACCTGTCTACAGAAAATACTACATATTATAGTTTAAAACTCTGATCAATCTGAAGTGGGCGCTTGTTACACACATTCGTGAAAAAAATATTTTTCTTCGGAAAAATGCAAGTTTGTTATTTAAAAAAGAATATTATGCCATTTTTTTACGTAACTAATGGATAGTTGTTTTTAAAGTAGACTTCTCTTTATTAAGAATTATTTCTTTTATGTATATAAAATTTTTTTGAAGTGAATATCTTTGGCAGCTTCTGAGAAAAAGTACATTAACATGATAGGTATAGGAGCTTTCAAATCCCTACAATTCTAAAGCATAATTTCTTGCAATTAATTCTATCAATAATAAGAGTAATATAAATTTATAAGTTTCCATTATGATTAAAGTATTATGAACATCAAATTCTAAAAAAGACCTGATTATAAAAAGGGTAGATGAAGCATGAGCTTTTTCTCTAAATATTTAAAAGGCTTGCAAAGTGCTGCAAAGATAAAACCTTCAATTCCCTCTTTTGTTATACATTGCATTTTTTAGTTTATTTTTTGGGAAACATTTTTTTAATGCAAGGAAAAATCTGCACTGCTTCAGGAATCTTCTCCGATTAGAAAATTTGCATTGATCATCTGTTAAGCAAACGTATGGGATTCTGAAACCATTCGAATAACAGTAAAAATAACTACATAGTTAAAATTATGCTCTTTTATACAGAAGACGTTAAAACCCCCCTTTAATGAGATACATGAGAACAAGAGGAATAAACTCCGATACATGGAGCTAAGTGACACCTACGATTCATATTTTTAGTATTGAGGAGTTTCAATCTATGTTTGTAAAATGTAGGAAATTCTATCCGAATGAATCACCCCTAAAAAAACTATACTGTCCCCTTACTTTAGAATTTAATCAGTCGTGAATTTGAATAAATATGCAATTAATTCGTAGGTTAAAAAAGAAAATAATTGATAACACAGTTTGTTAATATGGTTATCTTTATTGAGTTCCTCTCTAAACACAGTCAGTCAACCAAAGAATTGTGATACTTCGGTGGATGTTGACTGTCCGTGATCAGGATAGTTAAATTTCAAATTGTTGAATTGCCATGTGATTAAAATAAACTGAAAAATAGCCGAGATTGGAATAAGAAGGTTTAGATATGCACTGTTTTTATTGTCATTTGCGAAATAAAGTGGAGCCTCAATGAACTATTACATTTTACGTATATTTGATTCTCACGTATTTGCATTTAGGTTTTATTCTCTGGTATCGTATTAAATATTTAGCTTATTCTATACTGAAATAAAGAAATTACGGTCTTGCTCAATTTCTATGTCTGCTTTAATTATTCCTAATTATTTATTGTTGCACAAATTTCGATTTTAGACATTTCGTCGAATATTAAAAAACTTTGAAAATTCCTTCCATGACATCATAAATATAAAGTACTTTTGAGGTGTTTTTTTTTTTCAGCGAAGCTTTGGTCACAAAGAAAAATGAATATTTAGGATTACCCTGAGAAAAGAAATGATTGAAATGATCTGTATAAGCACATCACTACATAAATCTTATACAATATTTATGCTAAACTTTGGTATAATATCACATATATTCAGAAAAAAAAAAAAATCGCGAAAATTCAGCATTTTTAAAAAAATTAAAGTTCGTAGAGTTTTAAACTAATTAAACTTTCGATAAACTTGAGAAAGTGCAGCAAAAACAACATAGTACAATTAAAATACAAATATTTGATAAAATATGAACAACTGTATGTGCTTTTTAGTTGAGTATGCGCTACCAGTAACAATTATATTTGTCTAATTTTGTAGTAAATTATAGGTCAAACTCGTAAAAAAAGACCGTTCAAAGATAAGAAAAAATAAAGCACCCGTTTCAAAGTTGCGAATGGAATTGATGCCAAGTGCTTTGTTGGAAGTCAGTTAAAACATGATAATCTCTGAAAAAATCTTTTGGTTGTTCAGTGACTTTAGAAAGTAGCTGAAACTCAGTTCACTTTATATTCGATGTCTTTCTGAATTTTCCCTTATATTCCAGTTTAATTAGTGGCCTTTTGTAAATTTACTAATAACTTAAGATTTTTCCCTTTTTTGGCGGGGGGGGGGGGGAGGAACATCGTTCAGTTTAAAATTTTTGTAAAATACTCATAACTTAAACATTTAACATTTTTTTTTAATTATGCTTATTTTTAATGTACTTTGCAGTTCCCTGAAAAGATGTTCCCTGAAAAGTTCCCTTACTTGAAAACATTTCATGTTATCAACAAAAAATACATGCAGTATTTTTGAATTTTTAAAAGAAACTTTTATAAAAACAAACTTAGGCTAAACGATCCAAGTTAATGTAATAATATTCGCAAGCAAACATTATATTTTCCCTATATGATCTCAAATGCATTTATAAATTCAAAACCATTTATACTTATCAAATATTTCATTATTTAATAATCATTAGTTAGCATCACAGTGTAGATATTTATTGAGTACTGAAACAATATTTCACCGAGTTAATGAATAAGCCAGTGTTTATATTATGCAAATCCAGCATTTTAACGCTAGCTTGAATCTGAATTTCCTGTATTTCTGGAAATAAAACCCATTTTCGCAATACACTACATGTTTGTTTCTATTTGATTTTATAAAATATTGAATTCTTTTAGCTGTGTCTTCGTGTATCTATCTATGCTTATGCCGACGTATAGTAACACTTACTTAGCCCCTGGGGAATCTCTCCCCAAATATATTGTATGTTGTATCGATAATTTGTTATTTTAACATTAGTATGATTACATAATGTTTTTACGTAATTTGAAAGAATTTTAAAACACATTCTCAAAATTTTGAGGTTTAAAATGATGTGAACATTTATGTTTGTTAAACATTTTTGAAAGATCGTTATCAAGTACATAGATAATTTATACCAAGAAAATTATGCCAATTTATAAAAAATTATGTACGAAAAAAAAGATTAAAAAATGCGTATTGTATATCATACTTGAATTATATTCCCTAACAGTCGCAACTTTTTGTTTATTGTTCGTAGATTTTTTTCCAGGCTAAAAATTTCTTAGAAAGCTTGTACTGTTTCTTTATGCATTTTTACTTAAAATGGCATACTCGAATTCGTTGACTATTTATAATTTTGTATAATTTTCAGCAAATAATAAAAACATTTGCAAAAAGGTATATGGAAATTCTGATTTCAAAGTAATAAAATAATGCTAACCCCTTGACATCTACGCCACTATTGTTAAGTACGGGCTTATATACCAGCTTTTAGTGTAAATTTGTATTTTCATTTTCCGCATGGGCATATAGGTTGTACGTCTATAACGTAAAATAAAATCATGACGTACGCATCGAATGTCCTGGGATGTCAAGGGATTAACTAATTTTAAGTCTATTTTTTTTAACTTAATATAATGAATTTCTTCTGTTTTACTACCAATTCGTTACATGTTATGATTTTACGACATTAAAATATTGGGAAAATATATGTCTATTTTAAAAGATTTAAAATTAAAAACTATTACATACATAAAATTAAACTGTAGTTGAACAATGTAGTTTTACAGGAAAATTGCATTTACATAGCTGCCAGCACTTTGCCCCACCCCCTCTGCTACTTATAAAATACATGTCATTATGCGATTTATTGAATAAAGCTATTTCTATCTTGAATGCTAACATCTATTTGGGTTCATTTCCTTACAAAAATTTTTGTTCAAAATGAGTCTTAAAAAGTTGGAAGGTCGTCAGCTATACATTTTAATTACGGTGTAGATAATGAATTAAAATTTTCAAATATTTAAAAATCATTCAGATATTATTCCTTAATTATATATCATTAATATTAGTTTCTAACAATAATTTTTGTTTTTTCCAGTAAAAAGTACTTCATAAAAAATGTATAAATAAAAAAAAAAGTTTTAGAAAATTTGCAGTTGCTCATTTATACAAAAATCGAGAAATCTCTCTGATAAACTTTTAAACGTTCACGAAAACTAGGGCTTTAAATATTTATTCAAAATTTCTAAGTCCTAAAAGTTAGTAAGATTCTAAAACTAATGAGGGTGATCGAAAAGGAAACTTATTTGAAAGAATTTCTTTCGAGAATTAACTTAATATCAAAGCTCTGCTCCAGTTCTTGCATTACGAGACATTTCTAAATGAGATTGAGTTTTTGGGGAAACAGTTCAAGAGCATGAAATCTTACCAGTATTATATTTCATTCGATGCTGCAAAAATGACAGCTTGAATTCAGCGATAGAAATGATATTTTGGACATAAATATTACGATGTTCGTTTGTCCTATATTTCTGAACGATAATTCAAAATGTCCTTAACGGCCAGATATAATCTCTTAATTAAAGACCCGAATGGAAGATGTTTATGTAACAAAAATTAGAATCCGAAAAAATTTAAGTTTTTCGTTGTAATTTAGTATTTATTCAATTCCATCTAACAAAGAATGTCTCCATATGGGCATACTCCGAAAAATCTGAAAAAGTTGCAGAATGTTTTTTTAATGAGGATATATACGTTTCTTCAAAAAAAATCTTCGGTGGAATCTTAATGGAGCGTCGGTAAAAAATAATGAAGTTTAGATTATTTAATGATTTTTCATTGGTTGGCGATGGTATACAATTTTAAAAACACCTTTTTTTTATTGCGAAGTACACTTTAAGGGAAAAAAATGTTTCACGTTGAACTTGCTTGAATACATTTAGTTTAAATATCTTCATTTTGAATGCTAAAAACTATTTTGGTTCATTTCTTTATAAACATTTTGGTTCAAAATACGTCTAAAAGAACTGGAAGATTGGCAGCTATGCATTTTAATTATTCAGCCGATAAATTATAATTTTCAAATATATTTTTTAATAATTTAGATAATACTCCTTTAAGTTATATATTGTTAAGCCTACTTCTGACAAATCCGATTTTTTCCCAGTAAAAATATTTTATAAAAAATGTATTAAAAAAGTTAGGAAATCTGCAGCTGCTCGTTTATATAAATATCAAACTTCAACAAAATCTCTCTAATAAACTTTAAATAGTTCATGAAAACTGGGGCTTTAAATATTTATTTAAAATTCCCAAGTCCTATGAGTTACTAAGATTCTAAAACTAATGAAAGTGATCGAAAAGGAAACTTATTTGAAAAGAATTTCTTTCAAGAATTTAACTTAATATCAAAACTCTGCTCCAGTTCTTACATTACTAAGGCATTCCTAAATGAGACCGAGTTTTCGGGGAAACAGTTCAAGAGCACGAAATCTTACCAGCAATATATTTCATTCGGTGCAACAAAAATGACAGTTTGTATTCAGCGATAGAAATTACCATATTTTGTGAATAATTTTACGATGTACGTTTGTCTTATAATTCCGAATAATTAGAAATGCCCTTAACTGCCAGATATTATCTGTCAGAGATCCAAGTGGAAGATGTTATGTAACAAAAGTTAGTATTTAAAAAAAATTGAAGTGAATGTTTTTCGTCGTAATTTATTATTAATTTAATTCCATCTAAAAATAAAGGTCTCCATATGGGCACACCCTGAAAAAGTTTCAGAATGTTCTTTTCATGAGAATATATACGTTTACATTAAAAAAAAAAAAAAAAAAAAAAAAATCGGGGCGCCTTGACACAGCGCCCATAAAAATAAAAATTTCGTTATTTGGCGATTTTTTCATCGGTTAGCGATGGAATACAATTTCAAAAAAATACTTTTAAACGTCAAATACACTTTAACCCTTTAACGCGCAGTGTTGCCGGGTCGGCAACACCTAAGTTCAACCTGTTTAGATATACAAAAACTCCATGAATATTTCAAAAACTACTCAAATGGCTACTTTAAATCTTTCTTATGAGTTCTAGATGGCAGCACCACAGAGATCAAACTCTACCGTTTTTAAATAATAGGTAAAATGTTTTACTGTAATACGCGCTTCACAGCAATGCTCTTCTCACTGCGCTTATCAATGCTTTACTTATGGGAGGTTACCACTTCGGCAACAGCTGTATAATTAAAATGGTTAATGCAATCTTTATAAAACAATACCTGTGTACTCCTCTAGGCCTTAATAGATTGCCTAATTTTTTTTTCTTTAAATTTCAACTTTAAAGAGTAGTGCACCGGAAAGGGTTAAGGGAAAAAATGTTTAAACTTGAGCTTGTTTAAACACATTTAATAACTTTAGTTTTGTCAGTTTTAGTTTGTTTTAAATGTAATTTTGTCGTATCGAAATTTATAAAATATTTATATTGAAATTTAACTATCAAAAATTTCGATTTAAAACGAAATTCAAAATTTAAAAATTAAGTTATTTTTCAAGCTCAAGATTAAATCCAACTTTGCATTATCGATTCACTTTAGTTGCTATGGAATTGATTTGAATAACTATTATGTTATTCATCAGGTTTTATTTTTGGATGTGCTTAAATGTATGAAAATATTTTTTCAATATGAATTTTTTTATATATTTATGAATTTTTTTCAGTTTTAAATTAAATAACCTCAGAAACAATCAATATATTAATATATGCAATACAATATATGCATTAAACTCCAATTTTATATTTAAATTTATTAAATACCATTTCCACACATTCTAAAAATTCGTTAAACAATTATCAGTTGCATTAAAATCATTTGCTTTTGGCGAGAAAATGTTCTGCTCGCTAAATTCCGTGACCTTTAGTCCTTTCACGCCAAATATTAGATTTTTTTTCAGATTTTTCTCCAATCCCGACTCTAAATTTGATCCTTTATTACATGAGTAGTTTAATGAGTATTTTTTTTTTTTCCAAAATATTCTCAGTATGTCCAGTATAGAGACTTTCCTTGTAAGTAGCATATGTTTGAATGTTAATAGGGGACACAAACACACCTAGAAAAGAATACCAAGAGTTAATTATTGAAAATTAGAAAATATTTTCAACACTGAAATCAAATATGAAAATATTAAATAGGTACTGTCTCATATTTGCAATACGAAAAGTAATTTTTTTTTTTTGCTTTTTAACTTTACCAAATGATATAACTCATAACGCTTTCATCCATAAAATGAGACAACTATTTAGAAAATATATCTTAACATGTTCTTCCACTAAGCTCTTCAATTATTGTTATATAAAAAAAAATTATACTGATTTTTTTATGCGAAAGCTGAAAACTATTAACGAGAAAAAATTAAGTCATTAAAGTCCAAAAAATATTTTCAAACACTTTTCCAGTGACAAATATATTTCCACATGGATTTAAACAAAGAAACAGCTATGAACGCGGCTTTGGGGAATCAAAGTATCCCCAATCAAAAAGAAATGAATAGCAATTCGATTAGAGAAGATGGCCGCTGGTCGTAAAATATAATTTAATCTACCGTAATTGGGTATTAATTTTAACACTGGGAAAATTAGCATATTTTCAGAGACTGCGAGGTCTGGATAGAGGTTTGCGAGCGTAATTCGTAAAGAAAAAAAACTTTAGTGTATCTTTGTTTATTTTTTTTTAAGCGCTTTTCTGGTAATTCGTTGTGTTATTTATTGGAACTAGCTGACCCGCCCGGCGTTGCCCGGGTCCGTATTAGCAATATTAAACGAACTTGAAATTTGTATGATTTTATCAATAACTGGAAGCATGCAGAAATGCATTGTCTGAAATACGTCGCAGCTGACTTTGTGAAAAATCAGTTTTAAAAACAACAACTAATATTAAACTCTAAAAATACTTAAAATGAGCAATGAGAAACACGGGAGGGAACATGTATCCAACGATTGCGTTAGTTTCGTGTTAAAGTGTTGATATTTTCTTAGCAGACGATTTTTTGTGATAAATACATTATCTGTTTTATATTTCTTAATGATATTCCTCTGGACCGAGTTGGCGCATTGCCAAGATTTGCTTCCTCTGGACCGAGTTGGCGCATTGCCAAGATTTGCTTTCCCCTGTGCCTCAATTAATTAATTAATTATCCTCAGAATTCCTTTTATTTATAGAGATTACTTTGTTACCGAAAACAAATGTTTTATTTTTTTTCCTGCAACAAAAACATTTTTCACAATAGTATAAACTTGCATATTTACAGAAATCTCAAAATCTCAACGAAATCTCACATGAAAAGTTTAATTTGCTCATAAAAACTTGGGCTTGAAATTTTTATTAAAAATTTTCCAAACACGACAAAAGATTCTTTAATTAATGAGAGTGATGGAGAAGGAAATACATTTGAAAAGAATTTCTTTCAAGAATTTAACTTAATATCAAAACTCCACTCTAGTTATTGAATTACGATATATTTAAATGAATTTTGAATAAAATATTAAAAATCCAATATATTTTATGAAAATCTGAAAAATGACAATTTGTTCGAGCGGCGACAGATATTGTGATGTTTTGCGCATAAATAGTTTATAATTTGAATTATAAATTTGTTTGTATGAAATTTGTATTTGAATTATAATTTATTTGTTCTATATAAATTGTTGTAAAATTATTTTGATGATTTGGCATTTTACTTTTGATTTCACCTCCCTTCCCCTTCGACAGATTTCCATACATTCATATTCCATACTCTTGTTATATGAAATACATATATTTTGTGCCATTCATTAGTATTTTGTTTTACTTTCAATTGTGAGATTTAGGAGTTGAATTTATCTTAAAATCAGTTGACATTGTAATGATTATAACCAATATTTGTACTTTTATAATAGGATAAGATTAAATGTAAAAGGATAAATATGTACTTGTGTCATTGTATGCTCATATATCAAGTTATTGTAAGCCATTAGTAATTTTTTGCGATAATATACATAAAAGACAATGATTATATGACTTGATAGTAATGCTTGCCTCATACATAAATTAAAACGAGAGTGCTAGTTTGATGCATGAATAAAAGTACATTATTATCTCTGTCAATTTCTTTAAACATAAGTATTATCAGTTCAATACCAATTAAAAAGCGTGCTTCCTCAAATGATAGTACTGCGTTTTCATAAGACTAACGAGATATATCTGAACTGAAAATCCTAACTTAGGCCTTAATACTGTCTTAGGAAGTTTGAATAAAAATGTTTTTTTAATAAGGGTTTTTCTTTACCAGAAACCGAATCAGATATCTAGGGATTAGACAAGTTCACTTTCAGTTCACATCTGTTTATTCATGCAATGAAATTCTTAATAATGGTTATTACAACAAACCAAACATACTTGGTTGGACGAAGAAAATACTAATAGGGGCGAGTCAATATCTTAATGCTAAACATTTGAGATCATCTTTAAGAAAAGGAATTTTAACTATCTGATTGGAATTTTAAGTTTTGAGAGTTTATGATATTCTTTAAAATAAATTAAAGTTTTGAAATCTAGTATTACATGCAAAGCTAAAGTTTCATAAACGTAATGAGTTGAATTTCAAGTAGATTTAAACTTTTTTTGAAGAAATGTGGGATTATATTTAATGAAAGTAACTTTGGAAAATGGAAAATATGCATAGATCAGCAAGACTTTTTAATAAGATTAAAGTTGAAAAACTAGAAAATATTAAAAATTACATCAATTGAAAAACAGAATTCAAACAGAGTTTATAATGGACCGATAAATTCCCCTAGCGTTAAAATAGCTAAAAATAAAAGTCTATTAATAAAGGCGCATAAAAAATCAATAAATATTCCGTTACAAAATGAACTAATCTTTTTTGCGTTCGTTGTATCGCTTTTTATAGCTTTCGAGTCAAATGTTTGTGCAGTTTTTAGGAAATTGTCCTTAAACTTATGTATCTTTTTAATAAATAGAATTTTATATTTATTTAAAAATTACTCTGTTTTCCACTTATTCTGTTAAAACAGTATTAGAACTGGAATAAATTTGACTCACTTAAAAAAAATTGAAGTTTTTCCGATTAATATGTATAAATTATCAAATGTAAGTACGCGAAGCATCATTAAACAAATAAGATTTTCGAAGCTTATAAAAAGGGACTTTAGTACAGTCTGCGAAAACTACCAGTTTAATAGCATTGAAGAACAGAAGCTTTATTTCATCTTCTTGTAATACCAGGCTGCTCTAAGGTGAATTGAATTGCTGTAAAATTGGATTTATTTTACAAACTATTAAGGTAGTCAAAGTAGTCAGGAAATTAAAAAAAAAATTCTGTGTGTGTATTCTAAAGAAAGAATTTCTGAAGAGTTCATCTGTTTTACAAAATAGCTTATAATTCCAACTCTTCTCGAAAAGCAAAATAGGTTTCCCCATTTCATCTTATTTCGCAAAAATTCCATAAAAGACTCATTTCCAAGTCTAAAAGAAACTTGGGCGTAAAGAGAAGGGGAAAAAAAAGGAGAATGATCTGGGTTCTGTTCTGGACAGCAAAGCCAACTGTCGAGGCCTTTGAGTTAGATGGTTGATCTCTCTTTCTCTCGTGCTTCTCAACTCAAAGGACTCTTTTGTGTCGAGGCTACTTGCAGTCCGTGAACTATTCAGCCGCGGATGAATGGAAATAAAAAAGATCTCCTTTGAATCTCTGAAGGTGTAAAGATCATATTACGGGAAGGCTTTTTTCCCTTTATGCTGATTGAAATCTATTCCTTTATAAATATCAAATACAATTTCTTAAATATTTTCCAGGCTCCAAAATATATAAATGAAATGTTAAATATGTAAATTGATGATTACATTATATACGTACTGTGGATGAAGATGTGAACTATTTCACCTAATTATTTAACAATTTTCTTATTTTATTTATAAGAACAATAATTATTCAATTGCAAGTTATTTCTGAATATTTCACAGATCGTATATTATTCAGACAATATTTAAAAAAAAAAATCCCTTCGATGCATAAAGGTTATACTGCAGCTTTTTTTTTTTTTTTAAGCTGTTGCTTTTTTAAATTAAAAAATAAAGTTTTTAAAACTTTCTAAAAGTATTTAAAACTTAACAGCATGTTAAACAAATTCATTAACATTAAATATCCACTGTCATTGATATATATATGCGACCTTTAAATTATTCAATATAATTATTAAAAACTACATTAAAAATTGAAATAAAAATATTTATGAAATCAATAAATATTATGCAAAAAATATTCAAAAATAAATTATTTGTTAACTATACAGAATTATTATCATTTGAATTCTTAACCCTCTACATCTTTTTTACATAAAGTATTGCATAAAAACCAAAATGCAGCTGGTTGTAAATTAAGAAAATATAAAGGAGAAGGGGAGACAATGACCTGGATAGCAAAGTTAATCGTTGAGCTTTTCATTTAGATTTTGATCTCTTTCTCTCATTTCTAAGTATTCTATTGTATATACCCATTCGGGAGCATGGGTGCATTTTACATGCAATTTTAAAAAGGTTCATAAAAATGCATTTACGGCATCAGTAATAAACAAAAGTAATATTTAATTATAGCATTTTTGAAAAATGTGTAATTTTAAGCTGTATTAACCTAATAAAATTTGTGCAAAAGATGCCGGTTCTGAAATGTACATAGTCGATTACTCACAGTCCGTGAATCATCAAGCCGCAAGTGAATGGGAATAGAAAAATATCTTTTGAATAAAATATTATGATTCAGAAAGTCTTTTTCCACCTTAAGCAAACAGAAATCTATTCCTTTTAAACTAACAAAGCAGTTTTTAAACATTTCTTTCAGTTCTAAATGTGAACTGTTGAATATGTTCATTCATTAGATAAAATCGTACCGTCAATGATGTGAACTATTTATTCTTAAATTATTTTAAAATTATATTACAGTTATAGACAGACAATCATTTAATTTTAATTTATTTGTCAACTATTGCTGCAAAGTGAAAACGAAAAGTATCCTTTGAATCTGTGAAGATAATACTTCAACTTTATTTTTTTCTTACGTTGATTTGCGATATATTTAAAGCATTTAATGTACTTTTATACCATTCAAAGCTAACATATGAAATGTTAAATGTGTTGATTGATACAGTACATATGTCAATAGTTTAAGCAGAATATCAATTTTAGAATAAAATATTAAGTATTTCCTTTATTTCAATATCTGCCTTGTATATGTTAATACTAGCTGTTTTAATGATATAGTCAATATACAGTCAAACCTCGTTAACATGAACCTCAAACGGAATCAAAATGTTGTTCATGTTAACAGTAATTCATGTTATCAGTATTAAATCTTTGTATTCGTTTTTATAGGGGATTGTGAAAACAATTCATGTCAAAAGTAATTCACGTTAAGAGTGTTCATGTTAACGTGGTTTGACTGTAATCACCTTTTAAATTTCTTTTCAAACTATGGAGTTAGGAATAGAACAAAAATAACCGTGTCAAAATTTAAGCACAAAATCGCTTTATGCAAATTTTACAAACTGGTGTAAGCGGTTGTGCACGCAACCGATTTCTGGATGTAGCAGTTGTTCTGATGCAGTTAGTTGTTTTTAAAGTAATACCCCAAAATGCTTAAAATTTAAAGAATTTTCAGAGAAAGTGATACATATCTGGTATACGAGAGCGAAACAAATTTATTTCTGAAATTGAAAGTGCATTAAAAAGATCAGAACGAGGTATTCATTAAGTTTTAACTAGTGGTGATGATTTCAAACGAAAACTCTGTCCAGGAAAGCCATGAGTAATTGCTTTTTGTACGAAGATCACGATATCAGAAACTTGTTTTCAACTGGTAATTACTCTTTCGCAAATAAACTATGCAATTGAGGGACAAATTCCGGAAAAACTATTCATAGAAGAGTTTTGGAATCTGAATATATCAAAAACCATAAAATGGCTCAGTTATGTCTGAAATGATACCATAAAGAAGTTCAGTGAGCCAAAGAACATATGTCATATGGTGATAATTCACAATGTCATATTCAATAATTTGGGGAGAAAAAAAAAAAAAAAAAAAAAAAAAAAAAAAAAAAACGCGATGGCCCCAATAGGTTCAAGTGATATTGGCCTGATCTTCGCAAAGAACCTTTGAGTACATTTAGACAACATAGTGGTGGTTGTGTAATAGCACGGAGCTATTTCTTTCAATGTTCAGACATTGACAATGTTCAGTATTCATCAGTTATCGTGAAAACTTTGAAAATTATCGAGAGACACTTCTCAATTATTTGTTCCCTGTTGCCGAGGTTTTGGGGAAAGAAAAATAGTTATTTCAACTTAATGCTTCGACCCATACTTCAAAACTCAACTTCAACGTTGCTTAAGTCAAAAAACATGTTTTAAAATGTCCGACAATTACATCTAGTGTAACTGTTATTTTATTCTTCCATTTTTTTAGCCTTCTTCATGGAGTAATAAAGCCTTATAGAAAATATGTGGGTTATTGTCAGTCATGCAGTTTATACAAATGAAAAGCAGTATTCTTAAATTAAAGATTTGAAAGATGCCATTGAAAACGCTTGGTTTAAAACTGAACCAGAAACATTACAGAACCTCATTTCTTATTGGAAGACCGTATAATTTAAAGAAATTCATTAGAATGGAGCAACAATCAATCATTATTATTTATTCTACTAAAGACTAAATAATTACTGTGCTTAAACTTTTGACACACTCATTTTTGTTCTTGAGATAAATTCCATTTGATTTAAATTTTAAAGCGTAAATCTTAAATATATTTTTAAATATACCATTTGTAAGTCAGGTGAAAAAGAAAATATCAAACAATACAATTTTACTTTAAAATTTTATGTTATGCTTTAACTTTTGAGACACACTGTAAGAACATTATATTGGTACTGTTGCTGAAAATGAGATATTTATCTTCATGCAACTATTTCATAACTATTATTCAAAACTATATTCAGAATATTACAATTACTACTACTTAAAAAATACTTGAGAATTATAGTTAATTACATTTACAAATAAATCTATTATAAATACTACAGAAATGTTATTACTAGTAGTAAGTTATTTGTGAATTATTCAGAATTACAAATTTCTACCGTGTACACAAACGGCACGGTAAGTTCTCAACTTTCTTATTTCACAAAAGTTCCATAAGAAATTTATTTCCAAATTCGAAAGAAACTAGGACATAAAAATGAAAGAGAAAGAAAAGGAAAAAGATTTGGCCCTGTAGTGGACAGCAAAGACTGCCGAATTTTAACTTTAGACGGTTGATCTCATCTCTTTCTCTCAACTCAATATTCTTTTGTGTCGAGACAACTTGCAGTCTGAACTATTCATTCGCTGATGAATGGGAATAAAAAAGGGTCCATTTTGAATCCCTGAAGATGTAAAGATACTTTTGGTAGGCTTTATCCCCCTCCCCTTATGCTGATTAAAATCTATTTCTTTTTAAATATCAATTCTTTAAATATTTTTCCAAGCATCAAATTATGAATGAAGTATTAAATATGTTATCGATGATTACATTAAATTTCCATTGGCATTGACTATTGAACTTTTAATCTTTAAGAATTAATATCTTTATGTATTTATAAATGATCTATAATTATTGAATTGTGAATTGTTTGTAGACTACTCTATTCGTAAATTATTCCGTCGCAGATGAATGAGAATAAAAAAAGATTTCCTGAACTTGTAAAAGTTCTATTCCAAGAATATTTATTTTGCTTTTACATGAAATAAATTCAAAACAGCATATCGGATTTTATTTTTTCTTTTCCAGGATTCAAAGATTTTAAACGAAGCGTTAAATATATTCTGTGATAACACACATATGAAACAAGATATAAACTTGTCATCTTTAAAATATTTTTCAAAACTATCTTAAAAATTCATTAAGTATTATCATACTATTAATAAGTATTTATAAATTAATCTGTTGTATTTATAGATCAATTACAATGATAATATCAAATTATTTTAATTATTTAATAAATGAACTTTTCAGCCACAGATGAATGGGATAATAAAAAGATTTTCGAATCTGAACGTGTTAGGATAATAGTCCGACAAGGTTTTTTTTCTATTATGCTATTTGTATTTACATTTGAAACAAAATAAATTTTTTCTACTTAAAAAATACTTTAAGGCTCCAAAGATTATAAAAGGAGTGCTCAATATATTTACTGACGGTTATTTATAATAAACATGTTTTGTCATTTAAGATATGAACAATTTTTTAATTATTAAAAAAAAAATCTCATTGTAGACTTAAATAATTATTACTAACACATTTATAATTAAAGAATTATGAACTATAATATAAAGGAACTATAATTATTCAGTTGTAAATATTTATGACCTGCCCAGTCTGAATTATTCAGCTGCAGATGAATGGAATTTAAAAAAGAATTTTGATTTTCTTGAAGGAGTAAAATATATTCCAGCAAGGCGCTTGTTCGCTCCACCCCTTTTAAAAGTCGCGAACTATAATGAAATAAAATTTCAGTTTAAATATAGATATATTTAAAAATTAACTTAAAAATATCTTTCGCTCAACAGATTATAAATTTGCAATAAATGTAATTACAGATTGATTTAAATTGCGATCTATTTTAGAAGTTATTTAACAATCAGAATTAACTAATTAGAACAGTATAAAATATTTATTAATTTACAAATTACTTATTATATTCATGAATGAACTTAAAATTATTAATTATATTTATTTAAGAGCTATACAGTCTATGGGCCATTTAGTCGCAGATAAAATTTGAATAACAGAAAAAATCCGATTCACGTTGAAACATTTTAGTGCCATTTTAAACTTAAGATATCTACAGTTGCAACAAATGCTGAAAATATAAATCACGTTGCTTAGGCACGCTTGCTACTAATAAGACTAGACAGATAGCAGAACACGAAATTATCAGACTCCCATCTCTTTGCACGCCCCTGTAATCCAATGCACACGAGTGATGGGCAACTCAATCTAGATCTGACCGCTGTCCAACGTAACAAATCCCATCTGCCATCGAATCAGATCTATCTGACCACTGCCGGTAGTGGGTGGTAATGGAAAGTCCATACACCCCCCCCCCCCCCCTCCGCATGCATTACAGTAGTCTTGGGATCAAATGGAACGGAAGAGTTGAGGGGTTAATAACGTCTGGTGGAGTAAACAAAAGAATGTGGAAGGGTGATTGCATTTCGCACATCATACGGTCAGCCATAAATAACTCTAAAGAGCGACTTTCTATCTCTTCTAATGGAGATCAGAGATTTATTAAGGTTGCACGAGAGAGATGGAAGATTTTTAATTATTTCCCATGATTAAATATGTATACTTATTTTTCAAGATTTATTTTTTACATAAATATTCAGTAAAGATATAAAAAAGGCGGTTTTGGATTAATACCAAGACACATTAAATATAAAGCAGTAATAACAGTATTTTCTATGTCATGTCATCGCAATAGTAACGAAATGCTAAATACTGGTATGTTAAAACAAAATCTTAATGCAATTCTAAATATGTCTCACTTGTACGTCCTTTTTAAATCGTAAAAGCGAAAAAACGATAAATTTAATTAAAAAACACAGGTTTTCTGTAAAACACTATTCAGAAATGAAAAATTATCGCATTTAGAAGGATTTTATTTTATGCTAAAACAGGCGCTATCATTACAAGGGCAAAAGCAAAGCCCGTCAGAACTATGAAGCGTACTGGATAGCCCATACACTCCCAGGATTATTTACATTTCAGTAGCTTTAGGATCAAGATCGAAGAGTTTTTGGCAGTTTCTTGATTAATAATATTTATTGAAGTAAATAAAAAGAGATGTTAGAGGATGATGGCATTTCACACATTATACGGCCCGCATCAATAACTTTAAAGGATGACTTTCTATCGCATATAATTATGGTTCGAGATTTATTAAGGTTTTATGCGAATCGAAAATTGCTAAAATAATATTCCTTTTAGTGGCATCACTCTTATTAAATATGTATTTTGTCTTTTACCCCGCCCTCCCCCCCAAAAATACAGAAATGAAAAATAATTCAACGGAAATAATATTCTAATCTAGATAAGGAATCAAGTTTTTACTAGTGGAAGTCAAGTAAGTATGGAATGTGATGTATAGCTAAATGCAAACAAATATGGAAATAAAAAAATGAAAATTATACCATATTTTATATATTGAATGTTATATGTTCAGAATATTCTTGAACTGACGCTATATTTTTCGGGTTGGGGAGTCCAAACAGCATGACAGCAATAAATGCATTGAAATTTTAAATGAGAAATCTACATGGTCCGTCTCATCAGTTGAGAGACAGTGCGTCGCTGAAGTAAGCTGCTAGCAGTACTCGCGCAGTAACAGAAAAGATTGTGGTGGATTTAAAGAAGCCAAAGATATTCTCATCAGTTGATTTCAGACTGTTCCACAGTGCGCACCGCTGCTAATTAGAGTCCTAGTTTTAGTAACTGGTCGAAATTTCACGATACCATGTTTCAAGGACCAACGTCACGCCACAAAATTTTGTGTTACGTTCAAGAAAAAAAGGGCGCCGAGACCGTTGTCATGGTGAGGAAAGCTTATGGTGGTAATACCATGTCAAAAATACGGTTTACCGCTGGAACAAGATGTTTCGGAAAGACAGAGAACGATAACCACTTTGGACGTCTATCATCTTTACATTCTCGCCAAAATCATTAGAAAATCAAGGAAATGTTGAACTATGATCGACGCCTAGGTATTAAGCAATTTTTACTTTCAAGTCCTGAAAAGGTTCCATAGCAGAATGAAACGCATCAGAAAGAAGATCAGCAAATGATGAGTTTCATCTTGACAACGTGTCGTCGCACACCGCCTTCATTGTCACGGCGTACTTAACAAATGTGATGTGGCAACTGCCCCATCCACCGCCCTTCAGTCCTGACTAGACACCACCGGACATTTTCTTGTTCCTAAGAATCAAGATGGAACTCAAAGGCCTCATTTTGGGACTTAGGAAGCTATCAAAGAAGCAACGGCGAGATGCTCGAAGACTGCTCCTGTCGACACCTTTCAGTGTGCGTTCAGTGCCTTGGAAGAATGCTAGAACCGGTATTCCGAGGTGGAAGGAAGCTATTTTGAAGAATTTTTGTTTCTTGTACCTTTAACTGCAATAAATCTTTTTTTCTTGGAGTTGTTCAACTTACTTTTGTGATATACCATATATACATCAATTTAAATGAAAGAAAACCAATATTATTCCAATAACAATCAGGATCTTGCCTTTAATGTATTCATATAGACAATTTCTTAATCTCATACTTTTAATAAGTTTCAGAATTTGAGGAAACTAGTGCGGTTCTGCGAATATTATTTGGTGAAATGAGAATTTTGATGAAAGACATTTTCAATTATGAAGTCTTACAATTGTTGCACGAACAGTTATTGAATACAAATAATTAACCAGTTTCAATGGAATCATAATCTTGTGATTGCTTTACACTTTTCACTGGGGTGTCATAAATCACGGCCAAATTCGAAACTCATTCGGCTGAAGTATTCAATTATTAACCACTGGGAACATAAGGAACCAAATTTCATCTGATAAAAGGTAATAAAGGAAGGCACGGTCTCTTTCGGAAGTGAAATTTGAAATTAATTTTCGGTTCAATTCAAAAGTGAACTTCATATAAATATGGGCTTCCGCAGAAGAAAATTTTGGAAGACGCAAGATTTGGTAGAAGATGTGTATGTTGTCAACCGCGAAGACCGGTTTTTTAAATTAAGAATATAATCGTGAAAGAAATTAAAGATGTTTTTGTTCAGAAATGCATGTCAAAAACAATTTTTAAACATCAACATAAGTACAGAAATGCAAAAAATAGTATTTTTTTTAACTTTTATTATTTTTTTATTAAATTTTAATGAAAATTTTAAATTAGTTTTTATTTTTTAGTGTTTACATCGTTTAAAATAATTTTTAAATAAAGGGTCAAGTGCGAGTATTACTCGCACTCAAAGAATTCAGTACAATAAATATGATTTATAAACTGTACTATATTAAAAAAAAAAAAAAAAACTGATAAAAGATTTTGTAAAAAACCATCCAATTTAGGATTGGGTATAGTTGTAAATACCAGGAAATTAAATGTCTATATAATAAAATTTGAAAGAGATACGATGCCTGAATATTAGGTATTGCTATTCTGTATCTATTTTTCATTCTTATGTTAATCAGTTTCCTTTTATTGAGTTAATTCGGTGCTGGAAATAAAGATAGTGGATTTGTAAACTTCATTTGGCATTTTATAAAACTGAGCTCAATGTAGTAATGATTAGTTGCTTTTACCGTGTAGCTAAAAATAAAAAGTAATTATAATTTAAGTTTAAACTTGGCATTGTGCTAAGCGTGTTTCGAAAGTAGTCGCAAATTTGCAACAGCGCCTTGGTCCGTGCCACACTGTAAAAAATAACGGACGATTTAACGGAAGTATTACTGGTAATCTAGACGCCAGTACTATTTTCTGTTTTTTAACGGAAAGATTTCCGTAAATTCCGGGAAAAAGTCGAAAAGAAACGGAATATTCACGGAAATTTTTCCGTTAAAAAACAGTAAATAGTGCTGGCGTCTAGATTACCAGTAATACTTCCGTTAAATCGTCCGTTATTTTTTACAGTGCACGTTTTTCCAGGTAAGTTTCATCACTAGAAAGACCAAAAAATTTAGTCATGATTTATAAAAAATATTTCACACTAGAAAATATATTTAAAATAATTTAAATTTTGTACTAAATGTATTTTTTTGTATCTTTTAAACTTTTATAATAATAAAATTTCTGGAATGTTAAATGAGTAACCAGGCGATGCTATGTATGCGTTCTTAATAGCAACGTATTAATAAACTTCATAAAAACTCAAGAGAGAGAGAGTACACCTAATTGAAAAGCTGTCCCATTGGATTTTTAAACTAATAAATCACTAATACAGCACGAAAATAAAAAAATCACAAAAATATTTAAGAATTTTCAAATAAGCATCATTCATACCCCCCCCCCCCTTCCGAAAAGCCGAAAAATGCTCATAGAAAGCATTGAATATATATATATGCGATTTAATCCTTGAAAGTCCTGAAAAATCATTCTTGCATGTTTAATGATTCATGAAATAATAGCTAGGAAATTTATGTGTGGAGATCTGTTTATGATTACCTTACATATTTATTTACAATCATACATTGCAAAAAATAATATCAATTTTGTGTTACATAAACCCTTGAATTCAGAGATTACATAATGGAAAAACACGGCGAGGACGCTTAGACTGGAAAACGCTGAAGCCAACAGACAAATTTTCAATGCGAACTATACAGTTGAACTTCATTCACAACTAATAAATAGAATCTATGTACTTTCAGGCTTATAGCTCGATTCCATTTATAACAAAATTTATCAGATTCTTCGCTCGTATTTTCAATTAAGCAAAATTAGTCATTATCAAAAGCGCATAAAAAAAGGTTACTTTCGGACTTATGGACAACCTTTTATTTATAGATGCGTTTGATTCATTATTTTTATTTTACCAACAACAAAACATATCCCATGTACTTTTAACTTCCAATATTTGCACTTTATATACTCTTCCCAAAGAACCAACATTGACACCAGGCCTGAACAACTCCGTTATCTTATAACTTAAACCCATTAACAAAACTTTATGAAAACACATAAAAATATTGAAGAGTTTGCAAATAAATATTGCCTATGTGTAAGAGAAATCATTGGAGGACATCCAAAAATACTCAAGTAAGCGGAGGAGGAGTAAAAAATCTGATTTATGATATGGTTTAAGCATCTAAACCACGAGTCCAAACGACATAGTCGTCAGGAAATTCATAACCTTATTAATCGAAATTCCCTATTAAACAACAGTTCGACGACCAAAACAGTAGTCGTCGCAAGGCACTTAGATATATAGTGCCATAAAATCTTTACGATCTTTCTTAGCCACAAGTAATAAAAATGGGCCATGGGCTTGGGTGCAGGATATAAAAAGCAAGGATCCTAATTTAGTACATACCTTTTTTTTTTTTTTTTTTTTTTTTTTTTTGTCTTCAGTCAACAGTTCCATTTGATTAGTGATTATAATCACAGTAGTAATGGTTGAAATTTCATTGTTTTATGGGTTTAGAAGAAAAAAAGTAAAGCCAAATTGTGTCAAATAAAATTATAGAAAGATATTTGAAATCAACTGACTATATTGTTAAAGATTTATCTAGAGTATTGAACAGCAGCTTTTTTTCTTTTGTCTAAAAAATATTTTCTTCAAAAGTATTATTTTGGGAAAATATTTTTTTCTATTTTACTTGCTTTACGATTAAAGGGAAAAAAAAATCCTACCAATATAAGTAGTGTAAATTAAACAAAGATTTTTTTTTTTAAATATTTTTTTTATGGAGTTAGGAGGGAAGGTTATACATAAAAATATCTAGAAATTTACTTAACGTTAAGTGAGGAGCGGGGATTAATTTAACATAAACAAGAAAAAACTTTAGTAAAAATAAACAAACAAACAAAAAAAAAAAAAAAACCTTTTGAGCAAAAGAAAAAGAATAAAGTAAAAAAGAGAATTTCATGACTTAACATTATTTACTTTCGCCTATCTTCAATAGAAAAAAAGTATTGTAATCGGAAAATTTTTCCAACTTCCGGTTTTCGACGGATTTAGACGTTTTAGGGGTCAGAAATTCCAAAAACATGTTTTAGAAAATGTCTGTCCGTGTGTTACCATTCTACTATAAAAAGTGTATGAAGATATGCATAGAATTGAATCAAACTTTTTGTGAATGTTTTTGCCTGTGGCAAAAAGGTCCTCCTTCAGTTTTTGAAATATTCCGCCTGAAGGGGACGCTTCAATCGCGATTTTTGTGCCATTTCCAGTATTATACCAACCAAAAGTGTATGAAGTTGCGCATCGAATTGAACCAATTTTTTTGCGCAAGTGTATGGCTATGGCTTGTTGGTCCTCCCTGAATTTGAAAATAATCCTCCGGAAGGGGACGCTGCAGTAGCAATTTTTGTGCTATTTTCAATATTGTACCACCTAAAATTGTGTGAAGTTATGCATAGAATTGAACCAAATTTTTTGTGTAAGTGTTTGGCTATGGTTAGTTGGTATTTCCTGCATTTGAAAAAAATCCGCCAGAAGGTGGCGCTGTAACAGTGATTTTTGTTCCATTTTCAATATTGCACGACCTAAAAGTGTATGAAGTTGCACAAACAATTTCGTACAATTCTGTGTACAGCAGTTTGGCTATGGCTAGTGGTTCCGCCTTGAATTTGAAAAAAATCCGTTGGATGGGGGCACTATAATCACGATGCCAATTTCACTGGGCCATTTTCATTATTTTACCATCAAAAAGGGCATGAAGTTATGCATACAACTGAACTAAAATTTTTGTGTATGATTATTTTTGGGTGTAGTAAGTAGGTCCTCCGTGAATTTGAAAAATAATCTGCCTATCATTCTATTGTCCATGGGCTCGTGCATCTACGGAAACTCGTTTTTATTTCGAGTAATTGACTGAAACAGAAATTTAAGATGAAAATCAAAGTTGGTATAGTATTGAATTAAAATTATCAAAGCATTAACATGTGTAATTATTTTTTAAATATTAAAATGTACGTTTGAGATAGAAAGTTTTAGGATTGGCACATCCAACTAGTTTTTTGGATGGAGGTGTGTGTGTGTGTGGGGGGGGGGGTGAACGCGAAAGGATTACGTAGTATGGGAAACAAGCACACAACTTCCCTCATTAGCACACATTTTATTATAAGTTTGTTTCTTTTTTCGGAGGGGGGGGGGACATTTTAAAGCTTTTTTTTCAAACAATTTTACTGGAAATTATCAGACATTGGGTTTGCAATTTTCTTTAAATGTTAGACAATCAGAAAAATGCAAACATTTTCACATAGGCAATCGTATTTATTTAAATATTTTTTTAGAAAAAAAAGTAATTTTTTTTATTTATTAATAAAAGACCGATATTTATAGCTTTGAATAATTTAATTAAAGACCTCGATGATACAATGATCCTGTTAGCCTGAAGGATATCTATTTAAGGCTATGTATTTACGCTGTGGGATTGAGTTCCACTATATTTACAGCATGCTGGGTTTAATATTCCTTCTAAAAGAAATCATGTTCTAGCCTAATAGTTCATAGCAGTATTTATTATCATAAATTGAAAATCAGAAACAAATCCGGATAACATATTTTTAGTTGAAAGATATCCATAGTAATACTTTATTACTTATTTTGTATGCCTGCGTAAAACATAAATAGCAACAATTAGAAATGCATTTGAAGATCGTATTAAAAATTAACTTTCATTCCCAAGATTTAACACAGTCATTCCTTGATAATTTCCAAAATAAACTTATAATCGATCGTAATAAAAACAATTCTGATAATTGAATGCAACTTTCACATGTTTCTGATAAGAGCTACGAGATTCTTTTACTTGTTAAAAAGGAATTAACCTAGAATTCGATTTAAAACAATCGGAAAACTATTTATTTAAACTATTTATGGCAAATATGTTAGGTGAAACATTTCTAATTTAGTATGTTAATAAATGCATTCACACATATTTAAGATATTTTTCATTTGTTTAGAATTATTCTAGATGTCAAAATATTTGAATTCCATTAATCCGCCGAAGAATTTAATGATCGTTTAAATAAAAGCTTTGGGTTATTTCTTTTCAAAATTAATGCATCTTATAAATTTCGAACGAGTGGCGTGAGAAATTCCGTAGTATTTCTTGTATCACATTTAAGCTGTAATGCATTAAGATCTAAGAATGTTATAATTTCCTGAGAATTAGAAAAGGCAACATACTTTACGAATATGTGCAATTTTAAAGCCTTCTGGGCCTGGCTTTCTGATAACAGAATGTGTCATTACAGTTGCTATTTTGGTTTTACAAATACTTTTGTTACTTGCAAGAAACAATATTAGAATGTATCTTTATACTTAATATTATCGCTTCATTTATCTTTTAGCATTTAATAATTAAAAACAAAAGCTGGCTTAAAATTCTATATATAGTTGCTGAGGCTTATTTCAAACAAGTGTTTTCCAAGTGTAAAAATTAGGGCTATTCATCCGAATTAATAAATTATAAAAAGACAGAAAATTCTCGAATGTTTAAAAATACATAAGGAATACTTATAGAACGGGACGTGACAACACAGACAACCATCTCATCAATTTTACGGCTGAAATTCCAGAATTAGTTAAAACTCAATTCACATATTAAAACGCAATCGGTGTGCCAAAGTCATATCTTAAAGGAAAACACCTGATAATCCTGTTTTGGCGGTTGACTGGTAGCTTTTACCATTGTGTTTTCCTGCTCTCAGTCTTCCGCATTTTAATTTCTTTGGATACAGAAAAACAGTGATAAAGCTACGAGCCAACCACTAAAATCGAATTTTCATGAATTTTCCCACCAAGATACGACTTGGCACACCGACTTCGTTTTAATTTGCGAATCGAGTTAGATAATTCTGGAATTTCAGCCGTCAGTTTAATGAGATGATCATCTGTGCTGCCACCACCCTGTTTTTTATACTGAGCATCTTTGAATTCATGGGCTAAACTGTAAGAGAAAGTAAAATACAAATAATGATACTATTTTGGAATAGCAATGTAGGGTTTCAAAAAACAAAGTGGGGAGGAAATGAAATTGGGTGTTTTATTGACATAATTATGATAAGGTATCAAATGAGCCACTGGAAGCGTCTAGCAAGTAATTGGCGTACATTTTTACAGATTCCAAGTGTCTCATTAGTATTTGTTAAAATGATTGAAAGTCTTGCAATGAGTTCCTCACGGGTTACAAAAAAGTCATAGGAGGTGTCTCTTCGATGAGACATTTGGAAACTTCGAAAGGCTACGCTAAATCACGACACTGCCAGAAATGTATAGATGTTGGCGGTGGTACATTAGAGCACTTACTGTAATTGTCTTGCCGATAAAAAACTTATTTTCATGCTTTTCACATTTTTGTTTTTCGCCAAAACTTGATTCCCGATATTACTTCTGCCAAATTTGCTTCTTTATGTAAACTTCATTTTCACTTACAATTTCGCCCTTAAATCAGGGCTGTAGCCAGAGGGGGGCCAGGTTGGGCAAAGTCCGACCTGGAAAAAGTTTTGCCCGACCTAGCGCAAAACTCCACATTAAATTTCCAAGAAAACAAAGGAAAAAAAACATTAAATTTATATTTTTTCCAGTTTTTAGTTAAAATGAAATTCGACATTTCGGTCACTCAGAATCCGATAATTTTATCACTCAGTATTTCCTTTTAAAAAGCTTTTTTGTAATACAACAATGAAATTTCCGTTTTTCTTCCTTCATGCCAATTTTCTCCTTCTGGAAACAGCAAAAAAGCTTTTTTCTCTCTCTCTTTAACAGACCTCTGTCAAAAATTGAGGCGTTCTGGATTCCCCGTTTTTTAGCTTTGTAGGAATTATTCCACTCCGCTCCAAATTGAACAAATCTAGATTAGCTTATTAGCTAAAGACTCGTCTCTTTGTACAACTGTCACCATACGAAATTTATCGTTAGAAGGCTGGCTGAAACCAGGGGATTCTGAAATTACGGTGAACTAGTTTACAATATTGTTTCCTTTACAGTTAGTCGTCTGTTTCATGTAAACTTGATCTGATTACAATAAATAGCAAATGTCACATATTAGGACTTTTCTCTCTCTTTTGTTATGCTTACTTGTTTGCTTTGGAAGAGGGTCCTTTTAAAAACCCAACACGCTTTTTTATGTCTTTTTTTTTTCTTCTCACCATTCATGAACATATAAAAGAATAATAAAAATATATGAAGCCAATGAACAAACACAAAAATTATAGGTGTTATTCACCATAAAGAAATGTAATTACTATGAAAAATTTTATTTATCAATATAACTCCCATCAAATCTCGTATTTATATATTTCGTATTTAAATAATATATGTTTAAATTTCAAATAAGAAATTTACAGAATTATTTTTTTAATATACATGTACGTCTTACTTTTTTCATTCTTTTGTGAGATTTTACAAGTAGCAATTAGCGAAGGAAATTTTTACCATGTTGCATGTATTTCGCTTTAAATGAATTTTATATGGCGTAATATAGATGATTTTTATCTTAAAGTAAAAACATCTTCAAGGAATGACATAATATCAATGAATAGTAAAGTAAAGAAGAAAAGGAAAAATGTAACTATATAATTTAATTAACATTGATTTTATGATAAAATGTTTTCTCTTTCATAAAATGTTACTAAGGTACCCTAAGGTAATAACGCCAGGCGGGGTAATAACGCCAAGTGCTTATATTTTGCGTAATTATGAAATAATCAGGTAAATGACACCCATGTGCTCTGCGCAGAAGGGTTTTGAGTCATATAAATCGCAAAAAACAGCTTCAAGTTAATTTGTTTCATTTTTAGGTCTTATTGTTTTTACAAGCAACTAAAATTAACGCTTGATCTAAAATTTGCGAGATACGTTTTGTGATGTGAAGACTATTTTTTTTATCCGGAAATACTTTGTTTATTACATAAATTTGTAGTGTATTTCATGTACTTTCAAATTGTTGTAGAAGATTTTGGATATCTTCTCGAGATAATTTGTAGTTTAGGATTTACTGCGCAATAAGTATCCCGGGGTAATAACGCCAGGGATTGGCGTTATTACTCCGGTTGATTCCCAACAGTGGCCGAACTATATCCGAAGGGGGTTTATATATTAATATGGGACAGCATTATCATCATTGTTGAAATAATAAGATTAAGGGGGGGGGGTGCCCAATACTTAAAAATAATCTCTCTATTTTATTTTTTATTATATTATTATTATTTTTTTTTTACTAATGTAAAAAATAATTTTTAACTCTTGTAAATCAAACTATATCAAAATGTTTTCGAGATTCAAATTTGAACAACTTCAAAATCAGGTTTCTATTAAATTTCCACTGGATTGTTCAATTGAGTTCGAAATTTTAACTGTCCGCTTTCTCAGCGCTCGGTTTTTCAAAACTTTATAAATTTAACCTTTAACTGATGTCACAGAAATTCTAACGTATGAATGTGATGTGGTTTATGAGACCACAAAATTGAAAGATGAATAGAAGGCGGGAATAACTCATAGGATTATGTTTTTGTACTAAATTTTTTATACAAGAGTATTATACTTAATATTCACCTATTTAGTCTCTGGTGATAGTACTAAAATTCTAAATGAAAGAAAATTTCGGTAGTGTTTGCAGTTAAACTGAAAATTACAAGTTAAACTAAAAAATTAAAAGAAAAATAGTGGTCTACGAGACCGGTAACATTAGTTAAAGGTTAAAATGCGATCCATGATTAAAAATCATAGAATACTGTTCCTGCGCTAAACTTTTTGTACAGAATTAATTCTAATTAAATTTAATCTATTCAAATATTTCTAACAATATTACGAGAACTCCAAACTAAAGAGAATTTCAGTTGTAACTATAGTTAAACTGGAAAATACAAGTTAAACGCTATTTTTTTTGTGTGTGTGTGTGTGTGGGGGGGGGGGGTACAGTGTTCAGTCAGATTGCTAACAGCAGTTAAAGGTTAATTTTGTTGCTAATATAGAGATAATGATGTATAAACATATGAATTATGTATAAAATTGAATAAGAGATCTCTTTGGGATAATATTTTTTAATCAAAAATTTTATTCAATTTATTAAAAATTTATTAATGCATGCTCTTTAAAGCGTCGACAATTTAACTGTAGGTTTGGAAAATCTGCATTAGTGTGGAGTTATGGGTTAAAAACTATTTACTAGGTTACTATAATAGTATTAACCCTTAACTGCTGTGACAAAAATTGTCGCATAACTTACTGTGAGCGGCCTGTCAGACCGCTTAATCTAACGATGAATAAAATGTTAAATTAACTTTTAGAATATCATTTTTGTATTGAACCTTATATACAGGACTATTATAAATAAAATTTAGCTATTCAAAAGTTTCTAGCGATAGTAATAGAAATCCAAATGAAACAAAAATTTCCCGGTATCTATAGTTAAACTAAAAATTGCAAATTAAACTCTGAAACTTGAAAAACTCAGCGGTATGTGAGACGCTAATAGCAGTTAAGGTTTAACAAAAATATTTATTACATATAACTCTAGTTATTATAAAACTTCACATGATTAAAATATTACATTATGAATGGTTAAAACCATGCAATGTTTCTTATAATCATATTTAAGCGGGACTTTTTAAGCAGAGAGAGAGACACAGGGTGTTATATTCTGTTGAAGCTCCCCCCTCGCTCCTTTTTCTTTCACTTTCACAAAAAAATCAATATTTTCTATCACATAGAATGTATACATGGGAATGTAAATGCTGATTCAAATAATCCGTGCAATGTTTCTAATAATTCTATTTAAATGGTCATTTTTAAGCAAAACGTAGCTTAGAATCCGATATTCTTCTGCCTCCTCCCCCCGCCACCACCACAGCTTTCTTTTTCTTTCAGAGTCACAAAAAAATTGTACATTTTCAATAGCTTAGATTGCAATTTCTCAATTTCTAGAGATGTAGACTTAGTATTTTTAAAATTGGGCAATTTACAAGCCATTATTCCATCTTATTTTATAGTTTTGTTTGCATGGCGTTATTACCCATATAGGTGAGTATTAACGCCACATAGCATTGGTCAAGAAAAAACGCCATTACATTTTATGAATACATATCTGTTAAATTATTTTATTTTACATAGATAGTCAATGAGTTGCCGTATCAGATCCTATATTTGTTTGAAAAATACAATCTAAAACTAAGCCGTGAAAATTGGTAGAACCTTAACGTGGCGTTATTACCCCAGGGTACCTTATTTAAATTTTCTTTAAAAGGGATTCAAGCGCAAATATCCATACAATATGGTACAAGTAGGTTAAAAAAACTCATACATTTTCCTGCATAAAATAAATAAATAAATAAAAATCAGCTAATTAACAGCATAACAAATTAAATCCTTCATGAACATTGACTCCAGGTAGTTGGGAGTACATAAAAATAAAAGAACCTTTAGAAATCGCTATAGAATTTTTTACAATGGATACTCCCCTTCCCCATGTGAAAATATAAAGTACATAATAATAGATCTGTCCCTTCATTTCTTCAGCACTTTAGGATTCTTTCCCATTTCACTAAAATTTTAAAAAGTTGGTGCTTCTAAGATAAAACAATTATTATTTCAAATTTAAATAATACAATATGTTAGGTTACTCAAACAATTTTACAAATCGAAATTTATTACTTACTGGCTCATTCATAAAGTCATTTTTATTCTTAAATTTAAAAATGTTACAGGTATTTTTGTTAAGAGACGAAGAATGGTGTTTCTGCACTTTTTCTTAAAAGTAAAACAATTTTCAGAGTAGTCGTCTAAGTTGCCATTGTAAGTTAATTTTTGCAAGGAGACAGTTTGATAAAAACCATCATAAGATAAATATCAATTGAAACTCAAAGTGTAATGTATTTATTGAAAACTGAAAAATAATAATTCCAAATCACTTAAGTAATTGGCTGTTATTTATTGTTAAATACGATGGCGCAAATTTGTAAAATAAATTCGTATATTCGGCCCTGAAAAATAGAGACGTTTGATTGAAATATTGGGTCGTTCGGAAAGTCGTGTTCGTTTGGGAAAATTAATTAGTACCGAAAAAGTCTATCATTTAATTACTAGATATTGTTTCCGATATCTAATAACTTATTAGATAATTTAGAACAGAAATAAACACTGTTTTTACAGTGCGTTTTGTGCTTAAAAGTATTCTAAAATATTAAATGTTGTTTAATATATATGTATCCAATGTATGTGTGTGCGTGCGTATAGAAAGCTGCTTTTCTCTCCCCTACATATTTGAGTTGTCCTAACTCTGCATGATTAATTATTAAAAATAAATGCATAATATATTAAATCATTTATTTATGGAATTAATTTCATTTTTTATTAAATGTCACACTTTGAAATATAAGGGATTTTTGAATAAATACCTTCCAGGATGATAGTAAACTAAAATTAAGTTAAAAATGCCCAATTTGATAACCTTTTAAAAATTATCCTGTGTTTTTTTAAGCTTTTTTTATGTTTCCTATAATTTACGTTTTTTCAAAATTTTACAGAATAACATATAATAAAACAGGCATTAGAGTTTAAAAGATTTAATCTATTGTAAAAATTAGAACTCTGAATTTGACGCCCCTTGCAAGGTTTTTTTTCCCTTCATTTTACCGCATTTGTAATTAAGATTATACAATTTTAAACTAGCTTCCTAGAGATTTAACCGCTAACAAATTGCCTGTTTAAGGATCACCAAAGCAGCCGAATTGCTTAACACTGTTTGGTACTATGCTATTCAGTGACTTTCTTTCATTCACTAGAACACATACCGTCTGTGGTCTGAAATTGTGCTTTTTCCTTTGAAATATTTGTGGCCGAGAGGGTCTGACCTCTCAACTGGTAGACGGCAGGTGCTGGGTTCGAACCCAATCGCGGCCGTCGGCCTAACCGTTCGGAGTTTTCGTGGTTTTCTTTGAACCTTGCGTAAATATGGGTTAGGTTCCCTTAGAAAGACCCCCACGAAGGGCATCCCTCCCCCTGGGCCTATATCCCTAGCGTAGATAATCGGCCGTCACAAAATACACACACACACACACCTTTGAAATATTTTTTAAAGAGCTTAAGGGATTATTTTTCTAAATAAAGAAATACTGTGAAATGTTTTCTAAAGGTTGGTTTTTGACAATTTTACAAAGGGACGAATGGCAAATTGGATCTAGAAATCCAATTTGCCATCCCTGTGATTGTGCGGCCCTTTGTTTGTACCGAGCCGAACCGCTTCGGAAAATTTTTAATTACCTGACGAGTTTAAGAAGTAAATAGAAACTCGTGAAACCTCGCTTAAACACTTTGCATAGTTAAACCCCCAGCTGCAGAATTTTTTCCTGTAGTCTGCAACACAAGTAAAAACTTAAAAAACACTCTGCAGACCAATCCCTCGCATTACATTATATGCACTCAAACCTCCCAAATATTTATGATAGACATAAAAGAAAAATATACTTTTAAAAAGAATTTGCCTTTGTTCTCAGAATTTTTAACACTTCATACATTGTCCGAAAGAGGTTGCTCCCCTACAAGTGCTCCCCTTTGACAAAAATTGCGGGTTTTTCACGACGAAATGTCATTTTTCACGATCTTTTGACGAAATGTCATTTTTTGCGATCTTTTGACGAAATGACATTTTTCGCGATCTTTTGACGAAATTTGTACTTTTTTCGTGTTTTTTACAAGATTTGACTATTTTTCCGATCTTTTGACGAAAACTGCTATTTTTTCGCGATCTTTTGAAGAAATGTTCTGTTTTTTCGTGATTTTTTTTGATGAAATTTGCCGTGTTTTCGCGATTTTTTGAAGAAATTTGCCATTGTTTCGTGATCTTTTTACGAAAACTGCCTTTTTTTTCACGATATTTTGAAAAAACTTTCCGTTTTTTGTAATTTTTTGACGAAAACTGCCGTTTTTTCATGATCGTTTAAAGAAATTTTCCGTTTTTTTGCAATTTTTTGAAGAAGTGTGACGTTTTTACGTGATTTTTTTTGACGAAAACTGCCGCTTTTCGTGATCTTTTGAAGAGATTTGCCTTTTTATACAATGTTTTGAAGAAACTTGCCATCTATTCGTGATCTTGGCACGAGAATCGCGTGTTTTTCGCGATCTATGACGAAATTGATTTCTTTTCGAAGACTATTTGTTGAAATTCACGATACATTTCATATCCTAATTTTTGGATTTAGGACCGAAATTTTTTAATTTTTGCTACATTTTTAACAGATAAAAAAACAGTCTGCAGACATTCCCAAGAGTCTGTGACGTGCGTTGCATTGCAGCGTTGCACCGATTCTGCTTCCGAGGTTAAACCATTTTGATTTTAGCAGCTATTTAGTCTTTGGTCACAGAGTGAAAAAGGGCGGTTAACTTTTTCATTGTTATGCATTTGGAGAATGTTAGTGCATGCGAAACATTGTAAAAATTTTCTGAAAAAAATTGTGAACAAAATTGTGCATTTAGCAAATTGTACTTAAAAGTATTATTAATATAAACGAACATAGTACATGTATACATTTAAATTATTTAATTAAAAAATAGCAATTTATTTACGCTAAACTAAAAATATGTATTTAACTTTTTTTTCTGTGCTTCTGAAGAAACTTTAAAAATTTCACTCTGGCTTTAGAAATTCCTCATATTTTAAGTGAAAAAAATCTATAAAATCGCAGTACATGTGTTTGAAGAACTACGCATAAAAGATTAACAAAAAGTGGAAAAATAATCTGCCACCCCTGGAAAAACTTTTGCCCTACCTGGCAATATGGTCTAGCTACGGGCCTGCCTTAAATTCGTGAACACCTTGTATAAAGTCTGTTTATGTTTGGAAGTTAAGGTTGTTGAAGACTATTATAATACGTTTTCCAAAATTTTTTTTAATTAAATATTCCACTTTTCACTAAACGCTAAGATTTCAATTTTGTTCAATTCTATGCATAAACTTCGTAAACTATTCAATGGTACCACGATGAAAATGGTACAACAATTGTTATTACAGCGCGACCTTTGGGGCAGGAGATTTCTTAATTGAAGGAGGACCTGCTTGCCACAGCCAAATACATACACACAAAATTTGGTTTAATTCTCTGCATAACTTCATACACATTTCAGTGGTACAATGGTGTCGCTCTGATAGACGGTCGGACGAGTCATTTTGTATAAAGTTTTTTGGGATCGCTGACCCCTAAAATCGTGAAAATCCATTAAAATCCAGAAATCGGAAAATTTACAACAATTTCTTCTATTGGAGATTGAAGACAGTGAAAAGATCTACATATGTAGTTTCTACAATGGAAATTACTAGTAGTTTTAAAGCAATGAAGAAGGTTCCTCCCTAAGACTAAAGTTAATTTCACTTAAATAACTGTTTTTATTGAATGCACGAATAAGTTGCTTGACATCACGATTTCTTAAAGCCTATTGGACGTTAATGGTCTTAAAAGAAAATTATGTATACACACACAACCTTTCCTCTCGCGCTTTAACTCTATTTTCAGTAGAAGAAAGCATTGTGGAAATTTTGGACGGATTTACACGTTTTAGGTGTCAGAGTTAACCAAAAACTTGTTTTTACAAAATGTCCGTGTGTTCCCCTTGCACCATCGAAATGTACATAAAGTTATGCGTAGAACTGAACCATTTTTTTTTCGCGTGTTTTTAATTCTGGCAAGTAGGTCTTCCCTTAATTTAGAAATATTTTGTCGGAAGGAGGCATTTTTGTAGCGATTTTTATGCCATTTTCAATATTGTACCATTAAAAAGTGTGAAATTATGCATAGAATTGAACCAAATTCGTATATGTTTGTTGCTATGGCCATCCTGTTTTTCTTTAATTTGAAAAAGTTCCCCCGGAAAGGGACGAGAAATATACTTGGGATGTCTGCGTAATTTTTATTATTGTACCATCGAAAAGTGTATAAAAAAAATCTACCGGAAGTGGGCGCTGCAATAGCAATTTTTGATACTATTCTGATGATGGTGATATCGAAAACTATACATAGTTGTGCGTGAAAATGAACCAAATTTTTTTGTGTGTCTTTTGGCTATGGCCAGCAAATCCTATTTCAGTTTGAAAATATTCCACAGAAGGAGGTGCTGTGTCTATGCCATTTTCATTATTGTACTATTGAAAAGTATGAAATTATGCATGGAATTGACCCAAGTTTTTTGCTTATGCTTCGGTCTATGGCAAGTAGCTCCTGCTTAAATTTGAAATAATTTTTCATACAGGGGACACATTCATAGCAATATCAATGCTTATTCCATTATTATACAATCTAAAACTGTAGAAAATTAAGCATAGAATTGAACCAAATTTTTTGTGTATATTTTTGGCTATAGCTAGCAGGTTCTTCCTGAATTAAAAAAAAAAAAAAAGTCTGAAGCAATAACTGTAATAGCAATTTGTGCATTTTTGTTGTTGATGTTATTATTCATAAAAAATGTTTGAACTTATAAAACAACCAAATATTTTTGATCATGTTTTTGGATATGGCCTGCTGATCCTCCTTGATTTTGGAAATATTCTGCGAGAAAAAAGCGCTGCGATAGTGATTTTTGTGCAATTTCTTCGATTTTTCGTAGTTTTATTGTCCAACGGTGCGGCGGCTTGTGCAGAACAACTCGCGTCCTGCTAAAGCCGGATACTCACAAATAACTGATGACAACAGAATAAGGGGAAAATATCGATTTTAATAAACATGATCTGGATTAACTCGTTCTTATTCCAATTGACTGAAGCAGAAATATAAAATGAAAATCAAAGTTGGTATTGTATCTTACTAATATTATTAAAGTATTAACATGTGTATCTACTTTTTGAAACATTAAGATGAGATAAAAGAAGGGATTGGAACATCCAGCTAGTTTTTAACATGATCCTGCCAGTATTAATATCAGGAGAAAGATTACGACATCTAGGATTAAGTCTTATCGCTTGTGGGATCAAAGCCTAGCAGAAGGGAAGTCTTGCAAAAGCGATTTTGTGGCGGGGGAAGAACTTTTTTTTTTGCCAACATGTGTTTATATATTATCTGAACAATTATTTTTATTATAAGAGAGTAAGATACAAAGTTAAATTTTATTACAAATAAATCGGAGCAAAATCAACAGTTAAAATATTTTTTAAATAATGTTTTAAAAATTAAAAAATTAAGAAGAATTGATATTGTTCAGTTTTTTGCTACAATATTTCTTTAAGCTTGTTAAAAAAAAAAAAAAAAAAAAAAAAAAATTGTCTACTTCAAATAGTTGGTTATTTTACTATCCTACCTCCTCTTCTTTGAATGTTAAGAAAATTTTCCCCAGAAATTTAAATCTTAAAGGAAAAAAAAAAAAAAAAAAAAAAGGAACGAGAACTTCGTATAAATTATATAATTATATTTTAACACTTTTGGAAGTTTTAGTTAAAGCCTGAAGTACATCAAGCGTTTTATTGATTTGTGTATAGATATTTTTGTAAGTAATGGCTTTATGCACTGGGAAAAATCATTTAAAATACAGGGTGTACCAAAAAGGACGATCCATTCCTGTAAAAAGATCAATTTCTATTGATTTTTTTCCCCATAAAAATGGATAATTTTTCATAGGAATGGAGCGTCATTTTTTGAACACACTGCGCACTTTCATAAGTCGAAGCTATTTTAAAAGAGAATTGTGATGACAATATCTAATGTCAATTGATTTTACTTCACATTTTCTTTAGTAAATTCCGAAGAAAATCTGAATTAGTATAACACAAATCACATGCATCAAATATTTGTTCACTTCTAACTAACTTCGGAACTAAATTAAAGGAGAAAAAGTGGACCAAGATCATAAGCATCCGAATTAGGAATTATATATATTCTTTAACAAATATGGAAAATAAAAAGTGAAACTATTTCTGAAAATGATGCAGTCTTCCTTTAATTTGACCAAATATTTGTGAGGTCGAATACGCATTTTCCAACAACCAGCATACTTGGCAAATATGTTTAAGAATAGACTTCATATCGAGTCCGACCCATATTGAAGATTTTAAATTAACTGGCACCCAAATAAATTCAAACCTAAATTATGTGTCCTTATTTAACAGAAAAACATGATTTAAGTATCAAAAATAAAGCCTTCTGCAGTACAATCATTTTACAAAATTATTTAGAGAATCTATCGAATATTCAAAGAAGCGCTATTTGTTCCAAAAAATGATTTTGTTTGTATACCTATCAATTATTCAACTTAGAGCATAACCTTTAACTAGTGTTACCAGTTTCATATACCAGTTTTTTTTCCAATTTTTATAGTTTAACTTGTAATTTTCAGTTTAACTATAAACACTACCGAAATTGTGTTTCATTTGGAACTTTAGTAATATCACAAAAGTATTTTAAATAAGTGCATGTTAATTATATTATTCTTGTACAAAAAGTTTAGTACGAAAACACCATCCTATGAGGGAATTCCGCCATTTACACCGCTATCGATTTTGCGGTCTCACAGACCACTTCACACTAGTTATTTTCTGTGACACCAGTGAAGTAACAAATTCTGAAATACCAGTTAAAGTAATGTAAAACTTAAGATATCTCAACTACTCCTAAAATGTCTGAATTCATAACGTTTCTAAAATTACTTAATGCTACCGGCAAAATTGTTACACCATGTTGGAATTTGCAGAAATTTAAATAATGCTGAGAGAACTTACGAAGAGTTGATTACATACCTGCTGCATTTTACCTAACAATTTATTGCAATAGGTTTGCTGATAATTTTAATCTTAAAAAAGGGGAGAGGGGTAAACTTTTAAGACTTTAATCCTTTGAGCTCTGGTGAGCAAATTTCTTCAAAATTCCAAATGTCACTTTGGCAAAAGTATTTTGTAAAGAAAAAAAACGGTTAACGATATACACCAAAAAATGCATTAAATATTTTTCAAGTAAATTTGGTTGAATTTTCTGGTACCATTGTGACATTTTGGAATTAAAATTATGTGGTAGAAAATTCTACCATCAGAGCTCAAAGGGTTAAAAAACTAGGTTATAAAACTAAAGAAAAATAAAAGTGAATATGCATGTTGTTTAAAAAAGACCTAAATGATATTCAACAAGTTCTTTTTCTCATCCCAAATGAAAAAAAAAAAAAAAAAGGGGGGGGGGGGGGGTAGAACAAGACAAAACAGAAGAGAAGTAACCACATGCTTTTCGCAAATTTCTTAGCTTAATCTGCCCTTCCCCATCTAACAATGATTATTAATCCCCGAAAAAAAAGACGACAGAAGGAAAAAACATAATGGCCTTCCATTATTTTCCATTGCCGCATAAATAACGTCCAAAATTAATTCCTGTTGAAACAATTTCCGAATAGCGCTTTAGTGCGAGAAAATGTTATCGATGGCTAATTTCCTTTGTCTTCTTCAGGAGACATCGTTGTCGTAGCAACGAGCAACTCAATAGAAAGAATGTGAGGATTGCGCACCTTCCAAGCTGTATTTTTAACCTTTTGTCCGGATGCCATTCGGATGGCAAGGTATTAATTGTCTACCTCTGGATTTTCTAGTAGTCCAGAAATGCAACACTTAATTGAGTCATGGTGATTAATATAATCTGATTAGTTGCGGAGCAATCTAGCTGGGAGTTTTTGCCTCTTGGTTGTTCGTACATGACTGGAAATAAATGTCTGGATCATTTATCGGAAATTTTTCATCGTAAATTAGGATGTGGCAGTAATTTGGTAACTAAATGGCTACATTATTTTTTTTAATGATATATTTAAGGCTGATTTTAAAGATAATTTTAAACAGAGCATTTACATTACTAATTGTTAATATTTAGAAAATATAAAATCAGCTACGCTAAAACTGAATATTTTGTCATCGATTAAGATAGTCGTAATATTGAGTTACCTTGACTAACATGAAACATTTTACATCTATTCTGGACTTGCATTATTTTACTTTTGATGTTACTGTTAACGCTTATTTTAATAGATTAAAGAAAACATTTTAGAAAGATGTGTACTATCAAATATTAGTCTTTAGAATAAATGTAGTAAATTATTTATGGTATCGGCTTCCATTGTGTTGCCAATTAAAGTATAAAATCAATAAAAGTACGAAATATCTTAGTGTAAATACATTGTCAACAAATATTTTTTTAAATGATTGTTTGGACACTATTTGAATGCCGATGCATTAAATGTCTATCTCAAAACTATCTAGTAGTTCAGAAATCCAACGCCTTATTGAATCCCGGCGATTTACGCAATCTTATTGAGGAACAATCTGGTTAACGTTTTCTTCGGCGGTGGTTCGTAGATGATTAGAAATAAATCTGTAGCTCATCCAAGATTATTCCACTATACTTTAGGATGTGAAAATAATTTGAAAACGGAGTGGTTATATTACTTTTTTTTAATGATATTGTTTTAATGAATGGATAATCTTCAAGAGTTGACTTGAATACACTGCTAATTGTTTGGAAACTCCAATAGATCATCTACTAGGTTAATTCTCAATGCTATGTCCTCAAGCAAAATAGAAACAAGAAAACAGGAATTCTGCTTTTCTAGAATTTACTGTCACTTCCAATGAAAAAAACTTTATAATATAAAACTTTATAGTACAAAACATATTTCAGTTTTAAAAAACATACGCTTTTATTTTATTTTAATTGACATCATTTGCATTCACTGAAGAACTCCGCATTTACAATCTAGTACTAAATAACATTTATAGAAAAGTATGCATAGGGCATCACTATCACTGAAGAATACATAAACCCATCAAAAAGCAATGTCGTCAATGAATTCGATAAAAAAATCGGGCATCTAGTGATTTATGAGCTTTATTTGTAACATTATTATGAATACTGAAAACTAAATATAGTTCATAATTGTTCTACGTTTTATCAGAAATAATTCATTTATATTTTTTTGTCCGAAAATTTGGAAAGTTATTACACACGGATTAATAAAATTTATTTCAGTTTTTTGACAGGAATAAATGCGGTGAAAAAAAGTCCCATATACATATATACTTTAAAATACACTTTTATAACAGACTATATTCTTGGGATAGCAAGTATTTTACTTTTTTTTTGTGTTTTTAAGTTTTATTAGAAATTGGCAACATACAGATATAGCAATCTACTTTTTTCCTTTACTTTCAACAGAAGTGCAGCATTTCAGTTGCCAATATTAAAGAAATGTCTTTGAAAACTAAAACATTTTTTTTAAGAGATGAAACTTCAATTGTTGCTTTAAAGAAATAGCTTATCGAGGGATTGAAATTTATTGATGGAATTTAAATGCATAAATTGTCGCTACAAGCACTTCAATAGGAAATTTAAAATTGCATACTTACTAAGCTGAAAATTTTTTTGTTTGGATGAAGCACTGCCCCAGGTGACTATTTTTATATTGTGTTCTAATATATATATTACGAAGCACATTTCTTTTCCAAATATTGTCAAAGTGTGTATTAAGAATAACTATTTTGATTAAGTGGTTCCAGTTAGAATTAAAAAAAAATTGAGAATGTCACGTTTTAGAGTGTCACGTCCTGGCAAAGCGTTAATTGTCTATTAGTGGAATTTTTAACTTCAGAAATGTAAAGCGTAATTGAGTCTCAGCGGTTCATGTAGTTTGATAAATTGTGAAGCGATTTAACTGGAATAGTTATTTGATCATTGTTTGTTCCTGAACGGGCATTTCTGGATTTTCCGGGTTAATCTATTGAAATTTTCTCCTCATTAATTTGGATTAGGCAGTTATTTGAAAATTTCAATGTTAGTGTTAATGCTGTTTTATTCTAATGATATTAGTTATATTCTTATAATTATGCATATATGGAATAAGTTACTTAGTATTAGTTCTGAATTACTGTCACAATAATTGTATAAAATCGATAACACTGTATAATTAAGATAGAACTAAATGCTGATGTGAATTAAGATCACTGCAAATTATTCAAAAATGTAGAATTAAGAGAAAATAATCATCAATAAAGTTTCATTAAAATTGTTAACTGTTAAAGAGTTACATACGTTTTCGGTGGCGAAATATCGATATTTGGATTTTCTAAAAGAAAGAAGTAAAATTAAAAACCAATTTCAATTGCTTTTATAGCTTCAAATATTTAATATTCTTGTTAAATTTGGTCACATTACATCGGAAACCTGCAGCCGCGTTGATTTCTTCTAAATTATCCGGGCTCGGTCATCCTAAATTTTTTGTATAAAAAAAATCAATTTTTTCTTGCAAAATATTTAAAAGCCATCGGCTCAAATTTTTTAATAAGAAATTACGCTATTTTTTTTATAACTGTGTTTGAAATTTTTAACTTTAATTGTGTATTTTTTTTTCAATAAGTTTAAAGATTTCAAAAATTGGCTTGATTGGTCCTTAGTCATTTTAACTCTGGATTCCAACAGTTTGTGTCCTATTACTTATTACCAACCCACACGTCAAATCGACGTCTCTTAAAACGTTGCTATTTCTACGGGAATATACAAAGAAATTGAGAAAAATTTAATATTTTTGTAAAAAAAATTCCAGCTCTTTAAAATTTTTAAAATACATAATCTCATAATGAGTTTTACTAAACATCGATTTGATTTGGATGTTGTAACGCAGGGTTAATTATATGTAGGTGCGCAAATTTCATCTGTAAATGCTAAAAATCATTAAAGTTATCACGCTGCCCATGTTGAAAAATGTAGTCTCTGCAAGTTGTAGGATTCAATATATTTTTTTTTATAGTGCGCGCGTTCACATTTTAGCTCATATTTTTTTTAATAATTGAGACATTTTAAATATTTTTCCCCCATTGTTAAAAACACTATACACATTAAATTTCAATCAAAAACAAAAAATAGATTTTTTGAAAGTTGAGAACGTATATAACCTCTAAAAAGTCATATCCGGGACTATGTTTCAGATTTTCTATCGAAACATTTTTCTTAGTTTTAAAAAATTACTGATATTAGTCTGTATGTAAAAAATTAATATAAAATTCTTAAGACTTAAAGTCTTAAGAATTTTATTTTAATTTTTTACATTTTTAAGATTTTGCAAAAAGAATAATTTAAAAATGAAATGGCAAAGCATTTTTTCATGCGTCCAAAAGGTTAAACTTATGATTTTATACACTGAAGCAAAATATACAGTGTCATGGATATTTTATTATGATTGATTTACATTAACTTAATTATCAAAAATTTTAATCCGTTTCCTATTTGAAAAGTTCTGATTCACCGCATTAACATTTTTGTTGCAAAAAAATTGGATTACGAACAGGCTTAAAATTCAAAGTTATCAATTATAAGCATCATTGTTTTAATACAATTGATTATGCAAATTCATTCTTCAATAAAGAAATATTTAAAAAGAATTTTTTTTTTAAATATCCTCTACTAAAATTAGTAAGCAAATTATGTGATAATTCTGAATAATTCTTAAGTATTAATTGTTAAAATTTACAGACAGTAACCACAAAAGACGTGCACGTGTTCTTTATTACCAGCTAATAATCGTGGGAATATTCTAAAGATCAACACTTCTGTTACGTGCTCGAACAGTAGTTCTTATTTCCTACATCCGTTTTAGTCTTCAGGTAATTCCGTCTACCGGAGATATACTCAATTAGATTTACGCTAGGGGACCACAGAAGACCCCTATGAAAAAATTGTCTTCATATGTGAGGGTGCACCGGAAATAGCCTCTTGGTGAAGCGTCAGTAACAACCGGAAGTTGGTTACCGTATCTGTGTGTGTTCAGTGCTCCCCCTCTTTTGATGCATCCCCGGAAGTAAGCCCGAGAGGTACTCATTACCAAACCTCGACGACACATCAATGAGAAAAGCAGAAATACTTTCGCAAGTTTTTGTTACACGTCGATAGCGGGTGTAACGAGGCAATTTCGAGATCTGACACAATCCTTCCTCCTCCTCACCCACAGCATCCCTCCGATGAAGAGTTTTATTCACTCTGGTGAAAAGGGATGTTTTCATAGAGAAACCATAACAAAATAACGCCATTTTCCCGCTCTGCTACTCGTACGTATAAAAGGAATGTGATCTATTGAGAGGAGGTCGTTAAAGTTTAAAAGCAGTTTTTAAGTGTAAAGATGGTAAAATGGTGAATTTTATAAATTTGGAAACTAAAGATTTGTTTTAGTGTGAACAAGTTCTTAATAAATAAAAATTTATGCTATACAATACATATAGTTTTCGTTCATAAATATTCAAATTAAGATGTCTTTGATAAATATTATAAAATCCTTGAATTTAACTTTGTAAAAGTAATAAAATATTAAGCATAGTAGAATTAATTTTTTAAAAAAAATTAAGCCTTATAATTTTTATAAATTATGAAAATTACAACGCTTGACAATGACTTTATAAAGTATTCATATATGCAAGCCATATGTTAGTCGGATAAAAGTCTTTAGCAATTTTACCATTTGGTGAATTACGAAATTTAACATCTCAATCAAAATTAAAAACACTAACTGTGTGCTTATTCGATATTTAGTATAAAAATAAACAAAACCTATTAATTTGGCAAGTAGGGGATTTAGAGAGGCTTATATCATCTTAAGATATTAAATTTGAAAATAAAATCTATTTAAAATTTTACTTTAATCGACGACAATTGCGTCATCCCAGAATTTTTTTTTTTAAATTTATAAAAAAGTGTCTATAAAAATAAAATTCACAATTCGTTAAAAAGAGAGAACAAAAAAATTTCTGTCAGTACTGAGTATTCCAGTGCTCTGTTAAACACGTGAAACAGATCACATAAATTAAAGAAAAATTTCCTCATTGAGGGAAATTCGGCATTACTATCAATACTTTGTGACTCCCCTCTTTGTATGGGTGAGAGGAAAAGACAAAATCTTAATGTTAACGGAATTTAATATTAATTAGCTAAACTGAATAATTTGTTATGCATCTCCTTTACACAAATTGAAGACATGCAAAAACTATTTAATACAGTAAACCGGGTTAATCTGATAAAACATACATACACGCACAAATAACGCCTGCATTCAAATCATAAAAGGGTACATACATACAATAAATCCAATTAGAGTGAAAAAGCTATCTTAATGATGGCCGATGACTTTCCCCAATTTGGTTTATTAGTGAAAAATTACCGACTGTGACATCGGCCGGAGTAGCTCACTGGATAGAGCAACAGACTATAATGCTGTGGTCTCGGGTTCGATTCCTAGCTCTGGCTAATTTTTTATTCCGTTAGGAATGTATGTATGCCTGTATATTATTTGTATATATCTTTAAGGTTTAATGTAGCTTTGAAATCTTCACGATCCATGATCAGTGATGTGAGCATGACATTTTCATAAGTCGCCTCCACTATCTTATTCTATAACTTATTTCCCTTTAAATAAAATATCCCTTTTATTAAATATCTTTAGTCGAATCAATAAAATGCACACAGTGCTATTATCTATGTACGCTCTTTGAATTTAAACTCGCTTCGGTAAAATGGCTATTGATATTAAACATAGACTTTCCATTGAATGTTTACATCGATTGTTACATTGAATACATTTAATTACTAGGGATAAAGAGATTTATTTAACGGAATACTTGATTCAAAGGCAGGCATAATAAATTCAGTAAAACTGGAAAGTGAGCATGATTGATCAAAATATTTAGACAATTGAGGAACGAATTTTTAAAGCTTTAAAATACAGTTGATTATTTTATCAGCAACTGCTGAATAACTATAACTTTTCTTATTAAAATGTATATTTTATTACTTTAGTACTTGAACAATTTAGCTGGTATCAGTAAAATTTTGAAGAATTTTCCCATTTTTTTTAAAGTTTTTCTCATTTTAAATAATTGTCAGCAGATAAAGTTTACAATTTAACATTGTTAAAATTAACGATAATGCTATTTGTTAAACTTTCAAATTTTTTCAGGAATTTCTTAAAACATTTTTGCTTAAATAACTGAGAATGAACTTTAAATAACAAACTCATGTTTCAAAATCTACTGAAGATTTCTTAATTTACATAAATATATGCTTATAAAAATGTGTTTGCGAATATGCGATTTTATGAATTAAAATTCGCCGCCGCCGTTAAACTCTCTGTAAACATCTTTATTTCCCGAGGCTGAATATTTTCGCGCATCGTTAAACAATCTTTGAGAGAAAAGTAACATTTCTCTGCATTTAATTTCTTTTGTGTTACAATGAAACATTTCAAGTAACATCATTAAACTTTTATGAGTACTAAAAAGCGAATAGAAATATCTCTTATAAATCATGGGCTTAGTCCCTTTAACTTGGTGCTTGTGTACATAATGCACGTAAAATAAGCCATTAAGTTTTAAATAACTTAAGATTTAATTTTATTAACTTCTGTCCTAGATAGATATGTGTACATGCTTGTGTATAATTTTTTTTTATTATTCTATTGATTTTAAATAAAGTTATATATGTATCGGTATAGTTAGTGTGTTTTATATTAAAGTAATTTAAATATGATATGTTGACAATAAATATGTAGTCAGTTTCCACTTTTCCACATACAATGTCTACAGAATCGTACATTTAAAAATCAAACTACAGTTCATTATTCTTTTAGAAATCGAAAGTTTAGCTTCATTTACTAGAAAAACACTTAAAACTATTTTTTAGGTTTTTTTCTGCTGAATAAAACCTGCTAAAAACTGAATTGCAAGATAACGAGGGAAAAAAAACCGTGCTTAACGGCTTTCCGTTTTTACAAGTGCATCGTCAATAAAATTGCATACTCTCTCACAGGGTCTTCTGAAATTCTGCTTAAAGCAATATTTTGTTATAAAATTAACTATGCGATTGACTTTCACATTTTAAAAATTCTGAAAACATGCATTGAAATTATCATAAGTATTAAAGATTGCATTTTATACACATGGAAAGGAGAAAAAGAAAATATTCTGAAGGTGAGGGAGCAAACTAAGCTCAAATTCTTAAACTTTGGCCAAAAATTGGCATAAAACGCCATTTCATTTAGAGGATAAGCCATGTATTGCGCTATGTAATCAGTATAATATACTTCAGAGTGCCGACATTTTTTACCTAATTAAAGGAGCTACAGTTATTGTACACTATTAAAATATTTTATTCCACTTATATGCACAAGTGCAACTTTTTTACGTTAATTCGTAGCAATCGTGCTCAAAAAATCTTTTTATGAAATTTCCCTAAAATAAAAAATTTAAGTAAAGCTTAAACACAGTCTAATTTTTCAACAATCATTAAAGAATTAAACGTACTTAAGTGAATTTTTTGAACCGAGCGAAAAAATTCCCTAGTTGGGATTCGAACTCAGAATTTTGATTTAAATTGATCAACCAGTTAAGCAATCTTAAGCCAATATGCTACTTAACTTAAGCCACATGGGTCGAGAGGCGGTGAGCATATTTTGCTCAGATTGGCTCATTTGGTAGAGCATTGGCAATTCAAGTGAAGGTTGTGTTCGAATCTCGGCTTGGGCCTTTTCCCGCTCAGTTGAAAAAGCCCAATACGTAAATCTTTGACAATCAGCAAGAAAAATAATTTAAAATAATTAGTAAATTTAAGAATATTATTTAACTAAACAAAAAGAAATTAAATTATACATATATATATTATTTATCTTTTGCATGAGTTTTATTTATAAATAGGAAATCTTGTTTTCAGACGAAATGGGACAATTCTACACATGATACTAAGAAAAAAAATAAGTCATTTCAGATAATTCATTGCACGAAATGCGCAGAATTTTTCTTTCTTTGAAACGAGAAGCATTAAGCTAAAAGGCAAGCAGTACATTTTATCTCTGAGAAAACAACTGGCGTCAGTTCACTTTCTGATTTTAATACAATACTAATTGGAGTGTACTCTAATCTAAATCCACCAAAAGTACGTCTTTTAGCAGAGACTCATTTCCAGATAATAAATTCTAAAGAAATAAGGAAGAGCTCCCAGAAATAAGAAAAACCATCTGCATTGTTAAGAGCGGCCACTGATAAAAATGGTGCCCAAATAAAAGCAGAAAACTCCGCTTTTTAAACAATTGTCTGCCATTTAGAGCAATGGAAAAGCCACCATCAGAGGCAGAACATCATTTCTCACTGCCGATTTGGCAACACTCCAGAGTACTTTTATATAAAAGGGAAAAACTTTTATGCCGTACTTATTCTAACTATGGAGTCATTATCCGAGGGGCAGGGAAGGAGGAGTAAGGCCGAGGACTTCCAGTCGTTACCATTGCTCTCTGCCGTTTTTAGGATAAGAGAATATGCTTTTCGAGAAAATAAGAACAATATTTTTAAAAATAAATGATATTCAAATGTGAAAACTCATCCGGGGGCGTGTTCGGAATTTTATTCACAACTTTATGAATTGGTGTGCAGCACACCAAACTATACTGATAAAACGAAATGTCCTTCTGATGAAGGACGATAAATAGAAAAAAAGCTTAGGGACAAATTTAAATGAAAAAACTTTTAGGTAAACACCAATATATTTACGATAACTTTATAAATAGATAGGTCATTTTCTGTGTAGATTAGCTATATAAAATTAATTTAAAAACATTTTTAAACTTAAAAAGCCTACTAGAGATTCTTTATCTTACGAGAATTCTGCGCTGATTGGGTTGTATCCGACCTGAACCCAAAAATTCCATTTGTTGTCAATTTCCAACCACGTCCGAAGCTTGCAAAAAGTTTCCTTTACACGCAACTCGATCTGAACCCGCGAGTATAATTTTCGGCTATTCGCAACCTGACCTGAAGTATTTAATTCCGCATTCAACCGGAACCATTTCAAACCCGAAAGCAAATTGAAAACGTAAGAAAAGTAAATTACGTTTTAATGCAGTTATGAAAAGTAATTTACACTAAAATTCAAGTTTTTCAATAATATTCAAAAATAATAAAACTTCTAAATAGATGACACCTCGGGATCGTTGAATAAAATTTTTTACCAGGGCGGTTTGTCCTTTATTTTCTTTTTTGGGATCGGGATGATTAATTTTCTTTTTGCGGATCGGATTCATCCTAGGATATTTCTTTCAGGTGATATTTAGAATTTTTGAAAGTCGGATTGCTAAAATTTTCTAAAAAAGGCCGAATTTTATATTTCAGATGAAAACCAATACATATTTCTCTATAAATGAGTATATATTCAATTTAAGGCATGAGAAGTAAAATGTATATGAAAAATGCGATGATTGTTTCTTTAAGAATCACTTTTTCTTCTTTCGGAATATGAAATATTGCCAACATTTCGTTTTACATAAAACGAAAGAACATGTGTCATATTTGTAATTCTAAGCAACTAAATAGATGCATTTTCTTTTCTGGAATGTCCATTATGGATGTCTTATTGTATAAAGATTTTTTAAAAATGTGGAAAAAATATTGGCATCATTTTGAAAAATCGGCTCAACCTGAATTCAACCAGAAAGAGCCATATGATGAGAAACCGAAACATGAAAATCAACCCGATTCGTTCAAAAATGTAGAAGTTAATCCGACCCGCCAGGAAAGAATAGTGCTGACCCATTGCTGGACCCGTTCTCATAAATTTTCCCCGGTTTTTTTTTTCTATGCTACTGAACTTTGATAACATTCCTGAAAATTTTTTTGACGTAGCAAAGAGTAATAAATCTGCATGAAAGACAAGTAAAGTATATTTTTGGTCACTGCTTATACATTTGAAATTTGTCAACGTCGATACAGGACGCCAAATATATCTCAAACGCTAAAAATTTTGACAGAAATTGATTTATGGAATTGAATGATAGACAAAAACGAAGAAAGTGAACAAAATTTTGTCAGTAAAGAATAGAAAATTAGATGCATAGCTTCTCTAGAAAATATCACACACAGTGATCAGAGATAGTAAAAAATTTTTTGTATTGTTTATTGGATAGAGTTTTGAACAATTTAACCATTTCGGGTCTAATGTGCTATTAATAGTACTTTCACTGAGTATTAGTTTGCCTGAACAATTAGTTACTTTCTACACATAAACATCATAGTATATGGCTATACCTTTCTAATTATGACTTCATTTATGTTTTGACATTTAGTAATAACAAAATTTACTTAATTCTCTTTGCACTGATGGAGATTCCTTTACTTTATAAATATATTTTACTCTTTAAATTAAAAATATAAATTACTTTTCTGAATCAGTTATCTGTGATAAAACGCAGAAAACATTATAAAGTTCTAATAATCTCTCAAACCCTATTACGTGTTTTTTTTCCTCAAACATCTTTAACAACTCTTGCTTAGCTTCTTTTTGTAGAAATATGAATTGAATAGTACACAAAAATAAGTATACAGTTGTCCGATTTCAGACAAGGAGATTTTTTTAAACACCAGTAAGTCATTTGGATAGCTACAATAAATTTCATTAAAATAAAAGTAATTTTGTTCTCATAATGGAAAAATTTTGGACTAGAAATGGTCAATAGAAATTTTCTGGGACACATTGCATTGAAAATTTCATTAAAAATTTGCAACGCTAAATCGCTCAAATTTTGTAAATTTTAACAAATAGTGACATATAATGTCATAGTTAAACATCAAAACATTAAATTTTTATTTCCTTCAAGGCAAAGTGAAAAGATAATCTTATAGTTTTTGAAGGTTGATTTATATAGCTACTTTTTTAAAAACCTGCAAAAATTTTAACTTTTGCTGTTATTGCCAAAAAATAATATACTTCATATTTTAAATTAAAAACTTTCTTCATACTTAGGTGCTTATTTGATAGAATTTTAAATGATTACGAAAATAAAAATGAATTTATTAAAAAGAAACTAACTTACTGATATTTAAAAACTTACTTCCCCAATCAAACGAAAAATCAATATTATTTCAGCAGATATTCTTTTATTTAGTTTAGAAAAATATGAAGTAAACCAAATAGCATACACACATATCAAGATATTCTTTTCAAACGCTTTAAAAACAATATTTAATTTAGAGAGTATTTGTTGCACTTGAGTCAAAGTTATTTTTTTATAACTCCGTAAGAAGTGTTTGAAACTTATTAAAATACCATTAACTTCTATATATACATTAAAAAAAAAAAAAACCTATCAAAACCCAAAAGTTCTTGAATTTTTAGAAGTGAATCTTTATTAACAGGGCAATAATGATATGTTTAATAGTTCAAAGATGTTGTTTAAAATCATTTTTAAAAGAAATTCTTAAACTTAAAGATTTGGGCTTGAATGTTTCTAAGTATTATTCATGAAACCATGATTAGTAAATAACGTTACATTATTTCTTAACGAAATAGTGTAACGAATAACGTAGCTTTACAAATTAAGTTTTATTTTTTTACACTTTTGTTGAAAAAGACAATTCATGCTTTCTATATTGTTTTTATTTCCGATTTTGTACGAATTAAAAACTTTTTTCATAAATTTAATTTAAAAATGCCAAATTCATTAAAAAGGTTTTAAGAACTATGTAATTAGTAATATAAAGTTTCTAGGAAATGCAGAATACTTTTAATATTGTTTACAACAAAAAATATAAGAACATATGAAAAAGAAGGAAAACAAAATGAGGCAAATTTTTACAAAATAATTTAGTATATTTTATATGGTATATACAAGTTGAACCCTTTTGGGTCCAAATTTGCCAGTTTAAAAAAAAAATATTTTACGGTTATAGTATTAACATTAGCTATAAATAGATTAATTAGTATTTAATGAATATTTCGTTGTCTAAAACATAAATAATGTCGTTTTGCTTACTATTCAATTTATATTCAGGTGATAATAGGCTAAGGAAGAATTTTTGGAGATATTTAAAAAATATTGTATTACAGTAAGATTTAACTTATATTGCAAATTTCTAATACTTTTTGCACTTTATTATACATGAATCCTTCAGGTAAGTAATTTTTATTTTAAAAAGAGTGAAATATATGTTTAAAATAAAAGAAGCGCAAACGACGCAAAGAGAATTAAGCAAATAATAATTATTACTAAATGCCTAAACATAAATGAAGTCATTTAGTTAAAGCATAGATATATACTAAAAGTAAATAGTAACAAAAGTCTTTCATAAAACACAATAATATTCCATTAAAATACATGTACTATTAATATTAAACCAGACCCGAAAATGTTAAAGTATAGTTGCTTAAAAGTCAATTATAAAGAATATACAGAGTCAAATACACCATTCCATATATATACTATTTAAAACCACAAGAATTATTTAAACTAAAATGTTGAAATTTTTGGCAGACTGAGCGAAAGTGGCATTAAAGGAAAGTTTTGGACAGTAAGATAGGCATAAGGAGTGAAATATTAGTCAATCACGTGTTTTTTTTAAGTACCTTTTTTTATTTCTCGCAAATCAAAATGCAGCGCCAATTTTTGTTTAGGTGTCGAAAATGTAAACTGTAGTTTTCTATTTATAAATAGATTCCATACTGTCAAAATAGTGTGTATGTGAAATGATTTTACGTTTACACCAGTATATTTTTAACTGAGCATTAAATGCCTCTACATTAATTACTAACGTGTATGCTGTCAACATTTCGGTAAAACATTCTAATTACAACAGAAATATTTGAAGTAACAAAACGCGTCAATGTATTTTTAAAGTCTTAAATTTTACAGTAATTTTGATTTCCAAGAAGAATAATTTTCAAAATAATTAAAAAAGGCATGCTTGCTTACTTATGAGATAAATCTTTGAAATTATTCTTTGACTCGAATGTAAAGAAGTGTGAAATTGCACATCAAGCCTAGCAAATGAGGCGAGTTTATACTATAAGGAAGCTTTAAAAATATTCAGATTTTGATGTAATAGTATACAGTACTTCGGATACAGTAGAGTATCCGAAATTGTGTGTATCCCTGTGAATGCTATCTGCTTTCTACTACACAGGAAGTAATTTGCAGTAAACCTCAACAACGTATATCGATTTCATAAAATGTGAAATAGTTTAATATTATTAAAACGTGCCCCCAAACAATGTTGTTTACTCCTATACCATTAGGTAATAGAATACATTTGTGTAGCCCTTTAAATTAATAATAAATATTCTTTGCACCACAGATTGTACAAGATGTATATTTTTGTATATACTTCATAGATCCATATCAATTTTATTATGTTCGAAAGAGTAACACCATTAAAATGCATTTGAAACTATTTTTCCTTTATTGGCCGTAATGCAACAGAATACTTTTGACTGTCCCTGTAATTAAACTATGCATCCGATTTTCGTAAAATTTTAAGATGACTGAACAAAATTATGCAAAAATTATATATTTTAAATTTCAAATGATTTAGTTGGATAGTTTTTTGCTCTGTTACATGCGGACAGAGGTACGGATTGAATGACGACTATAGGTGCTGCGTATTTACATAATTATAAACACACCTAAAACGATGCAACACTGATTTACTACGTCTATAAAGAATTAATATATGTAAATCTTCTTGATTATAAGCTGATGAGATAAAAAAAAAATACTACTAATCTATCAAACGTCTAACAAAATTTGATTATTCCAAATATCCGATATAAAGATCTTTTATCCTATCTGCCTTGCAACAAAAGCAGTCATAAAAATGATATACTGCTACTTTTTTTGCGATAAATATTCGCAATACGTCGCGTAATGGCTGGATACTGCTGATCAATACGTAACATACAAGAGATAGACGAATTATCTACTTTTTCGGCAGTAATCTAGTTTACTACAGTTCTTAAATTGGTCAGCGGCCATTGTCCACGTCGTGAGATAAGATATAGTTTAAATGGAGGAAAGGAGTTATTGTTTGGAATGGAAGACAGTGGGACAAACACAAGTTGATTAGTGGGCGAGAACGGTAATGAGGTTAACTCTAAATAAAGCTCACAAAAAGAAAGGGGAAAATCAATTGGATGGTTGTGAAAATTCGAAACAATCTTGTTTAATTGTTTACATTGCCATGGATAATATTTAGTTTACATTCTTTAAAAGTTCAATGACTCAAACACATATGTAAGAAACATAATTGTATATTTTCATCTCAAAAATAAGTTTATGTATAGTATGAAATATCGATTAACGATTTTATCACTTGTGGAGTCTATAATAAATAAGAACTTTGTTATTTATTAATACACAGACCGTATGTAGTGCTTTTCCAAAGAATTCATGAGAACGAGAATGTCTATGCATTTAGTGTATGACTATGCTTAGGCATTTAGTAATAATACTTAAGGTAATTTGAATAATTCTGTTTGCACAGTTTGCAATTTTTATTTTTTAAATATGCTTCACTCTTCAAATTTAAAATCAAAGTTACTTGCCTCTTTTTATAATAAGATATTTTCTAAACATCTCCAAAGATTCTTCTTTATTGTCATATGGACATGAATCGAATAGTACGCAAAACAACAATATTCGTTATCTTTCAGACAGTAAAATATTCTTTAAACATTAATTAATCTATTTGGATAGCTAGTTTTAATGTTATTAACATAAGTTATTTTTTCTAAAAATTGAAAAAAAACTGACCCGAAAGGCTTAAAAGCTATTTTTTTTTTTAATTTGAATTATGCATTTTTAAAGTCAACTAATTTTAGTGTACTGTTTTTGATATGTTTGTTGCAAATAAAATCGTATACGAGGCTATGCATAAAACGAAATATGTCCGCCTATAGGTAGTAATTGCTGAAAGCACAATTTCGATAGGTTTAAGCATATTTTTGTCCGAATTAAAGTCTAGCTTAATATGTGGTATGTATAAATGTCTGTATGTAATATACAAGGCTATGCAAAAGAACTCAAGTACGTTCAATCTATGAGAAATTGCAAGTGGGGAATTCACAACTGTGTTAGTTTAGGGGGAGAAATAGCATATTATTCAGAATCTAAAAATCTATACATCATATACAGAGTCGCAGAAAGGACTGTTTCATAATATAGGATTGCCGCATGAATTTTCTTTTATGTTTAATAAACTGTATAAGCAAAAATTGTAGTTCAAATTGTAAATATTGAATAATAATAAGAAGTTGCGCTTAACTGTAGTGAAAACTTAAAAAGTCAAGAGCAACCTACTTACAGTTAAATGGTTTCTCGATAAAAGTTACAAGTGCTTCTTTAAAAATATTTTTTGGAATGAATGCATATTTTGAAAATTTTTAAGTGCTGTTTTTTTCATTATGTAAATTTGTTCCATAATTTTATTTGAAAGTACACGACAGAACTTTTACTTGAAAGTAGAATCTTAAATCTCTTAAGGAAAACTATTTTTAAAGGACTAGTTAATTAATGAACCTTAGTATCATAACACTTTAAATTAAAAATAAATTTATATATGTATATGGTGATTTTGTATAAAAATACAACATTTTTTGAAGTACTTCAGCTCGTTTTAGGTATCTTAACACTGCCAATTCAAAGCACAGGTAAGTATAGTAATAATATATAGTGTGCAGATAATTGAGATGTAATCAGCTGAAAGCGTACACATCTTGGCGTGAAATAAAATGTGCCCTCCTCTTTTTGTTACAAAGATTGTTAGAATTTTGTAAAACTGAATTTATTTTGTCCTATAAATGATTTAATTTTTGTTGCACTTAAAATTTTCTTTTAAGAGATGCTACAAATATCTTTTTTGTCCAAAAACTGTTACATTCAAAATTTCGTGTATTCAAAACTATTGTTTAGGGATTTAGTATTTCAAAAATTGCAATGGTATATGTATGTTTCTCCTTTACATACATAATGTTGTCATCAGTTTTCATACCGTTATATTTATTCCCAATACAATATATATTATGCTTACTCATTAGTTTATCAATAAACTCGCAACTTTAACAGCACACTTTAATTTCCGTATATATTTTTTCTTACAATGAATTCACAAACTGAATTTGCAAACAATTTTTACAGCAAAATATTTCTGGTTACTGAATATTTATTTTCACTTTCATTTTTTAAAAAATATTATTGCTAAAATGAAAAATCGTTCCAACGAACTAGATTCGATTTTGACTGTCGCCGATAAGAACAAGGAATAAAGTGTTTGATAGAGTTTTTATTGTTTGTTTTTCCCACTTTTAAGTGTATTTTATATCCTGTATAGTGTCTCCTTTTCTAGGATAGGAAAATATGTTATCTTCACACACGGAGTGCTTTTCTTATCTTCTTCCACTTCGTAAGCATAGTTGTTACCGTGCGCCTGATAACTGTTTTTGAAGCTCTTGCGGTGTGACAGAAGAGCATTTAACAAAGCAAAATGGATGAATAATTTCGTTTATTTGCACTGCATCTAAAGCTCCGGAAACTCTGACGCCAAAATGATGAGGGGAGGTATTACTATCGTTGCAGAAGAAGCGCTCATTTTCGCCTTAATTCTATTTTTCTTTCAAACTTTCACCTCGAGATTCAAAAAATTGTTTTTCTAGTTACGTATTTTAAAGTAGTGAGAAGATGCACGAATGGCTTGCCTCCAAAATAAGATTTCTTTCTGTTTTCAAGTTTTGTACTGGGATTTTTCCCGCTTCTTATTAGAAAGCAACAGAGCCAAAACTAGCCTCTTTTTTTTGGTACCCGGGGCAAACATGACAAAAAAAAAAAAAAAAATTAACTTACATAGAAACATTTCGAGTTGATTTTAAATAACCCCAGTTAAACAAGTTTTAAGAAAAGAGAAGTTTTATCATGTGATTTTATTTACAAATAATATAGTTAAACTATCACAAAAAAAAAAAAAAAAAAAAAAAATCCCAGCAAATAAAAATTGTTTTAAAATGTATTCCGGACCCCCTTAAAATTACAAGTACATAGTGTTAGACTTTTATTAGTACTTTGAGCTCTAAAAGTTAGAGTATCATTTGGGTTGCCATTTTCTTCGAAATGAACTAAGCCCGAGAGTCTCTCTGAGTCTAGTTTTAATTCTCAGAGCTATAAAAATGCCTATCAGGTATGTTTGCGGGTTTTTTTTTTCCAGATATTAGTTGCGAACATTTTATTTTGAAAAATAAGTATATGTAGCAGTACTATATACACATGTAAATGTATGAAAATATTTAGAATCTGGGCTTAATTCCAAATATCCTGTGGACCTTATGATGTTGCGCTTTGTGCTTTGTAATATACCACACAAAAGCAAAATTTACGAAATAATGTTGATATTCAAATAAAACTCATTTTCAGATATTTGTACAAGATTTGTGTAAGTTTTCATTCATGTTTGTGCAAAATTTTATGCTAAAAAATGTTTTCATATGCAGAGCTTTTAAAATATTATATGCTTTTTGAATAGTTTTATTAAATGGTAATTTTTAGCAAATTTAAGTAGTTCTTCGATAATGAATAACATTTAGAAGTTTATAATTAAAAAAAAATTAAAATATGTATCGTTCAAGTATTTTTTATAAAAATCATAAAAAGTACGTAATATTTTCAGTCCAGAAAGAGATATGCTCCTGAAATAGCTCAGACTTCAAAGTGTTAGCTTATTTACATCTTTAAACTACGATCTTAACAGTCGCATTAAATTGCGATTTTATAATTCAGATTTCTATTACCCCCATACTTTTGAAAAAGAAATATTCATCTTACTTAATGGCAAGCAAATTGATACCAGAATAAAGACAACTACACTATTTTATAAAATTGGTGGGAATTAAACAGTTCTGAATAAAATTCGTGAAGATAGCTCCCCGTGAATATCACGTGAGCGAGAATTAGGTGGTTAAGTAAATATTATTTTCCCAAACAATAGTTATTTTTTTTATGAAAATTTTAAACTTTTTTTTAAACTCTCACGTCATTATCTTTTGGTTCATGTCTTGATCATTTTTACATTAGCGTGACTGGAGTATGGCGCTTAAAACTTCGAGATATTGCAACTGGATAAAATCATCACACGTCATTGGCTTCAAGTGCAAACGATTTGCCGCTAAAACAAATGTGGCATAGACCCCCAAATAACACTTTTCCGATAGTTTCCTATCCTTTATATGGGATGAAAAATCTTCTGGAGCCAGAAGGGAGTATATTTCATCGCCACTTGACGCAAAAATCAATGATCTTCCAGAAATCTTTCTTCGCCAGTTTGTACCACCCGTTTCTTTTGATGTTCCCTTTCTCCACAGCACATCAGCATTTCAGAAGATTCTTCTTTTTCCAACCTATTTCTTTCTTTGATAAATGTTATAAAAACTATCAATTTAAAAATGTGTTCTATTTCTATTTCCTTTGAAAGGTGTTTTTCCCAGAGTATAGAGCTTAAGTTAAATATTTTCTTACATAACTGAGAAATTTATATGTAGTTTAGTAGTTTCAATAAATAAATATTTCAGAAATTTGTAATGTAAAACTGCTGTTTATAGTCATTAAAAATTAGTCGGATAAGACAATTTCAAAACTTTCTTCTACCTCTAATGTTAATACTTCAAAATTCGTTATCACAGTACAAAAATTAAATTGCAATCTATGCCGAAAATGGACATTCTAATGATATGAATCTCCGTGCATTAGTTCCTGAGATACGATTATTATTGAAATCATCTAAATCGTGCAAAATGGAGCATAGCAACAATACTTGTATAGAGATTTACACCGAAATTTAATTTGCAACGATTTATGTCAATATCTAACTGAACCTAAAGTTTGATGAAAATTTGTGCATTAGTTTTTGGAGTAATTCTACTGCGAAAATCATGCAAAACAGGAACGCAATCTGTTGAGAGATTTATAGCAAAATGTTGAAAACATCAATTCATGTCAAGGACTAACTGAATCTGAAATGAAAATTTGCGTATTAGTTCTTGAGATAGAGATATTGCAGAAATCGTGAAAAACGATTCTCAGAAGCGTCACTTTGAGCGATTTATACCTAAAACTGCCAACTCCAATTTATTTCAGGAACTAACTGAATATAATTTATAAAATTTCGTGCATTGGTTCTTAAGATAGAGCGTCCAGAAAATTTGTATAACATACTAACAGAATCGCCGACAGATATTTTGCAAAAACATGTTTTTTTTTTTTTTGAATCTCTGATACGTAAATCATGTAAATTTGTCAAAAATAAGTAGAAATTTTTTACAAATCCAATACAACTTTCTTATAAATATAGAAGAAAGTAAAAAATCACTTGTAAAAGGCAATTTTTATAGAATTCAAAATTTATATTTATGATCTATAGTATATATATCTGTAGTGTATATATTTTTTAGCAATTATTTAATATAAACTGAACTTCTAAAACAATCAAACTACTGTTGAATAAATGTCAGCCACATCGCATATAAATTACCTATAATGCCAAAGTTTGTCAATAAATTTTACATTCTTGAACAACGATGGTAATATTCACCGAAATGTGCCGTGAACTTACCTTAAAGCAGACTCGAAAGGTGAAAAAAAAATCCCTAAGGCAATTTTCAAAAACAGATTTCATTAGTTAAATTTTGAATGAAATTGATAATTTTTTCTTTCTACGATAGTTTAGGTCATTAGGTATTATTTTTCAGATTTATTTCGATTTCAATATTAATCGTATATCCCCTTCCCTACTTTACTTACCTCCTAATTCGAGTATTTGAATTTTAGGAACTGCAAAAAAAACATTGTCATATTCCGTATGAAGTTCCATTTTACATCTCTGAATAAGCAAATAGTTCACTTACTGACATTCTTTATCTGACTGTGTCGTACACATGTACATCTAAAAGACTACTAGATTCTTCAAATATGTATGAATAGAGTATCTTGTATATTTAAAAAAAATGTAGTTTAAAAAATAGCGATTCTTTCAATCCTTAAATAAAAGGTAGTTTTCGGAAATAGATTGTTTTTTGTATCAAATAAGGAAATAACATTTTATTTATTAATTATATCATAACAATTTAATGCCATATTCGAAAAAAAGATTGAAAGCGTATTAAAAAAACAAGATTTAAATTCCACAGAGAAAGTTCCCAATCTGCCGATTTTATTAAAAACAGACACACTTTGAACCGGAAAATTTTCTTTAGAAATAAAATAAATACCAGAGAAAAACATTAAATAATTTTATTGCACCATTATGTTTTTTAATTCTGAATAAATCTGAAGATTGCTAGCTATGATATACAGTGAGAAATTCTAGATATAAGACGAAAGTTGTTTCGGATCCTCTTTCCTCTTACAAGAATTATCGGGTTTAAAAGTCTTTAAACAAAAGAAAATGAATATCAGTTCGAAATAAAACCTGTTGAATAGCAATATTCTTAAGTGCAAAAATGAATTGATTAACATCAACACAATATTTTAAAGCGATTCGAAACAAATTCAAAAATGTCCTTTTTTAAATAACTATAATCAATCAACTTTTATTGCTATATAATTTCCTTTTACTTCATAGTAGAATAAAATTTAATTTTCCAAATATAATTGAGAAGAAAATTTCCTGTACAACAGATACTTTCATTCTTATCAGCCCAAACATATACCTATAAACAGTTTCCACATACAATTTCTTTAAACAATGATTGCGTGGACAGCATAGCAATTTGTTTAGAAGAAAATTGGGAACTGTCATAGAAAAAAGTTATAAGCAAATCAATAAATGCCCAGATTTATTAGATTTCTTTTGCTTAAGCCAATAGAAAAGAATGACGAAATAATATGAAAATATTAGGTCCACTCATTTATCCGGCAGGCAAAGATCTATGATTACAATCTATCTTTCGAAATCTTAAAATGTAGCATAGCAGCGCTATTTGTTGAGATATTTACAGCAAAATCTAGAAGACATCCTTTCATGTAAAGTACAAACAGAATGTGAAGTTTGATATAAATCCGTGCAACAATTCTTGAGCTAGATCTATTGCAAAAATCGTGAAAAATGCTTGATAGTAGCTAAAAATGTCGAGCGATTTACACCAAAAACTTATCAGTGGCAATTTATATCAAGGGATAACTGAAAATAAATTTTTTAAATAAATCCCGTGCGTTAGTTCTTGAGATAGAGCGCTCACAAAATTTAACATACTGACAGAGTCTGGCATTTTATAAAACTTTTTTCTTTGTCGTAAAACCTGTTGAATCAAAATATTCCCCATGCAGAAATAAATTCAATTGTTTAACATCAACACAATGTTTTAAAGCGATTCACAACAAACTCAAAAAACAAAATCATTTCGTCCATTTTCAAATAAAAAAGAATCATAATCAATTTTTATTGCTATATAATTTCCTTTTACTTCATAGTAGAATAAAATGTAATTTTCCAAAAATTATTAAGAAGAAAATTTCCTGTACAACAGATTCTTTCATTCTTGTCAGCCCAAACATATACCTAAGCAGTTTCCATATACAATTTCTTAAAACAATGATTGGCATGGACAGTATAACAGTTTGTTTAGAAGAAAATTGGGTACTGTCGTAGAAAGAAGTTATAAGCAAATCAATAAATGCCCAGATTTATTAGATTTCTGTTGCTTAAGCCAACAGAAAAGAATGACGAAACGAATATGAAAATACTAGGTCCATTCATTCATCCGGCGGGCAAATGCCTATGATTACAGTCTATCTTTTGCTAAAGTAAAGACAGTTTTATTCCATTCCCTGGAGAGCATATATCAAAAACATGTTATCAAAAAGTATTATTTCAATATATTTGTTTCACCTTTACTCAAAGTATTTTTTGATTCCAACATAAATGTATTCATTTTTGTTAAATACTATATAATCTTTTAAAAATCAAAGTAGCAGAGAGATTAATTATTTGATATTTCGCTAGAAACACGTTTTTGTTTTAATGACAAAGATAATATACATTCCATAATTCATTCTTCATTGATTGTTAATACACTATATGGCTAAAGGTGAACGGCCACTTACTATTTTTGACATTTTGTTAAATATCAAGAAAAATACATGAGGAATTATCCTGAAACGTTAGGTGTGTAAACAACATTGTACAAGTAATATTTCCGTGAAGATTTTTTTCCCGGAACCCCATAAAGGACCGTCAACAAACTGAAAAAAACTAATGTCTTTTCGGTAATCATGTCAAAACTCATGTAGGAGCAGCGTTCAAACTGTTGATTATGATCAAATGGTTCATTGTAATAAACCGTGTTCTTTTTCTAAGAGAATAGCATGCACACTCGTAGAGAAATTAAGGTTTGCATTAAAACAATCCCAAATTTTTACCAAGTTTTAAGCTCATAATTTGCGAAGTTCTTAATACATAAAAATGTTCATTTCAGAAAATATGATAAACAACATTGTATGCAATACCCTGTAGTGAGAATTAAAACAAAATGCATGAATAATGAACAGGAGTACTAACTAATTTTGCACTGCGCATGCGTGAAAGCAATCAAAATATAATTTGCATAACAAGCTAGTTAAATTTAGAGAAACTTTTGCGAATCTTGGAAAATAAAAGCTCGAAAACTCTTAAAATTATCGTTGATAGAATGAGCTCAAAATCCGCCGATTCCAAAAAGGAAACGAAAAGATGAGCTGTTGTAAACTTTTATAGTAGTATGTGCAATATTATGTATGTTGTAATGACTAAACAATGGATATATGGATACAGCCCATCATCCTTTTTTTTGCTTTCTTTTAGGAACACCGCATTTTGAGTTTATATTACATACGATAATTTTTAGAATTTAAGATATGTTTTTGAGACTTTCACAAAAATTTCTCTATACATTTAGCTAACACATTATACAATTTATATTTTGATTACTTTCACACATGCGCAGCGAAAAATTCAATAAACCTACGTGTTATTTATACAATCATCTTTATTATTTTTTAATTCTGATTACTGGGCTTTGCGTACAATTTTATTTGTCATGTTGTCTGAAAAGAACATTTTTATATATTAAAAATTCACAAGTTATGTGCAAAAAATTTGGGATGCTCAATAAAAATTAGCACAGTTCATTAAAATAAGCCATTTAATCATAATGCACAGTTTGAACATTTTTGTTACATTAGTTTTGACAGGGTTGTTGAAAAGATTTTCATTTTATTTTAATTTATTGACGATCCCCTATGAGGTTTTGGGAACACATCTTAACGGAAATGTCTGACCTTACTATCCTTTTTACACACCTGGAGTTTCAATTTAATCCCTCAAGTATTTTTCTAGATACTTGACAAAACGTAAAGAATCGCAAATGGCCGGTTACCTTTGGCCATTTAGTGTATTAGCTTTGATTCTCTCTTAAACGACGAATTCAGGATGTGTTTAATTACATATATTGTCGACTTAGATAACATTTTATCAGTTCTATATGCATGGCCTAATAATTTCATGGGTTGATGGGGCTTGGACCTACTTTTGTTTTCACATCAAATTCGAATGAACAGTAATTTTTTATATTTTGTCTTTTTTAAAGAAATATTTTTAATTGGAAATTGATTATTTTACTTAAAATTTAGTTAAAAAATTATTAACAGGCTCTAGACTCCACTTGAGCTTTATCGGGTCACAGTAAATAGGATTTTTTAGGGAATTAAGAATTTTTGAAGGGTCAAAGTGATAAATTATGATTTAATGTCTTAGTCAATTAATATAATCCTAAACGTTTTCATAAAGCGAATATCATTTTTTAAAAAATCCATTCGGTACTGACAAACTCATCGAAATACAATCTATTCCCATTAAATAAAGACTGATATAAAGAAAGACCTATAGAGGTATTTATTATAAAGGATTTTTTTTATGCTATTTGTACACATTTAGCTTATAAGAAGGAATTAATTGAATTCTCACACAAATAAATACGAAATCTATGATCGACTGACAAAGAACTCCGTTATTGAAAGCTGTTTTGCAGCAGATTAAGTTTGTTAATATGTCATCGACTGCAATTGTTTAATATTTTAAATATTTTCTTTTGCGCAATTTATTTTTTTTATATCAATTTACACAAGTAAATTAATTTTTTTCGTACAAAGTATGAACTACTTATTTAAAAAAAAAATCTAAAGTTACACAATTTTTTTCAGAAATTATACAAGTATTGTGAAAACGCAAATACTTTTCCAATACTTATGTACGATCGGAATCTCTCTTCGATACACGGAAAATTCTTTCTCCGTTTCAGAAAAGGAGAGCATATTTTCCAAGATTTTTGACTTCAAAATCAATCGCGAGTAAGATTTTTTTTTTAAGAACTTAGGCAGAAATATTCTCTCTAACGTATTTATAAAAGCATATTATAGAGAAGCAAGGCAGTCAGCTTCTTGTGAAACCTAATTTTCTGGATTTTAAATAAATATTCTTAAAAGCCTGCGAAATATATATATGTCTTAGATTTTATTAGAATTGATTGCATTATAGAACTACGGAACTGTAAAAAGAATGGGAGTTGCTTTGAAATGCTCTTAAATTGAAAAAGTGGATTAGAAGAAACTAACTTTTTCCGGAATTTTATTTATTATGGTAAAACTGCAGAGAGACGCATATATTAAATCAATAAATTGATTCTTGAGTAAATATTTATAGCCAGCAATTTGTTTATTACTGAAGAAATTTATATCTAATATAAATAAAGATATGGCTTTTTTTAGAATTTATTCAAAAATAATTTAGAGTATATTTTAGTTGAAATTTGAAGCATTGCGATATTGGATCATAATTTAAATATAAATATTTGATGATAAAGATGGAAAAGAAAATTAATGTACATTTCCAAGGATTATGTTTCAGATTCACTGTTAACTTATTTTATAGAATAGATAATAAACTGAAAACTTAATGCTCGTATCGTAATAAACAACCACGTACTGATTACATAAATAATGAGTACGATTTCTTCAGAAAAATATTTGTCAATCTCAAAGACAAATATTTATCTAGACTGAAATTTAATTAGAGCTTCACAGTGCTGACCATACCAAACATCGATTGTAATGTACAGTACTTGTGGTAAAAAACTTGTCGGAAATTGTACGTCAAACATGGTGCGTTCTTACTATAGTGAATTTTATAAATATTCAGATTTTGGTGCAATAGCTGTTGCACTGCTATACAAAAATTTATAAAAATTAGATATTATTAAACTCAACAGTTACGAAAACAATAACTATCTGAAATAGAACATCACCATTGCAACTTAGAATCATTACCTATCGTGGAATATCATTGAATTACGTATGCTATGATATAAAATTTGTTAATATTTAAAGACATTCGGTTGGGTAGTTTTTGCTTAGACAGACTGACTGACAAACCAGACGACAACTACAGGGACTAAATATTTATATAGTTACTAACGCAACTAAAAAGTAAGAAATCGCATCCCCAAATCATAATTTAGAAATGAGACTTAAATCTAATTAGCAATACCAATCGATTAGTAATATCGCTTAATAAGTGACAGTCTATATTAGATCACATGAAAATACTGGCAAGCTAATGTTAAATCAATTGGCACTTTCTTTTCAAATTTCTTTCAGCCGCTGACAGCTATGTTTGAATACTATATACATATATATATATCAATGTAGCAAAGCCCATAGCAACAGGCTTGCTTCAGGATTTATGTACTTATTCAGCATCACGAACATAGCCTGTGTCGTCGGAAACCTAACGAAGCAGTAAGTATAACACATAGGAACATGTAGCCGTTAGCAACAAGCCACGTGCAAAGAAATAATGCACTGTCAGCAGTCTTTCACGGTATACGAATGACGTATAACTTTGGACCCTGGTAACAGCGAAAAGGAGCAGAACGATTCCAGATCCAGAAATGTGAAGACATGCCCCACCGAGCTCTAGCGGCAGAAATTGCCGAAGATGTTCTTAAATCTTTAATTTTACTTATCTTTTCATTGTAAATATCATTCCATAACCTAGAATCATTAAAGATGTATGTCAATACCCCTAGACTCCTTCACATATATATATATATGTTACAGGCCAAACCGGTCTATCCTAACGCCCAACGGATAAACTAGTTTTTCCTAGGCCAAACTGGTCTATCCTAACGCCCATCGGATAAACTAGTTTTTCCTAGGCCAAACCGGTTTATCGTAACGCTCATCGGATAAACTAGTTTTTCCTAGGCCAAACTAGTCTATCCTAAGGCCCATAGGACAAACTAGATTTTCCTAGGCCAAACTAGTTTAGCCTAATTCTTATAGAATAAATTAGTTTAGACTGCTGCTTATTGGTCTGAACTAGCTTATCCTAGGACAATTCAATTTGGCGTGATTTTATTGAATTCAATAACCGTCTCAACGCCAACATTCTTGTTTGTCCTAGGCTGATCTAGTTTATCCTAGGCCAATGTAGCTTTACGTGTTTTTAGCTCACGGGCGTCAAAGCCAGAGAAATAATGGGCTCACAAGTTCTGTATGTATATGGTACGCATGTATGTTGCATGTATGTACGCATGTGCGTACGTATGTACGTAACGCGATAACTCTTGATAGAGATATCCGATTTTGTTCAAATCTTGGGTGTAGGTTCATTCTGATAAGGTACTTTTCTGATTAATTTTGGGAATTCATTGGATAGGAATAAAGGAGGGCGAACGGGAGGCTAATCCCCCACCTTTAATTTAGAGAAATGGATTTATCATGCAGAATTATCAGTTTTCATTTTAAATTTTAGATATAGGATCATTGTGATAAGGCGCCTCCGTGATTAGTTGTGGATGTTTATTTTTTAAGTCTAAATTATAGGCTTAAAGAATAAAAATCCACAACCTAAAAGAAAGGGCAATGTAGGTAACACAACATAGTTTAGAGGCCTGGCCTGGGAATTCCGGCCCGTGCAAACCTCTGAGAGTATTATACAACCCTTCGAATAAAATACATTATATAAGGGTGATAACAAAACCACTTTGCATAAGGTTAGCTATGGAGCAGTAGTCGGGATCAATATTAAAAAGAATATTGCACAATTAAAGTGATGGCTTTGCATTCACAGGCTGTTTACACTAATTGTGTATTACAGCCTTATTTTTTTAAAGAATAACACCCTCGAAAAATAAAGTAAGTCCTATTTCCCCCAATTATACTTAACCATTGAACCCCCAAAAGTAGTCACAGATACGCTTTATAAAGTTAAACAATTATCCAAAACTTGAAGCAAATCATATAATTTTGCTCAAAAAACAATTCATCTGATTTAAGGAGGGTAATCCCCCATTCCTCCTTTTATACTTTATCATTAAACCCTCAAAACAATTCAGGGATTCGCCTTAAAAAACTATATTCAAAAATTACGGTAAATCGGATAAATTTGCATAAAAAACTATTTATCTAATTTAACGAAGGGGATAAAATGTCCACTACCCCATTATACTTAAAAGAAAAACTCAAATTATTTAAAGAAGCGCCTGATCAAATGAATTCATGTCCAAAATTTTAAGCAAATTGGATAATTCTGTATTATAACCAATTTATCTAATTTAAGGAAAGAAAAAAATTGTAAGTTTCCCCCTTATATTTAACCGAAGAACCATCAAAATTAGTCAGTGAAGCGCTCCATTAGAATGAACAAATCCAAGATTTGCAGCAAATCGGTTAATTCTGCATGAAAAACACATTTGCCAAAATTAGGTGGGATTCCCCCGTTATTCTCGTTTTTTATTCAATTAACCTCCAAAACTAATTAGGGAAGCGCTTTCCAGAATGAATTTATTTCTAAAATTTGAAGCAAATCAATAAATTTTGCGTGAAAAAAGCATTTACATAAATTATGGGGCTTTACTCCTATTTCCCCCTCCCTTTATACTTAAAAAATGAACACTCATAACTAATCATGGAGGCCCCTCAAGAAAATACTCCTATATCTAAAATTTGAATAAAATATGTTAATAATGCATGGAAACTTATTTATTTGAATTAAGGGAAGGGACGAATCAGCCTCTCGTCCCTCCCCCCCACTTATTCTTCTCCAATGACTTCCAAAAATAATAATAAAAAAAGCTCCTTATAAGAATAAACATATATTGAAAGTTTGATGCAAATCGATTATTTCTATCAAGAATAATTGCGTTACGTACTTATGTACATACATAGATACAGAACCTACGGGCACATTAGTTCTCAGGCTTTGGTAGCTTTATGAGTTAAAACATGTCAAATTACATTATTTCTATCAAAGGTTATCGCGTTACGCACATACGTACATACATGTGTACATACATGCGTACATACATACAGAACTTCTGAGCCCATTATTTCTCTGGCTTTGACGCCCGTGAGCTAAAAATACGTAAAACTACATTGGCCTAGGATAAACTAGATCAGCCTAGGACAAACAAGAATTTTGGCGTTGAGGCGGTCATTGAATTCAATAAAATCACGTCAATTTGAATTGGCCTAGAATAAACTAGTTCAGACCAATAAACAGCAGTCTAAACTAGTTTATCCTATAAGAGTTAGGCAAACTAGTTTGACCTAGGAAAATGTAGTTTCTCCTATGGGCCTTAGGATAGACTAGTTTGGCCTAGGAAAAACTAGTTTATCCGATGGGCGTTAGGATAAACCGGTTTGACCTAGGAAAAACTAGTTTATCCGATCGGCGTTAGGATAGACCGGTTTGGCCTAGGAAAAACTAGTTTATCCGATGGGCGTTAGGATAGACCGGTTTGGCCTAGGCCAATCTAGTTTGGTCTAAAATCGGGTTTTGCATGTAACATTATACGATATAGTTAATTTTTCTTTCAAATTGTAAAACATCCCCCTCTCCTCTCACATTCTTCAAAAATTCCAAAACTGTAAATTCTGCTCCACGCACAATTTTGTCGTTATAAAATCAATCGTCTTTTTATTCGGATATGGATTTATGAATTTTCGCGAGTGCAAGTCGTTCTGTTATGCAAATGTGCATTCGCCAAAACTGAAAAATCGACACGATTCCCGACAAAAGTATGAGTTTAAATGAAGGCAGCGGATGCTGTTCTAAATTTTCCACAAAAGAGAAAACAACCACAGGTCTGTTACATATTCCCAGCCTTTAAGGTGGAACCCAACAAACATATGCAGGGAAACGCAAATAAGATTTTTCCGATAGTTTTCCCGGAGATCGGAATCCTTTTCAATGGGCTTTCTCCAGGTAAGAAAAGGTGGTAGTAGGATGGGGGATTATTTCATCGTCGTATGACGCAAAAATCAATGGTTGGAGAACTTTATTTTTCGATTTTTGAGAAACCTTGTCGCGATAAGTATGAGTGAATAAGTTCTGTCGGATATTTACAAAGAATAGTGTTCCAGGCGACACTATCGTTATACTTTTAAATGAGCCATTTGAATTGCAACGAGAGGATACGATTTAATGGAGTAGGCACAATGTCAAAGATAACACTGTTTTTAATAATGCATCAAAAAAAGGCGAGGCTGACGCCTCAAAAATTATTCCATGGTTAATATCATTCACTCCTAATGATAGGGTACGTACATTGTATAAATAAGCGTTGTTTCATCCCTTTTCGCATTAAAAAAAGATGAATGTTAAAAGGTAGATAAATGTTAAAATATGTTATAGTCAATCACTAGTTCATGAAAGTTATTCCAATACAGATAATATGTCTGTGTTGGATCTTATCTGTAAATAGTCAAGTCAAAATTTATGGTACTTGGTTGCTTGATGAAGTTTCGGAAAACTATGAGGGCTTTATTTTTAAACAGTTATAGGGAAGACAAATGAGTAATATTGTTGGTGTGTATGTACTGATAGTTATTTTTGATTTACACTAAAAATAGTTTGAGTGTTCCAGAGAAATATTACTTTTATTTTTTTCTTAAGAGTAACCAAGGGTATTTAGTTTTATTCGAAATTGGAATCTTTTTGCAGATCTTATTCTAATGAGATGTGAAGAAATGCGATAAGGCACTTCTTAGTCTTGTTTCTCATAAATCAAGTATGAAAAAAACATTCTTTTTTGAGAAACCTTGCCATGATAAGTGAATAGATCCACCCAATATTTGTTAAATGTTCCATGTAGTGTTGAAAGGTGTGTCGATTAATTCGATACGCCGCGAATTTCAAGGGTTCGGAATACCCATCCTATGAAACCACTGCGTGGAACACCAAAAGTTCAGATTTTTATGATGTGGATTCTTGTAATTATTATTATTATTGTACTGTACTATTCGTTGGTTTACATCGAGTGGAACTTAATGAAATAAAACCATTGAAAATGAACCTGTCTATAACGGAAACTTATGGTTCCGCTCATAAATGTACCCTAAAAATATACCTCTTCAAACAAAAACCCTCTAGAACGAAATATTCTTCCAGTACCCATCAAATCTGTTTTACAGTCTTTACTGTACTTTAGTAAATTCTGCAAAAACCGCCGATATTTATAACGGAAACCTGTTTTAAGTAAAAAAAATAATTATCTCTTTTAAGGAATATCCTAACTGCACAATCAAAAATCTCAAAATATTTTTCCGGTTCCCAGTGAATCCGATTTCACATTTTATAAAATTCTGTTTAATACGGAAAAATAGAGAAATATTAAATTTTTGATTAGTTTTCGTTTTACAGAGTATAGTTGTATGGTATTACTTCTTGAATTAAACTAGCTACAATTTCGATTATCTATAATTCTATAATACATATCAATACTAATAACAGAAGTGTTCGTACAATTCTTATTTTAGTATTTTTGTTCGCGTTTAAGTACACGCATGCATTAATTAATTTTAATTTCCATATGTATTGGTATAAGTAGAACCAGATTTAGGGTCATCATTCTGGTACTTCAATTCCGGCTATCAATAAAATGCAAGAATATTCTCAAATGCACGTACTCATACAGCATGATGCTTTGGCCCATGAAAGCAATAGATTTTAATTGCTTAATTTTTTATAACTAAAAGCTACATGTGATTTTCAATCCAACGTCATATGAAAATTTTCTAAATTTTAAATGATATCTTAAAGTAAAAATAAATTATTTACTAATAATACATAAAGCAAGTAAAAGAATACATTTAAGATCTACGAATGATAAATTTCCTTAGAAAAAATAAATTAATGCAAAATAACATTTTATGATACGTAGAAAACAGTATTCAAAATTATAATCGCTGCTAAAAATAAAATTAAATCTGCTAAAAGACAAGGGAAACGAGAACTACAAAATCTTAAATTTCTTATGACAAATTCTCGAGGCACAGTTTAAGAAATGGAAGTTTCCTAAGACAAAATAGTAACTAATGATATAGAAAACATTACTCAAAATTAAACTTAAAAAAAAAAAAAACAATTGAAATGAATGAAAATAAATCTATTGAAAGAAAAAAAGAGATTACTACAAATGATAAATTTAAAACAAAAACGAAATTTGATGAAAAATTTTACGTCAATTAATAATATTCACGATGTAAATACCATTTTTATTGACTGCTAAAAATAACAAATAAAAGACATATTGCTACTAACAGTTTTCTAACAACTCCCTTTCTAATTTAAGCTACCGTCTCTTTAAATAACTTTCATTCGACAGTTATCTCTCTCCCAGAATTCCTCCGTGCATCAAATTGAAGCAAATAAGAGATAAAGAGAGAGTTAAGGGGGTAAAGGTTATTAAACATTTTAAAAGCATAGAATTGAAAATCAGCTTGCAGCCAGTCAATGGCTTAAGCTTGATACATATGCAGGGAGCAGAAATATTAAATAAGAGAAAATAGCTTTCAGGAAGACTAATGTAATTAAATGAAGGAAATTAAATTTATTCTAGAACTGAGCAATTTATTGAAATGTTCACCAAAAATTTAATTTTTATTCATTACTTTAAATTAATCCTTTTATAAATTCATTGTTCAGTAATAAAAATCAAATTTACTGAGAATGAAAAAAATAGACATGAGATATTACATAGTAAAAAATATAAAGAAAAATCGAAATAGACTACAATGATAAAAAACTTTTCTTGTATCAAAATGAATAAGATTTAAAAATAGTTGAAGTGTCATATTAATATAATGTACTAAAATAAAAATAAAAAAATAGATTAGATAGAAAAAAATGATAATAAATAAAATGTAAAAAATAAATCAAACATGACCCCCCCCCCACACACACACACCATACCTAATTTTTCTTTGAACTCATCAAAATTTTCATAGCAGTACTTTGACGTTTGATATGTACGTTTAAAATGAAAATAAATTAATAAGAAATTCATCTTAGTTTAAATCGAGCAATAATGGTCCTATCTGCTTAACCTTTTCTAAGGCCCACAAGGGCTTTACTAATTTTAGGAGGTACCAAATAATTCTGTAGTTACGTATATAAATTATTTGAAGATGTAATAGAAAATGATAAAAGATTTGAAGATAAAATATCAAGCAATAGATATATTACATAAAATAAGCTATATAAGAAATCACAACTTCCTATTCCTTAACTTAAGGTGCCTAATTTTATAAAACAGGTTCTTTGTCCTATTATAGCTATATTTTTTCAATTTCTGCATAGAGAATGCACCAAATTCGAATTAGTTCGAAGTTTAGTGAATATTTGCTGGATTTATTTGTAATGTATTACGCCAAGTTTCAGAATTTAATCGCTAAGTATGGCATAAGCAATTTTAAATTTCACTGGGATAACAAATTAATTTGTACAATTTAAAGAAAAAAAATAATTTAAGGTTTAATAGATTTTAGATTTATATAAAAGGTTTTAGATCTAATAAAATACATATTCCAGTGATAAAAACTTTTTTAGAAATAAAATAATCTTGTATAAACAGAAAATATTCCAAATTTACTTCATCTTGTATAAACTTATACAGAAACAGAATATAGATTTATATTTCGCCATGCAAAATTAAATTTGTGCATTCAAAGCCATTATATTACGAAACTTTAATACAATGCGAAAAAAAAAATCCCTTTGTTAATGATTTGTCGTTAGAAGTAAAAATGCTCCCAGTAAAATGTTACGAGTGTTTTTGATTTAGAAATACGGAATTAGCAGTTGCTGTAAGTGAATTTTTGCGACAAGGGCGAATTCATCAATACTTAAACTATTTTATTGCCTCAAGAGTTTTACTTGTAACAATTTTTCTGGAAGTTAATCTCAAACGAATTTTCCCAGTGTTTGTGCATATGTCTGAAGAGCTTGGAGGTAATCATTTGAGAATTAAGGAGGATAGAAAAATTTACTTTTCGGCTATCTTTGATTCCGCAAAAGGTCCCCTTTTTTTTCTTTTTTAAATCTTAAATATTTTGCTCGTAAATTAATTTCGATAATAATTAAGATAACTTTTCTGACAATTATTTCAGCATAATTTTAGTGTCTGTATCGAAAAAAGAAATATTACATATTTTTGTTTTGTATGGCATGATTCAATAAGGAATTAAGGAAAGAAAATTGCATAAGGTTGAATATACGTAATGTATAAAGAATAAATCAAAAGAGCAGAAAATGAGAAGTCATGTAAATTTTTGTTAAACTTAACTGTTAGTGGTCTTACCACTTTTTTATTCTATTTTCACAGCTTAACTTCTAATTTTCAATTTAGTGGTCTCTGAGATCGCTTAGTGTAACTGTGCGATGATTTCTGTCACAGAAGTTAAGGATAAATGTTTATATTTTCACAGATTAACACTACTTTTATGCAAGATGCTTGTGAACAAAATCATGTAATAACAATGCATTAAGCCTTATACATACAATGTTATATCATTAATTAGAACACAATCTCCTTCCGATTCTATAAAAATATGCAAAACACGAAAATAGAATCTATGATCTTAGAATACAGATGAATTTATGTAATGGAGATTTTTAGATTAATTTCTAAATTTTTCCAACAACATTTGGTTCCAAGTATTCTTAAATAAATGCAAAAACACATCAAAAAAGTATAATCCATGTGTATTGTCTTTTTCAAAAATTTACGATATATTTACATATGTTTTATAATTAAAACCTGTGAACAGGTAAAATAAATTTAACTACTTTTAAAATATTATATCAAATTTTAAACCAACAAACAAAAGGTTCTGAAAAATATTTCTAGATAGCAGTCATACGAAATGCGATGTTATTAATGTTTAAAGCATTCAAAAATATCCTAGCATAACTTAATATATAATCAATATCCATGCTTTCAAAAGTTTAATCCAATTTTACTGAAGGCAAAATGAATATGCATAATGCATGACAAATAACAAAAATATTACTACCATTCTATTTAATGACTAAATATTGCTGTATATGTTAATGCTGCATCTGTTATCGAATTTACTTTTAAAACATTTAAAAATCGATTTTGATCTATTCACCGCTAGACACACTTTAGCATTTAATGTAACAAAAAGGAAAGATCTTTAATTTTAGCTTGTAACCAATTATTTTTAGCCAGTTTGGCAATTTTATATGTTCTGCTGAAATCCCTAATGAACTTTAAGGATACCTTCCGGGCATTTGATACTGTTCTTATGTGCTAAAAGAAAAAACTAAATGAATATACTGCAGGGGCTATAAATACCACGTGTACCACGATCGGGGGCGACAAGAACACGTGACTTTCCTCCTCCCCACTTTCTTTATGATTCTCGCAAACTGTTCCATGGAAATGAATCTGGTGAACAATTCACCGAGAGCACGAGAAATCGTAACCGTTATTTTTGATGTCGGTATCCATAGGGGATGATGTCAAATGGATGTCATTAAGGACTGGGCGCCCTGCCATTGGAATATGCAGCCAGGAATCGTAATGTCCTCAGAGGGAGGGGATGCAAGAGAAAGGAGGATAGTACAGGGTTGGTATCTGTGTACACAATGCTAGTTTCATTAGCATTTTTATCGGATATTTAAAGTGCAGGCAAGAATAGTGTTTGAAAATTACCGCAGCACCCTAGTAGAGAAATTGAGCGAAACTCGTTTGATATATGTGAGCAAGTAAGGATATTTTGTTATGTTAAATATATGAAAGCTCATTAAATTGTGAGATTGGGCTAAAAAGTAAAAATTATTCACAAATTTTCGCATAAAAGGTAACGCATCTACCTCATTATCTGTTTTATGATTGTTGTCATTAAATCAATGACTCAATATGTTTTAATTTCCAAAGTATCATTTCCTTATTAAAATATCCCCCTTTTTAGTATAATATTTTCAAAGGGTATAATGTACATAACAAAACTGTATTTGTCTAAATAAAACACATTTAAAAGAAGAAACTTCTATCCCCAGATTTTCCTTGTTAAATGACTAACACTAACGTGGCAAGTTCGTTTTATGTAACTTTCGACTCTAATGATAATATGTGGAAACAGTTGTTTGATGCTGAACAGAGCTCCCGATTTGCACGGATATGGCGTGAATATTGTGAAGGAAAATGAGAAAAGAAAGATTAACATAAGGCAGGTTTATAATTTAATTAGAGCTGTAATTAATATCCAACCATGTATCCAATTACGTTGTTATAGCATTTATTTAAACGAATAATAATAAAACTATAAAAATTTGTATAAAACAGGAAACTGTCATAAATTATCCTTTTCAATAAAAGGCTTTACAAAATATAATTATATTTCGGTGACCGAGAGGTTTTTTTTTTTTGTTTTTGTTTTTTTTTTTTTTTTGTTTTTTGGCTGGTCGAAAACGGTACGAATATTGTATCTGTAGAAAAAGAACCCAAGAAATTTATAACTCAGCGTTCAATTGATATAAACCTTGTATTCAAATATGTTGAAATATAAATTAAAAAAATTTCTCAAATCTCAGTGAAACTGCAAATTGTATAGACATAAAAATATGTATTTCGATAAAATGCGGTACGAAATACAATTGCATTTGTTATATTAGATCATTAAATCCATTTAAAATGTTTTATTGAATATGAAAAGATGCATTTTCCATTCATTTATATATCTCCTCATTTGCCATATATTTATATAAACAGTTGGGTAGTTTTAAATCTCTCATAAAAAGCAATATTTCATTTTGACGAAACATTTTCCTAGCGGGCGGAAATAATTTGGATTTATATATTTTTTTTCTTCCCCCCCCCCCCCAAAAAAAAAAATGGTTTCAGCTAATGTTATTTTAATTAAAGATAGTTTTACTTACCATTTAAAAGCAAATGCATGATTGTAACAATATTCTTCAGCATTCTCTGCGGGAGTTTAATCAGAATTATTAGTTCTCAAATATCATGATACGAAGAATTAAGGTACGAGTATATCTTCTCAACAATTCTTTTGAATTTGTAAATTTTAAGTTTAAAATTGCTAATTATTAAAAAATGTCAGAAATGTGACAAATATACAAATAAGTTAACTAATTAAAAAGAGTAACTTTAAAACGAAAAAAAAAAATGTTCTTTTATTGAAACTATTTAAAGTTAAAATTATTAAAAATGTAGGTTTTAATTCCATAATATTGTTATGATTTGTTGACAATAAGATGAATACTTTAAAAGTTATTAAGTATAAAAAAAAGCAATGCTGAAAATTCTTGAAAAACTTTAATAATAATTCGTAAATTCGTAAACAGCGCAACTCAAACTTTTCAATAAATGATCGTAAGAACAGTATTTCCTTTGAATTTATATTTAAAGCAAATTAAAATTGACGGATAGAATTATGGCAACTTTTAAACGCAATGAAAAAAAAAAAATTTTTGAGGAAAAAACCATTTTTCAACTTAAATGTTGTAAAAGCTCCAGGTTCACAAAGCTTACCTTCCTTTTTTTCCGCAAACAGTAACATTTTTGATTTGAAATTATAATTGAAAACTGACGTTTTAAAGGCTTACAGACACCAAAGATTTTAGTATAATCTTTAGGGAAAAAGCTTAAAAATTTGTTGTATCAAGTGAGTTCAGGAAAAGTATTTCTGTACTGAGGAGTTGTTAAGCTACTGCCAGTTTTTATGCAAGGATTTGCTAACGACATGGGAGAAACAAAGTTTATCTTCAAATTTATAAAATGACAGCACTGTAATTATCTTTTCAAAAATATTTCAAATTTTTGAGGAAGAGGATCAAATATTTACTTACAGTAATGTAAATCAATGCCTTCTATAAATAATGAAGCTTTCAAATCAGTCTGAATAAAGATTAAATGGAATTCTACACTTTTAAATGATTGAAAGAGCAAATAACTGTTTAAATTAATTTAACGAATATTTGGAGATGCGAGAAATTTAAACGACGAAAGATTAAGCAAAAAGAGATAAAATAGATAGAAATCGATTACCTCCTTACAAGGAAAATTAAAATTTTCTGATACATTATTTACCGGGAACGCCCATTACGTTGTATTCCGTTTCGTCAATTTAACTTCATTCAATGACTTATTTGTTGGGTTAGCCGTGAAATTGAGAAGCAGGGAAAATTCTGTTGACAAATTCAGAATGAACTTCACACAATGGATAACGTTTTACGGGAAATCAATGCAGTGGTATGTAGCTTGTATTCATCTATCGATTTTGAGTATTAATTCGAAATTTCAAACATTCAAATTACATGCAAAGGAATTTGATCAGAGAGTTCAAATTCTAACCTTCCACCGCGCTCTTTGTATTCAGTGGCATTGCTCATCCACACAAGGGTTTGATTATGCATTGGAGAATGATTATATATGAGATTGATATTCTACATATGAAATATTCTCATCTGTCGATATCGGTTAAATAGATTATTTGATCAAGATGAATTTATCATCACATTAGTAAAAAAGACATAATCCAAGATTATTATTTATAAGCAAAGAAATATAAAGTAATCTCACGTCTCTCCGCACGAGATATAACATGTCTCCTAGGTGCTATTGAAATTACTTAATAGACTTGTAAAATATAAGGAGATAGGCTGTCTCACAAGTAAGTAGCCCCAGGAAATGTGTTTTGTAAAATATACAGATCTCCGTAGACTGTGCAAGACTCTTTTCTTATGTGTTTGATCTTGATACAATGAATTCGGAGCATTTTTTGCTTTGCCTATGTCTTAAACAATGGCTGAGTTGTAGCACTTTGAATCTCTAGTGAGGCTGACATTTTGAAACTATCCGATTTTTGTCAAGCAATAATATGCATATTTATAAACCGATTTAGATATAACTGGGTGTGTATATTGAACAAACGAATGTCTTGACCTAGTTCGTAGGTCAACTTCATCTGCCATTTTGTCACAAAATGGCGGCCATTTAAATTTGAGTATAAGCTTAAATTTATAATAATGTACAGAGAAATGATAAAAATGGCTTATATATAACAGTTTGAATTTTTAAAGTGGGTTGACATTTTGGAAAACCTATTTGTGTACGGCTGCGCTTGCATATATCAACCGATTTCGATTTGAGTGAGTATGTGCACAAGACTAAAGATCTCGATCAAGCTCATTGATTAATTTCACTCATGTTTTAAAAGGGCACTTCATTATATCGAATGTAAATCGCTTTAAATAAAACCAGCTTATATAAAATTTGTTACTTACGTATTAACGCCACCGCAGTTATTTTTTGATTTCCTTGTTGCCTTGTTTTTTGCTGATTTTTGACGCCATTTTAGTGCTTTAGTGCATTTTTCGCAAAGTTTTTAACGCCATTATTTTTGTGTACATGCGAACAACAAGATTGCTCTTTATTAGCGCAAGTTCTGCTGCGGTGGCGTTAATACGTAAGTACCTAAAATTTATTAATTTCTCGAAATTTCCATTCCTATTCAGTATTGACAAAAACAATTATTGAATCTCCTATAACCGCGTTCCACTAATTTCAGCTTTGTATGGTTGAATATTATAACTTATTTTTTAAAGAAAAGTAAGAAATACGATAACTACCTCTTCCTCCCGGTACTGGCCGGAAGGACTTTTTTAAATGTGATATTGTGGTTATGTTTTCGAAGCATGAGGTAGTGAAACACACTGCATGAAATTGTGACCAATTAAAACTACACTCCAACTCAAAAATAAATACAGTTTTGCTAAACTTAGAGTAAACGTGATAGTAACATTTGAGTAATTTATCAAATGACTTATTATCTGAAAATTGTAACACTTCACTAAAAAAGGACAAAAATGTATAATGTACGTTTGTTGAGGCATAATGCTGAACTAATCATATAAAATCTGTTATACTTGTTTTTATTCAAGATTTAAAAATGTATTACAAATTCGGTTTTAGATATTTATAGTTTAGGAAAAATAAGTGATAATTTAAACATAATTTTAAACATTCACCTTTGAAGGTGCATATAAAAAATTTAATGCAGACTAAATCATATGATGTTGGATTATATTAAATTACAGTGTCTATGCTAAGTTAAGCTAGGTTCTCCTAAGTGCGCCAGTGAAAATTAAATGCAAATGGTGAAGTCTTACACAAAAGTACAGTTTATATGGGGAAAAAAAAAAAAAAAAAACCTTTACACACGCAGTGCAGTGGCGAAAAAATTGTGCACCTATAGCATTTCCGATGTACTATTTATTTTGCTCTATAACTTAAATATACTTTGCTTCGCGTACTTTAGAAAATAACACTGCAAACAATAGACTATGCTTTAATAAACGCAAAGTGCAAACAGCAACATATTGCATTCATACTAGTTTGGTAATTACAATTTTATAAGTTAAATTTTGATTTCGGATGAGTTTACAATGACATCTTAAGTTTTGTTTTATCCATTAATAAGCCAAACACACGTGCTTATTTGTTATGAATTTTTTCCGTAAGAGTGAGTAAGACATCTTCGCCTTGTTAGAATGTTGTCAACTGCTTCCTGAAGTACAACTTTTTATCTTAATATTGTTACAACAAAAATGGTTTACCTCTGTTTATCACCACAAGCTACTGTATTTATTCTTACCTGGAAAAGAAAAAAAGTACATAAATATTTTATAAATAAAATGAAATACTAAATAGAAATAATTAAAGTTGTTTTCAAAACTGATATTAAAAATAGCATAAAGAAATTACTTTATTCCTTCATTTACTGGAATGAAAACTTATTTTTATTTAAGTTTTCTATACAAATAATTAAAAAAAAAACTAAAAATATGAACAACATATAGGATATTGAAAGTGGTAAGTCCCGAGATTAATAAAAATTATAATCGTAATGTATCTTTTAGTTTAATAATTATTTTTGTATCTCCCCATGAGCAATTCAAATGCATGCTGATTATATCACATATTTACATTCTAAACACTCATGCAAATAGACAAAAATAGTAAATGATTCTCTACTTTCGAAAAAATAAATTCAAACGAAGCACAGTAAGCAACAAACTAATATTACGTTCATAATGATGTGTACAAGAATATTAAGGATAAATATTTGCAACTAACGATATATTTCGACCACGAAAATATCTAGCAATTCTCATTTGAATTCTATTATTCTTTTCAAATATCTGTAATAGATGTATCTAATATGTTATTTTCTCTCATTTCCAACATCTGACTTTTATCTATTTTTTCCTAGAGACGAGTAAATAATTTGAGAGAGCATTAAGTAGAATTCGTGAGTCTAATGACAGTCTGCGTTACAAAAAAAGGTCTTAGCAACGATTGGATTTTTTTTTTTCTCTTCTGTCGCTAAATCAAACTAATTTTTTAAATATATTTTTCTATTTGCAAGTTGGTTCACATAAACTAAACTCATGATTTATAAATTAAAAATCGCGTATTGCAGAGGTAAGGGGGGGGGGGGTAGGACAGGATGTACTCTATCAAACTATACCATCTTTCATGCATTTGCTACAGTGCTATAGATTGTTATTCTTTCATATTACTCGGTAACCACGGATACGAAAATTGCAATGCGAATCACTATTTTTAGATAAATGCACGAAGTACGGGCCAGTGGCCACGTTCATTAACAAGTAATGAGCGAAACAGTGCCTCCTATGGCAGGAAGATAAATGACAAGATAAGAGAACAAGGTCAAATACGATACACGGCACTGTCACTGGGGTTCGGGATTAAAAATAAATTAAAATATAGATTGAGATGCTATATCTCAAAAACAGCCGCAGAATTGCAAATACTACGAAAGCTTGACAGTTAAATTGAGCAAAAAAAGTTAACAATACACGATATCAATAAGGAAATGAGGACATGCATGGATACAAAGTTTTAATGGTTTCTGGTCGGAACATTTGTGTATTTAAAAAAAGTGAGAAATGTGTATTTTTTTATTTCAACTCTTAACAGTTTCCACACCTCTTGTGCAATACAATAATTCCGTTTTCCCACTCTGATGATTAAAAAAAATCTTAAACGGAGTGTGTTAAGAGATATTTGGGGGGGGGGGGATATTTCAATTCTACGTTTTGCAAAAAGCCAATAGAACTTTACATTTGTATTTATAATTACATCTTACTTATTATATTTCTATATTGCTTTTTACGTTGATACGTTTAAAATAGTCTTACACGAAGGGTTCTGGCAAAAAGTGCATTTCATGTTTATATTTTTTGTTTAACAAAACTTCTCTAAGTTGCAAACCTCAGACCCTTACAAATACTAGAATAACATGATAAATTAAGCACAAAGAGTTAACAGCGCATAATATCAATAAGGAAATAAGCGACATGCATGGACTTAACGCTTTAACTATTTCTGAGCAAAACGCTCATATATTTAAAAGGCGACTGAATAATGTGTTCATTTACGTAATTGTTCTATTAGAAAAAAGATGAAAGTCCGCAAATAAAACATCTCTAGTAAAAACAATTGAAAACCATTAAAAGATTAAATTAATGTATAATATTAAGTAAAAATGCAATTTGTATTCATTCAATGAACTCAACATATCTATTTAACTATGGTGACTATTTGGAAGGAAAAAGAAAAATAGCAACAACATTCTTTAAATTTTTTACAGTACAGTTAATAAAAATCATTTAAATTTAAAATTACGTAGGAATATATCGTAAATTATGTAGGTTTATATTGTATTTATATCAATTTTACTAAATTCCTTTTAAATGTATTAATAAAATTCCATTAAAGGATTGGAATTTCAGGTTATACTGACACATACCGTGTATAGGAAGAAAAGTCAATTATCCATTTAAAGCTTGCAACATCTGAAAATAAGAAATTTTATTAGTTTTCCACCAATTTTCGCAATACAAACATAAGGGAGGTTTTCGAAGGGAAATAAAAGCAACAAAGTTTCGTCTTTACGTAAGGAAAACCGGAAACTCTTGGAGATCCTTTCCACAATTCAGTCTGTGGTAGTACAGAATCTGCGAACTTCGGCTCTTAGCTCTTCATTCTGTGGTCAGCACATCAGTTATTGGTCTAATTTTTTCTTTTATAATTCAGATATAACATCTTAATTTAATATGTCAGCTGCATTGTGGTTTTAATAAAAATGTTTTTAATATATATATTTTTTTTTCAAATTGAGATATTTATTATATCATGAATTTTGCTTATACGTAAAATTAAATTGGCCATCCATTGTTTAAGACGTTGTCAAAAAAGTTAAATATTGCAAGACGATTACGAAATAGCAACAGGTGATAAATTTAAGGATTAAACAATACGTGTCGTATTCATAGACTAAAATCCGTTATAGTTTGAAAATTCAAATCCGAAAAATACAATCTTGCAAACAATACTTTCTTCATATTGTTTTACATTTCCTTCACACCACCATGCGAGCAGCATAAATATCACATTCACATACTAAAAATATCAAGGTTCATATTTATACACAAAACGTGATTTACATTTTACTCCTGTTGCAGCAGCACATATCCCAGTAAAGCTACTGTGCACAGTTTATGACAGGAGTATAAAGATCAAAGCTATTGCTGCGTTAGAAAAAGTTGGTTGTGTATTCATGAACACTTTGTTTGAAATGTAACAATTGTTATAGTCGCCCCCAATGGCGGTTGGAACGGGTCCATGATTTTCTTGCGAAACATTTTGTGGATTCCCAACATTTTTATCTTGTTTTTGTCGCTCACGTTTTCTCACTGGATTGTATTATTGTTATTTTAAAAATTCTATTTGAAATTTTATGACAAAGTAAAACACTCTGTACCTTTTCAAGATTTTCATTCCAATTTCATAAATTGCTTGAATTTCGAGAGTTCTTGCTCATTATTCTGAATATCAAGAACAAGAATTAAATTTGAGCGCATACAAATTCTGAATTTATATACAAGTACTTGTATATTATCTTATAAGATATATCTCCAATAATGATTGTTAATTTCCAATCATTTTAGGTAGATTTCGTAAGAAATACTACCTATTGCAATCGCACCAGTTTATCTATCTATATATCTCACTTTTTTATGGACACGATAACTTCTATAATTCTTCACCAATCTCCACCAAACTTGTACATAAAATCAATGGGGATAAAATCTTGGCTGAGTTCGTTAATGGGCAAAATCGGACCAAGGGGGTCGGAATAGGGGGCATTTTTGTGAAATCCCAAAAAACGCCATAACTTTTTAATTAAAGTAGATATCGAATCAGTTTAAAGTTTATTTTACTTCTTAAAAATGGGCCAAAAGTATATACATAACAGATTTTTGATAAATTTAGAAGTGGGTTCAAGGGGCGAAAAAAACAGGGATTTTGAGAGAAAAAAATTCATAACTTCGTCAATTTTCAATATATGAAGTCCAACTAAATTTTTTATAAATGTTCTTAAAATTATCTAAAACTTTTGTATTTACAAGTTTTTGATAGGACCAACTTTTACCGATTAAAAAAATTAAAAACGAAAAGAAAAAAGGCGCTGAAAAAAGAGAAAAATCCATAACTCCGTCAATTTTTAAGATATCAAATCTGATTAAATTTATTTTACATCTTCTCAAAAATATCTACAACTTTTATATTGACAAGTTTTTCATAGGACCAATTCGTATAGCAAAAAAAATTAAACAAAAATAGGAGTTGGCGAAAAAAACCTCAAATCCAAACGGCTTATATTCTGACTCATTTTTAAATTCATTTTTGCTTTTAAACGCATCCAAATGGTAGATCCTCTTGTTTAGAAACTGTATAAAGTGACGCATTGGTCAATTTTCTGATAAAGACAGAATATATTTCAAAAAAGGCTACCAAAAAAGGGTATTTTGAACAGAATTTCCGAAAGTCATCGGGACTGAAAATTAAAGGAAGTATTCAAATAAGAAATTGCGTTTTTTATGACTTGTTTTAAAATCCATTTTCGCTCTCAAATGCATCCAATTTACAGATCCTCTTATTTAGGAACTATATATTGTGACGCACTGGCCAGTTTTTTGATAAAGATAGAATATATTTTTTAAAATGCTGTCAAAGTGAGTATTTCGCACAAAATTTTCCGAAGCAATCATGATTAAAGAAGGAAGGATGTATTCAAACAACAAATCGGTTATTTTATGACTCATTTTTAAATAATTTTTTTCTCAAATGCTTTCAACTGACAGTTTTTTGTTATTTAGGAACTGTATAATGTACTGTTTTGGTCGATTTTTTAATAAATTTAGAATCTATTTCAAAATATGTTGTCAAAATGGGCATTAGAGCTGAATTTTTCTTAAGATGATTCTGATAAAACCAGTTTTTGCAGAAAAATGAAATTAAAAATTTTTCATAAACGGCCAAATGAAGTTATTAAACTGGGTTCATCTCTAATCATATATATATATATATATATATATATATATATATATATATATATATATATATTTTTGTTGTTGTTGAAATGGAGCACTCTTCGAAATCTACCTCCGCCTATAGGCCCAGCCGACAGGGATTTTTTATTGTTGTTAACAGCATGCCGAGTTCATTTAATGTAACATTTATTGAATATACAACATAGTTAAAAATGAAAATATAAAATTAAATTAAAAATACAAAACTTAAATATTATAACAAACTAAACAATAAATTATAACAAAATTATAATAAGCTAAATACAAATAATTTAGTAAATACTTATTAAACACATAACAGACTGATAACTAACGCTGCCACCTATACTTCGAGACCAAAACTTTGTTGATGACTCAAGCCATATAGAAAATGTAGAATTTTTTTTTTCTCGCTTGGGCCAAAGGTAAGTTGACGGTATTAAAAAAACAATGAAAACAAAACAATTGAAATATGATGGAGGAACAAAATAAAGGTTCTAGAAATATTTTCAAAAATAATATATCTTTGCAATACATATCTAGTTTAAATTGAAAATGAAAGTGCAGTACAGAATTAATGAAATGAAATCCGAGTACCCTCAAATTAATGACACTATTACGATATGAATTTGCCGCATAAGATATTTTAATATTTTAAACATATTCTCATCATATGCAAATTTCCAAATTCAAGTTAAAATTCGCGTAGAACTTTTCTAAATTATTTGAATCAGAAGTTTTGTAAATTAGGTTATAACTAAATCGAATATTAATTACACTGATTTATTAACTCGAATTTGTAATTAAATTAAATTTTAAATCAATTTAAAACGATTTAGAATTTTCATGGTGGCAAAGACGTTCGATTAATTTTAGGAACAGTTTTGAAATATCTAAGCAATAGCTATAAAATAGCTTGGAAGTATGTATAATAGATTCATAAAAAGCATGGGCAGATTTGAAATATTTTGAATCATAATTTGCGAAATGTTTCGAAAACTTTTTTCACTTTAGAAAAGTTACATTTTATTGAACATGCATAAATTGGGATAAAATTTTCCCCAATCACAAGACATTTAATTTTTAGTGTTATCAAAGTTAGCCATCGATATCAAGTCAAGTATTGTGTAAATTAATATTATTTAGTTGGGGCAACAAAATGTAAATTCTTAGATTAGTAGCATGTCAAAGTGTTAATTTGTAGAAACAATGGACACCATTCTTATAATCGTCACAAAAAATAAAAAATTTAATTTTTTTTTTTACCTTCAAAGCAAAATAATAGAGTCCATTTCTTTAACATTTGTTTATAGTTAATAATCCATAAACTATTTACATTTTTTTAAATTGTAAACAAAATTTTTTGGCAACTATCTACATGTAGTAAATTTCAATGAACCATATTTCTGTGACGTCACAACAGGTAAAATGGTGATTTGTATAGCCTCGAACCAAAAGGAAGAATATGGTTCATTATTCTAGAAAACTTATTCAAAAAATTCAAAGCAAGTAAAATATCAAATTGTGATGATACTCATATAAGAACAAAAGTATTTGCTGCATAAATTAAGCAGATATTCTTGAGAATTTTCAGTAAACGTGTAATGTTCAATTAAAGTGAACAACTGTTGCAAAGTTACTGAAATTTTATAAAAGTGATTGAAGTAGGGTAACATCCCCAGTAATTGGCATGCACCAGTGATTGGCACATCCTACAAACATGTCCTAAAATAAGATTTATATCCAGTCTTAAAAATGCAAGACCATATACCAGTTATATGCTCATTTACGTTAAAGATTATAACTTTGATTTATGCTACTACATGATAATAGTGCCTAGGAAAGAGAAACAATTATGGCTTGTATCAAATTAGCCATTTTTGTTGAAAATGCTTCTTCATTGGCTTAAGGAATCCATGCTTCTCAATTCCTTATTATCCGATTTAAAATATTTTAAATTTTAATTGACAACAGTTTTGTTTAGTTAAAAGGGTTACTTTAATTCTGTAAAAGTATTTTCGACACAATTATTTGGATTTCTTGAGAATTTTCAAGAAACACATTAAACGTATAATGTTCAATTAAACTGAACAACTGAAAGTTACTGAAATTTTATAAAAGTGATTGAAGTACTCATTTTTACAATTTATTTGAAAACATTCTTTTACATTTTTTAAGGCCTGGTAAATAAAAAAAAAACAGTAACAATGTTACTATTTATTTCCGCTACTACTTCCATATTTTAAAAGCACAAATACAAAGAGAAAATTCTTATACAGCTGCAAGAGCAAAATATGAAAACATTTCCAATAAAGTAACATACAGGTATCAGCACATTTTATCACTTTCTTTTTGATAAATAAAGTGCAGGTACAAAAATTCAAATGACAAACTTCTGTTCAAAAACAATCTTTTTCAAAAGCAGATATGGCATAATCAATTACCTGTGGGGTACCAAATGATCTGAGAATACCAGGGAATCCTTTCCATTCATAGCACATATAGGTCACAAATATAAATATTTTTTTTCTATCTATTGGGATCAACTGCTTTATTGGATCAAATTTGATAGCACAAAACATTCATATATACAAAGTAGTTGTTGAATTTACAAATATGAGAATAGGGAAAAAGGAACTTGTGACTGCTAGAATTCATAAAAATATTTACTGAAGTTTTAAATTATCTATTTCAGTGCAAATGTTTAAATTTTGGTAAATTAAAAAAATATGTATTCTTATTTAAATTTGTTAATGATCCCGTTGTTGTCTCTACTAGTAAAATAATTTTTTCACAGAAAAAAGCATAAAGATATAGAAAAAGCTTATTATATAATTGCGAGACGAAAATATGGACATATTTCGATTAAAATATGGCTGAGGTAGTGTCATTTTATCACTTTCCTTTTGATAAAGAAAGCATAGGTATAAATTTTTAAAAGAAAAACTTATCAAAGCAGTATTTTTGCAAAAGTATATATAGCATTATTTGCATGTACGGTACTAAAAAGATGCAACAACAAGTAGTATCTTTCTTACCATTAATATGTGGTGGATTGAACATTACAGTTTTATTATAGAATCAAGATGATAGACTTCTATTATAGAATTTATTGGAGCTTCTATGCTTAGTTGAGCTTACAAGGAGAGGTCCAACCTTGATAATCATATTCTTATTTTAATATATATTATAAGTCAGAGGCCCCCTTAGCCTTAATGGATTTTGTGCAACACTCCTCATTTCTTGAGAAACAAGGCTTTCCTTCCTGTTTATAACATTATGCAGGATTTACTAACATTGAAAAGTAAAGACCATAGTTGATCTTAGCACAGTTGGTACGTAATTTTCCAACTGGCGAGAGGGCCCCGGATCAATGCCCGGTCGCATTACATGTATTTCTTTTTGTTGTTTTATAAATATATACTTGTAATTATAATTAAATAATTTCCTTATCAATTAAAAATTATATTTTATATCCTTTTTATTTTAACTTATTTACTTGGTTTGTAACTAAATAGTTGCATAAAACATAAAATAAATTAAAAATTTTAATTTAAAAAATCCTTTTTAAAATATATTTACATACTTCATCGGTGCAATAATACTGAACAATTGTGTCAATTCGTGGTTTTAAAGAAACATTTATGTATTTGAGAAGAAAAAGCAATACGATGATAATATTAATACTTTTTAAAGTAAACATAATTATATTAAAAATCAACACAAGTATTAAGCTACAATCTATTTTTCATATAAAGATCTTTATATTTTTGAAGTATTTTGCTCTCAGATTCTTCCTGCTTTTATTTTTATTATATCCGAATATGTTTTATTTTATCATAAACAGATGGCCCCATATAACATTTTGTAACAATTTCAAATTAAGGTTTGGGAAAAAATCCATTTAAATAGTAATGAATAATGGTTTAAAAATAAAAAATGCTTAAATATGATAACATTGCAGTTAAGATACGATAGCAAAATTTAAGTTATAAGTGTACTCTATTAAGTGTACAAAAAATAAGATAAATGTAGCGCGAACAACTATCTATTTCGGAACCTCTGATGAACAAGACAACGTTATGCCAACGGAGTTACGATTAATCGTATCCTTTCTTTTCAAAAGTTTTTAAGTTGTGTCATAATATTAGACCCCACCTGTTTCTCGAGAACTAAGAAGCATTGTATAAAATCCATTGAACCTGAGGCTAAGGAGTCTTTCCTACAACATACGTATATCTATAGTTATCAAAACTGGCCATCTCCTTGTTAGTTCAATGGTAAATCATTGATCTTATTATTTCATCACAAGAAAATTGAGATTTTTATGAATAAGAAATAAATATTTTCTGGATGCATTTTTAACTATTAACACTATTATTGGATACATATGAAAATTACACTGGACTTATTATCAATGAAACTATTGCAGAAATATTTTTAACAGAAAATATTTGCAGTGAAATTCCATTATTACTGAAATGTTAGTTTTTATGGGATATGCTTGGAATGAATCTCCAAAGAGGCCGAAAAATATTGGCATTGAAATGAGAATATTTTGCAAATGCTAGAAAAATGAAAATAGACTTTTCATATTTCATGAAATTATAACTAATAATCAGACAAGATAAAACTTGATAAAAAGTTTCTTAAATCCATTAGATTTTTAAATAGTAAGATTTTTAAAACTTCACCTTTTATATAAAAAGTTTTAATAAACAATTTATATATTACTTGAGAAAAGTACTACAAAACATTACGAAGAAATAACATTAACATGTTTTGGTTCCAATTTGATAAAAATCATTATCGCAATAAAAATATAAATCGTCTCACGGTCAATACAAATGACAATGAGAATGAGATGTAAACGCACTCTTATTGTATAACAATTAAATTAAAATTGGACTATGATCTAAAATTATTTTCCAACTTTGTTCATCCCATTCAAGCGTTCACGAGGAATTCATTAATGCTAACCATATCTTATGAATAATGAAAGAAACAGTATCATGGCAACAAAAACTTGTGTATAAATTTTTATGGACTATCTTATAATGGATTTACGATAAATAAGTAAAACTGGTAAAAAAGAATATAGGCCTAATATTGTTTTAGTACTAGAAAAAGAATCGCTGTGTTTATTAAAAATAATTTTAATAATCATTAGAAAAAAATTAAGTTCTATAAAAAAAAAATTTCTTTTTAAAAAATATTCACATATTAGAAAGTGAAGACAAAAAATGCTTAAGCAGCTACGAGAGTAAAATATGAAAGTATTTCCAATAAAATACGGCTCAGGTACTAACATTTTATTACTTTCTCTTTCTGATAAAAAGAAAACGCAGGTACAAAAATTCAAGTCAAAAACTTTTTTTTTAAAGCTGTCTTTTGCAAAAGCAGATATGGCATAATCAATAACCTGTGGGGCACCAAACGATCCGAGAACACCGCGAAGTGCCTTCCCATCTTTGGCGCAGTCTTCTCTGTTCCTTTTCTCACATGATTTAGTTTTTTGAGGTGGCCTTCCCTACCATTATATGCGGTGGATCGAACTTAAAACCCGGGGCGATTGAGTTTAGTTCGTTCGTGAATCATTGCCCCTCCCTTCGGTTTAAGAGTTTTATATTTATATAACCAAAGTTTGTCGGTAAAGATTGAGGTTTTCTGCAAAATACATCTACATTTGGGGAATTTCAGTTTTTAAAATAGCTTAATTTTTTTTTTTTTATAAATCAGTAAGTTTATTTCTAAAATCTATCAAGGGGCTGTCTAAGTATAGCATAATCAATTTTTTGGTAATTTTGGAATTCCTCCTCTTCTCCTTTCGATTTATCATACGTTATCACCCCTTTTTGAAGATAACCACTGATATAAAAAATTCTTTACTAAAAAACTTATTTATGTACACAACAATTAAAAACACTTAAAATATTAAATAAAATCCACAACAGACAAGTTTTAATAGTTCAACTATTAAAAATTTGCTCTTTCTCATATTGTTATAAGACTCTGATGAAGGCAACAAGGTGGCCGAAACTTTCATTTTTTTTTCAAGAAATGAAAATAATGAAATTTTATATGATCGTACGAATTCCTACACAAAAAAATTATCCTATAGATTGCTTCGAAAAATGTTAATTTTGTAATTCTGAATAGAAAAAAAAAACTACTTATCAAATAATATGAATCAGAATATTTCTTTTCGTTATTATAATAAAATAATGATTTATTTGAAACAAAAATCTCGAGAATATTTTATATTTCCTGTCATAAAGTAAAACTATCATGAATTCAGGATAATCAATTTAATTTTAGATTAAATTAGAAAAAGAAAATTTTCATAACACATAGTATTTTTCAAAATATTTAAATTTCATTTGTTCAAATCCATCTTTTAAAATGTTTGCCCTAGTGGGAAAAAAAAAATTAAAGCTTGTAAAGGTACATAAGAAGAAAAATTTCTATCCTGAAAATGCAAACAAAAATAGTCCGTTCCAGAAAATAAATTAGATCCTAAAATACACTAAGAGAATAAGTATTTGTTTCACTGATTAGAAAGTTAAAAAGCATCCCGAAATATCAAATTCTACCAAAGATTGGATGTTTCCCGTAGAGAGTTAAAACGTTTCCGCTTCTAGTGGAAAATGAACAAAAGGGCAAACCAAATATTAACACAGATTTTCTGTGTCATTGCAAGCATAACCATGCTCACACCATGCATTGTTTTAACTGCAGTACACCAGAAAACCGTAACAAATATCCTTTGTGGTTCAACGACATAAAAATCTGATATATCTATATTTTGGACAATGACTTTACGATGTTCCAAGCGATAATTTTTTTTTCAGAGTGTCAGTCGAATCACGTCTGTATCATTACAGTGAGGGGAGAGGGTATAGCTTGTTTTCCAGGCTTCACTGGACATTTGGATCTCTGGCCATGACGTCAGAATGGTCCAGAGAAAGACAAAGGGACACTTAGGGATTAGGATTATGGCCAAGTAAAGATATACGGCGTCTTATGGGAGATATAATGACAGTTGCACTCTGGTGCTCCGAGATTATTTCGTATAGCTATTGTAAATTCTCGTAATAAAATGGCAGTAAAAACAAGCTGTTATTTCGTTGATTAAGATTTAGAATGCTTATGATTGTTTCGCTAGTTTCATAAATTCTGATGAAAGAAAGATAAATTGTAACAACTTTCTTGCATTCTCCACTTCTGAAATGAAAGATGTGCACGTAACATTAAACAAAGAATTCTAATAAAATGTTACTATTGATATGGAGACAAGAAAATGTTTTATAAGTTTGATAAAGTCTTACCATATAAATGAACATTGTAAATTATTTGTTAAAGTATAAATAAGTTTGAATTATCACAAGTAAAAGTATAGAAAGATATGCAGCGTCTTATGGGAAATAAGACAGTTGCACTGTGGTGATCTGAGATTACTTCGTATAGCTTTTGCAAATTCTTGTAAGGATTTAAAATACTTATGCTTGTTCCGCCACTTTCACAAATTCTGGTGAAATAAGGATAATTTGTAACAACTTTCTCGCATTCATCATTTCTGAAATGAAAGATGAGAATGTAACATTAAATGAAGAAATCGGATCGAATGTTTCCACCGATTTTGGAAAAAAGTAAAATATATTTAATAAATTCGATAAAATCTTATAGTATAAATGAACTTGGCAAATTATTCGTAAAAATATAAGTTTAATATATCACAAGTAAAAATATAACATGATGATGTACTTCTGATATAAAGGAGAACTGAAGTCATTTGAAGTTTTACAAAATGTTAAAATATGTTTAACGATCCACAATAGTTTTGTCGCAAAAATTAATGCACGTATTTTCATCAAACTTCAAATTCAGTTAGACATTGACACAAATTTCTTCTGATTAAGTTTTGGTGTTCAGCTAACAAATATCTGTACTGCATTTTACAGGATTTACACGATTTTGACAATAGTGATATCTGAAGAACTAATGCACGGAATTTCATATGTTTAGCTTTTTCATAACGGGCGTTGCAATTTTAATTTAATCATTGTAAAAATATTTTCGACATCTTAACGTGTATGAGAACGAAGAATGTTTTGGGTTTAGCATATCTGAAGTTATTTAGCATGAATTTGAAATATTTTTTTGCCAGTTTATTTTCATAATATGTCATCTCCTGTAGAAAAAAGCTACAATATTAGGGAATCTAATACTGACTTCTCGAGTTCCTTAAAATGTGCGAAAATATTTAAGTATTGAAAACTACCTATACTTTTCACATTCAATGTATTTTTTGTTTCAGATTGCCAACTAAAACATCAAAAACTTTGTTATATGGAAGTATTAATGCATTAAAATAAAATTTTGAATTCATTAAAAATAATATTTTTGTATTAGACGAAAGCCAAGGGTTAACAGACGAAGATTTTGATACTTTAATGCCTTTAAAATGTTTTTCCATGTTTATAATCATATTTTGATTACATATGCTAAATGTGATTTATGTATATTTTATTAATTATGAAACTTTAATTTCCTTGTGCATTATTAGAAGATAACAGACTCTGAATTATTTACATTGTTTGAAGTACAAAAAATGTTAACGTTTCGTAACAGGTCTGTACGCGATGTAAATTTTAAAAGAAATTCATACTTAAAAAATAAGTTACTAATCCATAAAAAAATGAGTTTCCGAACAAATTGTATTTGAAAGAACTTTTTTATAAAATATTCGCTGGAGTAAACACTCATTACATATATCGTGCGTTGTTTAGAAGTTAAAAATATTTGGATGCGCCAATCCCAAAACGTTCTACTGTGTTATACGTACATTTTATTATTTTAAAAATTAATTACACATGTTAATACTTTAATATTAATAATTCAATACTATACCAACTTTGATTTTCATCTTAAATTTCTGCTTCAGCGAATTAATCCGAGTAAAAACGGTTAATGTGAATCATAATATTTATTAAAATCAATAGTTTTCCCTTACTATGTTATCATTAGCTGTTTTCAAATAGCTGGTTTAGCAGGTCTTTACACAAGCCGATGGACAATACAACGAAGAAGAATCGGGAAAATGATACAAAATCTGTATCAAAAAGCTTAATATCCACGGAATATTTCCAAATTCAAGGAAGATCTGCTGGCCATAGCCAAATACATACAAAAAAAATTTAGCTCATTTCTGTACATAACTTTATACGTTTTTGATGGTACAATAATAAAAATAGCACATAAATCGTTTTTACACTGCTCCCTTCTGGCAGATTTTTTTTTCAAATTCAAAGAGAACCTGCTAGTCATACCCAAAATAGTCACACATAAAAAATTTAGTTTCTATGCAAAACTCCATACCCTTTTTGATGGTGTAATAAGAAAAATGACACAGACATCGCGAATATAGTGCTTCCTTCCGGTGAATTTTTTTCAAATTCACGAAAGACCTGTTGATCACAAAGAAACACTTAAAAAAAAAAAAAAAAAAAATTGGTTCAATTCTATGCATAACTTTATACACTTTTCGACGGTACAATGTTGAATATGGCTCAACAATTGCTATAACAACGCCCCTTTTAGGCAAAATATTACAAAATTGAAGGAGGATCTGTTTGCCATAGCCAAAAAACACACAAAAATTTGGCTCAAATCTATGCATATCTTCAGGGAGGATTTCTTTTTGTTGATATAATGGCGACACACACGAATAGACAGACATTTTTAAAAACATTTTTTGGAATCTCCGACCCCCCAAAAACCTGTAAATCCGTCTAAAACCGGATGTCGAAAAAATTTCAATTGCAATACATTTTTCTATTGAAGATAGAAAAAAGTAAAAAATTGCTGTAAAAAAAGTTTGGTGGTGCCACTGTCAAAATGTCAACATTACTCACGGAAATGTAGCATATTGTATTATAGATCACGTCCTTTTACAACGCAATTTCGTCAAATTTAAAATACGAAAGGAAAAAAAAAACATTTAAAACTTAATTTTTCTATACAATACAATCAGAAGGAAAATTACCATTTTATAAAAAGAATACCATGAAAATGTGGAAGGGTGAATATGAGAGTTATTGATCAAAGTGAAATGAATGAAGCATCAAGAGTAGTTTTCATATGAGAATGGTTTTCTTTTTAAGAGATTGAAATTATACGAAAAATGCAGTTTACCTCAAAACTAGGGAATTAATGGGAACAAAAATACAAAGAGTTTCTCTCAATGATCATTCTGAACACGATGAAAAACTTTACATTTCATTTAGACATGTTACTGTGACTCAGACAATATTCTTTCTCACAATAGCATACTTTAAAAATTTACTTCAGCATCCTTATTTAAATTTTTTCCGCATAATTACGACCAGGCCGCACAATGAAAGTAATATTTCGCGAGCTGTTTAAAATGTTTAGAATCTTGTGGTATTTCAAAATTAAAAAAAAAATGAAAGTATCCGAATTCGGTTTTTGTCACACATATAAATAATTTGAATCAGCAAGAGAAAACATTTTTCTTTAAAATGCTTCTTAAATTTTGCTAAAATTTTAATGAAATTGAGTTTGGCAGTAAGTATATTTAGAAAACTAAATTCTATTTACTATTACCATCAATAACAAAAATTGCTTTGATTAATATTAAATACACCATATTAGAAGAGGCTAGATTAAAGTACATAGAATATCTTGCATCTTAATTCTTAAAATGACAAATCAAAAATTTTATTTTTCAGAAAATGTCAAAAATATCTTTAGAGTGACAGTAAATTTTTTTTACTAAGTTCATAGCAAATTTATAAAAAAAAAAAAAAAAAAAAAAAAAAAAAAAAAAAAAAAATGTTAGAAATAGTTTATTTCCATATGTGAGAAGTTATAGATTATATAAAGGTTTGTATACATTAGGTTCGTATGTCATTCGATTGTTAAGAGAGAATATCTTTTATATAGGGTTACATTGCAAATAAATATTATATACTGAGGTTGAAAACAAAGACATTCGGAGAATATTATAAAAAGAAACTTTCAAAAGAGTTAATTATCACATGAACAACAAGTCGCACGGTATAATGTTTTTGAATGTTTTTTTTTTCCACTCAACTAAAAAAGGACTTCGAAAAGTTATAACTGCATCTTAACCCTTTTGGGTCTGGTGTACTATTAATAGTACATGTATTTTAATGGAGTATTATTTTGTTTTAAGAAATACTTTTGCTACTATTTAAAAATAATGTTAGTATTATGTTTATGCATTTACTACACGACTTTACTTGTGTTTAGGTATTTAATAATAACAAAAATAATAATTATTCGTTTCTTTCTCCACGCGCCATTTGAGATTATTTTATTTTAAACATATATTTCACGCTTTAAATTTAAAATTAAAGTTATTTACTGTAAAGAATCGTGTGTGATAAAGCACAAAAAATATTAGAAATTTGTAATACAAGTTCAATGTTGTTGTAATACCATATTTTCTAAACGTCTGCAAAAATTCTTCCTTAGCTTATTGTCATATGAATATTATTTGAATAGTACACAAAACAATAACATTCGTTATCGTTCAGACAGTGAAATATTCGTTAAATACTAATTAATCTATTTGTATAGCTTGTATTCATGTTATTAACGTAAAAGTACTTTTTTCTAAAAACTGAAGAAAAAAAATCAGACCCAAAAGGGTTAAAGAGATAATATGCCATTTCCAAAGTCAGCCAAATAGGTTTTTAGCCCTTCAATTTTAAGAAGTTATGAACTTTAGAATGTAGATATAGACACTGAAAAGAAAGCAAAAAGAAGAGGTATATCGAGTTTACGCCCTCCCTCAAGACATGTAGAATATTAATTTTATAACATAAAACCAATATAAAATGCATTGATTTTAGTACAAAATAGTGATTTATTAATTTTTGATTTAATGTTTTCTTTTTCTCTCATCAATTATTTATATATTTTGAATTATTACTGTTTTCCTTGAACGAGAAGTTTTAAATCATGCAATAGTTAAATCAGGTTTAAATGGTATTTAATGTCTAATTCTGTTCAATATTAATTAAAAATCAGGATCTATAGTATAAAATGCCTGTGATTATAGGAAATTTTTAATTATTAAACTAAACTTTAAAAAAAAACCCTCTAAAATATGTTACACAACTTTTTAAAGTAGTGGAATAATACTGAAAAATGTTATGCAACAATTTTTAAACGCGAATAGGCGATTCTTTTAATTACCAGAATATTGGAAAAACAGCTCTTTGACAAAGCAAAACAATATGTAAAATAGGATACTTCATTATTTTAAGGGAACAAAAGAACTTTCGATATTTCCTGTTTGTGGTGCTTTTCACGCGTTTTGCGGGAAATTTAATAACCCAGGTAAAAACAATGGAGTTCCACGCCATTTCATCCTTACACGCCCTCGACGGTGTAACAGGAAAGTTACTATTGTCCGAGATGGAAATATTTTCTCCCGCTTGAATACTCACGGAGCTTTTGATGGACTTCCAATATTTCGTAGCCTCGGTGTGTAGAATTTATTAGATCGGCTGCTTTGCACATTTTTTTTTAACTGTCTTGGAGAAGGAGAAAGAAGATGGAAAACTCAAGGTGGTAAATGATGATAAATACTCGATAAAATATGTATATTGCACTCTTTTACAGCTACGATAAAATTTATCTTCTAGATAGAGTAGCATGTTAGAGTTTATATACGAAATTTTTTATATATTTATGGGCCGATAAAAAGCATCCGCAGTTAATCGAAGTTGCCTAATTTCTCTTTCTCACACGAAATATTTTAATCTAATAAAGAATACGGTAGTATTACAAATCAGTAGCCATAGATTACTATATTATTTATAGTACGACATACATTGCTACATGTCGCATCTAACAATACGTCATACGATGCTACATGTCACATTGTACAATAAACCATACACTTCTACATGTCGCAACTCGCAACCAACAATACGCCATACACGTCTACATGTCGCATCCAACAATACGCCATACACGTCTACATGTCGCATCCAACAATACGCCATACACTTCTACATGTCGCATCCAACAATACGCCATACACTTCTACATGTCGCATCCAACAATACGCCATACACTTCTACATGTCGCATCCAACAATACGCCATACACTTCTACATGTCGCATCCAACAATACGCCATACACTTCTACATGTCGCATTCAACAATACGCCATACAGTTCTACTTGTTGCATGCTACAATAACAATAAATTATTGTATTCTATAATCATTATAAATTACCATTCAATGTATTCTATAATACATTATAAATTGCGGGTTTCCAATATTTCATACCTTCTTTGAATAAAATTTATTAAGTAGGCTGTTTCGCTCATTTTTAAACGTTTTGGAGAGGGGTAAAAAGTTTGGAAAGTAATAACAGTCAAGACGGTAAATGATGGATACTTCATTAAATAAGTATGTCATACTCTTTCACATTTACAATAAATTTAATCTATACCGAGTAGCATATTTCAAATTATCTATAATTTAATGTATTTTTAATGGAAATAAAAAAAAGGAAAAAACAAAGAGTGTGAAGAAACAGAGTTTGTTCCAAATTATGGACGATTAAATATTTTAAAAGAAACTAAAACACACCTGTTTAATATATATTTCTTCTATACACATAGAATACACATGAATGAGAAATGATAAAGGTTTTTAAACAAGCTTTTGTTACACGTTGTCATATTAAAAACTGCAGTTAAAAATCAAGTAAAAGATATAACAGCAAATAATCACAAAGGTTGCAGTGCGAAAGTATTACACGGTTCACTGCCTTTAATAATTAACGAGCTGAAATTTGAGGAACATTTTATTATTTTTTGGTTCTTCTAATATGAGTCTGAAGTAGTTTTGAAATTTTATTTAATTTTTTTTTTTTTTGCATAAAATAACAATTAAAATATTCTAAACCACTAAGATATTAAAAAATATTTTAAAATTATTAAAATATATAAATATACTATACAAAAATGATTAAAATAACTTTTCAATTTTATAAATTGCACTGAATGCACCACCCATGATCGAAACAAATTTATACATAGAGTACAGACATTCGACATATAAAACAATTTATTTGCCGTAAAATTAGAGTTTGAAATTAAGACTTTCATAATTTTTACATATGGAGAAATTTTTCTTTGTTACTATCCATAAGAATTTTAGGAAAAATCAGGTTGAAAAGTATTGATAAAGCAATTTATGTTCTAAGAGTTAATAAATACACAATTTAATAAGCAATCTTACGTAAAAGATTTAGAGCTGTTTTGAATTTTTTTTATTGCATAAAAAATAAATGTTCTTTTATTTTTATTGTTCTTTTATTGAATGAAAAAAAATTTTATTCATTTTTTCCTGTTTTAAAAAAAGAACGATTTAAAAAAAATATATATTTCTTTTATTGAGCGTAAGGTATAATTCAAAATGATTTCCGAGTAACTGACTTTTGTCAGCATAAATTCATTTATTACAGAGAGAACGTAAATCACTGCACGGTTAATTTTTTCGCAACGCAAATAAAATTTAAAAAATATATATGCATAATTTTTTCTCCCTATATCATGTACTTTATTTTTAATAAAATATTCAAAACATACTTTATATTTTAAGATAATTCAACTATTTTATGCATTAATATGTTTCTTCAACTCTAAAATATCTTTTTTCCCCCACTATGGTACATAGACATTGCGTCGAAGTTTTATTGAAAATGTTCCATATTTTAAAAAATTTTCGTGAAACTAATAATCATTTTATTTTTATCGAGAAAATTATCAATACTGTTTTCATCCATTTGTAGAGTTTATTTGTAGATTTGTATTTTCATCTATTTCCAACCTCAATTTTATGTTAAAAAAAAAGAAACGAAATGAAATCCCACCGCCAAACATTATAAAACTTTCCTGTTTTATCTTTAATCGCCGTTTATAATAGTAATGACTGTCACGCATTTGTCCAATTTGATCCAACGTAACTGTAGTTTTAAATACCAAATTATGGAATGACTTAATTGCTATTTATTCCATACGTAGTATAGTTTAAAATAAGGAGATCACTTAAAAATCTACTTCCCTTTTTTACAGAGTTTACAATAATACTCGTTAATTATACGACAGTCATGAATTTAAACTATTTCGTAAAAGGATAGGGATATTCCAATTGTTCAAAATATTTTACTTAATAGTCGCATGATACTGGTTTATCTCTTTAAAACATCTAAAGCTTTTATTTTAAGATTTTTTTTTTTTTTTTTTTTTTTTTTTTTGCAAATGAGATGAGAAAGGTTTCTGTTCATCATTGTTATGTATAATAAAACTTAATAAGACAAGATTAAAATACACGATTTATGTTTCATTTAGAGACAAGAAGAATCGTCGGGACATATTCCGAAATAATGTTGTAAATTTTAAATTTGATTCGAACTTCAACAATTGCAGGGAATGCCTGCCTTCTTTGTGCGAGTTTCTCTGTAAAATTCTGAAATTTTTTGGATTTTTGCCATCTGTGCCCAACTTTTAAAAAAAATTTCCAATATCCCATGTTCAAGCAACGAGATTCATCGGGCTGAAAACTTTCTCTAATTTCTTGATAGTTTGTAGTTTCTCTTTGGCTTAGGGTAGCGGGGAAACCAATTTAAAAATTATTTGGTACTATCAATCAAATAACTGGGAAAAAAATAGTAGGGGTGGAGGTTATTTAACACTGGTCAACATTTTGAGTGGCAATCATTTGAAAAAAATACTCATAAAAAAATTAAATGTGATATTCTAAATTTTATCAGAGTGTAAAATCTAAAATTTCTTATACTCATAATTATAAATTGTTTTGTTGTTGAAACAATTTTGTAAATGACAAATAAAGAACTTCAACTGAGAATATTTGAATTCCAAAATATTTCTTGTGATTAACAAATTGCCACATAAGAAATAAAAAGTTTTGTAAGGGGAAAAAAGTATCTTTTACACTGCTTTAATCCCCCCCTCCCCTCAAAAAAGTGTTTTTGAAAGGTAAATTTGAGGGCCCATTTGTATTTCCAGTGGGTAAGCATGGGCTTCACGGGCCTACTTTGTACTTTTTTTTTTACTTTAATTATAAAGCAGACCTTGTGGTTCAATCTTACACGCAAACTGATGAGCACAACTTCGTTTGGATTTACTTCCGATTGGTACGCTTGTAACTGCTTTCGTAATTTTAATAAATTTTGCACATGATGCTTTCAGAATTTGAACATAATCTAAATAACGGACGCCTCACCACTAAAAAGAATTTTTTTGCAGAAAACTTAAGAAAATAGATGTAGAAAATATGCAGACAGTTGCCTCTTAAAAAAATCTGCAGATATTTGTAGTTTTTAGGCAAAGCTACACCTACAAATTGTCTTCAGATTTTTGTAGACTTTCTGAAGAAAGTGGATATTTCTTCAGATAATCTAAATATTTTTAGTGGTGCTTTTTCTTATAGTTATAGCTTTTACTTTAGTCCATTTTCCACAAATAGCATTTGGCAGATTAATAGATTAGAAACAGTGAAACTATAAACAAATGGTGAATTCATGTTTTCCTTTAGAACATTTTGGGAAGTTATGCGTTTAATTCTTCCATAAAAGGTTCTGTGTAACTTATTGCTTTCTTAAATGGAAAACAATTGTTTCAAAATATTTTGCGATAGAAGTATTTGTATCAAGAGTGTCCCCCCCTCCCCAGAAGTCGATTCTACTTAAACCCACAACACTCTTCACTCTAAATCTCATGCCCTGAAATATAGTTTCAAAAGGCCATTGAACAGTTTGCAGACAGGGAGATTAAAAAGAGGCCTAAAACTGACAGACCACAAACCTGGACTGGATAAAAACTAGTCCCTGAAAAAAAAATTGCCGAAATCTCCTTGTCAGTTGCCATTAACTAAGAGAAAGGGAAAGAAAAAAAAATTGTCTTCCCCCTTACTTTCATGATTCTTTTAGTTACCATGACTGTAAAGCGGACCTTGTGTCTCATCCCAAGGGGGCAACTGAGGGGTACAATTTCATTTGGGTGTCTTCTTGATGGATTTTTTTTTTTCCTTTTCTGTGTTTGCTCACGTCTTTCTCCATTTTATCTTTCCAGGTGAAGGAAGGACTTCCGTTTAAAAATAGATCGCGCAGAGATTGAGAGGGTGAGGGCGTACTAAATGTACAGAGCGTGTTTCTTATCCCTTTGATATATCCACCGGAAAGGAGGGGGAGGATGAGTAAAGCTGAAAAAATATTGTCGCGAAAAAACGAATATTTTCGAGTTTGCAGACCAAGTGTGGAAAATGCATTAGAATAGAAAAAAAGTATGTGCTAAGTAAAAAGAGCATACACTGTTTATTAGAAAATGATTTTATTCTTAACATTCAAGGAATTTTTAAGTGATTTTCACAAAAACTATATTTAGTTTATAATCTTAAGGTTCTTTCCTGTTGGGTGTTATTTTAAGCCTTTCGCAATTTTTTTTAAAAACGTCCGTGAAAACAGCATAACTATTGGATCTTACCTATTTGAGTAAATGAGACAAATTTAATAGACTTCATTAAATACACTGTAAAAAAACTAAAATTGACAGGAAAAGCTGTCAACTTTGGCGCCAGCTTAAAATTGTTTAATTTACTGAAAATGTCTAATTTTTCATTAAAACAGTGTTTTTCTGTAAAAAAATACATTTTTCTGGTAGATTTTTTTTTTTTTCAGTAAATAAACTTTAAAAAGTTTCTGTAAAATATACATTTTTTTTTACGGTACACATTTTTTTTTACAACACTACTGGTACTTAAGATATTTATTAAAAATAGAATAACATATTGACATTAACATCAAAGTTTGCTTTTATGAAAGGAATCTGATAGTATTTAGATCAATGAGCTCATACAGTAGATTACATTTGTCTCGCTGAATACATCCTTAAAACATCAATATTGCATAAAAAGCAGTTTGGAAGTAAATCAAAACGATTTCGAATTATACGTAAAAAGGATGTAGTAGAAAAAAAAAAACAGATACAGATATTAAATAAAAACTTAACATTAATGGTAATTTTATGGTCATTATTAACCAACATTTATTTTTATCGCTGATCAATTACTATCCGATTATTTTCAAATTCAGAAAGCAAGATTCGAAAAAACACAAGCGATAGATAAGATACAATCTCTCTTTACAAAGTTCATTTTGGAATATTGCCAATGCCTTCTTTATCCATCCATTAATCGCTAATTTATTATTCCGTATTAATCTTTACAAGCTTACTATAAATAAAACGTAGCAAATAATGAAAAAAAATCCGAAATAACTAATATTTGAATCCAATCATAAAGCAAAAAGTCCGCTCACTCCATTTGAATTATGAAGAGAAAACTGCATTATATTCGGAGGAGAGCGGATATACAGCAATCAAGAAAATCATTACCATTTACAAATAACCTTTTTCACGGGGAGCTGTTAACTTAAAAAATGAACTCATTACTCCCCCAACACCTGAAAAAGCAGCAAACCATTAGTCGGCTGTAATCATTGATGGAAAATTTTCATCATTGTGGAGATTTCCGCGGAACGGAATTTCATTTCTCAAGATGATTGAAGCGTTCGACTATTGTAGTTATCGAAATGTTCGCCGATTAAGAACGGAACAAAGAAAGGAAGGAAGCAAGCAAAGGATTTCGTATATGTGAATAAGATTTATTTATTTATTATAAATATTGTTTGTACACAAGATGTTTATAGGTATATTATTAGAAAAAAAAAATTAGTTTGCATAACAAATGATGGATGGTGATCATGCAGAATAAAAACTTAAAAAAAAAAGTTCTAGAACAATATTTTTATATGAAAGTTTAAAAATACAAAAAGCGTATAAAAACTGCGGGTTGAAATTTACAGAGATCTTTCACTATGAAAACAAAAATCCGACAGTAGACTTGACTCGATATGAAATCTATTCTTTTGGTGTAACTTGGGTTTCTCGGATTACATAGTATAAGTGAATATCATTTTTAATTGGGAATCCCGATAGTTTTTTTCTACATTTAATATATGTTTTTAGAATGTGAAGTGACAGTATAAAGAATTTTGATAAGAAAAATTATAATGTATTCAAATAAAGCCTCGAAATTTAGTAAAAGTGATACTTCCGCATTAATCACATGCCAGCTTTGGTTCGGCTGTTTAAATTAAAGGCCTTCCTTAGTGCTTTTTTGATAGAAATGCACTATCTTACGGTCCAATCAGAAGAGACTTGCGTTGTGTAGACGGCCAGAGTTTAGTCGCCTGTGATTTATACCAGGATAGCCTAAGAAATTGCCAAGTTTTTCGCTTCTTACGGCAATTTATTTTTATTTTAATCATTTCAAATGGTTTAAAAGCGCTTAGTTCAATCCCTTGTCTGATAAATGTTTTATTTATATTATTTCCATCTGTTTACTGATGAATTTTTAACTTCACTGCGAAATATTAGCCGGAAGAAAATATTGAATTACTTATATTACAGCCAATTAGGTAAAAAAAAAAACAAAAAAAAAACAAGCTATTAAAGTAAAATTTATTTTTATTATTTTTACTGAATATTTAAAAATATAATAAAGAATACTGCCCAGCTAAACTGATGGCATTGAGCTCACAGGCTACAAATACTAATTGTACATTAAAGCCTTATATTTTCAAGGGTTAATTCCGTTCGAAAAAAAAATTAAGAAGGAGAAACAGCTCTCCCCTTTCCTCTTTTTTTATACTTAATCATTGAACCTCCTATACTATCAAAGACATGCTTTATCATATAAAAAATCTATATCCAAAATTCAGAGCAAGTTAGATAATTCTTAATAAAAACCCATTTAGCATTTATATAATTTAAAAGGAGTTATCCCCCTCTTTTAAACTTAACCATTAAACTTCCAAAACTATTCAGAGATTTGAACGAAATCTGAAAATTCTGCTTGAAAAACCCATTTATATAAATTAAGGGGGGGGGCATTAGAACCCCTGTTCCCCCTATTTATACTTATTCAATGAACACCTAATAACAGTCACGGAATCGCCTCATCAGAATGATCCTAATCTAAATTTTGAACGAAAACATAATTCTGCATGAAAATCCCATTTATATCAACTAACGGGGGAGGGGCATTAGAACCCCTGTTCCCCCTATTTATACTTATTCAATGAACATCTAATAACAGTCACGGAATTGCCTCATCAGAATGATCCTAATCTAAATTTTGAACGAAAACTTAATTCTGCATGAAAATCCCATTTATATCAACTAACGGGGGGGGGGCATTAGAGCCCCTGTTCCCCCTATTTATACTTATTCAATGAACACCTAATAAGTCACGGAATCGCCTCATCAGAATGATCCTAATCTAAATTTTGAACAAAAACTTAATTCTGCATGAAAATCCCATTTATATCAACTAACGGGGGGCATGAGCCCCCCGTTCCCCCTCTTATACATATCGAATGAACTCCAAAAACTAATCAGGGAAGCGCTTTGTCAGGATATACCTATATACAAAATTTCAAGTGGATCGGATATTTTTATCATGAGTTATCGCGTTACGCACATACATACAGAACGGACGGGCACATAAGCTCTCAGGCTATGATAGCCTGTGAGCTAAAAATGTTAGTGTTAAGCAGATAAAATTAATTTAGGCTCATTTAGTTGTAAAATACAGCAATACAATATTTTCAAACCATAGATGATGTGTACATATGGTTAATACCATAAAATCTCATATTTTAGCTGAAAATCTGAAAATTTAATTTCTTTTCTATTATTTTTCCTATTATTAGACCGATATGTAGATTATAAATGATTTATCATAAAAATAGAAAATTCGTGTAGTAAAGGGCTAAAAAAGGAACTCTTAACACGTAAAATACATAAAAAAAAAGAACAAAAGGAAAAAAAAAAGCCATACTATATCCTGTAATCATTGGTAGAAAATTTTCATCACGTTGGAGATTTACAGAGAATGGAATTTCATTTTTAAAAATTATTGAAGCGTTTTCGTATTGCTGTTCTTGAGGCGTTCCCCCGATTAAAAATAGCAAAAAAGAAAGCCAAGAATTTCGTATTTATGGAAACCTTTTATTTTGTTATTGTTTGTGGAAAAAAAAAATGGTTGTATACAGCATGTTTAATGCATGTTTTATTAAAATGTATTTTAAATATCAAAAAACTGGATGCAGATCAAGCAAGAGTTTAAAAAAAATAATTTTAGCCGATTTCTTAGAAGAATTAGATTCCAATTCGAATTTCAGTTATTCCTTATGAAACTAGGAACTGCCCAGAAATCTCGTTTTGCCCTTAAATACCATAGCTTTACGTGGGATTTATCATCGCTTCAGAATTTTTAATTTGGGACATATGCATTTCAGCATCTTTTACGCTAATAAAGATATTTATTAGAATATATAAATAAAAAGAAAAAAAAATCAATCATACACAATCTTACTTTTATTTGTAGAAACTACCCCTCTCAAGAATGACAATTATTTAATATGAAAACAACGAGCATTTTATAGATTTGTAAAAATTTATAATTATTATTAATTTATAATAATTAGTTTTGATGTAGCAATTGAACTGTCTTCCATCTCGTACATGTTAATACTTCAAAATTCACTTTTGTAGCGACATATTTAAATAACTTAATGCCCATCATGTGGATTTTAAAATATGAAATTCCGTGCATTAATTCAGACAAGACTATTGCTAAAATCATTAAGTACAGCAAAATGCAGTACAAAGCGTCACCTATCGGATAATTTACTAAACCTAATCAGCATATCAAGAACTAACTGAATCTGAAGTTTGATGAAAATTTGTACATTAGTTCTTGAGATAGAGGTATTGCGAAAATAGTGTAAATCTTGAAAAATGCAGCCCAGCAGTGAAACCTGTTGAACGATCTGCACCAAGCGTAAGCAGCACCAAATCATATCAAAGTAATAATTGAATATGAAGCTTGATGAAAATTCGTGCGTTAAGTCTTGATATTGAGCTATTGCGAAAATCGTTTAAAATGCACCATAGCAGCTCCAACTGTTGGAAGATTTACACTAAAAACTAATCAGCATCAATTTCTATCAGGGACTACATGAATATAATATTTTATTAAATTCTGTGCATTAGTTCCTGAGATAGAACGCTCACTTGTGTTGTATGCATACATTTTGTAAAAACATTTTTTAGGGGTTTTTAACCCCTAAAATGAGCAAATCCATCGAAAACCGGAACTCAAAAATTTTCATGAATCCAATACTTTTTTCTTGTAAAGATAATACATTGTAATAAGTAAAAATACAATGAATAGCCTTCCCCCTTTCCCTTTAATGTCTGAAACAACAAACAAACATTAGTCTTATTGTAGTTCATTGATAGAAAATTTATCATTTTTGGCCCTTTCCACCGAATGGAATTTCAAGATGAATGAAGCGCTTGCATTTTAGTTATCGAAATGTTTGCCGATTAATAACACTGGAAAGAAAGATAACGCAGAATTTCTTATATATTATACATAAGACTTTTTTTTTTAACTATGAAACTGAATGCATACAATATGGTTGTGTGCTTCTTGTTAAAAAAATTGGTTGTTATTGGTTGTTTATTCAGCCGTTTTTAGTTAATCTATAGAACGTAGCATTTGGAAATTTAAAATGTATAAAAAAAAAAAAATCATATTTTATCATCCAATTTTTTTTTTTTTTTTTTTTTTTTTTAAATTGTTAAGATAAAATTTTCACTGTCAAAGCAAGATAAAGCTACTTTTATGCAATATTTTGACTGTGTTTGAGCACTGCTGCAAGAGTTTTCTTTAGGGAATGGGTGAATTTTGTATTCTGTAGTGTTCGAAAAAAAAAATGTATTATAATTTTATCAATTTTTACCTCAAGGAATTACATGCTGTCAGCAACAGAATAATGCATAATCAACAACAATTATTGACATTAAACACGAATACCAAAATCCTCACTTCATTTCTTCCTTTTGTTTTTTAATAGAAGTTTTTACTTATTAAATCGAAATTGAATACACAGACTGTGCGTATGAAGGTGAAATCAACACAAAATTTTCTTTTAAAATTCCGTGGTTAAATACTTTATCTCTAATATAAAAAATTAAAAATATTTTTATGAGTTTAAGTGCTTTCAAGAAAGGAAAATTACGGGACAGCTTAGTTTTTTTTTCTCTTCCTGCTTTCTCCCAAAGCATTTTACTCTGAATTTTTAGAAGTTTCTTAGAAGACATGCACAAATATTAAATAATTTAGAAAAATTAGGTGTTAACAAAATCTACATTTTTGAGGTTTTAAAAAATATTTAACTATTTTTTAATATAAATACCGTTTTTAGTATTTAATCGAATGAAAAACGTAGAATTATAATCTTATAAACAAACTTTTCAAAATTGAAACTTTTTTCCTCTTTTCAGTATCGAGAAATCTGAACAATATAATTGGAAAAATAAATTACACATTTAAAATAACACTAGGAAATTCAAACCTGGGTTGCAAAAAATCTTTAAATTGTCAACTAATAGAATCAAAAACTTTTATACGAAAAATATCAATTATGCATTAATAAAGTATTAAAATCATCGGAAGCGGTATTTTCGTATTATACGCAGATCAGAAGTAAATTGTTGAAGTCATTTGTTAAATGTGTGTGTACGTATTTTATTTTTTGAATAAGTTAATTTCGTTACATAATACTTAGAAACGCAAACAAATGCAAAACTATGTTTTTAAATGTAAAATGATTAATATTTCGTAATCTAGCTATATTTCTCTCTCATATATTTTAATTTATACATTAAACTTATTTAAAAACCATAGAAAATCAATAACTAGAAATATAATTTTCAGACAAATTGCATTTAAATTTTTTTTCTATTAGTGTAAAACTTTAGAAATTGCGAGATGTTTTGATTTGTGTCTATGTTTTAGTAAAAGAAGTTCGAGTAAATGCGAAATTTATGAGGTACTTGCTTCCACCGTCAGTAATGACGACATCTTTATATACGAACATGTTTTTGCTTTCGAGTATAATATAGATTTTTACTCTAACAACACTAATGCATTTGAAGTAAGGCAAAATATGCAGACTGCATCTTAAATTGTCAATCGATGTGTTGATTGAATTTTACAATGCATTTTTTTGACAGCATTTTAAAAACAGTCGGGTCTTAAAAAGTTATTTTTATTTATTGGGCAATTGCGTTATTTATTTTTCCCATATAAAGGAGTTAAAAAATAAATTTTATCCATTATAAAATCTAAGTTTTATTTCTAATAAATTTCAGCTTTTTAAACAAAAACCGATTTCTTGATTTCACATACAAAAATGAAAGTTTTATAAATAAACGATTAAAAGGGTAGTCATTAAAGAAAACTATTCGACAAACAGACCGTATTTTTTGTAGTATCAAATAAAAAGTAAAATTGGCTTGATGAATACAAAAAGGAATTTCCAAGTATTAATACAAAATGGAAATTGATATTTGAAAACATGCCTATCTAAAGTTTGAATTATTAATATCTCAGGGAGTAAAATTGTAGAAAGAAACAATGGAAGAAAAAATATTTCCATTAAAATAATGATTTTCTCTATAGTTATTTATCAGCATATTTCTTACTTTTATTACAAATGATGTGTATTTTCTGCGTAACACAACAGGAAATGTTTGTTATACATAAAATTTCGTAGAATAGGCTTATATACGAAAATATTTCCTATTCAAAAGTTCTTGTTACATCTATAACAACAGTAGGAAAAATTTATATACAAGAGTATGTCCACAGGTTTCTAAGAAGACTGCAGCATGCAGAACTACCATATTTGGTAGGAATGCACCTGTATCAATATGTCTGATGTTATGAAACTCTAAATTAGTTTAGACTAAGTTTAGGTTAAATTTTTTCGCGTTTTGTGGAGATTTTCCCACATTAGTAAAAGTCTATTTAAAGTCTGTTTCAGGGATTTAGACAAGTAAATTCTTCAAACTGAAAAAACTCTCGCAAAATTTGATAATGCTGTGATTAAATTGAAGTGGAAATATTATCAAATCGTTTTGTATAGTAGCACTAACGACAAATCTAAAAATTAATTTTCATTCAGGTTGATCGTCGCGTTTTTGCATTCCGTGTTTCCTTAAAAGATAAAAGATACCTATTAATTTTTGTGTACTGCCGAAGGCAATGGGACTCATAATTGTAAATTATCTTGAAAAGGTTTGCATTAAGAAACAAAACAATTATTTAAGGTTTGTTCAGTTAGAGATTGGAGCGGCATTATCTCGCACTTGTGCATGCTGCTGAAGGCCGAATCTCTCCAATTTTAAGCTAATAATTCGAGGTTTGTTCATAAAAAGACTAAGAAAATGCTCCACTAGTAATAAATATTAAATATGTTGAGTATATTTAAGTAACATCGATCTAAAACTCCGTTGTAAACCAAAAAGATTCTTTCAAAGCTTAAATTACATTCAATTTTTTTTTTTTAGATAACCTTTAAAAATAAATGAATATAAGTATAGAACGTATTCATAAGCAAAATTTAATCGAATACATTGACATACACCGTATACAATAAAATTTCTTTAACATTTCAGAAATGTATGGCTAAAATGACAAATATTGCTATATCGGACATGTTTATTTTATTAAAATCGTAGTATGTCTAGCAATTTTTGTAACATCTTGTTATCTTGTTTTTACCAGTTTAAGGAAAATACTTTTTTTTTATTGCAAAAATGTATTTCTGTTTTACAATGCTACAATTATACTAAAAGAATTTAAAATCTCAAGAACTGTTAGAAGTGTAAAATTTCAGATTCTTAAATGGTTCTTCGGTTCAGATTAAAACTGGTCTAATCTAATAAATAATCTAAAACTATCTGACGCACATGTTTTCAGTATATTACAATAAAAGGATACGTTGTAAGAACCTGTAAAATAAACAGGATATATAACTGGAGAATTGGAATTTCCTCGAAAATCTATTTTCATTAGGATTTAATATAAAAGTATGAAAATAGTCTTAAAACTTTCATAAAAATGATAGTTTTGTTTATATGAGGAGGAAAATAATTTAAAAAATAATTGTGGAATTTAGGAATATACTCTAAAAATAGTAAAAAAAAAAAATTATACTTTATATGAATGTGCTGCAATGCTTTCATAAACATTAAAAGAAACTATAGAAGCCTAAAAAAGAATTTATCTTGATCCCATTTGCAAACAATACGAAATTAAGAAAATAATATGTATCGTTATCATTTAAAATAGTTCGAAATCATCTTTGCAGAATATTACTAAATGCAGCCTAAAACTTATGTCCTCAACATTTAAATAGAGTAATTAGGATAAATTAGACTAAACCGGAATTACTAGTATTTTCAAGTTAAAAATAACTTGTTCGTAATTGTCATAAAACTGTTAGAATAACTATAATTATTATTTTAAACACTAATTGGTAAACAAATCATGCGGTAAGAAAAGATGTGGATCGTGTCCCATTATGGACACTTTTTTATTCAGTTGGAAAAAATTTTTACTGCTGTGAGTAATTAGTTTTGCTTTGTAGTACATATATTTAAGTAAACCAGAAAAACATGGTGTACGATAAGTTATAGGTTTATAAGTTATAAGTTTTTAATATCTATTCCAATTTTTTTTGTAAATTTATAAAATGTAATTTTTTTTAAATAATCATTTAAGCTGCAAAAATTAAAGCAGATAAAAATTTTAAGATGTGGCAAAATGACAAGCTGGAAAAAAGTGGTAAAGGATAAAAAGAAAAAAGTGATAAAAGATAAATAAGCAAAAGTATTAACAAGTAACTTTATATACCTATTCGTTAATACTTTTCAAAAGTGTTTAAAAAGTACCTATGCATATAATTAAAGATTCTACTTTTGTCACTTTTTCTTCACCAAAAAGAAAAAAGTATAAATTTTAAAAAATTTGCTTTTAAATATATTTTAGAAAAGTTTAAAAGTTGACTTCTCCTAACAGTTCAATTTTCTATACATAAAACGTGCGAATTCACGCAGGACAGTTTAAAACAAAAATTACTTTTTTCCCCTTTTATCTTTAACATCAAATAAATGGAACTAAAATTCAATAAAATATTTCTATTCACCTTTATGTCTTGAACAAAAGGTTAAGAGAAATTCCGAAAATTCGCCATAAATCTTCAAAGAATTTTCTATAACACGAATTTCATATCAAAGAATTGTCCTTTACGAAATAAATTTTACTCTATATTATTACTCAGTAACAATAAAACAAAACTTTGAACTTGTACAAATCTTATTTTCCCAAAAAACCTGGAAGTACGTCATTTTAAACTTTTAACTTTTGAATTCTATTGGAGTCGAATTTTGCGGGAATAGAATTCCGGCCTTGTATTGAAGTGGGTGTGTTTGCGTGAAAAAGTGGAACTAAGTTCCGAACAACAAGATGAGTTTGGAATCCAGCGGACCAATAGTAATGCGTTTAAAATGAGTTTCAGGAAAAGTTGAAAAAGTAGGATAACTAAGTCAAATAAATTTTACAAGAGAAGATGGATTGTTTAGGATCTTCAGTGAACAGTTTTGCTTGGTCTACCGCGACATATAAGAAGATAGAATTTTTTTTATTAGTCCCTGGAACAGAATTCGGCTTAAAATTAAAAAAAAAAAAAAAAAAAAAAAAAGACTTGTGCTTAAAAAAAATAAAAAAATAAAACTGTAAATTAAGAAATTTTTTTTATTTAGTGCTACAGCAAAGTTTAAAATTTAAAACTAGTTAATAATATATATTTTTAAAAATGTAGATTTTTCAGTGTAGATTACCTGATTAATCTTTGTTTCCAGCATTTCTTATGTACAAATCTTCAGCTGTCTTTCCTACGTCTCTTCAGCATTGCCTCTTAATAACTGGTTGAGGATGCTGGTCACTCAGTTTCCATATTCTCCTCTGTAATGTTAAGTCTACGGACGTTTGATGCACTTTTCTATTCAAAATATTTCCTCAGGAAATTCATATTTTTAATTTCTTTTCCAGTGATCCCTTCTTAAAAGATGTCCGTTTTTTTCTTAGTTCTCGAAACATTTTTAAAGTTTTGCTTTATTTAATATTTTATAACTGACAAACTGGTAATAAAATTTTAACGCTTCATATAAAATTAAGTGTAGCTTTTAGAGATATTTTGAAAATTAAAAAAAAGGAACATCTATTAAAAAGAGTTTATTAAAAAAAAAAGTTTAAAGTATTAATTTCCAGAGGGGATATTTTGAATATACGAATGCAACTAACACCCACAGACTTAGCTTTTTAATTCCCCTCCATAATGTTGAGTGACCAGGATCCTTTAGGATATCTAGTTGAATTCCATCGCTATACAATAAATGTAAAAATAAGGTACATCATAGCATTTCGATGAAAAAATTTTTTATCCTGAAGTTTTTTACACAAATTATTTTTCACAGACCGTCGCACCACACTCAAAAGTACTGACACCAGTCGATCTTAATTTTCACATATAGCAACGGCCCGTTATACCTACAGTCGGGTAAAGGCGGCAAAAAACGCCCTAAGTGCTATTTCTTTTCCGTGCTAAGGCCCTGCTCGAGTTTTCACGGCAAAAGTTTTGTGCTTTACAGTAGTCGAAACACTTTAGGCTTTTGGAAACTGGTTAGTTTTAAGCTGAATTTTGTTCCTTTTGGTGCAGATTTATTTTCAAGGAAAAAACTATGTATCTTTGTGGATATTTTACTTTCTATATAGGACAAAAAAAACCCACAACGCATCCATTGAAATATTTCATTACACTATGGTACTAAGGAATAAAACTAGTCATTTTTAAAAAAGTAAGTAAAATTTATTGTCGAAATTTCAAGGAAAAAAAGAAGCTTGATTATGACTAATTTCATGATTGGGAAAGCTTTATTGCACCAAACTTTTGTTAGTCCACAACAACTTAATTTTCAAACTTGAAAGTAATCTCCCTTTCTGTCCGAAAAAAAAAAAAAAGAACTGGAAAGGATCATTAGGATAAAGTAAATAGATATTGAATCTTAATTTCCAAATAATTTGAATACATTTAAGACAAATATATTTCTCAAACAGTATCTTGCTTTAAATCATGAGAAAATTCGTAAATAATCTAGTCACTCTCTGGAGAAAAGATTCTCCAGCCGAGAATTTATCTATTTGCTGCGAGAGTGCGCCATATAAATCTTTCTTTATTCTTTTGGTGATTGAATATTTATTTACTCTGACACATATATCCGACTGGCAGGGGATACAATATCAACCATATGGCATTTGCAGTTTGCCAACTAGGTCTAAATAACAACCAATCCTTCTAACTTTCTCTTTCCTCTCATATTTTGACCGTGCAACAGCTGGGAACCAGCATTCAGCAGCTGCCGCGTTTCTTTTAAGGCACCCAAAGTCAACACCTTGTTGGACGTTGGCAGAGAAGAGGAATAACGTCTTGAGAAAAGGAAACGTCACCGTCAATTTGCGGACCAGGGCATCTTTCTTCGCTTTGTCGCTTCGGAGGAGATAAGATCCAGAGAACAAGCCATATAAGTGAATACCCGAGATTTTACAGCAGCAGGGTGAGAAATAAGACCGAACACAGATATATAATATTAATCTACGTCGCAAAGGGTTTTCTAATAGCCGCTTTTTTCTAATTTGCGTTTTGATAAAATAAATTTCATTTATGCAAGAAATATGAAGAATAAAATCTTGCAATATCAGTGCACTTATTAGGAAGCACTTCCATAAAACTATTAGGAAACTATCTTTTCATAAGTGAATGAAGATCTCCAAATAACAGTTTTAGAAAACACCTAACGGTTAAAACTCCACTTTAAGGAGAGAGGGGGGGGGGGAATCTAAGACAATTAAAATAATTTTTATTTATTAAGTTACAATTGTGAGCTTTTGTGATGATTAACCATAGTATTTGTAAACAAAGTCATATGGTAAAACTTCGCATAATATATATTTTTTAAATTTTAAATTTAAAATTATTAAACTGCAGTAATTTAAAATCGTTGTAATTCAAAATATTTGTCTAATTTCATTTTTTTCTTTTAAATAAACAGAAATATGTAAATTTTAATTCAGCATTTTAAAATAAGTACTTAAAAAGTAAAAAATTAAGCAACTTATTTTTCAAAAGTCATTTTCAAAAGTTTTTTTAAAATGTGTCTAGTCAAATTTAAAGTAAAATAATTAAAAAAAGAGAAGTTCGAAGCCTTTATATTTAATGGTTCTTGAGTTGTAACAATTTAAGTCAGAGAAATTGTGTGAAAATTCCTGAAGAAAAACTCATTTTTACAATAAGTCGTTATTATGACAACTGTCGCTTAAAAGCTAGATTTTAAAAGCAAACCAAAATGAAAAGAAATAACATTTCCTCTTCTATAGAAACATGATTTAAACATCATTATAAGCATTGAAATAATAATAAAATAAAACTTTTAGAAAAATTGAAGATTTTTGTGTACCGTACCCCCTTAAAAAATTATTTTTCAAAATCAGCAAAGTATTCAAATTATTTTGATCAACACTATATGATCTACAAATATTTGACTTAAGAAATACGCTGAGATTTAGTTTAAAAAGTGTACGGAAAATTAAAACACTTCAAGCGATTATCGTTCATAAAGAATACTTTAACCAAATGCTTTTGTGCAGTCCTAAGAATGATATTTATATTTTTTACATATTCCCTGGATTATGATAAAAATTAGTCATGTTTATAAACGTTTACTACAACAGCACAAATGCACCTTCACCCAATTATTGTTCATTTGACGGTATTTTTACCAAATTCTTTTGTGTGTCCATTTTAATGAACTATAAATATTATATATTCAATTTTCAACAGGAAATGTTACCTTATAGTAAACTTCAATAACATATACCAATGTCCAGGTATTTAACAAAGTATTACAGAAATTGGAGAACGGACAGATGGAGCAGCAAAGTTGAACAGTTGCTGATAATTAAACACACACACACACAAATAATGCCTGCATTCAACAATTAAAAAGGTACATACAACAAAAATTTTATTGACAATTTTATATTTTTTAACAATGTTAAAAAGTTGAAAAAAAGAAATAGCGAGAAAAGATTAACACGTGTCCAATGCAGAGTTATCGTACGTTACCATTTTCTAATTTTTCGCGTTATACTGAAACAGAGTTTCATTTATGACATCTTGAAACATCCGACAGTGATTTACGTTCTCTTATTTTTAAATTTCCAATTGATAGCAGCATAATTTTAAGTTTTTTTTTTTTTTTTTTTTTTTGGGGGGGGGGGAAGCAATCAAGAAAAGATTAAACTTCCTCGCTGATACAGCTTTAGATTTTATACACCTTATTTTACGGATTAAACAATATCTTAAAAATTTATTTTGAAATAAAAAAAATATTAAATGATACATTTTTAAATTTATGTATATTCAATTTAATTTATTAGCAGTAGACAAAATATAATGAAATTTCACAGGCAAAATATAAATTAAAAAAAGAAAATCACTTAAAGCAGATTTTTTCCTTCTTCTAGAGTCAGATTTTACTGCATTAATTTTAGATAATGTGCCTTTTAAATTTATGTCGCCATACTTCATCTCTTTAATTGCCTGCCTAACGATATACTTTATCGAAGAGTTTTTGGGAGTCTACAATTACTTCGTTAGAAAAACACAAGACACGAGATTCTATTTTTGGAGGATAGTGATACTTAAATCTAAAATCTTTTTAAAGGAAAATCTCCTATCCTCTTTACTTACTGAAATAAAATAATAAAAATTGTGTTGATCTTGCGAACTGAAGAGAACCGAAACATTAAAAGGAAAAAGAAATCTTTCACGACACACACTTCGCTCCTTTCACCACATGAATTACAAGGAAAGAGAAAATGACAACGAAAAAAGTCGGGTGCAACATCGCAAAAATAACGCAAACATAGTATATTTTCGCACTTTTACCCATTTATAATGATTTAAGTTCGGGTAGAACTCTGTAAAGGGATTCTTATCTTACAGAAAACAAGCTCGTTTTTTATCAGTTAATTTAACGAACTCCGCGGCAGATGTTGAAGAGAAAGAGTTCGGATGGAAGAGCACATGTAGATTCCAGATGAACATTAAGACAAACTCCACTGTATATATTTTTTTTCCGAAACCACATATGGTCTTCCTCTAAAATTAAACTTTCTTCGTTTCCTTTCGGTTTGTTTTATGAGATAAACTGAATTGTACTATTCATCTTTAAACGTTTCCGATGAAACGGCTTTGATATCTAAATGTAGTATAAATAGACTAATTACGTTATCTTTCCTTTATTTGTAATATATCTTTTCTTTATTTGTGTAGTACAGAACTGCACAAATTGGAAAAATGTTTTAGACTCGAGTTTTTTTTTTTTTCCTTTAAAATCATTTTAAGAATATCTTGAAATAATTTTCACCCAGTATATTTTTCCAGGTAGCCTAACTCTGTTTCATATAAAAGTGGGGATACTTAAACATTTACTACACATTTTTACCCTTTTTTATTTGAAGAGAGATTCCATTCATATTTTTATTTTGTTTTTCCAAAATTTTTAAAATTATATTTTATGAAACCTATAAACTTTTACTTTTAAATTCAGTAGACGATTGAGGTTTATATAAATGACATTATGCAAAATGTTTCAAAATTGTGTTATTGTAGTGAAAGTAAGCTCACTTTTTTATCGGTTAATTTAACGTACTCCGCGGCAGATGTTGAGGAGAAAGAGTTCAGATGGAAGAGCACATGTAGATTCCAGATTAATATTAAGACAAACTCCACTGTATATATATTTTTTCGAAACCACATACGGTCTTCCTCTAAAATTAAACTTTCTTCGTTTCCTTTCGGTTTGTTTTAAGAGATAAACTGAATTGTACTATTCATCTTTAAACGTTTCCGATGAAACGGCTTTGATATCTAAATGTAGCATAAATAGATTAATTACGTTATCTTTTACCTTTTTTTTTTAATTATTCGTAGAATAGATGGAATAGGATAGAACTGCAAATACTTAGAAAGTATTAGAGACTCTTCAAGTTATTTTGTTTTCTTTAAAAAAAATTTTTAAGATTATCTTGAAGTAATTTTCACTTTGTACATTTTTTCAGATAGTCTAATTTTGTTTCACACAAAAATTAGAAATACTTTTACAAAAAACTTTCTTTACATTACACACTTTTGTTATTTGAAGACAGATTTCATTCACATATTTTAGTATTTTGCTTTCCACCAATTCTTAAAATTAAGATAACGCTTTTTGGAACCTATAAACTTCCGCATTTGAAATCAGTAGATGATTGCAGGTTATATAAATATTATGTGAATTATTTTACGATGTCTTGTTTTAGTGAAAACAAGCTCATTTTTTAACAGTAAGTGTAAGTAATACTGTGGCAGATGTTGAAGAGAAAGAGTTTGGATTGAAGAGATGAACATTAAGACAAATTCCACTTTTTTTTTTTAGCTATATGATCATCTCTAAAATAAAAAAATTCTCCGTTTTCACTCGGTTTCTTTTATGAAAAAGAATTATTTTATCTTTAAACGTTTCAATATCTAAATGTAACATAAATAGATTAATTAAGTTGTATTTTCTATCTTATATTCGTACCATAAGACAGAATAGGATAAAACTAAGAAAATTGAGAAAGTAAAACTCACCAACAATGTTCAATTTTAATGTTTCAAATTTCTATATAAATAGTCTTCCCCCAATAAATGAATAAACTTTTTAGGGAATCTAAAGTGGTTTACAAAAAATCGGATATAATTTCCTGTTGAAATTTCTTTTGGTATTTACTATAAATTCTATTTTTTACAGTATTTAAGCTCGTTACCAATTTAACTAACTCTGTAGAGAAAAGGCCGAAAAAGAAGGTCAGCCAAAAGAGTATATCGCTAACCAGTAACAGAACCGACTGAGCGAAATATGCATTCATCGAGTATTATTGCATTTATAAACCATATTTAGGCACCTCTTACAACAGAAAAGTTATCCTAAGTGTAATTGTCCCCAAAACCACTAGATTGTAATATGTGTCACTTAATCGCACAGAAGTAGAGCAAATTGTGTGGGAATAAATTTACTTTATCTATCTCTCCTATGTCTAGATTCTTAAAGATTTTACGCTTTTTATGGGCACTTTTACAGCTGTATACAGAGATTAGCGCTGTAGTTTTGTGTTACAGTTTAAAAAAATAAATCTTTTACATTTCCCGTGAAGTATTTTGCATTGCGTCGCATTTCATTGTGGGTAAGCAATACCCCGATTCCAAAATAATATTTTGAAAAATTGATTTTCCATCTTCAATACCATTCCCGATTCATAAGGCCTTTCTTAATTACATATAAATATTTTAACGTAGTCAAAAAAAAAAAAACTTTAATTATACTGTTTGTATTTAATAGTTTCAGAAGAAATGTTTTTCACACCAAGATGTAACATGAGTAGATAAATTGAGTTAAATACGAGAATATCAGCACATTATTTAAAAATTTAAAATGCAAAAGCTAAAAAATGGAGCAAATATTTGTGGATTTTCTTGTATTTTGTTCTTTTTTTTTAATGATATTTTAAGCAAATCTTTAAATCCCCCCCCCCAACTATAAACATAAAAGATTATCAGTCTAAAAAAACATGACAGTTATACACATTTCTCTTGTATTTTTGTTTCGACATTTGTTCTCCTTTTTTAAAAAAATAGATACTTTAATATTCTTCTAACCGGCAAACCCACAAAAATTAACATTTTGTATTTCTCATCATTTCAGTAGTCTTTGAAGTTTTTAGACCGATTTCAGTACATATCGTTAAATATACAGCTAAAAAATTATATATATAATTTTGAGTTTCTTACATTATTAAGAGCCCTTATTTTGAAATTCAGAGAAAAAATGTTTTGATAGTTATATTTCTTAATTGCCTTGATGTTTTTTTATGTTGAAGTAAATCATATTTAATGATTAATCTGCAATTTTGAAGCCCTGAAAAAGTATTCTCTTCCCTATAGAAAATAAAGTTCACGTTTGTGAATGCCATTTTTATGAAAAATGAAATCCCAATATTTTTGGAGTGGTATATCTTTGTCAAGCAACAACATCCCAAAATTCTTTTGGCATAAACTTCTAGTATAACACTACTTGCTCATTAAAATTTGTTTCTATGGGGCATTGTTATTTTATATTATGTTGCCCCAAACTACAGCCAAAATGACGTTTTTGTCTGCTCTTAATTAAAAAAAAAGTGGGGCCTGGTGATATTTTTTAGTAAAAAAAAAAAAAGACAAAATTTATAAGAAAAGCAATGTCTATCATCACATTTTTCCCCTAAGAGAAAATGAAACATCCCGTTTCTCTTTCGGAAGAGGCGACAAAAAAGGGATATTTCATTTACTCATAGGGAAAAATCATAGAAAGACGAAAGAGAATTTGGATGTTTTATTTTTTCTTCGGGGAAAAGTGTGATCATGGACGTTGCTTTTCTTGTAATTTGTCATTTTTTTGTCTAAAATTATCACGAAGCCCCACTTTTTTCTTTTCCATGTTTTTGTACATATGTTCAACTATTGCGCGACATTTTTTTTTCATTCAACTGTGGCGCTTTTTTTTAAATAAACTACTTTAAATGTTGCAGATTTTGAATATTTAACAGGTTATAGCTACTAACAGCAACAATATCTCCGTGCAGTACTATAATATTTAGCTTGTCCTAGTAGTGCACTTTCATATTCTATATATAAGAAAAACTTTGGGGTATTATAGCTCAAGTAAGATATTAAGAGCGGAAAATGGACAAAAACGTCATTTTGACTGCACTTTGGAGCAACATAATGTAAAATAACAATGCCTCATAGAAACAACATTTTAATAAGCAGGTAGTTTTATACTATAATTTATGCCAAAAGAATTTTGGGATGTTTTTGTTTGCCAGAGATATACCAACTCTAAACATATTGGGATATTATTTTTCATAAAAATTGCATTCGCTGCCTCGAACTTTGATATTTTCTATAGAAACGATGAAATTTTTTCAGGACTTCGAAATTGCACACTATTCATTAAATAAGATCAAGCAAATCAAAATATACAACTATCACACTTTAATTTTCAAAATAAGGGCTCTTAAATGGTACTTTATGAACTTTAATTTTTAATTTAAAAACTCGATAGAAAATGATAATTTAAATTGCACTTTAACTTAATTAAAAACAAATTTTAATGATTAAATTGCACAATTTTTACAAAAGCACGCTTATTATGACGTATTTAACGAGAGATGAGTGCACTTAATGATACAAAGTTTTCTTTACATCATTAAGATGTACATATCTTACACCACAATCTGCCTAATTTGATAATTATTTTATTAATTTTATTGCATAAACGAAGTTTTGAAAACGAACGTTTTCTTCCTTGCCGCCTCAAATGATTTCTCAAAATGATCAATATTTAAAATCGTATTGTATCTATAAAATGGTGATAAATATTTCAAACTGGCACATTTTTACAATAAATAGCACATTTAACCCTTTTAGTGCCAAGGAGCGCCGTCGCGCTGCTCTTGCTAGTTATGAAAAATGTCAGCGTCGCGATAGCGCTCCTTTTGACAGTTCACTTTTGGCGCCCGCAGTGTTTGATAAAGTGCTATTTAATTTATTGTCGCCTAGCAACAGAAATACCAAAATGCATGAAGTTTTCCAATTGCAAACGATAAACTGTGAATGACAGACATTTTATTTCTGCAGTTTATACTAAGCTGTGAAAAAATCTTTTTTTATTGTTGTGATAATAATTTCGAACATTGGACAAACATAGTGACGGCCGTGTAACCATGTTCGTATTTTTATTCATTATATTGCATTCTAACTACCTTTCGATCGCATATTTTTTATATAAACATCTTGATTATTATTTTTTTATATTTCTAATTTTGATTTCAAGATGTCGGACACAAGGGAATTTTCACATACAGCACGACGACAGAGCAACGCGACGGCGCTCCTTGGCACTTTTCAGAGCAGCGCAACAGCGCTCCTTGGTACTAAAAGGATTAAAAAATAAGCCAAATTTTAAGCAGAATATGAAAAATGCAGCCGTTCTTAGAAAATAATGAATTTTGAGTTACTTACATTATTAAATGGTACTTTATGCACTTTAAACTGGATTAAAGACTCAATTTAAAAACTCTGGATTAAAATCTTAAATTTAAAAGGACTTCTAATTCTGGGGCAATTACTTGTTTTAAAAATCACTTTAATTTTGTAGTATTATTATGCTAGTACAGTGTAACACACAATTATCAGAGTTAATTGGGACTGCTACTACCTCGGATATCGAAAATCTGTTTATAGAAATTGTATATAAAAACGAGCGTGCTCGCGAATTTAACACACTAAAAAACAAACTTTTTTTTTAAATGATAAAAATGTTTCACAGCTCAACAATTTAAAAAGGAAACTTTCCATACTGTCGCGAATCTAGCGGTTTGGGGATGTAATTGTTTGATAACACATTCCATTTGGTGATCAATAGAGCCACATGATCACAGCTGGAAATAAAACCAGTCTTCGCTATCGGCTCGGTTAACAGAAACCTCGATTAATCGAAGCTCAGTTAATAGAGGTTCTACTGAAATTAGATTTGATTTGTAAACACATAAATGTGATTCAGATGTTAGTAGCAAGATTCTTAAAAATGTTTAATAAAAGTTAAAAATGGCGAATAAAAGAAGTGTCAAATAACGGTCTTATACTAATTGAAGTAAGTTCTGTATAATCTTGCTTAAATTAAGAAAACTATTTTTTAGACCATTCATTTCCAAAGCTACAAAATTAAAATTTTCGAACAAAAAATTTTATTTTAATATTTTTTTCATATTTATAGCTCTTAATTTTTCCTTTAATAATCCTTTATTGATAAATAAAAATTGTTCAAAAAAATGGCAAAACAATCATTACAGTACTTGATAAAACTGGAAACTTTCTTGTCTTCTGTAGATTTAGAAAGTAATTGCGCACCTTTTCCCAAAAATGGTGCTTCAAAACAGCATTCGCAAATAAAATCTGCCATCCTCTCTTATTCTCAGAGGATTCAAAATGTTAAATATTTCAAATCCTATTGTTCCCAGCCACATAAAATGGCGAGAAATGTTTCAAACCGAGATTTTGAGAAATAGCAGTGAAAATCCGAAATTCAATCTTCCCCCAAAGAATCCCGTCAGAATTCAATCTCGCGAATTGTGCCGTCTGATAGAGGACGAAAAGAGATAAAAGTAGTTTTCTTATCTCCAAAGACTACAAAACTGTGCGTTTAGTCGCCACTTTAAGACCTAGTTACAGCACCATAAAAGGACATCGCCAGGATAAGATAAGACTAAACACCCCCATCTGAAGTGTTAGAGGAATATTTTACAAGGCAACTTCAACAGTTTGACCGACAAATTAAATTCTTTCCTCGGGTTTCATAGCTCATTTTCTGTGTTAGAAACACCTTTTCATTACGGACATTCCTAAGATATTTACTTTTATGTAACCCCCCCCTTTTTTTTTTTTAAGTTTAAGATTGTATAAATTGTTAGAATATTTATGCATGTTTGAGTTAATGAAAAAAAATTCAATTGTAGTCAAACTTATTTGTAAAGTTACGAACTTTTATAATCTTAAATTTTATTTCTGGAGAAGAAACTAGATATTTTACAATTTCTATTTTTTACTGGAAGGTCCTAAAAGATGGTCGAATTTCGTAAAAAATAAAATATATATAGTAAATACATTGTAGTTAAAAAAAAAAAACATTTTACTACAAATTTTAAATAAAAAAAAAATTATAGTAGAATATCAAATAAAATTTGGCTCTACATTTTAAGTACTAGAATGTATTTTCTTATGAAAAGACCAAGAAAAAAAAAGAAAAGAAAAAAGGAGAAAAGAAAACAAAAGGGTTAAAAGAAAAAAGAAATTGAAAATAAGAAAGAACAAAAAGAAAAGAAAGGAATATATAGAAGATTTGTGTGCAGTGTATTTGCAGAAGACTAAAAGTTGTCTTAATCCCAAAGGCTACAAAAAACTGTGCCGTTTATAATAGCTTTTTAAAACTTAGTTACAGCAACATAAAAAACATCGCGAGTATAAGGTAAGATTAAAGCAATGAAGAAAGCTTTAAAAAACCAACAATTCAACTACCAAATTAATACTGGCTATGAACAAAAACTTAAAGCAACTTTCATGACTTTTTTAAAAATATAAACGACTTTTACTTTCTACTGTCTATAATACGAAAAAGTTTTGTAAATTGCAATTTTTAACACAAACTGATTGATAAAGTTGTCATGCTAATTAAATATTTCCAACTGAGCAAAAAATTGCCCAGACCGGCAATACAACCCAGATACTTGGCTTACAAGGCCAATGGTTTACTGTTTAAGCTAACTGGGCACGACAACAAGTGAGTATATTTCGCCCAGATAACCTTGTAGGTCATAACCACTGAGCTCGACAATAACAAGGAGAGCTAACTCCCTATTCTGATATATTGAATCCAGCGGTCCGCACATGAATACAATGCCAAAGATTTTCCGACGAAAATCTATTGCAAAACACAGATTTCCTCCCATAGGATAGTATGGGGTAGATTAGGGTGGACCTCATATTTCAAGTTTCAAAATGTAATCTTCTCACCCTCTAAATTTGTTCCTTTATGAAAAAATAATTCTGGTAAAATATTAGCTCAACTGAACAATATTTCCCGGTAGCTCAATGATGTTGAAGTTTCAAATGTATGAGCAATGATAAACACTCGTATGCTATGTCATAGAAAATAAATTCTATCTTCTAAAATATTTTAAAATGCATTTAACTTTACATTTTTATTCATAGATGGCCGTACTATGCACAATAATATTTAAAACAATAAACTGCATTAAGCAAATAGCAGTCTTTGAAGCCATTGAAGACTGAAGAATAGCAGATAATATACGTGCAATGTGCTTTGACACTACCAGCTTAAACACTGGTTATAATTCTGGTGCATGTTTTTTTAGAACATAAATTGAAAAAAGAGCTCTTATCATTTGTTTGCAGGCATCACATTATGGAACTGATAATTAGTACTGTATTTGAAGTATGCATGGGAGTCAAATCTTCACCTAAAGTTGCATTAATTAAACGCTTTCAGGAATATTGGAGCTTAATTGATAAAGACAAGTACGACACGTGAATTTCATTTGATGATGTTGCAAATCTAGTGGAAGATATTAAGCAAGAGACTATCAACTATGTAAAGAAGTACCTAGAAGAGCAAAGAGAAACAAAGCTAAGAAGTGATAAGGAATTTTTAGAATTTGTAATATTTCTAGGTGCTGTCTCAGAAAGGGGAATCAGATTTATGTCACCAGGTGCAATGCACCATGCCCATTGGATGTCCAAAGTAATATATTCTCTCAAGATCTGGATGTTCAAGGCTCAGTTTAAATTGACTGTAAAAGATGAAGAAGGTATATGTGATATGTGTGTTTTTACAGTCCACATGTATACTTGAAAGTTTGGATCACTGCACCTCAAGATTCATGTGCCACATGTTGCTCAAATCACTACTTGACTACTCATCAATACATTCAACTGTTTCCAAGTCATCATCACGTAAATGTGCTAATCACTTGTGGTATTTGTCGGAAGGACTTGTTGTCTTAGCTTTATTTGATAGCCGTGTGAGTTTATTAACTAAAAGGTGCATGGTTATTGCATTACAGAATAAAGCTAATTCTAAAAAACAAGCTCAAATTTATTCCAAACGAGTCAGTGTTGCTCTACATTTATTCAAGAGTAAAAGATTGGAAGATTTTGTCACAGCTATCATCAATGATGTTGTTTCAATTATTGGAACTTCCGGATGGATTTCTTGCAGTAGTTCCTGAATTGTGGGAGTTAAGAGAAGACTATAAACAGGCAAAAGAGGTAATAAAATCTCTACAAGCAGTAAATGATCATGCCGAACGTGCAGTTGCACTTATTCAATAACACAATGGATTGATAACTCATGATGAAATGCAACTACAATTTTTACTACAAGTTGTTGAAGATCATCGTAAAATGTACCCAGGTAGCAGAAAAATGTGTCTCTCAACCTGCACAAATGCAATAAAATTTTAATGTAACATGAAAACCTAATAATTGTGCTGTAAATTAAATAAATTGACACAATTAAATCATTAAAACATTTAAAGTGCTTACTTATTTGTGTAGCTAATATTCTGAATTTTTCCCTAATTTTATAAATTTCAGGTCAATTGAGCTACCTCTAAATATTCGAATTTATTGCTCAAACTTTTCACATAATGTTTTTGTATCAAAAGGAACAAAATAGGGGGGTGAGACTTGTAAAAATAATAATTTAAAAAAATCATGGCATTTAAGGTCCACCCTAGGGTAGATATTTTCTAATTGAATTTTCTTTTAAAATTAAGACTAAATGGCTACAATTTTCACTGATATATATTATTTTATTAAAAATCTATTGCTTTTACTTATAGTCATAGCAAAGTTTCAATTTGACATTAGTTAAAAATGAAATTTTAGTTTAATTCAACAAAAAATAAACATTTGTTAAATATTGCTTATAAAAATATCCAAAACACATAGAAATGAACAAAATAAAAAGTTTGCGAAAAAGCTTCAAAAAAATGCTTGTAATATTAAGAAAAATAGAGGACTCATTACTTGCGCGCACTGAAAAAAATGTGATGTGGCCCAGGCAGAAAGTGGTTTGGCCGGATCGCCGAGTAGGCCCTCCGTATTATATATGGAGCTCAGTGGTCATAACATCTGGCTGTCATTTAGACATCTCAACCGAATAGACTGCAGGCAAAGAAACTTCATAGAATGATGGATACGTAGATAAATTGCAACTTTTAACACAATTTATCTACGTATCCATCGTTTTATGGAGTTCCTTTATCTGCGGTCTATTCTGTTGAGCTCTCTAAATGTCAGACCAAATGTTATGACCTACAAGGTTATTTGGGCGAAATATGCTCCCGGCACCGGTTGTCATGTCCAGTTAGCTTAAACGGCAAAGCATTGGCCTTGTAAGCCAAGTATCTGGGTTCGATTACCCACCTGGGCAATTTTTCTCTCAGTTGGAAATATTTAATTCGTATGAAAAGTTTTGTAATCTATTCTGTTTTTAATTTAACGAAAGTTTACATTTTAATCAAAGATTTCATTTTTTTTTTTTTTTACAAAATTTATTTGTTTGTATGCTTTCTTTGTGTATCTTAGGGAAGTAATAAGTTATGTATAGAAATGTACTAAACTTCATATGTATGTTTTAGGCTATGTCCAGGCAGGCTCCAGTTGAAACTGGGATTTCCCCAAAGAAGGGGCGCTATGATAACAATTTTTGTGCCATTTTCCTTCTTGTATCATCGAAAAGTTACGAAGTCATGCAGAGAATTAAAGCAAACTTCATGTTAATGTTTTTTACTATGATCCACTTTAAGTTAGGGATATTTCCTCGGGAAAGATTCGCTAAGACAACAATTTCATTGCATTTTTCTTTTATATCACCGAAAAACATGTGAAGCTTTCCTGAAGGAAACGCTGCGATTTTTGGAATTTAAGTGAATAAATTGATGACGTTTCAGTCATAATTTTCCATTTAGACGTAATGAAATGGACCAAGATTTTGTATAAAATTTTGTGAGGAAATTGGCCCGAATGTAGTAATGCGATAAAAATTTCTGTTCATTTTTCCAGACAAGTGCGGTTACCTGCGGGGAAAAAATACAGTTGGCAAAAAAAGTATTTGTACACTTCATTTTTTTTAATTATAATTAAATTAAACAAAAGATTTAAGCAAAAAATACTGTAATACATTAATTTAATGCATTATAATATTATAGAAGCAAAAACAAAATTAAACGAATCGATTTTTTACATCATAATATACAAATATACAAAAATATAATGCAAAAAAAGTATTTGTACACTATGTTAATGTAATATAATTAATTAAATTTTAGTAAAATGATACAAATTAATATTTTATGTGAATTCATTTAGCGATTATGACTACTTCTAGATGGTGTGACATAGATTCCACCAACTTTTTTGTAGCGGTATGGTTAATATTATTCCATGACACAATAAGAGCCTCTTTAAAACTGTTTTTTGCTGATACATATTTTTTTTCGGATTTTTACATCCAATAGCATTTACAAATTTTCTATTGGATTCAAGTCTTGAGATTTTAGAGGAGTTGCCAGTCGTCTTCGAGTATTGTAGGAACCATGTGCTGGTGATCACAGCAGTATGCTTTGGTCGTTATCCTGCAGAAAGTGAAAAGCTTCCTCTACGCCTAATTTCTTAGCACGGTTTAATAAATTATGGCGCGACACATAAATGTATGTTAGACCTGTCCTTCCATTGTCAATAAATTTTAAATGTCCTGCTCCATTAGAAGCTATACACCCCAAAAGTATAATATTCCCCCCAACATGCTTGATAGTTTGAGGTATACGTTTTGGATCTAGAACAGTTTTATTTTTACGCCAATTTTTTCGAATGCTTGATGGTACGAAAATTCCGAATTTTCCCTCATCGGAAAAAATTACTGTTTTCCAAAAATCCAATGATTTACTTCCGTATGCGAAAGCGAATACTATGCGTTTTCGCCTATTTGTTTCGCTGATGAATGGATTTTTCCTTGAGGTTCTTCCTTTTAAATCTGCATTGAGAAGAATATTTTTTATTGTTTGAGGTATTACTCTGATGCAAGAAGATGTCGCAAGGTCTCCAGCAAATTTTTGAACCGAACGCATAGGATTTTTTAAAGCTTTTTTAACAACACTCCTTTTTTCCCTCATTGTTAGTTTGCTAAGAAGTCCTGGTTTTCATTGAATTTCGATGCTTTTAATTTATTCATAGTTTCTCACTATACATCCAATAGTTGTAAATGGTAATTTAATAGCTTTTACAAATTCTTGTTGCGAATTTTTTTTATTATGCTCAATCATAGGATTTCATATATCTAGAGGTGCCTCTCTAGTATTAGGTTCTATACTCAATTATTTCAAGAGCAAATTAGATTAAATGTCAGACAAATATAATATGAACTCAAAAATTATTAACAGCTTCTGTAAAAGTAGTCCTTTGAACCATAAACACTATAAAACACAGTACATATCAGGATGGAGAAATGTACAAATACTTTTTTTGCAAGAAATTTTTAAACTTTTGCTATTAGAAAATTATTTTACATCTTTATCGAAATTTTCTGTTGTGTAATTTAAAACGCACGGTAAACAGACTGTATTAAAACTATTTTTGACAAAATATCTGTTTTTATTTAGTTAAAAATTAAAAATTTTAGAGTGTACAAATACTTTTTTTGCCAACTGTATGTACCCAGTCACCTGATTGGGTAATTTAGGTTTCATTGTCATATTTGTAATGAGAAAAAAAAAATCCTCGTTTAATATATTGTCTGTCGGTTAGACTTTAATAAGTTTTTTTTTTACTCCGCTTTTACTATGATTTACGAAATATTTAAATGACAAAAAATTCTAATAAAAATATTAAGCTTTTTGAAGTAATACTATCTGCGAGAAAGAAGAAAGTTTCGAGATTGGTACATTCCACTATTTTTAAATGTGGCCCAAAATTGTTTAAAGTTTTAGAAAAGGTATGTAATTTTAGGTTAACGAAGAATTTAATTTTCGCCACATATTTCCAAATGTTTGAGTTACATTTTTAAGTTCTATTTCAAAACAAAAAGAACATTTTGCCAATTTATTTTAATTAATTTAACTTTAAGAATGAGGGAACAAGTTTCAATCTTTTTATATTAGTGAAACGTCCTTGAATGGCCAATCTTAAACAACAACCTCCGAATACCGGCCACATATTGATGGAACCAAATACGTTCCATAGTATTAATATTAGTACGAACCTCTAAATGAGAAATTCTGAAAAACGGTCGCTAAAATGTCACAAGGAAAAAATAAATAACATTTCCGGATGCAATTACATATTTATTTGCAAACGAAGCAGATCAAATAAAATTTACTTGGCCTTGACATCAACAAAAAGTCTCTTAATTTCTTAATCACTTAACCCTTTTACTAAAACTAGATATAGAAAATGGAAGACATTAATAATGATGGGAAAATTTTCGATAATATCCTAAGAACAACAAGCAAAACTAACATGAAGGTCAGCGTTTTTGTATGTCTAGACAAATATTTGTCAGTTACTGTCACATTTGATTTTATACAGCAAATAATGGAAGATATGAGATAAGAGAAAAGTGATGAGGAATGGAAAATAGAAGAGATTACAGAATTATACAAAATTTTCAGCATTAACATATAACGAAGTGTGACGAATCTTAGTGAAATACAAAATTTTACATTAAACTAAAATGATAATGAGTTCAATCGCAAAACAATTCATACTGTTATTATTTCGGTGAAAGAAATTTTCAGCATAAAAACAAAGCAACTGCAAATGACCGATTATTTCCATGTGTTAAAATAATGAGAATTAAAAAGAGTACTTCTATTTAACTTTATGTAGTTTTGATTTATCTTTTTAAATGAAACCTCTGAATAATACCCACCTCTGACGAGAGGTCATTTTTCACCGGTTCCATTGGTGACCGTTATTCAGAGGTTAAACTGCATATGTATATATCATACTGTGTAGAGCGGTTTAATATAAATTGCTCGTGATTTTTAAAGCGTTTGAATGTCTATTCTTTTTAAATATAAAAAAGTAGGAAAATAATGAGATAAAAGGTTAAGAGAAGGAAAAAATAGAGAATTAAAAGGGGAGGAAAATGAATTAAAAAAGGAAAATATCTGTACCATGTTATCGAAAAGGGCAAGAAGGAAAAAGTTCTTGGCCCCAAAGAATATAAACTATAAATTTAACTAAGATTTAAGACTAGTCGCAGCATTATTTAAAAAAGACATCGTTTTGATAAATTGACTAAAAATCCTTATTTGAAAATGGTGATAGGAAAATTTGAAGACAATTTTAATATTAACCGCCAAATCTCAAATTCTTACATCGAGTTTCCAAGTTATTTTAGGCATTAAAAACAATTGCACACATTCATAAAGTAACTTTTGAGTAACATTCTTTAAAATATAGGCTAAAATTTCATGCAGATAGCAACGAGGAAGTGTAGATGAGTTCATGTATCTTTTCGGTTTATAAATAGAACATGATCCGATGATACAAAGCAATAAGCAATTCTGTTGCATAAACAAAAAATTTCAATTTGTTTACGCAGAAATACAATCCGATACTTTTATAACAAATAATGACAAACAATGAACGTACCAAGTACACTAAAGCGATTTCGAAAACATGCTATACTCCTCTTTTTCCCCTTGCATACTTAGATCGTATTTCTCAGAAAATTTGTAAAAGGCGGATAAAGCGATACAATTTAAACTCGATTAACTTCACAAAAACAAAAATACAAAATCATGCATTACGAAATTGAATTTTCTTTGTTCTCTAAATTTAAACATGAAGTTATGAAAGTCTTGCATGGAAAATTTTATCCTAAGTTGAAGTTAGATTATTTTTAAAAGGAAATTACGTACATATTAAACAACGGGATAGCTTTTATAGGATAAAATTAATTCTTTGAAATTTTAAGCGTATTCTAATGTGTAGAATTAAATATTTCACAGAAAATATAGCTAATAATGTACAAAAGTTCTGAGAAATTTCAATGAAAGAACTGAAATTAAAATTTATTAAAACATTATGCTTGTTATTTTATTAGATTATATGTTAATTTTATTTAATTAAAAGAGAAGTTAAGACACAGTGAACTTGTCTTAAGATTATATATACTACTACCTCACCGTTTCTCTTTAGATATATTGTTTTCTCAGTTTTTATATTAATTTTAAGTTTATTTTTCATTAGTAAAAAAATAAACTTTGAAAACTTTTTAAAGTCTTGTTTAACTGTTTTAGTGCCAAATATATTTTTCGATATTATATAAGAGCGCGATGGCAAACTTTAGTGTTATTAACGGGTAAAAATATATAATTGCGATAAAACACAGCGCAACACATCCATTAACTGTTTAACCCTTAACTACTGTTAGCGGTCTCGTAGAACGCCGAGTTTAAGTTTCGGAGTTTAACTAGCAAATTTTAGTTTAACTATAGATACTGGTCATATTTTGCTTCGTTTGGAGTCCTATCGTTATTGTTAGAGACTTTTGAATAGCTGAATTTTATTTATAAACAGTCCTGTATATAAAGTTTAATACAAAAATAGTATTCTGAGAGTTATTTAACATTTTACTCATCTTTAGATTCAGCGGTCTGACAGACCGCTCACGGTAGTTATGCGACAATTTTTGTCGCAGCAGTTGAGGGTTAAGGAGTCTTTTTCGTTGCATCAAATACTACCGATCTATTTTCATATTTTAATGAAGATAACGGAAAAGACAGGATGCAGCGGTGCGTTACACGTGGCTTTTCTAGACCGCTTGTGTCACGTGATGTTATGAAGTGTATGGCCGTGTTCAGCTGTTACGCGCGCTGCGCGCGCACGCTAGGAGCCACGGACATGGAGTGGATACTTATACTTGGTGGGATGTGCGTTCAGTCCTCGCTACTGTGCCACCAGTTACTGTAACTGTTCGCTCAGTAACAGATGGAGAACAGATCAAGGATGTAATTACTTGTAGTGCCAATTATAAAGATAATCTGTTACAAATGAAAGTGAGCTGGCTGGTTGAATGGTCAGAGTGCTGAGCATGAACCCAGACGATACGGGTTCGAAACCTGCGCGGGCCAAAAGTTTGTTTGTGTTTTTTTTTTTTTTTTGGTTGCTTTTTATTAATAAATAAGACATTTTTATTAAAGGTAAAATTTATATTAATAATACAGAAGCACATGTATTTCTATTATAATAATAAAATACTTATTTAAATATGAGAAAATGAGATTTTTGCGGGGAAAGTTTTAATATTCCAAATTTAGAATATTAAAAGGATAATTAGAACGATATTAATATCGTTCCAAAGTGATTTATATATATATTAAGAAAATGAAAAAAAAAAGTTTTCTGCGAAAATATCCGTATACGCATAAAATAATTATTAATGTTTTTTTTTTTTTTTTTTTTTTTTTTTTTTTGAAAATTTTAGAAGTAATTTTTTATTGAGATTTGGATGCAAATATAATGCATGCGTGGATATTTTACGGTGTTAAAATCAAAATGGAAAATATTATAAAAGCAAAATGTAAAAGATATACATTTTTTAAATTAAGAATATCTGCATACATATATTTTAAAGAAGTGAAATATTTGGAGTTTGCCTTCTAGTTTTATAATGAATAAAGTATGATTAGAATGTTTATAATTTTTCTATTAAAAGTATAAATAAGTGTTTTGCTTATACTAACATAATTTCGGATGTCGTTTGTTTTTCATATTTTATGACATATTTTGGCCTGTTACCCACACGGTATTAAAATATACAATCATTAAATAAGAAATATATACATACTAAAACTTCTTCTGAAAAATTATCTAACTAACAATGCAAATTCCATTGAAATCAATCAAGTATTGTAGATTACAAATCAATCTTGTAATATGTGGATACAGGGCCATCGCTAAGACTTTTTATTGGTGGGGGAGAAAACCTTAATATTGTCAAGTCAAATTTTTATATTCGCCAACTCGTTTTATAATTTTGCCAAGTTAACGCACTTTGAAAATGTAATACAATTTTTATTTGTAAAAAAATTAATAATATTCCCAATTAGAGTTGTAACTTTTGCAAATTCTATCAAAAATGGAAAATGTATTGCAGTTTTTATTAAAATTTTAATTAAATTTGACATAAATGTTTTAAATTTGCAAAGTGTAACAACATTTGTCAATGTTTTGGGAGGGTACCCCCACCCCTTAGCTAGTCCCCCGTGTGGATATCTCAACCTTGGTTTATCAACAACATACTATTAATTACAACAATAGAATCAACAGTATTCTATTATTTAATACGAAAAGTATAAAGCAACTGATAAATGATTTTTAAATAAATAAAAATAAAATTATTAAAAAAATTAAATCACCAATTGTTAAATTGTATCAGTCAACCTACCAACTTTGACAACAAACAACGTGCAACCAATAAGAGATAAGCACAAAACGCACAATCACGTGATCAAATCGCCTATCATTTTTTTTTGCGTCGCGCGCGTCAAGGTTTGAGCAGGGTTGATTGTCATTTTTTAAATGCTAATCGGGCTTAATTACATGAAATAGGCCACGTGATACTTTTCCGTAATACTTTTAATTTTATTTGAGTGGTCACAGGTATGTATTTCTGTTACGAAAATCATATTTTGAAAGGATAAAGAGATATGGTATTTGTATTTACCAATTCTGAACCATAAAAATAATACAATAATTGAATAAGTTTAAAATTCTCTTCTTCGATAGCACCTACTCCAAGCAGAATCTTCTGAGCGCGCGCGCACAAAAAAAGCCCCTTTTGAACACGGCCTATGAGAAGAGTACCATGTGACTCTAGTAATCTAATGCCAAAGATACTGCGGCAGCCTGTCTTTTTTGCTAGCCTTGATATTTCAAAAATTCTGGAATTACAGCATATTAACACACATTCTCTCCTGTCATACTGTTCCAGACTTTGGCGAATGTTTCTCTTAAAGAGAAACATTCGCCAAAGTCTGGAATTGCGTTGCTGATTAATAGCGTTGGAAGCGTTGCTGAATTAATAACATCTAATTAAAAAGCTTGCCAATGTCCTCCTTTTAACAGATTCCGCAATAATCATCCTTTTATTCAGGAGGGAGGAACGAGGTCTCTGTCCATATATCATTTCATAATAGTCATACTCGTAACGAGTAAAGATGCCAATACCCCTTTAATTCACAAAATTTCTGAATGGACGTACCCATATACTATAAGCAATTTTTCGCAGAGATTAATTTAAAAAGAAAACAGAAACATCAGCTTTTTCTGCAAATTCAGAAATCGGAGAATGAACTCTTCTTTTATACAGAAAATATCAACAAAATTACCTGGCAGGGGGAAAAAAAATCTCACTATTTTAAACTCATCTTCTTAAACTTATCACTACTCATGAATAAAAAAACTTAAGGAGAAAAAAATGTTTAGACAGAAAGTAAAATTTCACTGAACTTCTTTCCTAAAACGAATATTTTTATTTAAAGAAAAACACGAAGCGTGCGCTCTTATTAACACTTTTTCTGTAAATTCTAAGGACTATGTCGAGGAGCTGAGGGAATTTTTTTAATGGCCTTAAAGCGAGCACTTTTCCCCTATTGCTCTCAAAAAATCACTTTAAACGGGGGTATTGCGATGGGAACGGCAGAAATGACGACAGAGAGAGGGAATTTATTACGAGAATTCTAGAAGAGCTTAAAATGTTTTAAAAGCAAGCGGAATGATTTCTCATACTTTGAACTTAAGATGGGAAAATGTCTTGTAATAGGATATAGTTATACCGAGTTTCAGAGAAAGAATTTTCATATACTATACTGTTTCTAGTTATATAAATTTGATGTCAAACTTTTTCAATTTCATGCAAATTGTTATGAAGTTTTTATTATTAAAACTGTGCGTTTTATTTTAAGAAAAATCTTTACTGTATTTTTTTAATGACAAATTATATACGCGTTTAAATAATTTACAACAAATGCTGTCTGCAAATTTTAGTCTTTTCAAAACGTGTCTGAAAACATTTGATGTGAAATGTCGCAAGATATTATACATAAGACAAAATTAATGATTACGATTATATATTACTATATTAACTTTTTTACTATGACTTAATACATAAATATCATCCAACTAATGTTTCACAGGAAAACTAATCCAGTGGTAAACTATGTATGAGGCTGTGTCATGATCGGAACCGGTTTATATACGCATGAAAGGGGACAATAATAAATAGGTTAAGCTAACTACTAATGTTGAAAAAAAAATGAATAACGTTATTCGGAGTTTGTGTGTAAAAGGAGAGGGATCAGATAATTTAATACAGTTAGTTTATCGACAGCCTGCTGATAAATTGCTTTTGCCCTGAGAGAACGGGATCATTATCAGCACTACTTTTGAAAAAACGAGTCATTATTAAATAATACTTAGTGCAATTAAATGGAAAATGTTAAAAAAATTCAAAAATATATAAAGTAAAAAATTTAATCTAGTAATGTACTTCATAAAAAAGGGTTTTATTATTAATGCCAAGATCAAACTTAAGAGATACAAGTACATCACGTAGAATAGACCACAATTTTTCAGAAACAGATTATAGAGTACAAGGTTTCGAAATTGGAAATTAAAATACTATCAATGTATTAGTTTACGAAAAAAGTAGAAAAAAGTGTTGTCAGGTATAACCACAAGAAAAGAAGATTTCTAAAAATTTAGTCGGTAAGGATTAAAAAATTGATAAAGTACTATATTATTTATTTTCATCAAATATGATGTTAATCTACTGATGTGAACATTGATGTAAATATATTGAAAAACTTATTTTATTTAAATGATATGCTAAATATTTTTGAATTTGTTGATAAAGTTCTGCTTTCAGTACTTTTATTTTGTATATATAGATTTAATTATTTGTTGAAAACAAACTTATGTTATCACAAAGCACTGGGACCAACAGAACTCTAAAATAAGAATTTCAATAAAGAAAGAAAATTCTTGATCTATGAAATGAAGTTATGCAATCTATTCATTTTTTCCGTTAAGTAAAATTTTTCTAATATAAATTAACTAATTAGCTTAAATTAAATCCAAAATCAACATATCTGAAATTACAAAAAAGCATTAAGAACTTTAGACAGAAAATTTCAATATACATCTGATCTAAACCTGTAATTTAAAAAATGGATTAAAAAAATCTAATTTAAACGCTTCTTTTAAAATTTTGCATCGAAAATCACGTTTTTCTAAAAAAAAGGAAAAATAAAATAGAGAGAAAATGCTGCAGATTAAAACTCTCATAAGAGAACGAGAGTGTACTTCCCCTCTTTTTTTCCTCAGCTAGAAGAAGGCTTATTACCCAACACTCAAAGAGAAAAAAGGGAAAAAGAACTCCACAAGTAATTGGAGAAATACTCTAAAAAAAACTTGGCTCGATAGTCTATTACCAGTGAGCGTAAGAAATCCGCGCAGGAAATCCCTAAGCGGATGGCATATTTTACAAATGTGATGTTAAGCATACGAGGATTTTTGCTTACGATTGCGGGATAAATTTGAGGATTGAAGAATAATGTAAAATTGCAAAATAAGAGACACGGTAAAACACTTTTCCTTTCTCTCATAGATCTTATTTTTTTTTTAGACCTATATCAGACATTCTGTTTAAAGTTTGCGCAAGTAAATATAAAAATGCAACTAAATTAAAAAGTTAATCTACAAAATGCTATTATCGCTAGTGATAAAAAAATAAAAGTCATTACATAACTAAAAGGCACTGGGAATATACAAACACCGACCATTTTCTCATTTGCTCGTTATCTTAAAAATTTCAGTATAAAAATATATTACATTTTATGCGGAATTAAAAGGAAATGTTGGTAATCCCCACCCTTTCATATCTGAAAAGTTTTTGATTACGATTTATCTTTCTGTTAGCATTAAATAAAAATACATTGCTATTAAAATTAATGTTAAGATCTAATAATGCAAGTTCTTTGCTAGAAATAGTGCTTTAAATTTAAAATTATCAGAAAAAGCAAGAGCCAAAAAAGTTCGCATTATTATGATTCCAATATTGGCATCAGCCACAAAATTTAATCCCAAACACTCACGTGAAAATAATCAGGATTAAAGATCATGCAATTCTTGAAAATCGACTAAGTACTTTTAGATTGCAATATACTACGTTGAGTTGTTAATTTTTCTCCAAGAAAGAGACCTTCGTGCTAACTGCTGTCATTTGCGTCGTTGTTAGCTACTTCAAAAACTAATTTTTGCATTCCAAAGCTGAACATACGAATTACAAGACTGTTTAAAAATTCATTATCGTATGCTTCAAAAAAAGGGTTTAATATGAAACGTATGTTATTAGATCAGAACGATTACGTGCTTTTACCGTACCGTTGTAAATTCAGAGTAACTGAATGCTACAAAAATATGAAATTTCAAGCATCAATACTGTTTCTTGTGATACAGCCAAAGTTTAGTTTCAGATGTTAAATTCTGGAAGCTTTGACACTTAAGTTGAACCACGTTGTGGTCACCCTATTGAAGTTAGTTGTGAGCAGTTAAAGAAAATTATTGATCAAAACAGAAATTTTTCAACAGGAACTATTGCGTGAGAGCTTAACGTTTGAAAAAAAAAAAAATAGTTAAAGCTCTGAAATTGCATAAATCTTACTATTAAAAAGTAAGTTCAACTGCTGGGTGTCTCACGAATTGATTGCTGAAGACAAGCTCAAGATAAACTTGTTTGGCTCTATTCAGAGATCAAAAGGAAAGAACATTCTGGACAGAATTGAGACTTGTGAGGAAAAATAGGCGTACTAAAACAATACAAGCCATAAAGGAGGATGGTCAGCACCCAGTGGCAATTGCAACAGGCTCAATTGCAAGACATTCCCTAACTAACATGGTGTTTCACTGCATCTGGTGGGATATTCGCTGAATTTTGTACAAGGAGTATCTGAATAACGGACATACTATGAACAATGCAATATACTACAACGTGCTAATCAAAGTTAGTGATGCTATTAATTAAAACCAAAGAAACGGGTTCAAAAGGAAGGTGGACCTCGCATCAAGATAACACCCGACTACATGTTAGTTTGATGACCGAGTGGATGCTCTACAAGCTAAAGTGGGATTTGCTGAAACATCCATTATACAGCTCCAAAATGGCCCCTTCGGTTTCTCATCTGCATCTTGATGACGAAATTTTCAATTCAAACGAGGAGGTCATAAATGAGGTCTATCTCTTTCTGGATTAGTGCTCACCACACTTTTTCGCAGAAAGGATTGAAAAGTTGTCAAAACGTTGGCAGATAAAGCTTTGAACAGAGATACAGCTTCGAACGGAGCTTTGTACCTTCATTAGGTTTGATGTTTTCGTATGTATTTAACATTCAACAATTTTTTTTGGTATACGTTTTACTCAATACTTTTAATACTTTAAATTATTTTAAACTTAATAATTTTAACTTAATTTAAATTTAATACTTTTTACTCAACGTAATGCATGTCAAAGGCCTTTTTTTTATTTATAAGACAATTCTAAAAAAAATGACGAATAAAGACCTGTTAGGTAGATCTCATTTCCATTTGTATGATACTCGATCACACCGATTTATTCTTCAACAAACTTAATTTTGTGAGTGAGGAAGAAAAGATACAGTACGTATGATTTCAGAAATTTACTAATTTTTTTTCTTTAACAGAATTTAATTTTCACAACCAGTCAAGTTTATCTCATTAAAACTCTGACAATATAGAAACCATGTAGCGGTAAGTATCAAAAATGTCAAAGCAAGGAAAATCCAGGATGAAGACCTCAAACACAGCTAGAAGAAACCTGCCACAACCCTACAGAGTTCAACCATAAATCGCCCGAGTATTCCTAGTCGGAGGGCCCTAACTAGCCCCAGGAGGACCTTAGGAGGCCGGAAAGGAGAAAGGTTTTAACAACTCTTTCGGCCGCCCACAGTTCATGATTTTTTGCGTTGCAGTTCATTATGGAAAAGAATTGCAAGTAGCGGCATGGGGTTTCCCATGATGTTTTGTTATTTATTTGTGAAGGCTAGTATAGGAAAGATAACTTTTTCTTTCCCGCACCATCAGCAGAGTGAGAAAGACTAGAGTAACTAATTCAAACAATGTGTTGCGTCATCTTCTCTAGTATTTCTTTACTAGAAGAAAATGAAGATATACATATTTTGAAGAGGAATTAGCGAATCGTTATTTAAAAGAAAAACACATGTGACACTTTATAATATGCAACATCTGTTTTTCATTCCTGTAATAAGATTCAATTTTTCTTTGAAAAAATAAAGATGCATTGAAAAATCATAGCTATGCAAAATTATTTTGGTGGGATGGATCTCAATTTTTTTTCATGACATTCCAGATAAGTGAATGAAGTATAAATAAATAAAAGTATTAATATACATTCTCACTGTTTTTGACTAAAACGAAAACTCGAGTTTTAAGGAGAATTCATTCTTTGTGATGATTCGTGTAGAAAATCCAGTTTGCATTTAAAACTAATATTACTAGGCACCATTATTAGCCTAATAAAGTAGTTATTGTGCAATAATACAAACACTCAAAATTACAAAATATTTGTAATTTTGAGTGTTACAAATTTCAAGTCCCTAAATTTTCAATTTAGGGCTCACAGAAATCCTTCTAGTAATGAATGTTTGATAATGTCCTTACCTTTCCAAGAAATATCTTTATTAAAGGGCGAGAGGGAAAAAAGTAAGAGTTTCAAATATATTAGTTATCACCCCCCTTTTTTTTTCTTTTTTGGGTACATCAATCTTAACTGTTTTTTTAAGATTTCCTTCATTTTTGCCTCAGTAAAAAGTTGTCAAACGCAGCCGTACACCATTTAAACATAACTTTTTACCCAAACTTTCATGAAATTGACCCACCACCATCGTCTTCAAACTATCGACCCTTCGTTAATAAAAAATCTCTAAATATTGCGTTTTTTTTTTTTTTTTTTTTTTTTTTTTTTTCCCACACATAATTGTAAAGAAACAAAATTAATATTTTAAGTATTTAACTGCACAGCGAGGGCGATTTTAGTTTAATTTAAAAAGCTACTGTTCATTTTGATCATTGAATCGACTTTTTTTCAATATGCTAATTTCAAAACTATTTTAATACGCTATAAGCTTATACTAAATTTTATTAACGAAAAATTAGTAAATCAAAATATTTTATAGTAAAATTTTAAGTAAAAGTTTTCTACATTATTTTGTATAAATATTGATTTAAAAATACTACTAATTTTCAGTATTTTTCTCACAAATAAACAGCAATTTAAACGTTGCGATTATTCATTTGCGACGCTTATGGCAACTCCAATACGAACAAAATTCTTTCAACAACGATATCCTTTCTTTTCTTCATTTCAGATAATTTAATGTTTCGACAACATATCCTTTTATTTAAACCTGAAATATATTACTGCGAACATTGAAACTCTCATAAAGATGAAATTCAAGGGCTCGTCATGCATATTGAATTGCATATACAGGCCCGTTTTGAAAGCGGATAAAAAAAAAAAAAAAAAAAAAAAAAAAAAAAAAAAAAAATAGAAAAAAAGATATATGAAATCCTATTACTTCTAGAGGTGGGGGGGGGGGATAACATGCGACATCGAAATGGAATAAAGGGATAAAACTGTCGCAACAGCAAGAATCTTCTATTTCGGGGCACAGTCAAATTTCGAAGAAAAATGATATGGCCTCACTCGACAATTCAAAATTGAATTTCTGAACATTTTACACTCAGAAACAGACGATGCTCCTTCTCCCCCTTAGGAAAAAAAATCCACTTTTTGATAAATTAGACCCCCTTCAACCCCCAACAAGCACGTGACAAATGCGCGTGGATCAAACAAGGTCCCTCGACCAATCACATTAAAAGCCACGAGAACTGAAGGCTCGGGGTAAAGAAAAAAAATGTTGACAACAAGCCAAAAATTGAAAAGCTCGGTATATATATTAGACCTTTCAGCAATAGTGGGGAAAATTAAAACGTGTAGGTGTTTGGGAGTTCAGTTTTGGGAATTGGGAATCATTCTGAGTTGTTGGCAATGATGTGTAGTGTACATGGTTTTAAGGAGGTTCGGTTTTGATTCATGAGGGGTTTGGTTGGTTTGCTTTATGAAATAGGAAGGTGCTACAGTACTTTAGGGAGATTGACGCGAGGTTCGAAAAATTAATCAGTTAACATTTCGTTCGATCCATTTTGTTTCAAGAAATAAAATTTTATTGTTTTAGACGAAAGTATTTTTTATCAACCATATTTTTTATTTATTATTCTTTAAGTAACTTTTGAAGAAAAAAAATGTACATTCTCAGTCTACAGTTAGTATATTTTATTTACTTTTAAAAGAGCATGCAAAATTTGATATCAAAGCAAAGTTAAATCCATGCATGCTTTACATTTAATAGTGTATGCAAACATTCTACTCTGTATTAAATTTGTATTCAATCAAGAAAATTAGAAAATTTTTGAAATGAAATATGCAAATTTGTTTAAAATATTTTAAAATACTTAGCTTATTTTCAGCATAGCATACTTTTTTTTCTTTTTAAATTCACATGTTTTCTTCAAGTGAGAAATATAACACTTAAAAAAAATTATATATATATAAAGGTATTTAGTGCACGGTTTTTATATTCTACCAATGCGCTGTTAATATGCGAAGTACTTTCAAATAACTTTTTTAAACCTATTAACCGTTTCCTGGATTCGCCCGTACGTCGCACGGGAAACGTATTTGCCGAACATCATTTTAAATTTATTTTTATTAGTCTCACCAGTAAGTTTTTATTGTAAATTTTGTATTATTTATTCCGAGCATTTTTCCGATTCAATTAGGGAAAAATTTCTGCTAAGAAAAACCGGTGATAAAATTTTGAGAAAAAGATTAAAAATTCTGAAAAAGACTCAAAATATTATGCATTATTTCAAAGATTTTTTTCAAAAATATCAATCAGTTAACTGCAGCCAAACCCAATAACATGGGAAAATATTTAGTACTGTAAAAAGTTTAATTTTATCGAATACGATATTGTTTATACTATAGTGTATTTGTTTTCCTACGAGTGTTATAATTATAGTGCATTTGTTTTGGGGAGACCGCGATTTCAGTTTAAAAAAACTAAGTTATTGAAAGGTATTATTTGTATAATTTTTATTTAATTTTAAGAGATTTTATGGTAACTGGAAAAAAGTAAAATTTTAGAAATTTTCTTTATGATCCAAATGTAATTTAATCTTCAATTGTTAAAATGATTTAAGTCGATATTCTGATATTTCTTAAATTGTGAACAGAATGCCATTTAATATCAAATTTTAAAGTTTCTCCCTCAAAAACATGCATAGATAGTATCCGAACAGATTTCTTTTTTTCGTGAGACTGTCAATAAACCTAAAGAAACAACCTTAAAATGAAAAATATCAAAATATGGACTTAGTTGCTTTAAGTAATCACAGATGTAATTTAAATATATAAGACTATTTCTCTTAAACTCAAACTCATGAACGAAAAAAAAAAAAAATCATAAAAATACAATAATTGTGGAAAAAAAAACTCTGAAAATAAATGCATAGTTGTTAATTTACATAGTTTAAATTTTTTTTGGAAACAGCCACAGTTCTTGATTACAAAAGTGTGAATAGCTGAAAAATTACTTAAATAGAAAAAACTGTACATCCTTGTAATGTTCAGGGAAAGAAGTAAAGACGATTGAAATAAAGTAAAATGTCCACTGGGAGTGAATACTATATTATCTAAAAAGTGCGTGACATTGAATAATATCTGAACTAAGATTTTACAAAATTCTGCATTTTTTTTTAAAATTAAGGAATACTTTTTGGAATATGAGCTTCAGGCTTAGCTTAAAACTAGATTCACATAGACAGACTAACACGCTTCCGTGATCTACACGAAAAACAGCTTAAAGAAACTTCCGCTGAGAAAAAGCGGTGCTAGTTTTATTAAAATTAATATTCAATATAGATTTTCACGAGAAGCTTATATTTTAAAAAGTGAAAAAAGAAAAACTACAGAATACAGGAGTAGTTAAAATTAACCAAATTAAAAAGGAGGTAGTGTGAATATTATTACGACACTTGTTTCACACTTACATGAAGAAAATTCTCACCGGCAAAAATAATACAAAGAGAAACCAGAAAAGCAAGACAAAACATTTACTTAGGTACGTTAAGAAGTACATATGAGGATAGTACCTTCCACAATATGGCTATATACTACAGTTCTTTTATTTTCATGGAGCTCTGAACATTTTATTCCGGAGCTAGACCCGATCATTTGAAAAAACTTGTTTGAAACTGTTGAATCAGATAACTGTCCTTTTGTACTACTTTAATTGCCTCAATATTTTTTATGGAACGTTTCTTCGTAGATTCAAACAGATATTTTCTCGGTGGATCAAAATTGAGGGATTGTACAGAGTCTGAGAATCATCCAGATAAAACTAACTGTTATTGTGATAATTTATGCATTATTACAGTATGTGCTTAAGATATTGCAGTTTCATATTTGTACTCTTTTCCCATTTCGGAATAGATCGGATATTCCACTCACTTTTTTGTACATATCTGAAATGTTTATTGCATGTAATATTTTTCCAGTTTATATTTGTGACTGTAGAACAAGAAATTCATTAATAACAGAACCCCAAAAAAGAGCTTCAAATTTAAAATAACCAAAAAAGACAAAGGTTTATTCAAGCATTTAAAGATTATATATCTCGTTCCTATTACTCTATTAAAGAAAATCGCTATAAATCTTAAGAATTCTATTAGTGTGTTTAAAATCACACTAATGTTTACTTAAGGGGGTCCGGGACACATTTTAAAATATTTTTTAATCATTGAATTAAAAATCTGAATTTTTTTGTGATGATTAACCATATGATTTGTAAACGAGATCACATAAAACTTCTCTTAATTTAAAAATTAAAATTTGCGAAAAAAAAGTGGTGTTATTTAAAATTGTTATAACTAAGTATTATTTGTAGAACTTCATTTTCTTTCATTTAAATAAATAAAATAAAATTTTAATTCTGATTCAGCATTTAAAAAAAATATTAATTTAAATAAAAATTAAAAAGTCAAAAAAACAATTTAAAAAAAAGATGGAAATTAAAAATTTTTTTTCAAAATGTAAATATTTTTTCAAATTTGCTGAATCAGAATTAAAGTAATACAATCAAAAAAGGCATATTCCAAATTTTAGTCATTTATCTTTTATGGTTCTTGAGTTATAACACACTAAAAGCAAGAAATTGTGAAAAAAAACCATCATGAAGATAAACTCATTTTCGCAAGAAGTCTTTTCCCTGACAGCCATTGTTTGAAAGCTAAATTTTGAAAACGAAACAAAAAATGGGGGGAAAAAGAAAGAAAGAAAAAAACTGATGTTTCCTGTTCCACTTTAGATACATGAATTAAACATTTTAAGTAGGAAAAAAATAGGAATTTTTAATGCTATAAAATTTTAGAAAATTTGAAGACGTAGTCCGGACCCCTCCCCCCCTTAAATTATTTATTGTTATTTCCAATTTTTGCTAGAAAAACAATTTTGTACTGGATATTTCCGCATTAGGAAATAAAAAGCCTTCAGTGTTTTGTTTTGAAACCAGCAGGACACATATATGAAGAAAGATAATTCAAAATAAATTATTCATGAACATGATAAATTGTTGCGTTAAAATAATGCACTACCGTAGGTGAATACAGCCAGTATTAAAAGCCACAACAAACTGCTTTAGCATACTAATGCTATCTACTCTTCATTAAATTTTTAAATGCCTCTTTTGGAAATCCATAAAATAAAAACACCCCCCTCCAGAAGCCATTTACCGAGGTCTTGAAATATTTGTTACTTTTTTTTCCCTCTTTAAACTTCCTCCAGGGAACGTCATAACAAAACCAATTCAGTTTGAATTTGCCAAACTCTTTTTCTTCCCAGTTAAAAATTTGATTCTGGGAATTGCATAATACACGGAAGGGGCAAAGGGACACGCTAATGAAATAGCTTCTCAGCACAGCTACGAAGTTTTGATGTTTATCTGGATTGCAATCAGTCCACTCCCCCTATTCCCCTTTCATTACATTTACAGGATGGGCTGCGATGGAAGTCCCAAAGGGCTTTCTGTCAGTAGCGACTCTGAAGCTGTACTTATGAAGCATGCAGGTAGATGTGCTTTTGGGAAAGTGGGGGTGATACAGTTAAGCTGGATGGAGTAGTTTATGTAAAAATGATTATACTGGCAAAATTAAAGTGTAGTGACTTCATTTAAGAATAACCATTCAGCTTTAATCATCATGGAAAATTTTGGTAAGTGTATTCAAATATTTCAAAAATGGGTTTTTAGTAAAAAAAATAAAATAAGAATAATAAACTCAGAATTAATGATTTTTGCAATTGTAATACACGGGGATTTCTTTAAAAAAAAAAAAAAAGTTAAATAAAAACACGATAAATCAGATTTTGGCATAAAATATTGTCATTAAGATTATTGACAAATAACTAAATTGATAATCTAAATAATATGTTGCAAAACTGTCTGTTTATACGTAACTTTCATCACAAATAAACGAAAGTATATTGTTTTAAAATAATCGCTCATTATTTCCCTCTTCCACGACATAGTTTAAAAATTTTAATTAAAAAAATATATGCATTTACTGTAAACTGTAATAGATTTTCAGTATATTCAGAGAAAAGTGATACGTTTTAAGTCCTAAACGACATTTTCCCTTTTAAGAAATAAAAAAAGCAAAACAGGTAAGCTTAATGGCATGTTTGATGGGAAAAGAAATTCCTTATTTAAAAAAATAATAATCTACAATATCTTTACCTCGTAATAATCATTAAGCTTTACTAGCTACATAAAATCTGAAGCATTAAGTGGGACAAAATTTTTAAAATCAAATTTCTAAAAATAGATTTGTGAGGTTAGGAAAACAACTTCAAAATAGACACGTTTTAAATATTGATGCAATTAGATTTTAGTTTATTTTTTAAAAAATACGGTTAAAGAAAATGAAGATAATATAAGTTAATATTGCCGTAATTTATTGTCATTAAAATACTTGACAAAAATGACTAGATTACAAGTCTACATAATACTTTAATACCACGCTATAAAAATATTCATAAAGGGAAAAAAAAGTAGTTTGCAATTCAACTAACCCACTGTCCAAAACCCTCTCCCCCTAAAATGTACATTTTATTTTTAAAAAGTACTTTGTAAACTGCAATAATTTTTCATTAATTTACGAAATGAGCCTGATTGAAAATACAAAAGGTTTTTGATCATTATTTCTGTAAAGCCGCACGTATTAAACATGCAGATATATGCCGTAAATACACAAAACATTTTATATGAATTTATTTTTAAATAAACAATTCTTAAAGTTTATTTTTAAAAATCTGAATTTGAACTAAATAAAATTATTTTATTATAACATCGAATTATTAACAGAATAACAGTTTTTTTAGACTATTTTAATACCGATGAATAGCAAGTATAAATATACCTGAACATCTCGTTACAGAATTTTACACATTTATTTACAATATTCATCGAAAATATTAAAACATTTATACCGAATTTAAAAACTTATTCAAAAAGGGAATAAAAACAAGAAGTATTGGTGTAATAAACATTTATTAAATTTCTGTAATGGCAAAAGCAAAAGGAATATACAGTATAAAATGAAATTTCTTCGATAAAGTTAAACTTTCCTCAAAAGTATTCGAATAATTTTTTTACATAAAAGTCTTTTTAGATCCATGTTATAATAACATTGTTTCAATCTAAAAAGTACTAAAAATCTACTATAGCCAACATGAAATTGTAATATCCCACTGCAATTTTCAACAATTAACAAATATCTCCAAAATTGAATTAGTGAGTGTATAAAAGGAATAGATGGGAGAAACTGACGGTGAGAAGTTTTTTTTTTTTTTTTTCTTCTCTTAATGGTACTTTAAAAAAGGTGAAACAGATTTGCAGGGAACATAAAAACTTTACACACATCACAATTCTTAACTATAGCATACTATTATAGATAATACGGGAAATGGTAAGCCGATCATTCACCCCCCCCCCCCCTTGAATTCGTTAGATGCAACATTAACTAAAGTTTGTTCAGTTGTATAAGTTCAGTACCATTTGAGTGAGGTTAAATTATGAGATGGGAAAAACCTGTAAGAAAAACAATGCTTTCAAACAATTATCAAATATTCCCAAAACGACTTTTTCGAACTTAGGAACGGATGGGGAAAGGAAAAACCGATGGTGAGAAGTTTCCTTTCTCCCATTAGTCGTACTTTAAAGGTAAAACAGATTTACAGGAAAGGTAAAATTGGGATAAACGTAAAAATTATATTTTATTTACTTACCTATACTTTATTTTTCTGGCATCGCGTAAAATGCAAAACCTTTTAAGTTTTTCTCACTTTAAAGTGTGACATTTGAATATTTGGGTTTTTTTATTTAAGTTCAATGACGCTTCAGAGAGGGTAAACTTAATTATGAGATTGGAAAAACCTGTTACATAAAATGCTCCTAGCTCATGCATTTGACAGTGTTTAAAAATAATTATAACATGACTTATTAATTTGGAAAAATGTTATTCATGGCAGAAAAAAAAAATGAAAATTAATAACTTGGTGAAAAGGGTTTTAGGGACCGAGAAATTTATTAGTTAACCTCTTTTAACTAAAAAGTTGCAGTAAGATACCTAATTGTTAATAGTAAAATACATAATTTTTTTCCAGTTTAAGTTTATATACCTGGATGAAAATATATAGCTTACTTTGAATTAATAAAATTCGAAATAGATGTTTAGTAGTAAGAAAATCTTTCTACTTTGAAAGATTACTTCCACTTTCATGTATGTAAATAAATGTAAAATATAAAAAATAAAATACGCACTCAAAAGTGAACTATTTTCATATTAGCAGTGTTGTTTTAAATCGAGGATATAATAGAATTGTAAAAAAACAGTAAAATATAGAAAAGCTGTTTCACACGTAATATAGAATAGCTCATTAATATGTTTAAAAATCTTCACATTTTTACCTTAGATCCAAATAATCTGTCCATTTTTAAAAAGCTTAAAAATCAAGCACTTTAAATTCTAGACCTAAATAATCTGGCGTTTTCAGAACCATTGATTGAAAAAACTGAAAAAAATGCTCTGTGAGCGACATATGCATAAACACATATCGATTAACGTATAAGTTACTAAAATAATAGTTTTACATAAAAATAAGAAGTGCCATCTGTATTCTTATAACACTATAGTTGCTTTAATTTGATGATATAATAGCATTGTTAGCACCTTCATTGTTAATCCTTTGTGCGCAACTCCAATTTGAAAAAATATTAATTCAGATGTTAGAATGCATCATTTTAAATATGTAAAGAAAGAAAAAAAGTAACATGAAATTAAAATAATTATTGACTATAAAAAGGTACTTATTTTCACATCTACAATAAACACAAATTGATATACTTCTCATAAATATTGTTCATTTTCTAATACAAAATTTTAAAGTATACAAAACTGCATTTAAAAAAAAAAAATCTATCCTCTGACATATCCTGCTTTAATTAGACAAAATTTACCAATTTTGCAGTGTCAACCTGAAGCTCCTCAAATGGTAAGCAAAACATTAATATAAGAAATTAACTCGATATCATCGTCTGTTGAAGATTCCAATGATCAATTTGTGTTAACATTTGAAACAAATAGTAAATAGAAACAACGTGCTTTAAAGCTTATTGTGTAAGCACTATTTACTTTTGTGTATGTTGCAGATGTGCAATACGGTGATATAAAGGGCTAAAAATCAGTAACAGAAAATCTGTCCCACACGTGACATGGAATGGCCCTATATTAATAAAAGAAATTTTTGTTTATCTGAATGTTGGCAATGTATTGTGAAATATTACATATGGAGATTTGGTTAATCACAGATGAAGACAGGATCAAGTATATTGCTGCCATTTAATTTTATTTTATCCAAATTTAATTTCAGAGTTCCAACGAATATCTATTAAATAAGACCTGCCACAAAACAGTGAGTGAAAAAAATTTTGAATTTGTAAATATATTTAAATTCAACAAATTGAAAAATTATAAATTTAAAAACTGAATTTAAGAACGTTTATAGGATTTTCTTTCTTTTTTTTCTAAGGTATTTTTTACATTCAATTTTTATTCACTTTCATGTTTTGAAAAAGTTTTTTGAGGAGTTTATATAATTTAAACCAATAAAGTTTTTATAAATCTGTTTTATACCCATTTAAGGATTTTTTTGAGCAAAATGCACATTTTTTCGTCATTTCTTTATAAAATTGCTTTTGGAGAATAAGCGCAACATTCTAAAATGTTTAAATAGTTCATTTTTCACCAAAAATATGGGACTGACGCCCTTTCATTTCTGCAAGTTAAAGCAAAATGCCTTACACCTTTTTTTTCAAAAGCAAAAAGTCAACAAAGCAGATTAATCATGTACCGATTCCGTACAATTTTGAGCTTCTTCGAGCGTAAAATTAATCCTCCCATCTTATTTGTCTGTCTCCCCTACAAGTTTAGGCATTGCAAAATTAATCAAAAGATTCTTTTCAAAGATGTCTTCGGGAAAAATATCAATGAAAAAAATTCTACCTGGACTGTCGAAAGCTCGTTATCGCAAATGGAATCCACTCACTTTTTGCCCAACCTCTAACCATGAAAATTCATTCGTACGAATACCTTTCAGAAATCAAGAATTTAAAGCTTGGTAAACTCTAAAGCGTTCTTTTGCAGGCGTTCAATGGAAATCTTATTCCACAAAAACACCTGCTTATTTTTTATACGACTATTGCCAAATCTGCGCCGAAGAAAATATGTGTATCTTTGATCAGTATAAAACGTTAATTGTAAAGCTATTCGAGGCATTGCATTATACGTGAATAAATAAAATACGCAAGATGTACTCTAACATCGACCGTTCAAATAATGAATTCATTTCATTCTCAATTCAGGCATCATGAAAATCATTTCTCAGTAGAGATGCATTTTCTTCCTTTTATCAGACGAATTGAAATTCATGTTCTGTTCTGGATAAATTAAATTTCTAAGATATAAGTTTGCATCCCTCCCTTCAGCTAAAAATACCAGGTATGTTTATCAATACGTTTTCATATGAAAAGGAGGAAATTTGTTCGATAACCGAATAATTTCTGCTTATTTTGTATAAATTAAATTTTATGAGATGGGTTTATATTTATAGTTCGTTTATTTAATGAAATGAAAAATTATGGGAAAAACAAAAAAGAGGATTAATTAGTTTTGAAAAGAATCCAATTTCTTGTTCAATCCTAAAAAAATTCTTGCATTAATTTTATTAGGATGAGCGAAGCGAATCCTCTACTAGGCCACTCAAATGACACTTTGTCGTACACTTTACAAAAAAACTATGCAGTATTTTGACTTGAAATTAAACACAAATATAAATTATGATCTGTAGATTTGCAGAATATTATTTTTTAACAGAAATATTTTTCAAAAAATTATTACTTTAATTAATTTATTTTACATGTTTTTCCATTACGAACGCATTTTTTCAAATAAAAAGTGAAACACGTACTTTTTCAGAAGAAAAACTTAAATCATGGGGTCAGTAATTATAGCTAGAATCATCATTAAATAAATAAATAAATAAAATATATTTTCATTATTCTGACAAAATATTTCAAAAACTGCTTTCAGATTTTCAAACTATGCTCATTTTTTTTAACTATGTATAGTTTCATGATTTCTTTTATAAAATTTATAAAATACTTTTTAAAAAATATATAGCATATTTTTAATGAATTAAAATTTATGAAAATTTTTTTATTAACATTTTATTATAAAAAGTATTTTTCTGTGTTAGGAATTCAAATACACAATTTATTCTTATTTTGTGAAATCATTTAAGCAGACGATATTTATGAATTTTAAAAGAATTACATTATGTTTTTGAGAAGTGGCAATAAAAGAATTGTAAACAAATAAAATTCATTAATATTTTGTATAATTCGAAAATATTTTTATTTATACCAGTCTTATATCATAAATAAACAATCTGAGGAAATTCTTAGTAATTAGGTTGAAATACATTTTAAAATTAAAATGCGCCGAAACATAAAATTACATTTTTGTTTAATAAAGATGCAAAAGTAATTTTAAAAGTATATTATTACTTTCAAATATTTATCTTATAGCATAATACTTCGCGAATCCAAACAAAGCATGGCTTTTGCTAGTTTAAAATTACAATGATATATATAAATGTCTTTAGAAAAAATAATGCAATTGAGCAAGCTTTACACTTGTAATCGCAAAAAGTTCAACACATGGAAAAATATTGCAGAACTTATTGCCTTTAAGAAATTTTTTAAAGGTTCAGTACTGCTTAGTTAAAATTCCTTCATTTATACAAATGTACAGCTAGTTTCTAAAATAAAGAGAAACAATACTAATTTTACAGAAAATTATCACAAAGTTAAATACAGTAAGATTTGAGACTGTTTCATATACACAGAGAGTTGTCTCCATAATGAAAATTTAAGCAAAAATTGAAATTTTCAATACTAACATCTCGCTTTGACATCAGAATACGAGCATAGATTTTCATATGAGCAAAGAATGTATATATAGGGGAGAGTGGGGAGGAATGGGACAGTATGTTTTCTCTTATGAACATTTCATCAAATCCACTCAATATGAAGCAATCGTAGCCCAATCTTCAGAAGAAAAAAAAAATCGGTATAAGCTTGCAATTGTATAAAGGAAAAGATTTTTTTCAAGAATCCTTTTTGCGCTTGCTGTGTATTAATGACTTATGTATGCATCGATGTAATAGTTTTCCGATGTATGGAAGATTATACTATATATTATATATAATTTAAAATAAACCTAAAAGCAGAATTTTTGTTTATGCAAGAAGTTTACCACAAAACAAGGAAGTGGAAAAGTAAGGCAAGATAGTAAAGGAGGAAATTGAACATGCCCAGTTTTATTTTTTTAATAAGATGAATATAAATTGCTAACATGCAAATATTTTTAGAGAATAAGAAATATTTAATGCTACATCACAAAAAAAATTAAAATATTTGCCAAAATACAAACTGCACCTATAAAGCAAAAATATAAAAACATTTGAAATCAGGAGACATTTTTCCATATAATCCTAAAAAAAAAAGTTAAAATTTATCCTAAAACTGAAAATTCTCAAATGTGGATGTCAGTATTGAAAGTTAAGATTGTATGCATTTTTTTTATGGACACGGTTCCTCATTTTTATAAGTTCTTATAGATTTAAAAAGGCAATACCTAGTCTAATATTTTTAATTCATCACTATAAAAATTTGCTAAAATATGGTTTTTTTGGGAGGGGAGAGGCCGATTGTACGTAGTCTTCTGATATTATAATAACCGGGAATAACGAAAACATAAGCGGAAAAAAAATAAATCCCTGAAATTAATAGAACTAAAATCAATAAAATTGACATAGGGAATTAAAAACTTACCATACTTTCACAATTAATTCAAGAAATTATACCTGAAAAAAAGAATAAAAACCAATTAATTACGCATTAAAAAAGCAAATCTTAAAATTTTCATAATGCACATACATCCGCATTTCAATAAAACTCGGAATATTTCTAAAAAACAAACAGAGTAAGAGTATTCGAGCGAGTTACAGAAGTTTTCCTCTGCCCATGAAGTTTATAATTTTATATTTTGTAAACAGTGTTGGATTGTGAAAAAAAAAAATTGTGCAATTTTTCCTTATACCCAGTGTATATCTAACATACGCACATGTAAATAAATTTGTGAAAGCTGGGCAATGGTACAACCACAAAATAATTTTAAAATGTTTAAATTCGCTCCGTTTAAAAAAAAAGGAGATAAAATCCCTTGAAGTATAACATTTGCAGTATTATGATACAAGGGAATTTTCACCTCACAAACTTTAATGATTTAAGAAACAAAAAAATTAAAAGCTACTTTAAGACACGGTAACGAATGCTCTTGCTTAACATCGATTTGTGTGCAACAATCGAACCCGATTTTCACACAAATTACGTCAGCATGCGCCATTAGGCACGCGTTCGTAACATAAGGAGATTGAAAAAAAAGGAGGGTAAAAATCTTACTTTTTCTACAGATTAATTTAGAGATAAAAAATAGCTTTAGCGCAAAGTGGCTAAAAGCTAAATTCACAAATGGGAAGGAAAAAAAGACGAATCCCCTGCAAGAAGGTTTCGATTTCCAAGGATGATAAAAAATAAAGAAATAAAACATTGCATTTCCAACAACCGTCGCACGATGCATTTTTTTTTTTTTTTTTAATCCTTTAAAAACGCTGTGAAACAGAAAGGATCGGAACTAATGGACGATGTAGTGGCAATTCTATCCTAACGTTCCTCATTAGCTGATGTGAAAACAGCATCCGCAAAATTAGAAACGAAATCGTCCCTAAATGCCCGGAGCTGGAAATTCTAAAAAGGAAAATAAAAAGTAACTTTTAATGGTTAGGAGCAAAACCTCTGTTTTTGTTTCGATCGAAAAAACAAAAAAAATAGATAAATTGGATGGCTTTTTTGTTTATCATACTTTCCTTTACCGTGATCTAGCTTTTGGTTGTAATTTAAGTTCGTGAAAAGAATTACTGGTCTTTGAAATTGTTTTTCGATTTTTAAAAGTTCCAATCAAAAATGATTGAATATATTTTTTTCCTTCCTTTAAAATGAAAAAGCCGAATCACCGATCTTGAAAGTTAAATGGCAGTAATCAGAAAATGTTTGAATTTTGGTTTTTCTTAATTTTTATTTTAAAACATTGTTTAAAACTGAAGTTCAAGGACATAAAATGCATGTACAGACTATTCGAACTATTGAAAACATTTATCAACGATATTATTTATTATTATTTTTGCTTTTAATCAGAAATTTAAAAAAGATGTACTCGAACACATTTTTTAAAGTATTTTTTTTTCATTAATTAAAGATGGTAGGTATCGCAAATTGAAGAGATGTGATTTATGAAAATACTGGTTATGAGGCAGAAAAAGGGGAAAATTTGAAATTCAAGCTATTGAGAGACAAAATGAGTACTTACAATCAGATGCAATATATTTACTTGTTTGGGTTGTGAAAAAAAAAAAAAAAATGCCACAAAAGTAATTTAAAATGGTCGTAAATTTATCTGGAAATATAGAAAATAAAATGCATTCGTACTATAATTTTGTAAACATTCAGATCTTGGTGCAATGGCATCAATATTCGATGTATTCTTATGCAAAGATGCGTGCAAAATTTACTATTATATTAATTCATTTATACGAAAATAATACGACTATCATAAAAATAACGTAACCACTCGGTTTTAAATATAACGTAACCACCATGTCAATTTAGAATCATTACCTACCATGGAATATAACTGAATTTTATACATTAAGACATGCTTAATAGTATAATCATCATGGCAATCTAGAATCGTAGCTTATGATGGGATATCATCGAATCAAATGCGTTAGAATTTTAATAAAATGACAAAACAACCTTTAAGTTCAGTGAAATTTTATGAAAATAGATTTAAAAATTGACTAAATTTTTCAACGATTACACATGCTAAATCGAGGTATACGACTGCGTAGTTTCTGCACTGTTATATGCAGACAGATGAATGGGCAGACAGGCAGATCAAGCAACGGATGCAAGTATTCGTATTTATATAATTAGGAATGCACCTAAAAAGAAATGTTAATTTTCCAAGCGGGTGAAAAAAATCCGGGCCAATATTCGAACCAGGAATGCATTGACTAAAGCTGCCAATGCTCTTCCAATTGAGCCATCCAGGACGAATACTGAAGGACAATTCACGCAACAACCTTAATGATCATACAAATCTGGTTTGATACTTTGGACCAGCTCAACAAAATAAATCTAAAATTTATATAAAACTGCAGAAAACGCTGCACACGAAATTAAATTAGATTAATTTATACACGGTTATTCAATCGGTATATAAGAAGAGCATTGGTGGCTTCAGCCAATACATCTCTGATAATTTCGAATCCTGACCAGAACTTTTTTCACCCACTAAGAAAATTAACATGTGTTATATTTCATTTACTGAATGAATAATCGTGTTATAAGTTAATCTAACTTTTAAACAAAATGGCTTTATTTTTATTCTTAAAATCAGATTTACGAAAAATAGTTGTCATTACTATTTCCTAAAACTTTTTAGCGAATACATTTTACAGTAACTGTTGTATCGGAAAACAAATTAAGTTGATTCAATATAAAGAAAACAAATAATGAAACTACCGCTTTCAGGCAAAATTTGAATTCAATCAAGCAGTAAAAAGGATTTGTTTAAATTCATTTAAAACGGTACGTTTTTTTCAGGAGGTCATTTAAAGAAATGTCATAAGCAATGTGAAAATGCCATATTAAGTTTTTCACACTTGCTGGAAGTATAAAGCAAATGCTTGCCAAATATTAATACTTATTTACAGTATTCATCCAATAATCACCATTCCGAAAAACATTTTATGGAATTTGTTGAGGAATTTGTTATTTAAAGTAACAGAATTGCGGCCAATTTAATATAGGAAGATTAGACTGTAATAATTATGCTCTCGCACAACATTGACTAACTGTACACCATCCAACACCGTGTATAAATCCAATTTACCACAAAGTCATTTCTCCAAGGTCACTTTCAAAAAGTACTTAAAAATACATCTCAACTAGTGATTAACTTTCTAATATCCTCAGTATCATACACGATACCATTAGTGTTTTCAATTCAGTGGATTTTTAATCTAGATATTCAAAATTCATACCAGGAATTTAAGATAGAAATATTTGTTTTATTTAATACCAGACATTCTGTCATTAAATAAAACTAATTTTATTATTGAAATATTCTGGTATGAATTCAAATTTTCTGAATTATGAAATTTCTGGATCGTAATTAAGCACGGGAAACAGAATTTGCTAAAATTTAGACATAAAATCTAGACGCTTTCAACACTGAATATTAGAGCTTTATAAGCTTTATTAAAGCAGTAGCCTATCATAAAACATTTTGTTCAATGTGCTAATAAAATGTTTAAAAATTCAGATTTAATATATTGCTATAGACAGAACAAAAACCTCCCAAATGTTTCGGTTTTTGTACAATTTTGGTATTGAAATATCTAAACGCAATTTATTCCACATAGTATAAGTATAAACAAGTACATAAAAGAAAATTATAGCTCAATTAAACTTTCTGGAAATTATAAAGTAAAAGTTCAAACATTAGAACTATCTCACTCAGTGATAATCATGTTATTCAATATGCAAATATAATTATTACTAAATGGGCATCGACTTAATATAGGAATAGATTAAACCATCGGAATTCTTCTACTTCCGCGCGACATTGACATTGCCAAACTGTACAATACAACGACGTGTCTAAATTCAATTCTCCTCGAAAGACATCTCTACGCCCTTTCAACAGGTACTTAAAAGTCATGGGGATGAGCTTCCATTAGCCCCAACTACCTTTTTCCATTTTGCAGAGTGCCTTCTCCAGCTTCCCATTTATATTCCACGGTGACACGCCGCGACCCGAAATCACATGAAGGGACATACTTTCGACTCAGACCCCTCGAACCGAAAGAAGGGGAAACAGCAGAAGCGAACAAAAATAAAGATTCGCCGACTTCGCTCCATTGCATTTTCCATTTAGGACGCCTCTAGTAAAAAACAGGCGCAGGTAGCCATGTGGAATGGGATTCTTTTGGAAGGCCGGATGAGCCCTGAAAATGAATCTAACATACCATGCAGCTTTAGCCACAAAGCAGAAACATGGTCGGTCTGCAGAAGAGAAGGGAAAAGGACTCAACAATCGTGAGGGAATTACTTCTGCAGAGACAATATTCATAAATCATTTTTTTTTATTCGGGAACAATTGGCGAGTCGTATATCTTGGAGAGGGTGAATCATTTCTTTTTAATCAACTGGAGCTTACACAGAAATATCATTAAAAATTCATTTCTCACTAGTTGGCTATACAAGGGTGTCGTAAGTGAGTTAATAGACCGATCATTTTGGATGCGTGAAAGATTATCACAATGTCTTGTTTTATTCTGTTGCTGCGAGCTGGAAATTTTAAATGAATGAAAGTATAAAATGTGTTTCACTCACTTTTAAAATATTTATTTAAAAGGAAAGCAAATGCACTTTAAAAATTATTTTTCATATTTATCAACAAGAAATTCTTCTAAGGAGTGTTCTGTTGCACCGATTCAATGAACATTCGATAAAAAGAAGAAAAAAAAGGTTTTACAAATTTTAAAAACAATTCAGTAAGTTTTTGTTGTCGTTTTAATGTTCTATGCATTTTAATTTGAGATGTCTTGTTCTTTTTTTACTTATAAAATAATGAATTTTTAAAAATATTTTGCAAATTTTCTAATGTAACAAATTTATTAAGAAAAAATGTCAAGAAGCTGAACTTTGATTAAAAACCCACATAGTATATTACTAATTCAAGGATTTTAATAAAACAGTATCTCAAAACGACTAAAAATTTGGGATATTTATCAAGATTCTACATTAATAATTGAGAATATTTTATTTTAACTTAAGTTTTAAATAAGGGATGTTTACTTAGATGGATAGAATGAGAAGTTTGTATTAATGGTATCCTTTGTCCGACCCTATAACAGAAAAATACCGGAAATATACTTATGGTGGTTATAACAATGTAAAATAACGTTCAATAATTTTTAAATTCAACATTCTTAAAATATAGTAATGTTATTTTTTTTCTATAAAGTAGACTTAAGTTCATGAAATTAACATTTAAAAATTCTCTTGCACATCTATTTTTTTAATGCAAGAATTGTTTTATTTTGAAGCTTTTCCTTTAGATATCACTTATTTGTACGTCTATGCTTTTAATTACACCAATTATTTCTTTAATTATATATTCACTAAGCATAATTTTTCATTTAATTACGCTTTTAAGGCTTATTAAATCATTTAAAATACGACAGAAAGGATATTTTAAAAAATGTAAAGTCGTTTTTGGATATTTTTATATTTAAAAAGTATAATTATTTCTAACATCGATAATTATCTATTTCAAAATATTTTATGCACAATTTAATTTTTATTGTGGAGTATCATCTACTTATTATCGTTTAAAACATGCTAATTATTTCTTTAATGGTATGTTTATTACACACTGTAATTATTAATTTGCATTTCTAAGATTTATTATGGCATTTAAAATTACACCAGAAAATAACTACCATATTTAAAAAAAAAAAATTAACATTAAGATTTTTGTAATTTAAAGTATGTGTTAATACTGATAATTATCATCTATTTTAAATTCAAGTACTTTTATACACAGCTGCCATTTTTATTATATAATGACTGAGAAATACGATAAGCGATGGGATATTATATGACCAGGCGATTAATTAAAATCAGTTGCATCAGTTATTTTGTTTACTTTCCCGCAACAGAAACGTTTATTGATTTTTCAGCCTCTAAATTGAGCTTTCCTGAACACTCGAGCTTAAAATTAATGCATTAAAAGTTTTGAAGCACCCTTTTATCGCTGAGCTATTGATTATAGTTTACCACTATAACGGTGGTCAAATACTGTATTTTAACCAACTAAATTTCAATAAATTATAAAAATATTTGCCAAACCATGGTTCAATGGATTTAATTTTGTATTTTACAAAGTTGAATTCACGAATAAAATATTGGTATATTTTCAATGACACTATTGACTTTTGGTTAAGGCAGTATGTTTATTTTTGAAAATATCATTTAAATTGATATCGTATAAAGATAAGAAAAGTTTCAAAGTTATTGGAACAAGCTTCTTTAGACAATATAAGCCATGCTATAAAAACATTTTACAGGAATTAGATTAATTTATTAGATCGGGAAATAATGCGATGGTCTTTCTCCCCTTTCCCCACAATTATTTCTTATTCCAATAGCTGATAAGCCTAATTTAGTCAAAAAGGTCACAAATTTCAGTCGAATAGGACCCAGATGTTCAATTTGTTAAATTACGTTACATCATTAGTTAGGGAAGACACTCGCAAGCTAATGTTAAACCAACGACTGCAGTCTTTCAAACTTAAGGTATCGCCTAAAATCGTCAATTTCGATGAAAATTCGCAATTTTCTTATACAATGGACACTTTTGTTTCTGAATCTGTTTTTAGGTGCGTTCGTAAATATGTAGCACCCATTGTTGTCGCTCAGTCTGTCCGTCTGTCCGCATATAACGCAAAAACTACCCAACTGAATCGTTTGAAATTTAAAATACATAATTATAACATAATTTTGTCGAGTCATTTCAAATTTTATGAAAATCGGATGCATAGATCAATTACAGGGACAATCAAAAGTATTCCGTTACATTACGGTCAATGGGAAAAATTTCCAAATGCATTTTAATGATGTTACACTCATTCGAACATAATAGAATTGGCATGAATCTATGAAGTATATACTAAAATATGCATTCTGTACAATCTATGATGCAAATAATTTTTATTATTAAATTACAGGGTCACACAAAAGTATTCCACTACATAATGCTATATGGGGAAACATTGTTTGGGGCATGTTTTAATTATATTCAACTATTTCACATTTTATGAATAAGATATACGTATCTGAGGTGCAATAAAAATTACTTCCTGCATATTTATATAAACACAAAGATTTCGACTACTATACTGTATCCGAAGCACGCTCTACTATATCATCAAGATCTGAATATTTTTAAAACTTTGCTATCGTACGAACGCACCTCATTTGTTACTCTTCACGTGCAATTTCCAGCTTGTTATTTTTTCAGTACGCCAATTAGAAATGAAATTGAAGCTCTTAAAAAAAGCAGACGACATTAATTTAAAAACGAAATTTAAAGCTTTAAAATGAGTTTTCTGAAAAATTAATTTTTCATCGGAAAAGGTAAAAAGACTATTGCTCTAACTTAAATTTTTTTATTCAATAACCATGAAATTTGTGTAGCTTTTCGATAATGTCTAAAATGCAATGAGGTAAAGAATTAGCACCAAGTGACTTATTCGTAGATATATAGCTATTTTTATGAATACTTACAAGTAAAATTGCTGATTTTTATGTAATTGCATATAATCAGTTTTATCTCTTTTAGATTTCCGTATATTAACTAGTTTTTAGTTAATTTCATTTAGTTTATTATCGTTCATTACATTTTTCGAAAAAAAGGCTAAAAAATGACCAATATTCTTTAAAATTTTAGAAAGTAGTATGATATTATAAATTTTCTTTAATTTGTGATAGATTGCATTAAAAATACCAAAAATGTGTTAAAAGTAGAGTTGAAAAAAAAGTCTCCAAAAGTAGTCCGATATCTTAGTGGCTGATGATAGTAATTTCTTTACTATGAAAAAGTTATTTTAATTTAAAGATATTTAATTCCTCAGAAAATGAGACGCTGTCACAACAACTTGGATACAACTAATTTTCTGTCATATAATGAATAAATGTTCATATCGTTGTTAGAGATTCTGAGATTAACAAATAGCAATAATTGCTCTATAATCTTCAAAAATTTTAAAAGTTTGACTACATTAAAATTAAATATATTTCCGAAACAGCTTTCAACTTTATAGAATACAAATTGCACAATTTGATTTTTGCAAGTAGAAAATTTAATTTCCATCGATACACGCAATTAGAACTGCGTTATTCCAAAATAACGTTGGTGTGATTATTGCTTTTCATGTGATATTTATATTAAAATATATATAAAATGAGATGCGTTATATTGTCAGCTGAACAATTATTTCAGAAACAGCTCATCTTAAAAATATATAAATGATTTTAAAATGATTTTAAAGATATTAGTCATCGCTTTATTTATATTAATGTTTTCCACTTCAAACAATAGTATAAAAGTTATTAAATTAATATTAAGTTAGAAATGTATTGGTTATTTTTAGCTTACAATTTCATTTTGGTTCAAAATTTTGTTAAGATATGCATGGATATTTATGACTTCTACAAGTAATGTTATGATTATTTCGAGATTGTGTTTATTATTGTTGATCTAATTATACCAGGTGTTCTAATACAGACTGATTGATTTTAAAATTCAACAGCTCGCAAATTGTGACAGCTATTTGGGAAGAAAAAAAAAATATTGCAGAAGTTTTAATGAAGATATCAGGAGATTTTTCTTTGCTGTTCACGATTTAAATTTAAAATAACAGCAATAAATGGCTCTGCAAACAATAGGACTAATTCATTACCCGATTATTGGTCTCTTTTCTCAGCAGTGAAGCGAGGTTAAATATATGGAATGGTCCAGACGTGAATACATATTTGTTCTTAGGGGCTCCTGCTTACAATAATGCTATCTATTGCAGCTATTTTAAACTAAATCGAGAATCGCAGTAAAAATCTCCTGACATCTTAAATAACTCGCCAGAAAGAATTTAATAACTGCCCCCCATTTGCAAGTTAGTGAATTTTAAATCAGTCTGTTCAATTTAGGATTCCAAGTTTCTTTTATTTGATTCTAAAAATATTCAAAGAATGTAGTAAAGTAATATTGATAGCACTATTGAGTTGAAGAAAGAAAAAAAAAATCGCACAAAAACTTGTTAAATATTGAGAAACATTACTTTTCTTTGAAGTTTTTAAGTTCACAAAAATCGCATCATTAAATAAGAATATTGACTATTTACAATCCAGAATTCTTGCTTTCAATTTCAGCTGTTACAAAGATAAATACGTATTCCAATATATATATATTTCCACCTGGTAGTCTACACTTTTTATTCAGACTACGGCTTTAAATTTCTCACTATATTGCTCGTGGGAGAGCAGCATGTTCACTTTATTTAAACCTCATCGACCAAAATCCCTCTTTAAATTCTAAAATATTTACCTTCTCCGGTGAACCGTTTACTATTGACACTTTCGTCTCTATTATTATTTTTTTTTATACCTGTCACAAGTCCCTGTGTACTGCGCATACACACGCGAGACCTATAATAATTTCTCACGATCGCCCTCACTGTTTATTTTTCGCGCCCAATATGGCCGCATTTTTATGTTAGGCCTCCTGGATGCTTGGAAAGACGTGCTTTTCAACTCTTATCGGCCGTATAATTCTCAAACACAGAAGTGCGGGGAAGAAAACACTCCAGGAGCTCTCTCCCCGCCAGTACGTGGTGCGAAAATGAAAAACGGGAGTTTTGTTTGAGGAGTACGCGGCTGGCTTGGAAAAAACCAGAGAATGGTGGAGGACCCTTTCTCCTCCTCCTCCTTCCCCATCTTTTCTTTACACTTCAGTTGGCTTCTTTGTACACTTATCGCACTCTCGCACGGTAGAAGGGAGAGCGGTTTAGAATATTGCCCAACTCCGAGCTGTAGATGTAATTAATGTGTACCCGCGTTCTCCTTTTTATCTCCTAAAGTAGGGGGGGCCTTTTTGAATGTGTTGCGCAATAAATAGATGTTTTTATTTGGGGAGATATTTCTTATTTTTCTCCCGGTATCAAAACTCCTCCTCAAAGCGTTTATGAAACAAAACATTCTAATTGTTCCGAAACTGCGGTGTTAATGGCTTACCTCCCCTCAGGTAATGGAAACTAATTTTCTCATCAATGAACTAAGATGTTCTGTATACTGTTTAACACCGTCCCATTCCTTTTGTATTTTAGAATATTGTTGCTTCATAAGAAAAACTCATTTTGTTTCTTTTTGGATTAGTCTGATTTTTTTCAGTAATTAATATTAGAATTTGTTATGACAAGTTTTTTTTCACTTTCATTTTCTTTTTAATAAACAAGCATCTTGTTGAAAAGTTAAGTAAGAGTTACATGAAATTTTTTAGATATTTGTTCGTGAAACGGTTTTGGGGTGTTATTATAAAGAAAATCTATTTCTCGACTTTGAACCTTGTTGCCCCAAGGTAACAAGTCATGGACATAATGTATATGGAAGGCCTGAGTAATGAGAAATACTGGTATTCTTAGTAAAGTAATTTTATAAAAAGGATTTAGCATTTCACTTCTTGGTACACCAAGAGATATCAAAAGGATACAAGTATCTCAAATAATAAATTCAGAGTATTTTTTATATAAATTTCATTTAAATATTTAATACCGAAATTTTATTTTAAAATTAAAATTCTGAATTATATTTAATTAGCTTTAGACAACTTTTGAATTCTAATTAAAAAATATAAATGAAAGGTATGTGCAAAGAATTCACATATATATTTAACCATTAATTAAAAAAAAAGTATAAACTATTAAATCTAACTCAAAATTAGCACGTTTAATTAAAGATAAAAGTCACAATTGGAATTTTCAATGAAATCGGCAGTATTTATTCATTAATTATGAAAACCAAGTTTTAAATCTTTCGAATAGAACTTTTTCTCCAATTTTGAGTAAAGACTTACTTTTAGGTTAATAATGCTAATACTAGCTATCCGAATAGAATTACTTAAGATTAATAATTATGTCATTATCTGAAATCTAACGAATGTTGTTATTTTGAATACTATTCATTTTCATATGAAATGGACTAATGAAGAGTTTAGGAGACGTTTATAAAATATCGAATTACAACATAATTTAACAAATATTGAGATTTTTTAGAAAAGTAACCAATATTTTTAATCTAAACAGTTAAATATGTTTTAAAATAAAAAAGAATTTCCAACGATGCAAAGAGAAATAACTATTACTAAATGTCAAAACATAAATAAAATCCCAAGAAATGCATATAGTGTCATTACTACGTAGTAACATTAAGTAAATGTTAAGGCAGAAGAATATTCGCTGAGAAGACGTACCATTAATAGTACGCCAAACCGGAACGAGATAAAGTTGAGATAAAAAAAAAAAAATAAAGATTCATTGCATAATTTAATATATTATTACCCTCACGATAATCACATTAGCTTGTTTACAGTAGCAGAACATTTTAGTTATTATAATAAATTATTAGTTATTATAATTATAATGAACCAAATGTTATTCAACGCAGAAACATTATGTTACATGAAAGCATTCACAAACGAGATATTTATTAAAGAATTTAATACCTCATTAAGATACTTTATTAAAAATTTCACTTTAAAATGGGATTAGCAAAATTACTTCCACATATTCATCTTTACAATATTAGTTACAAATATCATCTATTTAAATACGATGCCGTGTCAAAGACACTAATGATGAATGCTGTTAAGAAAGAAGAGAGGCTTCACATTTAATGAGGAAAATAAAAATATCCCATTTCGCACAGAGAAGCAAATTTAATAATCTAATTCAAGGAAATAAGGTATTTAACAGTGTACTTTTGAGAAGTATGATTATTATCCAAGTCTTATAGCTCTTAATTGCAATGAAAAGTCTCACGTCGCATGTAATGAGAAATACTGGTATTCTTAGTAATGTAATTTTATGAAAAGAACATTCATTTAGCAGTTCGTTTCTTTGTACACCGAGAGATCTCAAAAGGATACAAGTATCTTCAAAAATGCAACAGCGTAATTTTTTTTATAAATTTAAATATATAGTACCTAAATTTTATTTAAAAATTAAAATTCTTAATTGTATTTAATTAGCTGAGCCAACTCTTGAATTCTAATTAAAAAAATAGTATAATGAAAAGCATGTGCAAAAAATTCATATTATATATTTAAACCATTAATTGTAAATATATATATAAATCATTAAATTAACTCAAAATTACCACATTGAAACATGGAAAAAAATTAAAATGAATGTAATTGAAAATTGAAGAATGGAAGTAGAATCTTCAGACCCACAAGTACTTTGGATCTACAAATCAAGTGTGTGGTTTAATCTTCGTATTAGTCAAGAAAAAGCAAAACAATACAAATTCGGGGCTGCAAACGCACATAACCAAAATAAAATGGAGAAAGACATTTAAAATAACATTATTAAAATGGATAGAAAAGAAAAAAAAATACATACCAGATACTATAGTTACCACTAAAATAAAATAGCAAAAAATAAAACTTATGATTATAAATTATGTGCATCATATATCCACTGGAAGATGCCTTAAGAGCCCACAATAGTCACAGAAAAAGTACACAAAAAGACCCAGATGATCATGTAAAGTCTGTGGGAGCGTTCTTTTCTAATATCTCGCTCAAATTTTAATATTTTTGCATGATTTTTTTGCACAAGATAGCTGAGGGCAATCCACAACCGGGCTAGTTTTTACTTTTTCGATTTTGGTTATATATTTTTTATATTACGATAGTTTCAGTTTCAGAACCGGTTTAAACCGGTTTCGAAAGTTAAAGTATTTTTTTAAAGAAAATCTGAAACAAAAATTTAAAAAGTAAAAACTATCCCGGTTGTGGATCGCCCTCAGCTATCTTGTGCAAAAAAATCATGCAAAAATATTAAAATTGGAGCGAGATATTCGAAAAGAACGCTCCCATAGACTTTACATGGTCATCCGGGTCTTTGAGTAATTTTTCTGTGACTATTGTGGGCTCTTAAGCATAAACTCCCAGTACGTAAAAGCAAAATTTAAATTATTTAATGCAAAACATACATTGTATATAGTTAGTTTAAATTTCAGTAAATAAAACTAATAAAAAAAACCTTTTTCTTCTAGATAAAAAACAGCTGAAACTAAAGTTTATGCAAACACATGGTTTAATTTAAACAGTTATAAAAGATAATTTAGTATTGAAAGAATCGCAAGTACGCTATACATCACATTTTTATAGTTTGCGACTCTTACATAATAGATCCGTTCAAATAGAATGTAATTAAATTTTTTTTGAAAACGTAACAGATTTTTACTACTTTTACAACATTAAAGCTATAGCTTAAGATGAAGTGAACAGGAAGATTTTTTTAATAAAAAGAAAAAATCTTTTATTATTAGTACATTTATATATATTTTGGATAAAATAAACCAATGCAAAATTTAAATACCATACTTAAAATGTCCCCCCATCTTTAAAGATACTATTTTATAATGTGGAATAAAACTAAAATTTTATCACAAAGCAGCGATTTAATATTTTAAAAGTATCAGTCATAAAATGTTTAAAAGAAATCTCGCTTTGAATCAAAAATTTTAATTATTAAAATCAAGTAAGTACCAGATAAAATCTAGGCATGTGCTTAAATATTTAAAATTAATCTTCTGGTCTCCATGTATGTATTTTCTTTCCTTAAAAATAGTACGATTGGAAAAGTACGCACTCGTTATCTACTTAAAGCACTTTGTACCATACTATTTTTCTTCCTTACACTGTACCGCTGTTTCACTGCCTATCTTGTTTTTCTCTCCCTTAGTCCATTCTTAGTCTGGTTGCCTCCCTCCTCATCTCATGTTTCATCACATTTTTTCCATTTCACATCTCTTAGATGTCATAGTTGTTAACTTTCCTGTTTAAGTGCAATAATCTTACTTCGAACCGGAAATTCCAATTATTAAATTAAATCAAATATACAGGGTGTCCCCTCTCAACGGTGGCCAATGGCTAATTTCTAAACCGTTGGTCATAGACATATAGTTCCAATTGCAAAAATGCTTTAAAAAAGGCAAAGAATTGTTTTTTAAGCGATTTTGGTCAAAAAAAATTTTTACTAGAAATTTACGAAAATTAAATTTTTATACGGTCCCCCGGTCCTATAAGTTATATTTAGTAAAATTTTTTCAACACTCTAGCAAGTAATACAGAAAAGATCCCATTCATGTAACATTAAAATTGACCGAGTTAGGAAACTTTAAATTTCATGACTTAAACCACTTTTCTATAGCTGAAAACGGATGAGTTCCACTGGGCTTTAAGGGAATATACACTAAGTGCTTAAAGTATTATAAAGGGAGTCGATTTCCAACGCTGTTCAAAGGCTACTTCCTAAACTATTTGTCACAGACATATAGTTCCAATTACAAAATGTTTTAAATGAGCGATTTAACTGAAGGCGCTGTCACCGTATAAGTTTTATGGTAATGTTAATTACAATTAATTAACTTCTAGATTGGTTATTAAAATAACTGAAGACATGAATTTCAAAACTCTCTTTATCGAAAAAAATCTAATTTTTGGGAAATCGCGAAAAAACTTTAAATGCATCTATTGGTTTTCATTATAAATTTTGAGATTGCATTGTTACAATAGTGGAGGTTTGTATAGACTGATAGAGAATTCAAAAAGCGAAAAGTCGAGTTTTGAAATTCATATCCTCAATTGTATTTTTACGTATGTTTTATTTTGTAAGCAAATGAAGCTTATACTTTTCATGATTTATTTTAAAAAGGTATGTTATTTTGATAAGCTTTTATTTTATTCATAGTTTTCGTATGTAAATTTTCCTAGTTCAAAACTTATATTCAAATTTTAACTCACTTCCAAATATCTGATTGAGGTTCAATTCCCATACTTATTTAAACCCGATGACAATGTAATATTAATACGATTTTAAGTACGTTCCATTTATTTTACAAGGCTACATCAAATTCTATTAGGTTGAGTAATCTAATAGAGCTTTAAATGTGTATTATTTTGTAACGATTTGTGACTGTTGCGTTTCATAGTTTAATTTAACAAAATTTCTGTTATTCTTTTACCTATATTTTTAGCACAAATCGCATGTTTTACTTTAACATGTAAATGTCAACATAAATTCAGAAAAAACATTGTAATTTTTTTTTACTCTCAATGTTTAAAGTTAAATTTTCTATCTGATGTTTATTTTTATTTCCAGTAAATTTGTGACTGACCCCTATTTTGCAGCAAAAAATATGCTTCAACTTTGAACAGCTATAACTCTGTCAATTTTGATCGCAGAGGAATGGGACTTTTTTTGTCTTACTTGTTAGAGTAGTGGAAAATTTTTTCTAAATATTACTTATAGGACCGGGGGACCGTATAAAAATTTAATTTCCGTAATTTTTTAGTAAAACATTTTTTTGACCTAAATCGCTTAAAAAATAATTCTTTACCTTTTTTAAAGCATTTTTGCAATTGGAACTATGTCTATGACCAACGGTTTAGAAATTAGCCATTGGCCACCGTTGAGAGAGGACACCCTGTATTGCAACTTCCCTTTAACGAAATCCGTTTTTAATGAAGTTTTCTATTTAACAAAATTTTCTTCCGGGTCATTCCATGGTAAATTACGTTACTTTTAGAACAATTTACCGTTAGTAATTTTAGCAATATAACACTAAAAATATTCAGAATGTAAAACTAATATGATTTATCAATGAAACCTATCTAAAAGGTCAATTTGGATGAAAATTATCTAAAAAATGAATATGAAAATTATGCTTTATATGATAACTTACATTCCTTTATTCAGTAACGGCAGCTACCATAGCAAAATAGCCTACCAAAATTTAAGAAATAACATTAAAATTAGGTAATTTTCAGCTAAATGGGGATTTGAATAAGTTTAATTAGAAAACTATGCCAAATATACATTTTGAATTTTTTTTTCTTTTTTTGTATTATTACTAGAATTACTGAAAATAGTTCAAAACGTATCGTAAGTTACCATGGAATGACTCCTGAATCTCGAGTTGGAACACTCATTAAAATGTAAATCTCCATGGTACGAAGTTTATCCTGCATTCGTGCGTGTACAGTATTCAAATGGAGAGATTGCTGTTGCGATGGATCCATGTATTTATTTTAGTGGATTGAATGAAAACAAATTTATTTAATCATTTCCAATCTTTGCTGAACAAAATTTTACCATGCTAAGATAAACAATTTTAATGGTTAATTTTTCACGCATACAATTTGGCATTGACAGTTGTACAAAAGCTTTCGATAAAATAAGGGAATTCCAGTATTACTAAAATGTTTACAGCTAAACTGTTAGGATACACAAAAATTTAATGAGCAGTAGACTTTTTTCTAAATAAGAAAGTTGTACAAAATAACAGTTTTTAAGTTAAGGATCTACATTTCTATGCTTCAATTTTTGTTATCATATCTTTATTATGTGTTTTTCAGACATTACAATATTTTTTTTCACAGATGGCTACAGTGTATTAGAAATATTACTTCCCTTGATAAAAAACATTTTTTAAACCAATTACATTTAATGCGTGTTTTACTATACAGATTTCATGAATTCTATTTAAGGAATTATCTTCATCGCGAATTGTTTAGATTTAACGATGAAATGTCATTAAATGGATACGCACTGCATAACAAGACAAGACACGTTATTAATTTTTGATGGTCCAGTGTATATCTTTTCTACCATTAAGAACAATAGGATTGGAAATGCGCACTTTTGAACTAATGCATCTTGTTATAGCGTAATATATTTCTTCTCTACACTGTACTTCCGTTTCACTACTTATTCCTTTCCTCTCCTTATTAGATTCTTATTCTGGCTTCTTCCTTCATTTTTAATTTTTCGCATCTCATTTTGCCATGTTTACTTACTGCATGATTTTTATATTTGCCAATTTCCTTGTTTAAAGTAAAATAATCTTAAATTGAACCAGAAATTTTTTTTAATTAAATGAAAATAGTAAAAAGCTAGAAACAAGACACATGATTAAATACTATTTTTATTAAATAATTTTTCTGTTGTCATGTGTGCTTTTTTTTTACATTTTAAAGCAATAGAACCAAGATGTATGCATTCTTCAGCTCTTGTAATAATGTTTCTTCCTTACAATTCTCCTTTCCGCTTTACTGCCTATTTCTCGCCCAGTCTATGCTTATTCTGGTTTCGCCCGCTTTTTATTTTAATTTCGTATCTCATGTCAATTTTCCCTCACTCATGTTTTGTTTTCTTCCTTCGTATAGGTCATTCAACATTTTTCAGATCTATTCTATCGATTCCCCCTCCGCTTTTTTTTTTTCAAACATTCATTCATACTTTATTTCTCTACATTCCTAAACTCAGATTTATTTATATTCTTATATATTTCCCTTTTTTCCTTGCATTTACTATTCATGCATCATCCAGTTAAATTTCATGGATTTTTTCAACTTATCTAGTTTCTTTTTTTTTTTTTTTCTTTCTTTCCGTGTCGTATTTAACTGATCCTATGTACGAGTTAACGATCTATCCATGTATTTTCAAAAATAAAATTTAGATCTTACAATGAAAAGTATCAAGAAAACAATTAGTTGTCAAAAAATTGCTCATATTTATGAAATATATTCATTTTATATGAATGAAAATGCGAAAATACATTTGTTGTTCTTGTTGTTTAAAATTGAAGTTTCTACTCTTTTATGAATAATTATGTAACAGGAAATGGACTGTTACTGAAATTAACTATTTTTTACTGTGCTTTATGTAAAAATTTATGTAGAATACAACCCATTACTGCTTTAAATATTTATTAACAATTTATAATATTTTTAATCTAAAAAATGTATTTTTCTATTCATTGTATATCATTAAAAAAGAAACATTTTCTGATAGTCTGCTATGTTTTCAGTTATTTGGGATAAGTTTATAAAGAAGTGTGCTACAAATCAGGAGAAAAATCTAATTGTGGATGTGCAGTTATTTTTATTCAAAGTCAAATGTAAATTTATACAATAATGACAAATAAATCAGACAAATTCGGAATCCAGTTTTGGATGTTAGTAATATAGGCTCGAAGTTTATGTGTAATGCTTTTTCATATCTTTGAAATGGTAAATCAAAAAGTGAAAATGAAAGCCTCCCTTTAATCATTGTAATGCGTCTTCTAAATTGTTATTTGAGTAGTAGAAATGTGACAGCATTATAAGGAATGACTATACATTTAAATGTGTCATAAAAGGACACATTTACTCCCTCATAGTTCTTTTCTCCGGTTAAAAACAATAGGATGAACCAGTACGTACTTTTCATTCAATTAATGCATCTTGTGATAGCATATTTTTCTTCCTTGCACCATTCCTCCGTTTCACTGGCTATTTCACTGCCCTTTTCTTCCCTAGTCTATTCTTATTCTGGTTTCTTTTTATTTTAATTTCTCTAGTTTCTTTCTTGCTTTCTGTGTCATATTCAACTAGTCTTATGTAGTTCTTTTCTTCGATTACAAACAATAGGATTGACCAGTACGTATATTTCTTGTAATTAATGCATTTTGTGATAGCATAATATTTTCTTCCTTAAACTATTCCGCTTTTTCCGCTGGTCTATTATTCTGGTTTCTTCCTTTTTTTTTTTTTTAATTTTAATTTCTCATCTCATGCTAATTCTCCCTTGCTCATGTTTATCTTCTCCCTCCCTACAGGTCATTCAACGTTTTTCAAGCTCTGTACTATTGACTTTAGATTCTTCCCTTTTTCAAACTTTCAATCATACTTGCCTTCTCGTTCGCTACATCTCCGAATTCAGATTTATTTACATTTTTGTATATATTTCCTCTTTTTCTCTCATTTCCTATTTGAGCATCATCCAGTTAAATTCCGTGGATTTTTTCAAACTTTACCTAGTTTTTCTTCTATTGCTTTCTGTGTCATAGTCAACTGGTCTTAACGTTGGTCTTTTTACCACTCAAAAACTATGACTGGCCAGAACGCACTCTTCATGTAATTAATGCATCTTGTGATAGCATAATATTTTTCTTCCTTACACTATTCTTTCGTTTCGTATTCCTTTTCTTCCCCAGTCTATTTTTATTTTGGTTTCTTTCCCTCTTTTTATTTTAATTTCGCATCTCATGTCAATTCTCCCTCGCTCATGTTTATCTTCTCCCTCCCTACAGGTCATTCAATGTTTTTCAAGCTCTGTTCTATTGACTTCCAATTCTTTCTTTTTTTCAGACGTACATTCATAGTTGCCTTCTCTCTCTATACATCTCGGAACTCAGATTTATTTACATTTCTGTATATTTCCATTTTTCCTCGCATCATCCAGTTAAATTCCATGGATTTTTTTCAGCTTTTCATCTGATTTCCTTTCTTCTCTTGCTTTGTGTGTCTTATTCAATTTTACTTTTCCGACACTGCATTTCACCGTTTTTTTTCCTTAACACGTTCGCTGCCAAAGCTGAGATGGCGCAATGTTTCCCTACAAGCAAAGATCATATGTGTATTTTTATACATTTGAACTATTTCCTATTGTTTTATTATTTAAATATACACAGGGTATCTACTCTCAACAGTGTTCAATAGCTATTTCCTAAACCGTAAGTCAGACATATCGTTCTAATAACGAAAATGTCTTAAATGGTATTCGTGTCAATAAAAGCATTTCTCTAAAAAACTACGAAATTTAAGTTTTAATACGGTCTCCCGATCCTAAAAATTTAGAATAATTTCCTATGACGCTGACAAAGAAAAAAAAAAAAGAAGTCCCGTTTTTAAAGTTCTATATATCTAATTGCGTTGATTGTCAAATGCTTCCTTTATAGATTGAAATTTCTGCGAGTATTGGGTTTTTTAAAAATAATTTAATCTGTGATACAATATATTCTTCAAATCATATGGTTAACTTATTTTTTGGGGGGAAGTGTGTGTGTGTGGGTGGGAAGAAGCCACATAGCACTTTACAATCAGAGCTGTTCAAATATACCTTATGTTTTTCTACAATTACATAATTTGTATAGCATGCTGGGTTTACCCTTTCTCCTTGAAAAAAAGTATTAAAAATGAATTCGTAGAAATGCATTTATCAAATATGTAAAACTTGTAAAAAGATCTCGGGGGTTTAAATCCTGCAACTCTCTCCACCTCTCATTTTGTTTATGGATTCGAATGCGAAGAATTGGAAACGGCTTATTTTAAAACTATCATTTGAAGTAACACGTCCTACAAGGGTAGGATTGTAGGGCGTGTTGTTTTAACCCGGGCTTTATATAACCCACTACCGTTAAATTGATACAAAACATTAATAAACGCCTCATTGAATATGCATATTTATTTTACATTTTTTTAAATCTAAGACATTCGTTTTGATATAGTTATTTGTAAGCATATAATGAAAAATAAACAAAAAGTAAAATTGAACAAATGAATGTCTTCCATTCATTAAAATATGCAGAAAAATAATGTTCAAGTAGTTTCTAACTTGAATGCATTTCACTTAATTATTCCTTGTTTAATTTAATCAGTTATTTTAGTGATTCTGTAAAGTTTTTTTAAGTTAATAGATTGAAAAAATAAGTCCAATTAAGTGACGTCTTTATGGTACACATGGGCTAAAGAATTTTAGACAGTTTTCAAATTTATTACATTATTTTACTTGTAAGAAGGACAATTGATTTTGTAATTGCAAATCACAGAGCAAAATATAGATTTTCATTCTTTTAATATTGAGAAGTGCAAAAGATGAGAAGTTTAGAATGCAAATAAAAGACAATATTTTGCGTCGTTTTCCATGAATAACAGCTTTTAAAATTTTAAATTTTATCAATACAACATTTCAACTTTTAGTTGGAGATTGTCATTTAAATTATTCCAATTTGATTCCCTTCACTGATATGACATTTGTAAACTGTTTTTCCAAATATCTCCAACTCAATGAAAAACAATATCGCTTTTCATATACTCTTTTTTTCATTTACTTCCAATAAGAAAAATTGCATAAAAAAAATCAAAATATTCTCATAACACTATCAGACAAATATCTTTTGTCTGTGTGGAGAAAAAAGTATAGCGTGGAAGCCGCCCGGAAATCGCATAAAAATGGCATTTTATAAAGCTCTCTGCGAGAAAAGTAATCAAAATGTCAATTCAAACTGACGCTAAAAGGGCGGGAAGACGGCCCCAGTTTTACAAATACAAAAAGCTGTTTCCCTTTTATAATAGACACGTGACATCATCCTTGCCAATTATAAAAAACTTGAGGTGTGGGAAAAGGTATCAAGTAACACTCCCGAAATGGAATAGACTGGGGTATCTGGGGGTTGCACTTCTATGCTCATTTTATTATTATAACATTTATGGAGAGATATGTTTGCGGGGTAGAACTATAGGGATTTTGATTATTTTTTCCCACCTATTCAATTTGGGTTTTTGTTCGGCCCCGAGGGAGAGAGAAAGGGGAAGTATATGCATATGGAAGATATCGTTTTGCAGGAATATATAGTGGAATATATTGGGCTATAGGGCGAGATAGGCGAGTGAAACAATACCGTAAAAAAAATGCAAATAGGAATGGCTTATTAAGAGCGCGAGATTTTGTAAGATAAGTAGCTCGTTTCACACGTGCAGAAGTGAATTATGGGAATTCGCTTAACGTTATTAGTTTTTATGCCCAGATATAACATATCGTATATCAAAGTGAATAAAATTGCATAGGATGACTTACGAAGATAATTTATGCAAGACAAAATAATAGTGTAATGGCAGGTGTAATGGCTTATATTCTAATGTAAAGATTTTTGATCGTATGAAATCCGATGCAATATTTATAAGAAGCAGTCTAGCTTAGTGTTTCAATAATATACATACATTTCTTTAAATTAAAAAGAAGATTTTCTGATTATTATTGCTGTTTTTGGGGGTGCACCGAAGTCCAGTTTATTCCTGGAAAATTGGATTTTGCCAAATACCATAAAAAAAGGTACAATCTTTAATCAGAAGTCAAATAGTGTTCGCTCTATTGAGCGAATTGCTGTACATTCAGAGAAGGTCCGATTAAGGCTATTTGGTGGGGGGGGAGGGGGGTTTATCTATACTTTTTTTGTATTAATAATTTGGAAGTGGCTAGTATTAAACTTTATACATATAGTACGAATGCATAAACTTTGTATTGCTCATATCTCTATACATGATATCCCGAAAAGAGGATAGCAACTTCATAAATATTAATTTGATAAAAAAAAAATTTGACAGGAGTTTTTTTTTTTTTTTTTTTTTTTTTTTTTTTTTTTTTAACAAATTTTTACTTAGCTTATCTACGTACATTAAAAAAAATGTGAAGATATCTTTAAAAAAGGCTCAAAATTAATCATAATTAAAGGATTTTAACGTGACACGTCATGAGGAAACGTTAATAAAGAATTTCTTTAAAAAAATTACAGAATACTAAGTTATTGCAATAAAATTTTAATCATTAGTTTTATAATGATATAATTTGTTTTCTTCACATGTGGAGGGAAGACTGGAAACAGAGGGGAAAGGGGGATCACACTCCATTTTTAAACATTTGAACTTAGGTTAATTATGGATTATTTTAAAGCATTTGGCACCCTTTAAAGAAAAACCCTGATCGCTCTCATTGGGGAGGGGGCTTAAAAAGAGGCCACGGGGCAACTGCCCCTTATGGCCCTGGTTTCAGGCGTATAGCCCACTCCTTTCTCATGATACAACATTTCTTTTTCTTTTTTTTTAAGGTAAATTCTCTGCATTACACACTCACCTTTTTAAAAAGAAACTATTATATGAAAGGAAAATACAAAAAGAATCATCAAAATGTACAATAACTAGCACAAACAAAAGAAAATACAACAGAAGAAAAGACAGCAAGATTTTTTTTTTTTCAAAATTGCTTATTTATACGTTGGAAAGTATACTTCACCATACTGTCAGCCATATAATTTTTTCTTAGACTAAGCAAAAGAAAAAAAAAAAAGAATTACATTTTGAAGTCTCTTGCATATCACGTTACAATAAAATTCTATGGAATATTTTCCGAAATCAATCACTCGAATAAAAATATTTAGGCGCAGGAGGCATTTATTTTTAATTTTTACTTAATTGTTATTCGTATCTGTGCACATAACAGTTTATTAATTTCAAAATTTTCTCACTGAACACAAAATAATCCTGAACTTCATTTATTACCCATTCTTTATTTAAAATATAGGCATTTATTTAATGAAAACAAGTTTTTAATTTGGCAAGTCTCTGACGTTAATGAGACAGACATTCGTTGATTGAAACACATTTTTGAATTGAGAAAATATACACTGATTTATAAGCATTTTATAGACAAAAGCGAAAATTTTAGAACAATGTTAAAATTAAAGCTAATTGAATTCGTATACAAGAAAATTTTCCCTTTGTTTTTGTTTATTGCGAATATCTTTTGAACAAAACAAATCGGCATTACCAACACAGCGAAATTTAGGCATAAAGAATTTGGAACTACTTTTCTTTCTAAAAAAAATATGAGCCTTTCAAACTTTATTCAAGATTGCGATACTTTTGAAAAAAGAAACCGCTTTACAAATAAATTTCTTTTTCTTATTTCAGCAAGGTATACTATATAAGGAAAATTGGAGAAGAAAGAAAAGGTGACAGAATTCTCCAAACATATTTTATCAGGAGGAAAAAAAATTCTTGTGTTCATTTACTATTGAAATAGCGAAAATTTATCAAAATTATAAATTCAAAGGAAACCGTACCATTTTTAAATTATACGACTCATTAATTTTGTTGGCTAATATCTAAACAAATTCTAATAAAAAGGTAAGAACTTATTGATGCAATAATATGGTTATGCTAAAAATGGCCAAAAATTTAAGCCTTTTACGAAAAGAGAGAAAACTAAATTTCAAAGATATTACTAAATTTTATCTTTTTTTTTTTTTTTTAAAGCATATAGTAAGAGCTTTAAACACACCATTTGTTTCTCTGCTTACAGTCGTAATTATGCAAATAATTTTATTTTAAATGCTTAAAAATCATAACTTTTAAGACAGTTATAAGTGAATTCCAATGCAGTTTTTGGCTGGAACAAAATTTCAGTAAGGTCAGGTAGGGTAATTATAACCAGGGGGTGATTGTGACCAACTTCATATTGGAGAAAACTGTTCGGTAATTTTATTTTATGCTTAAATATTTACCTCAATGTATTTTTCACTTTAAATATTTTTTATTACTAGTCTGAGGCATTTTTGATATCCGAATAAGAATTTGAAACAAAATCTAATTTTTTTTTTTAATGAATGGATTTGTCAGTTTGGAGTTCTAATGGCCTTAAATGTCTTAGATACTGTATCTATGAAAGATGTGAAAAGAATAAGAATAGATTTATCTTATTTAAAAGTTTCTTTTTTAATTCTTTAAGAAGATTCATTAAATGATCACGAGATAGGATTTAAAAAAAAGTACTAATTTGCATTTAATTGCTTCAAAATTAGTACTCAAGAAATATTTTTTCACGTACTATCTTGTAATCATTTAATAAGCATTAATATTACAATCATTAAAGACGATAAAAAAAACTAACATGTTTCATTTGAAGATTTTTTAAAGATTAATCTGAAAGAAATACCTGCATTAAGTGTTTAAGAAACGAGGTGTAAAAAGACTCACTAATGGTTTTAAAAAATGCTTCTTTATTTTGCATAATTTATTAAGAGTAAATTAAATTCCTCGTTTTATTTTTACTCCAAGGGAAAAAAAAATTGTAAAAACTTATACGCAAGACTTCCATAGATAATTTATGAATTAAGCAAAACAAATTTAAAAACTGAAAAACTGTTGAAACAACAATGCACGGAAAAGGTTCAATAAAGAAAAAAATATATTGTTTGAATTAACATCAACCTATACCATTGTGTTAAACATGAAAGCGGTTTTTTTCTAATTTGAAATAAAAAATGCAAATTATTGCTGAAAAAAGGGGGAAAATTTAAAAGGAGAATCAGTTTCATTGTATTCACCCTCACCAAAGCTTTCAGGAACAGCTATTCCTATCGCACTCCCCTTCCGCGAATTAAAAACTAATGCCAGATGATTTTTTTTTCTCTCCCGCACAGCAATATTATATTTACAATAACTATATTACTTTCATGTTCACATAATTTCAACATTAAAATACTCCAAACATACAACTTTTTAGGCTAACATTTATTTAGTATAGTACAGAGGATATAAAGTTTAAATTTTAAAACAAACTGATAATCAGGAATTTGCATGGAACCTTTTAAAAGTGTGCAAAATTTTCATTTTTGAGAAAACTGTTTAAGTAAAGCAAACTTCATAAATGTATACAGTATCGAATGTATATTATCGAAGTATAATATAAAATATTATACTATTAAAATATTATACTATAAAATATTATACTTCGACGAAGAAACAGCAGGATTGAAAAAAAATCTATCAGATCAACGTGAGCATCTAGTTTCATAATTCTTGGGAAACTAAAGAGTCAAATTTCGTGATTTTGAATGTCCATTGTCGCTTTAAATGTCTTTAGATATTGCCTCTATGAAACATGAGAAAAGAATAGACTAATCTTATTTAAAAGTTTCCATCTTAATTATTTTTTAAGAATATTCATTGAATGATCACGAGATAGAATAAAAAAGAGCGCTAATGATGCATTTAATTGTTGTTCCAAAATTAGTATAAGAAATATTTATTAAATGATTACAAAATAGTACGTGGACACTTCTTTATATAACAATTATTAAAAACGAGAAAAGAATTATCATGTTTCATTTAAAGATTTTTTAACGATTAATTTGGAAGAAATATCTGCATTAGGTATTTTATGAAACGGGATGTAAAAAAAAAATTCTTTAGTAATGGTTTTATAAAATGCTTCTATATTTTGCATAATTTATTAAGAGTAAATTAAATTCCTCATTTTATTTTTACTCCAAGAGAAAAAAATTAGATTGAAAAAACTTTCAGCAAACGCTAAATATCCATAGATAATTTATGAATTACACAGAACAAATTTAAAAACTGCAAAAATAGTTGAAACAACAATGCACGGACAAAGTTCAATAAAGGAAAAAAAAATATTGTTTGAATTAACAACAACCTATACCATTGTGTTAAAGATAAAAGTGGGTTTTTTTCTAATTTTTCTGATTTGAAATAAAAAATGCAAATTATTGCTTTAAAAAAAAAGCTAAAGGGGAATCAGTTTCATTGTAATCTCCCCCCCAACTAAGGCTTTCAGGAACAGCTATTTTCTTTCGCACTCTTTCCGCGACATAAAAACAAATGCCAGTTTTTTTTTTTTTTTTTTTTTTGGCTCTCTCCCGCACAGCAATATTGGGGTTTCATTTGAATGAAGAGTGGGTATGGAATACGATATACCCCCGCGAATACGCTGTTTGGGAGGAGGAGATTAAAGATCTTATCAAGAATACAGAGGGAGAAGATGGTTTCATAATATGCTAATCAGAATGGCTTAATAAGAGCCATAATTCAAGATTTCAGTCGATCACTCAGGTGGTTGAGTCGAAAGTAAAGCAGTGTTTTTTTTTTTTTTGGTGCGGAATATCACACGCCTTATAAATTTAAATGAATTTTCAAATTCGTAAGAATTAGAAGATTTATTAATTAATATTTAATTGAAAATTAGATATAAAAATGAAAGATGGTAATTTGGTTACTACATATTTTGAAGGTTTATAACACGGAATTCAGTTTTATGATATGAAACTTTAAATACTGAAATTTTATTCAAGAACTTATCCCAAATGATAGTTTGAAAACAAGTATGAAATAAGATTTGTATGGGATATGATATACTCTTGCGAACACACTATTCGGGAGGTTTGTTTGTTTGTTTGTATGTATGTATGTAGGCCGATTATCTACGTTATGGGATATAGGCCCTATGGGGTGGGATGCCCTCCGTGGGGGTCTTTCTAAGGGAACCTAACCCGTATTTACGCAAGGTTCGAAGAAAACCACGGAAAACTCCGAACGGTTAGGCCGACGGTCGCGATTGGGTTCGAACCCAGCACCTACCGTCTACCAGTTTGAGGTCAGAACCTCTCGGCCACTGGTGGGGCCACTATTCGGGAGGATTAAAGATCTTATCAAGAGTACAAAGATAAGATAATTTCATAATAAAATATCAAGAACAGGTTCATAAGAGACGTAATTCATATCTTCAGGCGATCCTTCAGATAGTTAAATCGAAGTTAAAGCAGTATTTTTTTTTTAAGGAGGGGAGGGGGGGGGGAAGATGTAGACTAGTCTAACTCTGAAAAAAATCATGGGCCTTATACATTCAAATAAAATTCCAAATCTGTAATTAAAAAAACAATAAGTACTTATTAAAATAAAAAGGTAAATAAAATTTGATTGCTATGTATTCACTTATTTGATTACTCTATCCTATAAGTTTGCAATGAAGTTGCTTCCTTAAAATTCGCAGAGCAAAAGAAAAAAATGGATTTTTTTTAAAATTAAAGCCATTCTGAAAAAACCCAAATTACATGTTTCAGATTTGTAAGTAAACTAAATTATCGTGTTTATAATATTAAATTTTACAGTGCTTTAAATTTTTTGACGATGAAAATTAAAATTAAGCCACAAAAAATCATTAACAAATTAAGGTTAAATTAAGGAGAGTAAAGAGTTGCATGCTTGAGTTTGGGAAGAGAGATTAAAGATCTTATCAAAAATAGACAGACGCTTTTCTCATACTAATCGGAATGCCTTGAGAAAAACATTCAATCGATTCAGAATTTCAACCGATCTTTCAAGTGGTTAAATTGAAACTAAAGGAAATGCATTTTATTTAAATCTTAATTATTATTAGAAAAAGAACTTTTAAAATTTGTAATCTATTTGAAACCTCCTCATATACTTAAAATTTATTAATCCCAGAAGTATATTTCGTATCAAACGAATCTGATATAGTGGGGTCTATACAAAACACTGAAATGTTTGAATTTTTCTTCATTTGAGATTAAAAAAAAAAATTAATTGTGGTAGTTTTATTGACTAAATGATAGCAGAAAAGATGAAAAACTAAAACAGGCAAAAAAGTATGTTTAGTAAAAATATGTTAGCCCTAGAATGACATTCATTTTTCGAAAAAATCATACACTGGGATATAAAAAAACCCAAAAAGAATTCACTTATCCAAATAATTGCAGCAATTCCAAACGATATCGAAATTTTACATAAAATAGCTATTAATTTGTTGGAACAATAAGGGTATATTTCTATTCATAGTGAGAGTGATCGTCAAATTGTTGGATTAGAGAGACCACAGCGTGAACGCGTCTACGAATTGTTAAACTAAAAACTTGGGGTTTCAGAGACCCCAATGGGGTCATTCAAGGAATTGCCAAAATAAAAATCTCGGGTTTGAGAGACTACAATATGTCATCCTAGAGTTAAAATTAAAAAAAATCAGAAAAAAAATTTCAAGAAGAAAATTGTTTCTTTTTAATATCCATACTTGGAGGAAAAAAAAAAAAAAATTAAACTTTTTACATATAACAAGCAAGATTTTAACATATTTCAAAGAAAAAAAAAATCTCTACACAAATATGGAAACAGATTTCTACAATAGGGAAAAATAAACCTGCGAATCAGTAAAAATATCAAATTACATTTCAAATCCCATGTTATTAAACTTAAAAGATAAATGACACATGTTTGTTGGTCTTTATTTTTACCAGTCCCAAATCTTTAAGCTTATATATCGTATAATCTTACAATTTTTCTAGCCGTCATCATTGCCCGAGGATTTAAAATTCTAAGCCTATTGTCCTTTTTGTAAGAGAAAATAAAAATGAACTCCAGAAGCTAAGATAAGTGGCATTTTCCAGAAACACTATTTTTGAGTTCGCGAAGACTCATGCGTTTTCTTACACTATCAAAGACATAGATCTACTGAGATGTTTCTCGCACAATACCAGTAAATCGTTATTTTTCATTTTGTTGAACCAGAAATAAAAAAGTATGCTCTTATATTTTCTTTTCATCTTGCGCGTTGCCAGCAAAATAAAAATGAATTCTTTGCCTAACTTCATAATAGAAGGTTTCCACCTACGTTCTAATAAAATAAGGGCGGGTTGCGTTTTTTTTCTTAGTTTTTTTTTTTTTTTTCTTTTTGCTTTTTGTAGAGTGTTAACAAAAAATAAAATCGGGTTCCACTAAACTGAAGGAAAAAAAAAAACTACATCCAAGCTGTCTTTTAACGTTAGGATCCAAATACGTTTTTTTTCGTTCTATCGTATATGAATCTGGCAACCGAAAATGGGCGAATTTAAAACTATGATGGTTGAAGGGTGAAGGAAGAAGGAAAAAAAAATGGCCATATGTTTGAATTAGAATCATTACATTTGAGGGATTTTGATATTTTATATTTCTTTTGTGTAGACTTAAAATTGTCCATTTTAGGGAATGCGAAAGCCGATTTCCGAACAGTTCATAAATTACCTAAAGTGTGAAACTTATTTGGAGAAAATATTTTTAGCAAAACATTCTAAAGGAAATGGGAAAGGTAATAAATTAGGCTAATATAAAAATGTTTGTTTTCAATCGTAAAAAAGTGAAATAAAGTTTGCAGTTCAGTGTTTTGGTAAAATATGCAAAGCAGAATAGGAAATTCAACAACACATTTTATTAATTTCATTAAAATTGACGCTTCATTTTTTTGCTAAAATTACTTTTAATTCAACGGAATGTACCATGCATTTAAAATTACATCTAAAATGTAGAAAATTTTTATATACTGTGATGTCTTTTTCCGTTAAAAATATTTGAACTATGAATTATTTTCATACATTTCCTTTACACAAAAATTATGTACACAAAACTGCGTATTAAACAAATAGAAAGATTTAAGTTATCCAACATGAAATTCCAAAATTATTTTGTTCATTTCGTTTAAATACCGAAATATTTGAGTGAAGAATTAATATCAAAATTGCTTTCTTGACAAAGGTGTAACTATGACAACTGACCAAATAAATGAAGGCTGTCCTAAATCTTCCGAATTAAGAATAAAATGCAAGCTAACATCTGGCAAAAATTAAATTTGAAGTTGATCATCGAGGACTGATTCGCAATCATGTGTACTAAAAGATGATTTGTTATACATCAAGACACGTAACAGAGTTAATCAAGTAACAATTCTGTAACGTGATGCTTAAACGACACACTTATTTTCTAATGAGATGTGTTTAATGTTTTAGGTCATGAAATTGCTATAATTTCGATATTTAGGCTTCAAGTAAATACAGACATATAAGACATTTAAAGAAGCCATTGAAACTTATTTTATTAGACAATTAATCCATTTCATTCTAAAATAATATTTCACACCCATCTCCCCAAACTAAAAAGTAAATAATCCATTCAGAATTAAACATTTTTGTCTCAAAAAACTTATAGTTACAAAATTTTAAATTAAAATTATACAACTACAATACAACTGGATTAAGAATAAAAATAGATCTAATAACACATGAGATAACAATATTCCCATAATAGTAGATGCTATGCCGCAAATGCCAAAATGAAAGTTGCAGTTTATTTTTAATTATTTTTATTCTTTTTTAAAATACAATTTGCTTTGAAGTTTTTTTTTTTTTTTTTTTTTTAAACAGTTTAATGATAACAATGATGAACAACATATTTAATCACGTAAAGTTTTAGTCGCTTTAAAATATTGTGTTCATGTTCTAGCATTGTAAATTTAAATGTTTATTTTCAATAAACAAAAAAAAAAGTTATATTTCCTCATTTATAAAGTTCAACTTTATAAATGTTAACTTATAAGTATAAACTTTAAGTTACACATTTATTAATATACTACTACGTTAAATTAATTTCATGAAGAGTATTTCTTAAATATACCAATGAAAGAAGACGAGTATGCTATTATAAATTAGCTTAAGTAACCTCATCTTTATTTTGAGCGACAATTTTGTAGAAAACTCAACACTTATTTTACTTTATGTATGTGTGTGTGGGGGAGGGGGTGACAAGAAGGGATGCATGTATATGATAATGTTTGTGACCCATAAAAAAAGAATGCAAATAAACTTAATGCACTAGCTATGTAGCGCTAATTAATGCAATATTTCTACATAGTGCAAATTTGCTCTTTATGTTTAAAAAAAATAATTGCACATTACTGCAAATAATGTGCAAACTTTTTATAGTATGTATGAATAGTTAGAGATAAAACTCACTAGATTTTTACATCAATAAATTCAATATAAATTTCAGCTATAAAAAATTAAATGTTTGCCAGGTGTTTTTCATTTACCAAAACAGTTATCGCTTCTGAACAAGAGAAGTCTTAAAAAGCCGATGTATCATTGTGTTCAGAGAAAAAAACTAGCTAGAACAATAACACTGGTAAATCCAGTTATTTACTGCAATAAGAAAGTTAATAAAAATACGAACAAATAAAAAAAAATTTCTAGCATCCACGCCTTGTGACCACACCTGTTGAATAGGGTGGTACGAGACTGCCAATGTTCTTTGACTTGGGGTCGACCCCCTGCGATAGCCTCTAGAATTGAGTAGGTCGTAATTTTCGGTCAAGTGTCATATAGTGGGCGTGTAACGTACAAATGGTATATGAATTTTAAGATAGAAGGTTCAATGAATCTTTAAGGAACAACATTTTTTGTACTGCATTAATTTATTTCCAAAACGGTAGATATTTTATCTATAAAAGATATTTTTTTGAAAGCAAATCATTAAGTTTCTTACGAAAGAGGAAATTCCAAACTAAAATAAGCAGTACAATTTACTGCAAATATTAGTTTAAATTGTTTTCCTAAATAAGAGGAAATATTTTTAAAAATACATTACACCCTATCAGGGTCGATTTTAGTGACCGTGGATCTATTGGGGGGAGGGGAAGGAGAAGGTAGAGGGTTATATTTCACGTACTACCCATATTTTAAAAATGGTTATCTATAAACAGTGTTCTCGCTGTCGCTCGCCATTTCACCAAATTTCGACTAAATTCTTCATTTGCCGAGTAAACAAGCTATTAGATTCGCCAAATTGCTAGTGCTCAATTTTTTTAACTTTGTTTTTCATACATACATATTTTTAATATACTTGTAGCAGATAGTTGAAATTAGATTAATAACAATCGTTGTCGCAGTTAAAAAAAACTTAGGTTATTTTAGAACATATTGAAAAAAAGGGATACATTAAAGATTTAAAGATTTCTTTTTCTTTTGTGCTACACGGTGAATCTATTTTGCTAATATTTTTTTCATTTGGCGAATGTTTTTTATTTTTAATTAGCTAAATTACTAACGTTGGTCAAATGTCAGCGAGAACACTGTCTATAAAAGATTAGAATTTTAAATATAAAATAAACAGAAACATTCTGTTCCTCAGAAAGGCATAAAAAAATTGCTGCTAATTCAAAGAAAGCTTAAAAATTTACTTTTTATTTGATGATCAAAATCCTTCAATAAAATATAAATTTACTCTATCCTTTCCCTCGTTATGTTACTGTTAATATTACTGCGATATTGAAAAATAGTGAAAGTTTGAGTTAATAAAACCAATAAAGAAATAAACTTCATTTTTAAAATGTTTTTATCGTCCTCGTATTTAGTCAAAACTTAACAAATTAGCCTGCGAAATAGAATCCGTTGAATAAGTGTATTCTACTTAATATGTCTAATTCATTAATAATTTAGAAAAACACATGAAAAGGTAAACTATTTTTTAGTTTACTTTATAATTCTGAATTTTTCATTACCTTATGTTGGAATATATTTTGTCAACATGCTCTGCTTATTTTTTGTTTCTATAAACATTAGTAGAATATTACTGACTTTTCATTCTTTAAATTTCATGATTCAGATTTTTATAGCTTGTATCTTTTAAAATTAAGTGCAATGTGATGGATTTATATAGTTTATTAAATAAATTACATAAATCATCATAACAATTACAAATTACCACAAAGACTGCGAAAGTATAAATAAAGATTGATCCCCTTAACAATTTGAACATTGATTATAAAAGCACAATAAAAATAGGATAAAAGAAATAATGAAAATTCGTAGAACAAGATATAGATTCATCATGCCCTTAATTCCTCGACACTACAAATAAAATGGGTAGCTTCATCTTCGTATTAGCCATAAAAAGGCTAAATACGAACTGAGGGTTATTTAACAGATTTGCGACTGTCACCGAATATACATATATATTCAAATAATGCTATATTACTAGACAATTAGTTTTTTTTAAGCCTCTGCTAAGTTTTTGAGTAGTATTCGGATTTTTTTTTTATCTTGGATTGTTTTATTTCAACCATTTAATAAAAATGAAAGCACAGGATATCCAAAAAAGGTTCCAACTTTATTTCCGATAAAAAAGTGGCATATTTTTAACTCATTGTAAAAATACAGTAATAAAAGAAATAGTTCAATTTTTTATCAGTAGATGGCTCTACTCTATTTAGAACTTGAATGTTCAAATTGCCCTCTTTCAGTATGTATATCTGCTCATATTTCTCTCAATTAAAAGTAACAAAATGACAAACATCTGACACAGTTTTACACACCAATGAGTATTTTTAGAGTTTGAGAGAGCGTAGCGACATTTGTTGACGACATGTGTCATTTTTATTTAATTACAAAATTTATCAGCAAACTGCTCATGTTTATGTGTATTATAATTAATAAAAAAAAATTTTAAAGTTGAAATATTTTTGGGGTACCCTTATATTACACGTAAACACACATTTGAAATATATTGAGTCAATTTATGCGAAAAGAAAGGGAATATTCCATGCTCAAAAGGTGCTTTTCAAGAGTTAGAATAAGATTAAAATTTCAAAACGTACTTTATTTCTTATTTTTATATTTTACGTCTTGCACTTGAAACATGAATTGACGACAAGACGCATCTTGTATATTTATGATCTGTTAAGAATAGGTCTAGAATAAAGACTTAACTATTGATTTGTATTATTCCCTTAAGGCCATTTTCAAATATCCGCCTAAATTCTGTACTAGAAAGAAATATTTTGAAAATATAGTTTTAAAAAATGGCCCTACATTTAGGCTTTTGTGCTTGATATTTTCTAATAGAGACAAATGATAAATATTGAAATAGTGAGTTAAATATCTAATATTAATAACATCAGTAGATGTACACATTTTTATATATAAAAACTTATTCGATATGGCATCTTACCATGAGTAATTTATAATATTATAAGGATTTTTTTTCGAAGTTCAGTCTTTGAAAGTGTCTCCTGGGAGATTAAGAAAAATTTTAAAGGCATGTGATACAGAGCAATTAAACTAACAACAGCAATCAAAGTTAAAAGATGTTAAGTACTGTCGTGGAAAAAAGAATAAAATTAAACACTCCACCAATTCTGCCACAAATTGTAAGAGAAAGTTATTGGTACTAAATAATTGGAAATAAAGTCTACTTTTATATATGCATCTAAAACTTGCTTAGGGTATTTTCTACATATAAAAAACTTTTTCCTCCCAATCGCAATGCTCCAGTTTGAGACCATAATTACTTTCTACATCTTTTAATAAGCCTAAAAACAAATTTGCATGAAATTCGTACGATAAGTTTCAAAGAAATTATTTTAAAATGAGCCTATTTTAGGGTCTGTATCCAAATTAAACTTCCGTACTCGATAGTTGAAATGCTACATAATGAATGTCATTCTATAATTTATTATTTCTTGCCAAATGGTTAATTTTATTTGCTTATGTTTCGTACGATTTATTTCACTTAAATTTTAAAATGTCTGTTTCCAAACTGAAGTTTCGTAACTTGACTGTCGAAATGTTACAGAATGATTATGTCTCATTTATTAATGTTTATTTCTTGACAATAAGGTTCATTTCACTTGATATGTTTCAAGTATTGCCAGACTAAATGCTTAAATATATATATATATATATATATATATATATACACGCAAATTTGCTTTTTCTCACATTATAGACCTCCCTCTTAAACCACCATTTTTACGTTGTTTTGTCAGAATTCGAAAACTACTTGGACAAATCAAAAGACATATCAAAAGATTAGCAAGTTTCAATTCCTTTAATTTGCAAATATCAATTTCATATTTCATGTTATAATTTTTTTTAATTACAAATTCAGTGTATCCAAATTTGGATTATTAAGTATTATAAATGCACACACAAAAATCGCATTAGGAGTACAATTTCACGATATTAATAAAAATATGAAAATGTAATATTAGAAGCTCTAAATTTTGAACGCTTATAAATTCGAAAACTAAATGATTTCAAATTCCATTTTCTAGGCATAATTTGAGCCGAAAATTCAAAATATGTAGTCAAAATCGGGTGTTGCCAATAGAAAAAAAAATTGGATAGGTTTTGATTTGCAGATGGACTCTTAAGCAAATTCCATATACGATATTTAAAAGTAGACATTTACAATCATTTGGGACCAGTAACTTTATGCTATTATAATTAGCTGCAAAGTTAGAAGGGCAGGAGTGTTTAATTCTTCCCACCCCTTCACGACGATATTTTATATATAATGATTGTTAAAAAAGAAATATACTTTATATGCATTTTTTAAAATTAAAATGGTATAAAAATATGGTAAATATCTTGTAAACGAAAGTATTTTTCAAGTCTAAGCGACTCGTGATATCAATTTTACTTTAACATTATGTATCCTTTAAATTTTACAAATGTACACTAGAATAAAAAATGACCCCTATTCACACTTTAATAAAAAATAGTGAAATATTAAAATAAAACTATAAAAATTAACCAAGCTTGTATTCTCAAAATTATCTGTTTAAACAACTGCAATGCATCTAAATATTATATAAATGTAGAAAAGATAATTAAAATATAATAAACTTTAGTTTAATATTGTAAAAGGAATAGTCAACTCATTCATAAAACTCTAGACTAACACTTTAAACTTGCTTTTAAAAAGAACTCAAACTTCTTTAATAAATTTTATTTCTAGGATAAAGAAACGCAGAATATTCCTAAACTCACAATATCTGCTATTTTTCTCCGCTTTATTTAGAAACTCATTTCTAAAATATATATATATATTATAATACCATTTAACACATTGAGATTGAAGACATGTTTTATAACTTTAATAAATCCTACTATTTAAATTCCTTACTGCATAACATGCTATTTTTAGCATACGAACTAAAATGCAATCTAATATAGATTGTTATATTACCGATATAAATAAAAATTTAAAGTTCTATTAATCTTCTCTTTTAACAGATTTTAGAAGCTTAAAAATATTAATCCAATAAACTAGGTAGTTTTATATGACTGAACATTAATTTGGGAATCGTAATTCCATTTCATATCTTATTGGCTTAGAGTCATTTCCGATTCTGCAACCAATTTAAAAATTAAGATATAAATAGCTTTCTGAATAATTAAATACGGTTGAGAGGCGACTTAACAATTGTAGTGACAATGAAAAACAGATTGCTGCTTAAAATTGCAAAAAAGAAATTTCGTTACCTTTTCAACTCGTTTTTGTTAAATTTGATATGCTTAAAAATATAGTAGACTAATAATAGAACCAAAAAGATTTGTTTCTTCATACATATTTTTAATTTAATCCCCTTTGACACATTATAGCTTCAGTTATTTATCGTTATATAAAACATCTTCCAAACACGAGTATCTAATTCTAAGGAATTAGGCATGTTTTTTTTAAAGGTATTTTAGTGCTAATACACAATTGTGACTTTACTTAGTTAAATGAAGTTGTAATATTTTAACTATCGTGTTATTTTTTTCTTTCAACATGTTACATATTTAAAACTACTAAATTAATACTTTCAGACACTTTTATACTTAATGTGAAAACTTTAATCCTCTTTAACATTTTATAAGTTCAGTCATCTATTATTTTTATAACCAATTCAACAAAATTCACGTTAATAATTGCTCTTCAAATAATTCAGTCACGCTAATTTAAAAACGCTGATTCATCCAAAACGGGCACATTGTCTTAAGATTAAAAAAAAAAATAGTCCAATAGAGTTTTTACTATTAATTTTATTAAATTTTACTTTCAAATTATTTTCAGGAGAATTATAAATATTCATATTTTTATAATTCATATTAGGTAGTTAAAAATCAAATAATTAAAAATAAATTAAATCAAATATCAAATTAATTCGAATTCTAATCATTTAATACTTCATGGGCGTATCCAATGTTATTGTACCCCCAAGTTAGGCACGCGGGTGACATATCGTCACCTGAAAATAAGGTGCTATCTGTGTTTTTAAAAAAGTTCACTTATCGGTATAGAAATGCTCTATTTGTATCTATGAAGGCATTTTTGCACCAGAATGATGTTATGTATAATTTACATATGACCTTACTATTATATTATGACACTGTAATCCAGAAATACCTTCATAAATACAAATGGAGCATTTCTATATCGATAAGTGATTTTTTTCAAAAACACAGAATCTTATTTTCAGGTGACGATATGTCATACACGACATTTGAAAATTTTCAAATGTTTATATTTTTCATCTTCTTTGTCGGATTCAATTCATCTTCATAATATATTGTTCGTAAACAGTAGTAATTTTTGAATATATGTTTTCAATGTGTATTTTGTTACTTTAGAATGTTGCTTTATTACTACTTTTTTTTTACGTACAAAAACAGCATATTGAAAAGAGGTGACTTATGTCCCGCGAGAGATTAAATAAGCATTAAATATTCGCCCAATGCAGGGTTAATGACATTTGTTTTATAACATTTGAAAATTAAATTTTCTATGTTTCCCTTCTAAATAACGCTTTCTCAGTTTAATAAATATAGTTTAAAAAAACTAAAAAACACGCTTTTTAAGTATATCAAACTAAAAAGTGAAAAATAATTCGTACTATAAGCTGAAAACGAAAATAGATGAAAAATACTATATTACTATAAAATCATTGTTATTATAGAGATCAATTAATAAGCAATAAATAAAATTATCGTGGAAAAAAAGCGTGGGGTGCTCCATCTACCATGCTCCATCTATCAGTTCTTAAGAAGCACCACACGTTTTTTTCCACGATAATTTTATTTATTACTTATTAATTGATTTCTATAATAACAATGATTTTATAGTAATATAGTATTTTTCATCTATTTTCGTTTTCAGTTTATAGTACAAATTATTTTTCACTTTTTAATTTGATATACTTAAAAAGCGTGTTTAGTTTTTTTTAAACTATATTTTTCACTTTTTAGTTTGATATCTTTAAAATCGTGGTTTTTAGTTTTTTTAAACTATATTTATATTTAATACAAAAACCAAATTAATCGGTTGGACTGTTTCAGAGTAATTGGTGAACATACAGAAAAAAAAAAATACATACGCGTCGAATTGATAACTTCCTCTTCCTTTTCTGAAGCCGATTAAAAATAAAAATTGTAATACGGAATTTTTTTTAAATTTTACATAGATGTAAATAATGTCAGGAGTGGGGTTCGAACCCACAATCTCTTTCGAAAAACAGAGCTTCAATCCGGCGCCTTAGACCACTCGGCCATGCTGTCTATACTCCATTCAGTGAACGTATTCAACACTTTTAATTAGCAAAAAATCACTAATTTTATTAGTTTTTGCCTAATTACTAAAAAAGTACTGAACCAATTTCGATGAAACTGAAGTGGTACCAATTCGAGAGCATAGTCTTTCATTTAACACCAAAACCAAGTTAATCGGTTGCATGGTTTCGGAGTAATCGGTGAACATACATAAAATAAGGAGAGTTACAAACTCACAAACATACAGGTGAAGTTAATAAAAGCGTGGTAAAAAAGACAGTACACTTATTCAGTGTGCACTTATTTCTCAACAATATAGATTTATTTTACGTGTGTAAATAAAACTGCAAAAAATCAGATTCCTCAGCTCATTTTTTATCCACTGAACCAATTTCACACGTAACAAACTACTAATATTTGAAATTTTGTATGTTTTTCTTCTGAATAACGTAATTTTCAGTATAAGAAAACAAAAACTTATTCTTCTGTCATATTTTACTTATGCAAATCTGCAAAAAATTTGATTTCAGTTCATTTTGTGTCCATTCAACACATTTCGCACATTTTAAAATATTAAATTGCTAATACTTGATAAATTTACATACATTTATGACAAATTTATTTGAAATTCTCTTCACGATTCACATTTTATTGCCTTACGGCGATTTATGACACAGCAACCAATTTAAAAATTAAAGCGGAATAGTTTCTTTCTGGATAATTAAACGTTATTTATATTCGTGGCGAGCTGACTGTGGTGGTTACTCCATACCCCCCCATATGTTTAGTTTAATTCAATTTTATTAGCCATTTTATTTCATATCACCTTCCTTTTTATTAATGTTCTCAATTTAAATTTAATTTCGGTTTCGCTTATTTTCATTTCGTCGCCTGTAATGTTTTCTCTCTTACTTAGCTTTCGAATGTTCCAAGCCGGTAAAATTCTGTTTGAAATCATTCCTTCCGGTTTTAAATTTGTTCGAGAACATTCTCGCTAGTTCTTTTGGGTGGAACTTCCGTTTATTCCGACACACCCCTAACCTATCAAATTAAATTTCACAGGTGACGTATTTCAAGCCGTTAAGTACATGGCCACCGGCTTTGGCCTCCCCTCTTAAGATGGTTATCAATTTTATTCTTATTAGTTACATATCTTTTCATACTGTATATTGTAATTTGGCTTATTTTTTCCTCACCCCCTCTTTTGCTCTCTGCCAAATTGGCGTATTTTGCATTTACAATAACCCTTTCTCTTTTTCCCCTGGGCTCGCGGCCACCTGCGTCAGTTGCGCCGATAGACACCTGCTGTGATGGATGCAGTCGTATGATTGAAAGTTTTTAGTGTAATTTCGGGGCAGAGGTGCTCCCCCGTTAACGAAGGATGGAACGGTTTTTTTTGTTATGTTGATATTAGTACGATGCTGATTTTTAAGTGCGGCAAAGAAAAAGTGCTGCCCTCAAAATGCATCTAGGAAAGTGATGTTGATTTCTGTTAAGCAACGAGGAGCAAACCTTTTGTTTCAAAGGATCCTGAAAGTATTTTTGTTGTGCACTCTGTTTGGATATGCGTATTAAATAAGGTGACGTCGTGAAGCCTTTTATGTGTTGCTCTATTGATGCCACTTTTAACTAAAGAAGGTTGTCGACATGTTTATTCTAAATAGTTTTATTCTTCATCTTTTCGTCCAAAATTTTCGTCAAATATTTATATGATCAATTCTTCAATTGTGCTTTTATATGTTCACAATCCTCTGAAAAAACAAGCAGAGGTGAAGAACGTGTGCTTTAAGAGGTGAACATTTTTTCTTTCATCAAATGAAGATATTTGATTTTCATAACGTTTTTACTTCATTATTTTGCCCAATTTTATATATATAATTTTTGAATACCCAAGGGGCGTTATGAAGAAAATATTGGTTTGCATCTATGCAATATGAAGTATAATACATTGTTTTTTTTGAAAGTTCATATTATGAAAGTTGCTCTTTTTCAAGAAGAAATAATATTATATTCTCCTTTTATGTCATGAGAAAATTTATAATTTACATCCTGTTGAGATATCTAAAATATATCATTGACAAAGAATTTTTATTGCTTGGAGATAGCAATTGTTGTGATTAGCATATATTATGATATGGTTTTTTATGAAAAGAGAGATTTATATGTACGAGTCAAAATAATATAAATATGTGAAGAAACATTTATTCATGAAAAAAGTAAAACAAGTTCTTCATGAAATAAAAATAGTTTTCTTCAAAAATTTGTTTGCATAATAATTTTCTTGTGCCTATTGTCTGGATTTATTTGTCATCAACAGCCAAGGACTTGACAGGTAACTTTTTTTACCTTTTCAATTTTATATTTTTTAACTTTATGTTTGACATTTTATGTCATCATGGATAAAGAATATTTTTATTGTTTTTTAAGTGAAGTAAGGATGGTCACGTGGGTCGTTTGCAGGCCACCATTCTCCGCGATGTGCTGTCATTATCACGATCACTTTGGCCTAATTGTGGGTAGAGGCAAATAAAAAGTGCTTTCTCCACTTTCAAATAAACACAACACCTAATTTCCTTTGGTGCAGTGACCAACGCTTGAACAATTACAATTATTTTTTTGTACACGGCATCTTAATTTCCTGTGGTGCCGTCACCAAAGCGTGTCCAACATTCCATGACCATCCATTTTTCCTTTGCCACCATCGTATTTTTGTTATATTTATACATATTGTCGTCATTATCTTCAGTTAATTCTTCATTATTTTTCAAGTTATTTTCTTCATACATTAATATTATTAATTATATTATTATTGAGAGTGGTGCAGTAATTAATTGCAACATATTGATTCTATACTGAAATAATATTTTCTGGAGCAGTGCATGATATATATATAACATAATTTTTCCATATATATTTTTTCTTGTCTTGCTATATTTTGCAACTAATATATATATGCATTATTTAACGGAGGTACTGGTAAAAATTATTGTTCATGCTAAGATAAATTATTCTTCTTGTCATACATATAATAATTTATGTTTTGAGCCATATTATATATAAATATTTACATAAAATATTTGGGTCTTATATTCTTCATATGATACTAATATGTTAGTATACGTTTTCTTCTTTTTTTTACATATAAAAATGATGTATGAAGTAAATGAAAGTCATCAATATTTTAAGTAACGGGTCAATTTATATATATTGTTCATCATAGGACCTGCCAAATAACCAAATTTATCATGTCATACATTGAGTTCTTATATTAATTATTTCATCATGCCTCCAAAAGCCAAACTAAATATTGCAATCCAACCTTTCGACGGTAACCCTCAGACTGTAGAATTTTTCTTCGATCAATTATCTGACTTACAGGAACTAAATAACTTTACAGACAAGGAACTTTTTGTTCTCTTTAAATCAAAACTTGAGGGCACCGCCTTACTCTTCTTTCTGCAAACTCAGTCACAGCTCAAGAACTCTAATTTTAGTGAAATTCGAAAGGCATTTATAGACTATTTCTTACCCACAAAAAAATCTGTTTCTCTAAAATCTTTACAGAACTTGACCTTAGATTCAAATGAATCAGTTAAAATTTTGCTTTTCGGTTGGATAAACAACTTCGACTTGCTTATCCAAAATTGGATCTTTCTGCTCTTAATTCATTAAAGTTTACTCATTTTCTTGAGGCTTTACCTAAACAAATCAAACGTAAAATCTTAGAAGAAAATATTACGTCCTTCGAATTAGCTCTTGAACGAGCAACTTTTCTTCAAAATATTTATGACTCTCCCCCTAAAAAATCTTATGAAAATTTTAATCAAGCCTATTGTATCGATTCTGAAAATGTCCACGATAATTCTAGTAATACTCTTCATAAAACTCCTATAAAGCATACGAAGGATAAAATTTATCACAATTCTCAAACCAACTACTCTCCTTTACAAACTCAAAAGGACAGTTCTCATACTTCTCGTAATTTTCAAAGAAGACCTAGGACATTTTCGCCTTCTCCACCGAGACAAGAGGCTACAACTAAACGTAACAATAATTTTCGTCATCAAAACTTTCACCGGAAACGTCCTTATCAACCAACCTTTGACAAATATTCTCACAAAAAAAATTCTACATCCTTTTATAACAGACGAGATGTTGTGCAGTGTGCGTTCTGTGGGAAATTTAATCATCGTATGGACTCATGCTACAAATTCAAAAACATTATTGGTAATTCTAATCAAAACTCTTCAACTCAGGTTTCGTCTCACCCTTACAGAAAGAAAAACCACACCTCTTCTTCTGAAAACAAAAATAATGTTTACCATTTAAACAAATAAGGGAGACTGGTTCTACTGACCGCCTTCTCTCCCGTAATTCTCATTCAGGGTCAGTACACTTTGACAACAACAACAAACATCAACAATTGGACAAACGCTCGTCAGTCACTTTAGTGTCATCCACAGCTGTCCAAACTTCTCCTATGACATCTAAATTTAACAAATCTTCTTGTTCATATAATTCTTTGCCTTCCAAACAAAATTTTCAAATCAACGATGACATACAAGAAAATCATGTCATATGCAGTTCTTTTAACAACTCTTATGTTCTTCCATGCATCCTAATAAATGTTCAACATAATGAAATCTCCACATTAATAGATACTGGATCAAGTTTATCTCTCTTGGATGAAGAATGCTTTAATAGCATTAAATCCAGGCTTCATTACAAATTTTTATCCAGAAATGTATCTGTATCGACCATAAATTCTAAGGTCTTCTTCAAAGGATGCATAGAGATAGCTTTTAAGATTGATAAATATTTTTTTCATCATGTATTTTACCTTACAAAAATTCAAAATGTTCACTTTCAAGCCATACTTGGCTTTGAGTTTATTAACAAGCATTCTATTACTATTTCTCCAAGTTTTAAGTCTATCCTAATTAAGGACAAACACATTCCTTTTCAAAGTTATAATGAATCTCCTACTTGCTATTTTATGAATTCTGAATATAATTATGTTAATTCAAATGTACCATATTCTCTTGATGCACACAGAATGCCTTCTAATGAAAGGCCTATATCAAATAATCTAACGAGTGATACTTACATTGATAATACTTGTGCAAATTATGATAATTCAAGTTTACAGTTGTTCAATAATTATACAACCTATCCTTATAATTATAATGTTCAAAATAATGGTTTGTTTACAAATAATATGGCTCATTCTGCTATGAATTTTCATAATCCTTATATTGATGGTCATTCTACTTATTTTTCTAATTATTTTCCAACTGATTATGCTAATGTGGTGAATTATGTGTCTACTAATGATAATAATATTCCTAGCAAGAATTTCTCAGCTGAGAATACTAATGATGGTAACTATTTTGGTGAAAAGCAAACTCATTTAAGTATTGGTGACAAAGTTTTGGTGAGTTCCAACATGGTACAATTACTCAATAGAGAATTAATACCTCCTAATTCTTTTGTGTATTTACATGTGAAGTATCTGAATCCTCCATCTGAATATTTTCTTTTTAAACCCAATTTAAAAAACAAGGGTCTGGTATTACATGAATCATTGCACTCAAAATCTTCCATTCAAAATGAGTTATTTTTGGTTGTATGTCAGAATGTTTCAAAGCTCGATATTCATTTAAATAAAAATTCTATTCTTGGTGAATGTATCAATGTAGATGAAAAAGATATTGAAGAATACTCTTTTGATTTAGAATTTGAAAACGAATATTGTACTTTAATTTTGCCATCTGAAGAGATTAAGAGAAAACGTATTCAAGAATTATCTCCAAATGACTTTGATCTTAAACATTTACCTCCTCATGAAAGGGAAGCTTTAACAAAATTATTATGTAGTAAAGCTCTTGCTTTTTCAAAATCTCTTGACACTTTAGGTCATACTGACCTGGTCAATCCACAATTTACCATGTTAAATTCTCATCCAGTTAAAACCTTACCTTTTCCCGTGCCTCAAGCTCTTGAACAAGAAGCTCTTGACCAAATTGATCAAATGCTGAAAGCTGGCATTATTGAGAGATCAAATTCATCTTGGGCCTGTCCCATGCTTCTTGTTAAAAAGAAGAGAACTGATATGTCTAAGCCTCAAAAGTATCGTTTGGCTCTTGATTTAAGATTGTTAAATTCCATAATAATTCCATCTTCATATCCTCTTCCTAGGATTCAAAATCTATTGGTGCAGTTGTCAAAATTTAAATATTATACAACTCTTGACTTACCCTCTGCATATTGGCAGATTGCTGTACCTAAAGATATGCAAGATAAACTTAGTTTTACTACTCCATGGGGAATTTTTACATATTTACGTTTAGTATTTGGCTTGAAGACGGCCGCCAGCACTTTCCAACAATTAATCGACTCTGTGATTCAATTATCTCAGATTGACTCCTGTTATGCATATCAAGATGATATAGTAGTGGGCGCTAATTCATTTGAAGAAATGACCATGAAACTCACAAAGTTATTAGACACCCTTATTGCTAATAACATTACTTTGTCTCCTGAAAAGTGTACCTTTATGCAAACTTGTATTAACTTTTTGGGCTTCCAACTCACAGACCATAAAATTCTTCCTATTACAAGTAACATTTTAAAAATTACTTCCTTTCCAACGCCTAAAACCAAGAGGCAAACGAAGAGTTTTATCGGCTTGTGTTCATTTTATAGATCAATTATACCTAATTTTTCTAAATTGATTGCTCCTCTCATCGAAGTCACCAAACCTAAAAATAAGTTTTCTTGGAAATCTGAACAAGAAAATGCATTTAAAGAATTACAGGACATTTTCTTTCATAAACCTATGCTCAATCTCCCTAACTGGAATGAAACATTTTATGTTAATACAGATGCCTCAAAAACAGCAATATCAGCTGTTCTTATGCAGAAATTTGATGGTGAACTAAAACCTATCTCCTATTATTCTAAAACTCTATCTCAATCAGAAAGACACTACCCTGCCATCAAATTGGAACTTTATGCCATTTACAAAGGCATAACTGCTTTTAAATACTATATTTTTGGTCGACCCTTTATTCTACTATCTGATGCCAAACCACTTAATAATTATAAAAAAGCTACATCACCTGCTGATATTACTACTCGTTGGATGTTAGAACTGTCTGAATACTCGTACACATTCCAACATGTTCCAGGCAAAGAAAATGTCTTGGCAGATTTTCTGAGTAGAACTCCTCACATTCCTACTGAAGATCTCAATAATAATCCAGATCTTATTTCTTCACAAGAACCTCTACCTATTGTTGATAATCAAAACGATTTACATAATGACATTCCTCACTTTCCATGTGGTTTAGTCGACAAAATCCACCATACATGTCATCTTCAGAGTGATTCTTCACCTTCTAATAATGATAATAACCAAGATCCTTTATTAGAAATTCTTGATCACACCATCTTCTCTGAACAACAAAAGGACCCAAAAATCAAACAAATTTATGAAGATCTTAAAAATAACAAAAAATCTAAAAGTTTAAATGGCTACTATATTAATCCAAGTAATGAGTTACTTTGCTATAATGGGCATTTCTCTTCAGAAGATATCGAGCTACACAAAGCTGTTTTACCTGTGTCACTTAGAGCAAAGGCCTTAAGAATTGCTCATATTACTCATACTGGAATTCATAAAACCATTGTTAATTTAAAGAAAAGATTTACCTGGAAAACCCTTGTTTCAGATACCATTAATTATGTCAACTCTTGTGAAATTTGTTTAGTAAATAAGAATCATAAAAAAAACACTGCTCCATACCTACCTGCACCACTCCCAACAGCTCCCAATCAAAAGGTCTCTATGGATTTACTCGGCCCATTGAGAAATCGTCAATATGTGTTAACAATGATAGACCATTTTTCTCGTCATTTAGAATTATATGCCTTGAATAATATCAGTGCTGAGTCAGTTACAAAGGCTTTATTGCATTATATTTCCACTCATGGAAAACCTGAATTAACTCTTACTGATCATGGTTCTCAATTTACTAGTGATATGTTTGCATATTTTAACAAAAAGCTTGGCATTAAGTTGGAACATAGTTCTGTAGCCCATCCCCAAGCTAACGGTTTAAGTGAACGTGTCAATTCTCAAATAAAATCGTCTGTGAACACAATGGCTTCACAAGGATGTGATGTACCCACTGCTCTAAAAATTCATCAATCCATATATAACGCTACACCTCATCCAGCTACAAAGTTCTCCCCAAATCTTCTTCATTTTGGCAGAGAAATAAATGATATTTATTCCAATTATAAATCTCAAGTTTCATGGAAAATTCTCAACACTGCATATGAAATTCATAAATTGATGGATGTTATTGAAAAAATATACTATCAAGCTTACAAGAATAACGAATCATCCAGACAAAAGGTGTACCAAAAATCCAGAGAAAAATTAAAGTTTTCCAACATCAATGTTAATGACATTGTTTATGCAAAATTTCCTACTGTGTTTAACAAAAAGATACAAGGCCCATACGTGGTCAAGAAAATAATTTCTCCTGTGCTCATTCAAATTCAAGATCCCAATAATGGTCATGCTTCACCAATGTTGATTCACACTAATCGAATCTTGAAGCTTCAAAAGAGAAATGAAGCACTGCAACATCCTTCAGTTTCTTCAAAAGGTGCATCACATGATCAACCAGCTGTTGATAATGCATCCTCCACTCCTGTGAGGCAACACTCTTCTATTCAAGTTTCAAATCATGATGCAGCTTGTAATACTTCTCCTCAAATTCTTTCTTCTTCTAAATGCCAGCAAACATCTTCATGTTCCAGTAAATCGGTACTGTCACAAGCTCCTCCTGATAGCACTCATACTGGTGCTAAAAGCAAATCCACTCAATATAGAAGTTATGATCTTCGTCCTCGCAATCATAAACTACATAAAAAAAATAGACTAACTCTCTTTTTCCTTTTACAGGATGACTTTTGCTTTGTAATATATTCAGTCGAAGCTAGCCGCACTGATAGTCCAGCAAGAAGAATCGCTATGTAATTTTTTTTTTCTTTTCTCCAGGCTGCAGGCAGCTGTTATTTTTTTTTTCATTTTATTTAAGTCTTCTTCTCCCTGGTACAACTCAACGGTCATCCTCGGGATGTATGTATGAATTTTAATAGTTTTATTATTTACTGTATTTATCTATAAGTCATAATTTTTACAATATTTACACATAATCTCATGTATGCCATACTTTTAAATTTTATAAGGTCTTTAATTACAATAGTTGATAAAAAAAAATTTTGAGAAAGAATTTGTCTTTTTATATTCTTGTTATAATACTATATCATTATTTAAAGTTATTTTTGACAAATGTGCATTATAATAAGAAAAGTGAAATTGTAATTCATATAAGGTAAACATAAAGATGAGTACTCATCAAATTATTTTCTCTATTGTGTCTGCTCTTTACAATGCATGCATGTTTTAACATTTAACCTCTTTTAAAAAAAGAAAAAGAGAAAAGAAAGTGCATGATAAACTTATATATACTAATATTTCTTCTCTTCTTGTTGAAATATAGAAAGTGAATGACTCACAATAAGTAATATTTTTGTATACTTTTGGGTATTTATACTTTGGATCCAAAGATGTTGATTCAGTCATTATATATATATTTATCCAAAGTTGTTCATTCAGTCATTATATATATATTTATCCAAAGTTCTTGATTCAGTCATGATATATATATTTATCCAAAGATGTTTAATGAGTCATTATATATATTTATATAAAGCAAATTCTTGATTTATGACAAATGCAAAAGTGATCACTTACTTAATTTTTTTTAAAAAATGTTTGAAAATTACAAGTAAATATGTTCTAGATATCTTCTATATAGAAATTTTGACACAATTGATTTTTCTTTGTAAGTTGACATTATCAAGTCATATATAAGATTGACATATTCATATAAGTTTCTTCCTTTTTTTCAGAATATTAAACATCTTATGTTTTATGTTTATTTTGAATGAAGTATAGTATTAAAGGTATTTATACAATTATTGTCAATTTATATTGAAAATGTTTAAGAATATTCCTTTATGAGAGTGTAAAAATTCTCTCTTTGAAAATTATTATATTCACTTTGAAGATATTTTTATTGGAAAATAATATCATGCTTTTGTTGACATTTTTTTTTTGCAACTTATTAATTTTATTTTCTGCAAAAATGTGTTATTGAATAATACTAAAGTTATTCATTTAAGATTTATTGAAAGCTTAAAAGGCTATGTGGTGATATAAGTAATTTTTTTTTATGAGAGCATAACTAATCTCTCTGCACTATTTATATATATATTTTTATGGTTGTTCAATTTTCAACTTACAAATTCATTTAATTTATTATGTGTTATTTGAAACCATATATGTTATATATAGTTATAACATGATTCATATACAGTTATAGTATATTTCATTTTTCTTCACAACTGAGAATATAAATATACATATTATTGTGTAATCAAATATTGTGACATATGCTAAAGCATTCTACTGTTATAGTGCATTTTGCACAGCCTAACAAGAGACTCGTTAAAGTTAAGGACTGTTGCACATAGACATAGACTTTAAATTTTTTTTGATATATATGATAGATACTTCTGGAAGAAACTTTATATACCTTTCATGTTAACATTTACTACAGTTGGTATATTTTCATAAGGATTACTATCATAACAGTAATTATTTTTTTTATTATTTAAATATCATGTACAACAATTATGTATATTTTTATAACTATTTCTGATATTTATTTTGTGTATTTATTTAGTATATTTGTACATGTGTTAGAAAATATTGTCTCGATGAAAAATTGTCATTATTGTCATCTCACCAATATTTTCTTTTGGGGGACCCTGGGTAATATGTGGTGGTTACTCCATACCCCCCCATATGTTTAGTTTAATTCAATTTTATTAGCCATTTTATTTCATATCACCTTCCTTTTTATTAATGTTCTCAATTTAAATTTAATTTCGGTTTCGCTTATTTTCATTTCGTCGCCTGTAATGTTTTCTCTCTTACTTAGCTTTCGAATGTTCCAAGCCGGTAAAATTCTGTTTGAAATCATTCCTTCCGGTTTTAAATTTGTTCGAGAACATTCTCGCTAGTTCTTTTGGGTGGAACTTCCGTTTATTCCGACACACCCCTAACCTATCAAATTAAATTTCACAGGTGACGTATTTCAAGCCGTTAAGTACATGGCCACCGGCTTTGGCCTCCCCTCTTAAGATGGTTATCAATTTTATTCTTATTAGTTACATATCTTTTCATACTGTATATTGTAATTTGGCTTATTTTTTCCTCACCCCCTCTTTTGCTCTCTGCCAAATTGGCGTATTTTGCATTTACAATAACCCTTTCTCTTTTTCCCCTGGGCTCGCGGCCACCTGCGTCAGTTGCGCCGATAGACACCTGCTGTGATGGATGCAGTCGTATGATTGAAAGTTTTTAGTGTAATTTCGGGGCAGAGGTGCTCCCCCGTTAACGAAGGATGGAACGGTTTTTTTTGTTATGTTGATATTAGTACGATGCTGATTTTTAAGTGCGGCAAAGAAAAAGTGCTGCCCTCAAAATGCATCTAGGAAAGTGATGTTGATTTCTGTTAAGCAACGAGGAGCAAACCTTTTGTTTCAAAGGATCCTGAAAGTATTTTTGTTGTGCACTCTGTTTGGATATGCGTATTAAATAAGGTGACGTCGTGAAGCCTTTTATGTGTTGCTCTATTGATGCCACTTTTAACTAAAGAAGGTTGTCGACATGTTTATTCTAAATAGTTTTATTCTTCATCTTTTCGTCCAAAATTTTCGTCAAATATTTATATGATCAATTCTTCAATTGTGCTTTTATATGTTCACAATCCTCTGAAAAAACAAGCAGAGGTGAAGAACGTGTGCTTTAAGAGGTGAACATTTTTTCTTTCATCAAATGAAGATATTTGATTTTCATAACGTTTTTACTTCATTATTTTGCCCAATTTTATATATATAATTTTTGAATACCCAAGGGGCGTTATGAAGAAAATATTGGTTTGCATCTATGCAATATGAAGTATAATACATTTTGTTTTTTTTGAAAGTTCATATTATGAAAGTTGCTCTTTTTCAAGAAGAAATAATATTATATTCTCCTTTTATGTCATGAGAAAATTTATAATTTACATCCTGTTGAGATATCTAAAATATATCATTGACAAAGAATTTTTATTGCTTGGAGATAGCAATTGTTGTGATTAGCATATATTATGATATGGTTTTTTATGAAAAGAGAGATTTATATGTACGAGTCAAAATAATATAAATATGTGAAGAAACATTTATTCATGAAAAAAGTAAAACAAGTTCTTCATGAAATAAAAATAGTTTTCTTCAAAAATTTGTTTGCATAATAATTTTCTTGTGCCTATTGTCTGGATTTATTTGTCATCAACAGCCAAGGACTTGACAGGTAACTTTTTTTACCTTTTCAATTTTATATTTTTTAACTTTATGTTTGACATTTTATGTCATCATGGATAAAGAATATTTTTATTGTTTTTTAAGTGAAGTAAGGATGGTCACGTGGGTCGTTTGCAGGCCACCATTCTCCGCGATGTGCTGTCATTATCACGATCACTTTGGCCTAATTGTGGGTAGAGGCAAATAAAAAGTGCTTTCTCCACTTTCAAATAAACACAACACTGACAAGTCTTATTTCTAAAATGGCAATGAAAACAGATTGTTGCTTTATTGAACTAAATAAGATTGCACTGAAGGGAAGTTAGATTAATTTTCTCCTCTAGCGATTAAGTTTAAGCTGCTTAAAAAATTACCGTCTAATAATGCTACGAGATATATGTATTTCCTACCTGAATATCGAAAAATAAAAGTAATACAATCTGACAAAGTGTAGTTTCAATCGCTTATTTTTCCAATAAATTTTATTAATGAATTCATTAGTAAATATTATGTTTGAAATAATTAAGCACCACACTTATAATCAAGGCTATATGATATAGATAGTTCTTCTAAATCGCTGTTTATAATTAATAAGTTTGCAGACGTCTTTACGGATCTTCTAAATTAGATATTTAAGGTACTCGCCTATTTCCAAACAAAATTTCCTTTTAAGCCTAAAATCCCGTTTTGAAGTTTTAATTCTACGTGTTATCTTATAGTTTCAGAACCATTAAACATTGAGATTTGCAGAGGTTCTTTAATTTGAATACTACTATTTCCGAAGAAATATTTAGTAAATCGTGATTAAGACTAAAGAAAATTTCTACAGTAGACTCCCTCGAACCCGAAAGCCTAAAATCCACAACTTTCTAGAATCCGCACATAATTTACAGATGTAAACAATAAAAAATTCGGTCCAAATATAGAAGCAAAATTAGAATTTTTTAGATTTATATCATTCCCTATATATTTTAACACATATCTTTTGTTAATATTACCGAATTCTTTTTTTTTTCCATGAAGGAATAATAAATTTCTGAAAAAATTCAAGATATTGCTGATATCCTTGGTAATCAGAATCTTCTTACCAAATATATTTATGTGTTAATCAAGTTTTTTTGGTTATTAAGTCTGGCTAAACCCGAAATAAAACTTCCCCCCTTATTTTATGATTTTGACGTGATTTAGTAATGCACCTTTATGAGGCATGTTTTCACCGAATATTTTACGGAAAATTCATTACATCTTTATAATTAATATTTAATCACATATTATTGATTATTAACTTGACCTTGGCTTTTAATATTTTAATCATTTAAAAAATTATCTAATTTTTTATTATTTTAGTTTATTATTAAATTCATTCAAATGAAGGTTTAAATAATGTAAACTAAGCAATGAGCAGAAATCCGCGAAATTCTAAAATCCGCAGAATTTTTGGTCCCAGCTGTGCGGATTTGAGGGAGTCTACGGTATTAGAAAAGAATGATATTCAAACTCAAAGACGAAACCTGAACATTCTAGAATTTAAATTGAAATATCCATAAAAAAGCTCACGACTGCGTTTTTCTCTTTATTCGGATGTCATTATTTGAATCAACATAAAATATTATTAAAGATGAGGGAGAATTATGCATACCATCTATGATGCCTAGATGTTTAGGAGATTTCGATAAAAATAACAGACAGTTCGAGAATATTTTAAAACTACTTTTTAAAAATTAAGCTTGGTACCTCATATGTGTTTTTTTAAACAAAAAAGTTAAAACAGTATTTAAGTATAAACACAATATTTTCAATAAAAGTGATATAATGAAATTTAACTGTCAATAAAAAAGTGTCTACTAAAATAAATACAAACACAGTATTGAGTGGTTCCCTCCCTTGATTTTAAAATGCTAATTTAAATCTCAGGATATTTATATTTTTTCACGAAATTCAATCTAATATCGCAATCCATGAGATATCTTGTAGGTTCAGAGACCTTTATAATTTTACAAGTTTCAAAATTAATTTTAGTCGTGTATCCCTCCAGAATAATTAAATATGTTAGAAATCATTTTTAAAATCGATAATAAAATAAGGATTATTGCTTTATTTAAATAAAAATCATATTGCTATTAATTTCCTATCCTTTTAGCAAAATTTAGGATCCTTAAAATTATTAATCTAACACCACCAGACAGATTTATAGAATTCTGACTAAACCTCATTTTTGAAATACTAATCCCATTTGACATCGTTTTGGCATTTATGATTTTGGAACCAATTTAAAAATTAAGCCTTGAATAACCTCTTCCCAAATAATTAAATACGATATTTATATTCGGAACGATTTAACAATTCTTAATCTAATGAAATTGAAATGCAAATTGTTGCTTTAGTGAGCTAAATGCAACTGGAAAATTCAAATTCAATTACCTTTCCTGCTTTCTTTCAATTCATTGGAGATATTTAAAAATACTAGTCTGACAATATCGCCACAAGAACAGATTTATCTATTCATTACATAAAGTTAGATTTTAAATATTAATCCCATTTGACATAATGCTACTTCGTTATTTTCTCATTCTTAGAAATATTTCATTGTTAATTTAAACACGCACATAATATACAGGGTGTTGCCAAATTCTACAAAAAAATTTATCGGGGCGATAGCAGGCATTAAGATAATGAAAACTTTTAGAACCTGGGGTCGCAAACCATCTATTTAATAAAATTTTTACGAAGTATTCAACCCTAAGCCAACATTTCTTGACTATAATAATTTTCAGAATACGGAAGGATATTACAATGGAACTTAATAGGTATGCTTATCTTGTATCTACGATAATGCACAAAAAAGTGGTAGAATTTTCCATTATAGGCACCAGCAGTATGCAACTGAAGCTTTATATTTTGGATTTATTAGTTCATATAATATTAGATTGCGTGAGCACCATGTTTTAACAAAGCTGTTTGTGATGTTATAATTTTTCATACAAAAGAAGATACATATCGTTACATTTTTATTGCAATATCTATTTTTCGCAAAATCATTACTGACAAGCCACGGCCAACTTTATTAGAGCCATACAGCTCTTTTAATGTTAGTTGTTAGGATGGAGTTCATGATATATCGCGTGATTTAACGCCGACCCAATTTGCAGAAACAGCTCATGTGTTTAAGGCCCTTGCTAGGGCAGTTTTCTAGCGGAATTGGGTCTTCAGAGATCACATGATCTAACTTCATGAATTCCGTCCTAAGCCCTGCCTTAACAAGTAAAAGCTTTTGTGGCTTTTAATGAAGTTGGCTATGGCCAAGCCTTCTTCAATCAGGGTGAAACACCCTTTATTTGAGACTAAATAAGGCCCCATATGCATGAGACTAAATAAGGCCCCATGTCCATGAGACTAAATAAGGCCCCAAAAACAACTCCATGTTCTATGGCAACTTTTCATATTCTTGATGTTTACTATTACTTCTCTGAATTTGGCGGTTGAATTTGGAAATATCCCGCTTACATAAATAGATGAAGAATGTGATATCTATTGTAAGGAAAAAATATGTCCTTGAGTAACAAAGAAGTCATATTGACGGTGGCAACACCAGACTAATAGATATCGGTTCCATTGCAATTTTTTCTTTGAGACCCCTAAAACATCGCGCAGCTTAAATCTTTACACTGTGGAATTTGGGAAAAAACAACGTTCTTTAAATTCAATTTGTTTAAAAACAAACTCAATTCGATTTTTTATGGTTCTTGATGTACTTTTCAAAATTATCACTATATATCGCATACAGCTGTTAATAAAAAATATTCCGTTTGCACTTAAAAATAGTGCTGCATTTATTTCTGGATAATATTCCATAACAAAATTAAAGGTTCATAAATAAAATAATCATAACTAACAGGAATATTATTGAACAATGTACTTCAACTACTTACATTATCAGAATAAAAATGGCTGCTGTAGACAAAGAAATTTTAGCTGTTTTAGACATATTTTAAATGTAAAAAATCTATTTTTTTTTTAAAAAAGGATGTTTTTTATCGATGTATTATATAGCCTAGGAAATTCTGAAAAGGTGCAATAAAAATGCTTTTTACTGAGTTGAGTAAAACAGTAAAGACAAATTTTATTTTGTGGTAGTTTTATTGACTGTTTAAGAATAACTTGGCTCTTGATGCATAGAAATTTTTTCAATGATAATAGCCAGTACTGACATCTTATGAGCTCAGTCTCATTGATTTGTAATTGTCTATTCTAATTTAACACTTTGAAGTGAAGTTGGTACTTTTAGTTGGTACAAAGTAAACTTGGTACTTTTAGTTGGTACAAAGTAAACTTGGTACTTTTAGTTGGTACAAAGTAAACTTGGTACTTTTAGTTGGTACAAAGTAAACTTGGTACTTTTAGTTGGTACAAAGTAAACTTGGTACTTTTAGTTGGTACAAAGTAAACTTGGTACTTTTAGTTGGTACAAAGTAAACTTGGTACTTTTAGTTGGTACAAAGTAAACTTGGTACTTTTAGTTGGTACAAAGTAAACTTGGTACTTTTAATGAACTTGACCTAATATGATTATTTAATATAAGAGTAATTTAGTATTAACTAAAAATAATTTTTAGAGAGAGTGTTTCCTCCGCACATAGCAATTGTCGTTAGAGGGCGCAACTGTGCGCAGAATGTTGTTGATGTACGGGACCCTTTCCCGCCAGTTGAATGGATGTAAGCGCAGCGCATCAACCGCTGCCAATCGTTCTAGCACTATGTAAATAAATTGTTGTTTTGTGTGTGTTAACTAAGTGGTTCAGTAATTCAATACGATTAGTCAACGTATTCAAAAGTCCTTTTCTAAGCTATCGACGCTCTAACAAAGTTTTTGTTCCGTGCGAGCCGTAGAGCTCGAATCTGTACGACCAACCTATTGACATTAGTTTCAATCTGATGCGGAATTTAATTCCGTATTAAATTCATAAAAATGACTACCACTCCAGCTATTATAGGTACTGTTGTTTTAAATAGGAAACGGGGCAACATTAAAGCCCAAATTACAAGAATAAATAATGCCCTAAAGGGCCAGCTTAACGAAAAAGAATTGGAACTGAAATTCAACTCAGTGCAGAATTTAAAGAAAAAGCTCGACGAACTGCGTAATGAAGCTTACGCAATCATTACAGACGCCGATTTGGAAGATTACGAAAGCTCGTTACTGGAAATCGAAGACCAGCTAGAAGAATTAGAGGTAGGTTTAATTCAATTAATAAAACCTGTATCTGATATTAGTGAAAGTAGAAATTCTATTTCTGATAGAAACAGTTCTAATGAGGCAAAGATTAAATTACCATCTATTAATTTACCCCAATTTTCGCGGCGTTACACTGAGTGGATGAATTTTAAACAGCAGTTCACCACTTTAATTGATGAAAATATCGAACTAAATGACGCACAAAAATTGTATTATTTACAATCCGCACTCACAGGTCCTGTTAAACAATTACAGAATATTGATGATTCATATACTGCTTTATTTGAAGCTTTAAAAAAAAGGTTTGAAAATAAAAGATTAATTGTAAATAGTCACATTTCAGAATTATAAAGCAACAACAAAATGAAAATTGAGAACGCGAAAGAGATCCGTAGTTTAGTTGATAATTTAATGAGCCATTTAAGAGCGCTCAGACAACTAGGCCTAGAAGCCAATAAATTGTCCGAATCCATTTTAATGTATTTTGTTTTACAACGATTGGAAGATGAAACCAGAAAAGCATTCGGAATGTCCCTTGATTGTAATGAATTACCCGAATGGGAAGTATTTATTGATTTTTTATTGAAACGAGCGCAAGCACTCGAGAATGTTAAAAAAACAGCTTTGTTATAAAATCGAAACCTGATATTGCCCATAAACAAAAAAGTTTTGTTTTAGCGAACGAAAAACCTAACTGTCAGCTATGCAACCAGCCCCATTATTTATACCGCTGTAAGAGTTATTTGGAATTATCACCACAAGACAAATTAACTCAAGTGAGGAAATTTAATTTATGTTCTAATTGTCTTTCAAGTATGCACGGTGTCAATCGGTGCAATAAATTAAATAAAAAGTGTAAGGTTTGTTGTAAAACGCACCATAGTAGCCTTCACGGCGCCAATTTTTCGAAAACTACTTATGAAAACAAACAAAGTGATTATATCGTAAATCAATCAGAATCGAAAACGGAGGAAAACGTAAATTCAAACCAGCTAGAATGTAGGACAAATATTTCATCATTAAACTGTCAAAGTAACAATAAACAAACTAATTCGTCTGACACAAGTTATGGATTAATTTCAACAGCTGTGATTTATTTAAAGGGAATTAATGACACATATCATTCTTTCGTTGCTATTTTAGATACTGCAAGCAATGTTTCACTAATTTCTACGTATGCTGCTGATATATTGGGATTAAAAAAGTATAATATTGATTCCACAATTACAGGATTAAATGATTCTATCTGTAAAATAAAAAAGAAAATTCATGTAGAAATAACAAATAAGGATCGGAGTTTCAAAAATTCGAGTAAAATGTTTTTGGTTTCTAAAATCACGGGTTTAACCCCTTCAAGTGAAGTAGACATTTCTAGTCTCAACTTACCAGAGAACATTAAGTATGCAAATCCACGTTTTTTCAAACCACAACGAATTCATGTTTTACTGGGATCGGAAATTTATTACCAATTACTTTTATCTGGTCAAATCAAAATACCTAATAGTTCAATAATTTTGCAAAACTCACAGCTAGGTTGGATTGTAGGAGGCCAAATTTGTGAGAAAAATGCAAGTAAATATAAGTGTCATTTATTAGAAAAAAAATGAAGATTTAGATTTGAGAGTTTTTTGGGAATTAGAGCAACTGGGTATAAAAGACCAACCAAGTAGTGTAAATTCCGAAGAAATAATGGAAAAATTCCGGGAAACTTTGCGTTTCAAAAATGATAGATATGAAGTTAGTCTCCCGTGGAAACGGGACTGGGAAAATCTTGAAAATAATTATAAGGTAGCTGAAATTAGACTCTCTAATCTCATAAAAAGAATGAAACGTGATCCAAGTTTATATGACAATTATCGTAAAATTTTAGATGAATATTTAAAAATGAACTTTATTGAAATTGTTCCCGAATCCGAAGAATTTTCTAACAATCCGATTTTCTACCTACCACACCACACAGTGTTTAAACAAGACAGTGTATACACAAAATGTCGCATTGTTTTCGATGCGAGTTCACATGAAGCGGGACAGTTATCATTAAATGACTGTTTGGACGCCGGAATCAATCTTAACCCAAATATTTTTCATTTATTGATTTTTTTTTTCGCTTCAACAAAATTGCTGTTTTGGCCGATTTAGAAAAGGCCTTTTTGCAGATTTGTATAAATGAAAAAGACAGATGTCTTACGATTTATGTTTGTAGACGACAATCCTATCACAGGTGATACATTTAAAGTTATTTATAGATTTCTAAGACTAACCTTTGGTTTGAATTCAAGCCCTTTTTTATTATCAGCTACAATTAAACATCTTAGTAAATTTGAAAAAGAATATCCAATAGTAACTGAAATACTAAAAAATTGCATTTATGTTGACGATTTAGTGACCGGGACGGACACTGTCTCAGATGCATTGACAATTTCTCAACAATCAAACCAAGTTATGAAGAAGGCGAGTATGAATTTCAGGAAATGGGTTTCGAATAACGAACTAGTAATGGAAACGTGGGAAAAGAATGGGTTTAGCACTCTACCTCAGTCCTCTGAACCCAATAAATCATACAAGGTTTTAGGCCTATCGTGGCAGCCTAAACAAGACATACTTTTGATGGAAACTGAAAATTTATTAGAATTTTTGAGCAAGACAAAAAATACGAAACGTTTTGTCTTACAAGTAATAGGCAAAATATTTGACCCCCTGGGTCTAATATCACCATTTACTATTAGAGTTAAATGTTTACTACAAGAAATTTGGAATAGGAATCTGTCATGGGATGAAGAATTACCCCCTGATATTATAAAGACGTGGGAACAATGGTGTTCCGAACTACCTCATTTAGCAAATCTAAGAATTCCAAGAAATGTTTTTCAGTTCTCCGAAAACTCTGATTACGAATTAATCCTGCACACCTTCTCTGATGCCAGTCCAAAGGCTTACGGTGCTGTCGTATATTTACAAGTAAATTCAAGAAATTAATCCTTCATTAATATGATCACATCTAAGAGTAGAGTTGCACCCTTGAAAAAGGTATCACTTCCACGATTGGAACTTTTGGGTGCATTACTCGCAGCGCGCTTGACTTGTCAAGTCAAAGAGGTATTAGATCGCAAGGGACCCTCTTCTGTGTACTTATGGACTGATTCGCAGATCACCTTGTACTGGATCAAAGGATCTGCAAATAAGTGGAAGTCGTTTGTGTCAAACCGTGTTAAGGAAATACAGTCACTGACAGATTCATCTAGGTGGTTTCACTGCGCAGGATCCGAGAACCCAGCAGATCTTTTGACACGAGGCATAAAGTCCGAAAATCTTGTTCAGAATCCTATATGGTGGACTGGTCCAAATTTCCTGAAGGACTTAGATATGTGCAAAAAGAAACAATCCTTAGTCATACCAGATCAAGAGATGTATAGTAAAGAACTAAGAAAGAACATTAATAGTGATAGTTTAGTAGCTCTAAAATTGTCTGCTGAACATTCTATTATTAATGACATTTTTTCACTAACTAACAATTTTACTAAATTAATTCGTATAATTAGTTTTATTTTTAGATTCTATTTTAACTGTTCCCATCCCAAGAAGAGAAGAAGTGGACCATTAACTCTGGATGAGGTAAGATATGCTGAATCGGTTATAATTCGTTCAGCACAACGACAAGAATTTCCAGAGGAATTAAAATGTCTGGAAAAGGGTAAGACAGTTCATAGTAAAAGTAAACTTGCTTCATTAAATGTATTTTTAGGAGAAGACGGCTTGATTAGAGTTGGGGGGCGCCTAAGTCATTCAGACTTGCCATTTAATTCAAAATTTCCAATTGTGTTACCCTCTAATCATAAGTTAACGGATATTACACTGAATTATTTTCATCTAAAATATTTTCACTTAGGTCCACAAGCCTTGCTTTTTCATGTTAGGCAGAATTTTTGGCCGCTTAATGGCAGGAATAATTGCCGCAAAATCGTGCATAAATGTGTGAATTGTTTCAAAAACAAACCTGTAGTCAGCTCCCAAATGATGGCTGATTTGCCAAGGGAACGTATAACACCTAATTATGTATTTGGGGTAACCGGTATAGATTATTGTGGCCCATTTTCCATTAAATTTAAAAATCAAAGGAAGGGTGTATTGAATAAAATTTATGTCGTAGTGTATGTATGTTTGTCTACAAAGGCGATACACCTAGACTTTGTTTCAGATCTCACTACTCAGGCCTTTATAGCTAGTCTAAAACGTTTCTTTGGGAGGAGAGGCAAATGTGCAAAAATATTATCGGACAATTCTAAAACTTTTATTGGAGCTGACATAGAGTTGAAAAAATTGCATAAATTAGTTTGCTTCCCCGATGAGGAATTATGTAATTTTTTAACCCATGAAGGTATCAAATGGAAATTTATTCCCCCCAAATCTCCGAATTTTGGTGGCATCTGGGAAGCGGGGGTGAAATCATTTAAGTTTCATTTAAAACGGGTAATAGGTGATCAAAAATTAACTTTGGAAGAGTTTTTAACGATTCTAGCTGAAATTGAGGGCGTCTTAAACTCCCGCCCCCTTACCCCGCTGTCCACAGATTTTGAAAATTTCGAGACTCTGACCCCTTCCCATTTTTTAATTGGCAGACCGATTACTTCGATTCCCGAACCTCAATTAGACAATATTAGTGAAAACAGGCTATCAAAATGGGAAAAAATCGCCAAATTTAGCCAGAGAATTGTAAAACTTTGGAAAAGAGACTATTTAAATACTCTTCAAGAAAGAAGCAAATGGAAATTTAAAAAGGATGATGTACAGAAAGGAACTTTGGTACTAATAAGGCAGGAAAATTTACCTTCTACCAAATGGATAGTTGGTAAAATAGTTGAAGTTTTTAAAGGACGGGATAACATAGTGAGAACGGTAAATTTACAGTTGCCAGATCGTCGAATTCTTAAGAGAAATGTCAGAGATATCTGTATATTACCAGTTGAGTAACAAATTTCCTTTCTTATCTTAAGTAAACTCTCAAAAATATTGTTTCTGTATTTATCCTATTATTATTGTGTATGTAACTGTTTATGTCTCATAATTTTCTTGTATGATAATTTTTGCAAAATTATGTGTTTAATTATATTGAAATTGTCATTTCAATCGCCGGGGGAGTGTTTCCTCCGCACATAGCAATTGTCGTTAGAGGGCGCAACTGCGCGCAGAATGTTGTTGATGTACGGGACCCTTTCCCGCCAGTTGAATGGATGTAAGCGCACCGCATCAACCGCTGCCAATCGTTCTAGCACTATGTAAATAAATTGTTGTTTTGTGTGTGTTAACTAAGTGGTTCAGTAATTCAATACGATTAGTCAACGTATTCAAAAGTCCTTTTCTAAGCTATCGACGCTCTAACAGAGAGAGTTAATTTTTCCTGTTTTAGCAAATTTCAGAACCTTAAAACGCTTTCCTAATAATACAGATTTTTATGCCTAAAATTAAATCTTTAAATTCTAATCCTATTTGATATCTTATAGGATAAAAGTAATTTATTATTCTATAGAAAATTACCTCATGGGTATTTTAAAACTACGATGATTTCTTATACAATCTTCGATTTCAAAATAGGATTAAAAATTTTATTCCGATATAGAGATCTTGATTTTATAATCATTCCGATTGCATTTAAAATTAAAGTAAAAAATGTTTAATAATTGAAAAGATGAAATAGGTGTAAAATTATGAATGAAAATCTATTAATCATATTTAAGTACTTGTTGGAATCCAATACTGTTTATTACAATGTTAATTTCATGCAAATTGCTTTATCAAGCAAAGCAAACTTTCATAAGTTTGTTACTTTAATAATTCGTAGAAGTTCAAAAATATTAATCTATTAACTCCTCAGGAAGAGAGTTTCGAGACCGAGATCCTTTTTTAGGCGCATTCGTAATTATGCAAATACGTAGCATCTAGAATCGTCGTTCAGTCGTCTGAACATAACAGAGCAAAAACTACCAAACAGAATAGTTTTAAATTTCAAATGCTTAATTCTAATTTTTTCGAATCATTTCAAATTTTATGAAAATCGGAAGTATAGTTTAATTACAGGGGCAATCAGTAACATTCCGTTACTTTAAGGCCAATTGAAAAAATTAACTTCAAGTGAATTTTAATGATGCTGCACTCTTTCAAACATAATAAATCATAATAAATTGATATGCATCTTTGAAGTATGTACTAAAATATACATTATGTACAATATGTGGTGAAAAGAATATTTGCTATTTATAGGGCCACACAAAATTATTCCATTACATTATAGTATAGTTGGAAATATTGTTTGGGGCGTGTTTTAAACTATTTCACATTTTATGAAATTGATATCCGTTGCTGAGGTTTACTAAAACTTACTTCCTGTATAATAGAAAGCTAATAGTATTTACTGGGACACACAAAAAATTTCATATATTGTGCTATAATGCGAAGTACTGTATACTATTACAGCAAGATCTGAATACATTTTAAACTTCATTATAATACGAACGCACCTCATTTGCTATGCTTGACGCGCAATTTCAGACTTGTTAACATTGACTTAATTTCGCATCTTATGATCTCAGCCTTTTTACAGTTTTAAAATCTGTTGAACTATTATCTATAGAAGAATTGTTCCCTCAACAAATGAGAGGTGATTTTACTCTAGGTGATCCAACAATGTTTCTTTTAGAGGTAATGAAATATAATTGTCATTTTACAGAGCCAATTAAAGTTGTATAAAAGTGTATTCTATTTAGTTCGCTGATTTAGTGAATATTAGAAGATGGACACATTGAGAATTCTAGTAACTCGAAAAAATAACGCCATTAAAATATATTTTCTATCTAACCAATCGTACCATTTGAATATTTCAGACAGCGATACAAATTATCGCAGATAAATCTCTAATTCAGAAATCATCGCATGGTGAGCATTGAAACATTTTATAATGCAACCAAAACTGCCTACAAAAATTAAGAAATGTAAAAATATCAATTTATCAGCATTTATGAATCTCATTTAAATATTAAGAAGGATTATTTTTTTAATAAAAGTTAAAGAAAAAATAAATATTAAAAAAAAGGCATATATAGTTAAGTTTGAATGAAGCATTGTTACTTTCGGTAATCTGAAAATTCCTATTTTAATGTTAATGAGATAGAATGTGGCGGTTTACAGAGCTAAATAAAATTTACTATCAAGCATCGTGAGAAAATATAGATTAAAAAAATAAGAGTCAGAAGTTAAAAAATGCTAGTCTAATAACAGACAAATTTATATTTTTATGCCTGGAATTCAATCTGGAAATTCTAATCCCATTTGACATCTTATGGGCTCAGAGTCATTTATCATTCTACAACCAATCATCTCGTAGGATTTTAAACTACCGTGATTTCCAATACAGATTTCGATTTCAAATCCGGATTGGAAAATTCGATTCCTAGATAGAGTACATTACTTTCTTTTTCCCTAGCTACATACAGAGAGAGAAAGTCTGAGTCCATTTTCAAATATGATTTTGAAATAGTATTCCATACTCTATGAAATAAAATCTCAACTGTTTCAGATTACAGTAATCCTAGATTGAAATATAAAATGCAACGATGTTTAAATTATGTTTCTTATATTTGACTATTTTATTATCAGAAAAGTGGATTTTCTCCAGCTTTAGAATTATATCAGGCTTGCATGTTTTATGGGATACACATATCTTTACAAATAGATTATAACTGTTTTTTTTTCTTTATAAGAATGAAATATTGAATAACTTTGTTTTAAAGAAATTTCGAAAATCAAATTAAAGTAAAAACTTCTATTCTTTTAAGGAAATTTCTTGTCCTTGAAATAAAATTTCCTTCATTAAAAAATGACAAAAATTAAAATTGCCTTAAAAGAAATGAATTCAATAGAATTTATATATTGAACACTGCATACTGAAATTTAAAAAATTTTTGATTTATAGAAAAATCGTTTTTGGAAATAGTCGTTTCTCCCTTTTTACGTATTTACGGGATTTGGATACACAATTTCTTTAAAAAACAAAAATCAAGTTTATACATGTTCAATGACCATTAAAAAGTAGGTATTGTTTAGAAATTTTATTTATATTCATAATATTGTGGCAATATGTCAAGTATGGAAATGATTGTATCCAAAACTAAAGAGATTCAAAATCAGTCAAATGCACGTTAATTTGACAATATAGGTATATTTAACACAAAGATATATAATACTACTAAAAAGATGAGACACCTAGATCAGAAACTAAATGTGATGACTCTTCGTATATTCATACAGTATAGTGTATATAAATAAACATACAAAAAACAAAAAGTGCAAGGGGCAGGAGTTTTTAGGAAAACATGTCAAAGTTTGTGCTTACTTATATAATTTGATAAAATGCACTATAATTGTCAGACAAAATATATTTAACCGAAATATTTAAATTTGTAAAAACCATTTTCTTGCACATATCAAGCAGAAGTGCAACCTATTTTTATTGTAAACGTAAGATCAGAGATTAAAAATAAAACTCAAGCACTTACAATTTAAATCTTAGCATTTTTCATTTTTAGGGTAATGGAAAAAAGCATACCTTAGTTTCATATTTTGCATTTTATTCTATTATGCTGGGAAAAATATTTATTCGAACAAAAAAAAATCTAAATAGTAAATAAAAATGAAAAACTTTTTAACCGAACAAATAATAACTACGTTTCCTTTTTTACTTTACATTCGAACAAGAAATACAAAATTTCATAATAAAATTAAATATATTCACTAAAACATGTATATAATTCTAACATTTTATGAATTATTTATCATAAATTTATCTGGGACTAAAAGTTTGTAGTGGGATCGAATTAGCTGAGGATTTGGGTTTGGGTTTATTTGGTGTCGTCCGATTATCTACACTAGGGATATAGGACCTGGGGGGAGTGCCCTTCGTGGGGGTCTTTCTAAGGGAACCTAACCCGTATTTACGCAAGGTTCGAAGAAAACCACGAAAACTCCGAACGGTTAGGCCGACAGCCGCGATTGGGTTCGAACCCAGCACCTGCCGTCTACCAGTTGAGAGGTCTAATCCTCTCGGAATTAGCTGAGGAAAAAAAAAAGTCTACAATGCTACTATCTAAAGCTGTGGAACCGAAAAGAGTGCAATTTAACATTATGTATGGATGCATAAATGAACAGAAAACGTTGGTATTTTTTACTGGAATGGAAAAATGAGCCATATTTACTCCTTGTCGGGCTAGAAAGGATAATAAAAAGAAAATCTGCTTCCTAGATTCGCAAGCATAAGTTTAAACAATTCTTGCCTAATTGTTTTATTTTTTAAAAAGAATTTGTTCTGTATAAATTACAAACATTGAGGATAAGAATGCAATTCATTTCACGATTAAAAATCTCTGGCCATTGCTATTTATGCCTTTCATATATTTCTTTACACGTTTTATGATATAAAAAGTGTCCACTACATTCACTGTTTCCAAAATCTGAATTTCCCCTCGCAAGATTTAAATATCGATTTACCTAAGCAAAGCTGTAGCTAGAATCTCAAACTTTCTTTAAATTTTACCGGCAAGAAATTTAAGTCATTGATAATACATGGTCATTTAATTTACTTTCCACTAAGCATCTAAACTAACAATTCCGTTGCAATTTCTACAGTATGGAAATCTATGCCATCAACGATAATTTTTTTTTAAAAATAAACGACTATTGTCTTAATTTTAAATGAAGAAATTTGCAATAATACCAAGCATTTCAAAAGCATTTTAAAATTTGTTCAAGATCTTTTTATGAACAATGATCCTGGAACAATGAACAACTTCAGTAAACAACATTTTCAAATATATTCAGGGATCACTAGAAAATAGGCATTTTAACTGAAACAATATTTTGCAGAGCGTTATAAACCTGACAATCGAAAGTTACACCCTTCATGAACATTTAAAAACAATAACAAAATATTTTTTTAAAAAATTGAGTATTTTGATAAAATTTTCCTTTAATGATTAAGTATGAAAATATTTAATGCTTTTAAAAATAAAACAATTTGAAATAAAAGATTTCATCGAATAACGAGTAGTTTTACATTTTTAAAAGCAAGTTCAGGGAAGAGTAAAAAGAAAAAATAAGTAAATAAATAAATAAAAAATAATGCATCTTATTTCAGTAACAAAAGTGATTCACTATTGGAAAAAAGTGAGAAAACGTTAAAGATTCAGTAATCGATCACTAGACTTGTTATTTCTCAACGAAAGCCCCCATATACATGGCCTCGTAACACTAGCTCCACCTTTATTTTACACGTGTGTTATGGCGGTTCTTTTGATAAGATGGTTCCCTTGCTGCATATGAACGAGATGAGAAGTTTATTATATACAGAGAAAACAGGCCGCACCCAAGAATTCCTGCAATGTTGACTATCCTATATTTCTCTTCTGATCATAAAAATTTACGCATTTTAACAATGGATCACCCCTGATTTTGAGAAGATTAGTTCATTAAGAAAGCCAAATCATTATTCGCATGGTAGTACAACCATTAAGTAAAAATGCATGTCTAGACGTCTTAGCCATGCAGTTTATAGAAGATAACAGTGAACACCTGGGAGGAGGCGATATTTGAGATTTTATTTTACAGTCATTTTACCGACCCGTATGGAGGAATCTGATTAAAACAAAGTAATTAATAAAACGTAAGTTTTGATATAACTGAAGTTTTCAAATAACTTTCAACACGAATCTTATGATTGTTTATTAAAAACAGTTTATTTAAGATTAAACCTTCAATTAACTATTCACAATATTTCCTATCCGACAGACTGTTTAGACTTACTGAAATTTAATAAAAATCCGTGCCAGTTATCTAAAACATATGAGATTATGATGACATTCATGTACTAACCTTGTACCCTTGAAAGGGTGCAGAGAAATAATTTTACATGAAAATCGAAAATATTGGTTACCGTATGTTTTACACTCCAGCTTTAAAATGCAAAAACCAATCTGTGTGGTAGAATGATGAATATTAAAAGATTTTAGGTTTATATGATAAAATTTAATAAGTGAAAAACATGCCATAATACAAGATAAAATAATCCAAAGTCTATTTTTCCTTGCAAAACACAGTTACTGCTGAGAAAACAGTCAAATGTGCGAGTTCCTACAACTGAAAGATATGTTAAGAATTTATACGCTACAACAAGTCCAGTTTAAGAAGAACTAAATTGAAATTGCTGTTTACATTATGATTCTATCACTCAAATATTGCTAAATCCTACACTTCTTTTAGCTACACTTTGAATATCCTAACATCTTTTTCAAACAAATTATGAATACGTTACATAAAGTTTTCACAACATACACTTTAATGAACAGCTAAAGAAAAAATGTAACCATTCAATAATTCATGAAGTTATTTTAGCATTCTTAAATGCTCAATAACAACAAAGCCTGTTCTTTCAGTTATATAATTCACTGATGATTATGAACAATTCAATCGATTGAACTCCATTGATTTACACTATGAATGACGATGATGAAGATCATTTTGATGATAATGGTACTCAACATGACCAACTCTTGATTGAGATTTAGAAGCAACATAATTGCATACATAGATGTTCTTAAAACTCCTCGAGCTATAACCCTCACCTCAATGCTATGGAATAATATGAAATTAGCTGTTACCATAACGATATTTCACAATTCCTGTCGAAGTGGTAAAGCAGTGAGTTGCACAAAAGAACATTTTGAACTCGTGCACCTTCATCAAATACAGTTGGCAAAAAAAGTATTTGTACACTCTAAAATTTTTAATTTTTTACTAAATAAAAACAGATATTTTGTCAAAAATAGTTTTAATACAGTCTGTTTACTGTGCGTTTTAAATTACACAACAGAAAATTTCGATAAAGATGTAAAATAATTTTCTAATGGGAAAAGTTTAAAAATTTCTTGCAAAAAAAGTATTTGTACATTTCTCCATCCTGATATGTACTGTGTTTTATAGTGTTTATGGTTCAAAGGACTACTTTTACAGAAGCTGTTAATAATTTTTAAGTTCATATTATATTTGTCTGACATTTAATTTAATTTGCTCTTGAAGTAATTGAATATAGAACCTAATACTAGAGAGGCACCTCTAGATATATGAAATCCTATGATTGAGCATAATAAAAATTTAAATACGCAACAAGAATTTGTAAAAGCTATTAAATTACCATTTACAACTATTGGATGTATAGTGAGAAACTATGAATAAATTAAAAGAATCGAAATTCAATGAAAACCAGGACTTCTTAGCAAACTAACAATGAGGGAAAAAGAGAGTGTTGTTAAAAAAGCTTTAAAAATTCCTGTGCGTTCGGTTCAAAAATTTGCTGGAGACCTTGCGACATCTTCTCGCATCAGAGTAATACCTCAAACAATAAAAAATATTCTTCTCAATGCAGATTTAAAAGGAAGAACCTCAAGGGAAAATCCATTCATCAACGAAACAAATAGGCGAAAACGCATAGTATTCGCTTTCGCATACAGAAGTAAATCATTGGATTTTTGGAAAACAGTAATTTTTTCTGATGAGGAAAAATTCGGAATTTTCTTACCATCAAGCATTCGAAAAAATTGGCGTAAAAATAAAACTGTTCTAGATCCAAAACGTATACCTCAAACTATCAAGCATGTTGGGGGGAATATTATACTTTTGGGGTGTATAGCTTCTAATGGAGCAGGACATTTAAAATTTTTTGACAATGGAAGGACAGGTTTAACATACAGTGATGTGTCGCGCCATAATTTATTAAACTGTGCCAAGAAATTATGCATAGAGGAAGCTTTTCACTTTCTGCAGGATAATGACCAAAGCATACTGCTGTGATCACCAGCACATGCTTACGACAATACTCGAAGACGACTGGTAATTCCTCTAAAATCTCTAGACTTGAATCCAGTAGAAAATTTGCAGATGCTATTGGATGCAAAAATCCGAAAAAAAATATGTATTAGTAAAAAACAGTTTTAAAGAAGCTCTTATTGTGTCATGGAATAACATTAACCAGACCACTACAAAAAAGTTGGTGGAATCTATGTCATACCATCTAGAAGTAGTCATAAACGCTAAATGAATTCGCACAAAATATTAATTTGTATCATTTTACTAAATTTTCCTTAATTATATTACATTAAGATAGTGTACAAATACTTTTTTTGCATTATAATTTTGTATATTTGTTTATTATAATGTAAAAAATCGATTCGTTTAATTTTGTTTCTGCTTCTATAATATTATAATGCATTAAATTAATGTATTACAGTATTTTTTGCTTAAATCTTTTATTTAATTTCATTATAATTTAAAAAAAATGAAGTGTACAAATACTTTTTTTGCCAACTGTATATATCTGTACACAAAATAGCACAGCTCTTTATAAAAAATTAAAAAAAATTTCCTTATTAATTAGTTTAAAAAAAAATTTCACACATTTATTTCGTATTTTAATACAAGGTAAATTTCGGGCTAACGAATTATACTATTATGCATGTATACATGACCCAGTCGTTTCAGGAAGCATGTTCTTAAAAACTATTTGTTAAAAACTTAAAATGGCAAATTATTAAACATGCCAGTTTTTTTAACAATTTCTTTCCTACCTCGAATTATCTTTCCATTAAATTGATAAGATGCGAAAATTTTTAAATATTCACCCTTTTTGAACATTAGTAACAAATACACTAAAGAAACTGATAAGATAATTAAAAAAATGTGATGTCCACTTTGTCGGTGTGTAAGCATATATGCTTTTAGATAAATACTATAATAGGTGTCGCATGATAACAAAACTTAAAATATAAAAATATCTACTATTTTGATATAATTGACTAATTACAAAAGACTGACGTCGACAGTATGTTTTTGAACTGTAGCTGGAATTACAATAGAATTCTTAATTTTGCAGAAATACGATAATGCAGACATTTTTTCTAACCTTCGGATTACAGGGCTACAATTCTGGCTATATTTTCTAATTGTCAGAGCCGCTGTAACAGTGGTGTGAGCGATGCATGGACTTAAATATCCTAAATACAGGCTGAATAGGCACTGTCTGCTTATTCATCTTGCAAAAGAATCGGCAATCTTGCTTGCAAAAGAATCGGCAATCGATCAAGGAAAGTTTATTTTGCACGAAGCATCATATAAAATTGCCGCGGCTCTACTCGTCAGATCTTGATACATCAGTAGGTCATTTCCCAAGAGATAAAAAATTAGAACATATTGGAGTTCAAAGCCTTAATTTACCGAATTGACGACTTAAGGATAATGAAACTAGATAGGCAGGTGTGATATTGGATTAATTTTTGCAATCCTGCCACTATTTCCAGTCCAATCTGTATTTACTTATGTATCTCATCTAATTGAACAATTTTTATAGTTTAGACGTAAACTTTGAACAGATGTCTCTGCTTGTGTCGCAACATAAGCCCATTAAATTATAATCACTTTGGTGTTTACTTTTAAAAGAGTTTCATAATAAGATATGAACATTTATGTTGTTAAAATATCAAAATTCGGAAAATAGATAAAACAAGAGAATAAAAAAAAAAAAAAAAATTAGAAATCTCTACCACTATTCTTATATTTTCACTCTTATTTAGAAAAGGTATTCATCCAGAATAAATTTTTTTGGTCAACTTTTAATCTTTATCCTCCCCCCCTCCCCCCCAAAAAAAGAATTTATTGCCTTCATATACACTACAAGACCTTCACAATATTTTCGATAACTGACGAGTAAGAAGGGGAAGAGAAAAAGACTACCTGTCTCATTTTTTCTTATTACTTTTCGCAAAACACAGTTCGGTGGGTCATTCCTGCCACTTGTTGCTTATGAGCACACACGAGAAGATCTATTAAATCTAGAGGAAGGAGCCCCGCCCAAGAATTCCGATTCTGCTGGAAATTACTTTTTGGGCGGTGGCAACTGTGGCGTATGGAGGCTTCTTTTAATTGCCTTTCTGCGGGCGTTGGGTTAGTGGGATTATAAAAAGAACTCAACAGGTGAGCTGAACTCGAAATAAAATAACCCGGATGAGAAAACAGAATAGCGTCTAATTCTTGATGTAGACTACATTTTCAATGTCAGATGGCAGACATAGAATAATAGCCTCAATTTGCAAACTTAAAATAAAAACACTGAGTTTTTATTATTGAATTAAAAATAATTTATGCGCAATTAAAAAATATATATATATTTAAAAAAAAATAGTTAACATGCAAAACTGTTCTTGTGCTGTTCAAAGACACTTTTAACTGAATTTTATTCACTCAATCTTTTTCACTGCACCAAGTCTACAAATTATAGAGCAATTCCAGAATAGTTAAAAGACAGAAAATCATCTAAAATTCTATAATATATAAAGTACGTTGGGAAATAAACTACTTAATTTTTAAGTACCGTAACTTTGAGTAAAATAAAATTACTTGTAGAGTATTGGTGAATAGTTTCTCAGAACAATATATCCACCACCAATTATGTAAAAACCCTTTTGTTTTGTGCTCAATTAACTTATTGCACTTCTGACTATAACCAAAGGATTAAAATCAATGATATTAACATTGGTTTCGATGGCAATGTAAGAAAAATTTATTATCCAGAAATTTTAAAGTAAATAAAAATGTCTGAGCCGGAAAAAACAGTTTTCTTCAGTGGGAAATATAAATTTGAGCATTCTTAACAGATTTAAATAAATAATTTAAGGTCTAATCCTATTTAAATCTACTTTTCCAAACTTAAATTACGGATGTATGCGTAAGAAATATTTCATATCACAATGAGAAGAGATTTTTATCAAACAGCTGTTTTGTATTGAAAAGATAAAGAACCATTACACTAATCAAAAAACATATGGGTTTGTAATAAAATGTTATTTGCTTTAATAAAATGCATTTATAAAAGCCAAATAAATTTGCAATTAACGCTTTTTTCTGTTCACAGAAATAATACGGTTATGACTTAAACAGTATAAAACGCAGTTATTTACCAAAATATTTCACCGACTATTAACTTTCTACTGTCTTTAAATTCGAAATGCCAGACTAGACAAGGGGTTTTTCGATTATTTAAAGGACCCACCACGCACAACAGGTCATTTATCTCAAAAGAAAAGTGAAATGTTTTCTTGCGATACACGAAAATAAAACATTTCCCGCAGAGCCAGAATTTCCATGTCCTGCTGCGAAATCAAGTAGCAATCCTTCAACTTGATCAAAATTTCTTTATACTAAATGGACAGCAGCATTAGAAAAAAGGTGATGCATTCAAACAAACTACTGGATTGAATAAGTGGTGGTCACGCTATCATAAAAGAAAATGAAACAAGTGTATATTTGTGATTTCAGATAGTACAGGATTTAGTTTAGTATTTAATAAACAATTTATCCTTTAATTAATAAATCCCTATTGCTAATTTATAATTATTAAATTCTTACATAGATGATAGTACTAATAAATTTAATATACTTATAAAACATTTATTTTAATCAAATTAAAATTGTTCAAAACGAATTATTTAAAAAAAAAAAAACCCAAAATTCCAAATTTTTAAAAATCCGAATTTTAAAAAAGAAAAAATTTTAAATTAAAAAAAAAATTGTTTAAGCGAAATTTAAAATGATGAATCAAAAATCGCAATAGCTTGCAAAATAGAAATAAAATTGAATTCCAAAACATATTATGAATATGTCACATGAATGAAACCCTCACGATATAAAACTAAATTGACAAAAAGTACGAAATTTGTTTCATTAAAATCCATTTTAGTATGAAAATTTCAAGTTCCAGCACCGAGATTCGAACTAAAAAACTTCGGTTTACTCGACAGATATTTTACTTCCAAGCTATGATGTCTACACAAAAAGTGTTGCAATTGAGCTTATCTTAACATTTAAATCTCAAAAAAGTGTGGATGACATAATTTAATTAAAATACGTTTTTTCAAAATTTTATGATTTGTCGTGAGACACGAGGAAGCACACAATATTTGAAATCTGACTTTCAGTTTTTGTGTGCTGATTATGTAACGGACAGACAGGACAGAAACGTAGACTTTCCTCAGATAAACGAAACCTTAAAAAATACTCAAGAATTAATTTTGAACAACTGTTATTGCATGTGATATCTAGGTATAGTTAAAATGATTATGCGTTTTAGGATGAAGAACATGGCATCACTCCCTAGTGGTACATTCTAGAATTGTATCGTATTTCAAAAGCTACAGAAGATCATATTAAAATTTCAATGACAAATTTGTAGAGTATCATTAAATTATAAAAATTACTCTGAATGTACTTTGATTCACCTTATTTCAGTGAACTTTAGGACCATTGTTCTCCAAATGCACACTTTGCTTCAAAGAACTTTCATGTGAGTGGCATTTAAAAAATTATAATGAAATACGTTGATAAAATTTTTAAAATCGATGAACCTGATCTGATAAAACAAGATTGGAGTTGGATTCATGTTTCTCGTAATATTTTTTTTTTTCCTGAATGGTATGATAAACTTTCTCGGTGAAAACTAAAATAACAAATGTTTAATAAAACATTTATTACTTGTCAAAAAATTAAAAATTCCCTAGAAGCTTTACGTTAACTGTAAAAGTAACCAAGAGTTTCCTCACCGGGCTATAAACAGAGATCGCTTTCAATTTTGTAAATATATATATATTCGGACGGTTTATCTTAAAAGCTTACCATGGAATGTCCGAAAATGTGCTTTGTTGAATGCCGATTATTCACCGCTTCCTTCTGAATAAGCTTTAGCTTCTGAATGCTACCAGCAGAAGGTTATTTAAATAATACTATACATAATGGATGATCAAAATATTATATCATAACTCCATAATCGAGAAGAATGATAGAAAGAGCAGTAAAAAAACTACATCTAATGCATATAAACTTACTTTTTGAGTAAAACCTTTTAAAAACTCATTCTTCATAAATTTCCCACCTGTCCTATTCTCCCAAAATAAGATACCGTACTTCCCGAAACCGATCCATTGAAATTGGATCACAATACGAATATATATATATGCATTCTTCGCAAGCAATTTGAATCTCTAGAAAAGGGGGTTTCCCCCCCAATTTCGATGCTATTCACCTCCACCCCCTCTTCCCTTACATTAAATTCGCACTTTGTAGAAGAAAAAGGAAGCCTTCTATCCCCATTAGGGTTTTAACAATAGGATCCCAGGTGCTTCAGTGCTGACAGCCAATCTGTCTTCATTGGCGTTATTTCGTCCATTTATTCGAAAACTCTTCAACAATCGAGGGGATCTTCCTCTCTTTACGCTAGAAATCGGCTTCAGAACGTATTTCGGAAGATCTGGAAGACCCCAGTGAATGTGTTTGTGTGTGCCAATGGTTCTGGAAAGATGATTTAGTTTGATTGTTCAACGAATCGAACTCTATGATGCATTTGAATTGATTGCCAATGCTTTCATCTTCAACTGATGAAGTGTAAATGGAACATATGTGAAAAGAAGGGTGAAGCAAAGCATCCGTTTAGCATTTATTGCGTTGGATATTCATAAGGCTATTATTATACCGGCACTTTGAAAGGAAGTCCTGAGTGAATTGAAAAGCTAATTTAAAACTCAAATTATTGAAGTTATTACTTGATTTATCTCTAAAATTTAATTTGTCGTGGAATATTTTAGCCTGACAGGATAATAATGCCGATTTTAATGAAGAAGAAAAAAGTTAAATAATTTAGTGACATAATCGAAACCACATCCGTGGCAATTTATGAAAGTTAAACTTGATATGAATTTTTATATTTTAAAAAATAACTATTTTTATTTAGATGAATATGTGAAAAGGGCGTAAGTTTGAAGTCTCGTCTTACTCAAAATTAAAAAAATTATGTTTTCCATATCAATGTATTCTATTAGTAAACCTGCATAATAAAAACACAAAGTTGTATTCTGTAATTTTGCCATTGTAAAATCAAAGTTCACAATTAAAACCAATAGATGGAAAATAGATACCGTTTTTTGACGATTTCCCAAAATTAATTTTATGCATACTACCAGATTTGGAACTTGCGTTCTTATACATAATTTAAACAAACTTGCGATTATATTTTATTCCTTAAACTTTAAGTATTTATTGCATTTCTAGAGGAAAGTATCGAATACATTGCGGTTGTAAATATTTGCGCTTTGTACATAAATCTCAGTTGTTAGAGACTAATATCATACGTTATGTAGTCATATTACGAAAATTAAACTTATGCTCTCTATCGTAAAAATAATCTAATTTTCCCTACCTAATTTTTTATGCCCCTAGTTTATTCAATTCTCTCCCATCTTAAAAATATTTCAATCGTTTCTTTTACTTTAACTGATTAATGTACCCAATTCGATAGAAATTATCTCTGAAAAAACCTTAAAAAACCAAGTATTATTTTGTTTCAAATTCTTTTAATTTCAATCTTAAATGCCTTTATGAATCCTATTAAACTTATTTGTTCTGCAATTTTTATATTTTTTTTATTTATTCTAAAAGCCTTTTTCAGGAAGAACGTTTCACTTCATTTTTCTTTCACCGTTACAGTAAATACAGTCCGTATTTCTACGTTATCACATTGGTCTCTCTGCATTACCTTAAAAATCCCTTTGCTGGCTGATATTTGACTGACATAGGTTTCTGCATCAAATTTTGAACATCTTGATTTGCAATATCTTAACATCACACCAGGAAGAATGTCTTAATATGAATAATTCCAATGCTACCATTTAATCCTGCATATTTGATGTAATAAAAAATAGAGTAAGCGTCGACGATACGTTCTAACCAAGAAGGATTTATGTAAGATTCCTTCTTCCATGGTTCTAACTAGTTGTTATGCAGTAGTTCATATGTATGGAAAATACTTTTTATGCGTTCTAGGATTTATAGAGTTTCTATGGGGATATTGACTCCTAATTATCTAAAAACCCACCATTTTTTATTTATTTTTCTTTTGAGGGGGGGGGGGGTGGAGCTATCGTTCACCCGACGAAACCTTATTCTTCTCTGTCTTCTGCGTATCTGTGACAGAGTCCGAACACAAAAACTTTACAAGTTAGACTTCAAATTTTGTGTATTTACAGCTGAATACCTCATGCCTTACGCCAAATCATAAAATTTTGAAAAAATCTATTTTAATTGAAATTATTTCTTTAATATCATTAGTTAATTTTTGTGATTTAAAATTCAAAGTAGAACTTTAATTCGAACGTTTTGGGTGTGGACATCGTAGCTTCGACTGAGAGCATCCCGCTACTAAACAAGCGATTCAGTTAGAGCTATGGTGATGGAATATGAAATTTTCATATTAAAATGGATTTAATAAAAAAGATTTCGTATTTTTTGCTAATTTAATGATTTATGTTACTAGAGTTTCGTTCGTCTGACAATCATAATATTTTTTGAAATTCAATATTTTTTCTATTTTAAAAATATTGCGATTTATTAATGATTCAGCATTTTAAATTTCGTTTAAACAAATTTCTTCGTTTGAAGACATTTAAATTTTTATATCTCAGCTATTTCTTTTAAATTTCGGATTTTCAAAAAATTTGGAATTTTGGATTTTTAAATAATTTAATTTGAAAATTTTAAATTTGATTAAAATAAGTAACTTTATAATTATTTTAAAATTAAATTTTTGATGTTACAATCTGCGTAAGAATTTAATGACTATAAATTAACATTCTGGATTCATTAAAGGATTAGTTGTTTTGAAAGAAATATTAAACGAAACCCTCTGCGCGATCACAATTACTCACTTTGTTATCCATCATCACATTTTTACATTTGCGGCCGTACTTTGCTTTATTACGATGGCAATCATCCATTCACTATGTTTTGTTCTGTTCGTTGACTGACTTAAGGTTCCTAAAATGGAATCTGATTGTCTCATCTATCAAAAGACGATTTCAGTGTGAATACTGTTTTTATCTAGAACCCGATTTGAATGATGCGAGAGAGAACTTTGAAAATATGGAGCATGCTGATAACCCGCAATAAAAAAGATGAGTTGTTCCAGCTGATATAATTTCAACCTTGGCAGTGGTAAAAATCACGCCACGATATTGTACCGATTAAAAATAACAGAATTGCGACGTATACAACCCATAATCTGAATCAGATGTATGTCATTACTTTAAGATGCCATAAATGTCACGAACTTAATATTCAAACATTTTCCTTAATATGCTACTAAAGGCTTGTATTCGAAATCACGAATATAACCTTAATATAATAATCATTACTAAGGAATTCTAAAAAAATTATTACATAATATTGTAAGTACAATATTTTGTACAATATTTTGATTGAAGAAATTACCTTTATAAATAATGAACTTATTTTTTTACGCAAATGGTTTACAGACCACATTTCTTTATAATCTCTTTCAATCATTAGAAATTTGAGCAGACAATGGCCTTTTGTTCTGTTTTACTGGAATGATGGACCCTCTGCAGAGTTAAATTGTGTGAAGCGTTACCTGATTATATCAGCTGGAACACTCATCCCATTTTTATTGTGCGTTATTAGCATGCTCCATATTTTCATCATCAAGGTTATGAGATTTGAAAATGCACGAGGGAGGGTCAGTTTAAAGTATGCTACCGAATGACGCAGCTGTATCCAAATTACGGAAAAAAATAAAAACAAACGAATTTTTGCTTGAATATTTAATTCTTTTGTTCTGCTTATTGAATAATGCAATATATGTGTTACCGCCAAGATGTTAAGACCCCAATTTACCACAAAATCTCGCGGTTTGATTATATTAAAATTAACTGCTGTGAAACTATGATCGCAAAATAGAGTAAGTTAGCGAGATTTCTTTAATGTATGCTGGGTAAATATTGTCATCAAGAGTAGGAATAACAACTAGAATGTTACATTTGTTTATTTTACTGAAGATATTTATTTTTTCTTGTAATTCATGCATTGTAACTTAAAATTAAAAAATCAAGTGAGAAATTATAACATTAAATAAGCTTTTACATGACAATATTTCATAATGTCAACTCATTGGCCTTAATTATGAATCAAACAAGTTAAAAATTGCACGAAAAACGTAGAAAATGAGGATCGTTCGTACTATACAATGAAGTTTTAAAAATATTCAGACTTTGGTGTAATAGTATACAGTATAGTACCCGATATCTTGTGGTCCCTGTAAATACTATGTTTCCTAGTACATTGGAAGTAACTTATAGTAAACCTGAGCAATGTATATCAATTTGAAAAAAAAGGAGAACTAATTTAAAATTATTAAAACATGCCCAAAACAATGTTTTCTCGATACCATTATGCAATGGAATACTTTTGTGTGTCCGTGTAAATTAATAATACATATTCTTTGCATCACAAATTGTACAGAACGTATATATTAATACAAATATCAGATTCATGTCAATTTCATAATATTCAAAGCTGTGCAATATCATTAAAATTCATTTGAAAACTACTTTTTTTTTCCATTGGGAGTAATGTAATGGAATATTTTTGATTGTCTCTAATTGAACTACAGTACAGATTTCCATAAAAATTGAAGTGATTTGACAAAATTATGCAACAATTATATATTTAAATTTCCGACAGTTCGGTTGGGTAGTTTTTGCTCTGTTACATGCGGGCAGAGTGACAGAGAGACGGACGGAAGGACTGAGCGACGACTATAGATGCCGCGTATTTACATATTTACAAACGCACCTGAAAATTGCTCCACCTTAATAATTATAGTCCTTAATCTCTGAAGATAAATTAGAAGAATTACAATAATATGAAATTTAAATAATTTTTCTTTTATTATTATTGGAACTTTCTTCATAAGTAGTTTTAGTTCCTTTAAAACAATTATAAAAATATTTAATAAAAAATACTGCTATGTAAATCTCTTCTTTTGTAGAATACAATGTAAATAAATGTTATAGTGATTACACCTGAAAATGCAATGGTTGTTGTTGCTGCATTTTTTTTAATTATTAAAGAGCTGTAATAGGTACACTTACGTAAATCATCATGAAAATAATGACTTTATAAATATTTAGCTTAGGCTGTTTCGCGATATTTTGTAAGCATGATCAAGAGCATTTTTTTAATGAAATTAAAATTTATTCCTAATAGACAGGTTACACCAATTTTATATTGTGTTTTCTGTAAAAATGTACCTTTGGGTCAATATTATTAAATAAAAATGACAAAGAAAACGAAAAATGATTTCGAAAAATGATCATAAAAGTATTGATATTTAAAGTTACAATGCTTATATAAAAAGATTAAAAAGAATAATGAAGCTTGTAAGAAGTCATTTTTTCTGCTTAACTAGAAAAAAAAGTTATCTGAAGAAAACTGGGAATTTGATTTTGCAAAAATACTATTTTAATTTATTTGAAGAAAAGTTTAACCAAATGAGGGGTGCCCGGGACAAGTTTTAATTGAATTAAAATTGTTGTGATGGTTAACTATATGATTTGTAAAAAAAATCGCTTAATACTTCTCAAAATTAAAAAATAAATTACAAATTTGCGAAAAAGTGGTAATTTTAAATAGTTACAACTAAAAGTATTATTCGTAGAATGTCAATTTTTTCATGTAAATAAACAGAAAGAAATTAGTTTTAATTTTTATTCAGAATTTAAAAAAATAAATTTAAATAAAAAATGAAAGCATTTTAATTAAAAACTGATATAACTTTAAAAAAAATCATTTTTAAGGGTAAATATTTTCAAATTTGCGGAATCAAAGTAAAACAAAAACGACATTTTCCAAGATTCAACCATTTATCTTTTACTGTTCTTGACTAAACACTTTAAAGACGCAAGAAATGGTGAAAAAAACTCATAATGAAGGAAAACTCATTCTCACAAGAAGTCGTTTCCATGAAAACCATTGTTTGAAAGATTTTAAAAACAAAACAAAATGAAAAAAATTTCCTGTTTCACCTAAAAGAGATACACGATTTAAACGTCATTTTAAGCAGAAAAAACCCTCGAGATATTTTTAATGCTAAATTTTTTTTCATGGAAAATTAAGATTTTTTTTTGTCCCGGACCCCTTCAAGCAATTTAATTTATTAATGAAAGTAACCAGTAGCACGTATATTGCTTCATACTTTTAAGTAAAGCTGAATTTTACTGGCACTAACTTAATATCAATGTATTTTTTAAGCGCATATTAGTATAGTGTGTTATTTATTTATATGTTATTTTAAGTATATTTAGTATAGCATAACAATTTTATTGTTCGGTTAAATTTGACTTTTGCACATTTTTTTAGGGAGACATTCTGTTTATTTCTAAAATTAACTTAAAGTTTCATCAACTATAATGATTTACATCATTATCAAAAGAACTGTGGTAGAAATCATTAGGCATACAACTTCAAACATATTAACCAATATAAATTTTTAAACTTCAATATAAAACTTGAAATGTAAAATCGAATTATGAATATTCCGTTGTAAAATACCCTAGTAAACAACACTGATTAGATAAAAATTTGATTTTATGTTGTTTTTGCTTTATGTTATTGGAGTAAACTACAAATTACTTTAACTTTCCCCTTAATAAACGAGTATTAAGAGTATGATATTAAATCTTCGAAATTTAACAGTATCTACATTTTCTTTAAAATCAGAAATTAATCAAATTATATATATATTTCTAAGAAAGCAGGTAAATGCATTGTCCACCTAATCTCTAAAAAAGATTTATTTTATATAAAAATACTCTACGAGTGATAAGGGATGCACTAAGGAAGTGAACTTCGTCATGCAGTTTCCGATAAAGGTAAGAACAAAATACACAATAGAGATAAAAATGTCTTAAAAATGTTGCAATCAAGTGTTCAGAGAAGATAATTCAGGGCAACAACTACCAACTATCTGATAACAATAGAATTTTAGAAATAATCCCGAATTCTTTTTACATGAAAAATACATCTGACGTAAGATAACGCCACATATCAGAAGAAAAAGAATGTTGTGAAAAATTTCAAAAAGTACTGTAATGTCATTATGTCATCAGAATAAATGTGTCACTGAGAGTTTAATTTTTAGGTGTGTTCTTAATTGGTAAATACGTCATTTCTATAATCGTCGTTAAATCCTATCTGTACTCATATAGCAGAGTAGAAACTACCCAACTGAATCATTTGAAATTTAAAATATATATTTTGCAAAATTTTGGCGAGACATTTCAAATTTTATGAAAATCGGATGTATAGTTTAATTACAAGAACAATCAGAAGTATTCCATTACATAAATGTCAATGGGAAATAATAGTTTCAAGTGCATTTTAGTGATGTTACACTCTTTCGACAATAAACTTGATATGCATCTATAATGTATACACTAAAACATACATTCTGTATAATCCATGGTGCAAAGAACGTTTTATTCATTTACACGGTCACACAAAAATATTATATAGGGAAACATTATTTGGGACACGTTTCATATATATATTAAACTGTTTCACATTTAATGAAATTGATATATGCTGCTGATGCTTACTATAAGTTACTTTCTGTATAATAGAAAATATATAATAGACATAGGAGCATACGAACAATTTCAGATATTGTATCCTAAGTATTGTATACTATTACACCAAGATTTGAATATTTTAAAAACTTCGTTATAGTACGAACGCATCTTATTTGCTACATTTGACGAGCAATTTCAGACGTTATTTTTTTCATTTCAGTGCAGATTTTTCATTTCCCCCCCCCCTCCGAAAACAAGCTATCAATTAAAACACACTGTTTTAAGTAACTATTGTAGATCTTGTAGGTAACAGCAGATAGGACTGGTAGTTTAATTTTAACGTTTCAAAAAAAAGAAAAAAAAAGGCAGAAATTTTCATTTAATATTTTTATAAGAAAATATAAGTTTAATTTCCCTTTGAATTTTGCCCAAGAACTTCGAAATTGAAATTTTTTTCTATTTTTTTTTTCCAAAGCAATGTTTTAGTAGTAACATCGAGTTCTTTACAAATAAGTCTTAAGAAAACTAGCTATAATGAAGACAACATGTTATTTTTTAATTATCTAGTTATTATGAATTTAATAAGAATTCAAAGATTTTATTCTTATTAAATTTCAAAGATAATAAATTCTTATTAAAGCTGTGTGCCATCTGTCTAAATCCTTAGTTTCCTGAGTAGTCAAGAAAATCGTAAAATTTTGAACAGTTCAAGTGTAAACTCAGTTTAGTTTCATAGGCAAAAAAAATCTTAATAAAATTACATCCAATTCATGTGTAAATCTAATTTCGTCCGTCTAACATCTACAGAGATTATTCCTTAGTCAAATTTCGCAAATTTATTTTCAGATATTTAATAATCGTCACTATGACACTGCTGAAAAAAAAATTCTTTTTCAACATCCGTTTCCAATAATTATCGAACATTCTTCTCCTAGAGCAGCTTATTGAAACTTTTACCCTTTGGCTAAAAGATCGGGGAAAATTTTCGCAGCCTCCAACTTTTATCGACACGCTAAAGTAACTAAATAAAAGTGAATCTCTTAAAACAAATATTTCGCTATAGAATCTGGCAAAAGAAAAAAAAAATATTCTGGGCGACACCCCATTTTGTTTGACATGAAAACAAGCAGAGAACTTTCTTCGCGACTGAAAGTACAAACTGTCAAAAAATGACACTCGAGTAAACCGGAAAGTGTTTGGGAGGGCAAACTTGTCGCTTTACAAGAGGAGGCAAAGTTGCAGGTCTTTAAGGTGATATCCTAGATTTCTTTTTGAGTATGGATATTTATAAAAGGAAAAGTATATTAGGGAGTAAGAGAAACACTGTGGATTTTCGACTTTGGACTCTATTTGCTCTACGAAAAATTTCGGAAGAAAGTTAGTGGAAGTAAACGTGGATTATTACATCATCATACTTGAAATGGGAATCTGAAAATACGAGATTCTGAAAAAAAAAAAATGAGTTTTTGGAAATAGCAATTTTTAACTATTTATAGACAGGATGCAGCGCTATAGTCTTGCTGCTGCTGTTGCTACTAAAGCAAATTTAAATTTTCTTAAAAATCACCTTGACATAGCAAGAAAGAAGTACTAAAAATCTAATAATTGTCGATTTCTTAATACAATGTTTAGGATTTAACCAAAACAAAAAATTCACCATGAGAACTTTCATCACAGCAAAGTACAAGCTGTATCAAAAATTATCTTCGAATTAAACTGAGTAGGGTTTGAGGGAGCAAATTTGTTGCTTTACAAGATTTTTTCTTTCTGAGAATACCAATACTTATAAAAAGTGACAGCAAGACCGAAAATAGGAGCAGGGGCAAGAGTGGCATGTGTTGTGTGGCACAGAATGGAAGGCGAAAGGAGCACTAAATGAGGAATTTGTTGTTTGATACAAAAATATACAAATGAGATTTCGGTTAATGTCTTGCAACAGGAAAATTCAAAAGACAACAATAAGCAACAAGACAATTGTTTTTAATAGCTTCAATTCATGAATAATGAAACTAATCATAAGCATTTAATAATTTACATTCTAACTTAATATTTTTCAACATTAGCAATAGTTATTTCCAAAATAATTTACATACTTTAAATATCCGATATTAATTAGCAATTACCTAGTCAAAAATGTTTTGAAAATATTGAAAAAAAATGAACATTGATTACGTCACTCTTGGTTTCTGTAGCGTAAATCCATGAATACAGACCATTTTGATTTAACTACCAAAATAAGAAAAAATGCAGTTTTAATTAAATAACATTAAAGATAACTTTATTTAGAATACATTTTTTAAAAGTTGAAATGCCAGAAATATTTCTATCTGTGCTGTTTTAAATATTTCAAATTACCGATTCAGTTCATAAAAAAGCTAGTACAAAAAATACTATTTTGGAAATCTGTTTTTTCCCCCTTTAAAATATTTTTACGGGTGTCTAGATTAGTTTCTTTCCGAAAACTAAAGTCATAAATCAGTTTATATTAAATAAAAACTTAAAGGTAAAATTCCAACAGAATAAGCAGGAAGCTTGTTTTTTTAAAAGAGAAAAGTTCAAGAACTATATAGAAGCAGATTTTTAGTGTTCTTTATTTTTTTTTTTTTTTTTTTTTTTTTAGTTACGATCCGAATTAAATAAAAATAGCTTGAAAGTTTTTCCCTTAAAGAAGTAAAATATATCAATATATAAAAGGAGGAAGCCGGACATAAAAAGAAGTTAAAACACAAGAAAAACTTCTCCGAGAACAAAATGTACTTGATGCAAATCCACTTGTCGGATTATCCTTTACAAATACGCCATCCTTTTCAGCTCCTCTTACTTTCTCTTTTTGTGCAGGTAACTGAATTAGACGACATGCTGGCAAAATAATTAAATCGAAAAGTCTCGTACATTTTAACTGTAAATTAGCCTTTTTTTTTCCCTTCCACTACACAAGGGGTATCGAACACTGGACCAAACCATTCAGAAAGCCGTAGAAATAAAGCATGATAAAAAAAAAAAAAATAAATAAAAACATTCAACGAACAAGTTCATTGACAAGTCAAACGCGTCTCTAATTCAAAAACTAAAACAGGAATAAAAGAAAAAAGTATTCATTTCCTTAGAAAAGCGACAAAAAACTTTGAAGTTTTCCAAAGCTTAAAAGGAATTCATTAGTGTTTTAAAGTTCTTCAGTGAAGCACGTAGCTATACTCTGGAAGTGCGGTTAACAGTTTTTCTGAGTTGTTTTCTTGATAATGTTACTTTATTTATTGGTGTTTCGTGGTAGTATTCAACGAAGCTGAACCGATGATGCTAAGTAGAAGGGGCAGAAAAAGTGTAGCTATTTAAATTCAAGAAACATTTTTATTGATTCTAACAAGAATTGTTTTGAGGGGGAAAAACACCAAGTGCATTAAACTTTATTAGGCTATAAAGGAAACAGCATAACAATGCTATTACTGAATGGATAAATTGTTTAATTTTTCTTTGCATAGTAAAAATACACTAAAAGTATAAATTTTCTTAATGTGAATAATTTTAGAGAACTAATAAGAAAAAAAGCCTCTTTATAGACTAATCATTTTAGAATATGATTGATACACTAAGCAGATTAAATAATAATGTTTAAAAAATATAAAAAAATTCACATTTTTAAATAATTAGGTATATTTTGACAAAAAAATCTGCCTGCAATGGATTTAAGAAAAAATTGTAAAAAACTTTGTCATTTTTCATGTCTCAGTTTTATACTTTAAATCGCAATTCATCTTAATGGTTAAATTCTGATGCATATTATAAGAATTTTAAGTAATAAAGACATGCGATTTGGCGAATGTAACGTAGTGAAATTCTCATCATTATAATGCACTTTGAAGCTGCTTCCTTAGCGAGTGATTAAATTCTTTCCGAATTTAAATCTAATAAATGCATTATTGCATTTCGTTAAAATTTATGTAACGCTTTCAATTTAAGCATTTTATTATTTTACGAACGCATAATTTCGTTTATTTCTTCGAAATCTGAAAATATTGCTATTTAAAAAAATTTCAATGTATGTTCTTTTATTTAAAAGATTATGGGATTATAAAATTGACTAAAGCAACAGAAAATTACATTGACAAATATTTTCTAAAACAATAAAAGAATAACATAGTATGAAATAGTTCATCCTATTTGAACTTATTTAAAAACAATCAGCCTGGGCTTGTCAAGTTTGAAATGTTTAAAAAGAATTGTTAGATCGAATATGTTTTTAAAAATTTCAAGAAATCACCATTAAAAAAAAAAAAAAAAAAAAAAAAAAAAAATCAATTTTGCATTTACTGACCCAACTTTTAAAACAAATATTTAAAACTAAAGTCGCAAAATTGTTTTTACAAACTTCAGCATTCAAGGTATTGAAAAATTAAACTATTTCCGTAAGTTATCAGCAAAATTTAATCAAGGTAATTATGAAGTTATCAATTAATGCTTTGATCTTAGGTATTACGTAACACAAACCAGCAAAAACACCACCACTTTATTTAAATTTTGTGCAGGGGGGAAAGATGCCAAACGTAATTTTCCGCCATTGAAAAATTTTACATGTGTACATTTCATATTAACTATTTAAAATATTTTAATTTGCAATATATTAAATATATTTCCAAATTGCAACATTGCATGTGAACTGGACTTTAGGTTCTAATTTTAATGCGAAATAGAGAAATTTATTAATTTAGAAACATTTGTCATAAAATGCTTGGTTTTATGAAATAAAATTAGTTCTTTTATTAAGACGTCATATTCACCTACTGAAGCACTTTGTCTACTTCTGAGATTAGTGCCTCAACACACAATAAACGTGATGAATACTGAAATGGGAAGAAAATGCCCAATTTTTAAACGTAACATTTTATTCTTTCATTAAAACATTTATGTATTTTAATTATAATGAGTAAATGGCATTGACAAAGATGTAACTCTCATTATTTCCTCTTCCTCTGTAACAATGAAAATACAATTAACATCATTGTGAAAAAATTTCATGAAACATTTAAAATTGAAAAATAGGAATATTTTTTGAAAAATAGTGTGGGCACATGTACAAATTTAACAGCTTTAATTTTTAAACAAATATTTAGCAAAATTGGTTCAGTAAAAAACTCAAAGATTATTAAAAAGCTTTGTATTTTAAAGAAATACAGAGTATGACGTATCAACAACTAAAAACTGATTATGCAAATAATTTTCAATGTGCATTTTCAGGATTAGGCATTAACATTAAATGGGACAAAATCAAAATGCATCTATTTTAGAATAAGTGATCAAAATTTAAATGGTAACATTTTTGCGTCAATTTTGTAAGCAAATACATGAAGCACGTGGTTCAATAGTTTGTAATTTTTTTGATTTGCAGTAATGAAGAGCAAATATTTTATGTTCAAAAGAATCTTCTACGAATAATAAAATAAACAATTTCAATTCGTTTCAAAACATCTTGAAGGACGTTGTATTGCATATGCAATGTGCGCAATTTTCAAAAGATTGTTTTCTTTGTTCTTTTTCTTTATTAAAACTTATCTGATAATCATTTGATTTTGATCGTACATGGGGGGAAAGGAACAGAAAACTTGAAATGATAAAAATCTCAGAACAATAGCGATGTAACTAATCCATCTACACTAAGTTTTAGAGTCTTGAATATGACAATGTCAAAGGTTATAACAAGCAGTTCAGTCGCACAGTAATATGAACAACGGCCTACGCTGAGTCAAAAGGTTAGGAGAACACTAGACGCGTGACAATTCAAACGAAGTTAGGATCAGGAATAGTGACATAAATGCAAATTGCTGGATAACATACTTGAAAGCATTAGTAAAAAATATGGTGCTTAATTTTTAGGTTTTTTTTTTCATTTAAATGAAAAATAGAATGGAAAAAAAACCCTTGTAAAACGTTAATAAAAATATACTGCTTGAATTTTAGATTTTTTTTTAATGGTAAACAAGAAAAAGAACTTACAAAGTAAAACTTCAATTTAGCCAAGTGGTTAGGGGTTTGTATTCGAAAGTACGAAAAATTGTTTTAATCCCTTCAGTTTAGATCTAGAATGAATATGGTATGTCCCCCCCCCCTTGTATTAGATGAGCGTTAGGAAATATGCATAGCTTTATAGACATAAACACCTTTTTTAATGTCATAACGCTATCTCTAAATCGATAATTCTTTCAAAAGCATTGTCAATACAATATTATAGAAGTTAAAATTCTGAATAAAATATCTACACTTAATACTCATTAATTAATTTCATAAATTCCTCATTCATTAATTTCAAGTTCATTGTAATTTAAACAATTGGGGAGTTTTACCGATACTTACATGTACGTATCAATAAAACTCTGGATTTTTGAGATATTAACCTAAAAATGAATTAAATTTCGACAAATATAGTTTAAAATAACACTTCATTGAGTTCATTCAAAGCTTAACACATTCGATATTAAATATATTTTAGCACTCAATTACTCATTTTCCAATACTCCGAAATTTCTTTATACTATCAATCAAAACAAAGTCTTAGGACAAGAAATACTTACTAAAAGTTTTCTAAATCCATCACCTTCTCATTTTAAAAGAAAGAAAAAAAATACAGTATACATCGGAAGCATGGTTAGCGTTTCAAGTCCGAAAACAGGAAAAAGTTGAGAAAAGTAAGTTTCTGAAATCAATAGTGTAGGTCCAAAACCAATTTCTGCAAGAACACGCGACGTAGTCTTGGGTGCTACTATTTTTTTCTCCTTTTCTTCTTCAGTCGGTCAATTGCAATCCATCATATACACTGACATGCATCGATCAGATGGATGTTCAGGTCGGGGCCTTGATTCTTAAGTCTTATTTCCTACACACTTTTCACCAGGGGGTTAATCATTCCTGACGGCGCGACCTGTTAATCAAATAAGTTGTATCGATTTGGTATGCATAATTCTGGAAAAATTGCGAGTAATTTCAGCATAATTCAATTAAGTATGTATATTCTCTCAGAATATTTACAAACAGTTTATAATATTGTAACTGCACAGAATACTCTTAAGAGCACTTTTATAAAGAAAAATTACCCAAATGTTATGAGAAAAAAACTTTACAGTTTCTTTCACATAAAATAAACAGAAAAGAAAATCTTGAACTTATATGGATAAACTAAATTTTAATCTGATATGTTAGAAGGCTGTAATATAAGGGCAATGTTGTCAATTTCAAATTAATGAGTTTAATATCCATTAATAGTCTATTGCAATCATCGAATAAACTGACATACATCGACCAGAAGGATGTTCAGGCCGTGACCTCTAATCTGAGGTCTTATTTCCTGCATAACTTTCGACAGAGGTTAACTTTTGACAAAGCGATTTGTTAAGCGAATATTTGACGGCGATATTGTATGAACATTTTTGAAAATTGGAATTATTGCAATACAAAAATATGCGAACATAAATTCAGACACTGAAATTATGAAAATAATTTTAATAGTTTCTCTTCAAAAAGGAAGATACTTGAACAGAAAACTTTTAGTAGGAAATAACACCTAAATTATTGAATCGATGCAGAATTTACATAAATGTTGACACAAAGTAATTAAAATTTTCGTAAAAATATTTCTACCTTCTCATAATATTGAAATCTATAATAATTAACCTATTGCTTGCGCTCAAAATTTTCATTTCATGAATTTAAATATTTTTTCACTTTTCTGTATGCATTTCTAAGGGCGGAAGATTTTATTTACTGCAATGAACAATTGAAAGTTCAAATACTTAAAAGAATCGATGTCTTATTTCTTAAGCTATACAAAAAAATATTTCAGTTATGTTCAGTTACGTAGAAATTTATGTTACCGTTCATTTTGAGATTCGATTTTAAAAATATTTCAATTAATAAAAATAAGCATCAATATTTTCATGTAAGGAAATTGGAGAAAAAATGGTTTAATACGGGACTAAATTGTTCTTATAAATCAAAAAACTACTCTTTGAAAAATTTGTTGAAAAAGTTTCATATTCACAATGAATTTAATAATCGCTATTATTAATGTGTGAATTTACATTCCCATCAAAAAAGCTTTAAATTCTAATTAGCTTCAAAGCTAAATTAGAATATAAATTCATTAAAGCGTCATTTAAAATATCAGAAATTCTCTTATATTTAAATAATGCCAAAAATCTAATCCAAATAAAAAAATATTTAAATTTAAATATTTAGGTATTTACAGTAAAATATTTCATTAGATATTTTATGTTAATTTAAATAAGGTTATTTATAATAGCTATTATAATTAATATTATTAATATAATATTTACATCCATGTAGAGGAAGTGTTTTCGAAAAAGCAAGGTATAAATATGAATTATCTAAAACTTCTTTGTTTTAAGCATAAGCTGTAAATTACCATTGTACATCAACATAAAGATAAAATGAGGGTAGAGAACGTGTGGCATATTTACTGAATATTTAGCGAGGCAGGAAATACACAAGCTTGTAAATTATAGAACTCTTTGATAAGATTTGCAGTGCTGAGTTCAAAGTTCACATACATGTCTAATATACTTTTCAAGTTAAATAACATGCGAGAAATATATTTTTCAGATTTGATTATTAATCTATAAAGAGGATATTTAAAAAGATACGTGGGGCTTAAAAAAATTAACTGTAGTTAGTCAACATAATATTTTTTCCATTTTTATTTCTTCTTGCCAATTAATTTTTATCAATACTGCCCGCTTAATTTTGCTAGATTTAACTTTCTGTATTTTTTAGTTTTCATGTTTAATTTTTATCAGAATGTATAAATATAATATTTATACAGCAGTTCATAAAAGTTTTTTTCAATTCATCATTTGACATGAAGTCTGTTGTGTTTGCGACGGTCAATTATCAACACGAGCAATACAGGCCCTAAGAGGGTGACTGCCAACAGTGGGGGGGGGGGGGTCTTTAACGGCATCTAACCTGTATTTATGAAAGGAAATTCAAGATTCGAAGAAAATCGCGGAAAACTTCGAACGATTAAGTTTAGGGCGCAATTGGAATCGAACCCATCACCTCCCATCAACCGGCTTAAAAAAAACATCTCGGCCACTTGTAGGACCAGTTGAAGATTCAGTCATGATAGTAAGAAGTTTGTTTGAATTTCATTTGTTTCAAGACATCACGGAACAATCAATCCCCATTTCACAAAAATTGTGAGCTATCTACACCTGATACTACCATAAGACAAAATGAAAACTGGAATATTTAAGAATATAGGGAAAATACTTTGGTATTTTTTTTAATTAATACTCATGTTATAACCTTTATTCTAGGATAAATGCAAGAGTAAACTAAATAGTTCATGCTTCTTGGTATGGTCCCATATGTTCGCTAGATACTTATAAATTTAAGACAATGTGTTCCCTTAAAACATGCACCCCTGCCATATGCATGCGATGCTAAATTGCTGAATAAGCTCCTGAAAGAGATTTAAACATGCTAAGTCAATTACACATGAAGGGAGCATAAAGTCTTAGTTTAATGAGATAGAAATAACTACAATGTTCCCCTCCACAACTGTTTGTCAACTGTCGCATTATGTTTGCCCATGGGGTTACCCATTAATTTCCTTGGAAATGCTTATACTCTATGAGCTGAAGGAACATTTCAGTAAATGCGAAGAATTGGAATTAAAATTTTATTCAGTATTAACACTCGGCGACGCCGACATTTTTCGATTTTACAGTCCTACATGGTGAGGCAGTAGACTTTAATTTATGGCTGGCTTTACTGGTATTAACACGAAATAATTGGATTCGCAGAAATTCGTTGAATGAAGATGTAGGTCAATGAATTTTCGGTAAATGTAAATAGTCGTGCCTAAATGTGTTTAATCAGAAATCTAATCCAAATACAAAATTATGTAAAATTTTTTTTAAATGTAGTGTTTGATTCATTCATTTTTGAATGACAGTATACTTGATCCTGAAAATGTGCGATTTGATCTATTTTGTTAAATTTCAATTGGAGAGAGTTAAAACTGAGAATTATTTTAAGAAACACATACCTGAAATTAAAGAGTTTTCATAAGAGTAATTCTTACTATATTTACTTTTGTTATGCAAATGGCATTTTGGCGATTCATTTTTTTTTTTTGTGTGTGTGTGTGTGTGTATTTTTTAACTAATTCCTGACTAAGCATTTCGGAATTAGTATTTAAGAAATAAAATGCAACTAATTGTTAGATATATTTTGGGTCAATATGACATGTCAGCGAATTAGTTTGGAAAGTTAGTTAATGTATAAAATTTTGGTGCAAGATTTTTTTTTTCCAAAATAAATACAAAATACTTACAAAAAGGGTTAAGTTGTTTTAGTGTTATTAGGGCTTTTAAAAAAGGATAAGAGACCGTGCCACTTTCAAAACAGTTTGTAGTTCTTTTACAAAAGATATCTTTAATCCGATTGAGAGGTACTTTTTTCAATGCTGGATACATTGCACATACAACAGCCCCCCCCCCCCCACCTCTCGGAACCGGTCTTGTGGTGTTATAGTCATTTTATGCAAACGAGAATTAGACCAAGAGCTTTAGCTTAAAATTAACGTTTAACCAGAAAAAAAATTGCTCTAATCGATTAAACTATCCATTTTCGATTAAAACCATTTTTTTTTTTTTAACCAATAATATATTCGCGTTTCATTAAGGTTTCTTGCTGCAGTGCAAATGTCAATCGTACACACATACATACAGAAATAAATGATATCCTACGATAGTTTATGTTACATATTAGTACATCAAAAAATATCTTGTGAAAGTCATCCGGACAAGTTAATTTGACGTCACTGATGGAAAACACTTGAAAAAATTTAAATAAAAGCAACATTTTTAGTTTTAATCTGTTTGTTACACATTGCATGGCTATGAAACTTTGGAATTGTATCATTTTAGGAATCAATTGTATCAAATTTTAGGAATTGTATCATTTAATTTTATGTACGTCTTTAATTTATAATTCTTAAAAATGATTTTAAGTGAATAATTTATTCGAAAAAAAAAAAAATAGAAGCAAATTCCTACACATGGCTGAGAGAACATTTAAGAAAACCTACATTAGAGGCATGTTTAAAGTAACATTTAGGGGCGGGTGAAACAAAAACAAAAAGTAAAACCATATAAAACAATTCGTAAAAACTTATTCCGAATCTGCATCTCTTGCCAGAAACAAAGAAACATTAAGGTTTTAAGAAGAAATTTTTCAACAAATTCACAGAATCGTGATTCGCAAGCAATCTATCACAATTTCCATTAAGTCTTCCTTCCATTGTTTTATTGATAAAACGCAGAACAGTTTTTTTTTCGAAAATTCTTCTCTTTATATTTATCTTTTAACAAAACTTACAAAATGTTCCATTCTCTATAATATAAGTTTATGATAAATGAAAAAAAATTGTAAATAAAGTTTGATTTACTAATAAAAAAAAACTTCATTAATTTGTTAACTTCATTCATTTGGGGGGGGGGGATTGGGGAGGAATCAATCGGCAAAGACTAAATACTTTAGGATATAAGAATGCCGCAAAATATAAATAAAATTTAGTTTAACCCTTTATCTACTGATAATACTTTTAAGTACCATTAAAATAACTTACTATAAAATTTATTTAATGCATCGATTAGTTGCAATACGTTTTAGAATAAGTTACAGATACAGTACTTTATTTTGTTCCAAAAAAATTATCGGTTACACAAAACAAAAATATTTTTTAGAAGGATGATTTCTTTTGCCGTTGCATATTTTCAGCTGTCTTGGTATTGGGGCAATGAGGGAGCATTTTTCAATTCTGAAATACATTTATTGTAAAAACATTTATACATTTCCCGATTCTACAAGATACTAAGAAAAAAAACCATGATTAAAGTGAAGTTCTAAACATTGCTCAAAATCTCCTATAAATTCAAATTTAATCCTTCTAAGTCCTTCAACTCTTCCAAAATTTATTAAATGATTGCGTAAATTTGCTAATGTAGTTTAAACAATTTATGAAAAATGCTTTGGAAGGCTTAATTTTAATGAATTCATAATTCGGTAGATAAAGAGTTAAGGGATTTTAAGAGTGAAATTTTCACTGTAAGTGTATTTTTTATGATGTCAGATTTAATTTTATTTCAGATTTTCTATGAAACACAAACGCTTAAATATTTTACCACAGATGGCTTAAAATATTTTCAGTCTAGCACAATTTCAATACTTTACAATTGATACTTTTTTATTGTTTATTTTTGTTTTAAAAAATTAAATCGTTCATGTGACTTGCATCTACTGCAAGGAGGACTAACAAAACTATTGCTTCCATGTTCCGGAATCCCAAATGATATTGATAATGATGCGAGACTAATATACTCTGAGCATATACTTCATTCAAGCAATTTTTTGTTTATTTAATATTTTGAAAAACAAATCTAAAAAATTGTTATTTTGAAATATTTAATTATTAAATTTTAGGTATAAGGAATGATTTGGATCAAAATGAATGTATGTGCCAAGTTTTGCACAAATTGCTTTTATTAGTTTGAGAAATGTTGCGCGTAATTTGATGAATGCATTTTTTTTTCAGCAAATAAAATTTAAAAGTTTTTAAAGTAACAGATATAGAACTTTAAAATAATCATGCTACATAAAACATTATGCTATCGGTGATTCAAAATTTACTCAATGTTACATCATTAGCTATGAGAAAATTAAATACAACAATGCTAAATTGCATTTTCTCACTAAAATGTGCTAACTGATTTATAATGAGTAAATATCACCGGAATAAGATAAGTGGCAATTATTTGAAATCTGTTTTTTCTTTCAAATTACTTCAAGTAAAAATGTAAAAAAGGCCAAGCGATTATATAAAAAATAAATTCAAGAAGCTTATCGAATGAGGTAAAATACTTATGTTGGAATTGGAAAAAAAGAGATTATATATATATTTGTCACAGACCATTTTTAGTTAGTCTTTAAAATAACTCAATTTTCTAAATAAACAGCAGAGAAATTATATTCAAGTAGCTACACAATGGTTCTTTTAGTTCCGGCTTGATGTGGACTTATCGGCAAATCTAGCGAAAGCTTTTGAGGAAAAAAAAAAAAAAACTAGGATCCTGTGTGTCATTCTGATCTTTTGTGACATGATCCCCATGTTGATAAAAATCCAAGATTTTCTGAAACAAGAACAGATTTGAGATAATGTACGCATTCTTTTTGTTGTATCCGTTAGTTTCCTTTATTCTCTGTGTATATTACTTTTTAAAATAAATTAGTTACTAAAAAAAAAGAACCCACTTTACATAAGTGATATGGGACATCTGTAAGGAACTCAACGGAAAATTATTGTGTACTTTTAAGCATAATTAAAGAGTGATTTTAATTTCAAATTTACAAAAAACGTTAAAATTGATAATAGAAGTTTTCCTAAATTTATTAAATGAATTAAATAGAATTGCAAGATTATCTCTGGAAGATCTACATGCTTTTCAGAATATATGGTATCCGTTAGGTATCTTTCATTCACTGCGCACTTTTTTTTTATAAAATATTTCATTAAAAAATAACCTACTTAACATAAATGATACGGAACATCCGTCAGGAACTCAACGGAAAATTGTATGTTTTTATGCATAATTAAAATAAGTTTGATTTCAATAAAAAAAACCTAAAATTGATATTTTTTTTATAATTTTTTTAAACGAATAAAAGATCAAAATTACTCATAAAATTTGCATACTTTTCAGAATATTCAGATAAGTTTCACTGTCTTTCATTGATTAATGTATGAAAACTTTTCAGAAAGGTTTTTAAAAAGATTATACACAAATATGGCATACTTTCATGCAGAAGTCTTTTTTGTACTCCAGCTTGATTTATGTTTTAAGAAGACTCTGTATCTTTCATTCGGGGAAGAGCACCGAAAAAATATATTTTTTGCTTAAAATTATATTTTTATTACCTTTAGTACATTCTTATAAAGTTTCGTAACGATGCGAATAATATAAATACAGTTTAAAGCTATTTTAATACATCGTTGTCTCTTTAAATGATACAATATACTTTACTTAAAAGTAGTTTTTGTCTGTTTTCCCAACAAATAGACATGTTCAAAGAGATAAAACATATGTATATTTTTCAGTTGACTTTTCTTCTTTTTTTATTGTTTATGATCTTATTTGATAAAATTTAATACATTCCTTCCGGCTAACTTAGGCCAAAGTTACCCTGATAGGTCAAAGAGCGAAAAATAAATAAAAGATTAAATTTGCTACACCACTTGAGTTAACGGCAAAGTTTTGGACACAATATACAGACAGCAGCACTAGTGTGAGTTAGGCAGCTCATTGGAAATAATTAGTCAGGGTTACACCACAGCAGAATGGGCCAAAGTTTCGTAAAGGGGGAGCAATGTTACACCGATTTGAAGCGAACTTACCATAATTGACTATATTAGATTTTTTAATAAATAAAAATGTAAAATTTAGTTTTTTCTTCTACACTTTTACACGTGTTCGTACATTTTATTTTCTCCCAAACTAATTAACTTTTGATAAATCCAATACTTAAAATTATGCAGCGCACTTCTAAGAATAATTTGAAAAATAAATTGTACATAAAAACCATGTTACATTTAAATAAGAACTTCCCTTTCTCTGCTGTAAACTATACTCTAACACTAAAACCAGAAAAAAGTTAAATAGAAAAAACGTTAATAGCGTTAGAAATTTAAATGTTTAAGTATATATATTCGGTAACATTGCGCAGTCCACTATGCAAAGAATAAGTTTGCTCCAATATGTAGAAGAGAGATGGATTTAAGTGAAACGTTTATTGACCAGAATTAAAAAAAACAGGAAATATCTTATCAGGAAATAAATTATTTTGCTTTATCATTAAATCAGATTAAAAATTTCTGCATTAATTAAATTCATAGACAACACTAACAAATCCTCAAATGTATAAAACTGAATATTAATTTAACAAATTAGTAATAGAAAGAGGAAAAAAAGCAATGTATTTCTATAATTTTTGGTTAATCACATCAAGCAGCTGTTCACTTATTTTCCCTAACTACAATTTGAACGGATCACTATCTGCTCTTCTGAGAAAAATTAGTACTTTTAATTAAGATTATGTGACGGATTAACACATCGTCAAGAGCAAATGAGCCAGTTATAATTTTCTAGTTTCAAAAAGTGCATATCTGAGGCAGAGTCCTAATTGAGATATAATTATCCTCTTGTTAATTGAGCCTAGATTAATGTAAGGGATAGAAACATAAAACATAATGTGAAGACAAACAAGCCTCTCTCCAAGCTACCTTTATAATTACTAATTAAAGACAAAAAGAAAAGTGGAGGACATTTTACTGCAGCAGTGTATCCTTTTTTTATTTTCTTAAAGTTATTTTTAAATGCACAAAACAAAAATGAAAAGCACAAATTACAATAAGGAATCTAAAAAAAGTTAATTTGTTAATGATTACACTTTCAAATAGAAACTATGGAAATTAAAGCTTTTTCTTTAATAATTTATGTTTTGACAGTACTAATATAAAACACAGCGGTATGGATTAAATATAGATACATTAGAATTGTGTATTATAAATTGAGTAAACATTCAAAACTTCAAAAAAAATATTTTGTAGAAAATTCAATTTACAGCAACTGTATGCATCAAAAGAAAAAAAAACATTCAGTATAAAATTAACAATTTCTTAAATTTAGCAAATTACAGCATTTATATGCACAATTATCCGATTATTTTGTATAAAATGGTTGCATAAACATTATGCTAATTTAAATTACTTAACTGTATCAGCAACAAATAGCCTAAACAAGTTTATTATTATTATTATATATGAAGTTACTGCATCATATGACAAGTAAATTTTACGGGTACAATTATAGCCTTCAAATACAAATTAACTTATTTTTCGTATAATATTTAAAATCGCAATATCAGATTTCAAAATAAAAATTTCGATTACTGTAATTTTTAAGAGTTTTGCACTTTTCAGCCGTCACAGTTGCAATCCCAGTTTTCCAATTGCTTCCCATATAAAACCCCCGTTTCATAGCTTTAAGCATTTACGATTTTATTTAATCAAAGAAATTTGGGGTTAAAAAACGCACATTTTATTGCTGAGAGAAATATAAAAGTTGATAGCTATTATATTGAATAGACAGTTGATTTATTCCAGAGGGAAAAGGTTCTTTTTTGCAGACTCAATATTTTTTCCCCTTCTTTTTTGAATGAATATTTTATTCTGTAACTGAGTAAAAAAACAATTTATACAAAGTACTCAAATTTTTATTTTAGTGACGCAATTAGAAATTACACTTATGAAGCTGAATTACTTTTCTAGCGACAAAGCATTTGAGAATATTCTGCGATGACAGCAAGTTGTATACAGGGTTGGGTTTCTTCCGGAAGAAACTATAAGAAATGGAAAAATGGAAGAAACTACCAGAAACCAAAACAAATGCTCAAAGTAAAAGTATATTAACTAGATAAAAGAATTAAAGTATAATTACATGAAATCTAAATTGGAAAATTTAATTATTATTTTATTTATTTTTTGTAAAGGCAAGTTATTTTTTTAATAACAAACTTCATGTTCAGCAGACATTTTCAGGTGATGGATTTTTACTGCTCTAGAGGTAGAAGGATGGTTTTTTTATTATTAATTACACTATTTATATAAAAAGAGAAAAAACCCCACCAACAAATTTTTCATATAAAAGTATATTTTTATATAAAAATATATTTTTATATCAAAATGCCTCATTTTAAACTGTGCTAGACAGTAAATAACTTTGTAATTATTTATACTAACATCTAGCATGAATATCTTAATGCTGTAGTGTTCTAAAAATATCTATGGGTATGTCAAGTGCTTTTAAATAATCTTGAAGTGCAGAACTTGGAAAAAAAATCATTTTTTGCATTCATCAAATTGAAGTTGAGAAACTGATTGCAGCATCCTACGGCTAAAAGACTTTTTTGCTATACTATGCTGCATTGTACTAAAAAAATTAGAAAGATTTTTTTTTTAAATATGAGACTTGATCGATACAGGTTTCTAAATCCAAAACCAATTTTCAGAAAATTCAGTTTCAGCCAAACATAAAATCATCCCCCCCCCCCACTAAAAAAATAAAAAAAATAAGTAATTAAATTGTATGTTTTAAAGTAATTAATGCATACATAAATGCAAATTAATTATATGTATAGTATTTATTGATTATGCACAATTCTTAATTATCCAAAAACTTTATTTTCATGTATAATAAAACAATTCATCAATGGACACAGGAAGATTTTCCAATACGAATTTCATTTAATTAAAAAATATTTTAGTTTTAACTATACACATCTTGATTTTTCTTCTATAATGATTTTTGTAAATGATCATTTATTATTCTAGAACTTTCTCAAAGAATATTTGAAACACTAATGCAGTTTAAACTAAAAATTTTCTGCAAGATGATTGCTAATTCATGTCTGATAATTATAAACAACGAAGTTCATTGCAATACACTCATTAGAGTTGATACAGTTCAAATCAATGACTAATGTTGAAAATTTCCGAAGGAAGAAACAATAATTTTGGAATACTGAGAGTTTCAGTGAAGCTGAATTTTCAGCCACGTTTTTGGCAAAACTGATTTTGGGCTGAAAATGAAACCATATTTTTGATCAATCTCTGTTTAATACAGTAATATTAAAAATTTAATATTAATCTTTTAATATTACAGTAATTACTGTATATTACCTATATTAATAAAATTTATGTAAATTAAAAGCTTTTATTTAAATGGGTTTCATTCTACTATTGGTAAAGAATTCCTACTATTTACTACTAGTTTCAAAAATTTAAATAATTAAAAAATATGTTGGTTAAATTGAAATGAATGACATTTAAGTTTGTGTTTTTAAATTTTGGATAAAATTTCATTTCATTTAGCGAATGGTTGACTATCTTTAGACAGGCGTTGTGCGGGATCTTGGCTAAAAGATTTGTGTAATTATTCATTTAGTATTTATATTTAATTAAATTTGCTTTGGTTCAGTGGAAATAATTCATTTAAGATTATAGGAAGAAGATATTTATTATATCTTACAAAATTGAAATTTATGGTAAATTCTAGAAGAAACAGTTTCTTCCATTTCTTCCCACTTGGAAGAAACCTATTTTTTCCGGCCGGTTTTTTCCATGTTTTTTTTTCCGAGTTTTTTTCAACTGCGGAAGAAATTTTCCAACCCTGGTTGTATACCTCTTTAAATAATAATAAAAAAAAACCCCGAAATATTTGTGATTAAAATAAAATTCAGATACTGAATCTCTTGATTTTAAAATGACTAAATGTGATGTTACCCTTGCCATCATTGAATTTGTCACATTTCGATTTCTCGATTTATGATGCAAAAAATTCTACACATAAAAACAAAAAAATGGTAGTTTTATAGAGAAACGAATGATAAATACATTGAAGCAGTGTTCAATTCAAATTAGTGTATAATCCGAAATATTTTAAGCACTTTTAAGTTAAAATCAGTAAAGATAGTTGACTTGCAAATTTTTCATATGATCAAACTTTATGCATAGCAATTTTAATAGAGTGTTGTAAGCATATACGTGGCTAGATTATGGTGTGCAGTGCCCAATCAATTGTCAAATGGGTAAAATTTTTTTTTCTTTGAATTTTATTTAGAAATTCATTATCTGCATAGAGATATTTCATATTTTGTATTGAGCAATTTTATAACAAATGCTATCAGAAGAAATAGCTGGAATTATATTTCTAAACATTTAAGTGAAAAATATTTTTACATGTGAATATTAAAAGTCCTTCCGGCAATGCCGGGAGGAAGAGGTAGCTTTCATATACTTACATATTTATTTATTTATTTTAAAGTAAGTTACATTGTTCAAAAATACTAAGCTCAAATTAGTGGAAATAATCTTATAAAATTAGTGATTTTATAAGATTGAATACTAGTTTTTGTCAAGACTGAATATTAATAGGAATTTTTAGAAATTAGTCATCTTTTATTCAACCGGTTTTATTTTAACCGATTTAGAGAGTCACCAAATTCTACGATATCATAAAGTGTATGCCATTTTAAAGCAACATGATGGATCGTTCAGATCAGACCGTTTCAAAATGTCAGCCATAAGCAAAATTCAAAGTGCTATAACTCAAACATTTTTTAAGATATAGGCAAAATAAAAAGTGTACTGGAATCGTTGTTTTAAGTTCTAACACGTAAAAGAAAAATATTTTTCAACTTTTAATTTTTTCGCATTTAATTTTAAATTTTAAATTTTTTTAAAAATTTAAAATGGCCACCATTTTGAAACAAAATGGTGGATGATGCTGGCCAACGAACTCGGTCAAGACATTTGTATGTACTATGTACATACCAAATTGTCATTGAAATCGGTTCATAAATACGCGTGTTATCACGTGACAAAAATCAGATCGTTTCAAAATGTCAGCCATAAGAAAAATTCAAAGTGCTATAACTCAATCATTTTGTAAGATATAGACAAAATAAAAAGTGTTCTGGAATCTTTGTTTTAAGTTCTAACACGTAAAAGAAAAATATTTTTCAAATTTTGATTTTTTCGCATTTAATTTTAAATTTTTAAAAAAATTTAAAATGGTCACCATTTTGAAACAAAATGGCAGATGATGCTGGCTAACGAACTCGGTCGAGACATTTGTATGTACTATGTACATACCAAGTTTCATTGAAATCGGTTCATAAATACACGTGTTATCACGTGACAAAAAACAGATCGTTCCAAAATGTCAGCCATAAGAAAAATTCAAAGTGCTATAACTCAATCATTTTTTAAGATATAGACAAAATAAAAAGTGTTCTGGAATCTTTGCTTTAAGTTCCAACATGTAAAATAATTTTTTTTTTTTACTTTTAATTTTTTCGCATTTAATTTTAAAATTTAAAATTTTTTAAAAAATTTTAAATGGCCGCCATTTTGAAACAAAATGGCGGATGATGCCGACCAACGAACTCTGTCGAGAAATTTGTATGTACTATGTACATACCAAGTTTCATTCAAATCGGTTCATAAATACGTTAGTTATCGCATGACAAAAATCAGATATATATATATATGTCAACATTTGAACGGAGGGTGGTTTTGGGGTCTGGGGGTCATGATCGGTGAAAATATACCAAAAGTTTCCGAAAGTGCTTTCCTCCGGACGGATGCATGAGAAAATTGCGTCATATTAAGTAATTTTCTTATATCGTAAAAAAAAAAAAAAAAAAAAAAAAAAAAAACTCTTAAATGTTATAAAAAACTGGTAGGCACCGAGATTTTTTCCTTAAGCAATTTTTAGACGTTAATTTTCAAAAAAGCCGAAATTATCTTAATTACTCAAGAAAATAACAATGGGCTGTTGAGACTTTGATAGATGCAGCTTTTAGGAAAAAATAAAAATGCCATGGTCAAAAGAAAAGGAATGGTAACCGGATAACAATTATTACTATTCGTAATAGCAATCAATCTTATACACTCTAAAAAATAAATGTGTAAATTGGTTAATTTTACACACACATGTGTGTAATTTTCTAAAATTACACACTTGTAATACAATTTACACATTTTTTTTCCAAAAAATACCTGTTTTTGTGTGTATTTAGCTTCTGAATTTAAATGTGTAATTTGTTATCACTTGATAAACTCAGAAAAGTGTGTAAATTCTGAAAAATGCCTGGATTTACACGAAATGGAGTGTCATTCTAATTTAAACATAATTATGTGTACACAGAAAAGTGTGTAAATTTCGGAAATCACCCACTTGTCATAAAATTTACACATTTTGTTCAAAACATTAACTGTTTTTATGAGTATTTCGTTTATGACAGTGAGTCTGTCTGTTTTTATCAGTTGATAGACACAAAAGTGTGTAAATGTAAAATATTACGTGAATTTACACGAATTGGACTGATACACATAATTATAAATGTGCAAATCTTAAAGGACAGTGTTTAAGTGTATTAGAAGTCTGCACCGTCTGCAATTTCCAGGTCCGGCGCGACCCGAATGACATCTTTCTTGGCCCAGCGTAGGCAAGTGTAAAAATCATAAGTTCGGCCCGAGACAGGCCCGTTTATATTTTTACAGTTCAAGGTATACTGTATATTAGAGATGATTGCTGGAAGTGCATTTTTAACACTTTCCAACAAATTTAAAAAGTGTTTGCTTTCGGTTTGTCAGTCCGTCTGGCCGCGCTCTAACTCTCGCAAATATACTCGGATTATTATGAATTTTTTTTAACGTTATTGACGTTTCCCTAGCACAAATTCTATTGAAAATGAAGTTTCTATCATGATTAGTTTATTTACATGGACAGTTAAAAAATTTCGATTACATTACGGCCTATGGGGAAAAATCGATTAAAATGAATTTTAAAGGTATTATACCCGGTCAAACATATTCAAAATTATATGCATCTACGAAATGCATTAAAATATGCATTCTGTAAAATATGCAGTGAAAGGAATAATAATTCATTTACAGAGCTTAATTATTTCATTAAAAGACATAACTCAGGGGGGAATTGTTTGCGACACATTTTCATTATGGAAAAATATAATCAAATTGATATGTGTCACTGAAGCTGAATTATTTCACGCATAATATGAAATGCATAGCGTTTACAGGGAAACGCAAATATTTTAAATAGTATATTCTATCCGAAGAACTGTATATTACGAATGATGGCTGTAAATGAATGAAATGCATTTTTAATTATGATAAGCGCTTTTAAGTTTTATTAAATGTATGGACATTATAAGGCGTTATAAATGCTAAAAGTTACATAATTTAGATATACAGGGCTACACAAAAGAGCTCGGAATTTACTAAGCTTTACTCGGGAGGTTACTAAATATGATGTAATTTACTTAAAAGTTGTTTTTAAATAAATTATGCATTTTTACGTTGAACTGCATTTAGTTTACTAAGGAATATTTCTAGAATACAGATAAAATGAGTTACAGGGTCACGCAAAAAAATGGATACAGGGTCGCCTATGAATAATAATTTTTGGAAATGTGATTTAAGTAGTTTAAAGAGTATTTTTGTAAGAACTTAATTTTAGCAAAATATTGTCGTGTAATAAAGGTACTAGGTAAACTACAGGGCTGAGCAAAATACTCAAGTATGTTTCCATATATTAGCATAAATTGCTAAAAAAAAATTTTTCATTAGTTAGGCGTTTTATTGCTAAACTAAACTTCCCTATTCTATAGTATATCTATTAACTGACAGATCAAATACAGGGCTGTTCAAAAATATTAGAAGCCCGCATTTTCTCCCCCAGTTTTATTAATTATAAATTGCTCTTAATTTCAGAAACGACAAAAAATACGCTGGTGGAGAAAATTAAGCTTTCGCTGTGTGTGTGTGTGTGTGTGTGGGGGGGGGGGGTTCTAGTATGCTTTATTATAGTAATGACATATGTATACTTTCAAAAAATATTTTCTTTTCTGTTAGTGTTTAACTATTCGACTCTTTAAAAATAAATTTTGCTATTTGTCCCACATTTTTTGAATAAATTTAACATTTTTCATTATAAAATAAGATGTACAAAATGTGTGCTATGACATATGATTCCTAATTTAACTCCCCCCACCCAAACACGCGCGCACCGAAATAAAAAAAATCTATCTTTAAAAATACATGTAAAAATACCTTAAAAAATAACTATTTCCCAGATAACCCATTTTATTTTAAGGAATATACTTTGCATTTATTACATGTGATACAAAAACATGTGTCACTTATTATAACTGATGCATTATTGCTCATTAAACTGATTCTATATTTTCTAAAAGTTCACATATTTTTAATTTATGTGTCATATTATGACTAATACAACTTAATAATTTATGTATAAAAAAAGAAACTTTGAAGTTCATTTTAGCAAGAATTTTTTTTTAATTAAATAAAAAGAAAAATGAAGTGCATAAAAAATTCTTCAAACTGAAAATTTTAATCAGAGCCACTCTCATGAAAATATACATTTAACTTTCAAATCTAGCATTGAATAAATAAGAACATCTGCGCGCAAAATTTCACCTGCGCTGCAGACGATCACAAGCGTGTGCATTTATTCTCTAGAATAGAAACAGACCAAGGACCAAGAATATTCGAAGTGTTCGAACATATTGTTATGTTATAAACGTATATAGTTCACATGAATTTAAAAGAATTTTCCAGAATGTTACAAGAATTCATCCAAAGGATATTTTACATAACAGTCCGAAAAAGGTACAGTTTCAGTAATGTAGTTAATAGAGCTCATTAATGTCACTGTACTGGATTCGGACATAATTCTACGAATACGAAAGGATCTATTTATTTTTGGATTATCCCAATTTAACACAGAGGAGAGTGATTGATAAGAAATATGTAAGAAAAAAATATTTTCTCAGCTTCCTTTTTTAGTTAATAGTTTTAGTTTTACTTAATTGCACATAAACATTTTATAAAAGCAATGATTAACATTAACTTAACATTTATCAATTCAATAAACTTTAATAAGTTTAATTTTTATTTCGTTGAAATAAACGGCCGCATGCCAATGATTCATTCATTCAAATCAGATTTTTTTTTTTCCTTTTTAAAACTATGTGGTTAAATTTCTTTCGATTTTAAAAGTTTGCGGTTTTAAAAGTAATTTAATCAATAGTTAACATAATTGCTAAACATGTATTATAACATCCCAATAATTTCGACGTTAAACAGAGTTTTTAACTCATAGTATATGAATCATATCACATTATAAAATGTATGAATATGAAATATATGATATGTACATCATGCATATGAGATACATATAGACTAGATGAGAAGGTAATAGACAAGATTCAATATTTTTGGTTAATAAAAAAATATTTAGTAACAGTTTAATTTATATATATATTTTCATAACTTCTCTTTGCATGATTTAAAAGCTATATTATTTTTTATGCTCCCAATCGATCCAATCAAGATGCCGAAAATAATATTTCAAAGTTCCATCTATTTTCAGTGAAAATTTTAATGAATATGCTAAGAGTTGGCTTCCTTTAATAAAGTAATACTGTAATTTTTCTTTCCTTGCAAAATTTGCGTATGTTTATGTTTCGTTAGAAAGAAAGCTTTGAATTTTATGTACTTATGACTATTTGCAAAATTTCATTTATTTTTAAGAATTTAAGAAGCGTGTGTTATTGAAATGCTTAGTTATTCAATTTCCAGTACAGAGCAATCCAATGTTGACATAGTTAAAAGGGCAATTACAGTATTGTTCATAGTGAATAAAATCGTTAAATTTAATTGAAAATCTAATTAATTCAATTTAATATTTAAATTGCACTTACTATACCGTAAAAACATAAAAAAATTATATATAACTGCTATTAATTAATTTCGTGTGGTTTATAAAATTTTCAATGTTTTAATCGAAAAATATTTTTATTAACTCTACCTTGTATACTGGTTCGGGAGAGGGAGGGGTCGCTCAGTTGCCATTTAAATCTAATAATTCCCATTTAAAGAAAAACAATTATAGAAATAGTTAAAAATTAATTGTATTTTGTATAAACAATTGCATCGACTGTATCTGTTACCGATAGCTGAGTGGCGCTCAACGTGTTAACTATTAAAAATAGGGGGAAATAAACGAATGCTCAAATAACTTTTTTTCATATTTTCTTTTACCTACCCACCTTTCTTTTACCTCCCAATGTATAAATAATTTGATAACTGTAATCATCCGACATTTAGAAGTTTAAACAATGTATCTAAAATAATTAAAATTTTTGATATTGTGATAGCTACAATGATTGATTTAAACAGTGAACAGTTCTCAAAATATTTAATTAATTATTGCAATTCTAATTCGTTGAATTTATTTGAAGTAATTATTTTGTTTTATTAGTATGCCTTCATTAAATTTTGGCTCTAATTATTCTTATAAAAATCTATTACTTTTGTGGGGTTCCATTACTGGATTCTTTATTCTTTTTTTATTGTGTCTTATAAAAAATAACCTGTATTTTTAATACACTGATATAAATAAATTTTTCTCCACATTTTATTCTAAAAATTGGATAGTAATAATTCTAATCCCTTGTACTATTTATGATAGTATCGGTGTTATAGTAGCCTTGGCAACAGACATTCAGCCAAAAATTACATCTTTGAAAAAAAAACATAAAAATTTCTCAATATAGGCAAAATAGAGTACATTCAGTTGCTGTAAGATATGGACAATTAATGACCGTTTTTTTTTTAAATCATGTATCAAAAGTTATTATTGGTTTAAATTTATAATTTCATAAATAAGCATGTAATATCGACAATCTATTATTAAAGTTATTTTTTTAATAATCAAAAAATTGTTTAAGGTTTTTTTTTTTTTTTTTTTTTTTTTTTTTTATTGCTTGTAAATCCTTATGTAAAATGAATTAAACCTTTGTGTCATCACGTTGTATATCTGCAAACACAAGGAGAAAATAGATTATAGTTTCAGAAAGAAAATAGATGAAGGAAAATAATTCAAGAAAATAGATTATAATAACAGAAATATGATAGATTACAATTTGAGACGACCCTGTTCCTTGATTAAGCGTAAAGGATTCGTGGTCTTGCTTTAAGATTACAAATCTGTTACAGAGAAACAAGTTGGAAATTGCGCGTTAAAAAAGCAATTGAGATGCGTTTCGTACTATAACGAAGTTAAAAAGAAATATTCAGATTTTGGTGTAATAGTACACAGTACTTCGGATACTATTTAAGTAACCGAAATCTGTTCTTTGTCTTCTTTGTAAACACTATATATCTGCTTTCCATTATAAAATAAGTAATCTTTAGCATATCTCAGCAACATAAACATCAATTTAATAAAATGTGAAATATTTTAATAAAATTAAAACGCGTCCCAAACAATGTTTCCTTCTTTACCATAATGTAATGGAATATTTCAGTATGGCCCTGTAAATTAATAAAAACTATTCTCTGCACTACAGATTATACAGAATTTATATTGTAGTATATACTTCATAGATGCATGTCAATTTTATTATGTTCGAAAACGTGTAACATTATTAAAAGGCACTTGAAACTATTTTTATACATTGGCCGTTATGCAAGGGAACGCTTTTGACTGTCTCTGTAATTGAATTATGCATTTCATTTTCATAAAAATTGAAATGACTTGATAAAATTATGCAAGAGTTATATATTTTAAATTTCAAACAATTCGGATAAGTAGTTTTTGCGTTGTTATATGCGAACGGACAGATACAGACGGACGGATTGAATGACAACTATAGTTATTACGTATTTACATAATTACGATCGCGTACTTAGAAACAAGTCAAGCATATACGAATTTGTTCTTCATGTAATTTTGTTTTGCTATTTTAAAAACTTTTTCGCAGTTTACACATCAAAGAATAAGGTAAATCTTTGTACGCAAAAACCTGTGTATTTTAAATATTACACAAAAATGTGTTTTCCATGTTACGTAGACATATGTGTAAAAACAGAATATTACACAAAAATCTGCGCATTCTGTACATAACACAAAAACATGTGTATTTTGCATATTACACAACATTGTAGGTATTTTCCTATTGCACAAAAATATATGTAAAAAAAGAGTATTACACATATGTATGTGTAAAAATAGTGCTCAGAAATATGTGTATTTCAGTGCAATTCACACATCAAAGTGTGTATTTCAAGAGTTATCAGATAACTTTTACACATTTGGACTTATCATCAAATTACACATTAAAATGTGTATTCTGAAATTTACACATTTGGCGCAATTTACACACAAATTTACACATATAGACATGTCATTTTTGTATCATCGATTTACACATTTTTGTGTGTAAATTTACACATTTTTTTTAGAGTGTATAATTGGGTAATCTTTTAAAAGATCAAATTAGCGTATTTTAAAAGTTTACTGCAACGATATTGACGAGCGCCAGAAACCCTACTAACAGATAACAATATAAAAATTTTAAGGATTTCATATTTTTTTCAAAATTCTTTTAATTTTAGGTTTTTAATACATTTCATTTTATTATAAAATCTATAATTTTAAACTTCTAGAAATAAAACTAGTTCCACGCAATCAATACGTTTTAGTAATACAGAAGTGTACATGTTATGTATCAAAATCTTGATATTTCAAGTATTATAGAAGATTTTAGTGGACTTATAAACAGGCTATATTTTCAAAAATTTCATAAAAATACTGGAAATGAGTCAAATATTAAAATATTTATATTATATATATATATATAATATGGAAGATGCTCAATATTTGTTTATAATGTTCCATGCGCATTTAATACTTTAATTTTATCCAAGTACTTACCAGGTGTTCCCTTACATAAGTAAACATAATTTAATAATAATATCATTTAAAGGTAACTAAAAAAATAGATAATTAAAATCTGTAGAATTCTAATTAAGATTGTTTTTAAATTCTTTATTAAGGAAATAAAGGAAATCGTTAGCAACTTTCATATTGCGCATGTTTATTTTGTGTATATTTTATGTATTTCTGAAATAATTTTAAATCTGCATATAAACATTGAATACTGATAAGGCCTTTTGAAGAACGCTAATATTTTTTAACTTTAAAAAAATTATTTTTTTCAATAACTTAAAATGTATTAATCAAAAAATTCAGAAAAAAAATTGATAAAGTATTTTTTATGGCCAATATACTCTAACTAGAATATTATTAAAAAGTTAAATTCTTAATAATGACTAGGTAAGAAAACATTTTATATAAGATTTCTAGCTTCATTTTTAACTGTACTATTTCTTTTGTTAAAAGTTTTAATGAAAAAAATTTAACAGTAGAAACATCTGCAAACGACTCATCACCTGTTTTCTAGATTATGCAAATATATTAAGCATGGAAAAACGCATTAAGCAATATATCAATCCAAACAGTTCAATTTTAATCTATGAAATACTAATAAATCCGCTGGATTTAAAACTAATACTTTTAACACATTGAGTTTCTTGATTTGATACTGAAGTTAAAAAAATTATGATGTTTTAAGTAATTTTTAAGAAAGTATAATCCTGCAATAAACAAAAGTTAAATATAAATTTAAAAATTCTTTCATTAATTACTTAAAACAATATATATTTTTACTTTTATATCATATTTTAGACTATCAGTCACGAGTGAATGACGCGATCTAAACGGAAATTTCGGTATCAGTCATTGATGACTGACGTGGAGTTTAACGTATCAATGACGAAATAAAAATAGTTCTATTAATTTTACAACTGGTATAACAGATTGAAGATGTATACAACTCTCTAAATATACAATACTCTATACAAAAATCCCAATAAAAACTACAGCACTGCCATTCTATTCAATCAGTTGATTATCTGTTACTTACAGAAGACAACTTTGCAAAAACCTTAGCAAAACAAATTATGTCTCCAGTTGTTTCAGAAACAAAAACAAGAATGTGTTAATTTTTCACTTATATGACGTTAATGCATCTCCTGTATATCGAAAACCGCCTATCAGATTATTGGACATGCGAAAAAACTATTTAACTCAGTTATAATATGCTTGTCTGTCACGCCATCTGATACCTTTAGCGATTCTTACGGAGCAAAAGATACATTGTTTCGGAACAGCCCACATTTTACACCGCAGATGAGAAAAATATTCCAATATATTCTTTTAAAAATTCTTTTTCCCAAACACATCCCTACAGGTTTTTTGTTTTGGCTTTTGTGCAGAGCACAGGCCTATAAAAAAGGGATCGATCCTGCGCTAGTATTTGCTTAAAGAACATGAAATATTAACTTTTTACAATAAGTAGCTGTGGCCTATACAGTGCCAATGGCGAGGTTATGGGGCACGGCAATATTAAGCTTTTTTTTATGAAGTAAAAGGAAAATAGCGGCTGAAACTATTTTGCAGAGTTAGTATATTATCGAAATCATCAAGTGCAGAAACCTGGTATTCATAAAGTAAGGGGGTTTCTTTTAGTCTGGACTTTTAAAGATTATATTCAAGCATATAAGAGTGTAGATAAAGTTAACCTATTCAGATCCTCAGAAATTTTGAAATTCAGAATGCATTTAACTGAAGGTATGCGAAGTTATTTAGCTGAGAAGAAACAAGTCGGAAATTGAACATGCGGCGTAGCAAAAGAGATGCGTTTGTACTACATCCAAGTTTAAAATATTCAGTTTTTAGTGTACTGGGCTGTAATAATATACAGTACGGTTTCAGTATAGGGGTCAAAATCTTTTGTTTCCCTGTAAATACTATCTACTTTCTATTATACAAAAAGCAACAACATTAAAATGCACTTAAATTTTTTTTTCCGTTTGGGAGTAATGTAACAATACTTTTGGCTGCACATGTAATTAAACTACACATCCGATTTTCATAAAATCTGAAATTGCTCGACATAATTACGCAGCAGTTACATATTTTAAATTTCAAATGACTCTATTAGGAGTTTTTGCTCTGTTATATGCCGGCAGACCGACCAACTGAACGACGAATATAGCTGCCACGCATTTTAATAATTACGAACGCACTTAAAAGTGGCTAAAAGGGCATACTGCTATTTGAAATCACAAAATAACATACTCAGCAGTCTTGCGAAGCGAATTCTTCAAAATGTTGAGAGCGTAACAGTTAATACTTTATTTCTAGCAATCTTATGATTGTAGTCATGGGGCCATTGCGTATATATTTTTTAAAAGCTCGAATCATCCACAAAAGTTCGTGTAGAATCCTTCTAATTAAAAAAAAAAAAACAGTAAAGCAAGATCTTATTTTCAGGAAGGTCATGACGTTTTACAAAAGTTTACCTTATTCCAAAATTTTTCCAAAAACTGCTTTAATGACCATTTTTTGAAAAAAAAAATTGTTCTAGTTTTTTGTTTTAGACATTTCTAATTTTACATTTGTTTGATTGATAGTTTTGAATACAGACAGGTTTTCAGTAGGTGAACTTAATGAACACATATTATACAGATATATAGGTAGGTTTTTTATTTTTAGTTCGCATTATTTATCTCGTATATGACGTACCTGATCAGCAAATTAACTCTGGTATTTATTATGGTCGAATTTGACTGCATGAGATATCAAAGCAAGATTCACGGATTACGAGCACAATGACTTTGTAAATCAGAAAAAAGTATTTAATCACTCATTTAACACCGGCCCGGAAGTGGTCAAAGGATTTTTACTAGGCCCAATTGTAATATTTTATCGATGTCGTATAAATTACTGTGCTAGTGTATTTGAAAAAGCCACTTATAGCATATTGTAAAATCAAATTTCATCAAGGGATTAATTTCGTATTAATTCAGTATTTATTTAAATACATGAAAAATTTACATTTCGTACATCATTCTGTAAAAATTAACGTAAATTAATGCAACATTGTTTTACATTATAATACAATTAATGTAAAATTAATTTTATATTTTTTTCCATTTCACTTGCTAAATCAGCGATTTAAAAATATTAGTCATTAAAATGGAAATAATTTAAGATAATTGCTATTTATTTTTGTTTCAGCAAAAAGCTTACACATTTACTTACATATCGTAAAAAAACAGAAAATTTAATATATTTCATTAAAATAAAATTAACAGAAAATTCTTACCTGATATTCAATTACGATAAGTATTCAAAATGATTGTTACCTAAAATAGAAAATATGTATTATTACTTTGACTCAAATTATTTTGCATCGTATCTAATAAAAATGTTTTAAAAACATTAAGATTAGTTAATAGTTAAACAACAGGCGGTGTGTCCACCCGTAATAAAGCCATCATTGATTTTGTATCGAAATCAGACAGGAAACAAACCAATGAAAACGAAACAAATAAAATTTATATACAAATACATTTTTACAAAGAGTAACGCACTCCTTGCCCCATCTGGGCAGGAAAAAAAATGTATAAAAAAAGAAGAGGGTGAAAGTGTTTTGCCGAAATAAAGTCTACTGTTAATAGACAATATATCAGCCATGTTATGACATAGAATATAGGATGTTACATACCATTTCGTAATCTCTGGAAGACTGTAGTATCATTATTATCCCAGGCTTCATGATGGCAGCCTCCAGTTTATATATTTAAGCTGTTTGCCATTGACATACACAGATCTTATGAGGTCACCCGACACATTTTCTGAAGGTGGAGATGAGCGTACAAGACAGGCAATTCCATACCATGTACTGAATTATAGAAAAAACATTCGTAGAAAGATTTTAAAAAGATTGTTGGTGCATTGTTCTGCTGGAAAATCTAACTTAGGCCACCAATTCTCTCTGCAAATGACAGTTAATGGGTTTCTATCATTTCTTGGCAATAGACAGTCTGCATGCATTCTGAGTGAAAGGCCAGTTTAAGTTTACCACCATAGTCGTAGCCTCTAAATACCATTAACAAGCTCCGCCTACCAGCCTATGATGAAAATTATCCACAAGCAAAGCAGAGTTAATGGGGCCAACCCAGTGTGGGAGGCTTCGGCTGTGGCGATAAACTTAACCCGAGTTTATTCTCAGACCACATGTAGGCTACTGATTACTAAGAATTGCTAGAAACACATTTATTGCTATTTGCAGAGATAATTGGTGGCGAAAGTTTGATTTTGCACAATGAAAATGCCCCCATAACCTTTGTAAAATCCTCCTAGGAATGGTTTTTGGATAACAGAGGATATGTCATGAAAGGGCCTGCCCTGTACCTATATTTAATACCGAAGAAAATATGTGGGGTACCCTCAGTAGAGATTTAAATGCCAATGTCAGACAGTTCGTGATCTGTGGCAGAGCCGTAGGCCCCCATCATTAAACCCTGGGATATTATTTTGATGCTTCGGTCTTCCAGAGATTGGTACATATGTCCCAAGCCATATGTAAGCATCACGGATATATTGGCTATTAACAGTTGTGGCTTTATCGTTGGGACACTCCTCCCCACTTTTTTATACATTCATAGTTTTATTTGACCAAATGGAGTAGGGAGTAAGTTACTCCATTAAATATTCATTTCTATATAGACTTTAATATATTTCGTTTTCATGGATTTTTTTTTTTTTTTTTTTTTTTTTGCGTCCAATTACGATACAAAATCATGGTGGCTTTATTTTGGTGGGACATACTGCAAAAGTGCGAACAGCAACGAAAATAAGTACATAAATTTGTATATATTATCGCCTCAGAGCAGCTTTTTTACATCTAGTAAAATACGAAAGTGAGATGTCTGACATATTGCGATGAGAAACTGATTGCATCTAGTAGAGCAATTTCTGAAACAATGCTATGTTCAATACTATATTTCATATGTGTTTAAAAAAATTCCCCACTTTTCCACTAGATGCAGACACAGTTTTCCTGAGCAATAAGTCAGACGTCTCATTTTCGACTGTTACTGAATGTCCTATTGTTGCTTCCCGGCGACTATAAAATTTTTAATTGCGCATTACGAAAAAAATTTTGCTGTCACATTTTATTCATGATCAAGTATAAACAAAAAATAGAGATTTAAATAAATTTAATAAAATGATTCCTAAATATAATATTTGTAACAAAATATAGAAACACTGAAAAACACTTGCTACTTTGTAGCATTTCGGAAAAATGTTCATTGATTTAAATTTCTTTCATAACTATGTAAAGCTATTTCATGCAAAATATTTTCGGTACCATAAACAGCTTTAAACATTCATGTTTTCATTAGAGATATTGAAACTACATTCTAAGAAACAATTCTGTGAATCTACAACATTTGCACACTTAGATTTCTAACATCTTATTATAATACAATGAAAATTACTAATTCGTAAATTTCTCAGGATTTCAATATTTATCTGTTGTATGTTAATCTGTTTCATTTGAATAATTCCAAAGTTTTTTTTTTCAAATATTTTATACTTCAAAAGAAAATACAAAATCTCCAACCATTTTCTGGATCGATAGATCTTATTTCCGATTCATAAGCAAATATACTTCATGAAATCGAAATGTTTACGGAAGAAAATCTTATCTTCGATATTTTTATCTTAAGTGTCAACAAGTAGGTATTTTCTATTTGTCTCGTATTTCATTAAGTGCATAACTGTCAAAAATATGTAGGAGAAAAGAATAATTAAAATATTCACAAGTTATATTTATTTGTTTGAATTTGTATCAATCTTGATGCTATACATTCCAAAAGAATCTTAAAAATTTATTGAAATAAGCAATAAAGCTACCTAAAACTAAACGTCCCTTTTAAGTCTGATTTTACGCTAAATGACGGGGAAAAAAAGAAGTGCCTAAAATATTCTCATACATGATTCTATTAATTGCAAAACACCTTATTCACTTAAACTTTTTATTAAAAATTATTTTAATAAAATTTTAGGCACAGGAGTTCCATTATCACATGTTTATTAATTGTAGTTTTTTTCAACGATTTTCATAGAAAAAAGGGTTGCATTTTGTTTAAAAAAATTCTGGTAAAAGAAATTTTATGAATAATACTGTAAAGACATACATATAGGTCATTCGTTATCTTACACTAAAAAAAAACTTCAAAAAGGTAACATTTCGTTAAAAATTATAGGATTTTTAATCTGGTTTATATTTTTTTATGGAGAATTTGAAGTTCGTAGAGTTCCATATTATAAAGCCATTCCCCTCCCCCACACACATGTTCAAAACGTTTTTTTTTAAAATAATATTGTAAACTTAGTAGCGACAAATATTTAAAAAATAGATTTAAAAAACCTTTTAAAGGGGGCTCGAGATTATTTTCTGTTTCGTTTAATATTCAATCTTAAAAAATGTAGGCATAAAAAATTATTTTTGTGCATCTAATGGTAATCTCACGATTTATTTACCAAGTGTCAAAAATCAAAATGTGTCTAATTTTTTTAAACCTCATTACAACTAAAACTTCCATTAACAATCAAAATATAAGTAATATAAAACGTACAGATTCGAATTCTAGCACTCAATATTATCTTCTATGGACTGTTGAATAATAAAAGCGTGTTATTAAAAAAAATGTTCTCAAAAGATAATTTCACAAGCAATTATTGTATAATTTCTTTAAAACACAAAGCTAGGCAAAAATTCTTTTTTAATGTAGGTTCATACATATATTATGTTGCTTTTCAATTTTTTTATAAACATAGGAATCCATCATATTGGCTGCTTAAGTATCTTAAAGTAATTAATACTCAAATAATATGTTGATGAAATTATCCTTTTGCACTTCTTTGGAATACTCGGATTTCAGTATAGTCGAAAGTTTATGTACAGAAACTTTTGAAAAATTAGAATTACTTTCCTCCTTCTTTCAGATATCTCATTGATAATACCTGTCCCCGTACAACTTTTTTAAAGTACAAATATAAAACATTTGATGTTCAAATAGAAAAATCTTTACATCAGGAAAAAAATCCCCAAAAGATATTTTTGTCTAAAAACTGACACATAAGATTAAATAAAAGCGCTATTCCTCCCATAGTTTATCTTGAATTGTATATCTAAAAAGAACAGCAATTTCAATGAAAACATTTCCTTTTGCATAGATTATGCAATACGATTGTTATGAATATCTACTCTTATGTCAAACCAAAAACATTTATATATCCCATGCCCCTTTCAAAGTCCAGTTTTGGTTTGCCGGAGGAGTCTTAAGCTGTTCTTTATGTTAAGGTCAATTTTATTAGTGTTTATGCTAAATAGTTATTTAAAAGTGAAGTAGCTATGCTAAAAATTTAAATAGTTGATTGCCCCACTTGCTCGAGTAATGAAAGATTATTCTACCCCTCCCCCCTAACTCTGATGATAAAAACACTGCGAGTACATTTGTCATAGAACAGTCTATCATTTTTAATAGTATAATTATAAAATCTGTGATGACCACATTGAAATCTATAAACTTCACTTAGAAAATGCTTCATCGAAAGATAAAAGGGGTTGAGACCATTCCATTTTAAATATTTCACCGATAACATATAAACAAACACCTTTAAAGCAAACAAAAGCACTCTTATTCAACCCATATTTTACCGTAAATTACATATTTAGACAAAGGGACATTTAAAAGCTACTTCAATGAAAACATTTATTTCCTTTAGCATATAGTATGTAAAATGCTGTTCAATCACCATGGTTTTCCGCCCTCTTATGTCATAAAACAGGAAAATATTCAGTGAAAGCAGACTGTCGTTTCGAAAACCATCAATCTTTTCGCGAAGTCTTTATGCGTTTTCCACATAAAATCGATCGGCTGGATTGAAAGTTTCGTGCGAAAACAGCAAAAATTGTATTGTAGTCGGCGTTTGGTATTCATTAGCTGATAAAATATTTGTGAGGACAAAGTGAATGCCGTCATTTAGATTTTTTTACAGACTAAAAAAGAGAAAATCGATCAATGCCTTTAACTTAAAAATATGAAATGAAATAGCATTTTGGGGAAAAAAACCGTGGACAATCAGTGTTGCGTGTGTTTAAATGAATGTATTTAAAATTGAGAACAGATGATTTCAATGGATATATTTTTTGAACTGTTTTGTAAAAGATAAATGCTGCAGAAATACTAAGACTTCTATTGCATCCAAGAAAAAAAAAGTAGTCAAGAAAGTATAACAAGTGTCCAGACTTATTTTACGAATCAGTTTTATTCCAGAAAAAAACAAAGTAAAAAATAAGTAACCTCGAACGAGTTTTAAGCATGTTATATACAAAATTTTTTCATGAATAAAAATATTTACACTGGTGGCTGAGAGGCCGTTCAAATATTACGTAAGCATATTTTTAGTCATTTTGTACCCCTTCCTCCCCCTTGTAAGGAAAAATAAGCAAATACTACTTCCTTTCGCTTACATAAGATTTCATGACATTCTAAACCAATACTGTTAGCCATAAAAAATTACAATTAGCGATAAATTGCGCATTAGTCCAGCAAATTTATGCATAAATAGGGATATAGGGGTTGTGGTATTGAAGGAAAACAAAATTAGTTTAATGTACTGTTACTTATTGCATTAAATTATTCACTGAATACAAAATGTTTTTTTATACAATATTTTTCGCATTGAATAATATTAACTTTAAGAAATACAACAGGCTTCAACTTATTTAGGCACATAACTAAATATTTTAATAAGAACCATAGGAATATGTTTTTGAAGTTCACATATATAGATTGGTGTCCAAGATATTTAAATCCATGATTCAGCAATGTCTGTTATTGCGTTTTCAATGTAGTGGAGAGCTGGAATGTTCCTCATTTCCAGTCCTTGTTTATTCTTTATCTTTTTTTCTTTTATTTGGCAAGTTATTCAAAATTTACAGAACGATGCTCTTTTGATTTTCGTTAAACTACAGTTGCTTCGTTGTGTAATGCTCGCATAAGAAATCACGTGGTCCCCCCTCTTCCCCTCCTTCCTCCTTGTCAGTAGAAATAAGCAGATATTAGACTGCCCCCCTCCTTTACTGCTTACGTAATACTTGTACGAACCCTGATGACCATAAATAAAAAAGCTTAATGAAACAATAAATGAAAAAGCTTGAAAAACTGTTTTAGATGTTAAAATATCTTTTATACTGCGCTTGAGTGAAAATATTTTCTTACACAAAGATTAAATTATTAGAACTGCATATTTATTCAGTATTTCCATTTTACTTCTTAAAGCACATTAATTAATCATTCGAAATCTTAAACTGAATAAAGAATATCTATATATAATTAATGCACTTTCATGAACAAGAATATTTTTCAACAAAATGAGGGAAAAAAATTGTATTCTGAATCAAATTTTATAATCTTATCTTTATTTTATTGTGCAAATATCTAATTTTTCCCGATACTAGTCAAATAGAAATGAAAAATTGTCGATTAATCATCCAGAAAACAAATATTACTTAGCTGATTCATGTAAGCGCGTCGAGAAAATACTAATGCCGAGAAAGAAAGAAAAAACGTGATTTGTTGCTTTGGCACATGGTAGTCTTAAGCTCTTTGGAAAGCGTCCCAAAAGTTATTCTTGCTTAATTAACAGCATATTCTTGTTAATCTCAGTTTTCTTCACCTTATAAAAGGATTAGAAATCCGAAAATAATCAAAAGCTGCCACTGAAAGTAAAAAGTTTACTTTTGACATTTAACTAGTAAAGAAATATAAGATGAAAATCGTTCGATCAGGAACAGTTTGAGGGGGAAAAAAAAATAAGAGTTTTTTTACATTCATATTTTTGTGAAAATTCATTTCCTTCACATTAAAATAATGAAAAAAAAAAGATTTATACTTTATCCAAAATCCGAAAATTGTACTTGAAGTCATTCCAAAAAGCAGTCCTAATCTCAGATTGGGTCTGGATAAAATCAGATTGTAGGCTGAAGGACAGACTATTTAGACGCTTGTTTTATATTCCTTCAACATGTATCCAGAAAAATCTGTTAATATGTATTCTTCTCCAACAGTCTGGTTACCCACAAAGAGATGGGAAATTTGACTATGGAAAGATTTGAGCGACCTGAAGTAAATAATTCCCTCTTTCAGAATCTCCTCCTGTTTCCTTCTAAAGTTATTAAAAGATGAATGGCATTGCATAACCCCCAAAAAGATGCCAATAGTGGAAAATAGCTAAATGTCAATGTCTATTTGAACCCACATTCATTTCAAGCATTTTAGCCATTATTTATTGTTGCTAATATTGTTCATTCGCGTAGTTGATTTAAATAAAACTGATCTTTTAATAAGTTCATATGTATCTTTGGGAGGGAATCTAAGTGTAATATTGTCCAATGATATTTAATTCAAAAGTAATCTTTCGCTACAAAATCCCGGAAAATTTAAGCTTCGTTATTTAAATCAAAGGAGCTCTGCCCCCCCCCCCCCCATCTTTCCTCTATAACTGCCTAACATCTTTAAGCTAACTTTTAAAAACACGGTTTACATTTATGTTTCATTAGAGTGAAAAAAAAATTTCGTTCTTCATAGTTTCTTTCAAGTGTTTAATTCTTTCAAATGATAGAAGTACGTAGTTTATTTTTTTTTAAATCTAGTAAAAACAAATTTAAAAACAAGAGAGGGACAGATGCGCTCATCTTTCTACACAATTTAGGAATTAAGTACATGGATTAAATATCTTAAATTAAAACCACGTGTTAAAATTCACTCATATTTAATGTTTAATTTTCGTATGAATAATTTGATGATAAAACAGCGAACTACTTCTATCGGCAACTAATATAATCGATCGAAACATTTCTCGCCAAAGTCAAAATACTTAACGCATTAAAGTTCCCAATTTTACTTAAGTATTTCCCAACTCAGTTAATAATAGCCCAGCGCAATAGAAATAACCATTTGAAAGGATAAAATTAGAAGTGTAATAGCTTTAGGGCTTCGGACAAATTACGAACAGTGCGCACTTAATGTACTAAATACAAAGATTTGAACATATCAAAGGCGCAGGGGACTGAAATTGAAATTTGCCGATGTAGGTCATATATAACGTAAAGTAGTTCTTTAAAAGTAATTAGGAAATGTACACGGAATCAGAGTTCCCAATAAAATTTCTCCACAGAGGAATTTGTTCCACGATGATCTATAAAAGATATTTGCTAAAAATTTGAATGTGTATACATATTTAATGCATTTTACTTCAACGAATGAATTTTATTTAGGAAGTTAAATTTCGCATGGAATTACATCATAGACGAATAAAGTCAAAATTATGTTAATAAAAAATCTGAAGGAAATTTTTTAAATTTATACCAATGCAAGATAATTAAAAAAAAAGGGGGAGAAATAGAAAATTTGGTTAAAATAATCATAGCTTAAAGCCAGCTTTATTTGCTAAATAGTTATTTTAAAATATAATTTAATCTAAGTAACACAATCAACGAGTAGTACACTTAATTATAATCAAATTGAAACAGAAGCCTTTTATAGCTGTTAAATTTTTTGAAATTACTAGACTTCTAAAATTTTAACTAATGGCCACATTATACGTAATTACGACCACTGAAAATTAAAAACACAAAAAGCAAATTCATTATGTAAAGTAAGTTTAAAAGTACAGTGTATGCAGCACATTTTAAATATACTTAACATTTTAAATGTAATTAAAACAGCGTTTTGTAACAACTTCTTTGAAGTTATATTTCTAAAATTTTAACTAACGACCACATACTATATACAGCCATAGAAAACTTAAGAACGAAATATCATGCAACAAAACACAGATTATGAAATACATAAACACATTCCGAATACTGTAACAAAACTTTACAGTTTATTAAGGTCAAAAGATGCCTAAATATAATTTAGAATCATTATTACGCAGTTTTAACCATTTATTACCCATTATTACCCGTTTCTGCAATTACCATGTTTGAGGGAGGGGGGAGGTGCAATGATCGATAGATTTGTATGTAAACTACATAGTATGCTAAAATTTAGTTCAATTAAACAATAACAGTTGAAATTTCAAAATTACACAGTTTTCCACAATAAACAGAAAGAAACCTTTTGCACAGTTCTATATACGATATATAGAATTCATATACATGTAAACTATTGTATGCGCACATGTATACACTAGTTACATTTCAAAACGCGTACCACAGCTGAAAATGTCCTAGCAATTAATCTTTCTTCATAGGCAGTACTGTAACCAAGAACGTTTATGCGTCTCTATAAATGAACAATTATATCCACATCAGATTTTACACAAAACGCCTTATCGTACACCTCGGTCATAAATTTCAATATGCTTATAATAGAGCAATATTAGAATTCATCAAAAACTAATTTTTTCCACTGGCCATGATGCAGCAGAAAATGTTTTAGTGTCCATATTAGGGATGGGACGAATATTCGGCCACTATTCGGTATTCGGCCTATTCGGCCCTTTTGCCGAATATTCGGTTGGCCGAATATTGAAGGCTTGTGGACCGAATACTTCGGCCGAATACCTGTAGCCGAATATTTAGAGATATCTTGCCGAATATTGCTAAAATCTCGCCGAATAGTGAAAGATATCTTGCCAAATAAATTTCGGATTTAAATAATTTCATTCTTGAATTTTTTTTTCCTCTAATCTAAATTGGCTACTTCATTTCTGAAGTCATTCTCACTCTTACTTACAAAATATAGAGTTATTCAGATACTAAAAAATATACAGCCTTTCTGTATTTCCTATAAAAGTTAGTGATATTCTGGAAAACGCTGCCCAAGTTGGAGATTTAATTGTACGGGAAATGTCATCTTTAGAGAATGATATATTACAATTCAAATTATAAAAATACTGCCTTATTCTAAAACGCTCAAATATTTTTAAATGTCTGTAAATTCCATGCACATATAAAAAAGGCTCTTATGAAATTCATAACTTATTTTCTATAAAGTAAGAAATGAAAAAAATTTATTCACTAGGTGTGTTAATGAAGATTCATTTTCAAAATTAAATTAAATATATCACCATTCCAACTACAACGGTACATCTGAAAGCAGAACTGGTATCAAACTGGATACACATTAGATGACACAACTTGCTTTATGAAGATGGTTTTATAAATACAGTAGACTCCCTTAAATCCGCACAGCTTGGGACCAGAGGTTTTGCGGATTTTAGAATTTTGCGGATTTCTGGTTACTGCTTTGTTTACATTTTTAAAAAAGTAATTTGAATGTAATTAATAATGAAATCAAAAGTATAAATGACTGTTTACAATATGCTAAAATATTAAAATAAGTAATAAACTAAAATAATAAAAAATTAGATAGTTTTTTAAATGATAAAAATACTAAAAGCAAAGGTCAAATTAATAATCTATTCATTATAGAGATGAAATGTGTTTTTCCTAAATTATTCAATGAAACTTGCCTCATAAAGGTATATTACTAATTCACATCAAAATCATACAATAATGAAACTTTATTTCAGGTTTAGCCAAACTTAATAACTAAAAAAGCTTGATTAATACATTAATATATTTGGTAAGATTGTGATTACCAATGATATCAGAAATATCTTTATTTTTTCAGAAATAAATTATTCTTTATTTATGAAAACACGTGAATTCAATAACCTTAACAAAAATTACAAATTAAAAAATATATGGAATTGATATAAAACTAAAAAAGTCAAATTTTGCACCTACATCTGAACTGAATGTTTCATTGTTTACATCTGTAAAATATGTGCGGATTTTAGAGAGTTGTGGATTTTAGGAGTGCAGATTTGAGGGAGTCTACTGTATTTTAATATAAATTCTAAATACTCAACAAAATAATTTTTTCATTCTATAGTTTTCACTTTTAAATAATTATTTGCATAGTTACTGACTTAAATATGTAACATTATTATGTATATATTTTTAATTTAATCTTCCTTCCTTCATGTTGTTATCAATTTCTGTTTATCCTTTTAATGCTTGTTGAATAAGTGGAATATTGAAGTTGAATATTGTATACGCCGATTCAAATATCAAAGATTTTGTTAACATATGCATTCTACTTTAAGCATAACCTTTTGCTTTAACGTAATTTGTAATTTAAAGCTTGGCATTTGATTTCAGAACAGTCTCATTCTTACAAATTTGCTTATCACTAGGGACACAAACTCTAAATGATCAAATTTACTTCATTAAAGGTTATTTCAGAAAATATGTCCTTGTGAGTTCTGAGAGAGAGAGAGATTAAGAATATTATTGATTTTGGATACGAGAAGTATCAATTGATAGTAAAAGTGAAGTACATTCTTCATATTTTAATAGAAATATTTTCCCATCTTGACTTACTGAAAATCAATTTGATGTACATTAGAATAAAGGATATAATGCAATTTCATAATTTTTTTGTGTTAAAATAAGTTTTTCAAATTAAAAAATACATTTAAAAGCACATTTAAGAGCAATAATTATTAAGTTGCTCTTATTTTTTAAATTATATATAATAAAAATTTATTTTCTTTGTTGGAAAAAATTTTTACTATTCGGCCAGCCGAATATTCGGTATTCGGCCTAAAATTTGGCCGAATATTCGGTATTCGGCTATTCGGCCAAATCACTATTCGTCCCATTCCTAGTCCATATATATTGTGCCAAATGAACCGTTAATGCTACACAATTTTCAATACTGAGCATGCCACAGTAAGCCCCAATAACGTTTGTCAATTTCATGTCAATCTAATTATATTTACGCAACTTAAAGAAACTGACAGCCGTACAAAAATAATTCTGAAGCGCTTTTCAACTATGTTGGGATGTGTTAAACATTAATATATATTTAGAACTCGTACAGGAGAAAATTTACGTACCTGTATTTCGAAAAAGTAGTCACGATCTATTCTATTAATAGTTAAAGAAATTTACACCCAAGGGCGGCGCCAGAATTTGCCCGACGTGGGGGCACTGTATCCCCGACAGGGGGGCCAAGTTCATAACATATATTAGAGGTCCCTGCGTGCTGGGCCAGGTCCTAAAAATTGCGTAGGCAAAAATTTCCAGTTCGTACAAAATAAATTAATGTTCCGGTCGGCGTAAAATTTAAAAAGTTGTCCTGCTTATATGGTCTAGCAAGTATTATATATATTAGCCCCTTCCCCCTCCACCCCCCCCCAAAAAAAAGTTAAAATCTCGACCCGACTTGACTATTTCTACAAAACATGAATTTTTACTTCGATATGATTATAAACTGTTTTACACGAAGAGTTCTGATCAAAAAGAATTAATCTCTCTTTTTTTTTTCCAACTATTTGGAAAATAGTTGTTGATCTCGGTGGAGAACTGGAAAATCTGAAGCAGATTTGAATCTTTTTATTGGTTGAATTCCGGAACTTATTTTATTCGTTTTGTGATTGGTCCATATTTAATGTCCAAAAATGGGATACTTCTGTTGACACGATGACAAAAAAAGTAATATAAACTTTTAAAATATTAATAATTTGAAAATAAATTGTGATAAAGTTTGCAAATAAATTTCATTTAAAAGAGCATTTTTTTCTCTATGTCACTGTGTAAAAATTTAAAATGTGCGATACTTAGAAGTTTAAAAATTCGCAGTTCCGAAAATTGTAAAACTGAAATTTCATTTAAACCTTGTTTATGTTGGGCCCAGGAATATTAATGTTTAATCCATGTCGTACGTAATATATGAGGCGTAATAATCGGTGCTCTACTGTATGTATTACTGAATGCAAAAATACAAATGAAAAACTTACATAATTTTTTTAAAAAGTTAAATTATTATTATCAACAAAATTACGAATTCTGCATATAAAGAAGTTTTAAAATTAAAGCACTCTGGTAAAAATATCAAATTACATACAAACGCAAAGAAATAAGAAATCATTTGAACTTACTCGTATGAAAGACTTGAAACTTTTTATGTACTGCAGAAAAATATTATAGTTCACACATTCGTAAAAAGATTAGTCATAAAGTATTTATAATTAGTAGGAATAATAATTCAAATGCAAAATTTGCAAAGTCATAAATTTCATTGTTTTATAGTCAGATTCGTTCTTTAAAAGGTCATTGTAGCATTGTTCTTACGATTACTGTATGATTAATTATATAATTTTTGTAAAAAAAAAAAAAAAGCATTAGATAGACGATTTCGATATTTTTAAATAAAAATACTAGATTAGGAAAAAAAAATTAACTCCTTATATCTGTGCTCAATGGACAAATGTCGGTAATAGGGTACTGCACCTTATGTAACTCTGAAATATCCTTCAAGCCTATCAGAGCAGATGTTTTTCTAGTAATTCCCACAGCAACATTGATATGTCTTGTATAAAGGTTCTTTTTACAACTAATCAGCAAGAATACGTTTGCTGAAGCTAAACAACATATTCATCGATCTCTTTATCATTCTAGCAGTCGAAAAGTTTGTTTTATATTAACTTGCAGAACAGAATTTGAAAACTACTCAAAACAGATAGGCATGCATTTCCTTTTGGTGAACCGCAGCTGTTCTTTGCAGTTTAAACATCGTTAGATTGAAATATAAATATGAATACGAGTATAAAGAAACAACATATTTGGCTAGAGCAAAACCTGTATAAAATTAAAATTTCTTTCATATCCTTTTTCGTTAAATCTGAACACGTTGCTGTACTAAATACTAATTTCCTTGAAATGAATGTGAAAGTAATTAATCGAACAAGAATTTTTGAAATATACAGTTGGCAAAAAAAGTATTTGTACACTCTAAAATTTTTAATTTTTAACTAAATAAAAACAGATATTTTGTCAAAAATAGTTTTAATACAGTCTGTTTACCGTGCGTTTTACATTACACAACAGAAAATTTCGATAAAGATGTAAAATTATTTTCTAATAGGAAAAGTTTAAAAATTTCTTGCAAAAAAAGTATTTGTACATTTCTCCATCCTGATATGTACTGTGTTTTATAGGGTTTATGGTTCAAAGGACTACTTTTACAGAAGCTCTTAATAATTTTTAAGTTCATATAATATTTAACTGACATTTAATCTAATTTGCTCTTGAATTAATTGAGTATAGAACCTAAAACTAGAGAGGCACCTCTAGATATATGAAATCCTATGATTGAGCATAATAAAAATTTTAATTCGCAACAAGAATTTGTAAAAGCTATTAAATTACCATTTACAACTATTGGATGTATAGTGAGAAACTACGAATAAATTAAAAACATCGAAATTCAATGAAAACCAGGATTTCTTAGCAAACTAACAATGAGGGAAAAAGGGAGTATTTTTAAAAAAGCTTTAAAAAATCCTATGCGTTCGGTTCAAAAATTTGCTGGAGACCTTGCAACATCTTCTCGCATCAGAGTAATACCTCAAACAATAAAAAATATTCTTCTCAATGCAGATTTAAAAGGAAGAACCTCAAGGAAAAATCCATTCATCAGCGAAACAAATAGGCGAAAGCGCATAGTATTCGTTTTCGCATACAGAAGTAAATCATTGTATTTTTGGAAAACAGTAATTTTTTCTGATGAGGGAAAATTTGGAATTTTCTTACCACCAAGCATTCGAAAAAATTGGCGTAAAAATAAAACTGTTCTAGATCCAAAACGTATACTTGAAACTATCTAGCATGTTGGGGGGACTATTATAGTTTTGGGGTGTATAGCTTCTAATGGAGCAGGACATTTAAAATTTATTGATAATGGAAGGACAGGTTTAACATACATTGATGTGTCACGGCATAATTTATTAAACTGTGCCAAGAAATTATGCATAGAGGAAGCTTTTCACTTTCTGCAGGATAACGACCAAAGCATACTGCTGTGATCACCAGCACATGCTTACGACAATACTCGAAGACGACTGGTAACTCCTCTAAAATCTCTAGACTTGAATCTTGAATCAAATAGAAAATTTGCAGATGCTATTGGATGCAAAAATCCGAAAAAAAAATATGTATCAGTAAAAAACAGTTTTAATGAAGCTCTTATTGTGTCATGGAATAACATTAACCAGATCGCTACAAAAAAGTTGGTGGAATCTATGTCACACCACCTAGAAGTAGTCATAAACGCTAAATGAATTCACACAAAATATTAATTTGTATCATTTTACTAAATTTTCATTAATTATATTGCATTAATATAGTACAAATTACTTTTTTTTGCATTATATTTTTGTATATTTGTTTATTATAATGTAAAAAATCAATTCGTTTAATTTTGTTTTTGCTTCTATAATATTATAATGCATTACATTAATGTATTACAGTATTTTTCGCTTAAATCTTTTGTTTAATTTCATTATAATTTAAAAAAAAAATGAAGTGTACAAATACTTTTTTTGCCAACTGTATTAAATTTTGAGAGTTTATAAGTGCCGCGTTTTACTTTTTTCATCATTTTCTAATTTAGTCATTTTTGAGAAAATGTAATTATTTTATAAACTCTCAAAAAACATTTCGCAAAAAATAAAACATACAGGCAGTAAGTTGCTGGAACGCACGTGTGGTTGAAACGGATTTTTCTATTACTTGAAGAATTTTCTGTCTTTTGACTGTAGAATTTTTTTAAAAATTGAGATTTGATTCATGAATTTTTCATATTTTGAGAGAAAATAGAGATAAGTAAAAAATCAGTTTATAATAGAAAATCCTAGTACACAGCGTTGTTGCACAGTTAATTAAACAGTCCTTTAATTAAAAAAATGCATCTGTAGATATTGGAGGATTTCAGGTAGTTTTAGCATTAAATTGATTAATTTTCTTTATTTTCGGAAAAATGTTCAAATTAAAGCAGACTTTTTTAGCTATAGAAATAATAATAAAAACAATGGGGGAAAATATCTTCAATTTCCATTTTGTTTTAGAGTGTATATTGATCAAATGCACAAAGTGTGATGTTCCAAATTTTGATAAGATCAAAATTTAAATCTGAAACAAAAACTTTAACACAAAATTTCCAAGAGAAGTGTAAATGAAGTGAAAAATTGTGAAATAGTAGGGAATCTAAAAATGAATTATTTTAATATCAGCGAAAAGCGATCTGCAATTTTAAATATATCGCTGATTCGAACTGCGGGTTATGCATGAGATCTAGCTGCGGGTTAGAGGTCTGCGAGGACCAAAATTTCCCGCTCAACATTGCCGAAGCATTCCTTTGATTTTCATCTTTTCTATTATTTTAATTAATTTCTGCCTTCTGACATAAGATTTTTTTTTAAATTTTGATCTAAGATTTCTCATTTTTACATATTTATAGATAAAAGGGATTTAAATTCCGTTTCTAACACGAATAGTACTAAGCAGCACAGATGCCAGAATACCCATGTAATTTGCGAACATGCTGCTTTAGGTGTGAGTATTTCAGGCATTTGGTGTTTTTTCTGTATTTTTTGCGGGAGATCGAGTAGAAATGGCAAAATTAAAGTGCATTTTTTCTGTTTTTACGGAATCTAATCAATTGGGGGGGGGGGGGGATAGTTCAATTCACGGATTGTTTACCGAGCACGGAATCCTCCGCGGAATGGGTTATACCTGACCTGAGCTAATTTATTATATATCCATTCAACCTGAACCAGTTTTTAAAAAATAGATAACCCGAACTTGACAAAACTTCTATCTAAAATCAATAGTATTCATTCCGAATGCGATCCCAACTCAGTATGAAAAAACAAAATTCCATCTTGTAAAGCAATAATGGAAAAGTAGTCTAGTATCAATTATATTTTTTATATAGAAAAATCGATATATCTGTATATTGACTCATTGATATTCAAATAATATAATTTTTCATTTTAAAATATATTTTGAAAATACTTTTGAGGAATCTGATAGAATCGAGCCCATACGCTAAAACAATTAAAATTACCCGACTCGGAAAATAGAAGTCAATCCTAAACTCTCCGAAAAAAAATTAACTTTAGCCAGGTCCGACTAAAGCCACCAGTCGAGTTGAGTTTAATTTTCCGAGGAGATGCAGGATCGGGTTTCTACCCGAAACCCGATTTGAGCTCGACACCTCTACATTTCGACCTGAACCCGAAATATTTCAACCCAACCAAACCCTAATTGTAACTGATTAAAAAATATATCCATGCTGTAATGCAGTTATGTAAGAATATGTTTACAATTACATATTCAGTGACAATTTTAGATTTTAAGTAAAAAAAAAATCAGTATACATAAATTCATTGACATTCAAATACAGTTTTTCATCTTAAAATAAGTTTTGTAAATTCTTTTGAGAGATCGATTCATCTCGAATCAAGAACCATAAGTATCAACATCCAACCCGAACCTGAAACAAAGTTAACCCGACTTTAATCCGACACTCAACGACAAACATTTAGGCTCAACCCGATCCGGTCCAGACTGCGAGTCATGTCAGGTGCAGTTTGCCCGACACGATGAAGCATTCTACTTGTTATCCAAGACAACCCCTACAAAATAATTTTCGTTTTCGTATTTTAACTGAACTAAAAATTCTTCATTACCAAGCCGATCGTAAATTCAAAATAAGCGAAAACTGATCCACAAATTTAATGTAGTAAAAAAAACAGTATAAATTAATTTTTAGTATAAATTTTATCTTTTTGTTGAAAAATAAACACGTATAGAGTCATTCATGCATCATCGTATATGCTGTCATCCATGTAGATTTTTATTTTAAAAATTCAGATTTTTTTCAACAATTCGGGTTTATCTAAACTCAAATTGCAAGAGTCAAACTTCAGTAAGAAACCGATGTACAAAAAAGAATTAATTTAGTCAGTCCGACTTTAAAAAAAGCTCCATATTTCGACCCAACTTGAATGGGCTGAAATTCAAAAGTCAAAATATTTTCCCCGACGAAATTCAATTTTGACCCCGATGGGGGGGGGGGGGGGCAGGTGTGCCCGACAGGGGGGCATATGCCCCCACGGACCCCCCTCTGGCGCCGCCCTTGTTTACACCAAATATTAGCGATTGATTATACTGATAACAGTTAAATTCCTTCTAGATGCTTCAATACCTGTATAATATGAGGATCCCAGAAGCCAAGGGGTATAAGATGCAAAATTAAAAAATGAGCTAAGGACACATGCGACTTGGGAAAATTATCTTTCTTTTCAGTTAATAAAATAAGTAATTTTTTAATTATGTGCTGCGATCTAGAGATCAACCCTTATTACTGAATAATAATCAATACTGATTAATTATAAATCTAACTGAAGTAATACTCTATTTTATCATACTTATTGAAATAAGAGTTCAAAGATCACAATGAAACAAGCTGATATTTTCTAATTCAGTCTATTATTGGTGTTCAAGTTTAACGTCAATTATGTTTGAACCCAATTTATGCTAAATCTATTTTTTGTCATTTGTACCTCTTGGTTCATGAGGTTCTCGTATAATAGTATAAGAATGAAAAATCTGAATGAAAAATAAAGCTCAAAACAATATACAACAATTTTGAATCCATCGAAATCATCGTAAACAGATTGAATATTCATTGAAACTTTCAAAATTATCGAAAAGAAATCGCCAAAGTATAGTCAAACAAACAGCGAAGAACAGATTTCTGTATTATCGGACTACCAAAACCAAATATCTTCTTGCATATACCACAATGACGGGCGGCGGTTTCCGTTAGAGATAAGCCAGCAAATGCACTTAGTTTCAAATTTTAATAACGGACGCTAGGTATTTTATTCTGCCAGTTTTCTTCAAGAATAGCAAACAAAAAATTGCCCATCTGCGTTCGATTTTTATCTAGAGGGTTCAACAAGCTCATTTTTATTGTTAAAAAGCCAACCTTTGTTCCTTCCTGTCTAAGAAAGATAAGATTTTAGCCGCTCAAACAACACTACACCTACTCATTTAGATAAAAATTGTCCATGATAACAAGAGAAGGTAGCTCAAGTCGACTGGAAAATGCAGGAAATTTCTATTGCAAGGAGGATATTCTAGTCAATTATTCGGGGAATTCTAAATCCAATAATTCTAGAAAAGGAATTTAATTTTAAGCCAGAATTTTTCAGACAAAATGTTAGTTTTTAGATTTTATTCTGCGGAGTTGTTATCATAACATTATTAAAAACAACCGAATTATACGTTAAACGTTGCAAATGAGGTGCGTTTGCACTATAACTAGTTTTATATGTAGTTAGATCCTGGTGCAATAGCTATTGCACTTTTACGCAAAAATACATGAATACAAAATTTATTACGATTACATATGTTTAATTCAGTAATACAGAACGTAATCATCATGGCAACCAAGAAACATTACTTATGAGATATCGAATTGCGTATAATAGGATTTAATAGGACGAAGAAATTTAATATCTTTAATGTCGTTTCGATTTTTATAAAATTTGAAATGACTCAGAGTTCTACAATGATTATAATTTAAATTTTAAACCATTCAGATGGGTAGATTTTGCGCTTTTATATGCGGAGGGACAGACAGATGGATCAGATTACGACTAAAGGTGATACGTACTTGTATAATTACTAACACACCTAAAAATATATTGAAATTATTTGAATTTTTTTTTACGAAGGAAAGCAGTTAATAAGCATATTTTTCATTTTTGATATGCTTATTTTTTTTCTAGAACATATGCAAATATCTGCGTATCCATCCACATAAATTTACTAATTTATTTTAGTAAATCAATAAATGTTGCTAAGCATTGCAAATACTATTTTTAACACAATCAAACTGATTGGTAAAGTTATCATACCTGGGCAATTTTTCGCTCAGCTGGAAATAATCAATTCGTATGATAACTTTACCAATCAGTTTGTGTTAAAAATAATAGTATATCTACGTATCCATCGTTATATGGAGTTCCATTACCTGCGGTTTATTCTGGGAGCTGCTTCAAAATGACACACCAGATGTTACGACCAATAAGGTTATCTGAGCGAAAAATCCCAGCTGGCTATCGCCCAGATAGCTTAACAGGTAAAGCATTGGCCTTGTAAGCCAAGTATCCGGGTTCGATTCCCTGCCTGGGCAATTTTTCGCTCAACTGGAAATAATCAATTCATTGCAAATATTCTCATTGCGTAAAAATCTTTATCGATTCCCGAATAATGAATGGTAAATAAAATCTTGACGGATGAATTATTCTACTACAGTACCTCGTTAACATGAACCTCAAGGGGAACCAAATTTTTGTTCATGTCAACAGTAGTTTATGCTATCAGTGTCTATTCTTTGTATTCGTCTTTATAGGAGACTGAGAACAATTCATGTTGAAAGTAATTGACGATAAGCGTGTTCATGTTAACGAGGTTTGACTGTATTTTAAAATTCATTTATAAAGAATCTTTATGTTAAATAGTAGCAAACTCGTGACATTATTTACCAAGTTTTTTTTTAAAATTGCGAAATTGTTTCTGTGAAGAAAGATTTTGAAAACGTTGCCGTTTGTGCGACGAAATCTAAAAAGGTATTTTATCACTTTTATAGCATTTTTAATTTTAATTATAATTGATTATCATGCATATTTTTAACTCTTTGAAGAACATTTAAATAAATAATTTAATCAATCTATACACTCTCAGAAACAAAACTCATTTTTGACGATTCAGAAATCCTTGAGCCTTATTTCGTCGTTTTTGACGATCATTTCGTATCAAAATCACATAACTTTGAACGAAACGTGAACTCTCAAATATTTGACGAAAGTGATTCCTTAATCAAGGCCAGACTCGATGAATTTTAAGGAAACTGTCACGGCAGCTGTTTATAGAAGGACCCGCTATTGTACCTCTCCAAATCTTGCGATTTTAGCAAGGACATATTTCTTGTTTAAAACAGTACTTTTTAGCGTTTTTCAGAAAATAATGAAATGTAAGCAATTACTCTTGCTACATTAGTTTTTTTTTTTTTTTTTTTTTTTTTTTTTTTTTTTTTTGGGGGGGGGGGGATGTTTATTACTATTTTTATTTATTTATTTGTAAATTGTATTTCGTTTTGATTGCATTCGAAAAATAATTTACTTCGTTCTACAAAACCGTTCAAAAAGTAAATTTGATCAATAAAATTTCAAAAAATTCTAAGATCTATTTTATATCCAATATCTACTTTTTTCACTCAAATTAAAAATATATACATATTTTTTCTCTCTCCCCTCTATAAACAGTAAATTGTTAAAATCTTATCCACCTACTTAAAGTCTCGCTTAAAGTAGTAAAATCTCTCCCAATAAGCACTTCATAATTCGTTATTTCTGAGCAACAAACTAACCAGCCCATATTTTAATCATTCCTTAAGCAAATACATTTCCCCTAAATGTTATTTAATTAAGCCATATTATAATTATTCATTAACCATTAAAAAATCAAAATAATAAATTCGTCTTATTATTTAAAACTTGCAAGATTTATAACAGAATCGATAAAAGTACTATCACAATTGTGAAAATTTAAATACATACTATAATCCACTATTTGCCTTTATAATCATGCTTATTTCAGTAATCTGTGGCGTGAACGTAGGGCGTCGGACTGCCACACTGTACGTTATGAGTTCGAACCCCACGTGTGAAAAGTCTTTTTTGCTTCTGTCATTGAATACAGGAGCTTCTAAAAAATTCGATAGATGGCAGCACTAGTTCCTTTTAGACGAAATTGTTTGACGATCTGGTATTGTCAAACGAGTGAGGGAAGGGATTTCATCAATTTGACGAAATATTTGTCCGGAGCATTTCCCAGGAAACGGTTTCGTCAAAAACGAGGAGAATTTCGTGAAATCTGAGTATTCATTTCTAAGTGTGTATAAGTATAATACTGTGTTTCTATATAAGAATTAAGTAAATAGCATTTAGAGTTTCTACAGAGTTGCATAAAAGAATTCAGATTGTTACAATTTATTAGAGATTGTCGCTTGAAACGAAATGTATTAACATTACACACATTCATTTTCATGGAGTTGCATGGTAACATGAAAGCTATTGATGGGTTTATTATTTTATCCCTCGATGGTGCGCACGTAACTGCCTGGATTTTAATAGAATTAAAATTACAGGCCTTTTTTGATGTGCTCGTAATTATGTAAATACATTGCAGTATAGCAGTCTTTCAGACCGCCCGTCCGTTTATCAGTCTATTCGCATATCACAGAGCAAAAACTTGCATAAATATGCTGATAGAAGCTGAATTTGCACCAATGACAAATTTATATATTCAAAAAATACTTCAAGCTTTGTGTATTGACACGCCGAGTGTACCAAACCTTCGTTTTCAGTGGATCTGTTACAAGAATTTCCTAATTAGAATTTAAGACAAATCACGAATATCAATATTTAAAAACAGTGGTGACAATTAGCTCTCTGGAACGCACATTTGGAATCGCTAGAATGCACAAAATACACAATCATTGTTTTTAAATATTAATTTACAGAGAAAAAAGAAAAATGTATCCCATACTATTTTCAAGAAAAATGTTCCGAAATATTTCTGCTACAAATAAATTACTAATATTTTTAATTTACATTATTTAAATGCATTGAAGATGTATAATTTTACGGTTAAAGTTTAACTTGTTTACACATTAAACAATTATTACATGAAGATTGCAGCCTAAAAGTTATCAATTTCCATGAAAATGAACTTGCAATAAGTTTTAGCAAATCAACAAACTTGGATGAAAATTTTAAACATAAAAAACCCCCTAACACTTCAAGTGGTTAAAGTTTCCCATCACTTCTATGTATTTTAAATTTAATTATTCAGCCATGTTTAAGGAAACTCATGAATAACAAGCAAGCCATATTTCACAAACATTATCAGAACTTAATACTTCGACTACATTTTTATCAGTCTGTTATAATAGCAAAATTTAATTACACTACAACACTCTTAAAACCTTAGCATATGCTTAAGATTATCCAGGTTCAAATTAAAGTATCTTGTAACGCACTTGACTTTATTTGTCGAGGTATTTAGTACACAGCCCGGAGGGGGAAAACTTTGCCTAGTTTAATTAACCTCTTAGAGTAATTAAAAGTTAATCAACTTTCTGGTGACACTTTTGCTACATGTTAAAAAATAAAAAAGTAATTTGAATGGATTAGAAAAGTGGAAAAATAAACTACAAAGCAAAATGGTATGTTCGCAAAGCGGACAATCTTTTATTTTAAAAAATACTTCTTTAAAGTTCGCATTTTTAGATTTAACATTGTGATAAACTTACCTTGAAAACGTAATAGATTCTTATATATTTATACACTAAAATAGTAAAAAGGGAAAAACTATGCAATTATACAGGTGAAAGATTTTACTGGTGTATAACATTATTTTAGCAAATGTACTATTATTTAGCATTCTTTATATTTATGAACAAAAAAATTAACTGAAAGATATATTGTTATCGTCAAAAAGATACAGTAGTTTTATTTTTGTGCTTAAACTACCTTTGTGCTTGTGTACAGATAATGCACTAATTTGTAATTAATGCATAATTTTATTATAAACAAGTAATTTAATAACTAACATTATTAGTAAGTGAACATTTAAATCTGTAGATCATTGATGCGATTAAAGCTTTATTTAAAGCTCTTTAGATTAACAATTCCACTGAAATGATGCTTCGATATTGTCGCCTATAAAGCTTTGATTAAAGAAATGTCACTCACAGCCAATGCCCCAACTAATATTATTTAACAGTGTGTAAGTGTACAATAAATATTTTCACCACAGAAATCTTTCCATTTCAACGATCCATTACAAAGACATTTAAAATCTGATTGCAGTGGCAAACAGCATACATGTGTATTCCTCAAAACTCTTCTACATAGCCTAGCGATCGTGTTAATTGAGTAATTGTTAAATGTTCACTTGAACAAATTCTACGCTTCAAAGGCAATAATTAAATCCAACATACAGGAAGACAACAGGGGAATGTTACCTCTTTACTTTCAAGACTTCTTAAAAGCGAAACTTTCTGTGTATTAGTATTTAGCAAGATAATGAAAGTGCTGCGTACATGTGGCTACATTATTTATTTATCCAATTACTGTCAAAGCTAGTTAAGTCATTTAATGCGTATTGAATTCAGTTCATTCTATTGTACTTTTTAAAATGTTAAAATACTTTTAAGTATATGCAGAAATATGAACATTTTACCACAAAAAATATTTGTAAAGCTCAACTTAGTATATTATTCACGCTTCTGGATTCAAGCAGTCAGAATCGGGGAATATTTTCATTAATTGCCCTTATCTTTCTTTCAAATAAGTCATTTCGTTTGAAAGAGATTAATTCTTAGGATAGATGGAAGTAGAAGTAGTAGTGCTCCGGATAAAATTTATAAAAAATATTTAAGGGCTTATCTATTCATTTTAATACGTAACTTTGTTCATATGCGCAACTCTCGTTTTTAAATGCGAAAATGGACCATAATAGAAATATCAGTGCTTTGGATTAAACTTTTAGGGTGGAAAATAATTACAGTTCTGTTTCTTTACTTAAATTTCATTATTTAATTTCATTTAAATATTTTCCTGCACACAATTTTAATGTGAAGCACTGCCAATTTTTCGGTCCAGCTACGAATTTAAAACTGAAAGGGACGTATTAAAATTAATAGAATGACATTTAAATATTTTCCTTTACAATTGTTTAATCCAGAGCACTATTTCCAGCTACCTTAATTATACTCTCCCCCATTTCAAACGAAATTAGGTATTTGAAATGAAGAGCAATCAATGAAAATATTCCTTGACGGCGGCTGTGCGATTGCAAACCGAAAGTACAAGGAAATTTAAATAAAATGTATAAACTTTTAACACCTGTGTTCTCATCTTTCAAGTAAGCTAAACTTTTTAAAGATCATATTGTGTAGTTTCTAAAACACCTCGTTTTATATGAAATGCTAAAAAAAAATCACAGTAATTCGGTCAATGACACCGCAAACAATTTCGAAAGATGGAGTTTAATTCAAAGTTACTTTGGTGTGGGTAACGACGCCATTTTCGCGATTGTAACATTTTATACAAAAAAAGGCAAGTATATTTTAAGCTTATATTAAGAATATTTAAATATTTGCGACTGTTTGATTATCCTGTCCACAAAAAAAAAAAATCATTAAACTATACGATATTACTGCCAAATTATAATGACAAAAAAGGTTGATCGTAAATGTCACATTTATTTGATATTAAACATACGCAGAGCTGCCAACTTCTACGCCTTTTTAAATGAGAAAAACGCGTTTCTAACCAGAAAATTTATTAAACATACGTTCTGAATTTATCTCACGATTTGTAGTACTGCATACTCTTTTAACTTGTTAAATGAAGTTTCTGGTTCGAATGGGTTTGTTTGGCTGTAAAAAGGCGTAGAAGTTGGCAGCCATACATACGTTAAATATGTTTGTTAAGACATCAAGTGATTTTTGATAAAAATAAAACGTCAAATGAATGTTATACTAGTTTACTTTCGTTATTTACCCTTTAATTCCCATGATAGAACACGTTCTAAAAATTATGTAGTTCAGAAAATCCGACTTTACAGAGAAAAATTCAATGGCTAATTTCGTTTTATTTAAATACGGAATTTCCTGTTATTAATTAAAGCAAACATTGCTGTTAATTTTCTGGTGAGAATTAAGATATAAGGATTAAAAAATCTCAGAATATCTCAGGCGGTTTGGGATCCAAAAGGTTAAAGTTAATATATATATATATAGAGAGAGAGATTTACATAAGTTGGTGAGTAGTTTGTCATGTATAATACGACGAAATTGGTCGACGGGCTAGTCAAGTAATACAAAAAATTGTTATAATTATGGATAAAAATCCAGTTTGTATAAAAATGAAATAACCCGAAGAAAAATTAACTGCCAGATTTTGTGATACAGATTTCTATGTAGTGTATTCTTCCACCTATAAAAACTTACCTTTTTTCTGAAAAAATCCTATAAATTCATGGACATAAATTCGCTAAGAATTTTAAAGAAAACTTTATCGGAGATAATTAGTTGCTCTCATAAATGCTCGAGTCTTCGAAAGATTTATTTGTAAATTAATGTTTATCATTTTTCAAAGCAGGTTATTTTTTACAATAAAAGAAAAAGAGAATTAAACAATTGTGTAAAATTAAGCAGTCTTTTGTCTAATTGTATAAAATCAAGCAATATAAAAAACATTAAAAATGAAGAGAAAATAAATTACATAAACTTTTAAAATCTCATAAAATTTATAGAAAAATCCCCCTAATAAATCTCCCTAGTATAAAAGCAACTATTTATCTTGTAGAACACAAGCTTGAAATTAGGATTAAATGAAAAATAAAATGAAAATCTTGAAAAAAGATTGTTATTTATTAATGGTAAAATTTTTCTGAAATTAGATTTTTTAAACTTCTTTAGTAGTTTGGCATAATATTATACAAAGCCTTACTTAAATATAAATTTTTGCAATTTTTATAAACCAATGCTAAAACGGTGTATTAAACTAATACGAATATTATGGTATAATAGAATTTTTGTTTTATATATATCAGAATATTCAAAGAAAAAAATATCACGGAAAAATTTACACTGAAATCCGAAAATTCAAGAAGGAAACTTTAAAATAATAAGTTTAAAGTGTTATCTTTATTATAATTAGTTTCTATTGTTCATGTTCGCTAAACGAACAGCAAATATAAGCTAAATATCATCCATGTATTAGTCTTTAGACATAATTAACATTTTTACCATTATATTAAATCAGTACTACGTTACAACTATAAACAAAAAATATTTGGTATTCAAACTAAGAATTATGTTTATAACTATTTCTCTACTTACAAGAAAAATGATCTCTCGGAAAAATAATTTAGGAATTAACAAATACAAAAATGTAGCAACATTAAAAATAAAAACATGTCGTTATATTAAAGTAATAACGCTACTCAACATTGAGCCGTCGCATAATGTTTAGTTTATATATGATTTAAAAAAAGTAATGTTAAATCGAGAAGGTACATTAAAACACACAATTATGGCACCGAAGCTAATAACTGTTTTTTAGTTTGTTTTCTTTTTATTTAATGTATATTAAAACACAGAAGGAAAAAAATGCTCCTGAAAAATAATTTGCTTTCGAATTCACAAGTGCAAAAAGAAAAATATTTGTTAAATAAATCTCGAAAAAAAAAATGTTTAATATATTTTTTATCGAAAACGCATGAAAATTTTCACTTTACTAATAAAGCTACAAAAACAAATGTTTCAATAATAACTCTCCTAAAATTAATATTTGACAAAAGCAAAGCATACAGCGAACATCTTTCTCTGAATACACATTCAGTGGAATTCAGAAGTTAGATACAATTTTACCGAGCGAGAGAGAGAGGGAAAAAAAAGACAAATCTGCATTTTATAACAACATATTAATTGGTATTTCGCCAATTTTTTTCCCATTGCGCTCTGGTTTGTTAATGAAACTTTGAACGAAAAAACTCATTAATTAAAGTGAAAAATCACGTTTGCTTCACTTCAAAGTACGGCGATAATTAATCAATTTTTTACTTTTTTTTCACAAGTCCATTTATGTGGTAATAAAGCCTGAGGCGGGAAAAAAAATCCGATTTTGGAAAAATTGGAATACGAACGCACAAATGAAACAGAGCTGTTATAAATGTAATAAATCATAAACCATTTTGTAAAAAAATGAAGACCGTCTCACCACAAAGTTGTGGAATCTTTGAATTCTCTATCCCATTAACCAAATTGAGTTTTCTGGGAAAAAACGTCGAGCAGAAAACGGTTAATGCTAATTAGGCGATAAGAGGGGGAGGGGGAGGAAAGCATATAATTAATGTAGAGTATTTTGCATTTATTTTTTGTAGCAATTATTTTTACGGGATTGCAATGGATGAAATTAAGTGGAATTTACTTTGATCCCATCAAAGTGAGTTTTGCCGAGAGTATGGATTAAAGATAACACTTAAGTATCACAATCGGCTTGTTAATCAGATTTAAGGAAATAGTTGTGATCCAAATTTCTTTTAAACACGGGGCACTTTCTCCAATGCCTTTTATTTTCTGCCGCCTTTTACCAAAGCTGTTGCTTTTGCAGGTGGATTGAGATAATAGTATATTTGCGCGGCCAATGTTGAGAAAATGCTGTTCGTTACGAATTATACTAAGTACAGTCGGTTTTGGAAATATTAATAAGCTATTAAAAAATGCGAATTAATTTAAAAAAATTAATTATGTAAAGGAGTGATGTAAACTTCAGATATGGTTCTTGCTTGGAGAAAAAATACAAATTTTAGCTCTTACAAATTTAATAAATCAAACCATTTAGTAAAACATGAAAATATACATCACTGTTAGAATCCGAATTATGTTTCTCATTCACCATATTGAATTTTCTGGAGGGAAAATGTCTGGTAGAAAAAATTTAATGCTAATTAAGCGCTAATTGCTAATTAAGTATGCATAATTAACGCACGTAATTTTTTGTTTTTAGTAGAAATTATTTGACGGAATTGCAATAGGTCAACTGACAGGAATTCACTTTGATCTTATCGAAAGCTTCTATTTTGAAAAGAGTATAATGACACTTAAATGTTAAGAGTGGTCTGTAATCCCATTCAATGAAATAGCTGTGGTGCAATTTTTTTTATAAGCACCGTTTAGGAATTCTATAATTGCCGTTTATTTTTTGTAAGTTTATATCAAAACTGATATTTTTACTTATGGATACCACTAATAAAATGAAATTGTGAGATAAGTCCAGAGTTAGTAGAAAACATGCATCTCTGCGTGACCTTAGTTTAGGATGAATACTGTTCATAAATTTAATGAAACATCTTTTTGAAATAATTCTATAACCATATTAAAAAAAATCCAGCAAATGAAACATTTAAAACAAATTTATAAGTAGTATAGATTTTCATGTTTAATTTGTTGCTCCAAAATTTATAGATTTTCAAAACTGGATTAAATTTTGTTTGCTTTATGGTAAGAGGTACCGGTTCCTTATATTGAAAAATATATAGAACTCAATAGCACACCAAATTCATAAAGCTAAACGATTCAAGTGGAATAGAATGAATCTTTCCAATACTAGTGTTGTTCAAATATTGTAACATAATTTTACCAAATAAGGAATTTCAATCTGCGGAAAGAAATAGATTTGTGTAAAAAGCTGCAGGGATCTAGAAACATCAGAAAGTGGACTACGATATCAATTATTTTAAAAATATATAATATTTATATTCATAAAAACTAGCTGGATGCGGTAATTCTAAACATTTCTTCTGTCTGATGCATGCTAATACTTCAAAATTCGCTATCACAATTTCAAAATTAAATGTCAATCTATGCCTACCATGAACTCTAATATGAAATTTTGTGCATTAGTTCATGAGGTATGACTATTGATAAAATAACGCGAATCATGCAAAATGCAGCGCCACTCGGGTGATTTACATCGAAACAACTTATGTTAAAATGTTTAGCTGGATATAAGATTTGACGGAAATCTGTGCATTAGTTCTTGAGATAATTCTATTGCAGAAATTGTGAGAAATGCAGTATAGCAGTGCCAACTCTTGATCGGTTTATGGAAAAATGCAAGAAACAAATTAATGCTAAAGACTAACTGAATATGAAGTTTGATGAAAATCCAGTTTTTGAGATAGATCTATTGTGGAAATCTTGAAATACTTCACAACAGCACCACTTGTTAAACGATTCACACCAAAATATAGAAAACATTAAATCACGTGAAGGACCAACTGAATTAATCTGAAGTTTGATGAAAATCCGTGCTTTAGTTCTGGAGACTAAAATATTGTGAAAATCACGAAATCTGCAGCATAGCATTAGCTATTGAGCGATTTACGCCAAAAAATTAATCAAAAGCTAAATCTAATTTATATGAACAACTAACTGAACATAATTTTTTATTAAATGAATAAGTTCTTGAGATAGATCGCCCAAAAAATGTGTCTCATACAGACAGACATTTTATTAAAAACAGGATTTTTTGGTATCAGATTCCTAAAACGTGTAAATCCGACGAAAACCAGAAGTAGAAACATTTCATTAATCCAATACTTTCTTCTTGTAAAGATAATAGAAGAAAGTAATGCACTTTCTCGATGAACTATTACTTATGTATGAAAATTTTGACACATGGATTCCTATTTTGCTCTTTCATACTTCGATCATTGTAATAGTTTTCGAAGTTTCACTTGCTTCGAATCTATTCCCTTTTTTTCCTTGTAAGTTTATAAAAAAATTGTCACTCGCAATGTCGCTAAATCAAATCAATTACTTCGCTGTCCTGCATGAAATATTGGCTTTGTGCCACGTGTGCGGCAGAAAGTGGGAATGTTACTTGAATTGAAGGAAATTTCCAACACAGTAAAAAATTAAGTACTAGTTTCCTTATAAAATGTACATTAAATAAAAATAGGTTGGGTAAAAATAAAGAAGGTGTAAAATAAATTCTAAAACAAAAATCAGGAGGCGGAATAGTGACGAATTAACTAATATGAAAATTCTCATAACAAAGTCTTTAGTTATGCAATTTTGCTTTCCCAAGGTTTCTAGAGTGAAAATGTCCAAAACATCGCGAGGCGTGTTTCATCAGACACATTAAGACTGGCCATTTAGTGATTTACCAATTCAAAGTAATTTCACTTAATAAAACAATTCATTGCATCTGTGAGAGCAGACGCCAATACAGCAAGATGAAACTATTAACTTGACGGAAATTGCATGTATACAGTTGAAACGACCAAATGAATATGCCTAAGAACATAACCATTGTTTTATTATTTATTTTAAAGAAATCTTAAGCACATCCCTGAATAATATTAACTGTTTAAAAATGTTCAAAATCATGATCGGAGGTAATTAAACTTCTATTAATATTCATACTACAAGTTTAATAGTTCCATTTTTCATGCATAATTTAAGAATTAAAAGCAAATCTTTGCCCTGTGTATTGTTACAGTTCGAATCTTTAATGATTGTAGATCTCTTGAAAATCGTTAATTTGGGGTTACCCTTAAAGTTAAAAAATAAACCCATAATAAAAATAGAAATCCTTAAAGATAAATTAAAACTACACCAAAGTTAATTACAAAATTTTGAAAAAAATCAGTGTTACTTAACTAGGTACTCTTATTAGTGCATGAAATATTATGTTTTACTTTTTAAAACAAAAAAACTTTTCCTTAAATGTAGCCTATCTGAAATTTTTGAACGGTCAAAAGCTCATCAACATTTATCTAAATCAAGTAAACTGAATACGCTACAATTATACAAATATTTTTTAACAGATTATTTTTTCTTCAGTGTATAAATAATGTATTCAGAAAGATTACTGGAAAGGAATTTAAAATTAAATTTCACCAAAATTGTCGTTAATTAGAGAAAAATGTTACCGTTAAAACGGGGATAATCTAACAAAAAAAGACAAACCCGGATAGTCGAAATTTATCATCAAATTGGAGATATCGTCAATTCCTTATTTCTTTAATTGGAATTCATAATTCATATTTTTCGGTTTTTGTTCATCTGACGAAAACCGTATTTGTCCTCTGTCTGTCACAGTGTCAGTACAGAAAAACTGTATAAGTCAGAGACCTCAAATTTTATGTACTTACAGCTGAATACCTTATATTACATGACAAATCATAAAATTTTGAAAAAAAGTCTTTATTAATTTTATTAATGTAATCTTTTTCTACGACTTATATTTAAAAAGAGCTTTAATTTGAACATTTTGCATGCATACATTATAGCTTGGAGGCAAAGAATCTCATTACTAAACGGGAGATTGTAAGTTCGACCTCCAGTACTGCAAGTTGAAATTTTCATATTAATATGAGATTTAAAAGAAATTTAGTAATTTTTGCCAATTTAAAGGTTCATGTTATTAGTGCTTAGTTTATCTGACAATAGTATTTTTTGGAATTAAATATTCTTTCTACTTTAAGAACTATTGCGATTTATTAGTGATTCAGGATTTTAAATTCGTTTAAACACTTTCTCATTTTTGGAATTTTAAAATTTTACGTATCCGCTTATTTTTTTTTTAATTTCGGATTTTCAAAAGAAATTGGAATTTTAGATATTATTTAAATAATTTGATTTTAACATTTTTAAATTTGATTAAAATAAATAACTCCATTTTATAATTATTTTGAAACAATTTATTGGTGCTACTATCTACGTAAGAATTTCATAATTATAAATTAACAATTTGGTTTTATTAGTTGTTTTGAAAGAATTAAACAAAACTGTGCGATCTGCGATCATACTTATCCACTTGCTTCTATATATTAAGAAACAATATCTATAAGACAACATCCATCCTAAACACTTTATTTTAAATCTTGCATACAAACATGATACAAATAAAATCCTAAAAATGAATAAATTACGGTATAACATTTGAACAGAAACTTGTTTTCATCAACATACCGAAAAGCTTCGTTGATACTAAATTTTATTTATTTTAATACGTACTCTTATAGAACAATTATTTGGTTATTTGTAAGCAGAATATTAACGTGGCATGCATTTTAATTACTAACCATCTCATAACAGTTCTCCCATTTAGATTTATTATGCTGATACAGCATTATTCTCCACAGTTAAAATAATGAGTGTATATTCTTTCCTCTGAAGCCTAGAAATATGTGGTTAACTAAAGGTCAATAATATTGAATTCAATGGAGGTTGAAGGACGTAACTGAGAATAATGGCACACCTTGGAATTCGAATTGCACTCGAGACATTATTCTACTATCCTTTCATCTTTGACAATAGACTCAATGTCTAAATGTGTTTCATTGATTAAGCAAAATTTATGGGAAATTTGCGTAAGAAAAATGCAAAATAGTACCAAATGAAAAACAAAATGTATGCCATGTAACCTATTTCTGTTTAATGCAAAATAATTAAAAAAAATATATCCCATTGACTTCCGAGCGAAAGGGCAAAACCGATGTTCGCAGTAATTTTGAAAAATTTAAGATTAATTTAAAGATTATTCCATCATTACATCAAAAATTTCATGATGCATAGGAATATAAGTTTTGAGAATATTAATCAAAACAAAATGTTTTAAACCTGCATTATATTTGTAAAATTATATCACTTTAAATAATGCTTCTATTGCAGCAAAGTCTATTGCTTAGTGAATGGATATATTGGCTCTTGGCGGTGAGAAAGTTAAGTGTATGAATGTTGTTGCATGAAATAGAATTTTGCAAGAATTAAAGTTCAAAACCTTAAAATTTGGAGTCGCTATATAGTTAATGTATAGAATATATCAGAAATTGCGAAACAAAAACTTTGATATATCCAATGATTTGTTATAGAGGACTTTATTTATAACTTAAATGAGCATGCTTTTCTCTTTCATCTGCTCATCAAAATTGAATAATGCTGTAAAATTTTAAAGAATTGTAGAAATACAATTTTAAGAACAATAATATAGATTATATTATAGAAAGGAAAAAAATAGTTTGCAAACATAATTTTGTTAAGAAAGCAATTGTAAAATGCGTATTTTATTTTGGACAAGAAAATATTTTTCAAAATATACAAGTTAAAAAAATATATTTGCACCATTTTGATGAATATACATAAAAGAAAATGATCCCTTATACAATGAATACATTATTATCATGTGCATCCACAACAGAGAGTTTCCACTTTATAATATTAGTAAAATACTGTTTAAATACTGTAATTTTTTTTACCCAAATGTGGTACATTTAAGAGGCCATTAAATTGTTGAATTTTGTGTTGCCCAGTTTACTGTATGGTAATTTTAAGGTAGCCTATTTAACAGACAAAATTCTAGCAATCGTCCAAAGAAACAATAAATATCACATCTGTATTTGTAATCTTTTTAATTAATACCATGTTTTCATATAATGGAAAGCAGCAGATTGCACCACACAACGTCAATTATTAGTAGGCATAATTTTTACAATGTTCAACATTTTACTAAAAGCTTTCGTTCTTTTAAAATATCTTCCTTCGATTATGTTTTCTAAGACCAGGTTCTTAGAATATAGAAAATTACATAAAAATTATACATAAAAATACATAGAATGCTTAACAAATTCTCACCTTAAGAATTTTTAGTTTAAAAAAAATTTAATTATATTCTTATTTTAACATAAATCTTATTTTTACAAAATTAATTTGCGTTATATCATTGAATATGCTTATCTAGGATAATTTAAAAAGGTGTAGCAGTTATCTCATCATTTTAAAAATTGATTTTTTAGTGAAAAAAAATTCTTCACAATCTTTCTTTGTACTATATCAATTGATTACAATCTCTAACTATTTTTGTACCTAATATTTTTTGAAAGATGATATATTGTAAAATTTTTTGCTTCTGCGAAGTTTATTGTAATAATGCAATGAGATAGGTGTTTGCATGATGGGCGGGAGGAGGACTCTGATAAAATGCAATGTCTAAAAACCTTTAAAGAAGAAATCCAACAATTGTATTTAGAATTCCTAAATGTTGAGAATATTGTACGATAGTAAGATAGAAATCTTACTATCCAGACTATTATGTCTGTCCTTCTTTACAGATTCCTCTTTAATGTCAAAAGAATATTCCCTCCTCTCCAACTTCATAAAAACTTTCAACACGTTTCAATAAAAGCTCCCAAATTATTAATTTCAGACAACTTCTTTACTACTTTTATTTTTTATTTTAAGAAGTTCGTCTTCAACAAATACTTTCTTTATACTTAATATAGAAACAAAATACAATTCAGAAATATAAGTACAGTCAAAAGTTTATTTTTGTATTGTGTATTTTTATACACATTCTGGAAAAAAAATCCGGAAACTGGAAAAAGACTCATGCATTTTTGAATAGTTAAAAAACTTCTGGAAATAAAAGTTTGGACATTGAAAGATAATATATTTTGTCCTGGTAGAGCAACGACTCTAGTGCAAGACCATGTACCGCATTGTTTACCCTCGGGGATTCTGCTGCTGGAATTTATGATTTTTGCCGGAAATAAAGTTGACAATAAAATTCGAATCTATTCCATCGGGCAAACTGCTAAAGCAAACTGATGTGTTTGGAAGTGTCGACCAAAGCTTGCGATTTGTTCTAATTTTTTTTTCTCTATAAAACTCAAATGCGGCACACAGAAGAAAATATTACTCGATATTTAAGGGATCATTTGAGATGTTTTCAAAACAAACAATAAAACAAGTTTTCACAAGAAATAAAAAGAACCCAGGTTGAAAATGTTTCCTTTTAACTTTCATGCGTGAATTATATTTAACCCTCTAACGTTCATGGTAGCATAGATGTTACCATAAACGTTATTGATTTAGTGCATTGTTTTATTTCCATATTTCAAATTCTCACAAAAAATTTAAAATAAAAATTTGCCCCCCCCCCTTTTTTTTTAAGAAACATTGTTATTAAACAGGAATTTACTATTAAGATTTTCTGGTTGAATTTTGATTCTCGAAGTTACGCAATTTCTAAAACTTATCCTACGATGGATAATTGAGCATTATAACATACTTAACTTTTTATTATAAAAAAAGCCCATAAATACGCACACATTTTATTGTAAAAAGTTGTTGCTTCCATAGAGTTTTAGCACCTCTGAACGCTTTCATCTTGCACAGTAATAATGCTCGCCGTATTTTTTACGCACATCTTATTTAAATACACGTCAATATTTAAAGACTTTCCTTAATATGGTTAGCAAAGCCACCTTTAAATATTTAAATGCGTTAGATGAACTTCTGTAAAGTAACATTCACATTTTTGATGACCAATGAATAATAAGCCTTGAAAATTAGGCGAAATTTATCAAAAAGAAAAATAAGGTACAATTTGACTATTCCGACGACCAAACAATTATCGCCAAACGATAAGATCAAATGCCAATAATGAATGATCGTAAATAGCACATTCACTTGAGATTAAACATGCTGCACGTTTGTTACGTTGTCAAGTAATTTAATTAGAATTCTTTGTTCTTTCGACGTTTATTAAATAGATTTTTATTATTGTTTTACTAATTTATTTGTTCTTTCGTTATTTAAAATTAAATTTATGTCAAATGATTACCTCATTCTATCAAAATGAGAAAATATAATATATAGTTTATTATAATTATTTTGAAATCATATGCGCCTATGTTTGACTAAATAAAGAGCATTAAACTCCTTACAGTCTTCTGTTATTATTGAAATTTTTTATGTCCCTTAATAAATTCGATTATTTATTTAAAATACTTAAATTTTATGCACAAATGCAATGTCTTAAAAATCTGTTTACGGTTTAATTTCACAATTCAACATTTAAATACATACTGTTCTCAGGATTTTTTTGTATGAAATCTGAATAAATAAAATTTGATATTTGGTATAGATGTATGTCATAAATAAGTGTCACCAATTAAGTAATCCAATTCGTTAATTATTTTTTTAATTTAAATTAGTTTCGTTAATTTTCCAAGCAACAGTTTTTTTTTGTATAATTTGGCGAATAGTTTGGCAAGTCGTATAATTTGGCGAAATTGGTTGACTGGATAATCAAGTAGCACCGAAGAAATTATCAAATCATATACAACTCTTAATTTCAATGTTGTGTGGTTTTTTTCCACATTTAAGACTTCGGAAAAAAAATTCCCAAAAAAGTGCATTCTACGTTCCAAAAAGAGTTTTCGGGGAACCATTTAAAAGCTAGAAACATTTACCCCTTATCCAAAGGCAATACATTATTTGCATTTAAAAAAATTACTTTAAAATTTTCATCAATAAAGCTATTTTTAGAAATATGAAATTTTTATTAAACACATGTTTAATTAAAAACAGGAAATAAATTCAAATAACATTTTAATAAAATGTTACTTTTTAGATTTGGGCAATATTAAGTCAAATTTTACCAACGAGTTGCATTTATGCGAAACCTTGTACGACGAAATATATCAATAATTTGTTTTTCAACAATATGTTAGCAAATCATTTATCTGTATTATAAAGCGTAAAATGTATGTCTTATGCTTAAAAAAGCGGAATTTAATTATATATTAAAAGCATTATGCATTTTGCTTCATAACAAATTAATGAACCGCGGAACCTTGTGATCAAATTTTATTTCAATATCTTAAAAACTTTAAGAAATGAGGCTTCTTAAAACGCGAACTATGAAAACCGCTATTTCCCAGATAACGCAAATTAAGATTTCAAAGTAGCACAAAATCTTATGCATAAAAAGGTTTATATTTTGAGCTATAAATTTGCTTTTAATTATTACTGAATCAAAAGCAAGACGTTTTTGGAATCCTAAATGTTAGAATTAATTTAAAATAACTAAAGCAAAAACTGAAATTTTCGCAAAATTGGCGATTTAACAGTAGGCACATACCTTAATTTCTCTTTACGAAAAAAGAGATTATGGAGAATCGGTTAAAGCGTCACTGAGACGCGTATTTAAGCAGTATCCAAATGGCTGAGTATTTACATTAAAAAACATTAATTCAAATTACTCTTTAGAATTCAGATAAAAAACAAACATTTTCCAATATTTGTTTTACTTTGATTCAAAACTTAGTTATAATTTTTTAGACAAAATAAGCTTACTAAAGTCAATTTATGATAGGAAATTCTTTCTCAAAGTAAATTTAGCGTATATAAATTTTGTTTTAGACAAAATAAGCTTACTAAGATCAATTTATGATGTGATTTTTTCTCTCAGAATAAAATAATTCATAAGATTTGAACTTTATCTTAAAGTAAAATATACAAATTCTAAGGGGGCTATTATCTTCATCAGCACTTATTTTTCTGTAGAAAAGAAAACCTTTAAAATGTTTGAATCTTTAGATTTATCTTCATTATAACATAATATTTTTTGTAAATTTTGAAAATGCTTTTTACAAACAAAACAGCATAATCTATTCAGATAAAAAGGTATGTATACTCTTAAATATTTTTTAATTCCGGATTTTATTGACGTAAATTTCCTTTTTTAATGATTATCTTAACATTTTCGAAGAGATGTTCTCAGAATTCAGTAAAATTTCATAAGGAAGTTTACTTCCTTGAAGCATTTCAAGGAATAAAAATTGACAAGTTTGTCAATTGTGATTGTTATTTCGATATCCCCCCCCTCTATCGAATTGCTGGAAATAGGACATTAAAACCTCTATTTCGTAATCATTATTTTCGCTCCATTTGACCTTTTCTTTCTCTCCTTTGATCCCTTTCCACGTGCGTTCTCCTATTGGCCTTTACTTGCAGTCCTCTGCCATCCTATTGGTTGCCTTCAATCCCCGTCTCTACTATATATATATATATATATATATATGTAAGCAAATTTCTACCTCCTCTAGCACTGACGACGGCACGCTAAATGCTACCGAAATCTGTCTGCTGCTTTTATAATATGTTTGGTGCTTTTTAACGTTGCTTATTTGTGTATTCCATTGTATTGCACCAAGCTCTATCTGAATATTAATTTAGTTCAATGATAATATTTAGCACTAATGTAGATATTTACAAGAAATGTCACTATCTTAGACTTCCCATGTGGAGCATATAAATGAACTCCTTCGCAAGCGATAGAACAGCAACTATCTAATGATTCACTAAAAAGACATTTTGCCTTGTTTGGAAATAACATATAGACAGATCTACACATAACCAAAAAATAAATTTTATAAAATTCATTCCTTTAACGTTTTACTGTAACTGTCTACGTGTACATTGGTAACTCTTGCAAGTTTAAAAAGAAATATTTTTCTGCTATTGTGAGTTCTTGTGTTCTCTAGAATATTATCAGAAAATAAACAGCGTCACATCCAAGAATTATTTCTCTTATTGACTATCAAGTATAAGAATCCCAAATTTCATAACTCTGAACATACCCTTATTTGACCGAGAAAAACTAAAGAGATTAACGATGCATTTTTAAACTTCCAGAAGTTTAAGAGTTTTCAACTGCCTTCATAAAATCAAGATTATGTAAACCCAAAGATTAATTGCAGCATATAATGTTATCTTAAGTGTTCACAATGCTGCTGTCACAATCGCTTGGGTAATAAAGTTGTGGCAAGCATTACTAGAGATAAATTTAACTTTTTCAAAAAAATGTATAACCGACTCCAAAGAAAAACGCTAAAAAGAATTAAATAATTCTATAAAATTCTCTAATGACAAATCGTTATCCAATAACCACACATTGACTATCATGTACCGGTATAAAACGGTTAAATTTAATATATAGAATTTAATATCCACCAAATAGATTTTCCAGAGAATATTTTTTACAAGAGATTAATTTGCATATTTTTTATTTAATTTTTGAATATATACATATAAAAAGTAATGAATTACTTATTGAAGTTGGTGCCAAACAATCATAATCGATAATGATTTCCCCATTTTATTTATGGTACTAGACATAATATATCCACAATCCTTACTATATATAAGATAGTTTGGCACCAACTTCAAAAAGTAATTCATTACTTTTTATATGTATATATTAAAAAAATTAAATCAAAAATATGTAAATTAATCTCTTGTAAAAATATTCTCTGGAAAATCTATGTTTGGTGGATATTAAATTCTATATATTAAATTTAACCTTTTTATACCGGTACATGATAGTCAATGTGTGGTTATTGGATAACGATTTGTCATTAGAGAATTTTATAGAATTATTTAATTCTTTTTAGCGCTTTTCTTTGGAGTCGGTTATACATTTTTTTGAAAAAGTTAAATTTATTTCCTACTTTTTAGTTATTTATACCGTAATACATAATTATGTGTACTGACATATGATGGCTCTTTGCAACGCATTACTAATGAACGCACTTTTCTGAGTTCTGATGTATTCGCTTTACTTGTCACTGTTTGATTGTCAACTTTTCAAAAGACACTTACAATATCGGTTAGTATCGTTGTGAATCTTCAGGTGTTCTGGATGTGGTAACTTCTTCAGATCTAGCACGACGAAAAGCTACCGCATTCATGAAATCTTAAAGTCAACATCTAATCGTACGGACATCGGAAGTAGTTATCGAAAGGTGACAATGCCTCAAGTAAAGTGTCCTTACACATAAGCGCACGGCAAAGCGCTTCCATATATGAGTAAACAGCAAAATGACTCCATGTATCAATGAATAGTAAAATGCTTTTCTAGTGTAGTCAAAAGTACTCCCCCTTCAGGCAGAAAAAGCAAAAAGAAAGATTTTAACAAAAATTGCTATATGATTCAATAGATAAACAACAACAATCTAATTCCTATAAATGCAGTAAAGGCATCGGAAATGAGAAACAGAAAATAGTCAGAAAATAGAGTCAGAAATAGTCAGAAAATAGATAGTCTTTAAAAACAGAGGTAATTTTTCAAGATATTTTAAACAGGGTACACTGTTAAAAATTTGACCCTTTTGCTGCATCGTCCCTCCACCGCTGATATAGAAAACGATTACTTCAGCCTATTATGGAGCATTCTCATGGACCAAAAGTGAGATATTCTATAAAAGCGAGGTAGTGACAATGCAGCAAAAGGATCAGATTTTTTACAGTTTAAAGTACGCGTACACGATCAGAGCACGTCAAGTTGCTTCTATGATTCAATGCATAGCAAAGTAATTCTAAATGTTCGTATGTATTAAAATACTCTTTTCAGTCATAAAAACTAAAAAGGAAGATATTATCAAAATCACACCATGATTCAACATGCGTCTGTATGAAAGTAGTAATATTTGAAGTTAAGAATGTTTTTTGATAAACACGGTTTTCCAAAGTACAGAAAATTTAAGAATTTTTATTCCAGAACTTGGCGGTAGTCGCCAGAACGAGTTTGTTTTATGGGTGAAAGAAGTTAACTAGCTTAACTTTAATGGTAAGCTTATCAAAATTTTTCGTCATTTATACTTGTCTAAATGTAAATCTAGTACATAGCAATGTACTTTAATCACTTTGTGAATCCGGCATAAAGCACTCTGATACACAGACACTCTTGCTTAAACGTGTAAGGCTCTTTAGAGATGAATTTTCAGGTTTTCGATATCGAATTCTCATGTCTGGGTCGATGTGGATCTTGCATTTTGGTGGATACGAAAATTGTTCCAGCTAAGATTTCGTACTTTGGAAAAAAAAAACTAGCATCTCTGCAACAGTGGTTAGGATCCAGAAGGATTATTCGCTGTTAAGCAAAACAAGATTGACCAATCATAAGCCTTCATTTTTGAGAATTTTTCATTGTTCGAGAGTCTGGAATACATGGAGCAAAAATCTGCTATCGACACTGTAAAAAATTTGACCCTTTTGCTGCATCGTTACTCCATCGCTTTTATAGAATTTCTTTGTTTTGACCAATGAGAATGCTCCATAATAGAGCGAAGTAATCGTTTCTTATAAAAACAATGGAGTGACGCTGCAGCAAAAGGGTTAAATTTTTTACAATGCAAGCAGTGCTAAAAATTTGTATCCTTTAAATGTGCAACGATGCTACTGAATTCCAAAGTGTCGATCACTGCGACATCTGCGGCATTTTCGTGATACATTATCTAGATTAGCAATAATTCTTGCATTTTAAGAAAATGTCCTGCAGACGTCGCTTCTATCTTTAAATTTGATTAGCATTGTTGCACATTTAAAGAATAGAACATTGTAGCGCTTTTTTAAAGTGTTACAGAGGGCGTGTTCAGCACAACTTACCGGTTACTTACCGACCACTTACCGATTGTAGACAAGTACGAAATGAAAATCAAAGCGAAGTGTGACGTCAGCTACAATTCAACAGAATAGTTTTCATTGATGCCACAATTTGCTTTCGTACTGCCCTACAATCGGTCGGTAACATTGGTTACTTTTGTAAGTTGCTCTGAACACGCCCTGAGATAGCCGATTTCCACACTATATCCCCTAGATGCTATATTTCCGGTTTCTTGCATAAGAGAACTTGTACGGAATCAAGGTAGAATTTGCGCTGTTAGCGAAACCAGATTAACGAATTAGAAGCCTGAATTTTAGCAAATTTTTCAATGTTTTAAATAAATTTTCTTGTTAATAAATCTCGTTTCGTAAACAGCATTTATGTGAAAAATTTATGTAAATCCTGGTCCTCGTCCAGTTAGGATTTTGCACTTTGAACACTGTTAAAAATTTGATTTTAAAACTTGACTTAAAACTTGACGTTAAAAATTTACTTTATCGTCAATGCATCGCTTTTATAGAAAATGATTACTTCATTGTATTATGGTGAATTCACATTGGTCAAAATAGAGATATTCCATAAAAGCGGTGGAGTGACGATGCAGCAAAAACTTCAAACTTTTAACAGTGAAAAGATCGTGTGTCTATGTAAGTGTAACATAAAAGCATGCAAAATGAACACTTCTAATTGGTCGATTGCTTCAAAATGAATTTGAAATTTAAAGTTTCTATTTTTAAAAAAGTTCTAATTATCAGATTTTTATGAAATTCGAATGGGACTACATGGGCTTCATACGCTTTCAAACAAAAAAAGAATTATCAAAATCGGTTCATATTTGCAAAAGTTATGCGTGAACAACAAATACATACAGGTCGAAATCATAACCTCCTCTTTGAAGTCGGTTAAAAAAATAAATTAATACCCTTAAGTAGTAAACTGAGAAATTTTTCCAAGCTACAATTTAAATAAATACGTCTAGAGTTAAATTAATCTAAACTTAATCTCCATACCGCACATATTTTGTTAGATTTTAACATTAAATTGCTAGCTTAAGACAAACGATTAGTTTAAAATTGGAATGATTCCCTTGTAATCAATGAAGCTTAAAGACTTGTTGTAACAAGCTTTGTTACTTGCACATCGAGTATGTAAGAATTCGTACATACAGTGATGTGAAACATCTAAATCTCGCAATTCAATATTTTGTTGAAAAATATGTAGTTTCATGTAGTCAATACACGAGCTCGGCTGCATTACTCAGTACTATTAATTTTGACGCTATAGTTACACTTATACCAATTCCTCTTCTCAATTTTCATATTCAAATTAAAATTTATTAAACTTTGCAGTTTAACATATTTACATATCTCGCGTTAACTGTTTTATTGTGTTAATTTCCATAGCAAACGTGGAAAACTAACACAAAACACAGCAACTCCATTCCACTCCACTAAAGGAATTTTGCAATTCAATTACTTCAGCCCCATTATCTCGGCCGATTCAATGGGTAAATTCATTGAAATTCTTTGGTTTTGTGTATGAATGAGCCAAATCCCAGATCTAGACCCGAAGAATTAGCGAATCCGCAGAGAAGGAAGCGGTTGTTTTCTCAAGAGACCGCCTCGAATGACTGGACTTCCATTAGAATGAAGAGGATACGAGTTTCTCCCTAGAGTATGAATTGGGACAATGGACATTCTCCTTTAATCCCCCTATCAGCGGAAAAGTAATATACATTGTCAAATGGAATAAGATGTTAGATATCGCCAAGAAAAGTTCTTTTAAATTCTAAAGAATTTATTGTTGTGACACACGGTTTCAGATGATTTAGAAAGAATTCACCGAATTGTTTTCGATAGAAGAATGAAATTTTATGATTGGTTTGGGAAATGGGAGGTTTAGTTTATATATTTCATAAATTTTGAAAAACAAAACAGGCTTTTGGAAAGAATAATTCACGGATATCATCTGGGAGAGCGCATATCGCTTTCGAATATTTATTCTTAAAAACAATCGCTAATATTAGAATTATTCAAATACTCAAGCATTTTAACTATTGTAATATATTTCTCGATTGATATATCAGGTAATACAGAAAGTTCCGTTTTCAATTTTTTGCCACGAAAGCGCTTCGATCGTGATTTAACTTATGCACATCCACTTCTAAGACTCAATGGCAAACAAGTGAATTTTTAGATCAGCTGATTATTGCGTCGGTCGGCTGCATATTAAGCATTTAACCCTTGGCACTCCGTTGTCTTCTGTGCGGAGACATCTTTCCTTCCAAAATTTATTTTTGGCACCAGTAATATAAAGGGAAATAAAATTTTCCTTATTTAATCAGAATTTTTGAAATGGTCTACTTCAAGGAAAGTTCTTTTAAAAAAGTGGTGATAATCTTATAAAATATGTGTAAGAGGCACCTGAGTCCAAAGGGTAAATCGTTTAAAAAATTACATTCTGCCGCATGCGAATTAGGGTTTGTAATCTGCTGTTTGAATGCTAGGAACAATAAAACATGGAAATCGCAAATAAATTTGGACAAAATTCAGTTTTGGAGAAAAGTGAATGAGTGATTCGATGGTATGGAGGTGGGTGCGAAATTTCAATGAAGGACTTGAAAACATTCATGACAAAGAATGAAGTGGGTAGCCATCTCTGACTGGCAATGATTTGTTTACTGAAGTTGAAGAGAAGAGTACGGAGAACTGAATATTTATCATTATGATACTGTAAATGCATTTTTATCAAGTTTATCGCTCACTTCTTTCAATGCTTTTATTAATTGACATCACAGGCGGCATCTTTCTATGACAAGGGTATACAAAAAAAAAAAACCTTTGCCAAGCTATTAAAAGGGTTTCAACAATGATGGTAACTGTGCCGAAAAATTAAAGTTTGTCCTTCACTATGCAATAAATTATTTTTTCTAATAATTGTTTCATTTTGTTTTAATTGCTTAGCGGAACTTACTTTCAGGAATACTTGATAAAATGAAATCAGTATAGTTTTTGAACTTAAAGATTAGTATTATTTTACGGCGAAGGTGGAGATACATTTTTGCTCCAACACTTGGTTACGAAAACATTACCGAACAAGAAACTTATCTGAATAGCGATAATCTGTATTTAAAACAATAGTTAACTTTCCATAATGATCATTCGTCAAATTAAATCTTATCAGAAATACTATATATGTTCGCAAAACTTCATCGAATAAAACCTTATGGCGGCATAAATGACCCAGAAGTCACTTTTTGACATATAACAAAAACACATTCTATCTTACGATGAAAATGCAAATTTTATAGTTTGAGCTCATCGGTGGTGTTAGAAATCAAAGAATGTTTTCGTTACACGCATGTAGATTATGAAAACTAGTTCTAAAAATAAAGAATGTGTGTAAATTAAAAATATCCACGTAAACAAAACTTTTCGCCTGAGTTTGTTTATAAAATCCGGTCTCAACTTCCTACATATTTTCTCTATCACTATTTAGAATTCTTAAGAGGGTCGGGACACAAAAATCTTCAAATTTTCTAAAAATTCTGCTGCTTAAAAATTATTTAAATAATGTTTATATCTTAATTGGAATATAAAATATTTTTTTCGTTTTGGTTTGTTTAAAAATCTAATTTCCAAGCAACGGTTGTCATGGAAACGACTTCTTCTGAAAATGTGAATATTCTTGTGAATATTTAGAGTTAACGAATTTAAATTATCCCACTTTTTTTAATTAATTTTAAGTGTTTTTTAAATATGAGAAGCTTTATCATGCGATTTTGTTTACAAATAATACGGTTAATTATCACAAAAAATTTCAATTTAAGTTTCTCGAATGTCCTTATGTATGTACCAGAAGAATGCGAGAGCCCTGTTAAAAATTTGGGAGATTTATGCATTTCAACGAAAACAGCTAAAGATATAGAAAATGGGATTCTATTGCAAATCCGATTTATTTCTAGTAAAATAAAGTTTTTGTCAAACAATTTTAGATGTCTATTACTTTACCTAATTTTATGTATTCTTAAATTTCCCTGAATTATTATGGATAATAAGTTCATAGAACATTGTCATTTTTTCATTCATAAATTCATGGAAAATTTTTCTAGTAGAAATAATTCAAAACTTTTGTTTGATCTTATACACAGGATATGTTACGCTAGACACTATAGGACTTGGTGCATTGCAAATGTGTTACAATATATAGAAAACCATCAAATTTAAATGAACTAAATAACTTTATATTTCTTGCATATTAATAAAAAATTTACAATTACATTACCAATTAAAATAAATAAATTTAAGAAAAACAGTAAGCAATAATGTGTATTATTACCATTTCAGTTAATAAGAGACTCTTATCTGAAACAATGTAAAATTTTGGCCGATGACTAGTACCTAAAATATTGACGCAAACTGGCCTTAAAAAAATAAGTTTTGTGAAACACGGCAGAAAATTTGGGAAATGCAAAACATCTCTGATAAACAGTTAAATATCAATCGCTCAACAAATGTACCGTATTTATTACAATTAGGTACAAAATAATCTAACAAAAAAAATCCCTCCTTGAATTTTTATTATCCGGAAACAAAATTGAAAGTAAAAACAAAACTATCAAACAATTTTGTATTATTAAGCAATCTTCTCAAAATTCAGCAATTATATTAGCGTTTGAAAACTGATTTTTCTGGAATACTGTAACTGGATTAGGAAAATAATTCTATTAACTATATCCGTTTACATATTCAAAATATGAAGAGTAGAAGAGAAAAATAAATTTAACGCAAGTTTAATCAAATAAAAATGCTGTATAATGAGAAAAAAAAAAGGTAAATGCGAACTTTCATTTTAATATATTATAAAATTACTCTCTTCATTTTTTTTATTAAAAAAAGGGAATGTCTGAAAATAATTAACCATTACGATTTTTTCGTTGCAGAACATTCGTATTTATTGCAAATAAAAATGGCCATACTTCATACCATTAAAGCTCGGCAAATTACCTTCATTCCTGATTTTTACCGTTTTTCTGCACTTAAAAATTTTTAAATTAATCTTTTTTACCTTAAAAAGAAAGAAAACGACACTTTCCCATTTTATCAGTTTTTGAGAAATCTGAGATCGAAACGAGATATTCCAAAGTCTTGCTAGAAAAAAAAAAAAAAAAAAAAAAAGCAGTTTTAGAATAAATTCTTGAGCGGGAATAATTTTGATATATTTCCTTTTCTATTCTAACGGCAGTTATTCTGTTTTCATATTCCTTTCTTTTTTCCGAAATAGATATGCAAAGCATGATAGAAAAAATTGAATTTTCTCAAAAAAAAAAAAAAAAAAAAAAAAAAAAAAAAATATTGAGATGCCGTGTCATCAAGGGAAGCATATAATTTAACAAATTCTGAGAAATATCAAAATAAATATATTAATAAAAAAGTTGAATATAAATTTTATTTGGAGCAATGTCTTATTTGAGATTGAGAAATAAACCTTTAATGTGTACTTTCTATTTTTAACAAAAGTATTACTTCAAAAATTTGTTTTATGGTTCGCGTTTGTTTATCCCGAAAGGGTCTAGTGTACTATTAAAAGTGCATGTTTTACTTGAGTTGTTTTAACAAATGCTTTTGTTACAGTTTACGTGTAGAAATGTTAGTATGTGTCTATACCCTTACTATGAGATTTGTTTAATATTTAGGCATTTTGTAATAACAAATGCGATTAATTCTCTTTGCACCGTTTGCGATTATTTTATTTTAAACATTTATTTCATTCTTTAAAATAAAGGTTGCTTTTCTGAAAAAATCGTGTGCAATAAAGCCCAAAAAATATTAAAAAGTTGTAATGTCAGTTAAATTTTTTGCAATATATATTTTTAACCTTCTCCAAAAGTTCTTTAACCTATTGTCATATAAAATGAATAGTTAAAAAACACCCGTTATGTTTCAGACAATAAAAAAATCGTTAAACCCTAATCTATTTGGACAGCTAGTGTTAATGTTATTAAAGTAAAAGAATTTTCTAAATTTAAAATCGGACCAGAAAGGGTTAATAGTTATATTAATATATTGTTATAAGCTTATTATAAAAGGTTATATTTTGATTATATTAATAAATACTAATTCTTGAATGGGAATAATTTCGATATATTTCATTTTCTATTCTAACGGCAGTTTTCAGTTTTATACCCTTTTCTGTCTCCAAATAGATATGCGAAGCATGAGAGAAAATTGAATTTTAGCAAAGAGTGATGTCATGTTATCAAGAGAAGCATATAATTTAACAAATTCTGAGGAACATCGAAATATATTACTAAAATTTTTAAATATAAATTTTATTTGTTTCTACTACTTATGAGTGGCAGATGATTATGAGATTGAGAGATACAATTAAACCTTTAATGTGTACTTTCCATTTTTAATGAAAGTATTACTCCAAAATTTGTTTTATGGCTTGGCGTTTGTTTAGTTTAACTCTTTCGAGTCTGGTTGTACTATTAATAATACATTTCTTAATTGAGCATTATTTTGTGTTAAATACTTTTGTTACTATTTACATGTAGAAATGTTAGTATGCCCTTACTATAAGATTTCATTAACGTTTAGGCATTTATTATTAATAATAATGTATATTTATCTTTGCACCCTTTGCGATTCTTTGATTTTAAACATATTTCACTCTTTCAATTTAAAATAAAGGTTACTTTCCTGAAAGAATAATATGTATTAAAACAAAAAAATATTAAAGTTTTAATATCAGTTAAATTTTGTAATATATTTTTTAATCATCTCCAAAAATTCTCAAACCTACTGCTAAATGAATATGAAATTAATAGAATGCAAATCAACAACATTCGTCATGTTTCAGACAAAGAAATAATGATTAAACTGATGTATTTGAATAGCTAGTGTTAATGTTATTAAAGTAAGATTTTTTTTTTTTTTTTTCAAAACTAATAAATATGATCCGAAATCGTTAATAAAGGTTATATTAATAGATTATAAACGGTTATATTTTGTTTATATTAATAAAAAATTATCGAGCGGGAATAATTCTGATATATTTCCTTTTCTATTCTAACGGCAGTTTTCTTTTTTGATATCCCTTTGTATCCGAATATACAGGGTGATTCAGCTCGTCGGTGACAAACTTTAAGGATCGATAGAGCACACCTAGACGAACATTTTTGAATAGGGAATGTAGGGTCCCTGACGCGATGGTAAGGCGCTAGGCGCTTTCGAAAATTTGGGTGCCGAAATTCAAAACGTCATAAAAACTAGGGAAATGGTTAGATTTTCTTGCTTGTTGCGTCGAAATGATTCTGTTTGTTTAGACTTTCTTCAGTACCAATTTGATAAGCGTATCTCTTAAAACATGGATAGGGGGCACTGCAGACTTTGGAGAGCTAGACAACAACTTTAAGCCCGTTATTTTGATAATTTAACACATGCTCGCCAAAGTTTATACTCTAACTTAAAGTTTGAACCCAAAAGTAGAGCCCTGCAAAAAGCGTAAGAGCCGGAATAAAATGTCAAAGTACAGGGTGGTCGAAACTCGAAGGCTCCTAAGAGATAAACAAACAGATTTCTTGACTTATGGCATGCATTTTCATGATTCTGTTTGCTGGGGCTCTCTGAAACTCAGTTGAACGGTACAAAAAGAAACATCGATAGGGGGCGCTTTGGGCAAAAAACATAATTCGTTGACATTTCGGACGCTAACTGGAAACGGGGCGCTACGATCAGTTAGAAACAAAACAAGAGAGTAATTTACTTATCATAAGAAGCTATTAAAACTGCAGTTTGTTTGTTTTTTTTAACAAACATAGCTGGTTTCAATCATGCACAATGCGCGCAATAAAATTTACATAAGGTGCTTTTTGCTGATTTATGCAAAAGATATCGTACCATATCGATATGCAAAAGATACGTAATGCGTAGACGACAACGCGAGATGACGTAGTTGTATGCGCAGACACGTCTTTTGAACGTGCGGTACCTACTTAAGCTTCGGGTTACTTGTCTGCAGATCGGTAGTAGAATGGAACGGTACACAAACTCTGAATTGGCTGACATGCATTTGGCGTATGGCGCTGCTGGTTGTAATGGACGAGCCGCTCAGCGATTGTACGCCGAGCGTTACCCCAACAGGCAAATCCCCTGCCATGCCTTCTTCGCTCGAGTACACCAGAGGTCGTCCACAACGGGATCTTTCGACGGAGGCAGGCCTGAACGGGAGCGATCAGTGAGCACCCCCGACAACGAAGAGGCTGTGCTTAACCTGGTTGAGGACAACCCAGGTCTTAGCACGAGAGATATCGCCAGACATGTTGGCATTTCGCAAGCAACTGCGTGGCGCATCTTACGTTCCCGGAATCTGCACCCCTACCACATCCAGCGGGTGCAGTTGCTCAGAGAGCAGGATTTTGGCCCTCGAGTGGAATTCTCAAGATGGTACTTGGCGATGAGATCCAGGGATCCCCGTTTTGTAAACAGCATTTTGTTTACGGACGAGTCCACCTTCAGCCGGGAGGGAATGTGGAACGCCCACAACAGTCATGTGTGGTGTGATGAAAATCCACATGAAACCAGAAGCCGAGCAGCCCAGGAGCGTTTCTCAGTAAATGTGTGGGCCGGCATTCTGGGGGATTGCCTCATTGGCCCTTATTTGTTACCTGAACGGCTGACAGGTGGAAATTACCTGATTTTCCTGGATCAAGTGCTGCCGCAGCTTCTGGAGGAGGCGCACGTACCCGAAGGTTCGCGTCGCCAGATGTGGTTCCAGCACGATGGAGCTCCGGCCCATTACACGAACGACGTGCGTCTCCATCTAAACGCAAGGTATGGCCAGCGGTGGATCGGGCGTGGGGGTCCAGTTCACTGGCCTGCCCGATCACCAGACCTCACCTGCTTGGATTTCTTTCTTTGGGGTTACCTGAAGGCCGAGGTATACCATACACCTGTCAGCAGTGCTGAAGAACTTGTGGCGCGCATTGTGGCAGCTGCAGGGCAGATCAGAGATACTCCTGGCATTGTTGGAAACACACACTCCTCAATGCGACGGAGGTGCGAAGTCTGCATCATGGCCCAAGGTCGAAATTTCGAGCATCTTCTGTAGTGTTATTTTTTGTAAATAAATTTCCAGTATCATTGATGTTTTTGGTCTAAATTTATTCAGAAGTGTTGAGCAGAGGTAGAAAATGTGTTTTCATTATTACTAACTGATCGTAGCGCGCCGTTTCCAGTTAGCGTCCGAAATGTCAACGAATTATGTTTTTTGCCCAAAGCGCCCCCTATCGATGTTTCTTTTTGTACCGTTCAACTGAGTTTCAGAGAGCCCCAGCAAACAGAATCATGAAAATGCATGCCATAAGTCAAGAAATCTGTTTATCTCTTAGGAGCCTTCGAGTTTCGACCACCCTGTACTTTGACATTTTATTCCGGCTCTTACGCTTTTTGCAGGGCTCTACTTTTGGGTTCAAACTTTAAGTTAGAGTATAAACTTTGGCGAGCATGTGTTAAATTATCAAAATAACGGGCTTAAAGTTGTTGTCTAGCTCTCCAAAGTCTGCAGCGCCCCCTATCCATGTTTTAAGAGATACGCTTATCAAATTAATACTGAAGAAAGTCTAAACAAACAATCATTTCGACGCAACAAGCAAGAAAATCTAACCATTTCCCTAGTTTTTATGACGTTTCGAATTTTGGCACCCAAATTTTCGAAAGCGCCTAGCGCCTTACCATCGCGTCAGGGACCCTACATTCCCTATTCAAAAATGTTCGTCTAGGTGTGCTCTATCGATCCTTAAAGTTTGTCACCGACGAGCTGAATCACCCTGTATATGCGAAGCATGATAGAGAAAATTTTATCAGAAAAAATATTGCGATGCCGTATTATCAAGAGAAACATAACAGGAATATCAAATTATATTAATAAAAAAAGTTGAATGTAAATTTTATTTGATGCTACCTCTTATTTGAGATTGAGAAATATAATTAAAACTTTAATGTGCACTTTTCCATCTTTAATAAAAGTATTGTTTCAAAAATTTGTTTTATGGCTTTGTGTTTTTGTTTATATTAATAAAGGTTGTTTTAATATATTATAAGATTAATATTATTATAATGGTTATATTTTGTTTATATTAATATATATTAATTCTTGAACAGAAATATTCTGATATATTTCCTTTTCTATTCTAATGGCAATTATTCTGTTGTCTCATTTTCTGTTTCCGAATAGATATGCGAAGCATAATGAAGAAAATTCAATTTTCTCATAAAAAATATGGCGATGCTATGTTATCAAGAGAAATATGTAATTTTGCAAAGACTGAGGAATATCAAAATAAGTATAAATAAAAAAGCTGAATAAATTTTTTTGATGTTTCCTCTTATCACAGATAAAGAAACATAATTAAAACTTTAATGTGTACTTTCCATCTTTAATAAAAATATTGCTTCAAAAATTTGTTGTATGGCTTGGCAGTTTTATTTATATTACTAAAGAAAAAAGGAGATATTGAAATAGCTGTTAAAAAATAATTGTAAAAGGAATATTTTAATTCAAAATTCATTTTTCCATTTTTTTAACACAAAGTGTATTTACACCCACCCACCTGAATGCAGAGTAGAAAAGTAAAATTATGTTGATTTTTTCTGTAATTTTTTTAAGGGGTCTCAATACTTAATTTGAAAAAATGAAAAAATATACCATTTTAAAAATTTAATATCTTGAAATGTACATGGTTTTAAAAACGCAATATTTAGAGTGATGAAAGAAGTATGTTATTTCTGTTTATATATTTCAAAAATTGCAAAATACAGAAGTAGCATTTACGGGGGGGGGGGGGGGACAGCAGAAAATTCGCATAACAACTTACGTGCAAGATTACAAAATAAATGTTGCAATTGAAAATTTTAGTGCCTACTTATACTCCAGATTGCAATAATTACTCTGAACATTAATAAATTTGTTTTAAACGCATTTTTATATTTTCAGTACCAAGTTGTACTTAGCTAATACAAAATTTTGAAATTTTCGGACAACAGTCACGCAAAAAAGTACTTTTTAAACAAAAAACTGCAATTTTAGGTTCAATTTATACGGATTAACATGAAACGTACGTTTTTAAAATTTATGAAAAATATACTAAAAAATTTGAGATGTCATGAGCGTTTTGTCTAAAAACGTCATTTGGAGAAAAATGGTTTTGAAGTTTCGGAAACGCAGCTTTAGCTATTGAGCAGATATAATTCTAAAAGTATAACTTCCACTGTAATGAGAAGTTCAAGCAAACAGTAACATTAAAATGCTCAAAATAGGAGTTTAGCATGTAAAAAAATTGAAATTTCGAAAATTGCGAAGTTTATAGAGTCCCGAGACCCCTTAAAATGGGAAAAAGTGTTTTTCCAACAAGATATAAAATTCTTTATTTTATATAGGAATATAAGTCTCGGAAATGTTAACCATAACTTAATTAAAAGAACAAAACTAGGTTAATATCTGTTGAATTATATTAATTTAAATAATGTTTGTTGCAGGGAAACCTACATTTTGGTGAACTGATATTAGATGGCGGCGGTGAGAGGGTTAACATAAAAGTATAATTTTGTTTATTTTTTAAACCTAATGTTTCTTGAAGAGTAATTTTACTATATAAATGTATTCCGTTTATAGATTTTTTCTCCCATAGTAAAAGGGCAAATTTGTGTTAACATTTGAAATGCTTAAAAAAAATGTAAACTTCAAAAATTTTTTACTCTTTAGAAAGTATTGTAGTTTCATTTCAAATGCATAAAGCTAATAGTTATATGCATGTAGCAATTTAAGTTAATAATAATTGCTGAATGTTTAGTACATATTTAACATTTGAAAGAAAAACACTATTCTAATTTTCTGCCTTTAATTTACAAAAAACCACAATTCGCTAGTGAACATTTTTTTCCGAAAAAGTGAAAAAGCACGAATAATCCAAAGTACCATCAAATTATAATTTAATTGACAATAATGCTCCTGGCTTTATACATTGTGTCCGAAAAGTCTGGAAACGGTTGAATAACTCGAGAAATACATAAGAGATTGAAAAACGAAAATATAAGTTAAATATTTTTAATAAGCTACTCAGTGATGCCAAATTTGACCTTCGAAACCGACCCCCTGGGGATCAGAGGGGCTGAACATCGAAATCTTAAATAATAACCCCCATTTTTATTGTAGATTCGGATTCTACGGCCAAAAATACGTAACTTTTGTATTTGATGTTTATTTCGAATCCTCGTTTATCACGGTGTAACTGAGCATATTAAATCGATACACATTTCGGTTTTCCCCAACCAGGTTTTGCCTGAATGGCCAGAATTTTTATGTCAAATTCCTCGTCTTTTGCAGGAATAGTGGTTTCTTGAAAATCACCCGTGGCGATTATTTCGATAATGCTACACTGTTAAAAAATTGACCCATTTGCTGTAGCGTCATTCCACAGCTTTTATAGAATATATCTTTTATGACCAATGAGAATGCTCTATAACACAGTAAAGTAACCGTTTTCTAAGAAAGCGGTGGAGTGACACTGTAGAAAATGAGTTAATTTTTTTTTTTACAGAGTATAGGGTTTTTTTATGTTTTCCTCTACAAAAATTCATTGAAATATATTAATTTAGTTTTCTATTTGGATTTTTATTTTATCCAGTAAATGGTTTCTAAATAACGAATGGTTTCTAAATACGGCTGATGTAGGTGTATGTTTTTTTTAATTTGCTGTAGCGTCACTCCACCGCTTTTATAGAAAACTTTACTGTGTTATGGAGCATTCTCATTGGTCATAAAAGAAATTCTATAAAAGCTGCGGAGTGACGCTACAGCAAATGGATCAAATTTTTAACAGCGTAGCATTATCGAAATAATCGCCACGGGTGATTTTCAAGAAACTACTCCTGAAAAAGACGAGGAATTTGACGTCAAAAATTCTGGCCAATCAGGCAAAACCTGGTTGGGAAAACCGAAATATGTATCGATTTAATATGCTGAACAACACCGTGATAAACGAGGATTCAAAATAAACATCAAATACAAAAATTACGTATTTTTGTTCGTAGAATCCGAATCTGCAATAAAAAATGGGGGTTATAATTTAAGATTTCAAAGTTGGACCCCCTCTGACCCCCAGGGGGTCGGTTGCGAAGGTCAAATTTGGTGTAACTGAGTAGTTTATTTAAAAATATTTAACACGTATATTTTCGCTTTTCAATCTCATATGTATTTCTCGAGTTATTCGACCGTTTACAGACTTTTCGGACACCCTGTATGTATATATATATACATAATTTTATAAATATAACCAAAGTAATTCAGATATTATCATTCAATAAACCAATGAAACCAGTATTTTTACAATCATCTTTTTGAAAACAGTTGAAGTTTGAAGTGAAATAGAAGGAAGATTACTAAAATAAAAGGTAAATAGATAAATGGACAGTAGAAGGCTTTTTCATTAAACTACTCATCAGGGATGCATAATTTAATGAAAAAGCATCCAACCAAAGCATCCAATTGCCCTCAAATACGCTGCGGCCACATTTTTAAAAATATTGGTCACTCATCAGGTAGAAACTCGAAGCATATAAAATATTTAATATTTTATTATTTTTCATGGAAATAAAAATAGATTTTTAAAGAAAAGCTACGAGTGTGTTTGGATATTTTAATGGTACATTTAAACAAAACTTATTTCAGAGATTAATCAAGCATTTTTTCATTTTATAGTAGTGCCTAAAATTATAATATTCTATCTTATCGATTTATACCAGATCCCCATTAATGCACCAACTCAGTCTATTCACGGGAAAAATTAAGTTAACTTTAAGATGATTTAAGAATAATTTACTCAGGTACGATGCAAGAAATTAGATTTACTGCTCTATATTTGGATCGTAGCGCTTTTGCTTGCTATTTTAAACAAGTAATAAATGATGTATATTTATGGCACGGTAAGTTTTTTCCCCCCAATTAACGTAAGTAAATATTAGAGTATTTTCTTAATGAAAAATATTAGACGCTACACATAACTTAAATCATTTTTACAATAATGTTTAAGAAATGAATGCATAATAAGACATGGAAAACAAGCAGCTAATTTTGAAAAAACTATTTCTGGTAACAGTTTAATCATAGATGTTGCTTGAAAAAGATCGTTCCACACATCAGGTGAAAACTCGTAGTATATGAAATATTTAAAGTTAATTATTTCTGTGTTCAAGGAAATATAGATATCTTAAAGACAACGAGCGTGTTTGGATACCTTAAAAGTACATTTACAGAAAACTTACTCCAGAAACAAGTCAAATAAATTTTCATTTTATAGTAGAGCCTAAAATTCCATTATTCTATAGTATCAATTGATTTATTCTGGATCCCCGTTAATGTACCAACTCTGTTAGCCTATGAACAGGAAAAATTAAGTTAACTTTAATATGATTTAAGAATAATTTACTCAGGTACGATGCAAGAAATTCGATTTACTGCTCTATATTTGGATCGTAGCGCTTTTGCTTGCTAATTTAAACAAGTAACAAATGATGAATATATTTATGGCACGGTAGATTTTTTCCCCCAATTAACGTAAGTAAATATTTGAGTGTTTTCTTAATGGAGAATATTAGACGCTACACATAACTTAAGGTCATTTTTACAATGTTTAAAAAATGAATGCATTATAAGTAGTTAATTTTACAAAAAAAAAAAAAAAAAAAACATTTCTGGTAACAAGGTCCAATGATAGATGTTACTTTTTACTTACCCATCATACGTAGTATAGGGTAAGTCTTGCAGTCATTTTGAAAATCTAAAAACTTTTGACGGAGTTCGACTCTAAAAGACGAACCTTAAAAGTTCGGCCTTAAAAGTTGAAAAATATCTCCCGAACTTTTGTTCGGGATATATTTGTCTATCTACCGAACAAATTAAGATAGACTTGAAATTTGAAATGTACTCTATTGTAAGAAAGGAAAAGAAGCCTATTTAATTTCAGTAACCTTGATTATCCGGAGCCATTTTTCGGGCTCTCAAAGTATTCATTCTGATGAAAGGTATATAAATTTTAAGGAGTGAATGTAAAAGACAAAGAACAAATTTTGCATAAAGAATGAGGTCTATCGGATATTTAGTTGAGATATTTGTAATCTTATTTTCCACATTCAAATTTCACGACCGTGTATTTCATTCAAATTTCTATTTCAGATATATTTTAATTGAAAATGAGAAGCTTAATCCAATGCAATAAATTGTCAGTTAACGTAATGATCATTTTTCGAGTTTAAGGATGCTTCTTTTATGCAATTCGTTATTACATTATTTTATTCATATTTTATAGTATGCATAATCCATGATGGGTAAGTATTACGGTGCCCCCCCCCCCCAAACGACTAGTTATGCTTGAAAAAAATGTTTAAAATTTTTAAAATATTTTCATATATTGTTTTTATTAAGCGTGTCAATTATAATAGTAATTACAGTTTTTATGTTGTTTTATGTTTGTATTTTAAGAAAACTTACAAATTATTTAATTGAATGATTAAAAATAAAATGTTACATTTTTGAAAATTACCAATTTCCAATAAAATATCTTAATTATTTAACAAATAAAATATTACTCTTAAAAATGGATTTAAAAATAAATGCTTCGCAAACATCTAAATGTACGGAAAAATAACGATATTCAACAAAATTTTTCTACGAATTTTCTTATGCTATTTATTTTAAGTTAATGTTATTCAGAGAAACAATAGATTTAATAAACGAAAAAGTGTTACACGCGTACTTAAACAAGAAAAAATTAAGCAGCTAAAATAGAAAGAAAATAGAGATATTTTACTCATTTGAAAGGTATTTAGTGTATTTTCGTTCCTGAAAAGTGTGTGGTGTGTATATGCGTATGAAAATAAAAGCCTAGTTTTTGTATATTTCAAAAAGGTATCTTTTAGAAAATTAATATTCTATCAGAAAATTTTAAGCCAAAACTTCGCCTTTTAAACTTTTCCCCGATTAAAATGTGCCACAGCAAAATTAAATACTAAATATGCTCCATTTTCAGAATGTTTATTTTGAAAACAGAATGGCTGTGAAACTTTAAAAATAGTTTTAACAAAGCTATTAAAATCACTCCTTAAAATTTCAAATTCTCAATAATTCATTAGTTCAAGACTTACTGAAAACAGTGTAGATTGTTTATACAACTATAAATCATTATACTCTCTCGTAACAAAATAACATTTTCAAAGAGAAAATTGCAATGAGATTACTATTTTCTATGTCAGTTATTTCTGAATGTTTATATTGAATCATTTTCACACGATTAGATTAGTTAACTTATTTAGAATTGAATCAATACGTTATCAATTGCACGCATTCAAAAACAAAATCAATTATGTATATTGATAACCAAGTGACATTAAATACGCGTAAAGTATTTTAAAGATAAGGAAGTTTTTAAAAAATTACAATGAATTAAAAAAACAGTTAAAATGTTTAACATTAATACGACTTCTTATGTTGACCTCTAAAAACGAGGAAGTTTGCATACTTGTAAACGGGTGACATAAGTAAAAAATTAAATATTAAGGGTTTTATATAGAAAGCCATTCTTTATTGAAAATTGGAAGGAACGGTGCAGAATGTTTATTATAGATACAGAAGCATTTTTGGTCTTTGTCCAAAAGATGCTCATTGAATTAATATTATATGGAACAGGATTTATTCTAACAATTCAACAGGCAGGTTTGTAAATTATTTTCACACATGTTTCACAATTTCAAATCATTTTTCAGATGACTCCACTGAGGAAACTAAGAAAAAAAACTCAGTCTTTTTTTAAATACACAATACAATATTTTGGAAATTCTAATCTATTTAATCGAAATATCCACATATTCAAATAAGTCGTTAACTCATTTAGGGATAGCGTAAAATTTCATGTTAATTTTTTTAGGAGAGGTGAAAATAAAAATACATTTATTCGATTAATAAATATATTTTTATAGTAAAATTCAATTTTTTATTCAAAAAACAAACTATACTGCTTACTATGTAAATATATCATGTGGTTAAAGCTTTTTTTTCTTATGTTACTAACTCTGTTTTTATTGTTATATTACGTTTTGTACTATATATGCATATTTTAATAACTGTTTCAATACTCTAAGCATAAAACGTGCTATGTTTTACTAACTAAAAGGTCAAATTTGTGTTTAATAAAAAAAGAGCATTTTCTCGAAAAATGAAAGTCACTAGGTAAGAAAAAGCCAAAATGCAACTTTAAAGCGCAACAGTTCAATGTTGCATAGAATTTTTTGAAATATGCACGGTAACAGAAAAGCTTTACGACTTGGCATGGAAAAACTGAAAATTTATTATTTCCCCCATCCCACAAGAATTCAAACTTCTTTTAAAAAAAAAGGAAAGAAATTCTTGTTGATTAAAAATATTTTAGGCGTTTTTTGCTTTACAGAAATATTTCAAACATAAAATTATAATATGCTTTGTGAGAAATAATGTTAAGACAGTGAATATACGACAGCTTTGACCAAAATTTATGTTAAAAAACTGCATTATTTTCCACCGCATTATGTATGTATTTTAAATATTGAACAAGAATTCTAAGAAAATGAAAATTCACATATCAAAAACGAAAGTTCTCCCTGAAGAGGAAAAGTCTGACAGCTTTATGGATTTCATACAAGTTGAAAAATAAATATTCTAGGATATATGTGCTCCAATTTGAAAATACAATTCGAAAATATATTTTCTAAACATGAACATTTTTTTCTTCAAAACAATAGTCTAAGTATGTAATAAGAACTATATAGACAGATACTCGTTAGAAATATCTAATTACAAGTGTTAATTTTAATATATAAAATAAATTCTATTGTTAAATTTATATAATTTTTGGAAATCTTTCTGTAGAAAATTTTTCAAGCCTTGCATTCAATAGTATTTGAAAAATTTCCGCTGCTTATGGGTGTATTCGAAAAAACTTTTCCACCTACAACAGCTCGAAATTTTCTGATACAATTTCAGACACATTTTTAATGAAACTTGCTGAGGGGATTTTTGAAGAAACGTATAAGGTGCCGTGTGACGTCATTTTACGCTCATTTCATTAGAATTTGATTTATAAGCAATTATCTCAGCATGACCCCTTTTTTTCCATTCCCAGATCTCCCGCTTCAGAAAAATCGGTTCAAAATGCCGTTTTTTGAATTGCTTTTTTTGCAATAGTTTCTGCATTTATCAAAGAATCGACAATTACGGCACCTTGCGTACTTTCTAAATAAGACAATGTACCATTTTGGTGCATTTGAGAGCAAAAATAAATTTAAAAATAAATCGGAAAGTAAGCAGTTTAAATCGATATACACCCTTAAAAGGCTTTTAGCCAACAGAGTGAATAAGTATTGAAGTCGGAAATGGGACCTGGGTTAGTTTAGCCCACCGACGTTCTCATTGTACAAAAAATTTGTAAAGTTACTAAACGTTTTCTAGGAAACTGATATTCCCAGGACTTTTTATATAACAGTAACAGCAAAAAATTTATGTAACAGATTTGCACTAAAAATAAAAAAAAGTCTAAGGTTATTAAGAACTTTTTACGGAACCGATTCCGAGAATTTATATAACTATAACCCAGGTTACAAATAAAATTTTAGTAAGAAAACTAATTTTAGTAGATTCGTTTGTAAAGTTACACATTTCTGTAGCTTTACAAAAATTACTTTTGTAGATTTACATATTTTCTTGTAAAGTGCACAGGTAAACTCTTAGTAAGCATACAGATTTTAGCAACTTTACATCTGTAGGATTACAGATTTGTTTACAGTGTACCATCTGAACCACTTTTCACTTTGATATGTTGGCAAAGCTACAACCGCAGCACAAGATTGAGTATTTTTCCATGAACCACCGACTCTGGGACAAACACGAAACTACACAGGGTGATTCAAAATAACATGGACAAAATGATATGACAAATCAAGCACATAACAAAGAAAAAAATCACATAGGAACATAGGGTCGCAAACTACTCATTGAGTAATAAATACAGGGAGTTTCATTCTAGTTACACTGTTTGAAAGTAATAATTTCGAGGAAAATAAAAATATTGTAATGAAAATGCAACGATATGTACTTTATTTTGTGTGAAATCTGGTAACGTTATGAAAAGATCTGGAAAAACACATTGCTCAAGTAATCGATGATGCCGTATAAACTGATTATCACAGTTCAAAATTTGAAATACCAAGTACATATTGCTAGTGCGTATAATGCAAACTTATACCACTTTTGTTTGGCGTTATCACATTTAAAACAAAGGTGAGAATGTCTGTTAAATGTTTTATTATAATATACTTCAGTTTTCAGAAATTTATTACCGTCAACCCAAATTGAGTTAGGATGAAACACCCTGCATTTGGAACTCAATAAGTGGTTTGCGGCCCTATGTTTTTATGTGATTTTTTATCCTTGCCGTATGCCTGATTTGTCCTATCGATTTGTCCACGTTTATTTGAATCACCCTGTAGAGAATCCAGCATCGAGAAAGTTGAATAAAATTATAGAATTTTTGGAATTTTTTCTGTAGAAAAATTTTCTACGATTTGCATTTAATATAATTTCATAAGAACATTTATATTATATTTTTTCCATCATGTGATGCGATTGTAGCCTTACCAACCTATGATAGTAAGAAATGGCAGGTTGGGTATAATTCCAAATCGTTCAGTTGGTAGAATGTTGGTAGAATTGGTTTTCCACTGTCGACTGTAGCGCCTTTTAAGCAGCTAAAATTTGAAATCCTATTATTTTTCACGAGTTTTTGGCTAGTTTTAGCTAAGAAATGTTATGAGAGTCATAATGACACGTTTTCTTTATGATATTCATCTTGTACGATGGTGTATGTAAATTTGATGGATTTTTATTAAACAATATTAAGTTGTAACGAAAGTTTTCCGCCAAATCACCATTACATAATTATATACATATATGATTATACTGTAGTATGATTTATAACCCCCATAGTGCCAAACCCACAATCATATGATACAACATTAATAGTTAAAAAATTGTACATTTTATTCTGTGACATTCTGTAGCTGACTTTTTGCAACAGAAATTGAAGTAAATTATGATTCTAATCTAATAGTGTGGCAATTCCATTTCAGACACCTTGTACTAAATGATAACGATATGTTTAACAAATTTCACAACACAGTGTTTTAAAACAAGTCTTTCTTACAAATGCCAACAGTCATTTGATAAAATATAAACAAACATGTCAACGCGAACTATTTGATCAAACCATATTAACTGGAGGGAAATTTTCGTTACAATCTATCAAACCATACAAATTTGAGGGCATACGCTGTCAAAGGATGCGAGGTTCTCAACATTGTAATTATCTTTGCTTAATATAAAATATTTCGATACTTTAGGAATACTGAAGACCCAGGGAATGCCGCGCCGGTTGGGTCAGATAGTACTAAAATATAAAACTGAATGACAAAATTATATTTTGATTTTTTAATCATATTATAGCTGTTTAGCACAACTCAAACTTAATATATACCAAAATAAAGATTAAAAATCATTAATCGTCAACATATTTAGTTTTAAATTGGCGAAATAAATTTAACTGTTTTGTGTACCATGGTGTTTTTAAATAGGCTTTTTAGGTAGCCTTATTTAGGATTTTTCAGTATTAAAAAGCAATGCAGAAAATGCTCGGAAATTTGGACAGAGCAGGGATAGATGATACTCATATTTACGTAAAATTTCACTTATGTGCATTTATCCATATGTAAGTTGAGCCGATTAAAAACTCAGTTCATTTCATCCAAAATTTGGTTCTGGGCGAAATCACTTGTACAGAGAAACGAAGTTCATTTCGTCATAATTTATGCCAGCTCATGAACAATCATTCGAGAAACAAGCAAAATATTGTGGACTACCTAGAATACCAGAACAAATAGAATACTTGAAAATGCCATTGGCATCTATTTTGTTTTCATGGATTTTAACCCTCTAATCTCGTCCGTCATGTAGCATTCTACAACTGGTTGTTAATCCAACAAGTTACAAATTTGATCTTTTTTAACCCCTTGGTGACGAACGACACATAATACGTATACGTGCCTCAAAAAGGCTTAATAATCCTTGTTTATACCCACCAGTAAATTTGCTTTATTTAATCGGAACATTTTCTCGATTTAATTATGCACAAATTTCTATTTTTAAAAACTGGTGACAAAACATTAAAAATTTCGTAAAAAGCTCCCGTCGAGAAGGAATTAAGAACATTTTGTAGACTAATGGATGCTGACGGAAAATTGAGAAATCAATGCTCACAAAAATCAATAGGATAATATGAAAAAATTTTAAGTCTAAAAAATACCATTACAAATTACTTTGTCCATGATGTGCGGAATTTAAAATGAAAAATTGATTGGTCTTTTATTTTATGAAGTAACCTTCAGCTATAACATTTATGCAGCTTATTTTAAACAGTACTGCAAGAGATTTAATGGAGACACCATTAACATTTGTAAAATACCTGTATCATCAACAAGGTGACCCTTGCTTACCGGGCTATAAGTTTGACAAACTGACCTAAAGAAAACTAATCTTATTGGTCTGAAAGAAGCTACAGAATGGTCTCCTAGATCCTTCCATTTTACCACTATTTTTACTTATAGGGTTGATAAAGATATAGGTCAGTTTTATAGGGATATTGTCAGTTGAAAAATAAAGTTTTTCAGATTGTTCCATTTTCTTTAGTGGCATTGTATAAAATTTTTTTTAAAGTACAAATTACGACTTCTCGGAAATAAATTGGGGTCTTCCTTAATGCGAACTTATTTTCAACCTTATTTTAAACATTTTTATAATTGTGTCAACAGATAAAGTATTTTAATCTTTTTGGAAAACAGCTTCAGGTATTATAAAATGCTACAAGTTGTCACTTGAAATATAAATTTGCATTTTAAATAAAACTGAATAAGGCTGACGCACTGTTCTACATTGCACAGGTTTTGCAAAATTTAAATGTATGAGCAAACGAAAATTTTCAGTTTCAAACTAATTTTTTGCAAGAAGTTTATTTACATTTATTTCAAATGGTAACTATTTATATGATAGACGTTTATCGTCGAGAAAAGAACTTGCTATTGAAAAGATTCTGATAACTCGTAATCAGAAAGAGCATAGATAAAATGCAGAAAGTTTTCTAAATATTTCATTTGAAAAGGATACAGAAAATTCAAATTAAACATACTAAATATTTTCTAAGCAGCACCATTCAACAATTCAAATGCATTAATCCAATTTATCTTTAAATATTGTAAAATATTCATGTATAAATTGAATTGAAAACTATTCTATCGAATTCATTTGGTGAAATAATTATTCGTGAAGAGTACACTAAATTTAATTTACAAACGCTGCATCTTAAATTTATAATAAGAATTAATTCTATTGTAATATGTCTCAGGAAATTTTGACTAATAAAAAGTTAAAAATGTGACGTTAAAACAATTACTCCAGAAAATTGAAAGTAATGTACAGTATTCAAAAAGTAATGCAAATTTATTAGTTAAAAAAGGCAACTTAATGACGTTAACTATAAATTTTACCTAGTAATTTGTTTAACATTAATCAAGTTAAATTATTAAATTTGATCTGTATAAATATAGTTAAAATTAAATTCAAAGAGATCTGATATGCATAATGTTTGGTTCAGTATAAAAACTGCAACTTCTACGCGTAACACTTTATTCATGAAGCAATTGTACGCCAGTAGTAATTAATTGGTAAATATTCTTAGTATTTCAAATTATTAATTTTAAAGTTTTTTTTTTCAGGGGAAGGGGTACGAGCTCAACAATATGGAAGTTTACTTCAAACTACCAGAACCCACAGACTATAAAAGCACCTTATTTTATGTGATCATCGAAAAAAAGTATTGCATTAGTTACAATAGGAGAAATGCCAAAGCGTATCTATTAAACCCTAAAATTTAAGTTAAAATTTTTTCTGAACAAGATATTTTACTACGATTAAATTATTAACAAACAAAACACATTTTATTAACTAAATTTTCTGGTTAAAATTATGTGTATTTTAATTCTGAAGGTTTGGCAGCTATGCCTATACAGTTCCTATTCAAGCATATTTACAAAGATTAGAGCGTAGACAATCAAATCAACCTCGAAACTTATTTTCGATAACGATAAATAAAATATTTAATGTATGGTATAACTTTAGTATAAGTTTATTTTATAATTATAATAAGCAATTAGCTGAAAAAGTAATATAACTGCAAGTGGAGAATATTTAGAATACATAAAAAAAGGAGGCAAATTTCGATTTTTTTTTAGGAAACGAGTTTTATATAAAATACACATGGACAAGTGTAATTCCAGATGTCTCATCGTTTGCACAAGTTTATTTTATTCAAAACGTATGTGTGTAGGTTCCTGAAATCTATAATGACGGATTTACCAGAAACCTAACATACATAAGTTTTAGATTACATTAGACGCAGTGGCAACATTTTCTATGATTTAAACTGAATAACATAAAACAAAGACTTAAAAAAGTTCTCTCTTTTCAAACAAAATTTCGCGATTGATAGAAAGCGTCCTTGTATTTAGATGTCATTTTCATGTAATCACTGTAAATTCAGTTTTCCTGTATAAAATTAAGTTTCCGCTTAAAAAACAATGTCACCCGAAATAGAATTTCAAACTACACGATTTGATAGATTTTTATTGTATTATCGAGGAAATATATGCTACGTGTACTGAACAAAACCTATGTTTTCATTATAAAATGGAAGGATTTTACCGAGATTGAATTAAAATGGCTTTTTTTTTCAGTTTTTAATGATTTATGGGCACAAATCAGTCATTGTGATCATTGCAAAAATAGATCATTTTTTTTTGAAAGGCCTACGTTTTAACCCGAGAAAAAGCTGGTAATTCTTACTTAAACATTGAATTGAAACTTTCTCTTAATCCAAGAGCCGACCGCACTAAACCCTATGTCATCATGCACAAGAAAAAAAAAATCCTTTATTTTATGGAAGAGCAGTAATAGGGGAATCTAATATCCATGTCTGCCGGAAGCAAAGTCGTGCATAAGCTAAAAATTAATACCATTAGTGGTTCACTCGTAGGCTTAGCATTGTGTTTTCTTGCACCCAGTTTTCCATGTTTTCATACTTTTGATTGCACGGCAAACAATGCTAAACGTACGAGTGAACCACTAGTGGTATTAGTTTTTGGCTGATTACATTCCCTTATTACAACTCTTCCATAAAATAAAGGATTTTCTTGTGCTCGATGACATAGGGTGCGATCGACTCTTGGACTATCTGTTACTTGTTAAAATACACAAATTTCCGTTTTAATTTGACAATCACCCCCACCCCCACAAAAATCCACAAAATTTAGATATCTAAAGTAAGAAATTGATATCTTTCGGTCTAAAGCTTCGTTTCAGTCATACCTCAGGAGTGTTTCGGATGTGATAGTGTTACTTATTCGTATTAGAAAAGGAATTTTTATGTATGTATAAACCCCTCCTTCTAAACAAATTTCTGAACTGAAGCACAAAAATTTCATGTTCATCAATTATATAAAAAAACGATTTTTTAAATTAACAGAAAAGTATCTTCCTGTCACAGGGGTGATTCTGGAAGCTGCACTTTTTGCGTTTTTAAGGAGATTTTTGCAAGCATTTCATACATTTGAAATGAGTTATTGTTGAAAAAAGAATTCTTATCGTTCAAAGGATTTTAAGATTTTAATATAGTTTGTTATCAAAAGAGGTTTTACATGTACGCACAAAATTAAACATTTAGAAAAATCTTTCATTTGGAAAGAATATAGCGATTTTAAGTTAAATTTTCTTAATGCATCCTAAACACCAGGGCTAATATTCAAATGTGTAAACTAATTTTTTCTTTAATAATGTTAAATGCTTATTCCTATTAAATTGAATGGAAACTATTCAATGAAATATTCACAAAGAATGGGAAATTTTATTTAAAGATTCTTTATCATGAAACCGCTTGTGAAAATATTGTTATATAAGTAAAGTTAGATTTTTAGTAAAAAAAAAAAAAAAGTGAAATAATAAAAGAAGTATAAAATTTAAATCAACGCATGCTAATTAAAAATTAAATTTTGTTCTCCAATTCCTATAACACTGATATAGCGAAACTAAGGCAATAATAGTCTAATGATATACGATCCAGCTTACAAAATTCAGTCACTACATGTAAAATTTCCTACTTGAAACATGTATATCGAAATAACTTTAATACATGGAATATTATGTTATTAAAATATATTTCATTTATCACGCATATAAGGCAATATTTCGATTTTTGGCTCGGTTATGTAACAACCACAAATGCTAAGCATCTTCAATAGATAACCTACTACAGTAAACTTGAATGACATACGTATATTTCAATGTTATTCAAAAATGTTTATGAATTGTAGAATGTGAACAAACAAAATTGAAGGAAAGCAATCGCAAACCATTTTGTATAATGAAAAAACATTTGACATTTGTATTAAAATGGCATAAATTGACTGAAATAAAGTCTTGAAAAAGTAATGTAAATTCATTTAATTTTTATTGAAAATCCCGAAAGAAAAAAATTCTGCTTTCCACATTACATAAGTTTTTCACAATAGAGTTGAATTAACCAAGAATATTCCAAACGATATGGAACTCGCCGTTTGCATTAATGTATTTAAATTTTATTCTGAACAGTAAAATATTTCATTTAATGGAAAGACCTTTCAACAAAAGAATTTTAACCATTGTTAACGGAGGTTTTAATAACTTGTAAGAGAAAATGCAGAAAGTTTCCTCCAAATGTTTTATTTGAAAAAGATACGCAACACGCTGAATATACATTCTAAGCAACAGCCTTCATCAATTCAAATATTTAAATATTATTGAATTATCTCCTTAAATATTGCGAGATGCTCATTTTAAAATTCAATTTACAATTATTCTACGAAATTTGTCCCGTAAATTACTTACTAGTAGTATGTATAATTTAATTTAAAAGACGCTATTTGATGGAACTACAATTTATTATAACACAAAGAAATTAGGATATTAGAGAACGTTTACTACATAAAATAGAAATGCAACATTAAAACAAATTACTCATACATAGAAAATTAACACCTTGTAATGTACTAATTCGGGTCGCTAAAAACTGAAAATTAAAACGTTAAACAGTAAAAAATAAGTTTTCATTTTTTAAAATATCCAGTACTTCGGATATAGTATATTATTCGAAATCTTGTTTGTCCCTGTAAATACTACGTGCTTTACATTAAAAAGAGATTTGTATTAAACCTCAGCAACGTATATAAATTTCTTAAAAAGTGAAATAGTTTAATTAAAACGCAACTTAATGTTTCCCACCTGTACCATTATGTAATAGATTAAGTTTGTGTGGCCCTGTAAATTAATAACAAACATTCTTTGTACTACAGATTGTACAAAATGTATATTTTAGTCTATATTTCATAGATTATATGAATTACATTATGTTTAAAAGAATGTAACATTAAAATGCACTTGAAACTATTCTCCCCCTCCCCATTGACCGTATTGTAATGGAATATTTGATTGTTCCTGTAAAACTATGTATCCGATTTTCATAAAATTTGAAATGACTCGACAAAATTATGCAATAATTATGTATTTTAAATTTCAAACGATTTAAGCTTTTCACAATAGAGTTGAATTAACCAAGAATATTCCAAACGATGACGTGAATTTCGCTGTTTGCATCAGTGTATTTAAATTTTATTCTGAACAGTAAAATATTTCATTTAATGGAAAGACTTGTCAACAGGGTTCGTAAATATCATGATATTTTCGAAAATATCGAAAATATCCGATATTTTGATATATATCTGATATTTTCGATATATATCCGATATTTTCAAAATTTTCAGCTTATTGATTACAAATATTTTTTGATTTAATATAAATTAAAATTTTAATCATATTACAGTTAACATGAAAACATAAACCAATATTCTAAATCTTTTTTTTTTCCTTTGTAAATTTGATGATTAAATAAATGAAGACAAACAATTTTTTGTGATGTTCAACAAATTACCTTTTCACTCATCAAAACACAAAATACAGAATTCAGTTTCAAGTTAAAAAAAAATTTATTTTTAAAGAACAAGTTTCAAGATACAAAATAATAATAATAATAATAAATAAAAAATAAATTATTTTTTTCTATTGAAGAATTTAAACATGAATGTAAGCTTGTCAGCTTTTTCATTCCCTAACCTATTCCGGAGTTTAGACTGAACTAAACCGAAACTGGAAAAGATTCTTTCTAATCCAGCTGTTGAAGGAGAAGCTGTAAACAACTGATTAGTTAAGTTGGACATTTTTTCTTTTATGGGCTGCTCCAATTTAATATTGTCCCACCAAATTATTGGTTCAACCTTTATATATTCAGTTTCAAACATAAAACTTGGAAAAGGAGATTTCTTTGCTAAAAATGTCATTGCCAGGGGCAAAAGTTCTTTGTCTACTGAACGCAAGAAATTAAAAGCACTATGCTTTTGATCTTCAGTTAATTTTTTCCCACAGTATCTGTGGTCCAACATATTAGCAGCTAAATGTGCTGGTGACAATGCCATTTCTTCTCTTGCTAATAATTTTTTCTTGATATCCTTTCCAGATGTTTCCAATTGTTCCTTTAATTTGCACCAAATTTCTACACATTGTGCAATCTTAGTGTCATCTTTTTGCATTTCATCTAATGCATCTGCAATAGGTGTTAAAATATTTATGTAATCTGTGCAATTAACCATTAAGTTGACATCATTCACTAAATTGAAAATTTCTTTATCAATTTCAAGTTTGTGATCCTGACAGACTTGCACGTCAGTTTTCCTCTGTTATCTAAAAAAGACTTCAGTGTATCGAACATTGTGTTCCACCTTACAGCTTGAGGTATTACTAGCAGTTTTCCACCATTTTTCTTATACCAAGCAGTTGGCAAATGAGTATATTTAAAATATTTAATTATCTTGATGACATTTTTACTTATATTTGGAAATTCTATGTCTTTGGCAAGAAGATTTAATATGTGAGCAGAACAACCATAGTAAATAATATCAAAATCTTCAGACTTAGCAAGCTCTTCTCTCATTTTTTTAACATTTCCAGTATTATCTGTAACAAAACTGCGAACATCTACAGCAAATTTTTCTTTACAATCCAAGATAGATTGTTTTGCCACATCACATAAATATTCTGCAGTATGTGAATGTTCTGATGAATCTATTCAGATTAGCCAATCATCACCCCTTTTTCCAATTCTAGCAGGTGCAATCTAAAAATAGTTTTTGGAGGTGGGGGATATTTTGTAAGCATGTTTTTAATATTTTAGTTATTTACAGATGGGTTAATTTTTAATAACAATTGAAGAGCTCATTTAGACTTTTGTTGACTAAAAATATTTTGAAAATAAAAATTAAATATATGAAAATATCAAGAATCATGATATTTTGAAAATAAATATCAAATATGAAAATATCGAAAATATCAAAAAGCTTGATATTTTGAAAATAAATATCGGATATATATCATGATATATATCATGATATATATCCATTGATATATATCACCGAACCCTGCTTGTCAACAAAAGAATTTTAACCATTGAAAACGAAGGCTCTAATAACTTGTAAGGGAAAAAAAAAGAAAATTTATATAAATTGATAAAATGCAGGAAGTTTTCTCCAAATGTTTTATTTGAAAAAGACACGCCAATTTTAAATTAAACACGCTGAATATACATTCTAAGCAACAGCCTTCAACAATTCAAATATTTAAATTCAATTATTCAATTATCTCCTTAAATATTGGGAAATGCTCATTTTACAATTCAATTTAAAATTATTCTACGAAATTCGTTCAGTAAATTATTTACTAGAAGCATGTGAAATTTAATTTAAAGATACTATGATAGATTTGCAATTTATTATAACAGCAAAGAAATTAAGATTATTAGAGAACATTTATTACTTAAAATTAATGTGATGCTACTTTTATATTGAAAATTACTCATCGAAAATTAATACCTTGTAATACGCTAATTTGAATTGCTGAAAAAGATAAAAATTAAAAACTTAAAACAATAAAAATAGGTTTATTTTGACTGTTTATATGTTTCGACTCTAGTAATTTTCTAAAAAAAAAAATTAAAATTATGTTTTATGAACACTATCATTCAATTTTTAAGTATTGTTCATACTATGTACGTTATTTTTTTTAACTTTATTTGGATGTTTATTTTATTTTCTTAAACATTGAGCAGCTCTGGTCATATTCCCAAATTAAATCTAATAAGCTGCATCGTTACGCATTGAATTTTCGCGTGAATATGCATGGAGATTTTAACATGTAAAAAATACTTAATGAAACATTATTTAACTTATTAAAATTATGGATCGAGCTGCTCAATGGTTACGAAAAACAATAAACCTGATAAAAAAAAAAATCTGTATAATATAAAATACTTAGAAAACGAAATAATGGTGTTTCGTAGACCGTGTAATTTTAGAACGTTTGTTTTGAAAATGATCCAGGAAGAGTCGAAACATGTAAACTAGTCGAAATAGGCCAATTTTTATTGTTTTTAAAAGATTCATCTTACGCCTTTTAACAATTTAAATTAGTATAATAAATTAATCGATACAATTAAACAAAAAACAATCTTTAAAGCGTAAAATGCAAATAGATATTAGACGAATATTTACTGAAGAGGTAAAGTGAAAATTCCAAGTTATTAAAAACATGTGCTACAACAATCTCATGATAAATCCAATCGCATGTTCTGAATTTAATTATCAAAATGCCAAACCATTCAAATGCACATCATAATGTACTTCAAACAATCATCTCTCAGTTTGTAACAATATTTAAATTTTGTGTAGCCCTTAAACCCTTCAGTTCCGAAGTTAAAATAATACTTATTTATAGAGTTTTTTCCAAACAAAATGACACTAAGTGACAGGAAAAACTATCTTTTCTGAAATTTATCTTTTATGCGCTTGGTAATTTGGATTCAAAAATATGAATCTAAAACTATAAATCCCCTTAAATCATCAATTTAATAACCATTACCCCAAATTAATGCAATCTCTAAGAGCTTTTAAACAAGTAAATCTACAAATCCTCACAATATTATATATATAAATTATTATACAATACTACTATTTAACCTCTATAATGAATATGGAATAACCCATAAAATAAACTAAAACAAGACAAGACGAGTTGGCAATATTGGAACAATTGCGAATTATTCGAAATGTGGTATTTGGCTCGTTGTCAAAGATAATACCAGATACACATTAATTACGATTAGTTTCTGATTAGAAATCAGTATAAAGCTAAAAATGATTTCTAAATTATCCAATTAATCGTAAATGCTACATTTAATTCAATCAAAAATACTAGATATATTAAACCATTATAATGGAATTGGCATTATTTACATTATACAATCGCCAACATGTGGGAGAGAAAAAAAATTCAAATTTGCAATCTAACGTCGCTAACAGTTAAGAGATGACATATATATACATATACACACACGCATACTGAAAAAGATTAAAGTTAAATACTTATGAAAATTTATTACTTTCTTGATCACACTGTATTTTGAACATTTTTAGGCATTTTGCGAACTCAGATGAAAATTATTTTATGAGGAATTCAGCTTAGAAGCAGGCATTTATTACTTTAATACAAAAAACATTCAGCTATTAACAAGTGATGTAAAACTGTTAAAAACATTGTAATTTCTATAAAGAGGAGAAATCCCTGAATGGGGACCCAGGAACCGAAGATTTTAAACGAACTATGAATATTGCGAAACAATTATTATTGCATAACATGCAGTACCTAATGTAGTGAACTTGTAACATAGTAAACCTAAAAGGCACAAGTAAATTATCTAGCTGTTAATCACATCCACAAATTAGCAGAATAAATCTCCATTAGTTTCTAAATAAATTACAAAACTCTATAAAAAAAATAGAAATGCTAACAATTTATGATTTTACAATGAGTTATTTAAAAACATTGAGTTTTTGGAACTAATCAATAACTATACCCAAAGAACATATTAAAATTTTTTAAAAATAAATTTTTTAACATGTTTCTACAATAGACATAAGCCTATATATGCATAAAAATGTATTTAATGTATCAAACTTATCGTTTGCATCCATTCTATTAAAATCTTGTTACAAATTGTAAATATTTCATATAATAAGAATCTTACTGTCGACAACCGAATATTTATCATTGAAATGGTTCTAATAGCTTGTAATCTTAAAAGGAAAATTTATATATTGATGAAATGCACAAAATTCTCTTAATGTTTCATTTGAAAATGATATAATTTTAAATTAAACATGCTGAATATATTTTAGGCAACAACATTTAACAATTCAAATGTTTAAATTCAATTATTCAATAATCTTAAACATTGTGAAAGGCTCCTTTTTAAATTGAATTGTAAACTATTCTAACGAATTTTTCCAGTAAAATAATTAATCGGAAATAGTGTTTAATTTAAAGATGCTATGTGATGTAATTTTAATGAGTATTGTTCGCTTGTAATATAATCTGAATGTTAGTGAAAATTTACTACTTAAAAATAAAAGTAATGTGAAGTTAAAATAAATTACTTTATAAAATTTAAAACAATTAGCATTAGTCGTCAAGATAATAAACATTTAGCTTTAGAAAAGAGCTTTAAAAGTCTAAGGAGTCTCAGGACTTAAATTTTTAAGAAATTAAAAGAGACCATTTTCAACATTTAATATCTGAAGGTGTATGATTTTAAATTTTTTTTTATTGGGAGGAAATTTGTCAGTATGTTCCTTCATTTCATACTGTAAAAATTGAAGATGCAGAATTAGCGTTTATTTTAGGGGGGAGGGGGGCTCTAAACCGAGAGAGACATTTGACGAACAGAAAATAATAGCATACACGCCGGATAGAAAATAAATATTGCAACTAGAATGATAATTTTGGTGCCTGATTCTAATAAGTATCCTGCACATAAATAAATTACTATTTAAAGCATTTTTACATTTTTAATACAAAGTTGTATTTAGCTAATAGAAAATTGAGAATTTCAACAGCATAATCATTTGAAAAATATTTTTTTGAACAATAAAAAGGAAATTTTAGGTTCCGTTTATACAGTTTTATGAAACACGTTTTAAAAATTTTATGTAAAAGTATTCATGAGTGTTTGAGACATCCTGAGCGTTATGCCCAAAAACATTGTTTTGGAGAAAAAGAACTTCAAAAGTTTCGGAAACGCAGCATCACCTATTGAACGAGTATAATTCTAAAAGGTATAACATCTGTTCAAATGAAGATTTCAAAGAAACAATTGTATCGAAATGTTTAGAAAAGATAAGAGTATGACAAAATAAAAATAATATTTCGAAAATTTAAGCTTTAAGAGTCTTGAGAACCCATAATATTTTGGGATTATAACGTTTTATTTAAGGTATTAAAATCGTGTGAAAAAGAATTTGTTTTAGTGAGAATTACAAACAATCCAAAGAATTTTGTTCCATGGAAATAAAGTGTATATAATATGAAAAAAACTAATTTAAAATGATTTTCTGTTCTTAAATCTGAATTCTAAAATTATATATATTTTAGATTTTTTTATTTTAATCCAGCGGTTCCCAATCTGGGGTACGCGTACCCCTGGGAACTGTAGCAAGCCTGCTGAGGATACATTAAAATATTCGGTAAAGGAGAAATCAAATATGGTTAGTAAAGTCTCAAAAATGTTAAAAATGGCAATTTGTATAGATTAATTATATGGTTATAATACAAACATTACTAATGAAAAAAAAAAAAGTGTTCGCGTTTTCAAATTCAGTGTAGATTTGTATAGATTAATTGCAATTTGTATAGATTAATTATATGGTTATAATACAAACATTACTAATGAAAAAAAAAAAAAAAAAGTGTTCGCGTTTTCAAATTCAGTGTAGAAATGTGTGTGTGTGTGTGTGGGGGGGGGGGGGCATGTTGATGAAAAAGAAGGGGGGATGGTATTCCGAAATGAAAAGCCTAAGAAAGGGGTACGTGGAAGAAAAAAAGATTGAGTAGCGCCGATTAACCTTCATTTTATTATAATTTGAATTCTCTATATATTAAATATGTTTGTCTAATATTTTTAAATTGCAATGATTTTGAGATGTATTCCTAAAGATGGCAAGAAAATGCTCCAACAAATGTGAACCTTTATTTCCTTTGAGTGAGCAATGAATTAGAAATAATTCAGCCTTTTTATTTTTGCTGCAAACGAAGATATGTTTCTTAATATAACCAACGCTATGCCAAGGAATACATTGCGCAGATATAATTGATTGATAACAATATTAAACAAGAATGGCAAATTTTACGTCAAGCAGATTAAGAAATACTTTTCAAGACATTCAGAAAACGAACAAAACTTCGCTTTAATATGGTGACATAACTAAGCAGTTTTGAAAACTTTCAGTTGAAAACAATTTCAGCATTCGCTGTTTATATTAAGAAAAATGAAGAAATTTTTGCAGTCATATACATTCTATAGATTTTCATAAGATATAGCATGTAAAACTTGAGTTCAATTACAAAACTGATACACTTGTAGCTGAAGTTAATTATCGGATATGTATTCCAATTATTTTGTGCAGCCCTGTATACGATCGTAATATTCACACACACTAAGTAACATGTAAAGATTAGTTAAATTAAAAAAACTTACACAATTATCGTCATTGACAATACTGTTATCCAATTCTGTTGTGTTTTCTTGTAAATGAACAATAAATGCTTTGCATATCACATTTTACAGTAGGAATGTTGTAGAGTACATCACAAATATACTTAAATTTTAAAATATGCTTGAAATATTGAACATTAAATTACGAAGCAAGTTTTTTCCCTCTGACTATAGCTATAATTTTTTGATTGCCCCTGCTAATGAACTATAAATACTACATACTTAATTTTCAATAGAAAACGCGCCATGATAAATATCATAAATTACATGGAATCCAAGTATATCTACCCGAGTTAAGACACGGCCCGTCAAACCAAATTCATAAGCATTTTTCTTCAACTATGTTGGAAAGCTTTGAAAAGAATTGTTTGTTGATTTCAATTAAGATTACACGTAAGCTTTGTCCAATCTAAAGATAAAATAATCTCGAAAGAAGCATGATTCTAGAAATATTTGTAATTTGAAGCATTGAGATAAAAATTGATTCATTTCTTTTAACAACCTAGTCGCTTTTCCGTCCTATTTTATAATATTTTCAAAACCAAATAGATTTATTAACTTATTAAAATAATGTAAATTGGACAATCTTCAATCATAATTGTCGTGGGAATACATATAGCATTTTATGCTTTTTGTTAATTCATTGTTAAAACAATACTATTGGCTACAGCTTGCCCAAAAATTTTGGCATATTATTCTAAAAGTTGAGAATATAACGGGCAACTCATTTAAATATTTTTAAAGAAATCAATATTTATTTTAACGTTTGTGATCTGAACATGACTAAGTTCACAATATTTAAATGTATAAAATATATACACAATCTACGGTAAGTCTAACATAGGATGCATAGTGATATAATGCAAAATTTATGATTTTTTTGTAAAAGAACTTAAGCTGATTCCTTCATGTGATGTGAAAAAAATATATATACATCATTACCTAGATCCATATAAAATGCATGACGGTCACATGAACCAAGTGTATGGATAATGTTCTATTCTACCCATATATAACACAACATTTCAAAGAAATATACCAATCCTTTGCTTTTATCAATAGACAAATTAGCCAATCGAACAGTAGAGTTATAATATACTATAAATATTAAATTACATAAATTTCCGACTATTCCAATCAGGTAATATTAATTCGAAAGACCAAAACAAAATTTTAGGCTTTCCAAATACAATTGTATAAAACGAACAATCCAAGCACGAGTATTGCAGTTTATCCCATAATTCAATTACTTCCTTAAGCTTAATTTCAAATTGATATTATACAGATATTAGTTTCAATGCAATGCGTAGCTGGAGTTTAATTGCAACGATTAGTTTGGAGAAACAACCGTCCAGATAAATTGTAATAAACCATAATATTTACAGCTGCATTAAAATTTTAGTATTTTTATTAGAATTTTAAAAAGAACACATAAGCTCCAATTTAAAACTTAATTCGATTGTAAATTATATATTTTAGAGAGTACAAAAAGCATGAATGCGCTGCACATGAAACAAATCGCATTACACGAAGAAAAAAAATCCGAAAGAAATTTAAACGGTGTCATAAAAATGTGTCGTTTTCTTTCAAATCTATTAACCAGTAACTCGATCATTACACATAAGGAAATAATTTTCGCATATTTTTAAGCTTTTTAGCATTTAAAAATAAAATAGCATTTATATTAATAATGTTAAAATTTTAAGAAAGATTTACTTTAGAGTAGGAAGTACAAAAGTCCAATTAAGATCCTTCTAAACCAAACTTTAGTAAAATATGTGCTTAATGTTCGTTGCAATTAAACATTAAATCGATATAATTGCTTTGCAAAACTCAAATATTTACTAAAATTTTCCATCAAAATATTATATATTTGATCTATTCAACATTTTTTTTCTCTGAATCAAGATTTTGCACTAAGCTGTGATAAGAAAAATCAAGAAATTCCGGCAAATGCCTTTATATATGAAATTGAAATTAAATTATGTACACTATCGATAAAAATCGTGCTGCTCAAAAACATCCCGGAATAGAGAGAATAATTTAGAAAACGCTTGGCAAGGAAAGCATGCTACAGAATACGTCAGAAGTCAGGCACAATAAATCGTAAATTTACGATGAGAGTTACAGAAGGATTATAAACGTAATTTGTAACAAAATATCAAAAAATTATAAGAGAATGCAATTATTTTCGTATATTTAATTTTCATAGATTTCTTTTTATAGTTTTTAGTACAATAGATTGATAAATTTTTAGTTCAAAGTTATCCTCAAGATAAATATAAATTCAATAGCACTTAAAAAAAGCAATCAAATGCTTAGAAATTAATAAAATGAATAAAAAATTTAATTCTAAGATTTGTGGTTACTGTCAGAGCAATAAATAAATATATATAATTACATTCTGCATGATCAAATTAGAAAAAATGGAAAATAATTTTGTTAAAGAATATTTAAACAACAATTGGCAGATTTTTTTTGTAGTTTATTCGAAGGCTTATTTAGACGCATTTCCAGTTTAAAATAATTTATTTGTGAACAATCTTGATAAGATTAGAGAAGGGGGAAGGTGCAATGGGCGATTCAACTTTCGGTGGAGATATGAAATCAAAATATATCTACACATAATGGTTTTTCCTGTGTTTTAATTAAATTAATACGCACTTATAAAATCTTTCATGAATTCGACAAATTCGGTAACAGAATTTTTTCTGGGTTTTCGAAAATATTGAAATGTTTAGTGTCAGGATTTTTCTGGAAGGTATTTGTATTTTCTTTTAAAAAGGAAATTTTCCTGTAATATTTACTGCCTCTTAAAGGTTCTAATTATCGTGCAATTCCAGATGCACATTAATATTAAATCCATAATATTCCATTTATAAATTACAGTGTTATATTAAGAAATATAACAAATCGCAACAATCCTATATACTAAGAATACACAAGTTAAAATTTAAAATATTCAGAGAAAATGTGAGATACAAATTTTCGAGACCATAGTAGAATTTTAGTTCAAGATTTTTAGCTCATTTTAACGATATTAAAAAAATACGCTATTAAATAAAAAAGCGAAATTATATAATGATTTAAGTCTGAAGTCGAATCTTAAACACCCAAGAAATTTTTTTAAATCAACTTTGAAAAATACTTTCCCAGAAATTATACATATTAAATATAAATTATACATAAAAATATGAAAATATACTAGCTTTCTAATGGCATTCATGCAAGAACGAATGGGACTTTCATCAACTTTTTCTACAATTAACTCATTCTTCAAAGTTCTGTGGCATCAAGATACCCCGAAATTCAAAAGTTTAAAATATGAAATACTGCACTTTGATTTTACTCCTGACCAGGTGTATTTTTTCCTCCAAACCTGGCATTGCTAATTTCAGAATAGTATTTGACTATCCATTCGTCTAACTTTCATGAAACTAATAAGGATTTTCGAATTTAAGAATATGCTTGAAGTAGTTTTTTTTTTTAAGCTGTAGGGTGTGGGAGGTTATAAAATTTCAATCTCGCGCAATCAAGCTTTTAAAAACCTTTATAGCTGTCTGAATAATTATACGGATTTACATCAGGTAATGTTGAACCATAGGATTATGTAGCTGTAGCCAACATACTAATTATTAGGATGTGTTTTTTTAAGTGTAAAAAAAATCTTGTACATGACGGCATCCCAGCATAATTAACTATTTTTACTGATGAACAGGTGATTGGGAGAAAAAAAAATACCATTTAACACCAAGCGTCTAACAGTGTTGACAAAAAATGAGTGGATCAAATTTGTTCTGTAGAAAATGGAGTTTTCGAAAAATTTTAATAAAAATAACACTTCTGTTATACACAAGTTGAAATTAAATATCGCTCAACAGGAAGATTTTCTTTCTCTTTTAAAGAATTTTAATTAAATTTACAAATAGCTTTTTATTAAATCTAAGCTTTTATACCATAAAAAACGAAGCGCAGAGTGAAACAAGGTAATGTTTTCTTTTCTTCGGAGCAACTACAATTGCAGGAAATGCATTCAACTCAAATGCATTGAACATCACTGAAGCTTTATTTTGGAAGAATCCTTTAAGTGTGTTCTTAAAACAAAAAGGGCAACTTTGTGACATAAGTTTTAATTCACTTTTGCTTGGAAATGCATAAACTAACAGGTGCTATTTAGAAACTATCTAATCGCACTCATTTTTCTGTTTTTTGAAAATTCAATAGATATTTCAGATCAAGCCGTCAAAAATGTTTTGAATCTCATTTTCCGACGAAAGCAGAAAAAAGTCTACGAAAGATCGAAAATCGCATGATCACGTGATCAAAATAGCATAAAACTCGGTAGGTAATTTAATTATCATAAAATGGAAAAATAGAGTTCGATTCGAAAGTGCTTGCATAACCAGACCGCCAAATTTTATATATTTCCTTAAAAAAATGTATAAATGTGTCAAAACATTTTCCGCTTATTGAGCAGAGCAGTTGAGAACACCCATAAAAGAGGATAATGTAGGTCTAGAGGTATCAAAGATTAGTAGCGTACAAACTGAAGTTATTAAAACTAACGCAACTTCCTTCTTTTAAAAAATATAAACAAGGTAAAACTTTTTTTTTTATTAATTGCGTTGCAAACACTTTTCAGATAAAAAAAAAATGAAATGGCAGTTCGAATGAAAAACATTTCGAGCCAAGTTCAAAATTTCAGATTACTTGTTTTAATATAAAATTCGAAAAGTAATTACAACGAAATAAGGTGCGAATTTTTATAGTTTAAAATATACGGAATTTAATTTCTAATAGTTATATGCATTATTCAGTCTGTATATTAAACGTCTGAAAGTATTTTTATTATTTTGAGATTTTTCATAGCAGGCATAAAATTAAAATTTAATGTTACCGATTAATGTCTTTTAAAAAAGAAATTCTAAAATATTGTCATCATAAAATATTATAAATGAAATGAAAAGCATTAAAAGATGAGTAGTTCAGTTTTAGATGAGTTTTTACAATTTATAATGAGCTTGCATCTTTTATGAAAGTTAATTTTTGAAACACATACGTAAACGACTTAACAATTTTTAAGGGACTGCAAACACGTTTTTAAATATTCTTTTTACTCATCATCCCCCCCCCCCCCCTCTTTTCTATGTTCCAAGATACCATACGACATTTCGATATTTGGAGGAGCCAGTTGTAACTATAAAATGATTTTAAAAAAAGCAAAAATGTTTTAAAAAAATTAACCTATTAATTTTTTGAAGCTGTCTATGATTTCATTAACTTTTTCTTTATAAGCATACAGAACATGTACAAAAATTTAAATATAAAATACTTTAAAGTACCTGTTAAAATTAGCAGTGTGAAATCCGCTGTTTTTGTAAAAGATGCCATGTTTGTTTTTTTTCGATCGTGAAAAAAATGGCCAGAATATTGCACGTAGTAGAAATGTGATGTAAAACAATCCCAGAGTCAGTTTACATTTAAAAGGAGTATGCACCACAAACACGAAAAACGTCAACGCACTGTCACAATGACCGGCTAAAGAGTGAGCATTTACTCTCTCAGTTCTTCCAATTCGTATTTCCCCGCTGCAAACGATTTCTCGACTGGCAAACGATTTTCGCCGATCGTCCACCCTTCAGTGTGGGAGTTGAGTGCTAGCGACATCTATCGGAGATTTTCAGCAACACGCATGCGCGCGCGCTAAAAAGGTTTCGGTTGCCCGTTTTAAAAGATTGAAACAGAAACTGTGACCCAAAAGGTTTTGTTTTGTCGGGGAAAGAACAGAGGCGTTCATTTTCAGCGCTGCATGGAGACAGGTGCCGCTTTTCTTATAATTGTCCGTGAGGTCAGGTGTTGGTTAATTGTTTTCAAGAGTTATAAGACAACGATTGCTTTTGTAACAATAGATTTGCGATGTGAAACAGCTACTTCATCAGGGATTTGTGTAGCTCTTTTAATTAGAGGGTGGAGTTGAAAGTATTTGTAGAGGTCAGATAGCTAAGGACTATTACAAAGTGTGAGCATTTAACTATAATTGGAAGAAAAATAAATTATAAATTTGAATATTAATTTTTTTAACATGGCCAACTGATTACAGCATTTAACTCAGCGAAGAAGTTTTCTCCAAACAATTTTAGTCTGTACTGAAGATGTTTCAAAATATCCTGTTTTTATGATCTAAACTAAACCGAGCTTGAAATAAGTAAATCAAATACCAGATTTGTTTTGAAATTTTTGTGGTTATAATTTAATAATATGTGCTTTGGATAAAAAACCTAGGTGAATTGTAACTTTGGAAAATGCAAAAACAAGTAATACATTTAACCCAATTACTTTGAAGTTTAAAAGACAATAATAATGTAGTTTTTATTTTTAAAGAACAGAAAAAACAAAACTAATACTTAAAAAAAACCTTAACCCCCCCCCTCTACCTCCCCCCTTTTTTTCTTTTTAAAAAATTAAGAAAAAAAAATAAATCATGCTATTAGTACTAAATCATTTTTCAAACTAACCTTCTTTCATAAATTTGTAATGATTTATTAATTTTAAAAATTAGCACTTTTTAGCAATGTAATGCGACTGGAACCAGGTACTTCATCAGGGGTTTGCGTAGCTGTTTCAATTTGGTATTTCAAAAGTATTTATAGCTATCAGACGAAAAGGAACTATTTAACTGCAGTTGCAGAAAGGGAATGACATTGATTTGAATATATTGATACGTGAGACTCTTTAAGATGTTCAGCTGAATGGAAAAACATGTTTCTTTAAAGCAAGCATGTCAAACTCGTCTACCATCGCTGGCCAGATTTAGCATTGTACAGAAAGCCGCGGGCCACATTATCGACAATATAAAGCGGATTAATTTGATGACTATCGCACGATATGAAAACTGTACATTAAAAAAATAGCATTATTTAAAAAAAAAAAAAACAAACAAGCAAAGAAAAACACAAATAAAAATTTTTAAACTATTTATTAAAAAATTAGAAACACGCACCAGAAAATGTTTAAAAATATTTATTAAGTAAGAAAAAAAATCTGTATCAAAAGTATCTTATGAGAGTGCACTGTAAAGTGTAATGAAAAATAAATAAAAATAAAAATACAAACATGCTTAAACACATATTGGACTTTTTAAAAATCGCAATCAAAATTATACAAATATGTGTTATTAAATTTGCAATCCTAATATCTGCATTTTCTTTTATGTTGTAATTGTTACTTTTTATAAAACCAATCATTGATAGAACACAATTATTTACAATATAATATTACGAAATAAAAAAATTTCTTAATTGATTAAAATATATTACTTAGGGACCGTTCAAATATTACGTAAGCATATTTTTAGTCATTTTGTACCCCCTCCACCCCCTTGTAAGAAAATATAAGCAAATGCTAGACCCCCCCCCCCTTTGCTTACGTAAGATTTTATGACAGTTCATACATCAATACTTCTTGACTTATAAAAAGTTACCATTCAATTACATTATTAATCCTACAAATTTATATAGGCATATAGGGATTGTGATATCAAAAAATATAAAATGATTTTAATATATTGTTGCTTATTGCATTAAACAAACCACATAATACAAAATGGTTTAAATATATTGTTATTTATCACATTGAACAATAAAACAAGAAATACAAGAAGTCTTAACTTACTTAGGCATCATAACTAAAATTTTTGACATGAATCATATAAATGTTGAAGTTCAATTTGGTGTTCATATTTTAATCTGATGTCCAGGATCCTTGATCCCATATTTCAACATTGTCTATTATAAAGTTTTCACTAGAACAATGGCCTGGGGTATTGCAGGTTTCCGGTCCTTGTTCTTTGTCAATGTTAGTATCCATTATTAAATCCGACTAAATTCACTATGCAACTAAAAACAATACTCTTTCTCTAAAAATTCACTATGCAAATTCACTATACAACTGAACTAAAACAATAAATATCTATGGTATGTATCTAAGACAAGAAAAACCCCAAGTAGGTTTTCTGCTTTCTAAAGATCCAAAATCTGTAGAGAAGCAAGTTCGGCAATAGGAACGGAAAGACAAAAAATTCCAGAAATTCTGAAAAAATTCCATGACCGATTGAACGGGAGAAAAGAAAATATCGGACTTACCTAAAATAAAGTCAATTGACCAGTTATCCTGGGAACAGAACCCAGCCACACCGGTTCCTGTGTTTTTATAGTCTATCAATGTACTTGACATGGCACACAACTTAACAGACAACAATGAAGACAAAGGCTGAGTGCGTGATGCGGGTCACGCGACTGCCGATGGATAAGCAAAGGATAAAACGAAAATAAACGGCGAATTTCGAACGGACTGTAGAACGCTCTTTCCCCATCATACTTTGTTTGCTTGTTGAATTTGAACTGCAGTTGCTTCGTTGTTTAATACGTAAGAATTATCGTGACCCCCTCTCCCCCTTGTCAGAAAAAATAAGCAGACTCTGAACCCCCCCCCCTCCCCCTTTAGTGCTTACGTAATACTTGAACGGTCCCTTACGGTTATTGATCTGGCATAGGAATAATTTCCTGATTCTCCTCAGTTATTTTTAAATACATATCATGTCAGTCAAAAAACTGCCCACAGAGTAAAATTTCTTGCAGCTATATTTTCAAGAATTATAAAATTAAAGGGCAACATTAACGCTAACCACTGGCCACGGATTCACCAAATGAAAAAAAAAGTGGCTATTAAAAATATTTGTCGGTGGCTAGTGATGGCTACTGTCTAATAATGAAAATTTGCAGTTACAGCAACATATATTGAAATTATAGATTTCATGCGATTATTAAAATTTCTGGTTATATCATGGCTATTTATAGAAATGCCCCTGCATAATTTTAAATTGATTTAACTATTCTGGACATCCTTTATTCTAATTTGAGCGATTTGGATCTGTGTGCAAATGCATCCAATCTTTTTTTTTTTTTTTTTTTTTTGTAAGCAGATGAATTACTTCTAATATGTTTCATGAACACACTTTTTTCAACAAAATTTTAGTTTAAAATTTATTTATTTTTGCGAATTATTCCGAATTTGTGGGTTTTTCGAAATAATTTGTGAGTAAAATTCCTAACAAACTTTAACGAAGTTTCTGCATATCAAACACAATTTTTCAGTCTTTGTTTGAGTATAGAATATTATTTCAAATTGACTTTATGAATCTGATGTTATATCTTCATCAACAAGAAATATAAAAATCACACAGGGATAAATTACAATGATGCGTTTATTAACTTTTAAGAGTGAAATTAATGAGCTTATGTCCAAAATGCTCGTTTTAGACTATGCATGCAGCCAAAATATAAAAACAAGATAACAATTTTTGCTATTATTATTATTATTATTATTATTATTATTATTATTATTATTATTATTATTATTATTATTATTATTATTATTATTATTATTATTTTACAAGAAGAGAAATCGTGTCACTTTCCCTTTTAAAACTATTCATTTATTTTGAATTTTAGAGACTTTTATTTAGAAATTAGCATCGTATTTTAATTGATTTTCGATACATTTTTAATACTTAACAAATACCATTCATATATTTTGTAATTTTATAATTGTCACAGTGAATCAAAGAGAGCAATAAGATAATGTATTCGTTTCAATATAAAACATTTAATAAACTATTAGGGGAAAAAATCATAAAACTTATATAACTTTTTTAATTTTCAGATTAAGATATGCTCTTCTTAACTTTCTTATTGATAACTTTTGCATACGCTATCTCCTGGAAACGAAATTCTAAAACGAATTAGATTTGGTGCTATTCAAGACAATATGTTTGCATCTTTAAGGCTACAGTGGTGCTAAATCGGTGTTGTTTGCATCTTCTATACCAAAAAAAAAAAAAAAAAAAAAAAAAAAAAAAAAAAAAAAAAAAAGTAAAAGTCTTCTGAAAAAAATTTCATTCAAAATTACAACCATTAATTTAAAATTTTAAACTTTTCTTTATTTAAATGCGGATCATTAAATTTAATCTATATCAATATCTGCCATTAAATGTAATGAAGATTAATATTCTGGAATAATGGTAGATATTTTGAATAAAATCATTCTCCAATTTTGAAACGCTGGAATATTTGCAATATAAAGTATATTTTCTGCGTCAACTAAGAGCTGAATCAAACATACAAAATGGGTCATTACATGTCAACTGGCCTAGAGGCTCCCACTCGACCCCCTTCAATTTTTTTATAATTGATACAGAATATGCATGTAGGTATATGATGGACATTTGGAAACTCTTTAGTTCAAAAAGTAGAATTGATGGGGCGCCAGGGGACCATTTATACCAATCACCATTTCACGGTCGTAGAAAAAACGGCCAAATCATCAAGTTTGGCATCATATTGCTCATGATATATGAAACCTTGCTTAATGAAAATAAGTGATCTAGTACAAATTTTTGTGCTAAAAAATGTAATTGCAGTATTAAAAATCACAAATCACTAAAAGGTAATAGTAATTCAGTATTAAATTCACTATCATCATTACTAGGCCTCAAAGTAGGCCGTACGGCCAATCTGGTTGAATTTTACCCTTATTATAGCATGCTGTAATTGCTGTAAATATTATTTTAAAAACTTGTCGCTTCACAAATTAATTACCTATGAATATGTCATAAAGCCGCTGAAGTTGTTTTTAAATTGCTTAAATATTCATTAAATTATTCATGTTCTAAATCTAACAAAAAATTAAAATTGTCCATTTTGCCCCAATTTCAACGGCGTATATCTCAAAAGGGACACTTCCTATTTGGTTATAATTAGCACCACTGGAAAGAACATATCTTAATTTATCAAAAACACTCTGTTTCATTTTGGGCCTTTTAGATACAGAAGGAAAATAATAAAATTCAAAAACCTATAGTACGAGATAATCGAGTTACATACGAGAAAGGTATATATTACGACAGGGTTTTTCAACATATTTTGCACTATTATTTTTTTATTACAACGATTAATGCATAGATAATTATCACTTTCTCTGATCACAGTTAATTCCCCTTTACCATTATGAATGATTTGTATCCACATTGCCAGTGAGTTATATCCGAGAACCAGGCAAGACTAGGTTCTGGTTGGGTATTACATGTTTCAAATTCTGAATGTGGTTACCTAACAAAATCAATAGATTGTTATAGACTAAATGTTTTGAGTATTTCAAGCTCCCATTATGTTGATTCTTGATCCCCAAACTACAAAACTACAAAAAAAAAAAAAAAACATTACTTATTGGTTCAGTTTGTCAAACTTCTTATTGATTGCGATTACAAAACCTTTCGGTAAATTGTATTACTGACTAATTTTTGTTTTTATTGGAACTGGAACAGTAATTAATATATGGGAATTTTCTGGGAATCCAACAAAGGTCTTGTCTAGCGGGCCAATAAAATGTTTTCGAAGGTCCATGAGGGTGCATAAAATTTATTAAGACATCGTTCTCTTCAAATGAGATTTCATGTATACTTTCAATTCACCAATTTTTATCTTAGAAACAGGCAATATACTTTCCAGGCTAGTAGTGAAATGCAGTCTTAGCACTATTATCAAGATGTATTATAAAGAATGTTGCATCATTTGATATTCTATTGACACGAATTTGTTTTTAATTTACTGGCACAAAATCATGATTTTCTCTTGTTCCAGGAACTGTACATCGGTTTTGAAATGCTCTTCTTGCTCAATTTTTTACTGCTTCAATTTCTTTTTTTTTTTTTTTTAAACAAAAATAAATTTAATTCCCATTATACTCTTTTCACAGAATTCATGTAAATTTTGAATAGATAGAAAAAAAATTGGAAAGTGTTTTCGAAGATAATAATCCTGAAGACACTATTGGATTTAAATAATTGGTTCACACAGATCGTGACATGTTAGAAACAAAGCAGATTACAACTGAAGATTTTATTGAAGAATTGATATTAAAAATCTCAGCAGTTTTTACACATCATTACATTTCAAAGCATTGAAGTAAACATCTGCAGGGGTCGCAGCTCCCTAAAATTTTCACACTTTCCTACCACAATTTTAAAACGATAATATTTATTGTAGAATTTCATTGTAGATGTTAACGGAATTTGACACGAAGATTTTTTATTTAAAATACTGATAGAAAAGTGCAAAAAGTTTAGGAACGTTGCAACCCCTGCATGTGAGAATGACCAAAGATACTCTTAAACCAATCATATTGATGTATTTCGCAGAAAATTACAGCTTTGTAATCCAGGATGCTATTCAGAGTTTCAATTGAAAAAACAGCCACGCGACATTGCACCCATTTGTTATCTATTTTAAAGATAATTCGGAAACTAAAAGTGTGAGTTACTGCATAATTTGTGATTATCTCAAACATGAATCAGTTGCTGTATATACATTTTTAATAAAATTAATGGAGCATCTGAAAAAAAGCTTTGATGAAATTACGCATATATATTATTTTAGCGATGGATCTTCTGTCGCAGTACAAGAATTAAAAAAAAATTCTGTATCTTTGTTATCACCAAAACTGACTTTGGAATTTCTGCAGAGTGGAACGCTTTTGGCACAATTCAGGGGGAAATGACCCTGTGACGGAATAGGAGGAACTGTAAAACGGTTAGCCGCAAAGTCAAGTCTTCAAAGGCCAATTAAAGACCAAATTTTAACTCCGACGATCTATATGAATTCTGTGAAAATAATATAAAGGAAATTCAATTCATTTTTGTTTGAAAAAAATTGAAGCAGTAAAAAATTGAGCAAGAAGAGCGTTTCAAAATAGGATGTACAGTTTCTGGAACAAGAGAACCTCATGATTTTGTACCAGTAAATGAAAAACAAATTCGTGTCAGTAGAATATCAAATGATGCAACATTCTTTATAAAATATGTTGATAAGAGGGCTAAGACTGCATTTCACAATGTATCCGTATCAGATATACTAGCCTGGACAGTATATTGCATGTTTCTACGATAAAAAATGGTGGATTGGAAATATACATGAAATCTCACTTGAAGAGAACAATGCGGATACCAATCATTGCTCTGTCAATGCGGATACAAATCATTCATAATGGTAAAGGGGAAGTAACTGTGACCAGAAAAAGTGATAATTATCTGTGCATTAATCGTTGTAATAAATAAATAATGTTGCAAAATATGTTGTAAAACCCTGTCGTAATACCGTATTTTCGGGTGTATAGTCCGCACTCCTAAATCGAGCAGTGCAGTAAAAAAGATCGTGTATAAGCCGCGGAGATGCATCGGTGTATAGTTCGCGGGCTATACACCATTTATGAACGTACATTTCGATCAGGTTCGAAGTTAGAAGCCATTAAAGTATATACGCGCGTATAAGTCGAGAAATTTTAGACAAAAAAAAAGAATTTCAAAGTGAACGGGGGTCGACTTATACGCGACACCTTAAAAAAAATCTATGAATAAAATATCGGAAAATAGTTTGCTAGCGAATCGGTGCTGCAGCACCCCTTTGTGTTTGTAGAGTACAAAAACCAAATGGAACCTTTCTTACCTTGACAGTTTTTAGTTTAAGATTATTTTTAATTTATTTAAAAATAATAATAATCTATCCTGCCCTGTTGCAAAGAACAAAAAAAAAAAAAAAAAAAAAAAAAAAAAAATGTGTGATTTACGTTATTTCGAAACGATTCAGAGGAGTCGGTCTTTTTCGGAACGATTCCGAGAAATCCTTCCTTTTCAGAGTCGTTTCATTACGGAACGAGTCATAGGAATTGCTCCTTTTGAGAACGAGTCCGAGGAATCGACCCTTTTCGGAGTTGTTTCATTTCGGAACGAGCCCAAGGATTTTGCCCTTTTCGGAGTTTCGGACCGATTCCGTGATTTCGTTCCTTTTCTGATTCGTTCCTCTAGTTCCACTGCCGGTTACGCTCCTTTTGAATCGTTCCTCAACAAATGACACATCTCTACTAAAAAACTGATTTCAGTTGCATATTCACAGTATCCGCAAAGAAACTCTTCGGGAGGGTTGAACTCTGATGGGGATTGGCCGAGTTGTATCACATGACTTGGCGGGAAATGACTTGGCTACCATCTGTCAAAACGATGCAAATCGGATAAAGGCAGGAATGCTAAGGCTTCCATAGGGCTAATGTAATGTGTTGAATTTTGAAATAAAATTATTGTTTTTATTGTTTTATCACACAAGTTTTATGGCAGCAAAATTTTATAAAATTAACGATCAAGCTAAAAGAGAACTTTCATAAATGAAGATAAACGACAAAAGAAAGTACACGCACTAACGTAAAGTCTGTTGTTTTGGAAAAATAAAATAGTTGATTGATATTGGCACAGCACATTTGACATATCGCCATTTCCCGCCAAGTCATGTGATACAACTCGGCCAATCCCCATCAGAAATCAACCCTCCCGAAGAGTTTCTTTCCGGATACTGTGAATATGCATTTCAGTTAATGTTAAAACGACTTATTCAGCAAAAAGTAAGTTTAAAATAAGTAACATGTTATACTATTGTTTTTACTCTCTCAAATCAAGAGCAAACTGCGTTCGAGCGTTATTATTTCTCGCTGTCGGTTAGTACAGTACTTGGCGATAGTTGCGACAGTTCTTCCAAACCCGGAAATAACTGTATTTAAACAATATTAATAATAATAAAAAGCTTTTACAAACATGAGAGAACTCTCCATATTTCACGTCATAGCGAAAAAATTTACAAATTTCGATGTTTTTTTTCAAATTTTTTGAAGTTTAAAAATTGTAGAAAATATATCACGATTTCTAATTAAAAAAATCTTTGTGTAATCCGCACCGTGTATAAGCCGCAGTGGCGTTTTCGAAGGTTTTTTTCTTGTATAAGCCGCGGACTATACACCCGAAAATACGGTATATACCTTTTTCGTATGTATCTTGATTATTCGTACAATAGTTTTTGAATTTTATTATTTTCTTTCTGTATCTAAAGGGCCCAAAATGAAATAAAGTGTTTTTTAATAACTAAAATATGCTCTTTCCAGTGGTGCTAATTGTAACCAAATAGGAAGTGTCCCTTTTGAGATATACGCTGCTGAAATTGGGGCAAAATCGACGTTTTAAATTTTTTATCAGATTTTGAACATGAATAATTTAATGAATGTTTAAGCAATTTAAAAACAACTTCAGCGACTTTATGACATATTCATAGGTAATTAATTTGTGAAGCGACAATTTTTTAAAATAATATTTACAGTAGTTACAGCATGTTAAAATAAGGGTAAAATTCAACCAGATGGGTCGTACGGCCTACTTTGAGGGCTAGTAATGACGATAGTTTTGATTTGTGATTTTTAATACTGCAATTACATTTTTTAGCACAAAAAGTTGTACCAAATCACTTATTTTCATTAAGCAAGGTTTCATATATCAAAAGCAATATGATGCCAAACTTGATGATTTGGCCGTTTTTTCTACGACCATGAAATTGTGATTGGTACAAATGGACCCCTGGCGTCCCCATCAGTACTATTTCTTGCACTAAACAGCTTCCAGATGTTCATCATATACCTACATGCATATTCTGTATCAATTATAAAAAATTGAAGGGGGTCGAGTGGGAACCATTCCAAAATTTAGGACACTTGACATTGAATGACCCAAATGCCAAAAGCTTGGCGGGCCACAGAGAAGTTCCTGGTAAAAAAGGTAAAGGTCATTTGAAAAAAGTTCTTAAATTCCTATTTTGAAATTTACAAATGAAATTGCATTTACTCTATTAAGCTCAAGTTTAATGAGCCTATTTTACCATTTATGCAAACTACCATTCATGTAATTAATGTATTCCCATCCATGTAAAAAAAATAAAATTAAAAAATAAAAAAATCGTGATTTTCAATAATTTTTAGAAAAAAATTAATTGGGATATGTTAGTGTCGTTAGAAATTTTTCAGACCTGTCGTCTTCTACATCATTTTGTTAGTTTTATTAGTTTTTAAAGTTATCGCATAGCGATTTTTTTTCATGTAATAATAGAAAGCGAAATGAAACAGTTACTCCATAAGAGATTCATAGAGCTGTTTTTTAGTGATATAAATTAAAATTAACAGAAATCAGACAGAAAAGTTATAATAAAAAGAAAGCATTTACCTGCAGTTGAAGAAACAAAGTGACATTAATTTGATTTTTTATATATATGTATATTTGATGTTATTTTTTTATTTATCTGATTTTTATTTTTGATATATCCCCCTTTTTTTAATCAAATCGGAAAAGATTTTTGAAAAATATTTCTGTAAAGAACTTACGTTGCTTAAAAAGCTTACATTGATGATATGTTCAAAGAAAATAATATGCTTGTCTAATAATTAGACAGATATGTTTACTAGCTAGTTGTATGTAAGGTTCAGATCCTGGTTCAGGTTTCGATGTTCGTTGTGTATGATATTATATCTTATATGGAGATGTTGATTTATAGATGTTGACCTCTTGTCTGCAAAAGTTGATCGTAACATCTCAAGACAACTGACCCTTTTTCCGAAAAGGAAGACTTTACTATTTTCATCCATGCATAACTAAATCTGTAAATAGATCTGATACAACTTTCTGGCGATAACGTACAGACTTGAAAAGAAATACGAGTATTTTACGAATAAGTAGAATTTTGTAACTTTAAAATCAAGTTACGCATAACTTATTTTTTAAATTAAAATATAATCAATATTCCTGCTGTTATTCATGTTGACAAAATGACAAATATTAATAAATTTTAATATTTATAGCAACAAATTCATGCAAAATGTCTACTTCATCCGGGATTGTTGCATATATATGTATTTAATTTGTCTAAAGAGTTAAAACTATTTACAGAGGTCAGAAAGAAAAGCCCATTATAAAGAATATTTAAGAAAATTAAAGAGAGACATGATATTTATTAATTCAACGCAGTCTTCTTGTGTATCGATTTATTGTAGACTGGGAGACAAAATCCATTATCTCACCGAGTGGACGACTGAAATTCCAGGATTAGTTTAAAGTCGATTCACATATTAAAATACAACTGGTCGGTCAAGTTATATCTTGATAAAAAACATCTGCAAACCTGATTTTAATGATTGACTGGTATGTTTATCATTGTGCTTTTCTGATCCCAGTCTTACATGTTTTTATACCTTTGGATGCAGGAAAACACAATGATAAACCTATCGATCAATCAATAAAATAGGTCTGCAGGTAGTTTTCCGCCAAATTATGTTTAATTCTGGAATTTCTACTGTCGACTCGGTGAGGTGATGTGCAGGTGATGTGCAGGTGACTCCCAGTCTATATTCCCTGTTTTATTAGTTTTCACAAATTATTTCAAAGGAAATATTTTTATAATTTTAACATAGGACTAATAATAACATAGGACCAAAAAAATAATTTAAAAAAAAAGCCTCCTAAAATGTTGTACATTTAATTTTATTCTATCGAAATAGGATTCAATGTCTTTGACGATTGTTGTTGCTGAAATATATTTTGTATTACAAAGCATTATTTATTCATTTATTTTATTGCTGTACAAGTGACAATTTTTTTCATGGAAAATAGGAAAAATGTATATACAGGGTGTTTGAAAATTATGAGTAAAATGTAAATACAGGCAGAGGGGACCTTGATAAGAAGATTTCACAAAGAAATGTAAGGTGAAGGAATGTGGCGTTGAGATTGTAGAGAGCACTATTATGTTCAATGGATGAAAGCATTTTACTGGCTTTAATCGTCAATCTCCGCTCGGATTTCGAACAACATGGGTCATTTCACCAGTGCGGAGCTTGCCGAATGCATTTCATGTATGAGGCTGTGCAAAAAATATGGAACGGCTTTTCGAAACATGTAAATGGAACGGCTTTCTAGTAGGATTCTGCCGGATTGCCGGACATTTGTCTGTCTTCTTCGGGAGTTGTGTGCGAATGGATCATTTTATGTTTCGAGGTGTGATACTGGCACTAGAATATATCGCAGAATTTCTGCACTGGAAAGAGCAATATTATAAAGGAATGTACTTCGAAAAAATCGAAAACTGCTGCATCGAGAATCAATTTTCTTGCGGAGTTACATACGTGCAATGCATGTCAGGCAATATTCGGTACATTTATCCAAAATCCGTGCGGGAAAACAAGATTCAATTCCATTGATTCGATTCCATAGACAATTCAAGGCAGCGTGGCGTTTTAATTTGTCGAAATAATGAACTCCCTCTACAGCCTCAACGCCGCATATCCGAACGCCTATTCCTGTGCGAAATCTGCTTACTAAGGTCCACTCTATCTGTGCTTACATTTTTGACACATAATTTTGAAGCATCCTGTGTATAAATAAGGATACAGTGAGAATCACTATTTCAGAGAACAAATATTTGAATAATATCTTTTTTAAATATTGAAAATCTCTCCGCAATTAATTACAGAATTTATAATACTTTTCTGGGAATAAAAAAAATAAAAAATTCTTTTCTAAAATCATCGAAGACTTGTACGACGCTAGCAAAAGCCAGTTTCATGGGTGTTTTTATGAAATTGTAAATTTGAGTTCTATTCTTTTGTAGTCATGTTTCTAAAATAACTGTCCCTTCTTTTGCATTTTTTGTGTTTAAATGAGTTTCGTGTTTGAGATCATTTTATGACTTAACTGTCAGTAAGTTTAATTTTAAATGCTTAAGAAATCATATTGCTCTAAATCATCGACAAGTTATATTATTTATGCCTAGCTGGATTTTTGTAGAAATAGTAGAAATTGTGTCTGGTCAGAAAGGGCCGGGCCTGTTTTGACTGATTTCTGTACGGGTATATAAACGGGTCGAGTTCCAGCCGAACTTTTGAGTTTTCAATGGGTCGGGAGAGGCTCTGGCCTGAAAATTTCAACCCGTGCAAACCTCTACATATTCCAGCAAAATGTAATATAGTGGGACAAAATCTTTTGGTTAGAAAACCTTTGATAAAACGCTATCATTTTTTTAAATAAATATTAATGACAATTGAAAAATATGGATTTACACGCTTAAATATCTTAAAAATTAAAAAAATTATAGATTGCTATATTATTGTATATATATAATGTATATATATTGCGAAATTTCTTCTAAAATATATCGCAAGAAAGAGAAAAAGTTACTATTTTTCATAACTCAAAATTCTATTTTAAATTACTTTAAAAAACGAATCTTTAGTTAGTTTTTTTTTTTATTCCCAAAAACTACTTTATGTAGCTGGGATTTTAAAATCATTTTCTAAATTAAATAGTCAACATTTAATGAAAATTAACCTACTAATTGATAATTAATTTATGAAAATATTGTATCCTCATCCAGACACAGAACTTTATATCATTTCTATAATTCTAGCATACCCGAAAAATCGATTGAAAGATTTCATCTTTACATAAATGTATTAAATTAAGTTGAATAAAAGCATGTAAAAATACATTTAACAATAAATGTATTTCTTTCTTTTCATGTTTAATTATTTTCTTAATCTTTAATTATTCATCAAGCTAAATATTACCAAGCATTGTTACAATGTCCTAACAAAAAGGAATGTCTCATTTTCTTGGTCATATAGAAAATTAATTAACATCAAAGAATCGTCCCATAAAATAAGCCATTTGTAATTTGAAATAACTATCGCCTAATAAAACACGAATCCTTTATTCCGTGCATTATTCTGACAAATTATTCCGTAATAATTGGATATTTAATGCGCTTATATTCTGGGGCTAATTATCCTACATTTAATTGATTTGATGATTTTAATCGAGAACAAATAACGTTTTATAGTATTGCGTGAATTAATTATCTGCATTCTCAGAAGTAATTCTTTTAGTATTAAATTATTTAGTATTAAGTTATAAATCGCTAATTATTTAGTATTGAATTATTTATTATTAGTGTAAAGTTATAATAATTGGGGATCGAATGAAGACTATCTGTGTTACAAAATATACTATTTACAGAAGTATGTAAAAATGGTTTTTAATTGAAAACTCTGTTCGATTTTTTATATTTAATAATTTTTTTAGAATGCGCAAATAAATACGACACATTTTTTTTAATGAAAGACATGAACATTTTATTTAAAATATAAAGTTTTGAAATTTATTAAAAGCTGCATGTTTAAACAGCAGTCTGCAGTGTAAATTTCTTTATAATTTATCTATAGTTATACAAAGTTAAAAGAAATTATTCCAACCATTTTCCCATTTCACAATAGAAAATGTTTTATTTATTTTTATTTTTTTGTTACACGAGAAGCATCGAACATGTTGCTTCGAAAACTCTGCCAATCTACTGTTAATTGTAATAAGGCTGCCACTTTCATTTTGAATATTAATATTAGTTTATGTAACTACTAGCGGTTTATTTACATTATTAACACAAATAAACATTCATTGTTGAAATACTCTTAATATAAATTCATGTTAAAAATTAATTTGAAAAATTTATTCAAAACTGCATTTTCGTTTACGGTATCATGTAAACTTCTTTATATTTTATATATAACTAAAAGTTGTTGATCGCTACCAGTGTTGGGTATGAACGCGCTCACTGAACGAAAACTCACGAGTTTCGCTCACTATTTGTGAACTTTGAACTGAACTTCGCTCGCTATTTTATAAACGAGTTTGAACTGAACGGAAATTCAAAAAATAGACGAGTTTGAACGAAATTTACGTTCAAATTTACGTTCAAATTTACGTTCAATTTTTTCATAATTTATTTAAAAATTTTCCAGACGTTAGTACATTTTTCCCTCTTTCAAATGCCATTTAGAGGCCTACACGAGCCTCAGGAAGAGTTAAGTCTGGATATCATTTCTCTGGGTAGTATCCTAGTCTTACTTCTTCTGCAGACTCGGGTCGGGCCGAACCGGATCTGGGCTGTATACAATTTCGCCGAAAATAGATATATAGAATAAACTCTCTATACAAAGTGGACTGTGTTTTTTTTCTCCGTAACTTGGAAGATGGATTAATGATACTAATGATAGCTGAAACATTTACATACAACTAACAAAGGTTCATTAAAAGTATAAACATCGCAGCCTACGGCACTTCTGCATAAATGGAGATTATAAACAGACTAAGGTAAGTTTTTTTGGTCAGAACTCTTCCGTAAGGGTAAATATCGATGTCCTGTAGAAATGCACTCGGGGTCGGGCCAGGTTCGGTGCGAAATTTCAACTTTTTTTCCGGGCCGGGCCAAGCTCGGGCCTTGTTTTTAGCTATTATATCGGGCCGGGTCGGGCCTTGTTTTTAGATATTATATCGGGCCGGGTCGAGCCTTTATTTTAGCTATTATATCGGGCAGGGTCGGGCCGCTAAATTTTCTCTACGAGTAGGGCTGAGCTCGGGCCGAAATTTTTATTTTAATATCGTGCCGGACATTTTTTTTCTATGGATCGGGCCTGAAAATTTCCATCCGTGCATACCTCTATCTTACATATCGAATAATCAAATGATTAGTTCACAAAATTTTGTAAATTTGGACAATAATATCCAAACATTAAAAAAAAGTGAACTTTTTAGTGAACTTCGTTCACTTTTACAAATGAGTTTGATTTGAACGAGTTCGTTTGAAAATTTTTGAGTTTGAACGTGAACTTAAATCACTTTTCAGAAATTGAACGTGAGTTTGAGTTAGTTCGTTTTTTTTTTGTAAACGTGCCCAACACTGCTCGCTACGCTGGTTGATTTTTCTGAAGAAACCTTGAATCAAACGAAATATATCAGTGAATTTGATCATGAGTTTTACAGCAATAATGACATTTACGTGGATCGTCCATCAGAGTTGCAGAAAATAAAATGAACGCCATTACGCTATTATCTATTATTGTGCCATAGAAAATTTGAGCGGTTAAGGACCAATTTCTCTAGTTGACCATTTAGTGTGGATTCGGTAAGGATGATAAAACGACATGCAATATACTTAAAGCATTGATGAAATATTATCAATGCAAGTCTCACAGAATCCGTTAATTTGACCTATTGAAAAATAATTCGGTTTTTAAAAAAAATTTCAGAAATTGTAACATAGGAGCGATCGCATTAAGTAAAATTTCAAACGAAATCTACATTTTGCGTGTTTACTATTGAATAACTCTCATAAAAATATTCACATTCAATGATTAGCAAATGTTAAAGTTTGGCACAGTTTGAAATAAAGTTTTTTTGCACGGTTAGGGTTAAAATATTTGGCGCGATACCACATTTTGACACGGTGTTGGTAAAACAAACAAACAAACAAAAAATATCAAAGTTTTTTTCTTAGTTTTATTTTTTGAGGCATTTACATATATTTTCCTATCTGACATAATTGTTTTAATTTATTATTCAAAAGAATTGATTAAAAAATATTCAATTTGATTTTTTTCTCTATATTGCTATAATAATGGATAAATTTTTAGACATTATCAATTGGGAAATTGAGACTTTGATGCCAAACATATCGCCAAATTAAAAAAAAATATGAACTATGTCGTGAACTATTATACTTGAATTTGATTAGCACCATTCAATTCAGCATTCAAAAATACAGTAAAATATGTTATCAATCTAAAAAATACCTATAAAATCAAATTTTAAAACTTTTTTTTAAACTTCGTTCTTTTTTTTTTCTTCTTCCCTCAGGGATGGAATTTTCGAAAATCATTTCTTAGCGGCACTCGATGTCATAAAAAGTAATTTTACACCATTTTTCACGATTTTAGGTTAAGCAGTTTCGGCTGTACGTTGATTAATACGAAATCCAGACTTTCTTTTATATATACAGATTAGCTAGGTACCTGTGCTTCGCGGGTGTACATTTCGGCGCACTATATTATAACTATGAAAAAAAAAATCTCCTTGTTTTCTCGACAATATTTAATTCTTCAGTTACATGTACATGCATATGATTCATACTTCTTACTCATTTCATTTAAAATACAAATATTTAAAACATATGTCTTTAATCCATTCCATTTAAATGAAGAAAAGAAAAATGAGAGAAGAAAAAAAATCAATTTCAATGAAATGAAAAATCAAATCAATGCGTGTGTTTACACGCATTTTCTCACGCGAAATGTAAATACTGCTATTGGCGAAAACTGCGCTTATATAATACAAATGAATCCTTATTTTATTCTCATTGAACAGTTGATAAACCGCGAAATATTGCAAAAGTTTCAAAATTTTTTAAAATGAAAATTTTTTTATTCGTACAAACATTGTTTTCATATTTAAATCCAACATATATTTTTAATGGGTACAACTTGGTTATCCTGTCAACTAATTTCGCCAAATTATACAAATCGCGAAACTAATAGCCAAATTATGCATTTTCCCACATTTTTTATTTTAAATAACAACAACAACAACAACAAAAAACTATTAGTAAATTAAAACTACTATTAGTATATTAAAAATACAATTAATAAAAGCAAAATAAAAATCACTTAATGACGTTTTAAAAGAATGTATTGTATTTAAAGTCATTGAATGTGATATTCACGATCATCCATTATTGGCATTTAATCTTATAGTTTGGCGATCGTTTTTAGTCGACGGGATAACTAAATAGTATCTTTTAATGTTAATTTTTCATTAAAAGTTTTTTTTCTGCATTTTAAATAAAATGAGAAAGAATTTCTTTTAATTTTATTTTTCGATATGTGCCTTTTTATTTTCTAGTTGATATACCCGTTTTAGTTCTTTAACTAAAAGAAATGATAAACAATAATATTTATTTGAATGTTTCCGTTACTATAGTAATGGATATTTTTAAGACATTATCATTTGGAAATTTGAAGTTTTGATGTCAAAAACATCGCCAAATTAGAGAAATGTGAAATATTTTACTAAATATTAGACTTATAAGATTACGGTTGGTACCATTCGATTCAGCATACAAAATTATTCTAAAATATGTTATCAGTTGAAAAATACCTATAAAACCTGATTTTTAATGAATTTTTTTTAAGTTCGTTTTTTTAACGCCCTTAGGGGGGGGGGGGTGTCAGAAAACCCTTTTTTAGTGGCACTCAATGCTATAAGAAGTATTTTTACACCAATTTTCAGAATTATTTGTTCTGTAGATTTTTTTGTACGCTGATTAATACGAAATCCAGACTTTCTTATATATATATATATAGATTATACAAAGTTACAAATAAATTATTTCGGTATTTTATTATTTATAAATTTTCCATTTTACCATAGAAAATACTTTTTACTTCTTTCCAATAAAGTTGAAAAGTGCTTATGCATTCGGTATGTCTGCCCGTCTGGCCACGCTCGAACTCCTTTGAATATACTCGTATTTTCATGCAATTGATAATGCTTATTTTAGGCCACTAAAGCATGTTTGCATTGCATATGAAATATGTACGATGAATGGTTTATTTACAGGAACACTGAAAAGAATTCGATTGCATTATGGTAGATTGGGATAAATCGTTTAGAGAGTATTTTAATGGCAACACACTATTTCAAACGTATTCAAACTGAAATAAATCATTGAATTTCACCACGATCACGTTAAATTAGAGCATTCATAGTATTTTTTTATTAATTTACAGAAACACACAAAACACAGTATTGTGTGGTTACAGCATTGTGTTTTTGTTATAATTGCTGGAGAGTACGTTTTAAAATTCAGTGATCGCTTTAAAATTTATATAGTTTTTACATATTATTCTTTATAAATGAATTCTATAGCTGTACAGGACTTGACAAAAGTATTCACATGCCATTCTTCCTATTAGAGGAAATTGCTGAAGGGGATTTTTCTACTAAAATACATGTATCTCTTAAATGAACTAAATTTTGGAACGGATGTTGTTAATAGATACAAATCTCTAAATCATATACAAATCTGTTAAAAAATTCTGATAACTTTCTGACCGTAGATGTGAACAGCTAAATTTTGGTTTTGAAATGCATTATACATTTCCATATGGTGAAAAGATATGTAATATTTTAATTTTTTAAACGGTGCAGTTTTGTTACATTATTCTGAATGTGTTGGAAGGCGCTTTATAATCTAAGCTTGGCGCATGATTTTTTTCTGTCTTGTTTATTGATCAAACGAGAAACATTTAACAAGTAAGGCTTGCAAATTCTGCTAATCTACTGATAATACGCTACCACTTTAATTTTGTGCATTCTTTTATGTTCATCAAGCGGTTTGTTTTTATTATTAAAGCAAATACAGATTAATTGTCGAGAAATATTAAAAATAATTTTTTCTTAAAAATAAATTTTAAAATTATTCGAAACTGCATTTTTAAAGAACAGTCTGTGGTGCAATTTTTTTTTAATTTATCTATAGTTATACAAAAATACAATAAATTATTCCAACCACTTTCCCGTTTCTCGATAGAAAATATATTTTTTTTCTTTTTTGGTTTTATGAAAAACACCGAATAATTAGTTCTCAAAACTTTGTCTATGTACCGCTAATTGTAATAGTGCTGCCACTCTCATTTTGTGTACTAGTTTATGTAAGTGCTAGCGGTTTATTTACATTATTAACACAAATAAACATTTATTGTTGCGATGCAATTAATATAAGCTCATGTTAATAATTAATTTGAGAAATTTATTTAAAGCCGTGTGCATAAAGATCAGTCTATCCTGAAAAATTCTTTATAATTTATGTATATTTATACAAAGCTACGAATAAATTATTTTGGTCACATCTCCATTTTACTATAGAAAATATACTTTTTTATTCGTTAAACAAGAGACATTCAAATAGCAACGCTGGAAACTCTGCTAATCTACTGCTAATTGTATTAACACTATCATTTTAATTTCGTGTGTTCGTTTATGTTACTGCAAACGGTTTATTCTTATTATTAAAGCAAATAAAATTCATTGTCGAGAAATATTAATAAAAAGAATACTGCCCAGTTAAACTGATGGCATTGAGCTCACAGGCTACAAATACTAATTGCACATTAAAGCCTTATATTTTCAAGGGTTAATTCCGTTCGAAAAAAAAATTAAGAAGTGGAAACAGCTCTCCCCTTTCCTCTTTTTTTTATACTTAATCATTGAACCTCCTATACTATCAAAGACATGCTTTATCATATAAAAAATCTATATCCAAAATTCAGAGCAAATTAGATAATTCTTAATAAAAACCCATTTAGCATTTATATAATTTAAAAGGAGTTATCCCCCTCTTTTATACTTAACCATTAAACTTCCAAAACTATTCAGAGATTTGAACGAAATCTAACAATTCTGCTTGTAAAACCCATTTATATAAATTAAGGGGGGGGGCATTAGAACCCCTGTTCCCCTTATTTATACTTATTCAATGAACACCTAATAACAGTCACGGAATCGCCTCATCAGAATGATCCTAATCTAAATTTTGAACGAAAATTAATTCTGCATGAAAATCCCATTTATATCAACTAACGGGGGGGGGCATTAGAGCCCCTGTTCCCCCTATTTATACTTATTCAATGAACACCTAATAACAGTCACGGAATCGCCTCATCAGAATGATCCTAATCTAAATTTTGAACGAAAACTTAATTCTGCATGAAAATCCCATTTATATCAACTAACGGGGGGGGCATTAGAACCCCTGTTCCCCCTATTTATACTTATTCAATGAACACCTAATAACAGTCACGGAATCGCCTCATCAGAATGATCCTAATCTAAATTTTGAACGAAAACTTAATTCTCAATTAAAATCCCATTTATATCAACTAACGGGGGGGGGGCATTAGAACCCCTGTTCCCCCTATTTATATTTATTCAATGAACAACTAATAACAGTCACTGAATCGCCTCATCAGAATGATCCTAATCTAAATTTTGAACGAAAACTTAATTCTGCATGAAAATCCCATTTATATCAACTAACGGGGGGGGCATTAGAACCCCTGTTCCCCCTATTTATACTTATTCAATGAACACCTAATAACAGCCACGGAATCGCCTCATCAGAATGATCCTAATCTAAATTTTGAACGAAAACTTAATTCTGCATGAAAATCCCATTTATATCAACTAACGGGGGGGGGGATTAGAACCCCTGTTCCCCCTATTTATACTTATTCAATGAACACCTAATAACAGTCACGGAATCGCCTCATCAGAATGATCCTAATCTAAATTTTGAAAACTTAATTCTGCATGAAAATCCCATTTATATCAACTAACGGGGGGCATGAGCCCCCCGTTCCCCCTCTTATACATATCGAATGAACTCCAAAAACTAATCAGGGAAGCGCCTTATCAGGATATACCTATATACAAAATTTCAAGTGGATCCGATATTTTTATCATGAGTTATCGCGTTACGCACATACGCACATACGCACATACATACAGAACGGACGGGCACATAAGCTCTCAGGCTATGATAGCCTGTGAGCTAAAAACACACACACATACATATATATTAAAATGATAGTGTTGATACAATAATTATTTTTGTGATTTTTAAGTTCACTTAAAACTATTTAAAATACTTTTGGATTATATATATATATGGAATTCTTCTTCCTAAAAGTTCTTGCGGAATTATAATTAACTCATAATTGATTCATATCTGACACCGTTTAACTTTTAAATACTTATATCAACTTAAATTATTTACAGAGAAAATATTTACATAAGACTATTTACAAAACATATAATCATAACTCTAATTAATCAATTACATCTTATACGGGAAATCGTCTTCATCTTACATTCTTTTTTGTTCCTTTTCCATCAACTTAAAACTAAAAACATTCCATTCTCCTTTCTTCCGTTCAGTTCTTTTTTCTACCGCTTAAATCGTCTGGCTTCTTAGGAATTAATAGCTGCTTCAAAATCGTCTGCCTCACTGAGAGCCTTTTCATCAGAGTTGCGATGCGTAGAAAATAATATGCAGATCTAATAGTGGAGGAGATTTCCCATATTTCGGCCATACTGATGAGGCATTCGTCCTCGAATGTATTCTTGTTGTCTGGAAACAGCAGCTGGATCATCTGAAAAGATAAAGAAAAAAAAAACACTGCAGCATCCAAAGTCTAAATTGAAAAAAAGAAGTCATCAAGATGAAAATTTAAATAATTTCTTTCAAAATAAATTCTTATTCTTTTTTTTCTTCTTCACGTCTTTTCGTCTTCTTTTTTCTTATGTGTTTTCGTCTTCTTTTATCTTACGTCTTTTCGTCTTCTTCTTTCTTACATCTTTTCGTCTTCTTTTATCTTACGTCTTTTCGTCTTTTTCTTTCTTACGTCTTTTCGAGAATAAAGTTAAAATTCTTTTAATTGTCAGTCCAGTGGTTTGTCATGGTCGGTATAGTGTCACAATCGGTGAAATTCTTTTTAACTCTGCGCAAGTACTGATGACAATGGGTATTGGTGTAATGAAGGTCCCATCTTCATCAAATCCAAGTTTCTTTACATCGTAGGTGTCATTATTTTTTCCTTTTATGACTTTATACGGACCTAGATATTTTGGTTTTAACTTCAAACCTGGACCTTGTTGTGTGCGTTTTATAGCAACTACATCATTAAGCTTGAATTTGTTAGCTTTCTTTCGTCTGAGGTTGTAAGTTTTGCGGTTTTCTTCTTGGACTTTTAAAATTTGTTTTTTAGCATTTTTTCTCATATCTTCGCGATTATTTGTAAAATCAGATTGTATTTCAGCATTCAGAAGACTAGTAATCTCGATGTTATTTTTTAGTTTCATTTTGGTACCAAACATCAATTCAAAAGGGGTTGTGCTTATACTTCTCTGAAAAGTCGAATTTATCACCTATTGGACGTCGCTTACATGTGTGTACCATTTTTTAGGATTATCGACAAATAATGTAGACAGAACAGATATTATGACAGAATTTAGACGCTCGACTTGGCCGTTGGACCTGGGTAATCCAGTGGTAATCAGGATATGTTTAATATTTTCATTGATGCAATATTCTAAAAAAGCTTTAGAGGTAAATGCAGGACCTTTATCTGATATTATGCGAACTGGATTTCCAAAGACAGATTTTTGGATTTCTAATTTAGAAATTACTTCGGAAGCATCAGTAGTTTTGTGGGATACAACCAAACAAATTTTGTGAATGCGTCAATAACCTAAAGGATATGTTTATAATTTTTATTCGTGCTTTCCAATGGACCTAAGTGATCAACATGGTACGTATGTAACGGAGTTTCTTTTTTTTCTATTGGGTGAAGTAAACCTTCTTGTTTACCACATTTTCTATTAATTAAAATACAGGGGACACAATTTGCTATACATTTCTCAATTTCTTGTTTAACTTTGGGGATGTAAAAATCATTTTCTAAATTTTTCTGTGTTCTTGCACTGCGTAATGACCTTTTTCGTGAGCGGCCTTGATTATATTCATTTGCATGTCTTCCGGTACAACTAATAAATCATTACCATTAACACATTTATAAAGAACATCATTTTTAATTAGATAATCATCATAAGATTTTACTTTTAGGATTTCTTTTATTGTTTTAATATGCTCATCGGTTTCTTGAGCTTGGATAATTTTTAAAGTTAATCTTGGATTACCATACAAATAGGATATCTGCTTAATGTATCAACATGTCTCATAATACTACCGTGTCTATGTTCAATAACATAATCGAAATCGGATAACATTATTGCCCATCTAGCTATTTTTGTACTCATCTTTTTTATCCATAGCCATTTTAAATGCATTACAATCGGTTACAATTTTAAATGGAATACCTAGCACATATACTCTAAACTTTTTCAGGGCTTCAATTACAGCTAAAACTTCCAATTTGTAGCTAGTGTACTTTCGTCCAGCTTCGGTGGTTTTTTTACTGGCGAATTAAACTGGATGAAACTGATTATCTACTGGAGATTGTTGCATTAAAACAGCTCCATAGCCATCAATACTGTCATCACAATGGATTTCGGTCGCACTTTTGGGATTGTAAATCAAAAATATTAGTTCTCTCGACAAAATACGCTTCAGTTCATTAAAAGCTTTTTTTTCTTTATATCAAATTTAAATTTGGAATCTTTTCTTAAGAGGTGACTGAACGGTTTAGCTATAACTGAATAATTTCGTATAAATTTTCGAAAGTATCCTGTCAATTCTAAATAATTTTGAACATCTTTGGTACACTTTGGTTCAGGAAAATTTATTACTGCTTTAGTCTTCAGTGGGGAGGAATACAATTTACCATTTATGATTCTATACCCCAAGAAATCAATTTCACGCTTCAAAAAATTGCACTTTTTAAGATTTAATTCTAACCCATATTCCGATGCAGTTTCGAGAACAAGTTTTAATTTTTCTAGACCTTCAGCTTGGTTTTTAGCATGAATTATTAGGTCATCTATATAGATAACTACAGTTTGATCTTTTAATAGGTTTCGAAATACATTATAAATATACTTTTGAAAAACACTAGGGCTATTGGTCACCCGAATGGACATTTTAAAAAATTCGTATTGTCCTTCATGAGTGACAAAAGAGGTGTATTTCCGCGAGTCTTCTTCAACATCTACATAAAAGAAACCGTTTTTCAAATCTATGGCGGTAAATACTTCGACAGAATGTAATTGGTCTATTACATCATCGATAACTGGCAAGGGGAAATGCTCACGCACGGTTTTTTTGTTAAGACGTCTGTAATCAACACAAAGTCTCATTGTATTATCTTTTTTCTTGACTAACACAACCGGCGAAGAAAAATTAGAAGAACTTTTTCGGATGATTCCCTGAGCTAGCCACTCCTCAATTTGGTCTTCGACTATTTTTTCCTCGCATGGCGGTAATCTTCGAGGGGAAGAACAAACAGGAATTTCATCAATTAAATTAATTTTCATTTTAACATCTACTGTTTTAGTTTTAATTGGTATATAATTTTCAATTAAAGAGCATAACTCTGAACGTAATTTTTTGTCAGCAATGTGACTTAAATCAATTTTAGGCTCATCCATAACATTTACAGTATTAACTAAAAAGTCATTAGGCTGAACTTCAGCTTTAAACAGTTTCACTTCATTTTCAGAAATAGTTAATGTACCTTGATGAATAACATCAGTGCCAATAATTAAATCAAAATTAATGCAATTGTCATTAACGACAAAAATGGTAACTTTAAATTTTGAACCATCTACTTCGATTTCTGAATTGAAACAACCTTCTGGTTTAATTGAGACTTTTCCTAGACCGGTCAAAGTGATACTCGTAGGTTTTAACTCTACAAAGTTCTTCAAATTATCATAAATACTTTTCTTTAACAAAGTCTTTTGGCTACCAGTGACTATTAAAGAGATTAAACGCAAAGAATAAAGCTTTATCTCTTTCAGAATTAAATCTTGGGATGTAATAGTGTTTACTTGTGACTGAGTATTTTTAACATTAGTATCTTTAGATTTATTACACTGAAATGATTTATGACCATAAGCGTTGCAAGCAAAACAAAGCGGCCCTTTATCTTTATTCACACAGTTAATGCTCTTATGATTATTCCCGCCACAATTAAAACAATGCATATTTGGCTTTACAGGCTTAAATTTGTTCTTAACTTCAACTTCGGATTTAATTTTAGGCTTAGCTCCTTCATATTTATGAGATTTTGCATTTTTATACTCCGACCTTATTTTTTCATAAACCTTTAATTTTTGTTTAAATTCAGAAATATTAGGGCAACCGTATAAAAAAGATTTCTTAGAAATAGGGTCATTAATTCCATTTATTACATACTGGATAAGAGCAGAATCTTCAATATTACCTTTTGAGCATAATTGTTTCATATTTAAAAAATATTCGTCCAATGATTCATGTGGTCTAATTTTTCTTTTGGATAGCAATTCACGTAATTCAGTTGAATTGCACGTTTGTCCGAATTCAGAAATGAGTAAGGCTTTTAATTTAGACCACGAATTAATATTTGTTTCACTTTCAATAAATAATTTAGCTTTGCCTGTCATACGGCAAAATGAGTTTGTGCAAATCACTAACATTAAACAAAGAAACATTATCTTCAAAATCGGCAAGCCACTTATTAATATTTTGTACTTCAGTACCTTCAAACAACATTAACATTGTTTCTATGTCATTTATAGAAATACTAGGTTTAATAACATAATCAGGAATTAGAATTTTCTGATTTTCATTACTTTCACAACTAGAACTACCAGAATCATTTCTCACATTATTCTCAAAAACATTTGAAATATTTTTAGTTTTATCATGTAAATTATCATTAAATTCATCGGCACTCTCGTCATCACTAAGAGTACCTTCATCGGGTATCATATTAATTTTTAAAATATTAAAATCACATAAACTAGAAAATATTCTGGCAGCAATTTCAACAAAAGTTCCGGAATTATCTATACACAAAACATTGCAAATGGTTATCAAATCGTTAACAGAAAAATTATCTTTGATTTCTTTCAGTTTTGTTTGACATTCATCGGAATCTACTTCAAACGAAAACCCAGTAAAACTCCGAATTCTACGTCTATTATTTTTGTCACCGATTTCTCCAAAAATTAATTTATGCAATGTCTTAATACTAGATGATTTTTCTGTTTTCAATGAAAGTTCTAATTCCTTTAAGTCTACTAATTTTGCCATTGTTGAAAAGAAAAATAAAATAATAAACTCACTTTATAATCAGATGTTCAGCTTCACACTGTGTCAACACTTTCATCGCAAAATTTTACCTCTTCTGAATTAGCCTTGTAGGCTTGACATCATTTCATCACAGTTCTAAAAATAATGGCATCCAGGATGTTTAAAAAAAATTTCCATCTCTATGGGCGTTCGTATATCCCAGTTCTGAATACCAATTTTATGGAATTCTTCTTCCTAAAAGTTCTTGCGGAATTATAATTAACTCATAATTGATTCATATCTGACACCGTTTAACTTTTAAATACTTATATTAACTTAAATTATTTACAGAGAAAATATTTACATAAGACTATTTAGAAAACAAACAATCATAACTCTAATTAATCAATTACATCTTATACGGGAAATCGTCTTCATCTTACATTCTTTTTTGTTCTTTTTCCATCAACTTAAAACTAAAAACATTCCATTCTCCTTTCTTCCGTTCAGTTTTTTTTCCTACCGCTTAAATCGTCTGGCTTCTTAGGAATTAATAGCTGCTTCAAAATCGTCTGCCTCACTGAGAGCCTTTTCATCAGAGTTGCGATGCGTAGAAAATAATATGCAGATCTAATAGTGGAGGAGATTTCCCATATATATATATATATATATATATATAAATATATATATACATTTATATGTATATATATTACTACTATTTAACATCAAAAATGAATAAATAACTTAAACAAGACAAGAATAGTTATCAATACTGGAACAAAACAAATTATTGGAAACTGTGGTACTTGGCTCGTTTTCAAGCATAATACCAAATAAACATTGAAATTACAATTAATTTCTGATTAGAAATCGGGAAAATCCTAAAACTGATTTCTAAATTATCCAATCAATCGTAAAATCAAAGTCAATGAAAAAACAAGACTTATATTAGACCAACAATATCAGATTGAGAAAAGACAAAAACTTACATTCTAAAATCACCAACATGTGGGAAAAAAATTCAAACTTGCAATCTCACATCACTAAGAATTAATAAATGAGAGACAGTTAATTGTAACTTGTAAAAACAATAATAACAGTAACCAAATATATATTTAATTATTATTTTAATTAAAAATAATAATTAATAACAATATTAAATTATTAAAATATTATTAAACAAAAAAAGTTATGCAAATCGCTATATTTATTTTTAAGTATATTTTAAACAATGTAGAATAAAAATAATGGTTATAATATAAGATAATATTTAATTTAACTGAAAAAAGTAAAATTTGCTTGTTGCAAAAGTTTAGACACTTTTTAGAATTTTTTCCAGCTGTTCATGGAAAAATGCAAATTTCTAAGTTATGATCTCACATATCTGAAGTATTTAAGTATACCTCGATATAGCATCAGTTAATGAAGATTCTGCCAGCTAAAAATATTCAGTTAGATGGGGGTAATTGAAGTAAGAATGCTGAAATGGAAAGGGAAGACTTTTGCAGAAATTGCAGCAGCATTAAATCGTCCAAAGTGGTCTATTTATGAAGTATAGTCTAAGGGTGACTCCTTCAAATCAAGACATAAATCAGGAAGACCTTGTGTAACCAGAAAATGAGATGACAAAAGGATCCATAAACTGACATTTACACAAATGATAATTGCTAATCACATTAAAAGTAAGTCAGGACTTTCTGAATCGACGGACATGATTCGTAGATGAATTAAAGAAACAGGTAAATCAATTTACATGAAAATGATAAATTAATCTGCTTTAAAATCTCTCTACAAATTGGGGAGAATGCAATGAGCTTGCAAACATACATCATATAGACCCAAATGGTACGCTATGATATTTAGCAACGAAAAAAAGGTGGAATTTAAATGGCCGAAACGGGTGGACATGCTATTGGCAGGACTTGCATAAACTGTCTAAGACTTTCTTAAGTCGAGGACAAGTAGGTGATTTTTTAATGATTTGGTCCTCACTTTCCTTTAATGCTACAGTATTTCTAGAGTTATTCAATTGTTGTCAAGCAACACAAGAATACATACATACATTGGAGATCAATTTTTAGTCATTTGGGGGAAATTTAGCTGGTCCAAAGTATGGATTTTAGCAAGATAATGCGTCTGTGCATGTTTCATACAAAACAAGAACTTCTTTTAACTCTGAAAATACTATTCTCTCAACTGGCCAGCGTGTAGCTCTGATCTGTACCTAAAATCTTTGTAACATCATATGTCGTAATGATTATGTAAATTTTTGTTATATTTTTCTGTTAATGAGCTTCGAGCTACTGTTGAACATTTGTACAAAATAGACCCCCAAATGATGCAGGATTTAGTTTCTTAGATGAAAAGTCACATTCTTGCACAAATAGCAATCAATATGGGTGCAACTCGATTTTGATTTGTAGTTATTTTTCTGTAAATTTACAAATCGTCTATACTTTTGCCACAATGTTAATTTTGTTTTATTGTCATTATATAATATGTAAAAGGTAAAATTTAAAATGTATTGTTTGTGAATAAAGGATAAGTCACAAGTAAAGTATGACAGATGAATTACAAAAATTCGGTATACATACTTCTGAATATAGAAGCATAATCGATCATTGTCTAAACTTTTGCTGAGCACTTTATATATATATAATATATTTAAGGAGAAAATTGCAAAGGGGAAAATTTATTAACTAAATAAAATTTGAAAATAGTACATCGTATAGATAAAATTTATAGATTATGTACAAAAGATGAAGCATGAATTCGAACACTTTTCTGATTATAGATGATAATTACTAAATTTTCAAAGGGTTTATTATTTTTTTTTTCAAATTGTTTAATTATATCCTTTTTGATCGTATTAAATGGTGAAATTTCATTACACTATTGTGAAATTGTTTCATAATCCATCCTTTACGATGATTTTTTTCTCTCCTTGTAGATATAGATAGCTAGGATACAGAAAAAGGATTTCAGGATTGTTCAGGATTGTTCAGGAAAACATTTGTGAAAATACTTTTATCCTCAATCATGATATTTCTTTTAATTTTTTAATTATTTTAGGTCATTTCAGAAGAAAAAAAATGGTTAAAACATTTTTGAAGTCCTTAAATCACATTTCCAAACCCCCTTTATATATATGTTAAATTCCTTTCATTATAGAAAATAAAATTTTGTAAGACAGACATTCAAAAAGCAAAAGAATCGACCGAGCAACAGTTAAACAGGAAATTTCCGGCTTCCGGCTATCGTAAAATATCTGTCACCGAAAATGATAGATTTCTTGAGCTGGAAATTATACTTTTTTAAAAAGAAAAAAAAAGTGATTTTCAAAGTTTTTGTTTTAAATTTCATTTACAATGTAACTTTTTTATGTTAGATATCTTTCAACAAGACGTAAGGGATACTACTTTGTTTTTCTGATAGTTTAAGGGAAAATATCCTAATTTATTTTTGTGCCACAAGTTTTAAGTGCATTTATAAAAGAAAAAATGTAGTATTTAACGATTTTAAATTGAAGTATTGTAATATTTAACGATTTGAAATAAAAATGACTGTGATTCTTTAAGACCGTTTCTCTCAATACGAAATTAAATTATTTTTCTATTTTATGGATTTTTATTGTTTTTCTTGAACGTGAATGGGTTGTAAGAATTCGTTTATTTAGCGAATGTATGAGAAGATTTGTACCTTAATGAGGTACAAAAAAACCACATAGTTCTTATTTTTTTAAACTTTAAAATCTTGCCCTTTTAGTAGTTTATAAGTTGTGTTTCTAATTTATGATAACAATAATGATAATAAATGTATGGAACAAGACAGTTAAAAAATAAATAGTAAACAACTGATTTCAATAATCAACTTTGTCCTGATAAAAGGCATGTCGAACAGTTCACAACACATTATATACACTTGAATTTTCCTCAGTTGAGTAAATTTTAATCAAATTGATTCTTTGCAAATTTAGTATATTTCAGCAGAACTGTATGAATTAAAAGTACATTGTTTTCTGTAATAAAAATATCATGATGATAATGTATTCGCCTTCATTAAAATGACTGTTTTCGTGAAATTTTACATATTTTTAAATAAATTTTGTTTTATTTGAAAGAGCAATATTTAACCGACTTCCAAAAAGGAGAGGAGGTTATCAATTCAACGCGTATGTATTTTTTTTTTAATGTATGTTCACAGATTACTCCGAAACTATCCAACCAATTAACTTGATTTTGGTGTTAAATGAGAGAGCTTGCTCTCGAATTGGTACCACTTCCGTTTCATAGAAATTGGTTCAGTACTTTTTTAGTAATTAGGCAAAAACTAATAAAATTAGCGGTTTCTCGCAAATCAGTAGTAATATGGATGTCGAATAAGTTTACCGATGCTAGGATGGTCGAGCGGTCTAAGGCGCTTGATTTAAGATCTGGTTTTCGAAAGGCAGCGTGGGTTCGAACTCCACTCCTGACGTAGGTAGTCTTTTCCGTATTATAATTTTTACATATATATTTAACAAGTTAAATACTAATTATGCTATTAGGAATATTTTGTATTTAACCGTTACCACAGAGTATCAGAGATTTTGTATTAACTCAATACTTTACCAGTGAAAGAGTACTCAAAAAGAGCATAGACTTGCGAAAAGTAACATGACATTGAATAAGTTCTCTGAAGCGAATGAAGTCCGGACAGTTTAAGTCAGGCGGTTTAAGGCACCAGATTTCTGGATTTGAAAAAACTCACTCCTGACATATGTGTATAGTATACAAAAATTTTTTCCGTGTTATGTATATTTTTTAAGTGACTTCAAAAAAGGAGAGGATGTTATCAATTCGGCGCGAATGTATTTTTTTTCTATGTATGTTCACCGATTACTCCGAAACTATCCAACCGATTAATTTTTTTTTTGTGTTAAATGAAAGAGGCTACTGTTCCATTGGTACTTCTTCCATTTCATTGAAATTGGTTCGGTACTTTTTTAGTAATTAAGTAAAAACTAATAAAATTAGTGATTTCTCGCAAACTAAAAGTAACATGGACGATGACTAAGCCCGCCGAATGGAGTGCAGTCAGGTGGCTGAGTGGTGTAAGACAGTAGATTTGATTTCTGGTTCTTGAAAGAGATCGTGGGTTCGAACCTTACTCCTGACATACGTGTATGGTTTGCAGTGATTTTTCCCATATTATAGTTTTTATTAACTGACTTCAAAAAATCGTTAACTTTTAACTTAAAAGAAAAAAATAAAATTTTCTACCAAAAATTGAACCGACTTCAAAAGCTACTGCAAAGTGAAAAATAATTTTTTTACAGAATAGTATTAAAAAATTAAATTAAGAGCGTAGTATTTATCATGCGTATTATTATATTTATGTAGATTAATTTGATTTTTTGAAGTCGGTGCCAGCCAAGCCAAGTTCAAAATTAAAATTAATTATCCAATGCAAATCGTAAAAGAATAAAGTTAAATATTTAACTAAATATTAAATCGTAAAAAAAAACTCGTAGATACTTGGATGCTTGTCTATTGGAAAATTACATGCAACTTGGCTTGGCTGGCACCCACTTCAAAAAATCAAATTAATCTACATAAATATAATAATACGCATGATAAATACTACGCTCTTAATTTAATTTCTTAATACTATTCTGTAAAAAAATTATTTTTCACTTTGCATAGCTTTTGAAGTCGGTTCAATTTTTGGTAGAAAAGTTTATTTACAATTCAAAATCTGTTTTAATTTTATTCCAACAATTAATAGAACAAGAACCAAATTAGAAAACTTGAAGTAATGAGTCCATCGTAATGAGCAATCGTAGGCGAAAGTAAGAAGGCTAGGAGAAATGCATATAATGTTTCTATGAATTAGTTTAATATCTTTTACTTAAAAACTACAATAAACCTTAATTGAAACGCATATATTAATTTTAAAGATTAAAAAATATATACACAAGAAATCTTTAAGGGTACAGTAGACTTTCAAAATCGCAAAAAATCAACAAATTGTTGAATTTTGATTTTTAGCATAATAACATTATATGAACTCATTGCTATTGAACGCAAAAAGAATTTTTCAATTTCGACTATTTTTACTGGAGTTACAAGCATTTTTGTCCAATCAGCTGATTCTGTCATGCCCCTTACATTTTTGCCGATGCGCATCCGTAAAATTTAGCCTAGTTTTTCGTTTTACCTTAAAAATGTTATTATTTTGCACTGAAAACTTATTAATTTTGTGATTTCGCAAAACAATACTTTAACTGTAACTTTTTGTTGTTTTTTTTAGCGTTTGTTTACAATGTATTTAGGGGAATTGCTTTTTGTTTACAACTTTTTAGCGTAAAATAAAAAAAAATATATTAATATATTCAATATATTAAAAATATTTAATATATTTAACAAAAATTTGTACAATAAAAGGTATTTATAACATGAATATTGCTAGAAAAGTTTTAAAAAAATTCATTAGAAAATACAAAAAGTTAGTTTTGAGAAATTTTTTTAAAATTCAGATACTTCACGTTCTTTGCATGAATTACTGTCGGAGCCACATATTTTATTTGAATTTACCATAAAAAGATAAAACACTTACATATAAGCTAAAAATGATATTATATCCCTTAGATATAGCTGAAACTCTGTCAGTAGGAGAATATTAAGCAATTATAACCATTGTAGTTACTAAAACCCGTTTTTCTCAGAATGAATATTTTCGACGTTTTCATGATTCAAAATGTTCCATGCGAAATTCTTTATGGCCAATTTTTTTGATTTAATGTTTAAAGTGCTCTCTATGTATGTGTTAACAAATGTTACTAAAAATAAACCTTTTTAGACGCATTTAAATTTTTAAAATTTCAGTTATATTTTTAATGATTTTTTAACAACAAAAGAAAAAGTTAAAATCATTTTTTAATGTTTTAGAAGTAATGTGCTAAAAATGCCTAGTAACATTTATTTGTATATATGAAAGGTTTATTGTGGAAAAATTTTGAACAACTATGTGAAAAGTGGGAGCATTTTGAAATATTGTCATTTTTCGTTAATTAAAAAAAAAAAAAAAAAAAAAAGAAAAATCTTTATCTCAAAAACTATTGAAGATATTTTTTTAAAAAATTGTGAAATAAGAGATATACATACTATGACCATTCCCAGAAATATTTAAAAAAATTCTTTTAAAATTTAAAAAAACTAGTTTTGAGAGTCCACTGTACCCTTAAATGCCATTTTTGGAAAAATCTACTTTTTCGCTATTTATATATTGGCTAAACTCTATTACATAAAACGTTTAAAACACATTCTTGTGAAATTTACTCAGAATGCATACCATATTATTCACTATGCTTTGAATTAGAATATAAGCTTTATGTGATAATGTAAATATCTTATAGGAACTCAAATATAAAGAAATGATAATTTCTAATAAGAAAAAAATATGCATTTTTTGACATAGTTTGAGATATTTCAGTTGGTTTTGAAATTTTGTAAAACTTTCAGTTCAGTGCACAGATAAGTCTAATGGTAGTATGTGAAAAAAAAAAAAAAAAAAAAATGAAATACATTAAAAAAAAATTGAGTGTACGTTGTCTGGCTCAAGCATGAAATTTTGCTAAAAAATGACAAAACTTCAAAAATTTTAAAAAGAATAAGAAGATATTATTAAGAGTTTACGCTTTTTTACCATTCTTTATTCAATTGATTTAAAAATATGATAATTTATTCAGTATTGTACATAAAAAAAGCTACAAACCTCGCAGATACCTCAAAAAGAAAGAATATTTTCTTTTTATTTTAATAATTCCCTGTAAAATGTACAGGTCTGATACGAAGTGAAAGTCCATTGATGAAACATGACGTGATTCAATGAATCTTAGTTTTGGATCAATCCCAATTTTACAAAACAATTGCAGAAGATTTTGGTATTCAAGCTGAACCTATCTGAAACAAAACAAAAAATAATTGAGCAAAAGCTTTGATTTTTTTTCTTTTTACTTTCATTCTTTTTTTTTTAAAGTTTTAATCCTACATTTTTGTTTTTATTGATCTTTGCTCTCTAACCATAAAAATACCTAAGCATTGATTCAACGCAATCGTATTGTGATGGCTGAACCCTTCTGTTAAAGACACTGCAACCTTTAATAAGAAGAGATTACTGCAATATTAAAGACATATTGAAGTGATTTAACCTCCTCAGTTCTGAAACTAATATTACGAGGGACCACAAAAACTAAAATATTCTTATGAAACATTTCCAAAGATATAGAAGTCTATATATCAGTTCTTATGATATGCATGAATTCATTAACAAGATTTTAAATTTAAATTAATTTAACGGACTTTCAGCTTTGTTTTTGAGACTTTCACAAAAGTTGCTCTATACAGTTAGCTAACACATTATGCAAATTATATTTTGATTGCGTTCACTCATGCGCAGTGAAACATTATTTAATAAACATGTTTATTTTTCATAAGAGTATTATTATTTTTAATACTGATTACAGGGTATTATGTATGTGCAGTGTTGTTTGTCACATTTTCTGAAAAAAACATTATTTTTTATTAATGCAAACTATAAGCGAAATACTTGACAAAATTTGGGATATTTTTTATAAAAACTTTAAATTATCTACGAGTAAAAACGTTATCCTCATAAAAAATAAACACAGTTTATTACAATAAGCCATTTAATCATAATATGTGGTCATATCTTAATCAGTTTGCAAGCTTTTGCTACATTAGTTTTGACAGGGTTTTCTTCGTTATTTTTCCATTTCTTGACGACTCCCTATGGGATTTCGGGGAAAAATCTTCGAGAAAATATATGACTTGTACTATTTTGTTAACACACCTGGAATTTCAGAATAATGCCTCATAGATGTATCTAGATATTTAACAAAATATCTAAAATCGCAAGTGTCAAGACTTTTTTTTCTTCCACTGTAATGTGTTCACTATCGACTGGAATACACTTGGACTAAAAGGATTTACATACATAGCTGCAGATGATACACATATTCAGCACACAGTCAATTAAAACTATGTATCCATATATTGTGGGGCAAGTAGGGGTAATTAGGATTATTTTTTGACAATTTTAATTTGGACAATTAATTGCCAGAGAATGAAGTGGACTACATACTAATGTTATGTATAATTTTATTCAATAGGTAGTTGTCTCTTGGAATGTGTAAAGAATTACTTCTAGTGACCATGCAACCTGGTACAAGTGTCTTTTTCAAAAAATACCTCTTTGATACCACCACCCCATGGAATAGGATAATTGGGATTAGTGGTGTTTTCTCTCATGTTATATAAGATTTATAATCATGCGTAAATGGGATTAAAAGATCTCGGTATATCTTACAGCAAAATATTTTAGGTTTTACAACTACAGCTATTCTCAGAAATACAGCATTGAAAATATAAATATTCAAGAAATAAATGTTTTGTAAAGAATTTTCAATATTCACACACTTTACAACTTGCTTACAAAACAAAATAGAATGCAAAAAGGGGCATTGTTGCATTACTTAAAAACTTATTTTTCAAGCTAAAAATGATAAATTCTCTTTTCGTAAATAATACGAATATGCTGTTTTTGGGGTAATTAGAATCATGTAAATTATTTATATGATTCTTCGTCTGTTTCAAAGCGCAGCTATTTCCTCTTAAAGCTATTTTTTAAAAAAATTTAAATTCATAGCTATGTTTGAATAGCTCTACATTTTTTACACAGGACACTTTTTAACAAAAGTATTCTCCCTTTGACAAGATTCGTACGGGTACCGTTAGTTTTCCAGGTCAAACACCAGTATTCTTTAATTTAAAAAAATCTAGTTGAAACTTGCGAAAATTTGCCTTTTTTTATAAAGAGAATCAGAGTTTCCCTCAGAAGGTTTCGGTAGGGGGGGGGCACTCGGCCCCAGCTGCCCTTTAGTTTATAGCGCCTTTCTTGTCCCACATCTAAAAACTAGCATCCCCTCTTGCTGCTCATTCAAAAAATACCGCCCTTGTTGCCCCTCATTTGAAAATACGCAGCCCTTAATGCTGTTGCGTCCGTACTGAACGCGCGTCTGCTAGTTGTCTTCTCATTCATACACTTAGGATCGCGCGTTCTCAAAGCTTGCATTACGGAAGATAAGTCTTGATAAGTCAAGGTTGTTTCAGACAAATTTTCGATCGATGATGTCACCTGATCCAAGAAAAATATGCACCAATAAAATAACATTGGCTAAAAGAGAGGAAAAATATACGAAAATTTTTTTTGTTTTTCTAACCCGGATTGATTTTGTTCCGAAAATTTTAAAAATTCAAGACATTTGATTACGAAAATTTAAAAAAATAGGTCACCAATCAGAAAATTCTGACATAAAATGCATTGCGATTTTCAACAAAGCTCGTCGAATATCTTTGTCAGTCGTTCACAGAAAAAAAAAATAAAATAAAAACGCGAATTTCAAAAAGAATTCGCGGGAAAAAGCCTATTTCATTAAAAATTTGCGGCAAAAACAGTAATTTCGACAAAGGATCGCGGAAAAAAGATTTAATTTCATCAAAATGTAGCAGACAAAAGCATACATTTTGCCAAAATACCGAGGGAAAATGCGAATTTTGTGAAAGAATCACAGAGATGATGCGAATAAAAATCGGAAAAAACTTCGAATTTCATAAAAGAGCCATCGAAAGGACGCGAATTTTTTTCAGAGAATCGCTTGTATTATGAAAATTTTGTTAAATGACGACGTTAAAAAGCGAGTTTTTTCAAATGACTGCAGAAAAAATACTATTTTTTCAAGAGGAAGCTGAAGAAATACAAATTTTATCAAAGTTCAGCAGACAAAAAAGCGCGAATTTTGTCAAAATGCGAATTTCATCAAAGGGCCTCGGAAAAAACGCAGTTTTTTCGCGGTTTATTGTCGAAATTTGCCGGATTTTTTTCGATTCTTTGTCGAAATTCACATTTTTCTTTCGAGATCCTTGAAGGAAATTCGCATTTTTTTCACGAGCATCTGACGAAATTTACTTTTTCCTGCGGTCCTATGACGAAATTGCTGATATTTTTGAGTAATTTACAAAAATGATTTTTTTCGATTATTTGCAAAACTTTGCGATACATTTATGTCCAAATTTTCGAATTTATGACCGACTTTTTTAATTGTCATTAATTTTGTGAAAATTTTGACAGAACCACAAAAGTATTTCTAAAAAATAAAATAAAATAAAATAAAATAAAATTTACATTAAATCTGAAAGGTTATAACAGAGGTGGGAGAAGGGAAGGGCGATTCCACTCCCGGCACGAACTATGGACTTTTTTCGTGCGCCACGTTTTCAAAATTTGCGGATTTTTTTTGTGATTATTTGACAAAATTTGGAGGTTTTTTTGCGATATTTTTATTAAATTTGGCGTTTATTTGGCAATTTTTTGACGATATTTGCCAGTTTTTGCAATTTTTTGACAAAATTTGTCGTTTTTTCGCGATTTTTTGACAAAGTTTGCCGTTTTTTCGCGATCATTCAACAAAATTTGTAGTTCTTCCACGATACTTTAACAGAATTTGCCGTCCTTTTTTCAATCTTTTGATGTAATTTTTGAATTTTTCTCGATAAATTGACATATTTTGTGATTTTTTTTTCTTCCTGCTACTGGAAAAAAGAAATATATCGAACGGCCGCATTAAAAAACGCCAAAAAATTCTAGACCAACTCTATAAAAGTGACCTGAAGTATGTAAAAAGTACCTTTCCAAAACAGTAGCACTCTGCCCTTTTCTAAACCTAGGGGAAACTCTGGGGCAATTTTCTATAAAAAAATACTAGTACTGAAGAATTTTCTGGTGTTGAAATTCCAGGACCCGTACGAACACTGCTTTGACGGACAATGTTTTTCTTTGAGTTATCGGATAACATGTGATTACTTCTACAAAAAACACAAATTTTCACAAAAAATATATATAAATAATAATAAAAAACATGCTTATGTAAAATATTAGATAGATTTCATAATTAGCATTGTCAGGTTTTTCTAATTATTATTATCTATTATAGATTTGAGCTAATGTGCACAATGATCCCAATTATCTAGATTCTAATTGCCCCTACCTCTTCTACCTTGCTCAACATCTTTCAGTTTTATTAAAATATATACTTTTTTATTATAATGCGCTACTTGTTGAAACAATTAGTGATATATTTTAACCGGTGATAAGCTATGGAAAAATTAACATTTCAGAACTAATAAAATTAGTGTTAGATGCCTTGTTTAATGAATGGCAGTTTATATAATTCTGAATAATTCTAAAAATTAATTGGGTCCATTTTAGTCAAAAAGATATTCTTTAATTTCGAATTTAGTTATAGCGAATAATAAGCATCTTCCAAACAAATCTGATTCACAAAAAAGCAAATTTCATACTTTTCAATATTTTACAAGATCTTTTGAAAAATTAAAATAGAGCCTTAAAAGTTTTAGTAGCCAAACCTAGTATATTCTACTTACAAGGGAACCACTTTTGGTGTTGCTTGTCCTAGCACAGAGACTTAGAGCATTTTGTAGCCCTATACATAAAAGTTAGAGAACCAATAAAAGTTCTCTGATAAAATAATATTTAGTGTATTTTTTCATAGTTTGATTTCTTTTATTGTTGCATTTTTATTTGTTTATTTCATGCCAAAGATGAGTTAAGTCGTCAAATATGGCGCAACGGATTTTTCCTCTTGCCTTATTTTGGGACTATGACATTCGGCTAGAGTTACCGGAAAACTCTCTTTTGAAAATACGCCAACTTCTTCCTTTCCAAAAATGTGAATATACTGTCGTAATTTTTCAAAGCCAAATTCGTAGGTTTTTGAAGGAAATTTTAAACATTTTTCAATATTTTATATTTTTTATATTATATTTATATATATTATACTAATTTTTATTTTTAAATGCTTTTCTTGGAAAAAAAATAAGTATGTTAATAGTTCGATAAGTCGCCCCGAAAATAGAATTTTCAGAAAATTATAATTCTGCAAAAAAAAAAAAAAAAAAAAAAAAAAAAAAAAAAGGGTGACTTTAGCAGAATTTTTTTTCGCTCATTAAACTTCCTAATACATAAGGCTTTCAAATGCACCAAGTTTCAATACTAGGTGCTAGCAATACCCAAAATTATTCCCTCCTTAATATATTTTAAGTTTGACGTCTATAATTCATATATTCCTCAATTCGAATGAACATGCATTCATCTGTTTCTCATTCTTATTTTGCCTTTGCAGACTTTAAGATATATTTAGTAAATCAAGATTTTGTTTAATAGTTTTTGTAAAGATTATAAATATACGTAGAGAAAATTAGATGCTTATTTTTGTTACCTAAAATAGCATCTTTGTGGAGCTATAAATGTTTAAATAAAAATTAACCAGGAAAGTCAAAACCTTTTTGCGTTGTTTAATCTTTCACAAATCTTCTTTTACTACTAATGTAGATATTCTATAAATTGTACGGGGGAATTTGATGTAAAATGTGTTTTTTCTTGAATTACTTATTACCTTTTTATAGAAAAAAAAAATCTATAAACGAGTAATACTTTAAATTTAGAAAGGAAATAACATTTTCCTATTGCTTTCGTGTAAGCACTTTTATGTTGTCTCTGTGAAATTAACCAATTTATGTTCAACAAAAATTTTGAATATTATATAATATGGAATAAAAAATAAATTTTCAATTATTTGAGAAATCACGAGTTCGAGGAGAAACATAATTAAATTAGGTAAATACAATTTTTAATGTTGGATTTGATTTAAATACCTTTACTTGATTTGTTCCTTAAAATAGTTAATATTTTTTATTTTTACAACAATTATTGTAGCTTGATGTTGATATTTTATTTTCTGATTATTTTAAACTGAAAATGTATTATTTCCTCTCTCAAAATATACCGCATTTGTCTTTTAGTTCACATATTCAGTTTTAGCTACTTTTAGCCTATCAAAAAGGTATAATACAAAACCACAAAGATATTTGGATTATGGCCCACCGCAGCAAACTAACCTCTAGGGGATGATAAGTCTGTAATTCCCAGCCCATCCCTCATTCATTATTATCCTCGTGAGGATATCATGTTCTACAGCTTATGGATTCTTGTAATTAATGATATAACATCTGCTATAAAAACATTAGTAACGAAATAGTGTTAAATCATATGTGAGAAAAATTTTCTTTTCTAGTTTGTTGAAGAGAAGCCAACTTATATGACAGTAGAAAATAATATTAAAAAAAAAAAAAAAAAAAAAAAAAAAAAAAAAAAGAGCAAAAATGACACGTAAACTAGGGACAAAATATTTACTCAATAATTTATATAAAAAAAGGTAATTTTCCAACATTAAATTAAAAGTTTAATTACACTTAATGAGATAAGCTTGTACAGTATTAATCATAGCAAAATGTTTTAAAACTGCCTTATAGTTGCAGAATCACATTAATTTAAATAATGCTTTTATTGCAGTGAAACCTGCAGCTTAGTGAACGGATACATCAGTTTGCGGCGGTGAGAAGGTTAATGTTACATAAAAAAAGATTGACTGAAAAATAGTGATTTTGTGTATCTCAGTTATGGTAATACAAGTGAGAGAACTAGAGACCGATATATAAATGCGTCGAAGCTTTTGATACTTTATAGCGAGTTGCCTTAAAATAAATGCATGTTTAATCTGCAATATTATGGCCCGTATAAGGTTTAAAATTCGAAAGAAATAAAGTTTTAATATCAAATTTAAGTAAGTCGATGGAGTAATTTTTTGAGGAAAAGAAATTTTACGATTAATTTAGAAATTGTGAAGGGTTCTTAAAAGGAGAAATTCACAAACCACAAATTTTCAAAATTATTGATGGCTAAAAATTGTTTTTGAAAATATGGCAAATTTATTTCTTACCATAGAAAAACGAATTAAAATATACCTTCTAGATTCTAAATAATAGTAATTTCAGAGAACACAAAAAGCTGTACTGTGCTTCCGATAAAGATTATATTAAGCCTTTTTCCTTATCTGTTATGTGAAAAGATTAAAAAGCTTGGATGAGCGTGGCTTGTCATATTTATTTAGTCACTAAAATTTAATATTTGCCTCCCGCGTGAGTCGTTCACTTGAAGTAGGCAACTAATCGCATTCGCTTCAGAGTAGTGGGGATGATGGCTTATCACAATGACGTTAAGTGCATCACCACACATTCTATCTTTTTTTTTCTTTTTTTCTTTTTTTTTTTTTTTTTTTTGTGGAGTGGAGAGTATGAACATTAACTTGAACAGAAATATTAATATTTTCAGGAACGGTAATAAAGTTTTAATAATTGCACTAACCAGAATGGTATTTACAATAATTTCTCGAACCAGAACAATAATTGTCATAATTTTAGGAAACACAACATCGTTCTGTTTTGTCCAGGTGCAATTCGAGCCCAGAAACGCCACCAGTGGCCCAGAGGTTCTGACCTCTCAACTGGTAGACGGCAGGTGCTGAGTTCGAACCCAATCGTGACCGTCGGCCTAACCGTTCGGAGTTTTCGTGGTTTTCTTCGAACCTTGCGTAAATGCGGTTAGGTTTTCTTAGAATGACCCCCGAAGGGCACTCACCCCCAGGTCCTATATCCCTAGAGTAGCTAATCGGCCGATACAAAATGAACTAAAAAAAAATAATAGAGCCCAGAAACTAAGATAGAAATGTTAAAACCATCATTTTTCTACCAAAACTGTGATGATGTTCAATTTATTACGTATCCAATTAATGTAAGATGGCTTTGTTCCTGACATAAGATTTTCTCAGAATAAACGCACATCTTTCAATAGAATAAAAAAAGGAATGAACCTTGTATTTTCTTCAGTTGTACTAGGGTTAAATAATATTTCCCTTTTTATTGTAGAATTTTGATCAATGTGATGGAGCAAAGATAGAAAGTGTGCAAATAAATGCATAATGGAAACAAATTTAAGAGTCAACATGACTGTTTTTTGTCGTAAGAAATAATCAATTTAGAAAATATTGAAAAAAATTATTACTTTTAGTTGGAATGATTGACTTAAATAAAAAATTATAATTATAATTTTTACCTTATAAAGAGAACAGATTGATCAATTAATTGATTACTAGATGGAACCCGTCAAAACTTGACGGCACCAAAGAAAGAAAAAGGTATTTTCCAGCTATTGATGGATTTTTTAACGACTAATCTTCAGCAAAAATTTCAATAAATAAAAGATAAACCTGCATTTTACAAACAGGCAAATGACCCGCAATTGGCCGAGTTGCATTCAAACATGTTGTCATAGAATTAGACTCTCTCTCATTTGATAATTTTCCATTTACAAATACACCACCAATAAATTGTACATGACATGAATAAATCATAAATTACTGTCATTGCTCATTTCATACAAAATATACATACTTCACTTACTTCGCAGCAAAATAAGACTGAATTTATAGTTTGCCATTTAGCAACAACTATAACAATGATTCTCTCAGTGGTTAATTTGTTGTTAAATTACCCACCTCATTAAACAAATAAACATTTGCATTTTCAACTAACTTTTCTATTACATTTTCATAAATCAAAAATACATGTAAATTTCACATATTAAAAAAAAAATTAACGATAATATTTATTCTGGCTAGGTGAAACCGTCAAAACTTGACGGCAACAATATGAAAGAACAATATGAAGGAATCAAAGAAAAAAAAGTATTTTGCCGCTATAAAATTTTTTTAAAGATTAATATTTATTAAAAATATCAATATGCTTTTCCATTGACCAACGTAACACCAATATGACATGACCGCGGGCACAGAATCGGTGCAACGCTATGGCACACGTCACAGACTCTTGAAAACGTTTGAAGATTATTTTTCAACTGTTAAAGTATTTTTTAAAAAAATGCTAGAAATCATTTGCTATGCACCAAAATTTGTCTAGGTACCATAAAAAACGTAAATTTTGGCAAATAATCACAAAAATAGCAAATTTCGTCAAAATAACCCCCCTCCCAAAAAAAAAACATCACCCGGAAATTTTGTAAATAGATGTGGAAAAAAAAAACAGCAAATTTCGTCTACAGATTGCAATAAACAACAAATTTCTTCAAAAGATCTCTAAAAAATTTATCAAAAACTAAAAAAAAATGTCTAGATATCCCACATAAAAGAAATTTTTCGAAAGTACTGCAAAAAATCAAAATTTTGCCAAAACGTCTAAAAAATGGGAATTTTCAAGAAAAAATTTCGAAAAAAAACGACAAATTTTGACAAAAAAAAAATTTCTAAAAAATGGCAAATTTGTAAACATATTGTGAAAAAAAAATTTTAAATATTGTGAGAAAACAACAAATTTTGACAAATGATTGTGAGTAAACAAATTTCGTCAAAGGATTGAAAAAAGCAAATTTCATCAAATAATCACATAAAAGATAAATTTCGCAAAAAAAAAAACAAATTTTGCAAAAAGATCTTCAATAAAACGGCAAAATACATCGAAAAATCGTGAGAAAACGACAAATTTCATCGAAAGAGCTCGAGAAAAACGATAAACTTTACCGAAAGACGACCTCAAGATGACGAATTTTGTCCATGTATCATAAAAGACGCGATTTTCGTCCAAAGATCTCAAAAAGCACAAAAAAAGTTTGTCCATGTAATCGCAAAAAAGGTAAAAATAGCGAAAAAACCGACAAATTTCTCAAAATAATAACAAAAAACGACAATTTCGCAAAAAAATCACGAAAAAAGGATAAATTCGATAAAACAGCAAATTACATCGAAAGATCGCGAGAAAAACGATAAATTTCAACGAAAATCACCGAGAAAACAAATAATTTTGTACTGGCATCATAAAAGACGTGAATTTCATCAACAGATCGCGAAAATACATAAAATTTGTCTAGGTACTGAAGTAAAGAAGTGAAAAAAATGACAAATTTCTAAAAATAACAAAAAAAAAAAAAAAAAAAAAAAAAAAAAAAAAAAAAAACGAAAAATTTCACAAAAAAAAAAAAAAAAAAAAAAAAAAAAAAAAAAAAAATCACGCAAAATGGATAAATTCCATAAAACGGCAAATTACATCGAAAGATAGCGAGCAAAAACGACAAATTTCACCAAAAATCCCTGAGAAAACAAATAATTTGTGCTGGTTCATAAAAGATGTGAATTTCGTCAAAAGATCGTTAAAATACTTTAAATTTGTCTAAGTACTTCAAAAAAAAGCAAATATTGGTAAACAGATTGTAAGAAAACAACACATTTTGTCAAAAGATGAAAAAAAGTGGTACATTTCAGCAAAAGATCGAAAAACAGGTAATTTTTGCAAAAAAAAAAAAAAAAAAAAAAAAAAAGCGAAAATATGACAAATTTCTGAAAATAACGAAAAAACGACAAATTTCACAAAAAAGGATAAATTCGATAAAACGGCAAATTACATCGAAAGATCGCAAGAAAAACGACAAATTTCACCAAAATCCCCCAGAAAACAAATAATTTTGTACTGGTATCATAAAAGACGTGAATTTCATCAACAGATCGCAAAAATACATAAAATTTGTCTAGGTACTTCAAAAAACGCAAATATTGGTAAACAGATTGTGAGAAACCAACACATTTTCTCAAAAGATGAAAAAAAGAGGCACATTTCATCAAAAAATCACAAATTGTAAATTTTGCCAAAAAAAAAAAAAAAAAAAAAAAAAAAAAGTGAAAAAAATTGAAAATTTTTTGAAAATAACAAAAAAACGGAAAATTTCACAAAAAATCACGAAAAAAGGATAAATTCCATAAAACGGCAAATTACACTGAAAGATAGTGAACAAAAACGACAAATTTCACCGAAAATCCCTGAGAAAACAAATAATTTTTTCCTGGTATCATAAAAGACATGAATTTCGTCAAAAGATCGTGAAAATACTTGAAATTTGTCTAGGTACTTCAAAAAAAAAAAAAAAAAAAACCGCAAACATTGGCATACAGATTGTGAGAAAACAACACATTTTGTCAAAAGATGAAAAAAAGAGGCACATTTCATCAAAAGATCACAAAAAAAGTAAATTTTGCAAAAGAAAAAGTGAAAAAAATGACAAATTTCTGAAAATAACGAAAAAACGACAAATTTCACAAAAAATCACTAAAAAAGGATAAATTCGATAAAACGTCAAATTACATCGATTACAATTATTTTTCTTTGTTGATTATAATGATCTTTATATTTTTGAAAAAACATAGTGATCAAGATCAAGCGATTGAAAAAAAAAAAAAAAATATAGCAAATTTCATCAAAATATTCCCTCCTCCTTTTCCCCCCAAAAAAACTCAGCAAATTTTGTCACGGGAGCACTTAAAAAAAAAAAAAAACTTTTTTTTTAAAAGGGAACTTCGAGAGTAGCGATCTTTTTTCAGCACAGCTAAAACTGGTCTCTACGCATACGCGCAGAAATCTGAGAACCATGGAGAAGACTGTATTTACTTTCTGTATACGCATTTGCAAAGCGCGTTGGTAAATATGGGATAAGTCTGCATTTTTGCTATCACTGTTTAATGCAATGCTATGATAATTATATTTTATCTTTACTTATCTTATAATTATCGAAATACATTGGTTTTTTTCACTTTACGTAAGTTGCTGGCAATCTTAGGCTTAATGTAGAGATGCTTCATATGAAATTGAAATATTCAATAGTTAATGATTAAAGTGTTTATTTACGTTCTTGGCCGATAAAGCATTTTCTATATTGTAATTTTCAAATTGTCTAGGTACCACAAAAAATGCAAATTTTGCCAAATAATCGTAAAAAAAAGAGCAAGCGATGAATATGGTATATAAAGACAGCAATTTCATGATTGAATGCTATGCAAAAAGAGGGATCTCTTCTGAAAATTTTATTTTTCTTTGTTGATTATAATGATCTTCATATTTTTGAAAAAACATTGTTGAGAGATCAAGATCAAGCGATTGAAAAAAAAAAAAAAAAAATAACAAATTTCATCAAAATATTCCCTCCTCCTTCTCCCCAAAAAAACTCAGCAAGTTTTGTCACGGGAAAACTTTTTTTTAAAAAAGGTACTTTTTTTTAAAAGGGAACTTCGAGTCAACACAAAGAAAGTGAAACATTAAATAAATATTAATGATTTACAAAGCTGTTTATAACTGGGCACATTTTCATTTCATATACAATTCTCCATTCTTCGACGAAAACAGTGTAATGTAAATACTTCCTAAAAGTTATGAATTTGCTCAAAAATGAAATTATAAGAGGAAAAAATCACCGTTTTTTGACATGAGTATAATAAGAAACTGAAGCAAAAAATAAATAGTGATTTGCGAATCTGTTTACATCCATGAAGTCAAAACATCGGTCGAAAATACCTGCTTCCCCTTCCAAAACACAAAACAAAAAACAATGTGATTTCCAGCCAGGTTTTTTTATACATACTTAGTATAAATTTGAAAATTACAATATAGAAAATGATTTATCGGCCAAGAACGTGAATAAACACTTTAATCATTAACTATTGAATGTTTCAATTTCATATGAAACATCTCTACATTAAGCTTAAGATTGCGGGCAATAACATCGCAAGGTTTGAAGGAGGGAATAGCGTTTAACATGAAAAAAGAATACAAATGGAAATAAAATAACTTATGTAAAGTGAAAAAACCAATGTATTTCGATAATTATACGTTAAGTAAAGAAAAAAAAATATAATTATCATAGCATTGCAGTAAACAGTGAATGACAATGCAGTCTTATCCCATATCTACCAACGCGCTTTGCAAATGCGTATACAGAGAGAAAGTAGTCTTTCTCCGAATGGTTCTCACTCAGATATCTGCGCAAGCATGTATGCGTAGAGACCAGTTTTAGTGTGCTGAAAAAAGAAGGCTACTGTTTTAATATATAGATTATTATTTCACTTCTTACAGGCAAAACAAAAAGATTCTTTCTGAAATTTATAACATTAATCTTTAAAATTGCTCTAAGACACGTGAAATTGGCAGTTTCTTAACGAACCGTATTGGTCGAATTTTTCATAAAAGTAGAATATATTTTAAAAGAATTCTGTTAAAGCGGGCATTTTGTGCCGAAGTTCCCTTTAGATGATTCTAATAAAACCATCTCTTACAGAAAAAATGAAATTAAAAAATCTTAAAAAGCGTCCAAATAAAGTAGTTAAAATGGGTTTACCTGTAATCATATTTTAATATTTGTTCGTGAAATGAGCATTTAACTTTGGAATCTACATGCGCCTGTAGGACGAGTCAACAGGGATTTTTTCTTTTAAATTTGACATTCCTCACCAGTGAAGAACCACGTTGTATTGCTTCTTCAACAAGTTGTTACAGTTTTAATATTTCTCATACAATTTTTGCAGAAAAATTTTCAGTCGCAATAAAAATTTTGAATTTTAGAAAATTTAGGTTATTTTTTTCTTAGTTTTAGTTAATTTATGTTTCGGGGTTTTTGGAATTACTGCATTTTGCCTCTACAGAGTGTTTAAAACCCCCGAAACATAGTTTATAAAGTACAATGCAACTGTTCAGTAGTAAGGATTTGGTAAAAAAACGAGTTTAATTTGTGAAAAAAAAAATAGTCTTTATGAAACAAAAATCGCGAATAACTAAGTTATATATTTGCAAATGTTAAAATCTTCTTAATTTTTTTCGTGAATAATCAAAACTCGCGAAAGTTAAATCCGCGAATGTTAAGGGATTAATATATAATATAAAGATTCTTTCTTAATTAGACAATACCAAAGAAATAAAAGATGAAAACTGTAGTATATTCTGTTATAAGAAAATATTTCAACGTTTTATGCGATTTCCGAAGACATGTAGATTGATTCAACAGTTAATACCATTTTAACATTCATAATATTTATCCGATAATTTGCTTTTCTTCGCATTTTATCTTTAGCTATGCAATTTATGCAATAACAATTTATGCAATACTAATTTTTGCAGTGGCGCAGCCAGAATTCGGCTCTGGGGGGGGATAGAGTTGCTTCAGGGGTGATTCTGGTAGAAATTTTTTTTTTGGAAATTGGTGGGGGGGGGGGGAGGATTCCGCGAGTTCCCCCCCTTTAAGAGGGTTTATCCGCGATCTTCAGACAAAATGGGCGTTTTCCCGCGACCTTCAGACGAAATCAGCGATTTATTTGTGGTATTTTAGCAAAATCGGCGATTTATTGTGATCTTTCGTCAAAATCGGCGGTTTTCCGCGATTTTTTGACGAAATCGGCGTTTTCCGCGACCTCTAGACGAAATCAGCGAATTATTTGCGATATTTTAGCAAAATCGGCGATTTATTTCAATCTTTTGTCGAAATCGGCGGTTTTTCTGCGATCTTTTGACGAAATCGGTGTTTTTCAGTGTGTTTTTTATATGAAATCGGCGTTTTTTTCGACGATCTTTAGACAAAATTTGCAATTTTACGCGATCTTTTCTTGAAAACGGCGTTTTATCCCCGCAGTCTTTCGACGAAATCGGAAATTTTTCCGTTATCTTTTGCTGAAAGCGGCCTTTTTCAATGATCTTTTGATAAAATATTTTTAAGCAATCTTTTATCGAAAACGGCGGTTTTCCCCCGATTTCTTAACGAAATCGTCATTATATCAGAAATTTTTAGACGAAATCTACGTTTTCCCCGCGGTCTTCAGACGAAATCAGCGTTTTATCTGCGATATTTGGTGAAATTGCCGTTTTCTCCGCGATCCGCACAGGAAATTCGCGTTTTTCGGCGATCTTTTGACAAAGTTCGTTGACAAAAACATTGACGAAATTGTCGTTCTTTCACAAAATATTAACGAAATGTGTGCTTTTTGGGCGATCCTTTCATGAAATTTGCATTTTTCCGCAATTGTTTTAAACCGTACAAGTTGGCAACTGTGAGAATCGTCTTCTGAAAGATCTTATTAAAGAATGAAGAACATTTCTCAGTTACATAGTTTTTTAATCATGATATCTACTTGCCTGAATCTAGGAAAAAGAGTTAACGGAAAAACCCGGCAAACTACAAAAGCGAAAAAAAATGACACGGAAAAAAAGTTACCGGAAAAAAAGGACAAGATAAAAATGTTACCGGAAAAAAAGTGACAAAGAATTGATTTTGGGGATTTAATGACTAAGTATGAAAGGGGGGGAGGTCGGCTTTTAATTTAAGTGAGTGTTTTTTTCATGCTGAATTTACTGCTTTGATTCAATTTTCGGATATACGTTCATACTGAAAAGATGCTTGCCTGATTAGTTTTGGGAATGGACGATTATCCCCTCCCCTCCGCCCTAAATAAGATAAATGTTTTTTAAGCAGAATTATCCAACGTGTTATTTCAAGCAATTTTGGATATAGGTTCTTTCTGACGAGGCTTATATATAGTATTGTGGTGTCGCGCCCTGATTTTCTCTTTACTAAGTTGGTTTATTTGTTAAGTTCATCAATAACACAATTTTAATTCCTCAAGTTCTTTATTAGAACCATAGACCAATTATTAAAAAAATAAATAAAACGACATTACAACTACATAGGAGCCTCACTCCAATATTACATTTCGCTTAGCACGTCCAAGCCATCTTACATCAATGTATTTTCTTGTACATTACCAGCACATGTCTCTCTTCCAACTACTTTCCTTCCCTCTCGATGCGCAATAATCCCATTGTCCCCTTCAGCTCATTGCCACTAGACCAGTGCAATTATTTTCTAGGCATATCCCTGGAGGTCAATAGAACCTGTTCTTAACAGCTTTTGAATGAAGATACTTTCAACTATGCATACTTTTTCAGAATAAGACTTCGCTATCTATCTTCTGCCACGATTAAAGTTGTCAGTACGTCGTCACAGTATATAATGCCTGAATAATTTTGGGAGTTTAATGGTTAAGTATAGAGGGTGCATGGGGGATAACCTCTCTTAAATTAAATAAATAGCTTTTTACGCAGAATTATCCGATTTGCTTCAAATTTTGAATGTTGGTTCCAGTGTTGCCAGATGGGCTACTTTTTAAAAAATTATATACTTGATTGACACTACTTTTTTGAAATGGTAAAATAACCCTTATTTAATGACATATTAATTGAGACCAAAAGAAAGGGAATTTTACCGTTTCAAAAAGTGGTGCCAATCAAGAAATCTCAATTTAAAAAAAGTAGCCCACTGGCAACACTGGTTGGTTCATTAAGATAAAGGGTATCCCTGATTAGTTATGGGGTTCTTTTGCTAATTAAAAAGGGGGGGCCACGATTATTCCCCCCCCCTTAAATTAGATAAATTATTTTATATGCACAATTATCCGATGTATTTCAAATTTTGGCTATAGGTTCTTTCTCATAAAGTGAATCCCTGAATAGTTTTAAGTGTTTGTTTATATATCCTCAATAGCTGTTTGCATTTAAAATTGTGATTTATGTTGCTGCATAGCAGTTTCAGTATTCTATAAATAAAATAACAAAGAAAAAAATATCCTGTTTTTCTTAAAATCGTTTTTTTCCTTTTAATTTAAATCTGTTTTTATTTTTTTTAAGAGTTCAAACCTGAAGATCTATCAAGAACTAACAATTAACTTTCTAATTACTAACATAAGCTAATAATAAAAAGAACTATTTTTATTACTACAAATTAATGAATTCACTAGTTCATTCGTTCGTGACATACAATATAGTTTGTACATTAAAGTTTTCTAACATATATTTTTTTATGTTTTATATTATATTTTGTGATGCGTAATATAGGTCATTAATTAGTAAAAATCCAGTTTTAAATGATAAATATTTGGCGTAAATTAAAATGACAATTACAACAAATGATTTAGTATATTACTTTTTTCACAAATAAAAAAAATAAATAAATAAACCAGTTTTAAATGCAAAATGAATGGAAATTAATCATTATAAGAAAAAAGGTAAAATGTGTTATAATGTTTTCTGACATAATAGTTTTCAATCATTAAATTAAAAAATAAAGAAAAATTGTTTTTATTTGTTATTTGCGTTCAATTGCATTCAACTCGCTTTTTTGTGTTACTTGAATATTTTTGCGTCAAACCCTTACCGGGAAATCCCCTGATCGACAAATTTCCTAAGAGGCTAGCCGCCCGCGATATCTACCAGACATCCCCCTCCGTCGAATGGGGAAAGCAAGCTTCTTTCCCCGAAAGAGTTTCCTGAAGGGACTGCTGCATCCCTCCCTATTTTAACTACATTCATTAGCTTATACGCCTTACCATAAGGAAACTACATCCAAAATTTGAAGCAAATCGGATAATTCTGCGTAAAAAGCCATTTATGTAATTTAAGTGGGGTTATCCCCAGTTCCCCCCTCTATAATTAGCCATTAAGCCCTTAAAACTATTTAGAAATCCACTTTATGAGAAAAAATCTATATAAAAAATTTGAAATACATCGGATAATTATGCATAAAAAACAATTTATCTAATTTAAGGGGGGGGATAATCATCCGTTTTCCTATTTATAATAAGCTAAAGAACCTCATAACTAATCTGGAATACGCTTGATCATAAAAAAGCTACATCCAAAATTTGAAGCAAATCGGATAATTCTGCATAAAAGCTATTTATTTAATTTAAGGGAAGTTATCCTCGTTTTTGCCTTTAAACCCTTAAAACTATTCAGGGATTCACCTTATCAGAAAGAACCTATATTTAAAATTTGAAATACATCGGCTAAAACAACGATTTGCATAAAACCGATTTATCTAATTTGAGGGGGAAATAATTGCTTGCCCCCCTTTTATAATAAGGAAAATAACCCCGTAACTAATCAGAGATACGTTTTATCATAATGAATCTATGTCCAAAATTCGAAGCAAATCGGATAATTCTGCGTGAAAAGCCATTAATTTAATTTAAGAAGGATTATCCCCCGTCCACTCTCCCCTTTATACTTACTCATTAAACTCTTAAAACTATTCAGGGATTCACCTTATCAGAAAGAATCTCTATCTAAAATCTGAAATACATCGGATAATTTTGCATAAAAACCGATCTATCTAATTTGTGGGAGGAGGGAGTTAATTGACCATCCTCCCTTTATAATAAGCAAAAGAACCCTATAACTAATCAGAGATACGTCTTATCATAATGAACCTATGTCCAAAATTCCAAGTGAATCGGATAAATCTGCGTAAAAAACTATTGATTTAATTTGAGAGGTTACGGATGGGGGGGGGGGGGGTTATCATATGTCCAAAAACCGAACAAAAACAGTTAATTCAGCACGAAAAAACCATTTACCTAAATTAAGAGCCTCCCCCTGATCCCTTCTAAATACTTAACCAATGAATCCTCAAAATCAATAATAATTTCCCTAAATCAATTCTATGTCCCTTTTTTTCCCAGTAACATTTTTTTTCGCTTTTGTAGTCATGTCCCTTTTTTCCAATAACTGTTTTTCAGGTAACTTTTTTTCCGTTTACCCACTTGCCTATTTCGGGCGTTTTTTAAATAAGAATTAATATTAATTAAAAAAATTGTCTGAAAGTAGCCCCTTTAAAGTAGTAGTAAGTAGAAAAATAGTTAGAAATTTGGCGCCCCCTAAATCTCTGCTCCCTGGGCGACCGCCCTCCCTTCCCCCTTTCGCACAGCGCTGTTAATATCTTACCAGAAACATAAATATAAACGAATTATATACTTTCCAAACATACCTGGATTTCAAGAATGCTTGAAGGAATTCGAAAGATTAAAAAAAATGATCTCTTATATCCATCTTTTTCATAATTTTCTTCTCTGAAGAGGATTTAATATCCTCCATAGCGAAACGCACAATAAAAAAAACCCTTAGCACTACAGCAACTAACAACACAATGTTTGTGGAATTAAGTCTATCCTTCAAAGCATGCGAGCATGTGTTTTTGTGTTTTTCCTGGAATTCGAGAGTCCAGTCCCGTTTCCAAAAAAAGAGCAAGAAACAAATGCAACTAATTAAGACCCCCCCCTCCAGTGGTGCAGTATTGAAAAACCCAAGACGGCATTGGCAGCGACAGGAAATGACCATTCCTTTTAGCCTTCGGCTGATTTCCAATAGTATAAATGAATGCCGGCCTTTTCCGAAATTGAGTGACTAGTTTTCGATACTGATACTGTTGCTATGTTCTTTCCCTATTTTTCAAAGCAAATACATTACTGCCGCTTAAACGAGTCAAATTTTTAAATAAAATTTGATTCAATAAAGCGGCAGATTTCGAAAACAAAACAAAAAAAATTCTAACTTTAGTTTTTTTTATGATTCGGTTCATAAAAGTGGAAATTTTTGTATTTTTGTCATGGCTCTGGGGGGGGGGTTTAACCCCCAAAACCCCCCCCTCGCTGCGCCACTGATTTATGTAATACCAAAATTCTAATATATTATAATTTCGCATAATGTTTATTTGCATTTTGAAATTTCAAATTAATATAAAATATTGAAATTTAATAAAAGTTAAAGTTAATATTATTTTTTACTATTTGTTCGCCTCTCTGTGTTTTAAAAATCGCTCTTCAATAAGCTCATATTAGTATTAAAATATCAATTTGTATCCTACATATTCGCAAATCTCAGTACAAATGTTTCTAAAACTCCGTAAACCTAAATCTACATTTGCATAATACAAAATATGATTTGATTTAATTCAGAAAATATCAATTTTGAACAATATTCTTTGATATACTCTACGGGAATAGATAGAGAACAAGATTGGTAAGCTACAGATAAACAAATTATGTAGTGGAAAGAAGAATATGAAATAAAATTTTATCTTTCAGGTAATTAGGTAACGCTAGTAATATAATTTATCAAAATGTTAATCTAGAGAGGAATTAAGGTAAAGTGTTATAAAAGTTAACATATATTTTTAAAGAAAGCATTTTCTGCCTAAACAATCAAATAGTAGTAAATATTTGGTTTATTTTGATTCGGAAATTTTATTTCATCTACCAACTTCTGTTTTTTATGTACTTTCCTTTTTTAATTACATTTTTTTCTTAATTTGAAATTTGTTTAAAAAAAAAGTTTATATCAATGTTCAACGTGTCATTGTTTATAATAAGTGGTTTAAGACATTATGGTTGATAAGGTTTTAATAACCTTTGCATTTCTATGGTCAAAAGAGCAGTTTTTTCTAAAATAAATTGTTATAATAATTTTGTTTGTTTATTACATGTATCCAATACTGTATTATATCTAGGTTCAATGTTAACCTTTTTTGATAACCATTTGTTAACTTTTTTTCTGGAGGGAGGGGGGGGGGATCCAGATTTTTTCATATTTCTACATTTTTTTCTGTTTTTTTTTCTTTCGAAAATAATTTGTATTACATAGTTTTGGTTACTAATTTTTCTCTGTTACACTTTGCAAGAATCTCCAAAGGTTATCATTTTTATCATTACTTCATTAATCATTTAAATAAGTGTTATATCGTTAAATAGTTGTTATTGTGCAGAGCAAACACTTTAAAGTAAGTATTTAATTTGAAAATATAATATATATATTTTGTAATATTTGTTATGTAACTCAGGAATAGTTTCATGATATTATGCGCAACAGAAATATTAATACATCACTCTTATTCTAGTGCATAATTAACATACATAGACTCAATATAATGTTTCGCGAAAGAGGATTATGAAATGCATTTTTATGAAACAATGCGACAAAAAAGGAGGTAAAATGTACACGACGTAATGATTTAATATCAATTAAAAAATCATTTTTAACCAACCATATTTTAATCCAACTATATACATAGATGTCTCTCGAACCGAATCAGGCGTGGCATCAGCTTTCTGTGTCATGAGTGGCGGCGAGGTGACCCATCATTGGGCCTGCAGGATTGGCGACTTTAACTCCGTATTTCAAGCGGAGCTACATGCAATCCTGCGGGCACTGAAATGGATCTCTGGACAACGCCACCCCTTCATCAGGGTTTACAGTGTTAGTTTGTCTAGCTTGCAAACCATTTTTTCGCATCGTACCAAACACCCTATAGTCCTAAAAATCACAACATCAATTAATGATCTTAGACAACAAAACTTCCCTTGGTCACGTATCGGCCCACATTGGCATTGAGGGCAATGAACGTCCTGATGCTCTGGCCAAGGCAGCGATAGAAAATCCAACAATAGAAATTGAACTCCCAGTGCCTTTCTTCCATGTCAAACGAGTCCTAGAAGGAAGAATCATACCCGCCTGGCAGACTAGGTGGCACGAGTCTAATAAGGGACGCCATACCTACAACCTCATCCCAAAAGTATCTAGAGTGCTTTATTTCCTTTCTCCACCCACCACAGCCTTCCTCACTGGCCATGGACCCTTTAAACAATATTTAAAGAGATTCCATTACGCCTCTTCACAACTCTGTGAATGTGGCGAAGTGGGATCCCCAGATCATACCTACTATCACTCTACTCTGACTGAAGCTTGGCATCTCAGATATCACCCTTTTCCCCCTAAATCTTGGCTACAAGGGGTGTTATCTCGGCCAGCGTTGCTTGCCAAATTAAAAAAAAATTATAATTATTTAATGTTCATTTCCATTTTAACCACATAGCGGTCTGTCTTTCTGTAATACAGCAGGAGATCGAGAGTTCTCCATCCCATCTCACAGTTGTTTGTCACGGCACGGGCCCCCAGCAGACAGTGCACCATAATTTCATCTTTTTCTCTGCCGCTCTCTGTCGCGAGGGGGCAGTCTGTGCTCCAGCGGATGAGTTTTATCATGTTAATTTTATCTATTTTATTGTAACTAAAAAATAATGTAACCCTTTTTTACCTTAATAAAGATAACCGGGAGGGATATTATGCTCTACAGACAAGGCTTCCTTGTCTGAATAGTCCCACTTAGGCATTCAACTTCTTGCTTAAACCTCCTCAGTCCTGATGCGCCAAAGAGACACTAAATAATCGCCTTTTTAAATTCATTTAAATGCCTCTAGAATTGTTAAAATTACTTCTAGATCTTTGTTATTAATCGCGTGCATATTATAAAAATCGATGTATCGATTGATACATCTTTGGAGATGTATAGTATTTTTAAACTGGTTTTTCTGGTCCTTTGTAATGTTTGTCTCAAGATTGAGGAAGATGTTGTAGGTAAAGGTTTTTGCATACATAAAAGATCTCTGTAAGAGTCCCAAAATAGAGATTGTTCATGCGGATACAGAAATGTACAAAGATTATTTTCCCGGAATTTCTATACAGAACAAGTGGTAAACGATTGAAATTCCTTACATGGTTATAGAACGTTATTTCTGAACACATTGATATAACGGTCAATAAATTAATCAACAGTAGCGATTTTTTCAAATTAATGGTTTTGTATAATTATTAATTTTGGTAGATTATTAATCATATGTAAAATATAATAAATAAACATTCTAATAAAAAATAATGACATTTGAAGTAATGTTTTCATTTTACTATAGAAAGATAAAAAGATAAAAAATAAATCAAACACGGAGTGGGAAAAAAATGCAATTTTTCACTTTTGAAATAAACATCAAATAAATTCTAAATTAAGGGAAAACAATATCTTGAAAATGGTCAAAATGTCAATTTTATTATTGACTTGACTACATTTTTAAAAAGTATACTGACAAAATTTCAAAAGTGTATATTTAATAATAAAGTAGATATTGAATATTTTATGCAGAATAGCAGAATTTAAAGGAATGTTACGCCTACTCAGAAATCCTGGTTAATTTAGATAATTAGTGAAAAAGTTCAAGGACATAGGGAATTATTTTATCTTTTCTACGGTGAAAATCAGGGTATGATTTAGCCGTAACAGTTTGAATTAATTTGGCTTGTCGAAGACTACAGCCATATGTATTAAAGAAATTGGAAAACTAATACAGGTTATGAATTAGCAGAGGAAATATTAAACTTGCTCACAAACGAACATATACCTAAAAATGAAAAAGTGTTGCATATAATTCTGACTGTATTTTCAATTTTTATACTAAATATATATGAAACTAAAAAACTAACGTTTTTTTTCAATATTGTGAATAAGAAATATCCTACATTTTATAGGTTTAATCCCAAAACAGATGTAATTAAAGAATGTCACTTTGTAGCAAATGTGACAAAAAGTTTTCTATTTATGATTGATTATAAATGCAAGTTTATTTTTAAGTCTATTTTAATTAAACTCGGTTTACTTGAGCTAAAAATTCGTAACACCATAATTCTTTCCCCCATCCATTCTTTCTTTCCACGTATTAAAAGCTCAAGAATATACAATATACCACATTTCCTTAAAATTATAACAAGACAATATAACGTAAAAAATGTGCAATTACAATGACCCGATTCCAATTTCCCTCTAAAAATAAAGCTTAGTGTTGAACATCTGGTAAGTTCACAGAGAGATACAGATCTTAAAGAATGTCAAGGTCGTAAAATCATGAATCAGTTCTTGAAAGAATGACAAATTAAAAAAAATATATACAAGTATTATGACATTAAAAATACTTTTACAGCCGAAAATTCAGAAAAATTTTCTTGTTTTCAGATTTCTCACAATAACACAATTGCAAAATATTCTATGTGACAAGTTTAAAAATAATTGAGGCTGTGATTTTTAGTATTAAGTAATTAAAAATCAAAGTAAACTGCACGACTTTGATATAATAACAACCCCCCCCCCCCCGCTACAAATTCGAAAAACAGTGTTATTTTTACTGTCGTATACTTTTCACATTCATATTTTGTATTTTGAAAATATTTTAATGTACCATACAATATTGATACTTATGGTCCTAAAATTGATGTTTGTCAGTTAGTTTAGTATCTGAACATACGCTTGTAGCATTAGTAGCATTGATGCATTAGTAGCACGCTTGTTCAGAATTGCTAATCTAATTGCCGATAAAATCCAGAAATTTATAATTTTTTAGACGCATTCGTAATAAAACATTTGTTATTATCAAAGGAAGTATTTCTTTCGTTTTATAATTTATAATAAGTGCCCATTTTAATAATAAAAAGTAGCTTATATAAATTTAATTTAAAAATATGATTAATGAATTTTATTCAGAATGAAGTTTTATTTCATTTAAATTAGTGGTAGTTGCAATTTGATTTTGTTTAATTTATTACGTTTTTTAAAAATTAAACTTTCATTTCATCATCTGACTAAACATTAAAAAAAAAAAAAAAAAAAAAAAAAAAAAAAATACAAAGGAACGGATGATAAAAGTCAACTATATTTTATTATATGACTTAAAACCGATAAAAAAAGGTTTTAATGCCACGAAGGGGATAGATCTCGGGACCATTAGATCACTAGCCCAAAGACTTACCAACTGAGCAAGACATTTACAAGAACAGGTAAAGAAAAAGCAAGTACGCGCATGAATACAGTAAGTGACTTATCAAGTATTTGCATTGAGATTCCCATGGAAATGCGAAAAATATAGTTCGATTTTTCTTGAGGATTATATAAGAAACAGGAGTTTTCCTAGAAACAGGCCTAGTCTTATTCCAACCATCTCAAATAAATGCATATAATATATTAATTAAAAAAAATCCCTGGCCGATTGCTAGAAAAAAATTAGAAATGGACACCATCAATTTTTTCTTAAAAATGGGTATCGAGATCTTAAAATATACTGCACGTAGAAATGTAAAAAAAAAAAAAAAAAAAAAAAAAAAAAAAAAAAAAAGATTAGACTGCAGATATAAAGCTGTTTTTAAAAATTCAGAACAGTATTTGCTGAGTTATTATAAGGCGGCTTTTCGCATTTCCTTTTATCTTAAATTAAGCTGTACATATGAGTTCCGCCCTTGGACTATTCTACTATACGATTTTAGGCTTAAAGCTGCGTGACAGGAATACTACTGTCTTCAATAATATTTACATATATGGATTTAACATTCAATTTTATAGTTATTTCTTTTTAAAATATTTAAATTATGAATTTTTTGAATTTCCTTGATTTTTTACTATACAGGGGAGAAGAAAAACATATAAAATGTAATATCTTTGAATTTAAAAATCCATGCACAATTTCATGTAGTGTATTCCAAGAAATGACGAAAATATAATGAAGCAGAAATATCTGTATTTCAAAAACTAGTAAGGTTTTTAAAAAGTTAAATAAAAAAATAATTTGTAGTTAATTATGCTGTTTTACAAGACTTTTTTAGAAAGTTATATTTGCTTTTTATTCTTATATATAATGCCACTAGAAATATTGCAGTATTATTCAAAATAAATAAAAAAAAAAGTTAAAAGGTACTGTATTTTCTTAAGCTGTATTTTTGCAGTATTTTTATTTAATGTATGTTTTACTTTCGATGTCAGTATTCCGTAAATATAACTCAGAAAATATTATTATTTATTTTAACTAAATGTTTTTCAGCAGTTACTCAAATGTTTTCTCTTAACAAGTTTTCACCTCATCCTAAGTTAAAAAAATATATCTCTTCCTAGATGATTTAGTTTACGAAATACCTTTTGGCAAAATGTGCAATCTATTATTGTTATTTTTTTTTATAGTTTTGTTTTTCAATCTAACCATGACATTTAGTTTTTATTTTCTTTTAATCTGTTCTTTGCAGGATAGAATCTAGGAATTTCTTGAGAAAGTCTATGAGAAAGTTGTATTTCTAAAATTGAGTTTGATTGAAAGAAATATGAAGGTTATATAAATTTATGGAACCTATTTTTTAAAGTGCGGAGACGAGAAAAATATCCATTTATTTTTCTCAATGCGTACGACTTAGCACAAGATAGGACCGACTATGGAAGGGAAGAGGAACGTTCACTGCTTATTGAATTTAGACGGAAAAACAATGCGACAAAAGTGCTTTCTGGAGGGGAAAGAAGATGCTCATTCAGATATTTTGTAGGACAAACGCAATTTAGTTAGAATGCACACGAGGGGAAGATGTAATACCGATTTTAAAAATGAAACATATTTTTTACAACTTTTTGCATTTTGGTCGTAAAAAGCGTTACTTAGATTTAAGACGATCTTTAAAATGTTTTTTATGTTTAAAAATATAAAAGTTTGTCTTAAATATTGAACAAATGTAATAGAATTGATGTGATAGTGTACAATAACATGCAAATGTTGTAAATAGAATCAGGATTCCTACACAGTTCTAATTGAAAAATTTGCTGATTTTTCCATTTTTTCACAGACTTCTTTCAAAATTTCCCCCGAACCATTCTGAATAAAAATTTAGCTAAAGCATGTTGTAAAACCCTCCACAATGGTCGAAAAGTAGTGTAGATACATGCTAAAAAAAAGTTTGCACTGTATGAATTTTCGATTTTTTAATTATTTTTAATTTTTCTATAATTGTATAGTAAGGATAAAATTTACATAAAAATTTTAGACTGGATGACTAAATAATCCAAAATTTCTTCATTTATGACGATAGAAAGTACTAAATCAAAAATTTCCTGATCTTTTTCCTGGCCACTCTAAATATTTTAAAATTTCTTTTAATTTTTCCTACATTTTCAGTTTCTCTGACATTTCCCTGATCAGCTAAATATTTTTAAATTTCCCTAACTTTTTCCTATATTATCAGATTTTCAGATTTTTTTCCTGTTTTTCAGGTTTTTCCTGACTCGTAGGAATTCTGAGGATGGAAAGGAAGATAAATCCTGTATTCTGAAATAACATATAAAAGCAAATAATTATACGAGATAACTTCTATTGTAAATCAACTGAGAAAGTCCCCTATTATCTGATGAAAGTGGGCGATTATGTAAAACATTCTAATTGTATGTTTCTTCCTGTTAATATTTACGTTGATTAACTTTGAAATTTTGGCAGTGAAGGCACTGCATAAAATAAGACATAGTCATTTCATTTTATGTTTTGGAAATTACTGCTGTTTTTTGCATTTGAAAATAAAATAACTCTCTAATGTAAGCACTGTATTCAAACTGCATATATTGAAAAGCATTAAATATTGAAACTAATTGGATGTGCCAATCCCAAACTTTCTTCTATCTTATTACTGCCCAACATAATTTACAGATAAAAAGAATGTACTAGATATACAGGGTGATTCAGCTCGTCGGTGACAAACTTTAAGGATCGATAGAGCACACCTAGACGAACATTTTTCAATAGGGAATGTAGGGTCCCTGACGCGATGGTAAGGCGCTAGGCGCTTTCGAAAATTTGGGTGCCGAAATTCGAAACGTCATAAAAACTAGGGAAATGGTTAGATTTTCTTGCTTGTTGCGTCGAAATGATTCTGTTTGTTTAGACTTTCTTCAGTACCAATTTGATAAGCGTATCTCTTAAAACATGGATAGGGGGCGCTGCAGACTTTGGAGAGCTAGACAACAACTTTAAGCCCGTTATTTTGATAATTTAACACATGCTCGCCAAAGTTTATACTCTAACTTAAAGTTTGAACCCAAAAGTAGAGCCCTGCAAAAAGCGTAAGAGCCGGAATAAAATGTCAAAGTACAGGGTGGTCGAAACTCGAAGGCTCCTAAGAGATAAACAAACAGATTTCTTGACTTATGGCATGCATTTTCATGATTCTGTTTGCTGGGGCTCTCTGAAACTCAGTTGAACGGTACAAAAAGAAACATCGATAGGGGGTGCTTTGGGCAAAAAACATAATTCGTTGACATTTCGGACGCTAACTGGAAACGGGGCGCTACGATCAGTTAGTAATAATGAAAACACATTTTCTACCTCTGCTCAACACTTCTGAATAAATTTAGACCAAAAACATCAATGATACTGGAAATTTATTTACAAAAAATAACACTACAGAAGATGCTCGAAATTTCGACCTTGGGCCATGATGCAGACTTCGCACCTCCGTCGCATTGAGGAGTGTGTGTTTCCAACAATGCCAGGAGTATCTCTGATCTGCCCTGCAGCTGCCACAATGCGCGCCACAAGTTCTTCAGCACTGCTGACAGGTGTATGGTATACCTCGGCCTTCAGGTAACCCCAAAGGAAGAAATCCAAGCAGGTGAGGTCTGGTGATCGGGCAGGCCAGTGAACTGGACCCCCACGCCCGATCCACCGCTGGCCATACCTTGCGTTTAGATGGAGACGCACGTCGTTCGTGTAATGGGCCGGAGCTCCATCGTGCTGGAACCACATCTGGCGACGCGAACCTTCGGGTACGTGCGCCTCCTCCAGAAGCTGCGGCAGCACTTGATCCAGGAAAATCAGGTAATTTCCACCTGTCAGCCGTTCAGGTAACAAATAAGGGCCAATGAGGCAATCCCCCAGAATGCCGGCCCACACATTTACTGAGAAACGCTCCTGGGCTGCTCGGCTTCTGGTTTCATGTGGATTTTCATCACACCACACATGACTGTTGTGGGCGTTCCACATTCCCTCCCGGCTGAAGGTGGACTCGTCCGTAAACAAAATGCTGTTTACAAAACGGGGATCCCTGGATCTCATCGCCAAGTACCATCTTGAGAATTCCACTCGAGGGCCAAAATCCTGCTCTCTGAGCAACTGCACCCGCTGGATGTGGTAGGGGTGCAGATTCCGGGAACGTAAGATGCGCCACGCAGTTGCTTGCGAAATGCCAACATGTCTGGCGATATCTCTCGTGCTAAGACCTGGGTTGTCCTCAACCAGGTTAAGCACAGCCTCTTCGTTGTCAGGGGTGCTCACTGATCGCTCCCGTTCAGGCCTGCCTCCGTCGAAAGATCCCGTTGTGGACAACCTCTGGTGTACTCGAGCGAAGAAGGCATGGCAGGGGATTTGCCTGTTGGGGTAACGCTCGGCGTACAACCGCTGAGCGGCTCGTCCATTACAACCAGCAGCGCCATACGCCAAATGTATGTCAGCCAATTCAGAGTTTGTGTACCGTTCCATTCTACTACCGATCTGCAGACAAGTAACCCGAAGCTTAAGTAGGTACCGCACGTTCAAAAGACGTGTCTGCGCATACAACTACGTCATCTCGCGTTGTCGTCTACGCATTACGTATCTTTTGCATATCGATATGGTACGATATCTTTTGCATAAATCAGCAAAAAGCACCTTATGTAAATTTTATTGCGCGCATTGTGCATGATTGAAACCAGCTATGTTTGTTAAAAAAAACAAACAAACTGCAGTTTTAATAGCTTCTTATGATAAGTAAATTACTCTCTTGTTTTGTTTCTAACTGATCGTAGCGCCCCGTTTCCAGTTAGCGTCCGAAATGTCAACGAATTATGTTTTTTGCCCAAAGCGCCCCCTATCGATGTTTCTTTTTGTACCGTTCAACTGAGTTTCAGAGAGCCCCAGCAAACAGAATCATGAAAATGCATGCCATAAGTCAAGAAATCTGTTTGTTTATCTCTTAGGAGCCTTCGAGTTTCGACCACCCTGTACTTTGACATTTTATTCCGGCTCTTACGCTTTTTGCAGGGCTCTACTTTTGGGTTCAAACTTTAAGTTAGAGTATAAACTTTGGCGAGCATGTGTTAAATTATCAAAATAACGGGCTTAAAGTTGTTGTCTAGCTCTCCAAAGTCTGCAGCGCCCCCTATCCATGTTTTAAGAGATACGCTTGTCAAATTGGTACTGAAGAAAGTCTAAACAAACAGAATCATTTCGACGCAACAAGCAAGAAAATCTAACCATTTCCCTAGTTTTTATGACGTTTCGAATTTCGGCACCCAAATTTTCGAAAGCGCCTAGCGCCTTACCATCGCGTCAGGGACCCTACATTCCCTGTTCAAAAATGTTCGTCTAGGTGTGCTCTATCGATCCTTAAAGTTTGTCACCGACGAGCTGAATCACCCTGTATATAACGCACATGGAAAATTCGTGCTGGCTGCTTATAACTGGAATTCTATTCAATGGATTTTGATGCTATTTAGATATTGTTTCAGGAAAAGTTTTAATACTATATTGACTACATATAGAATTATAAGGAAAAGTTCTATAAGCAGATGAACCCTTTTTATGAAAAAAATAGCTTTAATTAAGACCCTGCTAAAATAATTTTGTTTCAATTTTGCATTTTCAGTTAGATAATGTTTCAGGGAAAGTGCGCAACACATATCTTTCTACATTGCTTAGTTTTAGAATTATGAAAAAAAACTATAATCAGACGAATCCGATTATAAAAGATATTTTTTTTTTACAAAGTTCTAAAAGTCACATTTTTAATGAGCCTCTCATTGTTAATTTTTCGAGGATGGTTATAGTATGGATGAAACAGCACCGATAACTGGCAATAAAACATAATTAAATAATAAAACTTTGTGTGAATCACAATAAAACGAAAAAAAATACAGAAGGTGTTTCGGATAGAAATTTTAAAAGTCCGTCATTAGCCGCTCGAAACATGTAAGCGGTCAGGTAAGTCATTTTGTCCGTAAGCGCCAACTTCTAAAAATAGCATCTTTTTTTATAGTGATCCTTATAAAGTTTTATTATTTAATAGTTTTATTTAATGGTTCTAGTATATTGCAAATTGTTCTATCGTTCTTTACCAAATGATCAACTAAAAGAGTTGGTTTATAACAGCTCAAACTCTGCTTGACACATCAGAAAATAAAAGAGAAAGTTGGCATTTGTATAATTTTCAGTAATGCCGAAGGTCATTCCGGTAATAGTCTATTTGCTTTAAAATACATGATCAAATTCATGAACATATATCATCTGATTTAAGGTTCGGTTGGATACACAGAGCAGTATAGCAGTTCAAACCTGCTAGCAAATTTACAAAACGAAATTTGCCCCGAATTCAAAAGATTTTTACAATATTTATTGAAGCTGTAACAAAGAAGAACTAGTTGATTGTGCCAATCCTAAAACTTTCTTCAATCACATACATTTTGAATTTTTCAAAAAAGTAATTACAAAGATTAATACTTTAATATTAGTTCAATGATATACCGATTTTGATTTTCATTTAAAATTTCTGCTTCAATCAAACAATCTAGTAAAAACGAGTTTATATTGATCATGATATTTAATAAATCAATAGATTTTTGTTATTGTGTTATACACCTGCTGTTTGCGAATAGTTGGCATGTCAGGGTTATGTAGCTTAGCAGCAATATTTCGGAATTGAAAGAGGAGTTGCTTGTTATAGCCGAAAACATAAATACGAAATCTGATTCAATTCTTTGGATAACTTTATACACATTTTGATGGTAAAACAATGAAAATGGCACAAAGTCGTTGGTACACTGATCTCTATCAGCGTAATATTTCGAAATTCAAAGAGTACTTGCTTGCAATAACCAAATATATATAAAAAAATTTTGGTTCAATTCTATGCGTAACTTCATCCACTTTTCGATGCTACAACGGCGACATATGAACAGACGGACAGATGGACACAGAGACAGTTAAAAGAAAGTATAAACATTTTTCGAGGGTTTCTGACTTCTAAAATATATAAACGAAAATAATATAGTCGAAAACTCGAAGGGAAAAAACTTTCGATTGCAATACGCCCCCCCCCCCCCAAAAAAAAAGAAAAGAAGCAAATATGAAAATAGAAATTATATTATTTAAATAAGAATACATTCCTTGAAAATCTTTAAGAATTAATGTTTCATTTATTTATTTATAATAAATAATGGGAAATTTATTCCTGAAAGTATTAATTTAGTAAATTTGAAAGATATTTTTGTGTATAAAATAAAATACAGTAAGAAATATAAACTGAAAATATTTTCAATAGATGTTTAATATTTTTAATTCAACATTTATTTAGATTCGATAATGAATCTCTATGTAGAACACATACTGATAAAATATTTCAACCTCCAAAGAAAGTGATTACAGATGATTCATTTAACACCCTGACTTTTTGTGGAACTAAAAAATAAGTATCATATAAGCTACTTTCATTTATATGCATAAAGGTGTGATACGAATGCGTTTAATAATTCATCAGAGATTACAGTGTACATAAAATACGATGAAAATTGAATATCAAAGAAAAATGAAGATGTTAAGATTATGTGCATTAACATCTATAAAGCGATTTTGAATTCTTTCAGTTTCAATAATTTCATTTTCAATTGTAAAATCGATATTAAAAATTAATAAAGATGATTAAATGCTAGACGATTTTGAATTCAAAGTAATGATTGCAGATGAATAAAAACCCAGAATTAAAAAGTAGTTAAAAATATATTTGGAAGTGAAATAAAAAGCCAGAATTTTCAATAATTAATAACAAAAATTTATTTTGCAACTTTATTATGCTTGATGGATATTCGATTGCATATTTGAGAAATGGAATAAGTTAATAAAAAATGAAAAAAAAGCAAATAAAAGATTGTAACAGTTAATGAATATGGAATTAAAACCTTCGTAACACTTCTTAAACAATACTAGCAAAGGTGACTGAGCTAAGCTCGGCCAAAATTAACTTTACATTCAACTCGATATAGTTTTTTTACTGTATCATTCACTCTGTATTATTACTGTAAAACACGTTATTATAAAAAATATCAATAAGAAAACTATGTTTGTATGTACTTGCACATGTTCATAAATTTTACTTTATTTTAAAATTTACAACGAAAGACATCGATCCAAATCACTTTTTTAGCTCGACTCTGGTTAATTTAACCATGCATCTCGAATCTTATTAAGAATGTATAAAAAAATTCTTCACATTCTGAAAAAGAACATTTTTTGTTAGATATAGCCAAATTTGGAGACATTCTTTCATTTGGCACCAAATACGTGTTGTGGCTTTCGTAATCTTAATACTCATTTTCGGCCAAATGTCGCCAATATTTTGTCAAATATCGCCAACTTATTGATTGCTGCTATTTTCTCGTGACCCTAACCCGTATTACCTAAAATGACCACTAAACAAATTTGACCAAACATGTGACTTAGCTCAATGGTCTTCAGGTAATCCAAAACAGTAGAATATAAAATTGAATCAAAATCGTTTAAGCCATTTCTTAGATAAAATTAGTTTGACAGCATTCAGCAATGAAGCGAAATGACCCACTAATATAATTTTGTGTAACATGCGACTCAGCCCATTAGTCTTCTCGTGACAAAAGACGTTTCGTTACAAAATTTAGGTAAAATTAATTGAATCGTTGATATATGAGGACCCCAGAAGCCAAGGGGTACAAGTGACAAAATTTCGATTTGGAGCAAATTGAATTTAAAGATAATGGATGTTAAATTGGAACATCAATAACAATTGAGTGAATTGAAATAGGAAATTTCTGCTTGTTGCATTCTGGTCTTTGAACTCTTATTTCAATAACTGTTAAAAAATAAAGTACAATTTTCTATAAATGTATAATTAATCAACATTGTTTGTTTTTCGAAAAAAGTGGTTTGCCTCTATAACTCAGCAAATAATAAGAAAATCACTTATATTTCTTTACTTGAAATGAAAAAGGCATATTTTTAGGTCGTCTGTGTATTTAGTTTATTTTTTTCAATTTTGTCACTTATACCCCTTGGCTTCTGGGTTCCTCATAAACAATTAGAATAACCCTAACTCATTATGACCCAAAATGACCCATTAATCGAATTTATGCGAGCATGTGTCCTGGTCCAATGGCTTTCTCTTGCCCGAAAACATTATACTATAATATATAGTCAAAATTGTGAGAGTCATTTTCTACATAAAATTAGCATGACCCATCAATGACCCACAAATGAACCTTATAATCGAAATCTCTCGAACATGTGACCTAGCTCACTTTTTTTGCGTGCCGAAAAATGTTAGATACAAAATTTCGATAAAATCGATTGAGCTGTTTTTAGATATAATTAGTTTGACCCTGACCCATTATGACCCAAAATGACCCATTAATCGAATTTTCGCAAACATTTGACCTAACTCAGTGATTTTCTTGTGCCTGAAAATGACAGAATACAAAATTTAGTCAAAATTGCGCGAGATATTGTCTAGATAAAATTAGAATGACCTAAAACTGACTCACTAATCGAAATTTCTCAAACATGTGACCTAGCCCAATGATTTTCTAGTGCCAAAAACATGTTGTACAGAAAAATATTTTTAAATCGACCCACTCGTTTTTTAGATATAACTTCACCATGACCCATCATGACCCACAAATGACCCTTAAAATCGAAATTTCTCCAACATGTGACTTAGCCAATTAGTTTTCTCATGTCTAAAAATTGTTCATATAAAATTTCGTTAAATCGATCTCGCCGTTATTTAAATATAAATAGCTTGACCCAGACACTTATAACCCATTAATCGAAATTTTTCGAACATGTGACCTAGCCCAATCATTTTCTCGTGCCAAAAAAATTGTCGCATACAAAATTTCGTTAAAATCGATCCACATGTTCTTAAGTTATAGCTTGACATGACACATAATGATCCAACATGACCCACAACTTAGCCCATTAGTTTTCTCGTGTCTAAAAATTGTTCATATAAAATTTCGTTAAATCTATCTTGCCGTTCTTTAAATATAAATAGCTTGACCCAGACCCTTTATGACCCATTAATCAAAATTTCTCGAACATGTGACCTAGCCCAATGATTTTCTCGTGCCAAAAAAAATGTCTTATACAAAATTTCGTTAAAATCGATCCACCTGTTCTTTAGTTATAGTTTGACCTGACCCATAATGATCCAACATGACCCACAAATTATCCCTATAATCGAAATCTCTCAAACTTGTGACTTAACCTATTAATTTTCTCAAATCAAAAAACTGTTATATGCAAAATTTCGCTAAAATCGATCACGTCGTCGTTTAAATATAAATAGCTTGTCCAGACCCTTTATGACCAATTATGACCATTAAAATTTTTTCTCGAACATGTAACCTAGCCCAAGGTTTTTCTCGTGCCCGAAAACCATAGAATGCAATTTTTAGTCAAAATTGCGTGAGGAAATTTTTAAAAAAAATAGGATGACTCACAATGACCCCAAAAATGACCCACTAACCGAATTTTTTCGAATATGTTACCTAACCCAATGGTCTTCTTGTAATCCAAAATGATAAAATATAAAATTCGGTCAAAATCGTTAGAGCCGTTTTTTCGATAAAAATGGTTTGACCCATAATGACCCCAAAATGACCCACTAATCGAAATTTTTCGAACATGTGACCCAGCCCAATAGTTTTCTCGTGCCAAAAAACGATTGGATACAAACTTTCCTTAAAATCGATATAGCCGTTCTCTAGCTATAAATAGCTTGATCCGACCCATTATGACCCAAAATGACCCAATAATCGAATTTTCTTGAACATGTGATCTATCCCAATGGTCTTCCCGTGCACGAAAATGATAAAATCCAAATTTTTGTGAAAATCGTTAGAGCCGTTTTTGAGATAAAATTTACACACACGCACACGGACACAATTTTTGCTCGTATTTTAGTATAAGATATATTTCAGGAGTATGTTGTATTAAATAATATAAGATATATTTCAGGAGTATGTTGTATTAAATAAATTGTATAATTTTTTAAATGGATATAATACATGAATTATTTAAAAACAAACAAAAATAATACTTCAGAATTTCTTAAAGTAGTAGTTTTTTTATTCCTTTAAACTTATTCGCAATTTATCTTTTACGAGCATTAAAAAATTATCCTTATGTAAAATATATTCGAAACGAACACACTTTCAAATTATATAGAATAGTTCAATAAGGTTAAAGAAAATCGATTTTGTTCCAAAAAGCAAACATTTCTTCTTGAATTTAATTCAATGTATAATATTCCCATTTTACATCTACCAATCAAATTTTGTCTTATTAAAAGTACGTCTAATATGTAACAATTTTTATTATCTATTATCTTAGAAGTGTTAAATAAAACCAACTTTTATTTCATAACAACAAAATGTTCCCTGCAATTAAGTTTTAATTTCCGAGCTTTCCCAATAAGGGATTTAACAAATATCTTATTTGAAGAAAACTCGTATCTTCTTTTCAAACTCAGCATCTACCAAGTGCTTGCTGGCCGAGTTATGATTCTCGATTCTAACCACCCAATTCTAGGTACAAAACCAAGTGGTTCATTGGAAGAACGTCAGATGATTTTTTAAAAATTCCTTTTTACTTACTCACCATACGCAGTATAGGAAAAGTCTTGCAGTCGTTTTGAAAATAGAAAAATTTCTTTTACGGATTGACCCATTTCAGATACTGGAGATTCCGAAAAACCTATTTTTAGCATAAAGATTTGCCGTCTGCCCGTCTGTGTGTCTGCAAACGCTGTATCTCCCGAAAAAATTGAGATAGCAACTTGAAATTTTGTATGTATTTAGGATGTAAGAATAGAACAAAGCTTATTTAATATCAGTAACCTCGATTATCCGAAACTATTTTTTCGGACTCTCGAACAATTCATTTTGATGAAAGGTGCATAAAAATTTTCGAAATTTTTTATTTTAAGGGGTGAACGTAAAATGTAATAAAACAAAACAAATTTTGCATAAAAAACGAAGTTGATCGGATTATTAGTTGCCGAGGTGTTAATAATCCTGTTTTCCACATTCTTTGATTTTTCATGACCCTATATTTCATTCAAATTTCAATTCAAAGATATGTTTTAATTGAAAATGAGACGCGTAATCTGACGCAGTAAACTGTTAGTTAATATGATTATAATTTTTGGGGTTATAAGAATGTTTCTTTTATGCAATTCGGTACTACTTGAGTTGTTTGACGTTTTATATAATTTGTCGAAATTGGTTCATCAGCAATTTATTAAGGTCCACATTAGGAACAGAAAAAGACCCGGATGATAATGTAAAGTCTATGGAAGCGTTATTTTTAAATATCTCGCTCAAATTTTAATATTTTGACATGATGTTTTTTATAAGATAGCTGAGGATGATCCACAACCGGCCTAGTTTTTACTTTTTCGATTTTGCTTATATATTTTTTTATATTACGATAGTTTCAATTTCAGAACCGGTTTCGAAAGTTAAAGTAATTAAAAAATACTTTAACCAAATTACTGAAAACAAAACTGAATAAAGTAAAAATTAGGCCGTTGTAGATCCTTCTCAGCTATCTTGTGCAAAAAAATCATGTCAAAATATTAAAATTTCGGCGAAATATTTGAAAAGATCGCCCCATAGACTTTACATTATCAACCGGGTCTTTTTATGTGCCTAGTGTTACGCCTTAATAGAGCATTACTATGTATATTAAAATATTTAAATATACGTTTAAATTTTGTTTTGGAATTGCGATGCATTTTATACATTTTATAAATAGTTTACCCATGTTTATCTTCATATATTATATTATGCATATCCCTGATGGGTAAGTATTACGGTGGCCCCAATGTACATCTGACTGTGTGGGAGTGAAACTGATACAATGAATCATCTTAAGGGGATACAAGACACTAAAATCTTCAATTTTTCTAAAAAAAGTATTGCATTTAAAATTTCTTTTTCTTTTTTCTCTGCTTAAAGTGACGTTTAAATCATGCTTCTATATGAGTTGGAACAGGAAAATTAATTTTTTTTTCAGTTTGGTTAGTTTTTAAAATCTAGCTTACAAGCAATGGTTGGTATAGAAATGAATTTACGTAAAAATGCGTTTTTCTTCATGATGGGTTTTTTCACCTTGTCTCCTGTTTAAACTGTTAATCAAAAATCGTTGAATATAAATGAAAAAATCTTGGAACATGTACTTTTTAATTTTTTAAAAATTTTAACCCAGCATATATTTTTTTAGTTTTACTTTAAATATTTTGAATTTTTATATAAACTAATACTTTTAAAAATATTGAATGAAGATTAAAGTCTATATATTTTTGTTCATTTAAATGAAAAAAAATGAAATTCTACAAATAATATTTCGAGTTATAATGATTTTAAATTACATTATTTTTTAAATAAATTTTAAAATTTAAATTTTTGAAACAAATTATGAGAGGTTTTATTATGAGATTTTGTTTGCAAATGATAGGGTTAACCATCACAATTTTTTTTAAATTTTAGCTCAATAAATAAAATAATGTTTTTAAATGTGTACTCGACCAACTTAAGGGCGTTCTTAAATCAAAAAGCGCAACTTTGTGGCATAAGTTTTAATTTATTTTTATTCGGAAATGTATGAAACTGCAGATGTTCTTATTCAGAAACTATCTAATCCTACTGATTTTTCTGTTTTTGTGCAAGTGCAATAGATATTTCAGAACAAGCCGTCAAAAATGATGTTTTGGACCGCATCTTCCGACGAAAGTAGAAAATAAAAAGTCAACGAAAGGTAGAAAATCGCGATATTATGTGATCAAATTAGCTTTTAACTCGGTAGGTAATTTAATTATCATAAAATGGAAAGCTGAGTTTGATTCACAGAGCTTACATAGCCAGACCGTCCAATTTTATATCTTTCCGTTCAAAAATTAATTTGTTAATGTGTCGGAACTTTTTGCGTTTATTGAGAACACCTAAAAAGAGAACTAAAAATTAGAAAATATAAATAAAAAATGAAGTGCAATTTTTTTAATACTCTTTTATCATTTAATAGTTAAATTATGATTATCAGTTTAGGAATCAAATTAGAAAACAGAAATTCGCTGGAACTAAATTCATTAATTTTGGGCTATCTGTCAAATTTAATTCAAAGAGATAATTGTTTTTAATAAATGGTCCAACACTAAAGTAACTCATTGTAATGGAAGCTTTTTGGAACTATAGGAATTTTACTCAAAAAAATTAAACTGGTATTTAAGATAAAAAGTAAATGTTAATATTTTTTATTAACTTATTTATTATACTTTATTATATTTTTAACTTTTATTTTAGGAACACATTCTGTATAAGAATATATAATAAGATTATGAAAAATGTTTTCGCATCTACAGATATATGTACATTTTTCTTTCCGAGAAAAATTATGCTTTATGAAGAAAAAGGATTAGGGAATAAAATTTAATAGAAATTCTTAGAAAATTAGAAAATCTTATCTCCCGAAGAATGTTTTCTAATAATAAAAAATAAGGCTTAGATTTATCTTTAAATCGAATTGTTATGAAAACTTCTAAAAAAAAAAAAACCATAAAATATATTGAAATGCGCGAGGCCTTTCGAAACAACTGAGCCTTTCTTCGTCTAGCTCAGAAAAGACTTCCTATTCTATAAATGCAGCGGAACAACGCGTTTATAGTAGACGGACGTCTTTTTTGCGCCTAACGAAGAAATACTCAGCTCTTTCGAAAGGCCTCGCATATTTTCGTATATTTTATGGTGTTTTTCAGAAGTTTTTATGACTTCCATTAATTAACACCGGTTAAAAATTGGTTCTTGAATCGTTTAATGTTAATGCGTAATAGAGAGAACAAAAGATGAAAAGAAATTTAACTTTACTTTCATTACAAATAAAAATCGTGCTTCCTAAAGAAAAAAGTTTACAATATAAAAATTAATAGAAATTACGTAATATTTAAATGCTCGTTATATTTATATTTAAATGTTTTTAATATTCATTTGAGTGAAAAACGAAAAAGTCTGACAAGAATTTTAAAAAAGATTTTTTGTACAAATTTTTAAACTTATAATTATTTGAGGCTATTTGACTTTAATGAGCATTTTTTTTTGTATTAGTGAATAAATTAAGAAAAAAAAATAAATGTATTTCCTTTTAAGTGCTTTTCTTTATTATAATTTTAATGTATCACAGAAGTTTAATTACAAATTTAAGTGTGATGTGAAGTAATAAATATGTTTAAAAAATATTGATCCAGGGCTATGCTAATAAAATGTTTCAGGATTCAAAGAAAGAGATTATAGGTGATACATTTCACATTTTTACTTTTCATAAAGCTAAATCAGAGATTATCATATCAACTACTTTCATTTTTATGCATAAAGATATGATATGATGCGTTTAATAATTCATCAGAGATTACGTACCACATAAAAAACTCAGGAAAATTGAATATCAAAGAAATATGAGCATATAAAGATTATCTGCATTAAAATTTGAAAAAGCTCATTTCGAAATCTTTCAGCTTTAATGATTTTATTTCAAATACTAAATTCTAAATTAATAAATATTATCAAATTCTAAGGAATTATGCAATCCAATTAATTATTGTCATCTTTGGCACATTTTTCTCATGATTGATATAAAAAACTAGTCGTTGGGGGCCACCGTAATACTTACCCATCATGGATATGTATATGAAAATAAAACATGTGAAAACTATTTATACAATGCATTGCAATTCATAAACAAAATTTAAATATTGTTAATATGCATAGTAATGCTTTATTAAAGAACTACTGATGTACCAGTTTCGACAAATTATATAAAACGCCAAACTACTCAAGTAGCACGAACTGCGTAAAAGAAACATCCTTATAACTCTAAAAATAATAATTCTATTAACTAACAATTAACTGCGTCGGATTAAGCGTCTCATTTACAATTAAAATATACCTTTGAATTGAAATTTGAATGAAATACAGGGTCATAAAAAATCGAAGAATGTGGAAAACAGGATTACAAATATCTCGACAACTAATAATCCGATCGACTTCGTTCTATATGCAAAATGTGTGTTATTTTATTGCCTTTTACGTCCATTTCTTAAAGCAAAAAAATTCGAAAATTTTTATATACCTTTCATCAGAACGAATTTTTCGAGGGTCCGAAAAAAATAGTTCCGGATAATCGAGGTTGCTGATATTAAATAGGGTTCGTCCCATTCTTACATACTAACTACATACAAAATTTCAAGTCTCTATCTCAATTTGTTCGGGAGATAGAGCGTTTACAGACAGACAGACAGACAGACAGACAGACAGACGGCAAAATTTTTTTTCTAAAAATATGTTTTTCGGAATCTCCACTATCTAAAACGTGTAAATCCGTCAAAAAAAATTTTTCGATTTTCAAAACGATTGCAGGACTTACCCTATACTACGTATGATGGGTAAGTAAAAATTAAAGAAAAAAAGGGAAAATTATTTTTTTTAATTGCTATTCTTTTTCAAATAATAATAAAAAAAAATTAAATAAATTTTTTTATGTGAAATTTAAAAAAATCCCATAATAAGCAAGATTATCAATCAAATATTTAAAAGCCTTCGTCAAATAACATATGTAACACATATACACACCTGAGTGTAGACGTTCTTCGGATCGTGATACTTTTTGTTCCTGTCGCCCTTTAGATTCAATTTACCCTTTCGGGTCTGGTGTACTATTAATAGTATTTATCTTTTAATGGCGTATTTCTTTTTGTTTTAAGAAATACTTTTGCTATTATTTACATGTAGTAATGTTATTATATGCCTATGCATTTACTATAAGACTTTATTTATATTTAGACATTTAGAAATAATAATAATTATTATTTGCTTAATTCTTTTTGCGCCGGTTGCGATTCTTTAATTTTAGATTTTAAATATATATTTCACTTTTTAAATTTAAAATGAAAGTTACATTTCAAAAAGAATTATGTGTAATAAAGCGCTAACAGCATCAGAATGTTGTAATATAAGTTAAATCATATTGTAATGTAATATTTTTTAAACATCGCCAAAATTTATTCCTTAGCCTATTGTCATATGAATATGAATTGAATAATACGCCAAACAACAGCATTCGTTATCTTTCAGACAATGAAATATCTGTTAAACACCAATTAATTTATTTCGATAGCCAATGTTAATGTTATTAACACTAATTTAATTTTTTCTAAAGCTGAAAAAAATGGATCCGAAATGGTTAAAAAAATCCATTCAATTCAATCTTTTGATTGAATTCTATTAAATATTTCGTTTCCGATTTGGGTTTCAGCCGTTTAAAAATAACGGTAATCCGTTCATTTCTGGTTTTCTTTCTACAATAAATAAGAATTTGTTTTTATTATTTATTTATATCTTAAGTTTTTAATTTTGTGTTTCTTTCTGGTTTGAAGCCTCGTTTCAACAAATGCCAAAACTTGTACACATAACTTAATAGAAAATGACATCATACCAAATTATTAAATTCCCATTATTTTTTTCTCGAACGGCTTTCATAATTACCTCAAGGAACCTTGTTTTAAAATAGAAAGTTAAACATTTATACTCTATGAACTTTTTCCTGAATCTTAAAGACTGTCCTCCATTCTATCTAAAAAACAAACACAATCTATATGGTCTCAAAATTAAAAATTGAAATAAAACTAAAAACTTCGGTAATGGGTTTTGCTCTTCGGATTGATATTTTGGACAAATGTGTATAAAGATTGCTCTATTCCTTTCTGTAAATTAATTAATTAATTTTCATTTTTCGCTGTTTAATTAGTTTCAGTGGCAATAATTTATGTTTCAGTATTTGACATACTTCTTATCATGAACTACTACCAAGTGGTCAAAGCACCACGCCGCTAATCACCTTCGAGCGTAGGAGGTTGTGGGTTCGAATCCCACTGGCTCCATTACACCCACTTTTTGTGTGGAGCTCCCGGTTGTATTTCACGTGTACTGTAAAATTTCCTTGTGCTATCTCGTCCTTGTATATTGACGAGGCTTATAAGCAGGCTTCATGTTGAGCATCTAATTCAGCTGTATGTTTTTCAATAAATAAATAAAATAACCAACTTGATCTATACGGCTCATCTATTTGAGATCAATGTATTAAGCCTCCTGCCAGAGGATTCTGATATCCTGCCCAAGTTATTCTGACCAATCGTGCAAACTCTGAACCAAAACAATGACCACGTGCATAGAACAGAAATCAGCTTATTCAATGCTAATTTGGGCAAGGTTTGCGCTACATGGTCCTATGGAATGGTTTAGGGTTTGAAGCTGAATCAAGCTTAATTTTTTTGGAGGTTTATAGCGAAATGCGCAGGCCGTTATATATCTAGTTGACCATGCTTCTTATAAAGAATGTAAAGTTTAGAAGTAATTGATATCAAACGATTGTAATTAAAAAGTATATTTGAATTTTTTAAAAGTGCATTTAAAAAAATATTTTACTATCCTTCCAGAGCAGAAAAATAAAGACAAAAATATTTTAGGCTTGTGATTTCTGCCGTGAGAAGCAACGTTTTTCCACTTTTTGGCTCAGTTACGTTTCGAAGTACTGTTATACAAGTACTTACGAAGTACTGTTATATTATCTCCTTCCTAGAAGAACGCTGCAAGATATTTTTTTTTTCAAAAATCGATAAAAAATTTAATGGATTAGCAGTTATGAATTCTCCGCTCACACAGCCGGAACCAGTAAAAGTGAGATTTTTTTTTTACTTTTTTTTTCCTTTTTCCATAATGGAAGTTCTTTTTTACTTTTCGGACACATAAATAATAAGAAATTAATGTAATCACGATAAAACCCCCGATTATGGATAAAGAATGTCTCAAAAATTAGGCAAGAAATAATTATTATAGAAAACAAAGGTTTATAACTAAATATTGTAATTTTTTAATTGATTCGTACAGTATACAGTACAGGATTATAGATTTCTTCTATCTTCAATAGAAGAAAGTATTGTAATCAAATTTTTTTTTTCGACAGATTTACGCATTTTATGGGTCAGAGATAAAAAAAAAAAAAAAAAATGTTTTCACAAAAGGTCTATTTGTCCATGTATGTGTCTGTGTGTATGTAAATGAGTCCATATGTCGCTATTGTACCATCGAAACGCGTATGAAGATATTGAATCAATGAAGAATTGAACCAATTTTTTGTGTATGTTTTGGATGTGGCGAGCAGGTCCTCTTTCAATTTAAAAATATTTCGCCGAAAAAAGCCCTGTAATATCAATTTTCCTGCCATTTTCTTTATTGTAAAATCGAAAAGTGTATGAAGTCATGCTTGGAATTGAACCAAATTTTTTGTGTAAGTGTTTGGCTATGGCTAGTTGGTCCTCCTTGAACTTGAAAATAATCTTCCGAAAGGGAGCGTTGCAATAGCGATTTTTGTGCCATTTTCAATATTGTACCATCGAAAACTGTATGAAGTTATGCATAGAAGTGAACCAAAATTTTGTATAAGTGTTTGGCTATAATCAGCAGGTCGTCCCTGAGTTTGAAAAAAATCCGCCGGAAAAGTGCGCCATAATCGCGATGTTTGTGTTTTCATTATTGTAATTTAAAAAAGTTTATGAAATTATGCATAGAACTGAACTAAATTTTTTGTACATGATTATGTTTAGGTATTGCAAGCAGATCCTCCCTAAAAAAAAAAAAAAAACTTCTGCTTATCGTTCTATTGTCCATCGGCTCGTGCAAAGACCGGATTTCGCGTCCTTCTAATCTGGCTATTTGTAAACAGCTGATGATAACAGAATAAGGAAAAACTGTTGATTTTTATAAATATCATGATCCATATTAACTTTTTTTTTTACTCCAATTTATTGATTGCATTTAAAATTGATTGCATTGCAGAAATTTAAGATAAAAATCAAAGTTGGTATAGCATTGAACTAATTGAATTAAAGTCTTAGCATGTGTAACTACTTTTTGAAATAATACGTTCGGATAAGATAGAAGAAAATATGTGATTGGCACATCCAACTAGTTTTTTAAACAGTACAGTAGGTGAATGGCTTCACGGCAATGTCGGGTGTTTCAAAATTCAGGCACGAATGGAATTTCGTACCTGTTCCGCCTAAATTGTAACAAATGGATGTGACCGACATGTGGTTTCAACATAACAGTGCTACTTGCTTTACAGAGGCAGTTCAATCATTTCATGGGTCATTTCCCATTCGTGTAATTTTTCTTTATGGTGATCAGAATTGGCGGCCAAGATCATACGTTTTAGCTCTTTGAACTCGTGTATCCAGTATGTCCAGTCAAACTGGACATAAAGTTTCTTTGCTAAAGTTTTTTTTTTTTTTTTTTTTTTTTTTTTTTTTTTTTCACCAGAAATAAAGAAAAATATCATTTGCCTTATAGAGAATTTTCTCTATTGTGTTACTGAAAGTACATTCTGTTACAAAATTTTAAGACCACAAGATATTTTGCTATTTAGGTAATTAAAGAGATATTTCAATCAAAATAAAGAATATTCAACGTTAGTACATCAAGTTTTTAGTAAAATGCAGCAACTTACACAAATGAAATTAATCCAAAAAAATATAACATCAATGTAACAAAAAAATGTATTAAAAAAAAAAAAACAGTTACGAAATTATAGGACTACCTCCGTGAAAGGCAATATTCTGAAATTTTTACCAAGATGTTGTTCCACTATTTCTTTGAATAACTTCAAATAAAAGATATGTCAAGGCGTCTATTAATTTTTAAAGGAACGATTCAGGGATATTGTCTCATTTCTTCATATATGTCATTTCTAATTCATAATGTTGAATGATATTGTTTGTTATTTTCATACACCTGGCGAAACAAATAACTCCACAAGTTTTCTATGGGGTTTAGGTCGGGGTTTCAACATGGCCAAGGTAAAACATCTATCTTTTCTCTTTTAAGCCACTCTTTTGTGGTTTTCGATGAATGACTCGGAATATTATCTTGTTGAAACTTCCGTTTTAAACCTCCTAAAAGTAGTCCAAAAGGTATTAGACTTCAAAACAGTATTCGTTGGTAACTGTCCGAGTTTATTTTCCCTTCAACTCTTTGGAGATCACATTTTCTTGCATATGAAAATGCGACCCACACCATAACGCAACCACCTCAAATCTGCCTATTGAAGAACTCATCAGATTTTAGCCTTAAATCTTGCCAGTACTAATTATTACCATATGGACTATCAAGACTGAAATTTTTTCTCCTCTGAAAACAATATATTTTTCCATGAAGAGTTCCAGGGCATGACATTCTTTGCCCACCTAAGACGAGCTTGTTTGTGACATTTTAGCAATTTGGGTTTAATATTTATTTGTGACAAATAACACCAGCATTAAGTTTCAAACTTCACCACACGGTTCCATGTGACACAATTTTAGTTATCAGTTGTGCTTTTGTTCGAGTTGGCTGATATTTTTTCGTTGCCAATTTGACAATTCACCTATGATCACGATCTGATAAATTCTCTTGACAACCAGATCGTTTATGCGTTCCATATAATTCTTTTTTCTTAAACATTATGAATTGCAGATTTAGAACGATTAAGAAATGTACTTATTTCACGTTCAGACTTTAATTTTCCCTTGTAAAACCACACTCTTCTCACTTCGATTTCGCTGACTCCGACGGGGCATTTTATCAATAAATTCATATATCAAATACAATTCAGATTTTTTTATTTATTTCTTCTTTTTAAATTTTACAGAGTATTTTGGTTACAGTTGAACTCTGAATTCAGAAGAAAATCGTCTGCTTTATTAATAATATGAGAATAGTCTTGTATTTATGAAACAGCGGATTTGTGTAAAATCATTTAGCATGGAACAAAAAGTTATTCAACATGTTTTCTCTGAGCTAAATAAACATTCTAAAGTTATTTATTTTCATACAACTATTTTTAAATTCAAACTAATATTTTCTTTGTTGAAAAAATACTAAATTCTGAGTGGGCTTATAATTTTGTAACAGACTGCAATTTCTTTTGAAAAAGTGCTGCTTTGCAAATAAAATTTTTGCAAGAAACGTTTATGTCTAAAAGATTAAAAGTTAGCCTTTTTTCATTGGATTTTTTGAAGTCTAATGGACCAAGAAGTGGTAGTACAGAAAATCACCTCATCAAATTCACGGATGAAAAGCTAGTGTTAAGTAAATATCGTCTAACATATTGAAAGGCAATCGGTCTGATAGATCATATTTTGGTGGAAAACAAATAAAAACTCGATTTTAACGGTTGACTCGTAGGTTTAGAATTGTGCTTTCTTGTACTCAAAAGTATCAAAATATAAAGGATTATGAGCAGGAAAACATAATGGTAAACCTATGGGTCAGCTGCTAAAATTAGATTTTTAAGTGTTTTCTACCAATATATGACTTGGCAGATCGATTGCGTTTTACCATGCTAATCGTGATTTAACTAATCCTAGATTTTTGATAAGGATTCGATTTTCCTAACTCAATGAGGTGATTGTCTGCGTTGCTTCGTAACGATTTATAAAGTTGTTTATGCCATTAAACTCACGACCACTAACGTTCGGAAAGAAGACTTTTAGGGCTGGATCGACAATTCAGACGCATTTATGCTAACTGTCATGCAAAATATTAACAAAAAAGTGCATATGCGCCAGCAAAGTCATAGAAGCAATTTACATGCTATGCTATGCGATACATAATCTTATACGGTATACATTTTGAATCGATATAAATTCAAAACTTTTAATTATAAACCGCGTTTTTTTTAATCTAAATTACTTCTTTATTGAATTTTGTGACACCCTTTTTTTGATATATTTTGATAAGAAATTACAATACATTTATGTTTAACATAATTCTCATACCTTTATTTAAATAGGAAAATATGAATAAAATATATATTGAAAGTATATATATCTTACAACAACAACAAACACACACAAATAAATCCATCAATTTCCATTCCAAAATTTAAAATTTTAAGATAGACGGTGTAACTGTAACACAAAATCCTTTTCCGGATATTCGGTCTTTTTTCCCATTGCTATAAAAGGGAGACGATGTCATGATTTACAATTGTTTATCCATTTTATTGCCATTGTTGAATAAAATGCATGAATATTCTCGCATAAATCTGTAGTCGAGATCACTTCATTTCATGTTCATAGTTTTGAATAAAATTATATGATAATAAACTTAGGGATTTCGGGATATTCGAGATTTTGACAGAATATAGGTGAAAAACATTTTGTCTTATTGAAAACTCTAATAGATATTTTTTAATGTATATTTTAGACTGTGCAATAAGGGGCTATGCATGCATAACATTACCATTTTAGGGAGGAGAGAGAGGTTCTTGCACATGATATCGTAAGATATCTCTAGAGGGGAGGGGGTTTGTCTTTTGATATCAATATCATTTTTGATTCAACCAAAATTTCTCTCTTTATTTGCAACATAATATTTGGTTAAAAATAGTATGTTACCTTTTTTAGTCGGTTATCTATTTTTATGAAAATGGAAAATCATTATTAAAATCATTAAATTATTATAAAATTATTTAATACTAAAATTTGATACACCCCAAGATTTGGCATTCCTATTCGTTTTCACATGTGTATGCATATATAATCAAGGTTCGAGAAATCATATATGAAGTATATTTGAAATGAAGCTTGTGCTAATTGATTAAAAAAAAGAAAGATAAAGAATGCTCTCCACTTGATTTATTGATAAGAATTTCTATCTAATCTTTACCCCTCAACAAGTGCAACAAGACTTTATTATAGTTAAATGAATCGTGCAAAAAAAAGTATGATAATTTTTTTTTAAATGATAACTTTTTCTTTTAAGTGTTATTTGATATAAACCGATATTTTACTGGCATCTCTTCATTTGAATCAATAAAGTATGGGAAAAATAAATGTAACCTGTTTGTATATTACTTCAAATAAAAGAAATAAATTAAAAGAAATCAAAAAACATTTTTACACATTGATAACATTATTATTACCAGGGAGAGGGTGGGGGTTCGAGGGATGATAACGTATGATATTGAAAAGGTGGGGGGGGGGGAGAGTGTCCAAATTTTCCAAAATGTTGATAACATTATATTTGCGCAACCCCTAAAAACACACAAAAAAAACATTTTTAAATGAAAATTATCAATTATGTATTAAAATAAAGGTCTTATGTCTTTTTTATTAACCTCGTGCTTGGTACCAATTGTTAAAGAATTGTCAAAGATTTCGCTACTCACAGCAGCTATTTTTTTTCATATAATGTTGTGAGATGTTGGATATCCAATCGCGTATTTCGATTACATATCCGTTAAATTTGTGCTTTAGATCTATTTTTTTATTTATTAAACTGATAAAAGTTTTATTACTTTATGAAAACTTTCTCAAGAAAAACGCTGAACTGTTTATAATGTTTTAAGTAGAAAGGGTTAATTTTTCATAATCGAGTTACAAGCGATAACGATATATATATATTTTAAAAAAGACATATGCTTAAAATGTAATTACACTCTCAAAAAAACTTCCGTCTTTTCACAGAAATTGTACTGGCAGCACTGCTGCCAGAAATTGTCTGTAGATTGACGATTTTCCGTTTATTTTTTTTCTCCGTCAAAAGAGGAAAGATATCCGTCACTTAAAAAAAATCAATGCGGAAGAGGTGGGGATCGAACTCACGACCCCAGAATTACAAGGCCAGCGTTTACTCTCGGCGCCACGATTGCTCATGAAGATTGTGCTTTAAAATAGAAGCGTTCATTTCATATGGGTGTGGTTTGGTGTATTTCGTTAAAAAGCTTTTAATTTTGCAGTTAATCTCGGAAAGATTTCATCTTTAGTGAAACTGTGGCTGTTTTTTTTTTTTTACGTTTAGTATTAATATAGTATAAAAATGTGAATTTTAAATATATTACGTAGATTGTTAGGGAAAAAACATGGATGTTCTATTTTTATTCGATAAGATTTTTTTAATAATATCAATTTTTATTTTTTAATTAAAATAATTTTTAAATGTGTTCACTTAAAGTATATTTTATATGCGAATATTTATAATAGAAATAACTTAGTATATTGAACTTTATTCAACTTATCCAATTTTGAATAACAGATTGTGAGAATTTTTGAACGAATAAACAAAGTAATTGTTATTTAATTTTAAATTCGAAAATATTTTTGTCTTTTAAAACTAAATTAGACATTTTAATCAATAGAATATTTTTGTTTCTCATTTTAAAAATAAATTCGAATTTATTACTAACAGACCCAATGCGCATGCGTGCTAGATATAAACGGAATCTTTTCCTCATTTTTCGACGTTCGGAATGAACTCACAGAACAAATACGTTTTCTGGGAGAACAGAAGTTATTTGTGAAAAAATAACGATAACTTAGTGTATATTGACGAATTTTCCTGACAGTGTAATATACATTTAATTGTATAAATGTATTTAATATACATATAAAATGTATATCATAAAAAGAAATTAAGTTGAGATATAGTATATAACAAATTACTTTCAAAATCTTTTCTTTTTCTCTTCGGCCGTGCAAAAAATGTCGGCATTGAAATAATGCGATGTTTAACAGTCAAATAAATTAATAAATTAATAGCCAAAAGCGAAAATTATTCACCATGTATTGCAACCACCAATGCAGCATCAGTGTTACCAAAAGAAAGTTTTTTAATTTTATGATACAGATAAGATGAAGCTTTTTGGAAAGGAATCTAACTCAAGGAAAATTAGGAAACAGATTATCAGTAATTTTTTACATCTGTCTAATGAATAAAGTTTTTCTGCAATACAAAACGATTAAAAAAGTCTTACAATAATTTAATATATTTTTTAAACGAGATTGCGATATATGTCGTCCCAGAGACTATAGATATTGTTTTCTCACCAGTTTTTGGTAAACTAATTTTTGCCATACGTTTACACTGTTAAAAATTTTTGCTCTAGTTTGAACCAAGTTTTGATGCTCAGTAGCTGCCACCATAAGATGGTGAAATCTCGTACCAGCATTTGGAATTTCCTGTTTCAACCTCATTCCAACTATTGGAACTATGCTTCAGCAGGAACTCCAAATACTGGTTCAAGATTTCCCCGTCCTACAGTTGGAGTTACTGAGTACCAAAATTTGGTTCATTCTAGGATAGGATTTTTAACAGTGCATACTGGGACAATTTAACGAGGCATTTAACACAAAGAATTTTTTTTTTTTCAAATTGTGATACGTATACAGATGTTTATAAAAATAGTCGCCAATCCAAAGGTTAAGTAGTAGTTGAAAACGGCACAGAATACAATTTGCTTGCAAAATATAGGGGTCGTATTCCATCAGAAATGACTCATAATCAGGATCGCATTCAGTTCAAAATATAGACACTGTCTCCAGAATTTTGTTCATAACTTTAACAATAATGAAAATATTTTAACGAAATTTGCAAAGACTTACATTTATCTTTGCTTATTGTAACGATATCGTCGAAAACGATAGAAATGTCCAACATCTGCATTCAAACAGGTCTGAATTAGAAGCGCCATGTTTCTGAAATTAATTTCTATTAAATCAGAAGGCAGCTCAGGCAATCACTTCATAGTGTTCAAGACTGAAATTACAAAAATAGATAAAACCCAATTCGCATATTAAAAGTAATTGGTCTACCAAGTCGTATCTTGATGCAAAACATTTGAAAGCCCAATTTAGTGGTTGGCTCATAGATTTACCATTGTGTTTTCCTGCACCCAAATATATGAAAACATGGAAGACTGTGAGCAAGAAAACACAATGGTAAACCTACGAGTCAAGCGCTAAAATCGGGTTTTCAGATATTTACCACGAAGATATCACTAGACAGACCAATTGAGTTTTAATATGCGATTCAAGTTTTAATTAATTCTAGAATTTCAGCCATGAACTCGATTAGGCGATTTTCTGTGCTACTGCCTTCCGGTCTATATTACATACGATTCCATAAACCATGCCTATATAATATGTATTAGAGATTTCAGGAATATTGCATAATGCCATTACATTTCACACAAACAAGTTAAGTCTGTAGAATATTTAGTTAAAATATATTATTATTTTTTTTGTTAAAATTAAGAGTAATAGATATGTGCAACTTTAAGCAAAGCATCATACTTTTTCCCATAAATGAATAAATTTATTACGACTCTGATTTCCAATACCAGCATCGCTTTATGCAGTGTGATTTACATTACCTCAAAACATTAGAATTATTCTGAATATATTCTTGTGTTGTTCTGCAAACGATTGCTGTAGTCATTGTACAAAACGGGAATTTTTCTCAAATCTATAAAACATTTTTATTAGTAAAATATTCTGTGAGTACTGAAAGATTGCGATAAAATAATTTAATAATTAGGTACTGCTTGGTTAACCCGTCGACCAAAAAACTACCGCCAAATTATAAGATTAAAAGCCAAAAATGGATGATCGTGAATGTCACATTCAATTACATTAGACACAATACGCGTACTTAAAACGTCATAAAGGGATTTTTATTTCGACTTTTTATTCATATTTTTATTAATTTTTCACTAATTTATTTGTTCTTTTGTTATTTAAAATAAAAATTTAGTCAACATGCATAGGTTGGAAATTAATTTGAGAGTTTTTATAATTTGGTAAAATTGCTCGACGGGATAACCAAGTATAGTACCAATAAATATGATCAAAATTGCAATTTATCATTTTTGTAATTTGTTTTCTGGGATCCATAAAAATTAAGAATTTAGTGAACTTTTCTTAAACATTAATGTTCAGTATTGTTACATAAAGACTGTAATTTTAAACCACAACATATGTAAGGTTTAGTTTTTTACAATATTTTGCAATACTTATATCATTGAATTTAAATAAACAAAAAAAAATCTATTTATGATATTTGTGAAGTCATAATGGAAATAATGTTAGCTAGAAAAATAAAAGATGTAATGCAGATAATATCTGTATCTTATAAATTAACTGAAGAATTGTAACTTTTGTATCTTTTGCAGGTAATTAGTTTTAAAAATGTGGAATTGGCTTTAAATACTTTTTCTTTTAACATTTCTTTAATACTTATTGTTTTTTAAACCACTTACCAAAAAAAGGTGACTAATTACTGTACTCTGGAAATCGCACTAAAAGGCTTTTAATATTTTTTGACGATTTGTTTAGAGATTTATTTTCTTAAAATCTCTCAGTATTTTAGAATTGTTTCATAAAGAACATTGAACGTGGAGAAATAAAATAACATCAGATTTTTATATGGATTCGAGAACATACATCAAAATTAATTCGGATTCCATAATAAATCTCAGACAATAAATCTCTGAATTTAAAAACTGGAATTAATTTCAAGCATATATATATATATATATATATTAGTCTTTAATATATAGTAAGTTACTACATGATCTTAAAAATAATTAACACATTGCGTAAAAAAATGTTTAAAAAAAATTATAAAAAATAAAAATAATACAAAAAGATAAAAAAATACAAAAAAATAAAAAATTAAAAAATATGAATAATAGGATGGTTGGGTGGGTTAGATTTTAGATTACGGAAGAGGGCGGTGTTGTCTGGATAATACGCAATGGTTAATTATTATATATTAAAAAAAATAAATAAAAATAAAAATAAATAAAAATAAATAAAAATAAAAATAAAAATAAAAATAAAAATAAAAATAAAAATAAAAATAAAAATAAAAATAAAAATAAAAATAAAAAATAAAAAATTAACTTTACACATAGTATTAAAGTTTATGTTTACCTAAAAACTAATATGCATAACTTAAAAATGATCAAGTTATTGAGATAAGATATGGTTGTCTATTGTATTTGTCTTAAAGAAATTATTTGTAAAATATTAGAATAGAAATTATTCTTGGAAATTCTTAACTAATAAATAATTTTTTTTCCTATAATAGAGGGCAGCACCATAAGCATATAATTTAATTAATATATTAATCCTTTAGATGGCAGCACTAAAATAATTTTCTGCTAGAAGTTGTAGTAATATATTCTAGTTAATTATAATTGATTAAAAATAAAAATATAATATTTCTAATAGTAGCATCTATTTTTTTTCTAAATATATTATGAATTATATAGTACAATATATGTTTTACTAATTTTTATAATTATTGTTACTACTTTATTTTATATTTTCTTTCCTTCTATGTGTATCTTTCTACTAATTTGTCATCTGAATAGCTTCCAGCCAGTCGGGTGTATTGTGAGTCGAATTCTTAGCTTTCAGCACGACTCATAACAGAAACTGGTTGGATGTTTTTGCTTTTTTGTTAAACTATACACCCCTGATGAAGTAGTTTAATGAAAAAGCCTTCTACTGTATTATTATCCATTTATCTTTCATTATTTTGGTAATCCGCCTTCTATTTCACTTCAAACTTCAACTGTTTTCATTAAGATGATTGTAAAAATACTGGTTTCATTGGTTTATTGTATGGTAATATATGAATTACTCTGGTTATATAATGTCCATTTATCCATATATTTCTTAGTAATTTGGTAATCTGCCTTCTATTTCTCTTCAAACTTCAACTGTTTTTAATAATATGATTGTAAAAATACTGGTTTCATTGGTTCTTTTATTGGTATTGTCTGAATAACTTTGGATGTATTTATAAAAGTATTTCGTATATATATATATATATATATATTTGTAGCTGTTATCAAAGAATAAACGCCAACTAAATTACTTCATTTTTGTGGAATACAGGAGAAAAAAAAGAAAATAATGGGATATCGTCTGCTATTTTAAATGCTGGACAAATTTCATTTTTTATTTTACTTGTTTTCTTTTGTTAGAATAAATCGACTTAATGGTTTTTAGTTTAAATCCACTTAAAGAAAAATAATGTAAAGAATATTTTGACTTACTTTCACATTTACTAAAATTATTATAAAAAAATTCTGAAAGATTTTAATATTATTGATTCGTATGAAATGATATTACTTACCCATCATACGTAGTATAGGGTAAGTCTTGCAATCGTTTTGAAAATCGAAAAATTTTTTAACACGTTTTAGATAGTGGAGATCCCGAAAAACATATTTTTAGAAATTTTTTTTTGCCGTCCGTCTGTCTGTCTGTCTGTAAACGCTCTTTCTCCCGAACAAATTGAGATAGAGACTTGAAATTTTGCATGTAGTTAGTATGTAAGAATGGGACAAAGCCTATTTAATATCAGCAACCTCGATTATCCGGAACTATTTTTTTCGGACTCTCAAAAAATTCGTTCTGATGAAAGGTATATAAAAATTTTCGAATTTTTTTGTTCTAAACAATGGACATAAAAGGCAATAAAATATCACGCATTTTGCATATAGAACAAAGTCGATCGGATTATTAGTTGCCGAGATATTTGCAATCCTGTTTTCCACATTCTTCGATTTTTCATGACCCTGTATTTCATTCAAATTTCAATTCAGAGGTATATTTTAATTGGAAATGAGACGCTTAATCCGACGCAGTTAATTGTTAGTTAATAGAATTATTATTTTTGGAGTTATAAGGATGTTTCCTTTACGCAGTTCGGTACTACTTGAGTAGTTTGGCCTTTTATGTAATTTGTCGAAATTGGTACATCAGCAGTTCTTTAATATAGCATTACTATGTATATTAACAATATTTAAATTTTGTTTATGAATTGCAATGCATTGTATATGTTTTCACATGTCATATACATATCCATGATGGGTAACTATTACGGTGGCCCCCAACGACTAGTTTTCGGAATTTCTTTAAAGTATACATAAATAATCTTGATAGAACATGGAGTTTTGATCATGCAGTCTGAACATTTGTACTGGCATATGATTAGAATAAAAGTTTCTTTCAAATCACAGTAATGCAAACTATTACACTCGCTTCTGTGAATTCACTTAAATCAGTTAACCCTTTCGGGGTCTGATATATTATTAACAATACATGTATTTTCCGCGAATACTATTCTGTCTTACCATTTACTTAGTTACTTTCTATTTATAGAAATGATAGTACATGGCTATGCTTTTCTTTTTATGACTTCATTTATGTTTTGACTGTTTTAGTAATAACAATAATAATAAAAGTTTGTTTAAATCGCTTTCCATCATTGGCAATTCCTTTATTTTATGCGCATATTTCACTCTTTAAATTTAAAATATAAGTTGCTTTTCTTAACGAATTATGTGTGATAAACGTAAACAATATTAGAAAATTTTAATATTAGTTAAACCCTAATGTAATATGATATTTTCCAAACGTCTCCAAAAACTCTTCCTTAGCCTATTATCAAATAAGTAGGAATTGAATATCACTCAAAATAAGTACATTCGTTACATTTCAGACGATGAGATAATCCTTAAGTCTATTTGCTCAGCTAAGATTAAAATAATTATAGTAAAAGTAATTTTGCTCTTAAAATAGACAACATTCCGGACCCGAAAGGATAAAGAAGGGTGAAGTAAATAAACAAAAATTAGCTTGGCAAGAATGGAAAGCTTTCTAATTTTTTATCCAAAAGCTTCTCGACCAGAGTTTTATTACCTCTGTGGCGCCATTTTCTTTTAACGATATTTTGTTAAAACTGCATTGAAATGATATAATTTACATGTTTAATATGAATAATGTATTTTAACTCGAAAAACGGAAATATTTCTATAGCCATAAAAGGAAATAACTTTCATGAACTAGATTGGAAATTTTTTAAAGATGGAAATATTTTAACAAATGCTCACAGATCTGAAAATAAATGGGGTCACCGTGGTCGAGTGGTTAATGCACCACCCCGCTCACATTTTACCTTAAAAAAGTTAAAATACATAAATTTAAACAACTTTGCGACAGTATTAAATTTTGAAATTATTTTATCCTAATCTTCATACAATAGGACATATTTTATGCATAGATAAGTTTTGATTAATTTTTAAACTGTTATTTTGAGTCAAAAACCATGTAACCAAAATTAGGTCTTTTTCAATTTTTTTCGGGAATTCAACCTCTTTGCGGCAGTATTAAATTTTGAAATTAATTTTATAATGAATTTTTCTTTAAACTCCATCCATTCGAACATCTTTTCCGCATAGGTAGATTTTAAAATCGCGAAAAAAACTTTTCAATCTAAAATCTTAGATCCTTCTTTCCATCATCTAAGTCCAATCGAGGAATTTCGAAAACATTTTATAATTGTTGTAAAATGCACTTACATAATTTGTTGATGACTAAAGTTGATGTTTTAATTCACGTATATTAAATATTTTGTAAACAACATAAATCACAAAAATACTTTCTGTAAAAGGATTGTTCCAATTTTTCTTAAAGATAAGTATTTAGTTCTATTTGTTACAAAGAGTTTCTTTTCTTTTGTGGTCTTTAGATAATGTTTATTTAAATATATTTTACAGTTTAAAATGGCTTCAAATTAAAATGGTATAGAAATCACAGAAACACAATTACTTGTCCCTGAAAATGTCAAAATATCTTTTAAATCGGAAAACAAATGCTGGCTAAATTTAAATGCCTTATTTATGTTCTGATATGAGCCGGAATCTGACAAATCAATTTCCATTCATGGAAAATAAATTATATTCCAAAGCATTAGTCATGCCTTGTCAAAAATTAGAATATCTTGATGCTAGTGCATTTATTATAATTCTGTATTGCCTTTGTAAGCTTGGAACGAACAAGAGAGCTTGAGAGATTGCAGCCAGCCCTACCCTGAGGGAAAAGAAAAACAATTTAAAACAAAAATTTTCTAGAAAAGTGGGATTCTTAGAGCATTTTATGTTCCGGTAACAACAAAAATTCATGTAACAGATTTACGTTTGCACAGTAAATCAAAATATCTGTACGGTTACTAAGAATTTTCTTGGAAACGGGGGATGCCTGGAACATTTTATGTATTATCTGTATCATAACAGGTAAAATTTAAGTATGATTACTGTTATTTTAGTAGATTCTTTTGTAGAGCTATAGATTTTTTACAAAAACTAGTTTTATTATTTACTTTTTTTTTTGTAGAGTGAACAGATAAATTTTTAGTGAGCATTTAGCTTTCTATACTTTTCCGTTTGTAGAATTGTATATTTTTTTACAGTGTTGTAAAGAGACGCATAGAAACAAATCTGCAAATATTCGTTTATCTACTAATCTAAATAAATTAATGTTCAATATATATTGAAGTTGCAAAACAGAAATCAAGATTGAAAATCATCTGTTTTCTTGCATAATTTATAAATTAGCCGATGCAGTAAAATTTGTAGGAATGCAATTGCAAAATGCGTGGATTAAAGAACACTTAGACTAGTGTCTGTGTTTGCTAGCATAATTGTACGGTACTTGGTTTTTAGAAGAAACCATATTTTTTTAAGTTTGAGATAGGATACGTTTTCTGGACAACTTTCATTTTGACAAATTTTACTAATTTTTTTTTTTCTCTCTTTAACTTTAAAAGTTCCACTCAAAGCAATTTGTGAACGTTATGGTGAAACAAAGATACGTTTGCGAACAATGAATCAATCTGGCTGCACAAATTTTAGAAATAGCTTAGTTTACTTTGTAAAACACTGACTATTGTTATATTCTTAAGTCAAATTTTAAACTGATTTTATGATCGTGAATTTTTTGTTATTTCGAACCAGGAAGCCAAAAATAATGCTACAATGTTTGAGGCTTATTCGGAATACTTCTCTAATACTATTTATGTATAGTATGGGACGACTGGCAAAGCCAATTCTGTAAGAAACTTGAAGAAGAGGAAAACAATATACAGTGTGATGGGTTATGATAGCTACTTTTCGTTGAAAACCAATCTAAACTGGATGAAAGTATGTATCAAAGGAAGTATAAGTATATTTAAAATATAATAACACCAGCGAAATAGAAACTTATTTTTCACACAATTCTGTTTTAAAGGGGCAAGTTTCATAGTCCTTGTTGAAAGGAATGTCATATAAAAATACCTGATTTGACGGAAACCTTTATAAAGTGGAATTTATCCCTACCTTGTAAAAAATTCCTGCCGGCATAGCCTAGGGAAAGTAGGTTTCGAAGTTAAATGCTCATTTCAACAACAAAAAATAAAATGATTTGAGAAAAATCCAGCTTAACAACTTTATTTGGCTGCTTTTAAAGAATTTTTAATTTCATTTTTCTATAAGAGCTGCTTTTATCAGAATCAACTTAAGCGAAATTCGTCTCAAATGTCCACTTTGACAGCATTTAAAAAATATATATTTTGACTTTATGAAAAAAGCGACCAATATGGCGCATTATGTAAATTCTAAATAAGAGAAACTGTCAATTGAATGCGCTTGAGAGCAAAATGGAATTTAAAAATGAGTCAGAAAATAAGCAGTTTGTTATTTGAATACATCCTCAATTGTTCAATTACGATCGCTTCGTTAAAAATTGTTCTTAATAATATTTTGACAGTATTTTATGAAATATATTCTGCCTTTTAGATATTTTAGTAGTAGATATTTTTCTTCTACTCCTATTGCTGTTTAATTTATTTTTCCTATAAGAATTGGTCATATTAAAAACTTGTCAGTATAAAAGTTGTATATGTTATTGAGAAGACGCAAAATAAATTTAATTGGATTTGATATCTTAAGAATTGATTATAGTTATAGATTTTTTCTTCTTCAATCCATCCCCCCTTTTTGTTTTCGTTTTTAATTTTTTTTCAATAAGAATTACTCCTATCAAAAACTTGTAAATACAAAAGCTTAGATAATATTAAGAGCATTTATGAAAAAAACTAATTGGATGTGATATCTTGAGAATTGACAAAGTTACGAGTTTTCGTCTCCTAATAGCTCTATCTTTTGTCCCTTGAGTCCATTTTTAATTTTATCAAATATCTGTCATGCATAAATTTTTGGCCCATTTTTTAGAAGTAATATAAACTTTAAACTGATTAAATATCTATTTTATCTAAGCAGTTATGGGTTTTTTTTGGTTTTCACAAATCCCCACCTTTTTTCTACCTTCTTGGTCCGATTTTGCTCATAAACGAATTTGACCGAGATTTTATGCCTCTTGATTTTGGAAGAGATCTGAGCAAAATTAAAGAAATTATCGTGTCCATAAAGAGTGATATATATATATATATATATATATATATATATATGTATAAACTTTTTTACTAATGATAGTTTTGCGGTCTAGAGGTCATGATCTGTGTAGATCTGCACAATTTTTAAAGAAATTTCCAACGTAGGAGCGATCCTAATAGGTAATATTTGATATGAAATATACGTAAAACAATCTGTAAAGTTACCAAACTTTACTATAAAACCGAGATTCCTACACTGTAAAAAAATCTGTGAATATACTAAGCATTTTCTAGGAAACTGGGATTCCAAGAACTTTTCATGTAACGATAACAGGAAAAATTCATGTAATCGATTCTGAAACTTGAATTTTTGTTGTTACCGTTACAGGAAAAGTTCTTGGAATCCCAGTTTCCTAGAAAAGGTTTAGTACCTTTGCAGATTTTTTTTACAGTGTAGAACTTTTGATGAAGCGGAAACTAAAAATTGCTGTAACGAAATCGGTTACAAGATTTTTTGCTGTTATCGTTATATGTAATATTCTAGAAATCCCAGTTTCCAAGAAAAAATTTAGTAACTTTACAGATTTTTTAAATTATTTTTTTAATACTTCGAGTTCCATATTTGGGGGCTTTACAATTAAATTTGTTTAAATGGTCTGAAAATATTAAGTTTTGAATGAAAATGTATATGAAAGTTAATTTATTGAACAATGTTTTATTTTGTTCATCTAAAAAGCTGTTTCATAGTTAATATTGCAAAATTATTTTGTATTTTAAAAATAAATTTTCATTTTTCTAATAAAAAAGTATATACTATTAAGCGATATCAAGTTCAGGTTTTGATATCAATAAATAATTCACCGGTTCTAATGTTTAACATTATTACCTTTTTCTTTTCTTTTCTTTTTTTTTCGCCCAAATCTGCATCTTTAGACTTTGAAGTAATTTAGTTATAAAACCTAGAGTTATATTTTTTTTCAAATTTTAGTTTTAAGTAGATTTTTCTTCTAATTAAGTCGTCTAGACATACACTGTAAAAAATCTGCATGTTTACTAAATTTTTTACTAGGAAACTAGGATTCCTATAATATTTTATGTTATAACAAAGACAAAAAATCATTCAACCTCTAGATTTTTGCACAGTAAATCAAAAATCAGTAGATTACTATAAATTATGTTGGAAACTGGAATGCCTAGAACGTTTTAAGTAACTGCAAAATTTGAAAAACTTTAAGTAACTGCAAACTGATAAAATTTTAGTAACTTTACTGTAATTTTAGTTGATTCTTTTTTAAAGCTACAAATATCTGTAGATTTACAGAAGCTAGTTTTGTAGAGTTAATCTTTTTATACAGTGTGCAGATACCATTATTTTAGTACGCATACATATTTCTATAGTTTTACTTTAGTATAATTACAGATTATTTTTTAAAATACAGCCACTGGAAGTTGCTCCTACATCATTAAATCGCTGCAACAAGCTCCCAAATTTAACGAGCAGATGAATTTGGGTTAAAATATGTTGTTTATCGAGGAAATAATTACAATGAAGAGCGCATAAAAGTTTGAAAACATAAAATGTCTATCTTTATGGCTCAGTTTTAACATAAGTGGTCAACTGCATATAAATATTATGTCTCATTTACGAAAAATATGATTCTTAATTGCAAATTTTGGATGGTTACTAAACTGAAACAGAAAATGTCTTAACATTTACTTTGTTTCTTGCAAAAATTTTATACAGAACTGTATCTATAATATCTTACGACACCCAAATCCCCAACCTAATTCAGTGCTAATATGCAGATTGTCCTTCTGCCCTCTTTACAATTATTATATAAAACTATTAAGATAATAAATAAACACCATCGTACACTGTGAAAAAAATCTGTAAAGTTGCTAAACTTTTTCTAGGAAACTGGGATTCCAAGAACTTTTCATGTTACGGTAACATGAAAATTTCATGTAACCGACTCTGAAACTTGAATTTTTGCTGTTACCGTTACAGGAAAAGTTCTAGGAATCCCAGTTTCGTAGAAAAAGTTTAGTAACTTTACAGAATTTTTTTTTACAGTGTACTGATCGATTTAATTATTCATGAAAATAATGCAGATAATTAACTGAATATTTCTGCTCGCAGACGTTTTCGTAACTAATACATTCACAAAAATTAAAAGCAGAAAAAAAATCTTTTTTTTTTTTTTTTTTTTTTTTTTTTTAAAGAAAACCACTGCTACTTTTGTAAGAAAGATTAAGTCTGTGGATTCTGAAGAGAGGTTTGAGATGACCAATTGATTGATTACATTTCTAAGTAATTTTCGAAAACCTGTCTAATAATTGTCTTAATTTGTCTGAATTTCTAATAGATTTTCAAAATTATAGCTATTTTAATGATTTGATTTACAGAAAAATATTTCTATCGCATAAATTAAAATAACATTAACAAAGTCTCATTAAGATTTAACAGGTGCTAATTCAGTAATTAGATTATATCTAATTCTTTTATTACTTTTCGTCAAAATTTAAATAGTATTTTATGATTTTGAATGATACAGAAGAGAATAAAGAAGGTAATAATAAATATTTCACATTTTCAAGTCATAAATTAATCAACTTTCATTATAATTTAATTATTTCTGAATAAACCTCGCTTTAAAATGTTACATGTATTTTGTTGAAATAAATTTAATGTGGCATTTATTTGAATAAAACATTAATTTCAACAAATAGTAAACGGAATATAATTTTGACAAGATCTATTCAAGAAATATCCGTCCATGTACTCGCAACAAGAACGACATTTTGCCGAAACAGGCGAATGTGTACTAACGATGCAATATTTTTGCTTTCCGAAATATTCATACTGCTGCAAAAATCGTCTGACAGGTAATAAAATTCATGTTTTAAGTAAGAGGCGAAATTAAAAAAAATGTATATTAATCCATACAAATAATGCTTCTACAGTTGTTTTTTCACTTTAAATTTTTCTGTCATTGATACAGTTGCAATTTTTTAACCCTTCACTGAATGCACGGTGTGTCATATATGGAAGATACTGATAAAAATCCTTATATTTTCTTAAGATTCTTAAATTTACGTTATCTCAACTTTGTGGCACATCTAGAACTCTTAAAAAAAGAGTTTTGTACCAGTTTTTCTCACTTGATGGCAGTACTCCACTAGCTATTAAATTTTTATATACATATTTAAAAAAAATCAGCCTGCATCGTATACAACAGTATAATTTGCTTCATTTTTTCACCCAAAAATATTGAAAGTATAGCAAGATAAAATTTTAGACATTCAATTATATCACATATTTGCAATTAAGGTTGCTTAAAACTAAAACATTTCAGTACATCAGCTTGAAATTTTGTTTTTGTGTTTGTGCCAGATATGGAGCACAGAGCATAAAGCTCATAAAACATTTTCTAATGAAAAATGCACGCAAAGGGTTAACGGAAGATTAAATCAGTGCAATATTATTTGCATCTGATAACGATGATCAGTTTTTTGGAGTTCCTTATGACAGATGAGAAAATTCAACATACATTCCAGCTAAAAATAGAACTGAAAATGCTATTTCTTCATATGAATCAGACATTGACTGCACTATAAGAACAAATGTGATCCAAGAAATGGATTCAACAGCCATAGGAGATAAGTTTTCATAATAAATATTAAAGTAATTTTAAATTTCACCAAAAGTACGATATAAAAATTGAAATCAACATGTGAAATTCAACAATATTGAAGTCAGACCTTTTTTATACAGGAGGGACATTGTTATGTACCGAGAGTGTGTGAATGGGAGAGGATTGAATTTCTAAACTAAATATTTTTTCAAATTACCTGTGTAGTACATGTAAATGTTCTTAACGAATGCCCCCTCCCCCCGGACACTCTGAATTCAACACTGGATATATATAATGAGAAGCATCAATTTAGAGAAAGATTGTTTATTCTTTCAGATGATGCAGATATTCTTGTTGGACCCAGTGTTGATAGAAAAAAGTCACAAAGAAAAGACATATTTCTGAAGCGAAAATAAAATATACGGAAAGTGACTTTTTAAGTGCTTAAATTATGGCTCTGGAGACTTCCTTTCATCCCCCCCCCATTTTTTTTAACCCTGAACTTTTGAATCTTATTTCACAAGAGACACGTAGATACAGCATGCAAAAGGATCTTTCTCAACCTTTACATGTTTCCATTACGGATATTACTGGAGTGATGTTTTCGGTAACCAAACGATTGAAGAGACAAAGGCATGAAGGCTCATGATAGACTTTTTGAATTAAGATACCTAATTGAGTGTATCAGGGCAGTGAGATATGTTTTATACCACCTGATGTGAATCAAGATTCGCAGCAGAAACTTTCAATTAAATTTTATATTTCTAACTTAGGAGAAAAAAAAAGTTTCAAAATTGATTTTTTTATTTTAAAATATTTTTTTCGAGTATTCCTGTGTGAATTCAACTTTATAGAAAAGCAATTGCTTGCCCCTCAAAGGGTTAAATACCTGCAATAAAATTTCAATACACATTGCACTCTTTTTGTACATATAATACACCAGTATTGTGAGCTTCATGCCTCATTTTGTACAAAAATGTAAATATCTCATGGTGTGCTTTGGGACACACGTGACACATACCACAAAATTCCATATTAAATATATATATATATATATATATATATATATATATACATATATATATATATATATATATATATGTATAAAGTCGGAATTGTTTTATTATTTTTCCTGTATTTGTGACTACCTAAAGTAATAAAAATATTTTTTTAATAAAGAAAATAAAAATCGTGCATTGAAGGGTTAAGACATTCAGATAACAATAATAAAAATATCTCATCACTCTTAAAACATAATGATAATTAAAAATATAAATTAAATATGAAAAGAAAATATTTTATAAAGGACATTTTTTTAAAAACTCACATTCTCTTTACCATTTTTTATATAAAAAAAGATTAAATGTTAGGGGTCATTTTAAATATTATTTTTATAATTTTCATAAAATTTTTCTCATACATTGGCTTTTAATAGGCAGGAAATAATTGCTTCAGAATGCCAGATCTGTTAATGCAATCCCAACTAATGTAATTTCAAGACATTTAATTGCGGGTAATGCATCGATAGTAACAGTGTAATTAATTCGGACATATTTGCTTTCCTTCGGTCATTAAAGTCAACAATGATCACGGTTTCTCTATACCAGACAAGTATCTTAAAATTCTGAGTTTCGAATGTTTAAGGATCCGAATTCCAACATAGTAGATTTGCTTAAATGTCACATGTATTAAGGATGTCTATCTATGTGTTAAAATAACATTGTTCTAAAACTGTGTACTTAAAAATACTAAAATTAATAACTAGTGCATTGTTAAAGAAAAAAATTAAAACTTGCTTGTACTATTCGTTAAAAAATGTTACTGGAAATCATTGAATGATAGTTACTATAATACTAGTAGAGCGTGAAATAAATAAATAAGCGAAAAGATACCAAATTAAATACAATTTCGAGCATTTTCTTATGCAACGTATTTAAAAAAAATAACTTGCAATAAAATAACATATGAAAATAACTTACAACTATAAATAATTAAGTTAAATTTTTCTAAAAATTTCTATTAATATATGATAATTTTAAAACGTCCATAGTGGCAAGTAATTAACCAAAATCTTAATCATTTATTAGTATTTCTTTATTTTCAGATACCCATTAAAAAACTAAACCAGCTGCTTTACGATCCATGAAGGATCAGTGCCTACAGTGCCTAACTCTGGTTCCGAAGTGCTATGTAGTATGCGTCCTGGCCAAGTGGTCAACCCAATGCAAGAACTTTGCTGTTTAATTCCCAAGCAAGCTTGACACTCATTTTGCTGACCCTGAAGGGATGTAAGGATAAATGTATTTTGTCCAGTCGGAGTCAAACTCAAGGTCTGGAGCGTGGCAGATAGGCGGGCTAGTCACCAAGCTACTGTGCTTCAGATTCTCATTAAATTGCATTTTTTATTTTAATAATTCCTTTGATGTACGTTAATTATGTTCTTTTTTTCATATATAATTCCAATTTTGACTATTTTGATCTCAGTATTCATTATTAATTAATTTAAATCTAATCAAACATAAATGATTATTGTATTTCAGCTACTTTTAAATCTCATTACCAACTGTATAATAGGTGAATGTTATATGATTAACAACGTGTGATGTCATTTAAATTTTTGTTTTAAATATAAAATCTTACCTTTTTACAGTAATATCCAGTCAATTATCGCTATTTTGTAGAGTTTTATTGTTCTAAAATATTTTCAATTTTTCTATTTAAAGAATAATGTTTATCAACCGATATCTGTTTTAATAAATTCTAAGCCTGATCTAAATAGTAAAAGGGCGTAAGAATTTTTTATGCATTGCAATTTGTTATTGCTTTATTAAATATGAAAATAGAATCTACATTTTTATATTATCGGGAATATGTATATAGTTTTCTTTTCAGCGCATTCTTTAACTTAATCATGATTTCGAGTTTTCTTCTGCTATTGCTCTAAAACGGATATTAATACAACGTTTATCCAGGACCAACATTTATGAACGACGTGATAAGCCATTTTTAATTTGAATTTTTCATTCCTATATGTATTGTATTTTGTTCATATGAGTTAAAAAAAATTGTATGTTTTATAGGAAAAGATTAATCTAGGAAATAACTTACAAAATTAATAGATTATTATAACCCATTAACACGGTACTGCTGAACTATGGACTCTTAATATGGAAATGTAACTTTTTTCCCTCTCTAGCTAGTAAACACTTACTATACATTGTTGTAGATAACTGATGGTAATTTATGCTATAGCTTTTAAAAATCATGCTTGAAAAGTTTTTATAATGTCATTAAAAACTCACTAATTGGTGTTACATTTTTCTAACAAATGTAATTCAAAAACACATTTTTTCAAATTCGGTGCTGTAAAAATTAAAATTAGTGGTAGCTAGAGATGACGCATGAGCTATAACAACGAAAGCGAATAAAATATTAACTACTTCTTTTTCACTTCCAAAAATAACATCAGATTTTTATTAGGCGTCTAAAGTTGAAAAGAGATCTAAAAATTTCTATGCGGAAATATCTCTCGTGAATAAAATAATGAACCAATTGTTAAAATAAGCTGTAATATGTATTAAAAGAGGCCAAACTTAATTTTTATACTTAGGAATAAATTTATGTATAAAAATTATTAAAGAAAGTCTAAGTAAATATTACAATAATTACTTAAATATAATGGGAGAAATTTGGATTGGAAAGAGTAATAATTTTTGATATCATCAGACATCCGATATATTTAAAAATAAAATAAAATATATTTTAATGAATGTAATTTTTCGTATTTATATTTTTGTTTTTTAAATGCAAAAACATTTTAAAATTTAAAAATATATTTCAGAAGATTAAACAGTTATAAAAATGCATTTTATATTTAAACTGAATCTATTTGTATTCAAATATTATCTGTACTAGAACTGAAAAAGGTATATTTATTTCTTTTTTGCAGAGTCAATATTATGTCGAAATAAGAAAAATTTCTCAAAAATAAATCTCCATTCTTTAAAATCAAAATGCAGAATAAGGCTTCTACAGTATTGTGTAATCTATTGAAGTTACGTAGAAAAATTCTCCATTTTTAAAGAAAAAAAACTTTCAAAAAGGGCATTACATCATTCCTACTGTAAGTCTAAGGATATAGCTGTGATTTTATTTGAAATTATAAAGATAATAATAGTGAAAAATTTCAATTATATACTTAGTTTTTGTTATGTTAAATTTTATTTGACATAAAATACCACCATCAAACTATTTTCTTCTTGTATAGCAAATTCATATAGGTACATGTTTAAAAAATAGGATAAGGCAGTATAATTTGATACTTATTTACTTTATTTATTTTTAAATAAAAACGAGCTTTGGGTCTTTGAATGAAATGTATCAGGAAAAACATACTTTTTTCTAGGATAAAATCATAAAAGAACGAAAAAATTTGGTCAGTACTTATTAAGTTTAAACCACTTATTTACATATATAAATTGATAACCACTTATTTACTATATAAACTGATAACCATTTATTTACATACATAATTTGATAAAGTTCAAATTACCTCTCAATCTTTAATTTGGTGTTATGTTTGTAACCATTGCCATTACCGTATTTTTATATTTTGCGGTGATAAAGCGCATGCCATTTTTTACCTTTAACAATGGACTGACTATTCAGCCAGAACCCTCACATTTTTTTTAAATTCTAGACAAAATTTGAGAGTACAGAGATTTCTTAACATTCCTAAATTTAGGTTCACAGAAACCTCAGCGAATGTCAAAATCGCAATTGTTGAGAACCATCTTCTTGTGATTAAAATAAGGTTACACTGCTAAAAATTTCTGTAAAAGCACAGAAAAAAGTAAGACTCTCTATAAATCTCACTAGTTCTCAGTTAAATATATTTGATTGAGTTCCTCAGTCATCTTTTTACAAACCTTACCCTTATCTTATATGTAATTACCTGTAGGGATTTCTGTGTCTTTATTTAAAGATGTTTCAAATTATTTAAAACTTGTGATTCAAAACACACATTTAAAAAAAATTCCCAATTTTATTAAACACATTTAATAAAAGTTTACAAACTATTATTATTATTATTTTAGTTATAATAATTTTAAACGGAAAAAATCAGCTCCTGGAAGTTATTGGGGATCATTATCGTCAATCACTTTACAGTTCAATCATCGCTTTACCCGCTGAATCATAAAAGACATATTTTGCGCGGAACAGCAAAGGTTTGCATAGTTCAGATAGTAAGGTGTTCTCCCACTGTCAAGAGGTATCGTGTTTAAACCTTAAGACGGATAGGAACAAATTATGTAAAAATTAAATGATACAGCAGTTGCAAAAATCGTGAAAAAAACAAAAAACAGAATAGCAGCAGCACATTTACTGCGATTCCTATCAAAGCCTAATAAGTAACAGCTTACGTAAACGTTTAACTAAATTTCAAGTTTGATAGAAATCCGTGCACTAGTTTTTGAGACATAGCTATTGCGAAAATCGCACTAACAACAACTCAGCAGATCTACCAGTTGGGTGATATACACAAAAAATAATCAGAACTAGTTTATGTCAAGTTCTAACTGAGTCTAAGGATTTTATAAATTTCGTACCTTAGCTTCTGAGATAGAATAATTGCCGAAACTGTAATAAAATGCAGCATATAGGCGCCATCTGTTGTGCGATCTGCATTAAAACCTAATAAGCAACATGATAAGTGAACTTGTAACACAATCTGAAGTTTGATGAAAATTCATGCATTTACTTTTGAGATAGAGCAAATACAGAAATCGTACATAAAGCATAACAGCAGTGCCGCATGTTGAGTGATGTACACGAAAAACTAATCAGCACCAGTTTATATCGAAATCTAGTTGAACATAAAATCTTATTAAATTCTGTACATTACTTCTTGAGACAGAGTTCCCATATATCATATAAATTAGCAGTAAGTATGATTTTTTTTTTCTGATATTTACTTACAAAACAAATTTGGCTTGACAAATTCGTAGTAGATACTCTGCACAGTAGGCCATCACCCACTTGTATGAGTAATTTATTGTGAAACTGATGCTAGACAGGCTTTAATTCACGAAATTAAGAAAAGCAAAAAATTACCAATTGAAAATTATCCCATACGAAAAAATTTCCACGATTAGGTATAACTCAAAGCAAGACACACACATCATTGTTACCGTTATGGAATCTCATTTTTATGGATTGGTTAACGAACACAGTAAAGGAACCCAAAAAATGTATTTATTATTTTAACTGTTAAATATAGTTATTTTTGTAGAATAAAATTTCAACTATAATATACAACCTATTTCATATGAAAAATCTTACTAATTAAAAAAGTTATGTTAATTTACTGAGTTATGTTTGCGTCTTCATTTATTTTAAATTTATATTGAAATTTTTTATTTTTTTTAAAATGATTTCTTCTCAATGTTACTGGATTTTTTTTTTTGAAATATCGTTTTAATTGATATTGCTTTATTTTTGTCTTTAATCTAATTCTAGTCTATGATTTTTAACAATTTCGGAGCTGCATTCCTTACGTAAATTTTATTCGATTGGAATCACTTTTTAGATGCGTTCGTAATTATGTAAATACGTAGCACTTACAGTTGTCGCTCAGTCCGTTCGTCTGTCCGACCGTCTGTCTGTCTGTCCGTCCGTCTGTCTGTACGTCCGTCTGTCCGCATATAACAAAGCAAAAACTACATAACCAAATCGTTTGAAATTTAAAATATATTATAATTATATAATTTTGACGCGTCATATCAAATTTTATGAAAATCGGATGAATAGATCAATTACAGGGACAATCAAAAGTATTCCGTTATATTACGGTCAATGGGAAAAAAAGTTTCAAATGCATTTTGATTGTTTGAAATTTGAAATATAGGATTATTGCATAATTTTGTCGAGTCTATTCAAATTTTATGAAAATCGGATGAATAGATCAATTACAGGGACAATCAAAAGTATTCCGTTACATTATGGTCAATGGGCAAAAAAGTTTCAAATGCATTTTACTGGTGTAAACTCATTCAAACACAGTAAAATTTTATGAATCTGTGAAATACATATTATAATATACATTTTGCACAATCTGTGGTGCAAAAACCTTTTGTTATTGATTTACAAGGCCACATAGAAGTATTCCATTACATAATGGTATAGGGAGATTTTTTGTTGCGCGTTTTAATTGTAATTGTCTATTTTATGAGAATGATATACGTTGTTAAGGAATACTACACGTTATTTCCTGTATAAAAGAAAGCATATAGTATAGCATATGATATAGGTTGCTGAGGTGTAATAAAAGTTACTTCCTCTATATTTACAGTAATTAAAAAAAATCGACTACTATACTCTATTCGAAATACTATCTATTATAACAGCAAGATCTGAATATATTTAAAATTTCGTTATCGTAAGAACGCACCTCATTTGCTACACTTCACGTGCAATTTCCAACTTGTTCTAATCGCTTTACTTATCAAAAAAAAAAAAAAAAAAAAAAGATTTTTATTTAAAGGTACAAATAATGATGATAAAAAATATCCATGCACTTTATGACGATACTCATTTATCAGTGCGTATGCATCACAGATCTGAAAGGGTTTAATTTATAGTGTTGTAAACAGATAGTATGACATAACAAGATTATTAATTTACTATATGTTTTCAATATTTTTGACAAGACAAAGAAAGATTTTCTACAAGATTGCAAACAATTTGCGGTACTTCATTCAGTCATGACAAAATTAGATTTTCTATTTGTTTGCCGTTAATTTGTAATAAATTTGGTACAGCAAGAGACCTGCGTGATAAATTAGGTGCAAATAAAAAGTATGGGGTTTTCAGCGTTTGCGTTATCTTGCTGCAGGCTTGTTATAAATTTCAGTCTTGTCATGCTGAAATTTCTGCAACTTTGCAAGTTTACAAACAAGACTGCTGAAAATTTCCTGTAAACTAAAATTGCCATGTGTGTCATTTTCAAAATCACGAAAAATGAAGCACAGCAGCGCCAGCTTTGGACGATATGCTTTAAAACCCAATAAACAATTACTTAAGTCTACTTTTAATTGAATTTGAAATTTAATGAAAATCCATGCGCTAGTTCTTGAAATACAGCTATTGCAGAAATCGAGAAAAATGTACCATATCAGCACTACCTGTTAGGCGATATACACCGAGAACTAAAAAGCAACAGTTTATTCTACGATCTAACACAATATAAAGTTTTGTGAAATTCTGTAGATTGGTTTTGCAGACAGAGATCTCAAAAAATGTCAATTTGTCATATACAGACAGATTCACAGACAGACCAATAGAGTGACAGATAGACTCAAAAACATACATTTTCTAAAAGTCACCAAACGATATTCAGGGCTTTCTAAAATGCACATGAAAGATCAGAAGTCAAAAATTTCCACGAATACAATACTTTCTGCTGGCAAAGATAGGAGAAAGTAAAAATATTAAAAAATAGTCATACAGTACGAATAATGCATGCAAATCAATTGATTAGAACCATTATCATATAATATTCCATCATATATATCATAGTTATAATATTAGTCTAAATAAGAAAGATGCAATTTTTAAAAAAGGTTATATCTATATACAAAAAGTGGTTGTAGACTTGGAGTTACATTAAGACTCGAACATTAAAATGTTAAAAACATAGTCAAAAATATTTCTTTGCATAAATTGCAAAATTTGAATTATTTATGCAATTATACATTTGTGAATGATTATCGACTAAAAATCCGACAAACTTAGTTTTTTTCATTCTCATTCTTTCGTCAATCTGTTTTTAAAGAAATAAATCTTGATTTCTATATTGTTTTATTTAAAGTGTGGTTGTGTTATATATAATATAAAAATATTGAGAATTTTTAATTTCCATCTGCAAATTTGAAAGAAAGAAAAATATTCAGATGCAGATTACGAAGCATTTTCAAACGTTACGTAAATGCTATTGCGAAATTTTATTTTTTCTGTTAATTTAGTTTAGACATTTATAATTTTACAAGGAACAAAGCATTCGTCGAAACATATAGTTGCTCAGACACACATTATTTTAGTATTTTATAACTAAATTAACATTTGGTCAATAAAGAAACTAGTAAGATGAGGTAAACCAAAACTTTTTTCTATTTCATACATATTAATACTGTAAAATTCGTTATTACAGTCCCAAAATTAATTGACAATATATGCCGATCATAAGGTTCTAAAGAAATGAAATATCGTTAATTAGCTTTTGCGATATGAATATCTCAAAAATCATATAAATTCTACAAAATATACACACTACTACAGCGCTACTACAAATTTAGTAGCGCTGTTTATTACGTGATATGCACCAAATCCTAGTCTACTGAATCTGAAGTTTAATGGAAATCCCTACATTAGTTTTCGAAATAGAGCTATTAGGGAAATTGTAAAAATATTCTGCGTGTGCCTGACGATTTACACTAAAAATTAAACAACATCATGTTATATCACGGATTAATAGAATCTGAAGTTTGAAAAAAATTGCGCATTTGTTTTAAAATATAGTTATTGAAAAATCTTGCAAACTACTGTATAGCAGTGCCACCTGCTGGGAGATTTACATAAAAAAGCAATCAGCACCAAGAATGTCAGAAGCTAACTGAATCTAATTTTTTATTAGATTTCGTTTTTTAGTTTTAGAGATAGAACGCCCACAAATTTTGCATCACACACAGACAAACAGACGGAGTCACAACTCACAAAGAGACATTTTGTAAAAACAAGTCTTTTTTGATCTCTGATTCCTAAAATTTGTAAATCCGTCGAAAATTAGAATTGGAAAACGGTCGCGAATCCAATACTTTCTTTTTGTAACGATAGAAGAAAGTAAAAAGTATTACATAATTGAAAGTCATTGTAAGTACTTGTCTCCAGTTAGGTTATAATATGTTTGAATGCATTTGTACATTCCTATATATAAATCTATAGCTAAAAATCTGTGTAATATGTAGTGAAACGTAATAAATCTTTAGATTTCACACACAAATTTGAATGTTATAAAATTTGTTTCATAGAAAAAATTAATAACTCTACTCAAAAGGCATTTCTGGCAATTATGTCCCAGATAATATATCTCAGTTTTTTTTAATTGGTAATGTAAAAGGTTTTGAAACATTTCAAATATTATTTAACCAAAAAAAAAAAAAAAAAAAAAAAAAACCGCTAAAATAAAGTTTAGTAAAATATTTCAGCTTCGTTTCATACATTTTCATATAAATAAGCTGTAAAATGAATTGTATTGTATAGTCAAAAAATAAAATGCAAATTAAAATTTTCTGCATGTTTAAATTCATATTTCACATTATATTTTTTAACTGTAAAACTAGCATAACTAATTATAACAACAGTACGGAACTTGAAAAATATTTCTTACTCCGAAAAAAAAAAAAAAAAAAAAAAAAAAAAAAAAAAAAAAAAACAATAATAAAAAAAATAAAAATTAGTGCTTTTTTGTAAAATAAAATTATTTTAAAATACAAATAACGCATTAAAATGCTAACATGATATATTTCATCTCATCGTAGGCTTAGTACATTAAAAACATTTTAGTATTTCGATGTCAAGAAAGTACATCTCCCTTATTTTAAGTAAAATAAAAATATTTGGTTTTATTTGGCAAAGTTGTGCACAGATTACGGATATAAAGACAAATGACAAACTTATTTTGAAAAGCATTTTGAATGAAATTTTCAGAAAGATATGAAAGATATTTCATTCTTTAAATTTCATAAAACTTATACTTCCCTGTCAAAAAGTAATATTTCATATGTAAAAATGTATCGTAGAACAAAATATCGATACATAGACATTTCTATCATCATTTCTTATTTTAAGAAATTTTATGCTACCCAGCTTAAACAAAACACTATGTTTATATTGATTTCGAGTGAGTTCAAATCCTGATTTAAACTTTGCGTTTTGTGGAGTTAACTTAGTAATAGAATTTTTTTAAAGAATGAGAATTAAGTTTTGTTATATATATAAGGTAATTGTACCCTATATAGCCAGTGCTCTCAACATGGACACCCCTAATATTTTTAAAAATAACAATTTTGATAGAGAGATCGCGCTACATATCCGTGAAGAAAAGCAGTTGAAAAGATAATTAAACCTGGAAAGTAGAAAAAAGCGCGCTTTTCGTCATTTAGAAGGAAACTTGTTGTTTCGTGGTGTGCTGATCGTAATTACAGGCGAGTTTAAATTCTTATTAGATATTGTAAAATTACTTTAAATATAAAAAATGGGGTGTTTTAGAAAGCCTCTAAAACATATTTTCGATTGCTAATGTATATATTGCTTGAAAAAGTTTTCTTTATTTATTTATTACAAAATCTAATAAAACTACTTTCGATTTCCAATATGGACACCTTATGTCCACATTGGAAGTACAGCAGGTGAATCTTCAGATTCAGAAAAATAGAAAGCTAAGCAAAACAAACTGCATTATTGCATAATATTTTGTAGTAACTGAGGTACTTTGCATTGGTCTTCGTTGAGCCACAACCGAAAATGACCCTCCCCCCCCCTCCCTGCTCTAGAATGTATGTTCTGAAGATATTTACTGTGCCCTCACCCGAAATGTTTAAGATATATTATTTGTATTCCCTCCTTTCTAAAATTTCACGGAGGAGTGGCTCTTCTCTACATCCTGTGTAAGTAGGCCAGTAAGGAGGCACCTGTACATAATAGGAACTGGTGGTTTCTTATATGGACATTTGTTAACATTTTTTTATCATTTAAATAATACCGGAATAGTTACAAGGTCCCTAATTTTAATAATGATAGTTAACAGTCCAGGGATCATGGTCATATATTTTTGGAGTCTTATCACGTGTACATGGTGTGAAAAAAATAAATTTTCCTTAGGGTGTCCATATTAGGCATAGGTACCTTATATATGCTTATTTTACTCTATCGTATTAAATGAATGTCCGCGGAGGAGGGATGACCTTCCGAGAGCATTTTAGTGGCAAGCCATGTTATTACGAATAGTAGGAAACAGAACACATTTACAGTATTGAAAAGTGTAAAAGTGGCTTATTAAGACAATACAGTACTTAAATAATGATAGGAAATAACGAAGGGAATACGAAAAAAAAAATTACTGTTCACAGATTTTTTCCTTAAATCAACATAAATACTCTTTAAATAACTTTGCTATGATGTGATGTGAGATAAAAATTGTATCTCTACCAGACAGAAAATGATGCTTTTTGATGGCCCAATTCTAAGGCTTTTAAGTATGCTATCACACGTATTCCTATGGTTGTGTACAGTGTCATCAAAATTAAAAGAAAATGACAGAAATAAGACGTAACTGATATTTATCACATAATTATTAATAGAAATTCATACAAAAAGGTTCTCTAGCATAAATTTCAATGTTTCATAGTTGATTATTTTCAAAATATTGAAGTTGAAATAAAATTTATGAAAATTGGAAAATAAGGGAAAAATTAAGTCACTCTTTGTAGAAATTGTTTTACTTTAATATGGTGTATGGTCAACTTGTAAAGATATGCATACCTCACATATTGATTTCATTGACTTTGACAAAGTTTTGACCATGTCTTATGGAATTGTGTATTACAAAATATCTGTAGTCGTCAGTAAACAATATTCATGCCAGTCTTCTGCTCCATTGAACTTGACAACGGTAACAGTTTAAATAGACTTCCTCAAACTACTGGTTTTTTCGCTTAGAGTACAAGTTCATTATAATTTCAGTAGAACAGTTAATTCGAGTTTCTATGGCAGCCCTAAGGTCTGACACCGAATATCTCATAGTCACTTCGCGAGTTTTTCAAGCCAAAAATGATAGAAAATGGACTTCGATTGCAATTGTTTCTCTTGAGCACCCTTGATCATGCTGCCTATAAACAGATCTAGTGGTTAAGTGGTTAAAAAGTGGCTTCAAGCTCTTGATGCGATACTTTGTTAGATATTAAAATTTTGGGCAATCTATATTTGTGTTTGACCTTCCTCGATTCTACTAATTATTCTTAACTTTTGATCTTCATTTAAATTATGCTTTTGAGCCATAATTAATGAATAATCCGCATTCACTCTAAACAACTCTAGAAATAAAAACTTTCACATGCCTCCATTGCACATCACACTGTCAATCTCAAACGCAGTGTCAATCATCAAAAATGCAATTCTTTGTTCAGTTGTATTGAATTAACATAAATAATTATAGCATTGGGTATTGGTTGAAGCAGTATTTCAGTGAGCATATTTTTTCGTATTATCTTTTAATTTTGATGAAACGTGCAGTAAGCACGGCATTGTTAGCGGGTTTCGCTCTCTCTTTAATGATAACCCAATAGTTCTATACTTCTATTCTATTTGATACTGTTTCTATTATTAGCTAATGAAATACTTATACATTATTTCTGACGTTGAATTTAAGTGTTATGATTAAATATAACTAAATATATATTTTATGAATTAAGAAGAGAATTCTGCAATTTGTATGTACTACATACATCTTGCCTAGTCTATAACCTTGTAGCTCTTATCTTTGATATTTAACCGACTTATGTAAAACTCGCTGAACTTTTGAAATTTAATGATTTGGTTTGTGAATGTGAAAAGTTGGAGAATCTTCCGGGTTTATGGATTACTGTTTAAATATGAAAAGAAAATCATACATCAGGCATAAATTCTGAAATACGTTTAAAAAACTCCTGATTTTTTAATATAAAAATTTCTTTTTTTACTTTTCATATACGGTAAAAGGAGGTATCTAAACTCACTACAGCAATAACCGTTTATGAACAGCCATATTTTTTAAGAGTTTTTATACATGACTTATCGTTATTTATATATCAATTTTCTGGTTTTCAAATATTTATTTTAGTTGGAAAACCCATACAAGAATTAAAACACTTGAAAAACTCTCCATCCATCTGAAATGTATCCACATTCTGTGTTGGAAAGTGTTAAAAATGATAACATAGGTAAGTGCTGAATAATAAGGTTATGCATACAAATGCAATTTATTAAAATAAATTTCAAATGAATTTCATAAAATCATAACCAGTCATGTCCCCCCCTTTATTTACAGATTTAAAATAAAATAATGTTTTACAGACAAATAATGTGAATCACGTGACCAGGAAAATTCTATTTAAACAGTCGTGTGATCAGTTATATTAGAATTTATGATAAAAGAATGTAGCATACAGATTTCATTTTACAGTATTAAAGATGCAGAATTTTTTCAATACTCTGGAACATAATTACAGTTTTTCATGCTACTGATTTTATTTTGATTAAAGGGAAAACAGGGCATCTCATATATCCTTTCACTTAAAAAAAGAATGTAAAAAAACATGGTATAAATTTACGTGTCCGATTGAGTTTATTTCATAAAATTTGTGATAAAGTGGAATTTTTTATGACAAATACAAAAGATTGGTCAAAACGGTCCATAAATTAGTACCATGATTTCATAATTACTTAAAAAAGAAAAAAAATGTTATATCGGAGTGAGGGTAAGATTATAAGTAAATTTGAACTACTTTCTTCTTTCGCTGCAAAACAGTCTGACAATTTTACAAATCTCATTCTGGTAACTGCATTTCCATATAGCAATGTTTTTCAATTATTATAATTTATTTTTTTTATGAATTTTTGGAATGTGAACGTGATTGTGAATTGTGACTTGTGAGGTACAGCGTGTGTACAAAAATAGCGTTAATATTTTTTCTATATTCATATTACAGATTATTCTAGTGCTTATAAAATTGAAGTCTAAGACACATTTGTTAATTATGAAGTTTTCATATCATTGTTCCAGTGCAGTTTGTTTAAGTTAATAAAAAATACGCATTGTAGAAACTTTCAACGTATTTTCTAAACAAAAATAACTAATTAAACATGACATAACTTATTATACTTTACATAAATTTGATATTATTATTAAGCAGAAACATAAAAACTTACATAAGATACATGATAACTTTTAAAATGAAAAATAAAATGCCGCTATGTATGCATTATAAATACTTATAGGATGAGACTCTTCTTTAATTAACATTACCTTTTAATGGTTAATTAAACAACCATAATTTTAAATTTCAAACTGTAAATAAACTAACATCATAATGCTATTTACATTATCAATTGTTCATTAAATTCAATTGTCGTATTGTTCATTAAATTTACGTACGAAGTAAATTTAATTTCACTACCCTGACTTAAAAAAAAAACTAATTACATTATTTAGTATTTATTTTATCTATCACATATTTACAATTTAAATTTAATTAGTTTATTACTCAACTACTCCTGTGTGGATTAACAGCTATTAGATACTATCAAAACAGATTGTTGTAATAAATTTTCTTACTTCTTTTATGCTGAAAAAAAGCATTTTTCATATATTGATATTTGAATTTCGAATTTCCAAATTTTTTTAACACAAAAAATGCATTTAATATCCTCACTGTGAAAATGTACAATATACTCATGAAAAAAGCATTTACATAATACTTTACTGAAAAAATTTTTAAGCATTAGTTGCTGTGTAAAAGCTTTTTAAAATTTAAACAAGAAAGAAAAAAATCATGCATCAAGCACTGATTATGAAACACATTCCAACACATTCAGAATAATTTAACAAACTTCCATCTTTTAATAAGTTGATATAGAATGTCGAATTAAGCCTTTTCGAAATGTGTAACGCATTTGACCCATGACCCATACAGAGTTCTTGAATTCCCACGCAAGTCGAGATGCTTGCGTTTACTTCATATCGGATTCAATGAGTCAATTTCAGGAATGCATACATAAATTAACAAGAGTGAACTTTACTAAACAAAGTTTCTGCAGAGGCAATGACAAAAAATTCAATTTAAGCAACTTCCATTTACAATCTGATAATTATTATTATATATCAGAGATAGGTTTGTATCTATAAACTACATGTTTAAAAAAAAATCGGTTAAAAATTGACGCAGCTGAAAACTCTCCTCCAGTAATTTCCGCTAATAATGGGAATGGTAGAATATTTTTTTTATTCCTCCTTGAATGCGAGGTAAAAAATTTATACACAATGAGTAACATGGAAATATTAGTTAAATTTAAAAGCCAATACTGAAACTGAAAATGTACTTCGAGAAATTATTGTTTAAAGACTGTATTGTAAGCGATTTCTTTATTGTGTCACTGCAAATGAACGATAAATCCTATAAATGCTTTATTCCATATTAATCGTCGTCTAGCGAAATTAAGTAATTTATATCAATTTCAATATATTTTAAATATTGTAGTTTAATGTCATTAAACTGCACTGCCAATGATTTTTCCTATTGATCATAATGCAACATAATTATTTTGAGTGTCCCTACAAATGAACTATTAATGCTGCACATTCAATACCCAACATGCTACGGTAAACAACTTTAACATATCAATTGTATGAAAAGACGACTATATTTATGCGAGTTAGGTCATGGGCGGATAGAAAAACGTGCAGACAAACGGCAATATAAACACATTCATAAACGCTTTTCAACTTTGTTGGATAATGTTAAAAATGTTCTTCTATGTTCTTAATTAATCCTTTTATGATACAATTCATCTTAATCTCGGTATCTTTTTATGAAAAACATTTTCATTTTCTAAATAAAATAATCTTCCAGAAGAATTCAATTGACATTTAGTTTAAATATGAATCAAATTCAAAAACACCTCCCTGACTTCAAAAAGAAACAACTCCCTAATTTTGTATTTATCTTTATTATATTTATCATTCCACTATAATATTAATTGAATCAGTTTGTTATTTAAGCATTCCCCGTGGATTATCGTCCATTAAAATAGTCCCCAAGCAGACTGATGTAATCCGTTTTTCCCCTCTTTCTATGTCATGATAAATACCACTTCGTACTACTGCTTTTGAATTTCATCCTTCCAAACCATATAACAATAGGCAGTCTATTTGCTCTATATTTCACTGTGCACAAAGAGGGTGTATAGTAGATTTGGAAGAGAAATAAATATAAATGATATTTTAAGTTTTTCAAATACTTTGATAAATGCTGAACAAATTTCATAAGGATTGGTTTCTATGGATTTTTTTTTTCAATAAAGAAATAATGTTTTAAAATATGTATTATCAGCTTGTTATATGATACGGTTACCATATCTGTTTACTAGATAATTTCAGGACAAAATTACTGCTATATGCAGTTATACATTTTATGTTACATACAGTTACACTAGACGAAATTGATTACATACACTAACTGTATGTATGAAATTATATACACTTTCAATATTTAAACTGCAAATAATATTAACTACTAAAAATGTATTTATTAAAAATACAAGAAATTGCTCAATGGTGCACAAAACAAGAACTTTAATATGAACTTGTACAATTAAAATTAAATAAAAATATCCACGTTTCGCGCCGTCATCTGCGGCCGTCTTCAGGAAAATATGATAATGAAAGGACTAAAAGTTTGCTTCCTGATCGAGAGATATTTCTAATTAGTTGGTTAGCAAGTACTGAGACATAATATTTCTAATAAATTAAAATCGAAATGAATTAAAAGTTTAAAAATGTTGCCACTTACACGTGAGTAAAAATTAAAATATTGCAACGAGTTATAAAATTTAAGATTTTATGATGTTATGTCATATTTTTGGTATATTGTAAGATAAATTATCATTACAAAGTTTATTTCTCGTGCAATGATTTCGACAGATTCTCTTATTTTACCTTCAACTGGGTTATTGCACGGAACTATGATTGTTGCCACTTCGAAATTAATACGGAAATTTTGCTTATTTTTATTTAAATGCAATTAAAAAGTAATGTTGTTAAAATTTTTATAGAGGATATTTATTATGTATATCATATCATACTTTATCATATTTACTTTAATGTTATCTACAGTCAAAACTATTAATCATAAAGTTGTGAATTTTTTTGAAAAACATAATAAAGAGATGGGAATTTTTTTAAGCAAATAAATAAATAAATAAAAATAAGAAAGCTAAACATTTTGTCTCTAGAGGGCGATTTTTGATAAATTACACATTTAGAATTATGACAGTCAGAAAATTTATTTAATAACTTAATCTGAGTCTAAAAACAGAATTTCGCGATATTTTCTAGTATTTTGCAGAACACGCTGCGGTCAAGCGTAAATCATGCTGTATGCAAGTATGGTATCCAAAAATGATGAATATCATGCGGAGTATGTTTGGTTATAAAAAAAAATGTCGACATATCATAATATGTAATTCGATAAAAAAAACCAGCTCCCTATTTCTTGTTTTCGCTTAAACTAATCTCCAAAAATTTATTATGCTCTCCACAAAATTTCATAATAATCTGAATAATAGTTTCATCTGTAGACAACTTTAAAATAGGATCGTTTAGTTATGGACTTCCGTATTATATATAGTTATTTGAACTGTATATTTAAGCAGACTCCGTATCCTTTGAAAAACTTCGAAGAATTATTTTTAGTTATGTACATTTAATTATTAAAAACACATATTATTACAATCACAATTGCGAAAATTTATTTTAACAAGGAAAAAAATCATTTTGAGTGTAAAAATTAGAGTTTTATTTATTTATTTTTTTAATTTAAAGAATTTTAAAATTTACTGTTTTTCTATAGATTACTGTGTTTAAAACACCAAAACTTCTACTAATATTTGAAAAATTTTCCATAATTTTTTATATTTTCAATATAGTGCACATAGTACAATTAGGTATCAATTTTACAATTAATAAATTAGTTTATGAGAAAGAATTTACAAACACGGGTAAAAGAGCAGAAAGAAACATGGTTTCTTCAATGCTCTGATTTTTATTATTTTTTATTTTCATTATATTTTGAAATCTATACCTAATTTTAATAAGTATGCTGTATTGAGGATACAATAATAATAATAATAATAATGATAATAATAATAATAATAATAATAATAATAATAATAATAATAATAATAATAATAATAATAATAATAATAATAATAATAATAATAATAATAGAGTAAATTGACAAATACTTGTAGAAGTTTTTGTGTTTTAAACACAGTAATGTACCAAAGGATACAAATTTTAAAATGTTTATGAAAAAAAAAATATTTTTACTCACAAGGTGATTTTTTCTTGCAAAAAATGTTTTTTTTAACTATTACCTACAATAATATGTGCACACAATAAGTAAATGCACATCAGAAAAAGTACCAAAATAACGATTAAAGACAAAGAAATCTCTTTAAAGATAAAGAAGTGCTATAAAATATGGATAATCAGTTGATTTATGATACAAAATTTCTTAACATTGATGTGTACTCAGAGACCAATTATAGAATGGTACTTTCAATCTTCTAATTGTAAATAATACCTCTCAAAAACGCAATTAATAATTCTCAAAAGAAAAAAAAATGTTCATGCGAAGCAAATCTACAAAAACTAAGTTTCAGAGGATTATTACGCTACAAGGATCTTTTACCATAATGTTTGCAAAGTAATATTTGTCTTATTTAATGGGAAAAAAATCTAGTTTTAGATATAGCAATCAGTGCTTTACGAATTTTCTGGTGCAAAAACCAACTGAAATCCCAGGAATCCCCTGATGCGTACGAACCCAGTTTCATATTTATCTTACTATTACTCCTACTACCTCTGTAATTTTAATTGAATCATTTTATTATTTAACAGATTCCAGCAATTACTATCCATTAAATAGTCCCAAAATGGATTGATGTAATCTATTTTCTTCGTATTTTATGCCATGGATAAACACGTTTTCGTATTGCTGCCTTTCAATTTCATCGATCCAAAGCATGTAACAAAAGACAGTCTATTTGCTCTGCGATATACTATGCACAGAGGATGCATGGTACAGCTGGGGAAAAATGATGTTTTGAGTTGCAAATACTTTGATTAATTGTTGAACAAATTTCTTAAGCACTGTTCCCTATAAAAAGTCTTTTAAATGAAAAAAAGTTGCTTTAATACATACATGTGCGTCATCAATCTATTACATTATACAGATTGTCATAATTCTTTTGAGTCCAATGAAAGAATGGATTTAGATATACACATAAACTTTAAAGAATTATGCTATATATAAGTTGACATTTGAAAAGATTAATGGAAGAGCATGTTATAATGCATATTATTCAAATATTGTTTTATTTTATGGATGTAAAAGTTATGAGGTTTTATACGATAGGGGTAAAACTAAAATAAAAGAAATCCACTTAGTATTGAAGATATGAGACAGTATCTATTAATATTTAGTATTTTGATATTTAATAATTTATATCGTAAAAAAATGCTAATATTTTTTAATTAATTGTTAATTTTAGTTATTTTGTCGGTGAGTTATTTTAAAGATTAATTTTATTTTATGGATGAAAAGGTTATGCGGCATTATAGCATAGGGTAAAACTAAAACTAAAAACCTACTTAGTATTGAATATATCAGATAGTATCTTTTAGTATTTAGTTTTTGATATTTAATAATTTATATGGTGAAAATAATTTCTAATATTTCTTAATTAATTGTTAATGTAATTTATTTTCTAGGTGAGTTTAGCATCATCTATAAACCTTCAAACATAGGTACTAAGAAGAAATTAAATAAATTACTAAATTTCAACAAATCACTTCTGTTTTATAGAATTCTAATTTTTTTACCTAGAATCTTCTTCCATTCAGGTATTCATTTGTGACATTAGATATATGAACAAAATTATATACACTTTCAATTTTTAGATTGCAAACAATCTACCTACTTTGCATTTTATTTACGCATGAAACAAATTCAAAATCACACCCTGATTTGAAAAAGAAACGATTTTCACATTTCATGTTTACCTTACTTGTATTATTTACTAACTCTACATAATTTTAATTGAATCATTTTATTATTTAACTGACAGCTTGGATTACCATCCATTAAATATTCCCAAGACGGATTGATGTAATCCATTTTTTCCGCCTTTTATGTCATGGATAAACATGTCTTCGTATTTGCTACCCTTTGAATTTCATCCTTTCCAAAGCGTGTAACAAAAGACAGTCTATTTGCTCTGCGTTATACTATGCACAGAGAGGGTGTGTGTGTGGTAAGGCCTGGAAAAGAAAGGAAAAATGATATTTCGAGTTACCTACCGTCTCTTCGGAGAAAATAAAATGCGACAGAAAAATGCTTTCAAGAAGAAAGAAAAAAAGAAAGCTGCAGCTTTATTCATATTCTATTCAAATAGCATGCTGCCCGAGATTTGTTAAAGATTTTTTTTTATAATGCAAACAGAGGTGTTTGTTACACGAGTGCTTTCTGAGAAAGATTTAAGTCGTGAATGTGAAAATAAAATGCACTTAAATTGTTTACATTACGTAAAATGTGAAAAGCATTTTGTTAAGCATAAATGGAAAGAATTTTCATCGCTTATTTAGTAAAATTTTTAGAGAGCAATATTTGTAAAAGGATTACTAATGTAAAAACTGCATAAAAAGGATCCGAAAACACATTTAACATGAAAGAGTGCTACTTTTATATTATTCAAATTTAAGTCGTATTGTTATTTGAAGCGTAAATTTTAAAAAAAGGACTAAATTTATTCTTTTGGAACACTTTTTAAATTGAAATTGGTTCGTGCGATTTCCTTTTTTAATTTAAATATCTAAGTAGTCAAAATTTTGCGTATGAATGCGAATGATTGAGTATTTAGTAAGTAATGATTTCTGTAACGAGAAGTTTGTGTTTTTAAAATTTAAAACAGAACAAATAATGCAACGCTTAATATAATAATGACCAGTGGGGAAATTTTCCTTTCACATTGACAACCAATGCTGTTATAAAACGTTTGACAACACTATTGCGAGTTGAAATTTAGGAATCCTTTATGAAAATAACTCAATAATAAATAACTAAAAATATACTAATAAAAAAACTAAATAATAAATAAATACATACATATATGCTAAAAGTTTAGAGTAAATATAAAGACTTAAAAAATCTTTAATAAACAAATCTGTTAGGTTACACGAATACAATCAATGACAATTATCAGATTAGTAATGCTAAAAGTTACTGAATTAATTTCATCAATATTGATTAAGAAAATGTAACAGTTTGTGTGCACTATATTAATAGATCTGTTTATTAACACTGTTTTTAATACTTCATATTTACTGTAATCACTTTCAGCATAAATATTTATATTTTAATAATAAGTGTAATAATAGTATTTTTTTTCTTATATAATTCTACTGTTGACTTGACGGCGTTGTTTGAACTCATGGCAATAACCTTGAATAAAACTTGAACTGTACTTATATCGGTGACTAAAATGCATATAAATTTTTGTGAAAGAAAGAAATTCGAATTGAGAACCTCCGGCTTGGGTCACCGCTGTCAAGTATCCTGTTTAGCGGGAGTTCTCCTCACGTGCTTAAAAACAACGTATTTCTTCTTCCTGCCACCAGTAGGAGTCTTCTGTTCTACATGAACCTCCAGTTTTCCCTCTTGCTGTCTATGGCACCATATATAAAGTGTGCTGCGTACACAACGCAAAATCTTTTAGTTACAGCTTTCTCCACTAGGGGTACACTCTGTTTTAATTAAACCACCTTCCGAAGGAATATCCAAAAAGGGTTCTAGCTACCTCTGACACCGTACAGCAGACACACTTGCTGCAATACATACTAGTTCAACTTTCCACCACCAGAAGGTGCAATATTTTCTATTGGGACATCTAATATGGGTCACCACTGCATGTCGCATCTACAGAATATGTCCTGTACACGCATTGTAAAACATGTTAATTCCACTTTCCACTACTAGATGACTTTTCTATATTAAACAAACCTCTATCCGAAAGAAAACCCGTTGTTCAGCATATCCGGAGATATTAATCGATGGTATGTGAGCTGAAAAAAAGATAAACCTTGGGGTCCATTTTGGGTACTATTTTGTGAAAGTGTGGGCAAAAGTGTTCAATGAGATATCACTTGATGAATTCGGAAAAGTCTAAAAAGTACCCCACCAAGGGCCAACTAAGTCTATAATGATAGGGGGGGAAGGATGAAACCAAAGGCAGAAATGGATAGCCTGCATCGAGTTACACTTGTATTCAAGTATTAAAGATGTGATATGAAGAATTCAGACATCCAGAATTATAAATGTGAGCACACTGTAAAAAAAAAAAGTATTTTACCACGAATTATCCTGTAAATTTACGGAAGATGTCACTTTTTTCACATAAACGGTCAATTCTGGTAATTCGTGTAAATGTGTAATTCCTGTAATGGCAAAGTTCATTGATATAGAAATAAGGTCCGTTTTTTTATGGACATTGTCTGGAATGTCTGCTGCAGTAAAATTACTGCTTACTAAAACTTTTAGTTTTTACAGTGCACTACTAAAAGTAATTTCCTTGTTTTATTTTAATTGGTTTGACATTGTTCTTTCTTGTCAGATATTTTTAATTTCATCTTTCGTGACTTGAACTTTTTTTACTGTACTAATAAGGGATCTAGGTTTTCAAAATGTCTTCATGCAGTTTGATGTTTTTTAATGTAAATTTAATAAATTTAGATAGTCAGTTTTTACCAAAAATTGCTTTTAATTGAGGAAAAAAGTATGATTTAAAAACTCTTTTTAAGATTCAAATACACTATTAGCAGAAAAGTCTTCAAAATTTAGATGGTTTGATCTAATCGCAACTAAAGTTGGCGATTTTCAGTCCCCTTTTTTACATTAGTAATTTTCTTGTTTCATAGGATAATAAACAAACAAAATAAAAAATCTTCGAATATATTTTAAAGAAAAATACATAAATTTTGATAGGTGTTTAGGGTGTGATTTAACAGAAAAAATCTCAGGCTTTGAAAATAAAAATTCTGTAAAGCTTCTGACTAAAAAATAAATAAATAAATAAATAAATAAATACATAAATAAAGTTGAAATAAAGATTAGTAAAATATTTCAATTTCGTTTTATACATTTTCATATAAATAAGTTGTAAAGTAGATTGTATTGTATAGCTGAGCAACTAAAATGCGAATTTAACTGCATGTTTAAATTCGCATTTCAAGTTTTTTTTTAAACTGTAAAAATAACAAGACCAATCATAACTGCTGTACAGAACTTGGTAACTATTCCTTACTGCGAAAAAAATAGTTCCTTTTTTGTACAATAAACTTATTTTAAATCACAAATAATGCACTAAAATGCTATCATAAATATATTTCACGTCATCGTAACACATATTACCAAAAAAAAATTTTTTTCAAGAAAATACATTTTTCTTATTTTATTTAAAACAAAAATACAGTTAATTTAAAACAAAAATAGGTTTTATTTCATAACGTTATATCTACAGATTACGGATATAAAAGTCAAATGACCGACTTATTTTGAATGAAATTTTCAGAAAGATTTGTAAGATATTCCTTTCTTTAAATTCCATAACACTTATATTTCCCAGTCAAAAAGTAACATTTATTATTCAAAATTTATTTGAAATGATCTAAACATTTATTTTATAAATTGCTTCTACAGTTGCATAATTTTTTCTTAAAATCTACGTATTGTATTCAGTCACTTAGTGAAAATAAGTATGGTTTTATTTGTTGTCGGAAATGTTCCGTGCCTATACATGGAATGGATGAACTAAGAATCTATATCTTTTCTTTAAAAGGCCACTCAACTCTGAAAAAGAAACGGATGATAATGTTAAGTCTATGGGGTTGTTATTTTTAAATATCTTGAATAAATTTTATTATTTTCACATGATTTTTTTGGATAGCATGGCTGAGGACAATCTACAACCATACTAGTTTCTGCTTTTTCGATTTTGGTTTCGGATTTTTTTAAAAATTACTTTAACTTTCGGGACCAGTTGAAACCACTTCTGAAATTGAAACTTTCATAATATTAAAAAATATATAACCAAAATCGAAAAAGTAAAAACTAGCCTGGTCGTAGATCGTCCACAGCCGCCACTATGCTAAATACTTATGAAAAATATTAAAATTTGAGCGAGATACTTGAAAATAATGTCTCCATAGATTTAACATTATCATCCGGGATTTTTTGAGTTAGTGGAGAGTTCTTTTAATGTCTAAAAATTTGGAAGAAAAGCGCTCTTATTATAAAGATTAAATACGGTACCGTCTTAATTATTACAAAATTGTAATATTTAACTAAAGTAGATTGTAATATATTTACCAAAAAAAAAATGAATCGATAATTTTCAGAAAAAATGAAAACGTTTATCGTACATAACATTTTACTATTTGATTTATTTACATTTCTTAAAAATTAATTTTTACTTTTCATGTTTCCTTAAAAAAATACTATACATTTTACTATATGTTTCTTCAATCACTCTGACATTTAAGTTTTGAACAAGATCTATATAAATAAAAAATCTTTGAATATAATAAAAATGATTTTCAAGATTTATTTGTTTAAAATTACATTTTCCATACACCATTTTTATTTTCAAAATAATATCAACCAAATTGAAAGCATAATGACCTGAATTTATAACAAAAACATTTATCAATTTATTCATTTTTAATATTTTGTATTTCTTTTTGAAAACAATATCGCTGTTTATTTATTTAATGTTGCTGAATTACAGCATTGTTTATTCTTTACTGAAACTGAATCATAAGCAATATATCTCCTCTTCAAATCGCTTTTCAAGAAACCATTATGTAACTAAAAAGATTTTGTAGTTGTTCACATAGTTTATGAATTTTTCGGATTTCCGTAAGACATTAAAAAAAAAAAAAAAAAAAAAAAAAAAAAAAAATAAATAAATAAATAAATAAATAAATAAATACTAAACTGACACAAGGGACTTTTCTTGGAAGATGAATCGCATTACTTTGTATTTTAAAGAGTCGATGAAGATAAATATACCTCGATCTACTTGTTTCATTATAGATATATTTCTTCGTGCTTGCAACGAAAAATTTCGCTTCATAAATCTTCTCTTTAAGTATAGCATAACAGATACTATATTTAATCAGTTTTGTCGTTTTACAGCTTAAAGAACGATTTCTTTTATTACACAAAGCTGTTTTTTCTTCCAAAACCACGTGTGCATTTGGTAATTGGTGTTTATGAGAGTATCCAGTTACTTTTAGAGTATATTCTTTTAAATTAAAAAAAATTCCCTTCCGAGATGAATTATACTAAAGTGATATGGGGTTGAAATTTGTCATCTATAAAATAACATGTATATTTCTTATTATTTTGATTAATTGAAGGTTTCGCTTATTTGCCCAAAAAGTAGATCAAATTTAGGAGTTATTTACGTATTAAAGTAACACAAAAAATGAATTTAACCACTTGTAATTTATATTTTATACTGTATAAAATGTTTCTCACATACAAAAATTATGAAAATTGATCGAGGTATTGTCACCTGAATGTGAGTATGCTCAGTCGAGTAAGGCACAGATTGTCAAAATCATCTGAAACAAAATAATTTTTTTCAGAAACAGATTGAAGTCGGGGCTGCATGAAGATAATTTTGATAAAATTAAACGAGATCTGGTAAAATGCCCTAACAAGTGTTATATTTAATCAGCTTTGTTGTTTTATTGTTTATAGAATGATTTATTTTACTACACAAAGCTGTTTTTTCTCCCACAACCACGTGTGCATTTAGTAATTGGTGTTTATGAAAGTTATTCAGCTATTTTCAGAGAAAATTCTTTTAAATTAGAATATCAACTTCTGAGATGAATTTAATAGTAGTATGTGGTTGAAAATTTTCTTTCTATAGAATAACACTAATCAATATTTATTTGTATATTTTAAATCATATTTTTATTAAAATGAGGTTACGGTTTGTCGACCCAAAATGTAGAAGCAAAAAAGCATTGGGAGTTATTTCCGTATTAAAAAATAGAAAAAATGAATTTAAAAACCTATTAATTATAGTTTTTACTGTATATTTTTGTTACAAAATAACTGTTAAATTTGATCGAGATATATTCAACTGCATATAGGTAAGCTCCGTCATGCAGTGTACAACTTATCAAAATCATGTGAAACAAAATCAAATTTATCAGAAAACATATAGAATTTGGCGTTACCATACAGATGCTTTTAGTTAAATTGAACGAAATTAGGAAAAAGTTCTAACAGAGGGTTATAATTAATCAGCTTTGTTGTTTTATTGTTTAAAGAACGACTTCCTTTAATGAAGAAAGGTATTTTTCTCCAACAATCACGTGTGCATTTGATAATTCGTGTTTACGAGAATATATACTAACTACCTTCAGAGAATATTTTTCTAAATTAAAAAAAATCCCTTCTGAGATAAATTATATTGATGTATATGGTTCAAAACTTGTCATTTATAAAATAACACCAATAAACATTTAGCTGCGTACACGGTTGGTACACCTCCTGAAAATTTCCGATCAGAAAATTCTTTTGTACCAATATTTTCTTAAAGAAAATTCCTGATTAAGTAAGGCGAAATTGCGCGCTTTTAACACAGATTTATTTTTCTAGAAAAAATACTGATATCACTCCTGGAAAATTCACTGTAGCGTACGTATCTTGTGTGCATTTCTAATTATTTTGAATAAGATTATTGCAGATTCCAATAACCCTTTATTTTAAATATTAAGTTTCAACCCTTCACCATGCTGCTGTAAGGTAGACTAGAATATCACAGACGAAGATTTTCTTTTAAAAACAGCTTGCCAGGAAAACTTCATAGAATACTTTAAAGCACGTAGATGGCCGTGTAATGTATGAATGTAGTGTCAATTACCACTCAAGGCAGCAAGCGACATAATCCACTAAATCTAACTTCTACCAGCCAGATGACCCTAGATATATAATAAACATATCATTTCACAAAACAACCGTGAAAATAAGATTACCGGATATTTAAACACTCTTTTTAAAATTTAAACGATGGCAGAATTGGCAGCTCACTCAGGTACAAATGTCTAATTCAGTATGTCACGATCGTAAGAAAAATTCACTCGATAATTCATTTTTCGTAACAGAGTTGCCAGGAATTTCTGATACAAACAAACGCATTACTAAGTACTTTCGTGATCTATATTAAAAGATAAAAAAAATTCTTGAACTGCCTGATCTATGACTGAGTATTAGTATTTATTTAAAAATTAACAGCTATAAAGAAATGTTTAAATAAGACAAAATTATAAAAAAGACATTTAGAAACATTATTAACTGCTGTTTTTTGTAAAGTATATAAAGCCATAACTCTATTAGGTTAGCCGCTTCGTTTGAAGAAAATTTGAATTTTCTGAACTACCGTATTGGAGTAAACATTTGTTTAGAAATTGATGATTTCTAAGCATAAAACTGAAATAATAAATCACAAGTAAAAATACATATGACGAATCAATAAATTCTTAATTTTCCAACTAAAATTAAATTATTATGAAAATAAAAATAGTTGGAATTAGACTAGTGAATTGTTGTTTATATGACTTTGTAGAAACTACAAACTTTTCTAAAGATAAAATTCAGTTTGAAATGTAAGCGTAATGAGAAAATAACATAAATATAACCATTCGTATAAAAAGCATCATAAAACAAATGTTTCACAAAAAAGTAACTTATCACCTTTAAAACCGATTTTTCTCCGAACATTCTGAAATTCAAATTCTTTGTACTTTTTGAATTTTACAACAATTCAATACACTACAATAATATGTACAGGGTGATCAGAAAGTCAGTATGCATTTGATAAATTAATAATTCACTGAATAATGTAGGTAGAGAGGTAAAAATTGACACACATGCTTGGAATGACATGGGGTTTTATTTAACAAAAAATAAATAAAAAGTTCAAAAAATGGCCGACAGATGGCGTTGCACAGCAAAACGTCAGTGACGCTGCCTGAGAATCGTGTATAAAAGGCGCTGTAAATGAGACAGAGAATCAGATGCACCAGCAATCGCAGCATGTTGACGTTACCAGAGAAGGCATTGTTAGTGAAGCTCTACTATCAGAAAGGGGAATCTGCTACTGCAGCTTTACGATCCTATCGCCATACGAAGGGTACTCGAACGGGTAAAGGTCCTATGACAATTGCAGCTGTGAAGAGAATGATGTCGAAGTTCGAAGCCACAGGTTGTTTAGACGATGGACCCCGTAGTGGCCGACCGACTACAAGTGCTAATGTTGCGCAGACTGTTCAGGACGAAACGGAGGTTGTAGCGGGTTCGTTTACGCATGGAGAAGTGAGTGCTCGTGATGTTGCACGTCGCACTGGCATTCCATACAGTACTGTTTGGGCAGCACTAAGGCATACCCTCCGATACTATCCGTTCAAAATCCAGCGGCATCATGAACTGTTACCCGGCGATTTTGAGCAGCGAAGAACATTTGCGGTGTGGGCGTTTCAAAAGATGGCGGAAGAAGACAATTGGTTGTCTAACGTGTTATGAACCGACGAAGCCCATTTCAACTCTGAGGGTCTGTCAACACCCACAACTGCAGAATTTGGGCTACTGAAAATCCCAGAACTTTCGTGCAAACTCCATTGCACGACGAGAAAGTCACTGTGTGGTGTGGATTTACCACATCTACCGTTATCGGGCCTTTTTTCTTCCAGGAAAGTCGTGATTCTGGTTTTGTGTTTCCTTGACGGGTGAGAGGTACGCCGATATGTTACAAAATCACATCATACCTAGCCTGGCTGATAAACATCTGCTGGAAACTACGATTTTTATGCAGGATGGCGCTCCACCCCATATTCATAGACGTGTGTAAGAGCTCTTGCACACGTCGTTTGGTGATGATCGCGTGCTGAGCCGCCATTTTCCGCATGCGTGGCCTCCCAGGTCTCCAGATCTCACTCCGTGTGATTTTTGGCTCTGGGGTTACATGAAGTCGCAAGTCTACCGCGATCGACCGACATCAATAGGGATGCTAAAAGACAACATCCTACGGCAATTTCGCAACATAACTTCAGATATGCTGTACAGTGCTGTGCACAACATTGTCCCTCGACTACAGCTATTGTTGAGGAATGACGGTGGACAAGTTGAGCATTTGGTCTGAAGAACATCGTCTTTGCTCTGTCGTAATTTGTTATGCTAATTAATGATTTTCTTATCACTTGAAGCGTTATCTGTCGGCCATATTTTGAACTTTTTATTTATTTTTTGTTAAATAAAACCCCATGTCATTCCAAGCATGTGTGTCAATTTTTACCTCTCTACCTACATTATTCAGTGAATTATTAATTTATCAAATGTATACTGACTTTCTGATCACCCTGTATTTTATATATGTATATTTATAAAAATCTAAAAAAAATAGTTTTAAAATGAAATTGTGAAATGAATTGGCATTATTTAATTTAAAACTATAAGTGAAACTTTAAAATCCAAACAATACTTCCATTTGCGAATTTTTATGCGGCAATTCTAATTTTAAAGTAACATAACACCATAAAAATTAGAATTTCATAAGACAAATGCAGCCATATTGCACATGTTGTGAACTTAAAAAAATATTGCATTTATTTTTATTTCACATAAAAGCAAAGTGAAAGAACAGTGCATAATAATGCATAATATTGTATAGTGATAAATACATTCAATTTCGACAATTAAAATAATTAATATGCATAACTTTCTAATATAGCATCACATACAAAGGATGATTTATTAGAGATTATTTGTAGTTTCATTTCATTATCATTTTGTAAATATTTAAAATGTGTGGCGAGACATATTTCATTCTTAGTATTTGCCTTCGCAATTCAGAATTGAATTATAAAAAAAATAACACTGCGCCAAAATTAGTTTTCCTCATTTCAGTCTTAGGAAATGATAAAATCTGAATGATTGAACCATTGAAACTGCAAAGTTCCAATATTATTCAAAAAGCAACGCATTTTTGCAACGTTACAAGACATATATGAAATATGAATATCCCTTATTACTTTCCTCAGCATTTTCTCCGGAGTTGAATGAGATATTTTTTCATTCTTGCAGTATTTAGGGAACTTACAAAAGACATTTATTGCTTTATTATTCTATTTATTCTTCCACTATAGCGTGATTATTTAGTTGTTCAACAATTTATACGAAAAATAATTTTTATAAATGTATTTTTTTTTTTTTTTACTGTTTTCATATATTGTTTCTTTACACGTATTTTATCATAATGCGTATATTTATAAATATAAAAAATATCAAGAATGAATTATTTTTATTTACGATGCAGAGTGATTTAAAGTAACGTGTTCAAAATGAAAGGGCAAAACAGGCATGCAAAAAGAACAAAAAATAACATAGAAATATGGCGTCGCAAATGACATCCGGGACGTTGAAAAATAGATGTAACAAATAAGAATTAACAAAAATTATTTTACATGATTTTATTTGTGCTTTATTTCCACACATATTGCATATTTACGAACAGTACTAAAGGAGATATTCAAAGTTTTTGTCATACGTCTGGAGACATGCAATACTGCCATGTACTGGCTTATAATGTTAAATAAATCAGGTGTATCTTGAACATATCCAACTACCGCAACAATTCTTCCTACTGTCTCCATGCGATGAAACAGGTGTTTCGTAAATATGTCCGTTTAAAAATCTTATAAGAAAAAATCTACTGGAGACAAATCTAGAGATCACGTTGACAATGCAATTTGCTCATCTCGAGTAATCTAACCCCCGGAAAAAGTGATCATAAAATGCATCCTGATATGCATGTTGAAATGAGTGAGAGCACTATCACTCTGAAATTATATACGTCAATTCGTTTAATTTGCTAAGCTCATGTTTTCATGGAAACGCCCTCTGGTGGCATTGGATTAAGCCCAAATTCCTGTGTGATTTATAATTTTTTTGTATTCTTGAATTTTCACTTTCATAAATGAAAGAGCAAAACAGCATTGTTTTAAATCACTCTGTACGTCTAATAATGTTTTTTTGTGAACAATATATTTATTGAAAATAAACAATGAAACTAACGTGTTTACTGTTATTTCTATATTCCCAAGTTTTTTACAAAATACTGGAATTACATTCTTAATTATTCATTCTAAACAGATGTTTCGAAATGTGTTATGCCTACAGACTAAGAATCAGATAGATACAAGTGCAGCATAATATTTTCTTCAAAATAGGGAAACATTTGAAATTGAAGACTTTGAACAAGGAAAATTTTAATCCCTTTCAAAAACAGAATGGTCAGCAGCATATAAACATGTTTAAAATTTTTGTATATTCGCTTTTCAAAGGTGGAAAAACAGTAAACTTAAACCGACATGCAGATCCAGCTGTTTTGAATATCATATAAATCCTAAAACATATCAAGTATAGAAAAGGAATAAAACCCTTTAATATTTACACATTTTATTTTTCACCACGCATAAATACTTGTATCATTCCTGACATTTTGAGTTTGTGCTTTGATTCAAATGTAAAAATAAATATTTATTTTGTTTTAATAGAATAAAATTATATGCCTCAATTGTTTTAATTATAAATTTTTATTAAAATCAATGCGCTTCAACTAATGCTATAAAAAACAAACAAATGAGACTTCAGAATAATAAAAATATGTGATGTTCTTTTGACAAAAAACTAAAATAGCTGTGAGCAAAATCAGATGCATATTGAAAATTTATGTTTGTTAGTAATTTTAGATGATAGCAAAATATATAGCTTAAAAAATTAAATGCTATGCGAAAGCACAGGACTAATTTGTTGCAATAGAAAATAGTTATTGCCGAAAAAGCTGATTTAAGATGTAATATAATAATATTTATTAATAAAATAGTGAAATTTGGCTTTGTTGAATTTACTTTTAGTTGTTTTGAAAATAATGACGGAATAAAGATTCTGTAAAAAAATGCAGGTTCTATTTAAATGTCTGCAAAATAACATCATACTCACCAGCCCGATAATTATTTAATTTGGTCAAGTCATGAGGCCATCTTAAGCAAATATGTTTCACACCAGAAATTTTAAATAAATTGAAATATTGAATAAATTAAAACACATGCCATATAGATACAGGTAATATCTTATTAAATAAATTTTCCAGTTTGAAACATACTTATTTATCTTGAGTCAAATTGAAGAGTTTTATGTATGTTTAGAAAGCATATAATAACAAATTTCTTTGAGTGATTTGTCGCCATTTAATAAAAAAATTTGCTTTTAAAGTAGTCATTTCATATAAAAAAGTTTACGTAATATTTGTTAATAATAATAATGCTAATATAATAATGCTGAAAATGTATGTGAATTGAGTAAAATACTCAATACACTGAAATTTTGTGATTTGATCTTATCTATACATTTTTTAACAATAAATTTGCCAATAATAAGTAAATATTAAAATTTATTATGAATATTGAAACTTTTGTTTTAAATAATAAATTGCCAATGCATAAAATAAATATTTATAAAACAAATCTCTAAAACATAAGAAGATTTTAAAATGGCATTTGCTTAACGTTATATCTACATTTACATTTATGCCACAAAATATTGAAAAAGCTTTTTAATTATTCGTTGCAAACTCACGTTAAGAAATAGATCGATTATGCACGCAGAGAAAGCCCTCGATAAATGTAAGTGCAGCTACTCTGGTTGAAATATGAATAAATTTCAAGAAAAGGAAGAAATTAAAATAATTTAAAAAATGGTTAGATGCATATAAACATACTAAAATTTGTGTGTACTCATCTTTCAAAAGAGGAAAAACAACAATGGTAAATTGACATGCAATTTCAGCAAAACTGCTGAAAATGTAATTAAAAATGCGTAAATTCGTGTATCAGTATCGATCTGAATAAAAATAAATATGTATAGAAATGAACCAATGCTTTGTCAGTTTTGATACATCACATGTTACCAGAAGTGTTCGTGCGCTTGATGGAATTATTTTCCAGGTGTGATATTAGTATTTTTTATTATTTATTTATGTATTTATTTATTTATTTTGCAGAAAAATAATGCTGGATTAAACGCTTAACATTTTGCTCTATTTAATCATGAATTTTCTATAACAATATGCTGATGCTGAAAATTCCTGCTCAGAAAATTCCAGGAAGCTTGCGAATCCTGCATCAATCCCAAACAAAACTTTAATTTATTACCATGTAATAAGAATATGTCACTTATGGTAGTATAAAATATGTTTATTAATATAATATTAATATAAATACTAAGTTATGCATAGCATATTAAAGTACTTTAAAAACACTTGCAGTAAATGTTTTTGCCATAAAAATATTCGATTTGCTTACCTTGCTAATAATTTTGCTATTATTATTAATATAGAATTAAACGTTTCTTGTTAATAATTTTGCACGAAAAATAAATATCAAAACATTTTAATTTTAATTTATAGGTTCAGGTGGGCACTAAATTTGATTAATATCTGAAAACAACCATGGAATAAAAAATGAGTACACGTGTTTCTTAATTTTGATTACATTTGCATTGGAGCTATTTCGAGTATGTGATATCTTTAAAATTGAGTACTTTTTATTCAATTTTGAGTATCTATTATTTCCAATGGATTTAGAATGTCATAAAAATCATCATTATGACCATAGAAAAAGGATACATTAGACTGACAGATATATTTTATTTTTCTGTACACAGTACAAAGAGGGAAATTATTTGTAGCTAGAAGTTTACGACAGTACACAGGGTGAGCCTACCCCCACAAAAAATACTTTATATGTAAACACTTTTTATTTAACACCTTGTCCACTTTAGAGGGTCCTAGAATGCATTCTAGTGATACAACTGAAATTTAAACTACAGATAATTTAATTATCATTGTTAACATTAAAAATAAAAATCACAAAAATTAAAAATCCAAATTTTAGTGCTAGAGAGCGTTGTAGCACACCAAAAACATTTCATTTGTTTTATAAATTAGAAATAATATAAAAGTAAAACTGGTCATTAAAAATGAAAAATTCGCCACAAAATTCTCCGTACAGTGGAATACGGCATATCCAGTACTCGAGAAACATCTGACACACTCACACAACCTCGCGGAGACTGGAGGAAATATATTGTGCACTTCAGAGAACTCTAGGATACACTGTTAAAAATTTCGTGCTACTTTGAACCAAGATTTGGTGCTCGCAGCTATTACCAGCTGCCACCATAGGATGGTTCAATCGAAGCTCCAAATATTGGAACGAGTTTAACTGGTACTATGGCTCAACTGAAGTTCCAAATCTTGGAACAAGATTTCACCATCTTATGGTGGCAGCTACTAAGCACCAAATTTCGGTTCAAAGTAGCACAAAATTTTTAACAGTGTACCCCAATGGTGAAATTTTGTATTGTTAAATTTTGTAATTTTTTTAAATAAATGTCAAGCGCATCACTTGATTTATCAGTAGTTCAAGTTTGATCTTATTTGTACCAATAGAATGCACTGTAGAGCCCGCTGAAGTGGGCAAATTATTTCTTGCTCACTCTTTTTATATTCTCTTCCCAGTTTCCCACACCTTTCAAGAATTCCAATATCTTCTGAAAACTGTAGATTCTGGAAATTTAAACACGTCTATCTCAAAAAATTTATTTTGCAATACGTAGGATGCAAAAACGTTTTCTTGTAATTTTTTCTGTGTATTAATCAGTTTTCTCAAACCGGCATTAAATGGAAGTATTGAATTTTTAGATGATAACAATTCTCAAGTAAAAATGACAACAGCAAAAGCAACAAAACATATTTACAACTAAATTGTTGCATTATATATAGAGCTTAATGCAACGTACTCAATAGTGGAAAATTACTTGATCGATTCTGAAAATTGGTTTTTAAAAATTATGTAAAAAAAAAAAAAAGCAGTTTCTCTGAATTAAATTTTGCATATTTTCTCTTCATACATACGACATTGAATTTTTATTATTTTTAAAGACTAAACTTAAGATGAGTGGCATTAGAATATTAAGTATTATTTTACTTAACTATTTCTAACATTTTACCCACATACCGGTAAAGTGTTTTTGAATATGGTCTGCCTTTCTTTCAAACTCTAACTCGCGTAAATATTTTTGAATTTACATATAATTTGTATATGCTTAATGAGATTCAATGTAGAATATTCTCTAAAGAAATTAAAATGTGTTATTTATAGTTTTATTACAATAATACGCAAAATTATTCCGTTACATAGTGGTCTATGTATAAAAGTATTTTGCAGTACATTTTATTATTTAAATTGCTTGTTTAGATATGGCATTTTCTTGTACAAAAATACATTTTTTGTAATATTTTATTAGTGATTAAAAGTGTTTAATAAATTGAGCTTGGTGCATGATTTTACGTTTTTGTTATTTTATTATATGTCAAATATAAGTGAAGCGGAATACTTCTACACAGAAATATGAATATATTTTAAAGTTGAAGACTCCGAACAAGAAAAATTTCAATTCCATTTCAAAGAGAATGGTCAGCAGCACATAAACATATTTTAAATTTTTGAATAATGTTCTTTCAAAAGAGAAAAAGCAGTAAACATAAACCGACATGCAGCTCCAGCCATTTCGAATAACATAGGAATAATAAAATGTATCAAAATGTCTATAGAAGAACACTGTTAAAACTAATGGTGACACATTGCACCTTTTAGGGGTGAAAAGCTTGTCTCACTGGTGACACCCCTAGAGGAGCTAAAATGGCACCCTTAACTAGGGTGAAAGGATGGCACCCCTAAACCAGGGTGTTTCAGGGGGTGAAAGGACGGCACTTCAGGGAAGAATAATGGCACCCCTTATCCACAGTGTTCAATAGGGTGAAAAGATGGCACCACATGGGAGAATAATGGCACCCCTTATCCAGGGTGCCCCAGGAGGTGAAAGGATGGCATCTCAGGGGAGAGTAATGGCACCCCTTAACCAGGGTGTCCCAGGGGGTGAAAGGATGGCGCCTCAGGGAAGAGTAATGACACCCCTTATCCAGGGTGTCCCAGAGGGTGAAAGGATGGCATCTGAGGGGAGAGTAATGGTATCCCTCATCCAGGTTACCTTAAGGGGTGCAAGAATGGCATCTCAGGGGAGAATAATGATACCACTTATCCAGCGTGCCCCAGAGGGTGAACGGATGACACACATAATCCAGTGTGCCCTGTGGCATCCTACAAGAAATATCACTCACAATCTATGGCCCACAGTTGCAATCCCCCTCCCCCACCCCCCTTGTCAAGAAATTGTATTGGTTTGAATCATGAAATACAAAGTGTTTACCCATTTTTAAATTGAAGTCTGCAGAGAAAATTATCATGATCAGTCAATATTTTGAGTCTTTTTTTTTCTTTTAGATTGATGGGATATTATATTTTTAAACTCATTATCAGGTGTCCAAAGAAAAATTGTAGCATGTTTTTGTAACTCAGAGAGGGATAATATGAACTACAAAAATAATCATAGAAAGGCAGAGAATTCAAATTGTACTTTCATTTACATGGAGATTATTTTAAGAAAAATTCAAAATTTTAACTTTTATACAGTCTTTGCATTTCAAAATCACCAATCATAAGTCATCACTATTGCATTGTTAGTCATACCCAAAAGGTTTTGTTAGCATAAATCGCAAAATTTACACAACCCCTACACTTATTTTCTGCCTCTAAAATTACTGAGTTAGAGTCAAATATTGTGACTTTGTCATCCAATTTCAAGTCCGATTTTCAATTTTATGTTTTGAATTTCTTGTAAAGTGAAATAAATCATGATTTTTGACTGTCTCTAACTCAGATGTTTGGATCAAACTTTTTGGGTATGTTTAAGAAAAGGCCAGTAACAATTTTTGTGATTGGGGATTTTTAGATGCAGGAACATTATAAAAATTTTATGTTTTTTGACTCCAAAATAAGAGAAAGTACAAGTTATATCAGTTCGTTCAATATCTATCTTCATATGAATATCTTTATAATTTTCTTATAGTTTCAGAAGTAATCCGTAACCATCTTTTTTGACACATAGTATATTGCTTGACATGTATTTTCATTATTTTATATACAGGGCAACTGAAAATTATGGGGACACAGAAAAATGCTATATCCTGTAAAATATATGCCATATTTTAATAAAAAAAAAATAAAAGAAATAACAATATTTCAACAAATTGTTCACTGGCTCGATTTTTGTTTTTTACACAAGTTTGAAAACGAAAGATCACAGAATTGACAGTCCGCTGCAGATAATTCTGATTTAAATCATTCTATGCCTTGATAATTTCGCATCACATACAATGCAAACTGGGGATTTTCTATTTCTAACTTTTCTACAGAAGTCAAGTGAGTTAAGATCTGATTGTTCGAAGGCAATACACCTGTTATTAAATATCAACACAGATGGGTGTTGAAGTTCAATGTTGTTTTTGCTCCATGTGAAGGCCCCAATACTGCTGGAAGTTCCATTAAAATTATTTTGCTTCCATGAGGCCAACACTTCGTTGAACATATTAGTTGCTGATCATTTTGACGGTTGTGAACTTTTCGGAGGATTAAGATTTTCATATAATAGAAGAAATGCTACAAATTTTAAAATAAGCATTTCTCAGATTTTAGTTGTGATATATCAATGTCAAACAATGCACCAATATTTTTTCAGCTATCCTGCTGTATCTAATTAAAAAAATGTAAAACACAAATTAGAAAAGAATATGTAATAAATGCTGTGTAACTTTTAAATTAGTAAGAATATTTCATATTCTTTAAAATTCTTACAGAAAGTTAGCCATCAAGCTATGAAATGAATTATAGAAAATAAGTTCATTTTATAGTTGTGGTAAAATAATAGATGAAATTGAGTTTAAAAAAAAAATCATTTTTACATGATATGTAGTACTTACCTTTATAGTGAACTTATGCAAATCCATATTTTATAGCATATATCCATACAGGATTGGAAATTAAGAACTGTAGGTAAGGTGTCAAAATAATGCCTACAAATTTTTTTCGATGTGCCAACTGCATTTCATATTTTCTTATTTCTTTTCACAACCATGTTAATAGTAATAATATTGCATTGCATATTTAATTTTAATGTATTGAAGGGAAGTGGAGAGGAAACTTTATATATTAAACACTTTTTCTTACTAAACAAAATAAAAACTGACTTTGCATAAGTATGAAACCTGATTAAACTACAATATTTGGATTCTGGAAAAACTTATTATTTTTATAAAGCTAATATGCATACAAAACAGATAATCAAGTAAATATGTCCACAAAAAGAAAATATGAGCTTTAGATATAACTAGGGATAAGCTAATTTTAAAAAAATCTGAGACTAACAGTACATCAGAAAATAAAAAGTTAGCAAATAAATGAATCTTTGATTGTCAATTATGGTGTGGCATTTAAAACATTTCCAAATCACACATATTTTTTTTGTTTGTTTGAGGAAAGGAGTACAAAAATTTTAAAACAATTTTAATACAGTTTCTTATTTTAGGAATATATAAGGATGCAGAAATATCTCATAATAAAAGAAAATCTTGTTTACAAGGGTGTAATATCCAAGGACCAGTTTTATCAGTCATTGGTTAAAGTGAAGTTAACTTAGAGGTTATTGACAGGTTCAAAATTCTTAAGACACGTGCTGATGTCATGGTGCAGAGGGGGGGGGGTGCATGCTAAAATACAAATGAAAGCATTTGCTAAACAAAAATTAAAGTTAAAGAAAGCTAGCTATCAAGATTTGACGACTAGGAATAATTTTTCTATAATTTAGTTTCATTTGACGACTAACGACTGCTGATTTCTAGTCCTGTATCCACATCAAAACACTTTCTGCGAAATTGTTTTATGTTTTGACTTTTTGCTTCTGAAATTTTAATCCAAAGAGTAATTGTAATGAAAGGAATAAAACACTGAATTAAAAAAACAACCTTTTAGTTCAAATAATCTTTTTATTGTAAACACCAAGAATGTATTAATTACACAGGCCTGCAAATTGAGAGTCATAACTTCCTCTCTAGAATTTGAGAGCTGATTCTAAGGTATTTTAATGCGCTGATTATGAATAAGTACTTAGCTTTTTTCCATCACCTTCAGATTTTTCAAAAAAGATACAGATAGAAAATAGAAAAAAAAACACAAGTTTTTACATAAAAAATATATATTTAAAAAAGTATATTACTTTTAACATAACAAACAACTAAAATATAATAATAACTTATTACTAATCTAAATTACATGTAAATTTTATTTCTGGAACCTGATCCTTTTTTCCTGGAAGCTTCGGTTGTAGGATTTTCGCTTAAATTTCCGGTTTGGATCGTCGCGCTTCAACAACCAGCAGTAGTCCGCCATCATGCTAGTATTCCATCTTCCTTGATACCGGACTTCTAGCTCTTTCAAATCTTGGTGAAATCTTTCGCCTTGTTCTTCGCTAACGGCTCCTAGGTTTTCTGGGAAGTAACAATCTCCACTCATTAGGATCGTATTCAATGTCGTACATTTTCGTCAAGCCTGGAATAGCTTTACAGTACACTAAATCTTGATCTTCAGCGAAGAATGGAAGAAAATCTTTTTCTCTGTGACGGTACCATGAAAATGAAGTACCAGGTGCAAGCATATTTCTTTCTTTTAATCGTGTTCCGAGAAGTTCCGCTGCATCTTTGGGGAGATTCAAATCTCTTGTCAAGTCGTTTAAATGTGACTTGGGAAAGAGCTGACACTCGTTAGAATCTACTTGAAATTCAGGATCAGATTGGTATACATCCTTTTCATCTGTATCACAGTCAGAATCTCCAATTTTTATAGTCGGAAACGTTGGCTGCACCATTTTTGAATCGCCGAAAATTGCAGGCGTAACTGATGAGATGTTTGGATAGTTTATGTCCCTTTTATTTTTAGAATTGTATCCAGTTATGTCACAACAACAGAATTAGCAATCCTTAACATGGTTTTTAGGCTCTCTCCATAGCATAGACGAAACGATATTGAAGCTATTTTTCTGTTCTTTTGACCACTTGCGAAGTTCTAATAAACAAGTCGTACAAATTTTATGAGGTGTTCAAGTTTTGTCTTGGTTACTTAAAACGTATCCAAAATAACTTTTGTAAATATTTTTTACAAAGTCTGTAATGCTGTTTCGTTGTTTTTTAAATTTCCCGAAAATATAACAAAAACCATTCAAAGAATTTAAACAGCTTCGCGATGACATTTTAAAGGTTATGTTGCAAGATGCGCACTTCAACTGTTAATTTTCTAAATAAATGCGGGTGCTTACACAAAAACCCTTTGGTTTATCTGTATTACACCCTTTTAGACTAATATTTACAACAATTAGGTTATTTTACCTAATCATTATGTATTAATAAGCTCATTACTAAATTAAGTCAAAATGACCCGTTTTCAACATGGTTTATGTGAATTACTTATACTTATTATGTAGTAATTAACAAATTACTGTTTTGAAGTAATTTCTAAGTCACCTTACACTAATCAAATGCAATGAAAATCAATCTGAAGTAATTTAATGACGTTTTATAAATTTTAAAATGTAGACGCTCAGACATTTTTCAGCAAAATCTTAAATATTCAATATAAAAAAATCCTGACGTGATGGAATTTTTTTGTTATTTTTCTCGTAATCAGCACATCAGAAAATATAGAAAACGTTACTCAGATTTCAAAGAGGAAAAACATTGCAGACTTGTGTTATTATTAAACAAAGACGTGGAACTGATGCCACTAAGAAAGTTTTGAAGACATAAGTATCTAATAAAAATGATAAAATTTAAATTGGCTTTTGCTATATTTAACGTTAAACAACCAAAATAATGCATGCCACAAAGTAACTAAGCTTATAAAATTATCAGTTTTTGTAATTAACTGTTTATATAAAATTAATACATAGCATGAGTAATTTAACAAGTTGCTTGAGTTGTGGAGCACAATAACAGGTTAAAACACAGAAATTTCTGCATCTTCTTCATGATAAAGAGTCGGAAACTTTTCTTGTATCAAACATGGTGATGTAAGTACTGTAAATGTAAGTTCACTATCTGAAATAATAATAATAACACATTAAGGAAAACACACAACAAGACAGTCTAATTAAAATGTATCATCAAAGTACAGCAAAAATGGTAGATGAACAAAAAAAGAATAAATACAATTTAAATAAAATTTAAATTATAGCTCACAAGGCTATCAAAGCCTGGCAGCTAATGTGCCCGCAGGTTCTGTATGTAACGTGATAACTCTTTATATAAATATCAGATTTGGTTCAAATTTTATATGTAGGTTCACTTTGATAAGGTTCTTCACTGATTAGCATTGGAGGTTCATTGGTTAAATATGAAGGGGAGAGAAGAGAGTGCTACCCCCCTTAATTTATATAAATATGCAGAAATCATGCAGAATTATCAAATTTATTTCAAATTTTGTTAATAGGTTCACTCTGATAACACACTTCCCTGATTAGTTTTAGGGGCTCATTCGTTAAGTATAAAGAGGGGTGGTAGTTAATCTACTGTCCAATAACTTACAGTTGATTTCTTTTATTTTTGGAAGGGTATTATTCTGTGAAATAAGAGTATAATATACAGTTGTATGTATAGCCTGCGAGCTCAATGCCATCAGTTTAACTGGGCACTTCCTCTTTATTGCCTATTTTCGGACAGCACGAGAAAATTACTTGAGTAACTCATACTTGTCATTCAGTTATTCTTTTCCTGTGTAATCATTAAGAGTTACAAACTATTTACATTATTAACCATATTTACAAAACATATTTTGCAACAAAGTGTCTATTCCAGATTAGCAACAAATTTCCCTAACATGTCCAGGTATCCCATAGCAGTAATAATAATAAAAAAATAAGGAATTTTATTCAAATTCATTAGTACGCCCCTATTATGTATCTTATATTGGCACTAATCAATGATTATATGGGCACAACCCCTCGTGTTTTCCCTTCATTTTGGGAATAACGAATTTTCAACGTATTCTATTGACAATTATTTTCAAAATTTTCAAGATGTGATTTTGCGACTTTCACAAAAATTGCTCAATGCATTTGGCTAACATAATATGCAAATGAAATTTTGATATCTTTGACGCATGCGCAGTAAAAAATTATTTAGTAAACCTACTCAATATTCGAACAATCTTTATTATTTTTTAAATCTGATTACAGGGTATTATGTGCAATGTTGTTTGTCGCATTTTCTGAAAAGAATGTTACTTTATATTAAGAACTCTTCAAATTATAAACAAAGATCTTGGGTAAATTTGAGACTGTTTTTCGGATTAGTAGAAAACCTTAATTTTTCTACGACTATACATGCTATCGACATAAAAATGAACACAGTTTATTACAATAAACCACTTAATCATAATCTACAGTTTGAGCGCTTTTGCTACATTAGTTTTGTCAGGGTTATCCAAAAGATATTCCAAATGCATTCATTCTTTTTTAATTTGTTGACGGTCCCCTATTAGAGTTTCGGAATAAAACCTTCAGGGAAATATATAACTTGTACTACACTACCTGACCATTGTTTATCGCCCACTTGCGATTTTAGACATTTTGTTGAATATCTAGAAAAATACATGAGGAATTATCCTGAAACTCACAGTGTATAAACATAATAGGAGAGGTCATATATATCCGTGAAGATTTTTCCCAGAAACCTTACAGGAGACCGTCAACAAATTAAAAAAGAATGAATATCTTTCGGATAACCCTGTCAAAACAAATGCAGCAGAAGCGCTCAAACTGTAGATTGTGATTAAGTGGCTTATTGTTATAAACTGTGTTCATTTTTATGTCGATAGCATGTATACTCGTAGAAAAATTAAGGATTTTATATAAATAGTCCCAAATTTTTCCAAGATTTTTGCTTATAATTTGCAGAGTTCTTAATATAAAATAATAATATTTTCTGAAAATCTGACAAACAACATTGCACATAATACCCTGTAATCAGAATTAAAAAATAATATAAATTGTATGAAAGATGAGTAGGTTTACAAAATAATTTTTCACTGCGCATGTGTCAACGATATCAAAATTTCATTTGCATGTTATGTTGGCTAAATGTATAGAGCAACTTTTGTGAAAGTCGCAAAATCATAGCTTGAAAATTCTAAAAATAATGGTCAATATAAAAAGTTGAAAATTCGTTGTTCCCAAAATAAAGCAAAAAAAAAAAAAAAAAAAAAAAAAAAAAAAAAGATGGATTTTATCCAAATGTAGTAGTAAGTTCCATATTGTGTATTCTATATTGATACTAATCAATGAATATATGGATACAACCGCTCTTTTTTTGCTTCATTTTGGAAATAACGGATTTTTAAGTGATTCTATTGACGATTATTTTCAGAATTTTCAAGCTATGATTTTGCAACTTTCACAAAAGTTGCTCTATATATTTAGCCAACATAATATGCAAATGAAATTTTGATATCGTTGACGCATGCGCAGTGAAAAATTATTTAGTACACCTACTCATTTTTCATACAATTTTTATTATTTTTTAATTCTAATTACAGGGTTTTATGTGCAATGTTGTTTGTCACATTTTCAGAAAATATTATTATTTTATACTAGCATACCCAGCCCGCTTCGCCGGGCTTAATTTGAAGGTTTATTTAATAATTTATGTGTATGGTACGCTTCCCGGACCATCGGCACTCCACGTGCGTCGGGTGAGCGTCAGAACAAACTTTCAGCATATACATATGGGTGGTTGTACTTGAATGCACAGACCTGCGCGTTTTTTTCTATCTTGCTTTTATACCTCTGGACCGAGTTGGCGCATTGCCAAGATTTGCTTCCTCTGGACCGAGTTGGCGCATTGCCAAGATTTGCTTTCCCCTGTGCCTCAATTAATTAATTAATTATCCTCGGAATTCCTTTTATTTATAGAGATTAAGAACTCTGCAAATTATAAGCAAAAATCTTGGAAAAAATGGGGAGAATTTTTATAAAAACCTTAATTTCTCTACGAGTATACATGCCATCGACATAAAAATGGACACAGTTTATAACAATAAGCCACTTAATTACAATCTACAGTTTCAGCGCTTTTGATGCATTAGTTTTGACAGAGTTACTTTGACAGAGTTGCATTCATACTTTGTTTAATTTGTTGGCGGTCCCCTATAAAGTTTCTGGAAAAAATCTTCACGAAAATATATGACCTGTACTATATTGTTTATACACTGATAGTTTCAGGATAATTCCTCATGTATTTTTCTAGATATTTTGCAAAATGTCTAAAATCGCAAGTGGACGATAATCAATGGCCAGGTAGTGTATTATATTTATACACTAAGATTTTCCGGATAATTCCTCATACATTTTTCTAGATATTTAACAAAATGTCTAAAATCGCAAGTGGACGGTCATCTCTGGCCATATAGTGTATATCAGGAGCTTAAGGGAACTGGCTAATTCTTTATTTTCCCTTTTGCTATATGGGGGAAAGTCGGGTGGAATGGGACAGTATGGTTTTTCTTTTTGTGCATTATTCTAAACATTTCATCGATCGCACACAAGATGAAGCAATGGTAATCCATTCTTCAGTTTACAAAAAATATTGTTATGCATAGATTTGCAAATGTATGAAAGAAAAAATTATTTCAAAAATCCAATTTAAATTTGATTTATTTGCTTTCAATATGTTCAAGGCTTGTTTATGTATAAATGTAATAGTTTTCCTATTTATGGAACATTATACTGTATATTATCCATAATTTAAACTAAGCCTAAAGCAGCATTTTTGTTTGAACAAGAAGTTTAACACAAATAAGGAAGTGGCGAGGAATGGGACGCGCCCAGTTCCTTTTTCAAATTAATAATAATGCGAATTGCTAACATGCAAATATTTTTAGAGGATAATATATTAATTATAACATTGATAATATATATATTCATACTTCAAAATGTAAATTGGTGATTATTTAAGGCGCAACGCTAGGCACAGAAAAAGAGCCGGATGAGAATGCAAAGTCTATGGGGGCGTTTTTTTCAAATATTTCGCCCAAATTTTAATATTTTTACGTGATTGTTTTGCACAAGATTGCTGAGGGCGATCCGCAACCGGCGTAGTTTTTACTTTTTCAGTTTTGGTTTCAGATTTTTTTTAAAAATTACTTTAATTTACGAAATCGGTTTAAACTGGTTCTGAAATTGAAACTATCGCTATACAAAAAATATAAAAGCAAAATCGAAAAAATAATAAAAACTAGGCCGGTTATGGATCATCCTCAGCTGTCTTGTTCAAAAAAATCATGTAAAAATATAAAATTTTAGTTAGGTATTTGAAAACAACGCTCCTATAGACTTTTACATTATCATCCGGGTCTCTTTCTGTGCCTAGTGTGGGGCCTTAATGACACCTATGACAGAGAATCCTGAATTTTCATTCCAGTCATGAAGATACTGGAATTTTATACTGTGGCACATACATTATCAACTTACAACCTTTGGTTGATTGTTTATCTTACCGACACTATAGGTTATTTTGTGCCTTATAGCTTTTTTTTTTATTATTGCTGTCCCATAACTCTTAATGAGGAGGTATGAGACACATTTTGAAACTTACGTCCTCTTTAAAATAAAATAGTATTTGCACGTTATGTTTCTATATTGTTCAGGGGGATTAAAAAGTGTTTTACCTTGCATCCTATAAATTGAAATTTTTCTTTTTGTATATAAAAAAAAATCTTACTTTTGTAAAAAAAAGTCCCACACCACCCCACTCTCCCCTATATAGTTATTATATATTAATACACCATTTACATGAAAATAGAATTTTTATCAATAGTATTAAAATACAGTTTAAGGGCTAACAGTTTATTGTATATCCTTAGGTTTTTACCACCTTCTCCCCAGGTTTTTACCGGTAAAAAGCCAACCCTGTTTATTGGTCTTGTTTCAGAACGGGTGGAATAAAAGATTGTTAAAAATTATATCATTAGAAAAATGTTTAAGATTTATAAATGACAGTGCAAAAATCACCTTCAAAACACGAGATCTTCATCACCAGCGGGAAAATTTCACATTTGTGTAAAATTACGATATAAGTTTTTATTCATTGTTATATTTTTTGAACACACACTATTTCTGTAAACTATTCTGAAAGTTCAGTGGAGTAAATACAGATTGTTTTCCTTTTATAATTTGAATGTTCATGACTAAAAATTTGTCATATCGGATGATGTTGATGATTGAGAAAGGGGGGGGGGACTGATTACGGTCTAATCAAACTTAAATTACTATTATTGAAAAAAAAATATTTTATTTTATTTAACCATAAAATTCTGCTACTAAATAAGGTTTAATGCGAAAGAATACTTTCGAAAAAAAATGGGTGTAAATCTGCATAGCCGATAATCAGATCATAAGGTATATTCATTTCAATTCTCTAACATTTTTTCACCTTTTTGAAAGAAAATGAAACCAAAAGTATGAAAATATGAAGAATTGGGAGTAAGAAAACATAATGGTAAACCGAAGATACCGCTAAATTCGGGTTTTTAGGCATTTCCCACCAAGGTATGACTTGGCTGACTAATAACGCTTTAATATGCAAATCGAGGTTTTATCCGTGATTTTTATCCTTAAATGAGACTAAATGATTGTCCGTGCTACCGCCCCCCCCCCCCGATCTAATCTTATTATGAAGATTATTTTGGAAATAATGGTGGTTAATAAGGAAAATATTAATAATGAAAACCCTGTAAATAAATTTTGATTACTTTAAGATTTGCAAGTATTCAATTGTCTTAAATGAAAAAGTTACCCCCCCCCCCTCTCAAATAAAGACAAATCAGGTATACTGAAACAATATTAGAGAAGTTACGCGAGGCTGCAATATGGTGTGAATTAGCCTTTACAGGAGGGGTTCGGATAGCATCTATCCGACAATATATACAAAGCCGGCCAGATGCTGTCCGAGATCCCGTGTAAAGGTTAAAATTAAAACTTCGCGAATAAAATTAATTGCTTTTAACTGTATATATAGACGCAAAAACATATTTTAACCTTAACTGCTCTGACAAAAATTGTTATATAACTACTGTAACCTGCCTGTCAGACCATTTAATCTGAAGATGAATAAAATGTTTCATTAATTCTCAGAATACTATTTATGCATTAAACTTTATGTACAAGAATATTATAAATCAGATTCAGCTATTCAAAAGTATTTAGAGGTAGTAATAAGACTCCAAACTAAAAACAGTTGACCAGTATCTATATTTAAACTAAAAATTACAAGTTAAACTGTGAAACATGAAAAACTCACGGTGTCTGAGACCACTAACAGCAGTTAAGGGTTAAATCTAAACAGTTGAGTTTAAACACAAGGTAAAATGGTCATAGAATATTCCGATTGCAACAAGATGCGTCTAAAATAACTGATTTGTAATGAAAAAATATGTAAATATTTTTGCAATCTTTCATTTCCCTCTTTCTAATTGTGCGTCCTTAGGATTCCCGTGCCTAGAGCAGTTTGATCCAATTGCTCTTCGGTAGCTAAGGCCTCGATAAATCATTTAAAAATATTGACATGTAAACGAGAAATTGTAAAATAACTGCCTCATAGGTTTAACATTAGCAAGCGGGTATTTTGGTGAGAGTGTAGCTTGTAGCTTCACATAATAAACTTACCAATCAATCACACTAACAAAAAAATATGATTTACTGTTTTCTTATGACATTACATATAGGGATGTACGATAAATTAACGTAACAATAAAATAAAATAAAATAAAGTTAAATCTTACCTTTAATCAGATTGCCCGGGGTCACTGGTCGCGCAAATCGGATCATTAAGTCCTCATTGTTGTTTTATTGTAGCTCAGTGGTTAGTCTTCAATTAATATAGCCAATTTACACACCGCCATGTTTTGCTTTGCTCACACCCATAAACTTTACTTGCCGACACCGAAAGCAGAAAGACACACGTCATAGCGCATGCGCAAGTTGCCAGTCACCCGATGAGGTGGTAAATTGCTACCAATACGAAGTGCATGGCACCTTATTTAGCTCCCATCATCCAGGAACAGATCTGTCGTCACCCCAACCACATATTCAAGCTCCTATGGCACCCTAGGGTTCCAAATGGCACCGCCTTTTCACCTCCGGGTCCCAAATGGCACCGGTTTGTCACCTTTATTTTTAACAGTGAAGAATAAATCGGGATGACATATACATTTTATTTGTCCCATATATTAATATCCGTATTATCTACCACATTTCATTATAATACTATAAAACAATTATCTTCCTTTATTAGAATATAATTTAAATGTCTTAATTTTTAGAATTTTAAGCCCTACGTTAAAACCAATGCGTTTAAAATAACATAAAAAACAAATTACTAAGATTTCAGAAAACTAAAAAATGAGGAATTCTTGTTAGGTTTTTGCGGATTAAAATGAAATTAAAATTGTTATAAAACGCGTTTTTAAAGAAATTTTGATTTTTAAATATTTAAAAATATTGCTGGACAGTATTATAATGTGATGCATAATTAAACTGCAAACATTTTAAACATAAAATTTGTGAAACAGACAAATAAAACAAAATAAAACATCCACAAAAGAAGCTCCTTTTAGCAAATGCTAGCGTATAGTGGGATGACGTGGGAAGAATAAATACCCAAAGTGTAGGTATTTATAGCTATGATGCGAGAAGATAAATTCACAGCGCGTAGGTATTTATTAAGAGTATAAATTTAAGTATTTAGTATTTAGGAATTCAAGTGTTTAGTATTTAAGTATATATCCTGAAGGGTGTTTTCTTGAGTATCTAAGGATAAATTCTCCAAATTAGGGTATTTGACTGTGACAAAAATTCTGACAAATATCTTATAATTGTAGGTGATTACTCATTAAATATCAATACAATTTTCACATTGAAGAAAAATACCAGCATGTTGCTATACTGGGTGATCTGGCCAATCTCTTACCGTTACTACGATCTGATATTATAGCATAAATGTCAATCGATTTATTTTAAAGAAATGTAATTAAAATGGTGAAAACTACCAAACGGCCGCTTTCATGTAAGACTTAATGAGAAATCTATTGCAGAAAAAGGCAAGAAAAATGAAAGAAGTCGAGTCCAAGGCCGTTTGATTTAAATTGCAACACTATAAGTATTGAGATACCTCGACCGACAATTGATAGACTCATGTCAATTAAATACAAATGTTTCAATAGGTAGGGTGTTGAAAAATTTGAGTCAAAAGTTACTGCGCACGACTCCACTCCTGGGTATTTTCTTTCTTAGTTGGAAAAATTCAATTCGTATGAGGCCTTTACTTATAAGTATAACTGAATTAAAAAAAATAGTAATATGTATCTAGGTATCAATTTTTAATGGAGTTATATTATCTGTGGCTATTTACAGCCAGCACTGTCTTGTGCTGTCAAATCTAAAACTTTTTCTTAAACTTCTTGGTGATAATCTATCTGAAATTTTTTGTGTTATCCTGAAAATCAAAATAATATTAGATTTTCATCGGCTTCATCTCAGTATGTAAAATTTGATCTCGATAAGATATTTAAAAGTGATTTAAAGTTCGAGTACATACATTTAACGGAGAAAACCATACATACGATAATTGAAATTAAATATAAGCTTATAAAAATAACATATTTTTTGTTAAAAGAAATTTTGGAAAGAAGCAGTCTCAAATTTTTATAAAAAAAATGTACATTAAAATACAATTATTTTTTTCCGATCTGAAACTTAATAAAAATTAACTTAATTGTAATACTTGTATGATTTTTTTCAAAGCACAGGTACACATGAATTAAGGTCCTCTAATATTTCGATCACTTGGTATATGAGCCATCAAAGCATGACTGAACTCATTTGTGTTCAGACAGAAAAGTGGTGTAACTTGTGCATTTTCATAACTTGGTCAATTTGAATGTTATATGAATTTGACATTTCTTAATGTTCAATAATAGAAAAATTTTACTAAATATAACTTATAAGACCGTAGGACAGTATAAAAATTTAAATTTCGTAATTTCTCAAAAAATATTTTTATTGAACGAAATCTCTTTTAAAATATTTATTTACCACACTTAAAACATTTTTGTAATTGTAAGTTTTTGTTTATGATTAACTGCTTAGGAATTTAACATAGGGCACCATTGACAGTGGACACCCTTTATACATCAGTAGTTGCGCAATATAATTTATAAAGATAATTTAATAATTTATAATGACGTACAATGGCGGAGTGATGCTTAAAACTGGATAGCAATTCGTTTTTCAATTTCAGGTGAGATGGCCTCATCAAATCGAAGAAAAATGGCCACATTTAATCAAAATTTCAAAATTATACAGAATGACGATTTTAACTAAATATAATTATATTTAAAATAATTGCCTAAATTTTGAATTTACAATAACAATAATTGATACAATTGTATAAATTTCAACTAATTTAAGTATTTCAATAATAGTAATACAAAAGATTCTAACGATAGAATTTTTTTTTCAGTTTCAAGATGCCAAATCAGTACATACGAAAGACATATTCAAACCGATGGTTTTGGAATTAAAAGGATTTGTCTAAGGCTGTGCATACGGGATCATTATTTATTAAAAGGGATGTCGGATGCATTTAACATTCCATGCAAGACTTTGGAGGGCCGATTGAAGATTACCAATGCTAATATAGGCACCACTATCCCTGATTCGATGCTTCGAAAAGAAAACGAAGAAAGATTAATAAAATACCTTAAAAGAATTCAGACACAGTTACTTGCTCCCCATTTAATTGCACCCTTTTCTGATGTAACCACGGCAAAAACAGATAGAAAACGTATCAAGCAGATAGTTATGGTTTTGATATAACAGGAAAATGTTGATAAACCTTGAAAACTTTCATCGCAGAAATAGATAAAGTTCACAAATAAGCTTAAAACTGTGAGAAAGTTTAAAATAAACACGAGAAAAACAAAAGTACTGCACTTCCAGAAGCCAAGAAGATGGAATACGTTTGAAATTATCAAATTTTACAGATTCCAGGGGAATGCAATCTGATGAGGATCACTGTGTTGGTTGTTGAAAGAAACACAATAGCACAACGAAAAAGGATCTCTAGAGGTGCCACATAATCCATGCCACAATCCATGCCACATAATACATGCTACAATCGGTGACATATAATACACGCTATAATACATAGTGACACAATCTATGGTACTAGAGGTGCCACAGGTAGCAAACAAGGTAACTGGACTGGTTCCATAAAATGTTTACGAACTATCAAGATCTTTGCAAAAAATGTGCTGAAAGATTGAAAATATACTTTAAATACTGTTTATTCGAATATTGTTCACTCATTTTTCGTGCTATATGTAGATCTTTACATATTGCTATATGCTTTTAATGATTAACTTTCACAATTCGTTATTGGTTGTTATTTTAATTTCAATTTTTCTTGATAGCCATCTTTCCTCGGCAAGAAGGAGAGATGGTCAGTTGGCATTTGCGCTTTTAATTAATATTTTTTCTCACATTTTGTTCGCAATATTTAATTATTTTTAAGATTAATTATTTTTTATGATTATTATTAAATAAGGTACCCTGGGGTAATAACGCCACGTTAAGGTTCTACCAATTTTCACGGCTTAGTTTTAGAATGTATTTTTCAAACAAATATAGGATCTAATGCAGCAACTCATTGACTATCTACATAAAATAAAATAATTTAACAGATATGTATTCATAAAATGTAATGGCGTTTTTTCTTGACCAATGCTGTTTGGCGTTAATACCCACCTATATGGGTAATAACGCCATGCAAACAAAACTATAAAATAAGATAGAATAATGACATGTAGATTGCCCAATTTTAAAAATACTAACTTTACAGCTCTAGAAATTGACAAATTGCAATCTAAGCTATTAAAAATGTGCAATTTTTTTGTGACTCTGAAAGAAAAAAAAAAGCTGTGGTGGTGGCGGGGGGAGGAGGCAAAAGAATATCAGATTCTAAGCTACGTTTTGCTTAAAAATGACCATTTAAATAGAATTATTAGAAACATTGCACGGATTATTTGAATCAACATTTATATTCCCATGTATGCATTCTATGCGATAGAAAATATTGATTTTTTTGTGAAAGTGAAAGAAAAAGGAGCGAGGGGGGAGCTTCAACAGAATATAACACCCTGTGTCTCTCTTTGCTTAAAAAGTCCCGCTTAAGTATGATTATAAGAAACATTGCATGGTTTTAACCATTCATAATGTAATATTTTAATCATGTGAAGTTTTATAATAACTAGAGTTATATGTAATAAATATTTTTGTTAAACCTTAACTGCTGTTAGCATCTCACATACCGCTGAGTTTTTCAAGTTTCAGAGTTTAATTTGCAATTTTTAGTTTAACTATAGATACCGGAAAATTTTTGTTTCATTTAGAGTCCTATTACTATCGCTAGAAACTTTTGAATAGCTAAATTTTATTTGTAATAGTCCTGTATATAAGGTTCAATACAAAAATAATATTCTAAAAGTTATTTTAACATTTTATTCATCGTTAGATTAAGCGGTCTGACAGGCCGCTCACAGTAAGTTATGCGACAATTTTTATCACAGCAGTTAAGGGTTAATACTATTATAGTAATCTAGTAAACAGTTTTTAACCCATAACTCCACACTAATGCGGATTCTACAAACCTACAGTTAAATTGTCGACGTTTTAAAGAGCATGCATTAATAAATTTTTAATAAATTGAATAAAATTTTTGATTAACAAATATTATCCCAAAGAGATCTCTTATTCAATTTTATACATTATTCATATGGTTATATATCATTATCTCTATATTAGCAACAAAATTAACCTTTAACTGCTGTTAGCAATCTGACTGAACACTGTACCCCCCCCCCCCCCCCTCCCAAAAATAGCGTTTAACTTGTATTTTCCAGTTTAACTATAGTTACAACTGAAATTCTCTTTCGTTTGGAGTTCTCGTAATATTGTTAGAAATATTTGAATAGATTAAATTTAATTAGAATTAATTCTGTACAAAAAGTTTAGCGCAGGAACAGTATTCTATGATTTTTAATCATGGATTGGATCGAATTTTAAACTTTAACTAATGTTACCGGTCTCGTAGACCACTATTTTTCTTTTAATTTTTTGGTTTAACTTGTAATTTTCAGTTTAACTGCAAACACTACCGAAATTTTCTTTCATTTGGAATTTTAGTACTATCACCAGGGACTAAATAGGTGAATATTAAGTATAATACTCTTGTATAAAAAGTTTAGTACAAAAACACAATCCTATGAGTTATTCCCGCCTTTTATTCATCTTTCAATTTTGTGGTCTCATAAACCGCGTCACATTCATACGTTAGAATTTCTGTCACATCAGTTAAAGGTTAAATTTATAAAGTTTTGAAAAACCGAACGCTGAGAAAGCGGACAGTTAAAATTTCGAACTCAATTGAACAATCCAGTGGAAATTTAATAGAAACCTGATTTTGAAGATGTTCGAATTTGAATCTCGAAAACATTTTGATATAGTTTTATTTACAAGAGTTAAAAATTATTTTTTACATTAGTAAAAATAATGATAATAATAATAATAATAAAAAATAAAATAGAGAGATTATTTTTAAGTCCCCCCCTTAATCCTACCATTTCAACAATGATGATAATGCTGTCCCATATTAATATATAAACCCCCTTCGGATATAGTTCGGCCACTGTTGGGAATCAACCGGGGTAATAACGCCAATCCTGGCGTTATTACCCCGGGATACTTATTGCGCAGTAAATCCTAAACTACAAATTATCTCGTGAAGATAGCCAAAATCATCTACAACAATTTGAAAGTACATGAAATACACTACAAATTTATGTAATAAACAAAGTATTTCTGGATAAAAAATATAGTCTTCAGATCAAAAACCTTATCTCACAAATTTTAGATCAAGCGTCAATTTTAGTTGCCTGTAAAAACAATAAGACCTAAAAATGAAACAAATTAACTTGAAGCTGTTTTTTGCGATTTATACGACTCAAAACCCTTGTGGGAAGAGCACATGGGTGTCATTTACCTTATTATTTTATAATTATGCAAAATATAAGCACTTGGCGTTATTACCCCGCCTGGCGTAATTACCCCAGGGTACCTTATAAAGAGTATATGTATAAGAACTTTAAATATTCATAAATATTTCTTGTATTTGCATAATTTTTATTTCAATCTTTAAAAATTATGACCATTTATTTTAGAGTTACCAGATATAAAAAAGCAAAAATGTGGGAAAATTTTTATATTAGTAATACTAAACTAAGGAAGTTAAGGAATTTACAATAATGAATCTCACTAGGACATTAGTTAAAATGTGTATTAGCCAATTTAAAATATTGTTTAAAATTACCATTAATTTTTGTATAAAATTGTTTTGAATTAATATAAGTTTTACTTTTGGGCACTAAATAAACATTTTATCGTTTTATTTATTTTAAAAATTGTTATTCAAGTAAAAATCCTCATATTTGAGATTATTTTGCTATAAATAAAACGCAAACTTCATTATTTTTTTCTCGGCATCAGTTTGTTAAAAGACTCTCCCCCTTTCCTACAAACAACAATAACAACAAAACCCCCTACCCTACTTCGGTTTCGTACTATCCACTTCGATAATAGAATTAATATATATTAATAAAATCGTTGCAGTAAAACTGGAAAAGTCTCTTAATTTCATATAAAAACATTTCTTCTGAAAGTATATCATAAGCTAGCTAAGTTTTGTACAAAATTCGTCTCCTGAATCAATTTCTATCGTCTCATGTCGCAATTTGTGGAAATTTCAGCAAATAATTTTCTACTCATGACATTTAAGCTTAATGCTATCAAGTCTATTCCGTAGTTTTAGTAGATTTTCTGCTATTCTAAATTTTTTTATGTATTGCTTCATCAGAGCTAAGTTTTATTTCCCTTTATGTATCATTTTAGTTTTATACTAAATTCTTTCATAAGTTTTTTGGATGAAATTTCTAAAATTTTTTTGGTTCTTCTAGCTGTCTTTTTTTTTTTTTTTTTTTTTTTTTTTTTTTTTTTTTTACATTTTAAGGTACTACTCTGTTAGCCCGTCGACTAAAATACTATCGCCAAATTATACGATTAAATGCTAAAAATGGATGATCCTGAATGTCACATTCAATGACATTAAATGCGATACATGTGTTTAAAACGTCATTAAGTGAATTGTTTTTCGACTTTTTATTTGTATTTTTATTAATATTCTACTAATTATTTGGTTTTTATTATTAATAAAAATTACATCAATATGTATAATTTGGCTATTAGGTTGGCGACTTGCATAATTTGGCGAAATCGGTGGACGGGATAACAGAGTAGTACCCATTTTACATAATAAATAATATTTTATACAACTATTTATTTTTTTATTTTCTTGAAAATCATTAAATTAAAAAATATATCGTCTCTATAAGTCCTTAAAAACAATAGAACAATTCCCACACATAAGGGATCATTCCAAACATAAGAATCATTCCCTCACATAAAGGAATGATAACCATTATTAGCTTTTAAAATTTTTAGTCATAATGTGTTAAAAAAAAATGCATGTTCTTAAATAATCCTTTCAGAAAAAACTAAATTCCCTATTAATACATTCTTAAAAACTAAATTATTTTTATAAATATAAATGAGGGAGTGATAACATTATCTTCATATTTACCCAATTTGTCAATTGAATTAATCTTTACACAATGAAATATTTCTGTAGGATGGCTGAAAATAGCTTTAAAAACACGTAAGACCCACATGTGCTCAGCGCATGTGAAATATTTCAGTCTACAGTTACCAGGTTGTTCAATAAGTTTTGTCGGTCGATAAGAAAGGGCATTGCTACTAGTCCAAATTTGTTTTTGTTTTGTTGGTTCACTCTTCTTATCAACGTATGTGAAGGTTCATTTCAATCAGTCAATTCATTCTTTGTTTACAAGCCATTTAGTGTCGCCGTGTCACAGTATTTTCGACAATGGAAAAAATTGAATATCGTGCAGTGATAAAATTCTTATTTTTGGAAGGTGTAGCACCAAAAGAAATTCACGAACGAATGTTAAGAGTGTATAATGAACGTTCACCTTCAATTAGAACAGTAGAAAGATGGGTTGCTGAATTTAAACGTGGTCGTACAAGCCTTGAAGACGATCCACGTGAAGGACGTCCAAAAACCGCATCAACACCAGAAATCGTAGCCAAAGTACAGGATATGGTTTTGGAAGATCGTTGATTGACTGAGAGGGATTTAGTAGAGGCTCTACACATCTCATTAGGCAGTGTGAGTCATATTTTAAATGAAATTTTGAGTTTTAGAAAGCTGTGTGCACAATGGGTGCCGCATTCGCTAACAATGGAACAAAAACACATTCGAATGCGACTTTCTCAACAACATTTGGAGCGTTTTAAAAAGGATAAAGTGGATTTTGTGCGTCGATTCATCACTATGGATGAGACTTGGGTCTATCACCATGATCCTGAATCAAAACAAGAGGCTAAAGAGTGGTGTGAACCTGGTTGTTCGGCTTCGAAACGAGTTTGTGTCCAGAAATCGGCCAAGAAGGTTCTGGCATCAGTTTTTGGGATGCGAAAGGAATTTTATTTGTGGATTACTTGCAAACTGGTAAATCAATTAATTCTGAATATTATTGCAACCTTTTGGACCAGTTGAAGGAAAAAATTCGTGAAAAAAGACCCGGTTTGCAGAAGAAAAAAAATCCTTTTTCATCAGGACATCGCACCGTGTCACAAGAGCATTTTGATAATGGCTAAAATCCACGAATTAAAGTTCGAATTGTTGGAGCATCCGCCGTATTCACCAGATTTGGTCCCCAGCGACTTCCATTTGTTTCCAGAATTAAAAAAAATTATGCGTGGCAAGCGTTTTTCGTCAAATGAAGAGGTCATAACGGCTGTTGAAGCGTATTTTGCAGACCTTCCGGAATCTCACTTCAGGGATGGGATCCACAGATTGGAGGATCGTTGGAGCAAGTGCATTAATGTTCAGGGAGATTATGCTGAATAATAAAGTGTATTTTGAACCATAACATTGTATTTTTCTTATCGAACGACAAAACTTATTGAACAACCTGGTATACCACCTATCTCAAATATCTAGAATTATTAATGAGTGACTGAATGATCTGAAATATGAATTGCAAAATTTTTGACAAAGTACAAATTATATATACATATTATATATATATAGATATAACATATAGGAATAATACTTCATGTGTTTATATTAAAATAGAACCGACAGGAAAGAATATAAATATTTCAGTAAAAAATATATTTTTTATATCTTTGGCTGGTAGTAGTTGCATGTGAGGAAACGATTTTTTATAGGCATAAAAATTTATATTAAGCATGTGTTTATATTAAGCATGAATACTTCAATTTTTATGAGCTAACATAAGAAAAATCTAAACTACATGCTAAAAAATACATTAGGTTTTTCTGTTGAAAAAAAAAATAAATATCCTTCAGTTTCGTCATTTTTGCTATTTGCGTAAAATCACCCTTACACATTCTCATACAAGAATCGACTTTTGTTCATTGTCATACATTTTCGTATAAGAATCTTCATTTAATTATATTCATATTTTATCGTGCTAGAACCTACACTTACTCACATTCAAGCATTGCTGGAGAAAATGGATTATGGAATTATTAAAAGATTTTCGTATTATTTCCTTGAATTATACCATCATCATAAAGTTCGAAACTTAGCCCCTCTTTATTTTCTCTTTACTATTTCTTGTAAAACCACTGGCCATAACCCCTTGTGAATTTTCAGATCTTCACATATATTCATACATACTTCAAACTTTAAATAACATAAATGAGTACTTCTCGTAGATGAAGCTTTAATTTAGTGCACTCGAAACATAAATAACTCAACATAAATAACTAAATACAAAAAACTAAACACAAAAATTAAACATAACTAAAATGATTATATTTTATAAATGCTTCATTTATATCAAGTATTAAAAAACCCTGTCGTCTTGGCCTATAGGCTGAAGTAGATTTCGAAGAGCGTTCATTTTAACAACAAAAATTATAATATGATTAGAGATAAACCCAGTTTAACAGCTTTATTTGACCGCATTTGAAAAAAAAAAAAAAAAAAAAAGGAATTTCATTTTTTTGTAAGAAATGGTTTTACCAGAATATTCTTAAGCGAAATTTGGCTCAAATGTCCAAATAAAATAATAATAAATGCTATTTTAATGCTATTAGCTTTAATGCTAATTATTATTGTTATTTTATGCATATTATGCATGTGTGTATTTACTTTTAATATAATCTGCCTTTTTACTTACTACTTTTTACTTACTTTTGACATTTTCCCCTTGTTGCCATTTTTCTTCCCTTCCTTCATTATATCCATTGTTCGTTTGTGCTCTTCCGTGATTGACTGTTGCCTTCTACTATCCCATTGGCTGTTCCTTCAGTAGACGCTCGTCTTTTAGCGCCTGATGAAGAAAGACTAAGTTCTTTCGAAAATCTTTGCGCAATTTAATTTATTTATGGTATTTAAAGAAGTTTTTTATCTTCAATTTAAAGAACATTTATAAAAAAATTAGTTGGATTCGATATCTTCAAAACTGACGAAGTTACGATTTTTTTCTCCTCAAAACCCTGTTTTTTCGTCCCTTCGTAGCCTATTTTTAACTGTATCAAAAATTTGCCACACATAAACTTTCGGCCTATTTCTTAGAAGTAATATAAACCTTAAACTGATTCGATATCTATTTTAATTGAGAAGTTATGGCGTTTTTTCGGTTTTCACAAAAACCCTCCCTTTCACCTCCTTGGTCCAAATTTGCCTATTTACGAACTCGACCGAGATTTTATATCCCTTGATTTTATGCATCAGTTTAGTGGCGATTATAGAAGAATTGTAGAAGTTGTGGTGTCCAAAAATAAGTTATATACATACATATACAGTAGACTCTTTCTATCTGAACACCCCGGTATTATGAAAACATTTCGATGGTCCCGGCGAAACTCCATAGACATAACATAAGATAAACTCCATGTATTCTGAACACCCTCTAATCTGAACACCCCGCTATTATGAACGCTACTTTCGATTCCCATTTTTACCTCACCTCTCTAAAAACGGAACATGTGTTTGGAATCGGAATTCAGGAAATTCTTGCATCATGGAAATTCAGCTACACTTAATGCAGAAGGATAAAAAGGTTTAACGAACTCAAATATGTATAGAATTTTGAAATAGTAACGGGAAACAAGAGCATAAACATTAATGTTCGGAAGATTTTTTGTCAAATTAGAACAAAGAATCATCCTGTCACTGAACTCCGACTTCGGAGTTTTCAGTAAAGCAGAAAATTTCAGAATTAAAGGCATTGGAAGGATTGTTGACTTATTTCAAAATTTAACATAACATCGAATTCAAAATAATCAATAGTGATGCTGCAGGTGTAAATACCAACACTGTGGATGAAAAGAAAATAAAACTTCTGAACATAACGAGGGATCTCGATACAGCAAACATTTTCAATGCTGACGAAACCGATCTGTTTTTCACAGCTCTTCCGAATCAAACTCAAGCAAAAATTCCATAATTAGGAAAATGTCAAAAGAAAGATTTGCCATTATGCTTTGTACTAATTTTATGGATGAGAAGCTCAAATCATATGTTTTCGGAAAGCATTTAAAAAATGTGAAGCTCGCATCATGCCTACACACTATAAACTAAATTGGAAAGTGTAGATGATATTCACGATCTTCTCATAGTGGTTCGGTAGAATTTACGCGATAACGAAGAGAGAAAGGAATTAAAAAAGCTGTTGTTGTTACTACCAGATCACTTACAAACATACAGCTGAGCAACATAACTTTGAAGTTCCTGTTACCAAACTGTACTTCTATAATCCAACCACCGGATCAAAGAGTAATCAAGACCATCAAAACTTACTTCCAAATCCATTTTCTGAAGAAATTGTCTTTGGTGATGGAGGCGGTAAATTCGGCAGAAGGTCAACGTCATGGAAGCTGTCTATTGGATATCAATAGCATAAAATGACACAACATCCTACTCTATGCAAAGATGCGTCTATAAAGTTGAAATCCTATGTGAGAATGGGCAAACAAGAACAGAGAACCAAGAGGCAGCAGCTCTGGGTGACTTGGGATCAATTCTTCAGAAGCTTCATACTGAAACAGAACTTGGAGCTTATCTCGAAACCGATGAAATCTTCATGGTTTGCAAGAACAACATTGTTGAAGAGGAAAAGGAAAGTGAAGGAGAAGCAGAACCAGAAGAGACTGACGAAATAAGACGAACGATGATTACATTCAAGCAATATGACTAAGAGACTCATTCAAGACCTGTTGAACTATGTGTCTGAACATCACCTCAAAGCTTTTTCACTTCTTAACCAGCCAGATAACCAGCTTAACCATGCGCAGATACAATGCAAAATCAGATTAAAATTATTCGTTTAAGTAATGTACTGATTATGTTTTCAAGAGGTATCTATATATATAAAATAAGAGATGTCTGACTGCCTGCCTGCCTGCCTGACTGACCATGGATAACGCCGAAATTATAACACCCAGGTCTCTGAAATTTTTGTCATGTGTGGATGCTAACACCGGAAAGTGCACTTCGCAGTCGGTTTTTTAAATTTCAATTTAGATTACTTTTTAAAAATTAAAACTTACTGGCTAAGAGGGTGTATGTTGTTCTTCTCTAATCCACGGCAACGAAACAGCCAGTTGAAGCTATTTGCAGCTGGTCTCTATTCCGCGGCAACAAAGCAGCCAGCCAATGAGAGTCCTTTTATGTTTTCCTTGGGTTTGTTCAGATGTGCAACATGATCAGAAGATTTTGCATGGTGTAGGTCTCATTGAAGAAAGGAATTAAAAAAATCCAATTATTGCATTTTTTTGTGATTCAAAACAGATAAAATCAACGGCTATATTTCTATAACCTTTCAAAACATGGTTTTCGTAACAGAAATACATGCATGTGTTCACTAAAAATTTAAAATATTCTTCAGATAAAATTTTAATTTTTTTCTATTTTAGTATGAATGGAGATTTTAAATATTCGCCATTTGTTTGAAAACATCTATGGTTCCGAGCAACGCCGGGCGGATCAGCTAGTATTTTAATAAAAATGTATGTTTGTAAAAAAAATTTAATAAAAAAATGAGATGGTACAGTACAAAACTGATTAAATTTATATGGCATTGCACAATAGTATGACTAACCATGCTAAATATTTATACCGACTGTAAATTTAATGAATTGTAGTAGAAGTAATGCAATTCCGATTCTCCCTCTATACTGAACACCCCCATAATCTGAACCTTTTTGGTCGGTCCCATGAGTGTTTGGAATAGAGAGAGTCCACTGTATATATATCTAAACTTTTTAATGATGGCAGTTTTGGGATCTAGAGGTCACGATCGGCGTAGATATGCAAAACGTTTTCAGAAATTCCAACATAGGAGCGACCGTAATAGGTAGTATTGCATACGAAATCTACCTAAAAAATTGGAAAAAACTCAATTTAGTAATAAAAATTAAAGGTTTTCAAAATAAATCTGATTTTTTAGAAAATAAATCCAGGTTTTTAAAGTTCTAATCATAATTGAGAGACATTTTAAAACAATGAATTATATATTTTAGATATTAAAACACCTAAAAATGCTTAGTTATGGAGTAGAGTATATTTTCTGAAGAGAACATGTATAACACGTAGCTGAGCAAAAAATGTACATGAGACTTTTTTCAGATTATATCTTATTTTCAAATAACACAATATTTATTTCGAGAAAATTCCAAAGAACACAAAAGCAATTAAAAAATTTAATTTTGGAAAGAATCAAACAATTTTTAACAGTAATAGGAATAAGCATTCGAAAGCATAGATTAAAAAATTCTTTATTTAGACAATTTAACAATGCTATCTTGTCTGACATTGATAGCTGAACTGAGAACTACTACCTATTCAAACAACTGAATTATTGCAGAACTATATGTGCTCGTACATCCTTAACGGGAAAATGATGTTATATTCGATATACGCGGGAAACTCTTTCCAATAACTAGTACCAAACACCGAAATTTTGCCTTAATCAAATCAGTTGTGCTCCTAATTGTTTAATCTCCAATCACTTAAGTATTGGCCGGAGAATACGAAAATCACTAAAAATAAGTGGCATCTTTATTTATTTACAGAAATGTTGCTATAAAATCAGGTGAATAATGCTATGTACGAAAATAGCGATATGCAAAAAGAACATGTTAGCACTTCTGGCAACATAGAAAATGCCTGTGTTTTCCACACTTTGGATAAATCTGTCTATCTAAGCGGTCTGAGCATAATAAGTCGCCTTTTCATATATTTTTTAAACTTAAGCAATAGCTGTTAAGCTTAAGTACAGAACCATTTTCTGGGTTGTAAGTTTATTTCACTTTTACCTCAACTTAAAAAATAAACTTTTGATTTCTTCTCAAAGTGCTCATTTTGGTTTATTTGTTACGCGTCCAGAAATCAGCCTAAAATTTGATTTTCTTTATAAAATGCTTTTTTTTCTGATTCCAATGTTTGTGATAAAATTCTTGTCATTTGATGTATATGTATATCTATATAATGTAATTGTGAAAAGAGATCACATTATCATATTTTCCGCAAGTGTATAGGAGTGTCTCAAAATGACTATCCTCATTTAGAGTGTATATAATTTTATTAACTGTTTCTTTTACATTCATTTATTTCGGAGAAACATACAGAAGTTGATCAAGTTTTATTTGAAACAATGAATATGAGTTCCACGGTTCCCATGTAAATTATCGAACCTTTAGTCTGTATCCTGCGACACTTATAATAGTAACTCTCTACATTTATAATAACTCTCTGAATAACTAGAATAAGTCTTGTTTGCAAATTCAGTAAGTTTCGAACAAATACCTGGTCTTATACCCCAATGAAATAAGACTAGTGGAGTAATGCTTGTAGTAAAGAGATTCAGATTAATCAGCCACAATGCTTCTAGTGATGAACTTGCATATAAATAACACTCAGACAGAAAAGCATGATGGATGGTGCAAAGGCATCTGCAAAAGAAAATCCAAAAGTGGCAATCACTAAAGTGCCCCGTGGCAGAATTTTTTAAGCTCTCTGCGACAAACTTCATTAAGAACAAAATTTTTCTGCAGAAATGAATGATAAATTTATATGTGACACAGATAGAAAAAAACACACTGAAGAATCAATATAACATAAAATCATGAAATATATGTTTTTGTATATAATGCTCTTACATATATTACAAATGCATGTCAATTAAAAATGCCCTAATTTCATGAATCAATAGAGGAATTATTTAGAGTATTTAAATTAATTTGTAATAAACTGGCGTACTCACTCGACATTGCTCGAGCAAGTAAAAAAATTACACAAAATTCCAAAAAACTTGATAAATTGAAGATAAATTGTCCCAATATTTTTCTTAAATCTTGTTGATTGACTACAAGGTAAAATTTCTCCAATTTGTGGCTATACATCACATACTTAAAAAAAAACTTCAGATCAATTTATTAATGACAGGGAAGAGAGATTGTACGCATATGCTTAATTATTATTTTTTTTAAATAATGCTTTTAGCAGCTTAAGACTAAAAGTTTTCTGCAAAAGTCCGTTTCGTTTCTGCGGCATTGTCGCCGTGTTTTTGTCACATGGCGTAAAGAGTACAATCATTTCCAAGACGAAATTCATGCTGTGTATTTGTTTACTAGCATAGCATTAAATGCTGTATCCCATTCTTGTTCCATGAAAATTACCAGCAAGTAGTGGTACGTATTGACACATTTAAGCGTGAAATGCTTCTTTATAGCTTGCCAAGCTATTGCTGCGTACACTAGCTATATAGAATTTAATGTTGGGCAGCATTATAAAGCATATAACATTACGATAATCTGGCAGATAAACCAATACATAAATATCTTTAGCCTATTTTCGTTGATGGCACTAACATGAGTTTCGATCTGGGATATGAAATTACTGTAAACATTTTGAGACGCACTGTATATTTGATTTAATGTTTTAAGAATACTAACAACCAACTATCCATAGACCACTTTAAAAATAAAATCATTTTTAAGTTCAAAATAAATGTCGAATAAATAAGTTTAACAGCAAAATATTTGAAACAAAACAGAAATAATGTTCTAAAATTAATATTTAAATGCACCAGAAATATTTCTATACATTCTAGAATAAAATATATGCTTGAAAGAGTAATATTTGTTGAAATATTCTTCAACACTTTTATATATTCACGCGCATTATAGTATAAAACCAGAAAAATCTAAACATATTTCGTAGTATTTTCCTTTCCTTTGATAAGATACCTTATGGTTCATTTTTCAAAAAGTGTAGACTTTCAAGGGTTAGTTTAAAACTAGATTTTTTTTTCTTGGAAAATATTTCAGACTTATTTATTTTCAAGCTTATGTTTCCGATCAACAAAAATGCTTTAAAAATTTTGATGTTATGCTGCGAATATTTTGGGCGCAGCTGTGCGATGAAATAAGTTGAACCCATGATGTAATATAAGATTGATATCGTGGCATAGCAACATCGGGAAAAAACGGTGTTTGGTTTATACTAGTTATCTTTCATAAAAAAAAGAAACATTTTTGAAATAAATTCCAAATGTTATCTTTAAAAATTGTTGTTTATGCATCTGAAAATCTTAAGTTGTTAGATTTATTTATTTCTTAGAATATGTATTTGGTGTTTTATATTACATTTGTTTCAATTTTTGAAATTCATATATCTGAAACATTTTTGATATTTTTACAAAAAAATATGGATTTAGTAATTTTTTGTTGGTACTTTAAATTACCTGTGTATAATAACTTAGAAGATTTTGAAAAAAATAAAATTTTAATTTTGTATGGAAATTTAATATTTTAAATTTTAGAATATAGGAAGTTTGGATGTATTGTATACAGTATTTTAGTGCAAAATATTTTATTTTACCTAAAACTTATCATCATAAATATACAAAAAACATATTCGTTGAAAATATTCATGAGTGTACAGATAATACTCCCTCTGTCCCAAATTAGTTGCGACATTTGAATACTTTTTTTACTGATTATTGATATTTATGACTTTATGATTTTGTTTGAACATTTTTCAGAGAGCTATACTATCAATTAACAATATTTACGTACCTAACATTCCCTCCATAATTCCATAAATAAGTAATTAACTGTTTTAAAAAATCCCGGTTCACACGCTCTTAGGCCACGCCCCATTAAGATTCTTTTAACAGTAATCACATAAAACTGCCTTCAATCTAATCAATCGTGAATACGTTTAAGAATATTTTATTCCAACTGTTACTTCTTTTTTTCTTTTTTAGTATAAATTCAAGATTCTAGTATAATTTTACTGGTGTCGATCTACTAAACTGCATCAGAAATTATTTATGACTCCACCTACTTGAAATGTAGCAACTAATTTGGGACAAAATTTTCAACCTAAATGTCGCAACTAATTTGGGACAGAGGGAGTATATTAAAATTGTTAAAATCGAATCGCTAATAACCCGATATTTTTTTCAACTTACGTAGGTTTCCATAGCGCGGGGTTTAACATTCTTTTCGTCTAGTTCTTGAAAGTTTTCCTTTTCAAGCAGTATTTATATCTATGCTTTGTTTTATCCGGTTTTACTGAATTTATAAGTCATTTTTGTAATTTTCTAAACAATTAACAATGTCCAAATGGGTAAATTTCACGGTTTTCAAAAAGTGATTAATGAACAAAACATCAAAAACTTTTTCAATTTGTTAAAATTAGTTTTACTTGCCCATTGTTATACAGCTGTAAAAATCTTCATTAATATTTTCTATTTTTCACAATTTTTTACATAAAAAATAGAGTTAAAAAGAAAAAAAAATTTGGTTAAGTTTCATATTTGTTTATATGTATGTTGCGGCCAAATCCCAAAGTTTGGGTAGCTCACGATTTGGGCTAACGCCCGATGAATAGTGCATTTCGATCGTTAGTCCATGCCAATTCTCGAAATTGCCGGTTATCCCTAGCCAGTATCCGAAATGGTGATCCAAAGCTATCTGGGTGGTAGCATTGACGTTCAAATGGTGTAAGGGAAGACTCCATGCTTTGGAAATAATTTTTATTCCCTTCATCTGGACAATTTCTCACCCCTGTAACTTATTTTGATGCAGCGAATTCATTCAAAGTATTGTATTTTTCCTAATTTAGAGTACTTTACATGAATATTATAATGGCCTGTTCAATAATTTCTCTCCATTCTAAAAAAGTGACTAATATTACTGATGTCGAAATTTAATTTATTGTATTGAAATTATATTCCTACGAGTAATTAAAAAAAATATTAGTTAAGCCTCAGTATAGGTAAACTTCATTCTTATTCTAGTTAAACTTCATTCCTTTTCTGGTTAAACTTCTTTATTATTCTTTTACAGCATGAAGAAAAAATAATAGTTAATTTAATAAGAACTAAAATTAATTCAAAATAAATGGTAATTTAAAATGTATTTTGAAGGTTTTAATTTCATTTTATTTTTTACTTGAAATTTCGAATTTTTTAAAAACCATTCATATAGTGAATTAATATATTAAATAACCAATTCTAAGCTTGTAGTTATGCAAGCATCTTGCAACTATATTACAAAAATAACAATTTTCGAAAATATTTTCTTCCTATACATATTAAAATTTGTCTTTTTTGAAAAATATTTTGCGGAGATTTACGTTTTTATGGTAACAACGATGGAAATTTTCAAATTGCTGTCCCTAACAGTTCATAAAATTGAAAAACTTTTTAAGGCTCATTTTAGAGTTTTAATTTTCGATTTTTTCGGAAACCTTTCTTAGCAAGCACTTAAATCTTCACAAATTTTCACCATGTTAAATTTCGAATTTATATTCCAGTAACATCACAAAAATCAAAATTTAGAATATTTTGTTACTTCTAAAAATTTTTAAATCTCAAATTTTTTAAAAACCGTTCTGTGTGAGCATATACATCTTGAAACTAATAGCATGTCAAATGTGTCATATCTGAAAATGCTTAACAAATCGTAATTTAAAACTTTTTCCGATGATTTAAATTTCAAACAACTGTTCATACTATGCATCGTACCCGCAATACTAACTTACAGTTTTTAATTTGAACAAGTTCGACTAAATTGAAATTTAGAACATTTAAAACATATTTTCTGCTCATTTCATTTTTTAAGACTCGAACACTTTTGAAACCATTCTTTGAGAGCATTATCTTAAAAATGACTATCATACTAAACTCCTAGGTTTTATACCAATTATATCGCACAAGTATCAATTATAAAAGGCTTTTTGAACCTTAACCACTTCAAATTTTGAATTTGTATAAAAAAGTTCTGGATGCACATTTGTGTCTTTAGCAACAGCCATGTCATATTATAAGCTTTCAGTATCTACAGTTCTAAATAAATCGTAATTTAAAACGTTTTTAGAGTATTTTACGTTCATTCTACTCCATAAAATTTCGAATCTTTTACTAACTGTGTTGCGAACAATTTACATCTTAAAAGTAACCACCATGCCAAATTCCAAGAGTCTATATAAATTGTAATCTATAAATCATAGCTTTGGAACGTATTGGTGCTCTTGCATCTTTTTAAATCTCTGCTTTTCAGAAAACTGTTCTAAGTGATATTTTACGTTTTTAAAATAACACCCATGACAATCTTTTAAGTTTCTACCCTTAAATTTTTAAAAAAGATAATTTAGAACGCTTTTGGAACATTTTTTTGTTCATTTCGCATATTAAAATTTCGATTATTTTAGAAATAGTTTATAGCATGTATTCATATATCAGAATTTACCACTACACAAAATTTCAGATTGATAGCCTTAATAAAATAATAGAAATCACAATTTTAAAAAGTTATTTTCTTCTGCACTCCATCGGATTTATTTGACCGATATAAAAATATAGTCTATGATAGTGCAGAGATTGCCACCATCATTTTGCTGCCTTTTTTTGGTAGATTTGATAAATTTGGTAGTCTACAGAAAAGCTAGTTTTTAGTTACATTATTATACTTTAATTGCAACTATTTTAGTTACATTATTATACTAATTTTAACTAACATAAACTTTAACCAACATCATAAATAATAGATTATAACTTAAAGGCTCTATAACAGGCTTTTTAGAATATATTTTGTGAAATATGTAATATTTTATAATTATTTACAAAATCCGTTATTTAATACTCCTTTATTTTTTTATTATCCTTTTACAATACTCCTTTATTCAATTATTCTGCACGAGTTTTGTTTAAAAATATATTATTAGATGTTGCTTTAATTTTTACGTAAACTATTTGAAAAGTCATAAATGATTGTTTTGTAAATTACATAGTGACCATAAAACTTAATAATTTTTTTATGAAATTCTATTTTTCTCAAAATATAGCTAAAAGAATGAGACGCTTTTCGTAATATATTCTGCTTTTAGATTTATTTCGCATTACAAGGGGGGGAAAAGTTATCGCCCTCACAAAATCCCTTTCAACTTTATCTGCAATACTCCACCTTTCTCAGGGATGTCAAATATTTGAAAACTCTACTCTAAACAGATTTTCAATCCTGTGTTCAAACATTCTAACGATATTATCCGTAGGAATATTAAACCCAGTCACAGATGTAATAACAACAATGGGGAATTTCAAACAGTGTTTTCTTCTCAGTAATGGAGACTCTCCGCGAATTGTTCTTTAGAATAAATTTCTATGAGCCAATTCTTCCGCCCTTTTTCTTTGTTACCCGAGAGATGTTGAATTTTACGTGAAAAAACAGTTTCTTCTTGAGACAATTTCGTAAGCGAGGAAGAGTATCTCTTGTCATTCTTTTAAATTTGACGTGTCACGGAAGACTCAAAATTTAGGAAACGCGTTAGGAAATGCAAGCATTTTTTTTTTTTTTTGCCAATAAACTAGTCAAATGTTTCAAATGATTTTCAAAATTATTTGTTAAAAATCATATTAAATTTTCCTAAACTATACTTTTTTTTATTATATGAAACTTGTATTCAAAATTACTAATTTAATCACTTTTAGGTATGTATGCAGGTAAACTAAATTAGAAATAAATAAAAGCGGACAGTAAATTTAAAATATTCAAAGATAAAAAAATTGCAGCTTATTGCCGTCATAGAGATAGTTTCTGATCTCACTGCGTCATAAAACCCGTGAACAGAGTTGTACACATGATTACCAATTGGCATAGATGCGGGGTAGTGTTCCGTTGCCAAAGATGAAGTTACAACTGACATTTACGGTACATCTACAAATTTACAGGTGCTGAACATCCTGACCGGCGTTGAAATATTTTTATGTTTCAAGATATAGAAATGCAATACTAATAATAAATATAAACAACATTATGCAGATCATAACAAAAAAAATAAATAAATAAATAAATAAATAAATAAACCCGATTAATACACAAGGAAGCACAATTTTTAGTTCGGAATTTATAATATTATCAATTGTAGGTAATATACTGAGTTTGATCGGTTATCTTGGTCGACTTATATCGGGACAGATGTAGAATTTATTAAATATAAGTGAACATTACAGTATTGCTACGGGGTAACCCCGAAAGCAAACACAAGATTTCCTCTACATGTCGTAGCAGTATGATCAGAAGCGAATGCCATGAATACTAATCTCAATGGGATGCACAAGACTTTTATTAAAAATAAGCATTGTTATTGGCTAACCCCAAGATCGGAAACAAGATTTACTCTACATTTTTGTAGGAGGACGATCAGAGAGCAAGTGTATTTTCTTAAAAGTCGTAATCGGTCGTGAATGTCTACAACAATGTACCAAGCCAAAATGTATCCTTATGCTAGCTTATAATTTATAAGATAACTCATTGAATGTAATTATGATTTCTAATCACGCTAAGTTATTTATTAATTGGTGTAGTTGAAATTCCAACATATATATTAAGGTGAAAATTAAAGTGGTGAGAATTTCATATTTATTAGTAAAAAGAAAGACATTAATGAATCTGATGGCACTGTTAACGCTTCAAAATAGAAAGGTTGATTTTTTTTTATTTACTGTACTAACGGCTGAAAAGATTTAGTGGGTGTTAAAAGGAATCATTATTATTAACATTTTAAAATTATTTATTAATACTATTATTATTATTATTACAAAAAGTAAAAGTGATTAAAATAAGATAAATTAAAAAAAAAAGGAAAAGTTTTAAAGAGGATTTTACTTTTATTTGGAAGAAAAGTAATGATATGTGATGATGTAATGATTATATTATTACAGGTTAGGTATTTCATGGTTTGCGCAGATTAGGAACAATTGATTGAGAATGCATTAAGATAGACTTTATATTTTAAGAAATTCATCAGTCCTTTCTTACAAGATAGTTCTTCTTTGAAAACATTATTTGGTAAAACGTAGGTGGTGTTAAAAAAAAAAAAAAAAAAAAAAAAAAAAGAAAAAAGAAACCTATATTTTTTAAAATCAACATTTTGAGTTTTATTGATTTTAACACTTTTTATCTCATTTAAAAAGTGTTTATAAAGTCGATTTGGTCTATATGTCTGCCCGTCAGATTTTTCGTATTCTAACTCAAGTGAATATAGCCAGATTGTCATGAGATTGATACATGTTATTGAGGTTTGCTATGTCATGAAAAATATAAAAAATGAAGTGTGTAGCATCTACAATTATACGTTTGCAAGGACATTCAAAGGAATTCCGATACATTATGATGTATGAGAAAATATCATTTGAGATGTGTTTTAATGATATTATAAAGTTTAAACATACTGAAATTGATATTTATAACTAAGGTGTAGTGCACAACACTATCTGTCGAGTGTTATATAGAATCTTTAAAAGATCTTGATAAGTTTATTAGAAAAAAAAATCTGTGATCTAATTATTGACAAAAGATGTTGAATTTGATTTCGAAAATCAGAAGATTCCATTAATGAGGAGAAATAGTTTTTCAGATGTTTTCTGTTGATAGGTCAAGTTTAGGAAAATAAATTTTTAATACAAACGAGAATAGAAATCAATTCCCTTGTCTAGACGTGCAAAAAATCCTACGAATAATAGAATATTAATTGATAAAGAGCGTATAATAATTGCTACGTATTGAAATCCGTTTGATACAGATAAATGTAACAGATTTATAGGTGTAGTTCCATTACACATCTTGTATTTGTGTTTTATTTATAACTAGCAGGCTATTTTCCCAAATGGACCTTGACTTAAACAAAATGGCGATTTAATTTTTTTTAAAGCATTATAGACCATCACATAGAATTTACTTCCACATTGCTGAAAATGAATGCTACGCCATTGCGATATTGTACTGTTTGGATTCCTTGGACAAAATTTGGGCAATTAAGAACCATCTCTTTTATTTGATCATTTATAGTAAAGTTTCGTATGAAAATGAGGCAACAGGTTATGACAACAGACATAAAAATGCTCTCTAGTTATTACACTATAAAATTAGAGAGAATTGCAATGATTACTGAGTTTGGATACTTTCAATAATGTAGCAAATATGCTATTTGGCTGTATTCAATTATCAAAGATAGCTAATATGTAAAAAGACTTTGGACCTAACACAAAGAAAATATGAAGAAAATCGAAGAAAAAATGGCTAATTGTAAAAGATTTGTAATTTTTTTTTTTTTTTTTTTTTTTTTTTTTTTAGCAGGCAATTTTTAATTTAAAATGCTGAATTTTTCGATAATAATAACACATAATTGCATAAATTTCCTTCTTAAGTTAGTAAATTTTAAAACTGGATTTTTTCTTTTGAGTAGAACTGACAAAATGGCGAAAGAAAAATTAAATAAACAACAAAAAATATTTGCTTAAAAAAGCATTATATTCGTTGATCGCATTCTTCAAAATTATGGCGAAAAACTTTTGAAAAAGTATGACATTTTGCAATATGTGTGGCGAAAATTCACACAAAAGCAAAAATTTAAATATTTGATTCCAATTTTTAAAATATTAACTCATATCTTATAATTTATAATTGAGTATTAAAATATACTCCAAAAGTTATCTTCGCTTGAAAAAACACCATTATGGCGGCTATCAAAAACCTACTTTCAGACACATGCATTTTATATTCATATTCTTTGGCGACAAAAGCAAAATAAAAATCGTAAAGAAACATATAGCGATCTGCTTTTTTTTTGCTTAAGTTACATGATACTGAAATTTGATAAAAGAGAAAAAGAAGATAATAAAAAGAAAAATAACTATCATTTAAAATTCATTTAATCAAATTTTAAAGCTCATTTTTTTATTCTAACGGAAGGGATAAATCGCCAAATGCAGTACCAATTTTAATTTTTCACGTTAAGTTGTTTTTTAAGCATTAAAATATTTCTTTCATTTTAAAGATATATTTTTTATAAGTTTATGCCTCATTAAACGGTTTTTCTTTATTATTACTATCATCATCAATAGTTATTTTTTGCTTTTATTTGCAAGACGTTTGTAATTGTCTGAGCGAAGCGAAGTCTTTATACTCAGAGATACGTAACGATATTAAAATTCAAAAAAATTCTTTCGTCAAGCAAATCTCAAAAAGTACTTGTCGGATTTTGATTCTGTTTGTACCAATAGGTACCTATGAAGGTAATCTGGTGAATGCACCTACTTTTAAAAATTAATTCCAAATAGTTTAAAAGTTATATTTAAAAAACTGATAAAAAAGCACAATTTATTTGCATACGTCACAGAAATTTGGTGCGCGTGATTTTCATCGGCTGGACATTTTCGTAGATAACCGAGTCAGTACATGGAGTAAATAGTAATCATTTATGCACTCAGAAATATTGAATGCAATAAAACATTTTAAAATTTAATCATGCAGGAAAATAAAACTGTTATTTTTTTATATTAAAAAAAATGTCGTAAAAACTTTGATTTTGAGATTTTGTGATAATCTCTTAGCATTTTTTGATCGCTAAAAGAATATTTTATATATTTCGCGTGTGAAAATTAGAAACAATTACGTTTTTAAATAAAAAGTTTCTTTTATGACATCATTTTCCCTTTATATTTATTTTTATTGCATGTTTTCTTCTAACTTATATTTTGTTTGTGTGTAGAAGTCAATTCTGGTCACTAATTTTTCGGCACGGATACAACAAGCCCATCAGATTTGGCGCAATTTTTTTCAAAGCCCATTTGGCGAAAACTGCGTTTTCAAATAACGCTCACATACACATTTTTAAATTATTTTCTATTTTCAAAAAGAACTTACAGTAAATAAAAAAATAATAATAAATAATAACTATAAAAAGAAATATTTTATATAATTAAAAAAAGGAAATGAAAGTAAATAAACAAATAATAAATAAATAAAACCGGGTTACGATCTCAGGTAAAATAATGCCATTTTGACGCCAATTATGTACCCTGGTGCATAAGTGACATCTTTTCCCATTTTTCTTCCATTTCCTGTTGGCATACAACTTTGAAATTTGGAATATGTATGCACACCTGGGAGCAATACTGGAATTAGACATTGATTTTTTTTTTATTCGATCCAAAAAGGGGCAACGGGGGCTATTTTTTAAAGATTTATACAATTTATACTGCATAAAGGAGCCACTTACCTATTTTTATATACAAGAAGAAGTAAGTGGTATGGATAAACAATTATAGTATACATAAATAAAATACTTGAGATAATATACTAGAGATATAAGCACCGTGTTTGGCGAGATTTTTTATGCCAATTAGGCGAAAACATCGTTTTGATTACCAGATACATATAGCATGCTATAATAACACGTTATTTTCTTATTTCAAAATGAAAAAAAAAGGAATAAACGAAACATTTTCTGTTATTAAAAAAAAGAAATAACAATCAATAAATGATAGTATTTTTAGAACAAACAATTTATTATAACATTTATATGATAACCAGCATGTTAGGCAACTGAACGCCATTTTGGCACCAATTAGGTACCTCGGTGTGTATAGGGCATATATGTGCCATATTTATTTGTAAAACTGAGCATGAACGTTTACCAAGTGTGTTTTCATAGTCGCTTATATCTTTTTGCAACCTAGCGCACCTTTCGAAGCCAAAACTGCACAAAAGAAAAAAAATTCAATATTTGTAGTATTTTTTTTTTTTATGTAATGCACATTTCGTAATCAGTAGGCTCGATAATCAGACCTCGTTTTTTTTTTTTTTTTTTTTTTTTTTTTTTGCTTTATAAGATGATATTTCATACAACGTCTTTTTTGGATTCGTCGTTTTTCCATATTTGATAGTATGCGTCTACTCGTTTTATAACTTTTTTTGTAACTTTCTTCTTTATTAACAACGACATTTGGATTTCCTATTTAAATAAAACTTCTTCTAAATACAAAGAATTTTGTTAAAATAAATAAATAAATGAAATGCGGACATATATTGCTCAAAGCACAAAATTTTTCCTATTGAGTTAATAAAAATCAGTAAAAACATATTTTATGATAATAAAAAGGTGACTTATGTAATAACAGAGTCATATATTATGTACGTTATGGATTAAGTATGAATATTTCTCCACCATTTATAAATAATAATAATAAAATAAAATAAAATGCGGACCGAGCAAAGTCTATATTTGACTGAAAACAACAACAATTTTCTAAATGCTTTAAAAAATGGCCAATGAAAAGATTTATTTCAAAAGTATTATGAAATTAGTTAAAAATCATTTATTTTAAACTAAATGAATAAAAGATTTATATTTTTAATGAAATAAATGGGATTTGAAAAATTATTGGAAATTTATCATCATAGATGTATCAGTATTACAATCAGTATCTTGTATGCAAAATGGAACAATTAGCAATACTTTTTGTACTCGAAAAATGGTCGTTGCTTTTCTTAAGGTTAAAAAGTAGATTACGAAATATTCCTATACAGAGATGCCAAGCCCCCGCTTATTGCACAGCAGAATTTTCTTATAGGAAAAGTTATTTTTTAAATCCGCAGAATGTTCCAATTTAATAAAACATTTTCTGTATTAAAATACCGGTATCCAAAATGCCGGAGACTTGGCAGCTCTGCCTATAACATTTTAATTAATCACGGTACTTTTTTTAATCGGATTCAAATTTAGTGAAGATAACGTTTTTTGGCCAAAAGCAGCTTTTTTCCACATGTGTAACTACGATACAATTCCTTGATGCTGGAATAAAGTGTTTTGACTTATGCTATTATTGCTTCTTCTTATTTATTTATTTGAATTTTAAATAAGATGACTCAAAATCGTGTTTTTTAAATGTATGGAAAAAATGCATTTCGAGAGAAAAGCGAAAAGAATAATATTTGGCGATTTATTACCTGCGTTTGGCTAAATGTATTTAATACTACCTTGTATTTAATACTCTTCACAATACTTCCCTGTTATATGGACTTATGCGCTTTTATAAAAAGTTTGACGTAATTTGGGCTTAAGAAAGTGAGTTTTTTACTGAATAATACAAATAAATGAAAAATGAATACTAAGAAATACTAATAAAAGAAAAATGAAGCATTATATTGATCTATGTATATTTAAAAATGCATCTGCTAGCACTAATTAGATAATTTATGTGTATATAATAGGAGATAAATAGCTTTTGATTCTGTATTTCTATGCTATAAAGCATTAACGTTAGTGTATTTTTCGTTATCATTGAAAGTACCTAGCCGATTTAAAAAATAATGTGGGCAAAAAATGTTGGTAACCATCTTTCCTGCAAAATATGCTATATTTTGCGTAGGAACAATAATCACCATCAATGCGCGAGCAAAAAAAGTTCTAAAATTGAGAATTCTTTGATGATCATATGACTAAAAATTTAAAATCTTTTTTTTTTTTTTTGTGGCAACTTTTAAGATATAATATTCTCATTATGAACGATTTCTAAAACATTCGACAATTTAATTTCACAAATTAACCATTTATTTTTTCTAGAAAAAGTTTTAAACCCAATTTATTGAGAATATTGCAATTTCCAGGATACTGTTGGGGTCAGAAACTATAACTTTGGCATCACAGTAACTTATAAGATGTAAGTGCTCGTTTAGGACAAATTTTTAAAAAAGGATTCCTTAACTCTTATCAACAACCTCATTGCATCCGTGGAAAACAGATATTCAACATTATAAACTATTCGGACGGATTTCACTCCATATAAAATACACTCCATTCTCTTCAAACATAATAGTTTATGTTATTTATAGTTTCTCAAATCGGAGCGATGCTTCTGTTTATGCTCATGATATCATTTCAAAGAGTTATATTTCCAATATAAGAAAATTTAGTGTTTTATTTTCTGTATTACTTTTAACATTTTGCATATTTCCAATTTTATATCCATGCATGGTTTGCTTTTCCTTTATAAAAATAGTATATGCAACTTTATATATAAGATTTTGCAATTCTATGATTCAATATGCTTATTTTCATCATATTTTATCACAATGAATGACCAATTAAAGGTAACATCTACATCTCATATTCTTTACTTATCGCAAGTTATTAAATGTGCATTCTCAGCAATATCGCTCAGACTAATCCCTCTGAGGGAAGTCCTAGTATTTCTAACAGATATGTTCTTTTTAAATTTTTTAGTAATGACAGTTTTCACCAAAACAATAACTACTGGCAACCCTTTCGTGGAAAATATCAGTAAAATCAAAAATTTATTACCACAAATCATACTTATCCCTGTATATTTGAATGACAAACCTCCTCAAAAATATTTCCTATCGAAAGATACAATCGGCAAAATAATCCATCGGGTAGTTTTTGAAAACACTAGAGCGGAAGTTTGAGAACTTCTGCTTTTTAATATATATGATTAATTAATTAATGAAGTTTTGATTTTGTTAAGGAAAATCAAATGCTGAACCATTTATATTAATTTATAAACAAACGGACACACTGTAAAGAGAAAGAGTAGAAATGAAGATTGTAGCTGGGCGTGACGCCAAAAATATAATCCTAAAATCCGTTACGTTCAGCCCTAACAAAAACACGTGCTTTGACGTCCGGTCAACTGAAATCTTTATTTCTTTGCTCTCGCTTTTAAAATTATTGCAAATTGTCACTCATTATCCCTATGCTGACCGTTGGTATTTAAATTTCCATTGAAAATAAGATTGTGTGCCATTATAGGATGTATTACCTGTTCAATTTTCAGATACTTCCCTTTTCTGTCCGAATGAAAGCATTTAAATTTGAACGATACCGCTTTCATATTTCAAACCGTTAAGTCATACTGCACCTCCATCTGTCTCTTTAATCTTTGGTAAATGTCTTCATCTTTCGTAATAGTTGCAGACAATGTATATTTTCTAAAAAATCGTGTTTGAAAATTGCTCAAGAAGCTTAAAAATGAGTAAATAGTGATAGATAAACATAGGCGTAGCCAGCCTCTTGAACGGGGGGGGGGGGGGGGGGTGTGCCCAAATTTTTTTTAACCTGAACATGTTGGGTACAAACAATATCTTATGTAATAAAACATAATAAAACGGAACCCCATAAAACCTATCAAATTTCCGTTTTAGACAGGTTTTTTGCGGAATGTATAATTGTCTAGAATTTCTTTTAAAAAGGACCCAAACGCAATTCTTCATTGCGTGAAAAAGGATGAGAAATTGCTTAAAAGTAAATCTAATGGACAGGGGCGTGCGAAGAGAAAACTTATCCCGGGGCAAAGTTACAATTTGGCGCCCCCTCCACCCAACTTTTTCTTGCAACAGCCCAAAATGACGTTGGTAGTATAAATTTGGCGCCCCCTAAAGTTCCATGCCGGGGCAGCTGCCCCCCTACGCTCCCCCTTTCGCACGACGCTGCTAATGGATAAGAAAAAGATATATAAACATAAATAAAACATGATAGATATAAAATAAAGATATCCGCAAACATAAATCTGTAATTATCACAAGTTTTCATTTCAAACAGCAATAAAATACTAAAATAAATAAGCACGACTTTAGTTACCCCCGTTATTTTGATCAAAGTAGCACTGAAATAACTTGTAGTACGCAATTTAAAGTGAAAAATAGTTTTTATATTTCCTACTCATGAATAAATAAAATTTTCCCGTTAAAAAAATTGAGCCCGTACGAATGTCAAAATATGATCCCAAAAAACGAAATTTAGCAAACCAACGAACCAACCTCGATATTAATTTGAATTTTGCGTAGCATCATTTCTTATTTTTAGAGGAAGCACAGATTTGTACTAGAGATGAGTTCGGGATCGATTTTTGAAACCCGCGTTCGAAAGATTTTTAGTACATTGGAGCACGAAACCATCCGAGCCAAGGGCGGATCTGGAGAGTCCTGAAGGGGGGGGGGGGGGGAGGCGATTTTAAAAATTGGGAGACTCGCATCCTATGCGCGGGTCAGGGCTAATATTTTCACTACGGGTCGGGTTTGGGTCCGGTTAACTTCTATATTTTCTGCGGGTCGGGTTTGGGTCCGGTCGACTTTTTTTTCAAGCGGGTCGGGTTTGGGTCCATTTGATTTCTTCTTTTTTCTGCTGGTCGTGTTAACTAATCAGAGGCGTGTGAACAGAAAACTGCGCCTGAACAAAATTTCAGCTTGCCCCCCCCAGACTACTTTTCTTGTGACAGGCAAAAATGACGTTGGTAGTATAAATTTGACGTCGTTTAAATTTCCGGACCCAGGGCGACCGCCCCCACCCTTTCGTACCAAGCTATAACTAATACTTTTTCTGTGGTTCGCATTTGGGTCCATTTGACTTATACTTTTTGCAGTGGGCCAGGTTAACCTCTTTTGCTGTGGGTTGCGTTTGGGTCCGGATGACTTCTTTTTTGCTGCGGGTCGTGTTAACTTCTACTTATAATATAAATCATTATAATAAAGCTGTACAATACGAAGAAAAGTAAATTTTAAAAAATGCATTTTTTAAGATTTCGCTAAACAAATGTGCAACATAAATATATTTTTTTATGAATAATAAATAAGATGCCAGCCCGAATTGGGCTCGGAGTGAAGAATTGCACGAATCGTTTGGTAAAAAATAGTATATAAAATAAAGTTTGGTATAAAATAAAATTGTACTTTATACATAAAAAAGTCTCATATTTTGTCTCCTTTAATAAGAAAATATTATGGACATGTTAATGAAGTGTGTTTCATGAATAAATGCATGGAACTTGTAGAAATTATTATCCATTATTTGTCAAATTGAAAATTTATCCATTTTCTATAAAATGTGCACATTTTTAACTATAACCATTTCATTCCTCATAACAATCTTTTGGGATAGGCGTGACCCAGACAATAACATTAAATTAAAAGTTTTAAATTACGATGCTTTTACAGGAATAAAGGAAACACTGCTCAATTGCTTTCTATCGGAATAATATGGAAATTAAATTTACTTACGACCAAAAATGACTTCGTAAATTGCTTCAGCATCATCAGAATTCACAAAAAAGCAACAATCACTAAAATTATTTCCATATGAAAAGCGATTACGAGCTGTGTACGCTGTGTACAATAGTAATATAAATTATGCGCCAAAAGCAAACTAAAATTGGAAGAAAATATCCTCTTCGCATTAAATGTCTAAATAATAATGATAATAAACAACCCTATTACAAAATAACCTCTGCTACAGACAAAAACCAAACTACAGACAAATTCATTATTCCCGCTTTTTTGTTGGCGCCAGAACATCGTCGGAAATGGCTAAAATAGGTTTGTAGAAGTGACTAATAATTTACTTTTAAAATAGCATTCTAAAGCTAAAATAGAAAAAAACACAATTTCTGCTTCCCCTTCATTCTAATCAAAATGTCAATATAGTGATTTGAAAAGGAACAAGTAATGTTTAATGGGGGGGGGGAGGCAAGTTCTTTTAATATTTTGTATTCATTGATAAATAAAATTTATAGGTTTCAGAAAAAATGAGTTCATGTCCGAGCACTGTCACTTCCCTAATACAGACATTTAGGAAGAATGACTCAAGGCAAGGCTCGACATGAAAGAAAAACAAGTCTAGCCCGACCCAAATCATCAGAAAAAATAAAGATCAGGCCGGCTCTAAAAGTCAGAAAACCTGATCCAGCCCAACCCTAGGGTGTGTGATCGCCCCTTCGCCATCTCCCCCCCACCTTAGATCCGCCACTGCATGACTCATGAATTGGCCTTCAGTCTAAGTCCTATACCATGAAGATCTCTCATGTTGGTTTGAAAACTTTTATGGACCCAAGGGGGGGGGGGGCGATCGCCCCATCGCCCCTTAGATCCGCCATTGATCCGAGCCCGATACAAAATGTATACAAAAAAAAAAAAAAAAAAAAAAAAAAAAAGATTTAATGATATTTTAAAATTGTTTCAAATGTGATATCTTATTTTTAAAATTTTCTTATAAAATTTACTGTTAAATAAAAATTTAAATTCAAGCTTTTGAAAAGAGCAATTTGCTATCAAATAAAAATATCCTTCATACCTAAAATGATTCCCATATTTCTTGTCCTTTAAGAAGAAAATTTGATGGACATATTAAAGAAGTGTAATGAATAAATGGATAGAGTTTATAGAAATTACTATTTGTATGCTGAATAATCAAAAAACGTTTTCAATTTCCTATAAAAAGTGTACAACTTCAGGAGTGTAGTCGTAAAATAAACCACAGGTTACCCGATCGACGCAGAGGGTATATGCTCAAGGCACAGAGTATATTCTAGAGAGTACATCCTATGGGTTTCATGAGAAACAGAGGGTTATACGGTGTTCCTTAAAAAAATCCAGAAGGCATACCCCAGTATACCCTTCACTACATCCCCTGTACATTTATCTATAATCAATTCATTTCTCTTAACAATTCCCCAATGACTGACGGGAATCTTAAAATCAACGCAAATTAAAACATTGATACAGTTATCTTAAAATTCCGTTGTTTTTATGGAAAAAGAAGAAACATTAATCGAATGTTTTCTATAGGAATAACATGTAAAATATGTTTACTTACGGAGGGAAATCAGCATAAGCAAAATTCATGATGACAAACAGAAAAAAAATCACAATGCTGTTGTCATATGAAGAACGATTATGATTCGTGCACAATCAAATAATTTGCAAACCTCAAGCATCTAGTCTGCGTCAAAAACGAAGAAATCATTCTCTAACAAAATAAATAAATAAACGATCGAATTAAAAAATATCTTCTGCCTTAAACGAAAATCCAACCAGAAGCTAATTTATTATTTATGATTATTTTGATAGGCGCCTTATCAATTAATCGTCGACGGAAATGCAGTAGACATAAATCTCCATACATCACAAATTTTCTTTTGAAGCAACAATCAACTATTGAAACATAAAAAAAAATATTTTTATTTTTCTTTCGTTTTGATCAAAATAACACTGAAATGACTTGAAAAATAATAAATAATTTTAAAAGGAAAATAGTAATTCTTTCAATCTCTTCTACACATAAATGTTTTTTAATTTTCAGAAAGAATGAGACCGAGCCCCTCCCCCTCCGGCCCGAACACTAAAATGAAAATAGAGCCCGTACCCGCTTCGGATCCGGGTTTGGGTTCGGCCTTTCGTGCTGCGGCTGAGCCTGTCTCATTTCTAATTTGTACAACCTTCCAACCCCTCCGTTCTCCAGGCTAATCACATGGTGGAATTATCGTTTGACATCTGTATTTCCTTTCATTTTTTTTGCTTCTATCTAGACTTTAGATAACAAAAGCAAAGATATAAATAGTAGTTTCTATCCTTGTCGAGAATTTACTCTAATTTTTTATGGAAATATGCATGCAATAGACAGGTGTTAAAAAAATTCCAAAAAGAAACGACATCAAATTGGGATTATAGAACAAATTTTTTTGATTTACTATGATTAATCCAGATTCTAGTAAATATTCTAGTTTTAAAAAAGATGAATAAAATATTTTTCTTAAAAAGAAAAAAGAAAGAATCAAGGTCTCTTCTTTTATCACATTTCAAAACATAGACTGTTAGTTTTTATTAACTAATTGAACTAACTTTGCTTACATTTTTCTTCTTTTTTCTTTTCTAAATTTTGATTTAAAAAAATCAATCTTGGATCTTCGCGAGCGGGAGGGGGGGGGGGGTGCCCGAGCACCCAGGGAACCCCCCCCCTGGCTATGCGCATGATAAAGTTTTCAAAGAAATTGCGATACAGTTTCCAAACAAATTGTGATACAGTTTTTAAGGAAATTGCCGAGGAAATTGCGATGCAGTTTTCAAACAATTTAAATATAAAAGCATATTTTGTCCTATTAGATGATTTAAAAATCCAATCTGTGTGATAGTCTTTGTAAAATAATATTTGGTACTACGTTAAATAGTGTTAAAAAACATATTTTATTTTTAATCCAATTTCCGAGTTTTATTGATTTTAACACTTACCATCTCTTTCGAAAAATATTTATGAAGTCGGTTTGTCTGTTCGTCTGCTCGTTAGACTTTTCGTGCACTAACCCACGTAAAAATAGCCAGATTGTCATGGGATTGATACATGTTATTGGGGTTTCTTATGTCAAGTACGATATTGAAATTGTGTAGTGTGTAGCCTCTATGATTATACATTTACAAGGACATTCAAAATAATTCCGATACATTACGATCTATTGAAAAATATAGTTTGCTGTGTGTGCGTGTCAAAAGTTTAAGCACAATAGCAATTTTAAGATAAAACTTTAAATATTTACTTTATTTCAATATCTGTCTTGTAAATGTTAATAATATCTATTTTAACACCATACTGATTGAAATTAAGTTTTAAATTTTATTTCAAACCATGGAGTTTAAGAATAGAACAAAAATAACCGTGTCAAAAGTTTAAGCACAAAATCGGTTTTATGCAAAATTAAAAAACTGACGTAAGCGGTTGCGCATGCAAACAATTTTTGGGTGTATAAGAAGCAGTCAGTTGTTGTTTTTGAGTTAGTACAAAAGGCCTAAGTCGAAAGAATTTTCAGAGGAGGATGTAATTAAAATTTTGAGTGTGAGAGCAAAATGTAAGTATGTTTCTGAAATTGCAAATGCATTAAAAAAATTAAAACGTGGTATTCATCAAATTTTGGCCCGTGGTAATGATTTCAAACAAAACTTTCGTTCAGGAAGGCCAAGAGTGACTAGTTTGAGAGAAGATAGCCGCATCGAAAATTTGGCATCAACTGGTAATTACTCCCTTTCCTAAATAAAACATGCAGTTGGCGGACAAATATCGATAAAAGCTGTTCATAGAAGAGTTCTGGAATTCAAATACATCAAATACCGTAAAATGGCTCGAACGACAACATAAAGAAGTTAGATTGCAATGGGCCAAAGAGCCTATGTCATTTGGCGAAAAGTGGCTGTATGTGATATTCACAGTGATGAAAAAAATGGAACCTTGATGGCCTTGATGGGTTTAAGTATTATTGGCATAATCTCCGCAAAAATCCTTGGAGTATATTTAGCCGACAACATTATGGTGGTTCTCTAATGGCACGGGGGCTATTTCTTTCAATGGTCAGACATCTCTAGCATTCATCAGTAGGCGTGAAAACTCTGAAAACTAACAAGAGACACTTCCCAATCACTTCCTTTCTGTTGCCGGGGTTTTGGATGGAGAAAAATGGTTATTTCAACATGATAATGCATCGATCCATAAATAAAACTCAACTTCATCGTAGCTTAAGTCGAAAAAAGTGCCTGTTTTGAAATGGGCGGCAATTAGTCCTGATTTAAACCTTACAGAAAATGTGTGGGGTATTCTCACTCACACAGTTTATCCAAATGGAAAGCAGTATTCTTCAGTTAAAAATTTGAAAAACGCCACTGAGAACGCTTGGTATAAAATTGAACCAGAAACAATACAGAACCTAAATTTATCGATGGAAGACCGTATATTTAGAGTAATTCAGTAGAAAGGAGCAATAATTAAGTACTAATTTTTTTTATTCTTGTTCTGCTAAAGACTAAAACACTACCCGTAAGACATGGTGACGTCACTGTGACGTCGTTGTGAAGTCACATTGTGACTTTGTGACCGTCGATGTGAAGTCACAGTGACTAAAATGTGACGTCGTTGTGGCCGTTTTAGAGCTCGTTTGTGACGTCACATTGTGACCATTTTGTGAAGTCACGGTGTGACCAAAATGTGAAGAATGTGTCATTTGTGACAAAATTGTTATTAAAACTGTGACTATTTTGTGACGATAGTGACAAGGTTGTGAAGACAGTTTGAGATTATTTTTTGATTTGTGACAAATTTCTCACTAACTTTATGACGGTGGCAGCATTTTCAATGTTGTGAAGTCACACTGGGACACAATTATACAGTTATGAACATTGTTATGTAGTGTAAAATCACTTACATCTATATTTTTATTATACTTTGGCGATGTATCTCAATTAAAACTTGGGAGCTGCGATAAAAAGAATGTACAAAAAGAAAGTTGCTGAATCAAAATGTAATGCCATGCAGACTTTCATCTTTGATACTTTTTTTCTGTTGCAATAAATGAGAATATTTAAGACAATTTAATATTCGATCTATCACAATTATTTCAAATTTAACAATTTGTTTTTCAAATAAGCATTAAAATATCAAATAAACACTTCCTTTAAGGTGCAAAACTAGCCACAGAAAAAGACCCGGATGATAATAAAAAGTCTATGGGAGCGTACTTTTCAAATTTGTATATTTTTGCATGTTTTTTGTATAGGATAGCTGATGACGATCTACAACCGGCCTCGTTTTTACCTTTTCAATTTTGCTTATATATATTTTATATTTTGATAGTTTCAATATCAGAACCGGTATAAACCGGTTTTGAAATTAAAAAAAATATATATAGGGGGAACTGGGGCACATTGATACACCCCCTGTACAGCACACAGGGTCATTAGAGGAAGTTTCACAACAGCTCCAAAAGGTGATACTAGTGAAATTAACTACATACAGAAAGTTTTGGAATGATTCAATAGTTTGATGAAATGGGATGGGTGATTAATTGTTTTTGTAAGTCAAAAGTAAATTTGAGTTGTACAATTGAAATGGTGTTATACAACTGTCCCAGAATTTTCAACCGAAAAGAATACCCTCCCTGGCCAGTGAAGCTACTCTTTATCAGTTCCTCATTCTTTATTGTTAGATAAATTATGAAGTGTTGGATTTGCGACTCATTTTATTCAAAATAGCTGTATGGGGCATATTGATACAGTCTTTGTCGGGGCACATTGATACAACCTAAACCTTTTTCTAGTTCATTTTTTCATTACCTTTTATTTTATTTTAACCATACACTTCTTAATTCAACCATTTTTCGTCAAAAAGTTCTACTATTTGTTCTTATTGAAGTGAAGTAGCTCTTATTTCTTTATATTAGAACATTTCATAGTATTTTTGGAAACAGAAGACGTACAAACTTATACAATATCTAGTGCTAGTAGAATTAACAAAAGAAATGGACGGCAGCCTGGCAAATCTCAAATTCATATCGGTTCTCCAGAGAAAAAAGTATTATCGACATGAGAAATGTTAAGTAAGAGAAACAAGCTGCAGAACAGTACAGGATAATTATATTATAAACATAATTTTTAATATAATTATCCTTTATTTTCTGTCTGTAAACCGATTTATAAACAGAAAACCTGGTAATTCTTTCACCTTTCCTAAGAAAGAAGATAATTCTGGGATTAAAGTGCCAGATATGACAAAGTTACCACAGCCAACAAACAGACAAGGAACAGCCAGAACATCAGGTCATTATACATTTCATTTTGATTGCTTTAATATCGCTTACAAATAAATTGTGTGCGATTTTAATGTCTATAAATATATATAAAACGGTTTGCTAACTATTTTCCTATGAAAAATATGCATTGGTGTTATTTTGTCTCCATTTTCCCCAGACGTGTCAAAGTGTATCAATCTGCCCCGGGGATGGAGCACATTGATACAAATTACTTTTTTTGATTTTTTTTAAATTACATGCAAAAATAATATGTAAAGCAACGATTGTACATTTTTATAACAAACTACACAGGTTTTGCTGACATCACATAGAAAAATAACTTGAAATTTCTGCTTTCTAGACACCCAAATTTTTTTTTGAAAAAAGCTGTATCAATGTCCCCCAGTTCCCCCTATATATTTTTAATCTGAAACCAAAATTGAAAAAGTAAAAACTAGGCCGGTTGTGGATCGTTCTCAGCTATCCTATATAAAAAAATCATGTAAAAATATTAAAATTGGAGCTAGATATTTGAAAAGAACGCTCCTACAGACTTTACATAAACATCCGGGTCTTTTTCTGTGACTAGGGCTGCACCTTAAAGGAAGTGTTTCTTTGATAATTTTAATGCTTATTAGAAAAACAAATTGCTAAATTTGAAATAATTGTTATAGATAGAATATTCAATTGTCTTAAATATTCTCATTTAGTGCAATATATATATATATATGTAACAAAGATTAAAGTCTGCATGGCATTAAATTTTGATTCAGTAACTTTCTTTTGGTATATTCTTTTTATAGCTGCTCCCAAGTTTTAATTGAGATACATCGCCAAAGTATAATAAAATTATATATTTAAGTGATTTTACACGATATAATAATGTTCATAACTGTATAATTGTGTCCCAGTGTGACTTCACAACATTGACAATGCTGCCACCATCACAAAGTTAGTGACAAATTTATCACAAATCAAAAAATAATCGCAAACTATCTTCAAATATTATCTTCTATAAATATTAAAATACTATTAAAACATGCAAAGAGGAATTATGAAAAAAAAATTAAAGCTAAATATTTATTAGTATATTAATGAACAAAAAACATTAAGGGTCTATCCATTACTGGAAGGCTGTCCATCAAAAACACATCTACCTAATAAAAATTCCAACGATAAAATAGAACAACAAATACGTTAATTGTAATTATTAATATTTTATTTATAATATTAGAGAGTAATTATAAATAAGAGACCCACTTTAATCACGATGTATACTAATACTACATATAATGGATATTGTGAAATTTACCTCTGTAAAATCATTCAGGAAAGGAAATAATAAAAGTGTCTAGAATGAAAAATAAATAATAAAATACAGTTATTATTTTCTAGCTTCATACCGTTTAAGTATTTGCGTTATTTGTTTTAAATACAATCATGTTTAAATTCTTATTGATTGCGTAACTTCCAAATTTTTATTCAGACTTCTAGTTCTTTCTGAAAACATTCCAATAAGAATATTTACAACTGAAACGTTTTCACCCACTATCCATTTAGAAATTTTATAACATTTCACAGTTTGAAAAATACATTAAACAATCATTATTTTTTTTATATGAAACAGCTACGATTTCTTTTAATTGTTCTTCTCGTTCTCTTATAAATTCCTCTTCTGAACATATGTAATTTTTTAAATAAATTTATGTAAAGTTTCAGAAGATTACTTAATACAAAAATTAAAAAAAGATGTTTGCAAATAATTTTATTCTATTTAAAGCTTCTTTATTAAAAAATATAAGACTTTATGTTTATAAAAAAATATTATTTTAACCAGATATTTTAAATAAGGAAACAACGCAGATTAAAGTGCAGTTAAAATCACTACATTTAACAACCTAATCCAAATTATTAATAATCAAGTGTTCTATGTCAACAAAATAAATAATGAATGTATTAGACTTTATAAAGTTAATGGCGAATTAATGTTTTATAGCATGTTTTTGAGTAGCTAATTAAAATCGTTCTAAAAACAATAATAATTAAAAAGCAACCATGAAAAATATTTTTCCATACCTTTTCTTCCATCGAAGTCATTCGTTCTATTTATTCTTTTTGTCGCACAAACTAAATCCGATAATAATTAAAGTGGCAAAGACCAAATCATTTTCACAGTCAAAGCCCCATTAATTTTCTCGGACTTATATTTTGCCGCTTGGAAGAACTGTAGTAGACCTTCTTGTTTAAATTGTTAAATCCGTATCAATACGAAACTATCCACAACTGCCATAAATTCCAGCCAACTAACTTCTTGCGTCTATCATCAATTTAAAATATTTCTGTTTACGTTTATTTATTCTTTCCACGGAGTAAGAAACCACGGAGTAAGTTTCTTACTCCGTGATCCTTTCGTTTGCAAACGATTTTAACTTTCCACGCGCATGGCCGTTTTTTTTTTTTTTTTCTATATAGTATTTTAGGAACTTAAATACGCAATAATTTTATGAGTGTGTCTTTGATTACATTTTTTTATTTAAAGAATTTTTTAATGTATTTTTACCTTTTACTTTTATTAGTTTAAAAAAATTCAAGTTAAAATAAATTGTAAAACCGTTTTTTGTAAATAATAATATTCATAATTAGAATTCATTAGATAAAATATTGTTTTTAGAGAGTAAAAATGATAGATTTAATGCTAATATAAAGAAAAAAAAATTAAAAATAAAGTTTGTATCACATGCAAAAATACATAGTATCTTCTTAATAAAAAAAAAGGGGGGCTTATAGAGGATGAAAAGTTTTTTATTTGTTAATCACTAATTATTTTCATATTAATTTTCTGCAGAATAAAGCATCTTGTAAAGTAACTTTTTTTTTAAAAACATACCTCTAAAACAAAAATTTGAAATTCGAATAAATGGTTATGTGGCCTACATGCACATCATAAACTGCAGATTTAATTGTAATAATAAAAATTGTAGTTTGAAAATGCAGAAGTGATTTGAATACCTTTGAGAAATTTCTAGTAGAACAAATGATCATTTACAAAAATCATTATAAAAGATAAATGTAAGTATTAGGCCTAAAATATTTTTTTATCAGATAAAATTCGTATAATTAGAAAAGCATTTTGAGTCGCTGATGAATTAACCCATAAAGCATGGTGACGTCACTGCAACACCGTTCTGAAGTCACATTGTGACTTTTTGACCATCGATTGTCGATGTGAAGTCACAGTTACTAAAATATGAAGTCGTTATGGCCGTTTTAGAGCTCTTTTGTGACGTTTCACAAAGTGGTCACAATGTGACAAATTTGTGAAAAATGTGTCGTTTGTGACTAATTTGACATTAACATTGTGACAAAACTGTGACAAAAGCGACGATATTTAAATTGCCAGAAACATGTTTTTTAAAGTAAATAACATGTTTTGAAGGATATTTATAAATTTCTGAAGAATTTTAAGAAAGTCACATCTCAGTCACAATGTGACGTCAGGTAGAATTTTGGTGACAGATGTGATGTGACCAAAGTGACTCACAGTGACGTCATTGTGACCATGCATGCTATTAGGGACGTTATTTGCAGTAACATTACAGTGACGTCACAAAAATTTTTTCAATTGACAGAAAAGTACTTTTTCCATTAAATAACATCTTTTGAAGAATTTTTGTATTTTTTTAAAATTTTCTAAGAAGGTCGCATTTCAGTCACAATGTGACTTCACTGAGTGGTGGCCATTTGGTCACAGATGTGACGTGACGTACGTTATTTGCAGTGGCATTACAGTGACGTCACAAAATTTTTTTCAATTGACAGAAAAAAAAATTTCCATTAAATAACATCTTTTGAAGAATTTTTGTATTTTTTTAAAATTATCTAAGAAGGTCACATTTCAGTCATAATTTGACTTCACTGAGTGGTGGCCTTTTGGTACAGTGACGTCACAAAAACTTTTTTTTCCACTAAATAACATCTTTTGAAGAATTTTTGTATATATTTTTTAATTTTCTAAGAAGGTCACATTTCAGTCACAATGTGACGTCAGTGAGGGGTGGCATTTTGGTCACAGGTGTGACGTCACATTTCAGTCACAATGTGACGTCACTGAAGGGTGGCATTTTGGTCACAGATGTGACGTGACTACAGTGACTCACAGTGACGTCACTGTGACGTCACTGTGACCATGCATGCTATGTGGGTACTGTGCTGAAACTTTTGACACACTCATTTTTGTTGTTTTGATAAATTTTATAGCATAAATGTGTTGATTATCTTTTTTAAACTACATTTTTTTGGTTATATGAAAAGGATAGTAACTTTCACTCATTAATAAAATTTTATTTTGAAATTTTCTGTTGTGCTTAAACTTTTGACACGCACTGTATTACATTAATTTAAACATATTGAAATTGATATGCATAACTTAGGTGGACTACAAGGCATTATCTGTAGAGTGTGGTGCAGAGTCTTTAGAAGTTCTCGCTAAGTTCATTAGAAAAAAATCCGTAATCTAATTTTTGACCGCATTTTTTCTAAGGCAAAATATGTTGAATTTGATTTCGAAAGTGTGAAGGTTCTACTAGTGAGGAGATATAGTTTCTCACATGTTTTTTGTTAATAGGTCAATTTCATGACAAAAAGTTTGAATATAAACGAAACAAAATTAATTATTAACTTCCCTAGACGTGCAAAAAAGACTAGGAGTAACATAATATTAATTGATAAATAACATATAATAATTGCTATTTATAGATGTTTGTTTGATACAGATAAATTTTAGAGATTTAAATTCGCAGATCCTTTATCATCTTATATATGAGTTAAATTTATAATTTATTTCTTTATTTATTTATGAAGTTTTGATTTCGTTATGAAACAGAAGCCGAAATCAAATGCTGATCTATTTATATTAATTTATGTGAAAACGGACACAGTGTAAAGAGAAAGAATACAGATGAATATTGAAATGGGCGTGACGCTAAAATATAATCCTAATATCCGTTACGTTTGGCCCAAACAAAAACACGTGCTTTGATGTATCGGACAATTACATTTTTTTTTGCTCATGTTTTTAAAATTGCAAATTGTTACCCGTAATCTAAATGCTAATTATAGGCATTATTACAATTTCGATTATAAATAAGATTTTTTTTTAAATTATAGGATGTAGTATTTGTTTCCTGTTCCAGGCGCTTCCTTGTTTGGCCGTCTGCATTTAAATTTGACCGATAATCGCCTTCATATTTCAAGCCGCTTTTTAAATCATACTGCATCTCCATATGTTTTTGTTTCTCTTTGGTAAACGTCATTATCTTTCATAACAGTCTGTAGACAGTATCGAGTTTTTAATAATCGTGCTTTAAATTTGGTTAAGAATCATAAAAAATTAGTACAGATACAATTTTAGAGATAAGGTAGCGATAGGTACAATTTTCAAAGAAATTGCGATGCAGTTTCCAAACAAATTGCGATATAGTTTATAAAGAAATTGCGATTAAGTTTCCAAAAAATTTTTATTTAAAAGTACATTTTTTCCAATTTGATGACGTAAAAATCAATCTGTGCAATGTTTAAAAGTGTAAAAAATTGGAGTAGAAGCGAAATTTTATTATTTGCTGTTGACAACAGCAAAATGACATTAGCGTAAAGCAAATGCATGTTTTACCTTTATAATATAGATATAATTTTATAAACATGACGTCATCAATAAACAATTCATAATTAATATTGAGTAATATTTTATACTTTCATAATAATTCTAAATAAAAAATAATAATGTATGATTATTACATTACCACTGTGCCTCATCCAATAAGACTAAACAGTAGAAATAAAAATCTTCGATGGCTTACGTGTTTGTGTTTTTTGAAAACAGATGTGTTTCAAACAACTGTCTTTTCTATAATGGGGAAAAAGACGAAAATCTTCTGTCTGAATAAATTTCTATCATTCATTTATTAATGTCCCTTATTTTTCCTCAACCAAATGATGTTGAACTTGAAGTTGAAACCCAATTTCTTTTCATGAAATTCGTAAGTAAAATGAAAAATCATGTTATTATTTTGCATTTGATGTTTAATAGACAAATTATCAGTAATCTGAGAGAAGAAAAAAAAATTTAAAGCATCAAAAATCTACACAATTGCAAATGAAATATTAAAAAACTGCAGGTAGCAATAATCAAAAAAAACAAACAAGCAAAAAGATAAATATTAAAAATTTTAAACTTAAATCTTTGTAAAAGTAAATCGTTGAATTTGATATCCTCAGTTGTTTTTAATTTTTATACTACCAGCAAGACTGTTTAAAAAGCCCTTTCGAAAAACGAAAAAGAAAAAAAAAATGATTGTATTAGAGACCGGTCTCGGCTATTCTATATAAATAAAATAAAATAAGATATTAAATTGAAATAAAATAAAATAAAATTAACCCTTTCACTCTCAGTGATTCCAAATGACATAATGACATTCCTTACTGTTTTTTCTGTATTTAATTCTGATATTCCAAATTTATACCAGAAAATTAAAAAAGAAATATATGTTTTATTTAACATCATACATTTGGTATTTTAATAAAGCGAAATTTATCAGTAAAAGTTTCCGGCTGTGAATTCAGATTCTTTTAACTACGGAATTTCTAGAACGTATTCTAACATGGAAGTGAAATGGTTAAATAGAATAAATAAAAAAAATTAAATTTAAGGCAGAAATTTGAAAAGATTTCTGTCATAGGTTTAACATTAGCTTAAGTTTCTTCCCGTGACGGAAGAGTATTTTAAAGCAGGACTGTCAAATGCTGCGCCCGCGGTCGCGATAGTGCTCTTGGAAGGTTTTCTTGTCGCCTTTTTGTATGTCACTAAGTTTTTGTAAAGACGAAGAATAACTTTAAAGAATGTTTTTTAAAAATGTAAATAAAGTTTGCATAAATCTTTTAAAATTATTAATAAAAATTTCCTGACTTCTTCCACTAGAAACTTTTTACATGGCTGCCACTTGCTTTCAATAAAGTGTCGTTGTAAATATACTATTTCATTGCTTTTTTTTGAATTATTTTTACATAGAATTTATGAATTGTAGTAATCTTATGACTAACACATTGAAATAAATGTTCCATCACATAAGACATGTAAAGCATATAACACTATTATTTCTCAGGGCGTGATTATCACAGTAGCAAGCTTCCATCAATATTTCAGAACAGTAAATATTTCCCATATTTATCTCATAGATAAATTAAGTAGGGTGCAGAATACCAAACAAAAATAATGTTGGATTTTAAATAATGATGGCCTCTACGATAATTAGACTATGCCGGCTACAACCATGAAATAATACGAGTGCACTGTAAAAATTGAAGACCCAAATTGGGTTGAAAGATTTCTGGGTATAGTAATGTTCCTAAAATGGTACAGTAAGGATTCCAATATGGCAGAGTATTGTTCACAAAATAGATAACCAAAAATGGTTCAAAACAGAGCAGATCTTTATTACCATTAAATTAATCAAAATTTCTGAGGTATAATGTATATACTATCTAAGATATTTTAATTGTTTTATTGTTATTAAAAATCAGACTGTTTTAAAGCGCTTTTGTGCTACAAACTGAACTTTCCAAATTGGAACAATGCTGTACCCAAAAATCTTTCAACCCAATTTGCGTATTTTGTTTTTACAGTGTGTTATTACACAACACCTTGAATACTGGGACTGATTGCGAAAACAAAAATGAAGGCTGTTTAAGGCGTATTTTTGTTTAACGTATGCACGGTCCCTTACATTTTAAAACTAGTATTTCCTAAAAAGATTCTTCATCGTGTTTAATCTCATAAATCTAAAAGGTAAAAATTTTCAAAAATTTATTGGTACCAAAATTCAAGGTACTCTACACACGCTGAGAAAAATCTGCTTTCAGCAGTCGCCATTTTTTTACAATGATTAGGCGCTAGTATTATGAGAGCGGTGGTTATTGCATAATTTAAGCCAAGTGAATAATAGCGCTCTTCATTGTTTGTAACTAGATGAGGGACGCCCATATTTATTGAAAGATTGGACAATGGACAGGTCTGATCTTTCTGATGATGACGTCTCTTATTTCAATCTTTTGAAGCTAAAGATTTATTAAATCATATGGTTAGGGAGTTTTTTAAAAACATTTTGTTATCGCATACTACTGAACACGGCATGAAGCTTATCCCAAATCCACCCACATATGTTTCTAAATGGAGAACATCAGATGCTGTTACTGAAACAACAGATCTGCTGTGAAACGTATAAATCTTTTATTAACATGAAATCGTTCATTAATTTAATCGATAAAAATTTTAATATAATATTTTAAAATATTTATATTTTATAGAAACGAACGATTTAGTTTTTAATACGTTCTTCCACTACTTACTTTTATTCTCAATTGAGAGATGTTATCTGATATGTTGAAAATCACTTTCTTTATCTTTTTTTGAGCAATTTCATAAGTCAGATGCAAAAGCACATGGCACTCCGATGCGACATCTTCTAGAAGGCTTGACACTAATTTGCGCGCAGTCGAGATTTTAATGAAGATAATGTCAAGATCCATTGAAATATGTTGAAAATATTAAAAGAAAGGAAAAAAGGTAGATTTTTTAAAATCAAATACTTCGACAGCTTATTTTTTTTAAATAAAAGCTAAAAATAAAATGAAATAAAAAATAGTAATAGAAAGCACGGATTTCTGTGATTGAATTCCAGTCACTTTTTCCCCCTCGCTTTTATTGGTAAGCCAATATTCTAGTTGATGTTAAAAACAAGTTACATTATATTTTGTCTACTCAAATATTAAATCATTATACATCTTTCTAATTATAAAACTGAAGTGTTTGTTTATAATTTTCAGAAAAAACAGGCTTATTTCTAAGTTAATTCGACTATTTAAACAAAGTATAGTAAAAATTAAATGTTAATTGTTTTGCCGTCTATCTGTCCGGATTAAGCCCATAAACAGTTTCAGAACAATCCCTAAACATATCGGGGTAGGGGACAGAGTAAGATTTTGGCTAAAATCTACAGTTTCTGACGGTCTGGTTTGTAACGTAGTTTTTAAAAATAGATGGAAAAAAAGCGAAAATCACACAATCAAGCAATTTTTTTTCTGTTTAACAGGAGTAAAAATATCATGCGTCAAAGCATCATCAAAGCATAGATTATGAAACGCTTTACAATACAGATTAAGGTAACAAAAGTTAACTGTTTAATAAGTTCAGATTATGATGTCTTAATTGAACCATTTGAAATCGTGTGACACATTTTAAAACCCAATTTCAGCAATTTTTGTCTACAGTAGAAAAACTACTCGAATTCCTTGAGCAGCTCTGTATATGCTATATAGATTTGTATCTATAATTGTAAACTACATGCACGCAAAACTTAAGATATGCTAGGAATTACGTACTACAATTGAAAATTCTGATTAAAAAATTTCCTCTAACAAGGAGAATGGTACACGAATTTTTTTCTGCATCCTTGTATATGATGTATAGAATTTATACACAACGAATAACATGCAAAATATTGATTAAATTAAAACTGTATATTGAAATTGAAAACATACTTCTAGCAATTATTGTTTAAAGAAGTACTAAAACTGATTTCTTTTGCATTTCCTTGTAGATGAACGATAAACTCTATGAATGTCCTTTTAATGTCCTATAGTAAAATTCAGTGATATATATAAAATCCGTGACATTTGAAATAGCTTACTGTTACTAAAATACACTGCGAAACGATCTTCCTCCATCGACCATAATGTAATTGAAATTCTTTTAAGTGATCCTGTAAATGAACAGTGGGTGCACTTCATATTCAATATTGAACATGCCATGCTAAACAACTATATAATATATTACTTGCATGAAAATCTGAGTATATTTATGCTAGATAAAATATGGACAGACAGAGGACCAAACGGTCATGCGGACAGACGTTCAGACGGACAGACAAATAGAATACAGAAACACTTTTCATTTATGTTCGAAAGCTCTAAAAACTCGCGAATTAATGGATGAAATTTTAGGAACTTGACGGGGAAATAGATCTCTAATTTATATTTATAAAGAATAATTACGACTACAATCTGCAGTTTGGCATATTTTGAAATACAAAATAGTTTTAAAAACAGAGAAATTTAGAGAATCAATCAACTAACCAAATTTTCAATTTTAAAACACACCAGAACAAATTAATTAATTTTAATGAATTCTATGGTAATTAAAATAACTAAATTAGACTAATTAATGATAGGAATTACAATTTACCTCATGGCATCTTAATTTAAAAATTGGATTGGTAATTGTCTCCTCCAAAAGTCTTGAAAGCTATCACAAAATATTTAAGCATAGCAAAAGACTGCTTTACATTAGTTAACACTTTTCAAAGTGTTTCTGATTTTGGTTTGCTTGTATATCGTCTGTATTCTGACGTCTGCAGCTTACCATCTTCCATCTAGCTCTGTAGTGTGTATTCTGACCCAGTAAGCATATTCAGATTCCCATGAAATTGTTATATGTTATTTGGAAATTAACAGAGCTGTCGTTTAATCTGTTATTCTATTTATATGACATCAGATGTTATTAGCATTAAAATTATCTGAACGAGAAATGCCCGACGGTTGTGTAAATGGTAAAGCTTTGGCCTTGTAAACCAATGACCTGGGTTCTATTCCCTGCCTGGGCAAATTTTTGCTCAGTTGGAAAAAATCATTTCGCATATGTTATTTGGGTTTGTTCTTGTATATTAGGCTTTTAAAGAAAGGTCTTTAGTATTTGCGATTCACTTACAGAGAGATATATAAAAGAAATTCCGTTACAGTACAGCTTATGGAAAAAATCATCTGCGGTGTATTTTAATGATATTATGATTATTTTTAAAATATTGATATGTATATATATGCATGGTTATTCTAAATGATAAATTCTTTTCAAAAAATTATACCTATTAAAGTACAAATCCAAAATGAACAAACTTTATGCGAATGAAAACAGGAAGTTTCAAACTTTTTTTTAAGACCGAATTTGGTACAAAATGACAACAGCATAGCATTTTGCACTCTTTTCTTGCGAATTCAAGAATGCAGAAAACCTTGTGCTCCACAATAACCATCATTTCATACATCTCACTCACAAATGACAGTGAAACGAATTCGCAACCTATCGCGACCTCTAACGGCCGTCTCTCGAACAATCCTCGTTTTGAAAATCAAGCACTCATAACAGCAGATACTCTTTCTCGTATGTGGGACGACTTTGGTTATTGCGTAGATGTTTACCATACAGTAAACGGTAGACACATTAAAAATTTATAATGTAAAAAAAAAAAAAAAAAAAAAAAACTTTGAAACTTCTTTTTTTTATTCGTGTAAAGATTATTAATTTTGTATTTTAAATGTTTTTTATTTTAAATTTTTTTTGTACTTTAAAAAATACAATTTTTTGAAACTGGATCCATCATTTAGAATAACCCTGTATATCACAGAGGTCTATATATATACCCCACAGATGTACTAATAGACGCTTTCTGTAATTTACTTTGCATGTAGTTTGTTGTTTATTTAGAGAAACATATAGAAGAAATAGAGCAATTGTAGCCCATGTACAATTATTACAGGAAATGCCATCACAGTTCTTGTACGCGTTTTCATACTGAAATTCTTTTTAAAATATTACTCATTCTGTATAAATTTTATATATCATATATAGGGCTGCACAATAAGACCTCATGTACATTTCTGTTTATTCACGAAAATTGCTGAAGAGAAAATTGTGATAATTGTTTAACTGAACAAACTTTTACATATAGGGGGAACTGGGGTACATTGATACATGGGGCACATTGATACACCCCCTCTACCGCTCACCGGGTCATTACAGGAAGTTTCACAACAGCTCCAAAAGGTGATGCTAGTGTATTCAACTACATACAGAAAATCTTGGAATGATTCAGCAGTTTGATGAAATGGGACGGGTGATTAATTGTTTTTGTTGTTCAAAAGTAAATTTGAGTTGTACAATTGAAATGCTATTATACAACTGTTCCAGTATTTTCAACCAAAATGAATACTCTCCCTGGTAAGTACAGCTACTCTTTATCAGTTCCTCATTATTTATTGTTAGATATATTGTGAAGTGTTGGATTTGAGACTCATTTTATTCAAAATCGCTGTATGGGGCACATTGATACAGTTTATGACGGGGCACATTGATACAGCCTAAATCCTTTAATAGTTCATATTTTCATCATCTTTTATTATTTTTTTTTACCATACACACCTTAATCCAACCTTTTTTTCACGAAAAATTTCTAATATTAGTTTTTATTGAAGTGAAATAGCTCTAATTTCTTTATATTAGAACATTTTATAGTATTTCTGAAAACAGAAGACGTAGGAACTTACCCAGCATCTACTGCTAGTAGAACTAATAAATGAAAAGGACGGCATTCTGGCAAATCTCGAATTTATATCGATTCTCCAGAGAAAAAAGTATTTTCGACATGAGAAATGTTAAGTGAGAGAAACAAACTGCAGAACAGAAAATGATACTTATATTATAAACAGAATTTTTAATATAATTATCCTTTATTTTCTGTTTATGAACCTATTTATAAACAGAAAAACTGGTAATTTTTTCATCTTTCATAAGAAAGAAGATAATGCTGGGGTTGAAGTGCTAGATATGACAAAGTTACCACAGCCAACAATCAGACAAGAAACAGCCAGAACATCAGGTCATAATATATTTAATTTTGATTGCTTTAATATTGCTTAAAAATAAATTGTGGGTGATTTGAATTTTTATAAATAAATATAAAATGGTTTTCTAACTCATTTTTTATGAAAAATATGCATTGGTATTATTTTGTCGTCATTTTTCTTAAACGTATCAATCTGCCCCGGGGATGGGGCACATTGATACAAATGACTTTTTTTGATTTTTTTAAAATTACATGCAAAAATACTATATAAAACAATGATTGTACATTTTTATAACATACTACACAAGTTTCGCTATCACCTCATGGAAAAAAAACTTGAATTTTCTCCTTTCTTGACACCAAAAAAAATCTTAGAAAAAAACTGTATCAATGTACCCCAGTTCCCCCTACTACTTAGCATACATTCAAACTTGTAGGGCTGCACAAAATTAAAATCTGATATTTTTCCTATTATTTATTGTATTAGCAGAAATTGGGTTTTCAAATGTGTTACACAAAATTGAACTATTTTTAAAAATAATAATTAGTATGTATAATTTTATGGAATACAAGCAGGTCGCCACAAATTTCTCAAGTGCATTCCTGTTTATTCACGAAAACTTTTGAATAGAAAATTTTATTTGTGGTACTCGTTTAACTGAAGTGACTACAAGCATTCTATGAATTATACACACCAAATCTATAAATCAGATACAGGGCTACACACACACAAAAGAATGGTAATTTATGGTAATAGCTCAAATTGGATTTTCAAATTCATTATGCTTTTTTTAAAACTGTTCATTAAAAAATCTTTCAGGTGAATAATAAATATGAAGGTTTGTTGCAGTATTATGTTTTGAAAAGCGTTACATAATCTATGCTGTACGTATGATTTTTCATTCTTCTTAATAAAATTAATTTAATATTAGTTCAGTCGAATAGCTTCATAATATCGACGTATTTAAAAACATTAGGACATTTTTAAGCTCCCTTAGATTTGCGATTATTTTTAGTAGCATTAATAATACATTATCTTGCTGTTCTGAAATATTATAAATATTTCCCGAGAAAACGGATTTGTATTTCGAAATAAAGCAGTTGAATAAGATTCGCGAAAAGACGTTTCATCCCATGTCCGAGATAGAATAGAAGCTGCGGAAACTTTCGTGTTTACTCTTTTCTTTCAAAGGATTTACGCTTTTCTTTCACAAATTTCCTATGGAAAATTCTTTCAAATAAATTTCTATGATCCTATTTTTGGTCTATTTTTTATTTACTCATGAAATGGTGAGACAAGATTTTTCATCTTAGTTTCTTTGGGAAAAAAATATATATTCTTAAACCAAAGAAGACGGATGATAAATATATCACGTATTTGCTATTTTCCGATTTTGCGAAAATATTGGATTCTGTCTGAAGTATTGATTATGTCGTGTTAAACATTTCATATTATATTTATATATATATATATTAAAAACAGTTTTGATAAAAGAAGTTTTTACCGTTATATCAGAATTCTATGTTACTTTTTTGAAGGAATGATACTGAAAAGTAATACACACATACGTACTCTAATACAAACATATGCATACAATGACACAGAAATGTATGTTGTCTCTTTAAAGAGAAATCAGAAAAATTAGTATATATACGTGCACACACAGAGATACACACATATACAGGTGGTTAACAAAAGAATGGAAGTACTTGTGAACTAAAGTGACATTTAAGAATGCGCCTCATGAGCACCGAAATATAATTCTAGTTATCAGTTTTTTTAAATATAAAAAGTACACGGCATGTTAGTATGTGGTAGTTTCATGAAGTTGCATCTTGGAGTTATTACTAATGTGTAAAATGTCAGACCTCTCAAGCTTTCAAAGAGGCCAAATGGAAGGGACCCGACTAGCTGGTGTAACTGTGACCGAAACATCTCAGCTGATTGACATATCTAATGATATAATATCTAATGCCATGAAATCGTACACACAGTATACATGACGCTAAGCACCATATACACTACGCAACTATCTCATACTATCTCATGGACGATGAGATGAAGAGAGAGAGAGAGAATTGTACATATAGGGTGGCAAAACAAGCGTAGCAAAGCAAAATAGTGGACAGAAACAGCAACTGAGTAAAATAGAGCAACGGGTATTTAAGGGGATTTAATGTCTAAAAAGAAAATAACTGTTATAAAAATATGGCGGCAGAGCTCAAAGAGCACACTGTATCAATAATTACATATAGGATTCAGTCTCATAAACAGGGCATTTATGACAGAATTGCAATTACTAAGCACCTTGTTACAACTGTTTATGACAAAGTCATCTACAGGTGTTCTGGAACCAATGAATTTGGGACCCGTAAGTAGTTGAATGGCCACACAAATCATATTTTACACTTTTCCTCGCTAGATGATGGATGCATATTTGACGGACATCGGCACAAGTGTAGGACCTTGATTGTCTCCTTCACTTGTAAAGCATCAGGCACTTGTGAAATCACAAGCCTGTCACGTGTTTGACAATTGGAAAACTTTCAAACATGGAGGTGGATTTGTCATGGTATGGACAGCCTTATCTTTGTCTTCTGCAGATCAATCGTAAACCTGAAAAAAATATTAGGCAGACATATATAGAAGTCTTAGCGGAACATATAGTATGATACAAAATTTTGTTTCTGCAGGAGAAGGAATTTTCCATTATGCTAATGCTAATTATTTATGCAACGGTCTTGTCTATTCATGGTTTGGTGAAAATTAAGATGAACTGCAACATCTACATCGGCCCCCACAGTCCACCGACCTAAATGCAAATGAACCGTTATAACCTATTTTAGAGCGTTCAATCCGGATTCGATATCATTTTCCAGCATTTCTTCTGGAACTTTTACTATACCTCTACGTATAATGGTACAATACAGGGTGTTTCGCTGCCAGACCGACAAACTCTGAGGGGTGATAGTAAACATAGAGACAAATATTATTAAATAGGAAACCATGGGGCGCAAACGTCTTCTGTGGGAGCGAGGGGCATTAAAGTTTGAGGTTCAAAACTTCAAACGATGATAAAAAACGGAGAAAATGATCGATTTGTTTGCATTTTTCACTAAAATCATTCTTCATATCACAATTTTTTTAGAAAAAAATTTTAAAGGTTAAGTTCAAAAATTGTCGATAGAGGGCGCTTTAGACTTTAGAGTAACGAACAACTACTTTTTACCATTATTTTGTGCATGGAGTTCAAGTTATACTAAAGATTAGTTTTTAACTTAAATTTTAAGCCCAAAACCGGAAACATTGGGATCGGATAACTAGTGAAAATTGAACTGCGAACAGAGGGCATAATTTTAAACGCTCATAAACATTGGACAAACTAATCGATTTTGTTGCGATTTGCATGTAAGTCATTCCCTTGGCAATTATTTTATTCAAAATGACGTACAGCTTTGATGTCCTCATTTTTTGATAGAGCGCGCTTCCGACACATCTCCGACATTTCAATGGCTTTACTACTAGGTGTTTTACTACTAGAACAACATACTTCCAGGATGTGTTAGGGATGCAAAAACTACTCGGAATCACATAGGAATGTAACTTTGAAATGCATTTTTTGGGATTTACGGTTAAAGGAAACAGAGAAAAAAGCAACAGAAACAGCAAAGAAAGGGTAATCCACCAATGTGAAAGAAAACAGTAAATTTAAAGGTTTAACTAGAAAAGGTGTTCAAAATTACGACCAGAAATACTCCGGCAAGTTTGACAGTGGCGGTAGATGGCGCTAAACGGAGCGTAAACAGTGATCATTTTGAAGCTATCATTCGCGAACCAATTCCAAAGGTAGCAGAAGGAAGTATTTGAATGATGAACAGCACGATGGGATTCATCAACATTTTACAATGACGTTTGCTGGCACTTTAAAATAACATATAGATAGCGGTGGATAGGTCGTGGTAGCCTGGTTCATTGGATTGCCAGATCGCCACACCGAGCATGTATAGACTTCTTCTGCTGGGGTCAAGTAAAAAGTTGGGTGTATGAGACTTCCGTACCATCAGTTGAAGACCTCGCAGCTGATATTTCTGTAGCTGCCAGAACATTTTCTGAGATGCCAGGAAACTTTCAAAATCTGAGGAATTCCATGTGACGCCACTATCAAGCATGCCGTACTACTTCTGGTCGTAATTTCGAACACCTTTTCTAGTAAAACATTTAAATAAACTGTTTTCTTTCACATTAACGTGCTGCTCTTTCTCTGCTGTTTCTGTTGCTTTTTTCTCTGCTTCCTTTAACCGTAACTCCAAAAAATGCATTTCCAAAGTTACATTCCTATGTGATTCCGAGTAGACTTTGCATCCCTAACACATACTGGAAGTAAGTTGTTCTGGTAGTAAAACACCTAGGAGTAATGTCATTGAAATGTCGGAGATGTGTCGGAAGCGCCCTCTATCAAAAAATGAGGATACCAAAGCTGTACGTCATTTTGAATAAAATAATTACCAAGGGAATGATTTACACGCAAACCGCAACAAAATCGATTAGTTTGTCCAATGTTTATGAGTGTTTAAAATTCTCCTCTCTGTTCACAGTTCAATTTTCACTAGTTACCCGATCCCAATGTTTCCGATTTTGGGCTTAAAATTTAAGTTAAAGACTAAACTTTAGTATAACTTGAACTCCATGCACAAAATAACAGTAAAAAGTAGTTGTTCTTAACTCTAAAGTCTAAAGCGCCCTCTATCGACAATTTTTGAACTTAACCTTTAAAAAAATTTTCTAAAAAAATCGTGATATAAAGAATGATTTTAGTGAAAACTGCAAACAAATCGACCCTTTCCTACGTTTTTTATCACCGTTTAAAGTTTTGGACCTCAAACTTTAATGTCCCCTAGCTCCTACAGAAGACGTTTGCGCCCCATGGTTTCCTATCTAATAATGTTTGTCTCTATGTCTACTATCACCCCTCAGAGTTTGTCGGTCTGTTAGCGAAACACCCTGTATATATTCTAAAAACTATTTAGCATTTGTATGATTTGATTCCTGTAGGCGATCCGTAGCGGTATTACCTGCCAAATACAGTTCTACGCTATATTAGTAAAGACTCCCTAATAAATCTAGAATGTTTCTATTATTTTGATGAAGACTTGTACATATATTGTATGTGTTTAATATCATGTGGCGAGTGGTTAGATAAAAACACAGTCAATATAAATGATAAATACCAGTATTTTGTAAAGATATATTCAGTTTATATAATCTCTTTATATTATTTGAAGAATTTTCTGTAAGAAATTGCTGGTAATTTTCGCTTTTCTTGACTGTGTTTTTCCCGGTTTTCCTTGACCACTCGCCACCCTGAATATGCATTGTGTCTGTCTCTGTTAATTATCCAATAGTTAATTCTTTAAACTGCAGATTTCAGAGTATAGCTTCAACTACAAATATACTTTCTCTGTTATATGAAAATAACATTGAATAATGTGATATATTTAACACCTGTTATTAATACTTTAGAATGATTCCAACATTTTCAAAAATTAGAAAATACAGATACGTAATGCATTTATCATCTATCTTATTCTTTGGTTTCTAAATTGCACATTAAAAAAATAATTTCTATAGCTAATATGTAAATAAAATAAAAAAAGAATACTGCCCAGTTAAACTGATGGCATTGAGCTCACAGGCTACGCATACTAATTGCACATTACAGCGTTTTATTTTCAAGGGTTATTTCCGATCGAAAAAAAACCAAAGGAGGGGTAACAGCTTCCCATTTCCCCCTTTTATACTTTACATTGAACCCTTTAAACTTGTTCTAAACTAATCAGGGACATGTTTATCATATAAAAAATCTATATCCAAAATTCAGAGCAAATCGGAGAATTCTTAATAAAAACCCATTTATATAATTTAAGAGGAGTTATCCCCCTCTCTTTTATACTTAACCATTAAACTTTCAAAACTATACAGAGATTTGAACGAAATCTGATTATTCTGCATGAAAAACCCTTTTATATCAATTAAGGGAAGGGGCATTAGAAACCCCGTTCCCCCTGTTCATACTTATGCAATGAACATCTAATACCAATCACTGAGGCGCCTCATTTGAATGATTTTATACGTAAATTATGAACAAAAACTGATAATTCTAAATGAAAAACCCATTTATATCAATTAAGGGGAGGGGCATGAGTCCCCCGTTCCCCCTCTTATACTTATCGAATGAACTCCAAAAACTAATCAGGGAAGCGCCTTATCAGGATATACCTGTTTACAAAATTTCAAGTGGATAGGATACTTTTACCATGAGTTATCGTGTTACGCACGTATAACGTACATACATAACGGGCTGGCACATAAGCTCTCAGGCTATGATAGCCTGTGAGCTAAAAAATGTTTCTTATTTAAAATTACACAAGTATGTAGAGCAAAATATTATTTGTATTAGTCTAAAAAGAAATTTTTCAACTTGCTCCATGACATTCAATTTTAAGTTTTGTGATTAAAAAAAGTTCTCTTTTCAATTAATTTTTAATTTGTGTATTAATGAATTATTTTCTATCCATAGACAACTTCCGATTTATTTGTGTGTTTTTTAAAATAAAATTTAACCAAATGTTAATTTATAAAAAAAAAATACCAGATAATTATAATGAAGATAGCGAATTATTATGAGGTTATTGAATATAGTTACTTTGAACAAAACTTTAGTACGAAAATGCGTCTTCAGAATGCAGAAAAAATTGAATAATCGGAAATAAATGCTGAAATAACTACTGTTTTTGATTTTGTTTCTTTTTACAGTGAAATATTTATAGTTTTAAATTAAATAAAAGTTTCAGATTTTTAAAAACATTTTTAAAAAAGAACACACTCTGTCTAGACTGTAAAAATTAACTTTAAGTGAACATTCAAAAGATTCAACAGACCATCTACTTATTTTACATTTCCGATTTTATTTAATGATGCATAGATAATCTGATTTATAAAGCCATAATATCCATCATCCGTATCTTCATAATAGAGCAGTATGTAGAATAATGTCTTTCATAAAACCATCCAGTTTATTCCTTGAAGAGAGAAGTTTGAATGTTTCAAGCAAAATAAAATAAATGTTAAGAAATCGGATAAATTTTTTATTCACACAAGAGATTATTTGATTCCTTAACTTAAGTATATGGCTTTTCGTACAAGATTTCGCCGTAGCCCAACACATGAACATGCGCCAAGAATCTTATTTACTTCTGTGTGTGTCACAAAGGAATAAGATCCTCCTAAAATGTCTTTTATATTTTCATATTAACGATACAAAAGCGAAGAGGGCGGTCAAATGATTTGTTCACTGACCATAAAGCTAAAATCTTCTGAATAACTGAAAAAAAGTATTCTCGGAGAAAATGAATTGTCGCATAACTTTTATTATATCATTGTAGTAGTTAAAGTTTCTTTGTTTATGTTACTAGAGAGAACATTGAATACATCAAGATGGCAATGATGCAGATAATTGTGAATTCTGCCGTGAGTGTAGATATAAGAATTTACTTTTTATCTGAAGTAAATTGTTTTTATAATAAAGTCAAAATATGTAATGCTTTAAATGATATATCAGAAGTAATTTTCTTGTTAAAATGTTACTATTTCTAGAAATATTTATTTGTGCTACTTAAAGAAATTATCTTATATGTATCATAGATGCCAACATCTCTTAATTATTCTGGAGTATAATTCAAGACAAGTACGTTTTAAACTGAAATATGTATTTAAAGAAATATGTTCTATTAGGTGAATTTTAGGTTTTCATTGTGAAATATTTGGTAAAATAAAATTTTAGGTTTAATACATGTCCGTCTCAGATCAGATTTCGTATCAAATAAAATATATCGACATTTATATATATATATATACACACACACACACACACAGTCCGGAATATGGTGGGAAACGAGGACGCGGTAGCCAAACCGACCAACTGCGGACCTATTGAAATAATGTGTTTTCTTTATTTTTTTTCAGCTTTTTAGTATTCTAGATGAACGTATATTATATAACCGGTTCAAAAATTTTAAATATAGGCTTTTTTCAAATATGCTTTTTTGCAAGGCAACCGAGGACATTCACACACACGGTGAATAAACCGTCCAACAGAGGACTTTCCACTTGTGAATTGTTCAAATGGGAACGTAAACGAAAAAAGCAAGACATTGCTTCATTTTCATTCTTCTAAGAGAGTATTTGAAATGTAACTTTAGTTTTGAACTTGAATAAATATAAACCAAAATTTTCGCAGTATATTTCAAATTTTACTTATATATATTTTTGAAATATGCATCAAATCGATAATTATATTCGTTTCTTTTATTTATTTATTTGTTAAAAGGCGAAAAGACGAATTTCTGATTTATACGTATATTACAACTAATATGTAAATTCAGGAATACAAATGTGTTGCATTTATATAATTATTAAATTAGTAATAAGAATGTATAAGTATATGAATATGTGGAAGAATTTCTTGAATCTCTTTTTCAGTATTATAAAATTTTTCTTCTTTAATATACCCAGTAAATTTTAATTAAAAATATTACGATTGTGATAAGTATACATTTTTTTCTTAGTAATGTAAATGTCCTACATGTTGACTGAAATAGATGGAAATTTAATAAGTTCAGAGAATTAACTATATTGTCTATACACCTATGTACCGCTTACTCAGTATACACACAGTGAAAACGAGGACCATGCGTATACACATACGTACCGTGGACACGGTATACACACAGTGAAAGCGAGGACCATGCGTATACACATACGAACCGTGGACACGGTATACACACAGTGAAAGCGAGGACCATGCATATACACATGCAACCCGTGGACACGGTATACACACAGTGGAAATGAGGACCATGCGTATACACATACGGACCGTGGACTTGGTATACACACAGTGAAAGCGAGGACCATGCGTATACACATACGAACCGTGGACTCGGTATACAGACAGTGAAAGCCAGTACATGTGTATGAGTATACACACCTACGAACCGTGGACTCTGTATGAATACAGTATGAACGGGGACCATGTAAACGTGCGTACTAATCGAGGCTTATGCATGCAGAACTGGCGTAGAGTGTGCGTAGTGATATTTAATTTTATCTACCAAGATTTTTTTATTTTTTTTTAATATTAATTTTTGTCATACGTCTCTCAGAAATTAGTGCAAAAATCTGTGACACATATAATTATTAGGAAAAAGTGGGAATGAAAATAAACCATCGCTAGCATCCTGAAGTATCATTATTAATATATGGTGAACTTAGAAGATACCTTTTAACACTCCTTTTTAAATTGATTTTTTTTTTTTAATCTTATAAAGAACGTAACAGTAACGTATATTTAATTCACTTTATTTGGAATAATGAAAATGTTAACCAAGGCAACATTATTTCATATATATGTTTTACTATTTAAAAATTAACAAATTTATTATTTCTCACCCTTTGATGAAACCAAACCTCATTAACGTGAACTTGTAGAGGACATAATAAAATTTTGTTTATGTATTAGCAGTATTTCATGTTATCAGTCAAAGTTATAATAAGGTAACTGTATATAACTTTTATTAATTTGATTGGGAAAGAGTATCCACTTCGGATTAAAAGTATTTCATGTTAAGCGTGTTCGCGTTAATGAGGTTTGACCATATAATAATACATTCGTGATGGGAGAACACATCACCTGGATAATATTTCAGGCCCGTCAATGAAACTCGTAGACCTTTTCGATGCGTGAATTAACTATACTTTTAATTACTGAAAGTTTACTATACTTTTCACTAAATGATTGAATGTATCGAGTATTTTTACTCTCACTTTTAGTTAAAAACTTATGACTGCACAATGCATATAATGAACATATTTCAACGAGCACAATTCATTTACAATCTGCACAATGCATATACATATATATTGATCGTTACAATTTATATACAGTAAAACCTCCCAAGTTGAACATCCCCTTAAGTTGAACACCTTCCTAAATTAGGCACTTCACTTTTTCTGAGAACAGATCCATAGGTTTAACGTTATGTCCACCCTCTATATACTCATACTCATTGAGAGTTTTATTTTATTTTATTATTTTCCTTTTTCTGACTCTCAAATTCATACATTAAATTTTAAAAATGTTTTGTTCCTTTTCCAAATCCAAATATTATTTCCATAAAAATTAATAAAATTTATAACTCAATTCTAAAATTGCAAAATTGTCCGTTATTAAAAATGTTATGTTGAACACTTTTTATAGATTTTTTTATAGTAAACGAGATGTAATCATGAAAATGTTATAATAGCTTATTTCAAAATGGGGGGGTTTTATATCTTTAACTATCACTAAAAGAATTTCAAAATGTTCTCTTTCGAAGAGTACCAGATAGTTTTATTGCATATTTACATTACATGTTACTATTCGCCCAGTGTGGGAATTCGTAGAAGAAGTCTGACTAAAAGCTTATATAATTATTATTTAACTAAAATCTATTCTAATTCTATGTTTTTGTTTTTTTTTTAATGTTTTATTATTTAAGGTACGGGGGGGGGGGGATTTTTGGATTATTTTTATTTTATTTTACAAATCATCACAGGAAAAAATTTTCCTTTTAAACCTCTTTAAACAAATAATATTTTTAATAACTAGTAAAGAATATTTAAAAAATTACGAATATAATTTAACTGTATTTCCTTATTTGGGGGAAGGGGGAAGGAGCGGAGCAGACCCTGAGATCATGTTACTCAATTGGTGGTCAAGTGAAACATCAGTTTCTGTCTGCAAAGATTATGTCTCCTCCTAGACAATACTAGCCACCACAGTGTCCCCAAATGTCCTTAGGCAGACCGGTAATATGAAAGTGAGAAAGTTTTGTTCGTCCTACAAGTAGGTACACAATGAAATGATATTTCAGCGGGAGGGAATCACAGAACAGTTTGGGAGGTTAAAGACCTGAGGGCGAAAGGGAGCGAAGGTTTGAAGCTGGGCTATGAAGTGGTATTTGAATCTAAATTATATCTCTATGAAGTAATTGATTTTTTTTTATACGTATAAAATGATAAAATGCAATCTCATCCTGAAGCAAACATTACCTTTTCAAGATATAAAATATTTAAATTTACATATAATTATTTTAATTAAGCATTTTAATTTTACTTTTTCCATAAAAGTCTTGAAACTCCATGGTGACCAATTAGAACAATCCACAGTTATATCATATTTTGATCAAATTTGGGGGATACGTGTTATTTTGGAGGAAATTTTATATGATATACGTGTTCTTATCAACACGAGAACAGTCTTTTTTATTTTTATTTTATTTTATTTTATTTTTTTTACGAATTTAATGAAAAATAATATTTCTTATAATTTCCTTTACATGAAACTATTTTTATTTAATATAATAATTTTTTTAAAAAATTGATTTTTTATTTGTCTGAATTTTAAAAAAAAGTCATATTAAGGCAAAATCAACTATTTTATTAACGATTTGTCGAAAAACTATCGTTTTTATGCATAATATTTGGTACAAAACAAAGTATTGTAACAAGTATAATTCGAAAATTTATTGCTGCAAAAATTTTCTTCACAAACATGATTTTAACAAAAATGGCGGAAATGGTTAAACCTTAAATGTTAACTATCAGAATAGATGATTATATAAGTTTTCTATTTTTGTATTTATCAAAAATGTTTTACTCATGAATATTTTATCGAGTAACAGTAGAGAAATTAATCACTTATTTTAGAAAGGAAACATTGCTTTTAACACTTTCCAACGAAGTTGAAAAGTGTTTATAACTTCAGTTTGTCTGTCCGTATGTCCGTCAGTCTGTCTGTCTGTCCGCGCGATAACTCACGTAAAAATGCTCGTATCATCATGAAATTCTGATACATTGTATATGTGGACTCCAGCATGTTCCCTATTGAAAATGGTGTATGTGGTACTTATAGTTTTTTTACAGGACATCGCAAAAGAATTCTTTAACATTATGGTCTATGGACGGAAAAAATTAAAAATAAATTCAGACGATTATTAACACTTTCCAACGAAGATGAAAAGTGTTAAAACTCGCGTAAAGATACTCGTATCATCTTGAAATTTGAATATGTTGTATATATGGACTCCAGAAAGTTCCCTATTGAAAATGGTATATGTGGCACTTATAGTTTTTTTACAGGTCATCGCAAAAGAATTATTTAACATAACGGTCTATGGGTGAAAGAAATTTAAAATAAATTTAGACGATTTTTCTGTGGACATCAAAAAGAATTATTGCATACTTGCAGTGATCATGTGACAAGTATTACGTATGTGACGTCATATCTCTTCTCGAATCAATCCAGCAATTATGCATTTATCTGTGTTAATTAAATGTTTTGTGAATGTAATTTTTTCTCATTATTCCAATGAGCCTGTGTCATGCATTGTTTTTAAACCTGTTTTATAACAGTTTCAATATTTTAAAAACTAATGAAATGATATATGTTGTTTTTAGACTCAAGAAAAAAATCCTCTATGAAAAATGAACGTTTCTGACTATTTTTACAGGGTCGTACATATTATTTTGTGCGACACTTTAAAACAGTATAAATGTCAAAATAAGCAATGTCAAAATAAGCAAATGTCAAAATTTTTTGTTAAGTATTATTTTTTAATATTTGGATAGCGATATTAAATAACTATTATTTAACGATATATTGCCGTACATAGTTGTATTGTGACTATCGTAATATCTCGATATATCACACCATCACTATATTTGTGTAACGCTAACGATAAATAGCGATATAACTCAGATCTAAATTTTAGAATGGATAACATTTATAGCGAAATACAGGGAGTCACAAATATAAGGGCCATATGGGAAACTACTTTTCTGAGTCGTTGGAAAGTGTTTTATAATCCATGCGTCATAGCAAGATTTATTTTTCTTATTTAATTATTGTTTTTATAAATATATATTCTATTAGGAAAGGAGCATTGTGAGGTAAAGGGCTCTAATTATTGTTATGGACGTTAGAAAAGCACATTTATTTAAAGTAAGGGATTTTATAATTGATTTAATAATTAAAGAAAGTTTAATTTAACAAATAAATTACTAAAATTAAAATTATAAATAGTAATAAGTACTTAAGTCACGGAAGTTTATACAAACATTACCCATTATTGTAATATGAAACATTTTTGAAAATTTTTTTTTTTTTTAATTTCTTCCCTTTAAATAGTAATTGCAAATAACTAAAGAAATTTTAGAAAGAAAACTTCCCAAGTTGGACACTTTTCTGAGAACGGATTATTGGGATATTTAACATTATGTCTAACCTCTATAAGTTGGATACTTCTCTAACTTGGATATCTTTTTTTTTGGAACCGTAGATGTCCAATACAGAAAAATTTCACTATATTAACAATCTTGTTTGCTTCTTAACATAAAAATCAAAAGTTTTATTTGTAATGAGAAAAGAAAGAAAGAAAGAAAAACGATACCCTGAAGTATATAAAATAATTTTCAAAAATTAAGACTTATATGTACCATTATATTTAAATACTTTTATGCATCTCTGTATATCGCTATTAACATTATAAATGATGATAATTCTCTAATTAAATTAATGATCTAAATTTCTTTCAAAACAATGATACAAAGAACTTGCTAAGGCACACATAAAGAGTCACGTTTTCAAATTATTTTGAGCAACTGTGTATGTAGTATACACGAATGTTTGCGTACATCGTTTGCAACACCCATATTAAATAGCTTATTAAAAGCAGACAAAAGTTTCACGTACGAGTAAAAAATTATATAGTTAAATTAAAATGTCTTTCTGTGCATCATCGACTATAAACGACAATGTATCTCTGGTTTTTTTCACACCCTGTAAAATAAAAAGACTTAATGTCGCAAACATCATTCTTTTAAGCTTTTTACGATGTATATAAAAGATATGTATCTAATTGTTGTGTTTTAAATACTATAACATTGTTAAAATTCCTTTTGAATTTATTGCGCCTATAGACCGCAATGTTTAAGAATTCTTTTGCAAGATTCTGTAAAAAAAAAAAAAAAAAAAGGCTATGAATGCCACAGACACCATCTTTTGACAAGGAATGTTATGGTCCCCATCAGCATCATATCTAAATGTGGTTATAATACTATTCCTTTAAGGTGATATAAAACGCTGACGGCCATAAATACAGACTACAGGCGTATCCGGTAGGGGGAAACCCTGTGTGCCCGGGCAACTCTACCCCCTCTGCACTAATATAAATGTCCACCAGAAAAGATGCTGTAGAATACTAAAGAAAGTATGCAAAAAATATTGCTATTAATAACTTAGTGAATTAAAACCAACAAACTAAGAAAAGTGTATAATTTGGGTAAAAAGAAAGTGAAAGATAACACCTCCAAAAAATTATTTTCAAGAATTAATTTCACAGATCATGGTGTTTCCTTTGTAGAGTCAAAAAGCCGGTTTTGTAAAGAATTGCTTTCGTCCAAGGAAAAGACTTTTACTTTCTTGTTTATATGTACAATTGATGAAAAGAAAGCAGTTTGAATGTCTAACCTGGGGGAGGAGGGGGTAGAGGAAAATTCTCTGTTGATGCACTAGTGATAACGCGTTTAGCCATCATCACATCCAATCTTCAATTGACCTCCTACTGGTCAAGAAACCATTAGCCTGATACCCACCAAATAGCATGTGAAAAAAATCACATCTACTTCTACCCTTTTCAGATGAAAGACAGTACCGGCCGCACACTTACAAAGAGTTTTTATTTATTTGTTGATTTGTTTAATCTTTTATTTGGAAAAAAAAGGGGGAGTGCATACAATCCGGTTTTAGAAAGTAGAAAATGCTATTAAGTGCTCTTGAATCATTACAAAATTCGAGAACAGAAAATATAAGTTTATCGGCATTAAGTAAAATGAGAAGATCAGGAATAAAAGAAAGCATTTGAAAAAAAAAACACGAAAAATTATATATATATATATATATATTTTAATAAAATTTGTCAGTATGGAATGTTTAAGATTAAGGAATCCAGCAAACAGCCATCCCTTACCCTTTGTAAATTTTATTTGGTTCAAAGAATAGAATAATCATTTCATCTATGTATATAAAACAGCTTGTTTGTGGAGATGTTCGCTTATGTATGTTAAAAATTCGGCCCGAACCCGGCCCGGCTCGGGTGAATTTCTACAGAACAGTTTGATCTTTACTCTAACGAAAGTGTTCAGACCAAAAAAAAAAAAACCTTATCTTTTTTTTTTGTTTGTTTGTTTTGCTTTCATGTTTATAATCTCTATTTATGCAGAAGTGCCATAGGCTGCGATATTTACGCTTTTAACGAACCTTTGTTTGTTGTATGTAAATGTTTCAGTTATCATTAGTATTATTAAAAAAAAAAAAATCTAAATAATGGTATATGGTAAAAGTAAAATCTTCTAAGACATTGAAAAGAAAAAAAATACGTTTCCTTCTTAGCAGATGTAAATGTTTAATAAATTTTTTTCTCGCGTATTGTTTATTCTTTTCATTACATTGACTACATATCAAGTTTTCTAAACAAATAAACTATCAAAATTCTTACAAAAATAAACTATCGGAATTCAAACATTTTATATGGGTTCTAATTTCATTGTAACACAAGAGTATTTGACATTACATTGATCTACTTTTCACGAGAAGGTTTTAATCTTTTAATATTTTCCCTTGTTGTATCAATGAATTATCTAAGAAAATGGGGTGGGGGTGAACTAAGTAATTAATTTGTTCAGGTATCTTATTGTCTCACAACTTATATATCTAATTGTATATATCTAAAGCAAAATCGAAATATTTTTATGATACACTTCATGAAGCCGCAGCTATGTGGTTATAGAAAGTAATACAAAAAAAAAAAAAAAAAAAAAAAAAAAAAGTAGCAAATTTAATAAAAGATGAAAAAAAAAGTAGAATTGAGCCTTTCGTCGAATTGATAAAATATTAAGCCAAAAAAGTTTACAAATAAGTTTAGAATTGTTCCTCAATTTATTCTGTTTGTTCTTTTTCTTTTCTTGTCAAATAATCACAAAACTAACTTAAACACGTAATTAAGCCTGTAAAATATCTCTACATGTATAGTTTTTTTTTTTTTTTTTTACTTTTTTTTTTTTTTTTTTTAACACATCTGGAAAAAGCAATTGATCGAGTAGTTTACAAATGCCTATTGATACCTTGCACTATTTTTACAATGCTGTTTACGGTTAGAGCAACTAAACTTCTTTTATAGATTCCGTTTTTTCTCCTAAGATAATGACAAAAGGTGGGACCATTGACCTTAGGTCATTGGGTGGGACAATCCATTTGTGACTTTTTTCAAGCCCTTTTCAAAGACAGCTGTACGAAACTCTTTATTCACGTCACTGTCAAACCAGTCTTTTACTTTGCAGTAGAATTCGTGTTACACTTTATGCCAATTTCACGGCTATTTTGGTATTTGAAACATAAGTTACTTACTGGATAGTTATAAACAAATTTGGACTTTTGTAGAAATTTTAAAAAGACAATATTTTTGTTTCTTGAAATTGTTTCTTCTTTATAACAGGTACTGAAATGCCTTTGAGTGACACAAAACATGTACAGTGTATCTGTGTAACAGAATGGCCGGGTCACGTAATCTTTTCACTGTATTTAAAATTTATTTTAAACCTACACTTTAAAAAATCTCCCTCTCATAAAGTCATAAAATAATTTACCTGTGTGAAATACTAAAAATTAAAAGATTAACCTTGATAAGATTACGACAGAGTAGCGTTTTTGATAAATATTATGCCAAAAAATATAACATATTGCGTTCACCGAAGTGCGCGGTGAAAAAGATCAATAACAAAAGAAAAAAAAGCACCGTAAAAATAATAATAGTAATTATAACAATTACTAGTACTTAGTAATTATAACGAAACTATTTTAAAAAATAATATTTTACTTCATTGATCATAACATGTAAAAACATGTGGAAATAGGATAAGAATAAAATATGTGTACAAAAGAAGGCAAAGACTGAATAGGCAACTTTCGCTGCTATAACTTTTAAAAACTGGAAATAATATTTTTTTACAGAAAATAAAATAAAAATTTACAATTATTCAAAAACTATAAGAACATGGAAGATTTTTTTTCCCTGATTTTAGTCTACGAAAAAATGTGGTTTGTCATAATATTTAGGATAACAATTTATTCAACGGTATCGATAAAAAAAAAAAAGTGTTTATCTACCATTTTGAATCTTTTTGACACATTTTAGCTCATATACATTATTTTCTTACATTTATATATGTATATGCATTTCTTTATGTACGTTTCGACACATGAATTAGACTCAGTTATAAACGATCGTTTGCCGATAACGAAATTTAGCGGGCTTTCCCAAACTGAAATTGGCAAAAGCTCAACATTGGCAACATTAAATAAATAAATAAATAAATAAATAAATAAATAAGGTATTTTACAGTTTTTTAATAGAAAATTTTATCGTTTTAAAGTGTTTGCAATCAAAATTATTTCAGTAATGTGAAATGTGCTTTTCTTCTTTTTTCTTTTAATTATTATTATTTTCTAAAATTTTTGAAAAGATGATGCGATTTCTATATATTGGCAAATAAGGCATCGGTTCTCAGCCGGCATAGTTTGGATATCCTAAATTTAGAAATAATTGCTGTTTTAATAGTAGTTTACTTGAAAAAAAGAAAAAAAATTAAAAACAAAATCTATGATTGCACCATCAAAATGTAAATTTTACTGTAGCAATCATAGACTTTGTCAGCATGCGCGTAGAAAAAATATATCTATATTTATTTTAAAATATTTCTTCTTGTCATTAAAATCTGTATTTTTTTTTTTTTTTTTTTTTTTTTTTTTTAACTAGCAAACATTTGTTTAAGTAACGTATATAGGAAAATGTAGTATAGATTAAATTTTCTGTCCCTTTCCTTGCAAGTCATATATACATCGGGGGTATCAGAAAGTTTCACTTTATAGGCGAATATTTTTATGTTTTATTCAGACCATTCTTTTTAAAAATACATTTTGTAGTACATTTCTCTTGCAAATTTTCTCAAAGCGTGTGTAAAAGATTCTAGTTTTGAAAAAGCGGCGTATATCAATTTTATACTTGAAATATTTTAACGTTATTAATATATGTCGCAAACAATTCCACAATTTATTATTGTGTAATGGGTTTCTTTTGAGTGGCCCTGTAAATGAATAATAACTATTATTTTGACTGTATATTTTACAGGATGCGTATTTTAGTGCACTTTGCGAATTCATATAAATTTGAGTAAGTTTGACAGGGTGTAACCCCTTTAAAATTCATTTTAAACAATTTTTCCCATTGTCCATAATGTATCGGGAAACTTTTGACCATCCCTGTAAATAAACTAATCATAGTAGGAACTTCATTTTCAATAGGGTTCGTGCTAGGGTAAACATCAATAACGTATACAAAAAAATCATAGCAATCCGACAATATTTGCGGGAATTAGAGCGCGGACAGAGAAACCGAATGTATAAACACTTTACAACTTTGTTGGAAAGTATTAAAAATAAGTACTTTTTTCCCATTTCATTTTCAATTATTTCGGAAGGGCCTGTAACTCTAATAGCTTCCTTTTACTTTTTGAGGTATAATGTGGTGGCATTATGTAGAAATCTGGAACTAAAGCGAAGGGAGTGGCTAGTTTGTCTATGATGTCATATTATTTTTAGCAATTTTGGGAGGGAAACCTCTTTCAGCTAGCTCTTTGGATATAATGTGGTGTCATTGCGCACTAATATGGAATTAAAGAGACGAGACTGGCTATATTCTCTTGAATGATAGGGGAAAAAAGACATTTATCGCAAACTAAAAGAAAAAAACAAGCACTTTCTCATTTTATTTTTGATCATTTTTATAAGGGGATAGTACCCCATCAGTCCCCTTCAACATTTTAGGGTAAATTATGGTGTTATCGTGTACTAATATGGAACTATAGCGAAAGAGACGGCTAGTCTGTTAAATGATAGGGGGGAGATGCATATTTATTTCAAACATAAAGAAAAAATCAGAACTATTTTTTCGTTTCATTATCAACTATTTCGAGCTGTAATTTCATCAGCCTCTTTCCCATCTTTAAGCATGTATTGAATTCATTGTGTACTTATATGAGGCTAACGAGAATGCCGATTTCGCTATATGACAAGAAAAAAAAAATACAGATTTATCTAAAAAAGTAAAGAAAAAATGCTTTTTTTTTCATTTAATTTTCAAAAGGAGGGAGGGTTGTTATCACATCAGTCCCCTTTCTCTTCTTTGGTGTAAATGTGGAGTAGGACTAGTTTGGTTTATTTAAAGACGGCTGATTATCAACACGCAGGATATAGGCCCAAAGAGGGGGAGTGCCCCCCGTGGGGGGTTTTCTAAGGAACCTAACCCGTATTTGCACAAGGAAATCCAAGGTTTGATGAAAACCATGGAAAATTCCGAACAAATAGAAGGACGGCCGCGATTGGGTTCGAACACAAGACCTGCCGTCTACTATTTTCGAGAGCAGATTCTCTCAGCTGCTGGTGGGGCCAATATGGACTAATATGGAACTAATGGGAATGTCATCTTTGCTGTATGCTGGAAAAAAAATAAATCCCCCCCACCCCAAATGAAGAGAAAGAATCAGCATTTTTTTCATATCACTTTGGAAAATTTCGGGGGGGGGGGGGCTGTAGCACCAGCAGCTCCCCCTCCCCTTTGGGCACGCCCATGTAAAGCATTATAATATATTAAATATTCACTGTTTTCTTTATTAGACGAACTTTATAAAATTTATGCATTTAATAAATAAAAAGAAATCTGTATGCGTTAATGTAGTTTATATATGCTTTTATGTAAAGTACGATATGGTTTTCTTTATGAAGTTCCAGATACGCGTAAGTTTAATTTTCCATTGAATGAGTTTCTTTGTTTAATTTAAAATTGTCATAGTATTTAATGAAAATTATGCATTATCTAGATAAAGGTATTTTTTCAACAAATCTGAAATTATGTATTATGATTTATTGGTTTTTTATAACTATTTTTAAATTATACATGCTTAAGTCAATGCAATTTTTGTTGTCATCAGTATTGTGAAGAAAAAAATTATGAAAAATAATATATTTTTGTAAAAAATAAAATTTGTAATGCAAGATGAACTCAAGTTACGCAAATGGGTCAAATTCGATAAAAGCAACCATTACCTTCTAATAAAATGTTTCCATTTCACAGGCTTTTTTTTTCGGGTTGGGAGAGGGAAGGGACCTAACAAAATAAAAATAATAAAGTTTCTAAGGAAATTATTTAAGGAGTTTATTGAAATGCAATTTTTTGAAGCAATGCCTCTAAAATTTACTTGGATTGAACCTTGATAATCCAATTAATATTATTTTTTCAAAAAGGCAAACATTGTCAATTACGATTTATAACATTTTAGGAAATAGTAATGCTTTTTACCTCTAGAATAATAATGTTTATTGCGGATGTTTATGCATAAATATAACATAGTTTTATTAATGCTAGTAACATTAGTTTCTAACTCTAGGATACCACACTATTCGTACATAAAAATAAATTCGAATTTGTATTCCATGCACACAAGATTTTAAATAAATGCCGTTGACTCTTACTTCTTAAATGACATTATTATTATTATTATTATTATTAATATTATTATTATTATTATTATTATTATTATTATTATTATTATTTACATGAATTACCTCCGACAGCATATATATATATTAAACAAATTATTAATTAATTTAAAAATTAACAATTCAAAATTTTCAACACCATTAAACATTCATCGCCATAAAAATTATTTGAGATGTCGGGTACTATGCTGATTACGGTTTGACAATTAATAAAGCACCCCACCTTACATAATAATTTCATGATGTTTTATGTAGAATTCAGTGTGGAACTATTTGTTATTTGCATACTAGCATTCGTAAAATTTAATGGATTACATTGTGTTTATAAATGTGCGTATTGCATTATGCTTTGTGCAGTGGCGCAGCCAGAATTTGGTTCTACGGAAGGGGGGGGGGGGTGAATTTCTGATAAAGGTGTTTACCGGCTATTTGAATCGCTGGTTAATAGAATCAGTACTAATTTAGAATATTTGCTGCATAATATGTAAACTCAAAGAGCATCTGTGTGGCAGAAAATCATCATTCCTTTAGCATAATACGTCTCAGAAAAGAGATTTAGTTCAAATAACCAATTTTTACTTAACTAATCTATGTAATATGCACCTTCACAATTTTAAGTAGAATTTCTGCCATTCAATTGAATGATTTTATTAAATGAAATCTGATTCAATAAAGCGACGGATTCCAAAGTACACTAAAAAGTTTAAATATTAAGTTTGGTTTTGATTCATATAAGCGGTAATTATAGCAATCTCTCTTAACTCTGGGAGGGGTTTTAACCAAAGATCTTTGTGAAATAAGCAAAGTCTATATCATTATTTTATCCATTGCGTAATTTCGGGCACTTTATTAGATTTACGGAAACAACTCCTCATTTTTTTTTTTCTTTTTACAAAATATATTATGATTTTCCTTTTTTTTTTTACTTCAGGGTAATTTGAATGTGGTATAACAACGTTTTCATTACAACTATATTCTAAATTAGAATCACGGAAAAAAGCGTACCCGGAAAAAAGCGCAACCGTAAAAAAGCGCATCTTCACTAGAAAAGATATTTAAATATGTACTTTTCTGACACATTTCAGAAGTAATGCAAATATATGTGAAATAAAAATTTCTTTGACACCCTTAAGAATAAGAGGCGGAGAGGGGAGATTCAGTAGTTACCAACTCAGTGAAAAGCAAACATAAATAATTCTCGGTGTTTGCTAATTAGTTTTATAATTTTACCAAGTTATCACAATTAGAAAATGCAATAGAGTTTTTATTTGTAAAAAGCTTAATAATATTTATAATTACATTGGTAACTTTTGTTAAACCTATGAGAAATAGAAAGTGCATTATAGTTTTTTTTTAATTAAAGTTCAGCTTGTAAATTTGCCAACTGTAACAGCAAGTGCAAAATTTGGAGGGGGGAGAGGCTCCCCCCCCTTTAGCAAGGCCCCTGAATATAAATAGTTATAAATAGTTTAAAAAACATGTTTTGAAAGAATTTCTTGATTAAACAGAAATACTTTTTCAATTTGTTTACGCTTGTTTTACATACTTTTTAGGATAAATTTATAAATTAAGGTCATATATTCTTGAAACGCAATATTACCAAAAAAAAAAGATATTTTTTCTTATATACATTGTAAGGAGGTCCCTTCGAAATTCTTTGTGTCTTGTTTTACAAACCTGTCCCAACTTTATCCTCAGAAATGATGAACAATGATTACAATGGTCCGGTCTGTCAGTACAATACCGGCACTTCCGTTAAAATACTCCCAATAACGAGGGGAGAAAGCGTGTTGATGATTATTCCGTGTCCTTGACAATTCTAAGCTAAGCTGCTAGTGCTAACGAAGTCACCAGTTTAAGGAAATATGTTAGAATCTGAATAAAATGTAGTTCAATGATTATGGGACAAAATAAACCGTTTACTTATTTAGAAATATTTTATTCGAGTTTTTCCTCAACCAAGTGCTTAGTTTTTCCCTAATAACTTATTAAAGTAAATTTGTAAAAATAATTAATAATAATAATAATAATAATAATAATAATTGAATTTATATCAATAACAAAAATAATATATATCAATAATTAATAAATACATATATTTATAATAAAAACTCAATATTTAATATTGCTCTTTCAAGCATCTATAATTTTACTTTTCTTTAAAAGTTATTAAATATTTTGTAAAGTATGAACCGAAAATAAATAAATAAATTTAATTAATTTCAATGCAAACTGATTTTTAAAAAATGCACCGTCTTTTAAAATTAAAGTTATTATATGTGTTTGATTTTCTTCATTTAAAAAGCCTTCTATTTTAGTATACATTTTATAGTCTTATAAACATTAAATTTGATAACAATTTAAAAAGAATCTTCTTTTAAAAATTATTGAGCTCGCATTCATTGAAAAATTTCAATTTCTTTAGTGTCTTTTAAATGAAATCCGATGTACAGTATGACCTCAAAAATCCACATTCGAAATTCAAGCATTTCCAAAAATTTGGCAAAGATTCATTTATTTCCTCCGTTCTTTTACACTTACAGGATTAAAAAAAAAAAAAAAAAAAAAAAAAAAAAAAAAAAATCTTTACGAATTAAAAATTTCAAGTTCGCAAGTGTTGTAATAGACAGAAAAGCCGATAATATTAGTTTCAGATCAGAAGAACCGGCAGAAAATAGTGAAAAGAGGAAAGTTGCCACTTAATAAACGCATAAATTTAACTGGGAAATTAATATTTGCTTCGGAAACACTACATTAATTTTTAGCTGAGGTCCCTCTCTACATTGCTCCTTTTTTACTTTTCCATATTCGGTTGCTGTTATTTTTTATAAAGCTACTTACGTTTTCAAAACCGGTTCCGAAAATGAAAGTGCCTCTCTAAAAAATATCTGTAATCGAAATTGAAAAAATAAAAAAAAGGAGCGATGTAGAAATGGATCTCAGTTATCCAATGCAAAATAATAATAATAAATAATAATCAAATACAAGTGTCAAAATACAAGCGAGATATTAGAAAATAATATCCCCATAGGATTAGCATTAGCTATCACACTTTTAGAAACAGGAGCCTTAAATAGGAACATGGTGAATGCTGAAATTTGCAACTATCTAATTTTAAAATGAATAAATAAAAATAACTTCCTTTTTAAAAGATTTTTTTTCTTTTTTTGAAAATTTACTGGTTAATAAAAACTACAGAACGAATAAGTATTATATAAACTAATATATATAAACTAATCCTAAACAATGGAAATAATGTTTCTATTTTCTCAAGATATTATTTCAAAACATATCTTTTAACTATTTATACCATTTATTATTATTTCATTTTATTATCGTATGCTTCATTAAATGGTGTCGGGTGCATTGCTGTTAAAGTTTAACTGAGTAATTAAACCAAAATATTCTATAAAGTGTTAGAAAAATGCATGAATTGCCTTAAAAAATTTTTTATTTATAACCTCAATACTGGACTAGAATATTGAAACTGCAAACAAAGATCATGTGGTACCACTTCAAATTCTGGAATCTCATCTATTAGTTTTAACGGACAAATCCAGTACTTAGCAATAACTTGTTACATTTGTTAAATTGAATATTTACGCACGAATAATTGGTATATATATTGAAAGTCCATTATAATACTATAGAATATGACTACAAAAATGCAAGTGCGGTTGTTGAAATTTTTTTCAAACCAGCACCCTTTCTCTCTCTCTCTCTCTCTCTCTCTTTTTTTTTTTTTTTTTTTTCAGAAATTATAATGGGAATTTTTAATATACAATTCAATTAAAAATTTTATATTTGTATCGATGTTCAAATTTTATTTTTCCTAAAACTAGTATAAAAATACGAATCTAGGAAAAAAAGTGACCGGAAAAAAAGTTATCGGAAAAAAGTGACCTGAACTACAAAAGCGGAAAAAAAGTGACACGGAAAAAAGTGACATGGAAAAAAGTGACAAGGAAAAAAAGTGACACTGAAAAAAAGTGACAAGGGTTGATTTTGGGGAATTATTATTGATTTTGGGGATTCATTGGTTAAGTATGAAAGGGGGATCGGGGGAGGGGCTCATAATTTAGGTAAATGGGTTTTTCATGCTGAATTAACTGTTTTGGTTCAATTTTTGGATATACGTCCATACTGAAAAGACGCTTGCCTGATTAGTTTTGGGAAGGGACGATTAGCCCCCCCCCCATCCATCCTCAATTAGATGAATGGGTTTTTATGCAGAATTATCAAACGTGCGTCAAATTTGAATATACAGGTCTGACTAAGGCAGGGGCATGCGGGGCAATAGCCCCGGGCCCCCCGGTTTGAAGGGGGCCCCCCAAGGAGAGAAAAGTTTCTTGTTAAAAGAGGGCCAAATGATATAAAATAGCAAAATATTACCAAAATTCTTTTTTTTCAATTTTAAGGGTTATTCTTTTCTCCTACTCCCTTTGCTTCCGTGCCCCACGTTTCCTTAAAGTAATAGTTACATCATAAAAAAATTAATAGTTAAAATTATTTATCTTCTGTTATTATGTATAAAGGTGTGAAATATAAATACTGAAATCAGTACTTCGTACGGAATTTATGCATACATACAATAGATTTGAATTTTAATTTTAGTCACTTGAGTATAATTCACAAACATTTTTAAGATAGAAGGGGGCCACTCTAATAATGTTTGCCCCAGGGCCCCCCACTGTCTAAGTCGGGCCCTGTGAATATAGATTCTTTTCGATAAGGCTTATATATAGTATATATATATAGTATATAATGCATGAAGAGATTTAGGAATTTTAATGGTTATATATAGAGGGAGAACGGGGGATAACCTTTCTTAAATTAAATTAATAACTTTTTACGCATAATTATCCGATTTGCTTAGAATTTTGGACATAGGTTCATTATGATAAGACGTATCTCTGATTAGTTATGGGGTTCTTCTGCTTATTATAAAGGGGGGGGCGAGCAATTATCTCCCCCTTAAACTAGATAAATAGGTTTTTATGCAGAATTATCCCATGTATTTCAAATTTTAAATGTAGATTCTTACTGATAAGGTGGATCCCTGAATAGGTTTAAGGATTTGATATCTAAGTATTGAAGGGGAATAGAATATAACCTACCTTAAATTAAATTACTTTTTACGCAGAATTATAGGATTTGCTACAAATTTTTGATTATAGATTCATTATGATAAGACGTATCCCTGATTACATATGGGGTTATTTTTCTAATTAAAAATTAAGGCGGGTGATTATCCCCCCCCCCTTAAATTATATAAATTGTTTTTTATGTTCACTTATCCGATATATTTCAAATTTTGGATATATGTTTTTTCTCATAAAGTGAATCCCAGAATAATTTTAAGGGTTTAATGGATAAGTATACAGTGGGGGAACGGAGGATAACCCCCCTTAAATTAATAAATGGCTTTTTACGCAGAATTATCTTATTTGATTCAAATTTTGAATGTGTGTTCATTATGATAAGGCGAACTTCTGATTAATTGTGGGTTATCCCCCATTCATCCCTCTATACTTAGCCATTAAACCCTTAAAACTATTCAGGGATTCACTTTATCAGGTAAAACCTATATCCAAAATTTGAAATACGTTGGATAATTGTGAAAAAAAAAAAAAAAAACCTATTTAAAGAGTGGGGGATTAATCGCCCGCTTCCCCTATTTAATTAGCAAAAGAACCCCATAATTAATCAGAGATACGCTTTCTTATAATGAATATTCATCGAAAATTTGAAGCAAATCGGATGATTCTGCGCAGAAAGCCATTTATTTAATTTAATGGTGTATTTCGATTCAAACTGCTTATTTTCCGATTTATTTTTGACTTCATTTTTACTCTCATATGCATCAAACTGGCAAATTGTCTTATTTAGAAAGTACACAAGGTGCCGTAATTGTCAATTCTTTGATAAATGCAGAAAATATTGCAAAAAAAGCAATCAAAAACGGCATTTTGAACAGATTTTCCCATGGCGGGAGATCTGTGAACGAAAAAAAGGGTCATACTGAGAAGATAATTGTTTATAAATCAAATTCTAATAAATTGAGCTTAAAAATACAGCACACGGCACCTTGTACATCTCTTCAAAAATATCCTCAGCAAATTTCATGTTTCTACTTTTAAAAATGTGTCTGAAATTGTATCGGAAAATTTCGAGCTGTTGAAGGTGGAAAAGCGTTTTTTCGAATACACCCTTAAGGGGGTTTATTCCCCGTTCTCCCTCTATACATAGCCATTAAACCCTTAAAACTATTCAGGAATTTACTTTATGAGAAAGATCCTACATCCAAAATAATGAAATAAATCGGATAAGTGTGTATAATTTTTTTTAATCTAATTTAAGGCCGGGGGTAGTAATCACCCGCCCCCCTTTTTAATTAGCAAAAGAACCCCATAACTAATCAGAAATACGTCTTATCATAACTAACCCATGTCCAAAATTCGAAGCAAATCGGATAATTCTGCATAAAAAGCCATTTATTTAATTTAAGAGGGGTTTCCTCCATCTTCCCTTTATACTTAGCCATTAAAGCCTTAAAACTATTTCGGAATTCACCTTATCAAAAAGAACCTATGTTTAAAAATTGAAATGCATCAGATGATTCTGCATAAAAATCTATTTATCTAGTTTGAGGGAGAGGTAATTGCTCGTCCCCCTTTATAATAAGCAAAAGAACCCCATAACTAATCAGAGATAGGTGTTATCATAATGAACTCATGTCCAAAATTCGAAGCAAATCGGATAATTATCCGTAAAAAGCCATTAATTTAATTTAAGAAAGGTTATCCCCCGTTCCCCTTCTATACTTAACCATTAAACTCCTAAAACTCTTCAGGCATTTTATACTATATATAAGCCTTATCGAAGAGAACCTATATGCAAATTTGACACAAGTTGGATAATTCTGCATAAAAACCCATTCATCTGATTGAGGACGGATGGAGGGGGGGGGGGTAATCGTCCCTTCCCAAAACTAATCAGGCAAGCGTCTTTTTAGTATGAACGTATATCCAAAAATTGAACCAAAACAGTTAATTCAGCATGAAAAACCCATTTACCTAAATTATGAGCCCCCCCCCTCGATCCCCCTTTCATACATAAACAATGAATCCCCAAAAATCAATAATAAATCCCCAAAACCAATCCTTGTCACTTTTTTTCCGCTTTTGTAGTTTAGGTCACTTTTTTTCCGATAACTTTTTTTCCGGTCACTTTTTTTCCGTTTACCTAAAAATACATCAGAAATGCATTTCAATTTTCTTGAAAAAATTTCTATCTTGTATTGATTTTTTCATTTCATATTTTTCCATTTATAATGATAATTTCATTCTTAAATCAAAATTTTTTGCTATACGGATGAATTAAAAAAAAAATACACATGCGTTTTCAGTGAAAATGCTTCTTTTATATATTGGTTAGTTTGATACAAATTTTACTGCAGGTAAATTCCTAATTTTATTCCAAATGATACTTTACAATATGTACAATATGTATGGAAATAGCATTTAAAAATAATCTTCTGTAGAACATCTATTTAAGGGGGAAAAAATCCCCTTTTGAGATCACCAATTTCAGTTACATGTAAAATGGGATTTCATACAAATATGTATTTTTAATATTCATTGTATGCATGAGAAAAGAAACGAAAATTCATGTATTACACATAGTTTATGATAAATACTTAAAATTATTAATATTGTAAACTGAGTTAACACTTAAAGTTAATAATTAATAAACCATTTCTTATTTCATAAAATACCATAATATATTTTCCTTTCAATAATTAATAATAAATAATAATACATAATAATCTATCAATAAAATCAAAAATATATTTTTCCTATTTTAATGACTTTTTACTTTTTAGTAATTCTTATTTGTGTTTCATCTTTTACAGGTTTCCAAATTTATTAAAGTTCTTCAATAATAAATGTTCATGTATTAATTACAGAAAAATAATTTCTTTAAAAAAATATTTCTTTTTATTTACTTAAAATACTTAAATACTCTAATATAAATTTGCATTCTAAAATGCTCTATAACATAATGCTAGATCAACTTTTATAGCTTAATAAAACTACTTAAATTTAATATATTATTACTTGTATAAGTATATTTCTGTGTGTGTATTAAAGTTATATTATTATGTTATGTTATTACAAATATTCAATATGTTTTACTACATTATAGATCAAAGTCGAGCAATTATGGCGATAGACAATTTAAACATCCCCTTTGATCTGTTATATAATTTTATAAAGTGAATAATCTCTATTTAAAAACTACTGAAGTGAACAATTACCTATATTGAAAGTACAGTGCTGGAAAGAAGTTTAGAACCACCAACAAAAATTGTAAAGGTCATACTTTAATGAAAAAATGAAAAATTACTTTAATATTATTAAAAAATTATAGACATTATTTATTTTAAGTTTTGCTTATAAAACTATTATGAGCGTTATTTGTTTGTTTGTTGTTGTTTTTTAAAGAGGGAAGTACGTTGTATTTTCCCCATTTATGTGTATTGTATTTACCGTTGTAAAGAAAAAAAAAAATTTAGTTGTTGACTTGACAAACGAAACCTATTTTCTGTTCGTCTCAACATATGTATGTGAAAGAACATTCTCCAAAAAGTATTTCTTTAAGAACAAATATCGTTCAAGATTAATGGACGCCCATCTTGAAGACACTCACATTAGCGGTTCATCATGTGAACCAAATTGTAGAAATCTGGCTCAAGACCGCTATTGTAATTTTTCACACTACTGTTTCAATGAATACCTGCCTATTCTATTGTATTCTGTATACATAAAATATTTCAGAACATATATCTCTGTAAGTACTATTTTTTCAGAATAAATATCTGATTTTTCTATTTTATATCATATGCATGTGTATGTAAAAATTATAATTTTAAAGTACCCAGCCAACTGTCCCTCTCCGGCTCTAAGAATTTCCCCGAAACACAACAAAAGAACCTGATTGCACCATCTCACCGCAAAATACGTGGATAAAAGCCTTTGTATGTTTGTCTTCCGATAAGATAGTGAACTTTTTTCATTTTTCTTGAGGTTGTTCTCTGTTCTCAATTGCTTTGCTCAACAAGCGCAAAACGTTTTGTCACATTTACTAATTCATTTTTTAACACAACTATACAAAATTGGAAAGCTAGACTAGAGATGTAAATTTTCCGGAAAAATATAAGTGGCGGAAAAAAAAAAAACTGTTTTTTTACCGGGTTTTTGCGGAAAAAAACGGAAAAGTTGGAAAAATTTATTTTTTATGACTGTTTCTCCCAAATAAATTATGAATCTAGGAAAAAAAGTGACCGGAAAAAAAGTTATCGGAAAAAAAGTGACCTAAATTACAAAAGCGGAAAAAAAGTGACACGGAAAAAAAGTGACAAGGGAAAAAAGTGACACGGAAAAAAAGGGACACGGAAAAAAAGTGACAAGGATTGATTTTGGGGAATTATTATTGATTTTGGGGATTCATTGGTTAAGTATGAAAGAAGGATGGGGGGGGGGGCTCATAATTTAGGTAAATGGGTTTTTCATGCTGAATTAACTGTTTTAGTTCAATTTTTGGATATACGTTCATACTGAAAAGACGCTTGCCTGATTAGTTTTGGGAAGGGACGATTACCCCCCCCCCCCCATCCGTCCTCAGTTAGATGAATGGGTTTCTATGCAGAATTATCCAACGTGTGTCAAATTTGAATATACAGGGACTGACTAAGGCAGGGGCATGCGGGGCAATTGCCCCGGGCCTCCGGTTTCAGGGGGGCCCCCAAGGAGAGAAAAGTTTATTGTTAAAAGAGGGCCAAATGATATAAAATAGCAAAATATTACCAAAATTCTTTTTTTTCAATTTTAAGGGGTCTTTTTTCTTCTACCCCCTTTGCTTCCCTGCCCCAAGTCCCCTTAAAGTAATAGTTACATCATAAGAAAATTAATAGTTAAAATTATTTATCATCTGTTATTATGTATAAAGATGTGAAATATAAATACTGAAATCAGTACTTGGTACAAAATTTATGCATACATACAATAGGTTTGAATTTTAATTTTAGTCACTTGAGTATAATTTACAAACATTTTTAAGATAGAAGGGGGCCACTCTAATAATGTTTGCCCCAGGGCCCCCCACTGTCTAAGTCGGGCCCTGTGAATATAGGTTCTTTTCGATAAGGCTTATATATAGTATATAATGCATGAAGAGTTTTAATGGTTATATATAGAGGGAGAACGGGGGATAACCTTTCTTAAATTAAATTAATATCTTTTTACGCATAATTATCCGATTTGCTTAGAATTTTGGACATAGATTCATTATGATAAGACGTATCTCTGGTTAGTTATGGGGTTCTTCTGCTTAATATAAAGGGTGGGAGACGAGCAATTATCTCCCCCTTAAACTAGATAAATAGGTTTTTATGCAGAATTACCCCATGTATTTAAAATTTTAAATATAGGTTCTTACTGATAAGGTGGATCCCTGAATAGTTTTAAGGATTTGATATCTAAGTATTGAAGGGGAATAGAATATAACCTACCTTAAATTAAATTACTTTTTACGCAGAATTATAGGATTTGCTACAAATTTTGGATTATAGATTCATTATGATAAGGCGTGTCCCTGATTACATATGGGGTTATTTTTCTAATTAAAAATTAAGGCGGGTGATTTTCCGATCCCCTTAAATTATATAAATTGTTTTTTATGTTCACTTATACGATATATTTCATATTTTGGATATATGTTTTTTCTCATAAAGTTAGTTCCAGAATAATTTTAAGGGTTTAATGGCTAAGTATACTGGGGTTGCGGACATAATCCCAGCGGACAAAATCCCCACGGACAAAATACCCGCGGACAAAATCCCCACTGGACAAAATATCCACAGACAAAATCCCCATGTGTATTTAGAATTGTAATTCTATCTTATAAAACATAATTTTATTGATAAAGATTTTAATAAAAGTAAAATTAGTCCAACTGAAGAATTTTGCGTATCTTACAGAATTTTTTTTAACATAAAAAGAAATATAATTGCATTAATAAATAATATAGTAGATAACTCAGAGAGTAATCCCCCGTAGTTTGATGTTCACAAAATTGAGCAACTGAAACCTCAGGATTTCATCAACTATGTTATATAATAATAATAATAGCTTTAAGATATATGATGCATTTGTATGCATTATTGTCTTTTAATTTATCATGAATCTTTAGGATAGAATTTTTACTTTATATTTTAAAATGTAGAAATAGATATTTTCAAACTTTTTCATTCATTTATTGTTTTAATTGTAATTCACCGTGTTGGAGTTTTTAATAACTCGTTAATTCTGCGTTGACATTGTCATAAGTAGTAAATAGTCGCAGCTTTAGAGCTATTACAGCGAATATACAACTTATATACTGTATGTGCTCATAAGAAGCCATATCATTCACGCGAAATACCCATTTGCTAATGTTAATTCTATGTAGATTTTTTTTATTTTATTTTTTATTTATTGAGTTAAAATTTCGATTTTTTAAAAAAATTTGTTATTATATAATTTGTAAACAAAATCACATGATGAAACTTCTCATAAATATTATATATATATTCAAAATATGGGTAAAATGAAATCGTTATAAATATTATTTGCAGAATTTCACTTTTTCTTTCACTCAAATAAATAGGAATATAAACGCTTTAATTTTCATTCAGCATTTTTGGAAAATACTAATTTAAATAAAAATTAAAAATACTTAAATTAAAAAAAATGGAAAAAAAAAATATAACTTAAAAAAGCGTCATATTTTTAAAAGTAATTATTTTTTATTTTATTTGTTGAATCAAAATTACTGTAAAAGAATTAAGAAAGACATATTTCAAGTTTGAACCATTTATCTGTAACGATTCTTGACTTATAACGGTTTATCTAAGAGAAATGGTGAATAAACCCATCATGAAGAAAATCGCACTTTCGTTGCTCCATATCAATCTTTGCTGGAAAGTGCTAGATTTTGAAAACAAACCAAAATATAAAATTTAATATTTCCTTTTCCAATTAAGATAGAAACATGATTTAAATGTCATTTTAAGCAAAATAATAATAATAATAATAATTATACTGTTTATTTTATTTATTTTATTTTTTATTTATTTATTATTTTTTTAAAGGAAAATTTGAAGGTTTTGGCGTCTTGAATTCAAGCTGGTTTTAATACTGTTTACGAAACTATTGCAAAATCAGTATGCATGTTTCGAAGGGAAAATTATAAAAAACAAATACTAGTTATTCCGATTTTTTTTTTCTTTCAGGTATGGATATTTTATTTTCAGCTGTGTGTCGATCTATCTAACTGCATTTTCAAATGATTTTTTTTTTATTTTTTTTTTATCATTATTATTATTCCTCGATCCAAAATGGGCCGATATCTTTTTTCAACTTAATTCTTTATTTTTTACTCAGAATTTTTTGAGAATTTTAAAAAATGGGCTTCTTATCCACAATTAAAAAAAAAAAAAAAAAAAAAACCAAGAAATTCCACATTTTTAGTTACAATAAAATAAACACACATGCACAGACACAGGGTGACTCATATTTATCGAAACAATAGACTATCTCTTTAAATATTGCCCCTAGGTACAATACTTACAGTTGCAAAGTTTCTTTTTTTTTCCTTAGTTATTTATTGCCTAAGTGGGGCAGAATCAGAAAAGGGTGCAAAGTTTGATAAAATAAGTTACAATTACACAGGGGGACTATTTAGGGAAATACAAAAATTACATTTTTATACGGCCCTGGTTGGTTAAAATTTCCCCTTAGGAAGTTTTTCCTTATCATTTTTTAATTTAAACAAGAACAAAAAAAAAAAAAAAAAAAAAAAAAAAAAAAAATCTATCTTGATTTCTACAAAACTCAGAGAGTTATGTCTATTTTAATAATTTGTGGGGTTTCAAGGGATCAGACACAAATGAAAATGCGTGTTATTCAATGCGCAATGTTACTGTAAAAGTATCAAGGAAACATTCATTTTTCTTTTATTTATTTATAGAGTTAGAATTTTGAATGCTTTGAGATAGTTAACGATATAATTTGTAAACAGAATAACATCATAAAACTTCTTTTAAAAATAAAAATGCTTTTTTTTTTTTTTTTTTTTTAAAGAGTAATTTAAAACTGTTATTAATCAAAGTTTCATTCGTCGAATTGAATTTTTTTCTTTTGATTAAGTATCTTATTTTTTATTTTGATTTAGCATTTTAAATAATATTTATTTAAAAATAAAATAAAATATTTAAGATAGCAATTTAAAACGAATCGGATGTGGCAATCCCAAAACTTCTGTCTCATGCATGTGAATATTTCAAAAAGCGCTACCAATGCGCGAAAATAAAATAACAAACTATGCTCATCATGAGAATTCTAAGGACATGAAATTCCATGCATTACTTTTTGAATTAGACAATTGCAATATTGGAAAAAATGCAACATAAAAAGCGCCACTTGTTGGGCAACTTATACCAAAACATAAAGTGCAATAATATTTATCAAGCTGAATCTGATATTTGAACCTGAATCTGAAATTTGTTGAAAAAATTCGTGCATTAGCTCTTGGATTAGAACTATTGAAGGAATCGGGAAAAATTCAGCATAGCAGCATCACCTGTTGGATTATTGACACTAAAATATAAACAGAACTAGTTCATACCACGGATTTACTAAATCTAAAGTTTAATGAAATCCGCATACTAGTCATTGAGATAGAGCTCTTGCAAAAATCGTAAAATAATACAACATAACAGTGCCCCCTGTTGAATGATTTACAACAAAAACTGATTAGTTTCAATGTATATCAAGAATTATCTGAATATGCATTTTTATTGAACTCCGTGCATTACTTTTTGAAATAGAGCTATTTCAAAAATCCTGAAAAATGCAGCATAGCAGCGCCACATGTTAAGGCCCCTGTCCTCGCTCGAGGAAACGCTCGCGAGCTAATGCTATTCCTATGGGGAGGCATTTTTCTAATAACTCTTTCGCATTTTGACATTTTTGAATATTTTTTTTTTGCTATGGATAGCTGAGGTGGATGCCGATTGCGCACCTTTTTTACTTTTTCGATTTTGGTTGCAGATATATTTTTTAAAAAGCACTTTCAGTTTCGAAACCGGTTTTAAAAGTGAAACTAACCTTGAAAAAAATATCTGCAGTCAAAATCGAAAAAGTAAAAAAGGTTCGCTATCGGCATGCACCTCAGCTATCCAATGCAAAAAAAATTATTCAAAAATGTGAAAATGCGAAAGAGTTGTTAGAAAAATGCTTCCCCATAGGAATAGCATTAGCTCGCGAGCGTTTCCTCGAGCGAGGACAGGGGCCTTCAATTCACATAGAAATGTAAACAAAATTATTTCATATCATGGGTTTACTGAATCTGAAGTTTAGGGGAAATCCGTGCCTAAAGATTAGGGGAAATCCTAATGAGATATAGATGTTGCGTAAATTGTAAGGAAAAAAATGCAGTATAGCTGCGCCATTTGTTGAGAAATTTACACCAAAAAGAAATCAGCAACTTTATATCAGGAACTACCTGAATATAAATGTTTAGCAAATTCAGTGCATTAATTTTTGAGATACAGCGCCCCCAAAACTTATGTCACAGACAGAGCCATAAACTCATAAACAGACAATTTGTAAAAAAAAACTTTTTTGGAGTCTCTGACACTTAAAACGTAAAAAGTGGAATTCGAAAATTTTCATGAATCCAATACTTTTTTCATATAAAAATAAAAGAAAGTAAAAACATTAATTATGAACAAATTGGAAGATTTTCTTTTAGACATCTTACAAAACGCACATAGATAAGCAAAATAAATTTTGCAAATAAATATTCGTATCTACCAGTGAGTCACTTTTCTTATTATTATTCTTCTAGTAATTTTTCTTGAAGATGTGGCCATTTTTGTGATACTCTGCATATAAATGTGAGTAGTACTGGGTGCATAATTTATGCATACATATAATACATATGAAGTTTAGCATTAGCCACTTCCACATTATTCACAAAAAATTCTACCATTCATCATGGGAGATCAATCCAAAATATTCATTGCCCCCCCCTCCCCTTCCCCCCGTCATAGCTGTACTCGGACCCTGTTTCCTTTATATTTAACAAGATACTTTGCATTTAACATTTCATTGCTAAGACTGTGGCAAACTCAGTAGTACATTTTTCCACCCTCTCCTCCACCCTCCGCAGAGTACCAAGAATGCCGAAATAAATTAAAAATCATCATCAGGTGATATTATTTACTAAAAATATGCATTTTCTAAAATTGATCCAGAAAGGCTGTTATAGATTGTATACTCCCTCCTCGGTGAATGAAAGGGGGACAATTAAAACGATCATTACATCTTTGAAAAAAAAAAAAAAAAAAAAAAAAAAAACGTATAATCTTAAAAATATTAATATTTGTATAAACGAGATCTAAAATTTAAACTAAATTCGAAGCATTTGACAGACTTTAATACATTTAAAAAGCAATTAAATTTTAAAAATATATGCATCAATTAAGAAAATAATCAATTTTAAAAATTGTTTCATATTTAGTGTAAAGAGTCTTTTATTTCAGACTTTAAAATGTACATGTATATTTAAGAAATATAAAATATCTATCACATAACTTATAACTTCCATTTGTCACTTTCATTTTTCAAATAAGCTTAAAACATTTTTTAAATGTTTAGAGATCCTTTTTGAAAAAGAAACTTGGTCAAAATAGAGCTTTTATTCAGAAAAGTGGGTGTTTTGTCCGGTGGAGTTTTTGTCCGGTGGGGATTTTGTCCGGTGGTGATTTTGTCCGCGGGGATTTTGTCCGTGGGGATTTTGTCCGCGGGGATTTTGTCCTGGACTCGTATACTGTCAGGTTCTGAGACCACCTCTGCTAAAGATTGGAATTTCCGTTATTTCTCTATCTTAATCTCTTTTATATTATACCGGCTGTGTACTAGAATTTTCAAGGTGACATTCTTTCTTTGTTGAAGGGAGAATTGACAGGTAATCCTCTACAGGTGGTGAGTGAGAAAGAGGAGATTGCGGAAAGGCGTGTTCATCCGTCAGTGAGGTATGTGGATGATGAGCTGACAAGCAACATGTCACTAATCAAGAAAGGAATGTGGAATGTGTCCAATGGATAAGCCCCAAAGGGGGTTGACATTGGGGAAACACTGTGATTTGAGAAGAGCAAGTCTTATCTCAGATTAGTTCAGTTCGTATCTGGGTTCATACCTAGAGAGTAGTGTAGGACAGAGGTCCTGATAGGGTGTGCTCTGCGTTGTAGAGCGGAGGCAGTGCGTATCTGGAGAGGAAGGGACACAGACGTCCTGGTGTTTAGTGCTCTGGGCCGAGAAGTGCAGGCCGAGTATCCATGTGTTGGGAGATTCGAAAGTGATCTCCGATAAAGTTAATCTAACGTGCATTGAGTGTGAGGTGGAAGGTGTAATTCGAATAGTACACAGCCAACCTTTACTGTATTTAATTTAATGTTGAACCGTATCACCTATATCCGAGTTGTAATTGTATATAATGGTAAATAGCGTATTTAGTGTGTACATATATTCTAAATAAACTGTTAATTCAGTTAATTGACAGCGTCAGTGTTCATTTACACAATCCTCACAGTGGGTGACCGATATCACCTAGTAATATCGGTGGTGGCAGCTATAACTACCACGGACTTTCTTCAAAGTTGTGCGGGCTGAGAGGAACGTCCGACATATACAGTGGGGGAACGGAGGATAACCCCCCTTAAATTAATAAATGGCTTTTTACGCAGAATTATCTTATTTGATTCAAACTTTGAATGTGCGTTCATTATGATAAGGCGAACTCCTGATTATTTGCGGGTTATCCCCCGTTCACCCCTCTATACTTAGCCATTAAACCCTTAAAACTATTCAGGGATTTACTTTATCAGGTAAAACTTATATCCAAAAGTTGAAATACGTTGGATAATTGTGAAAAAAAACTCTTATTTAAAGAGTGGGGGATTAATCGCACGCTTCCCTTATTTAATTAGCAAAAGAACCCCATAATTAATCAGAGATACGCCTTCTTATAATGAATATACATCGAAAATTTGAAGCAAATCGGATAATTCTGCACAAAAAGCCATTTATTTAATTTAAGGGTGTATTTCGATTCAAACTGCCTATTTTCCGATTTATTTTTAACTTCATTTTTACTCGCATATGCATCAAACTGACAAATTCTCTTATTTAGAAAGTACACAAGGTGCCGTAATTGTCAATTCTTTGATAAATGCAGAAAATATTGCGAAAAAAGCAATCAGAAACGGCACTTTGAACAGATTTTCCCCTGGCGGGAGATCTGTGAACGAAAAAAAAGGTCATACTGAGAAGATAATTGTTTATAAATCAAATTCTAATGAATTGAGCGTAAAAATACAGCACATGGCACCTTGTACATATCTTCAAAAATATCCTCAGCAAGTTTCATGTTTCTACTTTTGAAAATGTGTCTGAAATTGTACCGGAAAATTTCGAGCTGTTGAAGGTGGAAAAGCGTTTTTTTGAATACACCCTTAAGGGGGTTTATCCCCCGTTCTCCCTCTATACATAGCCATTAAACCCTTAAAACTATTCAGGAATTTACTTTATGAGAAAGATCCTACATCCAAAATTTGAAATAAATCGGATAAGTGTGCATAATTTTTTATAAATCTAATTTAAGGTCGGGGGTAGTAATCACCCGCCCCCTTTTTAATTAGCAAAAGAACCCCATAAATAATCAGAAATACGTCTTATCATAATTAACCCATGTCCAAAATTCGAAGCAAATCGGATAATTATCCGTAAAAAGCCATTAATTTAAGAAAGGTTATCCCCCGTTCCCCTTCTATACTTAACCATTAAACTCCTAAAACTCTTCAGGCACTTTATACTATATATAAGCCTTATCGAAAAGAACCTATATGCAAATTTGACACAAGTTGGATAATTCTGCATAAAAACCCATTCATCTAATTGAGGACGGATGGGGGGGGGGGTAATCGTCTCTTCCCAAAACTAATCAGGCAAGCGTCTTTTCAGTATGAACGTATATCAAAAAATTGAACCAAAATAGTTAATTCAGCATGAAAAACCCATTTACCTAAATTATGAGTCGCCCCCCCCCATCCTTCTTTCATACTTAACCAATGAATCCCCAAAATCAATAATAATTCCCCAAAATCAACCCTTGTCACTTTTTTTCCGTGTCCCTTTTTTTCCGTGTCACTTTTTTTCCTTGTCACTTTTTTTCCGTGTCACTTTTTTCCGCTTTTGTAGTTTAGGTCACTTTTTTCCGATAACTTTTTTTCCGGTCACTTTTTTTCCGTTTACCATAAATTATATTTTCCTAGAGAATATTAAATAATAAACATTTTTTCCCATTTATTTGTATTAAATGAAAATTATTTTCACTTTATATTACAAAATAAAAAGAAAGTAGCAAAGCCTGCTTTTAAAAATTTAATGTTTTTTTTTCCCACAGCCACAGCCTAAGAATTTTTATTAAACGCTATTGTTTGTTATATCACATCTCTGTTGAAATGATTTTTCAGTTACATGTTTAGCTACCAATTGGCCTAATGTAAAAACCTGAGCCAATATGTCTGCAGTTTGGAAGAAATAAATTAAGCATTCCATTTACATAAGTATAGTTTTTAAGTAAATGATACTAGTTTAAAGAAATTGTTGCAGTTTTGTCATTATTATCAATATCAGTATTCAAAAGTTCCATTGTTTGTTTAAAAAATGTCTATTTTTAACCGACTTCAAAGAGGAGGTTATGATTTCGACCTGTATGTATTTGTTGTTCACGCATAACTTTTGCAAATATGAACCGATTTTGATAATTCTTTTTTTGTTTGAAAGCGTATGAGGCCATTGTGGTCCCATTCGAATTTCATAAAAATCTGATTATTAGAACTTTAAAAAAAAAAAAAAACTTTAAATTTCAAATTCATTTTGAAGCAATCGACCAATTAGAAGTGTTCATTTTGCATGCTTTTATGTTACACTTACATAGACACACGATCTTTTCATTGTTAAAAGTTTGAAGTTTTTGCTGCGTCGTCACTCCACCGCTTTTATGGAATATCTCTATTTTGACCAATGAGAATTCACCATAATATAATGAAGTAATCATTTTCTATAAAAGCGATGGATTGACGATAAAGTAAAAGTTTCAAATTTTTAACAGTATTCATAGTGCAAAATCTTAACTGGATGAGGGCCAGGATTCACATAAATTTTGCGCTGTTTGCGAAAGGAGATTTATTAACAAGAAAATTTATTTAAAACATTGAAAAATTTGCTAAAATTCAGACTTTTGATTCGTTAATCTGGTTTCGCTAACAGCGGAAATTCTACCTGGATTCCGGACAAGTTCTCTTATGCAAGAAACCGGAAATATAGCATCTAGGGGATATAGTGTGGAAATCGGCTATCTCAGGGCGTGTTCAGAGCGCGAAACTTTAAAATATAGGGCTAAAACCACAGTCCGGTGAAATCCAAGCGCATTATTGGCCATTGAGCCGCGTCCTTTTCAGAGAATAATCTCTTAGCGGTAGGGGAAATGTCGCCTTACTCCTTTTTCCGAGAAAAAATCGTAGCGGCAATTTCGAAGTAAATCTGATCTGTTTTCATTTATAACCAAAATTTTTCACTCTCGTTCTATAAAATGTCATCAAAATATCTTAACTGAGTTAATTTCGATGGTTTATCGTAAATAAGAACAGACGGTAACAATCGCTTGAAAATTACATTACCCCTCCTTCTTTTTCAAATGGAGAAACAAATTCGTGACACCCTTTCCACACGACCAATGAGGTGTCTGGATTTTACTTTTACTTGACTGTGAATTTGGCCCTCCATTTCAAAATTTCGCGTTCAGAGCAACTTACAAAAGTAACCATTGTTACCGACCGATTGTAGGGCAGTACGAAAGCAAATTGTGGCATCAATGAAAACTATTCTGTTGAATTGTCGCTGACGTCACACTTCGCTTTGATTTTCATTTCGTACTTGTCTACAATCGGTAAGTGGTCGGTAAGTAACCGGTAAGTTGTGCTGAACACGCCCTCTGTAACACTTAAAAAAGCGCTAAAATGTTCTATTCTTTAAATGTGCAACAATGCTAATGAAATTTAAAGATAGAAGCGACATCTGCAGGACATTTTCTAAAAATGCAAGAATTATTGCTAGTCTAGATAATGTATCACACAAATGCCGCAGATGTCGCTGTGATCGACACTTTGGAATTCAATAGCATCGTTGCACATTTAAAGGATACAAATTTTTAGCACTGCTTGCATTGCAAAAAATTGAGCCCTTATGCTACATCGTCACTCCATCGCTTTTATAGGAAACGATTACTTCGCGCTCTGTTATGGAGCATTCTCATTGGTCAAAACAAAGAAATTCTATAAAAGCGATGGAGTAACGATGCAGCAAAAGGGTCAAATTTTTTACAGTGTCGATAGCAGATTTTCACTTCATGTATTCCAGATTCTCTCCCTCGAACAATGAAAAGTTCTCCAAAATGAAGGCTTATGACTGGTCAATCTTGTTTTGCTTAACAGCGAAAAATCCTTCGGGATCCTAACCACTATTGCAGAGATGCTAGTTTTTTCCCAAAGTACGAAATCTTAGCTGGAACAATTCTCGTATCCACCAAAGTGAAAGATCCACATCGATCCAGACATGAGAATTCGATATCGAAAAGCTGAAAATTCATCTCTAAAGAGCCTTACACGTTAAAGCAAGAGTGTCTGTGTATCAGGGTGCTTGTTATGCCGGATTCACAAAGTGATTAAAGTACATTGCTATGTGCTAGATTTACATTTGGACAAATTTAAATGACGAAAAATTTTGATAAGCTTACCATTAAAGTTAAGCTAGTTAATTTCTTTCACCCATAAAACAAACTCGTTCAGGCGACTACCGCCAAGTTCTGAAATAAAAATTCTTAAATTTTCTGTACTTTGGAAAACCGCGTTTATCAAAGAATATTCTTAACTTCAAATATTGCTACTTTCATATAGAAATATGTTGAATCATGGTGTGATTTTGATAATATCTTCCTTTTTAGTTTTTATGACTGAGAAGAGTATTTTAATACATACGAACATTTAGAATTCTTTGCTATACATTGAATCATAGAAGCAACTTGACGCGCTCTGATTGTGTACGCGTACTTTAAACTGTAAAAAATCTGACCCTTTTGCTGCATCGTCACTACCCTGCTTTTATAGAATATCTCACTTTTGATCCATGAGAATGCTCCATAATAGACTGAAGCAATTGTTTTTTATATTAGCAGTGGAGGGACGATGCAGCAAAAGGGTCAAATTTTTAACAGTGTACCCTGTTTAAAATGTCTTGAAAAATTACCTCTGTTTTTAAAGACTATCTATTTTCTGCCCAATGAAAACGCTCCATAGACGTTTTTAGATCGCTCTCATTAGTCAGAAAATAGATAGCTTTAAAAACAAAGGTAATTTTTCACAATAATTTTAACGTATACGGATGGATTGTCAGCTTTTCAACGCCCAATTACGAAGTCTGTAGATTTCAATGTGGACCTTAAGGCACTACACTAGTCTCAGAAAAAGACCCTAATGTTAATTTTAATATATTTACATGATTTTTTTTAGAATAGGATAGCCGAGAATGATCTACAACCGGCCTAGTTTTTACTTCTTCGATTTTGCTTATGTATGTTTTATATAATGATAGTTTCAATTTCAGAACCGTTTAAACCGATTTTGAAATTTAAAGTATTTTTTTTTTTTTAAATCTGAAACCAAAATTGAAAAAGTAAAAACTAGGCCGGTTGTGGAATATTTTCAGCTATCCTATGCAAAAAAAATCACGTAAAATTTTTAAAATTTGAGCGAGATATGTGAAAAGAACGCCCCTATAGACTTCACATTATCATCCGGGTCAGTTTCTGTGCCTAGTGTGTGGCTTTAAAGTTTGCTGGATGCGATAAATTTCCGAAATGTTAAAGCTTAAATGGACGAGTTCTCGGATCCACTAAAGCAGAAATAGACATCGATACCAATCGACACCTTAAGTTGTTGAAAAGATGAAAATCCTTTAGTATATATTTTCCTCCGGAGGAAAAAAATTATCTCTACATATCAATGCAAAATAAGATATGTGTAACAAAATTATCTTTAGATTCAGATTAGGTTACCGGATTAGACACCAGAATGATTTCAGATTTTGTTCATGTAGGATTCCTCGATGTGAATATGGCGACACATGGAGCACAGTATACGATTGATTGAAAAGATTCTGGACAAAAATGAGTCATCAAGGGGGTTCTTGTGGCCGAGTGGTTAAGACACCACGCTACTAATCTCTTGAGAGCGTAGGAGATTGTAGGTTCGAATCCCACTGACTCCGTTGCACACACTCTTTATGTGTAGCTCCCGGTTGTACTTTTCTTGTGTCGTAATATTTCCAAGTGCTATCTTGTCCTTGTATGTCCATGAATTTGTAAAATAATATGGATTATGCATTTATGTCTGTGTAGAAATAAAGGATCATTCGGCGTACAATCGAATGCTACCAGGATATCATCATCAAATTTTATAATAGAAAATGCCTAGCATTGCGATACATTGTTAAAAATTTAACTTTTGCTGCATCATCACTCCATCCCTCTTATGGAATATCTCATGCATACACTGTAAAAAAATTACCCTTTTGCTGCATCTTCACACCCCCGCTTTTATAAAATATTTGTCTTTTGACCCATGAGAATGCTCCATGATAGGCTGAAATAATCGTTTTCCATAAAAGCGGTAGAGTGACGATGCAGCAAAAGGGTGAAATTTATAAATGTTTAGTTGGGACAAAAGCGTCCATGAAAAAGTATTTGGGCATCGAATGCTGTCACTCTCTTATAGATGCAGCCAAGTACAGGTTATGATTTTCGGATTCCTCGTCGAATCATTACCGCTCATTTCCGATGCCTTTACTGCATTTATAGGAATTAGATTGTTGTTGTTTATCTATTGAATCATAGAGCGATTTTTGTTAAAATCTTTCTTTTTGCTTTTTCTGACTGAAGGGGGAGTACTTTTGACTACACTAGAAAAGCATTTTACTATTCATTGATACGTGGAGTCATTTTGCTGTTTACTCATATATGGAAGCCCTTTGCCGCGCGCTTATGTGTAAGGACACTTTACTTGAGGCATTGTCACCTTTCGATAACCACTTCCGATGTCCGTACGATTAGATGTTGACTTTAAGATTTCATGAATGCGGTAGCTTTTCGTCGTGCCAGATCTGAAGAAGTTACCACATCCAGAAAACCTAAAGATTCACAACGATACTAACCGATATTGTAAGTGTCTTTTGAAAAGTTGACAATCAAACAGTGACAAGTAAAGCGAATACATGAGAACTCAGCAAAGTGCGTTCATTAGTAATGCGTTGCAAAGAGCCATCATATATCAGTACACATAATTATGTATTACGGTATAAATAACTAAAAAGTAGGAAATAAATTTAACTTTTTCAAAAAAATGTATAACCGACTCCAAAGAAAAGCGCTAAAAAGAATTAAATAATTCTATAAAATTCTCTAATGACAAATCGTTATCCAATAACCACACATTGACTATCATGTACCGGTATAAAACGGTTAAATCTAATATATAGAATTTAATATCCACCAAACATAGATTTTCCAGAGAATATTTTTTACAAGAGATTAATTTACATATTTTTGATTTAATTTTTGAATATATACATATAAAAAGTAATGAATTACTTTTTGAAGTTGGTGCCAAACTATCTTAAGTATAGTAAGAATTCTGGATATATTATGTCTAGTACCGTAAATCAAATGGGGAAATCATTATCGATTATGATTGTTTGGCACCAATTTCAAAAAGTAATTCATTAGTTTTTATATGTATATATTCAAAAATTAAATCAAAAATATGTAAATTAATCTCTTGTAAAAAATATTCTCTGGAAAATCTATGTTTGGTGGATATTAAATTCTATATATTAGATTTAACCGTTTTATACCGGTACATGATAGTCAATGTGTGGTTATTGGATAACGATTTGTCATTAGAGAATTTTATAGAATTATTTAATTCTTTTTAGCGCTTTTCTTTGGAGTCGGTTATACATTTTTTTGAAAAAGTTAAATTTATTACATTGTTACATTTTTTTCTTACTATTATAATTTTATTTCCTTTAAAAAATAAAATATGTTTAATTTTGGTATAGCTTTCAAATCTCAACTCAAAGTTTTGATTTAGTTTTATAATCTAAATTCAAACAAAACTAAGTTTTAGTTTGGCTTACTCAGGTCTGCAACTAAAAAATAGCATAGGATTTATTGACTGTTATATTTTTACTCACTAAAACCAGAAAAATATATTTTTTAAAGTTTAATTAAACGTATTTTTTTTTTTTAAATCCTGAAATCTGGTATTCTATTCTTGAGTAAAAAACCATATTCAATAATGTTTCCATATGGTAATTTCATATTTCTAAGAATGGAACTCAAAAGTTATAACAGAACACTACAAATAGAAAATGCTCACAAAAGCAGTTACATACAGAGATAAACTTCTACTGTGGTTTAGAAAACTACAAAAATTCAAAGTTTAATCAAGAGGGAAAGTATATTTTGGAACATAGTTACTTGCAATAAAATATGTTTTTTTTTTTTTTTTTTTTTTTTTTTCTTCGCATTTGTACTTTTCTAATGCAAACTGCCCATGTTTTTTGCAACATTACTGTACATTATGGAGGTAAAATGGAGGTCAATTTTAGATTCAATACCTTGAAAAAACATTCAATTAATCAGCTATAATGAAATCTTGAAAAATGCAGCATAGTTGGGCCACCTATAGGGCAATTTACACCCAAAAACTAAAGGACATTAATATACATCAGGAACTGACAGAAGTTGTAGTTTGATAAAAAATCATCCTTTACTCCTTGAGATAGAGCTATTGCGATAATCATAAATAATGCAGCATAGCAGCGTCGTCTGTTGAGCAATTTACACTAAAAAGTAATGAGCACAAAATTATATCAAAGATTAACTTACTCTGAAGTTTTATACATTAATTCTTGAGATAGAACCATTGTGGAAATTATAAATAATGCAGCATAGCAGCGCCATCGGTTGGGCGATATACACTAATAACTAAACATCTCGAGTTTATATCAAGGTGTAACTCAATCTAAAGTTTTGTGAAATTATGTGCATCAGTTCTTGAGATCGAGTACCCATAAAATTTTTGTCACATACAGACTCGCAGAGTTACAGATATTTTCCAAAAACCATCAAATTGTGTTCAGGAACTTCTAAAACGTTTAAATACACCAAAAACTGCAAGTCAAATTTTTCACGAATTCAATACTTACTTCTTGAAAAGATAGAAAAAAGTAATAATTGCATGCTTCAAATTTTATGTTAAATTTTTAATTTTACCATTTCCATTAATCAGCATATTATTGAAATAACTTTGCGCATGAATTAATTTATAAAAAGAGAAGTTGCATTTAAATATATATCTAGATTTTTTTCATGTAATCCTGTTTTTGTGAAATTGTGAACTTCTTGTACAAAATATATTCAGAATTTGTGAATAAGAAATTATTACTATATTTAGGTTCCTATTTAGACATTTTTAATTAGGTTATTTATGCATATATACAACTTGATAAGATTCAGCTGCTATGTGGCATGATTTTTTTTTTTTTTTCAATCAGTGCATTTGCGAAAGATTCAATTTGTAGATTAAACTTTTTTCTGAAATGTCTATTTTCAAGAAAAATTTTGCGAAGGGTCTTGTATTTCAAACAAGAAAAAAATGTGAAGGATCTTTTCAAGTCTTCTCAAACAGATTTCTGCTCAGAGATCAGATTACCCACATTGAAGTTTTCATAAGGGACACTCAAAATAAAAATAAATAAAATAAAAAGTATGGGAATGTAGCTATTACAAAATTTTCACTATATTATTTCATAAATGAAATTTAAATTTTTCCAGTTCGGAAAAATTGAAAAATAAGCTTTCGGAAAAAAAAAAGAAAAAAAAAACCATTTTTTTCCGAGCATTCCCATCTCTAAGCTAGACTATGGAAGCAATTTCGAATCGCACTTTGTTTTCAACTTTATGATAATTAAATTACCCATCGAGTTATAAGCGATTTCGATTACGTGATCACGTCCTTTTCTCCCTTTGTAAGATTGGTTTTTTTGCTTTCATCGGGAAATGCCCTTTAAAACTCCATTTTGACAGCTTGTTCTGATATATCTATTGAATTTGAAAAAAAAATTATGAGTGAGATTAGGTAGTTTCTGAACAACAACATTTACTAATTTCATGTATTTAAGATCAAAAATAAGTTTAAGGATGCGTCACAAATTTGCCCTTTTTGATGATAGAACACCCTTAAGGGTGTTTACCCTTAAGGGTTTAATTTATTTTTAATCGGAAATGCATGAAACTAGCAGGTGTTGTTATTCAGAAACTGTCTAATTGCACTCAATTTTCAGTTTTTTAAAAAACATAATCAGGTCGTTCGCGAAAACTTTTTATTGGTGGGGGAGATAACCTAAAATTGCCAAGTCAAAATTCAGTATTTGCCAACTGAATGAAAAGCAAACATAAATAGTTCTCGACGTTTGCCAACTAGTTTTATAATTTTACCAAGTTATCACAATTAAAAAAGTAATATAGTTTTTTTTTTTTTTTTTTTTTTTTTTTTTTGTAAAAAGCTTAATAATATTTCTAATTATATTGGTAACTTTCGTCAAATCTATCAGAAATAGAAAGAGTATTATTGTTTTTTATTAAAGATTTGAACTAATCTGCCAGTTCAGTTTGTAAATTTGCCAATTGTAACAGCATGTGCAAACGTTTAGGGGGGAGGCTCCCCCTTGCCCCCCCCCCCTTGCGAGGCCCCAGAACACAATAGATCTTTCATAACAAGCTATAAAGTTGACGTTTTTGAGCACATTTTCCGACGATAGCAGAAAAACCGGTCGAAAAACAGGATAAAAACGGGTGATCACGCGATCGAAATAGCTTAGAACTGGATAGGTAATTTAAGTATCATGAAATGAAAAAATAAGTTCGATTCGAAATCGCTTCCATAGTCAGGCATTCAAATTATATATTTTTCTGTTAAAACATGAATTTGTAAATGTGTCAAAACGTTTTGCGCTTGTTGAACGGAGCAATTGAGAACACCCTTAAGGGTGTATTCCAATCCAAACTGCTTATTTTCTGATTTATTTTTAAATTCATTTCTGCTTTCAAACATATCAAGCTGCTAATTTTTTTTATTTAGAAACTACACAGTGTGTCGTGCTTATCGATTTTTTTTATAAATGCAAAAATTTTTGCTAAATAAAGATGTCAAAGTGGGCGTTTTGAACCGAATTTTCGAAAGCGAGGGATCTAAAAAAAAAAAAAAAAAGGTCATAATCAGAAAATAATTGTTTTTAAATAAAATTCTAATTAATTGAGCGGAAAAATGAAATCACACAACATCTTATACACTCTCAGCAAGTTTCATGTTTTTATTTTTAAAAATGAGTCTGAAAATGTATCAGAAAATTTCAAGCTGGTGAGAGTAGAAAAATGTTTTTGAGAGCGGGGCATATGTCCCGTAATATATAGATTTTTTCAGTAGAAAATGTTTCATATAACATTTTTTAAAGAAACAAAAGATAATACCTATGAAAATGATTAAGAAAATTACCACACTTTAAAAATATTTACCTTCGACTAATCGTCCAATCTATATTTAAACTAGATCGAGCAGAGTATATTGTGTGTTAATAAAAATAGAAAAAAATGAAAAACAAAAAAAAAAAAAAAAATCATAGATTGATTACATAATTTTTTTTTTATTTTTTTGCGCTTTGAAGATATCATAGGTTTTCAAGCAGAACGGAAAATTACATCACATTTTTTAGAGTTGGACGATGTAATCGATATCAAATGCATATCGTGATAACGTTATTAAAAAACGTTACTTAACGATATAACGCGGTATATCGTTGTATTGCGATTATCGCAATATCTCGGTATATCATTATATCACTATGTTTGTGTAATGGTAAATTGCTATATAACTCAGGTCTAAATTTAGAATGTATAGTATTTATAGCGAAATACAGAGACTCACAAAAGTATTTAAATATAAGGACCACATGGAAAACTGCATTTCTGAGTCGCTGGAAAGTGTTTCATAATCTATGCGTCACGGCATGATTTATCTTACTTGTTTAAGTATGTCTAAAACTGTTTTAAAAAAATGCTAAGTAAGATGCTGCAATTGTGCGATTCAGCAGTAACTGAGTTAAATGGAGAACAGTGGAAGTTAAATCAGTAGGTAATTTACGGCATAACTGAATTTTAAAGGGAAAAATTTAATATAATCTTCAGGATTTTCGAATTTATAATTTCTGTATCATATTAAATTACACAGTTTACACATCTGAAAAAAGGAACTGTTTTAAGTGCTGGAAAGATGCCTCTTAAAATGAAAATAAATAAAATAAATAAAAAAATAATAAAATCATACTCACATCTTTATTATGATTTGTTTGCACAAAGGTTTTACTGTTATATATATATAGAGAGAGGGTAAGTTAATTCATAGGTATACGCACAGTCCTCATTTCAATTATTTGCATATACAGTCTACATTTTGTATGCGTAGACTGTAAAAAAAAAAAAAAATGCCTGCCAGTGATACCCCCTAAAAAAATACACAGTTAAAAAAACTGTAAATTTATGTGCAGGACCGGCAGTAGAATGTCCAGCCATACCCATAATTTTACGAGCGTCGTAAGAAAAAGGTGTGATCCCTTTAAATAAACGTCTTTGTCTCTTAGATTCTTAAAAATGATGGACAGTCCACATACTTTTACTGTCCATTTTTACCTGTTATAGACCATAAAAAATGGTCGACTGGACGCATATTTTTGCATGGTATCGCTGGAATGTCTGCTGCCGGTCTCAGTCCCTCCCCCCCGCCTTTTTTTTACAGTGTACATTCATGCACCATCATTTTGCATGGTCCATAATAGCTAAGTGGTGGGCTAGAACAGTAAAAGTATGTTCTTCATTTTCTAAGATCTAAGAGACAAAGCCGTCTATTTAATATATCAGACCGTTTTTTACGTTGCACGTGAAATTACAGGATATGGCTGAAATCCCTGCTGCCGATCTAGGCCACTTACAGTTTTCTTTTAACAGTACATACATGGACCTCGTTTTCACTGTGAGTAGTATGCAAAGTCTACGATTTGTTTGTGTACACGCATGGTCCTCGTTTCCACTGTATGCATGCAGAGTCCACGGTTTGTATGTGTATACGCATGGTCCTCGTTTCCACTGTGTGCATACAAAGTCCACGGTTTGAATGTGTATACGCATGGTCCTCGTTTCCACTGTGTGTATACAAAGTCCACGGTTTGAATGTGTATACGCATGGTCCTCATTTCCACTGTGTGTATACAGAGTCCCCGGTTTGAATATGTATACGCATGGTCCTCGTTTTCACTATGTGTATACAGAGTCCGCAGTTTGAATGTGTGTACGCATGGTACTCGTTTTCACTGTGTGTATACAGAGTCCACGGTTTGAATGTGTATAAGCATGGTCCTCGTTTCCACTGTGTAATTATTGTGTCCACGATTTGTATGTGTATACGCATGGTCATCATTTTCCCTGTGTGTATACAGAGTCTTTAAATATTGTATGTAATATACAATTTGTTCGAACATAAACAAAAAAATTGAGCTATTCTTTTCAAAACAGGATATTTATTATCCTAAAGAGCAACCTAGAAATTTTTGTAACGAAATTTTCAGGATATTTTTTAACAATTTTGCAAATTTAAAGTAAGAATATTTTAAAAACTTAAATTTTGTTTTTAACTAGATATTGTAAGTGGTAGTACTAAAACATTGTCAATTAAAATTTAGATAAAACACTAAGTAACTTTTTAAATATTACTGACTCATAAGTTCACTCTCAGGACCCGAGTAAACAAATCATTTTTATCCTTCCATGGAAGGAAAAGATACAAGCAGGATACCATATTTAGGGAAAAAAGACATAAATGTATGAATTAAAGGGGAGAGGGATATAAGTATTAAAAGTTATAAAACAAAAGGAAATAAGGAAAAGGGCATTGGTGGGGGGGGGGGGGAGAGAAAAGTAGTTATAAGTATTCGCCTATTTGCTGCAATTCTGTATTAACTCTTAGATATGGGATTTTGCTAATTCAGGACTCTTAAGTTTTCAATTAAAGGTTAATAGAAATAAAACAGGTTGCATTAAAATCTGAATTCTACTTTATATGCAATAAAGTTAGAACTACTTAAGAAATGATTGCAGTTGTTGATATTTAAATAAAATATTTTTTTTTAACATGGAATCATCTTAATCAAAACTTAATAAACTCATCAATTTAGTAGAAAATATACTAAAACACAAATTAATAGAAATACCAAAATAAAAGATACACTTAGTGCGATTATACCACTCTACCGAGGACGTCTATCGAACATGTAATTAAAACGTGAAACCGAGGACTTACGTTTTTGCACCGATACACACTTTAAAGAAGTTTACACAGTTTTTACATACACAACATGCAGCAAATACGGACAACTGAGGACCTTTATAAATTTTCAAAAAAACAATGTTTAGAATAATATTTGGCATGAAATATTACATATTTCATAAAAATTCCAACCGAGGACGTCCTCGGTTGGCGGTGTGTCCTCTGTTGGAAGGTGTGTAAACATGCGAATGTCCCCGCTTTCCCTCATAGACCCACACACACATACAGGGTGATTCCAAAATTTTTTTACAATAAAAGAGGGGTGATAGTACACATCAAGACAAACAATATTAAATCGGAGACCATGGGTCCCAAACGTTTTCCAAAGGAGATAGCCGCCATTAAAGTTTAGGGACCAAAATTTCAAATAAACATAAAAAACGGAAAAATCAGCCGATTCATTTGCGGTTTTCTCTAAAATTATTCTTTATGTCAGCATTTGCTTGAAATTAAACTATAAAGATAAATTTTAAAAAATGCCGATAGAGGGCGCTTTAGACTTTGGAGCAACGAACAACTATTTCTTGCCGGTATTTTTTACATCTCATTAAATGTTTTCTTAAGCTTAGACTCAAACTTAAATTTTGAGCTCAAAATCTGAATAGTGGGCAGTGCTTAAGTAGCACAAACTGAGCTGTGTTCAAATTTGAAATGATTATAAAAAACGGAAAAATTGGTAGATTGATTTGCGGTTTTCACTAAAATTATTCTTTATGTAGGTATTTTAGTAAAAATAAATTATTAAGATAAATTTCAAAAAATGCCGATAGAGGGCGCTTTAGACTTTGGAGTACCGAAAAACTCTTTTTTGGCGTTATTTTTTTGCATCTTATTAAATGCTTTCGTAAGCTTAGACTTAAATTTTGAGCTCAAAATCTGAATAGCTGGGAGTGGTTAAGTAGTCAAACTGAACTGTGTTCAGAGGGTTCAAATTTCAAATGATTATAAAAAACACAAAAATTGGTTGATTCGTTTGCAGTTTTCACTAAAACTAATTTTTAAATCAGCATTTTCTTGAAAATAAATTTTAAAGATGAATTTCACAAAATGCCGACAGAGGGCGTCTTAGGCTTTGGAGTAGCGTACAAATATTTTTAACCGTTATTTTTTTAATCTCATTAAATGCTTTCAAATGCATAGACTTAAATTTTCGGCTCAAATTCCGAATCGTTGGGAGGGGTTAAGAAGCGCAAACTGAAGTGTTATCAGGAGTTTAATTTTAACCCTCCCCCTCCTCGAACACAATTCAATTTTTCGCTACTTAAAGAATCCCAACGATTAAGAATTTGAGCCCGAAATTTAAGTCTATGCATTAGAAAGCATTTAATGAGATTAAAAAAAAATAACGGTTAAAAATAGTTGTACGCTACTCTAAAGCCTAAGGCGCCCTCTATCGGCATTTTGTGAAATTTATCTTTAAAATTTATTTTCAAGAAAATGCTGATTTAAAAATTAGTTTTAGCGAAAACCGCAGACGAAGCGACCAATTTTTGTGTTTTTTATAATCATTTGAAATTTGAACCCTCTGAACACAGTACAGTTTGTCTACTTAACCACTCCCAACTATTCAGATTTTGAGCTCCAAATTTAAGTTTAAGTCTAAGCTTACGAAAGCATTTAATAAGATGCAAAAAATAACGCCAAAAAGAGTTGTTCGTTACTCCAAAGTCTAAAGCGCCCTCTATCGACATTTTTTGAAATTTATCTTTATAAATTATTTTTACGAAAATGCCTACATAAAGAATAGTTTTAGTGAAATTCGTAAATCAATGGACCAATTTTTCCTTTTTTTATAATCATTTGAAATTTGAAACCTCTGAACACAGCTCAGTTTGTGCTACTTAAACACTCCCCACTATTCAGATTTTGAGCCCAAAATTTAAGTTTGAGTCTAAGCTTACGAAAACATTTAATGAAATGTAAAAAATACCGGCAAAAAATATTTGTTCGTTGCTCCAAAGTCTAAAGCGCCCTCTATCGGCATTTTTTAAAATGTATGTTTATAATTTAATTTCAAGAAAATGCTGACATAAAGAATAATTTTAGTGAAAACCGTAAATCAATCGACCGATTTTTCCGTTCTTTATGTTTATTTGAAAATTTGGACCCTAAATTTTAATGGCGGCTATCTCCTTTGAAAAACGTTTGGGACCCCTGGTCTTCTATTTAATATTATTTGTCTTGATGTGTACTATCACCCCTCTATAATTGTAAAAAATTTGGAATCACCCTATATATATATATATATATATATAAATATATATATATGTATATATATATATGTATATATATATATGTATATATATATTTATATATGTATATATATATATACGTATCTTGTTATTATATCTTGTTTATTGTTATTAGAATATCATATTTTAAAACAATATCTTTTATTACAATATTTTATTTCAATGATAGTTTTAAAGAAAACAGACAGACGTTCCAGATTTTCTGAAATATTTATAAAAAAAGAACACAGACTGTCTAGACTAAAATGTAACTTCAAACGATCCTTCCAAGGATACAACAGACTGTCTACATATTCTGATTTCCGACGTTCTTTAGTGATCCTTATATAATCTGATATATAAAGTCATTATATCCATCATCCGTATCTTCATAATAGAGCAGTTGTGTAGCTTAATGCATTTCATAAAACCATCCAGTTTGTTCCTTGAAGAGAGAAAGTTGAATGTTACAAGCAAAATAAAAGTTATGTCTAAGAAATTGGATTAAATTTTTATTCACACAAGAGATTATTTGATTCCTTAACATAAGTATATGACATTTCGTACAAGATTTGGTCGCAGCTCAACACATGAACACGTGCCAATACTTCTGTGTGTCACAAAGGAAAAAGATCTAAAAATGCCTTTTGTTTTCTTCATATTAACGATGCAAAAGCTAAGAGAGCGGTCAAGCAATTTGTTCATTGACCATAAAGCTAAAGTCTTTTGGAGAACTGTAAAAAAAAAGAATTCTTAGAGAAAATGAATTGTCGCATAACTTTTATTTACATCATTGTAGTAGTTAAAGTTTCTGTGTTTATGTTGCTAGAGAGGACATTTAATACATCAAGATGGCAATGATGCAGATAATTGTGAATTCTGCCGTGAGTGGAGTTACATGAATTTTCTTTTTATGTGGCGGAAATTGTATTATCTTAAAGTAAAAAATATGTAATGCTTTAAACGGTGTTTTGCTTGCTTATCAGAAATATATTTCTTGTTAAAGTGTAACTATTCCTAGAAAATTTTATTCTTACTACTGAAAAAAATAATCTTATATGTATCACAGATGTCAACATCTCTATATTATTCCTGAGTCAAATTGAAGTTAAGTACGTTTCAAACCGGAATATGGTTCTAAGGAAATATGTCTCATTTTTATTAAGTACATTTAAGATTTCATTCTGAAATTTCAATTTAAATTAAATTTTCAGTTGAATGCATGTTCGTCTTCGATCAGGTTCAGTATTAATTATGAGATATCGGCATCAAAGTATATATGAATATATCTTGTAATTATATTTTGTCATCGTTCTTACAATATCATATTTTACTACAATATCATTTATTAAAATATTCTATGATTAGTAAGATATTGAATTCATATTGAAATTAACTATTTTATTCGTTCATATTTTATAACTAAATCAATTCAGCTTTGTCGGTTGTTTACATATAAAAATTAGCGAAGTTTTAAATGTCATTATATTTATTTCAAAGAATTAGTCTCGCTTCACTTGCTAATTAATTTAATGTTCTTGGATAAATATGGGCTATTTACAGAGGGGGTGGTGATTACACTATATGGCCATTGATTATTGGACACTTGCGATTTTAGACATTTTACTAAATATCTAGAAAAATACATGGGGAAAAAATACATCTCGAAACTCTTAGTGTATAAATATAATAGTATACGTCATACATCTCCGTGAAGATTTTTTCCCGAAACTCCATAGGGGACCGTCAACAAATTAAAAAATAATGAATATCTCTTTAGTAACCCTGTCAAAACTAATGTAACAAAAGCGCTCAAACTCTAGATTATGATTGAATGCCTTATTGTAATACACTGTGTTCTTTTTTATGCAAATAGCATGTATACTCCCAGAGTAATTAAGGTTTTTATAAAAATGGTCCCAAATTTTTCCAAGTTTTTCCCTTATAATTTTCAGAGTTCTTAATATAAAATAATATTTTTTTCAGATAATATCACAAACAACATTGCACATAGTACCCTGTAATCAGAATTAAAAAATAATAAAAATTGTATGAAAAATGAGTAGGTTTACTAAATAATTTTTTACTGCGCATGCGTCAAAGATATCAAAATTTCATTTGCATATTATGTTAGCTAAATATATAGAGCAACTTTTGAAAAAGTCTCAAAATCATAGCTTATGGAAAAATCAGATACGGAATTTATTGCTGTTGAAAACATACAACTACGCACGCTCTGGTCAGTTTTTAGGTGCGTTCGTATTTATATAAATACACTTCACCTATTGTCGTCGTTCATTCCGTCCGCCTGTCCGCATACAACAGAGTAAAAACTACCCGACCGAATCGTTTGAAATTTAAAATATATAATTGTTGCATAATTTTGACGAGTCATTTCAAATTTAATGAAAATCTGATGTATAGTTTAATTACAGGGATAAATAAAAGCATCCCGTAAAATTACGGTCAATGGGAAAAAAATACTTTCAAGTGCATTTTAATGATGTTATATTCTTTCGAACATAATAAAATTGATATGCATCTATGAAATACATTCTAAAAAATACATTCTGCACAATCTGTGGTGCAAAGAATACTTGCTATTAATTTACAGGGCCACATAAATGTATTTCATTACATAATTGTATTGGATAAAAAATTGTTTAGGGCGCGTTTTAGTGCAATTAAACTATTTTATATTTTATGAAATTGATGCACGTTGCTGATGTTTACTACAAGTTACTTCCTGCATAATGGAATGCAGATAGTATTTACTACTTTCTATTTATTGCTCCTTGTTTAATGCTTTCTAGTGCACACAATATATTTCGGCCACTATACTGTATTCGAAACTTTGTTAAAGTAAAAACGCATCAAATTTGCTACGCTTGACGTAGAGTTTCCAACTTGTTGAAAACGAACATAGAATTTGTATAATATTATAATTTTAATGAGACCTTTCCAAATAAAATATATGGTCCTTCATTACAGTAATTTCCGATTGAATACCTAGCATTTAGATATAATGCACTTTCGATTCCAGCCAAAAGTTTAGAGGAAAAATATAAATTAAAAAATATCTATACGTTTGTTTCATTTGAGTGAGATATGTATATTGAAATTTTGCATCGTGAGTACATTCATTATGTGCTTTTTCTTTATAAATGGAGATGAACGTAAAAAATATTGAGCTGAATATTTAAATTTATTTACATATTAAAATCAATCGTTCTCATTTATTTCTAAATATTACTGAAATATTACTTGTGTGAATTTTTTGAAAATTGAAGCAAATATATTTTCTTTTTCAGGTAGTTTTTTCAATTTCTTACCATTATTGAATTTCGAAAAAGTTAAATAATGACTTTTAAAATTAGTTTCTTGCAAAGATGTAAAAATGAATATTTGTATGTGTTTCAAATATGGATTAATAAATAAATCATTTATTATTTGAAAATCCTAGTGAAATGTATCCCTGCGCCGAAAAAAAAAAATAGATTTTTCTTATTATTATTTAAGTGATTTATGTATTCAGAAAGTAGGGAAAATGCAATGCAATGTTATGATAAGAAAAATAAATCAAGCATATCAGTCATTACAATTCATGTATGCAAAGGGCAATTGAAATTTTGCTTTCAACTTTACAGTTTGTATAAATATTTCAGAGATCTTGCATTTTCAAATGGTAATGAGTTCTGAGCCGAGAGACTAATTATAAAGGAACTGTTTCAGAAGAGAAGTAATGTTCGTCGGTAAGTTATTGTTTACGATCAACGTTATCTGTGTTTGAATGCGTTGTATCAACCGCGGCGTAACATATTCAATTATTTTTCAATGAAGACATTTTCTCTAAAAAGAAAGATTCATTACATAAGATAATATTTTATGCTTTCAGAAAAATTTAATATAATATTTTACAAAAAAATAGATAAAAACTTTACTTATAGCATTTTTACTATACAGAATGATTTATGAATATTGATCCAGTAATGTATTTTCATAAATATTACCCCTAGACACACAACTCCAGTATTAAAATTTCATAAAAAAAGATGAAATTTTAACGCCATAAATTGCAATCCTTGAGGGTGGGTTCCATTTTAGAAACTACACAAACTAAATTGTTATGCAGCCACCATAAATTTTAAAGCTAGAAAATTTCTTATGTATTCCTGAAGGAGATACAAGAAATGTATCTTAATATCTGTAAAATTTACAGAGCTATGCTTGTTTAAATAATTCGTTAGTATTTAAGAGATTATACATGAATGAAAATGATACTAATTTAAGATATAGGGAGAGCTGAAGCACATTAATACATGAGGCACATTGATACGCTTCCTGTAATGCTCACAAGGTCATTATATGAAGTTTTTCAACATCTCCAAAACATGATGCTAGTGTACACAATTATATACAGAAAGTCTTGGCATGATTCAGTAGTTTGATGAAATGGGACGGATGATTTATTCTTTTTGTAGGGTAAAAGAAAATTTGAGTTATATAATTGCAATGGTATTATACAACTGTTCCAGGATTTTCAACCGAAAAAAAATATCTCCTTGGTAAGTAAAGCTATTGTTTATCAATTTCCCATTCTTTATTGTTATTTAAATAATGAAGAGTTGGATTTGAGATTTGTGTTATTGAGAATGGCTACATGGGGCACATTGATGCGTATCAATGTGTCCTATGATAGCTACTGATATCTTAATTCCTTTTTCATTATCTTTTATTATTTATTTATCATACACACCTTAATCCAACCATTTATTTCCATGGGGAAAATGTCTAATGTTAGTTTTTATTGAAGTGTAATAGCTACAATTATACTATTAGAAAATTTTATTGTATTTTTGCAAACAGAAGTCCTACGAACTTAACAAACAGCTTGTGGTTATAGAACTAACAAAAAAGGACGGCATCCTGGCAAATCTCGAATTTATATCGATTTTCTAGAGAAAAAAGTATTTTCAGCATAAGAGAAAAAAGCTCTGGCACAGTAAAGAATAATTATACTATAAATAGAATTTTTAATCTAATTATGCTTTATTTTCTGTTTATAAATTGAAAACCTGGTAATATTTTCATCTTTCCTAAGAAAACAGATAATGCAGGGGTTGAAGTGCCAGATATAAAAAAGTTACCACTGCTAAATATCAGACAAGGAACAGAACATCAGATCATCATACATTTAATTTTGAATGAATTACTATTACTTACGAATAAATTGTGGGTGATTTTAATTTCTATAAATAGATATAGAATGGTTTGCAAACTAATTTTCTATGAAAAATATGCATTGGTGTTATTTTGTCTCCATTTTTCTGAAAGTATCAAAGTGCCCCATGAAGTATATCAATTTGCCCCGGGGTTGGGGCACATTGATTCAAATGCCTTTTTTAGATTTTTTTTAATTAGATGCAAAAATACTACATAAAACAACGATTGTACATTTTAATATCACACTACCCAAATTTTGCTGATACCACATGCAAAAGTAACTTGAAATTTCTATTTTTTTTGGACACACACAAAAAAAAGTGTTAGAAAAAAACCGTATCAATGTTCCAAAGTTCCCCCTTCTGTAACAATTCTCAATTAATATTCTATTATCTCAAGTTATGTTTTATTTTTATTTCATTCCATTCACAAAACAGACACAGTTAAATAAAAGTCTTAAATTGTCTTTTATTACCTTATTATTTTTTGGATGATCCCTGCCTTGCACTTCAAATGCATCAGTATCACGTCTCTGTGTGACATGCTTAAGTAGTGCAAATGACCAATTTTGAATTTTAATATCTGTGTACGTCTTGCAGTGATATGGATTTTGTTTTGTGTTACATTCAGGAATGGATAAAAAAAATTGTTTTTTCCTAATTCGAAATTTTATCCAATGAAGGTCGTTAAAAATGTAGTTTGTATTTTTTCTCAAACAGACCTTCTAGAAGCTTGAAACTTATAAAATTTTGAAGTCACACTAAATTGGAAGTGTATGTCGAAGAACAATATTTTAGGAAGGGGGCTTCTGTCTCAATCTTTTTGAATAAAACTGCGAGAATAAACTCATTCAATTTTAAATAC